>OY756370.1:10000-5010000 GCA_963576895.1 Ceraclea dissimilis | reverse complement strand
TCATCATTTTTATGGGTAATTTATTCACGTTGAAAACGTTATTAACCTATGTATCATATCATTGATTATTATTTTCCTCGCTTTAAATTATTATTACAAAATCGCAAATGGACTCTGTAGTCTCGTCAACACCGGGAGACGAATGTTAGGGAGCATGGTCTGGAAGAAATCCAAAATTCCAAAATCAATATAAATCACTAACATCTGATATTCTATAGAATCCTTCATTCCATATTCGCGTAATTTATTCAAATTGAAAAAAAGTTGAATATAGTATTTAAGAGTATGCATACCGACATTTCAAAAATTTCTAAAAACGGTAGACCTTCTATCTCGACAACCGTTACTAAATATGCTTTGGAACAAAATAGGGTAGATGCATTGAACCTTTATCTAGGGAATAGCCGTAAAAGATTTTTTATATCTTGTATGGATTTCTTTAAAAAAAATATTAAAAACACCTCTGATCTTTTTTCTGAAAGACGGAAACTCATTTCCCGAAAGTCGAGGAGTAAATTTTTTTTCTTGTACTGATAATATGCATTAAAATCTAGGGAATAACCGTAAAAGTTTTTTGATAGACGCAAAATTAACCCCAAAACATGGAAAAAAACGCTATTTTTACTATTTTATCATGCGATTGTCACGCGATTTTGAACCTTAATGACGTTGGAAAAGACTGTGACGTCATTCCTGGTGCCAAGCCCTTAACTTTCGAAATTTCGAAAGTGATCGAATTCAAAATTTTACTTCATCGCGAAATTCCAGCCAGAGGACAAAGTACAGTCGCTTGCTGAATTAGGAACACCTTCGACTGATGCGACCGTCGGAGAAAACGAAATGTATCATGTCTTTAAATTTATTTTAAAACGGTATTTTTTCTATTACCGACTTTCAAGCAAATCAAAAGGAATCTCAGCATATTAACTCATCCATCCAAATCTTTCACAGCCTCAGTAATTTAAAAGATTTTGTCGCGAACCGTAGAACACGTCGTGATTACTCAGTATATCATTTTGGTATTAAAATATTGCAAAAGGACTTTTGTGCTTACAAACATTGAACGCGTTAATTCTACAGTGAAAACGTGAAATAACAATTTTAAAAAGAGTTCAAAAATTTGATTGCATTTTTCAATCCTCTATTTATTTCCTACTATATGTATAATAATATATTTCGATTACGGACTCATAATTTTCAGTAATAATAAGTAATAATACACGAGTAGAGAATTTACACGAATTCCATAACTCGTATACAAATTAAAATTTACTCATGGAGACCGAAATGAGAGAAACATTGATAATTATTGTAAACCTTAAATTAACACAATCATGTATTAAAATATCTATTGCTCCTGGAATGATAAAATATCTTATGCTGTTTCATTTTATCATTTTAAAAATCACAAAAAGAGTGAACAATGTAGATAAATAGGATTAGTTTTGTGGAATGCCTTCACGACCCTCAGTACTGCGGTACCAAGTTGTAAGAAAAAGAAATGCTTACTGCATATATTTACTTTCTAGATTCTTAAACTTCTACTCATTGTCCATCCCATCTATCACGACATTTCCCACAAGGAAGAATTCTGAAAAACACTGACGCGGAAATGAATATTCGTGTGTAGGAATATGAAACAAGAACTAACCTTATAAGTTGATAAATCTTGTACAACGCATCCCAATATGGCTTCTCTTCCAACTGGAACTGTGACATTTATAATTGGAGCACTGAACTTAGGATCTGCTGTAAAGAGAAAGAAACATACAATGTGTTAATAATAAATCAAATAATATATATTATCACGATGTTAGCCTAAGTAGTATAATTAAGACACCTTAAAAGGGATTAGAACTTTGTCGATAATTAATATTCGGTTTTAATGTTTTACTCTTTAATAAAAAAGCAGCAGATTTATATTGGTCTTGTTAAGGGCTGTGGAAACACTGGCACTGGTTAGAAACTAATTTTATGTTCGTTATACATCTCAAGTTTGGCAAATGATGAAGTAAATTACTTAATCTCAGTTATGTGAATAGACATTTGATAAGGCAATGCGCACTTGCACACCTATCGCTCGTCACCCCATACTGTGTAAAATACTACGATTGTATGGATGTTGAATGGACCGAGCAGAAAAGCCAGTTATATATTTTTTTATATATTTCAGCAATCACATCTTTACTTATTTTCATTAAGTCCAAGTAAAGAACAACAAACGATTTAGAAGCTTTTAAATATTATAATTAGGTTACAAATACAGCGACGTTCTGAGATGTAGATTTGTGTATTTTATTACTGAGTTTAATAAATTGCTATGTGAAATTGTAGTGAAATTTCAGTCGTTCTCGTTTTAAAGATTTTCTTTTCAAAAGGCTAAACAATCTTGTAAAACTCCCCAAGGACACTGAAGTATGTTCCAAAAGGCAGTTTCACCACATTAATGGTTTCCGAAGCGGTACTAACTATATTGTACGCTAAAAAGAACTTCGCAGTGAATTCAACTCGAAATAGGCATGACTATACTTTTATTTCTCGATTAGTCGATGTTTCTTTCTCGAATTTGATTTCAGTTTGTTCCCCTAAAATGTAATTAAAGATACCTTAAACCAATAATAAATCATGTTGTTAAATCAAACCCAATTGCCTACGTCATACGTAAAGGTTTGTATCTAGGTGAGTAATGAAAAAGTGCAACAATGGGAATGTCTATTATTTCTATCATACTCTTATAAGAGTATTATAAGCATTCTATAAAGATCATATAGCTCAAAAATGAAATGCTGCACAACATTTTTACTATAAATTAGCAGCTGAGTATCTACTTTTTATATTATCGGCACTCCAATGCCAATTCTCGAATCCATGGAAATCCATGGAGACTTGTAGCTCTGAACGTGTAGTAGGGTCCTTTTTTGTTATTTGACTAAGAGGAAGACATATTAATATTTGTGTGGGTTTTTGTGATCACCACTAAACCATTTCACCATATTTTTTTTATTCTGTATCATTAAAATATCAGTATCAATTTAAGAAGTACCTAGTAGTACTTATGACAAACTTCAAAAGACAACTAATTTAAAAAAAAGTTCTCTTTAACATTAAATTTATATAAAAAATTATCGTTTGATCGGGAGAGAAATGTATTCTCCTACGCCTTCGTTGTTACTCCCCGTAAAGAAAAGTTGAGATCCTGCAACGTTGAGAGAAAATTGTGAGGGAAAGTTTATTTTCTTTCTCCATCTCTATTAAATATTATACAATGAATGCTCTTCTAACGACGACTTTGTTGGTTTCTCATACAGTATCAAAAATGACGCCAGAATATACACAAAATAATAAAGATTTAAGTAAAAATAGATGTTACACGTCACAAAGATCTTGGTTTCCAAAAAAAGTGATAGGTGCATAATGGTTGTAGCTTCGTCTACATGTTGTAGGGAATATAAGCAGGTACAAGTAGGAAATTTAATTGAATGCGATGAATAGGTAGCTGCTAGATAGCTATAGCTACATATCAATGAGAAGATGTAGAATAATAAGATAAGAATAATAATGATTGAGGTGTTTATTTTATTTTATTTTTGCCTATGTCCAACAATGGACCTGAGTGGCTGCAGAAGAAGAAGAGGTGTTTAAAATAAATATCCATCCACTAAGTTCTATACCTTCACAAAACATCCCAACAATTCTGAGTGTATATAAAAATCTTAAAAACGTTATTTTGTGTCAAAAGTATTCAAGTTACTACCTGAACAAGTTTCCACATTCAATAAATTGTGTTCTTAGATAATTCTGATATTCTAAAAAAAGATTGTCGTACATTAATCAGCATCAGTTCCGCTTACACATGACAATAAAACATACTGCTAAAAGCTTTCTTTAAACAACTTACGGTAGGTATAGTTATTTAAATATGGATTTTTTTATAGTTAATCAAAGTTCTAGTGTATCACATCCCTTCTATTTCCATGACTCTACAGAGAACTTGCTAACTTAATTTATTAAATATGTCTATTAGATAGTTGATTAATTTTACTTTGATACCTACGAAGCTCCATCTTAATAGTACCAATTAGGAATTTATTTTACATAAAGAAGGATGGATAGTTTGAAAATAAATTAAAGTAAGTATACAAAGAAATCTTCTTGTTGACTTATCGGAAAACTTGATACTATTTACAAATCCATGTCTTCCTCTCTTTTTAACTATTTTTTCGGCGCCGAATATTTTATTACATATTAGACTTTCAGGGTTCTTATGCCTTATCCACATGCTCGCCGACCCTCCACGTTTTTTGTGTGAATGAGTAAAAAGACTTAACCGTCGATTACGTATACAATCCAAGACAATCACCCCGTCCGCACGTCTTTTTACTCATTCACACGAAAAACTGGTCGGCGAGCATGCGGATGAGGCATTAGGTTCATTTAGCACCATATCTGTATAGGTAGTACATAATTTAGTCTACACCTACATAATACTTTTGAAAATATTTAAGTATTAAAATATGTAATTACCTCCGGCAAGCTGACTTTGTATTTAGGTGGGTACTTAAGTTTTCTATTGAGTTATTTTTGTACATTCTAATATAATATTATATAAAACAAATAATTAAAAAAGATACTTGGAAAGAAAACTGGCGATAGTGGATCGCGAATTCTACGAACTAATTTGATTATAAGATATGTTTTCTGTATTATAAAAGATAAATAAAATTTCGTATACAGTGAATTCAAAAGTTTTTCTAAATTAAAGATTTTTTTTTTCTTTTCTCTAGTTTTTCGAATTTTAACAGAAGAACAATCTAATAACAAATTTCTGGTAAAATACTTTCAAGTAATCAATAAAATAAATTTGGTGAATCAACATTTTACTGAAAATATTATTAAGGAAACCACTGTGTTTTCTAAAAGACTTTCAATATTTCAATCTGTTTTTCTAAGCAATATCATAAAACGATAAAAAATACTTAGAGTACGCTTTACAAGTTACATAATATCTTTCTTCAAACTTTATGTTATTATTTCTTATACTTATTGTTAGTACCTACATCGTAAAATTACCTGTATTATGCTGAAGATAAAATTTTTAAGAATTGGTAGTACTTACTGGTTTTCACCTAAACATACCTACGTTATTTAGAACTACTTAATGAGGCAGAGAGAACAAGACGCCGGACTGACTCGTCTCTACACACTCTTTGATTCTGTCAGGTTCATAAAATTATTCATAGGAGCTCCCCTATTTCTTCTAAGCAAAAAACTATAGGCTCGAAACCTTTTAAAGTGTTCTTTAAAAATGATGCGTGAATTCAACATCGTCCGACGATTTTCAGAATACGTCTCCAGACTTATTATAATTTACAAAACTAACTAATGAAGATCGCAATCAGTAGGTACTGGAAAAGTGTTCGTAAAAATATATACTATTTGATAGAATGGAAAAAAAATCTATATTCTATAAGGGTAAACTGGTATATGTACGGTTACGTATACTCGTAACCGTTCCACAGCTATACTATTATTTAAACTCATTTTGATATAATTATAAGTTATAACAATTATTATTAGTAGAAACAGTTAGCACTTAAGACTTAGAGATATACTCGTAGTATAAGTCCACGTGGGTCTAGTAATAACACTTATTTTAATAATACTAACGTTAATTTAAATCTTAGTTTCATAATATTATCGTTACGATAAATTTGCATAATCCCCGGGCTATCTGATGGGCGTCCTATGTATTTTATTTTACGTTATGTTAAGTAGGAAATTTTATTATAAACTCCTTTTGGCGCTAAAAAATAACGAAACGAGTATAACATTATAACAATACTGAAATGTTTACGCAAAGTCATCATTTTTCACACCCGTATCCTAATATAAGGTATGATCAAGTCACTTTTTAAATGTTATACAGATGGAAAAGATGAAAACAACCTAGAAAACTAATTCGTACCTAATAGCAAGTAAAACATCGAAACGAAGACCGAGAGAATGCTTATCTATGAGATAGACTGCCAAGTGGTCCCTACCATCCATAGAAACTATACCTTGCTATGCTAGTGATAAAACTGCATGCGGAAAATTTCGCAAGGTGTTTGGAACTCACGACCCTAAAAAATATATTCTGATTACATCTTCGTTGCTTGTTCTTTGGTTTCATATCTGCGTGTAGAGTGGTTGAATGAAGATGGCAGTAGTATCGCTGCCGAAAGCTTAGTCATTCACCACTCTGCACGCACTCACCCAGTAAGGTTACCCGAAAAACCAACAACGAAGATATGAATTCATCACGCTGTGGAAGCCTATACAAGATTATCTTCTAACTACCTTTGAGTGATGAATGGAGAAGAAGTTGTTGAAAGATGGAAAGAATACTTCGAAGAATTGTATGAAAGTGGTACTAGTACAAACCAGACGAATGTAGCAGATAGTATGAATGTAAATATTGCTGAGGACGAGGAAATACGTATGAATGAAGTTGTGCTTGCATTGAAAAAAGCAAAGAATGGTAAAGCTGCGGGACATGACTGTGTGGCCATAGAGTTCATCAAGCAAGGTGGCCCGAAGATTCTCGAGTGGTGCCTGAGGCTCTTCAACTTGTGCTGGGAGAGTGGCTGCACTCCTGAGGATTGGAGGAGGGCAGTCATCTGCCCTTTGTACAAGGGGAAAGGCTCAAGGTTGGAATGCGGCAGTTATCGGGCTATCAGTTTGCTGAGCTCTGTGGGCAAACTGTATGGAAAGGTATTGATTGAAAGAGTAAGAAAAGTGACTGAAAGTAAAGTATGGGATGTGCAGGGTGCTTTCATGAGTGGCAGGGGGTGCACCGATCAGATCTTCTCCCTACGGATGGTCGTGGAGAAGCTTCTGGCTAAACACCAGAGGCTCTTCTGCGCGTTCGTGGATCTGGAGAAGGCATACGATCGTGTGGACCGAGAAAGACTGTGGCGTGTACTGTCGGAATATGGGGTGAGCGACCGACTGATTGGCGCAATCGCGTCTCTATATACGGAGAGCTCTGCTTGTGTCAGGGTGAATGCTGCGTTGTCGCAGTGGTTCACTCTCACAAAAGGGGTTAAACAGGGTTGCGTCATGTCGCCTTGGTTGTTCAACCTGTTCTTCGACTACTGCATGCGTCCTCTGAATGAGCTGAATGTTGGTGTGGACCTAAATGGAGTGAAAGTATGTGCGTTAATGTTTGCAGATGATTTAGTGTTGATGGCTGATGATGAATGTGAGTTACAACGGATAGTATCCTGTGTGTACGAAAGCTGCGATATGAATGGTATGAAAATGAATGTAAATAAAACGAAAGTATTAGTGTTCGAAAGAGAGGAAATAAGGACAAATTGTGTGATAAAGGTTGGTAATGACTGTCTGGAGCAAGTGGATGAGTATGTATATCTGGGAAGTTTGTTTACTAGAGATGGACGCTGTGATGGAGACATTGAAAGAAGGAAGCTGGCCGGTACTAGGACGAATGGTGCGCTCGGTCCGATTGTTAGTAGTAGCAATGTGTCTATGAAAGCAAAAGTGCTAGTGCACAATGCTGTCTTGGTGCCGACCCTGATGTATGCTAGTGAGACGTGGACGTGGATGAAGAAGGATGAATCAGGGTTGAATGCAGTAGAAATGAGGTCATTAAGAAGAATGTGCGGGAAAACGCTGAGAGATAAGATAAGGAATGAGGTTATTAGGGAAATGAGTGACTGCAAGACTGGTGTAGTGACAAGAATGAAAGTAAACAAATTAAGATGGTTTGGGCATGTTGAGAGAATGAATGATGACAGGATGACAAAAAAGATATATCTGAATGAGCGAAGAGGGGTGAGAAAGCGCGGCCGTCCGAGACTGACCTGGTCCGATCATGTCGACCAGATCCTCAAGGATGGACGCGTTTTGAGTAAAAGGAATCGGAGAGCGTGTATGACTAATTGCATGAATGTGACGGAAGCTAGGAGTGTGTGTAAGGATAGGGCTGTCTGGCGCTCTGTCCTCTCTGCCTACCCTGCAAGGGATGTGGCGTGAGGGTATAGATAGATAGATAGATAGATAGATAGACCTTTGAGTACTTCAATCAAGTTTTATGGCTTACATGTACAAGTGTACCGAGATTTCCTTCCAAAACATTTCACATTAAGTAAGTGTGGGTGAATTATTTCACCTACGAGTACAAAGTACTTACAACTTTATACATACTCGTACAATCGTATTATGGAGGTATATCATTACCTCTCACAAATATTAATACCCCAAACAACACACTTCTATCTTGCCTTAAAGCAGGCGGGTGCCTACAACGTGTTGTGTATTGTTCGTAATTTATTATTTATCTTACTAATTGCAAAAACGATTAGTTGTATACCATACATTTTGTGAAAATTACTTACAAATTTGTATTACGAGTATAATAACGTATTGTGTTATTCACAGATGAGCAACATCAAATAAAATATTACTTTGTGTTATTCAGACGTGAGTGTGGACATTTCTGTATAAAAAGTTCTTGCTATTTTTGTAAAAAACTCATTGTAATTTTTAAATCCATTTTTCGCACATATTTCATTGTATTTTTGTAGTCGCCAACATTTAACGCTTTGTAGATTTTCACGGTCTTTGTTAATCTCATCTCCATTCTTCTCGGATGTACCGTGTGTGGGTTGTCGATGTTGTCGAGCTTTCGGCCCACTTGCTGAGGCCATCTTCAGGCTACCACAATAGTCCTGAAGATGGCCTCAGCAAGTAGGCCGAAGTCTCGACAACATCGACAACCCACACACGGTGCACCCGAGAAGAATAGAGAATAAGGTATTTATTTTTAACGTTTTGATCCTTCACTACTGAAAAGATGATCTCGGATTACTTGTCTATTTGTTTTTTTTTTCACGTCCACTCTTATTGATTTTAATGTAAGTACATAAGCCTGAAGTACTCGTATAGTAAAATATGATATGAAGGAGGCCTGTAAAAATAAAAATAGTTAAAGAAAAAGAAGATGTTATTATACCCTGGATGATTATAGATTTGAGTACATGGTTGGAAAATGAAGTGCGTGTCATTCGAAAAGGAGGTGCTATGTTCGAATTCCGGCGATGACGCTGTTTTCTACATTTCACGAGCCTTCATATTGTTGAAGTATTTCGAATGAAATAAATAACAAAGAAATATTTTTTAATGTGGCTTTAAAAAGGAAATCATCAATCAGATCTTTGCTTTCGCGGCAGCATCACCCGAAAATCGGGTGCAGAGCCGTAATAAGTATAGAAAGAAGAACTTATGAAGTACTTACAGAATCTGATGAAGTAAAAACTATGCATATTTTTCTATGGCCAGTAAAGATTTATTAATTTATTAAGTACAAATTCAGGAGCACGTATGCCAAATATTAAGTTTCGAAAGCATAATTATAATAATAATCCATTGCAAAACCAAAACGAAATCTCGTATAACCATTTTGCTTTTTATAAGTTACAGTAATTATAGACACTCAATCCTAATTACAAAACGTATGTAATGTTTACTTATGAATAAGAATTCATGAACAGTCTCGTACCCTTGAAATTCACGATAAAATTCAGATATGGAATCCAATTTCACTTGAAAATATCAACTTATTCTATAGACTCGTAGTGCCTTCTGTATTGCGACAAAACTCCTTAACTTTCTCAATTGATGATTATTTTTAATACGTCTCTTGTTTTGAAATAAAAATCCTATAAATTTATCTTCAGTCGCTAAAAATTAAGTAGTTTAATACTGGTTTAATTAAAAATTTAAAAATTGAGGCTAAAATAATTCATAAGTTTTTACATTTAGCATCCGAAAAATGAGATCAAACACAGACGGCAACTTATTATTTACAAAACTACCCCACTTAAGATGGTTTCTATTAATTTTAGGTACTAACTGCTATTATGTCGTTTGAAAACATTTTCACGTGATCGGTCAAAATCTCAAAATTTGATTTTTAATACCATGTTTTTCTCAGATGACGATTTGTAAATAAAAAAAACGTATGTATAGCGGAATCACCTAGGCAAAACAAATGTATAGCATTGACAGACCAAAGAGGTGTCAAAAAGCCAACCAGAGGATGACGAGCCGATGACTAAACCACAATTTTAACATTTACAAAGCATCATATTATAAAATAAAAGACTCTTTAATGAACAAATACACTGAGAAAGGCGGACTGATGGCAATTACTACTATCCATATCCAGTTTTGCCGAAATCAGGGATGTAGAGACATAAGACGCGATATACGAAATAGAAAAAACATAAACGTTCGGTTAGTGTATTTTAATATATGTAATATACCTAGTTAACTGATATCGAAGTAGTTAACCTCTTGAGAACCCTTCATATGAATATTGTTAATGGTACGCTTAAGTAGTTTATAAGATGTTTTGGAATAAGGAGCTGGCAGTATATTGGAAATACCTCATTGGTTTAGATATATTCGGGTATGATATTATCTTGATATGGGTCTTTAAATAAATTCTGAAAGGGGCGCTTTATTTTTTCAATACACCGATGAAAATGTAAAGGTTCTGTATATTTTTTATATACTTTTTAGAAACGTATTTTTCAAATAGGTAGTTTGATAACTTATGTAACATAATTTCTAAAAATTAATTTTAAGAACTGTTATTTTTTTAAGTATTAAGTAGGTATAAAAAAAATCAATGGGATCTAAAAAATAATATATCATGAACTAAATAACCGGGTCCTATAAAGTGTTCTGTAAAATTCAAGTGTTCGTAAGCCTTTTATAGTACATCTTATCAGTAATGAATTTCGTCATCGATTCTGTCTTATTCTTCCTCATGCATTAGATCCGGGAGTCTGCTTCTTGCCATCGATTCTGGATGTCCAAAAATGTTGATGCAAAGAGAATTTTGTGTGTTCTAATTTACTCGTTATCCGAAATATGGAACATACCGTGCTAGAACATACAGTTAATAGATATCAAGATAACTTAGTTATAAAAGAATATTTTAATAGACGAATAGAAAAAATCTAAGGAAAAATTGAAAAAGGCTTAGGTACTAGAAACTTCGGTCAAACTATATGTCTCGCATCTCTTTAATTTAACATTCAAACCTTTTGCTAGCACAGGGAATGAGTAATTAAAATAACTCTTAAAACAAGCATAAGAGTTAGTCAGAAGTAGCTTTCAAATCCAGATCTAAATCACTAATTGAAAGTAGTTATATATTAAAATAAAATAAAAATATTATGTACATACATTTTTTGCATTCAACACATACTGTAGTCGTCCATGGACTTGATCTTTAAATCATTACCTGTAAACATAGAGGGCCTGCTAAATAGGCAAAAATATTTTGTTTTGAACGTTTGGGCTTCATTATTATTAAACAGGGTTCTGTTCTGAACGCAACGAAAGGTCAAATAATAATAAAATCTCCATCTATTGATATTCTTTAAAATTCACAGGTAATTTACTAAGGTGAGTGTAAATATCGTCACTCCATCCATTATTTCTTTATAGAAAAAAATCTATTGAACCTACCTACACAATTATAATAATTAAGATCAACTGTGACAAAGTGACATGGTGACAAAGATGTGCGACGAACGACTGTGGTTGGAGTTGCCAGAGATCTTGGAAGCTGCAAGTGACAGTGAGCTCTGGCGAAGATACACAGACGCTTTGAGCCCCCGACCCAACCAAGGATAGAAGTAGAGGAAGAAGATGTATGTATAAGATCAATTGTTGACAGCTGGTTAAGTGAGAGATATAAAAATCTGACCATTTTGACACTATTGTGCCAACAGATTGGCTTCATGATGATTTTGTTCGACTTGTATTGAAGCAATTTAATTATAACGTACCTATGTCAAATGGAATTTTAATAACTCACAACGTCTATGGATGCAAGTTGCAAACATTGAAGTTATTTGCAAACGAAAACACACACACTAAAGTTTTTTTATGGTAAAGCTAATTATTTTCTTTTGATGTACGAAATAAATAATTTAAAGTTAGGAAAAGTAGAACGTAGATTGTACATAGGTCATATAGAATCTAAGAGAAATTTTTAAATTAACGTTTGCGATTCATTTATATTTTATCACTGTGGAAGTGCATAAGGAGTAAGTATATGTAGGAATTATATGTAATACAGTAGATAAAGCGTCGTCAACTGAGTTTATAAAGTGGTTAAAATGAGCTTTAAAGTTGACCCAGAAACTATAGTGTGGTTATTATAAAAGTTTTAATACGATTTTTCTAGGATTCTTTATGAACTTGTGAACATAATAATATGTATTCATTGTGCTAGTAAGTACGTATTTTAGGTTCCGTGCATTTGAGCCTAATGCTTTAATATTATCCGCGATTGTGATTTAAGCTCGTGTTTTGTTTTATAGTATAATTTCTCATAATATTGTGTATCTATGTATGTATTCACTATTTCGATGTCGTTCACAGAGTTTCCAGTCAGAAATTAAGCTGGATTAGTCATGTGGCCAGAACCACAGACTCTAGGTGGACAAAGAAAGTCCTGGAGTGGCGACGTAGAACAGGCAGAAGAAGTGTTGGTAGGCCTCAACCACGGTGGTCGGACGATGTAAGGCGAGTTGCGGGAGGCGGTTGGATGCGGTCTGCCCAGGATAGGGAGCTATGGAAATCAATGGGGGAGGCCTATGTTCGACAATGGACGCAGAAGGGCTGACATGATGATGATGATGTTTGTATTAGTGAGGTAATTTTAACTTTTACATTGGGCGGCGCAAAAGCAGTGTAAAGACACCCAATACTATTTTAATTATAATACATAATATACCTAAATGTTAACTGGAATATAGCGGTTTTTTTAAGTATTAGACTAATATAAATCATAAATGATAAAGCCTATGTAGAATTTAAACTTTTTCGGATGAAAATACTGAGAAATGTGTCGGCAAGGCCTGCTTTTGGGTACAAAAAGAGTATCTACTTCGTATTCTTCACGAGCCCTGCAATTTCCATTTCTAGATATAGGCCTCGCCCGTATCTCTTCACGTCCCTCTGGTTTTTGCATCATCATTATAAACTATATGTGAATTATTTATTAAAAAGTTTGGGAAGAGCATTTACAAAGAAGGGATCAAATATGTTGATTTTTTCTTATAGCTTGTCTCAGAAGCGCTTTGAATCCTCAAAAAGTCTCCATTCAAACTATTGCCGAGAATAAAATATGTAGCATCTTAAATTGTATAGAAAACCACAACTTGAACAGATATTCGGATGAGAACTATAATAAGAACTTCTAATACCATTTTCCATGTAACCTATGAAATAAAGAAACAACCTAATAGTTATATTTTATTCACATGTAGAGGTTTAGTGAATAAAAATTTAATGTAGTTACATAAACAATAAGATTACTTGTTTTCTGGTTATCGTAGACTTTTTTTAATATTGATGATATATTATATACATTACTCCACCATAATATTTGTTCAAATCAAAATATCCGAAGGTATTTATTTTCATATTTCTGAAGTACGTACATTACCTACGTACCTACGTACATTTTTTTCGAATCACAATGAAATAGTAATATCCATATAAGGTATTTAAATACATAACCCCAGGCTTACTTGAAGATAAATATTTTACAAAAATCTCATATTGTTGTACAATAATTCAAAAATCAGATAATTATTATTGTTTTACTTTCAATGTTTTATTTATTGTATTGAGAAATTGTAACCAAATATTAGTTCAGTATTGTAATAAATTACATAGTACGTAAATAAACAAGCAGTGAATATCCCATTAAGGCCTGTGTTTATAAAACATTATTAAATATAAATGGATTCACGATGGTGGCATAGGGGCACCTGCCCCTATTTATTCCAAATCAAATTATCTACTTTTTGTATAAAAAAAAAACCTATTCTATCGCGAGGGAAAACAAACTGAATTTAGGTTCATCATAAAATCCTCATTTTCAATATCGGTTTCGGTACCAATACATTTCATAAAAAACTATGGATTTAAAGAATGGTTTCGTAAAGAAATCCACGAAATAATAAAAAAACAATAAAAAATAAAGTACTCTTTCTCAGTTTGTTGTATTAGTATTTTGTACGTATCTTTCATAAATCGTATAAAAATATATTATCTGCCAAACTAATTTAACATAAGGAAAATAATTGTCTTACCCCCGTTTTCACCAACTTTTACCTAAGAAGGAGACCCCTAAGAAATTTCCATACAAAAACAGAGATAATATTCTATTTTTTGACACGCAGGCCTACCAACCACACCCTAATTCCATACAAAATGCAACACGCAACTCACCTAGCCTGGGCAGAGATATTTGGGCACCTAACGTAGGTGAGTTGCGTGTTGCATTTTGTATGGAATTAGGGTGTGGTTGGTAGGCCTGCGTGTCAAAAAATAGAATATTATCTCTGTTTTTGTATGGAAATTTCTTAGGGGTCTCCTTCTTAGGTAAAAGTTGGTGAAAACGGGGGTTAGAATGTTTAAAAAGTGTAGGTATAGGAATTAGGTACTTTTTGGAAAGTAACAAAAAAAGTAAACGCGCTAAATATTTCATGAATTGGGTACGTGTTTATAATGTTTAATAAATAAATAGTTCTACTCATTACATCAATAAAAAATCGTGTTTATAGGTAGATATATAAAATTCTGGGTGACACGATACAACTGGTAATAATTCTTGATCTGTCAGGTTATTCCTAAATAGTGGCATATAATTTTCTACGTTAAAAATGATCTTTTTGGTAGTCAAGCAACAAACTACGTTACTTTGTAACTCTCAAACTCAGTGGAGAAAGATGAAGTATAATAGGTAGTACCCATCTTATTATTAAGTACCAATCTTCTTTATGAGAAAAACTCCAAGTCTTCTTTCTTTACGATTCTGGAGTCGGTTATCGAGAACATTATTTAAATGAGATACAGAGACTCACGTTATGCATCGAAAAGCTAGTAAGGGTCCTCTCAATTACCACACTTTGTGGCATTAACCATCCACCCTCAGATACTTGACCCATAAAACCATAAAGGAAGATTTTAAAGTTTTCATAAAGTGTTCAAGTCCTCACATACTCGTAGATTACGCTTCTCCTATTATATTATGAAAGAAATTTAGCTACAGGTATACCAAAATGAGAATTTCATGTTTTAAACGCAATTGCTTTAAATTCTAGTTTTTATTTAATACATATCGATTACATACAACGTACTTTTTATAAATTCCGACTATCATCAATCGGGTTGACTGTAAGATATTGGTTTTGCAATAAGTCCGCCTTTTGGCACACTATATTTGTCTTGTATATTTTCTAGGGCCAATAAAGATTTATTTATTTATTAATTTCCGAAAATTATTACTCTTATTTTACTTATTAAGAAATATAAAAACCATTTTTTTCTTCTAATTCTACTCCTCCTTTCAAGGCCATCCATTCGTCTGCGAGTGACTACTATGTAAAATACCTATTGTATATGCGAACGCTCCTTTTTCTACTAAAGATTTAGCTATTTAGTTATTGAGAACGATGCATATTGGTAAAAGTACTATCGGGCTTGATAGTGTTCTCAGTTGTTTTTAATTACGACGTTTCAGCAAAACCTACTATTGCCATAGTCACGCGGTTTTAACAACTGCAGAGCCCTCTGATACCCAAAATTATCTTCTACTTTTTTGTAGAAATATCATCCTACATTGGGTTCACCTCGTAAGTATTCTAAATCTGATACACTCAAAATAACATAACATTTCGACACAACCGTTAGAATTTGTTATAAATCTAGGTACCAGGGTACATACCTACATCACCTACATAATATCTCATACAGAATATTGACATTTTAGCAGAGCAGTGATATTTAAAACATTCGCCCCATGTCATCCATCTACCATAACCACCCCATGCTTGTTTGTTCCGATGTAACAAGGTACTACATTGTCTTTTCAAAAACCTTTGAATCGTTTTTTTTACGATTAGCATTTTGATAGGTACATATTATGTTTGCAAAACAAGAATTATTAAACTAGGAAAAATATTTTGGAGTATACCTATTACATAATAGTGCGTAGGTATATCCCCGAGAGTAATAAAAACCATTGAATTATTTTATAAAATCATATAGGTATGTTACATTTATTTATTCAATCTTTAAGTGAACAACAAATACATCTAAATATAAAAAATGGACATAGTATAGATTATAAATCGTTGTTCACTAGGGCGAACTTATCGCAGAACTGCGGTTTCTTCCAGTTAACCCCAATACATGTTATAACCCTACACATGCATCTTTTGCCCGTAGTTGATATTTATCATATATAGGATAATAGATAATAGACTTACGGATAATGAACAACAAAATAATAAAATGTTGAGCTGTAGGTAAATTATTTATATACAATTTCGCTATTTATTTGTAGGCAAATTTACATCAGTAGTAGGTACATTATTTTTAAAAATCCTTAAATATTCAGATATCATATCGGCTTGATCATCCCAATGATATAGGTATGTACCTTCATATCCAAATGAGTGTACTGTACACATTATTTAGTACTTTCGACTGATGCTCTAGGGAATCAATTCTTATAAAAATAATATAAGTACCTTAATAGAATGACTGATTTAACATACAGGTAGATGAACTGATGTAATTATTAGTTGAAGCTATAAATTAGTAAGATAGTACCTACCTAGTCTAAGATAAACACATAGACACACAGTAAAGTACGCGATATTAATTAAACTCTCAAGAACACAACTACTGCGAACCAACATTAATAAATTAATATCACAGATGAGTACATACTTGTAGTTTCCACTACCTATCAGTCCCAACAGATACCTACCATTTACAGTATTTTAATAATTAAATTAAAATATAGTAAACCAACGACACGTGAAACCTTCTTGCTTTCCGTCTCTATAATGCCTTGTTCACTCTATAGGCTATTAGTTTAGTCGAGGAGGTAGAGAATTAGTAACAATGCCAGATAAACACTCATATAGAATCTTTACTGTATATCAGCTGGTATTGTTACTAGTTCACTAACTTCTCGACTAAACTACTAGCCTAGTGTGAACAAGGCATAAACCTTTTGTCAACTGCCCGTCCCTACCCGGGCGCAGACCCCTTCTGTTATAATTATTATGACTGCAAAATATAAATAGTGCCTTTGAGTAGCTTCATTAGGAGATAGGTAAATGTTTTTGTCAACTCTGATGGTCGCGAAGAACACTTTGTCCTCCACGCGTTAAAGAGCAAAGTAGAACCTATGTATATAATAATATTACCTATTAAACTTTCAAATCGCTATTTCGGTCGACGCATGACTATATTGTACGTACTTAGTACCTTGTTTGATCGCAACGGTTGCATAGCAAACGCATGTATGTGCAATATTCCTCTAAAATTGTAAGACTTCTGCGGCACACCAAAGCTATTTTATAAACAATGGCCACCTTAAATAGGATCCGAAAGGCACAGGTGGTGCAAGTGGGATTACCCCTTCTGTGAATATGGCCATATCGAGAGTGCAAATTAGAGAAGAAGTGGAGACAAATTCTGACAAGAAGTTTGTAGAAGTTTTTGAGGAAATCCACTAAATGACGTCAAGGGAAATAGACTATTTGAATAATGTTGAAGTGGAGCTGTGACTCCTAGATAAGTTGTACAATGGTTTATTTTTATTTATTTATTTTATTTATAAACGTCAACGGCGTGAGCCTTTTACACAACTTATGATACAATAAACAAGTTAACAATATTTATTCGTATTTAGTGTCCGACCGAATGTTCGGTTTCGGTTTCGGTTTCGGTCGAGTTTCGGCAAAAAAACGGGTTTCGGTTTAGTTTCGGTTTCGGTGGCAAACCTACCGAAACTACGACTGAAACCGAAACTGCATTCGGGAGTTTTCGCGCTGTGATCGGTCATGTTCGGCGCGTTGTGACGCGATGAAGTGTATTCATGTCGCGACTGGCAAGCGTTTGCAGGTCGTTTTGTTTTGTTTCTGTTTGTGACGTTTTTTGTGTCGTGTGATTTATTTTGAATTTGGTAAGTTTTATTACGTGATATAGGCTATACCATATACATTCATAAGAATAGGTAGCAAACATAAAAAATAATTCAATATAACAACAAACTAATACATAGATTATAGTAGAATCAAGTTTAAGAGGGGTTTTCACGAAATATGGGGTTTTTACAAGATAAATATCTGCTCACCGGTACACAATAGGCTAGTAAGATGTTAGCAGAATATTTAGTTTGTACCTTTGTCTAGTGGATCCCTTATTGTTAATTATTGTTAATTTGTTCTTAAGATACAAGTGATTTATTTTGTTTTGTTAATAATTCAAATATTAAAGTACATATACGTATTGTGATGTTAGGTAACAACTTAAATAAGTAATTTTATGTTTAATATTAAAAAAAAAAGAATAATATTCAAAGGATGAATCTACCTACTCAAATAAACACCTCACCTATTTTAAGTATTTTTAAGGCGCAATCAATAATATTTTCTTAAAAAAGGGGTTGTTATGTTGATTATCAATAAGTGAAAATATCGAAGACTGCATAGTTATGTGATTTAAAAGTAAAAAAGTAAAGTCTGACTGATTATAATAACGTTTTCTTTATTTTTCCCTCAAAACATGTTCTTGTAAGAAAGTTTCGGTTTCGGTTTCGGTTTCGGCCGAAACTGAGACCGTTGCCGAAATTCGGTTTCGGTTTCGGTCATAAAAACCAGTTTTGGTCGGACACTATTCGTATTAATTAAAATTAACAATATAACAAAGCTATGAAAGAAAAATAACAAAAGAAAAAAAAACATTACATATTTGTACATTACATATGCACACACACACAAAAATAGTTGTACGAAGAAAGAGTAAAAGCAGTGTGTCTTTCCACGTAATCATGTTTGATGGTAAAATACAAGTATTTACATTAAAATCAATAATAATTCTAGTTTGTGACTTCTGTACTATCCAAAATATTAATTCGTATGTTTATCAAAGCAAGACTCACAGTAGTAGGTACAGGTACACACTATGTATTATAGGTATACGCAGACGATCATTGATAAAATGAATAATTACGTATTAGTATGTTACCGATAATATGAACTAATGTTTAATATTTGGATAGCAATTTCACCCGATTCAGTAGCAATTTTGTGTACTACCTTCAGAGTCTATAATACAGGGTAACATGTTAGTGAAATGATATTATTATAATACATTATTGTAGTGTTAATAAAAAAGACACGTCCAGCATTTAAAGAAATTTGAATCATCAGAGTAGTTATAAACACTTTCAGTTTGGTGATTTAATGGTATTCTTCCCTGATATTATGGCTAAAAGTAACAGTCCATTTCGTCTACCTCATTCCACTACAGACGAAGAAAATAATATAGTTCAGTGGAATGAAGATAGATCTGGATATTTTTTTATAAAATGGATCTTGGATTGCATACAAAAACTCAAATACTTTCCTGCACACTTAGGCTAGGCTAGCTAGTACCTGCGAGTGCATCAAGTTAAGGGCTTGGTATCAAGAATGACGTCACAGTCATTTCCCACGGCATAAAGGTTCAAAATCGCGTGAACAATCGCATGATAAATGGTAAAAATAGCGCTTTTTCAAATTTTTGGGGTTAATTTTGGGTCTATAAAAAAACTTTCACGGTTATTCCCTAGATTTTAATGCATATTACCAGTACAAAAAAAATTTACTCTGCGACTTTCGAGAAACGAGTTTCCGTCTTTCGGAAAAAAGATAAGTGTTATTCAAATTTTTTTTTTGAGAAATCTATACAAGATGGAAAAAATCTTTTACGGTTATTCCCTAGATAAATGTTCAATGCATCCACCCTCTTATGTTCCGAAGCATATTTAATATCTCGACAAGGATGATATAATATTATTCCGCACTTGAAAACTATATTTCATGGACTATGGTTGCTTCAAGAATGATAATCATTGTCATTAACGAACTTAACTGCCAAAAATATTCTGTTTTATTCCGATATATAGAAAATATATCAGTCAAAATACGATAGTATTCCAAAACCACTCCCATAGATAAATTTACTCTGCCACGGTAATCCGCACACCCTGCATATGTTTTAGATTAACCTTAATTGGTAAACTATTGAACAAATTAATAAAGTTGTAATTGATTCCTCAAGTTAGAGTAATTCATATGTAGATAAATATCTGTATGTTTGAATAATAGAAACCCGATGTAATTAATAACATGAGTAGATATGAACTCTATATTAGTATGTATGAACCTTGACATACAAGGCACAAACACCAGAGACGAAGAGTGGATTTCTATAGAAAGGAAGCCGGGACAACATTATTTATTTTATGGCTTTTTAAAGAATCTGTATTTATGTGCCAACAATTTTAAAAATAGAATAAAAGAGTCGTGTTATTAAGTTAGTAGCGCATAATTGTGTACTAGGGCAAGCTTATCGCAATGCTGCGATTTCTTCTAGCTGAACTAAAATTTTAATTCAATTATTATTATTTCGTATGGCTTCTGCCACCGATGGGCGACAACGTCAGAAGATAAGAGAATTATGATATCTGTTACATACAGGAGACATGCACCCTACAGAGCAACATCCAGGCTTCCGAGCCATTCAAGGGCATTGGGTATGGCACTATGGATATCTGCATATGGTCCAGGGAATGCTCTTCCAGGACAGTCTTCGACAATGTGCTTGATGGATTGCACTGGTCCTCCGCAGTCACAGACAGGAGAATCTCGCATGTGCCATCTGTGGAGCATTTGAGCACATCGTCCATGCTCCGTGCGGATTCAAATTGTATTACATAATGTCAGATTAGACCTAATTTATCATCATAAATAAAAAGGTAACTCGATAGGAATCGTGTTCTTAGGACCCTTCGCCACTGATACACACCTTCTACCCGGAGTTGCCCAGGTTAATATTAATACTGACTCCTCGTCAGTATTTTATATGAAGGTAGATACGTCTTGACTGATAAATATTTGATGGAAATTCAACCTCAACTATACATATATTCCTTCTCCATTATTATTATAAAATGACCATATTACTGACAAGAGGTACCTTCCTCTTTCACTTATGTACGTACCCCCTAACTCACAAACATTTTAATTATTCATAACATTTTATTGCCCCTTCATACGTTAGGAGATTTGACAAAAATTGGCACTGAGAGTGTACCGTGTGTGACAGCTATAAAGGAATGGTGGTCCCATATAGTCTCCTATTTTAAGGCCTTGGTACCAAGAATGACGCCACAGTCATCTCCCACGGCAATAAGGTTCAAAACCGCGTGAACAATCGCACGGCAAAATGGTAAAAACAGCGTTTTTTTCATTTTTTGGGGTTAATTTTGCCTCTATCAAAAAACTTTTACGGTTGTTTCCTCGATTTTTATGCATATAATCAGTACAAAAAAAAATACTCCGCGACTTTCGGGAAACGAGTTTCCGTCTTTGGGAAAAAAGATCAGAGGCGTTTTTCGATATTTTTTTTTAGAAATCTATAAAAGATATAAAAATCTTTTACGGTTATTCCCTAGATAAATGTTCAATGCATCTACCCTATTTTGTTCCAAAGCATATTTAGTAACGGTTGTCGAGATATAAGGTCTCCCGTTTTTAGAAATTTTTGAAATGTCGGTATGCATACTCTTAATATAAAGCCATACCAAAGTAGGTACCTACATACAAAAATAAATCATGACAAGCGTATCCACCAATGTAGGTACATATTATGGCTATATCCCACGGAAGGTGAATCCTGCTTCGTCCGTAGATTCGCATGCCGTGGGAAGGAGTGAGTCCGTGAATCTACAGACTTTTTCATAGCGATTTGTATGGCGGTACGTAATATCGCAGACGTGCACGGATCGTGGGAAATAGGTTGCCTGTGAATCCGCGGACACGCCTTGATGAATCCAGATGAATCCGTCTAATCCATAGCGTTTGGATAACTTGCAATACAAGTGTTGAATCCAATATACATATACGTAGATATTTCTTTAGGAAACATCCCAAACAGACAGTTTTTTTCATTTTATTTCTTCTTTTCTATTTTAAAA
The DNA here is from genome assembly GCA_963576895.1 of Ceraclea dissimilis. NCBI lineage: Eukaryota > Metazoa > Arthropoda > Insecta > Trichoptera > Leptoceridae > Ceraclea > Ceraclea dissimilis. The sequence goes on along the minus strand of OY756370.1, from coordinate 4,987,862 downwards.
TGTATTTTAATTAAAATTAAACTTTTTTTTCAATTAATTCAAATTAATTAATTTATAGTTTGATAATTACAAAATGTGTAATATAATTGTGTGTGTGTGTGTGTGTGTGTGTGTGTGTGTGTGTGTGTGTGTGTGTGTGTGTGTGTGTGTGTGTGTTGATTCTCACAAAATAAAAAACGTTTTATTAAAAAATATAATTATGTATAATATTTATGTACCTATTAGCTTATTACGTTACTTCATTTTCTATAGTATAACTATTAAACGTAATACATATATATTCCATTTGTCGCCGCCCACAAGTTTTTTGTGTATATGAGTAAAAAGGCGTGTGGATGGAACGTTTGTCTTGGCTCGTTTACGTAACAGACCGTAGACGCCTTTTTACTCATGAACGCAAAAAACTCGTAGATGCTCGCAAGCGTGTGGCGGCGACATTAACTTTTACTTAAAGTATTATACCGAATCGGTAGGTATTTCCTATATAATTGGCACCAGGAATGACGTAACAGTCTTTTCCCACGGCATTAAGGTTCAAAATCGCGTGACAATCGCATGATTAAATGGTAAAAATAGCGTTTTTTTTATTTTTTTGAGGTTAATTTTGCGTCTATCAAAAAACTTTTACGGTTATTCCCTAGGTTTTAATGCATATTATCAGTACAAAAAAATTTTACTAAACGACTTTCAGGAAACGAGTTTCCGTCTTTCGGAAAAAAGATCAGAGGTGTTTTCCATTTTTTTTTGAGAAATCTATACAAGATATAAAAAATCTTTTACGGTTATATACGGTTATATAAAGGTGCAATGCATCTACCCTATTTTGTTCCAAAGCATAATTAATAACGGTTGTCGAGATAGAAGGTCTCCCGTTTTTAGAAATTTTTGAAATGTCGGTATGCATACTCTTAACATTACTTACTGTAAATTAATACTGATTCAAAAGTTATTCATAGGTACAAAAATACATAATACAAGAATATGATACTAAATTGATAACATGTAGCTACCTACATTAACTGAAAATAACGTGTTGTAATTTTTGCTAGTCGGGTAATTTGTATATTTTTGTAACAATTTTACAATAAAAATAATTATTATTCGATATATTTTCGGATATATATTCACTAACAACGAGGGTTGTCAACCGTACTAGAGTATAATAATAATATTGAAAGTGAGTTGCAAGAAATATATGGATCGCAAAATACTATATATTTTTTTTTGGCAACAACTAAGAAAATATCAACCAAATCCGCTTCACTTGTAAAATTTAAACGTAGTTTAAGAATTATATCATTGCCTGCAGTTTTCGACTGACGAATGAGTGTGTAATTTACATTAATTTGAAAATTGAGAAAACCACACTTTTCTAGCAAATAAAAATATTATAAAATTCAAGCAGTTCATAAAATGACAGTTTTTATTTAAATAGATAAGTAGATATTTATTTATTTATTGCACATGGAACAGATACAGTCACAAAAACAAACATTGGCAGGTACATTAATACAAAAATATCAATACACAAGACCAATTACATCCGTTCACAATTAGCACACACGCAAAACAAATAGATTACATTACATAGTTAAAAATATATATCTTATATCTATAAAACATTTATGGTAGGGAAGGAGGAAGCATGGGAAGAGGAAGAAGAAGAGGAAGAAAGGAGGGGACAATGAAGGAAGCAACAAAAAAAGAGTTAAGAACTGATATCAAGAACAATAAGATAATGTGTATGTTTTTTTTTATTTTCATAAAATTATCGAATTACACCCTGATACATATTTGTACACTTCATAACAAGCTTAAAAGCTTGTGTCGTGAAGTGGGGTATGTCGGCATCGAGGATCGAGTGCGTTAGCAACCAGGCTTCCGATAACTTTTTAAAATTACTTATTGATGCAGATGGAATAATCAGCTGAAAAAATGTTGACAACCCTACTTACATGTTTCAGCGCGTGTATACACAACGGTTTCCGAAGAAAAACCCATAGGAGTATTTACGATGATGTAGTATGAACCCCAAAAAACACAAAAACCCTTCAGAAATATGACGTACTTAATGTAGTTCTGGACAATTTACATCCAGACCTGCATTAAATTGTACCACAAATGTGTTATAGTTTTGTATTGTCTATGTGTTTATTGCTTTCATTCTTTTTTGTTGTGTTTATTGATTTATTGCATTTGATTTTGTGTTTGTAAACCTGACGATTCCAAGTGCCTTAAATATGGTCTACAGATGATTAAAAACCAATAAAAAATCCTCAAATAATAAAAGCTTAAACTTTTTAGTTGGATTTCAGTAGATGAATTATTTATAAAATGTTGAAATCATTGTCTATCCCATTTTAGATCCGCTTGCTTATTCGTATTTTTTAATCTATTCTAGTTCCTAATATAATTTACTCGAATACTAATCGATACAATTAATTTTATTTACAAAATCCAATTAGATTTGTGCTTTTATCCCTAAAAAAAATCCTGTGTGGCTTTTGTACGACTTTTGTGGGGTTTATTTATTTTGAGCAATATGCTTATGGGTTTCGTACTGTTACAATATACAACGAGAGTGAGGGAGACAGACATACCCGCATAATTCGAAAAATAAAATCAAAATAAATAATGTATAAATTTAGATTCCCCAGTTGCCATAGAGTGGGGAACATTATATTTTCTTATTATTTATTGAATTAATTTTTCTGGAATTTTGTTACATCGAATTATAAGTCCATGTGGTGCATTTTATCAGTATGATGCCAATCTTTCAAATGTCTCCCTTCAAAAATTATGTACCTAATCTATTAGTCTAAATAACACACGAATGATAAAGAAATTATAATTTTATTTAAAATGAAAAAAAGTTTAAGGTACCAATCATTATATTTTTCTAATACCACGGACCTGAAACAGCACAATTTTTGCACTGTTACTGGGCCGGTATTCTTTTATTCTGATAATATCGACATTAATAATATTAAAAATAAATAAATAAATTATTTAATGGGTTCTCTAATTTCCAGTTATGGCAGACATTTTTTCCCGTACAAAATAAATATAATGTACACCCCGACACATAATGCGCCCACTACACGCTCGCGAGTCACCGCGACCTTTTGGTGTTCATGAGTAAAAAGGGGTGCGGATGGATCGTTTATCTTGACATGTACGTAACCGACCGTTGACGCCTTTTTACTCATGAACACCAAAAGGTCGTGGTGACTCGCGAGCGTGTAGCGGGCCCATAACGGGACTGAAAGAGATTAGCAGCTAATTTGAGAAAAACCGGTGTTGAAAAATAACGCGTGATACAAGATACAAAAACTCCGTGTGACGAACTTTAAAAAATATCACCCACAAACAAGTTTAATTAATGCCGCAGGCAATGCTTTCTTTTATTTTTTTTTTACTAAATTACAACTAATATTGGTGTAAAGACAATAATTTATTCTCGTACCTGATCGATCTAATTTTTAAACACAAAAACAGAATTAGTATATATTCAACAGTATGACAGAGATAATTATTATTATCTACTTATTATATTATATATTTATTTATTTATTGCTTCAACGGACTCAAGATATTTTCAAAATTTACAACGTTAAAGTTAAAAAGTTAAAAATATTAATACAATGAATTATTATATTATTATAAAAATAGGGAACTATTTCCCCATACCCCGTGCACGAAATCATCCATCCGGAAGGGATTAATCCAGATTCGCGTACGAATCCGGATTCACTTGTCGTGGGAAGGCACCCTTATATAACCATAAAATATCGTATCTTTTTCACCATAAGTATTGATAAGTAGTTCTAGAATCTATCAAACAGAATTAGTAGTGGGGACCTACGGGACGCATGACACGTGGCCTCATGACTCGATATCAATAAATTTGTTTTATTCACCCCACTATTTTGTACCCCACTATACGAGTATGTACCATTAGTATCCATTGTGATTCTGATTTATCTAATAATTATCCATACTATGCCAATAGATACTGCAGATATTCTTCATACTCCATCTATCAAGATAAAATAAACAACCATTGTATAAAAAAAATAGTTTATTGAAAATACTCGTATGTATTTCAAATGTACACGGTAAGTTTGAAATTAGCCTGAGGAAAGAGAGAGAGATAATGACGGCTTTGGCAAATACACCACACCAGATTATAAGAGAAATCCAGTCCAGTAATATAATATAACAAGTTAGATATCAAGACACAAATTTTACATTTTCCGGACATCGTTTTCTATGGAAATTTTCAACATGCCATATTTTTTTACTATTTAGTTTCGTGTCTAATATAGGTTTCTATTATTCTTTATCTACCTACACAAATACTGACACGTTTTTTAAATATTTTTTCCTCACCATTCAGTTTTAAACAAACCTGTAGTTTTATTTTTTATTCATATTTATTTTTCTAACTAATCACTTTTCTTTATTTATTTTTCTTTGATTTTTTAGGCATTCACTGTATGGTGGGTTATAGTTGCAGTACATTTTTTTATTAATTAGATTCAACTATGTACTAAATTCCATACTTAGTATGTTGTTTGTAATAACACTAATTACTTAGATATGCCTACATATTTTAGTAGGTATTAAGGACATTGAGCGTAACCCAAATTAATAGCTGAACCTACAATATTTTTAATTACTAATAATTTAAAGCAACGTTACTATTACTCAATAATCAACGTGTAATTACGATAAATAATTTATTTAATTGGAAATTTAAAACTTCATTACATGTAGGTATATAATAAGTCGATACACGGCATAATAAAGCTCGATATATTTAATATTATACTTACTTATAAAATTGTTTAATATTAATAATATATACCTACGTAGGAAAATATAATTTATAAACACATATCTGAATGATAATAATTATAAGCAGAAATATGTATCATAATAATAATAATAAATAAAATAACATATCTATTGTACACTGTTTAAGTAATCATTTTGTAAAAATCCATTTTATTTTAATTAATTGTTTTTAAAAAAAAATGAGTTTTTTAATGATTTTATGAAAAAGAGTTTATTAAAAAGAGAGAATTTTATTAAAAAGAGAAACGTAAAAAAATGCATTTTAGAAGCATTGAAAGACCTCCCAGAAGGCGGTCTACCGACATTGTCCAAGCCGGCAGAGCCTGGATGCGAAGAGAAAAAAACACAGACGAGCGAATAAAGGGAATGGAAGAGGCCTACATCCGGGAGTAGAGAAAAGAAATAAAAAATAGTCATGTACAAAAAAGTAATTCGAATCTCGACATTTAAATTCAGAAGAACATCCACGTATAGATATAATATTGTTGTTATTTTTCCATCGGGGTCCTGTTGAACATGTCACTAGCAGTACCTTACCTTTTATCGGTACCTAAAACACTAGTATAAAATAATTTGTTCCCAAAAGCGCATAAAATGACGTTCATTGTTTGATTTTACTCAATAAATAATGGGGAAGTAAAGTAACGGTGACCATGAAAAATGTTAGCAAATAATATAATAAGTTATCGCATATGTAGGGATAAAAGAAAAAGTTGGGGTAGATTGGGGTAGTTTTTAATCCCGAGGGTGACCAATGCTTAGAAAAAAATACTAGGGGGATGGATAGTGATGTGAACGACAAGGTTAATCGATTTTTAAAATCATCATCTTTAATTTTAGAGACACAACGACTTATTTCGAATGTATTGCAAAAATATCTTAAGTTATCAATGAATTATGTAAATAAATATACTTATTGATGATCCACCTGTTTTTGTTGGTATTCAAATCACCTGTGTAGTTTTGTAAATATTAATTTCTAGATTGGTTTAATTAACGAAAACATAATTATTGCTTTATCTATGCTGTTTATCTTAATATATTTTTATACCCACACAAAAAAAATATTTCTCTGAACGACGCACGTGCGTATCTGCGTAGCGAATGTGGGGTGTAAAAAAAGAGCATAACGTCGAATCCGTTTTTTATACCTGTTTTTCATTGATTATTCGATGTTTACATTGTGGTCTTTCTTCTCTCGGGAACTGGGGTTGATAATATTATGGAATACATTAGTATACCGTACTATGAAAATTGAATCAGACATTCCGCAGTTATTAGAAATCATAATATGAAATTATAGGTAAGTATGGCTTTATATTTTTATATTTTATTCATAGGCTTTATATTTTTCTAACCGTTTATTAAATCGTGACTTTGCAAAGATGTAACAATGTGCCCCGACTACCTCTAAGTATTTTTTTATTACATGAAAAAAAGACTTTTTAACAAAATAGTAAGAGACATTAACATAAAATAATCTTGTAGGCTTTCGCAGCGTGATGAATCCATTTCCATGTTGTTCGTTCCATCGGGTTTTATTGCGTCATTCGAGCGGTTGAGTAACAGTGAAACCTGAAGAACGAACAACATGGAAATGGAGACAATAACATGTTTTAAACTACATCTTACTACGTCCACGGTCGTTGAGAAAGATTCAGTGTTGGCATATTGTCGTCATTGTAAGACATTTCACCATAATATGACAACCATCGTTGGTGACGTCACGAGTTGCCTGTGTACAATATACATATTGCCTCTACTGTCAAAATAAAATGCAACGATGGCGTCTTGCATAATATACGAGGACCTTTCATACAGATAAAGATATTGTATGAATATTGAAATGTTATTCTTCTTCGCGTATCTTCTCAGATCACTTGGGAGAAAGCCGCTCTATCCTGGGCTGTAAGAAAAAGCTCTTCCCTATTTGTCAATCCCATTCACTGCTAGCAGATTTGCATTTTTCCATCTCCTCTGCTTCTGCGGTCTTCATTTTTAAAACACGTGATGTAATGAGTTTCCCTTCAAAGCCCTTTTTCAGTGATTTTTAATATCTGCCCGAATAGCTTTTCTTACGAATGATATTCAGCAAAAGTGCTCTCAAGATATGTATTATCTAAACATATTAAACTAAATACAGTTGTTGATTAACTACAAAATTATAGGCACATTTTTAGATTCACACCATTCACAATAAAAATTAAAAATGCATAAGAGGTTATATTTATCTTATTATATCTGAATTTATTGTATCTAAAGATAGTTTGGGTATTTAGGAAACACCGGACAATAAAATTTCTTTAATGTTACTTGTTACATATTAATTACGTTCATAACTCTAAGAACATTGGCATAATGGCATTTCTTCTATAAAACGCTACGTATTCTCTCGATACTTTTGTACAAATAATAATAACATCTTAATAAAAAATGTAGGGTAGGGTATGTACTTACGTATAATAATAATATGAAACCTATTTTGATGGGGGTGAAATGATCCCCATGGGTTCGATACGTTTCATCCCCCAAAAGCCATTAAAGTCTACCAATCATCAACGACCCTTAGATCGAAAAAATGCCGTGTCCGATATCCCGATGATTATATCGACACTTTTCCCGACGACGAAAATTCTCGATGACTTAAAATAGTAAAACGAAGAAAAGTTTGGCTTAGGCAACGTTGGAACATACCTATGTAACTGTGAAGAAAAAAATTGGGCAGGTTTCCTTTCTTGAGCTTGAGGGCAACATCTACCTAATACATAAATTGCATACCCATTTGTCGTGATGTCCATATATGTCCTGTATCTATTTTCAATAGATATTATTTGGAATGGTTTTTATGCTGAACAAACCATGATAAACATTTACACTAACTAAATACCTACATAATTTGACATAACTATAATCATCTTGGGTAAATATCTCACTTGAGTAGGTACAATACATGCGAGATGGGCTAAACGTCGGGTTCGATCACATCACCTTTTAGACCAGGGCCTTACGCCCGGACATCCTGGACAATCTATGCATTTTGATTGACGCCAACCGTGGGCGGAGACCACGTAAGCACAGACTTGTCACACATCTATTAGGTACTTACCTACCTACTGTTTACGTCTATAAAATATTGTGTATGGCTGCGTACCTTTCTTTTATAATCGTATAAACAGGAAACTTTAGCAGAAAGAAATTCGCTGGCTCGCTTAGAATCCATTCTGAGACTATTTTATTCTATTCTAAGTCTATTCTTAATGGTAAATCTTGTGGGAGCAAAATACGTAAGCGACATTGACATATTGTTATTTCGAAAATGCGCTAGTTCACTTTTGAAGTTTTTTGCTAGTCGTTACGGTCATCATTAATAAAAGAAAACTGACAATATCGGGATTTAATCACTTAAAACTTTTTATCTCGAGAATTGGCTGTGTCGATATTGTGAATGTCGGGATTTATTTCCGAGAAAAACTTAAGCGAGAAACAGGGGCGTTACAGACAAAGTCGAAATATAATGACAACGATAATGTGTAATAATGGTTGGACGTATGTTTATGTAAGTAAATAATAATGATAAGATATTGACATTATATAATATATTACCGTCACATCGGACGGGGCGATAACATCTTTATATTATAATGTGTTCATCAATATTAACGAATTTATTGATTTATTTTCCATAGAATTTCGATAAAGCTGGTAAAATTTTGACTATAAAATTTACATGTTTTTGCTGTATATTTTTTTATCATTACTCGTCTTTTTTCATTATTTCTAGAAATTTTCCTCGAAGTTTCCGACCTTAACAAAAAATGAAAATTTATTTAATGAATCCGTTTTTTTGTAGATTAATTAAAATCAGTAATTTAACTTCGAATTTTTTCAGCGTCTCAAATAAATATAAGTAACAGGTACTTAAGTACCTAAGTAGTTTGACAAAAGGAACTTTAAATTCCAAGTTGTTGTTCAAATTTAAAGTAAATCCATAGATATAGAAAGTCTGTAATATTAAATTATTTTTCTCATTTGCAAAGCTTAGTAGTTGTTTGATCGTAGGTAGGTACAGGTTGAGACTTTGAATTTTCGTAAGTTCTCAAATTTTCAAATAAAGTTTCGAATGGATGTAGATCCCTAAGTTAGAGGATAGAACCTCATAGATCATTGTAATATTATGTAGATCGATCGAGGGTACGATATCTCTATCTATTGATAATAATAATGCCAAAAGCCCGTTGCCGAGTATGTCTTTAACTCCGAAGAATCGCTGCCACATTGTTATTGGTCCTGCCGTCGATGCCATTGAAGGTGACTATGGAGGACGATTCTGGACATGCACACTCTGTCACACTTTGGACAAGGCTGCTCCTCATTTGTAACGGGTCTGCGGGTGGCTCTGTTTAGCGGGCCAGAGCAGTTATTTATAATCCTGCCCTAGTAGAAGGAATCAGGGAGGGCAGCGGAAGAGATACAAAGATGTTCTGCACAACACACTGAAGGATATGAATTCTCAAAATGTCTGGGAAAACTTGGTGAGCGATCGCAAAAACTGGCGGAGGAATATCTGAGATATATGGAATATAATGAGATAATTAAGTAAGAAAGGTAGGCATACATAGATATTCTCATGACAGAAATTCAATTATATCGGTATTATCGATTTGCACAACGTAACACAACAGTATTATAATAACGTAAACATTCTCTGTTCAGGTAATTGCTGTTGGTTAATATTGAAACAATATGAATAGCATGCGCTTAGTCCATATTATCAAACATTATTGTTTTCAGTATTATAATTACGCATTATCATTATCGCTATATCGTTTATTGATTTAGTCATGCACATCACTCAATAATAATTTAAATTGCTTTATAATGTATTGAATATTGGGTTATCAAAGGCATACTTGTATATTTTTTTACCTGCCAAATCATTAAAAATAGTAGGTCCTGGCTAGACGTTACTAAAAGTGCAAGAGACGGGGGCATGTTGAAAGGATTCATTGATTGATTCTCTGAACTACCCACCTCGGAGGAATAAATATTATACATCTTATACCTATGTACTTAGACTTACACAGCTCAACTCAAAGGCTAATCACGCTGAGCTGTGTAATATTTTAATTAAAATAAAGCTAATTTCATATTTATAAGATACCTACCTAGAGTTCACTATATTCCAATAGTTACGTTAATAAACTAGATTTACTTACTTCTAGATTCGATCGCTTACTGCCCCTTTAAAAGGTACATCACCCCAACCGAAGTCGATTCAATATATCAGCGAAACCACGAATTCTTTCAGTTGTGTTCGATTCACGAGCGCTGTGGTTTTCATTCCTGGATTCAGGATATAGGCCTCCTTAACATCTCTTCATCTTATTTTCGTTGTATACCCTGAACAAAATAGCTCAGAAAGCACGAATACTAAAACCTCCCCATGTTGATGAAAGGATCGAGTACTTAGATAGGAGAAAAGTATCCGGAAACAAGGAAGAAAATTAAATATAATTTCTTTGTTTTGTTATTTCCCCATTATACAGTAGGTAGACTGGTAAGGCAACACATTTTCTTAAGATTATGTACATAATAACTTGGTAACCCTTTATTGGCGTTCCAGCATTATTCTACGTACCTTGGTACAAAGTCAAGAGAGACTTATAAAGCCTGACAACTTTGCAATTCTTATTAATTTCCAAGTTTCTGAGATTAATAATTTATAATTAGTATCGTTTATCAAACTTTGTACCTGAGAGAAAGATGTTGCATTTGAACGAAAAACTCCGAGGTAAAAAATATAAAATTCCTATCTTCCGTAATGAAATGCTTTGAAGGACTTAGTTCATTTAGTATTTTTTAGACTTGTTTCACGTAAAGTATTTACGAGGATTTATAGAATTTCAAAATAGAACTTTTTCAATTACGTTATTTTCAAAAGACTGCTAATAAAAATATCTACAGATGTACTTACAGCGAACGATGAATATTCTGTCAGGCTTATAAATTATCGTCGGCTGGCTTATTATGATCACTTTACTCATAAATTCACTTTACTCCGCTTCTTTGGACATATAGTAAGAGCAAATGGATTAGAGAGACACATAATGCTTGGGGCGATAGAAGGTAGACGCCGGGGTAGAGGTCGTCTGCCCATGAGGTGGTCCGACCAAATAAAAGCAGCCACAAGAACCACACTCTATGAATCTGTACGTGTGGCGGAGGACCGAGAGGGATGGAGAAATTTCATCCACATGCGTGATGGTCACGATCCCCAGAATCGGGGGGCCGACTAGGAAGAAGACTCATAAATATTACTGACACATTAATATTCCGACAATTCGGGTACAAATTATTATTCTGCGTCCGGGATTCAAATCCAAGACCTCTTACTTGAAACACATGTTCTAAACAAGCTTCAGTACTTAAATGAAATTATATTGTTGTGCCTAAGTAGAAATGTTCATATTTTGGTCCAATATTTATATTATTACTGTTTGTAATCCAGCTATGAGACGTAGAAAGTTCAATAGTATTTGTTCGCTTGGTCTACTAGAATTTATAGAACAGGCTGCATTAACTTATTGCAAAATAAATTTTCGACAAATAACCTGGTAAGAAATCGGTCAAAGGAAATATTTGTTTGTCCATTTTAGTCAAATGACAGGTCCTCGTACTTACTGGAAATTTATGTTTTACAAATGACTATGTAGCGCGATAGTACAGAACTATTATCTACCCTTCTCTTTGTCTCTCAAATCATTGCAAACCAATGAAATATTGACATCGTACTATACAATCAGTCAATACAAATTGTATATAGTAAAACATCCCTTCAATATAACACATCCCTTAGTTGATGTTGCATAGAAATATAGTAAACTCCGTAACCGGATATTATTGCATTTCCATAAAACGGAACGAGGGAGAGTAAAAGGGTCTCAACTGCTAACAAAATAATGATGTAATGCTGCCAAATTAAAATAATGTACCTACATTGTACACGTGATAAAAAATAATGTACCCTGCTATTAAAAAAATAGGAATGTACCAACAAGAACTGTCATCTTATATAGAAATACTCAAAGCTCGCTAGAAAGAAACAAACACACAAACAGCATCCGAGATTTGGGTATGCTCAAAAGTCTGTAGGTATTGTGAGAATTATTTGCCCTTCAGAAAAAGGAAGAAACAGTCACTATTTATTTACGCATAGCAATCACCAATCATATCATTTCTAATGAGTAAATACACCCAAATAAGTACTTTTATGCATATCGTACTTTTACCGATTCTTCTTCGTAAACCTCTAGACAAAGCATCAGGTTTCTGGCTTCAAGAGGAGATCACTATACTTACTTTTCTGCGCAAGCAACTAGAGTCTGATATCAGGAATACTTAATTATTTTTATACTACAAACTCCTTTAAAATAATCTGATCTCTTCGACGATGACATCGCTTTCCCATCCAACCACCATTCTTTCGAATTAACATTATAGCGCCTTCATAACCTGTGCAGATGTGAAAAATGTAGTTACTGTTTATATTTAATCATACGAATATGTTATATTGTCACATACCTATAATATACCTACTGTATCGTTTTTTTTATTTCTCACTTTCTATAGATTATGTATTTTATCTGTTTTTTGTCTTTTCTTTAATGTGCTCTGTAATCGCGTTCGTATTCAATAACGTTGAAGTTAGCTGAAAGAAATTGTCGCAAGGCAATGATACTCTCGTTAACATATTGTGAGAGTTTTATTGTTATGTAATGGTTTCGACCATATAATATAAGTGAATAAATAAATAAAATATATTACAGTTTACCCGTAACTGGATAGGTATAGATCTCTTATAACTTTACAAAGCATATTAAAAATCATATTAGAAATTCTGATCATGAAACAATTTTTGCAATCAGGGTCACCACAAGTAAGGGTGTTTCTGTCAATGGGACTTATCATCAATCAGAAACGTGATGTCCGCCAACTTCCCAATGTAGAATACTGAATACTTAAGATGGACATTCATCTTTGCGGGTACTTGCAACGTTCATCCGGATGCATCAATCTAGATATGTACTACTAAACTTATAGTGTTACTAAATTCGCTGCTACGAGTATATTATACTGACAGGAAATAGTAACCGTTTTCAATGTCCATTTTATAGAAAAGTGAGGGTTGGGTAATATATTATTATCTCAGTTTGTGCAGTCGTTGTATTCAGCTACCTACTTACTACTCCATGATGCAGCACGCTTCTCTGGAGCTGTCATGAAGTGAGAGAAATGTCATCCATCACACCTCGAATTAATTATAACGTAAACCAGAAACCCTCGATGAATGGAAGATATCATATATTATACCTTATAAGGTACAATATGCCGGTTATTGGGATTATTTTCTTTAGCAGTAATAAATTGATGTTTACTGGATTGATCATGTGATAGAATATTTTAATTGTATTATGAAAGGCACGTTAAATTGGCGTGCTTTAGCAGACAATCTTGGTGTGAAGTATGCAAGGAAGTATTAGGTATGGTTTTCTTTACTCTGCCTCTTTGATGTATAATTCCTTGCCGGTGGAGCTGAAAAGGATAACACAAACAAAGCCTTTCGCCAGGAGCCTAAGGAAGCTATTCCTGAATAAAAGACAATAAATATTTATTAAGTTGTTGTATATGTGTTTATGTTATTGATGGACTTTTGATATTTACACAATTGATATTTAATGTGTTTTGTGATTGACCACCTTATACCAGTAAACTTATACTGTCTGGGGGCTTTAAATTTAAATTTGAAGTAATACCTATAATATAAATAATGTTTTAATGATACGCATAATTTGTAAACCATATTCTTTGATAATAAATTGAATTGAATTGAAAAATTTAGTTTGCCCAGATTTGGATATACTTATGTACCAGTTGGGTATAAAATACAATCATAATTTATGAAAAACGAATATGAATAACGTGTCAGAATAGACAACGACTTAATTAATAATTAATTGGTGAGACCATAGAAGGGTCCACCTGTATTTTACAAGTCCAATACATACGAATATACTTTACATTCATGTACGCACCTACCTTATTACATAGGTTGTTTTACGGCCTACGCAAAAAGTAATTGTGATACATAAAAACTCGGGTTTTTAACAAAGAGTTCATGAGTTGAATATTTCTTTTTGATTTATTAAGTACAGCATTACGTAAACGTAAAAAATGGTAAAACCCAAAAAAAGTGTCCAACGTCGTAAGTGCAATATTCATAAATATAGTATTGATAATATACGTACATACGTGACAGAGCTCAAAGGCTAAGCATATTATTTGGTATGTTACACGGATGTATTATTTTTGCAAACATCAAGAAAATTTAGATAAAGCCGTGTACCATTTGGTATAATCGATGTATCCATACACCAGAAACTTTTCTTCAATAGCTCGAATTCGGTTGAAACTTAAAATTACTAACCAGCCGACTCAAATATAAGTAATGTATCCATTAGAAAATAATATGAGTTATAATTCTTATATTTCCTTTTTTTTGGGCTCGAGCCTGTTTTTGAGTTTCACGATTTTATAATGATTTTCTAACACTGTAATAAACCTACTACTACGTCAGACGGGGACCCCTTACACTACATATCCCTAATTTAGGAGAGCTGATGATCCTGGTGGGAGCATGTTCAGAGAATACTTGATGACAGCTATAATAGAGAACGCTTTTTTCAATCCCTCCCATCTCGGGACAATAATTTCCAATAGGTACATCACACAGTACAATTCTCATATATTTATATCGAATTCAGATTTTAACTGATAATTTCAGTGTTTATCTGTAACCAATACAAACGTAGGAACATAGCAGTCACACCTTATCTAATGGATGTTACACTCCGTTACCTGTCAATTACCACTGATTCTCTTTATTGACAGCCGGATATTACTACAAACAAAAATGTATCAATATTAAAGTAGACTTACTTTGATTTTATGAAGAGAACACAGAGGATTCGCTGCTCTGTAAAAACTAAAATTAATTACAATGTGTGTCAGTGTGTTCTGTCGTTAAACCCAGTCATTTTCCATAATTTTATTTTTCGTATTCGGGACATTCCTTGCTCAATATTCCTGGACAACAATATTTTTTTGAAACATCTAGCAACCTTTGACATCTACGGAATAATTTAACTCTTTTTTCGTACCTATCCATACTCAAAAGTTCCGATTCACAAGACTAAGCTGCACAGTGAAAGGCATTCAAAACTTGCCTTTTGAAGCTCTTCAATTCGTTGACTAAATCAACGAATAATTGCAGATAAAACTAGTATAGGTTTTTTTTGTTTTGATAAATATAAGCTAATAATGTATTTCATAATTCATCGACTATCTCATTTCCATATGGCCTGAAACAAAGTTCGCATGAAAAGAGTAAAAGTAGTCAGAAGTAAATGTAAGATTTCAAAAAAGTCGGCCTCGAATTCCCAAGACATGGAAATTATTATGATATTGCTAAACCAAAACAATGTTATGAATCGCGAGTTCTTTTAAAATAATTACATTTTTTTTTATACTTGTGTGGTCAGTTTTGGAACTATGTAAAAAAGGAGATTGCTGTGAAATTATTTTTTTATGATAGTTATATTTTATCGGAGCCATCATATTGACGTGTTTATTACTTTTTTTATAATAATCGATATCGGCTATTATATTTCAGACACGATTTTTATCTTTTCGAATAAGAAAACGTGATTCGCGAAGCAAAATGAAAATCTCACCATTTCAATAGAAAATGATTTGTGTAAATATTATTTTCTGGCAGCTTCTGTATCTACTACTAAAACAATGGCTTATGTTCGAAATTGAAGGGGATTTATTTTTAATTTAAAAATAAAGAAGAGAGAGAATTTAAAAATGTTTTTTCACTCTGACTTTCAAGACTTCACAGCAAGAAATTAAAACTCTACTTTTTTTCTGTTTTCACGTAATTAACATGAACGGAATTTAATCTTTTATATGTAGGTAAGTATAAAAATATTTATTATTTGATCGAAAATATATTGGGTACTCTGGGTACCATTGGGTTGGTCTTGAGAAAGACCGTTGGTTGACCGTTGGAACCATCTGCGTATCATTGGGTTGGTGTTTCTCAAGACCAACCCAATGGTACGCAGCGTACCCAATAGTATATTTTCGATCATTTTAATCTCTGCGAAAACTGTTTTGTTCTAAATTGGATGTTGCAATTGGAATCATTCGGGTGTTTGCATGGATGAACGGATAGATAGATAGATATTTTAAAAAAAATCAGATAATTTTGTAGATTTTCACGGTCCTTGTTAATCTCTTCTCCATTCTTCTCGGATGTCTAAATTGTTTAGCCTCTTGAACCTCGTATAATTTGAGTAGGTATATGTAATTATAATGTAAGTAGATAACTTATACTTACGGAGTATGTAGTCGACATTTTTTAACAGAATATGCCTTCGTAGCCACGTGTATGGAAATTCTGAAATATTTAGTCTCCAGCGTATTTGAAATTCTATTTTTTTATAGTTTTTGAGATGTAGAAGTATTATTTTGCCAAAATACCGGTAATTATATGGTTAACAAGTTGGCTGTCGTAGATTTTTAATTTGCTCCCAGGCTCTTTTTAAATAGGTAAAATTTACATTGTCGCTTACGTAATTCTAATGTAGCCCTAACATTCATATAGAAAATTAGAGTAATTATTAAGTAGGTACTGGCGCTTTGTAAAACACCTACAAAATATTCAAAAGCATTGTCTCTTCACTGTTTATATAGAAAGGTTCAGCTTCCTCTAGTGAGATAATTATTTAACAGGGTGTTGAAGTCAAAACACATTGAAAATTAAAATATACGTATAATAATAAAAAAAAATCCTGTCGAAATTAAACGAGAGAAGTAAGGTTTAAATCTAATGACTCACTATAATCGGTTAAAATTCGAAGGAATAAATATTTTTTGAAAATAAAACTGTGCGAAAACCAACGCCACCTATTGAAATTTTTCACAACAGAATATACAGACAACAATGATTTTATGTATTAGATTCTGTCTGAAAGTTGGAATGTTATGTAAATAACTGCAAACTGATATTTGAATAAATTGTATTTATGTATGAAACATTGTTTTAAGTTGGAGTGAAAGAAAATCATCTCAGAATTATAATATATTCAACTGACAGCTGCTTAGAATATTATGCGTTTTCAGGAATGAATATAGTGAGTCATTTTATAATAATTTTTGTAAATTTTATGTTAATTGTACCACTTGAATGTACATTCATGTACATGAATGTACATGAATGTACATGAATGTACATGAATGTACATGAATGTACATGAATGTACATGAATGTACATGAATGTACATGAATGTACATGAAATTCGACAACACAGCCGTCGCTCTTCGTGGTGTAGTGGATATGATCCCTACTAAGCGAGACGAAGGTATGGGTTCGAATCCCAGCCGGGGTGAACTGAAATGGCGAATGTTTCTCGAGTGTAAAGTGATCACTTAAGCCAGCCGAGGTCGGTCGTAAGCCCGACAATGTTCATCTTTAATTCTTCTATACTGTTGTGGGAATACTTCAATTAATTGTACCAGTCTAATAGAATACTATTCCAGTCCAAAAAGTATTATTTCTAGGTATCTATTTGTACATTTTTTTTTATCAACTGTTTAAAAGTGAAATCCCCTCATACAAGCATTTTTTGCTGACTGGGGATATTTTAAATAAATAAATAAATAAAATAACCTTTATTGTACAGAAAACATACAAGGGGCGAGCTTATTGCCAAATGGCAATTTCTGCCAGCCAACCCATATTTGTCTAATTTAATTTATTGAATTAATAATTTGTGTTGTATTATGTTTACTTTTATAGAGATATGAAAATAACTAAATAAAATAAATAAATAAACCTAAATCGTATTTTCCGTGTACATCTAGAAAATCAGTTGGATTACAATAATTTAATATTCTTTATTCTTTAAATACCTAATACTTACTAGAAATGTTCTTATGGGGTAAAACGCAGAGGCCAGATTTGCGTTTTACTTTGGTATTATAACATTTTGACAATTAAACATACCTACACATTTCGATATGAAATAAAAAAATCTATCAAAAATTGAACCAAGTGGATTTAATAATTCCTTATCACTAAAAAACAGCGCGACATATTTAATATAGAGTTTCCACATATTAAGGAAAAATAAATTAGTAATAATTTAATGGAAATTGTACTTAATAATTAGGTAGATATATTGTATATATTTAATTTAATTTTGTATGAATAATTAATCTACTCTCATACTCACGTATTATTTCACTTGCACCAAGCGACAGCAAAGTCTTGAAAACAAAATAAACGAATAGTCGAACAGATCTGTTTTTGGCCCACATTTTATATTAAAATAATAAATTATATTATAAACTTTAAAATAGTTAACATTAAAAAACTCTAGGTACAATCACTTGAACAAAACTGTCAGTAGGTATTATTTCAGTCAATTATATTTATTTAAGTATTTATTTAACATAATTAATTTTATTTGATATATACTTCTATTGTGTCTTAAGAAAAATTAAGGATAATTAAAGAAACTTTAATAGTTTCTGTTATTTAAAAGAGATTTAATTAAAACTTGTACAGCTGATGTCACCTATCAAATTCAAAATGACAATTAAACTTTGTATAGTCTCAACTCTCAACAAATTTAAATAATATCAGGTATACAAAATAATGCGAAGAAAAATTCTTTGTTCAAACAATACAAACGGGTTTTTATAAACTAATTAAAATGTTTCTCAACTTTTTCCTGTTTTTTCAATTAATAGATATACTTTGAAATTACTCTCTCAAAATTATTTCGTCGCGATGTTATTTTCGATTTCGTTCGGTATATATTAAGCAGCGTCGATACAACCCCCATAGACAACCAGTCAGCACGCGATGCACGCGAAGACTGAATTGTTTTTCCCCTTATACCAGTTTATCTACCCCCGTCGTAGTCTCGTAGTATTTCTGTTTCACAACGATTACCTACCCCCCAATACTTTGTCTATAATACCTTACCTCAAACAGGGAAAATTCACATAAAGAACATTGATTTAACTTACCTACAAAATACACAAAACGATTTGCCTTTGTATTCGAAATTTCCTAAAAGCCGTTGCCTCTCCTGCAGTCGATTCATCTGAATTCTAAATAAAGAAAGTTTTATCTTGCATGCAAATTAAACACTCCGACTCTGCCATAATGGTCCGAGATTGCGCCGCAGTCGCAATTATTTTTACATCAAATGACACCAAACCTTTACCTGCTGAGGTTAATCCATAGAATATAGGGTGGATGTTCATGTTTGCCTTTTAGGGTGCCTTCATGCGCTTCACGTGAAAACAATCAATAATTATCTAAAACCATATTAATACTTAATTATTTTTGATTTACAAATTTATTCTTGTAAAGCATTGAATTTTTTCTACATTCCGTAGTATATACATGCAACCTCGGCTGGCTTAAGTGAGCCACAATGACAGACAATGTTCATCCTCAATTCTTCTACCCTGTTGCAGGAATACCTACTGCACCATATTAATACTTTTAAAAAACAATGTATGTAGTTAGGTGACAAAAACAGCCAAAAATTTCCAAACAGGATTAGGCATTATTTTGTTCGTGACGATTATATTTTCGGTAATTTAAATAATAAAAAATATAACTATATAGGTACCTAGCAATTGTGGGAAAGTATATTGGTATTGTTTTAATTATTATTATCATTGAATTCAGGCAATGAATTTTGCGGATAATATCGAAGTTACTCAACTGTCATTTACGAAATTATATTTCGTTGAATGAGCCGAGCACTCAAACTGACAGATATCATCCGGCGGATGTAAATGTATCTACGTATGAACTAATTTATCTAGCAGTGTAGATATTGTATTCATATTCTTATTTGTACGAATCTAAATTGAATAGTTGTATCTATTTACAAAACTTTAGGGTAGGTCTATTCTATTTTACACCCTCAGACTTCGCTTTTGTGGACTAGGCAGGGAGAACAAGATACCACTTTCTATCCTTGCACACATTTCTTTCATCCGTAACGTTCATACAATTCGTCAGTCACGCTATACGGTTTCAATAAGGTACCTTCTCATACCAGCCCGTCCTCTAGAATCTATACAATATGGTCGAGCTAGATGGTTCTGAGGTATCCAGGTTTCCTTACATTTCTCATTGTACATATAATGTCTTTGTCAACTTTTAACCATTCAAAATTTCATCGATTGGTTCACCTTTATAGTTCATTATTCTTCTTTGGTTTCAATCAATCCTAGCACTGCCTCCTAGAGTAGGTACTCTAGCCATGCTTTAACAGTTGGTAACATAGCAAAATGATCGAACAGGACCACTACTGCTGTCAAATTTCGTAACAGGATAAAATACGTGGTCCATCATACGTTGTTAAGGGACTCTTATTCCATACATTTCCTTAGCGACGGTGATGGTAACGCTGCAAAACGAAGTGGTCTCAAATTTCTACAGCATGGCTAGATGGTAGGTAGACTCTAGGTGGTAGTGATCCTAGACATTAATTTGCAGCAAAGTTCTACATTTCATTCAGTCTTCTTCAGTTATTTGTAGAAGACTAGTCGCAACACAATAAGATGATATGTTAAAACGATATCTACTAACTACACTAGGCTGATGACAAACATTTGTGTATACTAGTTTTTGAGGGGTTGATTCTATCCTTTCTTTCTTCCTTGCCTCTTCCCAGTTCACCTGGGGTCGGCCCTTCTGGTACGCAGTCTCCAAGTCTTTCTGTCTTGTGTCATCTCACTGGTCAGCTGCTTCTCCCTTAGGTCTATCTCAATATTGTTCCACCAGGTGGCTTGTGGACGACCTCGACCTCTCGCTTGTGTGGGGATGTCTAGGGCTAGTCTGACCACTCGATCGTCATTTCGTCTGTTCACATGTCCATACCATCGGAGTCTACCCTCTTTCAGTTTCCTATCGGATAGAATCTACCCTCTTCCAGGGTTGATTCTATCCTAAGGGATGTAAATTATTGTATAAATAAACGGCTTAGTATTTTGGTAAGAAATGCATCCAAATATAGGGGCATTTTCAACAAAGGTATTCAATTCTAGATGGATTAGAAGATAAAGCATTAAAAAAACATCTTCAAAGATACGGTATCTAACAATACATGTTGACACAATTATGTTTGGGTAATGCACCTGAAGAAGGGGGAAGTTTTCCCCGAAACTCAATTAATTTAATGTAAACTTTGCGATCTGAAGCTTGGAAAATACAAAGAGTGTACCAAAACAACGCAGAATTGCAAAAAAACATTCGTAAACAAAACTTTTAAAGGAAACCTTTTATTTCAAGGTATCTATTCTAAATTTGATACAAATTTAACATTTTCATATTCCTTCTATAATACTCGCCATAGGCTATATCCGTGGTCGTCAAACTGCGACTCGTGGCAGATATTTGTTCGGCCCGCAACACACCAAACAAAGTTTCACACTAAATGATAAAACCTCGCAAAATTTCACACTAAATGATAAAGTCCACACGTTTCTCGATAATCAAAAATTTTCTAAAATCGTTACGAAAATCCATTATATTCATAAAAAAATTGCCTGAGGCGCTAATTATACGTGACTATAATATTAATATAATCTTGTGTTATGTATTCTTTATGTATGTGTTTGTAAGTACATAGATACATCTGTTTGATTTAACTAGATTTATATCACGATCATTTTCTATGTAGGTTGCTTGCTTGTCTTGACATATTGACCGCGTCATCGACTGTTCAACAATACTAGATTTATACATGATACCTAGTTAATTTTATTTAATTTATTTCACAAAAAATGGACATACATAGAAGTAGGACCTGTAAGACCGGTCAGACCCCTGACTACGTAGATGTCCACAATCGCAAGGGACCTAAAGTAAGCGAGGCTCCGTACCGAGGATGCGGGGGACAGAAGGACTTGGAGGATGAGGACTAGGAGAGCCGACCCCAACTAAATGGGGCAAAGGCGAGGGCGAAGAAGAAGACTTATTTGAATTTTGTATGAAGGATGTGTTCTTTATTGTGTCCATATTTTGTCGCCGATGTAAAATGATGGCTTTAGGAGGCTTTGGTGTATATTATCAAAATTTTCTTTTTATGCTTACAGTATACATAACAATATAATCCACTGATATTTTTTCATCAAAATACAGTTTGATGGTATGACTAATTTATCATTGTTGTAGTAATTTGAGATTATTCTATACTAAAGATACCCATAATGCCTGAGGTAATTTCTATTAATAGGTAACTAAATATGTAATTAACTAATTACCAAATAGCTGTAAGGAAAGAATCATGTTTCGCTTTTCTGGAAATCAATAACATAACAGGAGATGAATATTTTGTAAATATTTAAAACTCATAATAAAAGACAAAATAATAATTGTAATATTATTGTAAAAATATAACACTGTTTTTTACTTCCACTATTTATTTTGAGTACATACACCAGAGATCTTTCAAAGCTAATGCTTCATCTTCAGTGGTTATCTATGAACTAAACTGACAGACATGTATAACTTACATTGTCTAAGAATCTGGGGGGCGGGGGGTTCATAGATAACCACTGAAGATGAAGCATTAGCTTTGAAAGATCTCTGGTGTATGTACTCAAAATAAATAGTGGAAGTAAAAAACAGTGTTTTATTTTTACAATAATTTTACAATGTCCTTCCATAAAGTTAATCTTCCATCAATCAATAAATTAATAAATGTAATATTTGTCTGTTAAGTTTTTGGAAATTTGATAGTTCGAGAAGGATGCCTGTAAGCTTTAGTACCTAATTATTTCTAATAAGATTAGGTAGGTACAATTAAAATTTCACTTCAATGCAAGAGAACAAGAACATTTTATTTTTCAGGGAGACCGTTTCAACTATTCAACTACGACATATAGAAAATCCGATGTTCTCACAAAACAGACATTGTTTTCTTCCTTTCAGGTTATTCGGGTGTTGGCCGCGTGTCTGTTGATCTTCTCTAGCTTTCGGCAGCGATACTTCTGCCATCTTCAGGATGAAGACCTATTAAGCCTACTAAGCCTACTAAGACTACACCTACTAAGACTTAATCCTGAAGATGGCAGAAGTATCGCTGCCGAAAGCTAGAGAAGATCAACAGACACGCGGCCAACACCTGAATAACCTGAAAGGAAGAATATATATACCATGCTGCGAAAACCTACAACATCATTAGACATTGTTTTGTTTAAAATAATCTTAATTTTTATGTTTAGATTTACTACAGAAGGCGATGAATTAAAATTATTACAAAATATAATATGTTCAACAAATTAGTCCTTCATTCTTTTTTCATTATTAGGTACTTTAAAATATTTTAAGAAGGGAAGATAAGATTTGTACTCTTTTCTCTGGTGCCACCTACTACTACATTATATTTTTGCTTTTATGTCATTCAAAATAATATGTCCTTTTATTCTTTTGTGTTATAAATGGAATTGTATTCTCTAATTTAATATAATATTTATGATTGTCAGGTTTCACCTGATTGTATTATTGTGATGTAGACACAATAAAGAGACAGTGAACCATGCCTTTAGAAAGATCTTATTAATAAAACTTTCTTTTGAAACACTAGTGGTCTGTGATACCTTGATTTATCCTACTCCTATGACCCCTGTCTGTCACGTCTTACTAAGTGTTTTGTATGTTGATTTTGCATAATAATAGCAACATTTTCGTGTTCTCATCTCCTATATCCTGACTCATGCCTTAATTTTTGCAGTAGGTATCCGTACTCGGTACTCTTACGAGTTTATAGCCGCGATACTGCGATATAATCCTTACGTAACTTTCTGCTTGCTACGTTTCAAATTGCAGTATTCAAATGCAGAGTGATCGGATTTCGATAACATTGTGATATTTCGGTAATAGTGGATACGAAGTGTAGCGCAGCAAGGTTAAGGAAGCTAGAATCATGTTTTTCTAATAGTAGCCCCCAGTGTTATTCGCACTAACTGGCTTAACAAGAAATAATGAATGCAAAAAGAGAGTATTTATCTACGTAAAATTATACATAAGTCTATAATGAAATTAGCCAATATATAAAAACCTGGTGTGGTAGTCTTGCAAAACACTTGAATGAATATACATCCTGTGTGTGCGAAAAAAAGAATCGTAGCTGTCGTGGGTATTATTGTATTTAAATTACGTGGAAAACTTGTGTTCATCTAGAATTCTAGACTTTAGTTGCATCCAATAATTATTTACGATTACATTCAACAGGTAGGGCTTGTGTATTATAATTAACATGACTAAAAAACTCAATTTCTTGTTTAAAAATACGAAACGAAATAATTATTGATTGTTACTCGCTCCGCTCTTTTTTTGTGCCCTGAAAAACACGAGTCCAAAAGTCCCTCAAAATTAAGTAGGTACATATTTGAATAATTGTATTTATATAATTCATAATTTCATCGAATTTATCTAGTAGGTGTAGAACCTGATTTCTAGTAAGTACCTGTACCTAATCTAGTACTTTAGCTGATTTTACATGATAAATTTCTTAAAGATTCAATACATTCGCAAAACTCTTTTCTATTTACATATAATAAACCTATGTTGAATGATCGGTGAATGAAGACAGTTAATAAAAACGAAAAAAATCTTTTGATAAATCACGAAAACGAATTTCAGAGGGAATATACTTAAGAATTCTTGTTTTGTATTGTGAAGTCTAAGAACATAATATATTATTATTTTATTATTCTTCGAAATCCAAAACAAATTCTACACAAAAAGGCTGAAGAAATAATATTATTATAGTAGGTAATTGCTTTCGGCGAATGTTAAATTTTGATCAAATGAAGATCTAATGTGTCTAATAAAAATTACCTAGTAAATGAAAGGTTTATTCATGGAAAATCTAAAAACGAAGCCTAATACAAAAAATAATCATTTTTACACAAAGTCCATCCTTGAAAGACCGGGTAAAAAATGAAGATGTTATAAGACGACGGTCAAGGGTCTCAGATATTATGGAAAGAGTAGGGACATTAAATTCGCAGTAGGCAGTTCACGTGGCAAGGCAAAACGACGGCAGGTGGACCTCCGGTGTACTGAGCTGGAGACCTTGCGAAAATAAACGAAGTGTAGGCAGACCACAGATGAGATGGGCTGATGATATTATCGAGCTGATGGGACAAGAGTGGAGGCAGAACGCCCAAAAAACATAGAATTGTGGGAAAGACAGAAAGAGGCCTATATGTTATATTTTATAGTATTTGCAATTATTGTAATATGTTTAAGGGCATACTCAGAATATATTTTTGCATACCCACTTTTTTTTAACCTACTTTTACCTAATTTAATGTAGGAATAGGAGTTAAATTTTCGCGAGAATATCGAAAATTCTACGGGGAATTAAAAATCAAGTAAAAGTGTTTTTTTGCCAAATGGATATATACCAACCTGTTCATTTTAAACGGTAGGTAGAACCAATAAGGTAACTTATAACCATTTGGGAAAACGTAATTTAGAAAATTATTGTCTCAGCGAAATTAAATCCGTTTTTATTACCATTAAAAATACAAATTCATTGCCTTAAAAAACGCTTTCGAGGGGTTGAAATTAAACCATAATAAATTATAATAAAATGTGTGTTTATATTATTACATTTTGAATGGAAGATAGAGTAAAATTATATCCAGTGAGATACCTGGGAATTTGGTTTCAGGGAATTATGGCATTGGCATAAGATATAGATCTGCTTATTATTAGAACATTATACTACTAATTTTATTACACTAGAACGGGTAGATATCGATGGAACTTTGAACATTTTGTGACTTTACCAGGTATGGTACAAATCAGTATTTTTTTTCTCTGAGTGTTGATAATATTTCCGTTTTCAAGAGTAGACTGAAGCAGCATAACCTTTCTATTTCAAATCCCACAACCCGTCCCTCCTGAACCCATCATCCCTCCCTTAACCTATCCCATCCCATTTACCATTCATATATATTTATATGTATAATATGTTTATCTATGTATGTATTTATGAATTCAATAATTGTTATGTACGTATTTATGTATTTAGTTAAGGTACCCTCTTGGTACTAAATCTATAATTAGGTATATCTCATTTTTGTTTCTATCATGGGTTGGCTGGCAGAAATTGCCATTTGGCAATAAGCCCGCCCGTTGTATGTTTTCTGTACAATAAAGTTTATTTTATTTTATATTTATTTTAATATTATCTCCATACCTACGTCCTACATATATTAATTTGTCAACAAAAGTTCACATTCTTTGCAAAGGATTTTGAGTATCGCAAATATATTGTAAAACTAAATTAGAAGTGTCGGATACAGAATCTACGAAAGTAGTTGTGTAGACAAGCTATGAAGTAGGTATAATAAAAATCATTAGTGTACTTTGGTACCTCTATCTACTATTTTTCTCAAGCCTCGTAATTAGATAATCAAATTTTATTATCCATTACAAGAATGGGGTGTCCGCTACATCCAAGCCGCAGATACAACAAGAAAATCTGCTAGTTTTTGCTGTCAGGTTTTAGGCCCTCTCATATCCATTAACTTTATAATGCCCTTTTCGCAAGACGTTCCGAAACACATTAACGTTTTATATAATATAAAAACGTGCCAACTTTATTGTTCGTCATTTTGTGTTGTTTTTACGAGTACAGTCTCTTCTACCATTCGCTAATGTCGTTTCGTTTCGGTTCTTTACTTTCATTATACTATTAGTATTATACTACAACATCATAATTGAAGACGAGTATAACCTTTTTGAATAGTGACTTTTATACAGTGTCTTCCCTTTTAAGAACATCTACAATATGTCTCTCTTATTATGCTATGGTACTAACACTACTGTTCTACAGACCGAGGCCAACCACACGAAGTAGGTCTAGTTATTATAATCTGTGTATCGATCACCATATTTTGTATTCATTTACTTTTTTATAGATAAACGAACGTGAAAATTTTATAAATTAAATAATCATAAAAGCTGTTAAAGTGTGAGAAATAGTTTTTATCGAAACTAAAACCGGACTAATGTAAGATGCGTAACTATAAACACACATTTAGAAAAAGGCAACCACATTATATCTTCAAAAAATCTTAATCTCCTTTTAATACACTAAGGATCCAGAGTGTACGAGTATATTCGCCAGATGATCTTGACTATAGAACTGTTTCTGAGATCACAGTCACTCACAGGCAAATTATTTTGTCATACATCTTTATTCCCTTGTTCAGCCAGTTGGTTCTCGATCAACTCACCGCTTTTCTGCTATTTTCATATTTCAGCACGCGAAGCCGAAGTTCTAATACCCACCTATTCAGATTACATGCCCATGTCACCTCTATACACGTGAATGTGACTAATACGCCAAAAATCTTACAAAACACAATGGTTCCTCAAACGGACGATCTCATCTGCGATTGAATGTACCCTACTGAAATATTATAGTTGCAATTTTCTTTGACATTCCAGTTTTACACCGAGAGAGCAATGGACGTGTGCTTATTACATCGAGCGTATTAGATTATTTATGTCTGGTCCCGTGGGATAACATTACCTTACGATGAACACTGAGAAACGTATACATCATTACATCGAAATAGTTTATGCATCCAACTTGCTTTTTAGCTTTTTACTTTTGAGGTATTTTTCGAATCAGTTAAATCGTACGGAGGAATTAAATCTACCCTTTTGAGAATTTAAAAGTGATGGACCACAATGTTCCTTTGAAGTTACATACTTATTATCCGTGTCCGGAACACCATCAAATTTATAGCCTCCAATATTCAGCCACCCGGATAGCCCTGCCGTTCGCCAGTAGCGCATCCCAGCGCATCATCGGGCGTGGATGTCGCTCCTATTTTAAAGTTTGAGTCTCTGAATTACTTGCTTGATATCGGACCATTCTCATTATGGTAATAATATGCACCGATGATGTTTGCAGATTCGTTTTACCGAAAACGGCCATTTTTGCACAATCATAAGATAAATTATTTAAACCAAAATTCTAAATCTCCTCTTTTATTTCGCTTTATCTTCAACAGACTACTTCAGTTTTATTATTTGCGACGAGATTCAGTCAATATCTTCAGTCGGTAGGTATTCTCATAATGGTTGTGTCTATCATGAAGTTTATCCAAAGTGGTGGCTCGCGAAGCTTTGATTGAGGTTTTTGAAGATTGAGGTCTTTTATTATATAGTATGGTTTATTCTAAGATATGTTTTCATATAATATGGCAAATTCATATAATATACTCGTGTAATTCCTCCGCAATACGTTTCTGGCGGAGATGCCCGGATTGAATATATTTATGACTCCCGTAGCACCAATTTATGTGGAAACAGAAAGGCCAAGCATTTCACTTGAATCCTATAATAAGACCGCTAAATATCATTTCGCTGAATCGCTTTTTAAAAGAGTAAAGAGATTTTTATGTGAACGGTATTATAATTTGCTGTATAACTGCTTAAAATTGTATTATTCATATCTTACTTAATAGACTTAATAAAATCATTGTCTTTTCGATATAATATTATTGTTTGGTTGAGTAGTTTGAAGTAAATCCTAACACGTAATACCTATGCACAATTTTTTCATCTTTTTCCGTAATTAGGTGTTTATTTCAACGTAATACCTAATTATTTCTTTGTCTCGTTCGCACCTTTTTTATTTCTTATATTTTATTACCCTCCCCATTTCTATGGTTTATGATTATTACCTACTGGGTATTTTATAATAGAATCTTAATTTTACTAGCCGATGGATCAATGGACTTATTCATCCTATCAATTTCATAATTATGCGAATATATGTACCTACTCGAACAATAAAGGAAATTCTCAGTCTGAGGTGATGGAAGAAAGATAAGTATGTATCCCTGAAGTTAACAAAACCTCTGCAGCATTTTTTGATCCAAGGATGAGGGGGCAAATATTGGTGTGAGTGTAAGATTTGTTCTTTAGAATGGCCCGTACAGATATGTTTTGTCGATTACTGTTAGGATTAACCTCAAAATTCTTACTAACGTCACTTGAAGGGGCATTCCATTAGAGAGTGATTTTATGATACTTCATATTCTATCGATATATTAAGATTAAATAAACCTATGGATAATATCTTAGATATGGGTGGTCGGTAACCTGGTTGGTAACGCGCTCGACTGTTAATCCGGCGGGCGCGAGTTCAAACCCCGATGCCGACTTACTCCACTTCACAACACAAGCTTTATGTGAAGTGTACAAAGATGTATTTGGGTTTATTTCGATAAACCCAGATTCATTTAATAAAAAAATAAAAAAATCTTCTGATATGTATATTCATAAAAAAAAATCTATAATATGTATATTCCGAAGAGGAAGATACCAGTAAGAGTGTCGAAACGTCGATCAAGTTAATCTACACATAGTTCACCCGAAAAACTAAGCAATATTGTATATTTATGAGTATAATATGAAGAGAATGAGGGAAAGTGTAGAAGTGTTTTCGCTATATCATCGTAATTCAAAATACGTTAGGTAGGGTCATAGTTCTATCTATTTTTACATCCAAACTATGGTCAATAAATAATTCACGAGTTGTACTAGATCCTGGTTATAATAACATACGCTGGTTCCGTTAAGGTAGTAATTTTACTTCATACATCATAGATTGACAGTGGTCATAAATTTCATTTCTCCCTTCGTACTCTTGTTGCTTCTTGCGAAAAACACGACGTAAACTACTAACAAATGACTCGTCTTTAAATATGTATCCATTGGTTTTCGAATTCACCCCCCGAAAAGATAATTCAGAAACGGTAGATGGAAAGAAACTGTATTACGAAGTAGTAGTACTACCCGTAATAGATACTATATCTAACGCTGGAAGTAACGAACCCGTCATAAAACTAAATGAAGAAATACCCACTGACCATATACTGAACAAGCCTTCTAAAATAAGTGCCTACGTCATTTTTTCATGAATCGTATCGAATTTATCCGAACCGATGCTTTGACCGGTTCAATATATTTTATATTCATTATTTGTTCAAACCTGAAATCCTATACTGGACCATGATCTGGATATCATGAGTTTAATTTATCGAACGCCACAGCATATTCAACGTTTCAACAAATAATTAGTGACGACTCCTGTTAAACAGCGTGAAGAAACCCATCCACACCACTCAGCTCGACTCCCTAATGTTTCGAATTCAAAAATCTGATTCTTTCTGAGCCCTCGATGCTACTATAAGCAATGCCAAAGTACCTATTATGTTCGCATAAACTCACCAAATCTGAATTATCAGGTAAAACATCTGAAGAATAACTAATTAGTTATCTATGTACAAGAATAGTGGAAACAGAGAGAAGAGGTCTGCTTCCAGCGGGAGAAAATATTTGACAAAGAAGAAGTTCACGTTGCGTGAAGCACAACATAATATAAACATATTTTCTACCTTAATCTTCAACGGATCACCCCGGATAAATATGTCAGCTTTAGATTTTCACTTCACCCTAGGGGTGTGAAGAAAATAGCCCTTAGCGCTAGCCACGGCATTAACCCCACGGGTGCAATTATTTACGTAACACTTGTTTACTAAGTGGACGGCCAGAGGAAGGTATTCCTTACATTCTTATCCATCTATCTAACATCTCCCTTCTCACACCTTTCAAAATCCCTACACGAATTATCTTCTTCATTTTGCAACACTTCTACTTTTTTCATCTGATCTCGGAATAACCTACCTACGGGTAGATATTTTTAATTTATTTTCATCGGTTTTGTATGGAACCTAGATGATGTGATGAGTTTTATACTATATTAATATTGGATTAATCAAATGAAGACAACCTTCAATCACGATGTTGTAAAGGGCAGCATACCAGCTACATATGTATAGAGTATCATAAAGGATCACAACAAAACATATTACAAAAGGATAATAAAAATTAGACACGAATAAAAAATAAAACTATTGGTCAGTGAGGTGAGCCGTGAGGACATAGTACTAATTATTAATTTTTCGCAGCAAATCAAACATTGAAATTATGGAAAACGTAAAATTATTATAAATTAATTTTATTATATGCCATATCTATACATAATATATTAGTACCTTAAATTTTCTTTGCCAGATGTTTGTTCTTCTTTTCCAGTTTCAATCGTTACGATTGGTTTGTACCAAAGCCCCATGTATCCTTCTCCACTCATCCCTGTCCTGTGCGGTACTTTTTTACTCTTTATATGAGTTCAAGCCTGCACCATACCTATATCCTGCACAAGTATTCTTTCCTTGGTCGTCCTCTGTAGTTATATGTTTGTTAACGACTGAGAAATAATATCAAATACGATTCTGAAACTCGTCAAACTAACAGAGTGGAAAGCAAAAAGGGAGACAGGAGACACAATCAAGTAGACCGTTAATGGATAAAGAGATTTACTATATTTGAAATTTCTTAATAACATATCGGGTACCTATTATATATCACAGATTTATTTAGGTATAAATTAATTATGTACCAATTAACTGATATACCTATATAGCTCTATCAGTAGGTTGAAACTAGTCACATATATAAAATATGTTTTTCTTTCCAAATTACTTAGGTATTTCATTGTCTCGGAATATA
This sequence comes from Ceraclea dissimilis, assembly GCA_963576895.1. Taxonomy (NCBI): domain Eukaryota; kingdom Metazoa; phylum Arthropoda; class Insecta; order Trichoptera; family Leptoceridae; genus Ceraclea; species Ceraclea dissimilis. The sequence goes on along the minus strand of OY756370.1, from coordinate 4,956,231 downwards.
ATTTACTTTCCTATATACATAATCTTGGCATTTTCTTACATCAAATCGAAAAATAGAACCAGCAGCGTGTGGTGGGGTTAAATTTTCCCATGAAAAGGGACGTAAACTTCGTTATGAAAAAAAAAGCGGCGTGAAAGGAAGAAGTTGGTACATAAACACATACATATGATATCTAGTAATGTAAGTTATACCTGAAGCTATAAAAATAAATCTCCATTAATTAATGTTTCAGTATTATGTATTATTATAATGTATACTCTTTATGTGCTCGTAATTTATGTAATAGGGGGAACTGAATTATAATTCTGATGTACCTATTCGTTTTATTATAGCAAAACTTTCCTATTACTTTTTTTATCTTATTTTCTGTTCATGTTCAACACCTAGAACCTAAGCGAACTGTAGGTATATACCCATGGGCGTCGTCGTGGGGGCAACTGCCCCCCTAGAGATTGGAATAGGTATATATTTTTTCATACTAAATTATAAATCTCCCAAAAAATCACAACACTACCACATATTTTCTCATCATATCATAAATTTTCTAAAATTAGTACGAAAATCCATCAGTTTCTAAAAAAAATCCCTGCGGCGCTATGTTTTATGACTTTCTTATAAAAAAACATTTATCATACATATTATTGTGCAACGTATTACATACATTTTCAAATAAACAAACCACCTCACGACCTTCTTCACCATGTCCCACGTTTTATATGCTTTATCATTTTTCAAAATTCTGTTGCTAGCTCCGAGGCTGGCGACGCCCATGTTTATACCTATAGTTAATAAGGTCGTAATATATATTATGATTTATTCATCTGAAGACAACAGTTTCGTGAAGCAAATCACATAATTTCATCACAGTCATATAAAGGTTTGTCCTCATTGTTGTGTGTTTATTGAAGTAAGAAAATAATATTCTTCGATTCATTCGAGTGATCACCTGCACAGAAAATTAATTATATCAATCGAGTTCAAATAGATGAAGTCATGAAATATTATGAGTAATGATTATACGAAACAATAGCATTTAAAGCTCGGACCGCAACTATGAGTTCACGATCATTTTTCGCGGCATTAAGGTTTAAAATCCCATAAAAAATGATAAAAAAAGCGTTTGTTTTTACTTTTTGACATTAATTTCGCTCCATCAACAAAACTTTTACGGTCATTTACTAGATTTTAATGCATTTTAACAATATAAAAATAATTTACTCTGCGGCTTTCGGGAAACGAGTTTCTGTCTTACGGAAAAAAGATCAGTAGTGATTTTCACATATTTTTTTTAGAAATATATACAAGATTCAAAAAACATTTTACGGTCATTTACTAGATAAAGGTTCAATGTATCTACCCTATTTTTTTCCAAAGCATATTTAGTAAGGTTGTCGATATGTAAGGTCTCCCGTTTTTTGTAATTTTTTAAATATCCATTTGCCTAGTCTTAAAACATTTATTAAAAAAAAAACAATACTTACACGTATCCATTAAATATAACACTAAACCTAGTGAACGTAAAAAATTAACAATAATATAGGTATCCAATACCTAAAAAATAAACACAATGTCTCACACAAATCAACGAATTGCTTTAAAATATACAGTAGAAGAAGGTATTTTGATACACAAAAATTATTATACTCGTATGGATAATTATAATGAAGATATATAAATCATACAAGTCGTACCTACAATCTTTGAAGATCATAGCTTTCTCGAGTTATAATGTGTAATCTGTGTGAATATAATTTAGTATATCGTTTAACATACGAGAACGTACGCAAATTGTAATTTGAGCAATATTATATACCTACTGAATAATAATTATTATGTTAATTTCGCACATAAATTTCATTGGGCCTGGTACATTAAAATAGATTTAGACGTTTCCAGCTAGAAACGTTGTAAATCAATAATTTTGACTCAATTTCCTGCAAAAATAAGGAAAAGATGTACTGTGACATATACCTAGTGTGACACAGCAAGCAATAAGGAATATTTTGGCTAGATAATTACATACTCGTATGAACGGGTAAAGCAGAATGATTAGAATTTTCTATATTCCTCAGCGGCTCTACAACAAGTGTAGGGATATGGCTTTTATTTATTTATTTATTGAGACACTCACAGAGGTTTGACAGATATACATAAATTAAAAACATCAACCACAAGTTTCCGGTCAACCCCCCAATTACGAGCGTCCACAGCATGCACGTTGATATATTATATTTTTATTTATTTTATTTATTTTTATTTATTTTATTTGTTGCAACGCAACTGTTGGGTACACTCTTCGAAAAAAAAATGCACATTCTACACTTCTTACCTTAATACCTTAAGACTGTTAAAAATACGGTGATGTTTAGGATAAATTGAATTTTATGTATATAAATATTAAAACATTCGCCCTTCTATAAAATAATTATGCATATTTGAATATTACTGTTAATCACAATCTTTCATACCGTTTCGTTAGTTGTAGAAATATTTTATTTAATACTCATACTTTCTATAAAGTTGTAAAAATGTCATAGAATATTATACAACGTAGCTGTAATGCTTGAAATGGTAAATAAATGGTAAAAGGTACAACCTACATAGATACACATTAAATACAAAATCAGATGTGATATAAATTTCGAGCACTTTGAATATCGAAAATTATTTGCACGATATAAGTACCATTGTTATCCATCTTTGAGAGGATGTGTACATTGTATGTGCATACCTTCCTGCACCCAAAGTAGAAGACTCTCATACCTGTAATTAAAAATATGATTAAGTAGCTCGTACATTTAAAAACAGGCAGTGGATCAAGTACCTTGCACACTGCTCACCCACAACCAGAGAACACTTTCTTTGATAAGACCAACAACTCTGTGGGTAATGGGTGAACATGTACATATGCAATATGCATATTGTGTTGCGCATCCTTTAATTGGTAACACACAATCTGTTATTGTTTACCTAACCTTGAGTTCTGGGATATGCTGTGAAAATAGACTAGAGAACTTCGCGATCACGATAAAGTGATTTTATTCGTGGATTTCGTGGTTCTTAAGCGAATAACGCGAGCTTCCTGATTTTCACAGGTATAACGCGAATTTTATCATTATTCACGAAAATAACAAGAATCATTGCATATTTATTAAAACACTATCAAAAGTCAAGTGGCTTTTAGAATAAGAAAAACCACACTAAATGCAATCCTGAAAAGAGAGGGTTTTGTTTTATTTCATTGTTTTAAGGATTTTTGTATAAAATATTGTTTCCATTAATTTTTTTTAACATTCTTGTATTAAATGGAAGAAAATTCTCTACTACGAAAATGTAAAAAATAACACCGATAATTTCCAGTCCCTATAGCTATGCAGGTCTAATGGCAGGTGGGTAAAGGGAGAATAATTATGACTTGCTCTTAGCAAGATGTTCAAGATGAAAAATTATTTTATTTCTTTCTATTTAATTAAACTATCTAGACCAACAGACTAGTTAGATTATCAAATTAAAATTATTATCCTCCATTACGATGAGAAAATATACCAGACAGGACAATGTTTTGAGTACGCCTGAGAGAGCCCTGAAAATTGAATTTTTATTTTATAACATTAAATTTTCAGAATTTCAATTGGCCATCCACCCTACGTCGAGTATATTTTTCTGATAACCACTTTTTAAAAGCTTGCTGAATATGTTTATTTTGTCTATGTAGATAGGAACATACTTACTATGAATATGATTGCGTATGCGTATGAGCTTTCATATGAAATGCCAATGAAACTTGACTTTGTAACAAAACGCTGTAATAAAATTAACCCACTAAGTACGAACGAGTTACAGCACGAAAACTCAACACATAAAATGTATGTTACAACAATAATTAATATAAATGGCATTCTAAGTTGACCTCATTACAAAAACATTCTTGTACTGTTCAGAGATTAGAAGGCGGGTCTTGTAAATGTACTTAGTACATGAAACTTGCCTTCAGTTGGTAAATACTTACAAGGGTCGTGAACCAGGTCAGAAGCAGGCGAACAGCATATCAAAATAATTGTGAATTTATTTTGATAAGACTATGATATTGGTTTAACTCAATAATGAAAAAAAAAGCCGCTTCGTTTAAAATGGCAGTGGTGTTATAAAAGAAGAAAACTACTAGTAATAAAACGAACCGTCGACTCCAGCAATCAATTTTAATATCTATCCATCATCGCATCGATGAAGTGCTTTTACAATACAAAGTTGAAAAAAGTATAAATGGAACTGGATTGATAATAGAGATTATTATTAGACGTTAAAATTAATAAATGTTTTTTTTTTACCAAAAAATGTTCACAAACTATATAATGGTATGGTAAATAAAGATTGGACTTATTGCAATCTCCTAGATGGTTTTTCATCCTTCCTGCCCTCACAGTTGTATGTCGAATGCCACGTGGTACACATAAACTCATATGTATCTATGAGTGAGTACATATTATATTGGGACCCAACGCATTTTGCTATCACATGGTGAATATACATAATTCTTTTATGAAATACAATCACAATACACTTTACGCGTGTTGTTATCTTAAGATATAATTTTCAAGTCCTTGTGTTGCTTAAATATATTTTATATTACAATAGTACAGGACCTAATCTTTACACCCATATCAAAGTTTCTGCACAATTGGCATTGTACTTTGTTCGATAACAATACAAGAAGCAGAACAAATTATGTAGGTCCAACTAAGAATTATGTTTTTGTTAGAATTTAGGACTAACTATAATGTAGTACATTACACTATAATTTTTGTTGTCGTGATTGTTGTGTTAATTCCTGTTTAGACATACCTATATTTGTACTTACATGTTTAGTATAATGTTATTTCATTTGATCTAATGTTATGATACTGTTTAATCCAAAATCATTATATCTTTTTTATCTGACATACGTATTACGGGTTGGTAGTCTCTCATGCTGGTGTCGTTTATCCTCATGACTGAGGGTCGCGACTCTCACTCCCGCAGTTGACAATTCTCCTCCATGAGCCTCTGTCCATGGCCAGATGTGAGGCCTCGTGTAGAGTGGTATTATTGGTAGTCCCTCATCTCGCCCGAAATAGATTTTAAGTCTCTCATCTATGCAATTGTTCGTATAGAAAATCTACAATTCCTTTCCAAATTATTCGCCATTTCTTGAGAATATAACCGACTCTATCTCATGCCTCTTCATTCACATACCCACATACGACATCATTTTCAGCAATGAGGTTCGCCGCCGATTCATTAATTTTACAGAGAAAGAATGTATGTGTTTGTTTTGTAAACACGTCATTTACCGATAGCTATCCTATTATTTCAATATAACTTGACTGTATAGAAGTAGTAGGCCCTGCGAACGACCACTTCGCCCTTTACCATTCTCGGAGGAAGCATAGGGAGGTAACAAGACAATGTGCAGATATCAGATAGCAGAGCAGATGGTGAGTCCTTATCTATTGTGCATATATCTCCTGTGTTCTTCTGAATAACGTACTCGTAAATAGACGAAGTAATAATCACAGTGTCTCTTTATATCAAGACATTCAGAATTAGCGTCATCAAACACCAGGGATGAATGAATTAGAATATTAATTCTGTTTGCATTCCAAGAATCTGAAACTATTGAATTAGCAGATATAATAATTACATTAATATTATACAGCAGTTAATCATACTCCACATTATAATATCTCTTATATAATCACGACAAAACATTAATGCTAACTTTGTGTTTGAATTATTCATAATATTAACCAATATTTAATTAACCTAGTAAATCGTAATCTATAATACATGTCTATTGACGTAGGTTGAATATATAAATACGTAATAATGATTGTGATTGACCATCCTACAGTGGCGAAAATGGGATGGATTGTTCTTTAAATCTTGGGAGTTATGCTTTGCCTCTGGTGCTCCACACTTCACCCTGCTCGTTCTTTAGGAGTTTTCCTCAGCTCAATTCTAGGAAAAATCAGCTCACCTCTATCTTCTGATGGACACGAGTCTCTTCTCAAAATCCCAGGCATCTCTGTATTGATCACACTCATTCTATCTAGTTCGGTAACGACGGTAACACTCTCCATTCACTGTGATGAATATTTTTTTTTCCAAAATGTTGGTTATAAATGTGGGTAGGTAAAATGCAAGGGCTCAGGTTGAAGGCATGTGGGAGTATAAAGTCTATATTAAGAAATGAACCACGGAAAGACTGGGTCAGGATCACATAATAGAATGAATTTATAGAAAATCCTCACAAATAGGTGACGTATGGTAATCATAGTCTAATATTATACCCGAGACTAACTGAATTTGCATTGTCCGAACAATCTTCGAAGTGTGAATAGTATTACCACTACCTATACATAATACTGTACGTAGCTGAAACCTATTAAGGTGGAAACGTCAACGACATTATTTTTTTGAAATTTTTTTGAACGTTTGAAGGCTCCACACTTTATTGTTATGTCTGTTATTTTTTTTTTTAGTAAGTAGGTATTAGTAATATGAAGTAACCCACAATTTTCTCCCTATCACTATCACCATTCGTGTGAACATAGATAAATCACCAAGCCTCGCCAGAGGAGCGGCTTCCGTTAAAAGCTCTGGAAGCTGAGGGTGCAAGCAGAAGACCGGTGGGCCGCCCCAGAAATAGCTGGCAGAAGCATGCAGATGACGAAGTTGTGCGAAGAGAGACTGTGGTTGGAGTGGCCGGAGGTCCTGGAAGCTGCGAGTGACAGGGGCCTCTGGCGAAGATATACAGATGCTTTGGGCCCCCGACCCAATCAAGGATAGACGGGGAAGAAGATGTATGTATGTATTTAGGTATTAAGTACACTGTTGTTATCCATATAACCCCACCTTGTTTTCAGGATAAAATTATCGGGATAACTCCTAGATATTTATATATATTTATTGTACAGTACACCGTATTACTACTTCAACTAGTGTATTATAAACTATTCCTGATAATCAAGTAAATAATAAAATAGGTAAAGTGCCATAAAAAGCTCCATCGCATGAAAATGTTAGTAGTAGGCATAACATGAGTAGTATCTAACAAGTTACCTTTTTTCTCATCTTATTCCATAAAGTGATTGGACATTTTATGTGTCTGTGAAAAAATGTGTTAGAATTTTATTACGAATGAACTCAGTATATGTCCGTCAGAAGGCATTTTTACCTTAACTCGTCAATGTTTTCAGGATGATAAAAATGAAAGACGTAAGAGAAAAACGTAATATTCGGATTCTTTTTTGATCTGTTAGGAACATTAGTAATTGCTAGTAATACCTATACGATTTAGAAGCTTGATTACACGAAAACTGTTTGTCAATCACAATTTGTAATTAATTAGAGAGTTCACACCAGGAATCTTGGTGATATCGTAGTCTGCTTATTTCCAGCTTTCTCTGTGGAGTACGTCGGGAAGTAACTGAGTGTCTGTGAGAGTAAATATTCAAATTTATTATTAAATAAAAGTTAAAAAAAATTAAGTCATTCCATAATAGACTGGATTACTAATTGAAAATGATAATTTGCAGGCTGTGTGCAGCTGTGGCTATAAATTACAGTTACAGTTATGGAAAAATTAAGTTGTAACCTTAAAATGTGAAAGATAAAATAATTCGCTTGCCTGTAAATAAAGGCAAGAAAAATCTAAGATGTAATTTGAGCAGAAAAACACAGATAAATTATGCCTACTCTAAATACACCTGGGGAGAGATTTATGAAAAAAATATTGGTAAATTTAAAACAGGTAAGTACAGACAGACGAGTTTATTAGAGAAATCGTAATATTATTGATATGTTCTCCAATACATCCATTATGGATCCTATATGTATATAAAGACTTACCTATCTATATTTTCGTTTTATTACTGATATCAAATTGAGAGATCTAAAAGTTTTACTTCTTCTTATATGCGATTGATTTTACGTGAGGAGAATTGAGCTGTAAGCGCAATTTTATTAAAGTAATATTAATAATATTATCGACTTCTGGCGCGTAGAGATTAAATTCGTTTGACGAATAGTACGAGTATATTATGAATATGACTACTCAGTTTCCTTTCATCCAGTAACAAAATCCTTCGATTATTTTCTCAAATTATTCCGTTATTTCGTTGTTAATGTCTTTTTATAATTATGACATATAATGATAGTCTGATTACATAGCCGCTGTGAGGGGTAAAAGAGGCCTATATCCAGCAGTGGAGGACAGAGGGCTGAAGAAGAAGAAGAATAAAACAAATCATATTGAACATAATTGACATCATCAACTGGACCACGATATATAAAATAATTTAAAATATATAGGGACCATGTAAACAGGATGAATGTAACAAGACTCGCCCACGTTGCTGCAAACGAAATCCCTATAGGTCAAAGGCTGCCAGGAAGACCACCAAAAATATGGAAAGATAGCTGGTCTTCCACATCCCAAGAAGGAGCACCAAACGCCGAAACAAACAGATCCCAGATCTAGCATAAGCGGAAGAAGAAGAAGGAAATATTAGTAAAGTTTGTAAAATAATTTAGCCAAATATTCCGTGTGCAAAATATTGCCTTCAACAACTCATTGTGGGGGGAAAGATAGAGGAAAGGCGGAATATGTGGCGAGAAGGAGCATCAAGATCTCAAGCACTCGAAAAAGAAGGACATTTTATCCAAATTAAATTTTAAGTAAAAGTATATTTTTTATTAAAATGTATTATGCATTTTGTACAGGTATTACGATTGATCGTAGGTAATAGGTACACTACAGTGTATAGGAATATACAAGCATTTATGTACATTATGCAATCAGTAATTGTGTATATTTTATCATTATCACCTGCAGTGGGGTGAGGTCGGTAAGTCACGCGATATAATTTGACGTTTATTACTTTTGTCATACACCACTTTGTACGAAACTCTAGGGTGGATCGACTAACGATTGAAATAATATTAAAAAAATAATGTAATCTGCGTTAATCAAAGAGTCGTATTTATTAATCACAGATTCACAGATGAATAGTTTTAATGATTGATTTCATAGACGACATTCAATTAATCACCTGATTTCTTCTATTAATTGATGTCACCTTTAGTTACAATAGAAATATATTTCAGATCATTACTGTCACCTTGTTGTAACATTGCTCTTGAATTGAAATAAAATGTATTAATATACTTTCCAGTGGCATATATAGGGGGGAGGCCGAGGGGGCCCGGTCCCCTCCCCCGAAATGTTGAACAATTCTTTAAAAACGTTATTTTAAAACATGAAAGTTACTCAAGTTCATCATTTCACCCATTTTTCAAAAAAATTTCGCCTGCGGCGCTATTTTTCTTTGTATTTTCTGCACACAATATTAATACCAACCCAAAAGTCGACCTTTTTCACTTACATTCAAGAAAAAAAATTGCCTGCGGCGCTATTATAATTTTTATGCTGTGCGTTTACCTTCAAATTTTTGTTACCTCTACCCCCCAAAGTCAAATATTAGATCGATCCCCCCCTCGAAATGAAATCCTATATACGCCACTGATACTTTGTACCAATAGGAGTTATTTAAAGATTATAATATTCTTATGAAAGATCCAACAATTCCATTAAATGAAATTCGTTAATCACATCAAAGTATGCTCCACATAGAAAATGGGCTGACATGAAAACATTTCAGCTGTAATAAGTCCTCTCTTTGACCTTCTTCAAACAGAGATTATATTTGTGACAACACATAGCGTGTTTGTAAAATTGTTTGTAAAAAGAACCTTGTCCAATCGTCCAATGTTTAGTCAAAGACAAGCTACCAGCCCATCTAACGTGCAATAAAACTTTTTTCAATTGTTGATTATGTTGTTGTCTTGATTTTTCTGTACTTCATAACTTTTTTAGAAAGTGTGACTCTCCAGTACAATATACTCACACTGTTTTTCTCATACTATTGTAAAAAATAATACCTACCTATGTTAAACGCTCCACTATTTTGTATTCAAAATGCGCGCATAGGGTGCATTTTGTAATGGGGTAGTTTGTATGCCGTGCGCACAATGTTCTACTAATACCGGCCACCATCAACACACAATTATTTTACATACAAACTAAATTACCACCATAACACTACTTTACTTTCGTTCTTTCTCATTTTAACCTCCAATCCCTGCACATCTTACGTGATATCCTCGTCTCTTTTACTCATAAAATTACGTATTATTTTATTATGATTATCATCGTTTTTCCATCAATTTTTTTATTATTTTTTGACATTATTATGATTGCATTTTTCTCGATATATAATTCCCCATAATTTTCATAGAATATTGTTCTTAATAGTTATTAACCATTGGTGTACATTGTATATTCATTACTATTAATAAATGAGGGGTTCTTTGTTCAACCTAATATAATTATATATTTACCTTTTAGGGGGCAAATTTAATTTTATTTGCTTAATATTTCCTACTTATTATTTTAAATAATTATGCAAATGCACGAAATGTCATTTCATAAAATGCATTATTTTGGTTAGAATACACTTAGGGTAATTGGAAGCACGCGCAACTTTTTATATCATTCATAAAATTACGTATCAAATTGATAGTTGAAAGTATTATTTACGATACATAAAAAATAAACGAATTTATCTAATGCGCAATATACCTAGATTAACATTTTTACTATACTGTTGCCTCAACTATATTAATCGTGCATAGTTTTTACCAATGTCAAGAAAGGATTTTAATGATGTATTTAAATAAAATATTGACGTATTCCTCTTCAGCCTTCTTTCCTCCACTGCTGGATATAATTGGAACACGCCAATTGGAACTCTTTACACTCCAATCGGCGTTGATAGATTTGATGAACTCTATAGTCTGTACAAGTGCTTGCTCTGCTTTGTTTAACTTTGACTGTGTAATGATTTGTATTAATAGGTAGTTTGATTGTATAATGGTATGTAAAAATTGACGAGTATAAGTGCCCGACTAGGGCCTACATATGATTGAATACAATAAACAAACAACCTCTTCAATTTTCATCAATTTTCTTGTCCCTTCTGCGTCCGAGTTATTAGTCGTCAACAACTCGAGATACTTTTCTATGTACTGAAGTTGCTTGATAAAATTTCAAATGAGAGTTAAGATGTTAATTCTTCTCATGCATACGAATTGATCACATGTTTAATTTAATCGGGAAATCGAAACGGGAAGGGTCCATAAAGACCCGGATGTTATATAATGTTTATTACTAAGGCAATTCACAGCGTATTATTGTTATAGAGAAGGCTTGTAATGTAAAGTAAACGTATTCCAAATCAGGTATTCTTAGAGCGTATTGGAAACATCTTGTAAAAGATGTTGTTAGGGCCAGCATTACATACAATAAAGCTGAGGGAATTGTCCCCTTATCCCAAAGGACAACTTTATAACAAGGATGCACCTAAACAAATACATATATTATTATTTATTTACACTTTTAAGGAAATTATACACAACAATGAAAACACCGCAGTAATTATAGGATAACACCGGCTATAATAGGAATCGAATCGTAGCAACTTACCAAAAGTAGCGATATCAGTATTAATCCTTCAGAAAATAATATAAATACATAGGTAAGGATACCTACATTAACCGCAACTAAAGAAAATAAAAAATCTTACTGAAATACGACGTCCACACAATAATACTCGTAGATGAAGGACTCGCGGAAAAGGGAAGGGAACAGGGGGGGTACTTTGTAAGCTTTCTCACCCAAAACACGCAGATAAAATGTTTATGGAAAAAGACCCTTATGGCGATATACATAAGGGCGTTTTTCGTGTGCATTTTGTCTGCGTGTTTCGGGTGAGAAACCTTTAGAAAGTTTCAGTACAGGATATGAAGGGAGACCGACTTATACTTGTTTGATGTTTATTTAATTCTCATAGTATGGGGATTGAATTTTGAATTTTATTGGAACGTAACCTTTTCATTTTTAGCAAAAGCTAACAAAATAATAATTTTAGAGCATTTCCCGTTGAAATACTTGACTAAAATAGCATACCTTCAAAATTGAATGCTCCGATAAAGATATCAACCCTGTTTCTATAATACGGCAGCTACATTCAGTCCACTATACAACGTAGTATGGGTAATTTCTTACTTTGGCTACAGTCTGAAAGCCAACAATATTACCAAATAGCTTTACAATCAACACTACATACTACCTATCATAATGTGTGTAGAGGTAGTTCCTAAGAATACCATATTATTATAGTGGCGACGACGTCTATACCGTCGTGTCGTCAAATACTTCGGTATATACGAGTAGGTACCATCATAAAATAAACCTTGCAATTACGTTGAACAATTTTTTAAAAGTTCTTTTCTTACATTGGTCACCAGAGGTCACTAGTAAACGGTAACTCTTACAGAAGGAAAATTCAGTCAGAATACGCAAAACGCCTCTTTTGTATTTTCCCATATTCTCTTTCTATTTCAATTATGTATTACGACAACAAAACATATAACGATTTATAACGCGATGTTTAATGGATCTAATCCACTTCAAGGGCGCCTCATAAAAAATAACCTTAATACATATAATAGCTTTGTTAATGTAGGTATTTATACAATATATTACCTCCTAAACAAGTTTTACAGAGCAAGAGACTGTGTCTTACGCACTTGTTCAGGAAGATTATTCCACATAGATGGTCCAGCAGAACTGAAGGCTCAAAAAAAGTAATTCGGGCCCTCTTACACTCATTCCCGTCAACATAACACCAGTATCAAAGCTTGATCGGAGTGTTGCTTGCCTTTGATATTACTTTTATTATTCACGTGTCGCCGTCGTTCATATTATGAAAATGTATTAGAAATGTCAACATGAAAATACTGAGAACATGTAACCGTTTGATGTCGTTTAGTCCGATTCGCTTCAAATACACCATTGCCCCGGAATGCCGTGAAAATTGGCCTATTCTGGGTCACAAGAAAACGTTTTCGCGATACGTGAATTCGTTCTGTAGAGTAACGAATGAATTCTTGATAAAAATATTATTTGTATATAATTTTATTATGTTAATAATTTTATTGCTGTAAATAAAACCCATTTACCGCAGGTTAAAAAACTCATTGTGAAAATGCAACCGATAAAGTAATCTATATTAACTTTTATCAAATTTTCAATAATTAAATACCAAATGCTGAATCATAATGATTCCGTGTAGACTGCATATTAATTTAAATGATATTATTTCTCAAAATAAATGAATTATTATTATTTTAGTTCCATGTGATACTCGTAACATGAATCATAGTATCATACGTCTACTGCTCTGCAATATTTCAATATTCAATCATTTGGATTGTAGAAGGTCAGAAACAAAAAACAAAACTCAGAATAAATTATGCTTTAGAACACCACACACGTGACATGAGCAGTGTAAAAATGGAGTAGCCTATCGTTTTTTTGGACTCTATTTGCCAGTGTCATAAACGAAAACTCGTGATGATGAAAATAAGCAGATAGATATAGCGAATTTTCAACATATTTTTTCCTATGACATCAACAAAGTTGTATGTTCACTGCGACAGAAAGTGATTATTGATAATGAAATGCGAAGATCGAATTATCGATTGGTACACCATAATATTAAGAGGTACACCATGGGGTTAACTGGAAGAAATTGACCCCCTTATACCAGTAAATTGATACTGTCTGGGGGCTTTACATTTAAATTTGAAGTAATATAATATAAATAAATAAATAATAAAATAAAATAAACTTTATTGTACAGAAAAAACATACAACGGGCGGGCTTATTGCCAAATGGCAAATTCAATTTCAAAACAATATAAATAATGTTCTAATGATACACATACTTTGTGAACCATATTCTTAGATAATAAATTGAAAATGAAATCGCAGTTCTGCCATAATTTCACCCTGGTGAACAACGATAATCTGTACTATGTCCATTTTTTGTATGTATATGTATTTGTTGTTCACTTAAAGATTAAATAAATAAAGGAAGAGGCTAGTAGAAGTAAAATATGAATAGAGTATGGTATGAACCTACTCGTACCTAATATCATATTACTCTAACCACAATAGTGGATGAGAGGGAATGCTAAGATAGCGCATTAAATAAACTTTTCTTTTTTCCAACCCCGCCTACTGTTTAGTATGTAAAGGTTGTTATAAGGAATAGTGTTCCAATTTACTGGAGATATCCTACAATGGTTTTGTGCAGAATAAATAAATGTTAACACATTTTGTGTCTACATCGACGGCTTTCCATTAATTTTCTACTCTAGAAGACATTATATCGCTATTGTATACTGGTACCTATACGTATATACTCGTATCTATAGGGATGTTTCATTCCGTCAACTTCGTCTTCTTTCGTATTCTTGAACAAAAATATTTACCTACTTGCAAACATTTCCTCCGTCTCAATTGGATTATGGAAAATAATGCATTTTTACTATCAATTCAGCTCTGATTCGCCTTTTTTTGTCTTGTCCATGCCGCACTATAACATACCTGTTTATTTATTAGCTATGCCTACATTTCCTACTCAAAACTTTCGAACTCATATGAATCGTGCGAATTTATTTACTAAAATAATTCACTCTCCGACATGACAGCTTTCAGACCTTTTGCGCCGAAGAATGTGCAGACATTTACAAAAAATATCCTTCCTTCCTTATTCACTGCTGAACGTAGGCCTCCCCACACTCCTCCATATTATCTCAGTCTTGCGCAAAAAATAAATAAACAATTAAATTTGAAAAAAAAAATGAGTACATAGTGTGCGCAGTTGGTTTTTTATTTTTTTTTATTTTTGTTTTCCAAGACTCACCTACAGGCAAGATGTGTGTGTATAGGACATTATATACTTTCAACAATCATATGTGGCTCACATCTTGCCCTCTTAGTGGTGAATACAATGAAGCTATATAATATAGAACACAAGAGTTTCATTATTAGGAACAGAAGGACAAACACAATACATGTACACATACATACATTCTCTCATACAATACATACACACACACAAGAGGCGACGTTGAGGCGAAGTCTCTAGAGCGTGAGGTCCCAGTTTCAAACCCTGGCCTGGTGCTGTCCACATTTTGCGATACAGGCTTTTAGCCTAGTGCAAGGTGTACAGGAAAGTATTTGGGTTTGTGTATACAAGGCCAGATCCTTTTATTTAAAAAAATGTATTAAAACATACATATTTAGATGAATATACATAAACTACCCTCATACTATCTCTCCAATGAGCTGCCCCAGCACTGTCAACAACGTCGATTCAACACCTACAATGAGGGACAGTGAATTAATATGGTCAGTGATGAAACGTAGGGAAGGGAGGGGTAGCCGGATAAAAAAAAATCATAGACAAAATGCTAGAAGCGTAGGTATTTGGATTTACAGTTTCTTTATAGAACTTACACGAATTATGCAATCACTACTTTTTCACGTTCAGGTTAAATCGTAAATCTAAAAATAATGCTTACATTGTTTAGTGATGTTGTATTGATAATAAAATAATAATATCGGTGAAGTGAAAACAGAATATTACAATGACATTATTCTTTTATTTCAACTGCAAAAACACAATACCATTCATCAATATTATTATTATTATGACATTTTCAGCAATATGTGTTAATTTTGAATCACAAATAGATGGATTTTCCGCAGAGCCGTAGTATGTTGGCTTCAAAAGGCTGAAAAGGCATGGCCATTGGCTATATTATGATTGAATTTTTAAAGAATCCAGGACTCCCTAAATTTTCATAATCAAATACATTCCTAGATCTAGTAGATCTAGAAGACGCTACTGGAGAGATGTCGTGGAGAGAGAGCTTGTTCTGAGAGAATGGTGAGCGTAGCGGCGAACGAGCTGCCGTGAGGTACCAGACTACCAGGAAGACCACATAATAGATGGCGAGATAGTTGGACATCTGTGTCCCGGGACCGGGCTCCGAGCAATGACAGGACGCAATCCTAGATGAAGTAGAAGTGGAAATACTTTCTTGCATACCATTTTCCAGATGTTAGATATATAATATAAAAAAAACATTACTATAGTACATGAACACTTCATTCTTATAATTGTTACAATCGGCTTTTCTTCCATCTAGAAAACCTATTTGATTCACCCTCCCTATATTCAAACTTGGACTGGTCGAACTAATTCATAACTGTAGGGTTTTAAAACACGTGTATTAAATGTATACACCTTTTTGTATGTTTTTAAGTGTCCTGCAAGAGTCAGTTGTTAGTCAAATATTTTTTTTAATATATAATCTACAAAACGTTTTCCATCACTTTCATCAATAATGTACGCCAGCTTTTCTTAATGTCCTATTGCTTAACGGTCAAAGTTAATCTTGTCTCTATTTTTATTTAAACATTTACGGATTAAATAGATCTTAATTCAATTTGTATTGATTACCCATAATTAGGGGACACAGTGACGTTATAGTAAGAGTAGTAAATTAAAACACTTAGATTGAGATGCCACTGTTATGTAGCTGACTGATCGATTCAATACACCGGGATACACTCAACTTCAAAATGTAAAACATAAAACTGTTGATTTATAAACTTTATGCAGAGTACACTCGTACATTATTTATACTCATGAATTTCATTTCCATTTCTGATAGCCAGGAAATCAAATGTGCTGTTTCCACACGTAACCATACATAAATATTGATAGACATCAGAGTATAACATTAATGTTAATGTACCTATATGACAATATTAATATGCAGATACTCCTATGCATATAGATACGAAATGGTACACAGACATTAGCTCTATCACTTTATATAACGTTCAGGTGTTAAGGGCCTTAAGGGTGCCTACTACATCAAGATCATTCGCACTGATGAGATCAGACCAATATCGAAATGACCAATTGACATCCGTCAGTCAATTAGATTTATAATTATATAGGAACATTAGTCATAGTGTTGAAAGTTTAACAAGACGATAAATAGAGTTTCGTTTATTCCAAATATATCTTGAAGATTTGGAAAATGATGCAATTCTACTGCCATATTATTTCCGTCGCACCAGCAGCCGCAGGTTCAACAAGATAAACCATTAATTTCTCCATTTAAAATCTTTCTCATCTACATGTAACATTCAAATTCCAATATAGATTATTAGATTTGACAATTGTATTCTTACAGCCTCCCTGAGTGTAACATTAGATCCAGTAGGACCTAGGTATAAAATATAATATGTCTAGTCAGACTTCGTCTAGTTTTTCATAAATAATCTTTTCAACCAAAAATAAATAACTTTCTTTGTGATTAATTTCCTTTAAAAATGTCTGTTTAAAATCAAATTAACATTACTATAAATGTAATTTACATAAAAGACTGTTGGTTTACTTTGTTTTCCACTTACGTAATATTATATCTACCATCTAATTTAATAATAATTGCTATGTAAGAAAAAATATTGTTAATTATACGAGGGTTGCCGAATGCCCCAATGCATATTAACAATGGTATGCTAATACACCCCCCATGAAATAATATTTTTATAATCTTGTAAAGGAATTTGGTCGTTGTGTTACTGGTTCGTTATTTAATATCACTGAGTATATTTCAAATAGTTTCATTACACACAAACTCAATCCAGAATTGCTCCAGTTTTCAGGTTTTTTCATTTACTATTTTTTGTCTATTATCTATTACCGTATAGAAACTCCGAGGATTACTAGAAGCAAAATATTAGCTCTAAAGATTCACAATACATTCATTCTCGACGTATGCTGCACATCAAAAATTGTCGATTAGCCTGATTGAGAATGATCGTATCTTTACAATATATATAAATATTTATCTAAGCGCTACACAGCCATGTATCCCAATTAATAATTTATTATTGTATGCGTTTTTTTATAAAAATTTCACGGCCTTCACTATAAGAACTTATAGAATTGTTTAATCTTCGTCAAATTACTTCGAATTATAAAGACTAGTTTTTTATGCCTGACTGTCGTTCACTTTGATCTCAGGTTGTGCAACATAACGACAAGATAATTATTCACATTAGGTATGTAATGTAGGCGCCTCTCCTCCACCGCATAATGTTTTTTTGATACTGGTTTCTCAATATCTTTTTAACCAAAAAAAAATATTACTTACTTAACACTTATTCGTACACTAATTGGACTTTTATTTTTAAAAAAACTGTAAGTTAATTGCACAATTTTAATTAACAAAAATATTTTCAAGTATTAAGCATTTTGTTTACCGCTTGTTTTTTTTTTCTATATTATTATATCGTGATTCTATGAAATATACACGAGTTGGGTACATATTACAGGCCTTATAAAAATAATATTACGTAAGTAAGAATAAGTTAGAAAGTAGTAGTTTTGATGACTGCTACGCCACGAAAATTTCCATTTGGGGGAGATTAATATGAAAACCCAAGTAAATCAACACAAATGCTCATAGTTTCAAATCTAAATGAGAATAAGTAAACAAGAAAACTTAAAACAATCGGCTCTACAGTGAGTTCAATTCAACTCTACTTTGCTGTGTACAATATACTCGACACGCGATATGTTCATTATTTTGACCTTTGCTTTCTGTTCCACTCCCCAGAAACTTTTAAAGCTATAA
The DNA here is from genome assembly GCA_963576895.1 of Ceraclea dissimilis. Taxonomy (NCBI): domain Eukaryota; kingdom Metazoa; phylum Arthropoda; class Insecta; order Trichoptera; family Leptoceridae; genus Ceraclea; species Ceraclea dissimilis. Next base: position 4,937,559 of record OY756370.1, on the reverse strand, counting down.
ATAAATACCAAAGTTGCGATTAGCATTGGAGGGAATTCCATCAAAATACTAGTTATATCGGGGGTTTTACTAACTATTTTTTTTTGTTTCTAGAAGTTTGTTCTCGGCAAAATTACCCAAATTATTGAAGTTTGCTACCCGACCCCGATTGTGGTTCTAATTTCCACTTTCATCATTCTTCCAAGAAAAAATTAGTTTCTTATTAGCATTAAGTACAATACGTATGTAAAAACTTTTTTAATGACTTTTGTCGCAGAACTTCATTTCATTTCATTTTTCATTTTTCATTTATTTAATATCCACAAAATATATAACAAAGTAAAAAATATAAGTAAGAAACAAGTATTGGATTTTATTGCCCCACTAGGCGAAAGCCTGTTCTGGGGCAATACTAACTACAATATAGTTCAAGGCTACATGTATGGAAAAAAATAACAAAAACACTGGAGAACAAGCAATATAAATGATTCAAGAATGTTGTAGACTGATTACGGTACAATGGTTGAGGATTAGTAACTATCACGGAATTTGTGTTATTTCATACTATAATTTTGTGTACCTAACACATTCTCTTAATTTCATCGAGGAAACATTGGAAAATAATAAGATTTCACTAGTGACAGGAAAATTGATGAGCTATAAATATGAATAAGACGAACAATAAAAAAACGCGACTTCTCAGCTGTGAACCCCGTGTCCGCAAATAAAATCAACTGAGGACAGGCGTTTATTTCTTTATTATTTTAGAATAGATTATTTATTAGTCGTTTGTTGACAGAATAATTATTTATTTTTGTACATATTTATATACAAATTGATGTTTGTTTCCTGTCCATCTGTTGTCGTCTTGTTGCATTAATTCATCGCACAATTCTGCTAATCATATAATTGTTTTGCTACAAAATTTATGTTTACTTGTTCCATTAATTTGCTCTTATACATTTATAGTTTTCTTTATTGAGAAGTTGGTGCGTCTCATACGAGTATTTTTATAAAACGGATACAATGATTTAATAGCTGTATTTAACTACCACAATACTACAACACTAAACTTGCGGATCGTTTAATTATTTTTCAAAAATAAATGACTAAGCAAAATATACAACCAATAAGATTATCTCTTCACCACTACAAAAAATCATGCACAATCAAAAAGGGTTCCCCATTCCTAAAAAACAGGGCTCGTTGACCAAGCACCATATACCTACACAGTTATGACAACTATGGCTACTGGCATTTTATTTTACAGCAATCCTAATGGATTCATAATAAAGATACCTAGTTCCAATATTGCCAATAAAGCGAAAATCGCATATTAAATTTGATTTGAGATCGCTCTAAAAATAATCATAATTTCTCTCTGAAAATATTTTACGGCATTTACCTACTTGGTCATAGACATATGTAGTAATAAAGATGTATGAGTAGGTGTATCGTATCTAGGACCTAGACTTGAACTTTTTTTACTCAGCAAAAATATGCGAAATTGCGAAGGCAACCATTAATCTGTTGACAACCAATATGTCATAAGTATTTAGTTATACCTTAGTTTATTATACTCTTTGAAACGCTATTTATTTGCAGGACATATCAGATAAAATAATAGAACATCCGATTTACTTTTACGCTCCATCGACTATCTATCCTTTCACCCCGCGTTCCATGCGGTGTGGGTAGAGAAGACAGAATGCCAAGCTACCCTACACAGTGCACAACTGCACAGTGCACACCCTCCTAGCTTATCATACATACTCCGATTCATTCTCGGACACACGCCATACTCTTTCACTCTCACAACTTTTGAGTCATCCTGTCATCATTCAATCTCCCAACATGTCCCAACGTACCTACTTTAAGAAGACAGCATTATCAAATACATATTTACTTGCGATTCCAATAAAACGAGTAAATTACGAGTAACAAAACAAATATTAAACTTTTATAAATATACTACATTTCGCGGAGTGAGTCTAACCCAATCTTGTAGAATATCGATATTATAATCAATTCTCAGCAAGTGTGTTATAAAACATGCACATTATTCATTAGATTTTCTATATTATAATGTAGGTTGTACCATGAATAATAAAGATTTTAACGTTAGTTCTAGATATTTTCCTTCATATTATCGCTGTGTATTTTGTGTTAACATTATAATTTAGAATTGATTTTTCACTTGCAAAGTAATACACAACCATCGATGCATTAAATAATTTAATTCCGGCATATTCCTATGCCTCATCCACACGCTTGGCGAGCGCGGCGGCGGGCCAAACGAGCACTCATATGTAAAAAAGTGTGAACGAGCCAAGACAAACGTCCTATCCACACGCCTTTTTACACATGAACACCCGCTCGGCCCGACGCTCGCTGGCATTATAATATTTTTTTAATAAACAGAGTAGTCTTTTAACTGAGGTGGTCGGTAGCCTGGTTGGTAACGCGCTCAACTGTTAATCCAGTGGGCGCGGATTCAATCCCCGACTTACTCCACTTCACAACACAAGTTTTTAAGCTTTCTGTGAAGTGTACAAGGATGCAGATTCATTTCAAATAAAAAAAAAACTGTAGGTACACATCTTATCCAACGTAATTGTATTGCATTTTATAATTGTCAACCCCTAGGACTTAGCCTATATCGGAATCGTATGTTCAACTGAGTGAATGAAGAGCGTTATTATATGGAGTTTAGTGCCACAATAGCGTTCTTCACAACATTTTTTATCTGCGAGTATTTTAAGCAACACAAATTATGTGTTAATTGTTGGAAACATGTCAGTAGTGATTGTTGGTAATTTGCAAAGTAAGTTAAATTATTAACGATTCCATTCCCTGCACATGATTAACTTGTTTGTTCAAACATACCTACTTATATTATGACTAGATATTATAGGTAGGTATAATACACCGTGCGAATAGTCCCATCTGTAGAATCGAGTGCAAACAAGTCGAGACCGCAGCTTACCCGATTTACCATGACAAACTGAATTCTCTATTATTTACCACCGTGTATTGAATCGAGTATTTTGCACCAATGTTCCATTATATAGTTAGAGGAAGATGAAACCTTAAAGCACATTCCTGAGTTTTCACGTTGAGGAAATTATATTTACACACCTCAAATCCTCGCAATGAAAAGATATATTTTTCCTTGCGCCCTACGGAATACATGAATATGGCTGTCACTCAGTTTTTCCAGGTTTTTCTATAATGGCAAAACTCCGTTACCTGCTCCCATATCATTCCAGCCTGGCGCAGCTCTGTCTACCTGCAGTCTCTGGATGGTTATTGCAGCCCTGCTCAAATGTCTATTGGTGGGTACCTATGCATTCTGCAGACAAATGTGCTCTGGTTTAAATCTTTACACCTATGAAAATACACGGAAACCTTAGAAGATTATGTACCACAATTAGCTGTGCAAAAGAAGATACGAGTATAATATACGGTTTGATTGATGGGTGTAACAGAGCAGTATCAACACGGAACTAATAATAACATGGACTAATTGAGTTAGCTCTTCATACACGTCATATTAGATATTAATAATATGGAAGATAAGTTAACTTGTGGTATGACCTGATTTACTACTCAAATCTACGTATGTATACAGTAGGTCCCTATGCAAACACTTGCTCTTCCGCGTGCATACGGAAAATGTATTGAAATTAGTTAGGTCTGTTTTATACGAGTAATTTAAGGGTTTGGCACCAAGAATCACGTCACAGTCATTTCCCACGGCATTAAGATTCAAAATCGCGTGAACAATCGCATGAAAAAATGGTGAAAATAGAGTTTTTTTCCATTTTTATGGGCTTAATTTTGCGTCTACCAAAAACTTTTACGGTTATTCCCTTGATTTTAATGCTATTCCGCGACTTTAGGGAAACGAGTTTCCGTCTTTAGGAAAAAAGATCAGAGGTGTTTTTTTTTTTTTGAAATTTATACAAGATACCTATAAAAACCTTTTACGGTTATTCCCTAGATAAATGTTAAATGCATCTACCTTATTTTGTTCCAAAGCATATTTGGTAACCGTTGTCGAGATATAAGGTATCCCGTTTTTAGAAATTTTTGAAATGTCGGTATGCATTCTCTTAATGTACATTTACGTATTTGATTTATAGCCTACTAAACATTTAGAGCATTTCTTTATACATAACATATTGTTTCAATGAAGCCAAATGAAATTAATTAATTAAAATAAATTAATAAATTAATTAAATTTGAGTACATGGTTGGCGCAGTTGGTTAATTGAGGCGGCAGTCTCTCGAGCGGGGGGTGCCAGGTTCAAACCCCGGCGCTGACGATGTATTTCACACTTTGCGATACAGGCTTTTAGCCTAGTGCAAGGTGTGCAGGAAAGTATTTGGGTTTGTGTATGCAAGCCCAGATCCGTAATTCGAGTGAAAAATGTCTACGGTACATCTTTACATCATTTGTCAGTAAGTAAACCTCTACGTATGAAATTGATTGTGAGTAAGATGTAATAATGTTACGAGTATATAATATATAATGGGTGAATACTGAGTATATGGGTGAATAGGTACCTACCTACTCCAATTTAAAATACAAACCCAAGCGGATTATGGAGATCTAGTCTCCCAGTTGGTTGGCTGCACTTCGTCAGCTGTTAAGGAGACGTTTCCCACATCGTGCAATTGAAATTTGAAATGCTCTCAAAACGGCAGAATCCCTAAAGACTTGCAAACTAGATATGCTACTAACCCTGTTACTTTTAACGTGTTAAAACGTTGAATGTAACTAACCAACTGACTCTACACATTACGAAGATAATTTTTAACCATCTCCCATATGAGAAGCGAAACACGTATGACGTGGATGAATTAAAAACAAAATATGTATATTTTTTCTTCAACGGGGTTCCAATATGAATGTCCTATTAATGCTCTGATTTTTATTTGTATATCCACATGTTCAGATTTTTGTTATAAAATGTTGTAATGATCTGATATGGTATATATGTAGGTATGGTATGATATGATATATAATAAACAATTTCTTTAGGCTTTGTCTTATTTGAGTTTGCACCAGACAACATTCGGAATCGAAATAGTGTACTCGTGCATGTTTTATCATATTGTATTTTTTTAAGAAAGTTTTGCTCCCATCCAATTGCCCCAGAATTGAAACAGGAGAATAGAGGGTTGCTGAACGTCTCCGCAAGACTTGCTCCAACTCAAATTAAAGGATTTCTATGAGTATTTATATTATTCTTGCTGTTCCTAATCTTCTCGCAGCACCTCTATTTGATTTACTCGTACACTACTTCACACAACTGTAGAGCTAAAAACACAATTTGTATTTCCTTTTGAATAACACAAGCGCTCCACAACCAGCTTTAGAATTCAATGCAACCTTTGCTAGTGCTAAATTATTATTCTTTGAAATAATATCATGTTTCAGTTATCTTCCTTTCCATCATAAAATGTTTATATGCTTTAACCTCATCTTCTTAGTTCTAATCAACTAATTCTGGACCTCAAAATTACAACAATTAGTAAATTGTTATAATTAAAGTGTTTGTAAATTAAATAGCAATTATTGTATTTCTCAAAAGGCATCCATTGCATTAAATCAGCGAGTCGCAATACCTAATAATTATTACGTTAGTGCCTCGACCACTGACCAGCGACGGCGACGCAATAGAAATATTTCAACGAATTCTGTGACATGTTCCATATCTTTGTGCTTTCAACATTCACGAATATAAAGCAACAATAATATGTTTATTATCAACAGTTCTCATGCAATCCATTACCAACTAACATGCAGTCTATGTACATATTCTGTGTAAGTATAACCCTATATACTTGGTATAAGAACAAACAAGTAGATAGGTAAATAATCTAAGTTTGTCGTATCTGTGTATGCAGCCATCGCATGAGGCGACCCATGTACATATATTTCTGAGTTAATTTACTTAATGGTCTCCGTGCCAACGGCTGAGAATTCTTTATCCACTACTGCTGTGATAGAAGACAGCAACACAGACGTTTGAAATCGCGCAAAAGTTGAAATAAAAAATGTTACTCTGCTGGGTACAATGCTACATATGTACGTGTCTTAGTTTAAAATTGAAAAAAATATACACTAATATAATACGGAGTGCAAAATATGAAACTCATATGTCAAATAGAAAAAATATTGTTTCATTTTTGGTGAGTCTTTTTAATTAATCAGGAAGTATTATTCTAATATATGTTTATGTTTATATAGATAATAAATGTACTGACTTGAAAATATACTTATACAGGGTGTCCCGTTAATCAACGTCATCCCGTGGAAGGGTGATAGACCAGCTCATAACCTACCAGAAAATCGAAATATGACCTTAGTAAAAATCTCTCATTCTCGAGATATCGGCACTTTTTTGTTTTTCGTGAAATTCGACACCTTTGATCAGTTTTTCGATCGCCACGGTCACAAAATTCAATATTCTAGGATTATTTTTTTTGATTTGTAATCCTGAATAAGTCAGCTATTTGATTCCAGTTCAAAATAAAACCTATTTATTCACAATTTTGAAAAAAAGAACATCGTTTCCGCTTCTCGAGTTTTTTTGTTTTTTATTAGCAAATTTCGACTCCTTTACACTGTAAAAATTTAGTATGACATTAAGCTGACAAATTATAATAAAAACTTCCTCATTTAATGTAGTTTTTAAAAAGGTACAAAACTAGATATAGTTCCCTTTACAAAAAAATATATTCCTGTTTTACTTCAAAAGGACCTCATTATAAAAAAAATCAAATACAGGGTTATAGCTTCCTTATGTCCAATATTTGGACAAGTGATAGAGGATGAAAAAATATGAAAAAAAGTTTAAAAAATGTATGTCGAAAAATCAAGTTTTTTGGAGTTATGGTCTTTTTAAAATTGAGGAGTATGAAAATTTCTCATTTGGGTTTTTTGACAATAACTCACAAACTACTGACTCGATTTTGACAAAACAAACTAAAAATCATAGTCGATAAAATAGGCTTTTGATAAAGATCTTAATTTGTGGCCTTTTCCTTAGAATCTAGTGAAAATTCTGTTAAAAAATATCATTATTTCACAAAAATACATGTTTCTTAACAGAATTTTCACATTTTTTTAAAGAATCTATCTATCTATCTATCTATACCCTCACGCCACATCCCTTGCAGGGTAGGCAGAGAGGACAGAGCGCCAGACAGCCCTATCCTTACACACACTCCTAGCTTCCGTCACATTCATGCAATTAGTCATACACGATCTCCGATTCCTTTTACTCAAAACGCGTCCATCCTTGAGGATCTGGTCGACATGATCGGACCAGGTCAGTCTCGGACGGCCGCGCTTTCTCACCCCTCTTCGCTCATTCAGATATATCTTTTTTGTCATCCTGTCAACATTCATTCTCTCAACATGCCCAAACCATCTTAGTTTGTTTACTTTCATTCTTGTCACTACACCAGTCTTGCAGTCACTCATTTCCCTAATAACCTCATTCCTTATCTCATCTCTCAGCGTTTTCCCGCACATTCTTCTTAATGACCTCATTTCTACTGCATTCAACCCTGATTCATCCTTCTTCATCCACGTCCACGTCTCACTAGCATACATCAGGGTCGGCACCAAGACAGCATTGTGCACTAGCACTTTTGCTTTCATAGACACATTGCTACTACTAACAATCGGACCGAGCGCACCATTCGTCCTAGTACCGGCCAGCTTCCTTCTTTCAATGTCTCCATCACAGCGTCCATCTCTAGTAAACAAACTTCCCAGATATACATACTCATTCACTTGCTCCAGACAGTCATTACCAACCTTTATCACACAATTTGTCCTTATTTCCTCTCTTTCGAACACTAATACTTTCGTTTTATTTACATTCATTTTCATACCATTCATATCGCAGCTTTCGTATACACAGGATACTATCCGTTGTAACTCACATTCATCATCAGCCATCAACACTAAATCATCTGCAAACATTAACGCACATACTTTCACTCCATTTAGGTCCACACCAACATTCAGCTCATTCAGAGGACGCATGCAGTAGTCGAAGAACAGGTTGAACAACCAAGGCGACATGACGCAACCCTGTTTAACCCCTTTTGTGAGAGTGAACCACTGCGACAACGCAGCATTCACCCTGACACAAGCAGAGCTCTCCGCATATAGAGACGCGATTGCGCCAATCAGTCGGTCGCTCACCCCATATTCCGACAGTACACGCCACAGTCTTTCTCGGTCCACACGATCGTATGCCCTCTCCAGATCCACGAACGCGCAGAAGAGCCTCTGGTGTTTAGCCAGAAGCTTCTCCATGACCATTTTTAAAGAAAATGCCGCAAATTACTAATTTTATCGCAAGTCTACATTATTTACAATGATTTTTAATTTATTTTATAAAAATCGAGTTGGTGGTTTATGAGTTATAGTCAAAAAACCCAAATGAGAAATTTTCATACTCCTCAATTTTCAAAAGACCATAACTCCAAAACAGTTGATTTTTCGACATACATTTTTTAAACTTTTTTTCATATTTTTTCATCCTCTATCACTTGTCTAAATATTGGACATAAGGAAGCTATAACCCTGTATTTGATTTTTTTTATAATGAGGTCCTTTTGAAGTAAAACAGGAATATATTTTTTTGTAAAGGGAACTCTATCCAGTTTTGTACCTTTTTAAAAACTACATTAAATGAGGAAGTTTTTATTATAATTTGTCAGCTTAATGTCATATTAAATTTTACAGTGTAAAGGAGTCGAAATTTGCTAATAAAAAACAAAAAAACTCGAGAAGCGGAAACGATGTTCTTTTTTTCAAAATTGTGAGTAAATAGGTTTTATTTTGAACTGTTTTCAAATAGCTGACTTATTCAGGATTACAAATCAAAAAATTAATCCTAGAATATTGAATTTTGTGACCGTGGCGATCGAAAAACTGATCGAAGGTGTCGAATTTCACGAAAAACAAAAAAGTGCCGATATCTCGAGAATGAGCGATTTTTACTAAGGTCATATTTCGATTTTCTGGTAGGTTATGAGCTGGTCTATCACCCCTTCACGGGATGACGTTGATTTACGGGACACCCTGTATTTGTATTTCTCTCATGCCAATTTGTTATGTGCTTAACTTTTAAAAATATTGCTCACTGTAAGAATAAATAAATAATTATTACGACAATATAGAATAGGTGAATAGCACGTAATTCCTCAGATCCACAGCCTACAGTTTCTCATGAGGGATGACGAAAATATAACGGCGCCTACGCTGCGTAGACCTTAGAACAACGCCCATAATAGGTTTAGTGCACATAGTATATCTGAAATATTTTATAGAGTAGGTACCTAACTCACTGATAAATCATTTTTCCTAATTGCTAGATAATAGTGTTGAGTTAATAATATTTTGAGACAGTTTCAAACTAACTAAAACTTAACACAAATTCACCAAAACATACAGCAAAGGCAAGCATGTTACTACATTATTGTACTTGCATTAAAATGAGACAACATAATAATTCTGTAATGTATTCTATGTTCGTGATTCTCTCCTCTGATGGTTACTATACCTATAGTACAACTTGCAACTCCACATAAATTATTATCTCAGTACGTATACAATTATAAGTATGATTGCTGCTGACTTTGTGGAAATGTCTAACACAAATTAATAGGTGCAGTTGCATTTCTAGGAAAATCTACGAACCCACAACTCTGATCCATGGTGCAAACTCACATTGCAATAATACATATTAGGTACTTGTCTCCTGAAGCGCTTCAATACCTCAGCTCTCGCGATCGTAATCTCTGACTCTGATCTTTCCAAAGCTATACGATATATCCATACACACCCAATTTATTTTATTTTATTTTATTACAGGTATAAGTGCAAAACAGATAACAACTATAGATATAAGTAATTGAAGATTAGTTCATTCATAATTCAGCTGTCACCCACAAGCATGCACCACAGTTAAATTAAAACATATAAGTTCATTCCGGTCGTCTCACACACCCATACTCAATCTCACTCACACACTCACCCATCGCACACGAACACATCAGATTTTACAATTTGTGCAAGATTTTACAATCCAGTGGAGACACCTATTTAAGCAAAATTACGCATCACCATCTTTTGCCTTCCCATAAAGAATATTAACGTTACACATAACAATATAATATGACGTGATATAATTAAATCCTTTCCACAGAGAACCACTACAGTAGGCGTATAAATGATTTGTCGAATTTAAAAATGTAAATCCACCCGCATCCATATTCTTCACAGTCTAATTAGTTAGTAGTAAACCCCTAGAATTAATACTTGTTAATACACAATTCCATTATTTCATTATGTGTTATGTGCGTACATTACTATAGGTATTTATCACAGTAGGTACGTTTTTTTTATAGTACAGTTACAGTAGATATCTAGTGGATAACAGGAATTATTATAATTTTGTCGGATCTACATGGTGTGTTTGGCAGTCTGGCGTCCGGTCCTCTCGGCCTGACAACAAGGGACGCTTGCGGCTTGATAGATTACATTGATTGTGTAGCACGTGCGACAGAAATGCACATCCACATCTTGCCAAAAATAGTATTTCCAAAGAAAAAAACTTTCGGATTTCACTTTTCGGTATTGTATATTCTCAGGAACATCCTAGAACAGTCATTGACATGAACACATCATCCATCAATTGACGAAATGCTCTCACAAGATTAATGCTTCTTTTTAAAGTATCTGGGCTTGCATACACAAACCCAAATACTTTCCTGCACACCTTGCACTAGGCTACAAGCCTGTATCGCATCAAAGTGTGGAATACATTGCCTGCGCCGGGGTTTGAACCTGGCTCCTCCCGCTCGAAAGACTGCCACCTCAACCAACTGCGCCAACCATATACTCATGCTTATACTAAAATGTAACTGGTATGAGAATGCGATTGCTGAAAAATCTTGTTTTTCGTCTCCTTATCCTTATATCCCTGTGAAAATATTTTTTTCTCTACGACCTTTCGTCAGAAAGTTAGGTATGAGATTAGCTGATAGATTTACATTATGTAATAAACTACCCCGAGTCTGCATCCTCATAATCATCAGTGAATTGACTAATATTTTACCTACTTAGTTCTAAAATAAGTTATAAATATTCATTTGTACAATTTAAGTCACTTAGGTATAAGTTAGTATTTAGCAATGCATGTGGCGTTCTCTTAACATAATCCTTTAAGTAGTATATCCTTTATATGAATCTATATAATACATTCTGTATTATACTACATTGATTAACGTATTATATAGAATATTCAATGTAGTAGTATTTATATGCAAGTTCAGCGTAATGTGTAAAATGATGGTAGCATCACCCCGTGGTCAGTTCATCCCCGGACCATCCCATTCACCACTCACCCACTTGTGTTCTCCATTTACTATCCAACCACCCCCGACAAATACCATTCTATACAGCTACACTAATGCCGTTTGAATTTACTCTCATCTGGACCACTTGCATACATATTACTATAACTACAATCACTGGAACTGGTAAGGGATCCGATATACTCAAAAGTTTTCAGGAACATCAACCCGTGATTAAAAAGAACAGGACCTGTAAAAATACCTATAACCTCAGTGTCTATCTATCTTGTCATTAGGCATTATATAAATAACAGAAGCTAGCCTATATTCATCCCTTCGAAGAAAGGGTTCCAAGTATAGTATCATTGTTCAGAACCTATCTTGATTTACCTCTAAAAATCAACATTATCAAAAATTTGGAGCAGTGTACAATGAAGTATAATAAATTTATCCTAGTGCTTGATCGTGTTCAAAAGACAGAGCTGCAGCAGGTTTCTCGAAATGTCAGAATCAAGAACGACCAAGAACAGGATGGAACCCGATAACTACCAATATTTTCTATGGATTGACTACAACTTACTTATTGTGGAATAGATTTATTACTATGTATTATGGGAAGTAGTTTTTATACAGTTAACAATGACGTTTAGCGCAAAGCCATGAATAAGCAACGTAGTCTGTGATTGTTACTCATCATTAGATTCTCGACTACTAATTCACTATAATGGTATTAAACGTTTTGGTTTTAAGCTCACCCTTCAGAATTCGCTTTAAGAGATTGTCGATTTCAATAGACACAAGGTACACAATATACATACATGCCAAACCATATTAAATCTTACTTAGATATTTATTGGTATTATGTTTCAAATTTATTTTCTTACTGTATCTGTATACTGGATTGTAAATATTTCTACGTGCAGCATAATTTAAAAGAAATCATTTTCAACACGTATTTCTGTTATGACCTGTCACTTTGGTGTTGCCAGTAATCCGTACTCAGTTTAATCCCTCAATTCTTTCTTTTTGTCTGTCAAAATAATCTTTCATAGTAGAATTATCTCGATGACTTTTCAAAATTACGTTAGGTCCCAATAATTTAGTTTTCAATAAATGTTGTTAAGCATACTTTGCTTGTACTTTCATACATTTTTTCAGTTATCTTCTTATTTTACTGTTACTTAGTGACTATACTTAGTTAATATTACGTGTAGGTAATTGCACCTATATATCAAAATGACGAAGAGTAATGAAATGAATTTGGTATCTATTATTGTATGTTCTTTTAAAAAAAATCCTTTGATTATTTCGCAACTTTCTTTCTTGTTGATTCTCAATTTTGTTCATCCACTTTAAAGAAACTATCCCGCGAAAAGTTCTTCAACTACCGTGTTTGTATTTTGTTAGAATTACCTACTGCAAATATCAAATAATATGGGTAATACCTTCCTAGTATCCTTTCCATTAATACCCCGGGAGAATACGTCAGAAACGCTGAAATCAGCTTTATGCTTTAGGTAGTACGTACCTCAAAGTGGCTAAAGGCTCATCTAGTACGGTGAACAGAGCAAGGGTCTGTAAAAGATTAGGTAGTTGTAGTTGCAACAATATTATGTGTAATGGAAAATTTAATTTTAAAAAATCTTTTTAAAGCGTCACTTGTTATATTTTTTAACTACATGTATACATGGAATATACCTATCCATTATGTACGTACTCAGTACTAGAAATCAGTCAATATTCCTCTCTTAGAGAAATAGGAATAGATTGTAGAGATAACATTGTATGTAGTTTCGTGGCTTCTGCAATCAGGCCTAACCCAGGTAAGAATTTTGCTTTATAAAAAATATCTCCTTACTCCGCTAATTCTACATAGCCAAACCTAGAATTCACCTACGATTATTTTCGAACACAAAAAACATCATTAAATTATCTATTCGTTATAAAATTATTGGATTTTCTTTATATCATCAAAGTCGATATTAATTCTGTAGCTGGCTCTAGTCTCATATTTATTATTATTTTATTTTCAAATTATTCTACGTACTTTTTCTAATAAAAAGTTGTATACACTCGCATTTCTAAGAAGAAATAAATAAGATGCTCTTCATTTTTTAATAAAAAGCAACCTACTCGCTGAATTTTATTGCATTTTTTAGTGAGTCACACGATCCCATAGCCAAAACAAGAATAACAAAGGATAAGTATTTTGGATGATTTTCTTCTACCAAAAATAATTTGATAAGGTAGATAGATACTTCAATAATCAAAGCTTCTACCAGACTTATTTTCCAGGTTCGAACAAGTACCTACGTATGTAGATATGTACCTATTTATGTGGATGTTTAGATGTAGACATATCTACCCTTGGTTATAAGGAAGGCAATAATTTATTTACCTTTTGTTCTGTAATCCATAAAAATGAGATACAATCCTTAAAATATAATTTTCTCCAAATATAATTTTCGCAGATACACTAAACTGTAGGTAACTGTAGGTAAATAATATGATGATGGCGTCCTCTGACGACTGTGATCGCTAAACAACTGATTAACTAAGCATTTGCTGAAAATTAGTTTCGTCCCTTAAAGGTTCTTTCTATCGGATGTCTGCCTTTTTTATCTCTGACAAGAACTTTGTAATTATTTTGATATAATCAAGTCATAAAAAAAGTTGTCAGTGACGAAAGAAGCCTCTTCGTCTTTGAAAATGTCATCCAAACAGACTTATGTCATTAATGAATGATCATACAGCGATAAATTGTTGCTTATTTAGCTCAAATATTTTAACGCTTGTTCAACCGTTATTTTATCTAATATTTTTCTAAAGAATTCTGCTTGTGTAAGTGGAATCTTTCTCTGATATTAACTCCATCGGCACCAGCTGTTCAAAATAAACATGACAAGCCATAGAATGTATAAGGAATAAATATGAAACCGTATCGTTGTTACTAATTTTGAGGTTTGAAAGGCTGAAAAACATTTGAGGTTGCCTACCTACATACATTAGAACGTCAGGTTTATAAAGAGCAAACTTGGAATCAAGTCATGCCTTTTTTAAATATTTTTTAGTAATGAGTCTACTGATGACAAGTTTGTGTAACTTTTATGACGAACGTGCACGTCATTCAGACTGTAAACATGGATTTCATGGACTGTAATCAGTGGTGTATATAGGTTTACATTTCATTGGGGGGGGGGGGGGCGATCTAGTATTTGACTTTGGGGGAGCTAAGTCTGCCTATTCAATCTAATTTCTCTAAAGTTCTTAAGCTGAGGGAAGCATTTAAAATTTTAACATAGACGTAGTAAAGAAATCAACAATAGCGCCGCAGGCAAAACGGGCGGTCAGTGGACACCCTCCCCCCCTATATACATGCACCCTTGATATATTATGAAGTACTACACAATTATAACACACTAGTGGGCCTATGTTTGAAACGCATCGTAATACTCGTAAAATGATATAAAAATATACCTCTCCTTATTGTTCCTGTTTATAAATGACAAAAATATCGAAAATTTGTGAACGTACAATTATTAGTAATTATCCAAACGTTTTTTAGTCTTCGCTATACTGGATATAAAATATAATGATTAATTAATATTATTTTGTAAAAATATGGTAAACGATTTTCATCCTGACAACCTTTGTTCATTCCACGGAGGTTGTAGCGCTGGTTTTCATAATATTATTAACAGGAAATAGGCTGCCACTTAGGTTAAATTAATCTCGTTTAATTCGCTCTTTGTTCCATATATAAATTGAAGCAGGTTTCTGTTTTCTCGGCGACACCGACGCCAACGTTTTATATTAATAAACGGTATCTGGCATTATAAAGAGGGTCTCTACTGCTTATTACTTACTTCCATTATTATTTAGATTATTTTAAAACAAGCGTCTTTGCGGCACGGTTTTAAATAATTCCGATCACTGAAGTTTGATTTAATCCGCATTCAACAGTGTGTAGAGATACGTTAGGGGTAAACCCACCTCCACCCCTAGATGTTTCAGGAGATTCAGCTCCTATATCATCCAGTCTTTTACGCAAAAACATTTTTTTTTTCAAAGGAGGGCTCAAGGTTTGCCGGAAGGGCAAACCTTGAGCCCTCCTTTGAAAAAAAACTCAACTCAACTCAACAAACCCCTCCCGGAATTCCCGAGGGGGCCCGTGCCCCCCCCTCCTCCCCCGAAATGTCAAACAATGATGTGCCATCTGCTATAGAAAGATCCCAGGGTCATCACATCACCCATTTTTCAAAAAAAATTTGCCTGCGGCTCTATTACAGATTTTTTTACTACGTCTTTGTTAAAATTATAATTGCCTTCCTCAGGAGTTTTTTCACCCCCCCCCCCCCCCCCCCCGAAATGAAAACCTATATACGCCACTGATATTCAACTACGACATGCAGAAAATTCCGATGTTCTCACAAAACATAAATTGTGATTTTGAAAATTAATCCTACATGTATACTTTTTTTTATTTATGGGCATTCCACCGATAAAGAACGAGCGATCTCTAGATATATAGTTACCTATTCACAAAATTACTTTTTCTTTCGATACTAGAATGAATATTATTAGTTTATTATTAATAATTTAATTATTATTAATATTTTCTCGTAGGTAATAATACCTAACACAGTTTTTCAATTCTAGATATACCTACCTATCTCCAATGTGCCGTATCCATCTTAATATGAATATTTTGACATAATATTCTCAGCATTTAAAGACGCAATCGTTTAATTATAGTTGTTGACTTAAAGGAGATGTGGGTACATATATAGTTTTATTTAATTTTTTACTTCTTGACAACTTGTTGAAATTTAATTAAATTTACAAAAAGCCGTTCCGCGAACCAAATTCTAAATATATCAAGTAGGTAATACGTTACGGTGATGGGGAGGTTTTACAAATAACTTTTGTAGCTATTTATTATCTCACCCTCAAACAAAATTATACGTAAATGGATATTATAATATTATGCTCTACCATCTGGTGTTCGTTGACTGCTCCAAATTTAAGCAATAATTATTAGGAAACATCATAAGGGAAAATTATGGGAAATATTCTCTTGTAATTCTTTAGAAGGCAATTAGTAGCTTCTTTAGAAAATCACGTAAGTTAAATTAATTATAATTAAAACAATATTAATTTGTTTACACCACTTTTATTTTGACCAGAGTCAACGTGTTTTGGGAACAATGTTCCCTTCTTCAGGACTTATACATATTTCTTGTATAAGTCCTAAAGAAGGGAACATTGTTCCCGAAACATGTTGACTCTGGTCAAAATAAAAGTGGTGTAAACAAATTAATATTTTTTTAATTATGATATAATGTCGCCACAAAGTAAAACCTTCAAAATCAAAGAAGTTCAATTAATTATTTAGAAGAATCATTAATTTGTACTCGTAATATATGCGAAGTAGAGTCCACAAGTCGCTTTGTGGAAGTATGCTGGTTCATGCATATAATGTGTGTTTTCCGTTCATGGTATTGTAATTAGGTGAAATGTAGAATCTTTGCTGGTTTATTTGTTGGTGATATGTTTCTTCTATGTAAAATTTACTACCATAACTGTCTGATTATGTTAATAAAATAAAATAAATAATAAATAATAAAATAAATAAAAATATAAGGCTACAAGGCGACATAGTTGAAGACATTGACAACTCCTCTACTCAAGCTATTCACTACTTGGTAAGCTCTAAAGAATTCAATATCTAACTCTGGCCTGCACCTGCGGAGAGGGCATGATATACCTATATTTTTACCTTTCGCTTTTTCTCAGTGTCCCTCTGTCTTTCCTTTCTTTGAGATTATTTACTAATTTCAAAATCTTTTTTATGTATTGAGTTTTCATTGTTTGGAGAAACAAAATGTATCATGATATCTTCCCAATTACTCGTGTATAGACGAGAGTAGATATTATTATAATAGGTTATAATGGCTAACGACCACTTTCCACGGTCGCGATGGATACTCGTCTAATTACGGATTAGGAGGAGTGGATCCCTCGATGTAATGAAAGAAAATCCTACCAATATAGCATCCCCCAGAACCTTTTAAGACGCCCTCCTGTTGTTTGAGGATACGTATCAAGTTTATTATGCAAATAAATGCATTAGGTATAATTATCATTAAAACACAATGTGGACAATGCTGTCTTGGTGCCGACCCTGATGTATGCTAGTGAGACGTGGACGTGGATGAAGAAGGATGAATCAGGGTTGAATGCAGTAGAAATGAGGTCATTAAGAAGAATGTGCGGGAAAACGCTGAGAGATAAGATAAGGAATGAGGTTATTAGGGAAATGAGTGACTGAAAGATTGGTGTTGTGACAAGAATGAAAGTAAACAAACTAAGATGGTTTGGGCACGTCGAGAGAATGAATGATGGCAGGATGTCAAAAAAGATATATTTGAATGAGCGAAGAGGGGTGAGGAAGCGCGGCCGCCCGAGACTGACCTGGTCCGATCATGTCGACCAGATTCTCAAGGATGGACGCGTTTTGAGTAAAAGGAATCGGAGAGCGTGTATGACTAATTGCATGAATGTGACGAAAGCTAGGAGTGTGTAAGGATAGGGCTGTCTGGCGCTCTGTTCTCTCTGCCTACCCTACAAGGGACGTGGCGTGATGGTATAGATAGAGATAGATAGATCATTAAAAAATATGTAGATACCTGCATATAAAATAATTAATTTATGTACAAAAAAATGTTTCAATTTCAATACAGTGTTATTACCTACCCGTACATTCGAATATTACAATACATCATTTATCGTGATGATGATCCTTAGAATATGAATCTATTTTAAAAATTTACCAAGTCAGTATAAAACATTTTGAAAGGTAAATAAGTATACGTTGTAATTTCTCGTAAATAAATAATAATTTTATTTTATCTTTTGAAGGTGATGTTTCCAAGCAACTTCACTTTCTTTGATTGCGTTGGGATGAGAAAGTAATTATTTTTCTCATAATTAACATTACAGTAATTAAGAAATTAACAAATGTACACAGCAGAGAAATTTATATAAATTACAAAAATTACTCACCGTAAAATGGTGCATTATTATAGTTGAAGTATTTTCATTCATTTTCACGGAGCTTTCGTCAGCAAATTATACAAAATTCCACATATATTTAGATTACACGGTTGGTTCAGTTTGTTAGAGTCCGCCCCCTGAAACGGGAGATGCTGGTTTAAATATCTTGATGGTTCATCCCGCACTTCTCTACACAAACAATTGGCAACAGGTCACTGATGATGAGGACATTTTTACAGCATGATATACCTACTCTTTGTAGTTGGCATCAATTTAATGAGAATAGCAAATCATTGGGGATATCTTTATCTACAGTTTAAAAGGAATGGATGTAGAGATAAACCGAAATTAATTAGTTTTAGGAATGCCGCCATACCATCAAAGCACATCCCAATAAAGGACACCAAATTATCTCAATCATGATCATCAAATTTAATACCTACTTTTTTACTTTTACCAGCTTCGGAGGTAGGGAGGGCAACTAGAATTTCTAAACTTCAATATACATACAAAAACAATCAGAATTTTTTGTGAGACAAAATACAGAAGGTCGTGATGTAGGTATGTTGATTAATTTTCTTACAAAAGACTCATTGAAAAATAGCGCTGCAGGCAATTTTTGTTGTAAGATCATGGTTTTCATGGGTTTTTCATACTAATTTTAGTATTTTTTTTTTTATGATTGGAAAACGTGTAGTAATAATATGATTTTTTGTGAGATTTCAACATTTTATATGAAAATGTATATACCTATTCAATCTCTAGAGGGGCAGCTGCCCACCCCTGCCTCCCCTTGCCGACGCCCATGGTCATATTATTTGTATGACACCAACATAACTTTTTGAACTAAATTACAAAAATGTATTTCAAATTTATTTTACCATGAAATAATTGAAATAGTATCGTCTTATTTTAAAGTTAGTACCCACTTAATTAATCAGAATTGACCCCACTATCGCACTGTTTCCTTCTATAATGTAGAATGTTATTTTCAAGATCGCAGAGCATTTCCCAGAAATTTTACTTCACAAAATAAATAAAACATTCGATAATCTGGAGATCCCAGTGGGTGGTAACGAACGTAAATGGCGATTTAATTAAAATTATCAGACATTCATTGGCTTAACAAATCCTCAGTTCATATTAATAAAAAAGTTGTCCCGATATCCATATTATTATGACTTTATACCTACGCATAAAACACCCCACATTAAAAAAGCAAATTAATATAACAAAAATTATATTCGATGAATAATTTTAGATAAAATTTAGGTATTAAGGGCTTGGCAGCAAGAATGACGTCACAGTCATTTCCCACGGCATTGAGGTTTGAAATCGCGTGAATAATCGCATGATAAAATGGTAAAAACACCGTTGTACCATTTTTCGGGGTTAATTTTGCGTCTATCGAAAAACTTTTACGGTTATTCCCTAGATTTTAATGCATATTATCAATACAAAAAAAAATTACTCCGCGACTTTCGGGAAACGAGTTTCCGCCTTTCGGAAAAAAGATCAGAGGTGTTTTACAAATTTATTTTTGAGAAATCTTTACAAGATATAAAAAATCTTTTACGATTATTCCCTAGATAAATGTTCAATGCATCTTGCATTTTGTTCCAAACAATATTTAGTAACAGTTGTCGAGATATAAGGTCTCCCGTTTTTAGAAATTTTCGAAATGTCGGTATGCATACTCTTAAGTATAAGTATAGAAATCATAATATACATAACTAACTCCTATAATATATTCATTGATTAAAATCGATTACAAGATAATATTGATACAGCATACCTATGATATGGGTAGGTATATAAACTATGCAAATAAGCTATGAATAATATGATTTTATTATGTATATTACTCGGTATATATTCACATCCAATCACGTTTTACAAAATGTATTTATTGTGTTTGCGTTGTTAAATTGATTTTTTTATTTCATCCATAAATTCCTTTGGGTACAAAACTGATGAAGCGAGAAATGCAATTCATTTTATTTTACGATTTGATGCAAAATACCTGGTGCTTAACGTTTTTTTTCTGAAAAATACAGACCAGATTAAAAAGCCTGATGCACTATAGTATACGAGTACCTGGGATAAACCCTTCAGGGACCATCATCGTCACTGTTGAAAGACATATCAAGTATAGACTACATATGACTACCACAGTACCACCTCTACCACCTCTACCACGATAATCTGTAGATGACAACATTTTAAATAGGTAACCACCTTGCGTTGGCCTATAGTCTTTATTTAATTAACTAACATTTATTAATCTTAAGTGTAGCTTAGATAGAGATAACTTGGTAGGCCCGATACTTTGCTATTACATACCTACATTGTCTTCCCTTAAGTCAATACAAAATTGACCTCAAACCATGATCACTTTTTCTGTTCTGACAGCTCGTCTAAGTTGTAGGGCCATACTGGTAAAACTGGAAAATAAAATAGCGAGTGTTTTTTAACAGGTACATTGAAAAGCATGATACAAAAAAACAGATTAACTTTTTCACAGGAAGTTTCATTTACGCCGTTATATGTTGTCCTGTGTAGCGTATACGATATATACTATTTGTTTTGCAGAATGTACATTTCACCGCTTAACAACTATTCATATTCATATAATATGATGGTAAAATTGAAACAAAACACATATTATATAGGTTGTTTTGACTTGCATTCTATAAAAGTAATTAATAATTTTGTACCTATATTGATTATAATTTGTATTCTGCGTGAACGAATTGTTATTGTTTTGTGAATTAAAATTATTTATTGTATGAAAAAAGAAATAATTGAAACCCAATATTATGATTTCCTCAATTGTGTTTTCATCATCATATCTCAACAATGGCATTGTAGATTGTGCTGGGCTGTTTCAAAATGTGAAAACACATTATTATGTTAAATTAATACGAATATAGAAAGGAGAATATAAACGTCAGAGTTGCTAATATAATAGGTTTATTGAAGGGTAATGAAATCAGCCCTGAAGCCGACATCTGCGTGGGAAATCGGTAGCAAAATCTTTCATTGTCATCCCAACCATGACAAGACGTATCAGTATCTGGTATATGATTGTGTAGGTTGTAGGTAATTAATAAATTCCCATATTATATTGAGATGGCGAGGTTTGCTCCAGCTGGGCATGGAATGTAAGAAACAATCGGAAGGATCACAGCCGCGCGGTCCAGTGGCCAGCACCCGAAACGACTTTCGGGGAACGATTTTCTGTCTTACGTACAAAAGAACAGAGGTGTTTTTTCACCTTTTTTTGAGAAATCTATACAAGATATACCTAGATAAAGCTTCAATGTATCTACTCTAATTTTTTTGAAGCATATTTAGTAGCGGTTGTCAAGATCTATAAGGTCTCCCGTTTTTAGATATTTTTGAATTGTCAGTATGCGACTATGAGTACTCTTAATTTATTGGTGCACTGATTTTTTGAACACTCGCTGCAATCTGTTTGACGGGAAATCAATATAACCGTTGTAAAATTAAAAAATAAAATAAACACTATGTTTCTCTTAAATTATAATCAACTTAATACAAAGTTCAATTTCGATGAAATATATTTTTAAATTTTAGGTAAAGAAAGAACGGAGTTGCTTCTTTTTTATTACAAAATAAAAATAGGCTTCAGTGATTACATCGCATTAAATCAAAATGTTTTAATTAACGAATTGTACAGAATTTTTCTTATTTTAATTAAAGCAATGTTTTCTTTTCATAAGAGGATCAATTTCATTATCAGTCGCGTAGGAAGCAAAGAAAAATTTCCCCTTAAATAATATTTTGTTAGTAATATTTTAGTATCGTTTCCTAATAACAGGAGAAACACATTGTTCTGAATTCATAAAGAATCTTGGTTTTGTTGAAGTAAGGTAGTTATTTATTTTTTTAAATACGATCTGCTGGGCTTGCATCAAACAGGCCCAAATACGTTTTTATACACCTTGCACTAGGCTATTAGCCTATATCGAAAAGTGTGGAATACATCAATTCATACCTCTAAGTTAATTTTATAACAAATAAATGGTAGGTTTTGACGAAGTAATATTAAATTATATCCACGTCTCTAAATTTCTGCTCAGCTTGTGAAACATTTTGGAAATAAGTCTAATGTTCACTCAAAAAATTAAAATTATTACTGAATAAAATAATTTTTATACGCATAGGCAAGACTTGCTAACACACTTCTCAGTAATATCAGCAAGAAAAGTCTTCAGATTATCATTCATTGATGATGCAGGGCCTAAAATACAAGCACCTGAAATATCAGTATTTATAAATCGTCTTACAATATTGCAAGTATTATTAATTACCGCTTTCGCATTTTAATGCTCTTTTCCTCTTTTTTACTAAGTATTTAATATCGATACATAAACACAAATAAAATATTTTGTTATGTTTAGACCCTTTGTAAATTAAATGTTATATTACTTAACCGTGTAAATAAAAATCCTACCTAATTCAAAAGCTTACAATATTTTTTATTCGAAACCATCAGAATGCCATCAGTCATTATGTCCATTCCCCCTTCGGTGAAACCTCATAGTACCTATACTATAGATATGAACTGATGCATTCTTGTTGACTTGGAAAGAGCTTTTTTAATAGTTAGCTGACAAACTACTGTACTACCGAGTAATACAAATAATAATATCTTGTCATTGTGTTCGTACTTTTGTTCTACAATTTCAAGAAACAAACGTTGCCATGCTTTGTTGACAATAGCCGTGGAATTTAATTTGAATTGAGGAAATGGCTTTTAACTTATTTTTTCTTCCTTTGTATTTTTTTTGTTATTTACATTTCCTCCTGCATTTTCCATGTACATGAAATGGAACAGTTTTCAATATACACGATATGACGATACAAGTTGTCTGGAGAAATTTGAGAAGATAAATATCTATACATATAATAGTTTTGTATTGCAATAATCAACGTTCAACTATAGTATCTAATTGTCACGTGAATTAGATGTTGATGCCTTTTAGGTAAGATTTAGATTTTATTAACAAATAAGGGTTTTGTACATCAAAAAACTACTGAACCTATTAGTTACAGTTTGGTCAGACTTTTGTATCATTATCATTATGTTTACATAAGCACCTACACATTTAGCGACCGTAATAAAATAGTCCAAATGAGGTAATAATGGTACAATAAAGACTTTTAACTTTCTGTAACTACATCTTTTTCTTCAAAGGCTGTAGAAGGACTTACGAATCCAGTTCAAAAATATACTTCAATTAGTCGTTGCTTTATGAATCGCGTACATTAAAATCTAAGTTCGCAATACTACCTAATACTAAAAATACGTATTCTACATTGATAAAAGTAGGTCATACAATAAAACTTGCGTACCATTTTATAAAAGTAAAGAGAGGAGGAGGAAAAACACACTTTTATTAAAGACGTGTTTTGAATCTCTTCTACATCAGAAGGAAATTTTCTTTATTTTTGTATAACATAAAAACAGACTGTTGCCTCTGATACTCTGTACAAAACACAACACAGCATGTAATGTTTATACAGATAGGCATTTATATTATGTTGGTACCATTGTCTGTGTCGGTGTTCTAAGAAACCGATACACAACAAGATGGCGTATATTTTATTCCATTTACACAGATGGGATCTGATTATATTCCAGGAAATAAACGATTAAAAGCCTGGCAGGATAAGCAATGAACACCCTACAAGAATAACTATGATAATATGATACTTACAAAAAGCACTCTGAATGCCACGATATGTGACACAAGACAGCAAGGAGGCGAAGGAGAGCTGGAGGATGTATTGGACAGAGTACGTGCTGTGTTGTGCTGCTCGGTGCTCAGACCACGGAGTGACGGAACCAAGGTGATTCACAGTTCATGTATCGATTTTTGTAAATTTAATAAGACCGAAGAATGAAGAAAATTATTAGGTAAATAATGTGACCAAAAAATCTTATATTGCCAAAAGCTTGTGAGGTTTACGGGCTGTCTGCCATGGAGGTCCAGTTTTCGAAGTAATAATACCTACTTAATTTTGAAGGTAACTTCAAGAACAAGCAGAAAGACCGACATTTATTTTTAATAGGAAATGTTAAATGTAGGTCAATTTAATCCTAATTCGTAAAAAAATAATCAATACTTAATTAAGTGTGTATTGGGGTGTAATTTTATAATAAATGATGGAAATATTGTAGCTTCACGTAAGTTTAAAAAGTACGCCCTTATGATTGTGAGAGAAGGAATGATTCCGAGTGGTAGTTAGGTAGGCACTAGGCAGGTACCAACCTAGCAATGTTCTGAGAGGCGAGGAGAACAAACAAACAGAATACATATGTACAGTGAGAATCTTTTTTTAATTAAATTCAAATGCAGTGTTCCAAGAAATTAAACTTTGAGTACCGCCTACTTCTTATTTTTCTCATTCATTCCCCGTTACCAATTACATTGATTCTTATTATCGAAATAAAGAATAGGGTCTTGTGCAGTAGATATACAGGACCGAAGCCACCGCACAGGCGAGTTCGACGATCGCTTGGTGTGGCATCTTTTTGATGAACCTGCATGGTAATATTAAAATATACATACACTTATATTACAATATAAGGCAATATTTAAATTGCTAACCCATGTAACCATTTCCAACTTAAATTTTCTAAAAAACTTATACGTATACCTAGTTTTTATTATTTTTTTTTCTAGAGAAAACACTTTAAAATACAATTATTACCTATTTTTATTATACTTTCATTGAAGAAATTTCTAAATAACTTTTGTCTTCGCTGTAAATCTACCTTTATTTGTCCTCGTCCATCTTTTCATAGTTATCATTAAAACAAACTGCTCCGACATTACATAAATGCACTTCTTTATTATGAAAATTTACTCAATCACTATTGTTTGAAAAAAAAATCATCGGGGACAACATCACACCTAAGACTCTATATTTGGCTCAATGCTGTTTGAACTATATAATTTTTTCATCCATCTCCATCATTCCACAAAAAAAGATCTTGTGGACTTATTAGCTTGTAATTCAGGAAAGAAAGGATCTTTAAAGAGGAAAAAGCTTGAAATTTCAACAGCCTATGGCTTCAAATTGTTAAAGGATCCCCCCGCCCCTAGAGATTGGAATAGGTATATATTATTTCATACTAAATGTTAAAACCTCACAAAAAATCGCACTATTATCGCACCATGTCATAAATTTAGAAAAATTTGTATAAAAAATCCATCAAAATACAATTGTTTCACAAAAAATTGCCTGCGGCGCTATTTCTTTATTACTTTTTATAGAAAACATTTTTCGTACATAATATTATGCAAATTATAATGTACAATTTCAAATAAACCAAACCACACCACGGCCTTCTTCACCTTGTCTCTGTTTTTTCGCCTGCGGCGCTATCTACGCGTTCTTCATCCAACATCAATTTGGTAAATTTTTGTTGAGGCTGGCGACGCCCATGGGCAGCGATAAATCATTGTATCGTTTTTATCGCCAATGACCGCAGTATATTAATAGTTAGATCCAAACTAATTTTTATCAATACACAATCACGTAGGTATATCATCAGTGTGCAGTCACCCCTTAAAAATTTAAAATCTATAAATCAAGATCAAAGAGTTTTTCACACAAATTACTTTGGTTGAATTAAAAATCACGTCTGACTTCTTTAGTTAATTCAATGATAATTAAGTTTTTCTAATCAAATTGATATCAGCTTTCTCAAGAGTCAAGACACCAATCAAATGGAATGGAAAATTAAAACTCAATATTATTTGAAATAACTTGTGATTTCTTCATTATGAGAGTAAAAATCAATTAAGCTTCTCTTCTGTCGCGCCACTTTAAAAGCATGACAATGAATCAAATATCTTATTCAACGGCCATCCTATATTTTTAAAATTTCTTTTAATTCGCCCTCATTCGTTCCTCGAGGGAACACAGGTCCCAGAACATACAATAGTTTAAGTGGTACAATGTTAAAAATTTAATTTCCATAGTACCAATTCAATTTAGAGTTCAGTTTTTCTTTTGCTATCAATACGACGTATAGTGAAAAGGGAAAGCATAAGAAATCAAATAACAATAGATAAAGCCTGAAAAATCTTAATTACGTAGTGAGACACAAAAAATGAAATCCAAGAACGTCCGCAATATTTTCTTCTTCTAGTCCCTGGATTGTATGTTGATTCCACTCATATCTATTATTGTCGAGTATCCTGAGAGAAACAGGTTTTTGTATAACTTTTCATTTAATAATCCTGGAACCCTGGAAACTTCTCTAAAAATAAAAATAAATTTAAAGTTTAACCTGAGTCATCTATTGAAAGTGTTGGAAACCATTCGTTTTACAAAACTGGTTTGAACCAAAAATATTCTACATACATAGTTTAGTATTGCGTACTGCAGTTATGTAAGAAACAATGTTGTAACTTTGACTACTGTTGTAGAGATGGCGGGCGTCAATATTTTATTTTTTTAAATAAGTGTAAGTAATATTAAAATTAAAACAATGCTACTTCTTCTATCAGGCTACCATTCCTTGTTCGTGTTTTTCAAATATCCTTTTGTCAGGTGTTAGAAAAACTTCCACAGGATATTTCATATTTTAGTCGAACAAAATGTGACTTAAGATCTGAATTTCTATTACAAAGCCTTTTCATACGATACCACACAACCCACACAACCCATGAATCCCCTCATCATCATGACATCTCTTAGGAAAAACTTTTTCTCCAAAAACCGACAACGTTTGTACCCAACTATCGCGAATATTATTATGAATTTTCGCAGCAATCCATTGTAAAATAAGAGGAGTTATGCGAACACTTACAAAGATCAGACATTACTTTTTATGTATACTATTACAGATTGGTTATGATTCTTCTGGACTTGTTAATCGTGGACCAGGAGGCATACCATTACAGATTGGTTACAACTCTTCTGGACTTGTAAACCGTGGACCAGGAGGCATTGTACGAACAATCTGTTCTTACTTTTCTACGCATGACATATTCATTTTGGAGTGGTGTTTTAAATATCACCGCTACTAGCTAGCACCAATGATGACACCAGTCGTAACTTATACGACTCGTAAGAGACTTCATTACAAGCAATATAATATTACAACTTTTATACCATTAAAAGTAATTGAGACTCTTTGAACAACAATACAGAAAATGTCAAGGAAAATTGTGGTAGGGAAAATTAATGAAAAACAATATATATTTTTACATTCTTAACAAAATTTAATCGCTTCACAATCTTAATATTTGATTACAATGTGATTACGATAAAATGTGTACAATAAAGATAAAAAATTAATAAAAGAAATCATTAAAAAATAATCGTAAACTAAAAATCCCTTGTTTTATTACCTACAAAAAAGATCGTCTCAAAAAAATATAATTATCTATCTAAATCACAATATTACTATATAAAATTTTATAATTTTCGATAATACTTACATAATTTTATCTAGTTTAATTCTAATAGGACGCTATCTTGTAAAACCAAGACAATTGTTTTAACCAACCTTAGAGGCTAATTATTAATTAATTATAATATTATATTAATTCAGTCATAATTTATACATAAATAACATTAATACACGCTACACATATCTGTTTGATTCAAATATTCAAGCACATTAAACTCGTAAATATTTCTTGATTCTGAACAGTCTAAGCACAAGCGACTGCTTCTTGCAAGATCAAAAGCTTGGCTACTTATTTTATACAAAACTGTAGCAAGATCATTAATATCGAAACACTATTCGAAGTTCCAAACAAAATGAAGAAGAATATTTTTGATTTCAGGTATACTGTAGGTTAAAAAGAATCAAAGTTGGTATAATAGCCTTTCCAATTTATAAAAATTAGATCGTATTGGTTTTTATATACCACTTTCGTTGAATGATTGAATAAATTTTGGTTTGTATTATATGAGAATTAATAAAAAAAAATCTAACGATATAATTCACTGGTTACACGTTTCATGGACAAACTTTGATTATCTGTAGAACTTTGTTCATTTCTATCTCTTTACTCATAGTATATTCTATTTTACAACAGTACATAATTTATCAAAATTTCGTTAGATAAATACAGAGAATTCATAGATAGCTTGTTTTTCATGCAAGGAAATATTTACGATAATTTGAATAAATTGATCACAATTCTATTATTGTCATAACAATATTTGAACAAGTTTACCGCAAAAGCAGAAAAACGTTGCTAATGGGAAATTTATCAACCAAAATTATGTCTACCTCAAATCTACAGAAATATTGAGATGGGAAAATTTTGCTTGATAAAATTTACTTTATATCCTGCATCAGTTTTGTCTTGCTTTGTTGCAAAATAATAATATAACACGCAACGGGCAAGCAAAATGCAAGAAACCTTATTACACTTCAAATGATCTTTCGTAAATGAATCGTTATTTACAATAATGACGACAACAAAAGAACAATTATTAATGGATGTGAAGTTTTTCAACTTTATAAGAAAAGCGTACCGAATCTAAAACCTCTCTTTGTGTGAACAACGTTGCTAATTACTTTTTTTGCCGCCGTTTCTATTGAGCTCGCAGCATCGTTAAATAAGCTAACAAGTGGTTTGAAAGTAGCTGGTTTCTGTGTTGAATACACTTGACTGAATGGATCAACATTGAAGTTATTTCTTGATTGTATTGACACTGTACTTGGCACGGTGTAAATATTCTTATCTTGCACTTGTTGAGTGTAATAGTTTTCGTGCTGCTTCGCCTCTGTTGTCTGTTGATAGAAATTCTCTGTTTGTTTCTTCTGTTCTTGTTGATAATAATAATTATTATTGTTACTTATTTGCCAGGGATAATTGTTATTGACATTGGAGTTTGAGAGTTCTCCAAACGCTTTGTAGTTGAAAGCGTTGTACGAATTACTGTCTACAGCGTCAGGAGCGCTCTCCGGGATAGAGTTGATCTGACCTTGGCCATACGTTTCTTCTATCGTGTTTCCATAGATATCTATTGACAAAAAGAATGAAATAATTAGTTTAATTAATCCAGTAATGTAGGATTATTTTGATAATCACAATTTGTATTTTGTGAGAACATAGGCTTTTCTAAATGTCGTAACCAACGACCAGTCATATGCCTAATGGAAAGTCCATCCTTCGCTGTATATCTGTTGAGATAACTAACACTGTAGTATAACATTATTGAGAGAACGCGGTCATTATATTCAGGTAAATTTATAGATTATTTACGCTATGATTTTTACAATTGCAATAATAAATCCTTTAAGATAATTTATTTACTGGCAATACATAATAAAAATTAACATCAGGTTTATTATATCGAATTCAAGTTTTAAATTACGAGTATTATAAAATTGTTTTTTTATATTACCATATGAATATTGGCACTAATTTTGTTAAAATGTTTTTTATAATGATAAAATTTAGACATTTAATTAATGAATATTCGTAAGCTAATTCTTAAATATTTTTTTCTGTTTTGAATGTAATTATTTTTTTATCAAACATAATTTAAACGCAGCGTGATCCTTCAATACATTTTGATCAATTTGATTAGTAATTATCAAACATTTTCTCATGATTCAATAAAAACCAATATTTTTTATTATAAAAATGTCGCCAACTTCACATTTTGCTAATTGATTAATTCTCAATCTAACTTACTCTTAAATATTTATATTTAAATAGTTTCTAATAAATAAATATTTAAGTTTATATGTACGTACACACGAAATATACCTAGCATTATGTTCATATTATTATTTGTAACCAGTTTTAAAAATTTCCACCTTCGCAGATGGTACATGAAATATTCATAACTACTCGTATGGGTAATGCATATTATACAATTATTTGACTTACCACAAAGACCATTATATTTCTGCGAATCGCTGAGACCGAAGCTGTTGCAAGCTGGTTGTCCCTTTTCGTATGGCTTCAAGCCCAGAACATTGCCACTTGGTCCGTAGTTGCAGACGTAGATTTTGGTGTAGCCTCTTGATGGATCGTAGTAGAATGTGAAGCCGCAACCGACGAGAGACGATTCACTCCACACCAACTGTAATACGTAAAATTAATAATTAATACTTATTGTTTATTCTGCCATTTAAATAAGATTGCTGAATGTTTCTTTGGGCATATTGTGAGAGCGGGTCCAGGCAGCCTGGAGCGCCAAATCATGCTTGGGGCAGTTGACGGTGGGAGAGGAAGGGGACTATTATAGATGAGGTGGACATATGTGGTCAAACGGATCACTGGCGCCAATTTGCACGAATCCACAAGGATGGCGCAGAATCGGGAAGGATGGGGCAGACTCATCCGTGAGCATGGTGGTCACGATCCTCGTAACTGAGGTACCGACTGAGAAGACTGAATGGTTTTGGTTGAATATCAAAATTGTTAATAGAAATAACTATTCAATTAATACAGGCAAACAACTCTTTTATTAGATTATTCTTGTATATATTATTTTAATATAATAATGCTAACTTAAATTAATTAAACTAATTACTTTTCCAAAAATATTCCCTTTTTAGCTTTTCTTACCTGTGAGTAATGTCCAGTTCCATGACCTCCACTAGTTGGTTTATATCCATAAGCTCTCACTTCATCAAACCACGCCTGGATCTGCTTATTAAAATCTGGAACCATATCTTTGGGAGATGATGGCTTTCGTGTCGTCCACGTAGCTGCGAGATTCTGTCCAACTTGGAAACGTCCAACATCCCTCGAGTGGTGATCGTCATGAGCTGTGATGCAATTATCAGCCCAGCTTTGAGCGCGCAAAGCTAATTCATCGTCCCATTTCTGTGAACAAAATTAGAAAAAATCAGAAAAAATATATTTATCTTATGAAAACAGATAATAAATATTACTAAAATAAAAGTAATGCTTTTATGATTCCCTTCATTGTTGAGGCTGATCAGGCAAAACGCCCGCAATATTTTATCCCAATTTTTTCCCATTTACGAACGCAGAATATAAACTTTTTAAAATATATACCCACCGTGAAGTGTGCTTAAGAACAGACTCATTTTTTTTTAATATTACATAAATTATTACAACTATCAATAATTGACACTTATACTTAGATACCTATATACAGTATATACCCACTCGTACGAGTTTAATATAACTACCAGTTGATATTTAAAAGTAAAATAAACATACATACTCTTTACATTCATACATTATGTAATTAATAATTAATTATTATAATTCCTTAATCCACTATCAATAGATCTAAACCATAAACATGTAGATTAAGAAGATGGAAACATTAATCTTTCAAAGACATTCAAAATGTCTTATCTTATTAATTATTTTTATTGGTAACTGTTAACGTCTGGGAATACAGAATTAGATGAAATATCTTTTTTTATTTCCAATTCTCTATTTTAATCTTACAAACCAGTCTGGCGAGTACAAAGTTGTACAATAGTCGGTATTCCAAAACTATTGTGGGAAGTGATATTATTATTATTAAAATTGGTATAAAGCAAACACTTTTAAAGATGGTCAAACAAGTTAAAAAATTTCCGAGTTCACGACGATAGTCTGGTTAATAAAAAACTTGAAAAAAACTTAGTTACTATTTGTTTTTCCTCTTTTATAGATACATACTCTTTCGTTATTTTGAAAGTGAGATAAGTTAGACCACTAGAGTAGAACCTACACACATTAAATACCTAATAAATAGAAATACTTATAACTATAAAAAATTGCTCAAAAATATCCTGTAGGTTGAGTCGAGAAAAATGAAAGTACCTGTTCAAATATTTTAACACAGTTTCAGTATCTTCACAAAACTTTTATTCAAAATGTATTGTGATTTTGTGTAAAATTATGAATGGTTTCATAATCAAATTTGATATTATTAATCTTTATCTTAGCCTTATCAAATGCGTTTATATAATTCTACTTGGAATAAAATAAATGTTTTCCATTGTATCAAATATTGCCAACAAGCCCCTAGTCAAGGCATTGATCAACGACCATCTCAGTTTTGATAGCCATAATAGAATATTCTTGATTAACTAGATAAATTAAAATAAAAAATGTATAAAAATATATTAAGGTTTAAGATCTGTGACTCCAGAAAATTTGCATAACTAGAATTAGAATAATGCAGTCCATATAAAAATATTAGGTAGATTTTATTCTTGTTCTAGACTGGTAACATATTATATCACTTCACTAAAGTATGATAATTGGCTATTCCTTTATCGTGAACTGATATGAAAACAATGGCGACTCTTTGTCTGGTCAGCTAAATTTATATTATAATGGCAATATTCTACATCAGGGGTGTCAAACTCAATTTTGCAGAGGGCCGGATATTCAATTTAGAATCTGTAGGCGGGCCAGATTAAAATAAAAAAAAAAAGTACTGAATCAGTGGCGTATATAGGATTTCATTTCGGGGGGGGCGATCAAATATTTGACTTTGGGGGGGGGGGGGGGGGGGTGGAGGCAACAAAAATTTTGAGATAGACGTACAGCATAAAAATTGTAATAGCGCCGCAGGCAAAATTTTTTCGTGAATGTAAGTGAACAAGGTCGTGTTTTGAGGTAGTATTAATATTACGTCCGGGGGGGAAGGGGTGACGGCGAAATAACACCTAGCCGACCCAACTGTCATCCTCACCTGCTCGTGGTCCCCCCTGCTAGACAACTAACGAGGCTCTGGCGACCGAATATCGGCGGTATAACCGTAGCACCAGCACAGGCCTAAATCCCTGTAGCGCATAAGGAAGGAGATCCGGGAAGAACCCCCATACTAACCCGACCAACAGCGTTGTATGGAGCTGCATACTACTGTAGCGTGCCGTGCCGGGCAGCAGCAGCACACAAGCACAACAGGCTAAAATACATTACGAGCCACTGCGGTGTGGAAAGACTAGGGAGACTACTGCACTATCTTATCCCAAGAGAACTCTCATGAACGGACAAACAAGGAATAGTGTGATGTCATGTGATCCGACTGACGCTCGGCGCTGTTCTGGGTCCGGGCCAAGCAGTGTGAAATTGGCTACCGGCCAGGTGAGGGTGAGAAACCAGGCCCCGCATGGAAATTTTGTTACTGGAACACAGACATTATCACCAACACAAAGTACCTCCATGAGAAAGAAGATGAAAGTAGGAACGTGGAATACTAGAGGGTTGCTACAGACTGGAAAACTCCAAATAGTCGAGAAAGAAATGAGAGCACATGACCTGAAGATACTTGGTCTATCAGAAACTCACTGGAAGGGGTCAGGACACTTTGAGACCTCAGATGGGAACACCGTCTTCTTCTCGGGGCCAGAAAACGAGAGTGCCCAGGGTGTTGCCATAATAACGCCTCCGGACATCCGAAATACTATTATAGGATATAATCCAATCGACGCGCGTCTCATACACCTCCAAATTAATACGACACCGTGCAAACTGAACATCATCCAGGCTTACGCACCAACAACAGCAGCCGACGAAGATACAATTGAACAATTCTATGGTCGACTCGAAGAAACTCTGCAAAACATTCCTAACAGAGAACTTGTGATAATCCTGGGAGATTTCAATGCCAAAGTGGGAGAGACTGTACACGATGAACACTTACGCGACATTGTCGGGAAATACGGTATAGGAACCAGAAATGAGAGAGGAGAAAAACTCATACATTTCTGTCAAGAACAGCAGCTTTCCATTTCAAACACAATGTTTCAACACCACATAAGACGACTGTACACGTGGAAATCCCCAGGTGACAGATTTCGAAATCAGATAGATTACATACTGATTAAAAACAGGTGGAAGACATCTATTACCAACAGTAAGACACTTCCAGGAGCAGACTGCGGCAGCGACCATCAGCTGCTAGTCGCCTATATGAAACTACGTCTCAAGAACATACGAATGCCGAAGAAAACTCCACCAAGATTAAAAGGGGATGCATTGACCGAATTTGGAAATAAAGTTAAACAGAAAATTGCTACCACCGACGTAAATAATGACGATGTGCAATCAGCATGGACAAAGATCAAAACAACTATTCAAAATGTACAAGCGTCATGTAGGAACAACAACAGAACGGAGAGAAGGAAACCCTGGATCAAAGACAGCACTTGGACACTAATTGAAGAAAGAAAGAGCTTAAAAGCAAAGGGTCTAGATAACATCACAGACAAGCAGGCATATAGAGAAATGTCAAAAAATATACAGCGACAATGCAGGAGAGACAAGGCTGCCCATGTGGAAAGTATATGTGCTGAAATAGAGGAACACGGCGCAAGGCACCAAACAAAAGATCTCTTTGCGAAAGTAAAACATTTGACACAAAAATTTAAGCCAAAATCCTGGCTCATAGAAGGACAGGACGGTGAAAAAATACAAGATCTGGATAAGATACTCGAGAGATGGAAGAACTACTGCGCAGATCTCTACTCCGAAGAAGATAGTAATACAGAAGCTGTTGTAAGCATGGATGATGATTTCGAAGAAGAACCAAACATACTCAGGAGCGAAGTGGAAGCTGCACTAAAGGCCCTAAAACATGACAAATCCCCCGGTATTGA
The DNA here is from genome assembly GCA_963576895.1 of Ceraclea dissimilis. Lineage (NCBI taxonomy): Eukaryota > Metazoa > Arthropoda > Insecta > Trichoptera > Leptoceridae > Ceraclea > Ceraclea dissimilis. The sequence goes on along the minus strand of OY756370.1, from coordinate 4,902,533 downwards.
CAATGTCACAGTAGAGCTGATAAAGCAAATGGGTGAAAAGGGCATTGAGCTGCTAACCACGCTCTGCAACAAGATATGGGAAAGCAAGGTGTGGCCAGAGGACTGGAGAAAGTCCATTTTTGTTCCTATACATAAGAAAGGATCTACAAAAAAATGCGGAAACTACAGGACCATCTCTCTCATTTCACACACGAGCAAGGTCTTATTGCACATCATCAAAAATCGTCTTCAACATTACCTAGGAAGGCAAATTCCACAAGAACAAGCCGGTTTCGTCAAGGGAAGGGGCACTAGAGAGCAAATACTGAACGTAAGACTGCTCATAGAAAAATGCCGTGAGTTCCAAGTGCCTATGATCATATGCTTCCTTGACTACTCCAAGGCATTCGACTGCGTGAGATGGAACCATTTGTGGAGTGTGTTGAGAGAGATGGGAGTTCCCCAACATCTTATCATCCTAATAAAAAAGTTATACGAGTCAAACAAAGCAGTCGTGAGATTGGACGACCTTATATCGGAAGAGTTTGAGGTTCAGAGGGGAGTGAGGCAGGGCTGTATACTGTCGCCAGATCTTTTTAACATCTACGGTGAATATATAATGAGGAGAGCTCTTGATGGTTGGGAGGGAGGTATATCCATAGCTGGAAGGAAGATTTCCAATCTAAGATATGCTGATGATACTAATCTCATTGCAGCTAGTGAAGAGGAGATGTTCGAACTTCTGAACAGAGTGGAGAGGGAGAGTAGAGAGCTTGGACTGGAAATCAACTGCAGCAAGACAAAGATAATGATTGTGGACCGCACCAACCAATTACAACTAAATAATAGGCTAACTGGAATGGACATAGTGGAGAACTTTGTATACCTTGGTTCCACTATCACAAATGATGGAACATCCACGTTAGAAATAAAGCGTAGAGTGGGAATGGCAAAGAGCGCAATGACGAGCCTGACTAATATATGGAAAGATCGCGGTATATCCTCTAAGGTAAAGATGAGGCTTGTCAGGACACTAATTTTCTCCATATTTCTCTACGCTGTCGAGACATGGACTATAAAAGCGGTAGATAGGAGAAAAATCGACGCATTCGAGATGTGGTGCTGGAGAAGAATGCTTCGTGTGTCCTGGACTGAACATAGAACCAACGAGTCCATATTACGGGAGCTCCACGTAGATACTCGGCTCTCCACAATATGCCAACAACGTATGCTTCGTCTTTTCGGACATCTATCAAGACGCGAAGAGACCAACCTAGAAAGAACGGTAATGCTAGGCAGTGTACAAGGCAGGAGACCGAGAGGCAGATCGCCGATGCGTTGGAGCGACCAAGTGAGGGCAGCCACAAACACCACTCTACACGAGGCCGCACATCTGGCCATGGATAGAGACTCGTGGAGGAGGATCGTCAACTGCGGGAATGAGAGTCGCGACCCTCAGTCATGAGGATATACGACACCAGCAATATTACGTCCAGAAAATACAAAGAAGAAGAGCGCAAAATTTTTTTGAATAATGGGTGAAATGATGAACTTGAGTAACTTTCATGTTTTAAAATAACGTTTTTAAAGAATTTTTCAACATTTCGGGGGGGGCGGGCCCCCTCGTCCCCCCCTATATACGCCACTGTACTGAATTATTACATTTTATGTGCGTCGCCAGCCTCTTAAGTATAGGGGGCAACAAAAATAAAAAAAAATGATATAGCATAAAAAATATGAGAATAGCGCCGCAGGCGAAATTTTTTGTGAAACTGATGGATTTTCGTACTAATTTTAGAAAATTATGATGAGAAAAGATGTTCATTTGTAGAGGAATCGAGTGAAGTCTAAAAACATCTTTCTTCTTTCTGTGATACGCGATCGCGGGCCGGATTGATACTGCCTGGGGGCCGGATACGGCCCGCGGGCCGTATCTTTGACATGGCTGTTCTACATGATGTGATGAATATAGGTAGGTACTAGTCTATTTAGACGTCGCTCTTACTAGGTAATAAATATCCTACGAGAACAGATCTATGTAAGAACAATAATATTTCACAGTGATGAACGGCGTGAATACGTTGTCAACGTTTGATGTTTCAATCAGTTTCAATGTTGCAGTTACTCAACTGTTTAGTTAACAAATTAACGTCTTGAAAAAAGAATACAACCTAAAGTTCACAACAGCTGATATGGTCATTACATTGACGTCATATACATCTTATTCCGTGACCCTCTTTTCTTTATTTTCTTATCCACTATAATACAGTCTTCATAATTGAACCCCGTACTTTTAGATTTTACTTTATTCTTTATCAATTTAAGAGTTATTTACTCATACAGAATTTTAATTGCTCAAACAAATCGGTCATTTCCCTTCTTAAAATAAAAAAAGATAAAATTGTGGAATAATATCTTACATGAGATTTCCAATAAATTAAGAATTGCATTGAGTTATTTATTTATATGCTTTAATATTTTGTAAGAGATAGTTTATGGTGACAGTTTAATATTGCAATCCACCGACATGTACTTTAGTTATTATATTATTTTTATTTAGTCATAAATATTCACATAAATCATTTTCATCATATTTATAAGTTATTTAAATATCACGTATTAATATTCCTATGTATATTTTTTAAATGATTGCATGATTCTCCTCACAAGGAAGTAAAAATAAAATACTATGTATCATTTAACAACCTTTACAGAGATGTTTAAAGTACATCATTACAAAAATCAATAAAATAATGATCTCACACTACATGGAAACGTTTTTTTTAAACCGTCTTTAACAGGCAGTAAGTAGTTTTCAATACATTAGGATAATTTAATTATAATTTGTAATACATAGTATTTCATTTGTAAATCAATTATTGTAAAGTACTTGCTATTGTATAGAATAAAAACTTTGTACATAAAATTTTAATCTTACCATCTCCATCATGTTAGCCGCGGGAGGTTGACTTGAGACTTGACCCAAGGCGACCGACTGTCTGAGGCGATTGTGCGAATCGACGATCGCCTGTTGTTCCTCTATACTTAATCCACCTGATTCTGAAACGAAATAAATTATCTTATAATTATTTATGATCTCTTCCTAAAATTATGAAACTATTTACACAATCTTCAATGAAATACAACAGTAAACCAAACATAAGATGTTGCTACTTATATGCTGATGAGGAAAAGTACCTAACATAATCCCTAGAATAAAAACCGTTGCTGTTTTATAAAATTTCCACAATATATTATTATTCTCATATCAGATTACCTTCATTAATTAAGTAATACTGTTATATGTTGATAAGTAATTTAGATGTAATATTCCTACTACGTATTAAACATTTTATTGCCCATGTTAACACTATTCGCACTAATTGGGCAATCCATAATCGTACCTAAATATCAACCTAGTTTGCAATTTAGGGTTTTTCATAAACAAGATTTCCTTTTTGAAACAAAAAGGTTATCCGTCATTGCGAAGATGTAACTGTCCAGAACCAGATATAAGGAAGAGGGCAGAATGAGACAGAATACAGAAAAAGAACAGCAATGGACGGAAACTTAAGCTTATTATATAAGACAAGCAACATAAAGAATATAATTGAACAGTATGATATTCGATATCGGTAACTTGAGACAGTCAATTAGGTCCCATACTAATTAAGTTTCTCAGTATTTTTCCAGTAATTAGTTGTTACCTAATGTTTAATAACATTAAATTCGTTTTAACAAATGACTTGTAGTTAAAAATCGATTGGGCAGTTTGTCATTTTGGGTTATCTGAAATTGTGTTGAATCGATCTGGTTAATGGTGGATGTTTAGATACCTACACTAAATTAATAGTCGATTCCCCTAATGTAAGTAACAATTACTAAATATTGCGATTTCTTACGTACAAATAAACTACAATTATTTCAACCCAATCCCATTGAGAAATGACTTAGCAATATATTTTCGATACATAAATTTTAATTAGTTCGTGGGATATTACTTTGCTCACCATACCTACATACGGCTACTATTGTTGCTGGGGTATTTATGTCAAAAATGTTGGCAAAAGTGTCAAGACGTCATCGAATTTATAAAATACACGTATTTTTGGAATAGCTACACCATAACACCTTCACAATTTCGCACGTATTATTTTTTTCTGTTTGTTGAGCGTTTTATGACAACTAGTATATTATGTAGAACCAGATTTCAATGAAAATCATGTATGGAATTTATAGTTTAAGAATGGAGTATCTTATCTCCTTTAAATAAATAAAGTCTATTACTTTATTTGGTGTTTTTTGTAATATTAGCTAAGCTACCCCTACACCTACTTTCTCTATTAAAAAGTCTCCGAAATTAAATTATCACAATAACTGGTCTAAGATTATTCTTTATCAAACATAGTATCACTATTATTTTTTTTAAGATACGCACATTTTTTTGTATTCAGTTATAAAGATAATAACCATTACAGTACTTTTTTAGAATATCACCTATTTTATTTCACACTATTTTACATAGATATTTCTAGGTACGTTAAAAATAACAAGTATAAAAAGGAAACATGCAAATTTTATGCAAAATGTAAAAAAATATTCAAAGATTTTAAATGAAACACCTGTTACGAACATAAACCAGCTTATAGATACAAATCTTTGTAAATTATTGTTTTGATTCACAAATTATTATACAAGCGCTATACAGGGTGCACGATTACACGATTTTTTATAAAAGTCAAATGTTTTTTAAGGAAGTAATAATTTACATTATATTTAGAGGCAAAGAGTTCCATTAAAACTTTCCCAAATTAAACTAAATTCTTTGGCCATGACTATTCTAAATATTAAGTCTACATCTGATATAAATAAGTTATTAGTAACGCTGTAATGTGAATTTTTATGAGTTATTGCGTACGTACCAATGCAACAAACTACAAAACCTTTGTTACTGAGACAACAATATTATTATTACCCAACTTATAAATATACCAACAATTTTCCTATTATGATCTTTCCTTCAGTCCATTCACCGATACAAGTACTACATTAAGTTTCCTATATTTTAGAGTAAACAGCGACAGCACTCAAATATACCTACACAACGCTATCAAAAGATTTAAGCGGAACTACAATTATATAACAAAGTGCAATTATTGAATTGCGTTGAAGTCTAACCGAAAATCTAGCGTGGTACATTTTGTTCACAATATTTTAAAACCCCAAATACCTCTAGGTCTTTTTTTAGGACCCTGTTTTTTGTATATTTTATTTCCACACTATTTATTTTATTGCTTACATATTATCATATATCTAACAGTATGTCATGTGAAGTATGATAGTATCGTCAAATCAACGCTCATATTAATGTCCTCCTTGAAGGTCAACTGGGGACATCGTGTGGACCGTACTCCATACATCAGCCCATCGACCACCAGTGTATAGGTACCTAATACTCTACAGATACCTAATGTTGATATAACAAAAACGTGTGAAGAGCAAACACTTTTCTTATGATATAATACTATACCATGAGGTAAGTATAATGTATTTGTAAATAATATTATACTAGTATACACAATCTTTGAAGTAATCTTTATTGATTTTTCCTCCATTAATTTGCAAATATTAAAGGTAGATACCTAGGGACATAATATTGAATCAGGTGTTAATTATGTACATTAATTACACAATATTGTCGTATATTCAGTTAATTACCCTTACAGTTCTGATCACCAAGCAAATACGGTCTTAATTCTCTCAATCATCATTTCATATTCGTTGATGATTTTCACTGATCCAGATGATTCAGGCACATTACTATGGAAACTACATATTGGGAATAAAATACTTAAATAAAATCGAGTTTTTTTTTAACCGGGTATAGGATAGAAAGTATTATATTATTTTAATGTTAGGGTCAATGTTCCCATGAATTATATTTATAAAATTAATAAAAATTAAGGACTACAGGAATGAGATGTGTTGTACTTCTCTGTTCACAAAATATCTGACAACTCTAGAGAATCATATTTTACGAACAAACGTACCTACGTAGGGTAATCTACGTACATGTTCCAGATTTTTTCTGATCGATAGGAGCTGTTGTGAAGGCGTGTAAGGGGGTGTTGGCGATTTTCTACAAAATGACCAACTTTACTGCACAATAATTAATTGGAATCGAAAAAATTTAATGGATCCACAGGGATGAAGAAATGATCATTTTACAGACTGAAAAATGGTACAAGAACCTACTTCTAAATTGGCCACCCATAACTGGATACTCTATACAAAAGTATTGCTCACCCACAATGCTTACAGAAATTCTACATTGGTGTAATAAATCAGCAGTTACCTTAATGTATCCAGTAGACTAATAATAGATGTCATTGTGATATATGTTTATTGATTCTACCTATATGACAAAATTATTCAAATAAGATGTCAATGTGTGCGATTTGTGCTAAAATGTAATCATTATTTTTGCATATAACTCTGCCTGCTATAGCATATAAGCACTTATCTTAGATTATAAACATACCTGTGTGTGATTTTTATGAGTCTGGCTTGGCGAACTGAATTGATTTCGGATTTATGAGTAAATATTAGGTATATTTTTATTGTGAATCGATTTAATTTAAAAATATTTTAAAGTATTGGGTATTAATTTTAGTCTGAACCAGTTTTTATCGATTTAGAGTTTAAGTGCCTATCAATTATAGAATGGATTGCAGCGAATGAAAAATAAGCTGTAGACTAAACCGAACTTTAAAAGCTCTACAATCCCTAATCTATTCTATAGGTATATATTCTTATGAATGGCATTTCATATGTGTCTATTATTCTTAATTTTAAGGCTCTATTCACTCCTATGTGACCAGTTAGTTTTCTTGGTTTACGTGCAAGTACACCAAATAAATACACAATTTTCTAACATTTGTTTTCATCATAAATAAGATGCTGAGGCTGGTTACGTTGACAATGAACGAATAAGTAGAACTGTATATTAAAATTAAGGAGTAATATCTAAAACACCTAAGTGACTAATGCTGGATTTTACCAACTTTTTTGCTGAGGAATAGCGGAGATAGGAGCAACCTAGCACAAATTCTGTATGAAAAATAATGATAAGAGGCTGCAATCCCCGATATTCCTCAGTTATGAATTTTGTATATTGAATAATTATCCTAAGTTATGAATTTTGATGCGAGCTGGATAGATTTATATAAATCATAAATCAGTTTAATTGTATTGACTCTGTTGACGTCAATTATATAGCAGGTAACTACATATATAAAATGTTTAATATTTAAGGCTTTTTAATTGGATAATGCATGAATAATTATAACTTTAATAAGAAATATTATAATATACGAAAATAGATTTTATCGGATAAAAAAAGACTTCATTATCTTTCATTAATATTCAACTTATTTAAAAAATATTCAAATTAGTTATTTAAGTAGGTATTTAAGTGCCTACATCTTTTCTTGTACAACATCATTAAAATTATGATACTTTGTGTATCAATTGAAACGCCAGGACATTTGTGTAAAAAGATGTAATTATATGATGATTGTACATCGAAATGTTAATTGATTTTTTATTTATTTAAGTACCAATAATTATGTTTTGTCAACAATTTCCTATTTTTATAATAAAAACTATTTTTTGATTGAAAAAAAACTAGAAACTGATTACTTAAGCAAACTGTAGTATTATGTATATACATACGAGTATATATTGAAGTAATATTCATATCTAGTTACTGTGCTTTCCTCGTCGATGGCAAGACAATAATTCGACTAACGAAGGTGTAAATATTAATAACATTAAAGGGTACTATTGCTCCGCTTACCGACAGTTTATCTACAAAATGTAGACGCAGATCGAATGCAGTACGGATACTCTCGAAGGTAAATGTTGAAGATAGAAGTGTAACGATTAGCCGGAGAAACTTAATGAAATCTGCAGCCGGAACTTCTGAATTAGAAGTTCTTCGTTTTACTCAAGTCAAAATGGCATAAGAAACTATCCAGAGAGTCTTGTAAATGACTGGAGTAGGAGAGAGACTGAATGATAATAAATATTGAAGTTAGGGGTAATTTGAATCTAGAGGTTAGATTTTCAGAATCATGATTTCTCATTTCAAGATCGAATCATGGTATTACCAACTCCTACTGAAAATTTTCTCAACACGACATATTACGGACAGCAAGAGTTTTATTATAATGATGATTATATTTGGCTTTTGAAAGTTTTCGAAGTTCAAGGCTACGCTGATTTCTCAATGACAAAATATACATTGTTTGCTTTAAGCAGGTAGTAACTTGTGCAAATTATATGCAAACTATTGTCTCAAATGTGTGTGAAACGTATTTCTAAAGATAAAAAGAATATTTTATTCGTAATTCCCGTCGGGTTTTGTATAAAAAATCAATTGCATAATAATATTGTATTATTCAACATGTATTTTTATAAAGACGATCACAGATAGTTTCATTTTGAGTGAATTACGTGACAAACTGGACGACGAATCGACTGCACATTTATATCTACTATCTATACATATAAATAGTATGCATTATTGAAAAAATACAATATACAGGTACATAATCCTTTACAATATCTTAGAATTTTTTAAGCTATGAATACATTTAGTTACACTGCAAATAAAAACACTTTTATAAGTACATGTCCATTAAGAGAGACTGTATATGTAAAAAGAGTGTTCAATTTCATTAACTTCTTTCAGTCAACCTGTACGATAATTTTACATTTTTTTGTTTCAAGCATAAATTAGTACGTTTCAATAGATGAATTAATATGTTTTCTATGTTTTTTGTTTCACGCAACATATTCTCAATCTGAAAAAGAAATATTATCGAACCCCTTTTGCCTATTTTTTAGAACAAATTCTTCAAACAATATTACATAGTAAGTATGTTGAATAGTTTAGAAGACTTTAATAGACATACTTTCCTGCACACTTGAAAGCAGGCAAATTTCTTCTAACGTAGGTAAATTTCTAAATCTGTCATAAACATCGCAAATATTCAAACTACTGATATTTTTGAAAGGCAGCAATCACTAAACCAGTTAACACAATAATCATTTCTTAAAGACAATTTGCCAAGTAATAAAAAAATGTACTTAAATTCTTACTATAGAGAACAAATTTAACAACTTCAAAAGAATCATTCCACATTTCGGGGATTTAGAATAAAAAGGATCTAGGTAATTGCTGAAGATTTGCTATCCTATCTATTTTCTAAATTTCTAGTTATAAATTTTGCACTTACTTATCATAGTCCTTCCCCCACGGCATCCACATACAACAGCTAACATCGTCGAAAACACGAATAATTTCACACAATACATCTTCATCGTTTTATTAATGTCCTTATTAATCACTGGTACAAAATATGAACTGAATTAAAAATATATTATATAATTATAAAACAATTGTATGAATTCTAGAAAATGTCCTTTTAATGCACAGAACTTCACGTTGAATCAAAACGTCTATGAATTATCCTTAATTTGAAAATTCAAAAACTTCGTTTGCTCTATCGTGTCTTCTCGTTTCAAAATCCACTCAATTGGAAAACTATACGTTGTATACCTATGAATTGGATTTTTGTTTTGGAAATGCGCTGTTACTATCCGCTCGGGGTGACCGCCAGATAATAAATGTTCCGATTTGAGCCTTACCTTCATTTATATATAGTCGTTTAACAGGTGAGATGTCTACGTTAGGTTACCATAGAAACCGATGAAAATCATAAAAGTACCGAGTGGACAAAATGTTTTTGGGGAAATGTAAAATTCGTTGTACAATAAGCCAGCATACTATAAAATGTGGCTGAGCGGACCAAAAACGTACGCAAACAACATACCTACATATTGAAATTCGGTATGTGAAGAATAACAAACGATTCGGAATTTGTCTAGTCCAAATATTAGGAAAATCGGAATAAGAATCTTCCACAACCTAAATAATCTCCGATTCATCATTGAAATTATTTTCTGAGAGTCACTATATCAGAAGGACAAGCAATGAACACGTCCATGTCAATTGTTCAGAGGGTCCATGTCGCTTGTACGATGAATGTCAAACATCCATATATACCACTACAGCAATTCTACTTTTTTATATTATTCTCATTTTTACAATTTGTAATTTTTTTTTCTTCCGGTGTCATGTCAGGTGCTCCCAACGTTGACTATCACTCGAGAGAAAGTCACTCGAAACAGCTCTTCAGCACTCCTTATTCCAGTCCAGTCTCTTATATTGCGTTGCCAAGAAATCTGCCTTATTCCAACCCATCTACGACCCTCTTTTTTGCCCATAATGATCAGGTGGAGTAATTCATATTATTTTTCTCCCCTATCCACATGAGCCAAAAATTATACTTTTTTATTTTTTTTATTTGTATATATTTTTAGCATTTTCTAGGCCACTCTATACGACGACAGGTTTAGTGAATGGACACTATTTGTACATATATCTGAGTGTATGTTGTGCCTACGTATGTAGGCATTTAGTCACCATCAGCAATGTGTACATTCTATATTATCATGTATCGTATATTATTCGCATTAAAACAGAATAGTAAGAGTATAGGTAGGGATATAATATATTAATATCACACTGTTTTGTGAATGACTTCTCCACTGCCGCCTCAACCCATCTTGTTTTTGTTATGTATTGTAAATATATATTAAGAGTATGCATACCGACATTTCAAAAATTTCTAAAAACGGGAGACCTTATATCTCGACAACCGTTACTAAATATGCATTGGAACAAAATAGGATAGATGCATTGAACATTAATCTAAGGAATAACCGTGAAAGATTTTATTATATCTTGTATAGATTTCTCAAAAAAATGTGAAAAACACCTCTGATCTTTTTTTCCAAAAGACGGAAACTTGTTTCCCGAGAGTCACGGAGTAAATTTTTTTTGTACTGATAATATGCATTAAAGTCTAGGGAAAAACCGTAAAAGTTTTTTGATAGACGCAAAATTAACCCCAATAAATGGAAAAAAACGCTATTTTTGCCATTTTATCATGCGATTGTTCACGCGATTTTGAACCTTAATGCCGTGGGAAATGACCGTGAGGCCATTCTTGGTACCAAACCCTTAACAACTTACTGCTTACCAAGTTTAATTTTATTCACTGAAACTTGTTCACTGTTTCTCATTACAATATTGTTTCCATTATAATTCTCATGTAATTAACAATCATAATATGCAAATATATATAATAACATTCATTCAGATACTATGGCAAATATTCTTTCGGCATAACCACAGGGGAGATCATTCTAATTAATTAGAAATTATAATGAAAATATTTAGACTTTTAAGCACTAACATATTAATTATCTAACTATATTAGTAATTTGTATAAAATTAAATTTATTCTTGTTTTTAGCACTTATCCAAAATTTAACTACTAGTCGTCTTGTGATAAGTTTTATATACCTAAATGTATAATCGTCTCACAAAACTTTGTTCGGTATTTCATCGCTAAACAAGCGAAAATATTACTCGTAATATACATAATGTTGAAGCGGCGCCGACGGTCTCCTAAGCGAGAAGTGCCGAGTTCAAACCACGGCGCAGGCGAAGTATTCCACACTTTGCGATATAGACTTTTAGTCTAGTACAAAGTGTGCAGGAAAGTATTTGGGTTTGTGTATGCTAACTTGGAAAAAAAAGTTTCCATATAGTTTAGATACCTACCTTCTTCATGATATTGATCGACTCATGCGATTAACAAAATATCTCGTGATGTTATATTCTGTGCTTTGTTAAAAGTATATTTTTATGTCTAAAACTCCTATGGTGTGTAGACAATAACAGATTATTTTTTTATAAGGATGAGATGCGATCCAGTTGCAGACATTAAGACATCAGAACAGCTTTCGCAGCTCGAAGTGAACAAAAATGTAGGTACCTAATTGATTTTATTTTTTAGCGTGTGAAAACAACCAAATACTTTCCTGTACACCTTGCCCTAGGCTAAAAGCCTGTATAGCAAAGTGTGAAATACATTACCAGCGCCGGGGTTTGAACCTGGCACCTCCCGCTTGAGAGACTGCCGCCTCAACCAACTGCACCAACTATGTACTCAAATTTATCGATTGAAATTGAATTTGAATTGAAATTGAATTGATTTTATTTTTTAGCTAATATATTTGTGATTAATTTCGAACTAGGTACTTACTGATTGCATTATAGTCTTATTAAAACGATATATTCACCACATGTCATTATCCTTTATATCGTACGATCGTTCCTTGATAATGATTCAATGTGATTCATGATTGCAATTTACGCACACGGTTCACAATATAGATTGTACGATAAAATTTAAACCCGGTATAAAATCTACATCGCATTACAATCCGATTGGTTGCGTGAGATTACAACTCGTGTTTGTGAAGATGCAGACAAGGTTCGACAACGTAACAACGTAAGAAAAAAATAACACCAAACACCAAATCCTGAACTTTCAAATTAAGAGTTTTATTCCTCGAAAAAATCTATCAGGTTAATCAAGTTATCTTACCTTAATCATCTGTTGAACAGGAAACCTTAAATAGAAAAATAAATAATTTGGCCAGTTGCTGCAGTGTTGGGAGCATGAAAAAAGAAATTTGTTTCCTTTGTCTATTCAATTGTTTGTATGTAAATTAATTATAATTTTCGACACCCCGAGACAGGTCATGGCCTAGTGGGGTGTAACATTGTATTAACATATTGTAAGAAATGAAGATGAATAAAAAAAACTAATTTAACAAATATACTCTCACATACTAAAATTATATTTCGATTTATACAATCGTCTACGAAACATTTTGTACATATTTGTATTAATATCTATCCGAAGCCTTGATTAAAATTTATGAAGGCATCAATAAACGATAATAAAATGATATTATTTTGACTTACTACACTTTTCTACGAACGTATAGTGTACCGACACTTCCTTCAATTGCAATTTAAATGTTTCCTTAAATCATGAAAGGGATCGACAACCAATAAAACTTTAAAAGTAATAGAGAATTAAAGAAACATTAAATAAAGGCGAAGTTAGCAATCTCACATTTTAGTCCATGCTCTCTTAATTTTGGTATGGTGCCTATGATGTTATAGTTACCTATTTAAAACTATGATTTATGTAATGTTTCCATAATACGTACAGTGAAATTAATCTAAATGAACCAATACGAGATAATAAAATAAATTTTCGAAAATAAATAATGAATGTAGGAACCTTTATCGCATAAGATTCTCTTTAAATTATCTCCACATTTTTTTCCTTTTCAACCATAGAAAGCTACATATAATGCAACATTTCTTTTTTTTACTACATCTACTAGAGTGGCAAAGACCACAATCCGTTCTGGAAGTTATACGAGTAGCACATATTTCTGCTACCAAAAATTATCCACAACCCAATCCGTGCTCATCTTAGGTGATACTATTTATTAAGTATCAAAAGTAATTCGGCAACCAACAGTTCCAATTCTTTATGTTACCTACAAGATTATAAACGGCATTGATTTATTCGACATGACTATTGTACGATTATCTACAAAACTCATCGGTCCCTTTGTAGTTCCTTCCAGGTGATTCTTTCTTAATTATTATTCCTTATTATTATTCGCAATGCACTCTGGTAGATTCCAAATACCTACACTTGCAATTTCATTGCAGATTACAACCAACAATAATGTTAAAGCATAATAGTAGGACACGTACTTACTAGAAGAAGTAGCTTTAAAGCTCAAACCAGTAAGTGCAGGAAGGATCTATCAATTATTATCTTCCGTAACTGAAAAGGGAGAAAATCACAAGGAAGAAAAGCATCTTACCTGAATTTGGTTAATACTTGAATCATCCATTGAACATCTAACTAAAATTGTGTTTATTTCGTTCTTGAAAATTGCGACGTTCTTAATTGTTCTTATTTTGTCAGATTATGCTAAAGGTCGTAGGACGTAGAACGTGGCTAGAAGCGCAGAGGGCAAGTGGATCAAGAAGCTCCTAAATTGGAGACCTCGAGATGGGAACAGAAGTGAGGGACGGCCACAGCTGAGATGGAGAGACGACCTGGTCCGACACGTCGGTGCAACCTGGATGCAGTCTGCATAGGACAGGACAACATGGGGGCAGATGGAAGAAGCCTTTGTCCAGGAGTGGACGGGGATAGGCTGATGAAGAAAAAGAAGAAGATGCCGAAGGAAAGGACTTCCAAAGTATGATATGAAGCAATGAGAAAATTCTCCACCAAAAAGTACACTCAGAGATACTCATAATATTATCTTTGCAAGTAGAAACTAAAATTTTTCAAGGCTAATTAGACCATCGGAAGTAAGGTAAGATATATATTTTAATTCTGACCTACAGATAGCAAAATATAACTAACATTTTACCAAGTAGTACTATTACCTACTGCTAATGACATCATTTTTTCAGACTATTACCTACGATGTTATCATATTAATTTCTTACTAATTACCAACAATATATAAACATAAGTTGCAAATGATGATGAGAAAAAAGCCTCAAATAACAATAATGATAGTAAAGTTTCCTTGACTTTTACTTTGATGGATATAATATCTGTTTGTTATTTTCATGTTAATACAATCGATATATTGCCAATAATTAATTGATTATTTATAAATAAATCTAGAATGAATGAGTGATGGAACATTGATAATAAATTCTTCTCAAACATACAAGATACAATACAAGGTACCAGGATTGTACTGTACAGATCATAATTTTTAAGTAACTACATCAGCCACAAACTGTAGTTTTAATACAATGCCAGCAAGAAGATTTCAATAAAGTAATACCTATAAATATATGTAAGATCAATTTTCCATTTTATTTTGTATAGGCAGGTATTGCTAGTTATTGGTGATTTCTATATCCGCGCACTGGGCCATAAAAATATAGGATAATGTTGTAGAGCTCGAATGAATTTGCTCTAGGTGTGATCATTGTTATCTTAAAATAGCGCTAATCTACAAATATGCCATTAAGAGATCCGTTCAACAACGATACGATGGTTTACTAAGTAATTCCTACATTTTTTTCTCTTCTCCTATCCATTTAAATCGTCTTTGCAGCCACACAATTTCGCATATATAAAATGCTTCGCTAATAATTGTAGTTAGTGCAGCATTATGCGAGTGCATATGAACGTCTATATTATATAATATTTCAATTTTTTGGTTATTTTTTATATCTCGCCATTGTTACATATCTATACTATAGACATTCGTTTTTGTAATCTAAGCTGACATAACTCTTTGACTACGAATTTTAAAATCTATTATTGTTTGACTAATGCCCATTCCCACCAACTTTCACCTAGGAAGCAGACCCCTAAGGAATTTTCATACAAAACCACAGATAATTTGAGTGATTATTGTAACTGTCATAACCTTTAAGATATAAATCCATACAAAATACAGCATGCAGCTACTTAAGTGAGGGAGATTCTGGGCGGAGATATTTGGGCACCTAACTAAGTAGAGCTGCATGCTGTATTTTGTATGGATTTATATCTTAAAGGTTATGACAGTTACAATAATCACTCAAATTATCTGTGGTTTTGTATGAAAATTCCTTAGGGGTCTGCTTCCTAGGTGGTAGTTGGTGGGATCGGCCGAAATTGTACTACTTAACAATTTTAACTTAACTTTATTTATTTGACTATTATATTGTATTTCCGCCGTATCAATCTACTTATCTCCTAATTTTCAATGTTTCATATTTTATTCCTGTGTGTGTCTGTTTGTTTGCGCAGTGTATTGTTCTATTTTTTGAATTTTCTTATATTTTGTTATTTTTTGAACTTTTGTAAGCCTAGTTTGCTAGTTTATTTGCTGATGTTAATGTTAACATACACATATACTCTGTAATAACTGTTTGTGCTCGTTAAGACCAATAAAATAAAATAAAACAAATAAATAAATACATTATTTTGTATTTTTATGCGGTTGCATTTTTCATGCCATCTAACGGCAGACTTGTAAACAAAAATTTCCATTTATAGACGAGACAGATTGATAGAATGCGTGTTGCAAAAAAATCGAGGTTATTATTGTCATGACAAATATCTCGAGAGATAAGGAAACCATGACCTATCAAGACTAAATTATGTCTAACAATCTCTTATCAGACAAACATCTAAACATAGTACAATAATATTTAATTTTACATCTCTTGATATGATAATTAGATTTACACTTATAAAGAAATGCATGTATAATATTTTTGAGCATTGCCTTGTCCATTCAAATTAATGATAAGTCTTATTGGTAGTCTCCAAATACAGTATGTCAAAAAGGAGATGGTTTCCAATGAGGACGCTGCATGTATTGCTTTTTGGCAACCACAGCGGAAATACTTGTAGAATTTTAATAGAAATGCCTTTCTTTCTTCATACAGACTGTAACTGTAGCTATATACCTTATACATGTATCTAAGTCATACTGTTATAGCATTCTGAACCTCACTTCATTTGTTAAACATTATCTTCATAAAATCAAAGCTTTGTGTTTTTGGCGATTTGAGATACTAAACCGAATTGTCTACGTCGTTATAATTACGAGATGATACTGCCAATTTAGATGAGAAAATGTATTTTCATCTCACTTTGTATTGGGGTGGTCACGGAGGTGTCCGAACAATAGTCGCCATATCTAATAAATCCTAAATTTGTGGTAGAAACTAAACGCTGTTTTTTTTTTTTATTTTATTATAATAAACTTCCATCAAGGACCTTCGGTCACCGCACTCAACATTAGAAAATACACATCTCCGGGTGAATGGAAAAGGGGTAGATTATGTATTGTTTAGAACCACCTCCATGAAAGGCCCATTAAAAGGGTCTTCAGTCCTTGGTTACAAGACAATGCTTGTTTTTCGATTTTCGGACTTTCGAAATGACAGATAATCATCATAACGTTCGCGATAATTTCTGTAGGTACAACAGGTTTATATATTTTTTTCAATTCGAATCAATTTTCTGACATCACGCAAAATTTATTGGTGGGATGCGGACTTACTGAAATCAGAAAAACATCCTTATTCTATTATAACTGCGTACATTGCTTCTAGGAACAAAATATTACTACAGAAATCAAATAAAACCTCAACTAAAGTGTTTATTTGGAATTCATCGATATAAAGAAACAAGGATCTGAGTATTGATTTGCTCAACACTTAAAGATGATGCAGACAAATGTATATCATTCATTCACACAACATCATAAAATCAATATTATTGCAAAATATTCACAAGAATCGTAAACTACTTGGAGATGTTTTGAATTTCTTCTTAGAAATCCGCTCAATAAACTTCACTAAATAATATGAACGTATAACTTATTATCACATCCGTTAGATAAAACAATAACACGCCTACTTGTTAAATCTCACAAATTCGTCAGAAATCCCTAATATATTTTTTTTATTATCTACGCAATTCGCAAATTCTTAATAATAATTAGCACATTATTATCTCGAAACGACCGACGTCATAGATGGATTTGTGAGAATGTCAAGTAAGATGATTTATAAATGTTGTGACAAAATTTAATTTAGGTGCTAAAGTGACGTAATGAACCCACGCTGTAACACATACGTCCGAAATATTGTACACAAAAAATGTGTTACAAAAGTAATGTAAACATTTGTACGTATATTATAGAGCCCTCGACCGTAGTAACTTTGAACGACAGACTTGAATAAGTACCTACCTATCGAACTACATACGTGAACAAAAATTAGTACCTAGGTGCCTAATGGCCTTTCGAAAATTATAGAAACGATTAAATCCTGAGTTTCCTGAAAAACATATTTACGAATAATATTTTGTATTCGATGGGCGGGCCACGTTGCAAGACAGGGAAATGAGAGATGGGCATCCATAATCTTAACATGGCGACCATGGGAGAACAGAAGACCTGTAGTACGACCCTAAAAAAAGATGGGTAGATTATATGGTCCCAGACGCAGCGCAGGTAAAAAATGATTGAGCAAAGCTCAAAGTAGAAGAAATTGGAAAACGTTAGAAGAGGTCTATAGACCTCTTGGATGGATATATCCAGCAGTGGAGGGACAGCTGAACAAGAAGGAGCAGAAGAAGAAGAAGCTAATAGTATTGTTCTTCTTTATAATAAACTTATGTGCTTTATTTATCATACACCTTGTCAACACTAATATGCGCACGTAAAATCTGCAGCAACTCATGTGTACCTATACTTTTCCATGTTAGTAGAATTATATATCGTATCTATGTATATAACTTTACTGTTTCAAGTCTTTATGACTTTAAAATACAGATATGTAGATCCATTAAGGTGTTATATTATCTTTATAATGTAATGTGTATAGTGGATACTACCTATAAATTGGCAATTTGTATTTTTTCTTAGAAGAGATAGGTGTAAATTTGTATCGACACGTTTTATTGCAAACAGGACTACAATTTTCTATAATGTGTTTTCCATAGCGATTCATTCATAAAATCGCGTGTTTCACCGGATTTTAATTTACGGTGGTGTTTCAAATGAGGTCATCAATAAACTACATTTTGTACCCATTTTTGTGCATATTTTTGTAAGAAATCGGCCGAACAAGTTAACCTAAAAAAACGAAAGATATTTAAAAATTAATCCCACTGTCCTGAACAGGTATAAAATCTCGCATCATAAAATATCAAAATAATAAATTTTCAAAAATATACATAATCTGCAAATACTACACCTTACAATAAATTCACTTGCAAAGTAAACATGACTAAATATCGAGAATATTTACCATGTTTTTATGTGTTGGTTATCATTTGAATAATTTTATAACCTTTCATCAAAGAGCGTGCGAAAACACATACCAACCGAGTAATAACAATATATGGAATTAAGTATATTTAAAAGAATTTCAGCCTCCTTCGTGTACTCACATATTACATTTTTATTAGTCCACATGACTGTTAAACTTTTATTATCCACAAATCTTTGATAACTGCCTTATTAAAACATTATAAAGAAGATATTATCGTATGAAGCTTTTGTGTTATTACAATATCCATTAAGTTTGGCAATAAAATATTATCTCGTTGATGTGTTATTTCAATTCAGGATAAAAACTCTCTACATATGTATATCTGCGAGGATACAGTTCCAGAAATTCTAGGTATATTGCAAATCGACAATAATACGCAGATTCTTAAACATATTTGCATTTTCATTTCGCAATCTGATCGTACTCTCCTGACACCCAGTTTAAATGGAATTGAAACAATTGTAAACCATGTTGACCAAGGCCCCTGAAGTGGTCTGTTTAGATTGATTTCTAAGTCCAAAGTCGCAATAATTTATCAAAAAAACTACTGCCCCGATTTTTTAATACCAAATTATATCTAAACATTGCAGTGGGCGGATATTCAGTCATCTTATTTCATAGAATTGTGATGACTACAATGTCATTATAGGTTTAGTTAAGTCCTTAAATAATTAAAAATTATGAAAACCCATGTGGAAAACCCCACTGGATATTTAAGAACTCATGCAGCACTTTTTATATCTCAGTCTCTTCAACAGTCTCCCACTTGTTAAAAAACAGTATTATGCAGTAGAATATAACACTCAACAGTTGTTGAACCTAGACAAACTTCACTTATTCAATAATCAATATTCATCCAAATATCCACTTTTCCAAATCTATGTTGACACAATGATGGCGTAAACATTGTTGGTAACGATTTACCAAAATTGGATATGTAAAATTATATAAATTTAATTTGCGTGTAATGATTGTTTGACAAAAACAATCTAATAACTAAAATAAATATTCAAATACGATACTTGTATTGATCGTGCATCGGACTCGTATTAATATTTGTATAGATAGTAATTTTACTGTTTAGTTTATTTGCTCTTAAAACGGTTAATGCCTTTCATGTATTAAATCTGCAAAATGAAAAGAATCTTGTTACCTAGAGTTTTTTCCATAAAGAATTCACCAACACGAGCATTTTTAAAATCTAGGTAGAAGAAAGTCTTATAATACTTTCCTAAGTAGTTTTTGACACTAATAAACACTATTTAATTTCATTAATTGAACATATCTTAATAATATTTTCTATAGAAACAAAACTGGCTGGTCAACAACTTCTTTAGAAGAGAACTTAATGACCAACTCTAAGTATATTTTCTTATACTCAATAACATTTTGTTAATACTGAAATCTGGAAGTACTCTTCCGGTTGCTAGTGCAATAAATTAAATGTACATAAGTATTACAATTTGAAGGTTTTATTATTCATTTAATTTAAGCATGCAAAGTTCATCTTATTTTTTCACTTCAATCAATATTTTCTTCACCTTCTTAATAATACATAGTGGCTTTTATTCCTCGTTTAACTAATTATTTATCTTTTGTAATCTAAACACAACAACTTTTCATGGATCTTTTCAAGCCGCCCACATTAGGTCATCTCAATAGGACTAAAACTTGCCTCCTGATTATGAAAAATGTCGATATTTGGAGACGAGTTTTCCGCTATACCTGTGCGAATACCATACGTTACCCTATTCGATTAAGACAAAACTATCGTATAGCTGCATACGTCCAACTTGAAAAGCCCGCCTATTAAATAAAATACTTTTCTATCTAACTAGCCTTTGGTGGGATAATCCACAAAAGGGAGATTTTTCATTAGCAGTGACACGCAATTCTGGTGCCTAAAACCTCGTCCGCAAACTCACGACAATCAATCTGTTTGCTATAAGAATACCTAGTAAAATCGTGAATTTTTTTTCGATTATACATTGTATTTATTTTGTCGCAATAAATAAGCATGTTTGTTTTACAGAAAAAAGATAAATCTTATGGATTAAATAAATAAATTTGCAAGATTTACAATATTATGGAGTGTAACAAATGACTGTTTCCGTTTGTCTAATTACATTAACATCAGGTTTGATTTATATAACCAATTGTAAAACTATTTTGTTATTCCTAATCGTTGTCGTTTTTATTACATTCTTATATTGCTTGTAATAATATATTGCTTTGAATTAATTTATTGTTATTTTGTGTTTTTCTTATGCTTTATCATGCATTTCCCATTTAAATTAATTTAATTTTAATCCACAACAACTGACTTCCTGTTAATCTTTGTCGTAAAATATAACTCTTTCACATACATAATAAACATAACGGAGATTAATTTAAATAATATTAGCAACTTTTATATAAAGTCATCAAACTAAAAACATAAAGTATGGATTAAGTCGAAGCTTATATTCAGCTTCCCAAAAAAAATAATACAATCATTTTTCAGTATTGTTACTATGTGATGAGAGTGTTTCTAGTTGAACTGATAAGAGAACTAAACTTTTTTTGTAAATAATTAAAATGTAATAGTAATATACGATATTGTGATACCGCTGTGATGAGAGTAACTGTACATATGCGAGACTGTTGTGGTTGGGGTAGCTTTTTTATACTGATGGCTTTCAACGGTCTATTAATGTATGGGTCATTGAGAGTAATAGTTTCAGGAGGAGTTTTGACGATGAAATTCTTTTTGAATCTATAAAACAAAATTCCCGGAGAACGAATACGATCGCAGCTATACATATACATACCTACACTTCTGAAATAATCGACTATTGAGACCCCGCCATAATAATGATATCTAATAAAATATTTATTTCAACTCTATCAACTTCCGCTCTCTCGCATTGCCGCGACAATTTAAGTGAGTAGAGTTTGATAAAGATGAAGAATAATGTTAGTTGCCAATCCTTTGATAAGTCACTGAAATTTATGATAAAGGAATAAGCCGACAGTCAATGAATAATGAATATTCATCAAAGATATTCTAAAGATAATGCCTTTATAATGTTTTACAGATATACGCATACGGCGTATGCCACGTGAATCAAACTAGTTTCTCTATTTGCTTATTGAATTAACACATTATTTTTATGAATCATACGAGATAATAAAATATTGACTTGAATATCCACATAATATATTTTCACATTGCCTTGAGAATCTTCACCATTATAAAAGAGACATTTTAATATGCACATATTATTATTATTGTATATGACTCAATACATGCGTCCAGCATTGAAATTATTGTTTACCCATGTTTTATTCACTACGTATATAATAAGATACTCGTGTGTATTTACATTCAATAATGCAAATTGTTCAAGCTTTTGAAATGCCTACATATTGTTCCATGCGTCAAAGTTTTTCCAAAATATTTTTATGTATTTCATTTCATATTTTCTTCACAATTTTGTGATTTTTGGAATATAATACTGGCATTCGGTGATATAGTATTATATTTACCCGTATTTCGCAAAAATCTAAAATGTTATTGTATGCAATATGCACATATAAAAATATTTATTTCTTCAAGAACCTCGAGAATATAGTTACCGTAGCAAATTATCGCATAGCTAGAAGCATTAAATGAAAATTCAATTATTGTAAAATTAGTAACTCGGCAATAAAATTATTAAAAGGTCTAACTAAAGCTATAAATCTTTCTCAAATCGTTTCGATGAAAAATTAATAGACTCAGTATTTTAATAAACATATTATTATTTTAAACTGGCGATATCTATTGTAAAGTCGACGTGACATACTAATCTTGTATGAATGTTTAATGATAAATAGATATTTTATTAACTGATGCACCTTCAACTCTCACCTGACTATAAATTATCCATTAATTAATTGACATGTAAACAGACACTTACATTATCTTCATTGCCACGTCTAACTGGCAATTCTTCCTTGATTAGCAAACCATAAGAGTATATTAAAATAATATGACTATGTACGTATATGCAACTTACATAGATTACTTTTAATTGAAAATTAAATGTATGAGAGAGTTCTGCCAACAAACCGTCTTGCAAATTTAGTTATAAGTTTTTTTTTAATTTTTACATAATATTAAATAAATAATATAAAAACTTGTGGTGATTACATTATATAATGTAATCACCACATCATAGAATAATCCACCTTTAATCAATATCGTTCTTTTTCAACTCTGAACTCGATGTAGGCCTTTTCTTAACCTCTCGCAAATTTCGTTTCGCTGCTTTTCTCACAACTGTCTACCTGCTATTGTACTTAGGACAGTAACTGAATATAATACAAAGATCTCATTTTGATAAATATAACAAAAGGAAACTATTTCGTTGAACAAAAATTGAGTTTAAATATACTAACTGAGTATTTTACTGAAATAACAAGATTTCATAGGATCAAGCCGAAGAAGCGTCGGGAGACCCCAGGCAAGGTGGTCTGATGATATTAGGAAATGTGCCGGTGGTGGATGGATGCAGTGTGCCCAAGACAGGAAGCTGTGGAGGACCAAAGGGGAGGCCTATGTCCAACAATGGACCTGAGTAGCTGCAGAAGAAGAAGATAGGATCAACTGACAATCTTTTCGCAGTAATGCATAACCTTATCAAGCATAAATATATGTAAGTACTATCTTGTATATTAAATCCTTCCTTATACAGTAAGACATGGTATAATAATATTGTATGTCTATATCTTCATTCTTTGTGACAATGCATAATCAATAGAGTACTCATCCATTAATAATAAAAATACTTAATAGATATGGAAATAAACAATTTGATTAAATCACTGTGTATATTTTGTTGTGAGATAAGCTTCACATTGACTTTTTGAATGATAAATTATACCTATTTTGTTCAGTAGTTTTGTAATTCTTCCTGTGTGAATCGTCGATGTTGTATTAGTAACTATCTAAGAACAGAAAAAAGCGATGAATCTTTTTTTTGTGAATTACGATATTTGCGGAGATTCTAGATGAGAATTATTTTCCAATGTCTGTAAGGATTCCTTTGTATCTGCATACTAAATTATACACAACTCTATGAACAGAAGCATGAGATAACAACAAATTGTTGCCCAATAGGAAAAAATATTCTGTCTTCGTAAATATAATGATTTTAAAATCATGTTGACTAAGACACAAGGAGAAGAGAAAATATTACATTGCTTTATCATCGATCATCTGCTGAATAGCTTCTTTAAAATTGCAATATAATTTATAAAAAGAATGATCAAGATAAAGGGTACGATAAATTAAGATTCCTGGCCAGTTTTCCTTATCCCGAATTTCGAGATATTTATAAAACGAAAAAATAAAGATTTGGTATCAACTTATATTTATCAACAGTTATTAATTCCCCTATAAATAAATCTGTCATAAGTTTGCAGCCAACGATTTAGGTAATGTACTAAAGATGTAATGAAAATAAACACACAAAATCACACTTAAGATGAAAATATGCCACGACTTATTAAAAGCTCAATTCTTATTATTAAATTATGTAGGTACGCTACATCTTTCTTATCTTCCAATCCTCTTTACAAAGTGCACACAATAAGTCTTCAGTTCAATGTAACCATTATTTAAAATTCATCTTGGATACGTCGTACTCAGTAATGTTATCCTCGTATGTAAGTTATTCTTCTTTTCAGCGATTTTTCATCCATTTTTTGGGATTTGCAACTTGATAAAAGTATCTATCTATCTATCTATACCCTCACGCCACGTCCCAGGGTAGGCAGAGAGGACAGAGCGCCAGACAGCCCTATCCTTGCACACACTCCTAACCTCCGTCACATCCATGCAATTTGTCATACACGCTCTCCGATTTCTTTTACTCAAAACACGTCCAAAAATATAAATAATAATATCCCAATTTAATATTTTCACACCACGAAATCATAATTGTTTAACGGTCCTCCATCTGAATGAAAGCTTTGTTCCAACAATTAGCTTAGTAATATCAAACTTTTTCGCACAAGAAATGTGACTTACATTTGTACAAACATGTGACATAATATTAATAAAAATATATTGTTACACCAAGGTATTTGAACTGCATACAAGGTTCCTTAGCATTATACCAAACAGGTTGTAAGCGGTGGAATATCATATTATTATTCGTAATGAATTGCTTTAGGTAATAAAGGGACACAATTGGAAAATGACTGTATTCGGCACATGATAATGCCATTGGCCTTAAATGAGATTTGCATAATTCTTCAAGTCGTTGCATATGATGTTTGTGAGTACCCAATGTGTCAGCAATCATAATGTTATGCCGATTTATCATGATTTTTTACAATATGCGGTACTCCAATAAAACATTCGCATTTCTCGTACATGGATAAAGTGAACTCCGAATAACACATAATAATCCACTCTTGCAATATTGATCTTTAATTACAGAACCAGGAAGAACACCAAAAAGATGGAGAGATAGCTGGTCTTCTACATACCAAGAAGGAGCACCAAACGCCGAAACAAACAGATCCCAGGTCTTACATAAGCGTAAGAAGAATAGAGCAACACCAAATAAGTAGAAACAAATCAGTTTGCCCTGAAAAATAATATATGGACCACTTATTTGGCTCCGTTTAGCGATAATTATCGCCCCAAGGGCACCTTACAATGGAATTTAGAGTATCAAGTTTTTATTTATTTTCAGATCAAATGTTAAAATTATTTACAGATTTAATATTAAAATAGCCAAATGAACATGAATGAAAAACTTAACTGACTCACAAGACGCACAATATAATTAAAAAAACATTTAAAATTAAATTAAAATCTACACAGCACAAAACTGCTGTAGTGCCAGCTAGAACAACGCCATCTTTCGAGTACGGTATGTACATCACTTATGTATGTAAAAAAATATATATTGTTGCTAAAACTAAAAACCTACTAAAAGTTGAATATCACAATGTGAACTGGTTATTTTTATATCGCTGGATATATTTATCATTTACAATAAAAGTAATTTAAGAGTTGATTTAATGAGCCAAACTAAATGAACTAATAAAATGATAACAACAATGAAAGGCAATAATTATTATAATATTGATAATAGAATTGACCTTCCTTCCACCTGTACCTTAAATAAAATAATTCCCATGCGAGTTCTAAACATTACGTCACCTCTGTCGTTAAAATGTTAATTTGGACTTAATAATTGTAATATATTCATTCAGAAATGTGATCACATTAGGAATTACTTATCTAAAACTAATAATTAAATGCTTTCTAACCGAATACATAATATAATATACAAAACTGGTTTAATACTCATCACTAGAGTTGACATCATTGTTACTTTTATACATACTAACTCATTAATGTGATTGTCCATACTGTGCCTGGTAACAGATATTTCCCATCACTATCTGTCAGTACTAAGACGGCGTTTTAGGATATGGAGTAACCAGGAACAGGGTGTGCGGGTATCAAAATTATGTACGCACATAAAAGAGGATAGGACAGGTGGAATATAAATATGTTTAATAGTGGACTGTAGGACTAAGGATATTGTACGCACATAAAAGAGGATAGGACAGTTGGAATATAAAGATGTTTAATAGTGGACTGTAGGACTAAGGATATTGTACGCACATAAAAGAGGATAGGACAGGTGGGATCTAAGGATGTTTAATAGTGGACTGTGTACGACTAAGGATATGTTACCACCTACATTTTGTTTGCTGGTTCCAGTTTGATGAATAGTCTCCAGTGCACTGGGAAAATCTATAGATTAACGTACAGGTCACGTGTATGCTCATACAGTTTTGCCCTCGGTAAACCAGGCTGCTGAACCAAATGAGATGATATTATTATGCATCAATTATTGTATTTCTAGTTTACCCAGTTTCTACATGACATTTGGAAACGATGTTGATAAAAAGACAGAAAGACAGAAGATTGCTCAATATCGCAGTTCCATAGTTATCATTTTCTTTTCCAGGCTTCCATATTATGTTCTATTGACAGATTTAAGGGGTTCAAAAAATAAAAACAAAAATACTATCTTAGATTAAAAACTAAAAAAACGAGAATTTATTAATTTGAATACAATATTGTGTTAGAAATGGCTAGCAAACGAACTTCTTGATAAAATAAACGTTGATATTAACGCGGTATCAAATAATTTATAGAGATTTTTGCATGGGAACCACATTCTGAAAGCACTTTAAATCGACATAAATACTTATTATCTATTGATTGTAAATTAAAACGCTATCAAATGCCCGGTAGCTTCAAAGGTGCTTTGAAATTGGTAATATTTGAAGCGCCCACGATGTAGCAGTATCATTCTCATCTATACTAAACATGTAGTACGGTTTTATGAGTTTTTATTCCTGGATTCAGTCATCTTTCTTCTCTCAAGCTGAGTCTAAATTAAGACATACTTACACAGCCTTCCTCTTGATTCCAGTATTATGCGGAGAAAAAACTCTCATTTGAACCTAAAAATGTCCTGTAGGCTGCCACCTTTTGCCACGTTGCGAACTTTATTTTGTAGTTCTTCCATTTAGTTTAAAACTTTTCTATGTCTAATGTCCTTGTCTCTGAATCCTGTCCTTTGATTCCAGTGCAACACAACCGGTATTTTTTTTTATTTTGGATAAAGGGTAGACTAAAGACAAAAATCTAAAGTCACGTTGGTTATCATTAGACTAAAGGAACTATTTTTGTTACGGGAACCAGTGAACTGAGCACTTCTCCATAGACATCATCCACGACTTCATGTGAACCTGGTTGGGCACTAGAACAAAAAGTCCTAGACCTATATACAACATCAAACATCGGAAAACATTAACTATTAAGAATTTTCTCAACGAAAGGCGGCAGATATCAACATTCACATAATGTTACACTAAATACCAAAAAAATATTCTCAATAGAGGGCCATGTACAATACACGTTTCACATCGACTCAGCTACCAGCCTGCATAGCATAGCGGTAAAATACCGGTTGGTCAGGTTGGAGGTCTGGGTTCGATTCCCGGTCGCGGCAGATAGATGGACTGGAATTGGTAAATGTTACTTAAGTGTAAAGTGATCACATTAAACCAGCCTATGATCAGTCATAAGCCTGATGGAAGGTCCATCCTTTGCTGTATATCTGTTGAGATATAACTACTTGGGTTGGCTGGCAGAAATTGCCATTTGGCAATAAGCCCGCCCGTTGTATGTTTTTCTGTACAATAAAGTTTATTATGTTGATATCTGTTGATATCTGCCGCCTTTCGTTGAGAAAATTCTCAACATATGCCATCTGCGAGATGCAGACATGAAAAGCCAGTAATACCTAAATGATTTAGGTATCTTCTTCTCATTAACTATTAAATTAATGTATTTTACCTTTGCTAGGTATTTTAGTTGTCAAATTAAGAGGCATATTCCATATTATATTAATATACCTGATTAAGGTACTAATGTAGGCATGGGCGTCGTC
The DNA here is from genome assembly GCA_963576895.1 of Ceraclea dissimilis. Taxonomy (NCBI): domain Eukaryota; kingdom Metazoa; phylum Arthropoda; class Insecta; order Trichoptera; family Leptoceridae; genus Ceraclea; species Ceraclea dissimilis. The sequence continues at coordinate 4,874,150 of OY756370.1, read as the reverse complement.
AGGGGGGGCATCTAGAGATTGGAATAAGTATATATTTTTTCATACTAAATGATAAAACCTCACAAAAAAATCACATTAATATCACACATTTTCTCATCGTGTCATAAATTTTCTAAAATAATTGTATTAAAATCAATCAAAATACAATTGTTTCATAAAAAAATTGCCTGCGGCGCTATTTTTTTTTTTACTTTTTATAAAATACAAAACATTTTTTATGCATATTATTGTGCGAATTATTATGTATGTACATTTTCAAATAAACAAAACCACATCATATGATCTTCTTCACTATGTCTCACAAAAAAATAATGCTGCCCCCTCTAGCTCCGAGACTAGCGACGCCCATGAATGTAGGTAAGGTTAAAATGATGGTTATAAAAACAACATATTTATATTCTTGACCCAGTAAAGTACAATATGCCTACTAATACCTTATTTATATAACACAAGTTTAGTATGAGAAGGTTTACCTAATTCTCCTCATCATTTCCTACATTTAAACAGATCATTCCCATGCATAATATGTTTGTGTTGAATTAAAGTAGGTCCATATGCTGCCTTGAGCAGTCATAATAATTAATAATATTTAAGTTACAAAGTGTAGGTTTACTTTGTTTACCTTAATAAATTACAAAAAATGGTGTACTATGTGTTATATTTGAGGGTCCCATATAAGATTCCGAGGTACCTACAATTCAATCGCTGAGAGATGATTCTTTAAAGAAGTAAAATAAAATAAATAAAATAAATAAAATAAATAAAATAAATAAAATAAATAAAATAAATAAAATAAATAAAATAAATAAAATAAATAAAATAAATAAAATAAATAAAATAAATAAAATAAATAAAATAAATAAAATAAATAAAATAAATAAAATAAATAAAATAAATAAAATAAATAAAATAAATAAAATAAATAAAATAAATAAAATAAATAAAATAAATAAAATAAATAAAATAAATAAAATAAATAAAATAAATAAAATAAATAAAATAAATAAAATAAATAAAATAAATAAAATAAATAAAATAAATAAAATAAATAAAATAAATAAAATAAATAAAATAAATAAAATAAATAAAATAAATAAAATAAATAAAATAAATAAAATAAATAAAATAAATAAAATAAATAAAATAAATAAAATAAATAAAATAAATAAAATAAATAAAATAAATAAAATAAATAAAATAAATAAAATAAATAAAATAAATAAAATAAATAAAATAAATAAAATAAATAAAATAAATAAAATAAAATAAACTTTATTGTACAGAAAAACATACAACGGGCGGGCTTATTGCCAAATGGCAATTTCTGCCAGCCAACCCAAGTAGTTATATCTCAACAGATATACAGCAAAGGATGGACCTTCCATCAGGCTTATGACTGATCATAGGCTGGTTTAATGTGATCACTTTACACTTAAGTAACATTTACCAATTCCAGTCCATCTATCTGCCGCGACCGGGAATCGAACCCAGACCTCCAACCTGACCAACCGGTATTTTACCGCTATGCTATGCAGGCTGGTAGCTGAGTCGATGTGAAACGTGTATTGTACATGGCCCTCTATTGAGAATATTTTTTTGGTATTTAGTGTAACATTGATGAAAAATTCCGATGGTCTCACAAAACATAAATTGTGATTTTCATAATAATTCTTTAAAGAATTTTTAATAGTATGTTTATCATAGGTAGGTACCTATCAGTAGGCATTAAAATGTCATTACACATTACAAGTACACCGCACGTGATTATAGAAAATTTTCCGTTAATAATCATTAATGTTTATGTACCTATGCACAAATGATAAAACTTCTGAGGGAAAAACACGTATGTAGGCACCTATTGATTGTCAATATAATGTTATTCCTACTTAGGAAAATAAGAAAAATAAGTTGCAATACATAGTTATGTATTGCAATTTAATAATTCTATTCCAACATTTCACTAATACTACGAGTATATAGATATTTCAGGCACAGTGCTTGTATTTTAGACCCCGCGCATCTAAGCCTAATCCTGTAATATCCGTGATTTCTGGATAGGTGAATTTTCCCCAGTATTAGACTGATGAGTTTATATGTGAATCATGAATGATAATATGTAGACTCTTCTGACTGATAATACTGAGAAGTGTGTTGGCAAAGTCATGCCTCCGCGTAAATAAAACGTTTCAGTCTTCATAAAAAAAATGTTTTCGAAGCAACCGCTACTAAAGTAATTAGAGATTCAATTCATTCTATAAAACAATACTGGATCATAAGACTAAAAATCACAGTTTGTTAATAAGGATAAGGATTTTATAACCATTATAGAAATCACTGTATCTGAAATTGACAAGTTTTGGAAATGTTGTCATGAGTCATACGTTTTTTTTTTATGGTAATTTTGAACCCAAAAAAGATTGTACAAGCAATATATTAAAGATTTACAACACCACCAAAATGTTATTGTCGCTTCAGAACTTGTTATTTTATTACTAGCGATAACAATATTTTATCGTAAAGGGACATTTTTTCATATTGAGATGTGACTCACTATTTTATAACACTTGCCTAACTGATTTTTTACAATAAATTCTTTATAAATGTTAATAAATAATTTATATTGTTATGATTACCGCCTATTTTCACATGTAGGACAGCTGTTCTCACACCGTGGCGCTCACAACTTTACATGAGGACTTTCAAATAAGTGAGGAAGGCATGGCATTAGTTATAACATTTCTTTATCATCATCAGCCTCGTTTTCCGACTTCCACACTTCCCTGTTCATCGCCTTTCTGTGCCACTGAAGTCCTGCCACCTTCTTCATATCATCAGACCATCTCGCCTGTGGGCTGCCTGGATTTCTGTAGCCGGTTCTCGGTCGCCATTCTAGGGTTCGCTTGGCCCATCTATCATCCGTAGTTCTTATTCCCATTAATCTCATACCTAATAATCCATATAATATGTTGCTATTTTGAAGTACACAGTATATCCAAGTTTGATTATATATGAAGTTTATTTCTGTATTCAGATTTTAAGGTAACAGCAAATTCAAGTCATCTAAATAAAAATTTCGCAAAGACAAGAAGTGAGGAAAAATTAGAGTATCCGAACTTAACAAACACACGTTGTCAAATAGAGTATTTCCGTGTATTTGCATACTCTAAATTTTTATTTCTTTTTTATTGGGCTCCAATTACTTCAAGTTTAAAAGGGGGAGCGAAATACGAAATATACAGAACCGCTGATGTAGGAAATCAAATACATATTTACTCGTAAAATGATAAATACTTTTATTTTATAAATAAATATTACTCATCTTCGTGAAGACCGCTAGACTGTGAGTCTCCTTTACAAGAAGCAGTTATTTTTTATTGTGAATAATCAACGTTTAAATATTTTATTGGGTAGGCACCTATTATAATATTCAACAGTTATACTGAACTGAAAATAGGTATGCGGCTGTACATGAAATCCAAAAAGGCGTCTTTCTAAAGTCTCTTGAATGTGGAACCCATGCTGGTCGACAGAACAGTAAGCTTATGGCTCAACATGAATTTAATATTAAGAGTATGCATACCGAGATTTCAAAAATGTCTAAAAACGGGAGACCTTATATCTCGACAACTGTTACTAAATGTGCTTTGGAACAAAATAGGGTAGATGTATTAAACTTTTATCTAGGGAATAACGTAAAAGATTTTTTATATCTAGATTTCTCATATAAAAAATTGAAAAACACCTCTGATTTTTTTTCCCAAAGACGGAAACTCGTTTCCCGAAAGTCGCGGGGTAATTTTTTTTTTGATAATATGCATTAAAATACAGGGAATAACCGTAAAAGTTATTTGATAGACGCAAAATTAACCCGAAAAAATGGAAAAAAACGCTATTTTTACCATTATATCATGCGATTGTTCACGCGATTTTGAACCTTAATGCCATGGAAAATTACTGTGACGTCATTCATGGTGCCAAGCCCTTAAAATGAGAGTTTAGTCCTATAATAAAACAAAATATTTTATAGATAAGATTTATTTAGCACAAGAATCAAATACGTGTTTAATTGAAAAAATATTTGTGTTATTACTAATACCTACAAGTTCAATGGCGTAATCCGCCACCTGGCATGGTGTCAAAAGTCAAATTATAATGTAGTTTGACTAATAAAATATTAGATCATCGTAAAGTGTTGTTTTTCACAAATAATTAATACAAGGAGCGTTACATAATAAAACAGCAATCCAGTATAATATATTAATTGTAATAAAAATTTAAACTATTCAGTTTTATTGACCGAAAAAGTAATTAAAACGAAATATATTTTTGTGAACACATTATAAATTATTGAACTGAGATTCCAGCTGTGTTTTCTTTGAAAATAATAATTATTATCATACATCTTGGAATAGCAACTTGTAAATTTTTTATTGATATTAATTTCTCTACCAAAAATAAAAGGTTAAAAGATTTAAGCGTTGGCAAAATAGGGGTTTAAAATATCAACAATGTAAATCAACTTCATTACCGTCATTATCAAGAATTGTGCATCCAAGCGTTTTGAGGTTTTTTACCGAAACGGCAATCGAAATTTTATCGAATACCTAACTACACTGGTGTTCGATATTGATTTGTGATACAAAAGGTACCCTGAGGAAAACCAAACGGTGTTTGTTCCATAAATACTTCAATTTATTTCAGCTTGTTGTTACGTCTGATATGTAGCTCTTTAACCATTTTCTCACATACCCACTTCATCCAACAATGTTAGGAGATCTTGTCGTAGTCGAGCCTAAAAATCAAGACGATACTATATTTAAAAAGTAATAAAAATTGAGAAGTCACTAAAATTTTATGTTATAATTAATATTCAAAGCATTTTTAACGATAATTGGCGGGATAGCTATAGGTATCATTTTCCATGGTGTTAATACATAGAAAATCTCTACTTTCTTAAGTTGGCCCAGGACGTTTCTTTCCATCCTCTCTCAATTATAATGTGTACAGTTTTTAAATGACAATTGTAAGCCTGGCCAGACTTCTCCAGGCATCAGGAGAATATCAAAGATAGCTGTTTTTGATACGAGCATACGAAGAAGCGGCCGAGAAAATTCAGCCTGCGAGTCTGCATCATTTCGGTGATCTCCGACTTCCACATTAGTGACAAAGTGAAACACGAATATGTATGAAGTGATATTTACATTGAATCGATCACCAAAAGCACTTTAGAGAAACGAATATTAATCCAATAATGGAAACATTAGAAAGGAAAATTATATCAGCTTATTCTAATATAAAATAACACAACTCCACAGCGATGATACAATTGCGGTAAATAGAATTGTCTTCTGTTTTATTTTAGTTAACTTGTTTCTAAATAAATTAAAACTTAAATGTAGATCCTGTCTGTAAAAGAGTTTGTAGCACTTTCGTTTATTCAATAAAATATAATTCGAGGGTATTATGATATAAAAACTAAATAGGTTTGCATCATCTCAGATGGAAGTTATGTGGTTAGGTGATTTTGTCGTCGCACTCGATGGCCATTTGAATATAAAGCAATGTGCTAGAAAATGGGAAGACAGGTTATGTAATGAGGATTGAAAAGCATTAAATATGTTAATTCTACAATATGGGCAAACTGTCATTAAATATTAATTTATTATCCATTCATGGCTGATGTGAGCCAGAGGTTAAGATACTCTCAACGCTCATACGAGTAGAACCAATCCTCCCTTCTATTTTCTTTATTTTTGTGACAAAAAATGACGTAATGTCTAAAAACTCTTCTCGTTATTATTCTATATAAAAATCATCTCAATTTTACTTATTTAACACAGAGAAAAATCTTACAACTTCTGATTAGTATCTACGATGACATATAGAAATCTTGGTATCCCTGTGTCCATTGCAAAAAAATATATGTGATATCTAAATATTTAAAACAATTTTAAAAACAGAATATTTTTGAATTCGTTTTTTGGTATAAGCACAAGCACATATTTTTTAAGTTAACACGTAGACATAAGTACATACCTGCTAGCATTATTTTAATATTTTAATTATTTATATTCAAATTTACTCTTGTATTTTTTAATTATTTTAATTATCTGACATCAATTTATTTCCCATTTCAATAATTTATTAATCAGACTTTTACAATTTGCTTCGAATTTTTGTTTATATAATTTTATTTTTATTGTTTGTAATTACTATTGACCGATTAGCTAATTGTGTACACTAATAACTGGGGGTTACTTGAACACTGCATGTGGTATACTAATATTGTAATTAACTCATAAGTAATGCCTGTATGTGTACCTTGAATAAATAAATAAATAAATACCTGCATAAGTATTATACCTAGGGTACTATCACTTATAGTGAAAAACTCTAATTTAATGTAGGTCTGGGGAACGATTTGTAGGAAGATGTATGATCGTCTGAAAATGGAGCTGTTGCTCGGAATGGAGTTTGATATATTGTAGATTTTTTATTTGTTTATTGATCAAATGAATAATAATATACAACACTCTAAGGCGAACTTATCGCGTTCGATACTACATCTCTTTATACTAATACTGATCATCATAACAATTTTATTTCTACTTAAGAATTATATGAAAATTTCAAGTATTACTATTTTGCACTGGTGCTATACCTATTCTAATGATTTTAGAAACACGTACTGGTGTGTGTGATAGTATAACGAATTTTCTGTAGTAAATTAAATCAACATACGTACAATAATGATAACGTATGAATGAATATTTTAAATATTACTTTTATTATAAGATTTTGTATCTTTAATGTTATTATCCATAACAGTCGAACGAATTGAGCACTCACTTAGGATAATATGAGACATAAATGTAATGGGTAGGTACTTTATTAATCAACAATATACTCCTAGGCCACCTATAGTCATCGCATAATAGGCATTGATATGAACTATCAATATAATGGAGGCAACCATGGAATAATAATACGTGACGACGTCATTAGTTCGTACATTTCACGTTAATTATGTGAATTTGAATATTACACTCAAATACGATCTTTTTAATACATCTTTAGACAGACAATTTGGTAATAATAAAGCTTATTGTAATAAAATCTATATATTTCGGAGAGGATTAGGCGCCACACTTCCGTTGTATCTCAACTAACTCCTTATTTTTTTACGAACGAACAAACCTACAACTTTTTAGTCATTTCTTTACCTTCCTAGTTACTTACATTGGATATAGAATCTCACATTTTCCGCAGAATTTTTTTCTCCAGAATAGAAATACTTCAAACTTTCCCTTGACCAAACAATTTAGTGTATCGTGAATTGATAAAACCGCTTTATGCTGAATATTCTATTATTCTGTTAAAGAATCGCACGAAATTCTGTTGAGGTTCTTCCTGCAGAACTTTGTAATTTTACTGTTCATAACATTATTTTGAGTCACACTTTTAATCTCAATGTCTTGCAGCTAAACTCTTTCAAACTTTGGAAATATACCCAAATGAGTTTGGTCCATTTTAATTTTTTCTTCGACGTTTTAAGAATATTATTAGGTTTATGAACCACATTTTGTTACGCCACTAAAATGCACATAAAATTTTAAAATCTCATAAAAAATTCGTTATCTTTTCACCGCATAAAATAATATCATGAAAACTTATAAAATATATTTTATTTCGATCTCGTACATGCGTATTATATATAATTGTTATATATTATGAAGCAATCTGTTTTTGGTGATGACATCATAGTGTTCTAATAAAATGGGTGTTTAAACATACAGCCCCAACTTATCAAAAAATTATAACTTCAAATACCGAGGTACATTATGTTTAATTGAAACTTTCTTTTTTTCTTCCTTGCCTCTTCCCAGTTCACCTGGGGTCGGCCCTTCTGGTACGCAGTCTCCAAGTCTTTCTGTCTTGGGTCATCTCACTGGTCAGCTGCTTCTCCCTTCGGTCTTTCTCAATACTGTTCCACCAGGTGGCTTGTGGACGACCTCGACCTCTCGCTTGTGTGGGGATGTCTAGCGCGAGTCTGAAATTGAAATAATTGAAACTTTAAATTAATTCATTTAATGATATACCTAATCTACCTATATTAATTACTTTTATAAAAAAAATACAGACACCATTATTTTTTCGTGGCTCAAATACCATCTGTAAACCTTGGTTTTGATTTACCTGTTTCTCAATTCATAGATTATTTTGAAATCAAAAGTTAATTCTGTACACAGAAATATAAAGCCAGTATTATTACTAATTGACACACAGCGTGAATAATACTCAAAACGACTAAAACATTCTAAGACTTCTATTGGGTAAGAAACAGCGGTATAGAGAGGAAGGGGTAACTATTTACTATGTAAAAATTTTGGAACTCAAACAACGACCCATACAATTTCTGTGTGCCATCCGGATACCTTAAATTCCTAACGCAAACTCGTACAGGGCGAGCAAAATAATTAATGCAATTTCTGTTCAGTAAAGTTAACTATTCAGGTCCATAATATATATAACTAATACTACTAAAAATTATTAGGTACCTTCTTTATGTTCTCATATTAAAATTTTGTGGCACAAATTACAAAGACTTAGGTTTTGAGTATAATAGTATCGGCATCACTATTAAATAATGTATAGTGTACCTAAACATGATTGAATTATAAGGAATCCGAACAATGTATGTAGGTACATCTTTTACGTAGTTGTCCAAATGCTAATATCATTAATATTAATTACGTATTACAATATTCGTAAAAATATTTTTTGTTACAACGTTTTTTTTTTCATTAAATATGAACAAAATATATAAAATTTATATAATAATACTTAATTAACCATGTAGCATTATTTTATTATTTGTCATAACATAAGATAATGACATTTACACAATATTTATTGCTAATATAGGTAACGCCTCATTCTGAAGATGAATTGTGAGCTGTGATTATTATAACAATAATGGCCTTCGAATTGCGGATTTTAATATTATTATATTATTGGTGAGATCATAGACCGCCTTACTATTGCGATTAGATTAAATTACTTTATTTAAGGGCTTGGCACCAGGGCTGACGTCACAGTCATTTCCCACGGCATTAGGGTTCAAAATCGCGTGAACAATCGCATGATAAAATGGTGAAAATTGCGTTTTTTTTCCATTCTTTGGGGTTAATTTTGCGTCTATCAAAAAACTTTTATGGTTATTCCCTAGATTTTAATGCATATTATCAGAACAAAAAAAAATACTCCGCGACTTTCGGGATACGAGTTTCCGTCTTTCGGAAAAAAGATCAGAGGTGGTTTTAATTATTTTTTTTTGAAAAATCTATACAAGATATAAAAAATATTTTACGATTATTCCCTAGATTTTAATGCATATTATCAGAACAAAAAAAAATACTCCGCGACTTTCGGGATACGAGTTTCCGTCTTTCGGAAAAAAGATCAGAGGTGGTTTTAATTATTTTTTTTTGAAAAATCTATACAAGATATAAAAAATATTTTACGATTATTCCCTAGATAAATGTTCAATGCATCTACCCTATTTTGTTTCAAAGCATATTTAGTAACGGTTGTCAGGATATAAGGTCTCCCGTTTTTAGAAACTGTTGAAATCTCGGTATGCATACTCTTAATATGAAAGATAATAGTTACAATAGGTAAGGTATCGTAGAGCTTATTTTAATCGTTACTACGGCTGCGTTATTAATTTATGTAAACACGAGTGCTTCCGTAATATTAATCTAAAAGGCAGGTGTATTAATCATCTAGTTATTATACTTAATCACTTGTATCTACGGCTGATACTCTGCTCTTTATTACTTGAGACTTCGCCTCCCTTTTTTGCATTGTGTTTTAATACAACGAGTCTGTCTTCTTCCCATATCAGAGACGCAAATGACAACAACGCACATAAGAGAACGCAACTAAACAAGGAGCAATACAGTACTGCAATTCAAAAAACAAATAATTTTTATTGTTACGAGTATTATATAGTTTGTTGCTATTTGGCCATGTCTTCCAGCCAGCTGAGCGAAACAATTTATTATTGAACATTTTTTTTAATAATAAATTATTAACACAAGAAAGACATACACATTTGTACAGTGAAATAAAAAGAATAGAAAGCATTTTAGTGGAACAGATAAAAGAAAGGGAAGACGGGTGGGAAAGGTTGGGAAATAAGGGTTAAAAGTTACAAAAGGTGGATTTTTTGAGGTCGCTAGAAAAGGTCCATCATGTTAACGATTTTTAGAATAAATTATATTATAATATTTATTTATTTTAATAATAATAATATAATCAAACAGAACAAGAAATTGGAGTACTAAACACGTAAGTACCTACTTATAACTTAACTAGCTACTTATGCGGACCTACAGATATTTAGTATCAGGAGGCGCTGTATATTATCAAACACTGGCGTCATTTAATACTAATTGCATATAATGAGATACACGACACTCTATAAATGCATACGTGAACCGACGTCTAACTAGAAGACCCCGAGGAAAATATAATTGCCTCCAAAGGACAGTGAAAAATGCAGAATATGAAAAGACAAATGGGGACGACAAATAACTAAAGATTTTTACAATTTGGGATATATTGTGTTGTAGCCCAGGAAATTTAGCTTTGTAGCGTAGATAATTGTCGGAAAGCTGGAAACTGTTTGATTCCCTTCATTAACATGCAAATAAGGTTTCTTGAAGTTTGCACCAATTTTCCGCTTGTGCTTAGTACAGGGTGACCCATAAACCGAAAAAATAATGTACTTTTTTCAGTTTTTCAGTAATTACTTCTAAACTATGCTTTCTACGAAAATGGTGTCTTTTTATAAATTAAAGTACATAATATTCTGCGTCGTTTGAGCGTAAATACTTCTTTATCCCTCAAAAATTATTGTGATACAGACACTGTCAAGTACATATGAATTTTCGGAACAAATTGAAATATTCGTATTTTTCACTTTTGTTGTTGAATAACTCCCCAACTCAGGTATTTACGGTAAAATTTTACTATAAGTATTTAATTGTGGGTCAATCTTCTCAAACTTGTGATTAAAAGTTTAGACCTACGGCACACAGTTAAGGATGCACAGGTATTTAGAGAGAGACGAGTGAAATAAAGAAATTTATTAAATGATAGATTTAGATATGTTAAAGTTAAGCTAATTTAAATTTTACGATTTCATTTTATTAATATATAGTTTTTTCAATTAAAATCTGATTTTTAATACTGTTACGCTACTGCCTAATATTTTATATCGAAAAGAGTATTTTTTTTACATTCATTGATTTTATTAAAATATCTCCTAAACGGTAAGTGTTATGAAAAAATATTTATCTCACAATTTATCTAGAATAATTTCTCTATATTACATTTGAAAAATAATTTATCTAATTTAAATACTAAGTGAGGTAGAATTGATTAAAAATGGTATATAAAAAATAAGTTCATACATGCCGTCACTTTTTGTTAAATTACTTCTAAACCAAGCAGTGTAGCGTAAATCCATTAAATTGAATTTAAAGCTAAATAAATTGAAATCGTAAAATTTAAATTAGCTTAACTTTAACATATCTAAATCTATCATTTAATAAATTTCTTTATTTCACTCGTCTCTCTCTAAATACCTGTGCATCCTTAACTGTGTGCCGTAGGTCTAAACTTTTAATCACAAGTTAGAGAATATTGACCCACAATTAAAAACTTATAGTAAAATTTTACCGTAAATACCTGAGTTGGGGAGTTATTCAACAACAAAAGTGAAAAATACGAATATTTCAATTTGTTCCGAAAATTCATATGTACTTGACAGTGTCTGTATCACAATAATTTTTGAGGTACAAAGAAGTATTTACGCTCAAACGACGCAGAATATTATGTACTTTAATTTATAAAAAGACACCATTTTCGTAGAAAGCATAGTTTAGAAGTAATTACTGAAAAACTGAAAAAAGTACATTATTTTTTCGGTTTATGGGTCACCCTGTACTTAGCACAAGCGGAAAATTGGTGCAAACTTCAAGAAACCTTATTTGCATGTTAATGAAGGGAATCAAATAGTTTCCAGCTTTCCGACAATTATCTACGCTATACCCCCTTTTTTAATGTTAAAACACCGGTCTATTGGTGGGGGTAACCTGAATCTGAATTAAAAGTAATTTACTTATTTATTTATTTAGTTACATGGGCACAAACATTAACAACAGCACATATCAAACAATTCAACAAAAAAACAGAAAGAAACCCGTCGATTTTACCAGAAAAATATTACTTAAGTTTATTTACCAGCTGTTTGACGAGATCTCAAAATTACTAGTAATAATTATTAGTCAAACAGCTGGAGGTCGATGCATATTCTTTCCTTTATTTTAGAAAAGTTTTATCATGAATGAGGTAGGTAGGTATTCTGTAACGTCAATTATATTGTCCCTTCGAAAATTTTAAAGTACACATGGTTACCTAATTTGTTTTTCCTTTTTTTCTTATACCTCTCCTTTTTATCAACTTTTTCCTAAATCTAACGCCGGTCGACAATCTTCATGATTTCAACGCACTTTGCTTCACGGCAAATTTGACTGAGTGCCATAATGTTGCAATAGTTAGTTTTTGTCTATGACAACCTAGCCCTAGGCAGATTACGTATGTTTATTATATAGGATGTTCTAATAACATTATGTTTACAACACTACTTCAAATTTTTATCTGTTTGTTGTTCCGATAATGTGAACATTAATGATTTAAATAATTTACTTCATATTAGGTATTACAAGCGGAAAATTTTCCATACAGGTAATATCCCATTAAATTCTTTCATAATATTATATGATTCTCATAATGTTGTTGACAATGATTATATTTGCTGCCCATCGTCAATACCTAAATTATGTAATTTTTTTCATGCATTCTGACATGTAAGCCATTGTTTTTTTATTTGCCCACATCTCCTGATCTAACTTAGAATTTTAAGTAAACATTTTCAGGCTTCTCCTTCAGACCTGGTTTCTCAACTGATCGATTTTGTAAAACTCGCTTTCCCAACCATTTTTCATTCACCAAAAACTTTTTTGTGGTCTTCCAACACTTCTTTTAGTCTCCATTATTTCTGATATTAATGCAATCAAGCGTCTCTTTGTACATGATTTTTTACATCTCGAAACCAGTACTAACCAAGTTAATATTTTTTTTTATTGATAATAATCCCTATTGATATTTTTCATACACATCAATAAATTGTTGGAAAAAACGACAATATAGAAATCAAAATAGAAGCATAACAAAGAAGAAAATGAACTACTACCCCGAGAAATAAAATCTGAATATGATACCCTACCTTGCAGTAAGAGTAGTAGTTCTGATTTTTGGATATGTTATAAAGGCCAGTCTTGTGATTCAGAATCCAAGTTTGTGACCTCCCCAACCTTGTGCGTTCACTAGGGCGAGCCTAAAACCGTCGAAATTCCGTCCATTTTTCAGTTTAATGATTATAACTTTTTACAGGTGCACCCTAGAGAAAAAAAACTAAAAAAGAATTATAGAATATTAAATTTTCTATAACTTTGTTTTATTAGATTTTTTCAATATGTTATTATTAAAAAAGTAATGCATTGTCCAAAATGACATATTTTAGAAAAAAAAATCTATTTTTTTACGATTTATGAAGTTTTCTTATTATATATCCGTAACGGTAAGCCGCAAAGAAATATGATATTTGTAAAAGTTGTAGAACATTTAATTTACTATGAATTTAATATCTAAAAGTTTTAGCTAGGACTAATATTAATGGAGCTACGTTGTTTTGAAATGTTATAGTCAGTATAATTTGAGCATACATTCCTACATACATTCTGTGTAAAAAGCACCATGTAATGAATAAGACAATAGAAAGACCCACAGTAGGCATATCGACACATTTTTTTTATGGTAAGTTTCTAGCACTATAGTGAGATACCACGCAGAAATTGAGCGAGTTCTGATTACTAAGTTTGGTGATAAACCTGTTTTTGTAATCATAGTTGAGAGTACTCAAAATTGAATGAATCTAAAAATTGGCCAGATTTGGTGCTTGATAGCTCTGCTGCTATTTACTTTAGAGCAAAACTTTAAAGAAACATATTGTAGAATATTTTATGCTTAATAAATGAGCAAATGATATTTTTGGCCAAAAATGCGAAACAACGAAGTTACATTGCATAATATAAAACAGTACGATTTTTTAAGGTTTTTTAAAGGTGGCGGAGGGGGCGGCGGGAGGAAAATCGTGAAAAAATGAATTAATCACTTTCGTATCGACACTGTAGTGTAATAGTTTTTTTTTCAAAAATATGTCATTTTGGACAATGCATAACTTTTTTAATAATAAAATTACGAAAAAACCCAATAAAACAAAATTATAGAAAATTTAATATTCCATAATTCTTATTTTAGCCTTTTTTCTCTAGAGTGCATCTGTAAAAAGTTATAATCATTAAACTGAAAAACGGACGGAATTTCGACGGTTTTAGGCTCGCCCTAGTGAACGCACAAGGGTGGGGAGGTCACAAACTTGGATTCTGAACCACAAGACTGGCCTTTATAACATATCCAAAAATCAAAAATACTACTCTTATTGCAAGCTGAAATCCTTTATTTCTCGGAGTATACGTGTGAGCCGTAGTTTTTAAAAATCTGGAACACCGAATTTCAAATCCATGTTTCGTGTTTAACCTTGCATTGGTTTTATTTCATGCATCGTTCACTCGTTCAGGCTTAAAATATTAATTCTGTATGCAGCGCAGAGCCCTTCGCGTTTTGTAGGTAGGCTTCACAAAAAATCAGATGTCATTTTGCCTGGGAAAAATTATCCGAAAATTGACAATTTTATGTCAACCTTTAATATTGTTTTATGTGTCAAGTCTGGTGATTTTATAATTGTTTTAAAAAATGCATAAATTCCATACAAATATATGAATATAACAACCAGAATGCGAACACTTTCAATGCTTTTTATGAAATAGGTTATTAATTCATCATTAAAACCGAATTAATTACTATGGTAATATAAACATTAAACATAGTCATTGCGAAAATTACCATTTTATATTCCAGACTGCTCATCCTAACTTGCTCTTCCTTATTGCTGTAAAAATTCACGTTTTATTGGATACTTAAATATTATCCGCATATGCATAATACTGATGCAATATTAACGTATTAAACAAGCTCAGTAATTAATCAAGGATTCACAGATTATGTAATCAATATAAGGCCTTGGGTCTAGTTTTTACTGCGTATCTAATAATGCTTTCGAGTGTCTCGCTTGAACAACAATACAAGAGAAAAAACAACAATCGGAATCAATAGATTTTTTATCTTAAACATGAAGAATATTTATGTAGGTAAATCTTAACTATGGAGTACTGGAATTTTTAAAAGATATGAGTGTTTAGCAAAGATTCTGAGACATGTTGAACCTACGACCCGAGCCAAGGACAAGAAGATGAAAATGGTATGATTTTCCGGTAATGATAGGACTACAAAATAACCCAATACCTTTGTAGCCCTATACTCGTATATATAATGTGTTGTCGAGTCTTTTTTCGTCAGTAAAAGATTCCTATCCATCAAAAGTTCAGTAGACTCAGATTTCTGGTGATATTTTCCATAAACTGCTGAATGCTGATGTATTAAACCTTCAAGTGTTCTCAAGAATTAGGTTGTAGTTTTGAATTGATTTTTTTAATCATATTTCTTTTCTAACGTTACGTAATTATATTGTGGTTATACTCGTATTCGTCTCAATTTTAAGTAGATAATACTGAAGTAAATCAAGTCTTCTTGAATATGAAGAATGTGTTGTTATTGGCACAATTTTTTATAATAAATTCCATGTTTTTTTTTTTGAGTTAAAAGGTTATGTAGTTTCAATAAAAGATATATTTTTTTATTGAATAATTGGTGTTATCAATAAATTTGTTTGCACATACCTAACATGTTGTTAATTAAAGTAATAAATAAATCCAAAGATAGCAGTGACGTTTAAATTTATTAACTGGAGGAATAGGTAGTTTAATTTATTATTTAAATATTAATTACATTTTAATGTTGCATACTGTTCTCCGTACAAACGGTCTTGATCAATTGAGACTTGCAGATTTCCTATTACAATTGGGGAAATCGCTCAGAGAGGAACCATTATACCTCTTCTTCTTCTTTATGTGTCCTGTCGGGTTCCCCCGACGTTGACGTCCATTTGGGAGAACGCCTCTCTGTCCTGGGCAGTGCGAAACAGCTCCTCCACAGTCCTGAATCCGGTCCACTGCCGAATGTTTCGAAGTCAGGATAGCTGCTTCCTTTCGAACTCTCTAAGGGCTTCTATCTTCCCCTTCATAACGAGGTGAAGAATGGAGTATTTTTATACCTACCTACATATTATTATATAGAATAGGTACGATTGCACGTACCCATAAGTATGACTCTCTTTATTCTACCAGTGAAAGAAGTACGATACTGAACTTAAAATGACCATAAAAATATTGTCATTTATCCCATTGGAGGTATATTTTAACTTATTTAATTTATTTGTCGCAATTATTATGGTTAAGAAATTTATGTATTTTGAATTTATAATAAGACACATTAAAACAAACTGATTATTCGTAGATGAAGAGAACCGCCTGCCTGTCAGTTTATGTAAGAACATAATATGCCTTATCCATGTATTACATAATAACAATTTATTTTTAATCTTAGAAACGTGTGTTCTATGACATGTAACAAATTTCAGTCATAAATTTGTTGATAATTAGAGAAAAAATAGGTATTATTATAATCTGCATTATATGAACATGATACTGCACAAGTCTTCATATACTTACTTCGGAATTTAAAAAAATATAACAATTTATTGTTGTACAGTGTACATACATTGTACAGTGTACTTTGTGGTATTTTTTTCATATATTTGTGCTTTATATCAAGTTTCCATCTCTGGTGTGGGGTTGGTACATATAACTGAAGTTCATATGAAAATATCATTTATCCATATTCTCATTTCATAGCATTTTTTATATTTTTTCCTAAATATAAATAAATACCTCAGAGCAGTGCCAGGAGGAAGCCTGAGAAACCTTACATAAGGAACAATTATGTTCTAGAGGTCCTTGGGGTAGAACAGACGACTAGATACCTTTTAATAGAGAGATCTCAGCTGATATGACTGGATACCAGGGAAACAGCTTCCAGTAAATGCTCTGGAAGCCAAGAAACTGAAGCAGAAGATAGGCCGTGACTACCCCATAAATAGCCCGCAGAAACCACCCTCTTCCCTTTGTCACCACTAGGGAGTGTCATGAAGAAAGTATGTAGTCGGAGAGGCCAGAGGTCTTAGAAACTAAGTAACTAACTCTAAACTCTTACTAAGATACGTTATTTCTGTAAGCCCCCGATGCTGATCCATTGGGAAGAAGATACATATAATGTATGTATGTATTAGATTTTACCTTACAATAAAATATAGCAAAACGCTACAAAACAGGCGACACTGATATCTCGTTATTGTGCATTTAAATAGCCATTTTTGAACCTGTTTTAATAGGTAATCATTTTAAAAATCAATATAAGGCCATTATCGTCGGGTAATTTAGAATAAACATTATATTGACGTGTGTCTCCATACAAACGATCACATTTCAAACTAGTTATTTTCATTCACATTTGCTTTGACAAAAAAATATATTCATTGTCATAGTATATTGTGTTCAGTTGACATTAGGTAGGCGATTTAAAGCTTAAATGTCTTGCGGAAAATTAAGAATAATATTGTTCCTCTGACCTGCGACGCCTTCATTCACACAGTCAACATGCAATACACATTACACATACCTGCATTCACTTCAAAATAATAGTTATTTTAATAAAATTTCCTCAACATCTCTTACTCGCACCATTATATTACATAATCAGCGATAGTTCAGTGGTGAATATGTTCGTGAGAATATTAAGTCAAAAATGTACTCATGGTATACAAACTCTCTGTCTCGTATATATCACTATAAATGAAGTGGGTGATCAATCTCATTGTTGAAATAAATTAGATGTTTCCACTTGTATTTTCGGTTTCCCGGATTCTACAGGACACTCGAAAACAATATTAGTAAAGACAGATAAAAGCTATTCTATGCCTATATTGCTCATATACCTATGCTAGATGCCACATTTTTTATTTGTCAAAATTATTTTCATATTATACTTATGATATTCATATTTCTGCAGAGGGGGAAATAGTCTCGAGAAGCTAATAATCACGGAAAACACGCCGGGACGGAGACCCAGAGGGCGATCACCTTTGCGATGGACGGACCAAGTTACGCAGACTGTTGCCCCCTCCATCTGCAGGGCAGTGCATCTTGCCGAGGACAGAGCTGCGTGGCGGGGATTAGTCAAGCAACGGGTGTTTGGGTTTGGAGATCGCGACCCTCAGCAGTGAGGAAATCGACAGGAGAGAGAGAGATTCGACACCCCTTTGACTTTACTGTACTACATGCTATCGTTTCTCAATACTTTTGCCATAAAGTTTTCCTCGTAAATGAAACTCTTATCTTTATTATTAACATCGACCTACCAAAATGACGATGACTCATACGTGAGTAAAAATATACTTAAAATACTTTTTATTGTATTAGATAATTCACGTAAATTTAGATAAAAACATAAACATTCATGACCAGACACTTGGGTGCTAAACAATAATTTGTAATAATGATTCTACTCTAACAATTTACACCTGGGCCATCTATCAACACCTGATCTCATAATCTCGTGTATGGGTGGTCTGGTCTGGTAATACGCCTCCGTGTTCTACGAATTACTTATTGGATACTAAGGTGACATAGAGAATTATATTATTTTATACAATCTAATGATATTGTGACACATTCAATGCTTTTTCTTTTATTTAGATGCTGTACTCAGTTTAATTTTTTGCATATAATTGGATACGGTATTATAATGAAAAAGTCGTCTAAGGACTGATATTAATATCATAGTGTCTTAGGGTCTTTATCAATAGATCTTCAAGCCTTATTGTCTTTAGCAATAGATTCCCACTCACCCCTGACATTTAGAACTTCCAGATGCTTGATACCTAAGATACCTAACAACTATATTTTCTGTGTTATACCTACATAGCTTCCTGTTCCTAATTAAATGCTCAAATTTTCAAACTAACGGAGTAAAAATTGAGAACTTAAACAAGAGTGAGAAATTCTCTACGAGCAAACAAAGTTATTAGGTGCATAAATCGGGCCTTAATTATACTATTGTTTCATTTTGTAATCAAAATATGAAAAAGTCTATGATCAGGGTTACACTCAAGAAAATAGAAGAGATGGTGTTCAGTTCGAATGAATCACCTGACAATTTGCATGCAGATACATTAATACTTGGTGGTGTTTTCACTGCGATAGACAAGTTTTAACAATTCAATTATCGAAGTACAAGGAAACATATGAATAAAATAAACATTTGGAGAAACCGAATATATTGATAGTTATTTTCTTATAGTAGATCTTAAGCTGGAACCTACGAGTATTCATAGTATTTTCGTTCCCATTTAAAATTACATTTTATATATAACGCCTACAGACAGAACTCTTATAAATTTACTTATAGTTAAATTTTGTAGTAGAAAGAGTGACTCACATTTTTTTGGAATAAAGTTTGCATACCTAACTTATCAATGTATTTAACTCAATAAAAATATTCCATAGATTAGCAAGGCACCTCTACCTGTCGTTTGTCACATAGACCTTACATGAATTTTTATAGCTTTTTTTACTATCTTTACCTACGGATAATCAAACATTATTATAGGGTCTTTATGACATACCATGACGTGCTAACAGTCACGGAAACGTTGATTTATTATAAAATTTATTATATACCAGTGATTTCAGGGATCTTGTAGGTAGATTTTTTTCTCAGCATGCACACGTTTAGTTTTATGAAATACCTATCTACGTAATTGTGAAACCCGAAATAACATTTAAATGTAGTAAGTCTACACCAGTTAAGAAGAAATAAGGATGAACATTGTCGGGCTTACGACCGACCTCGGCTGGCTTAAGCCATCACTTTACACTCGAGAAACATTCGCCATTTCAGTTCTCCCTGGCTGGGATTCGAACCCGACGTAAGGTCGGTTGTGAGCCCGACAATGTTCATTCTTAACTCTTCTAAACTGTTATAGGAATACTACATTGTATATACTGCGTAATGTAGGAAAAATCCAACGCTTTACAAGAATAAAGTAAATCAAAAATAATTCAAATAAGATTATATTGTACCTCGATCTCTCACTTCATCACGTAGAGATCATTTAATTTGGAGTTTAAAATAATATTTAGATAATTATCTTGTTAATTTCGTCCAGGTAAAATGTTCACACCGTAGCAACAAAGAAAATGTCGGCCAAAAAATTTCCGTCTAATTTATGATGACTTGTCGCAAGCTTTGATTTTTTTTTCTATTATCTTTTATCCAACATACCCTCTTTTTATGCATAAAAATACAAATAAAATTTATTTTATATCATGAAGACTATGTTTAATTAATGTCTTACCGAACAGTCTTAATAATTTTGTACGAATACTGATAAACGCTTTTTTTTTGAGACACACGAAAAACTCGAGTAATATCGAGTTTTTTAGTTGACCTCTGTCAGTTATTTATAGGATGAATCAACAAACGATATAATTTTAAATGTATTTCAATATCTGTAATATTTTATAGGTATATAAAAACGTTTCCGAACAGGCAAAAAACATCGGCGGTTTATCGTTAGAAAAATTGAAGACAAAAATAATTGATCAAGTTACTGAAGGAAAAATGCTTTGCTGATTGAAAGTTTAAGAAAAATCTATATCTATCAAATGTTTTCCTAAACCATTTTTAAAATAGGTAGATAAGAATCTTTTATAAGCAAATAATCAATAAAAATTTAATTAATATTTAAGCTGATAAATAAAAAATAAAATTAGAAGTATTCGCAACGACAAGAACTCCAAAATTGAAAAAATATTACACCAAATAGGACAGTATGGTTTTAATGTGTATTGAGTAGAAATCATTTCAGAAAGATGGTCTGACGATGTGAGGCGAATCGCAGGAAGCAAGTAGATGCATCATGCCTAGTATAGGGACCTGTGGAAAGTCAAAAGGGAGGCCTATTTTCAGTATTGGAATAAAAACGGCTGAGAAAGAAGAAGAAGGTAGAATAGATGCGAGAGAGACAAATTAAGCAATAAAGAGTAGGTACCTACGTCCACGCTTTCTGTCTTTAACGCCACAAAAAAGTTTACGAGAAAGAAACAACAATGTTTCATGATACACACAGCTATATTATAAGTATTTAATACCTAGTTTATTATCTAAAGTGGCTAATTATGTTTTAGCCAGGTTTTCTATGACGCAATATTAATAAGTATCATTTTTCTCTACGTGCAATCTAACATTCAAACATGATAATTCAAATATTAAAAGTCATTATCGGCTAACGTCAATATCCGAAGGAAGATCGATTAAAAATTGATTATCTTCGTAGATATCTGGTTACGAAATAAATTTATAATAACGTATTAAGTATTTACATCGTTTGGAAGCGACAAATATTGCAAATTTAAAACAGTCTTGTAATATTATCATCTTATGATAATTTGCTTCTTAAAACGTGTTCTAAAAATGAGAGATGAACATGAAAAAGGCGAGGATTAAACTCCTAGAAGATACGTGTATGTAATTATAAAGTTTTCTCGTTGAATTTATAGGACTGCCGAAAAGACGAAATTTTCTATCAACTTTATGTCAAATACCTAATTAACGTAATTCGAAAACAAGACTTGGAGACAAGAGGTGCTAATCTCAGGTCTGTTATGATTGGAAGGGAGTAATGTAGAACTTGTAAATGAATTAAGGATGCTGGACTGCATAATTAGGTAGGTATAATGTATGTAGTACTGATTATTAAATTAATATAAAAATTTCTAAAATGGAGAAACTAATGCCACCTAGTAACTTCTTCATCTCTCATATCTAAATTAAAATCAATACGAAATACGCTATTTCTGCTGAGTATTTTTTATCTCATTTTGGAAATCGGTCCTGTTGATTATATAAAGCTTTTAATTACATTCAATAAATTAAATAGTGTAATGTCGGTACCGATTTTAATAGACGTTTTTATGTTTAAGATGAAAGAAACAATTCATAAAAAGTTTTAATGGTTTGAGTTTATCGAAAACTTATTATACTTTAAGCATGATGACAAATGTAATTTGCATGTTTGTACGACGGACAGTATAAATATTTTCGATAAACATGTTTCGATATTTCTAATTAATACATGTGATGAATCTTTACTTCCACTCCCTGTGTAATTGGCTCCTAACCTAAAACTTCAGATTATTAGAGTACTTAGTATCCAGTAATGTCCGTATGGAAACGAAAGGAAAGGTTTGGATGACAGCGTTGCTAACACACATGGTGTTAATTACCTAATAATGTAAGTAATCCAAAAATCACATAACTGCTTGAAGTTACTAATAATAATTTATTCAATTTGTCTCTTAATTTGCCATAGAGAAAACATGATTTTTATGACTAGTGTTTATATCATTAAGACATGTAATATTTACTACATTTTATTTCTAGGCTTATAAATAGATAGCCAAGTAAGTGTACTTTTTGTATATGGAAGAGCAGCGATATTATCACGTGATGACGATATTTATGAGTAAAGATTGAAGGTCAAGAAACAGGTTGATAATATTCCAAACCAAGACTCCACTTCATTTCTGCTTTACTGTGAATAATGAACAGAGACAACTTCAGTCATAATATTGTATTGAAAATGAGCTTGATACTTTTATTTTTGTATTTTTCCTTTATTGAACTAGTAACATTTGTTTTTAAATTTTTTTTACGAATGGATATGGTAATTTCTTCTAGAGTTTATGTTTAGTTTTGATCTGGAAAATGATTGATTATCGTACACAGAAAAAATAGTGCAATATACATTTAAGTTGACAACGTGAAAACTTTTCGAAAGCATCGGCGAATCAATATCAAGTTAACAGAATCTGCTAAACAATCTCAATCAATATCAGTGACAGCTTCCAAAACACTGCTTATAATAAATATCTCTTTGATAACGTGTCGCTAGCATCTTCAGAAGAACAGCATTTTTTAATAGATAAAGCCAATTGCTTTTCTATACACTTCACAGTATGGCAGTCCTCCTAAGTCTAAGTATAAAGCGAATTCAATACAAAATTAATAACTAAGAGGTCCTAAGATAGGCCCTGATTGTCACAAGCGTTGATGCCACCATGTCTAGTAAGAATTTCCATATTTTTCAACATAATAATATGTAATATAGAAATAAGTAGGTACCGATATACAGTAAAGTATGATTCTCAGTATCTTGAAACCGCGTGTATATATCATTATAACGACTTTTTTCTTTCTTTATATTAAAGCCACCTGCGGAGACTTATTGCGATTAAATTACCAGTTGTGGTTTGGCGTAGGTACTGAATAATAATATTATTACCTAACAGTAAGATAAATACACTTTTGTAATTTATATAGGAAAATAGTATGAACGCGTAATAATCATTTAAATGAACTTTTATAGGCTTGGGGTGGAAACGAAGTCCATTCCAGACACCGCATTGACCTCAACCCTCAACCAATCTCTGTATATCAGATGACTGATCATTGGGGAATTCTAAAGGGACCTAAGAGGTTTATACTTACGTTAAATAAATTAGGTTACTAAACAAAAATATCTAATGTACTCGTATCTATATAATAAAAGTACTGTAGATAATCTGGCTAAACAGGATAATTAGTATAATTTTTGGTTGTTCGACACTCGCGTGAACTGGATGTACATAAAATCACGTAGCAAAAATTGAAATTATCAGGTAAAATAAAAGATATTTAGCATTCTAGGTATAGGTATAATCCCATCGGTATTAGCAGTTGCAGGTATAATATCAAAATCGCTAATAAATAATTTGAATGAATTGGATTTTCTGGCAAATCCGTACATAAAAATGCATAAATCGGTAATTAAATGAAAGATTAGGTAATAATATAATTATTTGTCGAATTTGTACCTAAAGCATTGAACACCTGTGCCAATCTCAACAACCAGGTAGGACTCATCCTTTTACTTGCATTTATTTGTTTAGAGTATTATTTGTGAGATTATAATATCAACATCTATGTATGTATCTATACCCTCACGCTGCGTCCATTGCAGGGTAGACAGAGAGGACAGAGAGCCAGACAGCTTAACCCAGATATGCCCAGAAGCTTCAGAACTTAAATATGTAAAGTATTTGTTATAACTGCGATATGATTCAACACGTGAATTACATTCATATGGACTGAGTTTCAGGCTCGTCAGAGGCTAGTGGGTGTGTTGATAATGCACATGAACCTATAAAATTCAATTTTCGTGACATTTTATTAATGTATGCAGGTTGACAATGTAACAATATCGACATTATATTGATGTACAATGCATTGTACTATTGTGTGACACGCGACATTGAATAGCATTTGTATGGCAATCCAGATGAATTATTACGAAGTTGTTCCGATAGTAACAATATGAATAAGAATATGGAATACATCGATTGTAATATTACCCGCCTACAAATGTTTTCTTGATTTTTTTTGTATAGATTAAAATTTTCAAAAAGAGATATCTTTATATTGCACTAGTTTTTAAGATCTCTACATCTATTTTCTAAAAAGTTCAATAATTTGTGATTCATAGACTACAACTGTATTTCTATTGATTTGTTTATGGTTTAGGTACATAAGGATGCAAAAAAAGGTATGTATGGAACAAAAGAGTATCCTACTTACAGATAAATAATAAAAAACATAATAACCTATAAGGATACCACACGTCGCACTGCATGGTATCCCAGATGGACAACGCCAGCCGGGAAGGCCCCCAAAGAGATGGAGGGAAAGCTGGAGCTCAGTATCCCAAGAGGAGACTCCTCCTGCTAGAACAGACTCATGAGTCTAACAAGAGTGGAGAAGAAAAAGATATAACCTTTTCAATAAAAAGATGGACATAACTATAATTCGCTTAATTTGTTATGATGAAACACACCGATAGGTAAAAATCGGTTAACATGTATGTATGCCCATTATCATTTAATACTTACCGAGTAATAAACGAAATTTTGGGAAATATTAGTAGATGTTAAAAAATCAATTGAATTGATCATAACTAACAAATTCTCATATCCGTATCATTATATAAGAAGGGACATCTGATATATTGAAGATTAGAATTAATCCAGAAAATGTACTGAAAATAAATTCTCATCCCAATAAATGCGCAATTTAAAGTTGTTCATACAATTACTTTGTAAATTTACATAATTATCATTTATTGCCAGAAGTAATTCAAGATTGCTAGGAGGTACATTCAAACCAATTTTAATACCACACAAAACATCATCAGAAATTCGCATGCATATGTACGTTATGGGTGGTTTACAAAAGATAGTAATTACTTTTCAATTTCTCCCTTAAAGACTCCAATCCCTTAAGGCGTGTAATTTACCTAAATCATTCTCATTATAACGAAGGTACTGGGAATAATCAAAACCATGACCTTTTGAAATGAGAACCTGAGAATTTCGTTAAACAAGGTTGTTCATAAATATATTGAGATAAACCTAGAGATATTATTTTAAATTATGGCTCTTTCCGTAATATCCAGATATTTTTATAACATCGCTGGCCTTTGAGAATAATTTAATTGTTATATATCAAATATAATCGATTGAAATTAGTGAATTATGTATCGAGTATAACCGATGACAGTTCGAAATACTTGGGTTTCGTGCTGCGCCTAGAGCTTTAATATTTTGTCACTACATTTAGTACGTATTTTTAACATTCTGTGAAATTCCATTGCTTCTTCTAAACACGAGGTTGTACAGTTTCTGTATCTTATTACCTATGTCAATGTATAAACACCTCAAGAAATAAATGATAAAAAAATATTTTTAGTAAGTCACTGATGTGGTTGAGAGAACAGCGGTGCAGAAGTGGAGATGGGCAGGGCACATTGTAAGAATGCAGGACAACAGAGAAGTCTGCTGGAGTGGAGACCAAGGGGCGATAAAAGACCAGAAGGGCGATCACCTACCAGATGGGCAAACGCAGGCTGATGATTATGATGATAATTAATAGTAGGTATTCATATTTTTCATGCTAGAAAGGCTTTTGACACTACACTGAGTAAGTATTTGGTATGCCCTATATGTTAGAAATTAAAATTGAAACTTTCACACATAATCAATAGTAGATGCTATTCACAGCTTATGAGTATCTAATATTATTGATTTCTTATAGGTTTTTGTTTTTCACAGCACCGCCTCTGAGTAGGCATACCTACCCACACACAATACTGAGAATGACTAACGATGCATCGGGACCTTGCCGAATCAATGGAGACATTATGAGACATTTTATATTGACAAAGTACCACACCCGTCTATAAATTATCCATTAATTAATTCAATCGAATTATTTATTGATATTTAATATGAGTAAAATGTAACTGTTCATAAAAATCTCATATTTCATTTCAACATGGCATTGATATGAATTCATATATCTATTTTATATTTTAAAAATGCATGTTATTCGTGTGTTTGAAAATATTTCCAAATCTATGTAAAAATATAGGTCGTTTAAGAGTACCTATATCGTATAACAAGCTTCCCCTAGAAATGACAAAGGTTATCGAATTTTACTGTCATACTGTGAAAAGTATATCTTATGTCACCTGGCAAAAAAGGCTGGGTACAATCACAATTCTATACGCATGCAAATGTGTGTTTATTAGTTGTATTTAGTTAAAATATACGATATTTATAATGTTTAATATTCCAAGTATTACAAACATTTTTTACATATTATTACATTGTGTATACAATGATGTATGACAGATTTATCACTCGACAGATATTTTCATGGACATAAAACAAACATCGTTAAAATTTTAACGATTTATATTGCATATTGTTTGTGTTTTAATTTTTTTAATATAATCATGAAAATTATCATTACAATAGCAACTTGCAGATAATATACATGCTGGACGATTCATACATATATCTACAAGTTTCTTTAAATTTAGGATATATGTCGTCGATCACTTGGTGTACCACATTTCATCTTTCTGTTCTGATTCACCACTCCTGAATCCTTTTTTGTCTATCTGGAGTATATAACTGACACATGCATCACATCAAATAAATTTATTTATTTATTTATCGTTTAGCAACGTCGAAGTATTGCCAGTCACATCGTTACAGTCTAACATCCAGCGCCTCCAGCCACTGGAGGAATTCAGGGGACAGGCTGGCTGCACTGTCTATGGCTCCAGGGTAAGCACGTATGGGGCAATCACGCCGCATGTGCTGCATGATTTGCTTCGGGTGCGCACGCCCACAGTCACACTGTGGATCATCCCTCATTTCCCGCTTGTGGAGCATGTCACCGCAGCAGCCATGACCCGTCAAATGATGAAATGAAAAATGATCAACAAATCTTATTACTCTTGTGTCTTATATAGAGAGTGTTAATTAATTTTGTGTTAAATATAATTCTATATACAAACGAAGAACATAGTAATCGCCTTGAAATATCTTAATAACTTTAACGCAGGAAACAGTAAATTATCTCAATTATTATAACCTACTTGTAACACAATGGACAATATGAGCGTCTCTAAATAAAGCCGTTTTAAAATTTCTATTCTTCTACGAGGTAGGTACCTACATCGTGTCATTTTAGTAATTTAAAATTATCTATGAATTTAATATTTCTAATTATAATACAGGGTCTTTACACTCAACAGATTTTTTTGTAAATTGTACTTTGTGTGTTATTTAGTATGGAAAAAAAACCAGGCCCGCCCGGAGCAAACGAAATGTACCTAACTCAAATGATAGGTATACTTACTTACTTTCCGTGTCCGGAACACCATCAAATTTGTAACCCTCAATATTCAGCCACCCGGATAGCCCCGGCGATTGCCAGTAGCGCATCCTCGAGCGTGCATGTCGCACCTATTTGGGTATAAATATGATAGGTATAAATGAGTAATTAAATACTGCATATGCGGCATGATCAAAATCAATGGCATAATGTGTGAAATATCTATTCGAAATTTACAGGGGTCACATAAGTGTATTAGTAAAAGGACAATTAAACTGTTACAATTGCGGTCTAAAAGCGTACAATATGGCGAGTATAAGGTAGTTCGTCTTCATCTTCTTCGTTTTCATCAGCCTT
Source organism: Ceraclea dissimilis (assembly GCA_963576895.1). NCBI lineage: Eukaryota > Metazoa > Arthropoda > Insecta > Trichoptera > Leptoceridae > Ceraclea > Ceraclea dissimilis. The sequence continues at coordinate 4,845,746 of OY756370.1, read as the reverse complement.
GGTCCATCCATTGCTGGATGGAATTAAAGAATATTATTTTTTTAAAAGATGACGTGAGATTTGGAAATACGTCATTATTTGAATGGGAAACATTCACGCAGATCAATAATATTTAAATCAATACGAGTAATAAGACCAGTATCTGGTAGACCCAGTTACACCCTAATTGCATTTTAACATCATTAACACAGTGAGATAAGCTGATGTGTCTACTTGCTAATTATAATAATAATTCTTATTAAACATAGCGATATACATATTCTCGTATATTTTTGTGCATTAACATCGGTGCTTTGTAAAACAATGTGAGGTCTAGTATATTCATTTTCGTATATTTTATTTACAACAAATAGGTAGTGTAAATATGTCATGTGTATGTAACAATGCACGTTCTCTAACAACCATGGCCTTGTTTTGGCTAGGTACGAGTATATATTGTTATACTACTTAAAACTGTTGGGCTGTTGAAAAGCTTATTAATGTAATTTGGAATGTGGTGAGGAATAGGCATATAGATTTATTGGGTTTCAGTTTTTTTAATATATCTGGATTTGTCGAAATAAACCCAAATACACCCTTTTTCACCTCACAGTAAGCTTGAAAAGCTTGTGTCGTGAAGTGGAGTAAGTCGGCATCGGGAATCAAAACCGCGCCCCGCGGAACGAAGGTCGAGCTACCGACCACCTCAAATTATTTAGTTAAAGTCATACCTTTATTCCCTCATACTGAGTGCCTTGCGGTACAAGCAAAGGATTGCAATTTTTGCTACACTTCATTTGCTAAAATTCATTTCCCACGACTTTTTAAATAATATATTAAAGACTAATATCATCTTTATGTAAAAAAAAATCTTTCAACTGTTAGCACATTGATTAGATAATCAAATATTTTGATTTCTATTTTTAGCCCAGGAAATTTAGCTTTGTAGCGTAGATAATTGTCGGAAAGCTGGAAACTGTTTTAATACCATCATTAACATGCAAAGAAGGTTTCTTGAAGTTTGCACCAATTTTCCGCTTGTGCTAAGTACAGGGTGACCCATAAACCGAAAAAATTATGTACTTTTTTCAGTTTTTCAGAAATAACTTCTAAACGATACTTTCTAGGAAAATGGTGTCTGTTTATAAACTAAAGTACATAATATTCTGCGTCGTTTGAGCATAAATACTTCTTTGTATCTCATAAATTATTGTGATACGGACACTGCCAAGTACATATTAATTTTCTTAACAAATTGAAATATTCGTATTTTTCACTTTTGTTGTTGAATAACTCCCCAACTCAGATATTTACGGTACTATTTTACTAATCATATTTAATTATGAATCAATTTTCTCAAACTTGTGATTAAAAGTTTAGGCCTACGGCACACAGTTCAGGATTCACAGGTATTTAAAGAGAGACGAGTGAAATAAAGAAATTTATTAAATGATAGATTTAGATATGTCAAAGATAAGCTAATTTAAATTTTACTATTCCATTTCATTAAAGTATAGTTTTGTCAATTAAAATCTGATTTTTTATACTGTTACGCCACTGCCTAATATTTTATGTCAAAAAGAGTATTTTTTTTACATTCATTGGTTTTATTAAAGTATCTCCTAAACGGTTAGTGTTAGGAAAAAATATTTCTATCGAAATTTATCTAAAATAATTTCTCTATATTATAATTGCAAAATAATTTCATTGACCTAAATACTAAGTGAGGTAGAATTGATTAAAAATTGTATGTAAAAAATAAATTCATACATGTCGTCACTTTTTGTTAAATTACTCCAAAACCAAGCGGTGCAGTATAACTTCATTAAATTAAATTTAAAGCTAAATAAATTTTCTATAAAATGAGTATAATAAAATTAATTTGTGATTTATAATAAAAAAGTACTAGATTATCAAAGTTGATTTTTTTTTAGAGGCACGTTGCTATGCAGGAACATTTTGTATGGGAAGCGTGGAATTATTTTACAAAATATTGATATTGATCATCTAGTACTTTTTTATTATAACTCCCAAATTAATTTTATTGCACTTATTTTATAGGAAATTTATTTCGCTTTAAATGCAATTTAATAGATTTACGCTACACCGCTTGGTTTAGAAGTAATTTCACAAAAAGTGACGGCATGTATGAACTTATTTTTTATATACCATTTTTAATCAATTCTACCTCACTTAGTATTTAAATTAGATAAATCATTTTTCAAGTATAATATAGAGAAATTATTCTAAATAAATTATAAGATAAATATTTTTTCATAACACTAACTGTTTAGGAGATATTTTAATAAAACCAATGAATATAAAAAAAATACTCTTTTCGATATAAAATATTAGGCAGTGGCGTAACAGTATTGAAAATTTGAATTTTACTTGAAAAAACTATACTTGAATAAAATGGAATAGTAAAATTTAAATTAGCTTACCTTTAACATATCTAAATCTATCATTTAGTAAATATCTTATTTTCACTCGTCTCTCTTTAAACACCTGTGCATCATAAAATATGTGTTGAAGGTCTAAACTTTTAATCACAAGTTAGAGAAAATTGATTCACAATTATTTTTTTTAGTAAAATATTACCGTAAATACCTGAGTTGGGGAGTTATTCAACAACAAAAGTGAAAAATACGAATATTTCAATTTGTTAAGAAAATTAATATGTACTTGGCAGTGTCCGTATCACAATAATTTTTGAGGTACAAAGAAGTATTTATGCTCAAACGACGCAGAATATTATGTACTTTAATTTATAAACACACACCATTTTCCTAGAAAGCATCGTTTAGAAGTTATTACTGAAAAACTGAAAATAATACATATTTTTTTCGGTTTATGGGTCACCCTGTACTTAGCACAAACAGAAAATTGGTGCAAACTTCAAGAAACCTTCTTTGCATGTTAATGAAGGGATTAAAATAGTTTACAGCTTTCCGACAATTATCTACGCTATACCCCCTTTTTTATTGTAACTTCACCGGTCTATTTGGAATCTCACCACAGACGACTTAATTATTCACTTCCTGTAAAAAAAAATATAAATACAAGAATTTTACTGGACTTAAATAGCTTAAGACTACCAGTATTTGTATTGACACATAATCCAGACTTAAAATTTCAAAAATGTTCAATACTTACTTTAATTAAATGCATTAATTTTAGACACGAAGGCTGTGTATAAATAATTAAATTATAATATTTATTGTTTATTATTTTACATTAATTATAATAATTATATATAATTTTAAGCAATAATTGTCAGCAGTTTGGTGAATCATATTAATTTATTATGAAAGGAAACGAATTAATTTTCATTAAAATTCTCTTAAATTAACTGTAGACACTAATTCGACTTTAAAACACAGCATTAATTACGGAGTCGAAATCAGCATCTTCTGTAGATTTTGTTATTAGGATGAACCTTCCTATTAACAAACATACTAACTTCATCCCAATAAAATATTGGACATATCCTTTTATTATATCGCAGAATGTATGAAATAAAGTGTATGATTAAGTAGGTATCTGAATAAATAGTAGTGATTAAATATTTACATATTATGGCCGAGAAAGAAAGCTAGGCATATCGATATTCTTAAAAATTGATAAAACGAGAGACTTTGGATCTCGTCAACCTTACTAAATACGCTTTGGAAAAAAATATGATAGATACATTTAACTTTCATCTAGTAAATGAATATAAAATATTCTTTATATCTTGCACAGATTTCTCAAAAAAATGTGAAAAACACATCTGATCTTTTTTCCGAAAGACAGAAACTCGTTTCCCCACCATATACCACTATACCTACCAGTTCTTACGTATATTATACAAAATATACTTAATATTATTTACATTACCTACAAATTTACCTAATTGATGTACCTACGTGAGAAAAAGCTTATCATTTAATGAATTCAAGAACAATATTATTACCTCTATCTGCCTACCACATAAATGCTTGGGAGGTATGTGTTACTTACTCAGAACACACAGTGTACACTCTATGTAGATATGTAACTACAAATAATTTGACCTTTACGGAATGTATAATATCTATTGATTGACACGGGTAATATTTTAAGATAATACATGAAATCAATTTTTGTTATTTTAACTAGGTAATATCATATGGAAGGTTTTTAGTGTAGGTACTTTCTATGAATTTTCGTGAACTCTGTGTTCGTGTGCTTCTTCTTCTATATTATTTGTAGGTAGGTATATTACTGGATTAAAAACGAATTACTTATTTCTATTATATATTGATCGTATGACCTACGTATTTTTATCGAGGTACATTATTTTGAAATGGAGCAACAAGCTCCTATTCTGGCGTCCGTGGCTAGGTAAACGCCCTAGAGGCCGCCCACAGATGCGTTGGACAGATGACCTGAAGTTAACTGCATTTGCCTCAAATGGACATCCGAGGCAAAATCCAGAGAGAGATGGAGACGAATGAGGGAGGCCTATATCCAGAAATGGAAGCTGCAGGGCTCATGAAGAAGAATATTTTTTGGAAATGGCATGTAGGATGTTTTTTTTTTGTTTCTGGTATAATTTTTTCTTTACATAATTGAAGGATGTTTTAAAAAATGGGTTCTTTTTTTGTAATCGATCGTTTTAATGGTGTTGTTGTATTTTTTGTGATTTTTTCAAATGGCTAACGCCGTGTATGAAATAAATAAATACATCAAAGTTGATATTTGAGCCTTCCAATGACAGTAAATGGCGGTAACAACCTTTGATTAAAAAACACTCTCAAAGATCGTGAAACAAAACGCCATATTGAGTGATTACCAATTATGGTTATTAATATTATAATAATCTTCATACAAATTGTTTCCTTATTCACATAAATCATCGTATATTTTATAACCATATTCCCTCCTTACTTGTCAGCTTGTTCATCATAATTTTCCACACAATTATTATAACTACATAACAACAGCAAGTCAAACAAAATAATCTGACAGCAAAAACATTTGATTAAGCTTATGTTTGCGTTTTATTATTGTTAGGTAAATACTAATTTTAATAATTTATGCAGTTTATTCTACCTCCCATCACAAAGCACATGTGTTTATCGCAAAAAATGATTTAGCTGAGTACTGAACACGTATTAATCTCAAAATCAAGCCAGTACGGCGAAATGTAATTTGTTCTTTAGACAAGCTATTTGATTACAGAAAAATATTTGAGTTTATGAATACAGGCTGATTGCAAGCACTCATATCAGTTTTTTTTTTCAGAAACTAAAGGTTTTTCGTATTTGTGGATAAAATGTTAGATATGTGCTAAACTCCAAATAAAAACCATATGATGATACTAATTGTAGTATAAATTAACCGGAAGTTGTATTTTTAAATGTGAAATAGAGTCATGCAGCATATCGTTCGGTAGGTCTTTTTAAAAGACATTTAACAACTGCTTTTGATTTCTAAGATAGATTAATACGTTCTTCATTATAGTATGACCAGAATTTTCAAGAAAATTAAAAAGGAATGTAAATTCTTAAATAACTAACACTGTACAAAAAGTTGTAGGTAGTAATAAGTATGTAAACTTACTTACTCATTCAGCCATCTCTGTCCACTGCTGAACGTAGGCCTCCCCCGTACTCCTCCATATATCTCTATCTTGCGCCCTCTGCATCTAATCACAAGCAACTCGTTTTATGTCGTCTGACCATCGCGTGGGGGGTCTCCCTCCACTTCTTTTATTTTCGCGAGGTCTCCATTCCCCTACCCTCTTTGTCCATCTTTGGTCCTGGAGTCTCGCAACACGTCCCGCATAAGACCACTTGATCTTAGCCACTCTTTCGACCAGATCTATTACTCTGTTTAAGTATGTAAAACGTGACAGTAATAATGATAATCATTTATTTTAAAGGATTCGTGACTTTGTATTTTTAAGACAGGTAGGTAGATAGTTTACATAAAAAAATCCTGCAAAACATGCACAGTTCCCACGAGGCAGCAAGTAAGCATTATCAAAATACCCTATGGTTTTATTTACCTACTTAATAATTTAGCTGCTTGTAGCTGCAGACAAAACATCACATTTTATATTATGTTTAGATATTTTGTTACAAGCTCTAACCTAAGTATATTTTTTGTGCAAATTCTTTATATTGTCTTACGAATATTCACCTTAGGTATGTTTTTATTCCAATCACTCGTACACATTATGTCTATAATCATTTTATTTAATTGGAAATAATGCCAAATTCATGACAAGACAATAGACTTTTGCAGACAGTACCTGATATGTGTGATTAATCATTATATTAATTTTTTGTTATATGTTCAAATATGCGCAGTTGCCAAAATACATTAGAAGCATGAAAAAGCGTGAGTAAACAATGAATATTTGCTTTAAATTATTATGTACATATCCATTTTAAATTCAATACTCATTTAGTTGTAGATTACTTCTAACAAACATGATGGATCCATGTCGAGCTTTTGCTGAAATTATTTTAGTAAGCAAAGTGATGTGGTATTAATAATTGCTAAGGAGAAGAAGAAGAAACAAAGTGAAAGCATTAAATGAAATAAGTTTTCTAGAATCTTTGCAGTATAGGATAGAAGGCCTACTCTAGTAACAAGCATAAAATCGCTTGGAAGTAGTTTTTCAAATTTTTTTTCTTATTTACTGTGAAAGGTACTAAGACGTGTTTTAAATATTTGAATCAATTTTTTGTTAAATAATTTAAGAGCTCAGTAATTAGGAATATTTTAGGGATATTGGGCAACAAACTGGTCTGTGGAAGGACAAAGAAAGAGAGGACGGCCGAAGAAGTCCCTTGAGGTGACCATCAGAGGGGAAATGGAACACCTGGAGTTTACTCCAGAAGACTGTTTTGATCTAAGCAGATGGAGAGAGAGGATCCGAGCCGCCGACCTCAGATAAATGGGATATGGTGCAGAGAAGAGAGAGAGTAATTAGGGATATTTTGGTATACGAATCTAATGAAATGGAAAGTATAGAGAGATATATTTTATCTACTAGCCTACAGAATACCTTGAGAAGACTCACATTATACTTAAAATAGCTTTGTGATGCCGGCGAGATATAAATCTGATAAAAAAATGTTGCTCTTTGACTTATGTAACCTTTGTGAATGTTTAGACATTTGTTTCATAAAGCATATGAGGCCAGGCCAAATGTTTTGGATATACTATTTGTACTTCGATAAACACTAACATCTTACATTATAATATGATTGATTCATCTTATTTTAAGGAAACTCTTTAAGAAAATATAATATAGGTAATATAGTATCATACACTGACACACACTTTTTAAACTAACACATATGTCGCAAACCGTTAGATTCGGTTTTCTTTAAAATTAAACATCATTTTCACCGTACAGAAAAAAAAAACATCGTGCAGTTCAATTCAGTGACAGCAAAACAGTTATGAAAGTTTTATTTTCGAGAAGCGTCAAAGCGTCGAAAATGAAATACCTCTTAATTGAGATACTATTTGATTTCCCTCACATTATAGTGATGTCCTCATTGATCAAACCATCGATCACTTGCTATTTAACCGCCTGGCTGGTCAAGGACGTACGGCCACTATCAGATATGTATCGATGTTTCATTAATTATTACAGAGATTTTATCCGTAGAAATTACCATTTCCCGATACCTTGTATTATGAAAATAGCTATCTTAGAGCTATATAATCTTTTTTTTAAGTTTTAATCTCAATTTCAATGACTTCAAAATATAATTATATTAAATGTCTTATTGATATAGTATTCTTAGATATGTGCCGTGGCACATAAGTATGAATCGACGTGAAAGTACGAATTGACGATGTTTTCTGGAGATTCAGCCTATCGCCATGATGTAGGTGTACCTGAAAGTACTTGAATAGTTTCAACACATACCTATTAACTTTTTGTCATTGCTACACCAAACACCATACTCGTATAAAATACTAACAAATGTTAGCGGCTATAAGGTGTTTCTAACACATACCTATCTAGACTTCTTCCCAAAGCAGGTTTTACTTATCTTCACTGTTTAGTTAGCTGATATTTAACCAATTCATCAGCCAACAAGCATTAGGAATGTCTATACAAATTATTTACCAATCATAATGAGTGTTTAAGGTGAAATCTCTTACCACTTTTGTGTCATCTTGTCAGTGGAGTGAGACTGAATTGTGTAGGGAGTAGGCACACACACATGCATATTGTGTCGTGCATCGTTTATAAGATAACATAATATCCAAGTGCAAATAGTTTTACTAAACATGTTATTTTCTGAAAATTTCAGAGCTGCCAAATCTTAACTGAAACGACGACTTCAATCTGGTAAATAAACTTGGATGACAAACCAATATCTGCCTAGAAACATGTTCCCACACCTGCTCAGTACTCATTTACTCTAAATACTATAGGTACTATTGGTGATGACTCATACGACTATATAGATATACATAACACATGATAGTGATTTTTCTAAATTTATTTCTAAATTATTATAATTTCCCATTCTAATATCATAATTCAATCGTTATTCCACATTTTGCTATAATCAAATAGATAATATTATTATATAAACTCGTTGTACATACATCAGATAAAAAAATCACAAAACTGAGCAACAGGTTTGCGTTGCGAATTGCTTGGGTATTATCTTTTATATAGCTTTTTATTACACAAGTGGTATAACTTTAAAATGTTCAATTTTTGTATTAGAATCATTCGATAAAATGAATTTATGCGAATGTCACCTTTTTAACTTGAATTTTATGTTGTTCTTACAATAATAGCACAGATTTTTGTTTTTTATAACATGCATGTTACAAAAAAACATTATCATAAAAACCAAACCAAGTAGGCAATTCTTGAAACACACAGTAGAAAATAATAAAACTGAAATAAAATGTACATATCTACATACATACTTCATTTACTTATAGTATATAACATTTAATGCATCTTAAAAATAAACTTACTTAAATAATTCAAATAACAAACGAGCCTTAAATTTTAACCAAAAATTACTTTTGTCTATCCGAATGCTCTCATCCACTTACATGGACTTTTTGAAGATAAATACACATGAGTGGATGATGAAAATGTCATTTGCTCGTAATATCCATGATGTGAATTGGTGATCCTGTATTGAATTTTAGATAAAGTACACTAATTGTTGTTATAGTATGGTCAACCAGAACTGGCAGACGCAGTCATAAATCATGTGACCGAAAAGGAGCGACTACCTGCTATATTCGCACTTATGGCTCTTATGTAAATCCCTAGTGATGCTTACATTGTGATCGATGTAAGTTAACATCGACACGAAGAACTCGTTGACTTCTGTAGATAATGTTTCTTTTTTTTTAATAACAAATACGCCTGTTATATATTCAAATAAAAAATCATGTAATATACACAGACAATGAATTCAAATTCAAAAAATACACTAGGTACGAGTTGTTAAATAGAATTTAACTTATATGAGAATTTTAAAAATCACTCCAGAGTTTAGAATAACAATAATAAGAATACACACAATCCAACAGTATATAAAAAATATATATACAGTAGGACTTGATTATGTTAAATAGCGGCAAAACAAGGAAATTATTGGTAATAATAAATAAAATTAAATTAACAATTCATCGACATAGTATTTCGATTATTCGCTTACCACTCAATTAACTTAAATTACCAAATTAATTTTTAAAATGCGTAAACAAGTACGTGTACCTTTGTTAACACACAAAAAGGTAAAATTCGATGCATCGATATCTAATTCAAAGTGTCACTCCTTAATCGGATTATGTTTTATGACTGCGTCTGCCAGTTCTGGTTGACTTGAGTATAGCATAGTTGCATAATTGCAGCATAACTTGTGTTGTATGATCTTTTAGTGTGAACAATATTCGTAATTATTAAAATAAATTTATTACTTGTACCACTTTTTATATGGATGACACATTATTTAAGTAACCAGAAATAAACATGAAATTTGAATAAATAAGGTTAAAAGGTTAGCTACGCTATATTGGCATAAAGTTAGATTCAGAGTGACATCATCTTCTTGCAGACTCGCTGGACTGATGTGATGAACAAGTGATTGTGGAGACTTGTAGTGGCTGAACAACTATTTATCTAACAACCTGCTAGACTAGTACAATATGAATTGATGGCTCGGACACTCAACTTACTTTAACTTGTATAAAAAAGATAAGATGACAGATTGAGTGAATAGCTCCATAACTTTTTTATTCTCCATTTATTCTACAAAATATTGTCTATAGAATCTGCTCTGCTTTGCTGAACGAAACGATACGGCAAAGAAAGAAGATATTGCCCAGCGTATCGCATCTCTCAAATGGCGGTGGGCAGGTCACATGCCTAGAGATCCAGACGATAAGTGGTCGAAGTGGGTCTTAACCTGGAAACCCAGAACGACTACCAGGAGTGTTGGAAGATCACCACTACGATGGAGAGACGACCTAGTAAAATACGTGGGTGCGAACTGGATCCAGAGAGCCCAGGATAGAACTGCGTGGAAGCGGATGGAGGAGGCCTTCGTCCAGGAGTGGACGGGAGTAGGCTGACGAAGAAGAAGAAGAAAAAGAGAATCTGCTCTTCTAAGGTGAATACATTAATTCAAAGTGCTTTTTTTGTAATTATCTTCCATGTTTCAATACAAGCTCACATACTCTTTATGAAAAAAGGGAATGATATTTTTTTTGCAAGTTAGGTTAGTAGTATTCTCAAGCAATGTAGTAGGTATGTAGCGAAAATTTTTATTGTATGAAGTGATAGAATTAAGTCAGCCGATGATCTTGATGTACATATTGTTATCCAACTAGGTATGGCATGAAGAAATAGCGATTTTTTGCAAAAACTTAAAATAATAAAATAAAAATGAAAATGAGATTTACAAAAGAATGTTTTATTTGACAAAGCTTTAAACAAATCAAAACATCGTTTATTATTGCATTTTTCAGGACAATTATATTATTATTCCTCCATATTATTTCTACGTACCTACCTACTTACAAAAGTTTTTTTGTGAAATGTGTACCTATATTTCTTTAATAATCATTCGAGTTTCTGAATATACGTAATATACAGAATATGTGTAGGCTTTAAAACCGGCTTTCAAAGCTTTTACAGTTTCAATTCATATGAATGGGTAAAATATCATATTCTACCAGAAACGCAAACCGCCATCTGTACACTACTAGTGAAAACATTTATATTATCAAAGTCGCACAACTAAAACTAAACTATTTACTGACTGGCATTGAAAACCATCACGCTTGAATGGTTGGTATCCAGAATAATATGTTTTCTATAATTTTATGCTTTTGCTGCTGTCCAACGGGCCTGCGCTTAACGGCATGGCACCAGGAATGACGTCACAGTCTTTTCCCACGGCATTTAGGTTCAAAATCGCGTGACAATCGCATGAAAAAAAGGTAAAAATAGCGTTTTTTTTTCCATTTTTTGGTGTTAATTTTGCGTCTATCAAAAAACTTTTACGGTCATTCCCTAGATTTTAACGCATATTATCAGTACAAAATAAAATTTTGAAAAAAGGTCAGAGGTGTTTTTAAATTATTTTTTTGAGAAATCTATACAAGATATAAAAAATCTTTCACGGTTATTCCCTAGATAAAGGTTCAATGCATCTACCCTATTTTGTTCCAAAGCATATTAAGTAACGGTTGTCGAGATAGAAGGTCTCCCGTTTTTACAAATTTTTGAAATGTCGGTATGCACACTCTTAAGTTTTTGTTTATATGCAACCACTACAACTTACGAATTGCTTTACACTTGAATTTGTTTTTCGAGGAATCTATTTTTCATTGCTTTTCATTTGATTCTCGAATGACTGAATTAAATTCTTAAAATGATTGCTCCATGCGGCAGTTTTATGCAGAATTTCATATGACATTATGCTCTTCTACGTGGCGTGCTCCATTATTAATGTCATATTATCTCTGTGTTTGTATGGAAATTACTTATAGTCCAAGAGCCCGCTGCTTAATTTATGACGTATCTGTTTTTTGATCGAAATGTGGTATAAACGATAGCTTACCAATAGGGTATTACATCGCACTAGGGTTGCCTATCAAAATCTTGCCGCAACCCCCCCTGCCCCCCCCCGAAAAGGTCCCTCTTCGCGGTTTTTCGCATTTTATAGGAATATGGTAAGAGATAGGAGAAAGTAGTCAATAACAAAAATAATCCTTGCTAAATTCTCTACAAAAAATGCTAAGTCAATTTTTTCATAGGACTAGGTTTTGTGGAAATGTAAAGAAAACAACAGTTCTCAACGATAAAATATATTTTATTATTCCACTGATTTCATGGTTACATTCAATTGATATTTGTATTCTAGGATCTACATACATTACTTTATGCAAACATTTAGTGATATTATTTTGCAGATTAAATGTAGCTAGTACCTACCTATAATATCTTATATTAGGTAGATAAGTATGTAGACTTAGATATATTTTATGTGTGAATTCATAAGGGTTGCTTAAATACATAATTTTCTATGTTGATTATTTTTTTGCAAAGATAGTTTTGCCTAAAACTCTTTTTCTACAAGAAAATCAGGTTGAATCGATATGTTCTTTTTGATATGTTATTTTGATATGTCGTTTACTTATGCGTATATTGGATTTAAATTACGTAGAGCTATTAAAAATTATTACATGTTACCAAGGAGCGCAAACAAATAGGTAAGGTATGTACTATGTATTTACAAAAAATATTCCCAAACACACCAAGATATTGAATTGTATATAATGAATGGAATTATGTAATGAAATCGTGTTGAATATTTTTAATAAGCACTTTAATATGTAAAGAAACCTTTATTTTTGAAGAAATATTTAATTGAGTAGCAAACATTCATCCCAAGTCTTGCATAAAAATAATTAAAGGTACTGCGGAAATAACATTGTATTTCGTATGTACGTTAAAGATGGTAGCTTTTTACCTAATACCTAAGATTTTATCTATTTCTATGCATACTTGTTGCTTAATTTGCATTTGTGCATTTGCATTGTGTATTTATTTGATTCGCAGCCGTCCAAGAACCACATAGATAGGTCGACAATACGACCATATTATGGTCAAAGACAAGCGTGTTTTGAATTTAAAAAATCGTAGACTGTGGTAGGAACAATTAGTGTGTATAAGAATAGGCCTAATGAAAAACGGACAATTTTCAGTGATGAATGATCACTCCAATCCAAATATTTTTATGTGTATTAGGCATTTTTTTATTTTTTCGTAGTAACCTACGTGAATCAGCTTGAAGTAACTATATAAATTTAGAGTAGATACCAGTTATGCATTCTCTTTTAATACAAAAGTTAAGCCATTTAGCTGCATAACGTCATTTTTTGGGTAATTAATAAACTATTGTTAATACGTAAGATTAATCATTGCAAAAAAATCAGAAGCTGACATCAATCAATGATAATGTAATTGATATGATATTCATACATACGTATATAATATATATACACACAGTCTAGGCGATGCCTAATCACATTGAAGAATTTCTAACACATAAGTAATTAATTAATTTGTTATACCTAATAATTAACATCCATATTTTTCTCTAAAAAAGTTAGACAAAACATCAAAAATTTATTTTTCTTTTCGTAAAATAATCACATCAAAAACTTTAGCCCGCGTTTCACATTAAAAATAAAAAACTGATACAACACGAAAGCATAATAATCAATACTCATACACCACTACCACGTAAAATAGCCACTACTTGAAATGAAATCAAATACCTACTACAGTGTTTTGCTTCCTAAAGGAATACACATAAACAAATCTGTACTCATAATTACACATCATTATCCTTCTATTTTGAAAAACTACGTTTAGTAAATACTTATTAATATTAATTATCATAACATATCACGTAACACATAATAAATTTAATACAATTAACATAAATTTTATTCTTTTAAACATAAAAACATCTTATAAACAATATTACGTATGAATACAATTAACGTTAACCTAGATAATATATTTTATATTAAAAAGCGTACCTATTCAACTTACTGATAATCCCTTACATGACTCTTGCTGGGAACAAAGAGTCGCAACCAAACATCCTCATTCAAAATTATTTGTGCTGTTGGTACATCTTCCTGTACAAAATTTGACTTCACTGCTTTAAGTGAAGAAAGAATGCTTAAAAAAACATCTGGTTCATGTTGGATAAATCTCCGACTTCATAAACGCTTACCTTTTTATCTACGTAGGTACCGTTTAAATATGAGTACAGAAATTAGGAGATTCGTCCAGCAATTTTCTTTTCGACTTTCCCGATTTATTAACTATTGGATTATGGAAATTATTCAAATCTTTGGAATGTTAGGTATACTTTCTTTGAAAAATAAATAATATTTTGAACACCTACACGGTTAATCCTATATTACATGCATTATTATAAATTAATTATCAATCGATAGAAAAAGAATCTAGACTAAACTAAAATAAATAAATAATATAATAACAAATACTTTTGTAGGCCGAAATTATTTTACTGATATGCTTTGCAAAGGCCATTATTTGTAGGTATTAGTTTAGTACCAAAATTTAAATTAATTAGTAGGCAACTCTGACACATTTCATGTGTTGCAATCAATAACAGTCATCTCAACACAGTGGGATAGTGTGGATGACGTTTTATCTTCCCGTTTTAAATTTTGCATTAATTTCACTCATTTCCTTTATTAATCGGTTTCCAAAAAGTATGAGTAGTTAGAGAGATAATATTATTGACAATAAGAAACGCATTATTTTTTCTCTATGGAAGAAAAACGATTATCTTTGCATTTTACCTAAAGAAACAAATAATATTCTATTTATATTCATAAAGCTGACACCATTTTTCTCTTAGAATCTAAATAATTATTCATTAATACATGTGACTTATAAATAAATAAATAAATACATAGATTTGTAATATAATCCGACAATACTAACATCTATTATTTACTTTTTGTTATTTATTTAAACTTGTATAAACTCAAAACATACACTATTAGTAATATTAACAAAAGAACATTCTACTGATTGTGCTGAATCAACAAAGTATTAAAAAAATAGATATGTTTGTGAAAAACATTGATATTATCATAAACTGTAGTTGGCCAATTATTATGAGTACCAGAATCTGCCATTAACATTCATAATGATTTTTGCATGATAACAATACAGAGAACTGTAAAGAAGTTTGCTTTCAAATGACTTAAAATTGTGCTGAATATGTTTATAGTCACAAAGCTCGTCGAATGAAATGGAAATGTTTGTTTCTGAAGTGAAATTTGTTATTCGCAAACAAACCCATTGGGAACTTTGGTCACTGAGGACTTAAATACGAATTTGATTTCTTTTTTATTGCCTATTATGGACTGGCCAGTAAATTTTAAGAAATAAGGATATAATGCTGATCTTCCTAAAGTAATCATTTTACAAAATTTCACTGCAGAAATAGATTATTAAATAACGCAAACGAGTATGTCTATATACTCAATTTGAAACCCATAATCATACTTCCAAGAACGAGTGCGTCGGTATTATGATGGTCTTGAATTAATAGTAGGTAAAAATAGAGTAATATCAGAGAATAACTCATAGTTTTTCGTGAATATTATTTCCCGAATTCTAAGCGGATTTAATCTTATAATCCTATAATATTAATCCAAAAACTGTGGATTTCCTATTACTTAATAATAATTACTGTTTGTGCTGACTAACTTTGATTGAACTCTAACTAAAGCTATATATGGTAAATTGCAAATACAAATTGAAATAGTATAGTGAGAAATCTTACGAAATTAAATTGGATAGTAGTATAAATGATTAGCCAAAAATAAAACAGTTTGTACTCAAATTTACTTCAAAGCTCTATATTATTATACTGAGTAATTGAAAGAATTTAAAGAAGACACAAAACTCATATGTTATCGCTCTTATTAATAGATTCACTGTGTGAAAAATATGTTAAACTAACATAGGCCTGTGTAAGCATCTCGTGGATCTTACATGATTACAGATATGTAACTGATTCATTATTGGTAATTAGGTAAGTTTCGTTTCAGAAACAAAAGCAATAAGTATTCATAAGCTCATAGGAGGTTACCAAATCTAATAAATATACAAATTTATATTTCACTACAAAAATATTACATTATTTTTATAATTATCAACACCCTTAATGGACCAGCCATCTTTCTGAGTGATGATTTCAATACATTTATTTATTTTAACACGAGCACAATAGCAAAGGAAATAATAACGATAAACATTAGACGCCAACTAAGTACCAATATCCTTTATTATTATTTTTGTTCTTACTTTCCATAAAGTAACTTTATGCAACATTGTCTTGACGAATTATTATTTAAGTATTGCTGATACTGCATATCCATATAATATATTAGTTTATTTATTGATTTTTTTCTCTTGGTGTAGCAATTTTTGAAGATATTCACGATGACATTAATTTTTTGTTTTCGCGATCTTGACTCCTTCGTTCCGGGGTAAAACATTTCCTTCTCATACCTTCACAACACTGGGATCAATGGCAATACGATAAAACCAGAACAAATACTTAAAATGACAACTATCTATAGTAATACTATTTATGTCAATGAAGTACATACATTCAGATTTATTTTTAACACATTATTGCACACGCAAGTATAGCAGCCAGAAGCACATCAAAATGTATTATCAAAGAAAAAAAATCTACAACATCAAAATATTTTATAACTAACTCTAACATTTAATTATATGTATTGTTATTTTTAGGAAATGATTTCATTAAATTTCGTCAATTTCTACTAATTATCCACTCTGAAGTTGGCAACAATCGCTTAATTATAAGGAATCCTTCCTGATCAACCAGATTCTACAGTCACCACCATTCTCCTATATCACCAGAGATTACTGCTTCATATTTTCCCCAGTTTGTTATCATTATAATTCATTGTTTACTTTCATTACAGTTCCGTTTATCGGTATTTAATTTGGATATAACGAAATTGCCTACATGATTATTGATTCTGCGGTGGTCATTTTTCCAACCCTCGAGAAAACTTATGTAATTTATCGTACTATCAATTAATATTGTAAATATAATATTAATGGATGTATTGGTACTTAGTGACCTTCTGCAAGGATATGTTGTTACAGTATATTAAAATAGTCTTTTGGTATACAAAAGTGTAAACATTATATTATTGATAAATGTCATCATAAGATAGGTTTCAATTATATTACAATAATATTTTACTAAAGCCAATTTCGTAAACACGCAGTGTGAAATTATTATTTTTCACAATATTACTATTTTGGAATGATTTTCACAATCACATCCAAATTTGGAAATTGCTCAACTTGATTCAACTCCTCATTGCACAAATATCTGTCTTCTATTCAATACACTCTTCTATATCTTGTTTCTTTTTTCACTTATCTTGTTCTGCTTGATTTATTTCTCAACAATGTTTTCAATCACTGAGTCACAAGATATTATAATGTTCTTTTAAACTCGTGTCATTTTATAAACCATTCACTTCACATATTTTAATGAAACACTGTTTTAGGTTTTATATCAGAACAGTTGTGAACAACAATCTGATTCAGTGATATTTAAAATTCGTCCCTGTTCTGTGAAACAATTTCCTGTGGGTTAGTCGATAAATTGATTTACCAAATGATTCAATAATAGTGTGATCGAAATTTATTCTTCATCTAAAACTAAATACCTACATAATAAATATAATATTTTACTAAGTTACATACGTAAGTAATAATATAATATACATAGATATTTTATATGTATAAAATTTTGGTGTAAAAAGCGAAAGTCTTTTTTTATAAAAATTGTGAAAAAGGTGATTTTTTAAATCTACCTATTTTATTCTTGTGCCATGCAGGGACAGTGAAAAATAAAGGCAAGTCCTTATTAGTTACAATGTATAATGAAGTATTTTTTCTCACTATTAAAAAACATATTGATTTAGCATTATTTTTAAACTAATAGTGCTATGCTACATTTTTCTATGTAAAGCACGATATATGATATGTTTTTGTCCTAATCGATATAATATTATTATGTTTTACTATGTGTTGTACTTCTCATTAATGGTACAAACATAAAATTTTTCATAACTTTCGCTATAGCGTTCCATCAATTTCTGACTTTAATAATATGTTAACAAATTATTGCAATGGGTCACTCGTAAATATTGAGCGATATATTTATTTAACTGAAAAAATCCTGAAAAACCATCTAATTACTATTATAACCTATTTGATTTTAGATAAATTATTTGTAATAAGATGTAATTTCTATAGAGACATAAGAAGAGAAATTTGTTTTAATACACTTTTAGTAGTGTTGGTAGTTAAACATTTTTATGTTGGTATAAATTGTCGGCAGCTCTTTAAGAAAGCAATATCTTCACCATTTCAGATGACCGATAAATAAATTGTATTATTATTTCATTATGCATAGACCCTCACTCTACCGGGAAAATATTTCTTCTAGTATATATAAGTAATTGAGAATTACATCATCATTATTTTATCTTAGTACAGATCACAATTAATATTTCATCAACATGAAAAGCAACATCGAGTTGTATATTACGAGTGTATAATTTTGATTTATTTTTACATTTACTAGATTATTCACAACATCAAACATCATAATTTGTATATAGTATAAATAAAAAACATAGACATATATTTTTTTTGCATATCAGTAATATGTATAGTAATATAGTATAGTATAGTCTACACAGCAAGTTTATTATCAAAAATTAAATTGGACAGATGGTGTCCTTCCCAAGTTATTTTAACATAAGATGTGTATTAGTTCTATTTCTAGTACAATTACAGTATCGCATTATTAGAAAAATAGACCGATTTCAAATTTTTCTGTTGTGAAGGTGTTAATGTCTCTTTTCTTCTCTTTAAACCTTTCTTTATAATATTATTTGTATGCTATTCCCAACTATAAAGCTATTTTTAAAAGGGAAATTTTTAATTACACCACAATGTAAACAAAAAAAAATCTGAATACCGAATAAAAAATATAGAAAGACTGAAAAGAAATATGAGCATACGCTAACGGAATGAGAACAATTAAATATATTAATTTTACTATATGATAATTGAAGACATAAAAAAATTGCTTATTTATAACAACTTCTAAATTAAAAAGTGCAACATGATCTACTTAAATCAATTATTGAAAAAATCAAAACATTTTATGATACACTGCTTTTAACAATTCTCTAATCAGTTATCCACGGCATGTCGTGGTGTTGTAGTTTTCTTAATAGGGTTTGACATTTTATCATACAGCCTACGAAAGGTATATTCTGCCATGTAACTATTCCTTAGTGAGTACAATGCATCGAATTATATCATTTATCGTAGATTGTATGTTCAATAGTTTTTTATACGTGTATACTTACAGTATGCCAACAATCTTTCGTTTGACTCTACTCTTAATGATTTTGTTTTTATTTTATTACCTATATTTCTTTGCGAAATTGTAAGTGTTGACCTACGTGCATTTTTCCTACAAAGGGGTTTCTATCAATACCTTTTTAGGTCCTCTTTAAATCTTATTAAATCCTTCTATCTACCGTAATATTGTTATAATTAAATCACATTTATTATGTTATGTCAACGTTTAAAGCGTGCAAAGAGACGCGGCCAAAATTGGCAATACTGTTGAGGTGATGAACACCAGAATCTGAACTGGAGGATACTTGCTATTTCCATTGCTGCTAAACGGATGAATAATTGCTCCTTCACAGGGCTGCGATACTTCTTCTGAAATAGAAAACAACAATATTCTTAACTTCAACAGTAAGAAATGCAACAACACATGGGTACTTAATATACATGAAATTCGACAACACAGCCGTCGCTCCTCGTGGTGTAGTGGATATGATCCCTACTATGCGAGACGAAGGTCTGGGTTCGAATCCCAGCCGGGGTGAACTGAAATGACGAATGTTTCTCGAGTGCAAAGTGATCACTTAAGCCAGCTGAGGTCGGTCGTAAGCCCGATAATGTTCATCCTTAATTCTTCTACGGTATTGTGGGAATACTACATACCTAATGATTTTTAGGCTACTTTCTATTTTAAATACATAAGTTCATGAACATAGTTTTGTGACTTATGTGTGCATGATGGTGAGGAAGTTGTCACTCATAATTTTATTGATCATGCGAGTACCTATAATAGAGAGCATAGTTTTAGTAGATGAAAAGCATAACCAAACAAGTCAATAAAAACGCCCCTCGTTAATAAAAAAAATATGTAAGTATATAAATTCTGAAAACTACGAATCCTTCAAAAAAAAATTTTTTCAAGAAAATATTTGCTGATAGTTGTAGATTAATGTATTTACTTATATTATTTCACTGTATTATGTAACGTATATCACGGAAAACTTTTTCCATAAAGTGCCTGTAATAGTAATAATTATTTGACTATTTTAGGCGCTGTTTAGCGATAAAATCCCTCCAAGGACACCTTACATTTTTCTGTATCACCACTCAGGATCGTCACAAACAATAAAATAATTAAAATAAATTTAATCAGTTTTGGCTAAATCTTGTCACTGCCTGACCAGGGATCGACCCGTAGGTACGCACAAAGAGGTGAGTCTTCAGCAACCTTCTGAACTCATCCGGGCTTTTGACACACCTAACATAGAGTGGAAAGGCATTTCACAGGCTTGTACCCACTGCACAGAATGCACGGTCATCATATCCCGTAGGAACAGCCTATATCTGAACTATAAGCTCATTCCTAATATCCATGTACTTAAAATTTCAGATTCAATTCCAGTATAAACAAACGCGACAACTTTAGTCAGTTATTATAATAATATTTTGACTTACACGATTTTGTTCTCGTCGCGTCGTATTGTCCATTATAAGTAGGACTTTCTATTGTCCACTCAATTAACAATTACATTAAAGTTGTGAGCGAGTAGACTTATTTATTAAATAATAATATAATATATTTGGGATGTGTGTCAAACATGATACAACGCACACTCCTTGCTTTCGTAAAACTCGTACACTTTGTCTTCTCAAGTATAACATCACTCTATTCGATCATTTCTTTCAAGCGTCCTACAAGATTCTACAATACAATCAGGCATTCCGCCCTGCGCTTTTCCCCCATTCCAATGTTTGACGCGAGATGACAGGTGACGAGCCTCACTCCTGCATTTCTGTCAAATAAGTACTTGCCTGTACCTGGTACCTACTATTAAAAGTATTAAAATATCTCACCACGATTGTTGTGCAGCCTCGGTAAAAATTGATTCCAGAAGGCGCACGCCTCCGCTCTCGGTCCCTTTCCAATTCCAGAACCATCTGCATTGAAGACGTAATAGTTGGGTTTCTCCTTACTGTAGAGTGGCCAGTTTTCTTCTTCGGGGACAGGTCGACTGAAAAATCATGAGCAGAGTTAAATTATAATAAATAAATAAATAAAACTTTATTGAAAAATAATTATTTCCAAATGGCGGGTTTATTGCCATCGGCAATTTCTGCCAACCAACCACGTGTGACTTTTATTTGAGATAAAAAATACATACATATTTAAGTGTATGAAAACGAAAGATAAAAAAACTAATTAATAAATACATATAAGCAATAATTACAAAACATATACCCGCATAAACACATACATACATAATATATACATACAAATAAATAGGTGGATGGGATGAAGACAAGGAAGGAAGGAAGCACGGGATTGTCAGTTAGAAGGATTATTTATGGAAAGGTAATGATGCCTCCTTTTGTTCCAGGGCCTCCACTGTAGGATTCTGGGTGCCCACCTAGTATCCTCTTGACGAGCCATATGCCCAGCCCACTGCCATTTTAATTTTGCAATACGGTCCATATTATCGGTAACTTTAGCTCGGCGTCTTATTTCCTCGTTTCTAATTTTATCTCGAAGGCTCACGCCGAGCATCTGCCTTTCCAAGGCCCGCTGTGTACACTTTAATTTGTGTATGCTTTTGGCTGTTAGTGTCATTGTTTCTAGGCCATATGTCAACATCGGGAGGATACATGTATCAAATATTTTTCTTTTTAGGCATATCGGGATTTCTTTATTGTCAAACACGTGTTTCAATTTACCAAATGCGGCCCAGCACAGACCTACTCTTCTTGGTAGTTCTGCTGTTTGGTTTTCTTTTCCAAGTTTTATCTTATGGCCAAGGTACACATATTCGTCAACTGTTTCTATTTCCCAATTGTCTATCATGAATTTATGCTTCATGAATTTATATGAACGTGCTCAAAATTTTGCTATCATGAATTTATATGAACGTGCTCAAAATTTTTGTTTTTTGTATATTCATTTCCATGCCCGTTATTTTGGATGCTTCATGCAACTCTTTGGTCATAGTTTCCAATTCTCTCACATTATTGCTAACAATCACTATATCGTCTGCAAACCTGAGGTGACTCAGATAGGTGCCGTTTATCTTCACTCCTTTATTTTCCCAATCCAGGCTTTTGAAAATGTCTTCCAAGACAAGTGTGAAAAGTTTTGGTGAGATAGTGTCACCTTGTCGTACACCTTTTCCGATTTTGAAGTTTTCTGTCTTTGTGTCTTCTTTTATTGTCACGCTCATGGTTGCATTTTCATATATGTATTTTATCAGTCCTGTATATCTTGAGTCGATTCGTGCATTTTCGAGCGCTTTTGTGATCGCCCACGTCTCAATTGAATCGAATGCCTTTTTATAATCAATGAAGGCCATATGGATTCTGTTGCCTTTTCAATAAGTAATAGAATTGTTTGTATGTGGTCCCTTGTCCCAAAGCCTCTTCGAAAGCCAGCTTGTTCTATTGGTTGGTATTGATCAAATTTATCAGTTAATCTGTTTGTTATAATTTTTGTTAGTAGTTTTTATAGGTGTGAAAGTAGACTTATTGGGCGGTAGTTTTCTAAATTGTCACTATCTCCCTTTTTAAATAACATTTTAAGCGTCGGAAGACCTCCTAAAAGATGGTCTGATGACCTAGTCCAACAAGCCGGAAGAACCTGGATGCGGAGGGGGAGAAACAGAGATGAGTGGAAGGAAATGGAAGAGGCCTACGTCCAGCAGTGGAGGGAGGAAGGCTGAGGAAGAAGAAGAAGAAGAATGATGCCTCAGTTTACTTTTGAAAGAAAGAATATAATGATATGTAGGTAGAGGTAATTCGGAAATATTAAGGTGTCGAAAGTTTTACTTTCATACTAAAGGTCCCATAGTTTGTATCAGTTAGAGCTACTTACTATAATAAGTATAATATATAGTCGGTATTGATATTATTTACACAAGGTTACATAAACTATGAAATTGTTGTCGTATACCGAGTTTAAAGCTAGTACCAAATGGAAGAGCATTTTGTAGTAGAGTTGCTTGTTGGTGTAGGTAATATTGATGTAGTATTCTCATATGAGAGGTTTACAGAGTAACAACAATAACTAAGTGTCGTGGGAGTAATAATATAGAGAAATTGTATCTTTTAGATTTTACAAGTTTTCAATATACTCGTACGCTTCACTGGGTTTAGCGAAGTTAAATTTATCTGTCACATACACGTAATTATTACGTTATTCTAGATTTAAGTATTCCAAAAGAACAGAAAAAAAGATCAGACAAAGTCGCGCGAGGTAATTATAAAGAAAGTTATAACCAATCAACGAACGGGAAACGGCAAAAAATTCATACTCTTCTTCATATTCGTTAAACTACAATATTTGGGATTTTTAGAAATAAAACCTAAAAAAACATTTTTAAGTAGATAAATCAAGTTCCTCTATGCTTCGTGTGTTATCACCAAACTCAATTAGTCTTGTAAAAAAGCAAGTCTACTTTAAAACATCATCTCATAAGCAGTCAACGTGTCTCTTCTGTAAATTGAGAAATTCCTGGATTTACTACTTAGATACATTTAGTTTTAAACAAAACAAAAAGAATCTTGAACAAATTAGCCGTGACACAAAATGCCATGGAGAGAAGAATGCTAGGTATCTTACTAGGCAGAAGAATGCATGGATACGACAGAAGACAGGAGTCACCAACGTAGTTCTTAAGGTCATCAAGTAAAAGTGGACTTGGACTGGCCACATCGCACGAACATAAGATGCTAAATGGACTAAAAAAGTTCACGAATGGCGAACAATAACAGGCCGAAGAAGCTTTGGGAAGCCCCAGACAAGGGGGTCGGATGACATATCGAAGGTTGCCGGAGGGTGGTGGATGCGGTCGGGACAAGATAGGGAGCAGTGGAAGTCTAAGGGGAAAACCAATGTCCAACACTAGACGCGAGAAGGCTGATAAGAAGAAGAAAGTTTATAATATTCCTACAATTAACTTCACAATTAATCCCTTTGCTATAGTCGTTGGTAGTGAAATAATAAGAATTAGCTGAGACAATCATGAAGTTAAACAAATAATTATATTACGAAGCCCTTCACAATCATAACGCGAAACTTTTGTTTTATTTATTATAATATTTCCATTTCCCTATTTCCTTTCATCTGATATTAATCAAATCGCCTGTATTATCATCAAAGCTATTAGTCCCAATTATTATTATTTTAAAGCAATATAAAGTTTTGAATTCCCCTTACCGCACCCCAACAAATCCCTTCGTTTTGATTGCCCTTCTTGTAAAATATGCTGGTAATTTATGATGTAATGTCACGCACATTCAACAAAACATTTAACTCCATGAGAACCTACACATTTATTTACCTTAAACATTCAAGGTTAACTTAACTTCAGTAGAAAAATAATATATTCTTTTGGCAAAAAACGAGTATTAAAAACTTCACAGTATGAGAAATTAAATTAAATGTTATTTTCAACTGAAAAACAACTTAATTTCTCAAACGAGGATAATTTTGTGGACCAAATACTCAACACAAGTGTATAAAATAATAATCAGAGGCGTCGCCAGCTTCTACCAAAAAATATACATGCGGCAATAGTTACAAATAAAGCCGTAGGCCAATTTTTTGCAACAGGGTCAGAGTCGTGAAATAAAGTAAGTAAGTGATGAGATTCACAGAATCTTGTGTAAATGCTGCGTGTGCAAATTCTCCTTGGGAAAATATTTGTAGCATTATTCAGAATTGGTCGCGAACCCGTTTTCTGAAAAATATACTAAACGTCTTATGGATCTTTCTCTCTAAAGGACGAGCAAGGTTATTTACGAACTCCTTACTTTTACAAGATACTCGAAAGTAAAGGCCAATTCCACTAGCCGTAAATCCCACGGGGTAAAATCATACACGTTTAACATTTGCATACAATTAATCAGGTTGAACGCGTTGATATCACTGTAATAAACTCGTACCATATTTCTTAAATTTACATAAATAGGTAGTTATCGCTTATCGCAAACAAATACTTTTTTTATGCTGAATTCTTAGTGCTATAATAAAACTCTTGATTGGTAGTACACCATTATGTAATGATGGAATAGAAACTTGTTAAATATTTATTGGCGTTAAAAGTTCGTAAACAAAATAATAACATAATAGTTAAATAATAATTATACAGTTACGTGTTCAGATGTAGTTAGTTTACATTGTAATGATCACACACACACTACACAAAGAATTCAGTGGTTTTATAAAATACATATTTTGCGGTTCTTACAGAATTGGGTTTACAAGGCCGACATAGATTTTCGTAAAATGATCAAAGTGATATGAAATAATATTACAAGAACTGTTTTCCGAATAATAAATTAGGATACAAATTATTAAAATATCTACTGAAGTTATGAATTATACTGATGTGTTTTACTTCGAATTATTAATAGGCATACATACTCGTAAGACTAACGTCATGCAAAAGCACACCGTACGCTGCTGTGAAAAATACTAAAACATACACTATGGAGCTTAGATAGGGAACGTTCAGGTTCACTCATAGAAGTTTATGAGTGAACCTGAACTGGGAGCCGAGGGGAATCTGATGAGTGCTGACCGACAAGATAAGAAGAAGACTCATAGAAGTGATTAAAAGATTAAGATCCCTCTCGTGGTATATCTTCGGCTAGTAAAAATTCTATACGAAAAGAGACAAAAATAAAACTTTCACTTGGCTGCGAATTACATCACGATATGAAAACTACCCGACTTTTTACATTGGACACATCTAAAATTACGACGAATTTACTGAGCTATTCCTACATTATTTAAATAAAATTATGAAACAATCGATGCAAACTCTTACTCCCTTATTCGTAGGTAAATATGGTTCACATGTGTTTTTGCACATTTATGAAAGGTGTAGATTCAATGTGTTATACATCACATTATGTTGCCCCAGGGTTTTGTTAGACCTTTCTTTTTGAATTTCGTTTTAAGCCATTATGGAGTACCCAAGTGCTCCTTTTAATATCGCTACTTAGGGATTATTTTACATTTAACATTACATCTTGCACGCACACATGATGTATTACAACGCAATTATAATAATGTATTACATTTCTGTTATAAACTTGAACTTTAACAAACCTTAATTTCTTTCCTAATGCGGAGCCTATTCGTGATAGTAGGTAGGCTTTTTATTATTTTTCTGCAATTAGGTTCCTCGTGACTAAGGATCGTGATCTCCAATAATTAAAATAATGCAACAAATATCTCGGCAAACTGCAGCTCGTTTACGAGGGTGGAATTGGATACTCCTTATTAACTCTTATCAGCCTTTTATCAGTCCATCTCATATGTGATCTACCCGAAACTACCTACATACCTACGTACAGGATTAACCCAGGCCTACTGGGTCTAATATAATATAGGAAGACATTCAGGATCATATCTAACATATTATTTTACGAGAATAAACGCCACGATGAAAGTTAGATCCGCAGAGGGCTTGTTTGGAATTATTGGAAATTTGATCATATGTATGTATGTTTCTATCTCTAGTATTTTTTGTTCTCTATATTCCCCACAACTAGCGTAATGTTTAAATGAAAATATCACAATACCGACAATCCATCTAGCTACATTTGAAATTACAATTCCCTTCAGTACAATTACAATGTCATCAACTGTTTCCAGTTTTATTTACCAACTTTATAAATCGATTCACATTTTCACCATTATTATTAACGTCGCGTGATAGCGTTATGTTGGCGCAGTGGTGCCTACCCAATATTATGGCTTTCGTAGATTTAACCAGAGGATAATTATATTTTTATAAATGAGCTTTAATTCTTGAGCATAAAGCAACCTAATGCATAGTTTCAGTTTCCGGTTGTTGGTGTTAATTAACTACAGCAAATTCTCATTATATTTCACGAAATGTTTTCCAGTAGTGAGCCAGGTGGGCACTTCACTTGTTTTGTTTTCAAGTCTCCCTCTTATAAAAGAAACTAATTAAGGCGATTTTTCAGAAGTTTTTTTTTTATAAACCAAGCAAGTATTATTCGTGATAATTACAAGTACTACTTCATTACAGTACATCCCGATAACAGGATAGGCAGATAATAATAAGTAATGCAGTCGGTTATTTTTGAAATCACAATTTCTTTGTAAGGTAAACGGAATTTTTCTGCAAGTTTATAGTTGAATTTTTAACAAGTAGTTATATCTCAACTAATATACAGCAGAGGATGGACCTTCCATCAGGCTTATGACTGATCGTCGGCTGGCTTAATGTGATCACTTTCCACTTAAGTAACATTCACCAATTCCAGTCCATCCATGGATTGATGGGTCATCAGCCTGATGGAAGGTCCATCCTCTGCTGTATATCAGTTGATATATAACTACTTGTTAATGCTGTCGGTGTTTTTATACACCATTCTCTTTGCGCATTTATATGACATTCGGAATGGGAGGCGCACTACACTGCTGAAGAAAGTGTGAAATGTCGTATGGTAGTTTTATAAGCAACCTTACAAGTACTCTCTTCACATCAATAAAAAAATCAGTGTTTTCAATCAATGTTTTTACTTACCCAGTTAGCGCGAATCTGGAAAATGCTTGCATAATCTTTGTACTGAGATCCCTTTCTTTAGCGTTGTACTGAAGAGACATGTTGAGAGGATGTCCAAAGACGTATTCTATTTCATCTCCATGCATTACTCCCATCCACTCGCCCCATAGTGACGTACTAGTGCGCTGGAAAAATAAAAACATCCAAATTAACCATAGATCTCGACAACCCTTACCAAATATCCTTTGGAAAAAATAGAGTAGATACATTAATAATAATAATAATAATAATCGGACAACTTTAGGCGCCGTTTAGCGATAAAATCGCCCCAAGGGCACCTTACATTTTTCTTTTCACCATATAGGATCGTCACAAACAGTAAAAATGATAATTAAATCACCACATAGGATTGATCCTTTATCTAGGGAGTGACCGTAAAAGATTTTTTATACCTAGTATAGATTACTCAATAAAAAAGTGAAAAACACCTCTGATCTTTTTTTCCGAAAGTTAGCAACTCGCTTCCCGAAAGTCGCGGAGAAAAACTTTTTTTTTTTGTATTGTGATGTGATGTGCAAATCTAGGGAATGAGTATGTGGCCATTGACATCGAACCCACGTCCA
Organism: Ceraclea dissimilis; assembly: GCA_963576895.1. Lineage (NCBI taxonomy): Eukaryota > Metazoa > Arthropoda > Insecta > Trichoptera > Leptoceridae > Ceraclea > Ceraclea dissimilis. Next base: position 4,817,082 of record OY756370.1, on the reverse strand, counting down.
CCAGCTTAGCAGGTGAGTACATTACCAACCATAGCGTACTACCGACCACCTCATATTGATTTCGAACGTATAGGTACTAAATTTATTTTCACAGTATGTGTGCCTTGTGCAAATGATTCCTGATTCCATTATGTTGAGTGGAACATTTGAATTGTGGTATTTTTTCAATTATTTAAACTCATCACGAGTCTGTTAAGTTTATTTTTCTTTGTATTTTTTATATAACATGCGTTACTCGAAGCACAAAAGGTTTTAATGAATAATTGATGTAATACAAAAGATGCCGTAATAATTAAATTCACTTATTTTTCACAGCAAGAATTCTTTTGAGAATAATTCATTACAAAAATGTAACCAGGGGAAAACATCTCATTTTTTACTTTAATTTAAATAATAATAGTAAGTTTTCGCACACAATTAAAACCAGTCCCTAAAAATGACGACGAAAAAATTGTTTAGCTCTAGCTGAAATGTTATTTTTTTAAATCACTGTAAATTTTCCAGTAATCAAAAAATGAATCCATTTTGACATATAAGAGTCTAACTATATCTCAATCTCCTATCACCAAGCGTATCTTTAATTCTTATGTAATAGTCCTCATATATTATTTCTCAAACCCAAAATGTGCTCAACAATATTAACCCACAAAATCATTAGGCATTCCTTACAACCTTACCCTTTTATTTTCTGCTTGTCTAAACCGTGTTACTACAAAATGATAGCCACTTTGTGCTTCTAAGTGTGAAACTAAGGTAATTTTACCCTAAATGCGTATTACCTATATATTACGTATAATAAATACGAATTGATAGGTGTATTGTACCGAACCGAAGTTATGGTAATTTTGATACCATAATAATTGTAAACATGATATATTGTTTTGACAGTTTTCGAAAGGTCATCATTGCGTGGTCGTAACAGATTGTACTCTGAGGTGTAAGAAGCATTAAGTAAGTTATTATTTTGTTCCTGAAATATAAATATTTGTACACTAAATTGAAATATTATTTTCCATTACAAATGTATTCAATGTTTATTATTACTAACTGTAATAAAATAAGGGAATTGTGATAGGCCTCTGCTAACTTTTATTTTTCTTTTTTGAAAAAAGGATCTGGGTTTAGATACATCACCCCAAATACTTTCCTGCACACCTTGCACTAGACTAAAAGCTTTTAAAAAAAAGTTCTTGTCGTCTTTCTCCCTTGGAGGAGGAATGGTAAGTTTTTGATGTCCATGTCTGGGAGGAAACTTCCCCGTGCGCCTGTGGTTGCGGCGCCTGTCCCGCCGCCCTGTGTACATCATGTTTCCTGGACCCTGAGCTTAGCTTTCTGGACCAATATCTATGTAAACTGTATATATGCTTTATTTCTACTGTTTTCTTTTCTTTTTTGTACTCATGTATGTATCTGTAAATAATTGTAAATATGTTTCCATCCTTGGACAAGGACACTGAAGGAATGTAAGTTAGGGGTGGGGTTTGTCGGGGGGCTCCCTTCTGGCTAACCCTGAGCCCACCTCTTAAAAAGATTTTGCCAAGAAGTGCGGGTAAAGAGGACGCTATATGCGCCTGTGCTACCCGGGGATGCGGAGGGCCTTAAGCCCGTGGGAGTCCTTCAATGAATGAAATAGACTAAAAGCTTGTGTCGCAAAGTGCGGAATACATCACCAGTGTCGGGGTTTAATCCTGGCACCTCCCGCTTGAGAGACTGCCGCCTCAACAAATTGCGCCAACCATGTACTCACTGTGCCTAGCGTTTTATATATTACTCATAATATATTGTTGTTGAAGAATTTTTTTAAAGAAATTATAATTCCTACGTAGGTATAGGTATGGAATATTACACCTGGAGCGGAGCACCATTAGAATCTACCTTGTTTCATCTATTATGAACAAAATGAAAAGTGATATTGTAATATTCTGTAGTATGGAGTAGTCGGCCACTATTTATTTATTCATTAATGGAACATGTCTCTCCATCTAGTTTACTTACACTCTCAGATATATGTAGCTCTACCTGCATGCTCTCTATTTTAATAATTTATCAGTTATTTCAAACCACGTCCAACTACAACATGTCACTGGCCACTCTGAAGACAAGAGATCCTGTTATTTAGGAACGTTCGTATTGTAGATACACAAAAAGTTAAGTTTGACTTTTTTTACTTGTTATACAAAATATTTTGTAAGTATTCTCCTTTCAACGTTATTAAGCCTATCGCTAAGTGCTCGTAAGTTGTCATTGAATAGAAAACTTGCTGCTAACGACGTTGAAATTTCCATAGGTACTTCCCTTTGGAAGAGATACCTTTATCATCATAACTGATGGGTAACTATGTACTGTGTACTATCATGTAGGTAGACAGCATTATTTTTTTATTTTTTTTATTCACTTACCAGACTGAGACGAATCTTTGTTAAGTTATTGTGCGCTCTAACTTAGTACAATGTGTGGCATGCGAGTCTTTTCAACAAATGTGTGTATTTTATATATTTTTTCAAAGATTCACGGATATTTGAGGCTTGGCAAAGCACACAGGGCATACGAACTACGAAGATAGCACTACATAAAAAAAAAAGAAAATATAGTAAAAATAATACAGTGATATGATAACATTAATATTTTTTTCTTCAGACATTACCACTAACCCACATTATGACAAAACGTAGTGGAGACTTGTTCAAGATAATATAATTATTAGGACAAAATCTTGGTAACTTTATCAACTAATTTACTAAAAGTTTTGTTATGCCTTTATACTCGCAACGTAAGTTAGAACAATACTATGTTAGACAAGACCAAATGATATATAGGTACTAGGTAGTTACTAAAGAACCCACGTACAAAGTACATTTCGTTTCATCCGTCTTGTCACACTTTTTGTATAGAATTACTATGTAGCCAGTGGCCAAGTTATATGAAACAAGGAGTAGTTAGTTATACAGTAGTGTTAACCCTGTCATAATACAATTTGCTTACTTCCTTAACATGCCTTGATTGTTTTCTTCGGAAAATTAGATGAAGGGTCTGAACCACAAATTAAAGAACATCTTTGAAATGCTTTACCCTAATTTATAAATCATTATCAATGTCAGGAAGACATTAGTTATCGTGGAACCAAATTGATACCGACAATTCTTACGGCCAAGGTGTCAATAATCCTACCTCTTAATAATAAAATATTAATTACCCTATCTACTAGTAAATATATATAATTCCAATGCTGTCCGTTTGCCATGTTGTGAATTTTTTTGGGAGCAGGTGATAAAATCATTTCTAACAGTTTTCTTCTTCTTCTTCGTCAGCCTTGGTCCCTCCACGACTGGATATAGGCCTCTTCCATTCGTTTCCAGTCTTTTCTATCCCTCGCCCACTGTCTACCCGCTACCGAGGTCACGTCGTCCGCCCATCTTTTCTGGGGCCTTTCGACACCTCTTCTGTTTTTCCTTTACGAGTCTGGGAGTCCATCTATTCTGGTCTTCTCTTGCTATGTGCCCTGCCCATTGCCATTTGAGTCTTGGTGTATGATCCATGACGTCGACAACTTGGGTTCTTCATCTGATTTCGTCGTTTCTAATTCTATCGCTGAATCTCACACCCAGTTTTAATATTTTAAAACATGTAGGTATTTATCAAATTATTGTAATGAAGTTTAGTCGACTTGAAGCTCGACTCAATATTGGTATCCATATGACAAATTGGGTCATTGGGGTATAAAATGTGAACGAAAAGTCTATATAAATAGTACTTATTGAGTGTAGAAGAGAAATCATTAAAACATGTTTTTTTTTTGTTTCGAGAACTACATTTTAAAAATACGTACAACTGATTAAAATTTTACAAAATTTCTTAATCACCATCATGTAAGAGATACCATATTACAAGTATATCACGTTTGTCTGGATAAATCCGTAAATATTCCTTTCAAGAAATTTAATCCCTAAGTAAGTAGTTTTACTTTATATAATCTGCGGAAATTACAAAAATGCCTCAAGACACGAGTAGTAGGTATTAAATCGTACAATCCTGCTGTAAGTTCTTTATGGAGAATTCTAGGCGAGTTTGATACTTATGAGAATATTTAAAACAATATTCAAGCCTATAATAAAATACTTTGAAATTCTCGTGGGAAAAACTTCAACACTAAATCCCATTTAGTAAAACAATACATATAGATACTTACCTGTATTCCTACATAACGTAGAGAAAGTTCTGAGGAATATGATACACCTACCCTGCAGTCCTACACATATTATGTAGTTGGAATAATATGTAAAGTACAAAGATCTATCCACATCACCGCAGCTATTTTACCCTTTATCGTTCCTCCTGTGAATTAGATTGCGAGCTTCGCTACTCAGAATGGTTTTGAAAATTCTGTCTGTTACTAAGAAGTAAGACATCCTGAGAAGGATGAGACCAGACGTCGTGAGTTTGTAACATCATGGAGTGAATTGATATTTTAATCGTAAATGACAATCAGTTCATTATAATAAAAGGGAATTTTTCGCAATTTCTTTACAATCCAGTCTAAGTAAATCTGTATAGTGTGCATTGATAGTCATTTGCTGATATTGTAATTAGTAAGACGATATTGCTTGTGCAACAAGCCCGCCGTCTGGCAATGTGTTGTTTCACGTCTTCTTTTCAGTACTGTTCTTATTATTGCTGTAACTATATTGTTTTTCATCAAATGTGAATATATTTTGTTGAACGTTTTTTCACCAGCTGACCTGTGATCTTTTCATTACGGGAACACTGCCGGGATTTTGTGTTTGTATGTAACGCTTAATAAAACAAGCAAGTCCCTAGCGACCAGAAGGAAACGGAAGGTATCATTAATAATCTACCAACAACAATATGAACGTAATGAAGCGACGGTTATGTCCACAATATAACGTCAACATGAACCAGTTCACGGTTATTCAACAGAATGTACAATGTTATTTCATATATACAAAATATATTTGGACGTCAACTGTAAAGCGCTTTTTACTCGCTTCATTCAGAATGGAGAAAATTATTTTATAAAACACAATTTTCTTGCACTCTTCAATGGAACATTCTGTCTGCTCATTTCATACGGAGAGTAATAAATAAAACCAAGTGAAAATTCTGCAAAAATGTATACAAATCATGACCACTGTAACTGCAGCTGTGGATGATTCGAAGTAAAACGAAAATATTCTGAAAAAATGACGCTTTGGTTGATATTAATACACATCTTCATATGTATGACACCTAGTACACATAAAGATTTAAATATCTGTTGAACTGAAGTGTGAGATTTACTGAGCTATAGAATAAATAAAACATCGTTAACACAAAACAGCCTGCTTCTCACGCTAACAGTATCAACTTACCTTTTGGAAATAGACAAATTACTTCACAGCACCTTCGAAAAAAAATACATTTCAGTTTTACTCACCAAATCACAGTACAAGGTACCTAGTAATATGAATGTATACTCATTCAAGTATATGTAACGGTATTGTCCCAAAATATACCTACTAGTTACCAATATGTTATAACGGAATGAAAATCCTAATGCTTTATAAGCTTTGCTTCATTTTTTCTCAATCGTAATAACATTGTGTTGAAAATACAATTTACTTTTATGTGCGTCTATTTCCCTCACGTGACGTTATCGTGGAATGCCACCAAGCCGTCTAACAAAACCTCCACCACGTCGCCAGCTTGGCATTCCATTACACGCGTGACATATGATTTAAAGAAGTATAATATACATTTCAATGAACACAATTTACTGGTTCATATGTATCTGCTATATATTCTTAATAAAATTTATATGCTCATACAAACCGTAACCTTGATATCCTTTAGATTTCAAATATATAGGTATTTCGTGTGGCTTCTCCCACCGTTGGAACATAAGAGAATTATTCTGTTCATGCAGAAGAAATGTGCCCTACAAAGCAACATCCAGGCTTCAAAGCCATTCAAGGGCATTGGGTTCCGCATTGTGGATATCTGTATATGGTCCAGGAAATGCTCCCAAAGGACAGTCTTCGACAATGTGCTTGATGGATTGCACTGGCTCTCCACAGTCACATATTTAATGTTTTGGACTTCATACGGGATGTTCAATATGCAGTAGATTTTGATCATATTTACACATGTTGTATAGCGACAACGTTACTACGTATGATAAGAACAATATAGTTTTGAGAGATATGACAATCTTTATACTTATACATTGAGTACAATGGGGGATGAACATTATTTTTTTATTCAGTGCAATACCAAATTCTTCTCAGCTCAATGCTAAATACCATGTTCTTACTTCATTATCAAGACAGATGGTTTGCTTTGGGTGGTAAATTTATCCACTAGATCGTAGAGGAAACAGAGGCGAAATCGGATATCATGACGTTCTGTTAACTCGATTTATCTACCAGGGTCAAGTTTATCTAGGGCGAGACTATAAGAACCTTAGAACGCACAACACAGTGAGACATTGGGACCGGGACACCAACTGCCCTTTTGCCAGTGCAATCTCCTCTCTGTGGAGGGATCCAAGATGACAATTACACCTCCTCGTCTGCCAAGATATGGCGGAGTGGTGTGATGAAGCGGACCTACGAGTATATAGGACCTACAAAGCGATTGCTGCCGTAGTGTATTGGAGTGAGTTAGCTTAGGGTTAACGAGTTCGTTAAGTAAGTGAGTAATGAGTATCTAGCGAACAAAACTTGATTGATTGGTCCTGTCTATATTGGTAGCTTTCAGAGTCCGCAAGAATGTCCCGCCTCATTCTCTATATACTATTCGGATGTTTGTTAAAAAAATACGGCTTTCTTCTCGATCAACGACAGCAACTGTCACCAACCCTTTTCAAGAATAACCTGTTATATGAACAGAATTAAATATTTTTATATTTTTTTCCAACCTTAAGACGACCCTTGCTTCTGTTATCACGTATGCGTAATATTTCACAATAATGATTCAAGGAAAGGATTCAGAAAACTTGGACCCACTTCAGTGTAGAATTTTATTTACATGGTTTTATAAGGACCATAAATTATGTTATTTTAGTCAATCTTTCGAAATTTAAGCAAGAAAATTTTCCCCAGTATACATGATATAATACTTGAGATATTCTGCTATCGCGTTATTCGCGTGAGGCACGAATGGCTATAATGGAACTCATACTTCGGCGGTTCTGATTAACTTCCAAAAAGTAAACAAATATGGGACATTTTCATAAATGTGTACATTGTGTTGTACCTTATTTGATATTCATACCAAATTTTCAAGGATATTAAAAGATTTCCAAATAATAAAGTACATCACACTATTTAAATGAGATTTTTGAAACAGAGCACTTATATTAATATCGTAGAGTCTCTGAAAGAACGTTGGGAAATATGCGTAAAAGGTAATACGCACTGTAAATGTGACAAGGGAAAATTAATACTGAGACTAAGTAACCTCCCTATGTTCCCTCCCAGAACGTTAATATATGAAACGTAACAGTAAATTTAACAAAAATGAATATTCTTTTAACAATCTGCTACCCTAATTAGCTTAACTTGAAAAAACGAACGCGTCTGTGAAAAGGATTTTCAGCACAGCAAATCCTGTTAATCTTTCTTATCCTCTTCATTTTTTTCTCTCCGCGAGCATTTTAGTAGTGTAAATATTTCTTTTTTTTTTGTATATTCATAAAAGGGAAACGTAGAGTTAAACTTACGCTCATCACATTCAGTGACCTTGTCCAGAGTAGTATGCATATAAATATTTTACGAGTATATCTTGAGTGCTGTCGTAAAGAAAAAAATACGATGTTTGTATATTTGAGGTAATCTTGAAAATGGCCTACGTATTTAAATAATTCCTTCACCATTGGGAAACCTTTTTTCTCTTCCCCATCTCGCTGTAAAAGGATTATAAAATTTATCGTTTATTTTCTTAACTTCCACCTTTATTTACTCTAATAAATTAAGTAATTAATTTCTTGAAATTACTTATACTTCTCCCATTAACTTCACAACAACTGACGGTTTTAAAGACCAATCAATTTAATAACAATTTTTATTATAATTACATCGGTTTCAAAATTTCCTTAAATATTGAATTCAGAAAACGGAATTAATTTTCGTTTCCAACACCTAATTCTAGATCATTAATTTCGGCGATTTTTCAGAATATGTCGCGAATACTCGTAAATACATATCTCGTCATCCGTTATCGTGATTTCCAGAAAGACAGAATCCATAGAAACTCCAAAAACCATGCATTCAGCATCCTGTTTTCAGTAGAATTTTCGCAAAAATTAATAAATAAATAGCGGCGCATTCTAAATGGTGATTACATCAATACTTCGGCTCAGCTCTCAGTGATCGGAGCAAGCTCAATTTCGCGTGGTACTCGTATATATCATTATAGAACCTACTACCAACTCACCAGAAAAAATTGTGCCTATATATTATATCTCTTCTGTGCGTCTTTTAATTGACAAATTCCTGGTACTTTTTGCGCACACAAGACGGAAGCATCTCCCTTTAAAAGACCTATTAAGCACAGGTGCATTATGAATTTCTTGTTTGATCTGACGATAGAAAACAATTGCATCGTTTATTTGAATTTTAATTCAGTTATAGTATAGGCTAATAAGATACTAATTAATATTGTTATCAAATTAAGCGCATTTTAATGTCTACAACACCCGCCTATGTGCTTTATACTCATATTATGATTTCATGTTACGTGTATTACAGCGATGCGGAGATAAGCCGAGTAGTTGTTACGACCTACACCAAGCTCAGTCAAAGCCTTGGTGCTTACAATCGACATAGTACCCGATTTCCTCCGTGACCTTCAAACATCAATACAAAACCTTTGGTATAAGATAGAAAACCACACCATTCATATTTTTAAATAAATTTATTATTTTTTGAAACACTAATTTTTACCGAATTATTTAATTTCGCAAAGTTTTAAATGGCTACTACAACATACGAGTAGGTACTTAATAAATTTTTGATAATTTTATTTTATAAATCAAATTAAATTTATTAATTTTGATAAATTTATAAATTCTGGTCCCACGTAATGGACGCTTATTGTAATAAACTACCTACACTACAGGGTTACTTTAGTCAAAAAAAGGTTTCTCTATAGAAGGTACGCGGACAACCTTGAGTTATCTTTCCTTCCGGGAAATGGAGGGGAAAATATGTACTTCATACATGGTACATACGATCATGATACATCGTAACATCAGAATCATAAGGATACATCATATTAGTAGGAGAATAGGTGTTCAATCAAAAACAACACACGGTACGGTAGCCCATGCAATGACTGAGTCCTCCGCAAAGAAATAACTAGAATGAGATATGTTCACTCCAGAAAAAAAAATATGATAGTATTTTTTACAAAACTTCTACTACTTTTCTTCATTTGCGTGGATAAATGAAAAAAAAACTACACCCACTGCAAGCTTGTGCTTTATCTAAATTGTATGTACAATCATGAAACATACAATAAACCATATGTAGTACAAAAATAAAGAACACCATCTATTCACACGTTTCTTTCCCACATTATCAAAACACTTTTATTAATTCGTATCTGTTCATTTATATTCGAATCTAATCTACGAATCCAATTGTTAAAAACCCCTGAAGGGAAATCGATTATGCTTCAGGTAGGACTTGGGTATACCGAAGTAGGGTGTTAAGGGGATGAGGATAGAATGGTGAGGGGCGATGCGGGTGTTAGAGGAAGGAAGAGGGTTGGAAAAAGGAAGAAGGTCGAATTCTTGAAACATTGGTCATGTTTTGTCTGTCGTATTACATTATAAGTATCCCTACTCAATTCAATTGATTGACATAGAGGTGATAATTAATAGGTAGCTTATCTGTATTAATATTTATATTATTATGTGATTATTAGGCCGGAGTGTCTGTCATTACATAGTATTATATGTAATTATAGCTTACCTGCTGTCAAAATGTCACTTCATTTTAATTAGACTTTAACAATTATTATAATTATATATACCTGATATCCTTTGGATATTTAAATTTTTTATTCAGTGCTTAGCTAATCGTAATTACTGGGTAATTCATTATTGTTTTGACATACAATCTTCACTTTTTATGTCTTTTTAATGTGAATTAATTAATTACTGGTTTTATAATAATTGGAATTTCATGAATTTATTAAAAGCTTATGAATTATTTAATTAGTTATAGTACTATATAATTTCTTTTTTATGTTCATCTACTACCTACGTATGATGCTCTCTACTCCCTACACCTCTACGGACCTTACTCACGGTAACCGGCTAAATAATAACATTAGATATGAAGAAGAAAGAAAAGGTATAAGTACACTCGTAATTGTACGTAAAATGAAATCATAGTCCTCTCGTCTCGACTTCCATAAATAGTCACAATGCGCCACTGATTCCAAGCAAGCCACTCTTTTTATGCGATCATACAAGTCAATTCTACTATCTCATTATTGATTTGTATTTATTTATTATTATAGTTTATTATTTAGCTTGTTCAAGAAACAAGATAATATGCTTACGTTGACAATATTAATAGGTAATAAGTTATGCTCATTAGCGCGAGCTCATCTTTATACTACAGCGATATCTTTCAGCTAACACAGTAGCACATGTTCATTGTTCGTGTCATTCTCATAATTAAAATTGTTAAGTTCCATATGGTCCTCAAAACATGATAAAGGTCATTGTAAAATAAACGGTATTTATTTTAAAAGAGGTCGAGATTCCATGGGAATACAACAGGTTAAGAATAATTTATCGATGTTATGACATTGACCTATGTTAGTATTATAAAATATTTATGCTATAATATTAAACTCGCGTGACAGCTGATTTATTCAGAACAAGTTCGAAGTACGAGTATATTACAAGAAAAAGTATATTCGTTGTTTGACGTACTTTTGACAAGTTTGTTTTTCGTCGTAAAAAAAACATCGATGTATTATTAGTGCGAAAAATTAGAAGGTTAACTTATACTCGTACATACTATTCCCCAATGGACATCACAGACACAAAGTACTTGGAAGGACAGAAAAAACTACTTTAAAAGGCAAATAAAAATGTCTTCATACCCATATCATAAGCTCACTGTTACGAGTATTTTTTGCTACATCTTACTGACACATGTGTAACTTTTGAAGTCGAATGTATCCTACAAGCGTTAAAAATATACCAAATTATCTATCTTATCAGCATCTGTTAAAAATTTCCTTCATCTTTTTTAGCGTCCCCTGAATTCCTCCAGTGGCTGGAGGCACTGGATGTCAGACTTTAACGATGTGACAACACTTCGACGTTGCCAAACGATAAATAAATAAATAAGATTCCAACAGTATATTTCAGAAAATATAAAACGTATAAAAAAATAGGTAACTGTAATACAAAATTTTTAGAAACTCGAAATTTTGTCGATTAATATGGACCAATCATTAGTCGATGAATTTTCAAGAAATTTTTCATTCTCTACTCTGAAAAAAGCAGTGTGCTGAAGAAGTTTATAGCAGTGAACTATGAAATAACAGGCGTTACCTTGTTCTAATCACGAAAGAACACTTGGTTTTGGAAATAAAAATGCTTCGTAGGTAACACATACTGTAATAAAAATACTATCTACCTATTGTAAACAAAATAATATAAGCTAAAATTGACATAAATTGACGAGGTAAAATATATTAGGATGTTCATACTCGCGTAGAAAGTCATTTTTATTACTTTTTTTATAAAAAAGATCTGGGCTTACACAAACTTAAATACTTTCCTGCACACCTTGCACTAGGCTAACAGCCTGTGTCGCAAAGTGTGCAATATATCGCCAGCGCTGAGGTTTGAACCTGGTACAACCCACATTTGATGTTCTATAATCCATTCCAGAGACCTTAGTCAATTTAGTTTGCGAACGATTGCGACTGCGCATGTTACTTTCCATATTCTCCAGAGAATATTGCTTACTCTTTATGTGGTAACAGTTTAACCAGTTATTTGAAACATTATCTTCCATTTCAAATCTCTTCCATTTACTGATATTCATAATTTTACATTAAAATAATCAACAATATCATCACCTTTAAGAGGGAAATCTCTTGCAAATGATGTAATAACTCTTGTAAAACATTCATTAGTATTACTCTTACACGTGTACAATGTCGGATACACACTCAAGTATGAGGATTTGAAACAATTAGGAAGATAATAATAACTCATAATCATCTTCACAATACATCTTCACAAAGCGTGTAGAAAATTGGTTTAGAAATATATATGGAAGCACGTTGGCATCAACAATACATTTTAATTTCATACCTACTAGCTAAGTTCCCGTGCTTCGCAACGCCAAATTTGTGAAGTAGATCGACAGTATGACCCGAACCACATTCGTCTATTAATTCATTCTGAAACTTTCCAGAAGGTTCTGCAATGTTCTGTTAACCTCCACAATTTTCTAGAAGGTTATACAAAGTTCGCTTTGTTTCCACAGCCTTCCAGAAGATTCTACGTAATTATCTGAGCACTTGGATCCCTTCGTTCTGATTCTCACACTATGACTTGACCGATTCAAAATTTGACAAAAGATCTGTATATTCTGCTCGTGAAGATCTTTCATGAGACACCAAACACGGTGGTATGCGGTGACCGGATCCTCTTGATCACTTGGTGTCTCCCGAAGGCTTGAGCTGGACAAAATATGACTTACTATCTGAATTTCCTTTCTAACGCCCTTTCGTACGATATCAAACACGACCCACACAACCCTTGGATCCCCTCATCAGCAAAATTTCTCAGAAGGTTCTTGATTTCCAGAAGATTTTACCACACAGTATTCGTTTCCTGATAGCAAGGTATTTGTGTACCAAGTTTGGTCGAAATCTTCCAGGCGTTTCAGAGTTATGGTGGAACAAACATACCTACATACATACATCCATTTTATTATACCTATATAAGATAAGTTAGTGTACTTACAATATATGTATTTATATCATAACAGTCCAGTAAGTGTGTTACGTATGTATAGTATACGTCGAATTAGAGAAAATGTTTTCTTATTATAACTTGCTTCATGCAATATGTAGTCATTTTAGGAAACCAACCATCTTATAAAAATGCCAAAGCTAACAAAAAATCCTTAATAGCAAAGAGCCCGAAAACCATATATGCCTACACCATCACATTATTACGATAGTGGTGTGCCAAAGACCTACCTACATATTAATATTCCTCACGTATCTTTTATAGTTTTTCCCGAAAAACATACAATCGGTACAGTAAGAAAGAGAAATGCCACATAACGTCGCATTTTCACTGTATACAGTGCGGCTGAGGGCATGGCCCCCCTGACGTTTGTATGAAGATTATATCTCAAAATGAATTCACCGTGTGATCGTTTTAAAAGTGTGTTTTAAGATTTTTAAGAGCGTTACGCGGTAAGAAAATGCAAATTACTGTCGTTTATAGAGAGACACGATCGTCACTTGAGATAGAAAGTACCATTCCTGGTTCTACATTTTATGATTTTACAGATGTGTGAAATGTATAGAGAGATCTTTAAATGTTGTTAAATAACTACTTTGACAAACAGATATAATAATAAGGGATACATTATAAATTCCAACTAAACTAAATAATTACAACATAAGTAAGCTAACTTTCACTAAATTCGGTATACATTTATATACGAGTGCCACCACATTTTATCGCAAAATATCGCGATGTAGGAACGATGCTCGTCTTGTCTAAAGCACATCTCAAATTTAATTAAGTCCCCCCAGATAATTTAATTTACATTCTCGAAATTCATTACATTGTGTGTAGACCCGGGATGTCGAATACGGGATTTGCGAATAATAGAATCCCGCGTGGAATACTGTGGGACGTGGGTATATAATAATGGCACTATTGAGTTTTCGAATTTTCAGCTACGGTGGAGGTCCATCCTCGTGAGTATTCGTCAAATTCTATTGAATATTCACGGAAACCGTATAGTTATCTATTATTTTCGAAAAAATACAACTATCGACTACCTAGACATCATAGTTGTGCTGAAGAAGATTCGATTTTTACAGGACGACAACAACCCACTCTACACAATTTATCACCATAACCACCCATTACAAGATATGTAGTAAGAAAATATGTATTCGATTGTATTCGAGAAAGTCAATTACAATAATCGCTACCCCGACCCAATAATCCTGGATGACAGTGCATGGCCTACTTATTATTCGACTTACAAAAATAATCACCTTTAAAATAGTCGACTTATCTATCAACTTATTACTTTGTGTGGCTTCGATTATATTATTCAATAGTTTTATCCAGCGTAAGTCGATTATTTGCAATCGATTGTAAATTATGAACGATTTCCACTATTTCGACTTTAAAATATGGCACTATCAAACATCACTAGAAGACACCCGCTGTCGAGTGATTTATGATTGCTTTGTAGTCAATATATTGAAAAATTTATTGCATCACGAATTACATCAAAACCACAATGGTTTATGTGTGAGACAATAATAGTAAACTAAGAATAAGTGATCCAAATTGATTTAGACGACAAGAATCATAGTAGTATTACACTATTACGAGAATGCACCTACAATGAAAATAAATCGTACAATTTTTTAATTAATATATTTTTTTTTTTGAAAAAGTAGTGATAAGAAAATTTAATTTAGCATATTCTAAATGCTTTCCAGATATACAACAATAACCTTTGAAAACCAAATTCCAGTAAAATTCCTGAAATGTATATCCTCTCGCCTTTCACTTTTACGTTAATTAAAAATACACTTTGACAAATAACTGAGCATCAAAATTTACATGACTTGACCCAATTCTTTATAAATAAAAGGCGCAGTATTACACTTGACAGCCTGAGGTCTTGGTATATCTAATACTAAATGTCTGTATTAAAATATTAGGTATACAAATATTAGGTCAAATTTCAAACAAATATCGGCCATAACCTTTCGATACTAAGAAACCAGGACATCAATTAATTTCACATTCCTTTTTACTAATTGTAAAGTAAATTTCGACTACCTTGCTATCATTCCGAAAAACGATCGTTCCCAACATTTTAGGTACATATCTCTAAATTGTATTACCACATACCCAGAAATAATTTTAAGTATAAAGTATTTTCTTGGTATGTAATAAATGTGAGGACTGGCTAGAAGCATTGATCGGTTTTGGCTATAAACCTTGGCGAAGTGAAATGACGAAATGTGAAATGGCGAAGACTAGTGACCTCCCATTAAGTTCCGTTGCGGAATGGAAAGAAACAGCATATAAAAAATATTTTATTTTCCTTAAAATACCTACTTTTTATTTCTTACTTTGGTGTAGGCAACAGTATGTAATTTATATACCTAGTTACGTTTATTGTCTTTCAGCATCGCACGTCAGTTGACGAAAAAATCATTACATCACTTCATGACAAAAACAGCAGCTCTATCATTATATCACACAACCCACTTAAGTAAATCATGTGAACACTGTACATCCCACATTTATATACAAAGATAGTAAGATAAATGAGATTGAGCATAGAGGTGTATGTGCGTGTGTGTATAGAAGACACAAAGATATAATATTCCACCCGCTAAAGAGAATTATCGGAGAGTCTTACGTTGTGTAGAAAAAATATATGAGAGCGCTCGAGGAATTTTCCAGAAATCAACCCTGCCACGTCTCGACGTACCTACTCGTACGTAATGAAAAATGTCCCGCTTTTTACCTTAACACTATATTATTCACTTGAATTTTTTTTTTCAAGATATGTTTTTCTTTTACTGTATAAAATATGCACGACACACATTATTTTTTTACTTTCTAATATCAAGAAAACTCATGGGACAAATGTCAGACATCCTGGATTATAGTAGAAACATGATATGTTTTTGTAATACAAATACTCGTAAGGAAATATTATGTAAGTATTCATTTTATTCTCAAACATATCCATTTAATTTATTATTTCTGACTTTCCTACTAATGGACATGCGGTCTCTGTACTTCATACATATTTATATAACTCTACACTGCTTCAGTTTCCTGAAGAATGTATTCATAAAATATTTACAATAAAATACTTCGTGCTTCTCGATACTATCAAGTTAAGGTTTTAAGGTAAGATTCTGAATATATTTACCGTTTTAAAATAAGCTATTAGGCCTAGACAATAAGATGCTGATGTTGCTTACACGTACGTTACTCTCGACAGGCCTAATGAAGAAAGAGGACCCGAGCCGCCGACCCCATGTAAGTGGGATATGGTGTGGAGAAGAAGAAGAATAAAGCTAACACGAGTCTAAACTTTATTTTTTTATCACTTACCTACTTATACACAAATTTCTGACCGATATAAGGCTTCATTGTAACATAACTCCCTCCCAACAGCTGAAAAATTTCACAAGATATAATACGAGTACAAATACGTGGGCACTGTTTGTAAATGTTATTGTGTTTATGTTGCCTTTAACAAGTTTTATATTTTCGAGTAAAGTAGAAAAGAATTTTATAAAATCATATCAAAGAGGATTTTCTCGTTTAGTTTTGTTTACTTCACGATTCGGAGATTTTATTAAAGAGAAAGTAAATTTTCTAACTTTTCTTCTTAAACTAACAAAAATGCTTTATAACCCTAAAAATCTGACTTAAAACAATATCTACATAATCCTATATAACACTATTTTGTTTACGTTTTATATAGTAGTATAGGTGTGTTTTTGCTTTTGTGGCTTTTTAGCAGATGTATATAATATGTATATTATTGCTGCTTTTTTGTTTGCCATAATTATTTTAAAGTGGACAGATTATTGTAAATATGACATAAATATGACGTTGTTATGTGAGCACACGCCGACAAGTTACTCTCTTGAATTTCTATATATTGTATACATATTTTATTTCAAATAAAAAAATGAAAAATCTTGTATCGGTGCATTGTGTGTGAGATTGTGAGGCGATCATTATTTTTGCCATATAGCCTTTTTTATTTAAAAATCATAAAAACAAAAAAAAATGTCAACTGCGAATATGTTCAATTGTTCAATCTCTTTTTCCGAGGATTAGATTGCTACGAGCATTAATAAACTATCACACCAGTTTCGCATTTATTCTTTACAGAATCTTATACCTCACATTATTATTCAAATATTTGATAATGAAAACGCGAGTACAAACGTCATTTTCCTAGCATTTGATGTTGTTATATTATTATGTTGGTACCTGTGTTTGTCTCCAATTGAATGAAGTTGATGGATAGCTTTTTGTATTGCGGGTAGGGAATCCAATCCCGCAAACGCGGGATCCCGCAAATGCTGGATCCGCGCCTTTTTTTGCGGGATTCAAAACGAGGGATTAGTCATGCGGGATCCCGCATGTTTGCGGGATCCAAAAAGCTTATTATTTTCCATCTTTCTTAGGCCCATCCGGACAGCTGTCGTTAGTTTTTACAATTATCAGCATATACATTACTACAATTCATATCGTAAACAAAAAATTAACATAATCGCATCATCACTATCAGACATGAAGTTAGAAAGCTCGGAGGTACCATTCCTAATCCTACGCCATCAGATCAATGCCAATCAGAATGTAAAAATCA
This sequence comes from Ceraclea dissimilis, assembly GCA_963576895.1. NCBI lineage: Eukaryota > Metazoa > Arthropoda > Insecta > Trichoptera > Leptoceridae > Ceraclea > Ceraclea dissimilis. The sequence continues at coordinate 4,799,428 of OY756370.1, read as the reverse complement.
ATTGTTTTAACATTTCGTCAATTGAGTAAAATACTTTACCAACGAGGTAGGTACTTCTTCACCCCTTCGCGGAAAGCCGGATCATCCAGCGATTTGAACTCTCCGGGAAGCATGTTTAACATACGCACACTGAGACACACGAAGCTTTTAGAGATCTTCGCTAGTCTGTTCCTTAAAGGTCTTATGTCTTATTTTGACCTGGTACCTTTTGACCCTTGAGTTGTGATACTCTGAGTTCAGGGGAGTATTATGTATAAACACTCTAATATGAAGATGCTAGGTATGGTGAGCACTGCTGAGGAGTTCCTTAAAGGAATCTTGACAGGAATCTCTGCGATTCATGCCCAGCATGATTCTCACTGCTCGTTTTTGCAATATAAAAACACGCGTCTGCCCCCCTCCTCCAGACATAGGACATAGGACAATGCTGTGGAAGTATAAGTAAAATGTACAGACTTTTCAAGTCCACAGGTGAGCCTATTTTTTTAATAGCAAATATAGCCGGATTTACCTTCCTTCAAAGTACCTCAATGTGCGGAGGCCACTGAAGCGTTCGGTCTATTGTTAATCCAAGAAACTTATTTTAGTCAACTGGTTCAAAAGATGGACTAGAAAGTGAGTCCATCACTGGATCCACCCCCAACGGCCACTTAACAGAGAAGAGAATATCGCCGGTCTTCGTCATATTTAATTCGAGACCGTTGACACTAAACCACCCTCTCGCCCCGTTCATTTTTTCACCCCGTTCAATTTCAAGGTTTTCATCGCGGCATCCTTTTTTTTGGAATATTGTATTTTAGTAACAGGGATGTATCATCCGCAAACATTACAATAAAATCATCCTCATCAACACTGTTAGGCAGACCATTGATATTAATGGGCCCAGTATTGACCCCTGTGGGGAGTGCTGGAGGATGCTGTTCAACGTCCTGCAAACATTGACCTTGTCAATGACTATGTTTATTTGGATTCCCTTATCAATGTCGGAGGCACGAGCGACCAAGAGGTGAACCGCCGCATCCTACTGGCAAAGAGCGCAATGAGTCGTCTCGACAAGATCTGGAAAAGCCACGACATTTCTAGGTTTACCAAAATGAGGCTGGTCCGTTCGCTGGTGTTCAGCGTCTTCCTCTACGCCTCAGAGACATGGACTCTGAGAGCTCGAGAACGTGACAGGATTGACGTATTCGAGATGTGGTGCTGGAGACGTTTGCTCCGTGTGCATTGGTCCGAGCACAGAACCAACGAATCAATCCTGAGAGAGCTCGGTGTCTCCACTCGCCTGTCCACAGTGTGTGAGCAGCGTACGCTCCGTTTCTTTGGCCATATTGTGAGAGCGGGTCCAGACAGCCTGGAGTGCCAAATCATACTTGGGACGGTTGACGGTAGGAGGGGAAGGGGACGACTACAGATAGGTGGACAGATGTGGTCAAAAGGGTCACGGGGACCAATTTGTACAAATCCACAAGGATGGCGCAGGACAGGGAAGGATGGGCGAGACTCATCCGTGAGCATGGTGGTCAGGATCCTCGTAACCGCGGGACCGACTGAGAAGAAGATTGATCCCTGTAGTACTGCAAATCCAAATGCACTAGGAGCTGTTATAGATCTGACATTGTTAATTTCTGTTAGATGGCATCTATTATCAAGGCATGACTAAAATAAGAGTTTTTTCCTTATCTCGTACCCCGTAAATATATATTTTTCTATTAGAATCGAGTGATCCCGCAATCCCGCAAATCCCGCGGATCCGCGGGATTGATCGCCTCAATCCCGCAGGCTTGCGGGATCGCGATTTCGATGCGGGATTGGATTCCCTAATTGCGGGTATTCAGCCGTGCTGAGAGGACTTGTTAATTAATATAATTAGTTCGCATTCATGAATGTATTATATTTATTACGTTACAAACCAAAATACTTGTAATGGCAATATTACTCGTACACAGGTGGATGTCATAATCAAAATAGAATAAAATTAGTTCGAACGCCAAATAATATACTACATGTTGAAAAAATGATTATTAAATGGAGGAGATAATTCTAAAATGGTTTAACAACATGAGTCATTAACTTATTCAATTAGAGTTGATATACTTTTCAATAATATTCTAATAAAAATGTATTCAAGGTGAGGGCAAAGTTATAATGGCTTATAGAGAAACTCGATGCTCCAATGCGATGCAGATTTAATACAATACGAGACATTCCTTTTTACATTCAGATTTTTCAAATTACATTTCGCTTTATCGAGATTTGTTGGAAAAGTAATAAATTATTCAACATCTTTATAAAATATACCGAGAAGTCGCGCTTTCACTATTGGTTTTGCTCAACCGACGAAAATATTGTCGTTGTTATCATAAAATGATTTTTTTAATTGGCATTCCACCCATAAAGAACGAGTGATCTCTAAAATACTTTGTAGATGCTTCACAAACAATTTTTAACGGTAAAAGACAATTTTTGACTACAAAATTGAATTTGGTCACTCGAGGGTGAAAAATCTAATAAGCTGTTTGCATAAAAATTTTACACGCAAAGTCGAAGCAAAAACAATCTATAAAGTAAGATTTAAGTTACTGATTACGGACTTCTAAAGATCAAATCTATTTATAAAACCACCAACACAGTATTTAAAATTATATGTATTGCAAATCAAGGATATCTGTTTATTTATAAAATAATCTGTGGAGGAGGATTTATTTTGGATTCTAATTTGTTGTCCATTTCATGGATTTCTTAAATAATGTAGGCCACCCTTAGAGTATCAGCCGACGAATTCATTATTTTTGAACACCTACATAAATTATTGCCGTTCTGAAATTTGTGGAAAACTTTTATTTGATTCACTGAATTCAAATATTGCGCTAAGTATTTAATGAAAGAAAATTATCTTTTCGTTTAACTATATGACTTTATAACACTGAATATGACGCAACCATGAAACGGTTGGGTCGTGACTTCCTTTTGCACTTAAAATTCTAGAAATGTAAATTAATGCCTAGCTGATTATTTTAAGTAATATTAAAAATATCAATTTATCTTTGGCACAAATTTGAACAAAATATAAAAATGATAAATTTTTCCGCGACCTTTGATAAATAATCACAGTTATATGCTTTCTTCTAAACGAAAACAGTGAGAGGTGATTTTAATTCTGCTTTATAGAATTCGAACGTATTTCAGCCCTTGAGACGTGGTGTCAAACAGACGCATGCTCAAAATTCACTGGATAGACCACATCACGATCGGCAAGGTGTTGAGTAAGGCTGGAGAGACAAGACAAATCTTGAATAGGATTGCCCAACAGAGAGCGCAATGGACAGACCACAACATCAGGCACCCCGGGCTGCTCATCACCATAACGTAGCAGAAGGAATGGCAGAAGGCAGTAATGTGAGATGTCGCCTTGAAACAGTTATATGGACTAGATCAGGGGTGTCAAACTCAATTTTGCAGAGGGCCGTATATTCAATTTAGAATGTGTAGGCGGGCCAGATTCAAATAAAAAAAATGTACTTAATATTACAACACTTTATTTATTTAATTTATGTGACAGCAAAAATTTTAATAAGAATTGATGTAGCATAAAAAACGTGTGAATAGCGCCGCAGGCGAAATTTTTTTGTGAGTCATAGTGAAGAAGGTCATGATGCAGTTTGTTTATTTGAAAATGTATATAATATTTTGCACAATTTATGCATGTAAATTTATTTTTATAAAAAAGGATAAAATAGCGCCGCAGGCAATTTTTCTATGAAACTGATGGATTTTCGTACTAATTTTAGAAAATTATGATGAGAAAAAGAGGTTCATTTGCAGAGGAATCGAGTGAAGTCTAAAAACATGATTCTTCTTTCTGTGATACATTGCGATCGCGGGCCGTATTGATACTGCCCGGGGGCCGGATGCGGCCCGCGGGCCGTATCTTTGACATGACTGGACTAGATTATTGAGAGCGTGCGGTGTAGCACCTACACTAAAGTGAAAAAATTGGCGGACGGCGTGGAAATAAAGAACGAAAATGCTTGGTGCAAACCAATCTGCAAGACTGTAACCACATCATTATCAATTCTACAAAAATTTTACCACACCAGAGAACCTAGCTTTGATATTTCTTTCTGTCGCAGTACCTGCTCTAAAAAATCACATCGATATTATCATATACATGTAAATTACAGATTGATATAGATACTTAATAAAATAAAGCGAACGTAGTTACGTAATAATTTAGCCAATTCTAAATTTACAGATTTCAGTAATAACAAAATGTCATCTCATGACCTACACTATATAAAATAAGAGCTGAACTTGAAATGTGAGAAAGGCATTTTACATTGAATTGATATTATGTCTATTTTAATATCATCTTCAATAGGACACGTGGCGAATGTAAGAAACACGTGATTCTGATGTCTCTAAAAAAACATAAAAAATGGATATATAAAACTTTTTGTATGACACTTTATTTTTAAAATCGCTCATTAATTATACATACGTTGGTATCGAAACTCTCGTGACTCGAAAGCTTGCGTGGAGAATAGTAAAAATGCCTATAAATATTATATTAAAGTCTGTTTTTGGAAAAACTTTGGTAAAGTCGAACCTCTTATTATTATTTACCTTTCTAGTGTTTGTATTATATCCATCTTAATTGTGTTCTGAAGATTGAAAAACTTGGTAGAAAAAAAGTTTCTCATCAAAACTTTTACCAACACACTAATACCATATTGTATTAAAGCAGCCCCCGAGTGACATCGCTAACAGAAATTGATAACGCATCAAATGGACCTTGCTGCATGTCAAGAATTGATGAATGAGTGAAATTTGTTTTCCAGATATACACGTACATGAATAGAATATATACGAATATATACGTATATGAATAGAATGTACAAATCGATACCCGTTGTCAGAATCTCGTACCATCCCTCAATAGACAGAAGTCTGTTCTGCCTTCTGATCGAGTACCTAGTATACATTGTGGACAGGTTTGTGTAGAAATTCATAGTAACGACAGTCATTGGCTACACAGCAATAAGAGATAAGCTCATGCACACAGGAAATCAGAATAATACCTAATGAACGTGAGATTTGGTACATTATTTCATTAACTAATAATACAATTTCTATTTCCTATAAAGTTCACTACTTCTTATACGTGTATGTAGATAGGTAGTACACGCGCAAATGATACAGGATTTCTTTTTGTTGGTTTGCGAAGAAATATTTACTAATGTCTACGTGATTCTGATAATAATGACAAAAAAATCTTATCTCACATGCGTGCGAAACATGTTACTTCAGAAATAGAAACGTGTCGCAAGAATGGATGATAAGTATGATGGAAAGTAACGCAGCGTACTTATGTTCGACAAACTTACCTGCAAAACTTCTTACAATAATCGTTTACGCAAAATCCTACAATAGTATTCTGATATAGCAGAATACCATACAATACAGTAGAAAAATACTACAATAGTATTGCTATCCAAATCTCTCGTATTAAAGGTTGATACGAATTTTAAAATGTGAAACTTTAACATAAAATTCAAATACTTACATGTGTAAAGAAATAGTAGTAGACTTTTAAGCCAGCATTAGCCATGACCTCAGCGAAGTGGTTCGTAGGGCAAATGAAGAAGTAATCTCCCACAATATCTGCAATCATTTTCTGATTCAAATATCCATCGGTGATCTCTTCCCAGTCGGTGTACTAAAACAATAATAGTAGATAGTATTAGTTTAGTTTTATATCTATACAATGTAATTTACGAGTATAACGTATTCTATGATGCATAACTCGCATCAAGCTTGATCTATCGCATCCTTCATTTTTCACGTAATCAATAAAAAATGAGCGCGATATATTAAAATACCAAAAGTAGAAAAAAAATGTCAAAATAATTTAATTAGAAACCGTATGCTCGTATATAAAATACCTATAAATATAAAGGAATTTAGTAGGCATCATAAGTATCATAACAATGCCTAATAGGTACTTATGTAATTCATGGAATTTCCAAAATTAATATAAGAACAGAATTTCTAGAAGTAACTGACATTAAAGTGGAACATTGTGTCGAAAAACTGTTTTATAGTGTAAAGTTGAAAATGTCTCTAGGCTTCGCTGTATATTAATAAAATACATGTAATCTGTACTTCTAGTTTTAGTAACTCGATATCTCATCTTTTGGAAGTTCAAAGTATCATACTACTTAAGGTAGGTACTCCATTCTTCTCTTTGAACTTATTTTTATGGATAGCATAAAGGTATTATGGATGACAGCGTGGTGCAAGAAATGTTTGAACAAATAATTAGATAGATACAAATTTATAAAACTAACCTGAAATACAATTGCATCCCTCCGTAACTTAGACATGTTTTTGAAGATGGTATCAACAATATCCAAAAACTTATCCCTTTGCAAGAAGCTGGGTCCATCCTTTTCAAAATAGTCAATGAAATCATAAAGAATGAAGTAGGTTCCTGAAACAAAACAATCGTATCATTGTTAATATTATGTTTTCATTTTAGGTGTGACGAGGTAATAGGCTGAACAGTGGGCTGTGGGCACTGAGCAGGGCATGCCTAAGGGGCATAAAGTACACCTGATGCGTATTGTCATCGTTATATTAGAAACATTATGATATAGCCTAACTTTGTAACTAATTAATCGTAATATTCTCAATTAGAACTATTTCCACCGAACACGTAATGTCGTCTAAAGAGGCATCTACTCTCACAAAATGTCCTTTTATTCCGTTATATTTCTACTCCCCCCCCCCCTACATACGTAACGATCCTGTTTACTTAAAACACTGCCAAATATATTAGGCAGGAAGGTATACATATACTACGTACAAGGCAACTACATAGGTTCATTAACAAAAAAGTCATACCCTTACAGAGGAACATGGTCGAACTTGGACAACTTAGTCAAAGTGCAGTAGTCCTACAACAGTGTAGAAGAATTAAGGATGAACATTATCGGGCTTACGACCAACCTCGGCTGGCTTAAGTGATCACTTTACGCACGAGAAACATTCCCCGGCTGGGGTGAACTGAAATGGCGAAGGTTTCTCGAGTGTAAAGTGATTACTTAAGCCAGTCGAGGTCGGTCATAAGCTCTTCGATGTTCATCCTCAATTCTTCTGCACGCTTCGCAAGAATGAATTTGTTAATCAAAGGGATTAGTCTAAATATATTTTTTTAAGTGAACATAATCATTCTTCAATAGAGATTTATACGTATTATATAAAAACATGCCTACTCACTGCGCTTAAAGAGTCACTGGAACAACATGAAAACTAAATTAAAGTGAAATTACTTGTTATAAAGTCTTTTTGAAAAGTTTTCTGGGTCGGAATTGCTTTTCAGCAAAAGGGCACTGCGAGTAACATTCGAGATTAAAGACTTTGTAAGAGCTAAGAATGTTTTTCTAATTTGTTATGATTTCATTCCTTCATTTTCTTTACCTTCTACGTACACTTTGTATTCTCCTGTAAAATAATATTTAAGGTTAAATTAAATATTTCAATCCAACTCTAAAATTTCTTTTTGAAACATGATGAGTACGGAGAAATATTAATTAAATAAATATGCTAATAACGCGATTGACACTAAGTCGCAATTATTGACAACAATGACACGTGCAAATACATTTCGTAAGTTCACTAAAGTTTAATGTTTTTCATATAGTTAGGTAAATGGGTTCTGAGCTCAACTAAACACTATATAACGGCTAACAATAATGCGTCGAATGCAAAGAAATTGTATTATACTCGTATTGCACATATGTAGTAATGATAAAAATGTATCTACTTACAACCTACGCTTACTACATTGCTTTTGCAATAAGTCCGCCTTTTGGCACACTACCATTGTCTTGTTTTTGTAACTATGCGTATTTTTCACCGGCCAATAAAGATTTATTTATAAATTATATTATTTATATCCCATATAGAAAATTAATCACGATTTTTGCTCATCATGAAGGCAGTAGCTAGTGTAGCTACGGTTATAGAAGGTTCCTCGAAAGACGTACGATAAAGTGAAAAACTGCAAGAGAGCGAAAGCTTTTGTATTACTTATGTACGAGTATGTACCAAGGCAACTCATAATTAATAATACTTGGTCCTAAACTAAAAAGGTCTGTAATAATATTATTTGCACAAAACCTAATCCCTACACGTGTTGGACGATCATGGAGGAAAGCCACTTTCACCAAAAAGAAAACAGTTTTCGTAATTAAACTCGAGGTTTAAATATTTACTCTCAACGTTACGTTTTGTTTTGTAACTACTCTTATATCTGAAAAAAATAGTATTAAGAAAAATGTACCACACTACAAGATGTTATAAAATCGAAGTTACCTCTACTCGCTTTACGATTTAGAGTGTGCCTGTGCATACCGACATTTCAAAAATTTCTAAAAACGGGAGACCTTATATCTCGACAACCGTTACTAAATTTGCTTTGAAACAAAATAGGGTAGATGCACTAAACCTTTATCTAGGGAATAACCGTAAAAGATTTTTTATATCTTGTATAGATTTCTCAAAAAAAAAGTATAAAAACACCTCTGATCTTTTTTGCGAAAGACGGAAACTCGTTTCCCGAAAGTCGCGGATTAAAATTTGTTTTTTGTTCTGATAATATGCATTAAAATCTAGGGAATAACCGTAAAAGTTTTTTGATAGACGCAAAATTAACCCCAAAAAATGGAAAAAACGCTATTTTTACCATTTTATCATGCGATTGTCACGCGATTTTGAACCTTAATGCCGTGGGAAATGACTGTGACGTCATTCCTGGTGCCATGCCCTTAAGTACCACACTTCGACAAAATGTTACCAATATTCATTTTGCAAATTTTATACCAGAGATAAAGACGTAGCAACAATTAAATTGTAAATGTTTCTTCTAATTATAACCCGAGGGCGCTTTAAAACATTTACAATCACAAAGCTTTTCCTTGTCTAAACATCATTACAGGTATCAACGTTATTTTCTTTAATACGACGCGAATCTCAACGGATGTTGGTAGTACATAAACAATACTCGTATGTACTGAATACTTACAGGATACTAAAAAAACATCCGAATTAATGAGAAGGGCCTATTCTACAATCAAGGGATCCCACGGGATACGAAAGGGGCCTATTAAAATACATGCGTCTCGCCGCGCCAGTGATAGTCTTGACGCTTCTTCGATCCTATTGGTTAATCACAACGCCTCAGATTTCATGTGAAGTTTAGACGTTCGCAACCTAGAGGACTTTCTTTCGAGCCCTGATTGGTTCTGGTGTCCTTTAGGTGCCCGCTTAAATTATAGACAGATCTGTTTAAAGTGCTTTCTCTAAAAAAAACATCCTCGTTGTAATAGCAACAGTGAAAACGCAAACATGCAGTTCAGAAAGAGTGGATTTTCAAAAATATTGATCCTTTGAAATCTGAGGCGTTGTGATTGGTCAGATGTAAACCAATAGGATCGAAGGAGCGTCAAGACTAACACTGATGCGAGACACAAGTATTAAAATTAGTATTTGTATATTAGCATAATTCCCACCTTTTTGTTCACCTATATCTACAAAATAGCTTTTTAAGCAAAATAATATTACAGGTATTATTACTTTTTCTTTAAGCGTAGTGCAAATGCTTAACTTTTATTATCTTTTCACTACTTTATTGGGAGATAAACCTTCTATCTCTCTTTCTTAGAGATGAACTCCCTACATTCACCTTCACTCTGCGAGTCAATAAAAAAATTTATGACTTCAGCAGTAACGAAGGTTGAGTCATAAAAAACGTCTTCTTGTTGTCGTTATGGAGGAGAAATGCGGCACTTCACCAACAAAATAATAAGACTTATAACCTGCAGAATAAACAGACGAGAGGTATAATGGAAGTCAAATGAAGCGTTTGATCAGTCAATACAAACATTATTGAAAGGGAAAGTATAATGTAAAATACTTTTTCAAACGTTTTTACCTTATCTTCTGGTTCCCTATATTACAAACTATGATATTGCGATTTGCTTTTTTTAATTTCCTAACTATTTTATTCCCTGTAGTGATAATATAATCTTGTAATGAAATAAGTGTACGAACGACCATTACTCAAATATTGCCTCTCCTGTGACATCGTTGAACGTCTTTATGGAATAGTTCCTTACAGTTCGATCAACCATCCGGATCTAGTCACATTCTCATTGAAATTACTTACTCCTTACTCATTTATGAAGGAATTTCCCATATTTTTTTACCAAATTGCTATTAAGTATCATGAAAAACCTAGAATAAAATAAATCGCAGTAATATTTAGTTAGTTACTCTGCTTTATTAGGGGAGACTGAGTACGGTTGAAACAAAGGACGGTTGAAACAGTGTTAATATCTCTCGAACCGTACGTGGTAAGGAGAAGGGGTCAAGGGGCGAACGAAGCGGACAACAAGTACGAACATGAAACTCAGTGTTGATTTGACTCCCGCGCGCTGCAGTTGTTTATAGGAGGCCCTATTGTGAATTGATAAGCAAAAGTAAGTATTTTTGTTCGAAGATTTTTGCAATTATTGTGGTTTATATTAAAGTGAAAGTATTGAATATTTTTTTGTGTTTGAAGTAAAGCTTGTAGAATATGGTAGCTTGATTAGTTTTAATCTAAAATGATTGACATAGTTTACAATAAATAGATTTGTACGTAATGGGAGGTTGGGGACGGTTGAAACATTTTTTGTGGGTACGGTTGAAACAATATATTTATTTGATATTCATGTTTTTTAGATGCCGAGGGTACGCGCAAGAAAGACTTCAAGGCACAAGTCGATTTATCGAGGTACAAAAACGCCTATGAGGAGGTAAAAGCAGGAAATTCTTTACGAAAAGCGGCGGAGAAAAATGGCCTAAACCACTGTTCGCTCCTAAGATACATACGAAAGCGAAACGCATCTGGCGACAATGATAATCAAGACATGGGTTATAAGGCACACAACCGAGTTTTTAATGAAGAGCAGGAGCGAGAGCTATCCAAGTATTTGATTCGATGTTCAGATATATATTTCGGCCTATCTAAAAAGGATGTAAGAAAATTGGCATACGAACTAACCATCAAATATAACTTATCACGACCTAGAACTTGGGATGACAACGAGATGGCTGGTGAAGAATGGTTTCGAATGTTTATGAGAAGAAACCATGAATTGTCTGTACGCGCAGCACAAGCTACTAGCCTTTCAAGGGCGACTAGCTTTAACAAAACCAACGTAGATGCTTTCTATGACAATTTGACCATTGTCATGGACCGTCATAAGTTTGAGCCACAAGATATTTATAATACTGACGAAACGGGCATAACCACGGTCCAAAAACCCGACAGAGTGATAGCTAGGCGTGGTGCTCGTCAAGTAGGTTCAGTGACTTCAGCAGAAAGGGGTACTTTAGTCACAGTAGCCTTTGCGGCTAATGCCATCGGCAATGTAATTCCTCCATTCTTCGTTTTCCCGCGAGTGCGTTATCAAGACCATTTCATCAGAGATGGACCAATAGGATCTGCTGGAACTGCAAATCCCTCTGGTTGGATGCAAGATGAGTCCTTTATTAATTTCATGGAACACTTCAAAAAACATACAAATGTATCTCCTTCTCATAAAGTGTTACTTGTGATCGATAACCACTTCTCACACATCCATATTAACACACTGGACTTTTGCAAGACAAATGGCATTGTCTTACTCTCTTTCCCTCCTCACTGCTCTCACCGACTCCAACCGCTTGATCGATCCGCATATGGCCCATTGAAGAAAGCTGTAAATTCTACCTGTGATGCATGGATGCGAAGTCATCCAGGAAAGACAATGTCAATATATGACATTCCAGGGATTGTATCGTCTGCTATACCGCTTGCTCTTACACAATCGAACATTCAAGCTGGTTTTCGCAAAACTGGAATTTATCCATATAATCGGCATTTGTTTACCGAACTTGATTTTGCCCCTGCATTTGTGACAGATAGACCAAACCCTGAAAATACTAGCACACCCGAAGATGAAACGCCACCACTATTATCTTCTACCATAATTAACGAACCAACAGTAGAGGCGTTGGAGCTCTCTAATGCAGCTCTAACTTTGACTACACCACCCAGACATCACAGCAGTATTCAGCAAATTTCACCTCAACCCTCTACAAGTGCTCAATCAATTCCTCCGTTGACAGAACCGCTTGAAAATGTAGCATCTTCTAGTGCTCCACTTGTATTTTCACCGGAAGCAGTACGACCTTTACCGAAAGCTCCTCCGAGAAAAACAACCAGAGGGCGGAAAACCAGGAAGTCAACAATTTACACCGATACACCAGAGAAAGAAGAGATAAGAAAAGAGCATGAAAACAGATTGAAACGGACTCAAGCTAAACAAGTCAAGAAAAGATTGAATGCAGGAAAAAATAAAGGAAATGCCAAAAAAGGGAAGAAAACACAAGAGGAATCATCATCAGAAGAAGAGGATTGCTATTGCCTTGTTTGTATATCACCGTATACAGAGAGCAGATCCGGAGAAAAATGGATACAATGCACAAATTGTAAACTGTGGGCTCACGAAGAGTGCACAGAAGGTGGCCTTAGCTATGTTTGCCACAATTGTGAGTCTGAATGATTCCAAAACTAAAATTTATAAATTACAGAAATATGTTATTTTAATTTTTGAGATTTTTTTTTACTATTTTTTGTTGTTTTGTTTAAAAACAATTCTGTTGATCAATTACCGTGTTATATTACTATTATTATTATTACTATTATTATATTAACTTTTTATTCTTCGTAAATAGTGTATAATTGTCAATTAGTCGTATTTTCATAGACGTATCTGTTTTATGTTGAGTACCAAAAATATTGAAGGCTGATAACTAATTCATTTTGTTAAACTGTGCCATAATTAGTATTAGATTTGAAATAAATAATAAATATAACATGTTATAATATTATTTTGTATTATTTGTATGTGTTACAACTGACCCCAATCACTGTTTCAACCGCCCCTGGTATGAGGACGGTTGAAACAAATCCTCTTTCTTTTTTAAATAAGATCTTATATTAAAAATAATACATCAGGTACTAAAATGGTACTGCGTATTTGAAGACAGATATACACTCTTGTATTTAGCATATATCCATCATCTGTCGGTTTATTAATGACAATGCAATGGACGATATAAGCTAAATTGTTTCAACCGTACCCAGTCTACCCTATATTGTTATTCAAGCATACAAAACTTTTTAACATGAAAGGGTCAACAGAGGATTTAGTGTTAAAGAAAAGTTTTAAAAACTAACATTCTGTTCATCCCACTCTTTACAATTAACGAACACAATATGTAAAATTATCTATACAAGTCATCTTATAACTTTAAGTCAATATCCTGCAACTGAGATGGATTGGAGATAAAGCTAATATAATTCGATGAATTCTTTTTATATTAAATTTATACAGTTTAGATTTTCACGGTGGGATCCTACATACATCATAATATCTATGAAGCCAGAATACTCGTTTTCTTGAAATATTAAATAATGCCTTTTAAATTTAATAAGTATCTCTGCTGAAATCATGAGTTTAATGTTCAAAAGCCCGTGCAGGGAATATTATTAGCATCACGAAATTTTTTGCAAAGGGAGTTATTTTCTTTGAAGAAAATTAATTCTGAGATATCTCTCATTTCTTTTTCATGAATCCACACAAGGAATGAAAGATCTGTTAGGTCGATCCGCTACTAGAAAAAGGTTCAATGTCCTCTATTTACTTTATTTTTAAAGAAAGATTGACGAGATATTTGAACTGATATTTGGCGACACACACTGGTACCGAAACTGATGTACAAAACGTCGCCGTCAGACATCCTCAGGCGACTTTTCATGAGACACGAACGATTCAAACAAAAAATATATCAAAAGTTGGTGCATACCTAATATAAGTATTAAAAAATACATTAGCAGTAAGCGAGCATCATTCACAGATAAAGCTCGCGGCATTTATGGAAAAATGGAGGTCAATAACACGGGCTTAATATAATTAATATTACTTCATAAGTATTTCTAATTATCATTTTCAAGTTGGGATAACCTATAATTAATATTTCTTAAGACATAATTCAAAATATATTTGTTAAAAAGTATAAAAAAAAATTTTTTTTCACAAGGCAGTTTGTATATTAATTAATTAATCGTATTAATTAAATTACTATTGATTTTAATTGCACCATTAAACGTTAAAAATCCATAACGATGTGTACCATTCCATTTATCAAATATAATTAAATTCCTAATAGACAATAATTACAGAGTTTTTTTACTTAATTGCTGTGACATAATCGTTCAAGCTGAAGGCGTTTTTAATTATTTCACACGTACATAATCAAGGTGTTGAAAGAAGTAAGGAAAATCTATTAATAATGGCAATTAAACGTTTTAATGTACGTAAGTTAAAAATTTTTGAGTTGAAAAACATCTCTGAATGTGACTAAGATTAAGAGAAGTTGATCGTATAGCGTTAGAAACACAGTATTAGAAATAGAATGAAAGTTTGGGTACAGCAGAACAGAGTGACAACGAAAAATGGATACAGTAATTACTCACTCCGGAGGTGGGGAAAGAGGGGCAGTCCCGATTGTAAGTGTGTAGTTGAGCAAACTGTGAGACACGTCGTGCAAGCCTCCAAGACATCCATGAGACGACGCCGGAGGCATTGGAATGGTTGACAGCACTGGATCCAAGACTGTAGTTCTACGACTACTTTTTGACTCAGCCCGAATGGATGAAGACACTTCAATCACCACGCGACACGAAAAGTTAGTAAAGTAAGTAGAAATATTGATGTTACGATTGATTTTTCAGATTGGATGGAAGTACCTGAATTTAACCTATCGGAAAACCCTATGTATTGAACGAGGCTTAAAGAAATCATGAGACAAAAATAGGTTTACAAGTTATCGTTATTTTTCATCCTTTCCAGTAGAACCATATTTTATTTAACTTTTAATAATGTAGGTATATTGCTGAGTATTTATTAATAAAATCCTAGTAATCGATCTGTTTCTTTCATCTTTCATACTAAGATGATAGGTTACACTGATTGCACTCAGTATTTGCAAACATACTTTCATCTTTTATTGTGTGAAACTATTGTGTGAACTGTCAAACTGTAGGCGCTCTGTTTTAAAATTTGTTTTTTGTAACAAATACTTGTCTAATCAGTTCTAATAGTATTTCAAAGAAATTCTCAATTAATAACATCATTGTGTTAATGTGGGCATCACTTTTAGATGGTGAGTCTGAAAGATATTACATTTTATAACTTGAATAAACTCTCCATCAAGCAAAACCATAAGGGTTAATTTCGCATAACATCAACACATTAATTGTCATCTGGCCCAATCACAGTGCGATTCACATTGCTGACCAATCAGCTGATAGTCACTATCTCCGCGTCGACTTATTTCAATAACAGGGTTGGCACAGCATCCTACCGGTACCGCATTGCATATTGCCTGTACTAATCAATCAAACCACAGTCATGATGGACGCTCAGGAAATCATTGCCCAAGTGAAGGAGGCAGCCAGCGCACTGTCCCAGCTAGTTATGGACAGCACGAATAAGTTTAACAGAGAACACATTGCCAAAATAATGCCTATATCGGTCGAGTTTATGGCTGCAATGAGCATGGCCACAAACAAAATTGTTAATCAACAAGGGGAGATAGCCCTCTTAAAGGAACGTCTCGCACGATATGAGGGCTTGGACCCTTCTAACAAGGCGTTGGATATTTGCGACACGTTGGCTGAGCTGGCTGAACGGAACACACGCTCAAAAAATATTATAATGTTTGATGTTCCGGAGGCAGGTCCCGAGATTCCCATATCTGATCATACAACGGAAGATCTGAAGAAAGTTACGGAAATAATTAAGCACGCTGGGGTCCTGAACACCGGCAAAGTGGTTAGATTACATAGATTGGGTGCTCGTCAGACAGATAAAACAAGACCATTGAAGATTATTTTTGACAGCAGTGAAGATGCAAAAGCAGTGATATACAATAAATTTAAGCTTCCAAGATATGTCAAGGTGAAACAGGACTATACAGATATTCAGAGAGATCACATGAAAAAACTGTGGAATGAGTTCGAGAAGCGTAAGACAAACGGCGAAGAAGACATTGTGATTAAGTTTATGAATGGAACTCCAAAAATTATCAAAGACAAGAAAAAAAACTAAGTCATCATTTAATACTGTATTATCAAAACGTACGAGGCATTAGAACAAAAATTCTCGAGCCTCATAAATTAAAAATACCTAAAGAACAGTTAAATTACATTTTTTTTGTTATCCCAATTGTCAATAGAAAAATTGATTGATAGAAGAACCGTTCTCGACTTAGTGTTCCTTTATAAAATAGTTAGTTCTCTTTTGACAGCCCTGATCTTTCGCAGCTGATAATTATTCGTTTACCCGCGCGATGTACTAAAAGTATGTTTCATTGTAACAATCAAATTATAACCAACTACCAAAAAATATATATATATAAAAAAAAAATACGGTGATACCTAGATTGCATCGCTTGGGGAACGAATGCCTACCTATGCATGTAGACATATTTAATGTAAATCTGCCCTCGTTTAAAAATATTATTAAAGAATGTACAAACCTGAAGTATAATGGTCTAATTACAATGGATATTTGGATTGTTTATAGATTTGCTATGTTTTATAGTTTGTGAATACCACATATTTTCGATTTAAGTTTGCATTTTTGATATAACTTGTATTGTATGCTATTAGCTATTACACATATAGATAATTTATCAGTTCTATAGGTGTATACCTACAGCTGGATTGCATTGTGTATTTGTTTTTTTTTTGTTTGTGTACTTCAGCAGCAATTAAAGATTATTGTTACGGATGCCTAGTACGTACTCTTGATTCTGTGTAGTGCATTGAGGTGACGTTATGGTACCTACCTGGCGCCTACCTATGTACATATATATCTGGTACTATGTATAGTGCCGTTCTCACTGTTTTACCTATATTATATATGTGGTTAATATTATCATACATAGTGGCGGAATAGTATAAGTGCGCACTGTATGTATTATTATTATTATATACTTTAATATATATATATTTTTTAATTTACATTATTGGTATTTGAGTACAAGTATTGGTTTGTTATTAGTTATTATATACAGTATGATATTATTATATTATTAGTAGTATTGTATAGCACAATAAGTATATTGATTTGTATAACTTTTAAAAGGCTTTAAAGCCGTTTATTGAATAAATAAATAAATAAATAAATAAATAAATCTTGTCGAGTGTTTCTTCTTTGGCCTGCCTCATGCTCTTGTGTGTCTATAGAGCATATTGTATTACCTCAGATAATTAGTGCTGATGCTTATTAAGATACCTATGTATGTATGGACGTACATGTACAATGTGTGTATGTACATTGTACCTAGTATGCCTAACCATATCATCGATTTAATATTATATTAACTGTAGGTATGTGTGCTAACGAATCGTATACGTATCATGCGATTGTATTTTTTCTATATGTAACTGTTGTCTGGCAAATAAATTTCATGCAAGTAGAAAGAACTGTGTGTACCCAATTAGTATGCAGCTATTAGAAGCAACGTGAAGTTACATTGTAACTCCCGTTTTATTTTTGATAAAAAAGCTACTCATATTTATATTCTGGGGGCCTCAAATGATAGATCCACTGACGACGTCAAAAGCTTGTAAGATAGAAATACAAAAGTTCTATTCTGATGATGCATAACTTCTAGTTTTCAAATTGACTATCAATATTTATTCATTTATTCACGTCAACGGCGTGAGCCTTTTACACAACTTATGATACAATAAACAAGTTAACAATATTTATATTAATTAAAATTAACAATATAACGAAGTTATGCTTCTCTGGACGCGGACCAAAAATCTTCTTGATAAAAGTGTAAAGAAAGCAAATCGGTTTTAAAATGTGACAGACTTTATGAGTAATAATAATGTGAAAAGTTTGTCCTGCATAGCAATGAGTTAAGCATAATGCAACCAGGTACTAGAACAGTTCATTAAAATATCTCTCTACCGTCACAAGTCTTGTGTAACAACTTCGACTTGTGTCACTAATGACTCTCCACATACATGTCAAGTGTTAAATTCCTGAATACATTATTACCACACCTTATTGCCTGCTTTCAGCACCTTAGGCTCCTGTGATAAACCTAGTGATGTTTTATATATGTATAATATTAAGGAATATTGTGTTAATTCAGAAATAATTGTTTAGAAAGGACTATTGTTGACTAGTTTAAAAAGTCTTTATAAACAGGCAAAAATATTGTCAGAAAATTATAAAAAAGATTGTGCCAGAAAACCGTAGCGGCTGTTTACTTGATATTCTATTGCACACAAGAAACCTTAACTATTCATTAAAAACCTGTGTTTTTCTATCAAAATTATTTCTTGTGTGAATTATGGGACTCCTTAAATACTTCCCAATACACACATACTCCAAAACATCACGTTTTCTATGTTTTTCCAAGCAGAAAATTCAAAAATATATAAATCTAAATCTACCCAAATATAAAGCATAATAATTATAACGACATCGTTAAAAAAAATATTCACAATTGTGAAAAAAAAACTACAACCAAAATTCTAAACCTTCAATTACTTGACTAAAATACGGATTAGTACTCGTAGTTAACTTGAACATTTCATCGGTCACAAGGGAGATAGATATAATTACCTTCAATCTATCTCTGCAACGGAGACCATTGAGATACTAAAAGAAAATAATTAACATCGTTAAATAGAACTAAACACACTCGTAAGATAAACTCAACCCTTCTGGAAGACTTTTATTTTCAGAGAGACAAAATAGACAAACCAAAATTCACAAGTCTGAAGTTTGAAACTTTCGTAATCTCTTTTGATTCGTGTTTCTTAACTTTATCGTGTGTGTGTTTTAAACAAATTCTTGTATGGAATCGACAGAAATATGCATGTGTCTAGGTACTCAAGGTATTTTTAGACATCTACTTTTCTGCTAAGAATACATAAATTTATAATCTGAAAACAAGTAGTAAGACGTAGAAAAAACCGTCATAGATAAAGTATCTTGGACCGCGACCAGGATATATCTTGTGACCTTGGAATGTTTCAGGATGTTATATACGTATTCTGTGTCCCTGATGATGAGGCATAAGAAATATTCGACACCCGATCTGATCCGAGGCTTAAAAAAACCAACGAAATGAGAGTGGTGATAGTCTACATTTCGTTTCATCCGTCTTGTCACACTTTTTGTATAGAATTACTATGTAGCCAGTGGCCAAGTTATATGAAACAAGGAGTAGGCGGTGAAGTTTGGGTGTTAACAACGCGAACGACACAAACTACTTGGGCTCTACGCATGTATGATTTTAGTTTAAGTTGTGTGAAAATGATAGTCATAAAATTTTGTACTAAATTTTCACAATGAAGTTTCATCTACAAATTTTGTTTTGGTATTTCATCTTTCCCCCCTAACAATTAATTACTTTTCAGCATCTTTAATTACATTATCATAGCCACAATATCCAAGGCATTGTGTTAAAATATTTATTCAGTTCAGTATGGAGCTACGCAGACTTTCATGAGATTATTATTTCCAAGTAAATTAAACGAGAATATCAAATAAGATTGCAGATGATAACATTTATCTTCTTGTTATAGTTAATTTATGGATGAGGCTCACTCCAAACTTATCAAATATTTATTAAAAATTCCGTGAGATATCCCAAAGAGACGAGATGAGTTTTCTTCTTATTATAAGAGGTTATGAGAAGACTTCAACAACATTGGGTAAATTCTTATGTAGGTACTTTCTCGTTGAAAGGTTGGCATTCAACACCTACCATGTTATTATGGTTTGAATGTTTCATGATACAATCTCGCCATAAATGCTCATAGTGTCTGCAATGATTAATTTCGGATAGTTTCAAAAGATCGCTCAATAACGATTGGTTTACCCTAGTATGAGCATTTATTGTTAAAATAGTGATCTTTAATATAAATCGTATTCTAGGTGCTGCGATATTTAATGAAAAAAGAATATAAAATATTGTTAAATGTATTATATTATAGATACCTAACATATTTTATTATTTTATTTTACTTGTTTCTCTAATTTAATAAATCCCCAGGATCAAAACAAAGGATGAAAAATGAACCCACGAAGTATTATTTTTATTGTGGATAAAATTCTTATCTGTATAATCTACTTATTTATCTAAATCATTTTTTCATAGAAATACTAAGGGATTTGTTAAGCAAAATTTAGGATGGAGATAATATCTTCTTAGTACTACATTTCATCATAAGATTCTTCAGAAAAACTCTAGGTACACTCGTAGCAAGTCACTTTCATTTCAATATGATTCCGGGAAATTTGCAAATAATACCTAAAAACATGATTGATTTAAACAGAATCTCGTTCAATAACTCTCGTTCAAAATTACTTAGCCCTTTTAACTTGTGCACCTTGACATTTTATTAATCAAGAAACTATAATTTATAATAACTCTGCTAGAATCCTTAAAACGAAGATTTTAGCCACTACACTATTGGAAATAACTTTCTAAATTTTGCGAAAAGGAGAAGTCTCATCACTACCTTCTAAATACCTGAGGATGAGGACTTTGGGCAGGAACTAATTGAGGTGGTATTTCCCTTATCCTAATCCTTTACGAGTTCTGAACTTCATGTAAGACTTCTGGGACGTGAAAAGTTGTTCTACACAGCTGGGTGATCGCCTTACAGGCCGAGTGGGGGCAGAACAAGCAATCTTACAGGTCGTAGTACAGAGATAAAAAAATACAGAATATTATAAAGAAAAGTTTCTACCAGTTTGCTGCTTTCTACAAATTTTTCTATCATTTTTACTGTTTGTGACGATCCTATATGGTGAAAAGAAAAATGTAAGGTGCCCTTGGGGCGATTTTATCGCTAAACGGCGCCTAAAGTTGTCCGATTATTATTATTATTATTAAAAAAGAAATCAGTCTAATAAACTTTGTATGTAAACCTACCTTATAGTTACTATTAGAAATAATGGCGAATTCTATTAAAAAATACAAAACACAAGAGTACCCGTGTATATAATATTTAACCATACAATTCGAGAGCATCTGCATAGAGAGCTAGCCATACGCTACAGGAAGCATGAAACATAATGAAGAGTTTTTCTCTGAATGTGAAAATCTCCCATTCCATATATTAATTCACAGAGAAACATTACAGAAGCGATCTCCGCTTTATAAAGTACTACTTCCATTTAAAGCGCTCATATTCCCATGAAGTGTTAAGGGAACTAACATTGCATAAAATAACATTTCCTCTGTACAGGTCTGAACAAAATGATATTTTAACAATAAATGGAAATAATAAAAGTACATACCTTCATCTTGGTTGCTTCCAATTAAAATCTCCGTGTCTTGAAAATCACCTTCTTTCAGCAGCTCGTCCGGATGTTTGGGAAAAAACACTCCATCCACTGTAGGAGCTGAAGGGAATCCTAATATTCCAGTATAAGAGTTCCACTGTTGAACTGATATTGTTTTGGCATCTACTCCTCTCATACAATCCATGACAGAACTTGGACTCTCCTCGAGGAGTGTGCTATTACAGCCACAGTCATCAATTAAAGAACCAGCAACTTCTTGAGCTTTTTCTCCAGTCATAAAACTCCAAGGAGCATTCAATGTTCCAGATTGTAATATTCCTCTTTTGACTAATCCCCTAGTGACCGGAGATATTAGATGTAAACTGACACTTCCTCCTCCAGCAGATTCTCCAAACAGAGTTATAAGTTCTGGATCACCACCAAATGCCGCCGCATTACGCTTGATCCACTTAATAGCGAGCTGTTGATCCCATAATCCCATATTTCCAGGGGCTTCCTCACTATTTTCCGAAAAATATTTGTTGAGGTATAAGAATCCGAATGCTCCGACTCTGTACTGCATTGATGCAACGATGACGTCACTAGTAGCTGCCATTATATCCGCATCATAAATATCGAGAGTAGTTGTACCACTCATGTAACCACCTCCGTAGATCCAAACTAGGACGGGAACTTTAGGCCAATCTGCCAGAGGCTTTTCTTGATGATGCCTTATTCTCAACCTTTGCGGGACCCAAATATTTAAATACAAACAATCTTCAGAAATGTTTGTATTTGGATTCCACATCTCTTCTCCTTCAAATCCAGGGAAATATTCGTACCTTTCTTGAAAGCAAGTGTTTGGTAAGTGCGTGGCGTCGAATACACCTGGCCATGGATCTATTGGGACGGGTTTCCTGAACCTAAGAGGTCCGATTGGTGGTTTGGCGAAAGGTATTCCGGTGAATACGTGTACTTCCCTTCCGAGGACAGTTTTAGCATAACCTCTCACCATACCCGTGTCAGTCTCGACGACCAGTGGATCGTTCTGTAGGACCTTTGGACTGAATGTTGTTGTTGTTTGTATGACGGGTGTTGTCGTGGTATCCTGATGGTTGGCCCACGACCTACATGACGCAATATGAATTCCATTTATTATAATGACTAGTATAGCTAAATATTTGTAATTATTTGAGTACGACATTTTGTATTAATATCACAACGAGTTATACTTAAACTATATCCATATAAAACTAAGTTATTATATCTTTTATGATACGAGCGACGTGATTATTCCCTCTGTCGAGATGTTGGTGTCTTGAGAGTAGCTGGGGTCCCACAACGCTGACCTTTCATGTTATGTTGTCTGCAGTACTCCTCACAACTAGGCATTTATTATTCATATGCCGGCCCTACTACGCAGGTAGCCCCAACCTGAAAAGAAAGAAAAACTCATTATTAATACAGGATTTTTAAAAATAACCTACTTCATATCATTTTTGTTCTCAGTTAGCAGAACTCATTTCAATTATGCTTTCGTTTGCTTTTTAGAACAAAAATGTTCTTCAATATTAACTACATGAATATACTCATACAATGCATCAAACATACTCATACAACTACGGGATGGAGTTTCTATCCAAATGTTATTTCTTTGTTCATTTGCAGGAATATCCTTTTGTAATTACAACCTAAACACACTTTTACTAAAAGAGACGAATTTCATACTCAAAAGCCACGAGTGCATCTGATTTAATGCAGTGTACAGATAGTATTTATACAAGTATGAATTTATTATTCCTACTAAAAAAATTATATTCACTTGTATTGAAATACGAAACTCTATAAAAATATTTTCTTATTCACAACGAATCTGGCTAAATGCTAAAAAATAAATTTGAAATAATTATTCCAGTCGCTATACAGGAAAATGGGTAATAGAAAATAATTATTTTTTAATAGAAACCGTAACAAAAATAGAAACTCTAATGAAAGATTTTTTCAGGATATTTCACTGCTACAAAAGGGCATTATATAAAATATTTATTTAAACAACCGTATTAAGAACAGCATAGCACAATATAGGATCTACCTAACTGAGTATGAGTCCGTACCAAGGTAGATCGAAACAGTATTCTTGACATACAGTACATTATGCTATATATTCTAGCTTCCAAGTGTTCACCGTATTCAGCACGATACAATCATATTGCAAATAATCTAAGAAAATACTCTCATAAACGCCAAACAGGCGTGAACTACGAGTATCACATGATATTGCGATTTCAGTACCTATACACTATATTATGATTATTCCTAACAACCTTACATCTACATACATGCAGACATATTGTTGTTCAGTTCAGCACATAAGCATTCATTCATAAAGGATTATACCGTATAATACTATCAATCAATTTACTGCCGTAGCTATTATCATGAATCAAAAGGGGACACTATACAATATACCTACGATTACTCATATCATATGATAACACACTGATACATATTGTATTATGATACCCAATACCCATGTACGAGTATGAATTATGAATATCTCCCATACTTGATACGCATGCCATGAAGTGTAGAATGTTCGTTCCTGTATAATTTGACAGAATATACTCGGTAGATAAATAGAAATTTTATTTTTTACATCTTGAACGAATGTTAATGTTAAAAGGCATTGTGGTTCAAAGCATATTTGTTCTTTTCTCATGTCACATAAAATTGATATCAAACTGCCGTATGGAGAACCATTTTTCTTGCATTATTTCTACAAAACAACTGCACTACTGATGATGTTTAAAAATTGATTGCAAATGAAAAAATATGCTGTGTATTCCCACAAAAATGATTAATATCCATTTTATAGTTTTAGGGCTTCTTACTTTGCTACGTGTACGAGCTTTGTTCAATGTAGATGCGGTTAAGTAACACAAATCTTTAAATATTTTTTCAAATAAGGAATTAGGTATGTTCATCCAGACCTATTTCATATCGGCATATCACATGGCATATTTACAATACAATAGTGGTACACAACACTGTAAGAAATTGAAAAAACTCTAACAAGAACTTTACTGAATAATATAAGATTGTGATTACAAGTTTATTTTTTGTTTCTTGAATAATAAATTGAGTCATAAATTATAGAATTAGTCGTAACCTACATTTGTGTAAGTTTATTGCTTAGGGGATTTCATATGTAGGTGATTCGCTAAATTATATAGAGTTCTCAATGAACATAAATCCATCTCATTCAAAGTTTCATGAATTAAAGGTCAGAGGACGCTTGTGAAATGGCTAATGGTATCAAAAATTCATATCATCGCAGATGGAGCAGCAACGTGAACCCTGTCAGCTAAAAGAAGATTCATTATTAATGGAAAATACTGGATATATCTCGTATGTGAATGTACCGATATACATACAACTCTATTAGGTACTTCTTAATGATTGTATTATATCATAGTTACACTATTTGGGCTCATAAATTTGTAGGTACTATACAAACCTAAATATTTTCGGCAATTCCTTACCCATTGAACATAGAATTGAAAAATCTGAGTTTTGATTTTTGCCAGAAACCAAAAGCTATCAGGTTCCCAAAACATTTATTAAATTTAGGCCAGCCGCGAATTATGCTTTATTGCAAGGAGGTATATGTTCAAAGGTTTTTCACAATCTGTATGTTGGTCAGAGTGAATTAATTTTTAATTAAATTTTCACAAATTCACTTAATTACCTACTCATGTTAAAAAGTGCTTTTTTATCCCGAAATTCGTCTAGGTTGACATTCGTAACCGGTAAAACATCGAGTAGCTACCTAGTACCTACATATATGTACTTACTATAAGAGCTTTATAAATATTTGTATTGTTTTACATCTAATCATGTATTAGGTCTGAAAATAAAATCGCTTCACAGCTAGTAAAATATAACGTGGAAAAATCTAATCTGAAGAGAATTCTTAAAAATGTTGGTCAATTATCATCCATCATTCGACACGAAACAAAAGTTTTTTTACTCATTCACCGATATTAAAAAATCTATTTTGTGATTGATCGCCTTACCTTTTCAGATTATTCCGATTAAGATTGATGTATCTTAGTAACCAAGTTTTTTTTTTATCAGTCGTTTACGGTAACATAATTGGAAAATAAATGCCTATTCTTCACTGTTTCCCGGAAAAGAGTATTTTGATATCACCATACTAATAATTGTCTAATGTCTGTCTGTCTGCGTGTTCGCAGCGCACGACGAAAATAAAGAGTATCGTGATTATTTATGCAAACTAATGAATCGATTGTATGGGATTTTGAAATTGTTCTCTACACCAGCGCTTTACATCGGATGAAAAGTATTGGTTAAACAATACGTCTGAAGTAAAGAAGTTTGAAATTTAGAATTGTAGGTACTTACTGAAATAATAAAGTAACCTATCGGTAGGTCTATACCTACTTGATACAGAATGCATCAAATTCTTTCGAATCATACCTATGGTACATTCTATAAGTTAGGTACGTAGGAAAATGGAATGAAAATAATTTTGATTAGCTACTATCGAAGGGTACGTATAAAATAATTATAGAGTTACACACACTATAAATACCTACATGCAGAACACAGAATCCTGCAAGTAGGTATTTATGGTGTTACCCTTCACAATCATTCAAAACCACCGAGAGTTTACTGAGCGAAACTAATGTTTATCTATTCAGAACTTCGTAAACAATTAAACTGAAATGGTTCAGTGTACAATGAGCATGAGGCATACAATAATAATTACAATTTGCGTGAATTAGGAAGAGAAGCTCACTCTGGAAGTGCATTTCACTGTAAGTGGAATAATAATAATTCAAGATAAGTTATATTACCTGCAGTTCGAGTAGTTAGCATTATCATATAACACTATAGTTTACCTCTCTGAAAGCATTCTCGCAAACACATTAAAACGTCACACCTGAGGTCAGTGACGAAAGATCCCAGGTTCATCACTTCACCCATTTTTCAAACAAATTTCGCCTGCGGCTCTTCTTTTTTGTTGCATTTTAAACATAACACTTATAATTCCAACCTAAAAAACAACCTTGCTCACTCACCTTCATGAAGAAATTTCGCCTGCGGCGCTATTATTTATTTTTTACTACGTCTATGTTAAAATTTTAATTGCCCTCCCCAGGAGTTTGTACTCCCCCCCCCGGAAATCAAAACCTATATACGCCACTGACCTACCTTCAGTAGTACACTCAACCGCTTAAAGTACCTATCGTCTATACACACGAGATATTATGTTTGTAGTAATGATAGTATTATTTTGTACTGTCATTTTCGGATTATGAATAAATAAAAATACTCGTATATATTGTTAACGTGATATAACGACTTGTAGAAAAAATATAAAGTGTCCATGCCGCGTCACAAGCTACGTCGAGGTATAGTTGAAAATGTTTATTGTGTAATTAAATTGCATGGTTAAAGTTGCATAACAATTGTTTAAAAGATCTTTCCTTACGGATATACACACCTTTTGCACATGTACCTACCTAAACTAAATAAAATAACATAAAATAAATGTTTTAATAATAGAATACTAGGTAACCAGGACGGCACGTGCATCCCTACACACATTTTGGAAATATTGTACTTGAATCCCAAACAGGAAGATTTAAATTAACTAAAAAATCATTATTTCACTCACGTTTTATGTAGATGCCTACTCGTGCACACGCAGCCCGTTTTCGCATAAATTAAAAATGTACTTATTGAAAAGGTTTTCAAAGAAATTATTTTAAATACTTATTCGAAATAATAAAGCCTGAATAATGCTTATTGCTTAACTATGTAAATTTATCAGGATTGGTTCATTTTTTCATATTAGCCATATACCTACCTCTGTGTAATAAAATGACAGCATTGTAGTTCTGTTATTGATTTCCGATTTATATAAACTTCTTGACAATACTGAAGGTTAAAACACACACCTATAAAGTATAGTTCTAATTGAATAATAATGTTTGACGAGACTATATTTTGGTGTTTCGTTTTTGTATTTTTATTGTTTTTACGTCGAATTTCCATGGTGTTAATAATATTATGTATTACACCTATTAGAATGTCAGGTGCCCTTGAAGCGATGTTCGTTGCTAAATGTCACCTAAAAAGTATTCCGATTATTATTAACGTTTTATTAATTTCAACCAATTTTTCTGCGCGCCTCTTGTCAGCACAGCTAAAATATAACTTGGTGAAGGAAAATATACATTCCTGAGTCAACGGTGTTAGTGAGTGGTTGTGTGGTTGCGAGCTCTATACAACGCGGACATTCAGCTAAGATTTTATATTATTATTTCTTTTCGTTTCTTTCTTTATTATACTTTGTTATTTTCTTGCGAAGGCAGGGTTGCCACTGATTTTATTTTTCATTTAATTTTAGTTTATTATTTTTTCCTTGTATTGTATGCAACGAAATATTTGATCTGCGTATAGGGAAAAGAAAATCGCAGGATGGAGGGGGTGGACATCCCCCCTCTTCCTCCTGATCCCTCAGAAACTCCAAAAAAAAGACGAATTGACAATAGCATGGAAACGGACAGCTCTATATTTCAATCTTCTGGACCTTCAACTTCCATTCCTTCTTCTTCCAACCCTCTGTCTTCTGATCCTTCTCCCTCCGCATCTATACAATATCTGTATCCCCCAAGATCATCCGGACCTTTTCACGTGATTGTACAAAAATGTGAGCAGGGGAAACCAATCTTCCCCGTAGAGTTCGGGAAGTTCATGTTTGCGCGAAAGATACCAAACGTTGTTAACGGCTCCGTCAGGGCCGAAGGGAAATATAAAATCAACATCGAATTCTCCACCGGCTCATCGGCTAATTCATTTATCAAAAATATTTTCGTAATGTCCAACAGCGTATATAAAGCCTTTGTTCCGACCCACAATATTTCACGTATGGGCTTAGTTAGGGGAATTCCCACAGAAATGACGGAATCAGAACTTATTACATTAATTACGGAAGGAAACAACCACATCGGCCGAATATTGAAGGTCAGGAGACTGAACTTCAAGGATAGGTCGGGCGATAGTGTGGAATGGAAACCATCAAGATCAGTAGTTATCACGTTTGAAGGGCAGGAGCTTCCATTAAATATATATCTGTTCTACAACTCATTTAACGTGGAAACATATTTTTACCCGACCGTCCAGTGCTTCCGGTGTTGCAAGTTCGGGCATACTCGTAATGCTTGCCGCTCAACTGAGAAATGCTTCGTCTGCGGAGGTAACCACTCTTCCCAGGACTGCTCAGCAGAAGTCCCTAAGTGTTTCAACTGTAATGGTCCTCACAAGGCCATTAGTCTCACTTGTCCAGAGTACAGCAGACAAAAAGCTATTAAGTTTACCATGGCCTCACAAAACACTTCCTACTTACAGGCATCCAAACAACACCCCCGAGTGGCATATCATATGCTGAAGCTGTATCTAAACCAGTTACTCCTTCCTCCACCGTAACCCAAAAAGTCCGTGGTAAATTCACATACAAAACTCCGAGGGCTCCTCTCACTCCTGGTTATAACCAAGCTGAGCATAATGCTCTCCTTCTGAATCCCAATGGCTCTTCTCTTTTCAATGCTCCTAACGGATGTGCTTTCAACCAATCTTCCTCGTCTGCTAGCAATCCTAATTTTACAGTTGAAAATATATCCCAAAATCTCGCGTCATCAAACGAATCCTTCATTAAATCCATCTTGTCGCTAATACTTAACCTCTTTCTTTCTACAAATTCTCTACCGTCCAACGTTGCTTTTATAATTCCTGCTCTCCAATCCTTCATTGAAAATGGCTCAAATAACCAAGCTTAATTCTCTCTCAATCCTCCAATGGAACTGCTGTAGCGCAGTCGCCAAAAGAGACGAAATCAATTTTTTAATTAGATCCCATAACATCGATATCGTTGCGCTTTCAGAAACCTGGCTTTCCCCAGGTAAAGTTATTTCATTCCCTGGTTTTACCTGTGTAAGAGACGATCGTCCCGATAGAATTGGAGGCGGTGCCGCCATCTTAATTAAAAACAATTTGACCTTCGACGAGGTACAACTGCCTCCTAACCCAAGAATCCAAATCGTGGCTATAAAAGTTTTAGACGTGTCCGTTGTGTCCATGTACTCAGCCTCCAGTGTATTTAATACGTCGTATTGGAGATTAATTTTACCACTTCTCACTCCTAACTTCTATATTTTGGGTGACTTTAATGCCCATTCCACGTCTTGGGGCTGTGAATGGTCCGACACGGCGGGTAGAGCCGTTGTTGACTTCGTGGAGGAGTCGGATTTATGCATATTAAATGATGGACGGCCAACTCGTATCGCCCGTCCAAATCACAGTCAAAATGCTCTAGATATTTCTATATGTCCTAGTAACCTGGCAGGTTTAACTACTTGGAATGTATTTGGAATAATGTCAAGTGATCACTTCCCCATCGTACTCACAATGGTAAACTCATCACAGCGTACTTCTTCTGAACCAACAAGAGCAAAATATTTGACGGGTAAAGCCGATTGGAAATTATTTGAAGAAACACTGGTCGCTCATGCAGAAGTTCTGTCGATTGATAATTCAGACAATGATTCCGATGGTTTGGCTTGTAAAATAAATGACATGGTAATAGATGCAGCAAACGTCTCTATTCCTAAATCTAAGTCGAAAGTTTCGTATAGATACTCTCCTCCTTGGTGGGATAAGGAATGCACGGAAAAGGTGAAAAGTAGAGCAAACGTAGTAAGAAAGTACAAAAGAAACTTAACACTTGCGAACTATTTGGAGGTTAGGAAGATACAGGCCGAGACCAAGAAACTTCTTAGGAAGAAAAAAAGGCAGGGTTGGCTGAACTATTGTAACTCTTTGTCACCTGAAGCCCCCCCTGGGGAGGTTTGGGACTCAATCCGAAGGTTCAGAGGCTCGTATTCTCCTAGAGTAAATTCATCAAAATGCACTTCTTGGGTAAACGATTTTGTCGACAAACTGGCTCCGCCCTACGTCCCGAGTATATCTGAACTTCCAAAAAACCCTCCTGTTTTTCAATGCTCTAACTATCTATCACTCCCATTCTCACTTAATGAATTATCAAATGCAATCCACTCCACTGGAGATTCATCTCCGGGCCACGATTTGATTCCCTATTCTTTTTTTAAGCACTTTCCAGAATCATTTCTCAACATGGTCTTGGAGATGTATAACTCCATTTTAAAATCCTGCTCAATCCCTGAGTCCTGGAAAAAACAGATTATTGTTCCAATCCCCAAACCAGGTAAAGACTCATCCCTTGGTTCTTCATATAGACCAATTGCCCTGTCGTGTTGCTTCCTTAAAGTTCTGGAACGCATGGTCAAAACAAGATTGGCGTGGTTTGTGGAGAGTAACAATCTCTTGCCGAATTGGCAATTTGGTTTTCGAAAAAACAAATCCTGCATTGATAATCTCAGCATATTAGTTACAGATATCCATCTCTCACGATCTAAGAAAACCGACACAATCGCCTGTTTTCTGGACGCAAGTAGTGCGTATGATAATGTCCTTCTGCCTTTGTTGTTGGATAGAATGAGCGCTCTCGGAATTCCGGCTGGAGTCAGTTGTCTTATATTTAATTTAATGTGTAAAAGAGATATTATTATTGAGACGCCGATAGGCCCCATGCTGAGGACGGTTTTTAGAGGATTACCTCAAGGATCGGTGCTAAGCCCATTGTTATTCAATATTTACACGCAGGATCTTCAGGCGCATATCCCTCCTCATCTCTCTATTCTGCAGTATGCGGACGATTTCGTGTTTTACACATCAGACAAGTCTATAACTAGTGCTTCGTCGTCATTGGAGGGGGCGCTGGGTCCCGTCAGCACATGGTTCAAAGATAGTAACTTGCAATTAGCCCCATCTAAAAGTCACATCGTAATTTTTTCAAGGAAACACGCGATTCCAAAAGTAAATGTGAAGGTGTGTGGTGTGGAGGTTCCTGTGTCTGGAAATGTTAAATTCCTGGGTGTGACGTTGAATTGTAAGCTGTCATGGAACGCACACGTGGAGAACATAGTGGCTAAGTGCGAAAAAAACATAAATATCTTAAGAGCTGTTTCGAGGGTATGGTGGGGTGCTCACCCATCTACGATGAGGATGCTATATTGCGCTCTGGTTCGAAGTCATATAGATTATGCGTGCTTTATTATGGATCCCCTTCCACGATATCTGCAAATAAAATTAGACAGAATACAGTCCAAATGTCTCAGAGTAATTTTAGGTGCAATGAGATCCTCCCCTGTGGTTGCCTTACAGGCTGAGTGTGTCGATATGCCTTATTCTCTAAGGACAAAACTTCTGTCCCACAAATTTATCCTTCTTAGAACAAGCGAAAGTTATCACCCAATTTTCTCCAAATTGGAACATCTCTACTCCTTTTTCCAATCCATTGCACATAGGACTACTGTTACCCCCCCAATTCTCTGCCAATCTTGGCACTTTATAACGGATTCACTTGGACATCGTCCTGAATCCATTCTTCCCATATATAGTATTCCATTTGAATCCCTTATTCACAAACCCAACGTTGAACTATCGATTGGAATGGATAGATCCTGGTCTTCAATGAGCGCCACGTATGTCAACCGTTTGTTTTTACAAAAGTTGGAGGAAAACTGGCCGAATCGGGTTGTAATTTATACTGATGGCTCAAAGAGTTCGGACGGAGCGTGTGGAGCGGCATTTTGTATTCCTTCCTTGGACATAGAAAGTCAATTCCAATTGCCTAGGGAAGCGTCGATATTCACTGCGGAGTGCGTGGCAATTAGAGAGTCCCTAAGAGAAATTACTCAACGATCTTTGTCACCTTCAATAATTCTTACTGATTCTCTCAGCGTAGCTAATTGTTTAACATCAAGTAATTATAATTCTGCCCTTGCAAATAATCACATTCTTTGTGATATTAAAATGATGCTTTATATAGCTCACAGTAGGGGGATGATGGTCACGATCGCTTGGATTCCTTCGCACATTGGGATCGCTGGTAACGAGAGGGTGGACGTCCTGGCGAAGGAGGCCCGTGCCTGCGGTGTGATTCCTTACTTTTTTTCTCTTCCCACGAACGACTATATTAATGTGATTAAGGCTGCGGTTCAAGATGAATGGGACCAAATTTACTGTGAGTCATCGACTGGCTCCTACTACAGATCTATTCAACCGAAAATCCCTAAGTCACCTTGGTTCTGTAATTGTAAAATATCTAAACTAAATGTCTCCCTTCTAAGTAGGTTGAGAATCGGCCATACGGTGTTGGCATCGCATCTTGAAAGAATTCATGTTTTGACATCTGCTATGTGCGCGTGCCTGGAGGAGGATGAAACCGCAGATCATGTACTTTTTAATTGTTGCTTACTACCTAACGACGAATTTTTGCGAGAAATTCGCCTTCTGGGCTTATCCTTTCCGCTTAACGCTCAACACTTGCTGTCCCTGAACTGTCCAAAAGTTAACAGTGCGATAACAAAACATTTGAAAAAATATGATAAAAATGTTTGAATCCTCGACCGGTAAGATAGTATAATGGAAATTTTGAATTGAAAAGAAAAAAGTAGAAACAACAAAAATTAATTATCTAATACTATATTATAATATGTTGAATTAATGTACAACCCTGTTTTTGTAAGTTTGTTTTGACCGAGCTATATTCGGTGTTACATTCTACAACAATAATTCTGAATCCGTAAGGTATATTTTACTTAGTAGAATCTATCGTTCATGTCTGTGCTTGCAGACATAGGTACATTGTTATATGGAACAGTTTATCTATCGGAGTTTTTTCCTTTTCTCATAGTGTGTATTGGGATAATGAGTTTTATACTGCAATCGCGATATTTGTTGGGAATATGATGTGTGTGACTTATGGTATTTGCTCGCAGATTGTGTTCTATGAATGAAAGATACTATAGAAGGCATGTATCACTCGAAACCGGGTGCTTTGCCTAAAAAGAGAGAGAGAGAGAGAAGGAAAATATAAAAATTCTTGTATCTTAATACGGTATACTAAGTTGCTTCCTACGGTCCGGACGCATAATTTTCTAGGTAGAGTCTACTCTATAATAACATATTGGCATTATTTTTAGTAAAATTTATCATACAGCATTAAATTTACTGGTTAACCCATCATTGGGATATACTTACTGTGATGGCTTAGTACTTGTAGTATAGTACTAAGCCACCGAGTTTATTAAGCAGTAGGTAATTACAGGATAAGCTGTCTTCTTAATTTTTTAAGTATCGTATACGGCATTTTTCACAGTTTTAACTGTATGTTTTTTCTTCGGAAAAAACGAGTTAATGCATGTAGCTTAAATGCTGAAAAACGCGCCATGGAAATTGATGCATCATGCTGGATTAAAGAATACATATTTTTGTGCCAGAATCTGGTTAAAGTAAAATTTTACGAAGTTACTGGTTACTTATTCCTATTAACTTCTTTATTTTTAAAGGTCAAATTACAACCAAAATAATATCACCCGAAATAGTTAAAGGTAAGATATCAATAATGCGATCAGGCACGCTGTTTTCTTATCGCCATAGTCACCGATAAAAGAATAATGATGTATGAGCAAGTACCTATAATAATAATAAGAGTATGTTTTAAACCAACAACACAAATATTACAACAGCGTAATTACACTCCATACCAATTTATTTATTGATTTTTCTAAATGGAAAATGAAAAACTTTGACTTGTTTTGTTAATATGTAATGTTCGAAAATTAATCGCTGCCTTACAAACGCAATTATAAATTCTCCGTTCAATTTACAACAAGACAGAGTTGCGTGGGTATATACGTCCATTATTTGATGAGGTAATGCACATTCACACAGGTACCTACACGTCGCTAGTTACCCCACATTGGGACAGTCATGATGGAGAAGGTACCTATACATAGATAACAGCAAAGATTATACTGAGGACGGATTATTTTAATGACGATTACGCGAGAGAACCAGACGAAAACGATGCCTAAATACATTCAATCACGTGCTTCAAATGCGGGACAACCAGTGAAAGTTGTGCCCTTATTAATTAGTTATATCTATGGTACCTAGTCGTACTAAAAATATATTTTAAGGGCATGGCACCAGGAACGACGTCACAGTCTTTTCCCACGGCATTAAGGTTCAAAATTGCGTGACAATCGCATGATAAAATGGTAAAAATAGCGTTTTTTTTTCATTTTTTGTAGTTAATTTTGCGTCTATCGAAAAACCTATACGGTTATTCCCTAGATTCTCCCGTTTTTAGAAATTTTTGAAATGTCGG
Organism: Ceraclea dissimilis; assembly: GCA_963576895.1. Taxonomy (NCBI): domain Eukaryota; kingdom Metazoa; phylum Arthropoda; class Insecta; order Trichoptera; family Leptoceridae; genus Ceraclea; species Ceraclea dissimilis. Next base: position 4,764,601 of record OY756370.1, on the reverse strand, counting down.
TATGCACACTCTTAATAAATAAATTTGTCTATTTGCTTAGCTGTACCTACCAATATCAAGGCGACTACATTTACTAATTTATAAGGTCGTGACTGAAGAAATTAAATTCACACATCCAAACTAATCGCAGTCAATAAAAATAAATATGTGAGTTTATTTTTAAAATTCACTAAATATTGGCAAAAATCAAATACTTCATATATTATCTTTTAAATGTATTACTCAATATCACGAAAGGTTTGTTTGTAGTATATTAATCGAGTTAACCTAAACAAACACATAATGCTAAATGGTGAAGTGCAGAATAGATACGAGTATATCTTTGACACCGAGATTCGAACCAGTAGAACCGCCCGATTCTGGGAGAGGTGCTGACTCTTACCCCAACTGTTCTATACTAAACTTACCTATGTAAATGTACTTCTGTACTATATTTCATTGATAGTCGCTATTATATTTGGACTTATTTCGAATATAAATTACCTAATAAAACAGTAAATCAATTGAATATATAATATTAAGGTATTTACGAATATTTGTAAGGTGTTCATACAAAACTATTATTTCCTATTTCCCTTCCTCGGCACGCCCCAATAGTCAAGAATCATTTTACTCAACATTACGTGTTTCCTATAGCAATTACCCCCGAATAACTATGGAATTTATTATGTGAAATATACGGAATTACTAACATTTGGAAAATATTAAATACTGATCAATCATATACTAACAATTTCGAAAAGTTTTCAACTTCTCAATTTTTTATTACAAAAGAAGGAAAACAGACGACAATGGCTTTTACTAGTATATTAAAATCATTTGTAGGCGTAAAAAGATCGAGACAATTAGGAACTACTGGTTTAGTTGGTTAGTGAGACACGGGACTATGCTGTGCCTTGTGATAAAGTTGCATCAGAGATGCCTTCAGAGGGGCACGCCCGGGCGGGAGAACCGGCCAATATCAAGAACAAATATTTTTTTTAATCTTTACGTAAACAATCAGTAAGCTAACTATGTACTTATCCATAGGCATCTCCTAGAGAAATTAATAGGTATCAGGCGCGAAGCTACCTAAGAACACAATTCCCATCGAGTTACCTTTTGGATAAAATGATAGGTATAATAGTGTCTAATCTGACGTAATCCCATAAGAAATGTTAGCCCGGGCTTCCCTTTTGCAGAAATCCACCACTGATAGGTATACGTTTACTTTTAATCTAATAAATTATAAAATCTCATAAAAATCACATACAAATCACATTTTTCGACAAATTCATCTTCAGTGACTTTTTGGAACACGTGCATTAGTTTCATTTTAATCGACTGAACGGTTTAGGAATGTACAAAGGACAGTAAGACATTCACTTTTATGCTATAAGATTAAAACAATACGTAATTTACTGAAGAAGTTATTTTATTTTATGTACGTAGTAATTAATTTGTTAATTAACCACAATGTATCGGCGATAATATATTTGGGCCGGATGTGCTCTTTTGATTAAAAATAATTGCACAATGCATGTAGTTACCGTTTTTTATCAGAAGAGTAAAACTTTTAAATACGCAATAAAATATTTATTGTACTTTCATGACACTTTTACACTCTAGGTACGAAATTTCCTACGCCTAAACTGAAATAGAATGAGATCAAATGAGTGACAGGTACTATGTGATGAAGTTGTTACAATTTCTCAATTGAAGATATGTTTATCCGTATTATGGGGCTTACATAACGAAACAGGAAAAAAAATAAATAGGTTCAACTTGTGTACAATGTGCATACACGAGATCTTGACATTGCATACGTTAGTTCAAAACATTATGACATTATACTGGTAAGTCGTATATAAATTCAGGGAGATTCAAGGCTTCAACGTCATACGAATATCATAAACTATGTTAGTAGCTTCTCATAAAAACATTATTTTCTCTGTCAAATATGACAATAATCATTCAGTATGAGAAGAGAGCATCATGTTATTAAATTGATGGTGGAGATTCACAATACATCATTCAATGACTGCGCCTGAACCCAATACTGAATAGGTACTAAACAAGTACGAGTCCAATTATCTTTATCATTTTCCATTGTAAAAGTATTATGTAGGACGTAGACACTGGACACTGGACACACTACTATAAATATATTATTTACATACTGGTAATCAAGTAGATATAGTATTAAGGAACCTATAGTATAGATCCATAGAACTATGAATGCCATCTTTGCCAGTATTATCCACTGATGGAGGAGGGCTGTACACCTGGGGACCTGATTGTGGCCAATGACAAAGCGATGAAAGTCGCGGCTTACTGAAGTGGTAGACTTTAGACCGTGCACGGAAAGAAAGTAGTAGGAATTAATAGAACATGCGTAACATTGAAAAATATGAAAAGCACTAGTCCCGTCGGTCCCGTCGTCTCGATACACATTCTATTCTTCGAAGATAGATACCATCGAGACACATTAAAAATTTAATGTATGCGCGTGGTAGACAATACATCTGTAGTTCAATGTAATAATATAGATTTCTGTCTTAAGTTGTAAATCTAATACCTTTTATTGTTGCACACTGTACGGTACCTATGCAGTAAGTATACATATGTGTAAGAATATCAATAACACAATCTGGTTTCTACACGTGTATTCATATATGGAGAACCCATCAACACCAGTTTAATCCACATAGAATCGGCGCAAATAACCAAGGGACGATATTCGCATTATATTTTACCTAAAACATACATTCACTAGCTATACTTTAACAGGGACGAATAAGGACAAATAAATTTAGGGACACTGATTTTATCTAGGATTATTTCAGGAGTTGGCCGGAACGAATGCAATATGGAAATACACAGCACCTAATTTTAAGTTGTCTGTCAACACAAGAAGGAAAAATCCAGGTTTATAAAAGGGTAAAGTTTAACATTTATTATATTGCAGTAGGTATAGTGATAAGTGTTGTGATTTCAGACATATACATCCCTCAGCATAACTGTACAACTCCCATTATAGATACCTTATTGTAATGACAATGATGCATCTTTCAATAGATAGCTATATATTTCTACATATAGAAATAGAAACCAACCGTTGACATATGCCGTGGTATTCTGAATGAAGACCATGATCACTAAGATTTATATCAAGTGTGATTGAACAAAATGGTCTAAATGAACATATAATTCTTCTCAATTCTAAGAACTTAGTGAATTTGGAAAACTCTTGCACATCGACGCAAATAAATAATTCAATCTACACATGGAAAAATATTCGGATGTATTGCAATACTAAAAAGAAAGAGGAAAGATAAGCGACACGCTCTCGCATAACGATACTTCTCTCTATGTCATCGCCGTAACACGTCTCAGAAAACATTTTCCAATTCGTACTTGAAAGAACTTCACCTGTTCGTTTTTACGACGCTTTCTATGACTTTTGGAAAAAGAGTAATGAACGATATACATACCTACGTCTTTGTTATTTGTGTTCACATATCACGGAATTCACACATGTATAGATAATAACACCACATCAGTACCGTGGTGTCGAACTTTATATGAGAAAAATAACCCTTTTATCACATAGCAGTAGACGCAAAAAAGCAAAAAAAAACTGTCATAACCCGAATATTGATCTCTCAGATATGAATAAGGTGTGGTATATAGTACCTATACTTTAAAAAATAGGTTGTGGTTAATGTGACATCTAAACTGAAACCATGACTAGACATTAATTTTTGGGTTCAAATTCCTCTCATGACCTTCAGATAAATTAGTAGATATTGCTTACACACATACATATTGAACACAAGTTGGTATATTGTCATTAAAAAGAGCGCACCCTCGTTTTTTGGACGCATTGTAAGAGCGGGCTCTTTTCTCAGAAGATCTTGAACGGGATTTTGGTTAACATGAGTTATGAGAAAGGATTTCAGGTGGGACCCATCCCAATATCTGATTTCAGCTAGTAATCGGTTCCACGAACGCCCAGAATCTAGTCAGTAATTATAATTGGCAGTAAAAAGTCGAATGTGAATTTCCATTGTTCGAAATATTATTTAACTTAATTTGAGCAAAAAAATCACATTTTTTTGTTGCTCAAATCTCTTAATACTCATACAGGTAGATTGAAGCGAATGTCAAGGGTAAAATAATAATTAATTATACGAACATTTGAAACAAATCTTTTATCAGAAATTTTGAATAAGGTGATTATAAAACAATTTTACCACAAATTGTAATATTGATATAATGTATATTTTTTATGAACATACTTAAGTACTTACTCAAAAATAAGATAACAAAATTGTGTGGCTTTTTCTTCAATGTTTGTTTTACGCGTTACTACGCAGGGAAAAAATGTTTGAAAATGAAGGGGAAAAAAGCAAAACAAAAAATCGCATAATGACCTCTAAAATCCGCATAGGTAGAATGTAGTAACCAATATTATATAGATGAGTATATTATGTAATAACTGCTAATTACTCTGTAAGTATGGCTGAGGTGTATACATGTGCGCCGTACTCAAATCCGCCGCGTAATTTGTTATTAAACTGATGTTGATCTATAATGACTCTGCACCTACGGAAAATTAATTTATCATTTAAAAATAGTGTTTCCAAAACTGGTGCATTATTTTCTTGCTTAGCGTATAGTTTGTGGCCTCCGTCACCTTTTTTGCCCCTAATCTTCATTTAACTTGTCTATATATAAATAAATAAATAAATCTTTATTGGCAAGTAAATATGTATATTAGCAAAAAATAGATAATGCAGTTTGCCAAAAGGTGGACTTATGCAAAAGCAATATCTTACAGTCAACCCCAAACGAGAAAAGAAAGAAAAACTTAAATACTATAAATAATAATAAAGTAAGTAAATATAAAGATACACCTTGGCCTATAATTATGCGATAATATAAGCAGAGATACGAATTTAGTTTTGAGGTTAAAGTGGTTGATACTCGTAGTTGATATAATACTTTAGGGATTTATCAGAAGGTTTAATTGTCTGTAGGATTATCTATCAATTAATTTTACCTGGGAATTTCACTTAAATTTGTCTAGTGATTCTAAGGTTTGTGTACCTAATCATACTGTAAAAATACATACTGATGCAACTGTATGTGTCGGGAGTTACTTAGTCAATGGCACGGTTAGATAAATTTGATGACAAAAATTCGGTAAAAGAAATCGTATCATGTTTTAACACATTAAGGAAGAAACATGACAATGTTCCTAATTTATTTAGTCTTATATTTAGTCATATGTATTTAGTCACACACCTAATACATTGTCTATGCCCGAGGGGTTAAGGTCAAACGGAATTCCACCAGGTCACCTGAGGGTTGTAATTAACTATAATGGAATAATATATCACCAAGTAATATATCATAATTACGTTATGAATTTATAGTAGTGTGGGAATCAACTCACATTTTGCATAATTTTACCATTTGTTTTTTAGGTAGTGTTCTGTGCGCCCCTCAACATCCCTAGTGAGGACACAGAGAAATCATCAGAATACTCGGAGGAGTCTGAACATTACATTTTACCTCTTCCTATTAGAGGTGTTCGTTCATTAGTAACAATACTCGTGAGACGTTAAAATATTGCGATGAAAAAATAATCACCAAGAATAAGCGTTTTTCGTTAAATGCTTATATTAACTATGGTGATGGTATTTTAATTAAACGATAGCGTTGGACGTTGGACACGCGTTGTGTAAGTCCCAATTCAAAGATTAACATTTTAAAAACGATCTAATTTTGAGACAATTTGACGGCATCCAGTGAAAGAGGATTAACGGACTCCGTTTAGACACGATTCAAATGATTTTATAGGTACGCTGCGTACTTGGCTAAATAACTGGCGAAGTGCATTTACGTTGCTATAACGAAAACGAATAGATCGGAGTAGCCCTATGGGCCCCCTCGGAGAAACATGTTTATTATTTTATTACAATTGTTAATGGCTAATAATAAGTACGTATATAAAATACTGTTTACTTCACCCCTCATCCCCGCCCAACGTTTGTTTCTTGGTCAAGGTCTTTTAGTCTTTCGCTTCGTTCTAGGGAACCCCGGCCAGCAAAAAAGCCCCTCTCACCCCACTTATTGTTTTTATTTAGTTATGAAATAAAAAAAATGCTATCATTAAAACTTAATATTACATAAAAACTACTCCCCAAAATTTGTCGGAGAGAAACACTATATCTTCAATACGTAGTAAATAAATTACACCTTTTGGTTCACAGTACTGTGGCATTCTAAATTATTAATCTGTCACAAGAAATTATGAATACAAGAACGATGAATTAGAAATGAACGTGGAAAAACTATTGCCAGGGAATAGAATGAAAACACTCTATGGAAAATATACCTAGGTTAGGTTAATAATATTGTCGCGAGTATGTAGGTAGTTGTCCCAGAGTGTCTACTTGTGAGGGAAGAGTAATGATGTTGAAAAAGAAAATGGAATAAGAATAACTAGTATTGCCATCAGGAAAAATTGCTTCCAAGTTGTGGCAGGTGAGGGTCCTCCACCTCCATTATGTATAATACGTCAAAGTATAAAATGTAGTATGAAGAAGTAGGTACCTACGTAGGTACTTTATTGTATTCGAAACACCTTTGTCCTCTGATAGATGTTTATCTTATGTTCTCTCGACAGTCGTTCTGAAACCTACAGAACGCTTTATTATTTAACAATTTCAATATCTTTCGCTTTATGTATTGTTCAAACTGAGTAGACCACTTATACTGTATAAACGAAATTAAATTATATCTTTCAGAACTTATTTGACTAGAACGGCATTTCTACAATCTTATTTACTGAACTTTGAGAATGAAACAGCTATATTGTTTCGCAAACTTCGTAAATTCAATCATACCTATACATATCGTCTGGGGAAATATAAGCTTATAGGTAACAATTAAAAGCAAGATATTTCATCCTTTTTTAATATAATAATTTCAATATTAAAATAGAATACATGTAGTAATTCCATTACCAATTCTAGATCGGATGGTGTAAAACCTAGATGCTGTCTCAATGTTTCAATAACAATTATTTTTGTGGTTTTATTTTATTCTATCATACGTAGACCCGAGTCGGGCACCTGTACTTTTCAATTTTACACATGTGAACTAATCGATGCTATAAGGGTCTGATCCCTACTGTATAAAACTCCCTCATTAACAAGACACCTTTTCACCTCTCTTCGGAACGCTTCATATGCTACAAGTTTCAGGCTACCTTCATTAAAAGGTAAACGACCCGTTTGAAAGAGAACATTTCAAAAATCGCTTTTGAAAGAACGAATTTAAGAATCCTATCGCACTTAAATCTGTTTCACGTGTAGCGACACGCCGCGCCGGTATACGAGTATTAGGCCTGTTTTCCGCAGTTTCAAAATACAACATTTACACACTCAGTAATATCCGCAATTTATTTAAAATTCTCTTGTAAATTATCTTCATGTGTAAATTATATTGTTATCCTACCTCCCTTACCCTAATAAAACAGAGATACGTAGGTATTTCACATAGGTACTAGGTACTTTCCTTAGTAAGGGATGTACGAATAGTATTCTAGAAGCTTGGTGCCCTTCTTGGATACTACATACTCGTATGTATCGAAATATCTTTTTTTTTGTTTTTAAATCTCGTGACAAGTAAACTATAAACAGGTAGGGTTGAATAATTTTACTAAATCATAGTAATATTTTGGTTCTCGCATAATATAAGTAACTCTATCTAAAATTATTATTTTCTCCTTCAGTTTCGTTAGCACATTCAAACTATCCAGAATGTTTCGTACCGAAGTTTGATTTGGGAATATTGCAAACAAATTTTCATGGATATGTGTTAATTGTGACTCGTATGTAAAGTATTTGTGACTCCTGAACTTTATCACAATATTTCGAAAATGCCACAAAGTTAATTAAGAAAATATTGGTAATTGATTCATAGATTCTTGCGAAAAATGCTAGGTACCTCATTTAGTGTGTTAAAGAATACTTTTTTTTTGCTTTTTAACTTTTTTTACACTTTGACATAACGAAAGTTAAATGATATAGGCGTGATGTTGGCCATACGATAAATAAATAAACAATTTCTACGCAATAGTACCTGATCACGAAAAATATTTAATAAGGAACTACACCTAACGATATTCTTCTAAAATTCTTTCAATTTCTTTTGAAGATTATATATATCTGTAGGTATAAAGTGTAAAACCTTCTTGAAAACAGATACAATGACAAATATTATCAAATACTAAGTAATCTAATGGTTACGAGTACATAATATGCTTTTAGTATTTTGACGTACTGTGTAGTGTGTATTATTTCGAAAATGTTGACTACAAATGTCAAGGCGACGTAAAATGATATTCTCTCCTTTACAATAGAAGTAACTCAACAAAAGCAAAAAGGATTAACGTTGGATAATTTACAAAAAGAGAAGCCTAAGCTTCACACATAGAGCTGAACTGAGATGAAATAATAATGTAGTGGCTTACAAAGGGTTATGTATCAACCAGCTTGACATTTAAACCCTTTAGGACATCTGTCCTCTCTCCTCTGGAATGGACAGCGACTTTGATATTTTATTTCTTCGACACATGAATAAATTCGATTCTTTTATTATACCCTTACAGTCTGCCTAGTTCTCAAATTACATAAAAATGTTCAATTAATGTTGAATTAAATGTCGGATTCAATAAATAAATGTATAAATCAAATTTAAATAGTTGTATGTAGCACCTTATTTGTACATTTTTTGTAGTATCGCATCACAAAAATTCGAGTTTCAAACATGATATTTCGAACTGTTATTCTCCTACGCTAAAGTGCAGAGATGACCGTCGAATTGTTGGATTAATCCTGTCAAATATTTTTTTATTTACTTCACGGCACACAAACAGACATCATTCACATAATGAAAATGTTCCTAGAGAGACATTACAAATGACAGGTTCTCGGGACATTTGTGCATTGGAAGAGCAAGCGAATAAACATTATATACGAGTATGCACACTGTACATACAGCCCCAATAGATGTAAATAGTCCAAGAGCCCGCTGCTTAATTTATGACGTATCTGTTTTTTGATCGAAATGTGGTACAAATGATAGCTTACCAATAGGGTTTTACATCGCACTAGGGTTGCCTATCAAAATCTTGCCGCAACCCCTCCTGCCCCCCCCGAAAAGGTCCCTCTTCGCGGTTTTTCGCATTTTATAGGAATATGGTAAGAGATAGGAGAAAGTAGTCAATGACAAAAATTATCCTTGCTAAATTCTCTACAAAAAATGTTATGTCAATTTTTTCGTAGAACTAGCAGTTTACCCGCAATAGCCGGTCCAAAACCGAAATTCATTTAAAAAACTAAAAAAATGAATTTAAACTTAATTGGTTGAAAATTGATAAGAGCTACAGGAAAATAGTCAAAGAACGAATTAATTACCGTAGTCTTATCTACAAAACGAGCTATAACTTATGTTCATACATCTAATAATTTCGGAGTTATTACAATAAAACTCAGCGGAAAAAATTCTTAAAATTTAGTTTTTCCAAAGCCAAAATTTTTTTTCCATAAAATGTTAGTAGTAATGGGTGGAAGAATTTGAAAGAAAAAAAATCAAACTTTTTTTTTTTTTTTTCAAAAAATATCCTGTTTTTTGACCGGCCATTACGGGTAAACTGCTAGTCCTATGAAAAAATTGACGTAGCATTTTTTGTAGAGAATTTAGCAAGGATTATTTTTGTCTTTGACTACTTTCTTCTATCTCTTACCATATTCCTACAACATGCGAAAAACCACGAAGAGGGACCTTTTCGGGGGGGGCAAGGGGGGTTGCGGCAAGATTTTGATAGGCAACCCTAGTGCGATGTAAAACCCTATTGGTAAGCTATCATTTGTACCACATTTCGATCAAAAAACAGATACGTCATAAATTATGCAGTGGGCTCTCGGACTAAAAGCTTGCCGTCAAGCAATTCCTATGATTGAAACAGAAGAAAATGATATAGTAGGTACCTTCTAACCTAGTTACATGCATAACTTTTTGACAATATAAACTATTTCATTTGGTCGTTTGAGATACTATGTACGATGAGAAATGTAACGAGCAATGGGCGAGCGTATAGCTATTTCTGCTGAAGAAGTGCTGACATTATCCAATTTGAATGAAATATTATCTGTTCTTTTGCTACCCCCGCAAGGAACAAACTGTAATACAGATTTTCAATCACAAATGTCACATTGAATAGAACAGTAAGTATGTCACAATTTGTTTAAGACACGAATGCTTGAGGCAGGTACAAAATTGTTCTACTTTTTTTAATCAAGCGATTCGCCTACATGGGGCAAAGTTACCAATAGAACAACAAGCCCACGTGCTGTGAAAATTATTGGCTGTAGAAAAGTACGTCATCAATATTTCTACGCAACTGTTAATATTTCAGCAAATTATATGATTTTTTCATTCCCTTATTATTTTTCACTCTAGCCTTTACTATTTTTTTAGTGTTTTTTTTCTTTAGTTTTAGGGTAAACGCTGGTTAATGATGGATGATCCTCCGATATAGAACGATATAGAACTCTCATCGCGATATAGAACTCATTTTATAATAGTTTACAAATAGTGAATACTAAAACAACTGTTGGACAACAAATGGACAGGAATAGATGCCGAAAATATAAACATAGTTTTGAATTTAATTTGAGTAGGTACATAATTGGCGCAGTTGGTTGGAGCACTGACTTCCAATTAGAAGGTGCCGGTTTTATATATCGGTGACTCATTCCTCACATCACAACAACCACATACTTGGGTTTGTGTATACAAGTACAGATCTCAAAAAGTTGATGATCAGTTCTTACAATCACGCTTTTATCAGTGGTTACCGACCTACTTAATATACGTAGGTAGGTGAACTCGAAGGAATAAAAATGTTTTTGACTGTTTATTAGTCCATCACATTTACATCTGACATCTTTATAAGTATAAAAATTGATTGTTTTTTACTGGATGGTACAATAATTTCAATGACGATAAACTTTATGGATGTATGTATGTAGGTATTGGTATAGACCTATGTAGAACAGCATCAGTCTTGAACAACGCCTTTTAATATTCCTACATCCTCTTCATGTATCATTCCTTTATCCTCCTCATCTAATCCACTGTCTTTAAATTCTTCTAATACAAAAAAACTGATTTCCTCACATTATTTTTTTTATACTGCATATTTTTTGTTTGTTAAACGATGTGACAAGTACAATAATACATAACACAAGTTCCGCTCTTACCAAAATTTTGTTTTAAATTATCTCAATACAACGATTGCACCAGACACGGATTGCATCAAGAAACAATATTTCTTTTTCATTCCCTGCGGAATCATTGCTAGTAGGATAGGCTCCCATTATTTTTTAATATTTTTTATCCTGTAAAATTCATGTTCATAACGCATGCATACCTCAGGCATTTCACATATTTTTCAGCAACGAGGTATGCCACAAAGAAAATGTTGTATGAGTTCTAATAAACAAACCGACAGAATTGAATGGTTTGCGTGGTTGGATGTTGCATGCTGGTATCGTTATACTCGTATTTATCTACTGAACACAAATCTACGTCAAATGATATTAAGTTCCTGGTTACATAATTTGGTACGCGAGCTAGTCTAGTTGTCAACGCGGTCAATGACGTCAATATTCACCTAATATTATATTAGGTGCTACAATAATAGATCTGTTTACAATATTGTTATCTACATTCATTGGAAATTTAATATTCACTATTTTCTTTCCTATTTTCTCAATGAATTATATAAGATCCTCAACAAGATCAATAGGAGTGTAGCAATTTACGTCAATATGACGTTCTGTTTACGAATATTCTATTCCAATAATAAATATTATATTGTACGCCACCCCTAATAGCCAGTAGGTAGGTGGATTATAATTTATATGGAAGACCACGAGCAAGTGATTTACGAATACATGATACAAATGCTGTGCATCCTTTGGATAAGCGTAAGTTACATATGCCGCTGATGGCTGATCTTACGACGTGGAAAAGCTGTGGAAAATCTTACAAATAGCATGAAGTAAGTTTTAAGAACATTTAAGTAAGTTTGTGAGAAGAATGCTTGGGTATGTTTAAACTACAAATGCCTCTTAATCCACGAAGGACGATGGTCTAGCTGGATCATATTTGACTCTTAATAGTAGAGCAAGCAGAGCGCGAATACATATTGTCCCAACTGCAGTCTGATCAACAGATTCTATGACAACGATGAGATGAGATCTTTGATGAGAAAATTACTCTGAGTGGCGGAGCGTTGTGACATCCCTGTGTTTCCACGAGGAACGCGATGGATTAAGTTAGTTAGTATTAGAAACTTAGGTAGGTAGGTTTATTTTATCACCTTTGATATTGTTTTATACGCACCAATGGCATCATCGACAGGATCAGTAATAACATGACAGCGATTCTTCGGAGCTAAAAACCATCTAAAAACATGCTCGGCAACGGGCACACGGCTATTATTATACGCACCGGCTGTACAGATAATGTAGAAAAACGAGTAAAATAAGTAGTTACATTATTTTGGTCCGTGGAAGGAAATATTCTTAGAACATATATAATTAGATAATTTGTGATATCAATCGTTTTGTATGGTACCTAACACAGACTAAAACAAAATATAAGGAAACTCCTAAAACATTGGGAAAACGATGAGGTACACAACATCAATAGAATCATTAAAATTATTCTATCATACTTTGGCTAGTCGTGTGCGAGGGATCTCATAAGAATTATTAATAATCCATGTAATTCGTCTTAATATATTTATGTAACAAGCCATTATAATATTGTGTAAGATGTCAACACTGTGGATCACAGCTAATCACAGCGGAAACTAGAATAATCTAGAAAGTTCCGGGGAAATGAACAAGTTCATTAGGGGTGGGGGCATGTCATAAAACCTTCAGGCGCCTGACCGACCTTATGCAAACATCAACTTACTTACCTACTACTCGCTATACAAACTTCATACAACAGAGTCTGGCAAACTAAATACGTATTACTTGTTACATGTTATTTTAATTTTTCTCTTTACGAAAGTGCACAATTTTACATGACGTGTTAGTGCTCTATAATCAATTTATTAAGTTAATCCTCATGTACTTAATATTTATATTTTATTTATATATACATAATGTATTATACTATGGACTGGACACCGTCTCCTAGGAGTCCTGAGATCAACTCCGGAAAGGTCGAAGAATATCTGGTGCTACTATCTCCAAGAGGCAATCGTTCTACAACAGATTATTATTGATCTAGAACACGAAGAAAAATATATGGTCCTCGTAACCTCGTAATGTGTAGAAGTTATTGTCGTTCAATTTATATTTCACATAGTTTTCATGTAGGATAAGGATATAGTAGAAAAGAAACATAACAATAAAGGATCTGTCCTTATAAATATACCCTATCATTAATTACCCTCATTGGGTTTGTTAATGGCTGTGGTTGCTAATCGGGATACAGGGATCTACAGTGAGTACAATGTATCTACACTGCCTGTTATTTATTTATTACGACAATCCACGCTAAAAGCATTATTTGTCCCAAAAATCACTAAAAGAATAATAAAACAAACAATTGAAAAAGACATGTGCCCGATCCCACCAACTACCACCTAGGAAGCAGACCCCTAAGGAATTTCCATAGAAAAACAGAGATAATTTCAGTGATTTTATAATGATGTACAACAGAGGGAGCAATAAATCCATACAAAATACAACATGCAGCTACTTAAGTGAGGGAGATTCTGGGCGGAGATATTTGGGCACCTAACTAAGTAGAGCTGCATGTTGTATTTTGTATGGATTTATTGCTCCCTCTGTTGTACATCATTATAAAATCACTGAAATTATCTGTGTTTTTGTATGGAAATTCCTTAGGGGTCTGCTTCCTAGGTGGTAGTTGGTGGGATCGGGCAATAATATACCTACAATCACTAAGTAGTTATGTTACTTTATTACCTTTAGTACTCGTATAAATATTGTATAAATGAAACTCGTATAAATGTTGCGAAAGAATTTTAAAATTTAGTAGAGCACTCTCGTTATACAATACTAATAGAAACATCTAGTCTACATAGGCAACTAGTAATGTCAAGACTTGATATCACACCACGGCGAATATTGACATTTCATACCCCTAACCTCAATCTACTTACTTCTTAAATGCAATTCTCCACCGCTTTCTTACCAACCATCTCGCAATATCTTCCTACTCTGTCTATCACATAATTATAATTACCTTCTATGCAATACATACAGACTACATAAACATCTCCAACTGCAACATTAGGGATGCGAATAAATAATCGGTACATTTTAAATTAACCACAAAATAATAACTCCTACATGTTTCGATTAACTGTCTTCCTTGTAGATATAATGTATGTAGTTCCTCATCGTACCTCACAGGGTTTTAGTGCTTTGTTTGGAAGGAGTTTTTGAAGGTTTTTTTGTGGTCGATATTTCGTAGTCCGTTTTAACTCATTTAGGAAAAACTCGGCAAAATGTTATCTCAACACTGAAAAAATCTAAATGGTAAAAAGTAACTTTTTTTTAGTGCATGTTTTAAATAATTATTGACGTATTATTTAAAACATAATAGCGGTTGCCCTTCTGACATGTCATCTTTAAATAAATACTTAAACCTTTATCTTTTAACATTCCAGTTGGAGTGTGATTCCTTTAATAACAAAAGCAAGGGAGAAGTCGATGTAAAACTGTCGTATATCTAATATTTGATCCAAGGATTTGTCATCCCTCTCCATCACTTGAGGTGGCGCTCCGCAATATTTTAATTAAGCAAAGTCACGCTCATCTGCTTTAGAAAATTTATATCAAAATATAGTTAGAAATGTAGCAACGGTCACACCTATGCAGTATATTGTATATTAGTATACCAGCAGCCCAGAAATGTAATCAGTAGAATTCTAGGTCATCTTATTAACAGTTCTTAATTAGCTCTAAAAATCCTTATCAATTGTACTCTCCTAGCTAACTTTGTATTCTACTTACGAGACCTCTCCTATCCACATATCTTCTGTATATCAGTGGCGAAGAGTGGATTTCAGCAGAAGGGAAGCCGGGGCTAGCATTTCTTATTGGATTACGTCAAACTAGACACTATTATACCTATCATTTTATCCAACAAGTAACTCTTCTTCTCAGGTAGCTTCTCGCCTGCTGTATGCACACACAATACAGCTGTAAAAAGAACAATAAACCTAATTCAGACTGGAAGATGTTTTGAATGCTATAATTAAAAATGAAGCGTGTTTTTCAACAATCGGTGTTAGGACGCCCTGGGAAGACTCATCTTCACCCTATGCATCATTTCTATAGTGGTGAAATCAGAACGTATGAAATGACGTGGTTAAAGGTAATACACCGCTAGATGAAAGAACCTTGTGATCTCCCTTAATATAAGTATACATAAGTACCTAAAGGTAAGAATTTTCATTTTACTCTTTCCTTTTTTGTAAGGATCTGGATATGAATACATAATCCCAAATACTTTCCTGCACCTTTGCATTAGGCTAAAAGCCTGTATCAAGAAGTGTGAAAAACGTCGCAAGCGCAGGGGTTAGAATAAGGCACTAAATGTACAAGTATATATTTGAAAAACTTTTCAATTTTAAATTAATAATATCTTAATGGTAAATTATAACTGTGCAAAGAAAAATATATAACAGAATACTCGTATACCCGCGCGTACTTTGATACCAAACATCTAGGAGAGTAAGTAATACCAGCACCAGGTATCCGATGAGTTTATTAAATTCAATAAAACTTCCAGCTAACTCAGAGACGTGTAGAGAATTTATACAACAAATATACACACAAACTTCACCGTAGTATTATTACTTTTATGTGCAATGCCTTTCAATATCTCCAAGCTTTAACCTGGAAATTTCCACAAGCATAAGAGATGGACGTCTTGTATCGATGAAACCATTTCATACATTTTCTTGCGATTGCACAAAATATTTTCAAAAGGTACCGGGGTACCCAAATACATTTCACGAAGTCTGTATCGTGAAGTGCAGAATACTCGTACATCGTCGACACGAACTCAACCAACGCTCAAGCAACGCAACGGTGCCAACTGTGTATATGTGTATTGGTAATCGAGAATTTTAATCACTTTTTTTTTCTTTTCTTCAAAAACTATATGATTCGTCATGTACCGTGTGTTTGAGGTAATTTAAGCTGAAATTTGTTGATTTGTTTAGTGATTTTTTAAACATATGAAAACAGAAATAACGTGAATTTTCACATTTGAATATTTATTCTCTGGAAGATCTCTGATTCTTATACGTCGATGAAAGTTGTGATCAAGGTTTCGCATCCTTAACGTCACAATCCCTTATCTTACCGTCGATTACATTCGCTCTATACCTCTTGACCCAAGAAAGCAGGTATCATTTATTACAGAAATTCAGGAATCTTTTCAGATTTCCAACGCAAGATAAATAATATCCGGTATCTCAAAGAACGATCAGAAAGTAAATATACTAGGTACCTACTACAAAAAGAATATAAACGAAAATTATTGTATAGTTTTTTCCCCAACAGAGACGAGAGGTATCTTCATATAGAGGCGTCATTTTCAGAGACGTTGAGGAAAAAACTGCAATGTATTTCCGTCTGTGCAATGAAGATAAATTCCGGTTCCATACCTAAAATAATTTAGGTATATACCAAAATTATAGGGTTTAAAAGGTTTACAACGCATTGAAAGACCATCCTGAATGGTAAAAAATCTTGGTGTTGAAAACAGCACCCTTTTTAGTCAGCTATTATCAGACATTCTCCAAAAATTGGCTCCAAAAAGAGGAGGTGGCAGCAACAATAAAAATGGCCAACAGAACAGGGTAACGAAAAATTCATGATGATATAACATCTTATTCATCACCACGTTCTATTTTAGTCAGAAGCCAAAAGACGGAGACCCAGAGCGAAATCTCTACTTCTGTAATGTAGTCTCCGGAGATTATATTGAAAATAATGTAAAGCAAACCACAAAACTCTTTAATCCCCCATTATAATAAAATAATAATGTAATTACAATTTGCGGTTAATATTAATCCCAAGTTATTATGGCTTTACGGGATAATAACTACTTTAATTCAATTATAAACCAAATAACCATGAATATCTTTTAAAATTACAAAAACAGAGACGGCTGTTTAGGGCGTTGAACCATTTCTATGGATATTTTGTATACCTACATCTTTTTAGAAATTAAATCCTCATAAAATCACCGTGTTAAGTTTTTTTACATTACTAAAATTAAATTTTCCGACCTACTCCCTCATTCATGTTATTGAGATAAAATATTCTTGAAATCTCGATAGTAATTATTTATTTTAATCAATTCACATGTACCTACCCTTCTTTCTGTGTTAATTCACTAATTGCCTGACAATCGATACAAGCAAATCAATAGTTTGTTTATTAAGGGCTAAACACCAAGAATGACGTCACAGTCATTTCCCACGGCATTAAGGTTCAAAATCGCGTGAACAATCGCATGATAAAATGGTAAAAAGAGCATTTTTCCATTTTTTGAGGTTAATTTCGCGTCTATCAAAATCTTTTACGGTTATTCCCTAGATTAAAGTTCAACGCACCTACCCTATTTAGTTCCAAAACATATTTAGTAACGGTTGTCTAGGTAGAAGGTCTCCCGTTTTCATAAATTTTTGAAATGTCGGTATGCACACTCTTAATCCTGTTCTCACATATCCCGATAATGAGATGCCTAACGATCCTGTTTTCATGATGAAGAACGTTGTACCTAATTCAACAAATATTTTCCATTCGAGTACCCCTCTTGGCGGAAGCAAGAAGTGTTTGTAAGAATAGGCGGGCAGTGTGGAGTTCTGTTTTCTCTGAAAACTCGCAAGAGACGCGGCGTGAGGGTATATAGTATAATATGAAATAAGCAATTTGAAAGTTGATGACTGCCCTTTATCATTTTTTAACCTTTAATTGAGTATTCTGTCTCTCAGAGTCTTTCCCGCAATGGATCGTAAAGTATTTACCATGCTTTAAAACACTTCTGCCCAATCCCACCAACTACCACCTAGGAAGGAGAGCCCTAAGAAATTTCCATACAAAAACAGAGATAATATTCTATTTATTTAGTTATGGAGCGTAAGTCCTGCAATAAATCCATATGAAATGCAACATGCGGCTCACCTACGTTAGGTGCCCAAATATCTCCGCCCAGAATCTCCCCAACGAGAGAGTTGTATTTCATATGGAATTATTGCAGGACTTACGCTCCATATCTAAATAAATAGAATATTATCTCTGTTTTTGTATGGAAATTTCTTAGGGCTCTCTTTCCTAGGTGGTGGTTGGTGGGATTGGGCATCCTTGTTTCAGCCACATTTACTCTTTTTGTAGTACAAATACTTTCGTTTCATACTATACTCGTACAACAATAAACACCGATGAATAATTTCTTAACTTAATTACTTTATTAATTACCTTTTGGGACTTCACAAGGACTAAGGGACTAGAAGTTTCAGTAAAGGGAAGTATACCTATATACCTACTTATTCGAAGGTATTATTAATAACAACTATTTATTCAAAAACACGCCTCAACGAAGTTAGCCAAAAGCAAAATTATGCTTTAGTACACAAATTCCTTCAAATCAAATCACAGCAAAATGGATAAAGGTTAAAGGTTAATCATTTACCCGTCTGTCTAGATAGGCCTACACTATTATGTATATCAACAGTAGGCACTCAGGTGACATAGCAACCCTCATTACATAACACAAAAGCATTCCTCTCAAAAGGGTGCGAGGAAAGACTTTATGTACTATCAACGAAAAAGCTATGGCGCTATATTTGATATTGTGAGAACGAGTTTTAAGACTAACAAGTTTCATGTAAACAAGATTAACACTCAATATTTCATGCAAGCCCGCTGCATCCCTCCTTACTTCTCTAACACTCATGCAATTTGTAATACACGCTGACCAATTTCTCACACATCCGACCTCGGGGATTTGGTGATGATCGGTTCCGGTCAGTTTGGGATGGCCGCGACGAAAAAAAATGGGAAATACACTTTCTTCAAACCAATCATAAATGCTGTAAAAATGTTTTTTATAAACCATTAATAATACTGCACATGAATTTTTCTTGTCAATTTTTGAGTAAAGTCGACTTAACATTCTCACGACCGATACCGAATAATTGCGCTTGATAATTGACTGACTTGTTACGTTCGTCTTATTTCCCCACATCTAAAAATTTTGACTTTTAAGGTGGATATTGAAGCGTCAGGTATGTTCTTTAATCTGCAATTTTTATTTTTTAAAACAGTTGTATGTAGTATAAATGAAATGTAGACGGGCGGGTGCCATATTGGAGTAAGAAGAAGAAGTGATTAATACATGTTTATTTATTCTTGAAGTGAACAAAGTGCATTTAATAAAATTTGGCATAATCTATTACGAGTAGGCATATTGACATTTTTAAAAACGGGAGACCTTAGATCTAGACAACCTTACTAAATAATAAATATGCTTCGGAAAAAATAAAGTAGATACATTGAACCTTTATCTAGGACCTTAAAATATATTTTATAGCTTGTATAGGTTTCTCAAAAAAAAAATGTTTAAGCACCTCTGATCTTTTTTCCGAAAGATAGAAACTCGTTTCCTGAAAGTCGCGAAAAAAATGTTTTTGTATTGATAATTTGCATTATAATCTAGGGAATGACCGTAAAAGTTTTTTTTATTGAATCGAAATTAACCCTCAAAATGGAAAAAAATGCTATCTTTACCATTTTATCATGCGATTTTGAACCTTATTGACGTGGGAAATGACTGTGACTTCATAGTTGGGTCGCGAGACTTAAATACGGTATTGTCCACTAGGGCGAACATGGCAATGGTTCTGCTTTATAATAATATTATGTGAGGGCATCATATGTTTCTCTATGAAACAATCGGTAAACTCCAAATCAGCCCCCGACTAGCGGAGGTATGAATATATACCTAATTAGTAATTAATATAAATCGATATGGTTCAATATATTATACGACTCAAATGTTTGATAAGAAATTTCAAGGTCACATAAATGTTGATAAAACTAAAGGTATAGCAAAGATATTGTTTACATACATTAGAATTTCATTAAGCATAACGTTGATTTATTTATTTATTTATTTCCAATAACGTCAAATAATACTTACACAACTGTGAAGCATAACTTAAAAAATATATTGTATAAACATAATAAAAATGACAACAATAAATTATCTACAAACCGTTACAATTTAATTCCTTTGAATTACTAATATCCAATATAGATAACTTTGACAGGCAGAGTAATCAAAAAGTTTTGTTTTACCCTTGAAAAGTTTGAAAACAACATCAAAGGAAAACAGCTGAAAAGGCAAAACTTGATAATTTGGTAATGAATAATTATTTAACACTTACCTTTAAAACCTCCCCACTTTACGCAAACTTTAAAAAGTTCCTTTTCCGAAATTAATTATTAAAAAAGTGTAAATATTCAAACAGGTGTTTTTTTCACCCGAAATATTGAAAAAAAGCAACACTTGCAAGCAACAAACACCAAAAAGAATAAAACCAACCACTACGAGTGACTTATTTTACTAAAAATCTGTTTTAAATATTATTTTTTATTTATTTATGTTATGTGCCTATATTGTTTGTTTTATATATATTTATATTGATATTATGTTTGTTCCTGTAAGAGCTGAACGCTGCAACGCACCCAACACTCGACGACAGATGCGAGCAAACTGAGGGAAGCTTCAGAGTAACCAAGCGGGCTGGCAGGCAGGAGAAGGAAGGCAGACTATGTGAGGCGGCAGGAGGACTGAGGTCGCAAGCCCAACGAGGAGAATGGGAGGTACATGGGGAGTTTAGGCTGACTATAGAAACGGACTATCCAATAATATTGTTATTTCTACGCTAACGTGTCGTAATTTGAAAAGTTTTGAATATTTTCAATCCCTACGATTTCAATGGAATATTTTTTGTTTCTTTCAATATCTTCTGCGCACTATTATTTTCTTTAGTTTGATGGAGTCGTTCAGAATCACCTCAAAATATATTTCTTCACAACGCTCACGATTGATGAGAAATACCTGCGGTAAAACAACAATTTTCTATATTCACTATATATTTACCCCCTCTTACAAAAGTTATAATGTAAATTCCTATGCAAATTAGGATGTAAGAACAGACTTGTTTCCATGGGAGGATTTTTAAAGAGCACAGTTATTGGTATGATGCTAAAATGTTGTAATAAATTACATATTGTTGTGTGTGCTTGCTCTATTCGTAGTGAGTAACATTGCACGATTCATGTCGATGAATTAATTTAACATATATGTTAAAAATCATTGGTAAGTCCATGCCTGATGTCAGGATTAAGGGGAACGCAGTCTAGGTGTGGGATAGACCTGGTTCGTAAAGCAGATGGGAGGGCCGAGAGGGGTATTGTGGGAGAGTTGGGAGATCTGCGATGGAATGGCGTGTGAGAACGAGAGGAATAAACGTAAAGGGGGGTCAAAACATCGAGCTATGTAAGCATCCAGAGCGTACCGTAAAACTCCTGATTAATTGAAGATGCGCTATCTCTTTTCCTAATATGGAAAATGAAAGAGCAGCTATGTTTTTCGCAGTTGTGCCACCGTAACAGTGTCTCGTATGGTTAATGTCGAAAAGAGAGATAAGTAGATATTTGATTATTCGGCGTTTATCCAGTTTGCGTTTAGAGATATCCTCTAGAAAATTTGCACATCTGTGATACAACCAGGTCGTGTTCTCTCGTCCTCTCCCTGTCACCCCCTCCGGTGTAGTATACTACGAGCCACGCTCCACAATACTATGTAGTGTGTACTGTGTACTTGTATTCCTACATTATAGTACGACAACGTGCATCGATCGATTTTTACGGCAACCAGCTACTCTAGTCTCTACATTCTCCACCACTGGAGCGAATCTTTGATATCAACAGGCAACAGACTGAACTTGATCCTAACCATTACAATCACCGCGGTATTGTGGTCGGCGTGACCTTCACAATCATAATATACCTACATACTTTGCATCACTACGTATGTTTTTTTTATAATATTTTTTTCATGTACTCAAAATTAAATTAAAATTTGGATACATCAAAGTGTATTGGACTAGTGACAAAAATAATATCCTGTAAGGAAGAGTATCGTAAGTTTGTATCGTAAAGTGCACAATTCCTCATCAACGTTGGAATTCGAACCTGGTAAAATCAGCTTGAGAGACCCACCCTTCAAAGAACTATGGACCAACGTTTACTCAAATAATCCATCTAAGTATATAAAGAAATATACTTATTTACATAATTTTACGGTGTTTGGTAGACTTTTCAGCAAATTCTTAGCTGTAACATTTTATTAGTACGTTGAAATATACTTACATTTATAATGTTTAACTTATCCCCTTCCAACTCTCCTTTGCTTCCCCTATTCCCGATCCTTTAAGTTTTAAGTTGTAGTTTTAATTAGTGTTTGTTTTTAAGTTTGTTAAAATGGAAATATCATCACTTATCAGTTATCTTGTATGAACCAATAGATATTTGAGAAAACATCTCATCGTGTATTTATTTTGCATAATTTTGAAAATTCATCAAAACTCCTGATTTTATACAACCACAGTAACTATTAGAGTTTTGAAGAAAGAAATCTATTTTTAATTAGTTACAGAATTTGACATATAGATTCATATAAATCATTTTATGAGATTAAAATTTCATCTTTATTAGCCACCACAAAAAACACCTGGGTTCCTGATAGATGATTTTAATTATTTAATAATAATTTATTAATTTACTCAAAATATTGAGACCACGAAATATATAGGTAATATAATACTTATGTAATACACTAATAGGCATATATTTCTATGTTGTACTTATATGTATTAGACATAAGAACATGTATTGATGTTACTACATAATAATTAGGGTAGAGTACGTTGTATTGTACCGCCCATTAAATCGTACCACCTTAATTTTTCCGAAACTATGAATCTTTTTACAAAAAGCAACTCATGTTTAATGGCGACTAACAATAAACTCTTGCTGGTGTAAAAATTAACATGTCATTAACGAATCATTATTTTTTGTTCACTCGATATATTTTTTGTAGCTGCTATCTAAGGAACACATTGAAATGTAACTGATGAATTATGTTATTATTATTAATTTAATTCATAATTTATATAGTTTTAAAGAGTTTCTATAATTTGGGAATATGTTTTGGGGTTATGTTGATATTTGTTGTTTTCCCGCATTTGAGCGAGTTCGTTATAACGTTCCACTAGAAGTCCTCTATATCGTACCTCTCGATACCTATGAAGTTTATACTAACTTAATTAATATTAAATTGCGTTGTACTAGAACAGAGATTTTTAGATAACTTATTTTTTTTATTATAAATATAACTGATTTCGGATCCAATTTTGTTGTATTTTACAATAATATATTTTGTATAATTTTGTTTGAAATTTGTATAGAGGTACGATTTAAATACCGGTGGTTCGATATAGTGACCCGTTTGTTAAATCGTACCGTTTACTACTTTTTTTTTAGACGCGTTTTTAGTGGTGTTAATGTTATTGCTGACCTTCTTGAAATAAAAAAGTAGATAGCCAACTAAATACAGTTTCATTTGGTATATTCATATATTTACGATGATCGTTAGTTTTTACGAAAAATGACTTTTTGCAAAACCGGTACAATTTAGCTAACTTGCCCCAATAGATGCTATACGGTTCTACCTTTATTTATAGCTCAGTGAAATTGCACTCCTAAGTTGGCAAAATTAATAACAGATTGGACTCTATGCAGTATGATACCTTAGGTTGGGGTGTTTCAGAATATCAGGTCTCCCCCCTCCTCCCCCTGACGCGTCACCCCCCTGCCCCCCGAATAGGTCCCCCTACGTGGTTTTCCTCACTTTATCGAAAAACAGTAAGAGATGGAAGAAAACTGTCAACGACGAAAATAGTCCTTAATAAATTCTCTACAAAATAGGTCCGACATATTTTTTGATAGGACTAGTAATTTACCCGCAATAGCCGGTGAAAGTCACGTAATTTTTTGTTGAGAACAAAAAAATATTATACATACTCATATTGTTGAAAATTCATAAGTGCTACAAGAAAATGGCCAAAGAATGAATTAATTGTTATAGTTTTAGCTATAAAATGAGCTATTATTTATTTTTGTATGACTCATAGTTTGTGAGTTATTACAAAAAATTACAGGGACAAAAGTCTTTAAAATGGAGCTTTTCATACAATTTGTATTGAAATGCTGTGATATTAAAATTTAGGTTACGCCTGTTTTTCACAAGTATGTGAAAGATAAAAAATGTATTGGAGTACGATTGGGTCTTTTTGGTATTTTAAGATATAATCCTTTCGACAATTTTTCCAGCCATATTTCAAAGACATTATCCCAGTTTTACAGAAGGATTCGTCAAGATCTTTAAAGAAGAAACTTTAGTTTTTTTTAACCATCTCTTACTGTTTTTCGATAAAGTGAGGAAAACCACGTAGGGGGACCTATTCGGGGGGGCAGGGGGGTGACGCGTCAGGGGAGGAGGGGGGAGACCTGATATTCGGAAACACCCCAACCTAAGGTATCATACTGCATAGAGTCCAATCTGTTATTAATTTTGCCGACTTCCCCATACATCGATTCCTAGGATGACTGAGCTATTAATACATATAATTATATCAGTATATAATCTAACATTTCTGTTACCTACTACGTTTCTAAGCTGTTACTAGGGAAGTGTTTGAAAATTATCAGGCGAAACTCCCACACACTACACCACATGGCTCAGTAGTAGGTTATGTACTATCACTAACAGATTCGTAGTACTACTGAATACTGAATACCTACTAGGTACTCAGTTCTCAATGCCATTAACCTTTTATAGTAAGTTCATCCTGATATAAACATTATTATTATTAATATTGAACAGATATTAAATTTCCCACACGAGTATATCATGATTTATAAATTTTGGAAGATCTCTTTGTATATAATAATAATTCACCCTGCTGGTGTCGTATATCCTCATGACTGAGGGTCGCGACTCTCATTCCCACAGTTAACGATCCTCCTCCACGAGTCTCTATTCATGGTCAGATGTGCGGCCTCGTGTAGAGTGGTGTTTGTGGCTGCCCTCACTTGGTCGCTCCAACGCATCGGCGATCTGCCTCTCGGTCTCCTGCCTTGTACACTGCCTAGCATTACCGTTCTTTCTAGGTTGGTCTCTTCGCGTCTTGATAGATGTCCGAAAAGACAAAGCATACGTTGTTGGCATATTGTGGAGAGCCGAGTATCTACGTGGAGGCCTAGTGAGCATTATTGTCGTAAACGTATATAATCTTGTTTTTTTATTCTAAGTATTCTCGAAACTGTCCCAAAGCACCAGCTGAAGATTCACCATCACCATCGGTTCTGGGTGCACCCTGGCTGAGTCAAGAGATCTTCTCCCTTCCGTCCTTCTGAAGACCGCTGATCTCCAGCTCTTCAGTCCAGTAGCACTTGAAACTGTGTTGTAACCTGGTGATTGGTGAAATTCTAAATAAAAAATATTTAACTACGAAATATTAACATTATTAACAATAATTAACAAAAAAATATTGTTTACTTAATTTTAAAAATCAAAACCTTTTTGACCCTGGAATACTGGGTGATTATTCTGATATAATATTAATAAAAACAGTTTTTTTTCAATTTATATGGTTGACCAAATATTTGATAATTAACTAAATGTTCGATTTTTTTCTTATATTCTGTGAAAACAATATTTACCGAAACAGTAACAGCTAGTGAATATTGTATGTCTGAAAACTATATTAAAAAAATATTTAAAAAACCTTGGTACGTCCTGAGGCAGTTCGTAGAATCTAAAAATCCTCTTGTATATTGAAGGTCGTAACAGAAAATTCAGTTCTTCAAGGGTAATACTTTTTTTTCCACAGCGTGTAAACCAAATAGCCTTCAGAATAAATTATTTCTATTGGAGGTATCAGGTAACGAAATGGAATTTATTTACAATTAATAAAAAATGGGTATTCAGGATACATGTATGAGAGCTTGCATACAGTCCTCCTAGTTTTTTAAAGTGTTTTTTTTCTTTCTTATTATTTACTCTAGGAAACGAGCCTCCCTGTCTTGGGCAGCACAAAATATATGTATCCACATTTCTCAAGCCGATTTACCCACAAATATTTCAGAGTCAGGAAAGCTGTGTTCCTTCAGACTCTGTACGGCTACTTTCTAGTCGATCCTACTTTGATGACTAGCCGAATTCAATGCTAAAATTTCTTAGTAAAAAAAGAATCTTAGCTTCTAAATTTACACGGCATCTGACCTATATCTACACTACATAGTCTAAAAAATAAAACATGTATAATTTTTCAACTTTTTTACTTAATATTATTGTTACTATCAATTTTATTCAAATTTGAAAATTAACAGCCAATATGAAAAAAAAATCTATTGAAAAAAATGTGCATGTGTATCTTCGTTAATGTTAGTGTGTATGTAATACTTCCAAGGTAAATAAATAAATAAATAAAACTTTATTGGTCAGTAAATATATGTAACAACAAAAATAAAACAAGATAATACAGTGTGCCAAAAGGCGGACTTATTGCAAAAGCAATATCTTACAGTCAACCCGAGTACTGAGTATTAATACAATAATTATAATATGCTGGTTCCCTAATACCAACTTATGATGTCTGGAGATCTTATACGTTTTTCAATACTTTTGATCTAGTTGTTATATTGATTTAAAAGGTTTTATGTAAATTATGAAACAACGTTAATTTGTTTTTAATTCAATATTTTAAACGCAGGTACTCAGAGAGCCAACTGCTGTGTAAAAACCTGGATACAAACCACGAATCCTGTTAAAGTAAACAGCGACCTAACGATTCACCCATGTAGTAACTACCTAGTTGGTAAAAAATAGTTTAGAAGTTATGAAATGATTAAAATACCTTTTAGCATTGATTAATAGTTGAAGAAGCATTGTCTAGTCATAAATTGTAGACAAATTTTATATATTTGAACAAATTATTTAGCTGAAAAGCTTTTTACAAAAAAATATATGGTATATTATTTATTTCTCTGAGTTATACATAGGAAACAAAATCTTTTACAAAAAAATAATAAGTCGCCTCCGAGAAATAGTTAAAAAAATATCTTCCTTTCAAATTTAACAAAGAAGACGATACCTGGAATTTAATTGCTTTTGAATATTAAGTCCTAGTAGTAGACGGCGTGTTGGTGACAATACACTTTATTAGCTTAAGAAGTCTGTCTGATAAAATATTATAGTAGAATTAATTACAACAAATTTTTCATTTCCCTGCGAACACATTTTTATTTCTTAATACTTTGATAGTGACCTATTAATTATTCAATATTAAACGAGGGAAATGATAAATAGTGAGAGAAAGGTGGTCGGTAGCCTGGTTGACAACACCCTCGACTGTTAATCCGGCGGGTGGGGATTCAATCCCCGATGCCAACTTACTCCACTTCACGACGCAAGCTTTTCAATCTTACCGATGTGAAGTGTACAAATATGTTTTTGGGTTTATTTCGACAATCCCAGTTTCATTTAAAAAAAATAAATAAAATCTTCAACCACGTCGAATAGGACTGAGTTGGGCTGCATTCGGCAGGTTGAAATACATCCTTGGGAACAAAGAGGTGCCAATAAGCCTGAAAGCTAAAGTCTACGACTCGTATATCTTGCCAGTGACCACGTACGGTCTAGAGACTATGTCCCTCACTGTCAGAAGCGTACAAAAAATAAAGTGTGTTCAGCGAGCCATGGAAAGACAAATTTTGGGCGTCAGTCTTCGAGATAAAATTAGAAATGAGGAGATCAGACGTCGAACAAAAGTTGCCGACATCGCAGAAAGAACAGCAAAGCAAAAATGGCAGTGGGCGGGACACGTGGCGAGACAGGACAGTGTCAGATGGACACCTAAAATCCTGAAGTGGAGGCCCTGGGAGAACCAAAGAGGCGTAGGAAGACCACAGAAAAGGTGGACAGATGACATTGTCCAGCTTACGGGTCGTAGATGGCAGCAGATAGCCCAAGATAGACAGTGGAAGGGTTTAGAAGAGGCCTATGTCCAGCAGTGGAACGCAAGTGGCTAGCAGTAAGTAAGTAAGTAAAATCTTCAAGGAGAAAAATAAATCCTGGGAAATTATCTTATTAGCTACGAGTAGGTACCTATTTACATATTTATGTTGACACTCTGTCACAAATAAGTTTAGAGCTTTTTAATAATCTTAAAGAGTATGTAAAAAGTTTTACTTTGAATATATTATGAAGAAGGGTTCTCTTAAAATATTGATAAGAATTTGGAATTACTTAGTCGATTTGCTTCAAAGTGTTAAATTAATCATTGCGTAGGTTTTCACGGTCGTCAATAACGATGCCTTCCCTAATGTTTCAGGGCGAGTTGTGGGTACTTTCTCTCGTCGCTCCTGAAGTATCTACTGCACAATCTACTCGTATATACTACTAAAATATCGTAATAGTCTATTCCCTCATACTTCAGTATGAGAGTCATAAACGTCAACAAAAGTTTAACTGAAAACATCGATTATGAGTATGCATACCGACATTTCAAAAATTTCTAAAAACGGGAGACCTTCTATCTCGACAACCGTTACTAAATATGCTTTGGAACAATATAGGGTAGATGCATTGAACCTTTATCTAGGGAATAACCGTAAAATATTTTTTATATCTTCTATAGATTTCTCAAAATATATTTTTAAAAACACCTCTGACCTTTTTTCCGAAAGACGGAAACTCGTTTCCCGAAAGTCTCGGAGTATTTCTTTTCTTGTACTGATAATATGCATTAAAATCTAGGGAATAGCCGTAAAAGTTTTTTGATAGACGCAAAATTAACCCCAAAAAATGTATAAAAACGCTATTTTTACCATTTTATCATGCGATTGTCACGCGATTTTTAACCTTAATGCCGTGGGAAAAGACTGTGACGTCATTCCTGGTGCCATGCCCTTATACTATAAAAAAATCTCGCTTTTCAAATCAATTCTAACCAACATTTTTTTTGACACTCTATTTTTTACAATGCTCGATTACAAATTCTACGTAAATCAGGATGCAGTTAAATAGTAAAATATCAGAAAAAATAAAAATATTCAGGATCAATTAAATTATATACCGGACTTTATTCACTCGTCAAAAGGCCTTAAAACTAAAATAATAATTATTTGAATAAAAAAAAAATGGAAGATATGTATTTGCATTTTTTTGGTCTTCTTCGATATTTCGTACTACGAGTAAAAACAAAATAAATGTGAAGATTTGTCATATCCTAGATGATGAGCTTCCTATTTCTTGCTATCTACTTCAATATTTTTTCAGAAAGTACATTCAATATTGTAATAAATTAGGTACCTACGTGAGGTAGATTATTTTGTGTTTTGTACTAGGTAACTATAATAAACATGCTTCACCCTAATCGATAAAACGACCTTCCTAAGGCGCTAGTTCAAGTTCACTATAATAATTTATTATACAAAGTATCTACTCTAGTCTGGGGGTGAGTACCTACTACTTACTTAGCCATTAAACGGACGTCCTGCTAAACGGACAAAATATTTTTTTTTACTGCCAGTTCCTGAGGCAATTTTATCTTGGACTCTGAATGCTGTGTGTATAATAAGAACACAAAACATCCTCTTAACGGACTCATGTACGAGTATATATTCAGAACGAGTGACGAGGCTCATTGCTGGAAAAAGATGTGAAATGTCTTATGGGAGTTCTACGAACACCTGACCCTTTCGGGACAGTCGAATAGGCGACCTTGTGATTGCTAGAATTCATTTTCATTTATTTATTATCAAACAAAAAAAAAAACATTTCAAAATCAAACCGTTACTGGATTTTATAGTCTGTTCTGGGGCAATACTAACCACAATGTTCAAGGTTGCTAATTAATACTAAATAATAAGTTTAGTAAATGATTAAAGAACGCTGAAAACTAGTAATAGTTAGGGATTTGTTTATTAGGTTTGACGACAGGTGCACAGCCGTGAGAAATCGTCAATTAATTAGATGATCAGTATTATTGTGATTTTTTTGCTATGTTAATATACTTAATTATAAATTGTCCGTTTACCGTTTGCTCTGTAGTCCTCCCTAATGTTTAGAAGTAGGTATTTTGTGTGCGTAGCGCGCTACTCATGTTACTCGTTCAGTCTTGTAAACACTAGCTGGATTCCTTCATCCATCACATACCTTCAACATTATATTATATACTATATACAATACATATACTACTTATCTTATAACATAATAGATGTTTTATCTCTTATATAATGTTATTATTTTGTTTACATATCCCGCAATTTCGGGTATAATATCTTCTTACAACCCTTAACAATTAGTGAGGTATTACTGAATAAAGTTTTTATTTTGTTGCTCAACTTTACTACCCTAGTCTGATAATAAAATGAGTCTTTGTATATTTAATTACAAGTATTGTGTGATAAAATACCGACAACTAATTCGGGAAATATCGACGTATAATGACTGAAATAAATATACTTTATATGTAATATGTGACGTATGAAAAAAAGCTTGTTAGTGATAATTATTAAGTAATTTTATTGATCACAAATAGTCGTACATCATAATCAATGTAACATGGGAAAGGAGGACAGCTGTCATTTATTCAAACTATCAATCATGTGGGAATAACAATAAAATTATACTCGTATTTGTTCATATCTCATCCCACGTAATATAAAAGACATGTATGACTTTGCTGTGAACTTCAAAATACTTTGCATAATCGAGAATCAAAGATAAGCCCTAACAATTGTACTAGGTATTATAGATAACGTTCTTTCGTTCTTAAAAATAAAAAAATAAAATAAAAAAATCTTTATTGAAAAGAAAACATATCTTCCAAATGGCGGGTTTATTGCCGTAGGCAATATCTGCCAACCAACCACTTGTGACATTAATTTGATGTACACATTACATACAGGTGTATGAAAAATAAGAAAAATATAAATAAATATAAATAAATATGAAAATAATAATAATATATAGAATACTTATACATACATAAAAATACATATATAAATGTAATAAATCTTCTCTGTAATAAATAAAATAATTTTACTATACAAATCATTGAAGACTTAATAAAAGCGTAGGTATAGAAAACTTTCCTCACCTTTCATGGTGTCATTGATCTTTCTGAACTGCTTAGAAAATTCTACAAAGTCATCCTAACGGCGTTACATAATCACAGTGTCTGGTAACTGATAAATTATGTATCCACCCTTATTGTATCATCTATAACTTATTACCTAAGAAATTTAGTTCAAAATTGTATACTATTTTGATCTCTAGAAAAATAAGGAACACTATTTTCGTCAAACACTAAATTTAATAAAAAGAATGCCTCTAAGATTTTTTATTTTATTTTATTTTATTTTTCAACATAAACGGCGTAAGCCTTTAATAATGTTATTACAATAAAATAATAGATCACACACGTTTGACATCAACAAAAAATATGCGAAAACAATAAATTACGTGAGTATTGTTTTAATACGTTCATCTCCATACCTAAGAACTTTTAAACTATAATACAAAACACAATCATAACACATTTAAGACTTCAATTACACTGACTTGCAACATTCCGCAGGATTGTCGTTTACAAACTCATCTGGGTAGGTATTAAATAAAGCTGAACTGTACCCAAACATCATGCGAAAGAGGAGAAGAAGAACCTTAATAATATAACGTATATATTTCAGTAAGTACTGTAATAAAAGCTTCATATGAACAATAAAATAATCTAACTACGCAGTATCGTAATAATATAAGGTAGGGTTAGTATTTATGGTAAACATTTACCATAGTCAGATATTCATGCTACCCATCTTTATGACTTCTTGGCTAAGCCGTCCTAGACATAAAGCTTATCTAAAAGACACGCAAACTCTGTAGACGAGTTCTCCTATTAATCTTCAAGAGTTCTCTTCGTGTACTTGTAATATTATTTAGTCATCAAAAGAAACATTTTACTTTACCAAGAGTACCTAAAAAGTTCTACGTCAACCGTTTTCTTTTTCGTCCTTTTTCCTTTGTACCCAGCAACGTGACAATTTTTGTCAGGTTTCATTTTAGGTTAGCTATAGTTTCTAGTACATATGTAATATACGTAGATATGTATAGTTGTTCTGTATTTTTTATTGCTTCTTTTGTATTCCTAATTTATATCTAGACATTTTACGTTTAAGGCTTCGAATTCCTACAGAAAAGAGAAATATTTCAGATCATCCATATTGCATTTATTTGAACCGATATCCCTTCACTTTAGCGACACCCACCACCTCAACAATATTTTAGTCATTAGTTTAGGGCTGCTATCTATCACTTCTCTTATGAACTCCTTGGATATAAACACTAACATATTTTTATATTATAATTATAAATTAACTACAATCTCTCGCAGACGCGTCGATAGGCGTAAAATATTATAATATTAATTACACTATAGACATCTGTTGAAAAAAGACACATTCAGTCAACGCTCTAGTGCAGTATTTCCCAAACTATGAGTCGCGACCCACCAGTGGGCCGCGAGCGAATATTGACTGGGCCCTAAAGAATAGTTATAATAAAAACTTTATATTATCACGCGCGGGTGGCGTGGCGAACAAAACACTACAAATATTTTTTTTCATTTCAATTAGAATAAATAAGTTCCACTACTCGCCACTACGGAATCTGATCATTACCAATATTAATGCCCTCTTTAGAAACTTCTTGGTGCGTTTTTTATAAGGTAAAATTTTCGTGGTGGGGGGAGGGCGGCGAAAACTCAGTGAGTGCCTATACCGAGAAAAATTGTAATTCTGGCGCTAGTACACCCCCCCCCCCCCATCTTTTCTTAAGAGGTGGGTCGCAAGATTGGAAATTTTTGTTAGATGAGTCGGCACCCAGTCAACTTTGGGAACCACTGCTCTAGTATAATGAAGTATAATGATTGTATATGTATGTATAGGTACTATGTAAGTAACTCTCCGTATTATTTCTGTGCGAGAGTATGTTACAATATATTACCAACATGTAAATAATACGTAAACATAATTTACGTATTGTTATCGAATTTTGACAACGTCAAAGTCAAATTTCAGACTGATAAAGATCAAATGATATTGTAATCACATATAGGTACGTATTACCTATAGACTCTGTACCTACCGAGATGGGATATATCAGGTATGTATGTACGTTCACGAGTAAACGAAACATTGTGCATAAATCATCAAATTGAAAACCGATATTAGGAAAGACCCCCAGAATACTGAGTTGGGGACCCTACGAAAGTAAACGTAGTGTTGGGAGACCACAAAGGAGATGGGCCGATGATATCATCGAGTCAGTGGGACATGGGTGGAAACAAAGCGCCCAGAACAGAGAATTGTGAAAGACACAGGAAGAGGCCTATATCCAGCAGTGGAGGGAAAGGGGCCGATAAGAAGAGAATATTAGAAAAGAGGAGAATGTGACAACTGGGTACGTAATATAGATAAAGCATTCATGGTTCACAGCTGCTCAAAGGCCATGGAATCACAAAAACTCTGAATTCGGACCGAGTACATACCTATAATATATTATGCGCTCACGAGTCCCGACTGTGATTGTGGTTTCAACTCGTATTTATTTCATACAATGCCCACTAAGAGAAGCAAATAAAAGTCGGTAAACTTAACTTTTCAATAAAAGTTAAACGGTTTTATTAGAAACGAAATTGGAGTGTGAATTCTGGAGGACTTCCATATTGAAACGTGTGATGACTTGTGTGGCTCTACGTTTTTTGGGATGCTCAATCTAAATTCGAGGTAAGCCAACAAAATTTCGTTACGGAACATGGCAAAAAATGCAGATTATTGCGAAAATTTTCATTTACTGGCGAACTCGAATACTCTCGACTTTTGTTAGATATCTTTCTCCGCAAAAAGTCATATTTTGTCCAGCTCGACCGAATTAAAAGTACCTACGAGTACATTGAAAAATATACATATTATATCTTTTCATCGTTTTTCTCGAGTGTTCCGTGCATGGGCGCCCGCAGGTAGGGCCAAGGGGAGCACTTGCCCCCCCTCCCCCCTGGATTGATTGAAAATAGTCAAATAATGTTACTTTTATATTAAATCACCTCGTGTTAGCATAAAGAAAGTGTGGACAGACAGAACTTTGGCCAGCCTGGAGCATACAAATACGCTACAGTAAATTAAAATTACATTAAAACATTACTGAAATTATTGTTCCCCCCTAGAAAATTTTCTGCGGGCGCCCATGGTTTCGTGTGTATTAGTTACGATGTTGTCGAGCTTTCGCCCCCCCCCCTTCCCCGCCCCCTGAGGGCGCCTATGAATGTAACAGAGTAATATAATACATATATACGTACTCGTAGTAACATCGTGATTTAAATTTAAAAAACCATTGCACTGAAGGCACAAAATATGATTCGAGTATCGAATGGTCTGTAGCGAATGGGAAGTTTCGCTATAAAATAAAGGATTGAATAAATTTCTTTCGGGCCAGTAATTTATATGCCTGAGTAGGTACTGGTGCCTACCTAATATAATATCAGACGTGAATGCTGATTTGATTTATTCATTTATTCGTTTACTAGCTGAGTAACCCGTGCTTCGCAACGGCAAATTTGAAATAAATCGACAGTACGACCCGAGACGCGTTCTGTTAGCCAAAATAGTGAGTTTTAATGGCTCCATAAAGTATATAACCATCAACCCGGAATTTCTCAGTGTTTAAATTTCAGATTTGTCACTTTTTATAACGTTGCTATATACTCTAAGCACTTGGATTCCCCCGTTCCGAAGTTGTCTCCCGCCATGGCTGGACCTATTCAAAATATGAAAAAAGATCTATGTTCTACTAATGAAGTTCTTTCATGAGACGCCAGACACGGCGGTGTGCGGTGACTGGATCCTCTCGATCACCTGACGTCTCCCGATTACTGGAGCTGGACAAAATATGACCTAAGATCTGGATTTCTTTTCCAATGCCCTTTAATTCGATACCAATCACGGCGGTGTGCAGTGACTGGATCCTCTCGATCACTTGACGACTCCCTATGGTTGGAGCCGAACAAAATATGACATAAGATCTGAATTAATTATTTTCCTACGTCCTTTCATACAATTGCACATGTGACTCCACACAGCCCTTGGATCATATTAAGGAACCTATGAACCTGATTCTATCAGAAATATTGTATCTCTTAAGAAAAGCTTTTCTCCAAAAAATGGTGACGTTTAGGTACAACTTATTGGCATTGTTATGAATTTTCAAGCAATTCATCACTCCATGCATCCGAACACTTACAAAAATTTGAGTTTTGGTTTAAGTATATTATAATATGTTATATAATTTATATAATAATAATCAAAGTTACTACTAACTCCAGCGGCTGATTTCGGAACTAAAATGAGCATTTCAATGATTTTGTGTTATAAAATTCTGAATAGGAACTAATTCATTATTATTTACGGGTCTATGGTCACCGTCTCAGACAAAATTCGAAGAGCCAAAATACTAAGTGTGTAAGTAAAAAATACTAAAAAAATACCAGATTACGTTCCGTTGACGGGGAGGGGGAGGAGATGGTCCCTAGATCAAAGTCAAAATGCTATAGAAAAAAATTGAGGGGGAGGGGCTCTTCTGCGACACATCAAATTGTTTCAAGATTTTTAAAAAAAATAGAACCTGATGACGGTCACGTACATTTTAGGTAGATTTTTTACATCATTTCTTGTTTTAAATATAAAACATACTAAATAATCGTGAAAATACTACAAAGTACGAATTCTTCCGAAAATACTAAAAAAAATACCAAATGCATTCCATCAAGCCACAAAACTACTAACGTTGTTGTAACATACTCAAAGGTATGAAAGCGACGCAATAGAATTGCCATACGTTGAAATCAAATGGACAAAATCATAGAAAATGGACAATTCGGAATTAATATACATTAGCGTTTTTTATCACTGTTATTTTTTTATTGTAGTACTAAATTATTATTTAATAAATAAATCCTTATTTGAATATAATAAATCACTGGATTACACGTAGGTATAAGTGATATTGAATATATTGCGTTTTGATATTTTACTTAATAACTGACTAAAATTATCTTACTGGTAACTATTGGATGACACTGACAGTTGAATTGTCAAAACTTTGTTTTGTTATGCTTATAAGTTTGAAAACTGTTAAATGTATTAAAAAATCATTATTTTAGTGATGTTGGAAATTAATACTGTTCATTTTCATTTTTTTCTTTACGAAAACCGTGTTACTTGTGAGTTGTGACATGTTTTATACTTGTGTACTTGTGAAATCAGATCAGTGCACATCATGTGCATACATTCACTCAAGTTCTATTTTTAAAAATATTTATTATTATGGCATGTGTATGCAGTTTCGTGCAGGCAATTAACCTTGATTGACAATCAAATTAATGGGTAGGTACCTGCAATATTTATTGTGATAAGGTATTATTGTTTATGGAAGATGAAAAACTTTTATTGAAATCATAGAGTAAGTATGTCCTATTAGATTAGAAATGACAAAATATTATGATTTTTATGAAAACATGAATAAATTAATGTAGGCATCATTTATTCACAAACTATTTACTTACTGTTATTTCTCTGCATTCGTCTTTGAGATACCTAATATGTGCCCAGTATTGTTGAATATTGTAGTTTAATTAGGTGTTCTACATTTTATTAATTCTTCGATAGTACACCATATCAGGGCATAATTTTATCTCTATAGCAAAAGCTGACTTCTGCGGTGTTGTACATTCATAACTGTTTGTCAAAACGTTAATTTCAGATTTTTGCCTAATTTATTTATAACGAAGAATTAATTTTAATACTGAAACATAATAAATCATTATGCTCTATTGTTGACCACTTTTTTTTAGAAATAGGAGCAGTAAATACTTTAAATAAGTATGTTTAGTATTGAGATTGACATGACGGGCAGACATACTTGATATACTCTGTGAAGAAGGATTTTCCCATGTTTTGTGTAATGAAATATCTCATTCAAGACTACAAATTATTAAATTATTTATATCCTATGTTGATCCTGGGAATGTTTACTAAATCCACTCAATTAATGAATGCACAAAACCATTTCATATAAAAGATTACCCCGGAATGAATTAACTGGAATTTTGACACGAAGTACTCTCTGTTTCAAATATGTTGTACGCTGGATTAGTAGTAATTCTATGGAAAAAAATTGTATCCGTGGAAACCCATGAGACAAATGATATTAAATGGGAAGTGGTGATATAAACGAACGAACTAAAATATTTATGTGGGATTTGCTGATTTGATTATTGTGGTGCCGGCCGGCGTATGTACGTAGCTGTATGTATAGTTACTCTTTAGTCAATACACAAACATGCACTGATTTTTAATCACATGTTAATAAAATTAATACTAATGTTCTTGGTGCTCTGTTTTTATTAAATATTTCAATTATTTATGTACCACGTCCCTACTTTTATTAGAAAGAGGAGTTACCCTGAGAAACCGAATAAGGAACGAGTATGTCCGGGAGGATCTCAAGTTGGAACCCACACTCCTCTTCATAGAGAGGTCTCAGCTGAGATGGCTCGGACACGTCATTCGGATGCCAGAGAAGCGGCTTCTGTTAATAGCTCTGGAAGCCGAGGGTGCAGGTAGAAGACCGGTGGGCCGCCTCAGAAACAGCTATCAGAAGCAGGTGACAAAGATGTGCGAGGAGAGGCTGTGGTTGGAGTGGCCAGAGGTTCTGGAAACTGCAAGCGACAGGGGCCTCTGGCGAAGATACACAGATGCTTTGCAGACCCAACCAAGGATAGAAGGGGAAGAAGATGTATGTATGTACCACGTGCAGTTGAAGGTTTTTTAGTTCCTCACCGTGTCCACTACTCTTGATTCATTATATACCTAAGGTCGTGATAGGTATTCTCTATGCAATATGCATATTATGTTATATGCATATGCAATCTAACTTCGTTTTCCACTAGCATGCTAGTCAACAAATGTTTTAGCATCCAATACTTGATTAATTGATTATGTTAACATATTGCACTTAAAGCGTATCTCAATAGGGTTTGCTAGCAAAAATCGCAACACAGTGATAAGTTCGCTCCAGTGAACAGTTGTTATGATTTATATTCGGAATATTAACATTATCTCTGTATTTTGTTCATGACCAAAAGTGTAAATAAATAAAAATGTTTATTGGTCCATACAGTGTCTCTTAAGCATCCGTCATTCCTGAGTGTAACTAGAGTCCAAAGTTTGAATTTGATGCTCAAAATACAGGGTTTATTTATATGTAGCTACCAAACAAAAGAAAAGAAAAGGGGAGCGCTCCGGTACTTTCTTTATCTAGGACTTTACCTT
This sequence comes from Ceraclea dissimilis, assembly GCA_963576895.1. Lineage (NCBI taxonomy): Eukaryota > Metazoa > Arthropoda > Insecta > Trichoptera > Leptoceridae > Ceraclea > Ceraclea dissimilis. Next base: position 4,725,887 of record OY756370.1, on the reverse strand, counting down.
TCGAAAACATGGAAAAAATAATTTATCATAGAAAATTTATGACAGGTAACCTCTACCTTTGAAATTCCTCACTAAAATCCACGATTTAGTTTTGTGTATAAAAAATATAGAAAAACACAAAACTCGTAACACCCTGCGGGAGAGAGGACGGAATAATAATCGGGAGATTGTGTTATAGAAGTTGATGAATATAAATGTTATTATTACAAAGTGATTTAGTTAAAATAAAAACTCTAAATTAAATATTTTATGTAACTTTATGAAAATTCCCCATTCGTGAATATGTAAATTGAATTCTGTGTTATGTTTGATGTTGAATATAAGTTGATACAGAATATAAATTGTACATTACTCTTTACTATCTCATTTATTATACAATGATATTATGATCTCCCCATACAGACTGCAGGTATACACCATACGAGTATACGTATGAGTATATCGAAATAATACACATCTTCTGTTTGCAAATAATCGTAAAGGTGTTTGGTATATTATGTATGTTTGATATGTTATATATAATTTCAATTTACTAGAAACTAGAAGAAGCCAGGAGAAGAGATCGCCTACGGAAGACGTTTGATCTTGATGAGATTTTAAGAAATAAAAGATTTTTTATACCGTTGAAGTGAGAAGACAAAATTCTAGCCAGCATCGGGAAATAGTGTGGATAAATATTGCCTTCGAGCTTTCCGTATGAGCCGGATACATTTAATCTATGGAGATTTTATAACTCAAGCGATTTAGAACAAAGGTGAGTGTTAAGTAATAAGGACATAGAATATTCGATGCAATCTCATCACACCTCACCAGTTAGTATAGTTTACCACCTGAGATACCAACATAATAGGTAAGTATACGCACGTCATATCACCAAGTTTCAAATTCGAATGTCGCGACGCGTCATCACGTCCTTGTTGGCGACATCGCACCGAGAATATGAAAGCGAATGAAAACTATATTAATTAGGAATGTTCTTCCACATAATCTTAAATTGCTCGTAAAAATTACGTCATTTTTTCGGAGCCGGTTATCCAGAACTTAAAATAAGAAATCGACATATCGTGAAGAAATACGTATAGAAAACTATACTAAATGTATAGCGGTCGTTATTTCTTCCAACTCCAGAAAGACAAAAGTTTATCATACCAAGACAAAATTCTTCTATATAACATGAAACAAAAATTTCGTCCTTCAAGTTTTCACCTTGAACTGAACCCTCGAAAACTTTTCCTTAAAATTCCTTTTATTAAATGATAAGTAGGTACCTACTTATTTTTCTACTTAAAATTTGTTGGAGAGAATCTTTATGAGTTTCGTGACGTTAACGTATTGGTGGAAGAGGAAAACTGTAACCTAAAGATTCTAAAGTATATCAAACAGTAATTTCAAATTCTTTTAGGACTTTATAAAGTTTACACGGAAGCAGCTCACTGAAACAATTTAACGATGTTAATGAAAATGAAGTCTCGTAATGCTTAGCATCTCGATAAGAATCCCAGTTTTTATTCTGCACCGCACAAAAATCTGTTTAATTAACTATTATGGTTAAATGATAACGCACATTCACGTACCCTTGGAGGAGCCACTTGTCACAATATTGTCCAGCAGTAATTGTCATAGGTCAACAGTGAAGAGCATGACAAAAACAATAATTATTACATACAGGCTGATAAATAAACATTAGTAGTAAAATATATAACGAATCAATTAGTAAACAGCGGACAACGATTCATTTACTTTTAGGTAATTAATTTTATACGAATTACTGAACAACAATAATTACACCATTTTTGCTTTATGTCCAATTCTCGTGACGAATTCAGTTATTCGACATCAATTAAAACATCAATTTAGAATTACTTCGGTAATTGTAAAGTACCTAAGAGAATCAGAGTTCAGTTTCATTACAGTCAATTAAACTTTGCATTAGTGATTTCATCAGAATCAGAAGAGTGAGGGGAGTAACCCTGCAGAGATCGAATAATGAATAATTCCGAGTAGGTACCTATTATGTTTGGCAATGGGCGATGGACCGAACAAAATGGCGAAGAATTCTGGAATTCTTTATATGAAACCATACGAGCTTAGGCGTATACTCTAGTCAAAAGCACAGCGGAGAAAAATGGTAATGTATGACATAAAACGTCCACAATACCGCACCTCTCAATGAGACTATTTGTTCCGAAAAAAAGACTGAAAAAATCCTTGAATACTGAAAGTATATTTTAGCATTTGATTTGTATAATTACCTACCTAAAATGGTCACATTTAATACTTTTCAGCAATGTAGTACGTATTACGTTTTCAAAATATGCTCACGTAAGTAAATAATACAACTTACCTAATAATTTACAAAATATAATTTTCAGGTACACCATCTAGATACTCACAAGAAGCGTGAAAACTGGGCCATTTATTAAACACAAACCGTATAGTATCTTTACAATATTTTACGTAGACATGGAACGACGATAAAAAGAAGATAAAAAATAATATTAATCTTGTTCAAGCTACAGTTCCATGTCTCTACTCAGTACTCATTTAGGGATGCAAATTCAAAAGGCTTGTAGAAAAATCGACATCTGTTAAAGGTATTCTCTCGCGGTTGTCTACTTACTGACGGAGATAATTATACTGATATTCAATTCAGTTATTTTTCACATCACTTGAATTCTTGCGATAACCCATCCAAAGAAAACGGTCAAAGTTTCGTTTTCTGCCTCCACCTCCTTTTCGGTGACGAATCCAGGTGCCCGAATGAGCCTACGGACGATGGAAAACAATTAAGGCACGTGAAAAATGAAGACGTGAAAAATGGAGACAACCTAGTTTGTATTCCCTTAAGGGACATCATAAAAATATATGAATTAGGCTTGATCATATTGACCTTTATCAGGTCGTACCAGAAAAACCGAACAGTCGATATCTGGCAACCCTAATCTGGCCATTTACACGTATAATTCTACTATCAATAATTAATCAATACCTTACCTTTTTGAAAGAGTATTGACCTCTGATAAATATTTGATGGAAGTTAATTAGTCAAGGATTAATTTCCAATTAAATTTAATAGGTAGTATAGGTATTTTCCCAATCATCCACGAATAATAAAATAAAAGTTTACGGCCCCACCCCCATATCCTTCAACCTTGTCAAAACTCAAAGCTACTTTGAATTCATGATAAATTAACTAAAAGAAAAGCAGTGTAATACATACTTCCATTGAAACATTTTTTCGGAGATGCTTCTTTCTTCAGTAAGGACTATCTCACTATGGCGGCAGTTCTGAAGGGCCTATACGATAATAAAATATTTCAAAGATTCTTTATCGACAGAAATTTACAACACTATAATTCTTCCATATTTTTTATAATAACATACGATGTACTAGTGTAATATATGGAGGAACGACTAGCTTACAAATATACGAATGGACGAATGCTGTAAATCTGACACGAAAAATGGAAAATGGGTTTTGACAATACCTTATAATATTATATGGTTACAATAGTATTTTATTGAAATATACGAATAATGTGCTACTATTTTAAAAAAGGAGAGAAAAACATAATCACCCAACAATTAAAAGAGATTTTTAAGAATATTGCAACATGTGACCTTGCCGACCACAAATCTATAAACCTATCATACCTATTACAAAATAAAATGTCTGTGACATTGCATTTATATGAACTTAGTACCTAAAATACGCGAGTATAAGACCTTTTTCAATAGATCAGTTTATACCTCGTGAGAATAAGTCGCTTTTCAAAACGGTGCTGGTGGAAATGTCGATGTATTCATGAAAAAGAATAAAATAATGAAAAAGATGTAAAAGAAGTGAAATCAGGGTTTTTTTGAGCAACACATATTTCAAAAAAAACTTACTGCGTCTATTTTAACTCTTGATAATAAAGATGATAATAATAAAGAAGTCACCAGGCTAAGGCATTTCAGAGCGGTTTATAGACCCTTGAAAAGTGGTATAAGTAGTTTGTTTTCCCTGAGAGTCAATTAAATAGACATTTTACCTACAGAATGTACGGTAGGCGTTATTCCTGGTAGCTCATTTAAAGTTCGGTCAATCAATAGAAAAGAAAAACTCGTTCAAATGACAATCCAAACTAGCAAAGCAATTAATAGAAGTAAAATAACGGGTGGGCTTATCACTATAATATCTAAAAGAAATTCTAATCAACCCAGTAGGTACAAAAGACCCAAGAATAATAGGTATATATGTAACAGCGATAAGATTCATAACTCTCATATCATACACAACATTACACAAGATTTAGTGGTCGGTTGGTTGGCAGACGTTGCGTACGGGAACAAACTTGCCATTTGGATAAATTATTCAACAAATATTTTTTTACTAGAGGGTACCTATCTCGACAGATCTTCGGTGAGATAATTGCGAATAGAAGAAAACTGAAGGGAACAAAGATTCTCATCACGGAGTTCCTCACGAAAAATCGTTTGGAATTGTTTAAGAGAGTCAGGAGGGCGGCGGGATACAACGCTTGGGTCTCAGGAGGAAGGATCATGGTTAAAACTAGTGAAGACAAGGTACTTACAATATCATCCATACAAGATCTCGACAGGTACAGAGATGTTATCACGCCCCCGTCATCTACCAAAACAAATACTAGACGCAATCACAGTCCACAGAGGCAGCGAGTTATTACAAGACAAACTAAACGTTAATGTGTGTTGTTTATGTTCCAGGCTTTTGTTCATTTATAATAAGTATTTATTACACTGCACTATATTGATTCAATCACTTATCTTATTCATTAGAATGGAATTGATCTAATAGTGAAGTGTCTAACTATGATACGTATAATATACTCGTTATGCACATACTTAATACTAACCATCTTTATATCCATCTATTTGTTTGCTGTATTTTGGTTGAATATTATCTCGCACCTCTAAGAAGTAGCTATATATCTTGTGAGAAATTTATCTTAATAGTTGAAACATGGTGCGAATGACAAATAACCTGTGTGCTGCATACCAATTTGATTCACGGTATGTTGTAGTCTATGTGTGTGCACTGAGCACTGTGCAGTAATTAAATAATAGTGTATTAAGATTTAGATTCACAATTATTTATTGAGTAACAAGTATTTTAATTGCTATATGCATAAATATGTAAACACAGCTGATTTATTGTGTGATTGTTCAATGCATATCACTTTGGGCACTTATACACTGTACAGTATTGCTTAACTATCGTATTCACAATTTTCTATTTCATTCGCTGCTGTCTATTATTATAGATCAATGTAAATATGTAATATCATCTGCACATACTCATTTTCATGGATTAATTACTGTTTCTTTTTACATATCAAGTGACATTCTGTATATTAACTTTACCCACCTACGCCCATGTATAATTCTGTTGCACTTTTTCTGTTGACGTATTTGTTCTAACCATAGATGTATTCGTGAAGTGCGAATGGTGCGAATCGTACGGTAGTGTTGTCATATTGTCCGTTTACTATGAAATACATTCTTAAGCTCCCTTCACACTAAATTGCACTGGTTCATACTTTGTGATTTAACGAATAATATTATATTGGTGATTATATTTTTTTTTTGTGTGCCTAGGTACTTGATATTAATAACTTAACGAGACATAATTTGCCAGTCACGGAGTGCATGGTGTGTATGTATATGCATATACTCTGAGACAGTTTGACTTTGCCGCCTCTGGGCTAACAAACGAGTGGTACTTGATTTATTTATTTGCATATTATTATTGTTTCTTTTTCTCTCTGCATTGTATTGATAATGCTGTTTTTATTTATTGTTATTTTTGCTGTTGAAACTGTGTGCTGTGCTTGCTTGTTCAACTTTTATCAGGTACCTGTTCGGCCTATATACCAACCTACACAAATATTCGGCTTTGTTTATTTGTTTTACTGTGTATTACTTCTTGCGATCATAGACTTGATTGTTTTTTATTTATTTTTTATTTTTCTTTGTTGTTTTTGCAGTGGATTTACTTTATTTACTCATTATTATTTTTGTTGTGCCTTAGCACAATTTTATTTTATTTATTTATTTTTAGTATATTTATATTTGCTTTATATTATGCATAATGCACACAACAGCGTTCCCCACTCCCCTCATCATAATAACTCCTTCCAATCCCTCCCACCCTCTCCATCTTCCCTACACTCTGCTCGCTCACTCTCCTCAGATTCTTTTGCCTCATTAAACAACTCTTCTCTCAGCGCCCCTCCCACTCTCTCTGAACTTCTTCAATCTTCTCTCAGCTCTTCGAAATCACTCCTCAACGTCTGTCACATCAATGCTCAGAGCATTCCGGCTCATTATAATGAACTTATCGCTTCTTTCTCATGTGTCCCACTGCATGCTCTTCTCATAAGTGAATCCTGGCTTAGGCCTTCCCTTTCGTCTTCACTCTATCATCTTCCTGGTTTCAAACTGATTCGTTGTGATAGGGGCGGTCGAGTTGGTGGTGGTGTGGCGATTTATCTTCGTGATGACATAAAATATAAGGTCCTAGCTAGCTCCGGTTCCCGCCTAACTGTTGGGATGGAGTATCTATTTATTGAAATCTCTTCTTATCACTCGAAAGTCCTGTTAGGGGTTGTTTATTGTCCTCCTGGTTCTAATTATTTCTTGGAGTTGGAGACAATACTGGAGACTCTGGCTCATAACTATGAGCACACAGTTTTGATGGGCGATTTTAACACCTGCATTATTAGGAGTGATCGCAGAGCCACTAAGCTGACTGATCTGTTAAATAGTTTGAACTTACACCTTCTCCCTCTGCTTGCAACTTACCATACACCGACAAGTGAAAGTCTTCTAGACTTGATAATAACCTCCTCTCCCAACCAAGCTAAAAATCATGGTCAATTCACGGCATCTGGGTTTTCCCATCACGATTTGATATACCTGTCACACAAAATTAAGATGCCCAAACCTAAACCCAGGATGCACTCTTTTCGTAGTTTTCGACGTATAAATGGGGAACAACTGCACGAGGACGCCGCGAGTATCAACTGGCAAAGCGTTTACAGCGCTCAAAATGTCGACTCCATGGTGAAGCAATTCAATGATCATGTCATTGGACTCTTCGACAATCACGCTCCAGTCATAACTATTCCCTTAAAACATCCTCCCACTCCCTGGTTAACTGAAGAATTGCTGAGGCTGATGGCGAAGAGAGACAGAGCCAAAACTAAGTTTAAACAAACAAGAGATCAATATAGGTGGGAGAACTACGTAAGCTTAAGAAATCGTTGCTCTCAACTTTGCCGTCGAGCTAGGAGGGACTATTTCCAGAGTGGTATATCTTCATCTTCTTCAAGTCTCACCTGGAAGTTCCTAAGAAAACAGGGTCTGGGTAGACAGGGTCCGTCTGATTTGTCTTCGGTAGATCTAAATGGTCTAAATTCCCATTTCTCCTCATTGCCCGTGGTGATTGAATCTAGCACTAAGCAGCAGTCTCTACATAATATCAGGGACGGCCCTGTATTCGATTTTGAACCTTTTGTGTTTAGACTTGTAACTGTGGATGAGGTACGGAAGTCTTTCCTGTCTATTAAGTCCACTGCTGTGGGCTATGATGGACTGAGTCTGAGGATGTTGTCCCTTATTTTACAGTTCATTGTCCCTGTTATCACTTTCATTATTAACTCCTCGCTCACATCGGGCGTATTCCCGGCGGAGTGGAAGATTGCCAATGTAATCCCTCTTGCTAAAACTGCTACACCGGTTTCCCCGGGGGACTATCGACCAATTTCGATTTTGCCTTTCCTCTCCAAGGTGCTGGAGAGGCTAGTGCTGCAACAGCTTAATGATTATCTTCATTCACATAATGCTCTGGATTCCTGTCAGTCTGGATTCAGAAAGGGACATAGCACTACCACAGCATTGTTAAAGATAACGGAAGACATTAGGTTTGCCATGGAGAAGAGGCAGCTCACGCTGTTGACTCTCCTCGATTTTAGCAGTGCATTCAACTGCGTTGACTATGATCTTCTGCTGGCGCGGTTGGGGGCCCACAATATAACTGGAGTTGCTCTTCGCTGGATGGATTCCTACCTTAGGGGTCGGCGACAGAGAGTATTCACTGCGGAGGGTGCTTCTGATTGGACAGACCTTCGGGCTGGGGTTCCCCAAGGTGGCATATTGTCACCTCTTCTTTTCTCCTTATTTATTAATCCGATAGCTCGCTGTCTTCGTGGATCTTACCATCTATATGCTGACGATCTTCAGCTATACATACACTTCGATCTGGACTCTATTGATTCTTCTTTTCACGACATGAACCTCAATCTAGAACATATAAGTTCATGGTGTTCACAACATGGGCTGCTGGTTAATCCGTCCAAGTCTCAGGCGATCTTGATGGGCAGTTCCAGGCTTTTGTCCTCACTTGATTTGGCTCCTCTACCGTCTCTGGTGTTGAATGGCTCCACCATTCCCTATTCGGATAATGTTAAGAATCTTGGTGTCTATTTCGACAGCGGGATGTCTTGGGAGAAGCAGGTTGGTGAAGTTAGTAGAAAGGTTTTTGGTTCTTTGCATTCGCTCAGGAGACTACAGAATTTCCTCAATCTCGACACCAAGAAAATGTTAATTCAATCACTCATCCATCCCATTCTGGATTATGCCGATGTATGTTATCTTGATATTACAGTTGAAGGCTTAAATAAACTTGAACGCCTGCAGAACGCGTGCATCCGTTATGTCTTTGGTCTTAAAAAATATGATCATGTCTCTGACTACCGTCTCAGACTTGGCTGGAAAACCATTCCAAATAGAAGAGATATCCATGTATTATGCCTATTATTTAAAGTTCTTTTTGATCCTTCTTCACCTTCTTATCTAAGGGAGCGCTTTGAATTTCTAAATTCTCATGGTCGCCCGCTCCGTTCAGCTGATAACAATCTCCTGTTGATTCCACCTCATCACTCCAGTTTTTACACAGACTCCTTTACGGTTCACAGCGCAAGACTGTGGAATCAGCTCCCAGCTAATATTCGTACTTGTTCTTCCCTGTATTCATTTCGTAGGATGATCATTGGTCGCTAGTCTTACCGGCTTCTTCTTCTCTGTGTCGTCGACCTCAGGTCTAACTGTTTGCAACGAGCAGTCCCTTGTTCCCATCCCGCCTCTTCCTCTTCCTTCTCCTGTGTGCATATGTATTTATTTATTTTTATTAAATGTTCTTATTTTTTATTATTTATTTATCATATTATCTATTTGTATGTATTATGTGTGTATATTTATATGTATATATTATGTATTTGTATCTTTATATTTACGTACTTTATTATTATAGTACATATTTAAGTTTTTCTTTATTTTCTCGGGTTGACTGTAAGATATTGCTTTTGCAATAAGTCCGCCTTTTGGCACACTGTATTATCTTGTTCTGTTTTTGTTGTTACATATATTTTCTGGCTAATAAAGTTTTATTTATTTATTTATTTATTTATTTACCTACCCGTGAAAGTCACGGAGGCTTGCTTAAATATGTTTTTGTGTAACCACCTATTACTATTCCACCCTTGAAAGTTCCTCGAGTAAACACAAGAAGATCACAAGGCTCCGTCTTTTCACCGTCTCTCCAATATCGTCATGAAAGTCGTAAGACCAGATTCATATTGTCGCCTTTTTTAGTTGCCACCCACCCCTGAAAGCCACAAAACTCCTCTTACATGTCTATCTACATACATAGATACTTTACATACATATAGATGGTGGGTACTTTAAATAGTGCGATTTGCAATCTTTACGTGTATAGGTACGTACCACATAGTATGTATGAGAATTCTATTTTATTTTCTGTCACGTTGTATAGAATAGTACTTACTTGATTATTTCCCCGAAAAAAATATTTCAAAACTATTTTCATTCATAATTTCATTAGTAGGTACGGTACCATTCGATATTTCAAATGTTTCATTCATAAAAGTTTAAAATCGTGAGACTTCGACGAAAATTTCTAGCAACCAACGAAGGCGTCGCTGCTTTAAATTTACATACATATTCATCGAACTTGCATAATTTTCCAATGGGCAAGCGTTACATACCTACATGACTTAGATTATACGAGTATTATGTAATGGAATATGTGTGCATATTGGAACACATCATTCTGTCCTCTTGCCACTCGCGACTTTCGTTATTATACGTCCATTATGAATGTTCTGCAAAAGCGGACCTGTGTTGAAGTCCTATTCATGACCTTATGTGGCACCTTGGAATCTGATACCCTATGCTATGTTTATATAACAATTATATAAAAATATTACAGAACATAACCAATTTACAAAGGTCTCGGAGATGAAACACCAATAGACCGAATTTATCACAACAAATAATTCCACTTCAAAGTGTTTGACAACAGCGTTTCGCAAGAAAAATAAAGTTTGGAGGTGACTTTAAATATTATAACCCGAACCATCTCGCCCTCTGTCTCCTTTTTTAAGGATTCGTACTTAATATCTTACACAAACCCAAATACTTTCTTACCACTAGGCTGAAATCCTGTATCATAAAGGGCAGAATTTCCGCCATCGTTCTGGTTTGTCATTTCCCCAATTTTCTAAGAAAATCCGCGTGCGGCGCTATACACATTTTTTTTTGTGCCACATCCGCGATAAAATTCTGTCCCCCTCCCCCCCTTCCCCAGCCTTGAAGCCGGCGACGCCCATGGGGTCAACTGGAAAAAAATAAAGCTTTGCAAACAATTCAATTGGCACTAGTGAAGAATTAGGTATGTATGTGATTTAATAAATGCCTAATTTTATTGCATATGCGTATTTAAAAAAGATAAGTAAAAATTTAAGAAAGGAAAGTTTTAGATAAGTAGGTAGGTACTACTGGTACTTTCTTTACTCAGTTGTTACCACAAATTATTTATTAAACACCACTTACTTCATACTACAGTGTTAAATATTAAATTAAATTCAAGTTTTGTAATTAGTTTCTTATTAGTCAGGGTAACCGTGAAATTTTAATAATGTTTTGATACAGAAAGAATACTAAGAAATTTAAAAAAAACTAAATCCTTTAAAAGTTCTTTTAGGATTAATAACAACATACATACAAAGGTCTGTGGAATATTAAGCATAGGTACTAATATCTAACAGATTAAATCAATGTTTTAAAATACTCTCTAAAACGATCACAGCTTGTGCTTTGGGGAGGAGTAGCTAAACGAATTAGTTTACTTGTAACCCCCGTAAGCAATAGTGGTTGCATAAATCCTAAAACCCAGGCGCAGCACCACCGCCGGGCACAAACCTAATTGTTAAAAAATAATAACATTATTGTCAACATTTAGTTAAATAAACACCAAAAAGAACTGTTGTTTTTGTAAAGTATGAAGTTATGTTATGTTAGGGTGATAAAGGTATCTACACTAGATAATACGACAGTTACAGTCAGAGTCGTGACCTTGACCCGCATGGTAGTACGTTACGGGATATAATGCTGGAAAACTTCGTAGGCAGGTAGGTACCAACAATACCAACCGTACGGGTAGATACCACTACGTAGATACCTACAGCATCTATATCTACGGCTTACGGAAAACATGCTTACACGGTACCAACTCAACTTTTTTTTTCTTTATAAAAAAAATGAATCTGGGTTTACCGAAATAAACACAAATACTTACATCTTTGCACACTTCACAGTAAGCTTGAAAAGCTTGTGTCGTGAAGTGGAGTGGGTCGGCATCGGGCAATGAACCAGTCGAGCGCGTTACTAACCAAGCTACCGACCAACTATCTATACTTTTTTTTTAAATCGGCTCCATCGGTGTTCCAAGTTCCGACCAAATCAATCGAAACCATTTTTTCTTTATATGATTAAGATTTTCAAGGATAGCCGCTTACAGCTTCAGACATGGCCGCAGGCAGGGGGAACCCCCCCCCCCCTCCCCTCCGCCGAAATTCCTGAGCTAACCGCTTTATACATTGGAGAAATTAATCACATTATTACCACATCGTTTTTTCATCATTGCCATCGTGAAAATCAATTAAATCACAGTTTTTTCATTCAAAAAAGTTGCCTGCGGCGCTAATCTACTTAGAGTGAGGGTATATTCACAAAACATAAACTGGACTTTTAAACGATTCTGTTCTTTCTACCTTTTTTGGTTTTATGGCAAAAATATAAATCATAACATTTGTTCACTAGGGCGAGCTTATCGCAGTGCTGCTATCTCTGCCAGCTAACCCCAATATAAAAAGAATACGAAACAATTAACTAAATATAAAAATAATTACATTAAGTAGGTATTGTTGCTAAGAGAAGATTTTTCTCAAAGGGCAAGCACATCAAAAATAATACTAAAGAATCGCGCTTGAAACCCCATTGCATTAGCTACGATAGTCAAAGGAATGGATAGAAAAATAATAATTTTATTTTTTCGTATCAAAGTGGTATCGTGTAAGTCTGTCTTGATATTCCATCCTTTTCTAGCAAAAGAATCAATACCAGCGGAACAGCGTGGAATAACTCTGCACTGTTTACATTCGAATCAAATTTGTGATAAGCTCTTGATCAAGATAGGCACCTGGCACCTACCTACATTATTCATGGCTTTGTCACCAGGATGACCATTAGCTGAATGTGGTGGACAAGAGATAATGATGGACAGATAGGGATGGAAAATACCTATACCTATGCAGGAAAACATACATTTTGGTCATGAAAATACATTTAAAAAATCATGATCTAATTCGTGATAAAAAAAAGACCAAAATCACAGCGTAGAACAATTTGTACAGTTTCCTGCGCACTTCACAGTAAGTTAAAAGCTTGTATCGCGAAGGGCAGAATACATTGTAAGAGACGTAATTCATACTCGGCACCACTCCATGTAGGTATAATTTTCAGAACAGAAAAACATTCACAGTATAACTCACTGGTAGGTACGTAGGTTAGGTACCTTGGTTTTTTTTTTTAAGATTATGTGTAGTTAAAAACTGTTAGATATTTTGCAAAAAGTCCTCCTTTTGGCACACTACTATTAATTGTCTTGTTTTGTAACTGTGCATGTTTTTTGGCCAATGATTATAATATTTACCTACTAATTTACAAATGAAAAACTAATATTTCTTTACTTGCTTGATGTTATTTTGTTTTTCGTATGTTTTGACGTTACGAAGACTGTTTTTGATTGTGAAATCAAGATTCTTAAATAACTGTCGACAAACGTATTTTGTTCTCTTGTCCAGGAATCCAGGAATGACACGCACCAAAAACTAAATACATAAGTATACTTACAGAGATCACTCGTTCTTTATGGGTGGAATGCCTAAAATTAAAAAAAAAAAGTATACTTATGTACTTACATTATTCATTACTGCCGAACTGTGTACCTAACTCGCCTACTACACCACTGGTTAATAGGTGCCTACCTGGTAGGTACGTACAAGAAAAAGGCAACTTTAATACTATCTACCACGGCTACATTTGTATTAGTCTTACCTCAAAAATGGTCTAATGTCTTTTTTATTAGGTATCTGCACATCACTAAACCAAGTCAGTAGGTACCTATTGCGAGAACGAGATAAAAACTGTTATTAGGGAAATGAAAATATTTGTTATCTCTGTCTCTATGAGAAGGTACTGAGTACTACTACAGTACCTGTTACATATATAACGTACCATGGGCGTCGTCACAGGCAGGGGGGCAGCTGCCTCCCCCCTCCAGTGATTGGAATAGGTATAAGTATACTTTCTCGTACTAAATGATAAAACCTCACAAAAAATCACATTATTACCACACGTTTTCTTATCAAAAATATCATCACATCAAAAAAAATAATTGCCTGCGGCGCTACTAACACGGTCGTTTACTTCTTACATCGTAGCTTTCTATGGTTGGACCACCAATCATATATCATATTTAGACCCTCTCCCTAGCTCCGAGGCTGGCGACCACCATACATATAACTAACTATTCAATTATTTTATTATCAAGCTATCTGGGGTGATGGTTTCATTATTACATTGTTACTTGATGGGATTTCAGTAGTGCAGCAGTGGGGTACCCACCTGGGCACCTACCTACTAGGCGCGAATATACCTAAGAATCCGATTGACACCGAGTTCCCTTTTGCTTTAGGATCATCAACTTACATAATTCTGGTGAAAATCTGGTATGTTTGTAACGCAGGGCTGTGGCAAATTTTGTAAGTAGATTTTTTTATGGAATAATTGTAATTTAATGGATTTTTATCTCCCACTGCAATAATTTTAGAAAACAAAGAAATAACCCTGTTTTGCCCCCCTCAAAGCCTGCACCCGGGCGGCCGCCCCCCCCCTCCCCTTTCTTGCTCCCCCCTCTGTACGCCACTGTTGGTCTTTTACTTCTTATCGTTGGGCACAGTTGGCACAGTGAAATAAGGGCTTATTAAGGGCACATTGCATTCAGAGTTTTTTTAACAGATAACCCATTATGCTTTTAGGTGGGGGGCGGGCTTTTTAGATTACTACTAGAAAAGGTCACCCTTCGTCGCTGCTGCCAATATTGTATTATGCAAGAGCAATATGGTGTGGGTAGGTACCAGGCGCAAACCTACCTAAGAACACGATTCCCATCCTTTTGGAAAAAATGATGGGTATAATAGTGTATAATCTGACGTAATCCCATAATACGAGGGTGGAGTGAAAAGTTCTCGGCCTAAGGTAGAAGCAGCATTGCTACCAAAAAAATTTTTTTACTGTTACGATGATACGTGTCTGAAAACAATATACGACAAGTTTCAGCTTGATCTGTCGAATAGTTTTCATTTAACGGCGTTTGGAAGTAGATGTGTCGGAGATGTTTTGTTGAAATGGATAAACCGGACTATCGTGCTGTTACAGATTCTTCATTTTGGACAGTTTATCGACAACGAAAATTCACCAAAAGTTAATAAAGGTGAACTAGGATTCTTCTTCTTCGTTTTCATAGTAAAAAAAATGGCGACCAAATTCAAACATGGTCGTAATTCTCTTAAACATGATCCACGTGAAAAACGGTCGAAAATTGCTATCACAAGGGAAAATGCTGTGCAGGTGCGCAATATGCTATTGGACGATCGGCGACTAAAGGTGCATGAGATAACTGAGGTCCTAGGCATATCATAAGAAAAAGTTGGACTCACTATACGTCAATGATTAAATATGTAAAGCCTCTCTGAAAATCGGCTGCCGCATTTGTTGAATACTAACCAAAAACAAATTCAAAACGAATTTTGAAACAATGTTTGGGCCGTTTTAAGAAGGATCCAATTAATTTTGTGCACCGATTTTTTACTATGGATTTTACTTGGGTCCACCACTACACTCTAGAAGTGAAAGAGCCATCAAAGCAGTGCTTGGAAGCCAGTGGCTCCTCACTAAAATGGCAAAGCCGATTTTACCTCCCGAAAAGATTATGACTAGTGTCTTCTGGGATAAAAAGGGAATCCTTTTTACTTATTGCCTTGATAATGATAAAACAATAACTATAGAATATTATGCAAACATTTTGGACCAACTGAAAAAAAAATCACGAAAAAAGGCTTAGTATCCAACAGAAAAAAATCCTCTTTCATCAAGAAAATTAACCTGCCCATTGAAGTGTTTTGGCATAGGGAAAATCGAAGGTTATCAAGTGTGAATTATGGGAATATCCACCTCATTCACCAGATTTGGCATCCTCTAACTTTAAGCATCCCCAAACATCAAAAAAATTGTAACTAGATAACGTTTTTAGTCAAATGAAGAGAATGGTATCAACTGTAGATGGCTATTTTGCAGGCCTTGCAGAATTACCCTCAGATGCGGGATCTACTGATCGGAGAGACATCGGACCAAGTACACTGAACTAATAGAAGACCATTTAAAAATATAGATATATTTTTAAGCCAGAAAACACAGTTTTTCACCGTCAGGCCGAGAACTTTTCACTCCACCCTCGTAAATGCTAGCCCCAGCTTCTCTTCTGCAGAAATCCACCCTTCGCCACTGGTAGGTACCAACTTAATGGCACAATATATTGTAACAACACTGATGAGCGATGAATGATGATAATGGGCCGTATTAATTACTTAAGTGGAAACTTTACGGGGTAAGTAATTTGGTAAAAATTGATTAACAAATATTTCAGCGTATATAAAACCAAAACCACAGATCAGGATCTCCATCGAAAGCCCAAAATGTGTACTGTGATTTCTGTTTTGTTTTGTCAAAATCGAGACAGTAGTTATTAGTTATATTGATATCGAAGGTCGAAATTACGCACTTTTTTATTTTCTGAAGACCATTTCTCTGAAACGGTTAAAAAAACGTAATTTTTCGTCCTCTATCACTTCTCAAAAATGTTTTACATACGGCGGGTAATACTTACCTACCTACACTCAGGGATAAAAATATGTATTAGAAGCCCGATTTCTCTCTATTTCAGAATTTCGTGAGTACAAATCGTCCCGGTCGTTAATGATTTGGCAACAAGTAGGTACCTATTCTCTTTGTCAATTTACGCTCCTAATCTTCAACATCGATTATTCGATTCTGCTTTATTTGTCGCTTGGCATCCCTTTTTCTGCTTGTCAAGTCAATGTCAAAATGACAGCTGACGCAAACATCAGCTGTTCGGGGCACAGTTCGGGGTTGCGAGTGTGATTTGCGAGTGGATTTTCTATTACCTGTGTCTTAATTAAGTAATTATGGTTTATTCTACAATATAATACATCTCACTTCACTACCTGTAAAATAGTATGATTCTATCTAAACTTGCAGTGGTTATAATGTAAGAAATGCTTTCTTTTTAATTGAAAGTTTTCGACTCATAAGTTATACTTTGCTCATGATTTTTGTAAGTAAATTTCTATAGTACCTTGTGACACGGTTTTGATTCCCTAATCACAATCTTGTTATTTTACAAAAATTTACATGTAAATATTTTATCCAAAATCTGTGGATTTTTAATTAAGTAAACCTAAAACATATGATATTACAAGCAAACAGTAGGTATTATTAATTATACAACTGTAAAGGAACTAGCAAGCACATATAAACAAAACACTACATAATATTACCTTATTATTACACAAACTTAACAATATTTAACAAAAATGTGATTGTATTATTATTATAATAGATTCTGTAGTGTGGTGCTGGTTTAAAAGTATTTATCAATAAAATTGTGTCAAGTTGCACAGAGAGTTATCTCACAGTTGATTATATGTTATCTGTTTGTTTATTGATAGATCCCCACCACATGGAGTACACTTATTATAACATCATTGTTATATTATTATATATAACTCTAACTGAGAGGTGACAACATCAGTTACTGATATTCAGTTGAGTGAAAGGCAGCTTACAACATGGCAACAAGCACAAAACGTGAAAAGGTTGGAATTATAGGCAGGTGGGTGGAAAGAATTCACATAATTATTATTTTTCTACTAAAGATTACAGTAACACTATTGTTATTTTATTGTGTGCTTTGATATTATTTGAATAATAACTACAGCAGTATATTATGATCACGGCAAACTCTCGAACACATATAACACCACAAAACATTTTGGTAAATTTATATTTACCTATATAAACTTTTCTTTATTTTACCTTAGTTTATAATTACAGAAAGAATGTGTGTGAGAAATGTCTTGTAATTATTGGAGTAAACTTTTGCACAGTAGTTGTTGGTGTGCCTAATGACTTACCGCCTTTGAACCAACCAATATGTGATTACACACACCTATACATTTGCCACACAAATGTAAAATATCTCTCAGAACATCTCATTTAAAAAGCTACACACCAAACAACTATGTAACAAAGCTCGAGTCCTGTAGATTCACTTCATAATTCCCCATTTGTATTCCACACAGGATGTTATACTACAATGAGGTATTGTTTCTTTCAGCGGTCTGATTGGACGCTCGTGGTCAATGCTTTTTGCTTCAGTTGGTTATCAAGTCACAATATTTGATATTCTTCCTGAACAAGTGGAGACGGCCCTTGTTGATGTTAAAGAACAACTAAAAACTTTGCAAAGCAAAGGAATGCTGAGAGGAAAACTCAATGCTGATCAACAATATGCTTGCATTAGAGGTAACATAAATTGTTAACCGAGGAGTAATGATTTTTATAGAAATTGTGTTAAAACACCGAAATTGTGTTAACACTATTACAGAAATTGTGGAGTAAAGAAGTAATATTTGAAAATGTAATACCTTATTTGCAGGCTCCTCGAGTCTTAAGGACACAATACAAAATGCTATTTTTGTCCAGGAATGTATTCCAGAGAACTTAGACATGAAGAAGAAGTTGTACAATGAATTGGACTCCATCGTAGATGATAAAATAATAATGTCCAGTTCCACTAGCACCTTCGTGCCTTCACTGTTCTCTGAACAAATGAAACACAGATCTCAGGTAAATGAAACTATTCTCTAACTCAGAATTTCCCAAACTATGAGTCGCGACTCACCAGTGGGCCGCGAGCGAATATTGAGTGGGCCCTGAAGAATATAATTAATAAAAACATTATATTATCACTATACATCGGCGGTTTGGATTCTTTGCTTGAATAAGTTCCACTACTCGCCACTACGGAATCTGAGCATTACCAATATTAATGCCCTCTTTAGACTCTAAAAAATTTTGCCTGCGGCGCTAACTTATTGGTGCGTTTTTTATAAGGTAAAGTTTTCGTGGTGGGGGGGAGGGCAGCGAAAACTCAGTGAGTGCCTATACCGAAAAAAAATGTTAATCTGGCGCTAGTACCCCCCCCCCCCCGTCTTTTCTTAAGAGGTGGGTCGCAAGATTGGAAATTTTTGTTAGATGAATCGGCACCCAGTCGACTTTGGGAACCACTGCTCTAACTCAATGTTAGGTGCACATTACTGGTGTGTTTATTGAGTGTTTTAATGTGTATGGCTCTGCTCTTCAAAGTTCTCTTACTTTCCATAACATGATTTTTATTATCAATGGAATTACTTATTCCGTGATGATAATAATGAAGTAGTATTTTCCATGTCAATTTTACATAAGCGCTATTAAAGAGCAATAGAAAACTACTTCAGTATTTATCCGAGTATATCTGAAGAGTTTTATCTGTAGTGTCTCCTTTACCTACCTTTAGGAATAAGTTTACTTCATAAAATAAATATTTACCTTTATTATCATGCATTCAAACATAATTATGTAGATACATTAATTATTTTCTACTAAGATAGTGCAAGATGTTTATAAATAAATTGCCTGACTTATTTACTCCTGGACTTAATGTATTTCCATTATGATACAAAAGCAGTTAGCTTAGGTATCATATTATGAATTTCTTACATATTTAATACACTAATCAATGTATTGTTACAGGTGATAGTATCGCACCCAGTGAATCCACCATACTACGTTCCTTTAGTGGAAATTGTTCCATCTCCGTGGACCAAGCCAGAGATCGCCGTCACGACTAGGAATATTATGGAAGAAATTGGACAAGCGCCAGTATCACTCACCAGAGAGGTGCCAGGATTTGCACTCAACAGGATACAGTATGTCATTTTGATTCCTTTTTATGTCCTCGGGCCTTTCAGAGATTACCTTTACAATTTCTCTAGGAATTTGTAGAATTTCTATAGTGGGATTTCTACAGTACACAATTATTTTAGTTCAATTCTTGTGTACAAAATCATTGGAGTGCTACATCAAATAAATGAGACAATAAATAGTAAGTAAACAATTCATATGAATACTCATAATTAATATAGTCCTGACATTTCAGATATGCCATTTTGAACGAAGTGTGGAGACTAGTAACAGATAAAGTTCTAGATGTCAAAGACATAGACAAGGTGATGTCCGAAGGATTAGGAATGAGGTATGCCTTTTTGGGAGCGCTGGAAACAGCTCATCTCAATGCCGAAGGAATGAAAAGCTACATAGAGAGGTTTGTCATACAATCACACAATGTTATAATTCTGGTCCCAGATTTGTCATTCATTTTCCCATTCCTAATTTATATTGCCGTATAATTTGCATACTTTTATTATAGATATGCTAACACAATCTACGCTGTAAGCGAGACTATGGGAGCTACTCCCAGGATGGACGCACCTGGTCATGAAGATGTCTGTAATCAACTCAACGCAATGTGTCCTCTGGACAAACTACAGGAGAGAAGAGCTTGGAGGGATGCTTGCTTAACCAAACTATCCATGTTGAAGAACGAGATGAAACAATAAAATGTGTAGAGGCGTCCTTCATATTGCATGCTTAGGGCAATACAATCAATTGTTATAATATTGTTACAAATTTAATATAACTATTAAACCCAAATTCTCCTTGTTATCTTATTCTATATGATTGATCAACATTCCCCGTTTCCCTTTCAAAATGTAAAAAATTGATGTAAGTGCAATGAAAACCCAATCATTCAAACAGAGATTTCAATTTATGAGAAATTGGGAAAAGACTGACTATACAGGGTGTTTGATAGATGGATACAGATATCTCCAGGAGTGATAGTAGAGATCATTTAGCATCTTTTGAGCCAAACTTAGCTTAGTCAAAAGTCACCTCGAGATTTTAACTTTTTTTTCAAAATACCCCGAATTACTCAAGTTTTAGCCCGATAGCATCGTAAGTAAAGGTACCTACTTAGTTATATCATTCTTTTTTGTTAGCTGAATATGTGTTTAGTCTATTTAAATCATAAGTTTCAATCTGAAAAACAATCATGTTAAAAAAATATCGGATTAAAGTTTCGAGAAAGATATTTCAAAAACGAGTTACGACTTTGGAGAGGATTTTAGATAAGAAAAGAAATGTTCAAAGATTCAGAAATCTGGAAAAAACTTCTCTGGTTTATGCTCTTTCAAATGATATACAAAACATTGTAAAAAACATTAGTTTCGTAAATCTACGATACAAAAACTTAAATAGATCACCTCTAATTTAAGCAAATTTCCATACAAATTTACTAAAGGTACGGTTGCATAGTGAAAAACACATTTCCTTTCAATTTACTGTTTCCGAATTTGTATGGAAATTTGCTTAAATTAGAGGTGATCTATTTAAGTTTTTGTATCGTAGATTTACGAAACTAATGTTTTTTACAATGTTTTGTATATCATTTGAAAGAGCATAAACCAGAGAAGTTTTTTACAGATTTCTGAATCTTTGAACATTTCTTTTCTTATCTAAAATCCTCTCCAAAGTCGTAACTCGTTTTTGAAATATCTCTTTCTCGAAACTTTAATCCGATATTTTTTTAAGATGATTGGTTTTCAGATTGAAACTTATGATTTAAATAGACTAAACACATATTCAGGTAACAAAAAAGAATTATAGAACTAAGTAGGTACCTTTACTTACGATGCTATCGGGCTAAAACTTGAGTAATTCGGGGTATTTCGAAAAAAAGTTAAAATCTCGAATATCTCGAGAACCGTGCGACTTTTGACTAAGCTAAGCTTGGCTCAAAAGATGCTAAATGAACTCTACTATCACTCCTGAAGATATCTGTATCCATCTATCAAACACCCTGTATACGTAAATTTACCACAGCAATGGAACTAGTCAAATGATGAAAAAGAATGTTCACAATTTCCACTCACTCACTCCCACAATAGCCCTGAGACAAAAACCCGGAAGATAATCTGAATTTGAACCTTACAGAGCCTAAAATGAAAAAACTGAATAGCCTTTAAATTATAATTTTTTTATTGAAGGTTCCTTATGATACAAAAGATGTTAAAAATGTTTATCGTTTTCCTCCGACTCTTGCGGTTGGCTTCTTGGTCACCTTGGCAGCCTTGGTCTTGGGCACTGCCTTCTTCTTTGGTGGCGCAACCTTTGCTGGCTTCTTGGCTGCCTTTGTTGCTTTCTTTTGCTCTTTGGCAGCTCTGAAACATCAAAATGATAGTCTTATATTCACAAAAGAAATAGATACACTTTACCAACCAATGTGTAACACAGTGCATAAAACTAGTCGATTTCTATTAAAACCACAAAAACATTTAAATCACAACATATGTATGTAGTAAATAACTACATTGAATACTGGATGGATGCAGTGTAGGCGGTCTGGACAAGGAGTATACATTGGTGTAACAAGCAGAATAAAAGAAGGACTTAAATACAACTGATACTGCAAGAGTAATTACGTGAATGAATAGTCGTATAAGATCTCAATAGAAAGTAGTAGATATTAACCTGATGGCTTGTTCTCTCTGTGCCTTGCGCACCTCAGGCTTCATGTTTCTCTTGGCCATGATGTCACTGAGTGAAGCTCCCACAATAGCTCTCTGGAATTTCTGTGTGCGGCGGGTGTGCTTCTTGGTAGTCTCTTCTTCCTGGCCCTTCTTGTACTTCCGCCTAAAACAAAACATTCATCACAATTATTCACTAAGACTCTCACAAAAATACAACATAACTCTATGTTTATGGCAATCCACTTGTACAATAATAATCCATCCTATTATTTTTTTAATATGCTAATTATATACTCAAGCGAATATTAATATTCTTTCTTATTCAAAACATAAAGAACATCTTGCGCAACTTATTCAAAGAACTGGTTAGCGTGTCGCTGTTACTTTCCAACAATGTACAGTAAGAAGTAAACAAAATAGTCTTGAGAGAGCATCTATCATTAGTTCTATTCAGAAGCACCATCAATTTGGACAAAAACAATGTTTGATAATATTTTTTTTGCAATTGATCCAATGGTAGACTACTTGCCCCTCAATAATACTAAACAAGAAGTAAAACTAATAAAAGTACTGAACAATAAATGCTGAATCAGTTTAAGATTAATTCTTTCCACAAAATGATTGCGGGGGACGTTTTAACATCCACTATTTTTTTTAGTATTTCGTTTTCGGTATTCACTAAATAAAAACAATTTCTGCAAAAGTTTACAGCATGACAAGCTACACAACAAAACTCTACAACACAGCAGGAGCAGTTTTCACTTATTTTGCAAACTTTCAATAATCACTCGAATTTTCTTTACATCATTAACAAATTACAAAATAAATCACCTGTACAACACTGTCCATGTTACTTTACGTGGATTTCTCTTCATTAAGTGCGCTGCTTCGCATTTTGAGTTCAGGAAAGTGAAAGACTGAAAGAAACAAGGAATTAGAACATAACCTCAAAGTTAGGTTATAATATATCATTACGACCATAAATATACCAATTATAAAGAAATAATTCAAATAAGAATGAGTGTCGGAGTTTAGACAAATCTTAGTTTCTTAAATTAGGAGCCACAAGCTAAATAATTCCAAAATAAACCAAATACACCAACAAAAACAAGAAAAATTGGTCATACACAGAATGATTTTCGGACAATCTGAGAAAGCGTTTCGGTTGTAAAAAATATTAACTATTAGTAAATACCCCAAGTTAACGATAATGTGCACAAAAAGTTATTTAAAAACAATATTTACCTTTCCATCTACTCTGACAAGGGTCTTGCCATGTCCAGGGTAGATCTTGTAGCCACTGTATGAACACAATCCGATCCTGAAACGACACAAAGATTATCACATATTATCACAAATATAACACCAATAACTTGACGGATCCACATTTGCACAAATGATGCCGATAATAACGAGAAATTATAAAAATAACGAATAATTGACATTTACGTACTTCATCTTGACGGCTCAGGAAACGGAAAAGACGGGGAGGGGGGGAGTAATGAAACACCAATCACAAAACAGCATTGCATTCGGCGAAACAGCCTTGCCAACGTAACGAACTATGAATAATGTTGCCAGCCTATTTTTTTTACGTAAATAACCACAGCGGGATATTCGAAATCTCTCAAACTCCAAAATTAAATTGTTCTGTATATTTACGCATAGTATCACTCATTCACTCACTCTGTAGACGCTCTGAAATTCTTAATTGATTTATGATTCTATTAAATTTAAAACTTTTCAAAATCTTTATCATATTCATATCTTTACAATCTTTCAAAACCAACTCATATTTACATAATATAGTGTTCCTAATTCAGTGGTTCTATGTAAATACATTAGGTAGGTAATAGGTATCTAATTGGCTCTATTATAGTACCTATGTGACTTTGGTGTAAGATATGAAATAATAGTAATATTTTTTGGAGACTATAAATAAATACTTAAGTGAATAAAATAGTGGGTTTATTGCTGTCTACAATATTTACCAACTAGCCACAATTCCACAAGGAAATAGTTATCCGCACATCTCTCACCGAGCGCCTTACTACAAACTAGTTGTTAAGAGTTATCATATGAACTTTCCAATTCAACATAATTTCACATACTCAGTTGGGCTGTAATTTCGTCATGCAGAAAAAGGCCGTCAAACATCAACACGCCACCAGAGGAAGCGACTTCTTCTATTTTGTGAATAATGATCAAGTTCAAGATTGGCCGATTCACAATGAGTTAATTAATTTTTAAAAAACTTTTAAGATTGAAACATTGAGAAAAATAATACACACCTCTTTACGTTTATAGAATCCTTGTTGATAACTTACCTATGCAATCCCTAGTAACAATTTAGCTCCTAGATTGGTTCTGGAGCAGTCCCAGAACCGTTCTAGCTAAATTGTTATTAGGGACTTTTCGTCCCAGAATGTTCCTACTCCTCTTCTAAAACAGTTGTTATTATGATTGTATTTTATATTTCGTGCTTTTGAGAGTGCAATAAAAAAAAAATATGCAAGACATCGAATCGCTATATTGCAATTATTATCGAGGTTCACTTCACTATAATGCAGCCTCTCCTGTCAAAATGTTGTTTAACAATGCTTAGCAATAAGGTTTCCCACCCATTTTGAATTTCTATTTTAAGTGTAACGAAGTTGCAGCACATCACTGTGTATAGGTGAAAGAACGGGAAGCTTGAAATTCCAATTGGAATGAATGAACAAATGCATTAAACAGTTCAATTAGTTTCTTATATTTAATATAGATCAACTACATTAAAAAAAACACACACACACAATAAAAAAATGCCTGTTTACACCAAGTGTATAACAATAAATAATAATACAATACTTTATTTCAATCTTCTTATATTCCTGCGACCTTTGTCACAAAGTTGAGGTTGACATCAAAATTTATTCTTTTTGGCTATTCGTTTAGCCACAAATGGAATCAATTTGGCTAAGGTAACAAAGTTAGAGATGGTGTATCCAATAAGTGCACCAATGCAACATGGGATAGGCCACACTTGCCACGGCCTGTCCCAATCTAAAGGAATAACAATACCTCCACACCACGTCCCTAGTAGAGTTAATAAAATATTCTGCTGCAACATTTCCATTACGGGATCTCCAGTAAACCATTTCATGCCCGTTAATAGAGTTATACAAGAATCAATGCCCACTTGGAAACATGATGGAAGAACAGTCAATATTGTCAACAGTAGTGACAGCATGAAAGTCTCCTCATGATCACTTGTTATGGGGGCACCAAATAAAATAATCAACACAAAATATATCAGAACACAAGATGGTAACATTAACACGATCTTAAAGTAATCTCTCATTCTTAACTTCTGCGCTTTCTTTGGTTTCATTAACTTCATGTTGTCTTTCATTGTTGGCTCTGGTTGCATATTGCCATGAATGATTTTGATTACTTCACCTAGGATCAGTGCAAGAAGAAGATACCCTGAAGAATATTTGCCAATGTTGTACAAGTTGTTGGTGACCGACAGAGCAAATATAAGGGCGGGCACATAGAGACATGTGAAGGCACTGCAGAACGTCGTGATCTTCACAGATATGTCTTCTTGTCTTCGAATCATCGTGTAGAATTATTGAGAATCACAAACTTGATAGAATAGTTATTTGTTTTTCACACAATTAAATATGTAGGCGAATCATTTGTATTTCAAACCCATATTAACATTCTTAACTCTTCTTTAAACTCAACAAAGCCACTCATCGACTAATCACGATTCACGGAAGGCGATAAAATTGATAAAAGGAAATAAAAGTGACAGTGACAGTGTGACAGAGCGCAAGCGCAAAAATATAGGAAGGGAAGGGGAGCGTTCGCTTTGCAGAGCGAAACGGTTCCTCGAGGCCATCGTGAATAAATTGACAGGCCATGTCTAAGTGACATTTGAAGTAATTTATGGTAATGTAAATAGAACTAGAACGACATCGTATCGTATCGACAGACAAACATGAGCTAAGCCGTAGCTAAACGCAGTGTTGCCGTTTCTAGTATTTTTAATACTAAACTAGTATTTTTTGAGGCATTTTGAAAAATCTAGTATTTTTTTAGTATATTCCGTAAATCTGGTATATTCTAGTATTTTTGATCAAAATCTAGTATATTTAGACCTAATTCTAGTATTTTCCGGCACTTTGCAACAAAAATTTTTTACACTTTCAAATTTCGTTCAGAAATCAGTACAAATTTTTTGTGATAGAAGTTTTCTGGCGACGAAAAAAAAAAAAAGGTCGTCAATTTTTCCCAAGACTCACTTTTCCTAGGGACCCCCCCCCCCCCCCCGTCGACGTATTTTCACAGAACAGTGACATTTTTTCGCGGAGGACCAAAAAAAAAAAAAAAAAAAAAAAAAAAAAAAAGGTCGACAAAAAAATTATCTGGTATTGACGTATTTTCACATGACATTTTTTCGCGGAGGACCAAAAAAAAAAAAAAAAAAGGTCGACAAAAAAATTATCTGGTATTTTTCTAGTATTTTGTCGACCCCCATCTAGTATTTTCTAGTATTTTTTGACAAAAAATCTAGTAGTTTTGCTAATTTCAAAACGGCAACACTGGCTAAACGTCAAGTCGTCAGTCGACCATATGTAACCGCGTCAAAGTTGATTTACATTATTTTCAAGATTTTTATTGTGTTTGGTGATTATAAGTTGCAGTCATTGGCAATCACGTTTTTGGAAAAAAATGAGCCCGTTGAGTTGAATGCGAGTATTCAGCGAGTGCCAACTGCCATTGGGCCTTTACGTGTATAAAAGTTGCAGTTGTATATTCATGTGATATTCGTTTATTTTTGAGTGCGCATAATTTGCAATTAATATCACCATGACTGAAAGCAAAGAAGATAATTTAAACATTGATTCTAATAATTTTAATTCTGAACTATTCCTATCTAAGTTGCTAAAGGAACAAAATCTGAAAACCATAATGGATAAAGAATGTGAAATAATTCGTGAGAGCCAATTCCTCCACTCTGAAATGCAAACCCTGGTTTACGAAAATTATAATAAATTTATCTCTGCAACTGACACAGTAAGAAAGATGAGAACCGATTTTAAAACAATGCAAGTAGAGATGGAACAGTTGAGTGAGAATATGGAAAAAATTACAACATTCAGTGAAACAATATCAGAATCCCTCAAGGATAGCAGGACTTCTGTAGCGCGGTTGTGTAGCACAAGACAATTACTGCGGAGATTGCAGTTCTTATTCCTACTGCCCTCTCAACTCAACGAGTTCATCAGCAAAGGAATGTTTTCTGAAGCAGTTAGTGAATACCTCCACGCTCAAAGAGTATTAGAACGCTACGGTAGTCAACCATCTTTTCAGGGTATACAGAGAGAGTGCGAAGAAATTGTAAGTGAAATGGTTGCCAGGTTGAAAGAGAGACTAACTTCATCCACAACATCAGCGGCACAGTTGGCTGAAAGTGTTTGTCTTTTAGTCAAATTGCAAGGATCGGAAGAGGCTTTAAATGAAAAGTTCTTGTGTTCATCAGAGCCCAGATTATTAAATCATTTGGAAAACCTAAAAGACACAAGTAGTTGTTCTGATTTACTGGAATGGGTAGAGAAAGGGAATACTGGCCTTCTAGCAGATTTAGGTATTGTGATCACTTCATACAGTGAGATGTTCCTTACAGAAACAGAAATACACGAAGACAACGTCAGATTATTGAATGACTTCACTGATAACATAATGAATAAATATCTGAAATTGGCCAAGTCGCAGTTCCAAATGAACTCTGATCAAAGTGGCACAGAAGTTCTGGTACGAGGATTAGACAAGTTTTACAGGAGACTGCAGGCCATGAATCATCATATTCAAGGCAATGATTATTCTAACGAAGCTATTGATATTGTAACATCTGTCATATCTTCTAAAGGTAAAAATCACTTTGAATCCATCAAAGGGCAATTTTGGGAACGTCTGGTTAGCATAAGACAAGGTTTGGCTAGCAAAACTAACACTGAATTGAAAGAAATGTTGAGTTCTTTGCAAGTATTTATTATTGAAAAAGTACAAGCTTCTCTCCAAGATCTTCTGGTGTTCTTACAAAGTGGACTCTCTTACAGTTTTAAACCACTTTGTGTCACGTGCGTTGTACAAACTTGTACCGAGTTCATTCGAGAGAGTATTACTGATATGGCTACTGTTGCTAAAAGTTTCACAACATCACAGTCAGCCAATAATACCCCGGCACAACTACTCCTTATACTCTCCAAACTATGTCATGAACTACGAGCATCAGGAATTCATGGACTTTTGATGCAAGCTGAGGCTTCTTTGGATAAGGCTAGTTATTTGGGTGAAACTCTGAAATTTGCAGACACATTGGAGAGTTCATTATGCAAACAAATGGGTGAAGCAGGCCAGATGTTACTCGATTGTTACGTGAGTCGCGTTGGTCTACAAGTCTCTCAAATGTTAAGAGTTTCTGTACTAAGTAGAGAATGGATTAGAGTCTTAGAGCCAAGAGGAATCAGAGCCGTAGCCAGGAGAGTCCTCGAAGCATTAGGAGCTGCAGAGCTGGACGCCCAACAGTTGTATGACTCTGGTCCAACGAGACAATCCAGTGATTCTAGTAGACGTACACACAGTCTAACAGCATCCAAATTACCTTATAGGTCTAATTGGTCCAATGGAGTACTAGACTCTAGTCTCGCTTCAAATATAAATAAACTGTTTTCAGAAAAGATTGAAATATTTAGTCCTGTGGAAGCCAACAAGATTTCCATCATGAGTGGAATAGTCAAAATAAGTTTGAAAACATTCCTGGAATGTGTGAGGCTCCGTACTTATAGTAGATATGGACTCCAACAGATGCAAGTTGATATACATTACTTACAACTTCACTTGTGGAGATTTGTTCAGGATGAGAATCTCGTCCATATTCTGTTAGATGAAGTATTGGGATCTGTCATTAATAGATGTGTTGATCCACAACTCATGGAACCGAGTGTCGTAGATATTATCTGTGAAAGAGGTTGAACTCTGCGACATTTTTCTAAACAATTTATGTGACTGAGTATAGATATTTGTGGGATGCCTCAAACAAAGCATGCAACCCTCTACTAGTCATAAAGTCCATCACACAACATAAGCGTGAAATAATATAGATGTGAAAAATAATAAAAAACATTGTATTTCATAATAACTATGTACATATCTTTATGATGTTTATAAATATTCAACTGCTTAATTCATTACATGTTATTTGAAAAATATTTCTAGTTTATCACAGACATATAACAATCAATAATTGTAATCAAACGGGGCTGAGGAGAGATGCCTTCATAAATTATATTCATTATTTATTATTGTTATTCAAGTATTGCATAAAAACAATGAGAGTTGTACAGCCCTGGGCAAACTGCGGCCCGCAAACAAAAGAAGGAAAAAAATAAAAATTACTTTTTTTACTATAAATAAACATTTCAAATGGTCCAGAGTAGATTAAACAATCTAGCATACTGATGACTCGCAATCCGTTATTAAAAAAAAAATTGCCTGCAGCGCTAATTAACCCTGATGTGCATTTCTTATGACTCCACTCGTCTTTCTGTAACTAATCGTTGTCGGTAACTAATCCAGTGTGCAGCGCATTATGCCATTTCTGGAAAACAGTCTAAAATTGTATTTTACTCGCGGCCCATCGCTCATTTATAATTTCAAATGTGGCCCTTCATCCAAAAATTTTGCCCAGGCCTGATCTATATTACAATTAATTAGCTATATTCTATACACAGCATTGTAACACATAAGTTAATAAATCTTTTAAATAACCAAATATAATTATAAATAAAAAAATAAATTTTTATTTTACCACAACGATCCATGTATTCTAAATAAATGAGAGGAAAAAAATGAACTAATGTAAATAAATGATGATCTTGTAGTTATTAGAGATGCCGTGATATCAACATGGTGTGTAGTTCTCCTATTGGTGACCTTAGATTGTAATTAAATTATTTTATAACACTACTTGAATGAACATTCACACTGACACTTGTTTCACGCGTTACCTGGTGGGCATTTATCAAACGATTTATACCTACACAATCTAAATTAAATTGAATTAGAAGTTGTGGCAAGCATAATAAAATTAAATATTTAAATACAAGTAAATACACAAACTTTATGCATATCAAAATAAAAATATGTAGTTTGATTATTGAGATCATAAAATAATATTCCTTCCTTTGTATGGTGATGAAACTGCTAGTAACATTTAAATTAGATATTTAATAACACTTTGAAACATAACACTCTACTATCAGTCTTATATTGTGATATTACGCAATGTGTGAGGATATCGTAAAAGTCAAAACATAATTGCGATTCGGTGAATCTGCGAAAACAATATTGAAAAATGACTTGCACGTTATCAACATAATTACAATATCATGTTGTATAATTTGTGAACGACACACTTGTATTAAAAATAAAAGAGTATTTTACATTAAGTATGAAAGTTTTCTGAAATAGTCTGACAATAATTTCCTTCACATTGCACGAGTAGAGAATACTTAAATCAGTCATTTCTCAGTCCTAAGGGATCTGCGCTGGGAGCTCCTGTGACTCGTCCGTTACAATTCACCTGTTCCTTAATCACTTTGAGAGCAACCTCTTTTGGAATATTCACAACCGGAGCCTTGGTTGAAGGCCCATTCCTCCCAAGAATACCCTTTTTCGTTTGTTGAACTATTTTAACAGGTTCATGATTCATTTGCTGTTGAGGAGGATCCTTTTTCGATGATTTCTGCGAATTGGCAATCTCGTCCGCTTCTAATGCTGGTTCAATATCATCCTCGGATGTATCGGTCTCTCTCTTCAATAAAGTACAAAGCTGTAAGATTTCAAATGTAAATCAGTAGGCAAAACTAAACACATTTCATGACTAAAATTTGATGTATGAAGATAAAACATTGCCTACTGATAGTTCAACATGCGTACAGTAAGAGGAGATAATAGTTTCGTGTGGTGTGAGAAGACATCTCTTATTGGCTCACAAAGTAAGTATAAGTGTAAAGCTCTTACAATAAATTCTCAGTCTAACAAAACTATGTTTCCACATCACAAGCAACTAACACAACATACATAGTAATTATTTTAGATGGTAAAAGTTTCATAATAAGACACTCAGAATATGCATTTAGCAATAATAATTAGTATTTGAAAAGTCATTCAATTCTGTGCAGATTATCTAAATATGAGATATTATTGTGGAATCAGAATTGGGGGGTTAAATGACATTTAAAGTAAAAACGATTTTATGGTTAGAAGTGGAAATTATGTAGGTAAAATCAATGACCTATATTCAATTACAAGAAATGACAATTTAAATTCTAGTTATGAAAGAAGCGAAATACATATCATTTAATGAAATAATCCCTTACGGTAACATACAGCGAAATGAGTTAAAATATAAATGAAAGCAGCAAGCAAGGAGTGAAACAAAAGCAAAGAGGCGGAGGAAAAAGCATGGATCGTTTGAATAATCAAGAAGGTGGTATTTACCTCTCTGATTCCACCTAACGCTTGGAGAGCTGGATGAGAAGTCGGAAGATTATTTGGCATACATTTCCTAATTGTTTTCTCATATTGATCTAGTTTTATTTTACATAAATTCATGACATTATGAGCGCTCAGTAATTCATCACGTAACAAATCTGCTTCCTGTTAATATTAAATACACATTTTTTAAAGTTACGCGTCTTGGCAGTCGCCATCTTAATTGTAAAAGATAAAATATTTCAAAGGTGTTGCAATTCTCCAGTAATAATATTTTTATAGGGAATTTAGAATACGTATTGTGGGAAAAGAAGTATACAAAACCGTAGATTATGATATTAAAGTATTTTACCTCAAATCCTTCAACCACTTCCCCATCACTCACTTTACTCGCCACCTTTATTCTATAATTTGTAGCCTTCCTGAAATACAATGGTTTAGATACATACGATTGATGTAACATATTGTAAAAATTGAATTTATTAAACCATCTGATAGTAACAGTGAAATAAAAATAATTACAAACATACCTCGGTTTTCCCCTTGACTTTGACGGTAATTTCTTAGGAGAACTTTGAAACATACTGAGGTATTGAGTGTCTAGAGGTTGCTGTATTGGTCTCGCCGCAGGTTTGCTATACAAAGTAGGATTCTTCAAGTACAGGGCATAGTCAATTATGTATTGAATGTCTATCGAACTCGGGTAGTGCATCAGGTGGGTGAGACAAATGATGGTGTCATTATCTATCACTGAAAAATACAACCTTTTTTAACTTTTCAATACAAACTTTTTAACCTTACAATTGAAGGAATAATGTGAAAAACAAAAGTCACTCTGGAAATTTTTTCTATAGTATGGATAATGTATTCAACAAAAATGTCGTATTTATTATACACTTACACAAACTTCTAATGGCAATAAGCATTGCTACCATCACATAACCGGCCAAGTCGAAATCACCTCCTTCAGCAAACATGACATCCCATAAAATTAATAAGTCTTGTAGGTGAAACTCCCGGCCAAACAGAACTCTTAACCATCGACTGAAAAGTAAAAGTTACAACCGTTATATTACTTATAATATTACCGGGAAACCTTTCTAAAGTTTTGTTTTCTTCTTTCTCTATTCATCAATCATCTCACGTAACATCCCTTGCGGGGCAGGCAGATACACTAGAATGCCAATCACCCCTATCACAGAAACACTCTGTTTGCTCAATACGCATTTCAAATTAGATATGTATATTATTATAAGAAACACCTACCTACATAATGTACAAAGAACTTACATTCCAAACAGGGAGAGTGCTATATCACAATTTTGTAAATGTTCTGCCAATTCGGGATCTTGGGGAACTAATAAGTTATCCCGAATTAGTGCCAAGTGTCGGACAACTTCATTCTCATTCCTCTTTTGTGGAACCTGAAAACATCAGTCAACAATGTATTCCACACCTCGCAATACAAGTTACGCTGGCTGTGAGGTGTAAGTATATTTGCTACCTAACACTATCAACATAGGTTTCATTTCGAATAACAATCTTGAGGAAATTTAAATGGTTGTAATAATAGTATGCTGAGGATACTTACGTTCACAGGTTTAGCCCCAACAGGCAAATAAGCTGATTTATTTGTGGGCAAGTCATTCAATCTGTAGAATTTCTCTATTCCTGTCATTATAGCTTTAAACAGAGCACTAAAATCATACACTGTATTGTTTATACAACATCAAATATTACAAAATTATAACGGTGAAATCAGAAATCAAATTAATTCTGCAGGAAAAGCTGAATGCAAAATTATTGTTTACTTACTAACTGTCATGTTCCATGTAAGCGGGATCCATTATTTCTAGTAATTCTTCTCTGAAATGGAAAAACGGAGAGGAATTAAAATGAAACAATTACACGTTTTGTAGTAACGGAAGAATACAAATAAAAAATCTGTTAAATAATATGAGAATGAAGTGAATATACTTAGTAGATAGTTTGGGCAAATTGAGAGAATGAATGACTAAAAAGACATATGTGGATGAAAGAAGAGGTATGGTGGGATAGATAGAATACATGTCATTAACCTGACAAAATGAGCAACAATGAGATCACAGAAATATTTAGTTATCATGTAACTACTAGTTCTAAAATAGAAAATGTTTAATTTACCCGAGTGGTGTATGTTCAGCAGCTTTGTGGTCAGATTGTAAGACAAATAGTAATGGAGCGAGAATTTCGTGCATTCCTTGTCTATACAACAGTATGGGGGTCTCGCGGGCAAAGCAAAATAACACCTTAGCCTGAAAAGATCAATAAACAAACATTCCATTACTACTTCACTAAGGTGATTAAATAGAACGAAGATGTAGATTGGTGGCATTTTGTATGGCACGACTGCAGACAAAAATGATAGGCTTTAACTGCATAAAGAAAATGGTGCCAATGTCCTAAATGCATCAGATTTTTATTCAATTGCATCGTTACCAAATCAAGGAATGAAATTCATTATTTAACGATTCTAACCATAGCTTCCTGTATTTCCGGTTGTTTGAAGAATTCTACACCTGGATAACTCCTGACTACATCCAATTCTATTAAAGTACGCAGTTCAGCATCACGGAAATGTTGATTCCATTTACTCTGCAATCACAGTGACAACATATAATTCAAAAACCAATATTAGGTAAAACGTAACGTCAATCAAAGATTTAATGTATGCTATTTTACCTCATCATTCTGTGATAATGGATTATCTTCTGTTCCCACACCATTTCTAGGATCACATATTACTCTTTGTCTTATTTCAGCATATGTTCTACGATTCTCTCTTACTCTAAAACACGAAATAAAATAAATAACAAAGTCGGAAAAAATACATCTAATAGTCTAATTTAAATAATTAATGTTAAAAGCATAAAATCTGTATGAAATGATCTATTCATTCAAAGAATTATCCTTGACCTTTTCTAAAGAATAATCATCATAACTACATATTACAATAAAATAACTTATGAAATATTATATACTATACAGAAGCCATACAATACAACGAATGACCTTACAATGTATTAACAACACAAATGTGCATTCAATGATAAACAGTGCAATTCAACTAACGTTTGTAGCCATTTGTCAGACTCTTGCGGCAAAACACCGAGGAGTATTCCCCAGGCGATGCTGTGCAGACGAGATGTACGGAGGGCCCCTGTGATAGCCAATCGCCTCACCTCTTCCAAGCCAGCTGATAAGTTACGCCACTCTGACCTGCACAATATTTATGTCAATAAAGAATGGAGAATAGTTAACCATAAACGTTGGGACCTAAAAAATTAAGTGCTGAGGCTTCTAATGTGGTATCTGGGCCGACGTAAATCAGATACATTTTGAGCACATTTCTAGTCTCTGCCTAGATATTCCTTTCGCATTGTTAATAAAAATTATACATTCAGTTAAAAAAAGACAGTGGAAATTGCCTCAGATTTCTTATCATTTTACATAAATTTCTGTCATTATAAGACTTTAAGTCGTAAATCTTTTCTTTTGGAGATTTAATTAAAAATGATAAGCAATAAAAGCATAAAGACAATGTGCGTAAAATAAACATTGATAATAACAATACATACATAACACTATGTATATAAAACATAGATATTAATTACTTTACACTATGATCTGTAAACAAATACATATGCGAAGTACATATTTACAATAATCTTATAGAAACATACTAACACATTGATGATTTAGAACAGACATGTATGCTTCACTGAACTGATAACATAATAATATTGTAGTATTATGTTACATATTTGTTATTATCTTGCAATGTGACAAACTTATTGATTCGAAAAGAAGAAATCAAAATCACGCCATAAATATAAATACGCATTAATGTCTTTATAAAGACTTAATAATTTTTTCCACAACAGTTTTCTTGGGGTCATTAATACCCTATAAAACAAATGAATACACAAAGAAAACATCTATTAATTGAAAATCAACAACAACTAAACAAAGACGTAAAAAACTGAAACAAAAGACAAGACAAAGTTCACATAGACATCCATTTTAAATTTTCATTTACTATTTTATTTTACATCTTCGTGTAATAAATAAATTTAATACTGTTGAGTTGAGATCGTAAACGAGAACGAATGAAAAAACGCCAAAAGGTATTAGGATAAGAAACAAAGTGACAGGAGAGTCGAGTGACTATACGTCATATGTTGTGACTGAGATGAAAGTGAAAAAGTTGAGGTAGTTAGTGTATGTAGAGAGGATGAACGATAGAAGGATGACAAAGAAAAAAGACTTACGTATACGTGACTAAAAAAAGGGATGTAGCCACTTGGCTCGACCATGTTGATTAGATGTCCCAGGACGGACATGTTTTAAATTAAATAAATCATAGAGTGATGGGACAATATGGAAAAGATACATAATTTAGAAAGCAGAGGTTTTTGAAGATTACCACACACCAGGTTACACAGCTCACAACAAATAGATATTTATTTACTTACTCATATCTTTGTAGTCTAATGTGTCTTTCTTCTGGTTGTTTGTCGTCTCTGGTGTTGAATTCTTCTTCCATTTGCTTACAGTCTCCATCACCACCAGCCGCAACATCCAATGCTTCTTCAGCCTAGAAAACAATTTAAAAATATAAAAATTAACAGCATATTATATTATATTGGGGGATGAGGAAGGAACCGGCTCATCTCTGTCATAGAGAAATGAGAATATCACATAATTTGAAAATATTTAGATTTGTTTGTATACAAAGAGCTCGTGAGCTTTCAGTATGGTTTGAGGTACAACTATACTCTCAATGCTATGAAAATGGGAAGATTAAAAATTAGATTTATGAACAAAGGTCACAGTTATAAGTCAGATGGTGCAAAAGTTTGTCTAAAATGTAATCAATATGAGACTCCAAGGGCCCACCTTTGTTTTTATAGTTTTATTGCTTTAAAAACAAATCAAATCTTGGTGTATTACCAAATATACACTTAAATAAATTCTATAATACACTGTACTATAAACCTAACAATTCTAATCTTCTGGTTTATTAAAATGTGTACAAATTGGTAACTTACCATCATTTCTATTTTATGCACTGACTGGATGTTTAGATCCAAATTATTAACAGTATAACGTGAGTCTTAACAACACAATGCATTGTTTAGACAAATTTTGTGATGCACTATCAGTCCACTCAGGCAATTTAAATATAACAAAATACAATTAATATTACTCATAAAAATAATGAATTGGTCACCAGACAAAACACAAAATAATCACGAACAATAATACCACAAATTTATTGAATTGCAAATGCAACTTTCGTCTCGTCTCAGGCTCGGGCCCCCACTCCTCCATTTTTTGACATTGACAGAACTTAGTGATGGGATATTCGAATGAAAATAATCGAATGCATTCGATTATTAAGATAATCGGAATAATTCGAATATTTTAATAATCGATTATTCGAATGATCATTCGATTATTTCCATTCCAATAGGTAATAATTCGAATAATCGAATGATCATTCGAATAATCGATCATTCGAATAATCGATCAGTCGATATTCGAATGATCATTCAAATGGTTTTTCGATTATTCGGGAATATTCGAATAGCCGAATTTTTGTCGTCCATCAAAAAAAAAGGTCATCGACGGTAAAACACGAAGTAACATAATCTCAATGCGAACCGGACGAGGAATGTAAGCTGAAGACCAAAAAAAAGGTCCACAGCTTCACTTGATGGTCGATTCCTAGGGACCCTCCCCCCCCGTTAAGATACCTGGCATACATTTACTTACTGTTTTTCTGCCGATGTGACCTTTTTTTTAGTCGCCGACTCCCCCCGAGGCAAAGATTTTCAAATATTCGAAGGATGATTAGTAATCGAACGATCATTCGATTATTCCGCCAATCGATTATCACTCATTCTAATATCCAATTCATTCGATTATGCCCATCACTAACAGAACCCAAATGCGTCTGGGATAAGATTGACTCACTATATGAAAATCAACGGCAATAAACGCAGCCCAGCATTATCTATGATCGTGCGTTGTTTTATCTATGATTTATTCTGACACGAAGCCTGCGATAGTAGAGTACAAGCCTACGTCCTCGGATTCCATCTTCGCCATTATCGGTGACGTCACCTTGTATCGGTGACAAACACCTTGTCTCGGTGACAAACACTTGAACTACGGAATATTTTTTCCCATACATTTTCTCCCACTATTGGTGACGTCATCATCGTCAAATGTCAGTTGGGCCCGGCCTGTATGACCAATATGGCGCCGGCCTCGTCTGACATTTTCTTGACGTATCGTATGATGGCGCAATATGGCGTTTTGAGTTTTTGACGTTCTTGTAGTAGGCAGTAGTTGGAACTTTCGTAATTAAATTTTTCTGGTTAATACACGAACTCAGAATTAATAAAATAATCTAATAAAGAAAAATGGGAGGAAAAAATAAGCAGGCTCAGAGGACCAAGAACAACACTCGCGTAAGTGTGTTTATACCAAAAAACAATATTGTACAACATCCCTTCCTGAGGAAGAGATAATCTAAACCAGCGGTTCCCAATTCTTTTTGGCTACGGAACCCTAATTGATCTACCTTTTTTTGGGGGAACCCTATCTCGACAACAAAAAAGCAAACTAACAAATTTACATTTTAACACAGTGGCAGATCTAGGATTCAATTTGGGGGTGGGCTGAAGATCGTGAATAGCGCTGCAGGCGACTTTTTTTGGGACTGAGTGAAGAGGGTCACGATACCCATACCTATCGTTTGATTTATTTTCCTTAAATAAAAAAATCATCAAAGAAAATAGCGAAAATAGAAAGTGTGTGAAATAATGAACCTGCGTCCTTTTATATAGCAGGCCTCTGGGCAAACTTTTTGGATAAAGGGCCATTTGAAATTATAAATGAGCGACGGGCAGCAGCAAGTAAAATACAATTTTAGATTACTTATAGATTTATTATCAGGGATAGAATAATGCGCCGCAGGCGAAATTTTTTCAGAAAAATGGATGAAGTGATATGAAATACACGACAGGGTTAATTGTCGCTGCAGGCGAATTTTATTTAGAAAAATCGGTGGAGTGACAAGATAAACATAACAGGAATAATTTGTGCCATTTGCCGTGTGAAATTTTTTTACTAAACAATGTAGTAGCGTTAGAAAATTCATGACAAAATGATGTGGTAATACTGTGATTCTTCGAAAACTCTCGGAACCCCTGTGACCCTTCCGCGGAACCCCAGGGTTCCGCGGAACACAATTTAGGAACCGCTGATCTAAACGACTAGTTACACGTTAATAGAATCAGATAGGTCGTTAACATTATACATATCTTGCATACCCAGTTAGAATAATTGTCTTTCAGTAAGTTTTCAGAGAGAGAGATGTAATATAAGATTTCTGTTGCAGCCTTCAAGCAGCAGTCGTAGTGCTGAAATGCTTGGGAGTACAGTTCCCAACTTTGTTGGATTCTCGGCTGCTAAAGATGGCGCTGGGCTTGTAGCAATTGTTCCAGGATTTTCAATTAAGGAAGAGATTGATCCAAACATTGACCCGAACTTTCAACTAGTTTTGAAAAAATTCGGCAAAAAAGATCCTATAACAAAGTTAAAGGTTTGTGTCTGAATTTAAACTAATATATGTGTTAGTTATGACGAGTTAATAGTCGTGACGAGCTATATATCTGAGCTGTTTGTTAAGCACCCGTTCACATCGGGTCCCTTAGTAAAACAACGAGAATATATTTTGAAAGAAGTAAAATTGAATCTGGAAGTTTACGTAACCTCTAAATTTCATTGCATGACTGCATGTTACAAACATCTGAATTATTGGAATTAGGATTGCGAACAATGGGTGAATTTATTGTTATTTCCACCCGCCCTTGTTTAGATGTGTACATATGTTGCCAAGTGTCGATCTTACTACCAAAAATAATATATGCAGTTAAGTAATCGAATATTGTGTGAAATTATGGTTTTCAGGCATTAAGTGAGTTTGCTGTATTGGTAAATAACTCGGAAGAGTCCGTTGTGTGTGCCGCATTATCACTCTGGCCGAGGTATTATTGTCAACTGAGTACTGATGTGGAACATAGGATCAGAGAGGGAGCTCAGGTATACATTGTTTCCCATAAATTTAGTAACAAAGTGAAATAGATGAACAATATCTTATCACTTCACATTATAATTCCTTATGTTGAATTGTTTTATGTTCTACTTGGTATGCAACTGGCACAACACTGAGTAGGGAGTTCTCGATAGAAATTGCAAAGACTGAATTGTTAGAAAAAGAGTTAGTATTGCTATGTGTTTTACAATTGTTTTCCAGGTGGCTCACGCTGCTGTTGTGAAAAAGTGTGGAAGAAGTGTGGCTCCGTACCTGAAGCAACTTATTCCTGTGTGGATCACGTCACAATACGACACGTATGTGCCGGCTGCCATGCAAGCCCAAGCTGCCCTGGAGGTGTTTACTCCAACAATATTTGATTACATTTATGTCGTGTTACTTATTATCGTAATATAATATTTTGTGTTTTTTCAGGCTGTATTTCCATCCAGTAAACTACCTGATGTATTAGGATTTTGTAAAGCTGAAATAATGTCATACATCATAGACAATTTAACATTACATACGGCAAATACCTTATCCAATTCAAAGTAAGTTTGAGGTTTTAAATACATGAGGTACACTGCTAGCTGTCCTTTATCCATAAATCTAATACGTACTATCATGTTTGTCTTGCCACACATTGTCCAAGATGTGGAGATGGAGTAAACTACCCCAAAATGGCATCCTAACTTTGGAATATAACTCTGTTGTCTAAATTGCATATTTTTTTGTATTATTAAATTATTGCCAAGTTGTATTTTTCAAATGATGATTTTATTATTCTTTATTTAGAACTTACACCGCCGAAGAACGGACAGCAAAGTTAGAGAGAGTAATTATTTCAAGTCTTCAAGGATATTCGTTGCTTGTTAATTATTTACCCGATGGTCATCTTGATTGGTTGTGTGAAGAACAAACTAAACTATTGGATAATGATAAGTTTTGGTCTTATGGGACTCATGAAATTCCACAAATTAGGTTTGTGTTGAATCATTTTTCTCAATCAAACATTTTGTTTTTATTCTGCCATATAATATGAAATGTTTAAATTATTTCAGGACAAGTCTTTATTCAGTTATTGGATCTTTATGTCAGAGACTCGGTTCATGGTTCGGATCTAAGTATGGAGGCAAAGCAACAGAATTAGTTTTAAGTCAGTTGAACGATAAGGAATTAAATGTCACTCTAGCTGCCTGGGAGAATGCTATTATATTAATGGCTAAAGTTCCTGTGAGTGTATTACCATTATAATAATACCGTTAAGACAAAGGATTAGTTTTATAATCCATCTCGTACCAACTTATGTGTTATGGTTTGTGTCTTTGCAGGAATGGTACAAATTAGTCCAGTTCAATGAGAAAGTTCTTCCAGCTATCTGCGAGACGCTTGGAGCTGGAGGGTGGGGCAGTGCCGGGAGGATAGCCCCATTGATATTACCTCTACTCGCCCATATTCCCCCAGAAACTTTCAATCAGGAGTCTTGTGATATTTTTCTCGATGCTATTATTAAAGGGTAAACATTATTATGTGACTTGTATATACTACATAAGAATCATTCCATTTTAACCAAAAGTTGCTCAAAAATGAAAATGCCTCCTTCAGGACATGGTTGGTGCAGTTGGTTGAGGCGGAGGTCTCCTGGCGATGTATTTCACACTTTGCAATACAGCCGTTTAGCCTGGTGTAAAGTGTGACGGAAAGTATTTGAGTTTGTGTATGCGAGCCCAGATCCTCTTTTTATACATAAAAAAATGTTATATGCAATGTAATCACAGAATCTTGATAAACATTTCAGTGCTAAGCAACGCTGTGTTGTATCATCCAAGTCTGAGTGTACATCTTGGATGAATGGACTAGCTGAGTGTATAAGATTTATATCAGTCAGCAGAGGATCTATAAACAATGATTTTAGGCTACAGTGTTTGTCCAAAATAATGCGACAATGGTTATTGTATATTCTACGATCTCACTTATCAATTAATCCATACACCCCTCTGAAAGTGAGCATCCCTTTCATAAGTGATTTGATAAAGTTTTGGATAAAACAGTCATTTTCAACACAGAGCAGTGACAATCAATTCTTTAGTCAATTGTTGAGATTGTTCTGGCAGAATGTTGTGTTTGTTATAACTAGTCAGTTACAAGAATATAAACTTGATTCAGATAACAAAGAAATCATGGATGTACATTACGAACTGTTAGTCGGATTAAAAACATACACGCATCACAAAACTAAGAAAATCTTAAAAGTAAAATTTGATTCTGACGAGAAGACTGATGACGAAGTTACAAAGATGGCGGAAAAACTAGCGGAACAACAATTAAATACTGAAATACAAACTAAACAGGTGTATGAAAGAGAATTAAATTCTGTTGTAAATGAAATATGTGGATTGTATTTAGCGTTTGCTAACAATAAGTGTATATCCGCTCCCATATTGACACCGCTGTATTCTATCATTATTGAATTTAAATCAGTGCAGTTGTTCAATAGTATGTTGAATGCCACATTAAAGAACAAGACAAACAATATTCATCTTCTGTACACAGAATTATTCTTGAATTGGTTAAAAGGAGATGCAATGAGGTCTCAAGCTGTGGTTGACATTTCATTTGTTATGTTTAACTATTTAACTGATGACCAACAAAGGGATGTCCTGAAATCATTTGATCAGGTAAACTAATATTTAGGGTCTTTTATTATTTCTTTATCTTTTCCAAACAATAAAAAATAATTTATGCCACGAATAAATATCTAATGGCATAAAGGGATGGATATTAATTTCTTGTGACTTATTATATTTCAGGTTCCGTTATCTGTAATACGGTGGTGTATTTCAAGTTGTTTATCGTTTCCTTACAAGACATTGACATCCATAAAGGAATGGTTGCAAAGTGACTTGGTTCATCAATCTCTGATCTCCATGACACAGTTGGTTGTGAAGGAAGGAGACAGTCACCATGCTGCCCTTCTCAAAATGTGCTTCGCTCAGGATGATGACGGAAGTAAGCACTTTACAGGAAGCTTTGTAGAATTTTAGTCACAAGAATAAAGAATGATGTTTTAATGTAATTTTTAGATATTCTACTCAGTTCTAAAACATGCACGAGTATAATAGAAGTGTTGGGTGTGTCATTACGTGACCATAATGCAGAACATTTAGATATATGCGCTTCCTTTGCATCACAGCTAGTTACAACATTGTGTTCTGATGAAACGATTCAAGGATTCCACGAACTTCTTATTAGTTTGTTTACAATTAATTGCAGCACTCGGGTAATTCATTATTTTATCCATTATACATATCCATAGTGTTATTCTTATTAATGTTTGCCTACTAATTTGGTGGCTTCTTCATATAGCAAGGAGAAAGTGAAGTTCTATCCGAGGATACGTGGTGGGAGGTCAGTACATCGTGGCAGGACGCTCTCTCCAGTCTTGGATGGAATCAACTGGTTGCCTTCACTACGCAAGCGGCTGAAGTTGTTTTTCAAAGTTTAATCAATATGTAAGTTTGAAAATCTAATCTAATGTTTTTATTTCCGATGTTGAAAATTAGTTTAATATATTTGCATGTTGGTTTCAGGGATAATTCGTCTATAAATAACGAAATAATAGATAATTTGGTCGATATCTCGTTTAATTTACTCTGTGCTTGTTGCAAAACAACCAGTCTTAATGAAAGCAATATCGACAGCCTATGTTTTATCTCGATAATTATAATGAAAATGAAATGTAAACAAATTGAGGATTGGTTCAAATCTGTTTATTCCAAATCTTTATTATCGAGTTTACT
Source organism: Ceraclea dissimilis (assembly GCA_963576895.1). NCBI lineage: Eukaryota > Metazoa > Arthropoda > Insecta > Trichoptera > Leptoceridae > Ceraclea > Ceraclea dissimilis. The sequence goes on along the minus strand of OY756370.1, from coordinate 4,682,178 downwards.
CGTCGGAACATTGGACTGTTGCGGTGCAGATAAAACAAATATTGTTCTTAATGACATTATATCAAACTCTACCAAGACTTCTTATAATGACTTGTGTGAAACTGAACTGTCACAGTTATTATCTTGGACACTGTTTTGCACCAAGTTTGTGGATAAAATATTTGATAATTGCAATAAGAAAAAGGAAGAGGAAGAAGTAGATGAAGATGACAATGAAGAACAGGATGAAACTCCTGACAATGAAAATGTGACAAATATTCTAGAGTGTGAAGATGTGAATGTGATATTAGGGAACATAATTTACAATACGGCTGTTGTTAAGATTTTATATGACGACTATAAAGCAGTGAGTATCAATTTAATCTATCAATACCTTGTGCTGTATAAATAGAAAGGACAGAATGCCAGACACTCTGTGCACACTTTTTGCTTCCGTCATATTCCCAGAAAATATTTACACTTTTCCCAATCCTTCTAAATTAAAACACATGTCTTTGAGGACCCGGTCCACAAAATTCATCCATATGCCTCTCAGATTGAAGCGTTTCATTACGCCTTTCAGCCATATATTTGTTTTAACCACTAGATTATCATAATTTATTCTCACAACAATAAATTATTTTAAAAAACTCACATATGTCTTTGTAAATATATTTTTGTTATGAATTTCAGTTGCACTGGCACATTGTATTACAGAAATTATATTTGGATATTGAGAGCGCAGTCAACCACACAGTGAACTTATTATCAGATTCTGGATATACTCAGTTCGTAGAATTTGTGAAAATGAAAGCCAAACAAGAGAATATGTTTTGGTTGTTGTGTTTAGAAATGTGCTCGGGTAAGTGGAGGAAATCAGAAAATATCTCCATTGACGACGCTTATTTAAATGTCTCGTTTGATCCGTCAGAATTGAAAGAGGAATTGTTTGATGATTTTATTAAAAAGCAGTTTGGTGCTTGCTGTTTGGTGAGTGTAAATGTTAATTTATTTAAATGTTTTTCTATGCTAATTATACCCATGAGACATGATGATTGGGCGCCAAATCAGGAGATGGTTAATGTGCTCAAGTGTTCAGCAAATTTGGGAATCCTTTGCTAGCTATGGAGATTGCCATCTTTAAGAATTCACCCTAAATATTCTGCAATGACCTGACTGTAGGGTCCATGGTCTTTTTAACTTGATAGACAGTATCGATTATCTTCTAATGAAGCAAACTTGTAATTATAATTCGTTTAGTTTACTTACTCCTGTAAGCATTATTCCTAATATATTTTTTGTAATTTCAGCCATCTAAGGAATGGAATATTGTAAAGAACAATCAGACGATAGTGAATATGACCGGTATATTAGCATTAAGAGCTATGTATTTATGTTGTATCGGGAAAGTTGTTGATGTTTCTCTCACGAAATTGGAATTCATTAGTAATGTTAACAAACCACTGGCAACATTGACTTTGATTGTTGATAAATATCATCAGTTCAAGAAACTAATGCTATATGATGTGTAAGTTCTACTACTATCATGATTGTCTACTTTTAGTAATAAATTTCATATTATTATGTTATGTACACCGTCCTCGAGGTGCTAAGGCACATGATGATTGACTGCCTTTTGGCACACTGTATTATCTTGTTTTGTTTTTGTTGTTACATATATTTACTGGCCAATAAAGTTTTATTTATTTGTTTATTATTATTATTATGATGCTATAGAAGCATTTCTTTTAATATACATAGATTGTATTGGCGACTAGAATTATCCGCTAAACGTAATCAGGTTGAATTGACCATTTCAGTGATTTTTCAAAGACGAGCTGGGAGTTGGTGGCTTGCAACACTTCTATTGTAAGATTCCTAACGATGTGTGTTTCACAATTAGGATGGGATCTGGAGTCACACCAATGGGACTTTATAAATATAACAATCTCCTCTATGATGCAGTCTGTTGATAAATCTAAACATGCCTGGAATACTACTAAGGTATATATTGTATACTTTATGATTATGCCTGCCAAAAGTTAACTCAACCCGTCATGTATTTTTTACACCCTTAATTTTTATTGATTCTTGTGTGTTCTATTTCCACTGTGTAGGTTTCCTTATTGTCTTGCGAAGTGTTCAAGTTGTTTTGTGCTGTGGATAAGTTCATTACGGAGATCCCTGCAGAATGCGTGAGGAGAGAGCCCAGGGAATGTATAACTAATTTGCCCCAAGAGTGGGTGGACATATTCTCTCCAAATATACACGAACATCTCATTGAGATAATTTGTAAATTATTTGGTAAGCTCACATTTCATATTTCTACTATTTACGATTAGTTTGTTGTGCTCACTTATTTATTTCTTGTAAATTGTCTGTTGATCTTTCATCACTGCAAAGATGTTAGGCTATTTGATGCTGACCATACTTTTTTTTCGCGGAGACAAAGATGTTTAACATGTTTTTCATATTCAATATTTCAGATAGTTTTTCAAGCATTGTGAATCTGCCATCCAGGGACATATTTTATATTAACAGTTTACACGACGTAATGAAAAGATTCTCTGTAAAGTTGCTGTCGACAAACAACAAGTATTCTGTTGATACGATCATGAATTATTGTTTGGAGATCTTGAGTGCTCAAACGCCACATCTGCTCAAATACATGGCACGGGAGATGTTAATTATTTTAACCCCATTGTTAATAGACGCTGATAGTAAGTTATACTACATATTATGTAACACATCATCAATCTTGTTTGTGATATATTGTGGAATGTTTTTAATGCTTCTGTGAAATGACATATTACGGATAATATTAATTTATAGTTTGATTTACTTATGTCATGTTTAATTAAATAAATGCTTATTTTGTAGGAGCGGCGTCCAACACGAGTATAACAGTGGAGTGTGATCCTCCCAGACCTAATCTTTCTGTTTACAAAATGGTGGATGCTCTGACTCATTTAGAAGAATGTGTAGACTCTATACTTAGTCCCTTTTTGTAAGTATGATAATTGAGGGTTATTGAAAGGTGTATATACAGTATGCATTACATGTGATTGTAGATATGTATCATATGATTTATTTTTAGGGTTGGTGAAAGCAACTGCATTCTCGTACCATTCACAGACAGTTACAACATAACTCTAGGCTACTTCATATTGTGGGAGACTTTACTAAACATTGTGCAGGAAGCAATCACATACCTCCAATATCAATACACAGAATTTTTCAGGTAATATATAATATGAAATTTATTGTCAGTTGTTTTAATTTTTTTATAATTTTATCAAAATGTTGTATTCAAATTTTCAGACAAGGAAAGTACGTAGAACACTTGGTTTGTGCCATCTTTAGACTTATACCGGATGATTCGCAATTGGCTAGCGCTAATTACTACAAGAATCCAATTGAACTCATTTCTAAAGGTAATTTATTATGCAATTATTGTTTTGAATATGAGGGATTAACGTGATAACTTCGCACCAGAGTAACATTTGCAGGTTCTAGTTCACTTTATGCCTTTGGATTTGAAAAAACTCAACTAAAGCAATGGTATGATATGTCAGATGCGTGACGTACAAGCCATGTGATAGACATACGCTTTCAAAATTCAGATATGTACTGTAATGGTGATAATTTGTATTGCAGATGCTCCTAAGTCAGAAATGATCAGCAGTTTAGCGTGCAAATGTTTGGTGCAGTCATTAAGAGTGGGTGCGGTGCATGTGGGAGTGCGGGGATGGTGGGGCGCTCTAGTGGCGCGCACGGCACAACATGTAGAGAGAGTAGTGCGCACGCACATCACTCCAATACTCGTTCAACATCAACTCAATGAAGTTACCACTAGACAGAAGGAATTACCCAATGTTGAGGTAGTATTAGTATACTATTATAATTTGCTTAATTACACAGACAGCTAGACATTTTTTTCAATCTCCTTGCGCTGTCAGGTTCTATTAACATCACCTTTTCCTGTGCCTCGCTATTTCAATCTTCTCAGCTCGGCCCCTGAGCCAAGGCATTTGTTTCCGGGCAATGTTCCTTCGTGGTTCTATCTTCCCTGTGAAAGTTAACTGCAGTGCGCCATATTTTGAACCTTTGATGTGCATCAAATATAAAATTGTATGTTATTTTATCAAGGACAGCATGTGTCTCATTGATTCATCTCCGTGAAGAACTTCAGTATTAGTAATTTTGTCTGTCCAGTGTCAATCCAGCAAGCTTTATAATATACATAATTTGTATTTAAATTCCAGTTCTCAATTCATCCGTCAGTAAATGAAATAGTGTGTAAATACACAGTGGATTCTACCAAGATGGAGCTTACAATAGAGTTGTGTAATAATCATCCATTGGGAATACCTAAAGTGTCTTCTAGTGGAGGACCTACTAGTAATGTCGCTTGGATAACATTGTACTTGTCGCATCAGGTAAATTACATTCATATAAATATGTAGTGCGGTGTTACCACTGTGAAAAAAGGTTTTGTTTTACAAACTCCATACACCATTTATCTAAATTTGTGTATGTATTTTTCATTGTATGCTTAATTTCTTCTCAGAATGGTACCCTGTGGCAGACAATCATCTTGTGGTTGAACTCTATACAGAAGAAGTTAGACAGCGTGTCGGAGTGTTACGTGTGTTACTGCAAGCTGCATCCCGTCACTGGGAAACTTCCCAAGATCACCTGTCAGACTTGTAAAAATAAATCACACAATGTCTGTTTGGTAAGTCTTAATATTTATTTAGTCAGTAATAATATACTCCCCTCGGTAGGGAACCTATGTAAATGTAGGAAATCTTAACGGATAAAGCCATAGACAAAACTTGACCACCGTTATTTTCGAACCAAGCATTTCCGCTACGTATACGCCATTTTTTTCACAATTAGTAGTATGCTAATTTACCATTTAATTACATTGGTTATATCTCAAAGGTAATTTCCACAATGATTAAACATAATGAGTTGCAAAAAACACTGAAATATCACCAGGTTTCATGCAATTGTGGGCAACCAATATGACACGCAATCATATGTTTGCATCGAAAATGGCGTCCACCATAGATTTGTCGTAGATAAAAGAAGGGGCTCAATGTTCAGCAGTTCTTCCCACCTTTATATAGGTTCCTTACTCCTCGGTCACGCATTCTTCCACTCGAAACAGTTTTTCAACACACAATGATACTGTGTATTACATAATAAGAATGTGCTTATTTACAATACAATAAGTTCAATGTTTTTATCTTTTCAGAAAAAATGGTTCAGCACGAGTGGGAAATCAACATGTCCAATGTGTCGATCTGTCATCACATTGAAATAAATTATCCACTATGCACTATGTATCTAGATAGACAAATATTGTACAGCGTAGTCCAGTAGATAGATATATGTACTAGTGAAATTACATTATTGCCAATCCAGTACAAAGACCTTCATTACATACTTGAATTAATACATAATGTATGTAAGATCACTCTTCCTAATGCAAATCCTGAGAAATATATTTGTTATTGTAAATATTTATATTGTAAACAATTTATAAATAAATAAATAGTATTTATTTTGTGACTTCAATGACATTTAATATGGAAACCAATCCCATAATAGCAATATAGTATATTACACACACTTCACCAACTTATTGTATGAAGTAAAATAAAATAAATTGTAATAAACAATACTTATAGAGAGATATTTTATACTTGAGCATCTGACTAGTACCAACATCACAGTAGGCTGGCATATATAAACTGGCATAACTTTGTTTATAAAATAAGTAAATGCAAGTGACTAGAATGTATATAAATTCATAAATCTAAGGAGATCAATGATTAGTCATTTGATTATTGATCCATTCCATATCTTCGTAGAATCGAGGATCGCTGATTTGAAGCGCCGCCTTCTTGTAGAAATAATAATAGCATGGAGCCACTAAAATCAATAAACATAATATCAGACATTTGACAACAGGATGCAGCGAGATAGGCCAGCACTGCCTTAGGATATGATCACTTAAAACGGCCACTGCCGATTCATAAATGTCGGAACGCCTATCCTGCGTCCTTTCGAGGGAGTTCACAATGAACTGCGTTGTGTACATGTGGTTACTTTTTAATTCTGTTAGATAAGACTGTAATCGAAAAAAAGTTACATTTGATGACAATAACTTACACATTCTCTGTATTAAAAAGAAGAGTCCCAACAGTATGGTGATGGGTTGTCTAGGATTGTCCCACTTCACCGCCAACCAGTAGACGTGTGTGGAAATACAACAGCATAAATACAGGGCTGTCATTATTAACAGAGGACGAAACTTCTCAAACAGAAATTCCATTAAGCCAGCCTAAAACATCCAACATAAATTCGTGATTTAAGTTCGCACGGTTGATATGTTTACTTAGGAAATGCATTAACAACTTGTTAAAGAATAACTCACTTGGAAAAGGTAGGTCGAGAAGAAATTCACAAGCATTGCTGTGATAGACAACACAAGGAAGAGATCTTGAAAACTGTAACATAAAACCAGCAGAAATTATTATTTTACATCTACCTATGATAAATACCAAACTTTACTGTTAATTCAATGATATATTAAATTCTTCTCACATAAACATGATCAATATTGCAGAGTGACTTCTAGGGAACAAAGTCAAGCAGTTTAGGAGCAAATCTGTAAACAAGAATCCATACTGGATGATGAGCACTGCCGAATATCTTGACACAGAGAGCTTCATGTTTTTGCCGACAATAAGTTTCTGAAATTCATCAATTCCAGTAATTCAGCCAATGAAAACAGGCAGAAATGTAAACTAAAATATGCAAAATCTTCCGAAATAAACAAAATCCCTCCTCAACTGTCAGTATTCACCATAGAAAAATTCTACGGATTGTCTATGGACAGGTCGTTTTTTTTCATAGACATTTTATCTTCAAAGATAGTTCGTCTATGGTGATTTTTTTTTTATTCTCTATGACTTCTAGAAATTTTGAAAACACCACCCAGCAGACATAAAACATCACTTTTTTAAACTTTCCAGCGATCATCGCGGTTAAATTGTTTTCTTTTTTAAAGGGTTTTACCCCTAGATTGTCTGCGGATACCTTTTCGCGCTTAAAAAAACCCTTTCTAGCGCTTTAAAAAACAAATCTAAGCGACCAACATTAATTTTGTAAGTGTATCTATTGGTGTCCAATGTCTGCAAATGTTTTACATTTTCCATAGACATACTTCATAAATTTTCTATGATTGTCAAATCGCCAGAACGTCAAAGCGTTGTAGCGAGTTGTGTTCGTGTTTTGATGCTGAAAATTGATTCGTATTTGTTAAGATCATTACATTATTGCTATGTTAAGTTTACAAAATTATGGCACAAGTGATTCAGAAAGCGATTCCGGACCGGAGGAGTCTACATCCAAAGCAACGACGTCGGAAGAGAGTACGTTACATTTGAAGACAGTGGATCCTGACAAATCTATAGCCAAAACATTACAAATTTGTGCTGCCCCTGCAGTTTTACCCACTGTGCGTATTAAATTTTACTTACAAATATTATTTCCTATTATATTTCAACTGTCGTACGTGTAGAATCAAAAATACTAATCAATTTTTGTAGATTTTTATTTACACCTAATAATGCTTTTCATATTGGTATTTCTTACCATTATGGGGGATTATTAATGCGTAGGTTTATATATTCATTGTTTAGAGTGCAGTTTTTCTATATATTTATAATTTTGAGGTAAAATTTCATGCCTCAAAACAAAATATTCCAAACTTTGCAACATAACCTTAAATAATAGGTACATCTAATGATATTTTCGTTACAGAATGATCCTGGGATGTCACGACTTATACAACCCGATGCCAAAATTCTCCATCACAATCCTAAATATGAAGACATGTTTGCACCTGTGTTGGGACCAGATAATCCATTTCAATCAGAACATTCAAAAGCTCCCAAAAACATGCTCTCAGGATTTGTGGAAAAAGCTCACATCAGTGAATTTCAATTTGAAAATCAAAGACGAACCTTTGCTAGTTATGGACATGCTCTAGATCCAACTTCAGATGGTGATTCTGTAAATCCAAATGCACTAGTGGGTGAGTCAAACCAATTACATTCGTTAAGAGTTCCATCTCGTATCAGTAAGAAAAGAACCTATTTAATTAGTAAAAACTGGCATTGGATCCCGAGTACTTTTATTGTTTTTTGTTTGTGTTTCTTTTATTTTTATATTTGATAAAATAATGTTTTGTTGCTTTTTAGTTTCAAGTACTATAATGCCTCCAGAAGAAAGAAAGACTGTATTTGAATCTTCGAAAAAGAGACCTTTAGACAAAAGAAAACGACAGAAAAATGACAATCCTGAAGATATTGAAGGATTCCTTGGACCATGGGGGGGTTATGTAGATGAAAAGAGGTATGTTGTGGATTTCTAAGAATTTCTACTCTATACCCGCTCACATATCATCTTTCCATCACACTCTGTCCCTTTGTGGGATAAGCAGAGAGAGCAGAATGCTAGACTCCTGTTTTGTTCTTGCTTTCTCGCATTCAGAACAAAAGCATTTTTATGCTGTGATGCCGGTAGATGTTAGTAATAAAGAATAAAATTAATTTGTATAGGCATTGATATACTGACTTATTAATAAATGTTGGCAAACAATAAACAAATTATAAAGTAGTTTTTTAATGTTTTGTTCCAGAGTAATGAAACCAGAGAATGAGGAAGCTGAGGCATTGGAGGAAATATTGGCAAAGAGACAAAAACGAGGGAAAGTACAAGAGGAGAAACCAATGGAAGAGAAATCAATATTACACAGTATGATATGTTTTATTATTCTGTTACTTCATTACATCACAATGTTATTCCTTCAAATTGTTTCATTTACATTTTTTCCATTACACATTTTTATAGAAGACTGTGAATGGATTATTTCAACAGTACTCACTCATTATTTAAGTACATATTTCTGTATTTGTAATCCCGTTTATTTATTTGATTCACAGTTAGTGACAGTGTGGATTATCAAGGTCGCAGCTTTCTTCATGCCCCACAAGATGTTGGAGTCAACTTGCGCAGTGACACTCCACCTCAGAGATGCTTCCTGCCTAAAGCTCACATCCACACGTGGAAGGGACACACCAAAGGAATTTCTACTGTCAAATGGTTTCCCAAGACAGCGCACCTTATTCTTTCAGCTAGTATGGATTGCAGGGTTAAAGTAAGTCGTAACTTCAATTACCTCTCCTATTGTTTACTATATTTCTCCAATATTGCGATAGTCATAACTTGAGTTGATTTGTTTCTAGATTTGGGAGGTATTCAATGAGCGACGCTGCATAAGAACATACTACGGACACAGACAAGCAGTTAGAGATGTCAGCTTTAATAATGAAGGAAACCAATTTCTCTCAGCAGGTAAACTTTATATCTCCAAATTACTTGCAGTTGTTTGCATTTCTTTCAATAAGTGATGTGTCAAAGACATATACATAAATTACAATACAATAAAGTTTCACTAATCCAGCATTTCAGTACATCGATACGTCCAGTGATCTGGCACCCTCTGGTTTTTAATAGTGCCAGATTATTGAGACTACTGTATTATATTTCTACTTGTGCATGTCTTATTTCCTGGTCATGTTTGTTTTCTAACCTTCTACAACAGAGACGCAAGGTTTCGTAACGGTTCAGTGCACTGAATTTTACATCTTCCCCCATCATTCTTTAAACTTTCATCTCATTGTTATAAGAATGGCACACATCGAAACCTGTCTTACACTTTTCTGTGTATTACGGACTTATATTGATATGGTATACACTATTACTTGACGGAGGTAGGAATAGGAACACAGAGAGATCAACACTCTCTTCGCTTATCTATTGTCTTGACCAGCTAATAAATATTGTCTTTTCAAAATAACCACTAAAATGTATGTATGTGTTTTTTTTTTCAGGTTATGACAGATATATCAAACTGTGGGACACAGAGACAGGAGATTGTATTAACAGATTTACTAGTAGAAAGATTCCGTATTGTGCCAAGTTCCATCCAGACGAAGACAAACAACATCTATTTGTTGCTGGAACTTCAGATAAGAAGATTATTTGTGTACGTACCTCCTACTTATAAAGATATTTATTTAATGTTACATAACATACGCAATGCATGTGTTATTAAGTTGTTTATTAATATTTTTAGTGGGACACCAGATCAGGTGAAATAGTGCAAGAATATGACAGACATTTAGGAGCCGTTAATTCCATTACGTTTGTAGACGAAAACAGGAGATTTGTCACCACTTCGGATGACAAGAGTTTACGTGTTTGGGAATGGTGAGAAACTGTTTCATTCATGCATATTAAATATTGCATTTGATTAGATTTTTTTATCAAGGTTGCCATACATTTCTATCTTCTTACACAACAATGTCTAACAGACTGCTCTATATTATACTCTTTTGACTTTTCGCTTCCGTCACATTGGTACCACCATGGTACCACTTGGCGGACCAAGCTTTTTAGTCAATACACAACCTTGATCCAAGTAATTCTGCTAAGACTGTGCTGCACACCGCTTAGCTATATTATCAACTTTTTTAAAATCATCATTAATCGTCTAAAAATTATTGTACAGCTCACTTTTTTAGCTTGTATTCTGGTCACAATACTCGTCTTAAACTCTTTCTTCTTCACCCCTGCTCGAGAGAACTCAGAAAAATAATTTTCCTGTGTTTTGAACCCCTGTGGGATGAAAAACAGCACTTTTTCTCAGAACATCCCCAGCTAGAACCATTGCCTCCCTCACATTAGGAGCCTGACAGGCCTCTGCTTAGTGTGGCAAGGCACCCAGTTACAATTCAGCATTACTTCCTTACTTAACAGATCCGTTTACACTAGGCCAATCCACCCCAATACACTACAGCAGCAATTGCTTTGTCGTTGGCCCTATATAGGTCCGCTTTATCACGATGAGGAGTCTCTTATATTTAGCATTTATATTTGGTTGTATTCTAGTGCACTCTATTTGTACCCGCAGTATGTTGTCTCTTATGTAATATGTATTTGTGTTTTGTTCTCTACAGGGATATTCCTGTGGACATGAAGTACATAGCAGACCCTACAATGCACTCAATGCCATATGTCACTTCGTCTCCCAATGGTAAATGGTTGGCCTGCCAGTCTATGGACAACAGAGTGGTCGTGTTCAGTGCACTCAACAGGTTCAAGATGAACAGGAAGAAAACATTCACGGGACATATGGTGGCTGGATATGCTTGTGGTTTGGATTACTCACCTGATATGAGGTATGATTTATTTTCTTTTCATACATACACTTCACTTGCATATCAACAAATAACACAAACAAAAAATTACATACCTTCTACGTATACGTAATGATGCAACAATTTAAATATGCTGTTTGACTGGAATAATTGTAATGCATCTGCAATAAGGCTCTCCACACACGTCCGGAAGTTCAGTTGGCTGAATCGACCGTTTGCAAAAAAGCTCCTACCAAAACCTCTCTCTGAATTCAGTGTTACCCTGATTTGGAATTCAGAAAGAGGTTTTGGTCAGAGCTTTTTATGCAAACGGACGATTCAGTTACCCGAACTTCTGGACGTGTGTGGAGACCCTATGTCTGCTCATAGACTTATGTCTCTTTTCACTTACTGTGTATTAGTATTTGTAGTTTACCAAACTTTGCTTGTACATTTTATAAATATTTAATTGTAGTATTATAATTTATCTTTGATAATATTATGATCTTCTATTCTGATGCCAGTTTGTCTAGACATGAAGATAAAATTGTACACCTAATAATCAATGTGTCATAATGAGTATGTGCATTTTATCAATGAGTTAGATTCGCACGTAACTTGGATTATACTGTACATCATATTAAGGCATCTATAGATATTCACATATAAATACCGTGGTCACATTTGTTACATAAACGTAGATTGTTAATTGTTATTAGTAAAGAGTCTAGGTCGTCGATGTAAGTCTGAATCTTCACAATGTGAATAAAAGAATATTTAAAGACCAAACAAAAATGGACAGCAAAATTTCTGCAGTCATTACCGGCCGCCTGTTTTATCGTACTTCCTTACTGAATTGTTAAGGCTTCCTTAGTTTTTTAGTTACGTATTTAAGTAGATATTGATTAATGAAAAATTATTTTTTACGTATCCTAATGGGTTTGATTGGATAATACAGCTTAATTTATTTACATATTTCAAAATAACAAATTAGTAGCAGTTTTATATACAGACAGTACTCCCACAAATATTATTCTCTTACAAAAATAATTACTACCTACGTATAGGTCACTTACCTACAACATTTAGATCATACTTGTCATATTATGTACCAGGTACCATACTTGTTTCCCATTTGCAGGAAATCCCAAATATATTATCAACAGTAAATATTGATAACATTAGTTATACAATAGATCAGTGGTCCCCAACCTATGGTCCGCGGCCCAGTACTGGGCCGTGGACCAAATGGTACTGGGCCGCGCCGCGAGCTTAAAAATCAAAATATGTTTTTTAAAAAGTCGTCGCGATAGTATAGCCTAAAATAATTATTCCGTAAAAAATGCCTTCACGCTTAGTTGAAAAATGTACCTGATCAGTAGCTATGTATCTTCGGTGGAGAGAAGGTGTATGTCGTTCTTCGACTGTTTACCGGTACCTACTTTCACGCGTTTAAAACCTTTCCTTCCCTGTGTTATGTACCCGATGCACATTGCTACAATTAAACTGTAATATAGTGGAGTATATAGGGAGCGAGGGGGCGAGGGGATCCCCCCCTCCCAAATGTCAAACAATGATGTGCCATCTGCTATAGAATGATCCCAGGTTCATCACTTCACCCGTTTTTCAAAAAAGATTTCGCCTGCGGCGCTTCTTTTTCGTTGCATTTTTGACCCATCAATTATAATGCTAACCTAAAACTCAACCTTTCCGAGTGCACCTTTACGAAAAAATTTCGCCTGCGGCACTTTTACTGATTTTTTACTATGTCTATAAAGATACTAAAATTTTAATTGCCTCCCCGATGAGTTTTTCGCCCCCTCCCCCGAAATGAAAACCTATATACGCCACTGATCTCTATAAATATAATAAATACGGGGTTGAGGTTTTAGGAATTCCTGAGAGACCATTGTTCTTTATGATGAGGAATTACAATTTATTACTTTATGTTTATTGTTAATTTTAATACATTTTTCTTTACTGTTTGTTTTTAATTTTTATATTTCTCTGTGTATGCCGCCCCCCCCCCCCATGTAACCCCCCTACCCTCAGTGGGCCGCGGTGAAATTATCAAACGCTGACCGGTCCGCGGCGACAAAAAGGTTGGGGACCACTGCAATAGATGATATTGTAGAGTAGTGTTCCCCGTTCCACTGTAAAAACCCCCAAACATGTATTATGGAAATAACTCTCTGTGTCATATAATACAGTTGAAAGATAATATTCTCATATGTTTTCCTCATTTGTACATCTATAGTATATATATAATGTAAAGTCTGACTTTTGTAAGTGTTCGCATAACTCCCGCTTTTGATGGAAAAATGATGTGAAAATTTAAAATAACATTTGCGATAATATAGGCTGTGTCTAACGTCTCCAGTTTTTGGAACAAAAGCTTTTCCTAGGAGATGTTATGATGATGAGGGGATTCAAGGGTTGTGTGGGGTCGAGTGTGGTATCGTATGAAAGGGCGTTGGAAAAGAAATTCAGATCTTAAGTCATATTTTGTCCAGCTCAAGCCTATAAAGTACGCCGGGTTGGTTTGTTTAATTTGCCGTTGCGAAGCAAGAGTAACTCAGCTAGTTATAACTAATTGCATGTCTCGTTTATGTCAAAGTATTGTTCACGCTATATTATTTTATTTACTTACATTAAGTAACTACGTACCGTACTCGAGCCCAGGTATGTTTTTTGTTTGATGAGGTTAAACATTGTGAACTAATTTATTGTTTCTTTACAACGTTTAATTATTTGAATGTGGACCTCACGTAATACTCTTTGTAGTAGTTAGTTAATGTATGTATTTATATTACAATACCAAAGACTTAGCAATTTAATAACTGCTTATAAAACACTTGGTTATAGCTACTATCTAGTACAATTTATTCTGAATTAATTCATTGTGTCGAGTATTATTACTATATGGTAATTTTCTAAGTGAATTTATAATTAAAATATTCAAGATTTTTTTACACCAACAAATCTTGAGTATAGTATGTACAGTAGAGTCTCACTATTAGGGCACTATTAATGCCGGATTATTGGATTGTACCTGTTGAGAAATTCAAGGTAAATAAAAAAATATGTGTGTATTAATATGGTCACATGTATTTAGCAGTAGTGAAGGGTTTCCGCAGAAGGGAAGCTGGAGCTATAATTTCTTATGGGATTACGTCAGATTAGACACTATTATACCTATATTTTTTTCCAAAAGGTAACTCAGTGGGAATCGTTTTCTTAGGTAGCTTTGCGCCTGGTATATAGGTACTATTTCTGTATGACAATGTTTATATTTCTTGGCTAATTTATCTTAAAATAGATCTAAATAAGGCCTGTTTTAAGAAATGGGGAAGGAGTTGCTGCCTAGGATACCAGACTACTACGCATAATTCAAATGCTCTGTTAGTGTTAGCGTGCCTGCTAATATGTAGAATTGATCATAAAGAAAAAGTTACTTTCAAGTGACATTATGGCTATCGGCAAAAACCTGAGGCGTTATATAAACAATGCAAAATATTTAAGTATCAACTTTTAGAAGTATAATGTTGTTGTGTTGATAGGTGTGGATACTGGATAGTATACTATAATGTGTATTGGGCAATATGTATGAGAGATTAAATTATCTGGGCTAATGTATGAAAGCTGTTTAATCTTATTCATTTATTCACCTTAATGTCAAAGTCGTAATAAAATAAATTATCTACATTACAGTAGCTGCTACATTATCCGGTTTCTTCTTTCTCTAGTATTCATTTTAACGAAAAAAAAATTGTTCTTCGATTTGTAGAAGAATAGCACGTTACCATGTTTGGTGCATACTTGGTGCCGGATCATGTCTGCCAAAGTACCGTAGTAAAATTATCAAGAGCTTGACTATTGATTATTGGTTAACCAAACTTCTTTTAGTTTAACTTTATTTATGTATCAGGCGCGAAGCTACCTAAGAATACGATTCCCATCGAGTTACCTTTTGAATAAAATGATAGGTACAATAATGTCCAATTTGACGTAATCCAATAAGAAATGTTAGCCCCGGCTTCCCTTCTGCAGAAATCCGCTCTGCACCACTGTTATGTATAGACCTTATGTGTATGTATTTCAATATCATGGTCTAACTTTTTCATCCTACATGATGAGTCTGTAATTCGCGCCAGTTAGATAATGGAGATTCCACTGGACAGATAATATATTATTATATGAAAACATTTAGTTAGTTTCTTTTATTACCTCTAATCGTCACATGACAAGACAATGTATTTACTCAGGTGGTGTATTGAGGATTGACACTCGCTAGTATCGTGTTGTCAATGTCCACATTATCTATTTAACCTTTGCAAAAATACTTACTGATTGCGTAACTAACAAATTCTTGTGAGATTTAGATATACTCTCTATCTCTCCCTCGTTACATTACGTCATACAGTTGGGAATCTATATATTTTTATGACATTATAGAGATTACACACTGAATTATTTTGTCCACCACGCATATGTTAAAAAAATAGCATATCTGGATGGTACACTGAACGTATGTAGTTATAGTTCCGAACATAGTTATAGTTGATAGAAAATCGTCAGGACTTTTATAGGTACAGTTTTAGTTTGACATATACCTACTATCCTATGTTTTTATAAATTATTATAAAATATCTTCATTTTTTTTCAACAATTTTTACTGCCCGCTTTGACCAAATCCCAGCTTGCGCTCCGCTAGATCTGATTACAGTTATAGTAATTATTAACTATCTATCTATCTATACCCTCATGCCACGTCCTAGGCAGAGGACAGAGCGCCAGACAGTCCTAGCCTTCGTCACATTCGTGCAATTTGTCATACACACTCTCCGATTCCTATAATGTCAATATGCTAATGCCATTGTTGGAATTAGGAAAATACAGTACCTAAATCAAAGGTGAATTGATCACATGATGAAAGTTTATACATTGGCTAACTCGTCTTTAAAAAGAGAGAACTCTAACGTATATTTTATCATAGTATATAAGAGTATGTATATCCATTTTGAATAATAATCATTTATTTATCATTTACCAGTATAAACTGGTAGTAAAATAAAGTAATGTGTGGTTTTACAAGCTATTATATTTCGCATAGAGATTGTGTATCAGTACTTGGGTGTATAGTAACTTGTTTTTTAGTATTATATTAAATTTTCCTCGTCTACACATGACTAATCGTAATATAATTGCCCCAGAGATGTTTTATTTTCCTCACAACTTCTCAAAGATTATTAAATAAACATAGCATAGATTACCAATGGTTCACTAGAAGATAGTATGAGGATCTATGCAATAAGCCTACTTTTATAGTATTATGGATAATAATTACCATTAATTAATAGACAGATTAGTGGTTGATGCATAATACCTAATTATTTTTTATCTTTGTTTGCAGTTATCTGGTCTCAGGTGATGCAGATGGTAAATGCTACGTTTGGGATTGGAAGACAACAAAGCTTTATAAGAAATGGAAGGCGCATGATGGAGTTTGTATATCAGCGCTCTGGCATCCCCACGAACCCAGTAAAGTACTCACAGCTGGTTGGGACGGAGTGATCAAGTACTGGGATTGATCGTGTGGTTGGTTTGTATCAGTAACAAAATATAAATGTAAATTTATATTAATAAATATAGTTATAAGTAAATGCCACTTGTTTTCATATACATTTTCTTGGTAAAAAAAAAATCCCGTAGATTGTTGAATCAGTTGGTTGGAGTTCAATGTTGCAATGGCATACCGTGGGGGAGCGGCTAAAAATAATATAATCCAGTGATGTTAACCAAGTATTACATCTGATTGTGTTATCAGATTATTGTAAAATAAAATATTGAGTATATAATTAATACATAATCAACATACATACGTAATAATATTATATTAATTCCATTATTTAAAGCAACCATGATGCAGCATTATTTTCCTATTGAACTTTAAACAATACAGTTGTAAGTGTTGAGGTCAAGGTGAGGCTCGTAGGCAACTGCGGAATGTACTGTAGTAACTGTAAGAGAATCTAACTTTCAAGTTACATTCTGAATAATAAACTCGGCATCTTGCTTGTGCAAAGTAAATCAACTCTCCATTACATACTATCTTCGTTAAGTCACCAATACATCTTGTAAACATTTTATGAAGAAGGCTATAAGGCTTACATTATGCAAATCCTTCATCTCGTAGACCTACTACTAAGCAATGTTTATTTCTCTGTTGTTAAGACCGTCGGCCACAAATGAATGAATAAATAAAATAGATAAATTCCACCAGTGTTATTAAAATACACAATAATCTGCTGCATGTCAGTTTAAAAATGAAACTGAGAAATAATTACGCATCAGCTAAAAAGAATCGTGAGTTTCCTTGATATCAGACTGGCGCGATGATTGATAAGCTTAGTGCATTGATATGTTACAAATTGGCCATTTGCCATTGTGATTCAACGGAATATTTTACTTCACCTTTTGACTAAAAATAATTGTTAGTTAAATAGGTCAACAGTTAAAACCATACTTGTTAGTTTAATAACATTTAATCAATGTTTATTGATAGACAATAAAATCACATAACATATAAACAACATTTAGTACATTGACAACATCAGAATGCAGCGTAACAATGCTGGCATCACTGTGTCGGGTCATAATATATCATATGTATATTATATTATTGGAATGGTATTCACTATGTAGTCCAGTTACATAAAACTTAATTGACAATGACTCAAAATATATTTCAACCTTTTATTTAATAACATTGCATTTTAAATGTAATAATAAATTGTAAATAAATTAAATCTTTGTAAATAATATAAAATATCTATGTAGGTACTATATAAATTTATTCAGTTACATAATTTAATTATGTTTAGATTACGTTTATAGTAAAATAATATCTGTAACTTTATTGTGAAAAGATTAAATAAACAGGTTTAAGAAAATATCATGCTTCTAATTTGATACGAGAGACAGTAATATGTTATGTTAAATTATTTATTCATCTTTATAACTCACTGGAGACTGTAGCATTGGTCAGAGGTAAACCAAGTTTATGCCAAATGTGGAGCATGTCACTTATAAACTGGTCCATCATCTCCTCAGTATGATGAGGTGTCGGAGCAAGTCTCAGCTTCTCTTGTCCTCTCGGTACCGTAGGGTAATTAATAGCCTGGATATAATGACCAAAGTCCTTCAGCATTAGATTAGATATTTTAGTAGACACTTCGGGGTTTCCTATTTTAATAGGTATTATATGACTGGGCGTAGACTCCACCGGGAGACCAGCCAAAGCCAAGTTATTCTTCATGTAGCGTACATTCTTCTGATGAAGTTCTCTCAAACGTCTACCCTCCGGTCCAGAGAGAATACGCACAGCCTCCAATGCTCCAGCTAGTACAGCTGGTGGGAGAGAAGTAGTAAATATAAACCCAGCTGCGTAGGATCTTATCATATCAACCAACTGTGCGGAGCCCGCAATATATCCTCCGATGTTACCAAAGGCTTTACCCAGGGTCCCGGATATAATATCCATATTGTGCATCTCACCGTCTCTCTCTCCTACCCCTGCTCCATGTTGTCCATACAGCCCCACTGCGTGTACTTCATCCACAAAGGTTAGTGCTCCGTGCTCTCTAGACACTCGGTTCAGCTCCGCCAAGGGACACACAGCCCCGCTCATGGAATGCACAGTTTCAAAGGCCACTATCTTAGGCACTTCTGTAGGAACCTGCTCTAGCAAGGTAGCTAAATGAGTCGGATCATTGTGACGAAAAATAGACTTAGGAACTCTACTGTTCCGAATCCCCTGTATCATAGAGGCATGGTTACCTTCGTCGGAAAATATATGACAACCAGGGAGAGCCTTAGCCAAAGTGAACAGAGTGGAATCATTTGCCACGTAGCACGATGTAAACAACAGTGCCGCTTCCTTTTGATGAAGTTGGGCCAAGGATTTCTCCAGATTTTCATGGTAGAGAGAGTTTCCTGAGATGTTTCTGGTACCTCCAGCTCCAGTTCCATGGCGTTTCATAGCCTCCATAGCCGCACCCTTTACTTGGGGATGACAAGACATTCCGAGATAATCGTTTGAGCACCACACAGTAATGGGTTTCTCACCGTAAGAGTATTCAAAGGCTGCAGGAAACTGTCCTTCAGCTGCCAGTCGATTTACCTTCTTAAAAACTCTGTACGAGTGATCATTTTTCTTCGCATTTATCTGATCGCGGAAGAATTGCTCATAGGGAAACACTTTAGAAGAAGCCTTGTCCTCAACATTTGGTTCAGAGACGTGATGGGCGGACGACGCTGAGCGTTTGCTGACAGGACATTCAGGTTGAACTCCGACGGGAGCCTTATCCAAGGTACTAATTCCTCTCGATATTGCTGGACAGTGTTGTCCATACTGCTTCAACAAACTTGCTCCATGATTTTTTATGTAATTTACACTTAACATTTTTACAAACGGACACGGCATATTGTAACTATTAAGAGCACTATACAATATCAATAAGCAATCAAGATTCGACAGCCGAAGGCGAAATTCCCACCAATTATGCAAGAAACAGAAAATACGTGAAGTATTTAAATGAAAGTGACACTTAAACTGTCAATATGACGGGAGGGGGAAACAGGTGATAAAATTGTTTTTAAGGCTATTAATGAATGTGTTGCTCTAGCCAATATGATTATATGTAATATCGCTGGAATGCGGATCCGATAGTTCTCACACCATTTCTGAAAATATCGACGCTCGGTACCTCTAGCGATGCGTCGCTGTAAACATTAAACTTGGCCGATAGTGGGGAATATGTTCCGCGATGATTCAGTTATATTTTTTAAAGCTACAGATAAAAAAATATTCTAGGTACTATCTACCAAGGGTTTTTGAGAGGACCTTCGCAGTTATAACTCCACCACAAAAATAATTTTAGTTCGCTGATTGTTTACAATTAGATAAAATTATATTAACAAGCGAGGTGGAATAGTGGTACTAATACGAGCCAGACGAATGTAGCAGATAGTATGAATGTAAATATTGCTGAGGACGAGGAAATACGTATGGATGAAGTTGTGCTTGCATTGAAAAAAGCAAAGAATGGTAAAGCTGCGGGACATGACTGTGTGGCCATAGAGTTCATCAAGCAAGGTGGCCCGAAGATTCTCGAGTGGTGCCTGAGGCTCTTCAACTTGTGCTGGGAGAGTGGCTGCACTCCTGAGGATTGGAGGAGGGCAGTCATCTGCCCTTTGTACAAGGGGAAAGGCTCAAGGTTGGAATGCGGCAGTTATCGGGCTATCAGTTTGCTGAGCTCTGTGGGCAAACTGTATGGAAAGGTATTGATTGAAAGAGTAAGAAAAGTGACTGAAAGTAAAATATGGGATGTGCAGGGTGCTTTCATGAGTGGCAGGGGGTGCACCGATCAGATCTTCTCCCTACGGATGGTCATGGAGAAGCTTCTGGCTAAACACCAGAGGCTCTTCTGCGCGTTCGTGGATCTGGAGAAGGCATACGATCGTGTGGACCGAGAAAGACTGTGGCGTGTACTGTCGGAATATGGGGTGAGCGACCGACTGATTGGCGCAATCGCGTCTCTATATGCGGAGAGCTCTGCTTGTGTCAGGGTGAATGCTGCGTTGTCGCAGTGGTTCACTCTCACAAAAGGGGTTAAACAGGGTTGCGTCATGTCGCCTTGGTTGTTCAACCTGTTCTTCGACTACTGCATGCGTCCTCTGAATGAGCTGAATGTTGGTGTGGACCTAAATGGAGTGAAAGTATGTGCGTTAATGTTTGCAGATGATTTAGTGTTGATGGCTGATGATGAATGTGAGTTACAACGGATAGTATCCTGTGTATACGAAAGCTGCGATATGAATGGTATGAAAATGAATGTAAATAAAACGAAAGTATTAGTGTTCGAAAGAGAGGAAATAAGGACAAATTGTGTGATAAAGGTTGGTAATGACTGTCTGGAGCAAGTGAATGAGTATGTATATCTGGGAAGTTTGTTTACTAGAGATGGACGCTGTGATGGAGACATTGAAAGAAGGAAGCTGGCCGGTACTAGGACGAATGGTGCGCTCGGTCCGATTGTTAGTAGTAGCAATGTGTCTATGAAAGCAAAAGTGCTAGTGCACAATGCTGTCTTGGTGCCGACCCTGATGTATGCTAGTGAGACGTGGACGTGGATGAAGAAGGATGAATCAGGGTTGAATGCAGTAGAAATGAGGTCATTAAGAAGAATGTGCGGGAAAACGCTGAGAGATGAGATAAGGAATGAGGTTATTAGGGAAATGAGTGACTGCAAGACTGGTGTAGTGACAAGAATGAAAGTAAACAAACTAAGATGGTTTGGGCATGTTGAGAGAATGAATGTTGACAGGATGACAAAAAAGATATATCTGAATGAGCGAAGAGGGGTGAGAAAGCGCGGCCGTCCGAGACTGACCTGGTCCGATCATGTCGACCAGATCCTCAAGGATGGACGCGTTTTGAGTAAAAGGAATCGGAGATCGTGTATGACTAATTGCATGAATGTGACGGAAGCTAGGAGTGTGTGTAAGGATAGGGCTGTCTGGCGCTCTGTCCTCTCTGCCTACCCTGCAAGGGATGTGGCGTGAGGGTATAGATAGATAGATAGATAGTGGAATAGTACCTACCTACTACATAAGTATATATATCAAGAATAAAAAGTGATCTAGGCTTTTTAAAATTGAAGTAGGTATGTGTGTTCTAAAACATTTTATGCTTTTTGAGGAACATATTACGAGCTATAGATTTTTAAAATTATTATCAATCCATTTTACGGGAGTTATCCAAAGGAGTTATCGGCTAAGTTTAGTGTTTACAGCGACGCATCGCTAGAGGTACCGAGCGTCGATATTTTCAGAAATGGTGCGAGAACTATCGGATCCTTATTCGCAACAACCGAGCGTGTCAACTGTGCACATATACATAGCACATGAGCTATAAGTGTTGTGTTAAAAATGCAACAAAAAAGGAGCGCCGCAGGCGATTTTTTTTTTGAAAATGGGTGAAGTGATGGACCTGGGATCTTTCTATAGCAGATGGCACATCATTGTTAGACATTTCGGGAGGGGGGGGGCGCCCCCCTATATACGCCACTGAAAAATCCATGTGAAAACCGCAGTTTCCTATAGCCCATTTATTGTAGTATGGAAAATCCTCCATTTTGCTTCTTTTGCCTAACTGGTCATTTCCCCTAGAATCGCTATGGTCGGCCATGAAGAGAATCCAGTTTACTTATTACTAAATCCATGTATCAAAGACACCAACTAGGGTTGCCAACCGTACTATAATAATTATATAGTATTGTACTCAGGGCCGTAGCTAGCAGGGAGTAGGGCATCGCCTTAGGTACCTAAAATACCAATGCTGTAATCCTATATTTAAAACACGTGTTATTTAATTTATACTCTAATTTTGTATACAAGGAGGCTTTGCATGACATAGATCTGGGCGTCAAAGTTAATGGTTTACGCGTCAATAACATCAGGTACGCAGATGATACAGTCATTCTAGCAGACAATATGGCTGACTTCAAATGCTCATAAACAGGATAAACGAAACTGGTGTGAAGCTGGGGTTTAACATGAACGCGACCAATACAAAGTTTATGGTGTGTAGTAGGCAAGATCGACCCCGACCCAGAAACCTAAGTCAGGTGCAGAATAGAAACAGCACAGTCTGCTTTTAATAAAATGAGACAGATATTCTGCGATGACAACTTTAATCAGAAGCTACGACAACCGTTGGTCAGTGCTACTGTACCGAGTGTAGTCGTGGACCCTTAAAGTGAGCATCATGAACTGGCTGGAGGCATTCGAGATGTGGGTACATCGGAGAATGCTCGGGATACCTTGGATGGATATGCAACACAAGAGTTCTTCAAAGAGCTAGAGTCAATAGAGAGTTGCTGTCAAATATCAAAGTCCGGAAAGTATCATATTTGGGTTATGTGCTCAGGGAAGAAAATGTGAATTACCCCACCATGGGCAAAATAGAGAGTCGAAGAGGGGTTGGAAGAAGGCAAATTTCATGGAAATTCAGGAGAATTCGATCGGGACAATTCAATACTAAATTTTGTACGTAGGTATAAGTTTTCGAAACAAAGGAGGCATTCAAGGAATTCCATACCGATACTTACTTTAAAAATTCCAAGAAATTTCAAAGTTAGAGGTAGTAGTTTCTGGTTCTAAGAATCAAGGAAAGGATTTAGGTATGTAGGAAACAGGTTCACAAAATTTAGAGTTAATCATGATTAATTAAAATGGACATCCGTTTGAAGTAAATCTAAATTATTGTCGTTCAATCAATCCTAACACTATATCTAGATTCTTACGGTACTCGTTAGTAATAGAGCCACTACCTACATTCTATTTTACTTACCTTGGCTTTCACCGTTACCAGTTATCTCGCCGTTCTATTTTAAAAATGAAATTTTTATCTCGATTTGGGTGTTTAGTATGTAGGTATATTTATATTACTAAAGATGCTTCTGTCGTTAACCCTAGAGGTCAAAAACACAGTCCAAAAATGGAAAATTATGGTGGTTACACCCTTTCTCTCTGACACTGTAGTGGGCGCTATTTTACCAAGGTACGCTTCTGTCCCATGAACTAAAAAAAAAACGGAAAACGGTGTCTGCTCTGTGATTTTTAATGGCGGACGATTCTTGACATTGTGTGTCGCTTGGTTTTGCTGATGTTTTTCTGCAATAGAACGCCTCGTATTTTGTGATTTATTATTTACATGATACGTATGGTAAATGAGACTGGTTGTGTTGTTAACATTATACATTGTGTGAAATTGTTTTGTGCAAGTTTTCAATGGAAAATATTTTGCTGTTTTTACTTTGACTAGTGGAATTGAACAAAGTTTAAAATGTTTTATATTCGATTTCGTAGAAAATACAGCGTTCTGGGATTGTATACATATTGTAGAATGCACAATATACAGAAATAAAGAGAGTAAACACCAATAAATGTGTAACAGGATGTCTCACGATCCAATATAAAGGTTAAGGTATGCTCAGATTATGGTAGTACGTCTATAATTACATTACATTTCTACTTCATTGTTGTGCATTTGAATTTTGAGAAGTTAACGAGTGGTTTAGCCCTCGATAGTCATACTTTATTTATTTAGAAAGAGCCCAGTTTCCTTTTTATTCCTTGCTTTATTACCTAGCATCAATGTCTGTAAACAAAGATAAGTGCATGAAGGTACTGTGTATGGGAGTGCTCGGTATAAAGTAATATTGTAAATGATTTGTAATGTGATGAGATGTTGACACTTGATAATAATACTTGTATTGCAGGTTTCCATAGAAGTTGTAGGATGATTGCTAACTTGCCTCTACTATTTGCTGGAGGATGTCCCACCTCTTTAACAAAGATGGTGATGCACGAGTTAGAATGTTTCATTACATTCTTAGTACATTGCTCCTGGGGACACGACACAGCCAAGAGTATTCAACAACCTCAGTGGTGGCCTCCTGATATCCCATTCTCTGATCCATTCTATAGACCCAGCTCTGTACCAAAAGACTGGACTTCTAAACTGAGAGATTTAATAACACGATGTTATACATATCATAATAGTGAGTTTTTACTCAAGTTCTCGGAAGAACTCTCTTTAAATCCACCTTCAAAGTTGCAGTACGTAGATAACTGTGACCGTACAACATCTCTGTATGAGAGAACTTCAGGAAAATTACTTGTTACTTTCCGGAATGAGAACATGTTGTATGATAGGAAGGCTGAAGGAAATAGGAAATGCCTCTTACCAAAGAGATACGTAACGTCAGAGTCGGTAGTAGAGAATATTATAGCCGACATATATCTGTGCGATACGTGTGATGAAGTCTTTGACAGCTTACAAGAAATAAGACAACATGAAAGAGAATGTTCAGAGAGACCTCGCTCACCAGACATCTTGTGTCTCTCGCCAGAACCATATGAAGAGGAGGAGGAAGTAGGGCAGGAGAGGTTCATGGAAATTATGGGACTGAGGCATGTGGCTGCTGATGTACAGTCAAGTGCAAGTGCAGCCAATGATCTAAATGATAAAAATAACTGTGTTAGTAAGCACAGACAAAGGAGATCTACAGTAGTGAGTAACTTGTCCTATTTCCCATTCTCATCTCTCACTGGCAGGAAGTTCAATAAGTTACGCCATCAGACAGAAGAATCTAGTAAGAGAGAAACATTGGACAGATATTGTCCCGCTCCTCCCCTCTGCCTGGAAGTTCCACGGTGGTTAAGTAAACCTAGACCTCATGTCTATCCGGCTAAATACAAAAAGACTGATAATTATTGGAATAGATACCACAGGTTTCCACATCAAAGAAATAAATTAATCTTAGAACTTAATAGTTACTTACGGTTTCGTGATTGTAAAGCTGTCAGTGTTAAAGTGCAACCAATGACAGATAAACAAGTGACGGACTATTTGGAAGAATTAAGTAAACAGAAAATAGCAAATGAGAAAGCCAGAGCAGAGCGGGAACTAGCCGAGAGCTCATACGATCATGACATTGAGTTTGTGTGTGTGTCTGTGTGTGCCAATCAATCCGTGAATAGAAAGAGATATTCCAATAAAAGTGTACATAGAACAATAAAGATAGAACCAAATAGTGGTCCTAGTAAAACATTGAGTTCTTCCAGTATAGATATTATAGATCTTTGTTCAGATGATGATGATCAAGTGGAGACGAGTGAGAATGCTGATCCATTCCCAGTTGCATGTCATGCAAGTGGAGAATTGAAGTCTCATCATCTCTCTCTGGCCGTCACATCCGAGTCCAATAATTCTATTAAAGATATACCTCACTTAGAGGCGGCCTATCCAACATTAATTGATGATAAAACACCACTAAGTAATACTCCATGTGGTAGCACTAGAAATTCTGATTCTAAAGTATTTCCTTTGAAAGAATATCATATTAATTCTCCAAATAGTATCATTTTAATAGATTAGGTCAATTGAAAATAGTAGGTTATATTATTACTTGTTAAAGATATTTTCCTTAAAGGATGTCTAGACAACTAACTGCCACCAGTCTTATGTGTAAGTGATGAGCATATTATTGTAACACACAAGTCATTTCCCACCCTAAACCTCTCCGAGCACTGAACTTCATAAGACGTCTAGGGCTAGAGGGGCTGCTCTAACTGGGCATTCACCAGATGGGCAGAGTGGGGGAGAGTACCTACAGTAGATCTTATAGTTCGCTGTACATAATACACCCCATCTAATAAAATAAAATAAAAACACAAGTAACCATCATTGGATTTATATAGTGTAGTCAGATTCCAAATACTTAATTGGTATTCCTGGTATTGTGATTGCAATGGATCCACTATGTCTTGTTATTTATTATGTTGCAGTTATTTAGAATGTATAAATAATCCATATCAACAGAGTAGACCATTATCTATTGGTTTATGCATATTTTATGTTATGATTCGTCATTATAAAAATTCTGTAATTAAACATTGTGTAAATATTTTGTCAAATTAGTATGAATAGAATTATATATCTAGTATTGTATAATATCACATCGGAACTGGATAATAAGTTGAACCACTTTAAACTCCATAGCTCTAGTATTTCAGGTGAATGTGGTTACATATTTTGTATCACTGGTACTTTACATATCCTGGCATCCACCATTACCAATGATCTCTTATCACTGGCTACTAATTAAATATTTGAAGATTTTTTTATGAAATTCTTATGCATCTTTCTGTTAGGATTTGTCATTCATACCACACAGTATCACAGTAGGGAGAATTTAGAGAGGATTCTACCTGGATGTGTGAGGTATAAATTGAAGCGATATTGTAATATTGATTGTTTATCATAATCATTGCATTGTGTATTACATTAGTATACCAACTATCTTAGTTGGCTCGCATCAGAACTGATTGTATTACTATTATAAATGACTTACTTCTAAAACAGTGATTTTACAGAAGCAACAATATAATTATGCCGGACCTATGCCTGGATATTTAGTTTGATATAACCGCTATAGAGTTCGTGTTTTTTTTTTATCAAAATTATTTTTCTCTTGAACCATAAAGGTAGGTTTTTGCTTTTAATAGCCTATGTTCCGGCCAGGATTCTGTTCTATCGCTACTCAAAATATTATCTGAAAGTTTTCCCATGTACAACTGAATCCTGGACATGAGCGACTTAGCACCTATTCAACCTAAGTGTTGCGTGTATTTTATTTTTTATCAATATATGGTAGTATTTTGATTAAATTTTATTTGGCGTAAAAGGATTTAGAAGTAAGTCATTGGCTCACCACAAACGTCCCAAAGTTCAATTAACGGAATCGACCGTTTTGCAAAAAAGTTCCGACCAAAGCCTCTTTCTGAATTTAAAATCGGGGTGACGCTGAATTCAGAGAGGTTTTGATCGGAACTTTTTTGCAAAACGGTCGATTCCGGAACTGAACTTCGGGACGTGTGTGGAGAGGCATTGGTATATTAGTATTATCCTTGATTATTACGTATACGCAGTTGTATATAAGTAGGTATATATAACTACATCATCACAAAAGTTTATATTGGGATGATAGGTGTTGGTTTACACTGGTATTGGAACAGAATCCACCCACTTGATAGATACATCCAGTCTAATTATGTATTTGTCCTTCCTTCATTTCGCCAAGAATTATTCACACATATTTGCACTTACACATCTGATGACTGTTTCAAAATGTAAGGCTATTGGCTCTGTTATGGAATTAGAATAATATTATGTCTAAATGTTTTATTGACAAATTCGTGTAGGTAACATTACTAACGCACAATTTGATGATTGGAAAGTAAAGGTTGTTTATTACATGCTTAGTAATTTTGTTATTTATCCATAATATATATTATGTATAATCATTAGAAATATATTTGATAAAACAATGATCTCTTGGACGTCATTAATTTATTTATCTCACTACAAAATAATCTTCTTTACATGTATTCATATTCATTACACTGTCGTATTAGGAATATTAAACTGCATATTCCACTTTCATGCATTTGGATAGAATGGCCACCAAACTTTCATAGCGCTCATTTCAACCTTTGAGATCTGTACACTAGATATAGACATTTAAGTGGTTTCTGATTTCTGCAAGTTTGTTCAATTGGTTGTTTTTCAAATCTTGCGGATACTTTATGTCTTCAGTACGCATTTGGTCTCTACCATCTTGCGACAAGATACATATTGTCTGAATCACTTGAATACTTTAATACTCCCCTTTATGTTACTCTACTCATAGAGTTGTCCAAATGTTAGTACCTAAATGTTGAGTTAATTCTATATTAATGATGTCATAATGTTATTATTGTAATGTAAGCCTGTCTATATGTATTGTGTAATTATTTACTTGCATGTATCTTTTGTATAAAATAAACAAATAAATCTTAAATAGAATATCTAAAAAATAAAAACCATTTTTTCTGTTCCTGGATTTTTTATCATTGACTTTAGGCAGAAATATCGAACAATGTAGAGATTTTCTATCCATAACTACCGTGTTGTATTTGAAAGGAATAGGCTGTAAAACATTCATTCTTTACGTTTGTGAAAATGGACATTAGCCTACATTCCAACGAAGTGCAATTCAAGGTGGAAGTCATTCATTCAAAACAAAATAATTTAAATGAGGTTAGAAATGTGAATCTAAAGTAACATAAAACGTCTAAGTGGTAATAATAGATTTGCTTAAAAATAGGATAAATCGCATTAATGGGATTGCAGAAATCAAATGCAATTGTTTTTAAAGAAAAATGTATTACATTTATTACATAACATGATAAATAACTACTATATTTAATGTATGTAAGTTAATTCATACAATCCTTGCTGTTTTATTATACAAATATATCTTCATTGCATCCGTTGTTCATTGTTTCAACTAAGAAAATGAATATGGACCGATTAATGTAAATAATGTTTGTATGTATATCTGTACATACAACTAATACCTGAAACATCTTTTATAGTACCCGATACATTCAACCCCTTTGCACTTATTTATATAAAAATAAATGTACATAATTATATTAGGTACGTACCTACATAAAAATTAATATTGGTTTTTATTGACTTGTGTTGAATATTAGTTCTGAATTTGTGAAATTGAATTTCATCCATCCTCGAACATTATGACATTACTCACAATGCACGGGAACCAGTGACAAGCGTGCATTACCTTATAAAGGTTGTACGACATACATGTGCACCTTGAAATAGACACTGAATTTCAATTAGCGTTTAATTAATTATTTTAATGACTAGACTTGTAATGACTGATTTATTTATAATCTTACCAACTAAACAACTACTCAACATTTATATACTTATGGTTAGAGCTTATTCTATAATAATTCTTATATTATAAGAATATATTATTTATAGTCATTTATAGAAGATGATTTCAAGTGCGTTACATATGTTACTTGATTGGAATTATTATGAAGATGATATAACAACTTGTTTCTTGGTTTTTCGGGTGAACCCTGTGTAGATAAACTCGATCGATGTCTTCCTCTTCGGAAAAGGAAGACACCAGTAGGTCGATCAAGTTTATCTACATACAGTGCACCCGAAAAACCAAGAAACAATGTCAATCGCACACCGTGAAAAACTTCAACATTTACTGATATAACAGCTGGCATTCCTAAAGGTGCATAAGTAATTATTTCAACCCACCATTCATGACATCCCTTTTTGTAATGACTGTATATTACTGTTAAGTAAAACTGAAATTGACATCCAACTGTTTATACCACCCCTCACAGCCTTCCTTGTATTCCTCTTTACCTTTGTGTTCTCAACACGGAGAGACTTGACAGATAGTTAAAGAAATGTTTCATTACAGTTTTCCTGACTGCAACACGTTATGTTAGTAAGATTTAGAATCAGAATGTGGTACTATTGATGTTTTGTTATTTAGTCACTGTCATCATCATTGTGCGAGCGGTTCAAGGGCCTCCTACTTTCTTCGTCGGATCCATAGAGCACGTCCTCATCAGAGTCGTTAATCATGGAGAATGCCGGATTATCTTTGGTTATAGATACTTCTGAAATATTATAAATATAAAAAGTCAAATAAATAATTGATAATTAAATCAAGCAGAAGTGTTCGATATGTAATAGGTTTTGGGTGATAAACAGGACCAGACCGGCCATCGAGGGGGGTCCCTTGGAAAATTGACCTTGACCAAGAAAATATTAAAAGGCAGCCCACAAATGGACCAAAGGGCACCGGTCAACCGGGAATTCTCCCAAACTCCCGTATGGACAGTCTGACACCGATAATTAATATTTATACAGATTTATACGTTCTCACCGTGTGGTGGTTTGCTTGATGGAGAGTACACATAGGCCATTGTATAAACGTAGAAGTTTAGTAAACCATAGAAGGTCATAAACTGCGCCGAACTGTTGTAATGTGTCGACAGCTGAGCTACAAAGTTGTCTTCCAAAATTCCAGCACCAAAGCGAAGTACAGTGACTGCAATACTAACCCCCAATACTGTCAACATTAGCAATGTTAGACATTTGAGTCTCATATCTGAAAATGTAGTTGCAATTCAATGTTAGTCAATGTGATTTCACACT
Organism: Ceraclea dissimilis; assembly: GCA_963576895.1. Lineage (NCBI taxonomy): Eukaryota > Metazoa > Arthropoda > Insecta > Trichoptera > Leptoceridae > Ceraclea > Ceraclea dissimilis. Next base: position 4,651,248 of record OY756370.1, on the reverse strand, counting down.
TTTTACAAAATTCATGTCAACAGAGCAGACGGAGATTTGAAAATAAAAAATGTCTTATCGATTCAGATGTGTTCTTAGCCTTAATTTTTAGGGGTTGGTAGGAAGATATTCCAGTTTTCCAATAAGCCAACACTTTGACGGGCAAGATTCCATATTTCTTACATGTTTTGTGTCTCGTATTAACATTGTTTATAAGTTTTATTATTGTTATAAAAAATAATGATGAGTATGTTTCTTTACCGAAAAATGGCATATTTCTCAAGTCGGTGTATGCTCTCAGCATGAGGTAGACCAAGTAAAGAAGATACACCCCTCCAAAGGTGAAGAAGATCACTTTGAATGTCTAGAAATATGAAAACATGCAATTGTAAAACATATGATTGTAAAGACTTACTGCGAAGTGCCTATTGTAAGTGATGTGATCGTGCGCCTATGAAGTAGGCACGATCATAAGAAATAGTGTGTATCAACCCGATCACCATCAGTCCTGTACATACGAAGTAGAGTATAAATAACTATAAAAATTTACTTGATAATTGGATGCATCAATAGTGTGGTTGTAGGTTGGATCTCGTAGTTCATTATATTTCTGCCATGTTGCCATTACCATCGCAGACAACCAGATCATTCCAACGATTATGTATTTTGGCAAGTAAAATGTCATTATTCTCCTTTCATTCTGAAATATAAGACACAACAAATTATTATTAGTATAAAGAAGTACCGGTTATTTTAAATTTAATGCATATGTTATTTACCTGTCTCAATCCATGGTACATGCACATCCAAAACATTAGTAAAGCGCAAAGAAATGTAGCTTGGAACAAGGCATCTAAAAATCCTGGTATCCAAGAGCCAAGAAGGAATGTCAGAGGGAAGATAGGATCTGAAACATTGTACAATATTAAATTGCCATGAATAGATTACTTCGACTTTGCTCTTCCACATTCAAGAGAATACAGAAAGATCAATTCAGGCTCAGCGTTATCAGTTAATTTTTTTTGATAACTGATCTTTCATAGCACATATCCGACAGATGATGAATATGACTTGATGAATATTATTTTCTTACCGTTGTATAACAGCAATAGAGGCAACAAATATGATATCCACTTCTGTTCAATTGACCAATCGTGCACCATGTACTTCCTCAATGAGTAGATGAACCACAGCTGGAACAAACACAACAACGCATGAATGGGAAAGAAGTAAGAAGCATTGTTGAAGATTTAGAGCAATTTGGCGTTCGCTCTCCCTGCCTTTTCCACAGAATATCAGGATAAGAATTACTTACCCTACCTTTGTTACCTTTACAATAGGCAAAATAATATATATTACAAAATATGTAAACCATGAGTCATGTGTACAAGATTTGAGTCCTTTTAAAAGATTCGTACCTACTACAAAATATTTATAGTATTTACTTAATTTACTGTATGTATTAACTGAAAAAATATAATTACTTACTGTAATGAAAAATGTTCCCAACAGAAAAATGAACCGGAACCACATCTCTATCTGAGTGAATGCTGGATTGTAGGTTTTAAACTAGAAACAAGAATAAAAAACAGGTCATAGATTAGATAGATCTATTATCTATCTATAGATACTCATTATTCTTTACTCTTAATAATAATGTATTGTACTCACATAAAACATAACTTCGTTGATGTGATATCTGCGGTGAAAAGCTTCCAATCCATAGAACGTCACTCCGAGTACATAATGACTGTAGCCGAGGAACCCCAAGTGGAGGGCGATGAACTCATCACATGTTGGATCCTCACAGCGGAGATGTCTTGTACTAAAAACATTTCATATATTATTTCATAGAATGAATGAGGCACTAATTAGGTCCAATCTTTAAAAAAAAACATAATATTAACATTGAATGATAAACTAGTATTCAGTTACCGATTATGAACATCATCTTCATGTATTATTGTAACAGGTTTATGATCTTCAGTGAGGCCATCAATGGATACACTCACATTAAACTTCTTATCAAATATTTCATCTGCAAGATAAAACAAATCCTCAGTGGTAAGCTAGGCTAGCATTTTATATAAATTTTTGTAACACTGTGAATTTCCCAAATGCAATTAGCAACAAGTGATTGTATTTACCATCAGTGTTATCAGTGATGATCTGAGCAATGAGCCAGAGTTGTTGGTGATACGTTCCAAATACAGGAGTCCGCATTACGTAGGGACCTTGAGGGAGGGTGGACTTGTTGGTTAATGAAGACGTGCCATATTGCACCGATGTCCATGTTATTGGAGGGCCTAGGGAGTATTAATCGCACAATAAATACTGAATAATAGAGTAGATATTTTAATTACATATTTAAATAAACTCACCTGCTAATCCAATAAAGACACCTAATCCAAAACAAGCAAAGAAAGCGAAGAAGACCATTGCAAATTCTCCTTTGCTCATGGAATATAATCTCATTTGAACTGATCTGAAATTAATATTATTTATATTTTAACAACAAACAAATTAAAGTTTTTTTAATAAAAGAAAATACCTAGTATAACTTATTGTTACTTATACCTTTCACAGCGATCATGGTGATATGCTGGAGCAATGTATTTGTTAAATTCACTGAAGAGGTCACTAAATTGTGAGAGGACATTTCTGAGTTTCATGTTCCAGCCTGTTGATGGGAGATGGTAAGAGTATCCTAAATTTCCCTCCATTATGATATTGTTTTAGACCTTAATTATTTCTATTTCATTATCAATTTATCCTAAATATTGTTGAACCTGAGAATAACAAATAGAAAAAATCTGTTTAATGTAACACTTTAATACAATGTGGAACGCCAATTGTAAATAATAATTACATCGTGCATCTACCTGACTCGTCAAAATTACTAATTAATTATATTTTGGTAAGTGAGAAAAATAAGAAAGTCGCGAGGCAATGTAGTAGACAAAACTTTGTGGAAATTATTGATCCATCGAACTTAAATAACCCGGTTTTGTTACTTCCGGTTTAAGCCTGGCCACTCACGTCCCGAAGTGCAGTTCCGGAATCGACCATTTTGCAAAAAAGTTCCGACCAAAACCTCTCTCTGACTTCAGCGTCACCCCGATTTTAAATTCAGAAAGAGGTTTTGGTCGGAACCTTTTTGCAAAACGGTCGATTCCGGAACTGAACTTCAGGTGCGTGTGTGGCCAGGCTAAGGTATCGGGTAGTCTATGGTTTTTAATGCGAGCTCCACACTCCACACTTCACAAAATATCGGTTAACAAACATTTTGACGAAGCTAAGAGACAATATTGATTAAAATCTCATAAAATGGATAAAAATACTTAAAATGTCTATTCCATTATATGTGTGCAGTGAGTATTATGCTACTGTCGTATGTTTTTCTAAATTCTTAAAATAATACGGGTAGACAATTTTTAGTTATCAAACTTTTAAGCATAAAATTAAATTATTGTCTATGACACAAATTGACACTGACATCTTTTCTTTTTTCTCTGCGTACCCGTTTTCCGAATTCCGATTTCGCAGGAACCGCGGGTTCGCGCATTTTGTGTTGTTTTCGCGTAGTTTTTTTCATTTTTGTTTTGGTCGCGTCATCTTGTGCCGGTATCGTGGCTTTCTCCGTGCTTTGTATTAGATTTAAATTACAATACCTATTTCATAATCTACAATGGATATTTTAGACAAAATCGCATTAGAAATTACCGAGTCTGTAAAGGAGAAAGGTTATATTTGTAATTCTTTACCTATTTGGAAAAGTATATCAATCCTTGTGGATGATTGCTTGGTACCAGGCCTGTTTGAACCCTATGATGACCTTTCCAAGCCCAAACCATCGAAGGAGGAATGTAGATCATTGAAAATAAGTAACACTAAATTAGCAAATGTGGAGAAGCTCCTCCTGCAGACCTTCAAAGATAAAGAACTTCAGCAGCCATTGAATGCGGAATTCATGTCATCCATGATTTTGCTTGTGGAGCAGATGACATTAAGTGGACCATGGTCAGATTTATATGATAACTTGTATTCGAAAAATATTTCAAAATGGTTTGAAACACATAATATATTAAGATGTGATAGCACAGATGAAAGTTACAAAGAAAATGTGTTTGGAATATGTATGAGGAAGGTCCATGCTTCTCTTACTCAAGATAAGTGGAAACACTATCCAGCTCTCATGGAATGTTATAGATCCATTATCACCAAAATGACCAAGGTACATATATTATTATATAAGTACATATATTATTATAATCCTGAAGTTATATGTCGGATTAATATGAAAGTTAAAGTGCAAATAGTATTTGATTATTCTCACAGTTGCAATGTGTTTGTTTTCAAGTAGGTACTTAAATATGTTTTTTAATCGTTCTAGACTGGTAAAATAAACTGCCCCCTTCACATTGCCTTCCCAGCCACTCTGATGCAGCTAGACGATCATCACATTGAGAATAGATTGGAAGGACTTAAATGCTGTCAAATATTATTGAAAAATTTAGTAAGAAAATATTTTATTCATTCAGAAATGAAAACAAACAATGCTTCGTTTCTACACCGCTTTATTTAGACAATATGAGAAACAAATTATTGTTTGTTTTAATTTTTATTAAGTATATCGTCACAAAGTTACAGCGTGTTAAAAATTAAATATTAATTTCTTTTAAGTTTAACCATAAAGGCACATGGTTGGAAGCACTCTGCCAGGATCAATATTGACTATGGGTTGTACTCTTCTTGGATGCCAATAGCAATTACAAATGTTCATAACAATCAGGAATGTATTTCTAAATATCTGCATATTTGTTTCAGAACTTCACTAAGACTGGCTATGAGGATGTTGTGTATGACACCATAATGAAGTTATTATTGTATAAAGATACAAGCATTCTATCTCAATTGTTAGACTGTGTGTTAGTCATACTACCAATATATGTCAACAAGGATGATTCTCAGGTATGTATTTAGATATATTTTTGTTATAACCAATGTTTTGTTGGATCTCACCATTTCTAATTCCTCATTGAACCACATGGACATCGTAACGTAAGGCTCCCAACCCAATTGTGACGACACGGTCATTTCCTTAAATTCATTTCCTTGAATTAAGCTTCAAAATCACGTAGTTATGAAATTTAAAATAGTTAAAATGGTGAAAATAGTATTTTTTTCCATTTTTATGGGTTAATTTTGCTTAAAAAAAAATTACGGTTATTCCCTAGATTTAAATGCACATTATCAGAACAAAAAAAAATTCTCTGTGACTTTCGGGAAAAGAGTTTCTGTCATCAGCGGTGTTATTCACAATTTTTTTTGAGAAATCTATACAAGATATAAAAAATCTTTTACGTTTTTCCGTAGATAAAGGTTCAATGTGTATCTTCTCTATTTTTTCGAAAGCATATTTAATAACGGTTCTTGAGACCTAATGTCTCGTCGTTTTTAGATATTTTTATTATTTAGCTATTTTTGAAATGTCAGTATGCGTATTCTTAATCAGCTCTTCAGTGTTCAGTTCATGTTGGTGGTTGTCTAGTAGTTCGGTTGTGTTCTTTCTGTCCATCTCTAAGATGTATTTGTACATTTGTGGACCAAGGCATTGTTCGCAGATTGAGTCAAATTGTGTTTGTAAATCTACTTGTTCATAAATGATGGCATTTGTGACGGAAAGTTCCGTTATATATTAAATCATTACTGTTTCATGGAGTTTAAGTTGCATTATTTTATATTGATGTATTTATATTGCAGTGGACCAAGTGTGATGATATGTTGGAAGTGATGTTAGACGCTATTTACATGGAATCAGATATGATTAGAAAGAACATTTATTTGAAGTATTTGTCACACGTAATGGACTTAATTGGTAATTCTGTGATCAGATGGAAGAAGAAGATTCTCAACATATTGTGTGATGGAATTGATATTTATTTACATAGATCACAGAATCATGAGAATATCAACAGAAATATCAAGGTGAGAGTTACAGAACGCCTCACACCAAATTTTAGAGTTGTTAATGTATACATTCAATACATTTTATATAATTTTATTTGGGCTTGTTAAAATAAATTCTTAACGTCTTATGTATTGAGGTTGTGCAGCAGTCAAACATGTCACCACGTCAGGTTATCATTTGCCATCCATCTCGTTTTGTCATCTGAGTTGTGTACCTATTGTAGCTTGGTTGATTTTAACCTGCTATTTGTCTCCAATAATCCAAGTGATATGTAACAAATGTGTATATTGGTGTAATATAAATAAATAAATACCTTGTTGCATAAATGCCATAGTAGACCCAGATTTTTATAGGGTATGAATGTATAGGGTAATTAAAAAGTAACTTATTTCGAGACTTCATTCCAGTCAACCGTGTCTTTCTTTATTTTACTTAGACTTTTACTTCCTACTGATCCTGAAAATATTAATAAATTCACTTTAGAAATTTTCCACTACATAGGTATGATTAAGGTAGATTAACTTGCTCATTCTACAAAGCCGAGAACACCAAACATCGCACTTTCCAATGTATTTCTAATATTCAAATCCCTATTTTTTGATTCGTTACCCAGTTGTGTTTGATTTGCTTGTCATAAAACTACATTAATGAGCATAAATTGTAAAGGTATGGCAACCATGATATTATTTGTGGTAATTGAGTATATAATTTATCACAATTATTACTTTTATGTTTCAGTGCCTTGTGACATGGATTAAAATTGGTTGGCCAGTGTGGAGTTATCCTGCAGATCATACTGTGTTAGTTAGGTTATTCAAACTCCTCTACCTCTGTTGTGATGATGACACTGTAGCTAGTACTGTTGATGTGGAACAGTTAGAGAGATGTATCATTGGTATATTGTGTCTGTACACTGAGCCTCAGAGGTATGAAGTGTTTGATCAATCTGAAGTTAATATTAATGAATTGGGAGCTAAGTTCGGCACCGCTTGGAATTCAATAAAAGATAAAGTTCTGGATGAGAGTGAAACAGATTTTATGTTTGAAAAAATATCTTTAATGACTGTATCAACAGAGAAAACATTGGATTAGTGTAGATGTAGTGTAAACAATACACAACTAATGATTTATATTTTTGTAAGGAAACAAAAAATAAAATATATCATCAGAAATATGTGTTTTATTATCTTAATTTATAAATAGAATACGCACTGCCAACTCTTAAGGAACTATCCTATGCCATTTAACATATTCTCTCGTATTTTAGTGTACTTAGCTTATATTAATTTCAGAATTAAAGTAGTATTCCTACTTGTATAGTAATAACGTAGGATAAAAAAAGTTCTGAATAAAAAATACAGAGGCTGCATAGCTGAGGTTGGATCCTTCAAGGAGTTGAATACCATCATTTAAACTCTTACGCAAATGAGTACTCTTTGTTTCAAATAACTTAGCCACTGGCTAGGTAGTAATACTACGACAAGCAAGGTGAAACGTAAGGTATGTATTTTATTATACACCTTGCTTTTACATTTATATGTACATACTGTCCAGAGATGGCGCTGGCGTAGAGTTTCATGACTTTTTGTACATGTAGGTGTAGGAATATTATTTTCGCCCGGGAATTTGAAATCCATCGTGTGTATTGTAGGTTAGGTACTAAGCATATTAAGTTGGTTTGGTACAACAATGAGGATAATATTTTTCCCCTATTGATGTCGGTATGGTCCCACATTTATTTATGTCACAGGAAGTACGATCACAAAGTACTCGTATATTGCTTATGATTTAAACAGTACTCTCAGTAAAAAAGTTAGGGTGTATTCCTATGAAAAATGTAAATCCGGCCCTGCTAACAGGTCTACTAAAAGAAATGGAAGGATATCAACATCTGCACTGACAAGACAATTAGAAGCTTTTGGATTACCTAATTTATGAAAGAGGTTTCATTCGTGCGCGCTCTCCGATTTCTTTCACTCAAATCGCGCCCATTCTCAAGGATCTCGTCTTTAGTTTGTTCTTTTTTTGTTTACTGACTTTCATTCTAGTCAACATGGTAGTTAAAAGTTGTGTCTCTAGACGATTTACAACAGGCAGCAAGCAGTAAATGTTCATTAGATAGATACTACGCGTATAATTTATTTATAACAGGTTTATACATGGGCGTCGTCAGTGGAGGGACAGCTTCCCCCCCTAGAGATTGGAATAGGTACATACTTTTCATACTAAATGATAAAACCTCACAAAAAATCACATTATTATCACACATTTTCTCATCACAACATAGATTTTCATGAAAATACATCGAAATACAATTGTTTCATAAAAAAAATTGCCTGCGGCGCTATTTTTGCTGTTTTTTTATAAAACATTTAACATACATACCTATTATTGTGCAAAGTATTGTATACATTTTCATATAAACCAAACTGCATCAAGACTTTCTTTTTTTACACAAAAAAAAATATTCCGCCTGCGCTGCGGGGCAATTTACACCTTTTTTCATGTAATATCAATTTTTTAAAATTTTGTTGCCCCGCCCTAGCTCCCAGGCTGGCGAAGAAAGTAAATGTCTGTATCCATGAATATTCACGGGTGGGTACATTTACACCAACCGAGTAGGTAATATTATTTTGATGGGACTCTTGTATATAATCCTCGTAACGACCTTTGTATTTTACTAAAGAAAGATTTTTTCAGATTAGATATTCAGATTATTATTCAATAGAAAATATTGCAACGTAATGTTATTGCAATGAAAAAAATTAGTGTTTCACCCATTATTATTATGATAACATTCCGATCCCTAAGTGAGGGTCTGGTCGGCGGCTCTACCAAGCAGATGTATGAGTTGTAGGTTGTAGGGAGGTACTCTTCACCTCCAACATGACTCTGAACTTGGAGAAAAACAAGTCTCACCATTTTCCCTTCAATATTTCCCATTATTAAATGTAATAATATTCAATGGATGTTCCCTAAGAGGGAGAACTCTACGTCAAAACATCAATTACTATGCGTTTTCTTGAAATATTTTCGCTGAATGAAAAATTACGAAATTTAAAAGTTTCGATAGAAATAATTATTCATTTTTGTCGATAGTTACATAATCCGTCAAATAGGCTAAGGTTGGGATATAAGTACATAACAAAGCTGTACAGTGTAGCATGGACGTCGCCACCCTCGGAACTAGAGGAGGGGGGGGGGGGGGGGGCAAACAAAAAAATTAAAAAATTGATATAGCATAAAATATGCGTAAAAAGCGCCGCAGCCGAAACTTTATGTGAGACATATTAAAGGAGGTCGTGTTGTGGTTTGTTTATTTGAAAATGTATATAATACTATGCACAATAATATGCGTGAAAAATGTTTTTTTATAAAAAAAGAAATAAAAAATGGCGCCGCAGGTAATTTATTTTATGAAACTGATGGATTATCGTACTAATTTTAGTAAATTTATGATATGATTTAAGAACTGTGGTAGCAATGTGATTTTTTGTGAGGTTCTATCCTTTGGTATGAAAAAATATACAGGGTGATTGGTTCCGCTGTTCAGATATTTGGAGAGGTGATAGAGGATGAAAAAATATGAAAAAAAGTTAAGTTGATGTTTATCCAAAAATCAACCGTTTTGGAGATATGGCCTTTTGAAAATCGAGGAGTATGAAAATTTCTCATTTAGGTTTTTTGCCAATAACTCTTAAACTGCTGACTCGATTTTGATAAATCCAACGACAAATCTTAGTAAACAATTTGGGCTTTTGATAAGAGAGAAATTATTAAGGATTATTTTTATCCTTGACGAATTTCTCCTATCTCATACCATATTTCTAAAAAATGGGAAAAACCCCATCGGGTGACCAATTTGAGGGGCCAGGGGGGGACGCGGCAAGATTTTTTAGGCTACCCTGTGGTTGAACTATGACCCTGTGTGCAAATCTTCATTTAAATCACAATTCGATTAAATAACAGTTAGTTAGCAGTGGCCTCTCAGGCCGTTAGTATTATTTTAACCTTCTCGCGAATACACATGAACATTATTAGATCGGATGCTGTAGTCCCATCGTCGGGATATATCAGATTTTTTCTAACCCAAATTATTTAAAACACATTAAGGCCTCATTTGGCCTCAGAAATTTGCTATTTATTAGAAAAATTTCCAAATTTTTCCGCAAAAATCATGTTTACTTACAAAATTTTCACTGCATTCTAAATCAAAACCTAAAAATTGGGATTTTTATCAAAAGCCCAAATTGTTTACTAAGATTTGTCGTTGGATTTATCAAAATCGAGTCAGCAGTTTAAGAGTTATTGGCAAAAAACCTAATTGAGAAATTTTCATACTCCTCGATTTTCAAAAAGCCATATCTCCAAAACGGTTGATTTTTGGATAAACATCATCTTAACTTTTTTTTCATATTTTTTCATCCTCTATCACCTCTCCAAATATCTGAACAGCGGAACCAATCACCCTGTATACCTATTCCAATCTCTAGGGGCAGCTGCCCCACCTTGGCGACGCCCATGCAGTGTAGGTACCTACATATATGTTATACAGTGAACCGTTATAAAATGCGTTTTTACTAGTTCAAACTACTTTTTACTGAGTGCATCTGTTACAAAGTACTAGAATTTGTACTGATGTACTGAACGATACCAAATTGTAATTATAATCGAAGTTTTCAAGATCTCTTTGTATATATTGTTTTGTTTTTTATTAGGGTTCGAGGTTCCGATACTTTTTCTCCCTCAATTATCAAGTTTATTTATCTTTGAATGAATTCTTAGGAGAGGTCGTTTGGTGAATGGTGGGTACCAACTACCAACAGTACCAACCTTCGAGTACCAACTAAAGTATTTGAAGAATTCGTATAGGGGAGGAAATGAAAACAATGATTGACAAAATTAATATTGTATATTTTATTTAAAAATTATAAATTCATATACATAATAATAATCCAATAAGCTTTACAAATATATAAATGAGACGTTGTTAATAAATAAAAAAAACTTATAATATTTTACAATAATTATAATGTGTAACTCTTAACAACAATTAACATTTTTCTTTCTATTTGATATTGACGCCATTAACGCCACAGTTTAGCAATATGGCTGTCGTATGACTGTCGTCGGCAACCAAACCAATGCAGGGAGGTAAATTTATACAATATTATTTTATTTATAATAATATTCTCGAATGTATGTATAATAACAACAAACTTTGTACAGATAACATAATATTTCGTGTAAATGCATTTTAAAATAAAACATACTTAGGTACACACTTAAAATAACAACATTTCTAATAGTAACATATTCACTTTGCTTCAGCCATGTGTTTATTGTACCTACTTAGTATTTGTTAAAAATTGTTGTACAACACTCAAGTTGCTGGAAAAACCTGCAATAAGTTGCACCGTGTTGTAAAGGTTCACTCACAGCAACTATTGCCGAAATAATTGCTCCCAGCTGCCGAGCAACTATTGAAAGTATGAAAAAAGTATAACATATTGCTGAAATAATTGCGCAACTAATTGCTCCAGTTGGGCAATACGAGTTGCTGAGCAATTATTTCTCGAAAAATTCCCTCTGTAATAGAACCTTAAGGGCATCCCGTGTAGCCTTGCTGATAAACAAACGTTTACAATTAATACAAAGCTTTTAATGTTAATTTAAAACAAAATGAGAACATCATGACATGACTATTAATTTAGACATTATTTACTGAACTGAATATAACATGACAACATATGATCACTGTTATTATTATTATTATTGAATAATTGCACATTTATTTAGTCCACACCTACAAAACAGTTAATTCGCTAACAATATCTATAAATCTATTACATATTTTATAAAACATACCTATTATATTTATACTATTTCATTTTTTGGAAATAAAATGCGACACAGTTATCTACATCAATACATATTTTGTACTTATTTATTATTTTCTACATCCAATAAGTTTTAATTTAATTTAGTGCACCTACCTACTATTCGAAACTTGAGCACAAAATACATACTTATAGATATACTTACAAAACACGGGTTTAAATTTAAAGTGTTTTATGAAGCGACTTTATGCCTAACCAGTGCTAGTGGTTTAATTGATTTCGTATTTATAAGAGTATACCGACATTTCAAAAATTTCTAAAAACGTGAGACCTTATATCTCTACAGCCGTTAATATGCTTTGGAACAAAATAGGGTAGATGCATTGAACATTTATCTAGGGAATAACCGTAAAAGATTTTTTATATCTCGTATAGATTTCTCAAAAATAAATAATTGAAAAACAACTGTGAATTTTTCCCGAAAGACGGAAACTCGTTTTCCAAAAGTCGCGGAGCAATTTTTTTTTGTAGTGATAATAAGCATTAAAATGTAGGGAATAACCTTAAAAGTTTTTTGATAGACGCAAAATTAACCCCAAAAAATGAAAAAACGCTATTTTACCATTTTATCATGCGATTGTTCACGCGATTTTGAACCTTAATGCCGTGGGAAATGACTGTGATGCCATTCTTGGTACCAAGCCCTTAAGTCTATCGTCGAGTTTTTTGTACAAAGTAAATTTTCACTCATTAGTAGCCAAGGTTATATTAGGTTGTCATGAAAATGTTGGCAGAGTAGTGCTGATTACATGACAAAAAACGTTTTGTCTTTGATATTTTGATGTTTGTAAATGTGTAAGCATCAGACATTTGTCAAAACCCGATCAACGAAATGAGTTGAGTTGTCCAGAGTGCAGAGGTCTGTACCCAGCAGCAAGTACAAATACAAGTAGGTATGTAGGGTAAAGATGATTTATATCGACAGATAGAGGACACGACTGAAAAAAATATAATGGATCTGAAATACATATTGGAGTTGCTTGTCTATTTTCTTTGAAGCGATTTTATATAATAGGGATGTAGTTGCAATGTACATTCATCTCCACCGTCTAATTTATAATTTCAATTGGCATTGGATACCGAATAAATAACTTGAACTTAAATTTGCTAAAATCATAAAATAAAATTACTCAGAAAAGTATTAAATCATTTTCAGTCATGTTGTAATAAGATAAGAAGAAATGAATTGGCTCACATTTTCAAGACTTTACCTATTTGTAATTCGTGACATATTTGAGCAATGTTATTGTATCTAATATATCTTGAAATTATTACTATGGCGATAATAATTAAGGAACATTTTAATAATAACAAAAAGAAAAACTATAATCTATTAGATATTAATATTTATATCACGGAATATCTCTAATAATATGTACAAGTTGCCTGTAATATCTATACATACATCCTGTATCCTAATATGATTTTTTTTTATTGGGTATGACTAACCCCCGTTTTCACCAACTTTTACCTGAGTTGCGTGTTGCATTTTGTATGGAATTAGGGTTTGGTTGGTAGGCCTGCGTGTCAAAAAATAGAATATCATCTCTGTTTTTGTATGGAAATTTCTTAGGGGTCTCCTTCTTAGGTAAAAGTTGGTGAAAACGGGGGTAAGTGAAATAAAAAAATACAGGTAGATCGCGGTAAACGTTAGTGGATTATGAAAATAACATAAATTAAAATTAAATATGTGTTAGTTTATGGCACCCTGGATGTCAACTAAGACAATCTCGATGACTGACGCCAACGCGACGGATTTAATTTTATTGACAAATTGCTTATTCGCCACAATATCGAGTTTTCGAGAAGAAATACCATATTCTGTAAAATGAAAGTATTTAGCAAAAACGTAGTAGTAGTAGGTATATAATAATACGCGTTTAAACTAATTTTGTAAATTTCATTTTCGGCAAAAGTAACTAGGTAGGTACTGTTTCTATATTAGGTACCTACTTTAGCATAATTTTAAGGGTTGTAGGTACCTACTGCTACTGAGTTATGTCAGATATTTTATTGAGGCTACGAGTACTTATACTATATCGACATCATAGAGCAATTCAATTACATATTCTATTTGCGCATGTACATATTTTTATTATTTATCTAGGTATTTTTAAAAATATGTAATTGACTATTTTATTTGACTACAGACTTTCCTTAGGGTTATTTCATCCACATGTTTTCAAGTACATCAGGTTTCTAGGTATTATAATAATTATGTGTGTTTCTTTGATTGTAATTGTAATTCATGCCTAACCCATTACTGAGACATTACACCGCAAAGGTTTAGTACTAGTATTAGGTATACCTACCTACTATAAAAATTGATAGTACATGCATATTGCATAACATGATTAACTTTGGAAAAGTCCTGTCTTCGTCATTTTGATACGAAGACAGCGGTATGAAGAGAGGGGGTTACTATTTAGTCAGTTACTAGAATATGGGGACCTGAACGAATATAACTACTTTACGAATTCTACGTACGTATACCAACCATCTCGATAGTAAAATGATTCAATTTGCAATCGCAAACATCTAGGCATAGTAATAATATACAATACACACTACACAGATTCCTAACTTTATGTGGCTGGTATAATATTTCATTTAGATTTACCCGAAAAATATAAAATTCGCGGAAACTGAATTATTTATTTATTTATTAGATTACATACGGCTAAAAGCCTTTTAAATTATGCATGATTATGGCTGTATTGCTGGACCCATTGTCTGTTACTTTTAATTTATGTGTAGGTGATTGTTTTCTGTGCATCTCAGCCAGAAAAGTTTTAAAAAGCTTAAATGGAACCATCACAGCATAGTATATTAGTGATGCATTTGCTCCTAGTCTAACTACTTGAGGAGCTTGTGGAACAATACTAATGTTCAGATATGAGAATAGGTTCATATGTACTCATTCGAAACCTGAGTCACAGAATAATTTGACTATTTACTGACGATTGATAAGAAGTGTAGGATAAGGAGGTGCGAACCATCCGATCCTCAAGAGACAATACTTCAGTCTCCCCACAGTAGTAGATATAAGAAGTTTGTCACTATTCAGTATTCATTTACATTTTACTCCATCAGTGATCTGATCACATTACAGGATCTGAAACAAAAGAGAAATAACATTAGAAAAACATGGTAGTACTTGCAAAGAATTCATATGAAACCAATAAATAACTCATATAAAAATGACTAATTGTCAAATCGCCCTTTGTTCCTTTTTAGAATATAGGAGTTGTAGATATTGTGTCATATGAATAGGCATTTTAGTCAAAAAACTGTTCTCAAAATAAGTCCCAACTAGAATCAAATCAAGTCAGTCTGTCCCAAATAGTTAGTACGAGTACATAGGGTACTGTATGTGTGTTTGTGTGTTAATAAAAATTTTCAGGAAGAGAAAATTGAAAATAAATTTATATAATAATTAAAATTTAGTTAAGGCAGTAATAATAATTAGGAGTGGGGTGGGGTGGGGGTGAAGATAATAAAGTGAAGAGATCCCAGGAGCAAATCTATTCTTTATCAGGTTGACAAGACAGCATTTAAATAATTTCTCCCCTTTAATGGCGGTCATCGGAGCGGTAAATACCACTGCTGGGAAAACAATTAGACTGGATAAAAATCTGCAAACGGGGAAAAATAACCCATTTTAAAAAGTTTTCCGTCTTGGCAGGCAAGCGGCCATATTAGTCTTATAATTTCATTCCTTACTGACGCCATTTTCGTAGAAAATTTACGCAGATTTGCGAACTAGCATTAGTAAATTTTTCATACATTTAATTATAATTTTCATGGAGCTACGAGATATGTGCTGAATATATTTATATTCATAATGTAGGTTGGTATAGTAATAGCTATAATAAGGAGTTCGTTATGAATTAGTTAGACCTAGTTATCTAACATGTAGAAATAGAATCGCACTAAATTACGTAAGTTGAATTAACCACCATATAATTGGGAATTACACAACGTTACATCTGATCTCAATACAGGGTGCTCTGCACATATACGTATTCAGTAATGACCTATCACCAAAGCTCACAGAAGAACGTCAGGGCCTACTCACTACTCAGCTTATTAAATTTAAATTTATTTTTACAATAATTTTGTTGTGAATCTTCGAATTATTTATTAGTAGTTTGGCGAGACAAATATCCTGTATTTTAAAAATTATATATATTGTATAACTATGATTATTCCTCAAAATTAAGAAACGTCAAAATAAACCATTTTTCTGCTCAAGTAGTCTGCATATGAAAAACAAAAAAGAAAGTATAAGGAATTTCACTCTACACAAAAAGTATAGATTTTTTCTCTGCTGTTCTTTGTGTTTGTTAGGATGTTGAAAACTTCGTATCCAGAGCTTCGAAATTTAGATTACTTATTGTACAAGGATACTTGTTTGTAAAATGCGTGGTTTTCAAAAAAATAATACCTAATAGTGCGTTAATTTGTTCCTCAGTTTTCCTCAGAACGAATCATTTCTACGAGTACCTAGAAGTCGAAATTAGGAATAACCCAAAAAAAGAGAAGACGGTAGACGAAAATTCCATATTTGTTTCCTGATTAGCACTATATTTCCCCTAGCGCCTGCATTATATACTGTCTGACAGACCGGCAGAAAGAACAGAAAGAAAACAGAAAGAACAGAAAGAAAGAAGAAAGACAAAAAGAACAGATAGACAGACAGACAAAAAATATTGGAGGATACGAATTTGACACCCTGTATAGAATTCGGATTACATGAATTCAATGTAAAAATATCTTTGTTGCTAAATCCTAATATTCCGAATTACATTTGGGGATTAGGATGATCCCATTTTAGACAGTTTATGTAATATACCTACTACCTAGACACCTTTGTCTACGAAAGTACTTTTTCATATGTATATTGTACGTGTACATGTACGTATGTACCTACATAAAGCATGTTGGTATAGGTACAATTCAACGTTCATATAAGCGGTTACTTTTTAACAAAATAGGGAGCAGAATTTACAGAACCACTATACAAAACACATTCATGTAGTGTGATAGTGACATGATACGACTTACAGCCAGATTGATTACTTGCCATTTTTTTTAATGTACCTATTCCCTTAAGCCGCGTCCCTTGCGGAGAAAACAGAAAGATACTAATAAGAACCCTCACACTGTTCTGAATCTACAATTAAGTACCTATGCGTCAGGAGTATGACCCTTGCTTTTGTAGTTTTGTTAAATTGATGTACCTGCACGATTTGATTAGATATAGGTATAGGTACAAACAAGCTGTTCGGTTACCTTTTTTGTATACATTAGTGCGTTATTGTTTTTTAAGTTTATTCAGTAGACTAAAATTTGAAGGCATTTTGCATGAATAATGGAAAGTAGTCAAAACTTTCCTATAAAATTTTATGATAGAGACATTTGGCTGACTGGCAAGCAAGGTATCACGATTGTTGGGTAGATATATAAATTATCTTAGAAGAATTTCCCGCGTATTCCCCGCTGGGTAGGTAACCCCAATATGTGGCGCCACACCGGTCAGTTGCCAGGCCATCTATCTCCATATTGCGCTCTATCTAGATGGGAGGTCGGGGGGATGGTCTGGATGCGGAGGGTGGGAGGTGTCTACCCTTAACAAGCTCATGTGGAGAACCAAACGGTACCATACGGCAACTCTTCACACAGTACCTAGGTACCTACTTTATCTGTTATAATATAACTTTACATATGATGCCACGTATTTCTTCCGTTTGATAAGAAAGCAGTGAGTAGAAATACCAAACGATGTGTGCCATTGAATAATCATCGGCGTTGTTAAGGTAGGTACCTACTAGGTATAATATACTTTACATAGGTTTTATAGGTAAGTATATCATTACAGCTGATTTCTTCAATAAAGGATCTGTCCTAGTTAGTGTACCCATGCTGAAGTATTCTCATAGTCCGAGAGCCCGCTGCTTAATTTATGACGTATCTGTTTTTTGATCGAAATGTGGTATAAATGATAGCTGACCAATAGGGTATTACATCGCACTAGGGTTGCCTATCAAAATCTTGCCGCAACCCCCCCTGCCCCCCCGAAAAGGTCCCTCTTCGCGGTTTTTCGCATTTTATAGGAATATGGTAAGAGATAGGAGAATGTAGTCAATGACAAAAATAATCCTTGCTAAATTCTCTACAAAAAATGTGAAGTCAATTTTGTCGTAGAACTAGCAGTTTACCCGCAATGGCCGGTCCAAAACCGAAATTCATTTAAAATACTAAAAAAATGTATTTACTTAAACTAAATTGGTTGAAAATTGAATTGGTTGAACGAATTGAATTGTGTATGATAAGCTCTCCCTAGTAAACTAATTCATAGGTACCGTATTCATTTAATTGTAATAAAAAGGTGCTTTACATGTGAATGAGCAAATAAAAGTAAATATAAATAAATGCTGGAATTTGTCAATGATCTAAATTTGGTAGTGTTCGTATATATCTAATCTACTGGACTTATCGACGTGAAGAATCTAGAAACGCTACACACGCTATCATATGAAAGGGTAAAATCGGTAAGTTTAATGTTAAAATCAATAATAGTTGTAAAGGGTTTATATTAAAAAGAGATCTAGGTATACCAAAATACTATGACAGATAATAATTGAGCTTCTGGGTTTAAAGCGATTAACTACTACTTATGCCTATAGGTATCACGTACCATTATGTAGTACAATAATATCGTTTAGTTCATGTTATAAAATAACAAATTCAAATCGTCATCATAATATTTTAGTGTATAGGCCATATAGGGTTGCCAGCTAGCCGGCGCGAAGCTACCTAAGAACACGATTCCCATCGAGTTACCTTTTGGAAAAATATAGGTATAACAGTGTCTAATCTGATGTAATCCCATAAGAAACGTTAGCTCCGGCTTCCCTTCTGCAGAAATCCACCCTTCACTACTGCCAGCTAGGTACTAAATACGTATGACCAGGAATCAGTTTTACACGGAGAACTTTCAGTATCTCGAGAAGTATCAATAAACAATAAATTACCTCTAACGGTTTAATAGAAAAATTACTAAGTAAATATAATCAAGTATAATAAGGCTGCATAAAAACCAGGCGCAATCCCGTCGGATACAAGTAGTATAACACCCTATTACACCAAAATATGTATCAAAATATGATCTATATGCTGCGATTTCTGCCAGCCAGCCCACCAAACTATCGCGGACTTCTGATCAAGTGTTGACTGCTAAAGGTATTTTCCGAGAAAATGGTGGGTGGTACGAGGAAAACATGCTAATGTAGGCGCGGAGTGGAATCCTTCAAGAAACCGACCCAAACACAACCTGAAAGCGTTTCACTCATGAATCAGAACTGATGAGTAAAACCAACCTATAACAGAACCATGACCCAAAACAACCTTATATAAAACCTTATATTCCTTTAGTAGTAAAGGGAATTGATGATGACGATTGAATTATTATATCAAATTATTACAAATAAATACATCTGGTAATAATTTTCGTAGATAAACTAAAGTGAAAAGAATAATTCCACATTTACATGAATAGCCAGTCACCAAATAGTTTAGTATCATATAATAATATCGAATAATATGAAATGTACTGAATATTATTTCCATTTAAGTAGCGTATAAAAGGATTTATGATGCAATTTATTTCATCTAAGATCATAAACAATATAATCTAACAACTTGTTGCATACATTCACTATGGACCAAGCTTCATACGGATATAATGGGTATACTCGTATATGTACCAACTACATGCCTTGTGTTGTGTGTATTTAGTCTTAATATTACTGTACATTAAGTTATATGAGACGTATTACAGTTATACTAGCTTTAAACTGTTTAAAAAATTAACCGAAGATTTTATAGTTGACAAAAACACTTAATAAACCTGTAGAAAACCTTAATTAATCTAAAGATCATTAGAAATTAATCAATATGTTCGTGTTACGAAGGTTCAAACAGGTGGTGAGAATGGTTGACGATAGAATGACGAAAATACTGAAAGTGGAGGTGATGTGAAGGAATCCTGCCTCTCGAAGACTAACCTGAATCGACCATATCGACAAAGATGGTTGTGTCCCTAGACCTACTGAACAAAAGGAATCGGTGATGTACGAGTATGATGAAACTGCATGAACATGCAGCCAGTTCTGTCAGCCTACTATACTCGTTCTGAGGGGATAAAACTTATTTTCAACTAGTATGTTCTACAGTAGCGACGGGATATTCGAGTGATATTATTCGAATGCATTCGAATATTAAGATAATCGGAGTAATTCGAATATTTCTGAAATATTCGAATGATTCATTCAAACTGAAATGACGTCCGACTATCCGATTACTTTCATTCGAATGACGAATATTCGACTATTCAATCAAACTGAATGAATTACATGAAGTTAGCAACACACTCTATTCGATTATTCGTTATTCGAATGATCATTCGAACTGTATGAATTACATGAAGTTAGCAACATACTCTATTCGATTATTCGCTATTCGAATGATCATTCAAACGGCCACCCGATTATTTTCACTCGAATTAATATTCGAATAATCTTTCGAACTGAATGAATTACATGAAATTAGCAACACATACTCTCTTCGATTATTCGAACGACCATTCAAACGACCATCGGATAAAATTCTTTATAATATTAATAGTCATAGCAAACGGAATGGATGGTGTAGTGTGTAATATCAAAGACAAACACCATAATTTTATTAGGTATTAATTTATTTCTTACCTGCAAAACCTATGGGCAGATATCTAGGTATGCGCGCATATTATACATCACGATAAGGCATACATCCAGGGCTGTACATTTTATGGATTGCGTTTTTTTTCACTGTATTTTTATTTCTTTTTTAATATGACCACTTAGTACCTAATTTTATATTTAACATAATCACTGCATATATAATGTATAAAATGACACATATTCAATCATTCACAAGTGACGTTATATCGTCAAAAATAATTATGTATATTTTATATTACTATTTAAAAATATTATATAATCAATGTTTTTTGGCTCTTTTATCGCACCTTTTATCAATTTCGGTTCTTTTTTCGTACCTCTTATCAATCGAGCGACGGCGGTGGAGAAAACAACTATCCTAGAACGAACCCCAAACGTACCTCGCCGTAAGATAGATTAGTGAAGAAAAAAAATCGAAAAAAAAAGTCGAAAAAAGAATCGTTTGCAAAAAAGTCGAAAAAAAATTTGCATGATATTATGGCAGAATATTTTATCAATGAATTATTTTATTTATTTATATTATTATCTTATTCGATTGGAATAGCCGGTCCCCTCCCCTTCCCTCTGTCGGCGATTTCGATTCCTAGTGACCTTAACATTTACGTAGCGTTTTTTTTTTTTTTTTTTTTTTTAGTCGCCGACCTCCGAAATATTAGAATGATGATCAGTGATCGAATAATCGAATGATCATTCGATTATTCCGCCAATCGATTATCAGTCATTCGAATATCCGATTCATTCGATTATGCCCATCACTATTCTACAGTAATTAAAAGTAAGATTTTTTTAAGCAAACTATTTGATATATTACATAAAAAGAGGCCCACCTATAATGAAATCAATCGTATTAAATGATTCACCAGGGCGAACTTATCCCGATGCAGTGGTTTCTTCGTGTTAACCCAGTTATACAATGTACATGTAGTGATGTAGTGTTTATTTAACATATTGATATCATTTGATGAGCATGTTCTCCATAAAGTTTGGAAGCTATGTATTATAGCCACAGGTACTATTCCTAAATATATGATATGCTCGAAATTTTACTGTATTTGTTCATTTAATCTCATCATCGTTTAGTGAGGTAAATACGGAGATATTTCAATTCATATTGCAAGGACCCCATTTCATTTTCCTTACTGTAAAACTTAATCACGTGAATAAACAAATGGATGATATTACAGTTCGTAAGAATATGAAAAAAAAACATGACTATTATGCTCATCTCTATACAAAGATATTCTTAGTTAGTCCCTTGCTAACACTATTTTTGTGTCTGAGCTTTCGCATTTTTTGGAGTTAAGGAACATTTCCTTCAACAGTTGTTAATATTTATAACTAGAGTAATATTTTATTCAAATGTTTCTGTCATTTAAGTTTTCAATGTTTCTGTAGAGAAAAAGAGAAAGAACGAAATCCAGATGAACAATATATGATTACATTAGCATTATGTATGAATTTCATATATTATTCTGAATTTTTTTAAATAAAAAACACAAGTTAGGTACGAATGTGTCTGGGATAAATTAAAATAAAAGTTATAATAAATCTAGACAATGGAAAAGAAATATAAAAAAATGTTAGAAACGGAGAAAGGGCGAAGTTCTAACGTAGAGTTCGTTAGTGGAATTGCTAAAGTTGTGAGTTTTTCAGAGTTATTATTATTGTTTGGGATGCATAGAGTTAGGGAGACAAAATTATACTTATTAGGAGATACACTGCTCCATGTACTTACTCCTACTGATCAGATGGAGGAGAACTTTGCAATTCAAGTGTGAAGTCAAATTAAAACGAACGGCCAAGATAATCAATGCCTATACCTTCTGATCAAGTGATCATTATGTTTGATAAAATATTTAACAAAATTTTATGCATTTTTATGCAATCGAACGAGACACCGTGCAATTTTTTCAAGGTGAGCTTTGGCAAAGAATTTTCCTTCTTAATTGTTATTTATTTACCCTTTTTAAAGCTCATATCTGATATGTGAATTAATTATTTTCACCCAGAAATTTCCACACATTATCTTCAATGACATTGCTCGTATGTAACAACCAAGAGAGAGCTTTTTATCGTAAGATATTACAACTGAACTAGAACGTAAAACCAAAGGATTCTATCTATTTTATGTAGTCCTGATAATATTATTACCACTACTAGTATTTTGATCTTTAAAGTTCCTCAAGAGAACACAGAAAGAAAACATGACCCCGGCACTCCGAGCGGTTTTGGGCACTGTGTATCACTTGTTACCATATGACAGTGCTCTGATGTCTTTGCGATTTTTAATTTTGATAATACAAACTACATACTTAATTATTTGACGAAAGTAAACGCTTCTAACAAATCGCTGAAAACTCAATCTTAAGGTACATTTAATATACATATTTCTTTGTTCCGAATATTTTATCTATTCTCTTTTTATTCCAAAAATTGGATAGGAGGGAATAATTTGCCTACATTTTAATAACTTTGACATGATTTGCATCATCTAAAATATGATAAATTTAGTTAATATATTTAGTACATAACATGACATCTCGACTTGGTAAAAAATTAGGGAAGTAACAACAGAAAAAATCACATCCCCCTACGCGGCGTACAGTACATAATCTACTATTGGAATAAAAATCTACATTTTAAATTCGCCGACATTTCACGCCAATGTGAAGTGGAGCCACCGCCACCATCGCCACCACACATCACACCGCACCGCCCCGCCGTCACTTCATTTGCCTAAATATGTCCAAACATAATTTGAGTTTAGTCTTCTTTGATGTGATTATGAAAAAAAGTTAGAAAGAACGCGACGTTCTCACAGTAGTCAATATAGGGACGACACACCGATCTATGATTATTGTAAGATCGATGTGGACAATATTTGAAACTTGATGATAAATAAAATAAAGATAGAGTTTTTTGTATTTTCGGAATAGTCGGGTGCACTCGCTTATTTCCTGAACACTTTACACTGAGAAATAAACTTTGATCGTGACGTGTGGAGCACAACGTCAATACTGAAATTCAAGACTGGCTTGAATAGTGTATGCACTCGTATTAACTTATTTACACTTTACAGTATGTAATTACATAGGTCATGAATATGTTTTTTTTTCAGACATTATACGGAATGATATCAGAGTAGAGCACTATTGAATCCAAGCCGCTGGCTACACCAGGGCATACAATGGAAAATCACTCCTTTATGTCTAAAAATCATATTCAATCGAATTGCCCCGAAGGGAAATTAAATTGGATTTACAATCATGACATGCCCTTTTTTGACATACTATATACAGATATTTGACTGATATATTCGTACATAAATGGTTTTGTAAAAATTGGACTGCGGCGTCACCTTTGTCCTTGTTGAGTTAGTATTTTCTTTACAAACAAACTATATCGATGTTAAGTGATTCTGTGAGATGTTTCCAAAGTCAAATTGTCAAGATAATGTAAATATTTTGATGATGTTTTCATCATTGTAGGTCATCCCTTTATTCTTTAATACCAGTACTACATAAGTATAGAGAAAATGTCTCGAGGGCTCCGGGTAAGTAGAGGCACCTACCTAAGTTACACCTACTCAGACATTTAACTTCATTTAATTTAAACGTGTTTTACTTCATTCAACAACTTTAACTATATTATTGTGTTTTGTTTGATTTAAAAAATAACACTGGGGTTGGGAAGATAGGTACCTAACTTAATGGAGTATCTCAATATACCTAATTCATAACTAATCAATTATAAAACTAATTCAAACCTCTAACAATTAAGGAATATTGTTGTGATATCATCTCATGTACGTTGAAGTCATGTCTGTCATATGAACAGTGAACTCTTTTAATATAACTCTTTCGATCCAACAATAATTGAAATAACATTTCTTTTGAACTATATTCATAATGTAGTGAGTGTACCTACGTGTGGTACTGTGTTTTATAATTAATCTAACATAAATTGATGAGTTCTTCACCAGCACTACTTTATATTGTAGAAGGAGATGAAATTTAAAGAATTAAGAAGCAAGGAAGCTGTCAAGACTGAGAAATGAGAGAGGGGATATTATAAAATAATTATATCGTCCGCGATGTCGACGCTCTGAGGAACAAGATGAAATTTGATAAATTAACCCGGAGACGAAGGGCAAAGGGGAATGATTCCAGTGATGCCGGAACAGCCTCCCTATTTTCGGCAACTATGACGACAATGGAATCTTTAATTGCTTTTTTTTCATCGCCCGCCACAGATTAAGTGATTAATTATGTGCAAACGTGAAACGCCGCTGGATTTGTCGGGAGAGAAGCGTAGTGCGTAGTATAGTAATACTAATACATAAGGCCTAAGCCTAAGGGAAGGACAGGTCGAGTGTTAAATTAATCTTTCTCCGGTTTCTATGTCACATTCTTGAAGGACACTTTACTTCCACCGACACAAAGATTTCATTCTTTTACGCATTTTTTCTTGTCCTTTTATTTTTCTCTTCCGTTACGCTTTCAGTTTACTTTTTATGAAACTTTTTCAGCTTACACAGTAGTAACAAAAAAATGAATAAAATCTTAAAGTAGTGAAAGTACAACTCTTGTTTAAAAGGCAATGGATTGAAGAAGGATAAAGGACAATTTGATATACGCACCTAAATAATCAAAATAATTCAACATCGAGGACAACATGGCGAACGACAGTACAAAATGAATAGGAATGTAGAATGTTACAATCGGTTCTTTTTGGCCATCGGGTCTAAAATATTAGATCCAACACGCATATAATTTATGGGATTAGGGATGAGGAAAAAGCTCAAGATAAGGTAAAACCTACACGTTTTTTCTATGAACAAAATCGTAGTTTAAAATAAGTAGAAGCAGTGCAATATCTCAAGAAGTTCGTAGCGAGGTATTTGAATATTAATGTATTAAAACAAGACTAGGAAAAATGAATGAAGAATACAATATGTGTGACATAGTTGGTACTACAATCTTGTTAAGTGTGATTTTGTCATCATCAGCACACCATGGTGCAGAATGTATGGGAGACTACTAGTACCCGCGAAGTAACGAAAATGGAGAACAAAGTCAAGTGTGAAAGTTACGAAAAGAGTTACCTACCTAATAATAACATCGACTTCTTTATATACACAAGGGGAGACTTAAAATATCACTCACTGTTATTTATTCGTTTACCTTTAGGTATCAGAATGTTACAAGAATGTAAGCACAATCAGACGAATCATACAGAACTGTTCACTAGGGCGGACTTAGCGCAATGCTGTGATTTCTTCCAGTCACTCCTTTTTACTACTCTTTATTATTTCAGCTAAACTTTATGGTAACATAATCTTGGTAGGTACTAATTGTTATGTTGCTTTAAAAGATAAAAACATAGAAACGCCCCATCGAAAAGGAACCGAGAAGCACATTATAACACATTAAATGAAAATAAATATAAATTACGAGTAATAGTAATGTGCCAAGATTTTTTTGTACAATTTGACTATTAAAATGTTAAGAAAAAGGTACAACTAGTTTTCTCACTTTACAATTCTTTTAACAGAAGAAGTACAAGATACAGTTCTTTTTTATTCGGGGTTCCTGTCAGACCTAATAATGTACACCCCTTCATACAAAATGAAGGATAAAAATCACCAAATTCGATGTAAACACGTCGTTTAATTTGCACTTTCACGAGACCAAAATGAAGGGAAGGAGGCGAGCAGGGAGGTCCGCAGTTGTAAGGGAGGGGGAGGAGGATACAGCGCTGCGCGTAGTAAAACAACATGGTTTACTATAATGCAATATAAAAAAAAACTTTCTAAGAAAGAGGAAGAATTCTAGCTCAGAATACTAGTAAGTAATACCTACTGAATAATATGAAAGTCCGCCTATCCCACCAACCCATAATTAGCTAAATAAATATGTATATAATAAGTACGTAGGTATGTATACATAGTTCAGAAAATTAATTCATGCGATAATGAATGAGAAACAAGGTTCTGTTGTGTGTATAATTGTAATTCCTCCTTGCTTTTATTATATAACACGTACAAGAATTTTATCTTATCATTGCTTTTCCTCGATTATCTAAAACAATTAATGAACATTTGAATTCCCTTGACATTTTTGTTCGTAATAATAATAATCGAGTAAATTTTAACAGATTGACAAATACTATGAGAGATTTTCAGCATGTATAACGATTGTACGTAGCGTTAGATTGATATAATTACCTACATTACTATGACTGTTGGTTCTGTAACACACTTCAAGAATTGAAGAAAAATAATTTTGGTGTATTTAGTACGTAAGGTAGCACAATAGAAATTTACTACAAGTTACCCTGTACCTTGCGTTGATATTCTTAAGGCAAGATAAAGAATTCTCATACTTTCATTAATATTAAACTAGAAAAAAACGGAGATTTTCTCGTGGGATATTTTGTTGAAGTTCTATCAAGAAGAAAATGTTCCGGTGATTGGTGTGAGGGTGGAGGTGGGGGGATATCAATCAGGGAACTGGCCTGGACGGGACGGAAAAATCTTTTAAAAAATCTAAAAGGATATTAATTACCCATAGACGCTTTGTAAATTACAAAGTGGAAGAGTTATGTATTCAGAATATAATAAAAAATTCTCATGGAAATTATAAAAAAAATCATCAATTAGGTATTTACTTGTACAGCTAGAGTAATCAATAAGTCTCCTCGCTTTTTTCTATAAAATTTTAATTTTAATATTGTACTAAGTAAATAATATTAAAAATGTTAAAAACACATCCGATAAAATATTTTTACTCGTATAATATTAGCCAAATGTTGGTCATTATTAATTACGAGGGGAGAGTGGAGCAAAAATGGAAAAGGTGTACATCCAGCAGTGGAGACAAGGTGACATTACCTTTTCAAAAGTTGCATGACACACATAGGTATATCTAAGCACAATTGTTCACACTGAGAGTATATTATTGTCACAACCTGAATGGAAACACTAGAATGGGTGGTGAATTCCAGCGCTAAGCTTATTTACAGAAATTTTTATTTAGGTGCTATTCAGCTTATATGAGGCACAGAAACAATATTAGGTAGGTAACAAAAAGAGTGGAGACATTACAAATATGTAGGTATACGAAATCAGTTTAAGAGGGCTACAGTAGTAAACATGGCGATTTTAGTGATTTTTCAATCGATATTCCCGCGTTATTTATTGTCGGATTTCGATGAAAAAAATATATTATATAGATTGAACTTTAACGAAGCGCATTATAGAGCAATATAATTAATATACTATATAGTTTCTTGTAAAAAATAAAAATTGTAAACGTCGTTTTTCATCATTTTTTTGATATTACAAGTGATTCGTCCGTCGGAATGAAATAATTCTTTTTTTGTCTTAAAGAACACCAAAAAATCTAGCGCGTTATAGAAAGAAACGTAAATATTTTTTGTTTGTTTCGCGTCAAAACCCAAAAAACCTCAATTTCATAAAAAGACTTCGTACCAATATACTCTATCGGTTTTAGCGTGCGCGCGAATATGACACTTATAACACGGGAATTACAAGGAACGCAGTGTTTTTCGTTTCGCCAAGGATTCAGACACCCACAAGACTGTGGACTGGTAAGACGTGGATTCTGTGCTAATTGAATTGTCGTTCCATAATTTATTCTTACTGACGAAATTTAGTATATTACAGAGGACGGCAAACATTGGCAACTGATTTATATTTTAAATTATTTTCACATAATATTACGAGTAGGTAGTTCCCGCATATTTTAGTGATTTGTAGATTCTTTACATACTTATTACTTTAATGAGCGTGCCTATTAATTATATCCCGGACTAAACTTAACTTTTTATTCCAAAAATAGGTAGATACCGATTTCTATTAGTATGGTGCAGTTACCTATTTGGATACATCCTGGCTTGCACAAAATTTCTGGACGAAATCCCACATAAATATTTTAGTTCGTATTCGTACCTACATACATATGTATGTAACATTTTTCACCTTATCCTTAATAGACTCCTAAACCGTTCGTCCGATTGAGATGAAACTTTGGGAAATTGTTGTGCTTGCCCCAGGGAGTGTTTTTATGGGGGTAGGGGGTAAAAAAACGTTTTTTTTCGAATTCATATAACTTTTGGTGCCAAAAAGATGAATAATAACCCTCCTGACATCTGCAGGAATAAAGGGGGGGGGGCTGAGGGGGGGGGGGTCGGAATTAAAAAAGTGATATTAGTGTCGAATCCATAGTTTTCCGCGTCAATAAGATGAATAGTACCCTTCCGACTTCCGCAGAAATAAGGGGGGCTAAGGGGGGGGGGTCGGAATAAAAAAAGTGATATTAGTGTCGAATCTATAGTTTTCCGCCTCAATAAGATGAATAGTAACCCTCCTGACATCCGCAGGAATAAGGGGAGGGAATTAGGGGGCTGGGGGGGGGGGGCGAATGATAAAAGTGATATTGGTATCGAATCCATAGTTTTACACGTCAATAAGAAGAATAGTAACCCTCCCAACATCCGCAGGAATAATGTGAGGGAGTTAGGGGGCTGGGGGGGTCTGAATGAAAAAAGTGATATTAGTGCCGAATCCATAGTTTCCCGCATCAATAAGATGAATGTAACCCTCCCGATATACGCAAGAATGAGGGGGGCGGGAGGGGGGGGGGTGGAATGAAAAAATATTTTATTGTCGAATCCATAGTTTCCGTCTCAAAAAGATGAATAGTAACCCTCCCGACATCCGCGGAAATAATGGGGAAGGAGGTTGAGGGGGCACGGGGGGGGGGGTGGAACGAATAAAGTAAAACAAATACATATTATATTCATTCCTACACACAAAAATCACCACCAGTTTCATAGAAAAAATTGCCTGCGGCGCTATTCTTAATTACTTTTTTACATAAAAAATTTTTCGTACATATAATTGTCTAAAACATTATAATTCATACATTAATATATTTTCAAATAAACACCCTCACGATATACGCAAGAATGAGGGGGGCTGGAGGGGGGGGTGGAATGAAAAAATATTTTATTGTCGAATCCATAGTTTCCGTCTCAAAAAGATGAATAGTAACCCTCCCGACATCCGCGGGAATAATGGGGAAGGAGGTTGAGGGGGCACGGGGGGGGGGGGTGGAACGAATAAAGTAAAACAAATACATATTATATTCATTCCTACACACAAAAATCACCACCAGTTTCATAGAAAAAATTGCCTGCGGCGCTATTCTTAATTACTTTTTTACATAAAAAATTTTTCGTACATACTATAATTGTCTAAAGCATTATAATTAATACATTAATATATTTTCAAATAAACAAACCACATCACGACCTCATTCACCATGTCTCACAAAAAAAAATTCGCCTGCAGCGCTATTTACACCTTTTTTATACTGTATCAATTTTAATTTTTAAATATTACTAAAAAATATAAGTACTTACTTATATATTTATTTTTCCCATTCCCATTTTATTATAAAGAAGGGAGCGACAATCTGAATAGTATGTGAATTTTAGAAAAAAAAATGCGAACTCTTGGTTTAAAAATAATTAACTATTAGACCCCCCGCGCACTATGCAGCCAGGCTGCGCAGCCAGGCTGCGGCAGCCAGTAAAACATATGACATTGTATGGGGGCCCGCGCACTAGGCAGCCACGAATTCCTGGCTGCGGCAGCCAATACGACGCGCCTGTTTGCACAGCAGCCAGCTGGCTGCGCGCAGCCAGAGCGTGTGTAGGCGAATGTATGTGGCTGCCCTCTATCTCCGCGCACTAGTTGTAGCAGCCAGATGTATTTTGGGTTCCGAACTATCAAAAAATGAAAAATAAAAATGAAGAATCTCGAATAGTCGTCGATTGGCTGCTTAACTGGCTGCTGTAACTGGCTGCGCAAGTATTCTGGCTGCCGCAGCCTGGCTGCGCAGCCTGGCTGCATAGTGCGCGGGGAGTCTTAATGTTGAGAATTCGTGAGGAAGGCTCGTGAACGGTGAAACAAAAAAAAATCTCATGGCCCAAAATTATGTATTTAATACACAACTAACTGTAGAGTGTAAGTATTCCAATGGTTACTGACGCCTATTTCTGCAAATTCATACGTTCCAATATTGGGGAAGCGGGGCGGGGGAGAGACTCCGCCTTAATTTTGATGTTCCGCCCAAATCTGACTTTGAGATAGCGACTGTAGCACTCTTAAATAAAATAATTATAAGCGATATAAAAAATATATAAGGACTTACCACAAATATATAGTTTTGGGTTCTCTGGGCGGCTGACGAGTCGTCTCAGGCATCAGATATGGCATTGGAAAAATTGTTTTTATCTGTAGAAATCTATGACACAAAATTTCAAAATATTATGTTTGTAAAACTGCAGAAATGTTGAAATAATCAAGAAATTAGAAGCATTGGCGCTGAGCTAAATGAAAACATCAAATACTATGAATTTTATTTATTCTGAAATTAGTTTACACTGATTGATACACTTTCACTGAACCTACTGACATTATTTAAATCGAACAAAAGAAATCACAAGACAAATTATAAATGCATCAACAGATTTTGTAATGTATATGTCAAGTATGCTTCAGTAGAGAAAAATGTATGATTATGTCAAAGGGATTGTCATAGCATTAACAGGAGAACTTATCTCATAGTTACATATGCATGATGAAATATATTTTCCATAATAATTCCTGATAATCATAATATAATCTGTTGCCATTTTGATGTAGGTACTGAATAAAGTAAATTCTACAATAATGTTCATAATAAAAATAAATAAAAATCTATGGCAAACGATATTTGTGTATCTATTTAATAACAAATTAAACCTAATAGTTTCACCTGTAAAATACAAAATATCTTAAAAAATACAGTGAATTATTTAATATAGAATCACATTATCACAAACACACTTCATGAAGTCTGCATATATTTTTATTATAAGCACATAGATGATCATTTGAAATTAACTATTTATTTTAACTATTAAACACATTGAAAAATAATTACGCAATAAAATAACAAAAATAATAATTACTAACAATAATTAACAACTTCACAATTAAAAATTCCGCCCATACAGGGTGATTTGTGCCATCAGTAGGTAATGGACTAATGAATACATAACAATAATAGGTAATTGTATCTATTAATTTATAAATCTGTGATACGAAAAACAAATTAAATTAAACAATACATACAAACAATTAACTATTCACCTTAAATTCAAATTATATTTACAACACACATAACTAAATACGTATATTTTCGATCTAAATAAGCAGTAGAAAAATAACGAACTAAAATTATTGAATTACAATATCTGTATTATTAGGTGAGGTTACTTGAGAATAAAGATCTTTCTTTATTCTTTATAAGAATTCTCTCTAGAATCTATCCATAGTTGTTAATGGTTATTATTTATTAAGAAATCATCTTTAAATATGTTTCAAGAAATTTAATTCATAAATTGATTACTTGTTGAGTGTATCCTAATATTTGAAAAGTTAATATTTGACTTCAAACAATCAAACATGAGATTAAGATAAATCACAAGAGATCAAGCAACTTATATTTGCATCAGGAGATGAAATCTGGTTCAATGGTAATGCAATAATTTTTAACTTATAATGTCATTACAAGTTTAAAAATTACGATAACAAATCGCGCCTGTCATAAATAATTAAAATAATCATCCCATTTCATTAATTGTATTTGAATGAAGAATGAGACTTGCCTACCAGAGTGGTAAAAAACGGGATTTTATATCTTTTTTATTTATTTAAAATTTAACTAACTTCTAGGTATACGTTTTTCTGAAGATTACTTTTTAAGACATCGACGTAATATGATAGAGTGGAATTCGTATAAGAATGCGCCGATAATTCAAATAAACGTCATTATTTCATGAATTTTTATAAAAAGTATTATTTTATTTCCATCCTTAGTTTTAAAAATGACTGTTTATAAAAATACCTTTTAACAAAGTGCCCCACATTCTCGGCGCATCCTTATACGAATTCCACCAATAGGACATTGTAGAATTGAAAGTACTGGTATATTCTCAAAAGTTAAACGATAAAATTAACAAACATTCAGTGTCAAAACAATATACGCTCGTCATTTATTTATGTTAATATTAGGCTAAGTTTAATAATTATAAAATAATAACACAATACAATAATAACATTATAAATTTTCACGTCTTATTTCTGAGGTAGAGGCGTTCATACGAGTAATATTATGCAATCATGATTAGGTATATAATTATTATGTAAGTAATGAAACATTCCAACTCTAATACTTGGTCTAATACAATCATTCCATCATCTTCCAAGTCCATCCAATCTTGTATGTTACTCTTACTGTGTTTACTGGATATAATCGTCAGGCAGGATTCATTGCAGTAAATAAGTCAATGTATTGAGCTGATGTGTAGATATTTTACTAACAATATTAGGTATGCATCACAATACATCACATATAAATTCTATCAAATTAGTTTTCATATAAAAATATTATAATAAGCGCTTGTTGGACAATCAATGTATAAAACATTTTGCTAATAAAACAATATTGAAATAACTATTCCCTAAAACAAAACTGACTATTATAACATCAACCGATCAATCACATATGTATGCATCAACTATCTATTGTAATTTAATATACTGCTATATTATCTACATTCATATAACTACTATATTAAAACTAAGAATAATTATTACATATTGTAGCAGCTATACCGGTATGTCACACATATTTTTCTTAAGAAGCGTAGGTACATTACATTGATGGAGGAGAACTCTGACCAGTTCCGTTTATCATACAGAATAATCACTAAAGTAACAATATGTGTAGTCATGTAGTGTTATCTTGTTATATGGTAACACGAAATACAAATTACTTTCAACAAACATATTATGTACAATGCAGTACAATGCATAGTGATATTTCTGACAAAACAATCTGATAAAAACTTATTGGTAACTAATGGTGAACATTTATTAATTACCTAAGTTTTGCTTTAAGCTATGTGTATTACGTTTTATTAACAGTAAGTTATAATTAATATTATAATGTTTTCTTGTACTATAATAATCGCATCAGTCTGCGAGATTACAATTATAATTTGACACTTTGTTCTAAAACAGTACTAGTAATATATTAATATATATCTACACGATGTTTGAGAACACATTTCACAGTAAATTGGCTAATGTTAATTATTGGGGGATATTTCAATGTACCCAAGATGGGGCAATGGAATACGCTGGAGGTCTCTGTTGACTTAGAGGTTCATCAGCTCCCGTAGATGCCCCCGATGGCAGAGAACTATGGAATACCACTTGAGCTTCTGGATTCTGTTGGGATTGTTGAAAACTTTGTTGATGTTGTTGTTGCTGCTGCTGCTGCTGTTGTTGTTGCAACTGTTGTTGGTGTTGCTGAGCGAAATTAAAGTCTAACGACCCCTCCATGGAGAGTTCATGCTTAATAACCTGCAAAGAAATACTAAATTTAAAGTAATATAACTATGCCAACTCTCGTAACAGATATGATACCGAATGATTAATCTAAGAGAAGGTATGTACGTAGTTAGTGTGAACCGGTCTTAACCTAAGATCTCTCGATCATAATTCCCAATAGTCCCGCATTATGATATTGGTCTCATCTAGGAGTCATACTGGCTCCATACTCGGAATGCCAATAAAAGGTTTCATTCGGGTTTATTAAAAAAAATTTGGTAAAAAAATATAATATCTACCTCATCTACATTACAATCAAAGCTGCCATGTTCTATGTTAATATTAAGGTCGTCTAGTAAGGTTGTATTGTTGAGGACTCCCATTAGTTGTCCCATCATAGTAGGTGTTGGGACTACTGGTTCCTGCTGGGTTTCCATTAGGTCGCCGTTCATCAGTGGTGATTCTTGACCTGTATTAACAATTTATTGTAATAGTTAAATCATCAGAGACAAATATGTATTCAAAAAGTGCTTGCATTCGGACTATTGTACTGAGAACAGTGACATACAAATATTTTGCGTCAGAAATATGTAAATACAAGTACCGTGTTGCAGAATGTCCGTGAGGTGTTGGTTGGATTGTATGAGAGATCCTGGAGTGAGAGGAGTTCTTGGAGGTGAACACGATGAGGGGCGACCCCTCAGGTAGGCGGCGCCTCCGCCCTCTGCGGGGTATGAAGGCGACATCCCTTGGACTGAAGATGGCGACATACTCTGAGAAAGGAAACGGATTCAATGTAATATAACGAGCGGACACAGTGTCCATCCACCAATGTCTAACAAGAAGGTTAGGAAGGTAATGTCGATAATTGGAAGTGTATAATTGTGTCAAATAAATTATTATTAGTTAATTTACTTACTTCTCCGTGATGTAAGGGTCGATGCATACACGCGCAAGGCTGCAGTCCATGAAGGGCACAGGCTCGGGGAAGGAAGGCCCCCCGGCCATAGGGTGGTCCCCCGGGGTATGGGGGGAGAGGACCCGTGGGACCGGATGTAAGGCTGTTAGAAAACCTAAACAAAAATAAATCAAAATTAAGATTTTTCGAAAGAATTATGTACATAATAATAAGACGTATATTTATAGCGATGCGAAGAACGTTTTGTACTTTTTTCTCTTTACACTCTTTATAATCATAAAAATTGTGATTTTTCATCGATACAGTGTTAAGGGTATAAAGGTAAAAAATATACTCTTGACTATTAAGAGAAGTTATGTTATGTATCATAAAGTGGATTAAGTTGGCTTTGGATTCACTTATATAAATTTTGCCGTCTTTAGAAACAAGGAAAGTATTTATTTACCTTGTGAAGTCAGCAGAAGTGGAATAAAACATGCTTTTTATGAATATTAGTATCTATTAGGTTGAGAATGCGTAAATATAGCAGAGAGGAATCAGAAAACGATGCTTGATGATTAATGCTAACTTTTAATTATATTAATATTACCAAGAGTCAACGTAGAAAAATGAAACAAGTATGTATTAATGTTGTGTACCTATATATTAATGTAAGTATAATCCACAGAAATAGAGTTAGTAGTCATGCGTAGTAAAATATTAAAAAGACATGCGTTATGGTATATATTAATGTATGTAGTAATATAAGAACATATTTGAGAGGTATTAGTCTAAGAAATACGAGTAAAAATCTTGAAATGTACGAAACTATAGCATGCAAATATTAATGAAAATAAAATGTAATTTATGTAAATCTGACATTACCAGGATGTTATGGAACGAGTATGTTGGCCAGTAAAACGATTTCGTGTAAAAGCTGTGATTATAGTTAATGGGTGAATGCAGAATGTGACTTAACCTATAAAGATTATCCAATACTTACGAATTCGAAGGATAAGAATCATTTCCTTGAAGGTTCATAGCATCAGCTAAACTTCCAGCCAATTGATCAGCTCCTACAGCAGGTGGATAATCTTGTGATCCCCAATCTGTATCGCCACCAAACACTGAAGATATTGGAGATAACCTTCCACAAGACGACGCATTTGATGAAGCCCTTTGTCTGAAGTCTGGAGATAGTTGGAAACCCCCTGTCTGACTACTACGAGTGCCGATCGAGAGATGCAATACAATATATCATATCGATCAGGTTGTCCATGTGTTGATGCCATCGCCAAGAAAATCAGTCAAGTGAAGATATGAAGGTGCCATCAATGTGAGTAGTGGGAGAAGCGGTAAAATAAAACAAAAAATGCAATAACTAACTACTGAATAAAAATTATAAGAAAATCTATGAAAACATATCTGCAATTGCAAATTATTTTCCTAACACAATAGGTATGCTTCGCTAAAAGTTCACTTCACATAGGCTAACGAAAGAGAATTAATAAAAAAATTAAATACCTTTCCATAATACTGTATTACATAATATATCTATGTATATATTTCAATTTAATACTAGATTTTTTTTATAATAAGTAAAAGCATGCTCTAAATCTATCTACTAAATAATGTGAATATGTACGAGTAAGTATATTTTTATAATAAGCAATCAAATATATCAACAGACGCAATCGAAAAACACATTGTAGGTAAATGATTGCTAAGTTCTCACGGGGTTAGGATTATATAGTCTTAATTCGTGGAAAAATACTGTGTGTACTTTTATCGGTGACGTCGAACTCCCAGAAACTTCAGTCATGAAAATTATTCGAAAGCTTAACCTCACCAACAAAAGTACATCCACAATTTACTCGAAAATACTACTAATCGTATGTGCCAAGTGGTAAGGATATATTGCACAGTTTTACCTACTTTAAAGTATTCTTACATACGTAGTGCCTAGTGACGGTTGGGAAATTAACTGTTGATAATGATGTGTTAATTCTGTTTCTTCCTGAACACAGATAAGATAAAAATTATTGTAAGAATAAAACACTGTTTTTTACTTCCACTATTTATTTTGAGTACATACACCAGAGATCTTTCAAAATCCTTAGACAATGTAAGTTATACCTGTCTGTCAGTTTAGTTCATAGATAACCACTGAAGATGAAGCATTAGCTTTGAAAGATCTCTGGTGTATGTACTCAAAATAAATAGTGGAAGTAAAAAACAGTGTTTTATTTTTACAATAATTTTACAATGTCCTTCCATAAAGTTAATCTTCCATCAATCAATAAAACAGATAAGATAGGTTTTATAAGCACAATGTGTATGAATATATTATACTAAATATTCAGGAAGCTGTATGACATGTCACAATAAAATGTGCCTACTCAGGAAAGGACTTTAATATCATAAATACATAACGTAACATATTATTATAATAATAATCTGGTTGTGAAATGTCAGAAACATGGGTAGGGTGTGAGGTGCATGTGTTATGTATGTAATATGTCAATAATGTGCTTAGTAAGGTGAACCTTTTAGCAAAGCTAGAGGTAGATATTATGAATAAGTCCGGAATATGGGGGCATCTAAATCAAATACCTACAACAAACATTGAGAAGTGTTTTGGGAAATGTAGTTGATTTGGTTTTGTTGTGTTTTGTAAATGATATTAATATAAATATATTGTATTATAGGTGAGGTGAGTGTGTTCTGGGTAGATATTAGGTACTACACTACACTACACTACACATTCATCATATAAATACAAGGGAGAGAATATTATTATTTTCTCTAGTCATTTTGCTGAGTACACGGAAATTGATTAGGATAAAGGAAGCCGTGGAATGAAAAACGCTCCCAAGGTTTCATATTTCATGTGGAGGTTGACTGAGCGTGTTTTGTATTATGGGTAAAAACTGCGTAGATTTTACGTCATACTTCATGAAACTATCTAAACTCATTCCATTCCTCTTTTCTCTTATTCCATAATAATATCAACCCCCAACAAGAGGTATAATAATATTAACTTGAAACACGTCATAGGGACTTGGGAAATGAAATATAAACTATAGGCACTATATGATGTCATTTCATTATACATATATATGCCTAGGTAAAAGTGGAAGAAGGCCATCATGTCAAACTACTAAATATACCTACCAAAGTTATAATAGAACTTTTGTTTTTTTTAAAGACAATCTACCCGATAACGAGTGATTTATGCCATACACGATATTCTATTATGCTAAAAACATTTAAATCGGGGCAACATCCTATTACATTACCAACAATATACTCACACTCTCTTGTCATTATGTTTAAGGTAGTTGACAATTCTGTGGTATATATGAGGAGAGTTTGTGGATAATAAGTATTCGATACTCAAAGGAAAAGTCGTACAATGTTCCTTAATCCATTCCAGAAATGAGAGTTTCAACAGATATATTTCATATTTTTACATTCCCGCCTAATCAGAATTATTTTAGAGGAGAGAGTAAATTATAATTCATGTATTTTACTGTAAACTTTCAATAGAAAGGACATTGATGGACAACAGTAGATGGGAATTGTACGGAGAATGCTTAGCAGTTATATACTCATACTTACACCAAATGGTTAGCGACAAGTGATTTTTTTGCAGTGTCAAAATATTTGATTGTTTATTAATCATGCTAATAAAATAAATAAAATTGAATCATATCTTCCAAACTACAGAAAAAAATCTACCACTAATTCTAGTATTCTTAATTTTGATGAATTAAAAATTGTTTAATTTAAAATGATATTATAAAATAAAATAAATAAATAAAATAATCTTTATTGTACTAAAAAAATAATTGTACAATGGGCGGACTTATTGCCAAATGGCAATTTCTGCCAGCCAACCCATAATATCTAGGTATAGTAAATTTATTGAGTCTTATACCTCGTAGTGCTTATATAAAAGTATTAAAATCTCAATAAATTTATGTGCATATCTATACTAGGTATAGGTACCAAATACCTAGATTTGGCATTCTTAACTCTGAAATTTGTAACTATTGAAAAATTACGATCTAAAGAAACATACCTATGGAGGGGTGAATCTGGAAACATGTCCAGACCTTCTGATACAGAACTACTGGGACTTGGAGTGGTGTCAGCTGGTAGGCCACTTCTCAGAGCTTCTACCTGCGAGGTGACAAAATTTCAAAGGTTTTACACTAGTTATCTCAAAATATATCCAAAGGGGATTTACTTCAAAATTGCATACAATTTGTTCCGTACCTAATACTAACAAAACGGCGAGTTGTTTGTTAAATTCAATATCTCTTAAAGCGATATCCCACGGTGCGCGAATCTGGATTCGTACGTAGATTCACACGCCGTAGGAAGGGGTGAGTCTACAGACGCTTTCGTAGCGATTTGTATGGCGGTACATACAAATCCAAAATCACGTACGAATCCGGATTCGCGCGCCGTGGGATATCACTTTAGATAGTGCAAAAAGTTCACGTTACAATTTATATTTTTAATATTAATTAGGTACAACATTACATATTCATTGTATCAATAGATATACCTAGTTATCTTATATTCAGAAATCAGTTCGCGGCTCTTGAGTGTGCCTTGGAACCTGAAAATATTCACCATCCTCAACTCCCCAAGTTGATCCAAAACTCGATCCTTCTCTCGACCTAAAAGGATCGTGAGAATATCCGGGAGACCTAATAAGTATATAATATGTAGGTGCCTACTAGACATGAGCGCCGCGCCGGCGCGCCGCCGCTAATCATGGTCGGCGCGCCGCCGCCGACAAAACGCTCACGCCGGCGGCGTGGGAACTGCGTGACCAAAAATATTTATCCTGTGTTTTTTGAGACAGAAATCGAAATAAGTACTTTTCCAGGTAAAAAAATGAAGCATTCAGCTGTGGCGACGCTAAGATTCAGTAATTATATAAGATGTCGAATAACAACTAGTTAACCCACTCCTACGTCTCACATATTTCGTTCATTTGGTTTGGAATAAAAAAAAATCGGGGAATTTTCTGTACCTTATTTATTTGATTCTAAAACAAGAAATAGGATGGGATGGAGGCATTAATAATTTGGTTCTTCATGGTGGAAATTAAATGAACAAACGTTATTCTATGTTAACTGGGAATCACAAGGAAAACTCAGAATTTATAGTTGATCGATTTTTAGGACACCGGTCGATTTTATCATACCACGCTGAAATTTTTTACCACGTAAATTTTAGCAGAAGGCTATATTTTTCTTCCAGGAATATCTGACCAAAATATGCGGCCTTTCGTCTTTTCGGTCAACCGTTCTATCTTTTCATTAGTTTAACCTTTGATTTTATCGAAGTACCTAATCGAAATTATTTTCATTCCACTTGACTAGATTCGCTATTCTCCAGATAACAGGTGCACTCACTGACCTGGAGGTTGTCGAGAGTTTCACATACCTCGGATCCGTGCTAAATGACGCAGGAGGATGCGAGGCGGAGATCAGAAGACGGATTGGGATGTCAAAGAACGCTATGAAACGCCTTGATAAAATATGGAAAGACCGAAGAATATCCAGAGGGCTAAAAATTAAATTGGTGCGGTCGCTTGTGTTCTCTATTTTCCTCTATGGGGTGGAATCTTGGATCTTGCGAGCGAGGGACAAAGCTAGAGTTGACGCTTTCGAGATGTGGTGTTAGAGGCGCATGCTGCGGATCCCATGGACTTCAAGAAGGACAAATGCCTCTATCCTTCAGGAACTTGGAATCACATCTAGATCGTCATCTCCATGCTTAGAAAGAATTCTCCAATTTTTTGGACACATCGCTCACAGAGGGGGAGATAGTCTCGAGAAGCTAATAATCACGGGAAACACGCCGGGATGGAGACCCAGAGGACGATCACCTTTGCGATGGACGGACCAAGTTACGCAGACTGTTGCCCCCTCCATCTACAGGGCAGTGCATCTTGCCGAGGACAGAGCTGCGTGGCGGGGATTGGTCAAGCAACGGGTGTTTGGGTTTGGAGATCGCAACCCTCAGCAGTGAGGAAATCGACAGGAGAGAGAGAGAGATGCTATATTAAATTTATTTTAATACAATAAGTACTGTAGAAATAGTTAAGACTCCTCTTCTCTTGACAAAAAACGATATTCATTTGGTAATTTTTACGTTTACGATCTTCAAAGTGTCAAAATGTGATTATATTTTGATATTAGATATTTTAACGTTAAAATCCAATTATTTCGCTCATCCAAGGCTGCATTTTAATAAAAAAATAATAATTTACTATCCCTTAACGTGGTTTCTCGGACTGTGATTACAGACTACTCTCAAATTGTAATTTATCTTTCCACCGATAATCATTACGTATTTTGGTTGATGTCATTATTAATTTATGCACCTTTCGACTAAAAACACCACAATATATCTTTATTTATTTATTTTCTTTATTTTTACACCTAAAATAACATCCAAAATAAGTTTTTTTTTTAATAAAATGAATCTGGGTTTATCGAAATAAACCCACATACATCTTTGTACACTTCAGAGAAAGCTTAAAATCTTGTGTTCTGAAGTGGAGTAGGTCGGGGATTGAACCCGCGCCCACTGGATTAACAGTCGAGCGCGTTACCAACCAGGCTACAGACCACCTCAAAACTTAAATTAGATAATTACCCTTCCATTCCAAGCAACAGCACATATAACACATATGTTTTTACAGCTTATGCTGAACCGTAGTTCTTAGTTACATAGGAATTTTGCATTTTGTGGAAGGTCGACCTCGTCATCGCAATTCTGGACTTTATTTCAGAGTTTGAATTCCACTCACCGTTTAGCTAACAGCCCAAATATTGCCAAATGAGAAACCTGTTCGACTGCACTACTGCCCATAGTTAGGCTCATTCTGACGCATTTGACTTTATGGATTTGTTTTTTTTGACCTGCCCTCCAGCACCATAAAAAGGCAATAATGAATTTTTCCATTATTTTTCAAATATGAGCTTTTATTTCACTTTATTATTGAAATAATCATAGTTTTTCAAAATAAATAAATCGATTTTATCATTATCTTTTTCACATATACGTATTTAATCATTTAAAACAATATTGCAAAAAAATCCAATGCTTTCCCCCACTTTGGATCCACGCCGCCGGCGTGGCGCCGCCGCCGGCTATTTTAGACATGGGCGCCGCCGCCGGCTTTTTTGCAGCCGGCGCACATGTCTAGTGCCTACATGAAAAATAATAATTAGAAATTCATACCTTCTTCTTCACCCGCCCTCTGCGCTTCTCAAACTTCGACGTTTCCATAGAAGCTGCTCGTCGCCTGACAGATTTTCCAGGTTTGGCATCAGGATTGATCATCCACCACGATGACTTCCCAGTTCCTTCATTCTGCACTCTCATAAATCTGTTATGTAAGGATAAATTGTGTCGTATTGAGTTCTGAAACAAATAAAAAACACTATTAGTTTATGCGTAAAATCTATTACTACAAATTTACCTATATATTTTTCATGTATGTCGCCATTCTAATACTTCAATGGTTTGGAACGCGGAATATGTTATGGATTTAAAAACTTTACTTTTCTTCTGTATCTTCGAGGGGTTGGTATGTTAAGAAGATGTCGTCTATTTAAGATCTAAGTACTTACATACATACATATTAGATAGGTACTTAATTCGGATACAATTACAATGTACACAATTAAAATATATAAGGTAAATATTAAATATAAAATATGTATGTATTATGTATACTAGGCAGAACATGAATGTCCATTTATATGAAGCTGTTTAATATTAAGTGCGTTCATAAAGTCACGTCGTAATAAATTATACATCTTTATTATTAGGAACGAATGAATAAAGAGATTTGTCAGTAACTTTTGTAATTAATTCAACCACTTTACGACAAGTCAACAATTTTATAACGTTGCTATAAAAATGACAACCAT
The DNA here is from genome assembly GCA_963576895.1 of Ceraclea dissimilis. Classification (NCBI taxonomy): domain Eukaryota; kingdom Metazoa; phylum Arthropoda; class Insecta; order Trichoptera; family Leptoceridae; genus Ceraclea; species Ceraclea dissimilis. The sequence goes on along the minus strand of OY756370.1, from coordinate 4,608,276 downwards.
CTAATAATCAAATAATCCATAATAGTAAATTTTATTATGATTTTATTTGCATTTTGTTTGATTTGTGAAATAATCTACCTAAATACCACAATATATAAACATGGAGGAAATATATAAATATTAAATAAAAATAGAGGATATAAATTATTAAATTTGACAACGGACTCTAGAAATTTTACAGTGGCATTTATTTATTCACGCTTTCAATCTCACGAGACGATATTATAACTACACACTTAGTTTAAAGACAGTTTGTAAGGTAAGGTATCTTCACCGACCGTGATGAAAATATGCCAACCTCTATAATTTTAGAAATTATAACAAAAAGAAAAACTTAACAGTCGATATCCGAAAGTAGAATTCAGATTGGGCATCGCATCAAATGGACGCGTGAAGAAATGACGTGAAATATATTACGCAATCTCATGGCGTCTAAATAAAGTCTGCATCCTTTTGTCGTTTATCGCAGTAATTGATGGTAAAACTCAAAATTGTTCGTATTGGCAGCGCCGTCATTAGCTTAGCTGTGATTATTATTAATCTCATAAAAAAATGTATAAAATAATAATGCACCTAATAAAAATCCCGTGAGACTTTTCATTTCTTGCTTTTAAGCTTGCTTGCTCGGCACATCCGCTTTCAATGATATAATTTATTAATTAAGCAATTTTATAGCAACTAATAATATCCTGCCATATTTCTACAGAATAAAAAGCATCGAATAAATAATATCATACAGCGAAATTACCTTTTTTTAATTATTCAATTTTATATGCCTACTGCAACCATACAGTAGCAATCAAATTGAATCTAAAAACTCTATTCAAAAACTATTAAAGAAATATCAGTCACCACTGTCTTCTACTCAAGATTCATACATAATGGTGCACCTTACATACTTCTGAATATTCACACTGCTTTACGTAACTGTTTTTGAAAATTCTAATAGTATCCAAGTTATGTAAATTTTCTGCGATGAAAACAAAACCTTTGTTAATATTCTATTCTAATTGAATAAAATATTGGAGTTATTTGTAGAAATACACACGATGCAAATACCTATAGTCTGATCTGATGTTTAGTCATCAGGATTTCTCATGTCTTATAAATGTGCGAACGTTGGGATATTATTATACTGCCCTTAAGTCATAACCATAAAGAGACATAAAAGTGCGTATAACGGCCGGCATTTAGGATCGTTTTTACTATTGAAAATAAATAATGTATCTCCCACTGATGTTAATATAAGAACGAATTACCGTTTGATCCAATATCTAGGCAATAAAACGATTTATGATTGTCGACATTATAATACTACTTGTATCTAACATACTTTAGTCTTTAGTAACTACTACACAACCACGTTACATCCCCATGATGAGGATTTAGGAAAACAGTAAATTTCATGCGTGTATAAAACAGGACAACGCGAGCATTTACATGACAATCAGATTGGGTGGCTAACCGGACTGCTGAAAAGATGAAAGACATCTTTTGGAAGTTTTACGAACAGTTATAGGTATTTATTTATTTATTTTCTCACAATTCTACTCTTTTTCTTTTTTACAGGCAATTTAAATCATTACATCACTTTTATTCAAAGCTTTTTCGTTGCATGATCCCAATTTAATTTGTAAAATACAAATTTTGAAATTAAAACTAAATAAATATTATTTTTGGAAAAAGTCCTCATTCTCATTTATGAAATAAATTCACAATAGAAACACCTCAACTAGTCTTAGATATAATAATGAATTTTCACCTAGTAGAAGAAATTGTTAGTAAATCTTCTACATATGAGTCTACATCTACCTGACTTCACACCTTGACAGATCCAATTAGTGTTATTAGAAGAATATAAGGACATCCGGTTCAATCAATATGTTATTAATTAGTATTTAATTACTAACAATGATAATTGTATTGGCGTGCTGTCAGGTGGGTACGTATAAATCATATTAAAGGTTGTTGTAGGTAATACACATTGTATTGTACGTATACAATATATACAAGTTTTACATAATACATAGCTACTTAATTGTCATTACTGAATACTGAGTCAACTATATTAATGAGAAATGTTAATAAGAACATGAGAAGGACCTTAATGAGACCCGCACACGAAGAGTGAGGATCACTAGGATTATTCTTCAGTTCAGGATGTACTATAATTGTTAGAATTAAAAAAAAAAGTTTTATTGCCTTGAATTGTGGCTTTATATAATTTTTTTTCATCCTCTAAACAATAATTATAATGAAATTTAAATATTTATGTCTAAATCAGTATATACGTTTTGGTAGTATTTGTATGAAATTCCAAGAAAACTTATTTAATTGATTTAATCGTTAACCTAGAAAACAAAAAAAATATAGTAGATACCTTATGATTATCATGAATGGAATAACAGGAATATTTTCCCAAAACAAAACATGAAACTTTATTAAAAGGACCAAACAAAATACAACCAAGCACAATGTACCTACTACGACGTCATTTCAATTCGTGGAATGGCCTAACAAGTCGAAGGATATGTCTTACAATAAAGCGAAATTTGAAGAATAAAAGAAAAGTTTTTTAGTACATCAGTCATTTAGATCACTTATGATACTAATATTAATACGTAAGATATATCTAGTTACATCAGGGATATAGATATACAAACTGATATTTTCTACTCGTATCAACCCTAGCGATCTACTAAAACATCCTAATGCGATTTAATCTTTCAATTTCTTACTCACAGAAAGAGAAACACAAATAATATCATAAATAATAAAGAAGATAAGTGCGCTCTACAAACATCTATCATAACAAAACCGCTAATAATAACTCTTCATATTGAAGCGATAAAAGAAGAACCTCCATATATAAAGTTGTCGGATGTATTTGTACCGTTTAAAACCATCAAATTGCCATGTAATCATATTTCACTCTTTTTTACTCAACATTATCTAGACACATTTGCCAAAAAACTTATAAAATATAACAGAACCATAAAATACATCGAGTGAGCACTTTATATGATCTTTTCTGAACGAACGATTTGAATTTTTCGCTCGACGGAAGAATGGGCAAGAGTCTTTAACAGGATTAGTTGACCTAAATAAGTAAGACGTGTAATAATATGATGCGAACATTTGCTATGGGGAAACTTTAGACTTTAGACCAAACGAATGGGAAAAGACGAAACAGTATTGACTGAAATGAGATTGTGTTAAATTAACCAAACTTTACCGACTTTTCGGAACAAACTTTTTTATTATTTAAATTGAGCGTTTATTTTAAATACGATATTAAAAATAGATGCTCAATTTCCAGCAACTTTTTTTTTATATTAAGTAAGTAAGTACTTGTTTACAAATAAAATGGGTTGTTTCATTAATTATTAACAAGTTTATTTTTAAAATATAATTAGTTAACAATTAAGAATAAATTTATTAATTTCAATATAGACGTAATATTACAAAGTGAAGTATACAGAATTACTATAACGTGTATTTAAAAATGAAAAAGGGCAATATAGAATTAGGGGTTAGTGGGTTATGAAGATATAAAGTAAGGGATGATACATAAGATATATAAATTAGACGCGTGTAGATGTAATAGAAGTTGTGTTAGTCTCCTCCCTTTATACTATTAATTCAAACATTCCTGTCAAGATGAGGGTGTGGGTGTGGGGCAGGGTTCTGTAGTATGAAATGATAAAGATTCACTGCACTATCTCTCACCTCGTGTCTCAAGTTTTTCCTTGAGCCTTTATCTTACCTACAGACCTGGTCCCGTCCCCCGCGCCCCTCTGTGGCGCCTGTCCCTCTTACCCCCTCGAGAAGGTAACTTGGTTACATGCTGAGGGGAACTATTTTATTGATGAATAGAACACATTTATAAGCGGAAGAGAGATTTAAAGATATTAATCTTCAAATAAAAATCAAGTATAAAAATTGACCTCACGATTTTCCTTACTACTAGTTTCTCCTTTGAATGACTTATGCCCGATCCCACCAACTACCACCTAGGAAGCAGACCCCTAAGGAATTTCCATACAAAACCACAGATAATTTGAGTGATTATTATAACTGTCATAACCTTTAAGGTATAAATCCATACAAAATACAGTATGCAGCTACTTAAGTGAGGGAGATTCTGGGCCGAGATATTTGGGCACCTAACTAAGTAGAGCTGCATGCTGTATTTTGTATGGATTTATATCTTAAAGGTTATGACAGTTATAATAATCACTCAAATTATCTGTGGTTTTGTATGGAAATTCCTTAGGGGTCTGCTTCCTAGGTGGTAGTTGGTGGGATCGGGCATTAAGATAGCAATTCTAATATTTATTGTCTTGGGTAAGTACTCAAGCAATATTTGTAGGAAATAATCACTACATATTTTTAGATGTACTACAGGTACTTACATCTTTTTAGGAATCTTGAAAGTACAACAATTTACCTTAGTTTCAGACAGTACTGAAAAATCTGAAAATTATTTCCGAAATAAACTTAATGTTAACAAGAATTCTCATATTAAAACTTTCAATTGAATTATTTAACTTTACGGCAAGGTTACGGAAAGACTTTGTTTTTTCTTACACTCACTCACGCAGACAAGAGAACGAATTCCACGAAGTGTTTCTGATGTATTTACTTGTAGGATGTAGAATTTAAAGTTTCCACGTGGTGTAGTAGATGAATAGAGAACTTTCATACATCTCAGTACCTACCTTAGAAAGGAAATGAATATGTAAAGTGGTACACACACTACTACATACCACCAGACATCATAGTGAACAATTTACAAATCAAAAAGGTCTTAAACTGAATTTCAAATTTGAAACAAAAATCTGCTTTGGGTACTTGTGAGATAAGGGCGATGAAAGCTCGCAATGTTGCAATACTTTTTTGATAGAAAATTCACGTTTTCAGGGGTGAAAGAAGGCGCCGGGAATCCTACGGTAGACATATTCACGGGAAAACTTGCTAACGCCACCGTGAAAAACTTTTCCTCGTTTCAATCTTTTCTCAGATATACGAGTAGGAGGTAGTATGTATTACTCCGACTGAAACACTCATCCGTTAATAACTATCGTTAATCCGAGACTTGCGTGAATTATTGTTACAATGTTTTAGTGCTCTAGTGTTCTTCCATTCTCTATTATCTAACATACTTACCTACCTACAACTACCAGTACAACATCTCGTAACGAAGAAATATTGCTTCAGAATATTGTAATTTTATTTAACTCTTATTTAATTAATACAGACGTACAGATTATATGACAAGTAAAAATGTTTCAAGGGGAACATCATAGGAAAGTTTTTGATTCAGAAATAAGGAAAATCTGCTTTATCAACAACCTCCAGATGATTTATTACATAGTTCAAAGTTCAGTATCTGATGTAGAATAATAGTATGTACTCTATTAAATGACTATAGATTGAATTACTATAGGTATTCATGTAACATGTCTCGTATGTAAAGTATACTGTTTCTATGCACATTGCACATGTACATATACAAGTATGTGGGTAATGTTTTGCCTACTTTACAACAGATTACGAGAATAATGACAAATTACACGCGACTTTTTAATGATTCACAGTGGGCGAGCTTTTACTAAATCGATCACATTATTAATTCACATTCTGTTTCAATGATACTCGTACAGCCGTAGTTTTTCTATAAAATAATAATAGATTAATTCAATACTGAATTGCACTAACCCTCTCACTACCAGTGTCCTTCCTGGAGGACACGACGCAAAAACAAATAAAATTCATTTGAAGCAAAGTCTCATACTTAATCCATGGTAAACTTATTATATAATGTTTATTGCCTATAACTAAATATGTTTTACCAGTAAATAACTACCAGTGTCCTCCGTGGAGGGCATGGGGCGAAGTCCTAAACGGAAAAACGAAAAAAAAATTTTTTGTTCTAAATTCATATAAAAATATATAGATATTAAATCCATAGACAAAAAAATTCTCTATTATATTCTGGTAGTGAGAGGGACATGAAGCGATCGATGGATTCGTTTTGTCTTTGCTTCTCTGCCTTGAATGTGTTATCTCGATTCCAGTAGAAATAAAATACTTAACAAATCAATCAATTTATTTGGTACCTGGCGAGTCAGCGCCTGGGTCATAAGTTTGATTCAACCACTATTGCTTTATCAGTTAGTCATTTTCTCTTTAACCGTTGGAACCTATCTTTAATTATTTAATAGTGCATGCTCTAGCCAGGCTTCTACCATATTGTAACTCAAAATGTGATTTAGATATTCTATCTCGAATATCATTTGTCCAAATGTCCACATACAAATAATTGTAAAGTACAATCCCAGCTGTACTGAAGGGAATAAGAGGGCAAATAATGTATTACATTGCAACACTGTGTCCCACACTTTATGTACCGTGATGAGGTAATAGCGTGCACTGTACAATAAAATTTTCTATATATTTTAAAGAAGAATATTAATTATGTGTTTAACATATCATTAAATAAAGATTCCTATTAATGTCTAATGTCTTGTGCTTAAAATCGGCAATCGCGACGTAAAACAGGGTTACTAGAGAAGTATGGTTGATATTATTGAGTCGCCGAAGCAAAACGGTAAAAGAATTTATGAACAAATTAGGCGTTTAAAGCGATTATAAAAGGTGTATAATTGATAAATATAATTATGATAAGTGTTGGTAGTAAGAGTGAGGGTGAGATGTGAAGAGATGCCGGTGGAAGTAGTAGCAGAGAAGAGGGGTTAGGTGTGTCACAAGATTTGATAGTCAGCTAAAGGGCCTTCATCATAAAATTATGCTGTCAACGCAAATGACAAATTGAATTACGCGAGATATTTGAAAGATTACAGGGAGAAAGTGTTCAGGAGCGCGTTATTTAGCATATTATTATTATATCGGGACTCGTGACGGTATACAGCACTCCGTGACTGGTGGAAATCTGTCTATCTACTTACTTATAATATAATATGATGTATTTCCATTTTCCCTATTATGTCTCTTCTATGCTAAATCACAAGTAAAGATATAGAATTTAGATTACATAACTCTGTAACTAAATTGAAGAGTAACTCACATTGAAATCAAATCAACAACGGGATATCAATCAGAGATTTCGTATCGAATTTCCATTTTTTTACATAATTGTATTTAGGAACGATACCATGATGGATGATGGTATAATAGATAATCTATATACAGATATTAGTTATTTAAGTCGATGGCAAAAAGATCCCTTTGGGCAGTTTGGTCACGTTATTAAAGGAGAACTAGGTAGGTACCAGGCGCGAAGCTACCTAAGAAAACGATTCCCATCGAGTTACTTTTTGGATAAAATGATAGGTATAATAGTGTCTAATTTGAAGTAATCCAGTAAGAAATGTTAGCCCCGGCTTCCCTTCTGCAGAGATCCACCCTTCGCCACTGGTAGGTACTTATCCTAAAATAATATAGCAAATGCATAACGTAATACATTTGAGACATTTAGTCTATATTTAAATTCAAATAAAGTTACAATTACTTGATTATATGTACTTGGCTCATATATCTACATACGAGTATATAGTAGCAAAATATATTTAACCCCAATGTCTATTGCCTACAAGGTAGCTTTAAAACACTCAAAGCTGCGTTGGAATTAACACCTTCGTCATTAATCTAAGACCTTCGTATTAATGTAATAAATCCAATCACCTAGAATAATTTGGGTGGGGACATCTAAAAATAGATAGTAATTGTTGGATATATTTAATTATTTTTACATTGCAACGAATTGCTCATCGTTCGTTTGTGATAATTCTTGGCGTAGCGTTGGGAAAATGTAGCGATTTGACATCGCGTCGCCGTCGGGTCGTCATAAAGCTCGCGAAGTAAGTTAGTAGGTAGGCATCTCAAAAGCTCAACTAACACCTGTCAGCATCTTACAGCACAGATTAACCTAATCAAGTGTTCAGCCTATTCCCAACTCTTGATGACATCACTGATTCAATTTAATAAACGACACCTACTTACTTTATAATATTAACCAAAATAAATTTACCTTAAAATCTAATAATAATAAATTGTAACAAGAGGAAGACTTCACCAAATGACATTATCACTAACTTGTAGGGCGAATGTATTTTGTGAAAAAATATTCCACAACTAGAAGTGAAATTTTATTTTCATTAATTGACGTACTTCAAATTAAAACTTTGGTGATTCAGGGTTTCTCAAATTTCATGCCGTAGGCTCCCGTACTGATTTAAGAAAATACAATGTAAAATTATCACTAATTTAAATCTAAAAAAATATTCCATTTTTTTATCAGGATCTCATATATCCGATCTAAACTATGAGGCACCTAAACAGTATACGGTAGAATAGACTGATGGCTACTTTGTTCTCTAATGTTCCTTGTGTGGAAACATATTTCTAATGCTCTGATACCACTGACTATAATTTTTCACACTTGGAATTTTCTCTATGCACCATAATACCTGTAGTAGATACAATACAAGAATACTCGTAGTAGTTCCACGGATTTAATGGCACAAAGAAATTCAGCTACTAATAATTTGATAATTTGAACAGAACGAACAGAGCGAGATATGGGTTTTTATATACAGCATCAAGGGCATACAACGACTTACCAGATGATATAAAGAAAATTTCAAATATGAGACATTTTGGTAAAGCATTGAATATATTGGGTGTTACATTATTTTGAAAATTTAAGTGTATTTTGTCCCCCTTATACCAGCTTCATATAAATATGCTGTCTGGGGGTGGCATATTAAAATTTGTGTCTTAATAATGTGTATTTATAAATTACTCAAAATAAGTATTTTGAGAAATAAACCGAATTGAAATTGAAATTAAATTGAAGCAAATGTAAATCAAATACAAGGAAATATTAAACGTAGATAGGTGCCCAATATAGAATATAATATACCTGCTTAAGTCGTGACTAATTATATTTAATTAGTTGCGTGTTTAATACTATTAAAGTGTACCACCTATTGAATAAATTATCTATAACTATTTATCTAGTGTTAGTATGAGGTACATTATAATATAGGTAGGTGCTAATAGAACCCCTTGGTTAACCTACTGCCTCATAATACAACTCACTTATACTATTCATTTACATAATATTAGCACGGTTTTATAACTAGTCTTATTATTGAATATTATTGAAGTTTTGATTGATTCAAATGTTTGACTATTAAAAAAACATTAATGAATAAAAAGCATTATGCGAATTAAGAAAAGAAAAACTATATTGCTGACTATTTGTATTTTGAGTATCTTCAGAGATCAATTCGTTAATTAATTATTAATCTATTCAATAGCTTAATCGGTATGTCGGGAATTCCTGAAAACTAAGTTGAAGCTCGCTAAACGCAAGCATGAATTGTTTGTATAGTTTAACAGTAATTGCTGGAATTTATGTATAAGACGTTTCTTTGTGTGTGTGACGTGTTTTTTGATGTTGAGTGTACTGTACACTGTACAGCTGATATACAGGATACTTGAATACATCATAAGTGAGAAAGAATAGTGTACTCGTATGATATAAAAATGAATACCCAGAGCAGGCCTAGTGGGGCTATAAAATCCATTAAGTACTTTATTTTTATTTTTTGTGAATATTTAGATAATAAATAAAAAATATTAACGACAATAAAAATTTAAATAAACTGTTTTTTTATGCATTTCACGGAAAAAAATGTGATAGTTCAGTTAGGTATTCTCGATCCAATTACCAATTACCCGTCATAACTGAAAGGAACAAAAAAATAAAAACATTACCTACACGTAAACGAAATTAAAAATCCGTTCTCTGTTGAAAGGAAGCCTCTTTAAGAATTCCAAAGAATAAGGGGGTGAGTTTTTCACATTGAATAAGTCAATAACAATATCCAATCAATTGATACATTATGAGTACAAAGTAGGAGTACTAATATGTAGAAGGAGTCTATTGAGTATTTATCGATAACATCATAATATCCTTCTCACTAACAAGTCGTCTCTTCCTGTAATATATTAGGCAGGTTATTAGGAAACACATTGAAACATCCACCATTCAAGTGTAAGCCATGTTTACTAAATTGTATGAAATAATATGTATGGTACCTATCAAATTTATGTAAACGTTTTCTATAGAGCTTTTATACAATCTAATGATCTATGTGGCATTTTGTATACCTTTTCCGATATACTAAATTTATTAATAATAATGTTTTATATGAATGTGCGGTGTATTTGTTGTATACTGCTCCTTTGAACATATTTCTTCGTAAGTCTTATTAGGTAGGTATATTTGAATATATGTAGCTAGATAGGTACTTACTCATCACCCGGTCCTCCTTTTCTTGCTTTTGTAAAGGTTTCGATAATGAGGCACACACCTCTTCCAAACATAAATGAAAACATTTTTATCATAATACGCAAATTGGTTAATTTATTTATGTCATACACGGCTTTCGCCAATAATTACAGAGCATTTCGCGTTAGAAGTCCCCTGGTGCAAACTTGGTTTAGTATTGCTTGATGTGATAATAAGATATGGTTATATTTTTTAGCTACTTTAAAATTATATTTTAGAACTGTTGTTGACAAAAAATTGCCAATTTTCGAATTATTAGAATAAACTGGCAACATTTTTTCTAACATGTGATGGCGGTTTAAAAGGATTATCGGAGTATTTTTTTCTTTTTCCAACCCGCAAAACTTTCCTGCCTTTAAAATGATTTCTCTAGCGCCGCTTTGTAATATTTTCGGCATTGTAGGTTACTTGTAAAAGATACAATGTGAGAATATTGGGAACCTTTGACAGCTCTTACGACAAGATTCGACAATCAGGGCTACCAACAATACAATCTAAACTCCACTTGCAGGTAACGTCAGAACGGTGGTCAAGACGGATGGTACGGATAATAGGCGTGTCTATTATTAATTAGTACAATTTTTACGATGTACAGACCAGAACTAATTCAAATATTAGTAGAATTTGAGGATGAAACAATTGTGATTTGTGTTACGCATAAAAAAATAATCGTTATACACACATCGCCCGTCGTTGTTTATTTATTTATTTATTACTAGCTGTATTTCCCGTGCTTCGCAACGGCTAAAATTGTGTACGGGTGGTGAAGTTACATCGTCTTAGAATTAAATACCTAATGGAATAAATTTTTGGCATATAGGAAGGAATATATTTGTTTTACCTAGTAAAATTATTTTTTATGTATATAGGATTCTGCTAAATTCAAATTTCACAAAAAGATAGTAAAAAAAATAAGAAAAAAGCGTTGGGTATGGAGTGGGATCGAACTCGTACCCTCGCATCGCATAACACTCAATTTAAGTTAAGTACGCTAGCCCCTACACCACGCGAGTCAAAACAGATGACGACAGAAAGCGCCGCGGAGCAAATGTCAAAACTATTTTTTAATTATTATAGACACATTTTTAGTCAAACAGAAGTATTTGTAGAGCAAAAACATTGTATAAAAATAATCCTTAGATGTATATCCTAGTTCTAGATTATGTAACGACGCAAACAAATTTAAAAACCATATTAACGGGACTACTTTAAATGGCTTCTTTCATTTTCATACTAACTTGATAGAATTCGGTATCTTGGGAAAATTGATAATTTTACCAAACCACGATACAAATCATATATTTTAATAGCCTATGTTGAAGCCGAGATTCCATTTATAAGTTTATTTAATAGATGGATGTCTAAAATCGTCTGGTATTAATGTTTACTCCGGACGCGAATCGTCATTTTTTTTCAGGTTCTTTCCCGAGTCATTTATGATTCATAGATGGCGGTAGTGATGTTTTATAAAATCAGAAATGAAATAAAAAATCATTATAAATCGATAATTCCCTTTGTTGCACATATTTTTATCCAAAATATCAATACAATCTCGTGCAAAGTCAGTGGCGTATACGAATATCTACTTTTTGTATTGTACGTATATAATTAAAACAAAATTAAATTAGGTGCAATGCGAAATGTTTTTTGTAAACAGTATATATACAATTTTCAAAATAACGTTCCGATGTGATTGTGACGGCGTTTTGTCAAATACCCAACGCTGCCGAAAATCCACAATTATTAAGGAGATGCTTCATCCACATGCTCGCCGAACCTCCACGTTTTTTTGTGTGAATGATTAAAAAGACGTTAACCGTCGATTACGTATTCAATCCAAGACAATCACCCCGTCCGCACGTCTTTTTACTCATTCACACGAGCGTCGGCGAGCGTGTGGTAGAGGCATTACAAGCACTTGTACAGATAATATACATACATAAATATAGTCAGTGAATCAATTAAATCATCTGATTTCATTCATACATCATCTAATTCTAATACACATTAGCGCACAACTAGTCCGTTCTTATAAAAATAATCAGATACAATTGAAAGTCACAAAAAATAATCAAATACAATTGAAAGTCACAATAAAAAGACATAGTAATCAATAAAAAAAATACATGCATACATAGACACAACCATATTGTGGTGATTGATATCTTTATTTATAGGTGTATTGTATAAGTGAGGCTAAGAATGTGTTGCGTGTCCTTTGATAAGGAAATACTCTCATATCATTATATTGAGAGAAAAGGCGTGATGGTATGAACGGGTGTATAAATTATAAAAATAATTTTGGCATAATTCATAATTTAATACGTAACCTTTCATAATAGTATGAACATTCCCTTAAACAAGCAGAATACAGAAAGGTAAAGTCAGCATGTTCACTTCATACAAGGATACTATAATACTCTCTCAATGTTCTCACGGTCGGTGCCAGAAAGTTTGAAAAACTCAGTGTAAGGGAATGCACTATACGTACACGTACATAGTATCGCACCATACAGTTACTTACTACAATATCCAGCTAGGTAATGTTGTACTCGTATATGTGAAGAGAGATACGAAAAGATGCGAGTCTACCATTCACGAGTACGTAAATCCGGAAAACTGTAAAATATAGAGCAAAGTAACAGTTTTCTAGGGACCTATTATGATAATTAGTAAAAACTTATTAAAAATTTATTGAATCGAAGGCAGTGTGTACCGTTCAAAGAATTTTATTTAATTATAATAATATGTAGGTAGGAGATCCAGAGGTAGACCCAAGCGCAGGTGAAGGGAAGTGGTGAGGCAGGACATGAGAGAGAGTGATGTTCTACCGGAGGATGCGCAAGACAGAGCGAAGTGGCGGCGAAACATAAGAAAAGCAGACCCCACCACCATGTGGGATTAATAAATGCTAAGGAGAAGAAGAAGATAATAATATGTACGACATCCGGAGATGGTGGTTCAGGGTGGATGATGCAGAGACCTCATCAGGATCAAGGTAGGCTACCGTTTATTATAGACCCATCTACACACAAATGAAGCAAAAATTCAAAATCAGAATTATCAAACCCTTTCCACCAAAAAGGGCTTTCAGCAAAATAATAAGACCAAAGAGACGAGTGATGTACATCGATGGAAGGGAGACTGAGTACAGATAGTAAAAGAGCATCATGGACCAGAAATTCCAGGCTTAGGATCGGGAGGAATTCCAGAAGATTGTCGCCAACAACTAGAAGAAGTTTTCTTTCATATATGAACTTTATAAATTTATATAAGTAATTAGGTGTAGATTCACACTTTTGAAGAAATAGTGCAGTAATTTTGCAATTAAACACTTATGTTATTAAATCAATCTCCGAATTCTATGTCAACATCATTCTGAGTTGTTATTTGCGTTTCAAGATAATACTTTGTGATATTGCATAAGAATATAAAAAATTGAAACATTTTATCAAACAGGTTTTTCAGATAATATTTAGGACTTTAGATTTATCCCAAAATATAATTATATAATATTTTGTAAGTATGAGTCTATTTTACCTGTGAAAGGTTGTGGAAAACTGTAATGTGATAGTAATGGGAGAGATGGAAGGTTTTCAGGCAGAGAAGTGAGGTGGGCACCCGGCACTAGTAGGTGTAGGACGTGTAGGTGTAATTGTGTGAGGGGGGATGGGCGCCACATCCAACGTGGCTGTAAATTGTCGCGGTGTCAGCGTCACCGCTCACCGGCGCCCAACAGACGGCGCCTAAAGGTGCTTTCTCTCCTCAAACCGAGCCGATCCAACCTTTTCACTCAGGTTAAATTACTATAATAAAAAGAGAAAACTTTATATACACTACCTTGTTCTTACTTGTGTCATTTTTGTCTAAATCTGCTAAACTTTTAGTCGGTAATTTCATCACTTTGTGGAGAATTGTCATTTATAGATTTGAAACTATTCGTTTTGCTAAAAGACTTTTGAAATATTGTCACATATTAGGGCAGACTGAAAATATCTTATTATTTGCATTAACTACTTACATTGCAATAAAATTAACTTAAAAAATAGTGAACATGTCAGAAAATGCATTATTGAAAAGTAGCGGGTATAGGTTTAGACAAAAGTTTAAAATTTTTAGTTTTGTCAATTCTTCACCCATCTTTTCCTCCAATACGGACACCAAAAATTATCTATGTGGCCCTCCATTCTAAGTTTATAAACGTTAAAATGTTAGTATAAAAATATAGCCGCTTTAATAAACAGTGCATTGTTAAAAATACAAAATGTATATTCACATCACTCTACACGTATTATTATTACAAACAGAAGGCTTAAACAAATTAAAGTAAATATATTTACAAAATACGTTGAAAGTTTAGTTAGGTGGTTTTACAATAAAAAAATAGCGTGGTGTAGGTATATTGTTATAAGTTATATATAATATAGAGGCGAGTTTTAATCGCACAGTCGTACGAATACTCGTACATACATAAGTCATCGGCAAAACATTAATTTATTCACCACGTACAATTTTCATTTGGTCTGATTTATTAAAAGTAAGGGATGTACGCATAAAACGAAAAGAAACAATAATAATGTGACATTGGAAAATAACGACAATCCAAACTTTGTAACAAAAAAAAAGTAGGATGGTGACCTAAATAATAATAGATAGGTAGGTACCATATCTAATATAAATGAGAAAATTTACAAAGGTAGATTTTTATTAGGGACATAATTCTATAACTATTTGAGGACGAATTAAATTTATTAGCGTTTCTTGTATAGTTTTAGTCTATTCCGCCGCTTCACGGCCGGAAATATGAGAAGTTTTGTAAGAAAAGGGGAGAGGAAATGTAAAAAGATGTCACATTTTACAGAAAACGATTGTGTAGTGGGAGAAGTAGATAGAATAGTAGATCAGGGAGAAGGGGAGGGGGGGGGAGAAGGGGGGGAGGAATTAGGGAGGTTATTTCACTTTCAATTAATATCTCGACACAATAGTTACAACTAACTAACTAATTTGTACTCGTATACTACTCGGAGATTTTCATTTCACTTGTGTTAAAATCTAAACTAATGAAGATCATTACATTTAGCAGTGATTTATCATCTTAAAACCTCCCAATAATGATTATTATCATGGTACGTTTTCCTTCGTGTGTAATTCATCGAATTATCGCCGAATAGTTTTAACTTATATTTATTATATTAAAATAGTTTCATATTTTAAAAGTTCGGGTATCTTCATAAGAAAAACGAGGTTTTTCAGACCTTGGATCTCGACAAACTTACTAAATATGCTTTTGAAAAAATAGGGTATATAGTTGAACCATCTAGTGAATAACTGTAAAAGATCTTTAATACCTTGTACAGGTTTCTCATAAAAATGAAAAATACATAATTTTTTTCCCGAATGTCGCAAAGCAAAAATTGTTTTATGTAGGTATTAATAATATGCATTAAATTCTAGTAAATGACCTGTTTTTTTTAATGTAGCAAAATTAACACAACATAGGCTATTTTTAAAATCCAATCATGCGACTGTTCATGCGATTTTCAATCTTAACATCGTGGGAAATGAAACATCGTACCCTTCCCCTTAAGAATTCACTGAATTATTGCAGTTTTTGGTAAGTGCTAAGTACCTACATAAAAATACAAATAAGGATAAAATGGCCAATGGGTGGAGCCACTGTAAAAGTGATATTTCTCAGTCAACCCAGTTAACGCTTCGAGGAAAATTTAAACGTCAATTGCAATTTGTGCATTTCACGGGAATTTTGCATTTAGTAAATACTGTAATTATGATAATAATAAAAGTCAAATATCGAATAACAAGGCAATATGTATTATTGTATATATATGCAAGTAAAGAAAGACTATTTATTGTGTATGAAAATTGATTCGTCGTGGAATAAAATTCATCCATGGAATAAAAATGAATTTATCGTAAAATAAAAGTTAGCAGAACAATAAAAAACTTTAAACTTCAACTTTCTGTCAATTTTAAGCTGACAATAATAATTAATATACTTTCACGCTGTTATAAATACAAGTAGTTAGATGACAACCTCTCGATATTATTATTCAACAATTAATTGCAGTTACATAAAGTTTTTATAGAACAACAAGAAGAATCAAAATCAAATTTGGAGTTTTTTTTGGCTTACATTGTTTTTTTAAGGCATCAAGCACAGGGCATGCAATCTTACACACTCAATCCACAATTATCTAACAGGATCATTTGTTAGAAAATAATGAGAACTTTTCGTTATTTTTACTAAGCCTAAAATAAAATAAACCAAATATAATATGTAGATAATATAGAATCAGAATTGTAATAAAATTCCCGAAGCTTTTTCTCTCCCCTCACACGACACTCATTCTTATGGTAGCATATAAATTGCAAACATTACAACTTAGAAAATTGACTAAAAAGAAAACTTTTAGAACATAATCGAAAATAACTTACAATCTTCATAATAATATTGAAACGGTGAAACGAAGATTGTGAAAAATTACAAAAATTCTATCATCTTGAAAATTTTATAGATTTTATTCACGCATCATTTGTTAGATGTACCAGCAGTAAAGTATTCTCACAAACGAATAATGAATAGTGGTGGTGGGTATAAAAAGGGGGAATGTATATCTGTATAAGAATAGCTCGTCATTGAGAGGGTAGTAGTGTCATTTACGAATTAGCTTCCGCCTTGGCCATCAAGCAACCCGCAAGCAATTGGTTACTTTTTCTACGTGGTGCCGTCTGGCGCCAGATCAAGATATTATCATTACCTTCACAACGTAACTGTACTATGTCCATTGCATACCAAAAAATTATACAAGATACACATACCTATTATCTACACAAGAGGTGAAATAGACAAGCACCTAGTCAGTCAGGAAATGAAGAAAAATCATTATGCATTAGGAAATTGACATTTAGATTTCTGTGAGAGTAAAATAAAAAAACATACCTACCTACCAATTAAAAATTAATCCACAGTGACAAAAGTAAGTCATTTCCTTTTTAATATTTATTATTTATCTACGAATATCTAACGTCCTACCCGCCTGCGAATGATTTTAGGTCGTGCAGTTAAAAAGGAAAGAGCGGGGGAAAAATGTTAAGACAATATTTTACTCTTATATCAACAGTAATGTTAGGAGTGAGCAGAAGGCCTTGAGTATTTTAAAGCACATGATGTTTCTGTGTATTATTAAGTACTCGTAAAGCACATGATGTTTCATTAAAGGATTTTATTGTCCTAGTGACTAGTTCGATTGGCAAAGCTATGATCATACTAATTAGTATAATTATGGCTTCGCCAGCTCAAACAAGTCTCTATTAAAATCCTTTGATAAGACTTCCACGTGTTTTATTTAACACAACATTTACATGTAAATAATGGAGTTTTATTCGCACGGCAAATAACGAGAGTTTTCGTGAAAAAGGGTGTGCCCTCTAGCGATTTTCGAAATCTGGTTAAAGAACATACACGTATTATCAGATAGGTATTCTAAATATCTAGGAAATCATGATTATGCTGTCGGATTTTTGGGGCACCGTTTGATGGATTATATCCTTCTGAACGGCGTGGAGCAAATTACGTTTCAATATATTTTTTCTAAACATAATTAATTTTGCAAAAAATAAATAGTAAGCAAGTGAAATTTTGGATTTTGGATTTAGGACACACATCTCATGAAGGAATTTGGCCAGATCTACGTTGAACTTATGAATGATTCAAATCAATTACACACGCGGAGAAATTCAAGGAAACCACAAATCAAGTAAAATAAATGTTATATGATAAAAGACGCATTTTTCATATGTCAAATAAAAATCGTAGAGATTGGACGCGACTTCGATCTCCAACAACTTACTCCACTTATAAGCATACGTTCGTAATGTACTCGAATATTACCTACCTAATTATTGTATCTTTGCACTGCTTGTGTAGATTTTTTTTTCGTTAAATGAAACATCTATTGCAGGGCCGGATCCACTAGTTTTTGCGCTGTGGTGCAAGAAGAAAACTTGCGCCCCCCCCCATCCTCCAACAATGCATCACCAATTAGTTGCGAAAGCGGATAACATCCTAATTAATGGTTGGATACCTCGCATGTTTTTAATTTAATAATTTAATTTTCAATATTTAAGCCTGTTAAATGATAAAATTGCGAACATCCCTATTTATCATTGGCTATTTACCTGGATCTTCGAAATCACAGAGATTTTGGAATGTAGATTGCGATGTACTCGCTTCTGGAATATTGTGCTGAGATTGAGAAATTTGATGAAGGGATGTATTTTGATGGCAATTTGTTTCCATAAAATTATCTATTTGTTTCCATGAGGATGGAATACTTTGGATGGAATAAATAGTAGTCTGAATACTAATTGAAGACGTATCAACATTGACTGGATTAGAAGGAAATAATTTACATATAGTAATGGGGATCTGTTTCACTTTTTCGTCAATTTCTCTTTGTAACTTGATGTTTCGGAACTGTGCCCCAGATAATTTCTTTTTGGGCTGAGAAGACATTGTAATAATAATAATGAACAAACAATCCAGGAAATTAAAACAATATTGAAAATTATTCGAACACCTGCACCTCAAAACAACGTAGTAGATGTAGATGATTTATTTACAAATATCGAACTGTAAATCAATCTTAATTAAACGAATTAATTAATCTAATAATTACTCGTCAATATCAATTTACTTACTTGTTTGCTGAAATAATTCTCTTGACCATCAAGATGCGTTTACTTCACGAATATTAAAAAAAACTTTTGAGTGAAGTATGCAAGAAAAATCAGAATATTATTATTCACAAAATACTTACTGTAAAACCTTCTTAGACTTATTTTCACTTCGATATCAGAAAATCATTATCTAAAACTGGAACTATCAGAAATATCTAAAATGATTAATATATTGTTTGATAGAATGATCTATAGATCCTAGAAGAAACTGAACGCCTTAAACGTACGCCACAAACACCAAAATACAACGAAATTATCAAAAAACTGACAAAAACCAAAAGCACAGTCGTCTTACCGCACAACCCGTTAGAAAAATTATTAAGAGTATTATTTTACAAACATTAAATCGCAAATTTTTAATTACTTCGCAGTACTTCGCACAGAATCTGACATAACTAGTACTGGGATAATAGAATGAAATAATCGAATAATTCGATCACCAGTATTATTAAGATAATCAAATGTCATTCGATTATCATTTTAATGATTAAAACGATTAAAAAAATAAATATCTATATAACGAATCATTGATTATCTTTTTTATTCGACAAGTCAATGTTTTATTACAATTACCCAAAAGCGGGATTTTCTCCCTACTCTTTATTGCGATAATCGACTTTCAATTATTCAATTATTGGGGTTACCCCATCACTAATCAAAGACATTGAAAAAATCGTACCAACTTTCAAATACAAAAACATCTTTAATTACGTACGAAATTCATACTGGTGCAAGCAACCAAAAACAATCAGCTAAAAAAAACCAACAACGATATAGGGTGTCACAGCTATTATCTCTATGTTTGCGGTCGCGTTTAGCGGAAATCAATGTATTAGTGTGATGGTATTGGGCACCACCCAGTAGGAACAGAATACACATACATGAACACGCATTTGTATACGTATATATGATGTTGGTGCGAGATGTAGTTTCTACAACGTCCGACGTGTGGCGTTGTAGGTCTTACTTCATTACTTACCGATTCCCGCGAATTACAAACAATATAGTTAAGTACAGACTCTGAGAATATTATTATGCATTACTATGTATACGCTTTGCGCCCTCATACACTTTAATAGACTTTACGCCCTGGTGGTTTGCTCCATTTGAACCTAGGTAAGATCCGGCCCTGATCTATTGAAGGCTTCCTTTACTTTATTTATCAAAACACCCGCAGTCTAGTGGTTTATTATTTAGTACGTGTTCTCTTTATAATTCAGGATTATATAAAAAATAAAATCTAGCAGAGGCAGGAGAAATATCGAATTAATTTCTATAATATTGTGATATTTAAGAAGACAAAAAGAGCTTTTTATTGTGTGTTCCTTTTACAATTCAAAAAAAATCCTACGATTGTTGTCATTTGAGTACGGATTTTCAATATTAAATCATTTTATCTCACGATGTGTTTCATGGAATCTTTCTTGTATCTCAAAAGAAATTGGCTGAGATATAAATAAGTAGGTGGGTAAAATATATTCTTTTATAATACAGTGACACCATTAAGAGAGGCAGAAGTTTTTCAAAGAGAAAGATCCCCCTTGATATAAGTTAAAACAACCTATCGCTTCTGAATATCTAATATATTGATGGATACGTTGTATCTGGGAGTCTACTTAGTACCTACATTCAATGCTTCAGAAACTCTCCTAAATCTACAAACAATTTAAAAAAAAACATTTTTTAAAAAATCACTATAATACATTTGTAAGGTTGCACTAAATCACCTATGTCCATGAATCAGTTTTATATAGGAGAACTCTTAAAACTACTTACGTATTTTGGGAAAATATGGGGTAGTATTCGGTTAGGACATAGATTATTAAAAATCAAATATCTATTACGATCAAAGAGAAAAATAACTTGCATCCTATACAAAAAACATGTAGGACGTAGGTATGCAATAGTGGTTGCATGAAACCTAAAATCCAGGCGCACGACCGTCGGCCATAAAATCTACATTTAGTCCATTTAGTTTTTAATCAATGTTGACAATACGATTTACTAAAACAGTGGATATTTCATACCCGTTTTTTTATGGCAATACAACATTCAGGCTGCATTTGATTAATTACAAATAATATGCATAATATATAATTTGTAAATTAATTATGGTATAACATTCTGGGTGAGATATTGTATACAAATATAAGATTATGATAACCAGTTTGATAGCTGATTGTCAAGGCCAGTGGAATATGAAACATGCTAGGATTGCCAACTGAGGCACTAGTATAAATCTCACGTATCTTTTTTTCAGTTGGTGTTTGAGTTAAAAGTTAACAAGAGAAGATGGTCGACTACCGGTACTATATACTAGATGGTAGTTGGTATCGGCTTTGATGTTTATTTTTTGTAAATTCAAATTTCCCAGCGTGTTTCTTTATAATATCAGGTGAATGCTAATATTACCAAAGACCAACAGAATAAATTATACTCAAAAATGTCAAGCTTTAAATAATATATTGGATGTACATCACGTGAAATCACAAATCTGAATACTTAGGTGCCTACCTAATTCTCCAGGTTATTTCTGTAATAAGAACGCCCTTTTCATATATTATATTATGAAATGTTCCGTCTTCAAGATAATAAGTGGCATAATATTATAGTCTCCATATACTCGTACCTACATATACAATAATACATGATGATATCAATACACAGATATGATGGATTGTCGGCTAAAATCGAAGTTATGGACTGCAAATTTCTACGTCACTGATAGGAGAAAAAGATTTGGGCAGATGAAACATGTCTTTTGGGTACATACCTCCGCCTACTGCCTACGTCGTATTAGGTAGGTACTTGAGAATATACGCAAGACAAGATTTCGTGGATTCATAACTGTTTTGCATATGAAATAAAGTATTTTATTATTATTTATTATTATTATATGTCCACCGAACTAGACTTTCGTATTCTGTCAACTTTTGTATAGATAAGTATTAAAAATCTAAATTGAAAAATATTTTTTTAGAGATAATTACCCATCTCCTTTCATTATTCACTGAGCAATACTTATTAAGTATTGCGCACAATATCCATATATCCACAATATAATTTGTAATTGGATAGGTGGGTATACTTGTTGGGTAAATGTGGTATAATAGGTAATATAAAAATTATACAAATTTAATAGCATTTTCACGAGTCGCTTGTGCTTAGTTTTATTTCAAATACTTGTATATCTATATAATAATTATTTATTTATTTATCGTATGGCCAACATCACGCCTATATCATATAATATATTAATAATAATATTGTATTTATATAGGTATTTCAGCTGTTCAGCGTATGATAATGTGAAAATGTTACGGGCAGAATTACAAAAATCGGACATTCTACTCCCAGGCAGTTTACAATAAAGTTAGTACATATATACACGTCGAGTTTTATCACTCTATATGAAGGCCTGATGTTATTCTTATTGTATTTTAATATTTAATTCATATTCCTGTAATCAAATTATTGTAAACTGTCGAACGTAGTAATAAAAATGTGACAGAAAAGGGACGACTGCCTGTTTAATTCGCACTTATGCCAGAGCCACAAGGTGCGAATAAAGCAGGTAGTCGTCCCTTCTCGGTCAAATTTCATGACTGCGTTCGACAGTTTAAAATAATTTGATTTCAACACCCCTATTTTAATGCTAAAATTGAAAGATTATGTTCCACTTCCGCGCAAAAACTCATAAAATATCAACTAAATCAGGGCTGCACATCGGGAAAATTTTCAATAACAAAAGTGACACGAGTACCTACATACCTACTCTTATCAATAAAGTCGAAACATACTCGTATTGTTTGTTATTTCTAGTCCTAATTGTTACAAATATTAAATTACATACTTAATCTATAAAAATGCCCTTTTAACCGCACTTCCAAATCGTACTTTTTTATGCTTGGATCATCTGTAGTTTGCCTGCATTCGATAAATTCTCCGTGACTAATGGATAGGTATAGTAGGTATGCTATGTTTAAGTATGTGTGTGTATGTATGCGATACATTCATACTACACACTATACAGGAATACACACACACAGCCGCAAGTATCTACTACGTAGTCGTAGTGGTCGTGAGTGAACAGAGTTGCTAATAACGTAAAACTAGAATACAGTAGTAGTCAATGGTGGGGCCGCGATTGTATTTAACGTCACCGTGAAAAAGTAAGGAACCTATATAAAGGTGGGAAGAACTATTGAACATTGAGCCCCTTCTATATCTATGACAAATCTATGGTGGACGCCATTTATGATGTAAACATATGATTGCGTGTAATGTTGGTTGTCCACAACTGCACGAATCCTGGTGATATTTCAGTGATTTTTGCGACTCATTATGTATAATCAGTGTGGAAATTATCTTTAGAATATAACCTATGTAATCAAATGGTAAATTAGCGTAATTTACATCGAGAAAAAAATGCGTATACCTAGCGGAAATGCTGGCGGCGGTCAATTTTTGTCTATGGCTTTATCCGTTAGGTTAGGACTTCCTACATTTATACAGGTTCCCTATGAAAAAGAAACCCGTCACTACAACTTGTTTAATCGAAATGCATAAAACAGGAGGTGTATAAGATAGTAGGTATAAGAAATCGGGGGATGAACAAGTAACGCAAAAGTTGACTGTGAGGCTTTTGCATGTAGTCCGCCCTTTGGCGCATTACATACTATCTTCTTGTCTTCTAACTTGTGGACATTTTCTGGCTAATAAAGATTTATTTATTTATTTTATTTTTAATCTTCTACTTATCTAGAGGTCCCTCCAACTAATTGTGCCAACGAAAATGTCGTTGGAGTTTTTCACGAGGACTCATCTTCGTTTTCATCGGCTCGGGTGTGCTATTGTCTGATGTTGAATTCAGTTTAAGTTTTTTTTTAAACTTCGGCTGTCAGGATTCCAAATAGGCTTCGCTGGTTAGCGATAATCATGGGTACACCTACGAGTAGTTTAAACCATAGACATATTATCTTTATGGACTGTCAGGCTGAGCTGTCATAGGAACAAAGTACTGTGGAAACAACGTCTGTACTGGATCAGTCACGCGACCGTTGGCAAGAAAATTGGCAAATTTGAATTTTATTACTATATCCGATAACTATCGTCCCATGTATCTTCTCTTCACCAAAAATAACCCTTACTTCACATCAACTTATAATAATGCTAAGTAAAATTTGAGTTAAACAACGCCAAAAAGCTTCTGCCAACGATCAGCTGATGCGATGTTTCCATCCTTCAAATGTTCAGGCTGACAGTCCATCGATAATATGTCTATGGTCTAAACTGCAATATGGACG
The DNA here is from genome assembly GCA_963576895.1 of Ceraclea dissimilis. Classification (NCBI taxonomy): domain Eukaryota; kingdom Metazoa; phylum Arthropoda; class Insecta; order Trichoptera; family Leptoceridae; genus Ceraclea; species Ceraclea dissimilis. The sequence continues at coordinate 4,583,826 of OY756370.1, read as the reverse complement.
AATAAAAAGTTTTAGAACTACTGTCAGTGATAATACGTAACATGTGAATAATAATAATAATAGAGTATATAAGTATACATACATTATGTATTATAATAGAAGTTAGATGCCAGGGTCACAAACGATACGATACAAGACGAAAATGAAATTTGGCAACGTTGCAATACCAAACCAGATGTACCTCTGTATAGGTAGGTACAATCTTCCTCTGATGAATATATAGGTACATACAAAACTAAACTAATACATACCCACTGGAGTACATATCTGTGTTCTGATATCAATACAACTACAAGAATTGCTCTGCTTCCGTAATGCGTATTCCTATACGTGACATTAGGTAGGTAGGTATTACAAAATTAAAAACCAAAATAATGAAAGAAACATTTACTCAAGTAGATATGTACGTAGATAATTATGAACACAGAGTGTAAATTTAGATTCTACCGGAAGAATTATTTCTGCCAAAGGCGGTGTATATTTGAATTCGAAAAATTAGAGGAGAGTTTCCTGATTATCGTTCTGTGTTGTCGGAAAAAGTAATGCTTCTTGGAAGCCATCCCACGCGGGACGCACTTCACAAATATTTATGACTTATGAGAATCGTAGCAAATTGACACCTACAGAGGTGCTTCTCGTAAACATTTATGCAAGCATGTTTCGGGTGAGAAGCATGCACCTACATAGTACCACCTTAGTAGGTGAGTGCTGGTGACTCACGACTTTTTTAGAAGTCTACTTAAAATCCCCAATTTTATAAATATCGCAGTTGACCAAGAAATATCAGAATTTTGAAACTTCTATTGGCAGCAGTTTTATAATGTATTAGCCATTTGCTCATAAAATACTGAAATAATTGGTCCAGCCATTATGAGTTTTCAATAGAGCCATCAATACTATTAAGGAGATATGATGGAATTCTGAAATATGGATATTAAACACTTTTGGCAGATTGCCATATCAATGTAAAGAAGTAAACTCGACCTATATATTCTTTTTTATACCTACAGCTACACCTATATGTATCTACAATTATACCTACAATATGTATTTGTACAGGTGAAATGAAAAAAAAACTTAAAATTTCCGTACGAATCTAGCACACCTATACATACGTATCTAGCAAAGCATTTTTATCCAGTACCTATTCAATTTCATTTATGATTCTGTGAAGTCGACTTTATTTTCTATGAAGTTGAGTTTCGCAATTATCAGCTGAGTCCTACGTTGTTTCGTATGATATAAAAAAACAGTCGCGAAATAAAATAGATGGCGAAATATGGAGGTACCATGTGATTACTGACTATTGCTATAGAATTTCTTATGCAACTCGAAAATGAAACCGACAAATTAAAATCTATATAGTTATTATAAAGTTTGGTAATGAGGTTCATCACTTATTCGGTCTTTTTCTAAGGTTGTGTTATACGTCCTTTGATAAGTTTGTATGTATACTCTGATATCTGTCGCTGGTTGCCCTCGATTGTGGGAAGTGTCGTGATGGTGTGGATAAATGGACGGATGACGATTGAAATTTCGGGATCGTGTGTTATATCTACTCTAGTATGTATCTACAGTACTATGAAAAGGGGATTGTACCTACTCGTATACAATTTGTTTCGTTGTCAAATTAAACAGACCTTATTTGCTTCATCACAACAAAGTTGAAGGTAATAAGTGTCAAAAGGAACAAAGTTGACAACTTCAACATATTAAAAATTAATTTCAAATCATTTTACGTACCTACTCCCGAAGTGTTCACTATGCAAAGAGGGGTGATATGAGACATTCTAACTTCTATAAGTATGTATATAATGTAAATCTATAAGTTACATCAGCTGTTCCTAGGGCCGTCTTTAACTTATTGGAGGGCCTGGCTACTTTGGGACAATGGGGCCCCTATGACTATGATATGGCAGAGGTAATTAAGGGTTTATATAAGTATTAGGTATATAAATATTTATAGTCAGTACTCGTACCCTTTGATTTTCGCAAAATAAACATATTCAACCGTAATACCGGTTATCGATAAGTGAACTGGCAGGGATTAGGGGTCCCCGTGGATCGCCCAGAGTGGCAATAGAAAAGAGGGGCCTGGCTGAACCAACAAAATACTGATGGAATAAATGATGACACTTTGCAGAATGATCACGTTACAGTTTTGTAAATTAAAATCTTGCAATCAAACAAGCCTTTTTGTGTAAGTACTTAATTATTATGCACGAATTTAACGCGACAATTTGACTGAAAATACTTCCCAGTCTTGTTATCAAATTCTTGTGACCTCAATTAGATAATACATAAATAATATTACATAGGTAGATAAGAGTAATTATTATTGATTGTACATTATGTGCTGTTGCAACGAAAGGTGAATGACCTCATAATGTATATATGTATGATATAATAATACCAATTACAGTCTAGGCAACATGTACGGATGTAATTTGATAATGTAGCGTACCGCGCTGTCAAGGTATAAACATATTTTTTCACAAGAAATTTCAAAAACATTTGAAATGATTTCAACGCAACGTCTGCGACCATTAATTTCTTTTGTTAATGCATATCAGACTTACTTATAAAAAAACACTGGGAGAAAAATGCACAACAATACCAGCCAAAACGGATTATGATCTCGCAAAAAAAGTAATCATAAAGTAATATGAATTCGTACAAAATATTAATATATTTAATCAGGTTGAATACGTTAGTGATTTGATTATGAACGTATATAGCAGGTACCAACCAACTTATGAACGCCCTTGTAAAACAGGCAAGGTTGTTTCTATATTATGACGACGGGTGGTCGTTGCACTTGTGTGCTATTAATATACTGCGTTACTGTTTATGTAGCAAACGTATTCATTATCATTATCTTCACAATGTCTACCTGTGGGTATAAGTAATACTAATATATCAGAAGAATACAACAGATTATATTTTGGTAATTAGTATATGCAATACACATACAAGACAAAAACAGAAAATATATGATACGAATATCTATTTGTATAGTATATTTTGGAATAATTTATTCGCTTCGAATCTCGATTTTCAAGATGTATTCTACACGTCATAAGCAGAATGTATCAATGTTTGTACCATACCTACATCCTAGCTACAAATCCATCAATGCTATTTTATAATACCATAAATTTTGTACGTACGTAATTGCAAAAAATATTGAAGAGACTTTTATGTTCCCCTTGTTATAGTCGTTATACAGTTTTTTGCCTAGAACTTGCTGTAGGGTTGACCGTCAAACGAGCTATGACAGAGCGCTACAAGTTAGCTTAGCTTAGTTATATAGCTTTAAGATATTTAAATAAAAACTAAGGTGTAGGAAGGTAACAGTTAATTTCAAAAGTATGTCTTTAATATCAAATCAATGTTAGTATAATATTCTTTAGAATCCTTACTTGCTATCTTTCTGGGATAAGCCGTGCAACAAAAGCTAGTACATATAAGATAAGTAATATATTGACTAATTTAACGATATTAGTATTATTGAAAGAAATTACATCAATCAATGTTACCCACTTAATATTAAAATAAAAATCATCTCTAAAATTCAACAACTTGTTTTTCACGAACGGCGTTTTCCGTTCAATTGAAAGATTTTAAAAAATGTAAGAAGGGCGGCGCGTGTAATGGTATGCTGTAGGAAGAAGAACTATTGGATGTCGGTTGGGTGATGGGTGATGATGACTGGTGAATGGTGTGTTCCTCGAGGGTACGATTAGTGTTATTTTTGTAAGGCAATTTACATTGAAACGTCAGATATTATGATGGGGGGACGGTGAAGTGAAGAACAGCACGGGAGAGAAAAATTAGATTAAAATTATCATACAAGAAAAATGGAAAGTGAAAAATGAAATTATTAAAGAGGTGTAGGCATTATATTATTTTTACCATCGAGTTCTCGAGACGAAAACACCTTTTCTTTAGCGATCCCTCATTCTTGAGTGGGACAAGGGGATGAGTAGAAAGTGAAATCGTTATGTAGTATTGTGTTGGAAGAAGAAAAAATGCCTCACTCATCATCCTTCATAGTGGAAGGAAGATTAATTGTATCAGCGCCAGCCGCCAGTGAGAGAGGTGAATTATTTGTATTCAAAGATCGTCACACTAATCTTGCAAGAGGACAACACTCGAGTAGGTACCTACCAATATTCACTACCATATAGCTACCACTTAGTACCTACCCTCAAAATCCAAAGAAAGATTGAAATCTGATGAAAAATAACATCACGGGATTCTCCATTTTTTATTTTTTAACAGATTTTTTGATATCAGATATCCATCAAGCTGACGTCTGAATAATGAGGAGCCCTGCTAATTACATTCACGCGTCATATAATAATTGTGAGAAAATATTTTAAAGCAATATTTGAGAAACCTATTTACTTACATCTACTGGAATAAATCGATCACTATTTCAGAACTCACTCATTTTTAATTTACATATGGATAATTATAACGCCGAGTTCATAATAATTGAGCTATAATTACATATAATAACCTAGGTTTGTAATCAAGAAATAAACTTAAATAATGTATTTAATTGACATCACCGTACCACGTACAATTAACAAAGAAACAATCGTGAAAAAATGAGAAATTAGGTATGAATAAAAAAACACATTCTAGGTCGGCACAATACTTGTATTTTAGAGCCTGCGAATTTGAGCCTAATCTCTTGATATCCATGATATCTGGATAGGTAGGTAAATTTATTCTCACTGGTAATTTCTCTTTTGCCTCCGCGTATAAAAAGCAATGAATTAAAATAATAATTACACAGCTTGGTAATAAAGCAATTATAATAATGTAATACTTACTTCTTGATTCGCATGAATAGGTATTCATAAATCTTTCATTAGGCTATGTTTGACGAAAAATGACATCATTTATCCTTACCTGAAACAAGAAAAAAATCTTATTATAGAAATGTATATTATGCATAACTGGTGCCTCAATATTGAATGGTTCATGAGTGCAATGAATATTGAATAGGTATGTGGCACATTTAGAATTCAAACATAAAAACATTTCAACGCAGTGATTTCTACTAACTACTTAATCCACAGGGTAATTCTATAGTTTTTGTGTGGACCGAGTGAAAATCCATATTAATTTAACCTGTGTTACAAAAATACCATAATCTCCATTTAGAAAACCAGCCTGAGAATTGCAATGCAAAACATTTGGCTCAATAAGTTTTTTTAGTTAAATACCACACTATATGCCATATGTTTGCCAGCAATGTAGGAATTGGTTACCAGTAATACACATGCATCTATACAGATAAGTCAATGGTAAATATAGGTTATAATAAATTAATAAATAAAACTTATAATAAAAAAAATATAGGTGTTTGGTGCCTACCATTCAACATATATACACCTATAGATTTCCATTAAATCTGTAAAGTGAAAAAAAAATAGTGATTTGTTTCAATGAAAATAACTACCAATATAACATTTTTACGTAGGAAAAACGTCACATAAATCCTAGACAAAAATAATAATTCACCTATATTTCGTATTTTACTTCCGTGTTTTAGGTAATATTGGATTCAAGGTATATAACTCATGAAAGAAACAGTAATGTTAACAAAAGACAGAAGTAGGGGTGAGACGTAGGAAGAGTGCGAAGTAGATAGAGAAGAGAAGAAGAAGAAATAGATTCAATTGACAAGATAGTGAGGTACAACACGTGGTAGTAGAGTAGGTGAAGAAAGTAAGAGTGAATTGTATTGTGCCGAGTTGTGTAGTGGAATAGTTGAGCCAAACAGAGCCGAGGAGGCGCCACTCAGGCTTGAGAACAGATTAATGGATCATTTCTCCTCTCTCTGGCTTTTCTTCAACGCCCACCTAGAGATGCTATGGAAGTCAGGGGAGGTTCAAAGTAAGCTAATTATTGCAAAAAATATGATTGTTGCTTTTTTACATCAATAAATAATTAATTACGTTTTCTCGTGGATGTATTCGTTGTATTTTTTATGTTTCATAGACAAGGATGAATGCAAGGAAAAATTGGTTGTCAATTCTTGTATCTATTCTGTCAATCTTAATTTGGCATATTTTCTTTATTTAATTTATGCACTGCGTTGTTATTGCTTTAATGATCAATGAATCTGACAAGTCTTCCAACGTTCCAACCCACATATGCTTTTAATATTATTTTCAGTGCACAAGAGGTTAGGGCAGTTAAGGGCATAGCACCAGGAATGACGTCACAGTCTTTTCCCACGGCATTAAGGTTCAAAATTGCGTGATAATCGCATGATAAAATGGTAAACATAGCTTTTCTTTCATTTTTTGGGGTTAATTTTGCGTCTTCCAAAAATTTTTTACGGTTATTCCCTAGATTTTAATGCATATTATCAGTACAAAAATAAAATTTTACTCCGAGACTTTCGGGAAACGAGTTTCCGTCTTTCGGAAAAAAGATCAGAGGTGTTTTTAATTATTTTTTTGAGAAATCTATACAAGATAAAAAAAATCTTTTACGGTTTTTCCCTAGATAAAGGTTCAAACCCTATTTTGTTCCAAAGCATATTTAGTAACGGTTGTCGAGATAGAAGGTCTCCCGTTTTTAGAAATTTTTGAAATGTCGGTATGCACACTCTTAATGAGCATTTCGTAATATTAATTAAGCGAAGTGCTCGTGTGATAAAGTGCTGAAGTAATGCTCCAACCAACTGAGCCAACGGTGAAGTTACACTTAATAAAACTAATAGACAAAAACTTGATGTAAAAGTGTTATAATAATATTGTATGGCACTCTTATATTATATTGCATGGCATTATAATGCTGTATATACCTAACTATATATAGTGAAGTATAGTGAAGTATAGAAGTATGTATGTACGCCTCTGATGTTGAGTAGGTACGAGTATGTGGTATGTACCAACTACCAGAACAGTATGAGTAGTACACGCCATGGTGTAGCACTATAGCGCCCCATAATGGGGAGAAGATATCTCTCCACACTTTCGATACACCCAAGGGTTATTACACCAAAGGGCCCGGCCTTTATGGAAATATTGATTCATACTGACTGACTTGGCAGAAAAACTCCTAAATCTCTGATCGCAGAGCTACCCTCAATATCCATTTTATTGCTATCTGTTGGCAATATTACCCCCTTCCATTCCATTCAAATATATCCCGAGTCACAACATAATCGAATCACACAACTACTGTCGCAATTTTATTTTTAGTTTTTTTATAAGTATAACAACAGTAATATATCCCCGATATCTAATAACTTTGTCCGACAAAGTATATATTTAATAGCAAATCAGATATTAATAATAAGATACAAAAATACATATTTTTGAACTACATTTTAATAACATTGATTCTTAATTAGACAAATCATAAGTACGTACATTGATTAGATAATCCAAATTAACTTCAAAATTAAATAAGTTGGTAAAAAAATGTATGAAGCTACGACCTAAATAAATTTTTACAAGTCGAATTCAAAATGTTTACGATTTGTTTGTGGATTGCACGTGAAGTTATACTACACAAAAAATAAGCGAATCTTAAGTCACATGGTGGAGAAATAACAAAAATAGGATGAGGTTTGAAGTTTTAAGATTTAACAAGAAAAAGGTTGACTTGGAAAAAGTGGGTAGATTACTCTAATTTTATGGGTAAAAGATATCCAAACGAGAAGATAAAAATGCTGAAGAATCCACATGTCAATCCACCCAGGCCGTCTCCCTTGCGAGGTAGGCAAAGAGAACAGAACTGCTCTATCCTTACACACACTCTTTGGGTCCGTCACATTCATGCAATATGTTATACACGCTCTCCGATTCCCTTTCTATTGAAAAATCTAAATATTTAAACGAACAGATTCGTCCATAAATAAAGTTTTTTTAAACGGTTCGTAAAATGGACCACAAATTAAGTATTTCTGCTCTAGACATTTCTGCACCGGACTGGAATATATTTAGAATTCCCAATAACCTTGTCCAACTCCCATCCCAAAGGCCGGTTATTATTATTTTTTATCTCGTGATAAAAACGGCGAGAAAATTCAGATGGGGGTGAATTGGTGAATATATTTAGCAGTCGTAAAGTTTGCTACCAACTCAAGGATTGAATATCTCTCTTTACTGACAACTTTACGGGAACGATGTCTTTACAAATCAATCAAATTTTTATGGTAAACTCTTCGAGTAATGCTAATAACACACAGCTATACAAATTGGAAATTTTTGATTCATATAACAATACAAAAATTCAGTAGGTACTTACGTCAATGACAGAGTACTATTGTCGTTATAAGTTATGATTGATGGATGATATTGGATTATATTATAGAGAGAATAACTTTACTGGTATTGAATATCACGTATAGTTCTTTAGGTTTGAAGACGATTCCGATACAAAAATCTAAAGAGAGACGTCATTGACAAGAGTGGGTACAAACTATTTTAGTAGTTGTAATGATTAATTTCTATTATTTTCTATGAATATTTCTATTTTATTTACCAACAAAATAAAAATAACACAAAACCTACCTAATCAAATCATGATAAGGACGGATTTCAGTTTTCTATATAAAACATTTAATAATAGATGATTGCATTTAGCAATAAATATAAGTACATCTCTAAAATGCGAAAGTTTTTTTTGATTAGAAGCAGAAATAGGATAAACAAAATATAGCCAAGGTACCTAAGTATGTGCAAGTACATTGAAAAACTATTAACGTTGAGTTGTTGTAAGGCAATCGTAAAAACAATACCTAATCGAAATACGAACTAAAAGAAATAATGCCAAATAAATTTGATTCAATTGCTTCGAGGGTAATGAATTGAAGTCTGCTGATGTACTGAGTACATAAATTATATGGTTTCAATAAAAATCAAACAAAAAGCAATACCTACTTTACCCGATATACTCACGTGTAGTGTATTTTGCCTGTAAAATGATTAAAAAGGCAGCAACAATACTATTTCTACAATCTCTATTTTATTATACTCGTACCTATTGTAACTGCGGGTTATTAAATTGATTAAAAAAATAATACTTAAATTAATCTATTTTTCTTTGGGTTAGAGAAACGCCTAGTTTTATGGAAACCACGCCTGTATTTTGTAACACACGCCCTCAAACGAAGGTAACAACTTCTATTTCCTATCTGCAACACTCATTTACCATCAGCCAAGTCTTTTGTGCAAATACAATTTAAAACTAGGTTAATATATCCCTATAATTTCCCTATAACGTAATCTTGTCATCTCATCTCTAATAGGTACTTGTGCTGAGTGAAAATGAAAACTAGTTTTCTATAAACGCATTGTTATTACTGCAATAAGCCAAGCACCAAGGTTGCTAAGCAGATGTACTATTTTTGTCGTCAGATTATAATAAAGTAACGTAGTGTATCTATAATATCTAAGGGTGCGTAAGTTGGAAAGGTTTGTTAGAAAATCCTTTTCTCCACATAATATTATTATTAAGGCAGTGAAGGTGTTGGTTGCTTGTTGATATTTAAACATGGATGTATTGCTTCGTGAGGGATGAAGTATGTACTGACGCGAATAACCTTATACCTTGATATAACAGGAGGCAGGTACTTATCTAATAGAAGGGTGGTTCTTTATGTTTGAGCAAATATTTTCCCCTTAAAGTGATTGATTCTTACTCCGGATTATGTTTCACATACAAAATGAACTAGTGTTCCCAATCTAGGTAAGAGCCCACGTTTCTATACTTTCGTAAACGATTTGGGAAAAACTTTTTTTTTATAAGCTAACGTTTCAGCGTCGTTTAGTAAGTAAACTGAAGATTGAACGTACACGCGTAATGGAGAGTACCGACATACCGCCACGTCGAGATGCCGAAATGGCATACAAATTATTTTATCAGAATTTATGGTAAACTTTTTTTCAGTCTACATGCTTTTTAGTTTAAAAAAAACATGGAAAATGTTAAGCCAATATTGATAGAAAAATCAAATAAGATTAAGAATGGATAAATATATCTGGCCGCTTCCAACGAAATTTCGAGTTCTTCAATATTTCCATGAACACTGGAAAGTCCTTGGCTTTTCTTTTTAATATAAACTGAAATAATTCAGTTCAATTTTACAAAATATGTAGAAGAATTCATCGGTTCACGAACGCATTAAATATAAAAAAGGCGTTTCGTTGGCATTTTTTTTTTAGAAACTAAAGTCGTATTTCGGAGAGCAGTTGGGCCACGAGTTGTCTTTGGTATTGAGCGTTACCAGCCTGGGTAGTATTGGGTATACTAAGGCAATCCACACACGACCTCAGGAATAGGGCTTCTAGACTGATATGCTTTTTTTTGTCACTTTTCAAATCAAAGTTTAATACATAAAATGCTGGTTACTCCATGTTTATCAGACACCATAGCAGTATAATATGTATTCCAATTTGATTGAATCTGCAGTAAATCTTTAAAACGAGACACTAATGTGTGAAATAGTATTTTAGATGTAACGAAACAAGGGAAGAATAATGGTAGGATATTGGGGTGATGTTGAGACCTATTGTCGCCACATAACGACGATTGTGAAGGGTAAGATACTTGTAGTGCTTTTCCTAAGTACCCTCGCCCTAATATTATCAATCGACCGATTGCCTCTCAATAAAACACACCGAATTTACTCTATTCAGAGACTAGCTCTCTAAAAGAACATTATACGTGTAGGTACATTTCCAAATTTTGTAATAACTTTTGGTGTGTAGTTTACCTAATTCTCAAGAATGTGTGGATATTATCATTTGTGCTGAATAAAAACTCATCACCTGGAGGAACTGGGCATATTTTATAATATATACAAGTAAAATAAAACGTGATTAAATGCATCTCCAGTAAGTTGAGAAATCGTGCAGAATTAGGTGGGTGTATGCATATAAAGCAGTAAAACACCCGTAGATAAAATAATATAACATCCAGCTATAATAGGAGTATCTAGGAGTAGAGAAAAGTACTTTAGCATAATATAATTACCATTTTACTTTTTTATGTTTGAAATGCTGTCACACTCGATATGGCGGTCTTTAAAAGCCATTGATATTGGTGAATTCAATCTCTTTTATGGCCATAAACGCTTACAGCGAGATCGCTAGCTCATCAAAATGTGATTTTAAAGTGAATAAAACAGACATAAATCTCCTCAACTTAACATTAAAACGATCGCTGGGATTTTTTTCACAGTTATAGGAAATCGAGTGAACTGATTTACCCCTTTTTACTGCTATAGTTTACATTAGATGATTATATTATAATACGTAATACACACATTTTATAAGTTCTGGAAACACGAGCGTAATAAAACTTCACTACTAACGCCCTTAAAGTTCCCAAAAATCGCGCCATTTCAAGCGATTTTTTTCTTTCTCCATGTCATTCTAGGAACGCATTGATGCCATTATCACGCAGGAACGGCTTATTCCAGACAACAAAACCTCTGTGGGACAATTTACAGCGGTCATTTTAGCTATAACATACCCAATACCTACTTTTAAAAGAGAAGGTACTTACCTACTGTAGGTATTGTTTCATACCGGTATAGGGTAATTGAAATTTCATAAATATGGCTAACTAGTACCTAATGTGGATATGAAGGGGTTCAGTTCTCTTCTAGGTATCGGATAACATATGCTCGTGAATCTCTCGAATGCTTATCAACCATTTATCAAATCCAAACCTAGGTTCATCTACGATAGTAGATACATATTATATTCACCACATTTTCATATCGCAAAACCCCAATATGAAATATTAAAAAAAAACTGTGAAATTTATTGTTTAGGTATGAATTAAAATAATGAACAATAAACCTATTGGTAGATATTAAAATACAGATATATTGCATATCTATAAAAAACGTATGAATGTTTTTTGTACAACTTTAAAAAGTTAAATTAGATAAGTAGATTTATTTTGTTGCCGACAATAGTAAGAGGTACTAGAAACCCTCGGTGCGAATCGCACTGAGTATTTGTAGAAGAAATAAATAATGAAAAGGACAAAGTGTACAAGAACTGCCTGTATTCCTGTATCACCGCCTCCTAGAGTAGGTACTCTAGCCATGCTGTAACAGTTGGCAACATAGCAAAATGATCAAATAGGACCATCACTCCTGTCAAATTTCGTAACAGAATATAATACGTGGTCCATCATACTCGTTCTTAAGGGACTGTTATTCCATACATTTCCTTAGCGACGGTCAGGCAACGCTGCTTAAAACGAAGTGGTCTTAAATTTCTACAGCATGGCTAGAGAAAGAGTGTCTAGGTGGCAGTGCCTGTATACATACATTATATAATGCTAAGGTACCTACATTAATCTCATACCTACTGTATTGCAAATTTAGTAGGTAAATCAGTTTTGTATGTATGTGATAATGACATGGTACAGAGATCTTTTTTCTTAGTTCGCATTATTAGTATATTACATTAAATGAGGAACAGATGAGATAATTAGATGATTCAGTTTCCAACAAAACAAGACGGTGACGTATTGTTGAGCCACGAAGAGTCTCTTGTCTATTATACATGTCGATGGCAAGTGAAGAAAATGCAGATAAGACTAAATAGGACTGACATTCAAAATTAAATTGATAATTCGAGGACATCCACACATAGTCCTGATGTTATAAAAATAAATCTGTGGTTTGTGGATAGTGCGTAGGTCAGTACTCATCACTACTCAGTAGGTAATATAATAATGTCCGTATGAAAACCAACGACAAGATAAAGCCACCACAATTTTATTAACTTGAATTATTAACCAACTGATCCAGTTACCAAATGCGCTGGCATCTAATTTTCTATCCTGTTGACATTCAAGTCGACTTTTGAAGCAAGTTGTAGGTATAGTTCTCGCATAGTTACTTTTTTCTTTCATTATTGCTTGAGAAAATACTCAATGTGAATAGTACTGGAGGTTAGTATAGTAGTTGGCATATAAAAAATAATCTCGTAAAACATGATAATATCCATACAGATTAGTACAGAAGTTTGCAGAGTTGAACCCATCTACAAAATCCTATTACTTCGATGGATTATTATTAGATTTGGCCATCATCGCTCGGTCTTTTTTTCAATAGTTTTATTGTAAGTAGTTAGGGATCTGCGGCGCTAATTGAGTTATACAAGTTGCAACCATCTGTATGAGGTCCATATACTGTATATGGAAATGCATGCAAGTACGAGATTATTGGATAAAATATGTATAACAGGTAACTCAATAATATGTATGTAGGTGCTTGTGTAGTAAAGTAATAGGTACCGTTTTGCTTGACTTTTACATAGTGTATTTTGTTAAGCAGAAGTGGCGCTCCAATCAAAATAAGATAACTGTATTGAATGCAAATCGGTAAGTAGGTATCTTAATTTTCATCATTAACAACTTTTTCATTGTTGTTTTGTCCTTTAAGAGTCCGATAACACTTTATGGTGAACAGAGGTCAACAGTTATGTCCTACTACATAAATATTTTCCAAAACTGTGGAACAGCGGATGGAAAGTCCCCACGTTAAGGTCCTTTAACCATATGTCGAAATGCACAATTTATGTGAAGAATGTGAAAAAAAGTGTTTTACGGAAAGCCATATACAATATTTAAATCACATATTGTGATGGTGATCATGCTCGTTCATAATAATCCTGAAAAATAATATGCAAGTCTGAAAAACTACGTACTTTAGTCTATCCCTAATATTCTTCCCATAAACGAGAAAAAAAATATTCCCAGGAAAATTGAATTTCCCTCACGGTTAAGAGAACAAATTTGTGAAATCGACTTAAAATTTCTCGTCGGTCAATTTCGCTGAGGGATCGAAAAATTAATATGCAGTGAAATTAACTGCTACGATAGTCCGGGAATAAAATAAAAGAAAATCCCTTTTTTATGATATCTCTATTAACATTTTCAAAAAAGGTTTTTAATTAAAGAGCGAACTGTCACTAATTACAATTTGGAGTAGGTTGATATATAAACAAAAATAATATACCTACCGGAGGAAGATAATGCGTATATTCAAGCCCAGATCCTTAAAAAAATGTACATTTTTGTGGAACGGGTATAGGCACACTACGTATGATCCATTAGAGACGATTCGATAATGGATTCGGCATCAGAGATTGGATTATGGTTTCAGAATACCGAATGTGTTGCTGAACTGCTTTCCAAATCATAGAGTTTCTAGTTGGAAAACCAGCGTAATTCATTTATAGATGACAATGCCAATAAAATTATACATATCTATAGTAGAGGGAAGCTTAGTAGCTATACTGCTATAAGCCTTGCGATCTCACTATCTTCTCAGAAGAAGTTGAAAAAAAAAAATACAATACTGTATTAATTACAGGAGTAGATATAAAATGACACAAATGGATAAAATAGAATCGATAAAAACTAATAATTGGCAGTGACCGCACAAAAACCCATAAATATATTACTGAAAATGAATAAACCTCAAGAATTATAAAACAGACAAAGTACTTATTTGGGAAATTATATGTAGGTACTTTGCGTTACCAGATCATGTTGACCAGATCCTCAAGGACGGACGTGTTTTGAGTAAAAGTAATCGTAGAATGTGTACGAGGAATTGCATGAATGTGACGGAAGCCCGAAGTGTGTGTAAGGATATGAAAGTCTGGCGATCCGATCTCTCTGTCTACCCCGCAAGAGAGATGGCGTAAGGGTATAGAACAGTATAGTACTTTCTTTGAGTTATGTGGGTTTATTACAATTTCAGAAAGCTACACTACAAAAATAGTCTCTATTTAAAAATAATATACCTACTGGAATCCAACTTGAAGTTTCGGGTTTTTATGTATAAGTTGAGCAAATATCGGATGGGCTTAGGTATATTTTTTGGGGTTTATTCACCAAGAATTCTACGGGTTTTTTTTCCAAGAACCCTTAATGATACGAATTGCTTCAAAACTCTCTAACTACAGTAAATAAAAGTAAAAAAAAAAACGAATACTAATTACATTCGATTAGAATTGTCACACATGAACATTATAACATAATATATGTACGTAGTTTATGTTAAATACTGTATTTTTCATAGTAATTTGTCCAGCACTAATGCTCATTGCTCATGTTTGATATTTCGATATTTAACATTGATTGCAAACACAACTCACCTGAAAACTGTAATTAGGTTCTGTCGAGGACAGCTTGAAAGTATTGAATTTAATATGCAAACATATCAGTGTCGTATCTACATACAAAATTATAAACACAATAATTACGTGACAGTACATGCGAGAATATATATGGGAAAATTATAAAAAATGTATAAAACCAATACACACCCATAAATCTCCCTGTGTAGGTAGGTGTACAGTGTACATGTACACTCTACAGGGATACATTATCGTTAATACTTTACTATACGAGTGTACAGGTACACACCTACTAACTATATTCAGTTAAAATGATGGATTCCTCAATATTTTCGACAATTTCAAAATATAAACTCTGTGACCACTTTATATATCATTCTCCAAAGAATCAGGTACGTGGTTGGCTCAGTTAGTTGGAGACTTGGAGAGGTAATCTTTCATCAAGTTCGGATTTCCATACTGCAGCCAACCATATGATCTATTATGTATTTCCTCAAGACCATCTGAAATCCTTTCTTTAACCCATCCTAATTTATTTCAGAAGTACCAACTGTATAACATTATATGTAAAAACAATGACACCTAACTTAACTTATTTTTAAATTAAACTGTTTACAGAGTAATGCGGATTACGATTTTAAACAATGTATAGAAAGCCTTAAGTAACACTTCGACAGTAACAAATATTGAGTAGATACCACGTATCATTACCAAAGTTCAAGACAAAATCAGGAAATAATTACAGTAGTACACCATAACCAACAAAACATTAACCTTCGACGTTTTTGTCTAATATCCTTCTTGTTAAACGCTTCAATCAATTTTGTTCGTACTTACCTACACAATAATCTTTAACTTTACAATCGGTTACTTATACGAGTATGTATATGTCAATATTGTCAATATGTCCGTTAACTTAAAATTTCGACAATTTGATCCAATGTCGTTATTAATAATATTGTTTTCAGTAGGTCTACCGAATCGAGGTACTCGAAGATATTAGCGACAAAAATAATACCCAACGAACCCACAACAAAAAAAGCACGATTGAGTCAGTTAGGAGATGAGACCGATTATTACATCTGACTATTGAGTTCTTGAAGCAAAGGAGAAATACATTAGAGAGGTCTATTTAAAGCAAATTATTCACCAAATTATTTTCGTCCGCACGAATCTATTTTCGTTTCCGTATTAATATACACAATAACACTGTTCTTCGGTAGGTACTCTAGTCATTATTAATTTACGAGTATATAATTAGCAAGAAAATGGGTCCGAGAAATGGCCAGTGTAGGTATAATATTGTGAAGAAATTTTCCAAGGAGGAACTTGCCATGTATGTCATTGAACTTTATATATTTAGGCGTGTGATAGAGACACTTATAGCATGGCATTGTAAATCACTGCACTATACTCGTGAGGTAGTTTCACAGCTACTGCTAATTTTGATTATGCTATTATATTAAGATCACTATGTCTGGCCTTTCCCAGCGAAAACTGGAGGTGGTAGACAACATAAAATTTCTAGGTGTAAAAATTGACGCAAGGCTGCAATGGACACCGCACATTGAGGCAATATCCAAGAAACTGTGCTCGGCAATTTATGCCATAAAAAAGGTAAAGGAAACCTGTGGTGAGGCTGCAGCCAGGACTGTGTACTTTGCATACTTCCAGAGCATTATGTCGTATGGAGTGTTATTCTGGGGCGGAGGGGCTGATTGGTGCAGAATCTTTATACTCCAGAAACGTGCCATTAGAACATTAAAAGGCATGGGGCCAAGGGAGTCATGCAGGAATTGTTTTAAAGAACTCGGTATACTCACTTTTCCTGGCATGTACATCTATGAATGCTTGCTCTTTGCACGCAAGAATATGCCCAACACCCCTCTTAACTCAGGCTATCACGACTACAACACTCACTCCAAGGGAAGAATACGACCCGTAAAACACAGATTGGCAAAGCTGTCAAAAAGTTTTGTTTGCCTCAGTGTGCGCCTGTTCAACAAGTTGCCTGAAGAAATGAAGTCTCTGAGTGATAGTAAATTTAGGGAAGCAGTGAAAACGTACCTCGTTGATAAATCATTTTACTCTGTCGACGAAATGCTGGAATGAACCATTTACATTCACTTCAGCATTGAACTATATCAATGATTGTTTATTGTGCTTTCACAATCTTTTGTCTTGCTCATACTATGTCACTGACGAAATGCTAACAGAGCCCTTTACACTCTTTAGCATTGATATTGTGCATTATTGTTGTTCTTATTGCCTTAATTGTTATATATATAATTATGTAAAACTGACGAGTCCAAGTGCCCGACATAGGGTCTAAGGACGATAAACAACAATAAACAATAAACTGTTATTTTTACGCTTCAAACTAATATGGATCCAAGAATTATTATGAATCTCTGAAGTTACAATGATTATCTGTCTGTCGAAACAATATGAAAATTTATAGGTGCAAAACACTGCAATACGAGTTACCTATTCTTTATGGGAGTAAAGGGATGTTACAAATACAAGAAAGAATTACACAGAGAAAGGTATCTTCCTAACCAATGACCGGTAAAAACCCTATATGCTAATATTTTACACTGTCCTTTTATACTTAACTGTATGTTGAATCATGTTATTTGCTCCTAGCTCCTACTGAACATAGGCGAATAGCGTAATGCTCTGCAAAGATACTTCATATCCAAGCACTAATGCAGAGTACCGCTGATGATGATTCATAATATACCTACAAAGTTTGGCAAAACTCCAACACCAGTACAGTAAGGTATGCGAGTAAGTAGAATGATTTTTCAATGGAAGCGCATCAGAGCGCCCTGCTTGAGGTAGGTATGCGTTAAAAATGCGAATAAAATGATCATGAAAACATTAGTGTTTACATGACATGCAATCTACAATGAGCATTGAACATAACAACTTAATCACTTTTTTCCACAGCATTGAATTATTTAATGTTCATAAGAAGAGAATCAGAGAATTTCGTATCTAACTATGTTTCCTAATGAACAATGAACATCTACCGTCCATCGCTTAGTACAGGCGCCAACGACGCCTCTCTACCTTTACAACTAATTACTCGGGCGCTCTCAGTGATTACCGGAAGGGCAGCCGATGACAAATCAGTCCGGAAATCACCCTTCGAAGGTGAGAAGACATGAGCAGTAAGTAATAATAGTCAGATAAGAATTTGAATAGCCGTTTGAAACTGTAGGAATTATATCTGAAAAACTTTTTACACCTAGCTACGTATATATCTGTATTTGACGTGATTAAATTTTCACTGAAAAAATAACAACGTTTGTATAGTTTCTTTATGCCACATCCTTTAAGTAGAAGGTGGGAGGATATCATTGAAGCTGTAGACTGTAGAGTGTAGGTGTCACGATACTATTCATATACGTTCCTACTTATGATATTTTAATTTATTTTTACTGAAAAACGTGCTCCTCTATTCCATATTTTCTGAATGATTAAAAAAATCAACAGGTAAAAGATTAAAAAAATCAACATATATGTTGATAAAGACATTTCGACCAATTTTAGTAATAAAAAACCTATTTTGAGCCCTTTAAATTATCGGTTTCCGCCAGTTTTTGCGATCTCCCGCCAAGTTTTCCCAGTCACTTTGAGAGTTTATATCCTTCAGTGTGTTGTGCAGAACATCTTTGTATCATTAATGATTACACTGGCCCGCAAAACAGAACCACCCGCAGACCCGTCGCAAATGAGGAGCCTTGTCCAAAGTGTGACAGAGTTTGCAAGTCCAGAATCGGCCTTCATAGTCACCTTCAATGGCATCGTCGGCAGGACCAATAACAACGTGGCAGCGATTCTTCTGAGTAGAGACATGCTTGGCAACGGGCTCTTGGCATTATTATTATTATCGGTTTATTTTGGGTACAGAGCAGCACATTTTTTGTATTTCTGTACGAACTGCCAATATTTTCGTCTGTTTACCAGACCCAGTTTAACGCTAGTTTTATACCTACGATTCTACAAAGATGAGTCGACCACAAAACCGCAGTATTTATGTAAAAGTCACTCGAAACGATCAGTCAGTGGATAGAAACCGCAGCAGGAGATAAGGACAATTATTAAAATAATACTTTATATTATCCTACCTATTACCTATTAATAGCTTTATCATTACATTACTTAATACTCATACCTATATATGCAAGACTAGAATATTAGGAAGACTTGATATCGAATCGAAATAAATATCAATTGGTCTACGATGCTACAATAATTATATCGATTGGCATTGGCATTGATATTTTTTTAGGTAGATTTCCAAAAGAAATTCTACCTATTCGTTTCTCCCGTGATGTCGCAGAATTGAAAAATTTCTACTCAGGATCATTAATTAGGACCAGGAGAACCCGAATCCGACCTTGGTTTAAAAGTTTATATATATAAGCCATATATATATATGTCCCTTTTCTTGTGCGCACGTTTGCGGTCAAACTATGCGTCGCAGAAACGTGAAACTTGGGTGGTAGATTTTTGGTAAGTGGTAGATGAACTGATATGAGATTGGTTGAAATCCATTAAGAGGAAGGTTCACTTTTTAAGGCTTTAAATACAAAAACAATAATTCTGAGGGGATCCAATGATTGTGAGGGTCCCTGTCTGGTATCGTATGAAAGGGCATTAAATAAGGAATACAGATCAATTTACAGATTTTGTCTAGCTCAATTCCTTGGACGACAATGATCGATCGAAAGATCTAGTTAAGTAGTTACCGCATAGGTACTTAGCGTGTTTGTTGTCTTAGAAAAGTGCTTCACGATACGAGTAGAACTCACATCTTTTTTTCAAATTTCTAGTGCTTAGGTACCGGTACCAATCCGTATATTATATGAGTGGAATGAAAATAATTTGATTATTATTTGATTAGGTACTTCGAAAATCAAAGAATAGACTACATCCATACTACTCATCACTTCGCTGGTTTATTTGGTGATGATATTGTGATTGTTTTTATTATACATATGTACAGATGTACTCTTAAAATTAATAAGATAAATAAATCACTTGAAATCTACCTATGCCTGCGGCGTGCCAAAGGAATTTTTTTATTCATTATAGCAACATATACGAGTAGGACTACAATTTCATTTCATTTTCATTTATTTATTATCCACATAATATAACAAAATAAGAATATATAAGTAATAAACAAGTATTGGATTTTATTGCCCCACTAGGCGAAAGCCTGTTCTGGGGCAATACTAACTACAATATAGTTCAAGGCTATATGTATGGACAAGAAAAATAACAAAAATACTGGAGAACAAGTAAATGATTATAGAACGCTGTAGACTGATTATGGAGTAATGGTTAAGGATTAAAGATCATCAAGTTGACCATGAAAGGGTATAGAAACAATGTGTTGTAGAAAAAGAAACAATGTACGGAAAACGTGCGTGTGTGTGTGTGTGTGTGTGTGCGTGTGTGTGTGTATACCACATAATATACATTTTGTTAGAATAGACATAAAACAGTAATAACTTGCATCAATTGCTCCAATTATATGCTGCCTGTAATATAATAAGACATAACTAATTAAAAATTAACACAACATTTCTTACAAAACAACAAAAACCGCAAACAATGACCCAAATTCAACATAACAAAAAGTTAATTTTTATTTATTACCCGAAAAATTCAATTACTCACCCAAACAAAAATTCAATTTGTTACCCCAAAAATAACTGAAAAGGTTATTATTCTATATACAGGCTTCACTGGCTTATTTAGTGTTATATTGTATTATAGAACAGATTTCTCTTTTTTTAATGTTTTGGGTGATGCGTCGATAAAAAATTACGAACCTTAAATATTTTTTTTACTTAGGTTTTCAGGCCCTCGATAGATACGCGATTCTTAGCATCATAATTCATGCACGGAATTTATGGGTAAGTTCTAGGATTTTTTCTTAGGGGTTAGCGTGCTTGACGTCGCACACATATTTCCGGAGAAAGTGAGATTCTTTATTATAAGAGGATTTGAAGTCGAATACCAAAAAAATCTTATCAGATTTGCAAATTAATAAAGTACACTGCAATGTATACAAAAGATACCCGCTGCATTATTTTCATAATACATTTTTAATAATCGCTATTGTGTTCAATATATGATTGTATTGAAATTAATAGGTACCATATACCTACTATTTATTATAGGAGTTAGTGTATTGGTGAAGTTATATTAATGATAACAATTTATTAGCAGATAGGGCTCGTGATATCAGTGAATACATGTGTAGGTAGGTCCCTACCTACTAACTAAATGATTATAACACCACAAGTGATAATAAACACTGATAACAACAGAATAATATTAAAATGATAATATTATAAGTAATTTTAGACTTCTCTTCTCTGAAATGCCGTTCTAGGTTACTGCACTTTTAGAAATATACATACAAACATAACATACTGCATACAATGCATCATATATGATAAGCGATAAGGAATTTGAAATCACGGTGGTTAAACACTTTATATTTAGTATTATGGAGCACCGAGCAATGAACAATTAATGGGTCAATCACCGATTCAAATTATAGTAATTTTAAGAACTATTCTTTTGATAAACTATTGAATCAGTCCGATTCAAAAATATTTAGCCGTAAATCCGTAGAAAAATATTTACACGTATATCTAATCATTCTAATCCAAACATCCATAGTCAATTTTCCAAAATTGTGATAACTAGACATACTCAAATTTGCATAACACTCCACGTTTCATTCCTCTACGACACAATGACCAGACCATATAACAGAATAAAGTACAAGTGACTTCTGATGACATGAAAGAGGTTGAAGTTTCAAGGTAGCAAAAGGTATAAGTGAAAAGGAGTACTGTGGACTTCAAACGAGAGGCGTTTTTTTTTCGATACTGGAAAGAAAGTTGAAGAAATATGTAACTGTACGTAGGTAGTAGGTACTATACCTGAGATGTGATAAACTATGTAGTCATTGCACTACTGCCAGCTCTATGGTGCCATAAAAATTGTAAACGCTTCTATTGCAGCATGATAATGCGGTTCGAATCTCTATGCAAAACGAATATAAAGGCTTCTAATTATATGCATCAGACTGTGTTGGACGCAGATGATACACATTTTATAAAAACCTTTAATTTGAATGAGAGATTTCAATATTATTCAATAGCATACTCGAGGGAGTCGATAACAATTAGTTATTGTCAACCCATTGACAATAATCAATAATATTCTATGGTTGTCAAAAAAAATGGACGCATCATTTGGGTCCAGAGTAGAGTAACAAAGGGTTTCACATAATTCTATTGTGTGGGACACATTTTGGGTTTAATTTTTATTTTCAATATTGCAGGGTTAACCATTTGCAGCGGTCTAATATTCAATACATTTGAATGTATCTAATATACCTAATACATATTATCATTAGTTCAACATATTCGTCATAACGATAGATATAAGATATCATTGTGGTTTTTTATATATATTTTCTTCGAATGCCCCATATAAGCCCCCTAATAAAAAAGACAAGTGACAAAATATCATCTTATAAAGTTCAGCAATGATTTCTCTGCTTTGAATGTTTCTACTTAAAGTGGTTATGGAGCGGTTGTGAAAACAAAAAATGTTATTATAAATTTGAAACCGTATTTGCACTCGTGAAACATACTTGAACTACCTATTATTAAATAAGTAAATTTGCCCATACACTTGATATATTCGTACATGTCATGTATGTTAGTTATTATTTGTACACATGGAATACAACAAAAGACAGAATGTATTTTTAATATTATGTGAATGCAGTACTCTGTAAGTCCTGGTGGAATAACATAACGCAATCCCATCAGCTGTCTATAACATGACGATTTGGGATGGAATTTGCATCGATTATCTTATCTAAAAAATTTACATCGATGTTTCTCCCCACTAGGTCACCCCAGAAATTAGCAGCCACAACGGCATTGTCAGTGATTATCATCACATCTCTCGCATCGCACCCACTGGCATGTCTTGACATACGAGGAGGTGCTCGTCAGTCTTAATTTTAAACTTACTTTGTTATATTTGATTTGGTTTTAGTTCTTGTTTTTTCATGAAGGTAGCTGGTAATTCTTCGAACTTCTGCTTGACTCACTGGCGGTTGGCGTTCCAGTCGACGAATGACTTTTGTATACTGAATAGACAACTCTTGGAATTTTGTGTGCCTATTTTATTCTTTAATTGAATATTCAATAAAACGTAAAATGAAATATACGAAATACAACATTTATCAACAAGACCTTTTAAGCCTCTCCAAGAAAGTGTTGGAATGTTTTTGGTTTACTATTTATTCAGGCAAATGCATTTAAGGGTATTGATAAATAATTATTTGAAGATAACTCTACGAATAGTGATGACAGTATACTGTACACTGTACAGTGCTGTCTCTCAGACCCTACATCATATAGTGGAGGAGTGCCCTATGCACAGTTTCCATGGAACGATGGAGGATTTACATAGTTTGACGACCGAAGCCAAAGCATGGCTGAGGGACAACCACGTAATTTTATAGCGCCTGACATGCCATACGCATATATATATATATATATATATATATATATACTGTACAGTATTTAGAATAATTCGATGAACTACGTACATCCATCATGTGATCGTTCGCATCCCTTTTGCCTTCAGTGATCGGACCGGCATCATGCGACAGTTGCACTTCACAAAGGGTTAACAGAATAATAATGATTTAGTAAAAGCTTGAAATTACAATAAATGTAAAAGCTTGCACGGGATTTATACTGAATTGTCACGTCATAGAGAAAGCTCTAGTTGCATATTGGCTACTGGGTATTAATATTGATTGTCTAACAAAACACAATATACGAGTAACATCGTGCGATACGGCCATACGGGGGTCATGTCACATTATATACAGAACAAAAGGGACCAACCGATGTCGATTTCGAAAGCATTACAATCAGGCAATAATATTCTTGTCAATCAAATGTTCGTATCAGAGAGAAAACCAAAGTAACCGATGTGGCGGAAAGGGTCGCTAGCCTTAAATGGAGCTGGGCTGGTCATATTGCCAGGTGCCAAGACTCCCGATGGACCAAGATAATAGAATGGCGGCCATGAACAAGCCGAAGAAGCGTCGGGAGACCCCAGGCAAGGTGGTCTGATGATATTAGGAAATGTGCCGAAGGTGGATGGATGCAGTGTGCCCAAGACAGGGAGCTGTGGAGGACCAAAGGGGAGGCCTATGTCCAACAATGGACCTGAGTGGCTGCGGAAGAAGAAGAATATTCTGTAAGAACGTAGTAAGAATTTTGGAAAGGATGATTCCTACTGCGGAGGATAGAAAAAACTTTTACCCTGTTTGTCATTAGTATTGTATAAAATGTTGTCGTCTGGATGCTTCGGGACGGCCAAGTATAGGAAATTGTAATAAAATCTGTGGGCTTCGCACTGTTAATATCTTCAAACGGAATTCAAGAGCGTTAAGATAATAGTAGTTTCAGGAGAAATTTCTTAATCTTGTTTCTAATTTAAGCCCCTCTCAGAATATATGAAGTTTATAATGCAAAAGCTTACGCGTGCTTTTTTTGTGCGCAAAATACATATATATTTTTCTTTGGTAAGCCCAGCATTTTGGAAACTATAGATGGTATACATACACCAATAATAATTCTAAAATTATCAAGCGTAGGTAATCCTAAAATAGCATAGCTTCCGGATATGGGTTGAAAGTGAAATTGAAATGAAAATTTATCTATGTTTAAAACATTTTGTTCTATCAACAGTAATTCCGTTCAGTCATATGAAGATACAAACGATATTAGAAAATGACGCACCATAGTTCATAAATTACTAACCACTTGATAGTAGTTTGTCATTAATTATAATCAATTATTATTATCAATATCAATCATATCATCGCAATATGTAGGAGTTCTATTAAGAATTTATTGTAGCAGAAGAAGATGGAACATTATTTAATTCACTGTGAACTAACAGAGAGAGGTAATATAAAAAATGGAAAAGAAATATTACGATTCAATATATTATACTATTATGTAATTGCAACAAAGTTCATGAACAATGGAAACTATTAGGGTTTGGCCAAAGTCAGATAAAAGTAAAAAGCGGACTTCTTCATAAACTTACTACTAGTACAATACTATCTGAATAATGTAATTAGCATTAGTGACATCCAGTTGCATAGCACAGCAACTGCCAGTAAACTTACCTATCTTTTTACACCTTCGCTTATAAAATCAACGTTGGATTTTGAAAACATTTCCATGCAAAAGTAAATTTCAATTGTTACGAGGAAATTAAGAATGGTGGCTTGATTAACAATAACATATGGAATTGCGTGCGCATTTTTTTGTTATTGTTTTGTTTGGTGAGTGAATCTTCAACTACACGTGGTTCATTCATAAAATACAAAAATTATGTTTACTGTAGTAGTAATAATAATAATAATACTACAAGAACAACAACATAGATGACACAATATACAATGTAAACAAACATAACAGAGGTAAGTACAAAGCTTAATCTCTCTCCCTTTTTCATTTATGGTGCTGCGTGTTAAAGATGGTGATATCGCGAGTGTTATCTATTGTTATTTTATTATTGGTAATTCTCTGAAATCATAACATAACGTATAGCTATACAATTATTTATCATTTCTCGCAATCGTATGCTGGAATTACTTTACAAATACCAACACAATTTGTCCGTTTAGGTTTAGCATGTAGGCGCGCTTACGCCGGAAAAGTTAAAATTTCATACAACACAAATTAAAATAGATCTTACCAATTTTCAGTGCAGATTAAAATTATTCATTTTTGATGAAATGAAACGTTATACAGATGACGTAGGTACAATACACGTGTGTTACCAAGTATTCGTTCAATTACCAAGTATACACTCTAAAGTCTTTTTTCTCTAAAGAGTTTAAAGACTTTAGAGTGTCGTGTAGACTGAGTTTAAAGACTTTAGAGTGTCCCTAAGCCCCCGAATCAAGAACATACTAATTATAATATGTTTCTATCTTAGGTTTACGTATTTATTTCATGAGCTGAGTTGGCAGGTGGACTTCTTATGCGTAATTTTGTATACAAATTTTAATAAATTAATTAAATTGCCTCTACTATACTGCTTTCATGTTCAAAATAAAATAAATATGTACATGAAAAAATAATATTAAAGAAAATCCTTTACATAGCAAAACTTTGGACGTAGATTACTTTAATTACGTAATCTGAAACTTCAGAAGTACTTTGGTGATTTTATGTAAGCCTGGCATCATAGTGCCTAGAATAATGGTGATACCTGTCAATAGATGTGCAGTACGGGTGTTTCAATCGCGAGAAGTAGGTAAAACAATTTGCAGTAGGTAAGTTGAGTACATTCCGCATCGCATGCATTGTATTTGACGTGTCATAGATTGCATTTATACTCGTATTTTACATCAACATGACTCCCTCCTGCGGGGAAGCTATGCACTATGTAATAAGTTGTCCTGGCGTTCGTGAAAAATACAAAAGGATCTCAATTACATAGAAAAAGGTTTTCACAGTAAAAGAAGAATATTGACATTGTTCTAAAAAAACAATATAGATGTTCCCAGAAAAAATAAACCCTTCTACAGACAATTATGCAAAGCAACGAAATAAAATGAGTATCTAATTCTAATTAGGTAACACTAACCACCTACTATTGTACTGAATTGAAAGTTATATAAATTTACGTAATTCTCCGAAGATAATAGCAGAAATCATTACGCAACCAACAAACATTGTGCTTCACTTTACAAAAGACTTTTCCAAACAATGCTTTTTTTAATAAACACTCGCTGAAAGTATGCAGTAGTTACCTATTTAAAGCTGTAACTGAAGTTCTCATTATTAAAAAAATAATTACGTAAAACTTTCAAGGCTTCTGTTGAACTTCACTTGTACGATCTCCTAGTACAATACGTTTAGAAATTCTTGAAATTTACATATTTTGTTTCCTCGATAATGCAATATTTATCGCAACACAAAGGTAAAAGTTATGCCCGATTCACACGCTTGCCAAACCTCGACAAACCATTACAAATTGGAACGTGTGGATAGTAGATAGGTAGGGCATTTGGCTTTGCTTGTGCAGGCTTGCTAGCACTTGTGTCCGATTCGACCGAGTGTCAGTTTTTCACGAAGTGTCTAAGCGTGTGAAGTGTGGACCAGGGGTGGTACTTGTAAGCTTTTTTATCCAAAACACGCAGATAAAATGTTTACTGAAAATAACCTTTACAGCGATATGCATTTAAGAGCGTTTTTAGTTTACATTTTATCTGCGTGTTTCGTGAGAGAAAGTTGAGAAAATTCCACCCCTGGCCTGGTATTGAATTTCGATTTTTTGTAGAACCAGCAAATGTAAAGTTTACAAGTTTACACTCGTATTTGTGATAGGTTCTGACAAATAAACTATTTATAGTGAATAACGATCATCGGATTATAGATGACCTAAGCAAGTAACGTTGATATATATATTAAATTAAAATAAGCAGTCGATATTATTAAATTTAATGTAAATCAGAATTGTGAAATTCAGTAGAACAGAGGGAGGAAATGATTTAATGTATAACTGAAAATACAGACTAAAAGGGGAACATAAATAATTCACATTCCTATTATTACATGAAGGTAATGTCAGTTGCTGTCATATGAATCTATAGGTACTGGGTAGCCATTGGGATAGGACAGTACAACTATTTACTGATACAGAAGCGGGCAATGAGAGTTACTTGTTACATTACAAAATACAACGTTATTATTAGGGATGTCGTAATTTGTCATTATTGTCCCAATTTATATCCCCGCAAGACATTTAAATCAGAAATAATAAATGGATAATTTATTGTTTAAAACTTGTAGCTTTCTACCTATAAGTACTATGTACTTCAATAAAAAGATATCATGTTTAGATAGTTCTATCATTATCTTCGGTTAGAAGTAGAGTATTATATTTTGGGTAGAGATAAAGAAATCTGTTTCTAGTCAGGTTGAGTTGGAGTACCACCATCTATTTCGTCAAGTATTTTTTATGATCTGGTTACGGAATAATTCGCGTGAAATGTTAATAAAGCAAAAGCATTACCTTGAAACTTTTATTCGAGACTCTCCCAACCATTTATCTCTAGTCCGAAACCCTTTGAGAGAGATCCTAAAAATGCTGGAAGTTTCGAATAAGAATTGTATCTACCATGTACATCTACATTTTATAATCATGACAATCTCTCTACTAAAAAAGATGATGAAAGTCGTCCCTATTAGACTAAGTACTTTTAAAACGTTTATGAACTCATGACTATAAAGGTACTTCAGTACTTCCGAAGGTTGCTTAATACTATGGTTCGTGATAATACGCAAAATTTTCTATAAGCTGGCGCGATAGTAACAGGATGCCTTAACCGACAGGCTGATAAATTACATATACGGTACATACTTACTTAATCACTGGAAGCGCTCTACTACGCCTTCCACGAAGGACATCGAATTTAGCTCCAGATGCATAGAGGTTTAAACAAACCTACTAGTAGAAGCTAAGGCCGCGGGGATGGGTTTTAACCTTTCCTGGGGTAAGGCAATTGGAACTATTCGCCACTTTTCATCGAGTACCAGAAATTTATATTGAAAATTAAATATGTATGCACCTTCCCGGGCTGAAGACCTATCACTTGGAACTAAGTGATATCCATTTTCCATACGAGAGGTAGCCAGGACAGGTGTGAGGATGTGAATTACTTTTTTTTCAAAGGATTTACGACACATTATGTGCATGTCGACGCAATAGCCTCGTTGTACCTGTTAAGAATAGATGGTGAATCTCACTGCTAAACAAGTCAAATTTTTGATTCGCGTGTTTTCGAAGTACCTATACCTAACAGTCACAGACTAATAATTAATCAAAAAGGGAACGAACGAACATATTACACAGTCAGTTTAAAATACCTGAAAGGTAAATTACGCAATTATAATATGTTATAATATTTATATGATTTCCAATTATTTTGTCATACATCGACACTGACATATTTTTCCAAGTAGTTGCTGGTACCTACATAGTACGTGTTTGTATAATATTCTTTGGAAGAGAAAACCAATTTAATATCCGGATCCCCAAGGAGCGAAAGTCATACCAAAAGTTTAATGAAATGTATACGATTTGCCTACGTAAGACTACCATGATATCATGAACCACCTTCTATCTGTACTTCTCTGCCCAGTAAATAGGGCACAATGTTTCTATTCTGCTATGAAAAAGGTCGGGGTTTTTTCATCTTTCGTTTTGTTACTCGCGTTTGGCCTGCAATGTAACATAACCGAATTTGGAACCACCGCTGGCCATCACGGACTACTTGGTAGCGGTAATATCATTTTTTGGTACGTTCTATTTATTTTTCAAATTATGAGGAAAATTCAACTGCGACTATAATTGTGGTGGCTCACTGTGGTGTATTGTATGTGCAAGCCTTTTCCTTTGTGTCCACATCCAGTTCCCAACTCCTTTAGACTAAGGCTTGGAGGAAGTGGAGCACACCAGGAGAGGTAAGTACCTTCACAGTGTTTTGTGATTCTGATCTGTTCTTCCTTGTTCGCAATACAGTCCTCTTTTTTCAAACATAGTTTTCATTCGTTCAAACATATCAAACATACAGAAAATGATTTTCCACGTAAACCGGCCGTTTAAGAAGATTTTTTACGGAAGAAACAGAAATCATAAATATTTAGAACTACTCAAGTTTTTGCATAGTGTAATGTTTATATTTACTGGATTATACATTAATTCAATCTGTATCTCTGTCTCTTTCTCACACTACAGGACAACCACCAACTTGGTAATGATCAATGTATGTATATGTGTATATTTACATATTACATGTAGTTGGTACTAATATAATCACTACAATCAAATAGCTCTACATACTTGTATGAATATTTCCCCGTATATGTAGGAACTACGTAGTAAATATTAAAATTATTAGTACCTACACTACCTACTTAGGTAGGTGCAACATTCATTTGTGTTACGTGTAGTCCAATATAATACATGGTATGTGGATATATATTATGTAAACACAGTCATAATGACATTCATAATTTATGTAGAATGCGATGGAATAACCTTCTTCCACAAGGTATACAATATACATCGTTCCTGTAACAATGAGATCCTGAAACCTCAGGAATGACGTGGGAAGATGTAATGCACCAAATAGACTGATTGTCGTATAATTTCCCTACGTGGAGCAACATGCGAAGCACTTTAACATATTTTTGCGTTTCATATTTTATATAATAATCAAAAAAATATCCTAACTACAGAAACGTCACTTACCTGCTTATAGTGGAAACTACAAAGTAAATCACCGTAGAGTGTGGATTCTTACCTGAAACAAAGTAAAAATAATTATTAATAATCGCTGAAAAGAAGGGCGATAACTGATAATCATAAACCATTGTAACTGTCAGTGTATTGACATGAACACAGAGTTTTTTGTGTGAAAGTTTCGGCACTTATGTATATTCATTAAGCTATGGATACCCAGTTATATTAGTCTGTGAAAACACAAACCATTGTATTTATATATTCGTATTTCGTACCTAATTATTCATTAAAATACATACACACAAAATACGGTATTCGAAAATACAAAAGTAAAAAAAACCTTATTGAAGATAAAACGTACCAACGAAGACCAAAATTACATTTTTAGTTAATTTTGTGGTGGCTCAGACCTCGTTACTATCCTTAGGAACTGAACAAATGCTGACATGAACAATTTGTATTCACGATAAATACCTAGCCTATATATACCCTCTTGAAACATATTCTGTATTAACGAAATAAACACAAATACACAAGCTAGAAAAGCTTGTGATGTGAAGTGGAGAATGTCGGCATCACCACGACTCCACTCGCATGACAGGTGAGCAAGTTCCCCAAGACACTTTTTGTTTATTCCGTAAAACATTCAATATATTCGCCTAACTACTCTATTACACAATGAATGACAAGCACCCACAACAACGCTTATAAGAATTTAGTACTAAGTACCAGGTAGTATGAAATCACATGGAATTTAATAACTCAACAATTCAACGTAATAAAATGAGAAACGATTTCAAGGTCGCCACAACACATCCCACAAACACCCTGTGACCTTAATAGGCTCCCAAAGTGTATTATTGTATTGTGGCGGGAGGTGGGAGGTGATGGGGGATGCTGGGGGTAGTTTGTTTCGGGAGGCGTTGGGACGTCTGGATACACGACGCCGTTGCCATGACAACTGTCCGTTAAGTAATCCACGCCGACATGTCCTTCCTAGCAAGTTGTTTTCATCACATCAACACTGTCCTCCCTCCTGGCTCCCACATGTGTGTAGTACATTACACATACATAAGCGTAATATTACATACGTGTGCTGTCCAGAAAATCAGGAATAAAATATGGTGACAATTTAAAGTAGGTACCTATATTATGAATATACCTACCCTTTTACTACATGTAATTACATAAGGATGCATGGTGTAAGTCTAAATTCATAGGAAAAATATATCGATCAATCTATATCGATGATTTCACTTCATTTCATTTCATTAGACGCATCCACTCCACATGTGTATCATGATACATAGCTACACATCAGTGGCGAAGGGTGGATTTCTGCAGAAGGGAAGCCGGGGTCAATATTTTTTATTGGATTACGTCAAATTAGACACTATTATACCTATCATTTTATCCAAAAGGTAACTCGATGGGAATCGTGTTCTTAGGTAGCTTTGCGCCTGCTACACATACAGAATAATCATCCGTGACATTGAAAAAATATCATTTTCATTATATCTGCGAAATATCATGTTCAAATAGCGATCCGCAAAAATGGGACATTGAAACACTAAAAAACATAACCAAAACGTTAAATTTCGCTATTGCAATAATAAGGATTTTTTATACACAGTGTAAGAATATTAACATTTTCGCTGTCTTTTAAACGTATACCTTTTCGTCACATGGTACCGTTAATTCCAATACACATGCATTTATTATCATTTACTATTTTAGTGAACATTTTTAACAATAATAAATTATAGCATAAACATACATTTACATAAAATATTTTATTAAGGCGAGTTTATCCGGATTTCTTTCAGCTCACCCTGGCAATTTAAGTACGTAAAAAAACAAGTACAACTGAGATAAAAATTCAAAGCTTCATCAACTAGTATTTAATGAGACCGAGTATCAATAAATAAAAACACTATCCAGATCCTAAACAAATCTATAGATGCTCTAAAAATAAAACAGCTTACTTTATACCTATGTAAGTTATTGCGTGTTATTGCGTATCTACCTGTAAGACTTTTAGGCAAAAGACTTGAAAGCTGTCATGCCGGAGAGTGAAATATTGTAGTCATGGTAGTAATTATAATATTTAAGAGTATATGTATATATATTTATCTCCTTATTGGATTCAATCAACCCAGAAGGATCTGGTCGGCTCTAAACAGAATCCGAACTGGTCATGGCAGGTGCGCAGATTTCTTACACAAGTGTGGATGGCGAGAGTCTCCTGAATGCGATTGCGGAGCCGACAGACAGACCATTCAACACATAGTTACCGGGTGTGCAGTTGTGCACTCAGTGCGTACAGTGGTAATACATCAAACTTCCTCTTCCTTTGCGATGAAGCAATTCAATATGTAACAAATCTAGATTTAAGCCCAAGTAATTCACCCTGCGCTTTTAACTTTCTTTTACACTTTGACATAAGACATGTTATATTATATAGGCGTGATGTTGGCC
The DNA here is from genome assembly GCA_963576895.1 of Ceraclea dissimilis. Lineage (NCBI taxonomy): Eukaryota > Metazoa > Arthropoda > Insecta > Trichoptera > Leptoceridae > Ceraclea > Ceraclea dissimilis. Next base: position 4,550,791 of record OY756370.1, on the reverse strand, counting down.
ATAAGAAGAATAAATAAATAAATATTCCCTTCAACATAGCCTTCTTGACTACGAGGCTACGCGGTTACGACGCTACGCGGCAGCCTGCTATTTATACCACTGTGTGGGCGTCTCGTAGATATACGCGATGTTTACTCTTATATGTACCTAATGGACCTAAAGCAAAAGAAAGCGTATTATACCATACATGTAGTTAGGTAGGCACACAGGTTACTCACTACCACACTAATAGTCTCTGTTGGGACCTTATAGACATCGTATACGAATCACAGTAGGTATTTCTTATTAATTCTCCGGTACGCAGAAACAAGAAAAGAGCAAACTACTAGTTGCAATATAAGTAAGTTTCTTGCAAATGTTACACATTTCTTCTTCTTCTTTCTCTTTGAATAGATCTCTAGATCTGTATAGCCAGGGCTCCAGTATAGTTCCTGCGATGGAGAGGTCCAACTTTCTCCCCATCTTATCGGTGGACGCCCCGGTGGTCGGCGTCCTTCTGCGATCTCTTGCACGACGAGTTTGGGAGTTTTTGTGGGGTCAATCCTTTCAACATGATCCCTCAGAACCGCCATCTTTTCCTGCTCCATCTTACGATATCCGCAATATTGCAGGTTCAGCGGATTTCTTCAATTGGTATCGAGTGTTCTGCACAAGTGCCAAAGTTGCAGTGTTTTCATTTTGGACGTTCCGAGGAGTTGTTTCGTCCTTACTGTGTCTGCTTCGTTACAAATTTGTACATAGGTATAATACTAAATACGACAAAGCGGGTCGGTGTAGGCAGAAAGGACCTAGTGCAAAACGCTAAGATCACTGCATACATCACTCCGCTCACTTCTACCGCATACTCGTACATGCAATCCCACAATCATATTCGGTTTCGTCCAATCAAAATCATTTCGACACATTCACACTCTTAAGGATAGCCACGTTTTTTACTAATTTCTTTTAGCGTAGCTATATATCTTCTTCATCATTCTTTCGTCACTCATTCTTTCTCCATGTCCAATGGTATTTAATGAATTTCATAGTCCGTACAACAAATATTTCGGTTCGCCGATTTCTTGAAAATATTGGCTCTGATTATACTATATGGATGTGGAAGCTTGGTCTAGGGAGAATATATGAATATATAAAATTATTAAACATACGAATATTTTTATTAAAACATGATATTAATACATATAAGTACCTAAAAACTTAACAAACAAATTTTTCATATTTATACAGCGTATTCTATACCACACATACGTCAATATATGACTACCTGAAAATTTATTATAAAAGGTTTACAGGATTAAATTAAACATTCAAGGTCACACACACATACACCCTTGGTCCTTGGGTAGGTAGTAGGTACATACATAGGTACGTCTGATACATAAAAGAAAATAATAAGGTAATACATATTAATGTGTATTTGACATTTACCACCCACTCATAATATATAGTACCACTCGTACTTCTATGTTCGTAACATATTTCAGTAAGAAGTGCGGTCACACACTTTGCTCAAAATAGGCAGAGTGATAGGTTGGATTAAGGAGTATATAGATTGTTAATTATTTAGGCAACGATAATAATATAAAAAGAAATCAAAATTAAATTCATGTGATTTTGACGAAGCCTGTGCCATCTAAAGAATCTCCTAGAAAATAAGTTTTCCCTTTTTATCGAAGCCGGACAAAAAAAAAATTGTTTGATTTAATATAAAGTTTGTACTCTGCGCCTACATCTATAAACTAACGCACTAACGCGTCTAACCTGTAAACCTGTAAAATATACAACCTGTAAAAAGTACTTTGTTCTACTAGGTAGATATATAGTACACAGGTTATTTTTTTTAAATTTTATTTTATTTATTAAACAAACAGACAGTAATACAAAAAATCTTAAATCTTAAAAAATAGTAACTAATTAAGTATACCAATTTAGTTATAGGGAGAGGTTGTGGCTATCTGGGAGCGGAGGGGAATCTAATGAATGCTGACCGACACGATAAGAAGAAGAAGGTTCCATATTTCTTATAACGCTATTATAATCTTATAAGAGCTTTCATGGAATAAAAATCAAAATTACTACATATATTATGTTTTGTTGCGGAATATCACCACACCATTCACCAATGCCACAAGTTGTTTGTTTTAATGACAGGAAATAAAATAACGGTCGTTACTTGATATAACATAATAATACTCGCACGTACAACCTGTTGCGTCCTTGTAATGGAACTCTACTAACGAATAATGCTAAATGGGGATATTCCTTACGATGAGATATGTACATTAGCATTATAGGTAGTACGAACAATGTCCATAGAGAAACTATACATATGTGTGGGCACTGGGAAGATACCTACAGAAAAGGAAGTATAGAACATATAAGAAAGGTTCAATTACTGGATACCACTAAAAGGGTAGAATTTAAATATTCTATCATCTATAATTTCGCATCCCTTGTGGACTAGACGTGAGAACACTACGCCAGACTGCTTTGGCTCTACACGTCATTGGCTTCCCGCTTCCGTCATATTCATATACACTCTATTCAATTTACTCTAAGTACCGTCCTAATCCCATTCCAGCCTCAAACCTCTTTGCATTTTGTTTGTGAAGCTTGCGTCTTAGCTAAGATAAATAAACTAATTTGGAGATGACGTCCATATCCATGTGCTTCAATGTGGATTCAACCAAAAATTTATGATAGGTATTGTCGTTAGTTTTACACAAATACAGGTAGGTAGGAACTAATGAATCACTATCCTTAATAATATGGAGATGGTACGGTGAACATATTGTCAATTGGCGACTGAATACACACCGCAGATAAATAGTGGATATTTCCATATATTATATTAACCAAATAGGTATATACTAATTATATGCGTAAGGAATGCATAAACAACCTTGATTTCATAAAATATAAGGCAGGTATGGTAGGTATATGTACCTGTCAACATCGTATCAACACAATTAAGAGAAATAGGTACACACACATACAACTATTACTGTATGGGCATACATCACAAGGCATTACAAAAATAATACAAGGTTTTAAAAAATCAAAAGAAAAAAGGGCAGGTTTTCCCACTAATCTTGCCAAGCATTTTTGTTACTAAAATTGAGTTCAAGTATTATTCTCTGGAGTAGAATATACAGATTCAATGCTACTTCGATACTGATCTGAAATATCAGACAGAGAATCTGTTCGTCAAAACACTCTTTGTAGGAAAGATAGATGAGCAAAAAAATTATAACAGCGTAGTACTTATTCCGTGATACGAGTATTATTATAATACTGAATGACCGGTGTCGATTTGTGACCTAATGAGTTCTTGATACATATAAAGATTAGCGAACACGTGCTGGGAGGTGTTTTATGTACAAGTACCAAAAATATAAGTAAAACAGTAAATGAAATAACCTCACACATAATAATATAATTGATTACGGAGGAAACCAATCAAGGTCGTATTAAACAATATTGCGCTTGAATGACTAAAACCCATTAGCATGTCGCCCTTCGTAATACACAAAAACTACGTTTCCTTACAAAAAATTGGTCAGGAGAAGAAAATTTATGACCCTAATATTACAAAACATAAATATTACAGAATTTATGACAGAGCTTATTGCTATTAATAAATGCGTGTTTAGAGAGTATATAAAACAAAATGTTGTTAAGTAACATATTTTTAATGAAATATAATTCGTATTTAATATTAGGTGTGTGGTGAGTTTAACTCTATACAGAATCTCGTGATTAATTTTATTCTGAAATTATATTTAGTGCTCCAATAAACGAATAACCAGAGTAAACGCGAAGAAAACTCACACCGACCTGTACCTAATATCTGAGACCTATGTAGTACCTACGTTAGTGTGGAGTAAGAGATGTGGAGACTGTGTCAATAACAGAGTAATAATTCCGTAAATTATCATAGACCACGAAGTCCCAGACTTTTGCCCAGATTACCAGTTTTGAACTAAATGTAAGGTGCCCTTGGGGTGATATTTATCACTAAACGGCGCCAAATAAGTGGTCCAATTATTAAAGACTCCCCATCTCAGAAGTAACTCTCAACATATTCTATAATTACCTCAGAAATTCACTCGTGAGCCAGTGATCTATGTATCTCTCAACATATCCAAATAAAGAATTATTATTATAACAAAAAATACGCGAGGAAAGAAGTTGGAGTTGGTCAAATGTGAAGTGAAAGATCATTTCATAATACAGAGAGAATTAATAAACTGTCCTAATTTTAAAGTGACCTGGTATAGTAATTGAATAGCCGAAAATAGCAATAATTTACCTACTCAATAAATCAACTAGAAGGATACCAAGTTAAATGATGGGTGACCTGTGCTGACCCATAGTGGGTAGATGATGAATTAACAGGACCATTCACTCGTTCGTTCATTGTTAGGCTGGTAGTTGGCACAACGGGAGATCACGATGACAATGATGATTATGATGTAAGAAGAAGTAGGCAGAACTTCATGTAGGTATATTATTAATGCAGGATGACAAATGAAAAGGAATTGTGAATAATGATTAACAATGTGGTTGTGGCTTTAGAAATGTAATTAAATTAGTAATCAGTAGGTAATGAGGATTACTGGAAGGGAATATTAATCATACGAAGGGAATATGAGGATTACTGGAAGGGAATATTAATCATACGCATACCTACCTACATGGTTAACTAATGTGTCTCTACAATTAACTAACAATGGTAATTCGTCAAGTAAAAACCTACACATTATTGTACTATCACAATTATTCACAGTAGATGAGGTGTATGTAAAAGTCTGACAGACACATATGGGCATTGGAAACAGCACAGAATCATTTCGATTAACGATTAGAGTCAGTAAAGAGACCATGGAAACGATTTTATTTTAAAATCAGTCTAGGTTTATCGAAGTAAATGATATACTTTTCATAGCATCTAAGCTAGAATATCTCGTTATAGGAATTGGATCAAGTCGGCATCTGAGACTGAACCCACATCCATCTCTTTGGCAGGCGAGATACTATTAACTAACGACCTCAAAGGATATTATGTATTGATTTATTTAGGTATGGCTAAGCCTTTAAAAATATCCTGAAGCCCTTAAAAATACAATACAAAGCGAAACAGTAATACAAACTCTTAATATCAACGTTTTCTAATTCTGCGTAATTATAGATTCTAATTTCATACACCTGGAGAATTCTAAAATAATCCGATTGTATTGGAACTGGTGATTAAAACGGAATTTATCGGACACCTGTATATACAAATCTAAAAATAATATTACAATATAAAAGTATTGTGAAAATAAATAAAAGTAAATTAATACAATGACATGCAATATCGTAAGACGATTTCTACATACCTACTGATATTTCAGGCGTTGTCCGATAAAACTGAAAAGTATGTTGGCAAAGTCCTGCCTCCGCATTAAAAAAGCATTCGATCTACAGCTGGTATTACGCACCGTAACTAATTTTACAATATTCCAATTATAATAATAAATAATAATATGAATGGATTACTTCTGAATCTCTGATATATCAATGGACAATGTGTCATGCGGTCTATACCTGAGTTGAATTTAATACAATACAAAAAATAGCGTCTAGGTGTTCCATATTACCTATAATTGGCAACGTACTCCTATAGGTAATAATAATAATGTTAAAAAGGAAAGGATCCAAGAATTCTGTTAAGAAATAAAATAACCATAGATACGTAGTGGATACCCACTTTCCCCTGAGATCTAACCGCAACAATAGATTATTTGTTACTCATGCGGCTTATTATTAAATTCGAAAGCAGTAAATATATATTCACATTTCACACCATAGTAAATGATTTTTTTATACAAAAAAATCTGTAGAAGTTTATTAGTTACTAGCTGAGTTACCCATGCTTCGCAACGGTAAATTTAACAAACAAACCCGGCATTCTTTATAGTCTCGAGCTGGACAAAATGTGACTTAAGAAATGAATTTATTTTCCAACTCCCTTTCATACGATACCACACTCTAGCCCACACAACCCTTGCATCCCCTCATCATCATCGAATTTCCTAGGAAAAGCTTTTTCTTCAAAAACCGGCGACGTTAGGACACAGCCTATATTATCGCGAATGTTATTCAAAATTTTCAAAACAATCCATCGTAAAATGCAGGAGTTATGCGAACATTTACAAAAATTAGACTTTAAATTCATAGACTTTAAATTCATAGATGGAAGATTACTAATCCATCAAATCATCTTACAATGGGAATCACACCTACACACAGTAAAGTAATTCGCAATCGAATACCGATTGAAAAAATATCGAATTACACTTAAATTACGCAATTTGTAATTGACGTTACATAAGCGGTTAAGGAGTATTTATTTACGAGTATTTACCTGACATTGAACTTCCGCTACGGACGTGACATAATCGTATATTATTTCAGTCACATTGTTTACCATACAAGTATTATTATCATCATGCATATATTATTATATGTTTGTGTGTATGTAATTGTAATGTAATGAATGTGTATTGCTGCAATGTTATTGTGTTAGTGTTGCTATATGTGTGTGTATGTGTGTTGCATATATGTGTCACATTCCACTCTTGTAGTAAACAAACAACACGAGGAATTACTACAACATGATTGTAGTAGTAAACATTGTAACCACTGTAACTAGATATTGTCATGTGTAAGTAACTTCATTCATGAATCTCAAGTGACTAGTGAGTTACCGTTACTAATACCAATTAAAACACTAATGCCCAATCCCACCAACTTCCACCTAGGCAGGCGACCCCTAAGTTAACTTACTTACTTACTTACTTATCCAGCCATCTCCGTCCACTGCTGAACATAGGCCTCCCCCGTACTCCTCCATATATCTCTATCCTGCGCCTTCTGCATCCAATCACAAGCAACACAAAGTTAACGTTAGAGAGTTTTGTGTAGAATTTTATGTAGAAAAATATCTCAACCCAGAATCTCCCCAGCTAGGAGAGTCGCATGTAGAATTTGATATGAATTTATTGCTGCACGTGCTCTTCATTACTAAATAAATATAACATTATCTCTGTTTTTGTATGGAAATTACTTAGGGGTCCCCGTATATGTGTTCTGTGGGGTCCCCTGCCTAGGTGGAAGTTGGTGGGACTGGGCACAACAATCTGAAAGTGTTGAAAAAATATAAGACCGTATTCCTTTCACTGAAGAGTGCCTAATAAAATAAAACTAACCGAAGTCGATGGTGGATAAAACAGCTGTTAATTAATACTTGTTGTAATGTTAGAATAATAAACACAAACGTAATAATTACCTAGTTATATGTATTACTAAATAGTTCGCCGGTTGGTCCTGCATGCGATTCATGTATTCATTCATATTAATCATATTATACGAGCATATAAGGTAGGTGATTGGAACACTATAATTTTGGATACTCAGTAAGTATTAAACGATTATAGTAGACCAATTAAACATATTTTTATATCAGGTTGTACATTTATAAAAGTTGCACATTATAGGTGTACTTTCCGAGCGTCCTGTAAGAGTCAGGTGCTCGTTTTAAAACTTACACCAAACTAAAAAATACATATCACATCTTTTTTATGAGGTTTTCTATCGATTCTGAGTGTCATATTGGTGTTTGATGAATGTTATAATCTTATAATATCTACTGCAGGTACAGCATTTACTGGTCGGGTTGGGATATACTGTTATAAGTATAAAAATCCATGCTTGTAGTGTACCTACATACTTGGATTGCTATACTGACCGTTTATTCTTTGTTCAATATAGCCTTTTTAATATAATTAATGCTTATTATACTTTCATAATTAGGTAGATAAAACGTCGTTTGATTCCAATTGTTAGCTTCGAATGACATCCTTATGATTATTATTAACGGGTACTTGATTCTTAAATGAAAACCTTAGGTTTTGTGTCTGATACAGACAACATCTGAGAGACATTGCCTTAGGAAAGAGGTTCTATTATCATCTACTGGTATTTTTGTTTGATTTATTTTCAGGTGTACCTACGCTTCTCTACTAAGATATTAATAATACCTACTCTCTTCTTCTTCTTACTCCTAATTACTCCTACTCTCTTCTTCTTCTTACTCCCTCTTACTCCTAATTAATTTGGTAGATCTATAAAAAAGCCTAAGGCAGCGACGACTTGGCTGAATGTATATTAGATTGCGTATTTAGTACATGCGATATTTGATGAAATATAATTTTAAAAGAAATAATACCTATTCCTACCTACCTACTAATGTACAAAAAAGTAGAAGAAATTGCCATTTGGCAATAAGTCCGCCCGTTGTATGATTTTTTTCAGTGCAATAAAGATTATTTTATTTTATTTTAAGAGTCCAATAAAAATAGGTAAGTACATGAAACAGAAATATAAATTCATACCAATTATAGTATATTCATCTGTCTATAAAAGTATATTCAAAAAAATACCTGAAATAACGAAAGAAAGATACATGCCGAGCGAAACAATTTACAATCTGTTTGTATACGTGTATGAAAATCTATCAAACTTTGTTAATAATAAGTTAATTATTATTGAAATAAGGTACAGGGGATGCTGATTTGGGTAAGGGACTTGCAAAGTAAAGGGAAAATAAGAATGGCGACGAGATGAAGAGTTATAAATTTATATGATTAATTGCAAACTTTCTGAAATATATAAGGCAACTTTATATTGACATGCCCCCCTCCCATGTTCTTACTTTACTTTGAATTCGAAAAACACGTGGTGCGGTCTCGGTGAGTCGAAATGAAAATAATTTTATCCTAAGTTAAGATATATGACATTTCTACTTAGAAGAATAATACAACTCTCTCTCTCCACCCCAGTGATTTCACTCAATATAGTTCTTAAATGAAAGAAAAAATATTCAATATCCAAAAGGGGATGTGGAGAGGAAATGGCGGCTTGGCAAAAATTCAAATAAATCTTGGAGAGTTTGACGTTCTTGTATGACAAACAACTCAAATAAATCAATCATACGGTGTGGCTTACCTTACCAACAATATTTTGAATGTAATATCATCGTAGGTTACCTTCAATATTATATTAACTATATTGTATGGTCGTATGTGGGTAGTCGACTGAATCACATTGTCAGAAATCTGTGGAATATTGCTACTTGATATTACTCTAATAAAATATTATATTACAATGGTACGACTACACTGGGTTCATATTATTTATTAAATCTAAAAAAGTACTTCAAATATTACGTATTCAACATGCTACGTTTTATTCTTTTTCGTTCAGAATGAAAATTGAATGATTCCTGGTAATAAAAGAATTCACAATATTTTTTTATAACAGTTATATAATAAACAATAGGTACAGTACAATGTACAATAAGCATACCTAAATAACAAACATCAATCTGTATACCTACGTCCTACATATTATCTCATTGAGAGACAAACTTGTGTTACCTAAAAGGATATACCTTAAAGCTCGCGACCCAAGTATGACATCACGGTCATTTCCCGCGGCATTAAGGCTCAAAATCGCATGAAAAATAGCATTACAAAATGGTAAAATTAGCGTTTTTTCAATTCTTTTTCGTTTTTTAATTTCGCTTCAATCAAAAAACTTTTACGGTCATTCCCTAGATTCTAATGCATATTATTATATGAATGAATACAAAATAAAAAAAAACTCCGCGGCTTTCGGGAGACGAGTTGCTATCTCCCGCTGTGATGGCGAGGCTTGTTCCGAAAACGAACTTTAAAGAGAGGCGGTCAGTTGGTGCCAGTGTCGGGTCACGACACCCAATTTGACAATTCCCTAACTCTAATAACTATAAGTCGTTTAAATAGCTATATAAATATTTTAATAAGTACCCAAGGACGCCACCTTTCGCTGTGGCGCTAGTTATTCATTAATTTAATACTAATTATGTATCTGCCCAAATACACTTGTCATTAATTAAATGTACCTACCAATATATTAATCTGTTAATAGTTATTTAGTGACACCACATCATAGGTACATTAATACGACGCATTCTACATATGTATACGTTGAAGTTATTAGTCCAAGTTCTTAGTAAGAAGTGGCATGATCGCTACGCTGTAACTGACCCAGATCGTTTAAGATTGTGTACGAGGCTTATGATGTACTTAACTACTTCTTCGTCTTCTAGTATCTTCTAGAACTAGGGTGGCCAACCCGCGGCCCGCGGGCCGCATGCGGCCCGCCGGCTGTCTAAGTGCGGCCCGCGGAGCAGTGAGAAAGTAAAAAAAAAAACTTTTCTAATTAAACAAAAGACAATCAAATTCATCACTTTACCCATTTTTCCCTTAAAAATTTCGCCTGCGGCGCTATTTGGAATGATCTTTTCAATTAGAAAACGTTTTCCATACATATTGTTGTGAGCCTTCTACGCCCAGTTTCACAAAAAAAAAACCGCCTGCGGCGCTATTTCACTTTTTTAGGCTATGACAATATTTTAATTTCTGTTGCCCCCCCCCCCCCCCTTCCCTCCACGAAAGAAGCCTTTATATTTATTTTTTGTTTTGTAAAATTGGTTGTGCGGCCCGGTAGGTAATCTCATTTTTAGAATCTGGCCCGGCTGCTGAAAAAGGTTGGCCACCCTTGTTCTAGAATCTTCTAGACCAGACATTCAATGTAATTACGAGTACAGACTACCTTCGTCTTCCTAATGTTCTACTTTTGTAAATTGTTTTGTAGGTTATTTTTGATTTACAAATTTTATTCTTGTAAAGCGTTGGATTTTTTTTGCATTACGTAGAATATACAATTCTTCTACACTGTTGTGGAAATACTACATTGTTTTGTAAGTACTTGTCCACGTACTTACTGAAAACATAGTTTGTACAATTATTGTTAGAGCTGGTGGTCTTTTGCCTACTAACAAATGACCGTTACCAAGTCGAAATCAACTATTCTAAAAACGACAGATCAATCAAAATGCATCTACCTAGGTATCTCCTCGAGCCTTTTTATCCTTTGCTAAGTTTGCAAAGAAAATTCATCATATTATTATTATACCATATAACAAATAATCTATACATCTTCCTTGAAGAAATATCAATTATAATAATTATTTCATGGAAAATACGTATGAAGTAATTAGTTGTGTGTAGGTGTAGGAAAATGGTTATGGGAAAATATTCATTTAATGGTAACGATTCTTCTTAGTAAATACAACAACGATGAATTAATATCATAATGAATATGCAGTATGCTGATTAGTGATTATAGCAAGAATGCATGCATCCAGCGGCGGACTGGCTCTAGAGATTCTGGTCGTAATGTGATAAAGCCCCCCCCCCAATATATGTACCTACCCCTTCAGATTTTCATGAAAAGCAGCTACAGTAAGCGCCGCAGTCAATGATTATATGCAACAAATGTAATTTAATGGATTTTACAACAATTATTCAAAACTTATACGATATGCGTACAGTGCCGTTAGGCGATTTTTTTTGGCCTTACTACGAGTATGTATATTTGACCCTGCAGATATTATTTATTTGTGTAAAACTTAAACTTAAACCTATGTTATGTTAGGGGACGACCTTGAGTGGTGGGAGGTTGTGGCTGGGGCCCTATTGCAATAGGGCAAGCTGGCAACCTGGCCAGTCCGCCACTGCATACACCTATAAATAAATAAATCTTTTTTGGCCAGAGAAAATATGCACAGTTACAAAAACAAGACAAAAGTAGTGTGCCAAAAGGCAGACTTATTGCAAAAGCAATATCTTACAGTACCTATACTCGTAATACAGTATATTACGATATTGAAGAAGAATATTACAACCTGATCAACCTCTTCGTTGTGTTACGTATTGTTTGTATATTCCTTTAGTATATAATGAGTAGGGCGAGCTTTATGGTCAACCTGCTACGTGTGAGTCCACCCTAAGAGGAAACACTCTTGAAATCTATCGAGCATCATACACGCTTATTTAATAAACTGTAGGTAGATTAGTATAACAGCATCAACAACGAATAACACAGTCGACCTTGCAATGTCGATACAAAGCTGGTTGGTAGTGGATATACGAGTAGTATACTTGCACATAGCCATATTGTGTGTATTCTTGGTGTGTGTGTGTGTGTTAGTGTGCGTACCTATGTGTGCGTGCAACAAACATCAGGTGAAATACATAGATAATACTAATTTAGGTAAATATCGAGACATTAAATTATTTAATGTGTGCGTATCTTCAAATTGCGCGTCAACAATAATTATGTTCGATACACGTGTAGTGTAAGTACGTAAACTACATAAATGCATAGGTTAGTAAATTTAGAGTAGGCAACTAGTTTTTTCTCAGTGGCCCAAGAGTAAGTCAAATGAAGTAATTGTTGTTTTCTATTTAAATAAAGTTATACCTTGTAGACAGACGCCAGTTCTGATTTACAATCTCGATGTTTCGTAATATAGTAATAACCAATAATACAACGTCAGAGAATTGAGTTAGTTATTATGAACGTCTCATATAAAAGTGTCAACAAGTTTTTCTGTTTCATTCTTCTACATTTCTCGCGTCTTTTGATAAATAATTAATGGATATAACAAAAAATAATGTGAATGTCACAAATTCATGATAGACAACTATCCATGAGGATTAGTACCTAATAGATTCTAAAACGTATAACAAAACAGGGTTGATAGTGAACAAGACACATTAATAGTTATAATAGTATGTAGGTATAGTGTTAAATATGTACATTCAAACACGTGTACGGAACTCGACCCAATTGGTTTGCAAAATGCGCAACACCTTAATGATACCTATTAATACTATTGTCAAAATATACTTGTGAAAAAATAAGTGATTCATTGTATTCAGAACTGAATTTTTCAAATGAAAATTTACAGGGATTATACAGCATGTTACTACTTTTCACAACACCATGGACTAAAGGTCTAATGTAAGAAGCAAGCATGTAGTCATAATTATAGGATTCAAAATTCTATGCTTAGGTATAACGAAATATGTAGGTATTTGCAACAAAAATAGTTGGAATAAAATACTATCATCCTATATGATAAGTGATAAGTAATGTCAATAAAACACATAGACAGGTAAATGTAGTTAAATTCTATTATATACTCTAAGACTTCCAAAGGAAGGTCACACATTTCTGATGTAAGCGGCATGATTATACTATGCTTCAAAGAATTTAAAAACATTTTTTACACGCCATGGTCCAGAAAGGCAGCGAATCTTATTCCTGAATTTGTTAAAAAATATTAGTAAAACAATGATGGACGAAGCGTCCATCAAATCTTTTTTTATTTAGGTAGGTACGTCTATTACAGGCACACCTTCGGAATTCTAGAATATCAGAGGCCTCGCCACCGTCGAGAAGATTTTGACAGCCGCCAATCTCAAATTTATGTCAATTTTTAATACAAAGCGGAGAAACAGTTTTTTAATTATCTTCATTTTTAGGATATATTATCAGCAAGCCAGAATAGTTTGCCCACTTTTTTAGGTTGGTAAACCATTATTAATTTGAAAACACAACAAGGATGTTTTTTGTGTGCTTGTAAACCGGATTTCTTCACATTCTAAATATTCGAGATGACAGTACCATACAGTTCTTCGAGCGCATTTGTGATTTGCGAAAAGGTTATAAACATATATTTGAAATTGTCTATGTTCTCTTATCTTACGTATAGGTATTCTGTAACTAGGCTAAATGATAATACGTGTACGTGTAAATAAGAACCCTGCGAACTTGCGTCATAAATTCTGTACCTATTTAATATTTATTAATTGATGAAATATCATAAGAGGTCAATAATGGTAGAGATCAATGTGAAACAAATATATCTAGGAAGATTGTTGAATAAATGTTATTTAACCATTTTCTATATAATACCCACCAAGAGGGGTTTTATCATAGTTTTCCTCGCTATAATGTGTATCGGGTATCGGGAGCTCTCACGAACTTAATCTCTGACTCTGGTCTCTCTAACGCCATACGATATATACCAACAGAATCTAGACGTAAATTTTAACTTTAAGGCCTTGGTACCAAGAATTACGTCACAGTAACTTCCCACGGCATTAAGGTTCAAAATCCCGTGAACAATCGCATGATATTTTTTGGGGGTAATTTTGCGTCTATCAGAAAACTTTTTACGGTTATTCCCTAGTTTTTAATGCATATTATCAATACAAAAAAAAAAATTTACTCCGCGACTTTCGGGAAACGAGTTTCCGTCTTTCGGAAAAAAGATCAGAGGTGTTTTTAATATATATATTTTTTGAGAAATCTATACAAGATAAAAAAATCTTTTACGGTCATCCCCTAGATAAATGTTAAATGCATCTACCCTATTTTGTTCCAAAGCATATTTAGTAACGGTTGTCGAGATATAAGGTCTCCCGTTTTTAGAATTTTTTGAAATGTCGGTAATACAAAACTTTATTACATAAACACACCTAGTATAGGAATAAAACGTTTCTGTGTTGTTTTTTTGTTTGATTTGTGTTTACATGTGGGTGATGTCTGTTTGTGTGCCATGAATAAATAAATAAATAAATAAAATAAAAAGCACCTGTAACAGTTAGCAAAAATTATGAATACGCAGGGGTGTATACTGTATAACTAATATCTACTTATTATGTTACATAATCACAAGCATCATCACCCTAATGGCGTCAGGACGAGATGTTCACTGTTCATTGAAATAAGGTCATACTCATCTAAATTGTTGTTAATAATTATGCTGTTTTAGAAGGCTTCTTAAACTTGTTTCACTACAAAGAGAATAAGTACTAAGTAGTAGAATATACAGATTATAAAAAAGACAATATAAGAGAAACTTTCAATTCTTCTTTAATCTCGTAAGGTTTCTTTTAAATTTTTTTCGGTTTACGTAAATCTTACCAAAGTATACAGAGGTGTAATTGTTGACCAGACACACGAAAGCCAAACGGTGTGATTAAATGTCACAATAAGGTCTGTATTCTCATCTTCATAAGAACTGCTCGTATATGGATTATCGCTCACTTTTGATATGATGGTGTAAAATTGTCGCATCTCATTTGACCGAACCAGACCATTACGTAATAAGCCCAAGAGAGAAGTGTGTTGCTTTATGCTAACAGCTAACGTATGTTTTGTTATGTATTAGAAATTAATATTAGGTATTTATTGGAAGACCACGTGACCCCCGCAAGCTCGAATAGTAGAGGTGCTGATAAAGTTTATCAGCGCACAGATAATATGGACGTTGTACAAGTACAAGTAGGTACCACACATTATATTAATAATATATTGTACAATATACTGAGACGATATAATGAGGTCAAAATTATAATAATATTATGTATCATGTTTCTCCAATCGATATTATATTGACGTCCAATATAAAACAATAATATATAACATACCTATCTATTGGTATTCCTACGTGTGCAATACAAAATGCACTCGGTTACCTACTACTTATTTTATATGCAATATTATGTGTAAAACACACAATATAATCTTTTCGTAAACATTTATAGGTATGACATTCAGAACGGGTGGCGAACTACACTGCTGAAGGAGACGTGGAATTTCGAAAAAAAAAGTAGGAAAAAAAGAGTTCTACAAAAGTATCGAGATTTAGTAACAAATTGTTTAAAGTTTCTGTAATAGGAAAATCCTAGGTAAGTATATATTTTTTTCTCCGCTAGGTCTGGAAACTTTAGTAGAGATAAATCCTAATACGGATAGGATTTAAAAAAAAAATATTGTGTGTATTGAAAATTTATTGCAAAAACGTGACGGCCGCATGTTGTTTGTGAATTGTTTTGCAGAAAATTCTTAATCAATCCATTATTCCAAATAATCATTATGCAAAAAATAAATTTCGTGAGAAAAATAGAAGACATATAGTATAGGTCTAATTAGTATTGATAATATATGACAATATACATACATTGTAGTATTTCTGCTAATAAGTTATCAGAAAAAATAATAAAAACAACTGGTTTATGCATCATATTGTCAGTTCCAGGAAGGAGTAGATATTATGAGTAAGAGCTAGAGGCACTAGTGCCCTATGTAAGGAACAACCATATACATTGATTCGATTTTGAATGTCTAAAAAACCGGTCGGGGAATTCCAACTGCGCATTTCATAACACAATATTATATTATAATAAGTATATGAATTACACTATACACGCCTGATAATAAAACACTGCCAACTATTACAATAAATTCAATTCCTTTTTAATAACGTATTATCTGCTATACTCGTAATTAATAATTAATTAATGCCTGGAATCAAGACGGAAAAAAGATCGTTATGCTACAAACACGAAAAAGTTGTTATCTAATATATGTGCCAATGGAAAACTACTAGAATTTTAGCGATGATTCTCAAGGACGTGCATGTATGCTTTGATATTCAACAAGACGATTGTGTTTATATTATGTAGTTTCTATTGTGTACACATCTAATGATTGTGCTTATATTATAAGTGAGGGGTTCTAGTGATATTTACCTCATAAAAACACATATCTCCTAAACCCGACGATTTGTTCCTGTTCTTTAATCGAATGTGATTTAAATGAGAGTCTACACATAGGGTCATATATAGGGCTGCCACCTTTCAAAGAAGGTAGGCCCGGAGATTTCGGAAAAAAATCGTAGGCCCTGACATTTACAAAAGTTACAAAGATTAAAACTTAAAAAAAAAAATCGAAAAGAATTCCGTGAATCGTGGCCGGCCTCCGCCCTCTACATCTCTGCCGCCAAGAGTCCCGGCCTACTCAACCTTTTGGCAAATCCCAGTCTGACCCGGAGATATACGATGCTAATCCGGAGCCCGGAGAACACCACTCAAATCCGTAGACTCCGGGTCAAACCCGGAGAGGTGGCAGCCCTAGTCATATATCGCCATAGGATTGCCTGTTAAAATCACGCCGCGACCCTCTTCCCTGTCTCCTTCGAAGAGGGCTCATCATACGGTTTTTCAGAAATAGTGGTCAATGGTAAAAATAATTCTTACTAAATTCAAAGAATTCAAAAAATGTTTACCCGCAATGCCACTAATGTTCACTAGGACGAGTTTGCATTATTTTATTGATTTCTTACACCTAGGTGCCGAGTTTAAAAGATAATGGTATTTATTTTATTTATTATATTAACTTTATTTATTCTAATTCAACCAATAAAAACTTTTCTTATATTTATTTATTAAAAACTCGGTACAAGATAAATATTATGTAAGAGATGTAAGGAAAAACAAAATAATAAATTCATGAGGTGGTCGGTAGCCTGG
The DNA here is from genome assembly GCA_963576895.1 of Ceraclea dissimilis. Classification (NCBI taxonomy): domain Eukaryota; kingdom Metazoa; phylum Arthropoda; class Insecta; order Trichoptera; family Leptoceridae; genus Ceraclea; species Ceraclea dissimilis. Next base: position 4,533,473 of record OY756370.1, on the reverse strand, counting down.
TTGGTAACGCGCTCGAATGTTTTAATCCAGTGGGCGTGGATTCGATCCCCGATGTTGACCTACTCCACTTCACGGCACAAGCTTTTCAAGAGTACTGTGAAGGGTACAAAGGTGTATTTGGGTTTATTTCAATAAACCCAGATTCATTTATTAAAAAAAAATGTGTATGTAAGTAGGCAGAATATTATGTAAGTATTGCGAGCGTGTATAATACCTAATGATGACGTTACATACACGTGTTATGTTTACATGATGTGGTATAAGATGATGTTAGGGTAGGATATCTAAGTGAACAACAATAATAATGTTTGGTTTGGACACCACTCGTGTGTGGACGCGTATTATAAAATAAAAACATGCAATCATGACGTCATATCATGTGTGACGATACATTACTTGTATAAATCTAACGCGACATCACAGTATAAAGTCATTCATAAAGTTTCTCAAAATGTTTCAATATTCTTGGGTGAATTATTCCGCGATCTTACAATAATAACGAGTAAGTATTATCCTCGTAATAATGCAGCAGTGTAAATTCAGGCAGTTTGACAAATGCAGTGTTATTCCGTGAACGGAAATATAATTCATTTGACAGTTAAAATGCACCTATATGGCGCAACTTTTTCATTATAATTAAAGCACTTTATTCTCCATTAAATCTTCCGCTACAACCTCTTAAAACATTTCGATATGTTTACATATTGCAGCTAAAATCCAAAAGATCAAATACTTAGCCATAATAATTATACCTTACGATTACAGAGTCCCTACAACTAATAACTATGCGATTTGCGTGTTGGAGAAAGCTGATGAGAAATGTGTAATTAAAACAACCAGCTCTTCAGTTTTTTGTCATATGAGATCGCGGCGTTTTTGAAAATCTATAAATTGATTCCCTCTGCCTACCCCTCGCAATAGGTGCGATGAGATGTAATAGAGTAGAATAGCTTGGGAATTCAATCTGACGCAACGGAGGCTCGAAATTATGAAAGAACTGAAAAAGAGGGAAATGCTATATTGGTAAATTAAAATTTAGACTACAGTAGATGAGATGATTAGTTTACCTAGTACTATTAGTAGGTACCTACGGCTTATCTCATAAGTTGTATGTTTCTTTATAGTGACTTCTACGAAATGCCAATAGTGTACGAGATGATACCATTACTAGAAATAGTTGTGTGTTATTCAACGTAAATCATATTTACATAATAACATGTAAATATAATTCTGTTTACCCCAGTACATGGCGCCTAAAGGATGTAGTTTTAGTTACTGGTAATGATAAACTAAGCAGTAGGTAGGTGTATTATATGCTGAAGATCGTGAGTGTACCTACATATGTGTGGGTATACGGCAGTGGCGAAGGGTGGATTTCTGCAGAAGTGAAGCCGGGGCTAACATTTCTTATGGGATTACATCAGATTAGACACTATTATACCTATCATTTTTTCCAAAAGGTAACTCGATGGGAATCGTGTTCTTAGGTAGCTTCGCGCCTGGTATACGGACTACCTTCTAATAGTGCAATAGAATTTAAGAAAATACGATCATATTCATGCATGATCCAATAAGATTACCTACGAACACAAATTCATACAATAATATTTAATGTTTATGTCTACTGTGGAGGGTCTTAAATAGAATAATAATAAATACCTATTTGTCGTCACCAGTTGATCGAAGTTGTTTTCCAGTTGCGAGTATGAATATTGAACAATGTTGTTTAGTATGAGAACCAGTTGTAGGAATGTAATGAAATAAAAAGTACATAGAACGAGCCCCCAAACAGCCGCATTTAACAATATTATTACGTACAACAGCAATTAAATTATTATAGAAACTTAGGTTTACGTTGTTTACGTCAGCATAGCAAACAAACTAACTTGTCGAGATGACGACGCAATGTACCACATTATGAATGTTTTAACATTTACTGCGACGCACATTCAAATACTATTTTTTTGCAACACTTAACTACTTACTATTTTTTTGTAATACTCAACTATTATATCTAATAATAACTTTTGTTGAAAAAACTCAATAAAACGAACGTTCCTACCTACGCTAAAAATGTGTACTATTTACATTTATAGTCCTTAAGATTTGGGAAGTTAATCCGATATTGGAATTCCGATATAAAGACCTCTTAATTCCGGGATTGAAATACAGGAAGAATCTTTCTGAGATTTCGGGATTCCAGCTAATTAATTACCGTAGTATATGGGCGTTGGCATGGGGGGGAGGGGTAGGGGGCAGCTGCTCCACCCTAGAGATTGGAATAGGAATACAATTTTTTATACTAAATGCATGAAAAAATACATTATTACCACACGTTTTCTTATCATATCAAAGATGTTCTAAAATTAGGATAAAAATCCATTAAAACACAATTGCTTCATAAAAAATTCTTACTATTACATAAATGTTTTTCAAAGAAAATAAACCAAATTACATCACGACCTTCTTCACAAAAAAGTTCACCTGTGGCGCTTTTACGCGTTTATTAACTATACGTTTTTTTTGTTGTCCTCTCTAAGCTTCGAAGTTGGCGACGCCCATGCCATAGTATCTAAATTCTATTGATAAAAAGTTGTTATATGGTTAGGTTAGGATATATGTATTTTTCCGTGTCGATTACATATTTATTAAATAAATATCTATATAGCTACAAAAATAAATGGACCAATTGTTTATGGGTATGATGTGCTAGGTACCTACCGACCTGTCCATGCAGCGTCACCGTCTATATTCTGACAATAAAAAATTTAAAATTTGAATAAAAGTGGAACGGTTTGTTTTTCAGCTTTACTCGGCCGCGTTCTTTTTTCTCTATTCGGAAAAAATATTTTGTTTTTTCTTTTCAATTCAAGTGATTCCAAGACGCGGATGAAAATGTGAGTATTCATTACATTATTTTAATTTCATTGCCAATTATTTATTTGGGTACATTTAGTCATTATTATTATGTATTTGTTATTATTACCTATTATTCGATTAGTTTTTCGCGACAAGGTAAGTGCGTATGAGAAATTGTTTTTTGCGGAAACATTATGGCTATATCCCACGGTCCGTGAATCCTGCTTCGTCCGTAGATTCGCATGCCGTGGGAAGGAGTGAGTCCGTGAATCTACAGACTTTTTCATAGCGATTTGTATGGCGGTACGTGATATCGCAGACGTGCACGGATCGTGGGAAATAGGTTGCCTGTGAATCCGCGGACACGCCTTGATGAATCCAGATGAATCCGTCTAATCCATAGCGTTTGGATAACTTGCAATACAAGTGTTGAATCCAATATACATATACGTAGATATTTCTTTAGGAAACATCCCAAACAGACAGTTTTTTTCATTTTATTTCTTCTTTTCTATTTTAAAATGTATTTTAATTAAAATTAAACTTTTTTTTCAATTATTTCAATGTTAATTTATAGTTTGATAATTACAAAATGTGTAATATAATTATGTGTGTGTGTGTGTGTGTGAGGGTGTGTGTGTGTGTGTGTGTGTGTGTGAGGGTGTGTGTGTGTGTGTGTGTGTGTGTGTGTGTGTGTGTGTGTGTTGATTCTCACAAAATAAAAAACAAAAATATAATTATGTATATATTTATGTAGGTACCTATTAGCTTATTACGTTACTTCATTTTCTATAGTATAACTATTAAACGTAATACATATATATTCCATTTGTCGCCGCCCACAAGTTTTTTGTGTATATGAGTAAAAAGGCGTGTGGATGGAACGTTCGTCTTGGCTCGTTTACGTAACAGACCGTTGACGCCTTTTTACTCATGAACGCAAAAAACTCGTAGACGCTCGCAAGCGTGTGGCGGCGACATTAACTTTTACTTAAAGTATTATACCGAATCGGTAGGTATTACCTATACAATTGGCACCAGGAATAACGTCACAGTCTTTTCCCACGGCATTAAGGTTCAAAATCGCGTGACAATCGCATGATAAAATGGTAAAAATAGCGTTTTTTTTAATTTTTTGAGGTTAATTTTGCGTCTATCAAAAAACTTTTACGGTTATTCCCTAGGTTTTAATGCATATTATCAGTACAAAAAAAAATCTTACTCAACGACTTTCAGGAAACGAGTTTCCGTCTTTCGGAAAAAAGATCAGAGGTGTTTTCCATTTTTTTTTTTGAGAAATCTATACAAGATATAAAAAATCTTTTACGGTTATATAAAGGTTCAATGCATCTACCCTATTTTGTTCCAAAGCATAATTATTAACGGTTGTCGAGATAGAAGGTCTCCCGTTTTTAGAAATTTTTGAAATGTCGGTATGCATACTCTTAACATTACTTACTGTAAATTAATACTGATTCAAAAGTTATTCATAGGTACAAAAATACATAATACAAGAATATGATACTAAATTGATAACATGTAGCTACCTACATTAACTGAAAATAACGTGTTGTAATTTTTGCTAGTCGGGTAATTTGTATATTTTTGTAACAATTTTACAATAAAAATAATTATTATTCGATATATTTCGGATATATATTCACTAACAACGAGGGTTGTCAACGTACTAGAGTATAATAATAATATTGAAAGTGAGTTGCAAGAAATATATGGATCGCAAAATACTATATATTTTTTTTGGCAACATTAAAACTAAGAAAATATCAACCAAATCCGCTTCACTTGTAAAATTTAAACGCAGTTTAAGAATTATATCATTGCCTGCAGTTTTCGACTGACGAATGAGTGTGTAATTTACATTAATTTGAAAATTGAGAAAACCACACTTTTCTAGCAAATAAAAATATTATAAAATTCAAGCAGTTCATAAAATGACAGTTTTTTATTTAAATAGATAAGTAGATATTTATTTATTTATTGCACATGGAACAGATACAGTCACAAAAACAAACATTGGCAGGTACATTAATACAAAAATATCAATACACAAGACCAATTACATCCGTTCACAATTAGCACACACGCAAAACAAATAGATTACATTACATAGTTAAAAATATATATCTTATATCTATAAAACATTTATGGTAGGGAAGGAGGAAGCATGGGAAGAGGAAGAAAGGAGGGGATAATGAAGGAAGCAACAAAAAAAGAGTTAAGAACTGATATCAAGAACAATAAGATAATGTGTATGTTTTCTTTTATTTTCATAAAATTATCGAATTACACCCTGATACATATTTGTACACTTCATAACAAGCTTAAAAGCGTGTGTCGTGAAGTGGGGTATGTCGGCATCGAGGATCGAGCGCGTTAGCAACCAGGCTTCCGATAACTTTTTAAAATTACTTATTGATGCAGATGGAATAATCAGCTGAAAAAATGTTGACAACCCTACTTACATGTTTCAGCGCGTGTATACACAACGGTTTCCGAAGAAAAACCCATAGGAGTATTTACGATGATGTAGTATGAACCCCAAAAAACACAAAAACCCTTCAGAAATATGACGTACTTAATGTAGTTCTGGACAATTTACATCCAGACCTGCATTAAATTGTACCACAAATGTGTTATAGTTTTGTATTGTCTATGTGTTTATTGCTTTCATTCTTTTTTGTTGTGTTTATTGATTTATTGCATTTGATTTTGTGTTTGTAAACCTGACGATTCCAAGTGCCTTAAATATGGTCTACAGATGATTAAACAACCAATAAAAAATCCTCAAATAATAAAAGCTTAAACTTTTTAGTTGGATTTCAGTAGATGAATTATTTATAAAATGTTTCAATTTCAATTTCAATTTATTTATTTATGAAACATAATATAGTGGTACAATGTTTCTTATAACTAATACATACAATAAGATTTCATTAATATTCCCCCACTAAAGCAAGACTTGTTGAAATCATGGCCTATCCCATTTTAGATCCGCTTGCTTATTCGTATTTTTTAATCTATTCTAGTTCCAAATATAATTTACTCGAATACTAATCGATACAATTAATTTTATTTACAAAATTCAATTAGATTTGTGCTTTTATCCCTAAAAAAAATCCTGTGTGGCTTTTGTACGGCTTTTGTGGGGTTTATTTATTTTGAGCAATATGCTTATGGGTTTCGTACTGTTACAATATACAACGAGAGTGAAAGAGATGCAGACACCCGCATGATTCGAAAAATAAAAATCAAAATAAATAATGTATAAATTTAGATTCCCCAGTTGCCATAGAGTGGGGAACATTATATTTTCTTATTATTTATTGAATTAATTTTTCTGGAATTTTGTTACATCGAATTATAAGTCCATGTGGTACATTTTATCAGTATGATGCCAATCTTTCAAATGTCTCCCTTCAAAAATTATGTACCTAATCTATTAGTCTAAATAACACACGAATGATAAAGAAATTATAATTTTATTTAAAATGAAAAAAGTTTAAGGTACCAATCATTATATTTTTCTAATACCACGGACCTGAAACAGCACAATTTTTGCACTGTTACTGGGCCGGTATTCTTTTATTCTGATAATATCGACATTAATAATATTAAAAATAAATAAATAAATTATTTAATGGGTTCTCTAATTTCCAGTTATGGCAGACATTTTTTCCCGTACAAAATAAATATAATGTACACCCCGACACATAATGCGCCCGCTACACGCTCGCGAGTCACCGCGACCTTTTGGTGTTCATGGGTAAAAAGGGGTGCGGATGGATCGTTTGTCTTGACATGTACGTAACCGACCGTTGACGCCTTTTTACTCATGAACACCAAAAGGTCGTGGTGACTCGCGAGCGTGTAGCGGGCCCATAACGGGACTGAGAGAGATTAGCAGCTAATTTGAGAAAAACCGGTGTTGAAAAATAACGCGTGATACAAGATACAAAAACTCCGTGTGACAAACTTTAAAAAATATCACCCACAAACAAGTTTAATTAATGCCGCAGGCAATGCTTTCTTTTATTATTTTTTTACTAAATTACAATTAATATTGGTGTAAAGACAATAATTTATTCTCGTACCTGATCGATCTAATTTTTAAACACAAAAACAGAATTAGTATATATTCAACAGTATGACAGAGATAATTATTATTATCTATTTATTATATTATATATTTATTTATTTATTGCTTCAACGGACTCAAGATATTTTCAAAATTTACAACGTTAAAGTTAAAAAGTTAAAAATATTAATACAATGAATTATTATATTATTATAAAAATAGGGAACTATTTCCCCATACCTCGTGCACGAAATCATCCATCCGGAAGGGATTAATCCAGATTCGCGTACGAATCCGGATTCACTTGTCGTGGGAAGGCACCCTTACGTTGTAGTTTCTTGCGATACGTATTTCGGACACGCTAATATGGATCGTTGTAGTAGTTGGGTATAAGTAGGTACTATATATTATTATTCTATGGGTATAAGTAGTTAAGGGCTTGGTACCAAGAATGACGTCACAGTCATTTCCACGGCATTAAGGTTCAAAATCGCGTGAAAAATCGCATGATATAATGGTAAAAAAGCGTTTTTTCCATTTTTGGGGTTAATTTTGCGACTATCAAAAAACTTTTACAGTTATTTATTCCATAGGTTTTAATGCATATTATAAGAACAAAAAAAATTACTCCGCGACCCTCGGGAAACGAGTTTGACCATGAGTTTCCGTCTTTCGGAAAAAAGATCAGAGGTGTTTTTCACATTCTTTTTTGAGAAATCTATACAAGATATAACAATCTTTTACGGTTATTCCCTAGATAAATGTTCAATGCATCTACCCTATTTTGTGCCAAGGCATATTTAGTAACGGTTGTCGAGATACAAGGTCACACGTTTTTAGAAATTTTTGAAATATAGACACAGAAGCGTTAAAAATAACGAGATGACCAGAGATGACATTGTAATCATGTTGTGATGGAAAATTACAGTGTGAGCTCACCAACTCACTCGACTAAGCATAGGTATTATGTATTTAGATTATATTTTGAAACTATATTTCAATTACAACGATGAAATTGGTGTGCTATTAGATATTATTATTATCAATCTATAAATAACTTATCTATTCCGCGTCACAGATTACACAATTTTTTAAGCGTGTAAAAAAACTTACCGAAGAATTTAAACAATTTTCTACGCCGTATAATAAAATGAAGAACTGAATTGAGAAAAGTACTAAGATTTAAAATAATATTACTAATATACCGTCGGGGCGCCCCCGACGGCAGTACCTGGACAAGGTGTACGAGGACATGAACTGCGCCACACATGTCGAGCTGAAGAGAGCTGCGGGAGACAGAGAAGAGTGGAGAACCAGACGTAGGAATTAGGTGCAAACCAATCCGCAGGATTGAAACTAGAGAAGAAGATACCTAATATGTGGAGGCAGATGGAAGATGGACCATCTCAAAGACAAATCTGTGGTAAGTGGTAAATCAAAGAGCAGTGGAATCAGAACAGCTGAGGAGAAAGAGGAGTCCTGACATTTGTTTATGATGGCGTCGGCGTGTTACAAAGCACCCTCGGATTGATAAAAAGCGTATAAAATATGTAGGTTAGGGTGTCCCAAAAAAATCAAAGTTATTTTTTTGAGAAGCATACCCCTCAATTTTTTTCGTTTTATGTTAAAACACTCAAAAATCAAATTTCATGACCATTGGACCACGGGAACCCGTGCCGACTTGCATCCGAAGATCTCAGTACTTGAGTACATAAGCGAGCGCATACTTGCATATAAAGTTCTGCCGCAATGTTGAATTATTGCTAGGAAAAGTGCAGTATTATATCAAAAAACATGTCTGTGGAATTAGGAAACTCTAAAAATAGTATATATGTTTCCAACAGGGGTTGTAAACCATCGAATAATAAGGTCAAAACTTCTCTTCGATGGACAAGTACTAGCTGTTTTGTTTTATAATATTTGTCAAATGAAATTTACAATTAATGAAAGTGATGATCTTGTCAATCTCGAGTGTGTTTTATTTTGGAAAAAGGCACGAATTCCTGTATTCCAGATACAACATAAGCGGAAGTCAAACATGCCATGAAACCGATGAATAATAAAAATGTTCCTGATCCTTATGGTATAACCACAGAGACAATTAAGTATGCGGGAGAATCTCTTCAACAAGCAGTAGTATCGCTGTTCAATGAATGTCTGCAAGAAGGAATCATACCACAAGAAGTGAAACAATGCATCAATGAATATATCGTCCGCAAAAAAGTGGCCATAGAAGGGTTGAAAATTATCGACCATCCTATCTGTATAAGCTGTTTACAAAAGTCATAAATGATAGACTCTCTATCAAATTGATTGCATACTAACCAGGACAACAGGCTGGATTCCTCCGGTGTACACCTCCACTCCATGGACCTTCCGAAAAGTTCCATGTTTGAAGAGGAGTAAGATAGGGACACAATATCTCCTAAATTATTTACATTGGCTCTGGAGGATGTTCGAAACCCTTGATTGGAGCAATAAAGGTGTCAACGGCGAAAACCTTAACAATCAACGGTTCGAAGAGGGTATATTTTTATTTGTTGAACTAGAAATTACGATAAATGAAGCTTCACCATAGACTTTAAAATGATCATATCAAAGACCAAATACACGACTTATGCCAAAAAATCATATAATATCGTGGTAGATGAATAATTATCCAATAAGTTGATAGTTATGTATGCCTAGGGCAAACTGTAAAACATGGAAGAGAAAATCAAGAGATAGAAATTGAAAGAAGCCGAGATTTAGCAAGGGCTGCCTTTGATACGAGATGGGCGGCTATATCATATCCTGAAGGCTCCTAAATACCCAAATTATCCAAAATGAAGATATTTGACGCTTGTTTTACCCCATTTCTCACCAATTAGTGTGAAACTTTGGTGTTAACGAAAAGAATTTTCCACACATTATTAGTTATAGAAAGGGCCATACAAAGAGCTGATCATGCAGCCATAGACTCTAGGTGAGCAAAGAAAGTTCTGGAGTGGAGACCTAAAACAAGCAGTAGAAGTGTTGGTAAGGTCTCAAGGAAGGTGATTGGACCATATAAGACGAGTTGTCGTAGGCGGGTAGATGCGGTCTGCTCAGGATAGGGGACTATGGAAATCTATGGTGGAGGCCTATATTCAACAATAGACACAAGGGTGCTGGTGATGATGATGATGATTTAAATGTAAAATAGTGATACATGTACGATTGGGCCAATTTTGTGTTTTATTTTCCCAAACTACATGATTTTTTTAGATATTTCATGAAATTTCAGTACAAATTATGAAGTTATGAAGTTTGACGTCAAGTCGGCACGGGTTCCAGTTGTCCAAAAGCGATAATATTTCATAATCAAGTATTTAGTACCAAAACGAAAAAAAATAGAGGGTATGCATTTCTGATTTCGAAATTATTTTTTTCTCCATACATTGTTGGGACACCCTAATGTAGGTGTCTACCCGATTTACATAAAGTGGTATATAATACATAAGAAAATATTACAGAATACGCTCAATTACGTAAAACATAATGAAGAGTATGTTAGTACCCACACAGTTACAAAAATGGACCAAAAAAGGTGCAGTTGAGTTTCAAATATAACATCATACGAATCTACCCTATGGCTACTACTACACGCTTTTCATATTATCAATGAGGGTCGGAGTCTGGGGTCTGAGTGTCATTTGACTCATTTGATTGCGTGAAGAGAAGGCTTTTTTAGATTTGCTGGTTATCCCATTGTTGGGTCAAACCACGATCTATAGTGGCAGTTTTTCCTCGTGCTCGTCCTTGAAGATCTACGTATTAGATCAAAATTATCATAAGTCCTACGCATCGTAAACTACATAGATACATAGTTTTATTAATCTATAGTACGTAGTATTATATAATGTTATGTAGGTAAGTACCCAATTTAATAAAACAAAGGTCATGGTTTTTGATACCTACATAAATTGAGACGCAGTAGATACTTATGTGACTAACTCGTATGCATGTAGGTATACTTACCTAATAATAGATACATAGCGTTCATTGATTCATTTAATCATTTTTTGTCGTCGCAGAACATGAACGAGATATATCGACTGAATTTAATTAAATAGCGTTTCTAAATCCAAGGACGTACTTATTTATTAATTTTTAATAACTAGTGCAGTTGGGTACAGCCCATGGTCTCCCAAGCGAAAGGTGCCCACTTCGAATCCAAGCCCTGGCGATGTAATCTACACTTCAGCAAATTGTACAGAAAAGAATTTGGATATTTATATACAAGTGAAATCGTATATTGGTATTCGGTTATACAGGTGTGTAGTGTACACCTGTTAGAGGAAATGCAGTTTTTGTGATACTTACGAGGGTTGGCTGAGAACTTCGCGGCCTTGAGAAAAAATTGTACTGGCCACTTTCAATTTATTGTTGATATGGATAATTTGAACCTTTATAAGGCTACTGGCAAAATTTGGCATCAATAGGACTAAGCTGGCACTCTTGGCACCATTTTTAATTCAACGTGTTTGAGATTTTTGTGAAAATGAGAAATTTTCAACCATGATCCACGATAAAAAGTTTTATTATCACAGGTTGTATATCAAAACAAACTTTTTAAAAGATGTCAGATACATAATTGGAGTCTGCTCTATCATATGCGGTAGTCATATAATGGGTAGCAGATTTTAAATGTGATCAGCAAGGTGTTGAAGAAAACCCTCGCAGTGGAAGGCAATAAACTGTAGTTGTTTCGAAAAACGTCGATAAAACCATGGATGTGGTTCAGAAAGATCGCCAAATTTGTACTTGGCAGATAGCAGAGATCCTAATGGTCTTATGTTAATGAATAGATTTCATATAACTTCAGAACAGGGCTTGTATAAGCTTTCTGTTCGCAGGGTGCCAACGCCTTTGACTCCATTTTAGGGCCGAAAAAACATGTGTTCGTTTTCGATTTTCATTGGAATTTTTGGCCAGGTTTGAAGCTGATTCTGAAGATTTTTTTTTCGTCATGTCACCATGGATGAGACCTGGATCTAACAGAGCCCAAAAATAATCAAAATAGTGGCGGCATGGTGATTTTCCGTCTTCAAAGGAATCGATGTCTCCTTTGTCAACTGGAACAGTTATGGCATTAGTTTTTTGGTAATTTAGGGCTAGAATTACAATAGACTACTATACTAAGGGCAAAAAAAGAGGTGGGAAGTACTTGCTAATCTAATAATCCCATTGCGATAAATTACCAACGCGGAAAGACCCGGAAAATTGGCCAAAGTCGTGAACTTTCACCGCGACTCTGAGCCAGTTCGCAGAAAAACAATTTTCATAGCCAAATTGCATGCCAATGGCTTCCAGTTGGTGAAACATCAGCCTTCTTTACCTAAAATGGAATCGTTAGACCTTCCCCTCATCCCTAAGCAAAAAAAAAACCCAGCATGCAACAAATTGACTCAGGTAACGGTGTTAAAGTAAACGCAGAGCAATATTTTGAAGACCTTTACAATTTCTTCTATAAAACTAGGATCCTAGCTTTGAAACGTGGCTAGCAAAAGTGTATTCAACTTCGAATAGATCGTATAAAAAAATAATAAGAAAATCCAACCATACTCCAGTACATTTTTTTCTCAAGGCCGCGAAATTCTCAGCCTACCCTCGTATATCTAAACTAAGTAGGTAGCTGGTAGATATTTAAAATTTATTTGTGAAGTAAAAATAAACCTTTGAAAAATGCTGTAATATAATTTTGTTATTATATCTGTATACATCTATCAATCACACTGTATAGGTAAAACTTAACTGATCTAGGGAGTTGCAGCGTTTGAACAAACTCACCTGGAGCACACATTGTTCTCGTATCTATTTCCGGATATAGACCTCCCTGATCTGTTCTGGGTTTATATCTGAATAGTTGGTCCTTACATGATACTTAGGTATAATCAACATGTAGAAATTATTTTATATTTGACCTTATCATCACTTCATATTAGTTACACTACTTACATAATATAATATAATATAATATAGGTATGGAAGCACTATCATCTAACATTATTGATATCAGTTATATTACTATAACTATGTACAGGTAAAATAAAACATTAGATACTACTACATGGTAATTTTCCACGACGGACGAAAACGACTAAAACATTTTCCTTCAATTTTAAAACAATCTACTCTCCTCTATCAATTTAAGTTTCCGCACCTAATAAAATTACGAGATTTACTTGATTCTATAGTCTTTACTACGTATAGACAGATAAGTGGCACGTACGTACATACTCGTACTTATTACGTAGAAATATTATTAATAGGTATCCACGTAATTTTAATTAGCAGTATAATATTTTTGTTTCTCATTGTAATAATGTCCAAACTTTGTGATGTGTTCGCATACTGAAAATCCAAACAAATGTCCGTACGCTTTGGTAATTGAGAGGTCTTTTTTTATAGAACAAGAACGTAATTCTTTTTGTAGTACAACTTTCGTGTCGAGTCGTGTGTATTATGGTTAGACGTCGCAGAATGGGTTTGTGTAATAAAAAATGTGTTTAACAATATATACTCGTAGGATGGTAACCGTTTAACTCTCCGTGAATATTCACAGGTTAGTAACAAGAACTTTGTATAGGCGCAAACGCAAAAATATGATTGCAAGAGGCCAATGAGTGGACTGACACCTTCTTATCCTGCATTGTCTCCATTCAGGATTCCAGAAACCCAGGAAGTTGATATTCTCTTTGATAAGTATTACCTTCAATAATATATAATAAATTTAATACTTCGTTCATGCATGTGTAATGTGTATCTAACTGCTTAGTAGCGATATGGTAATGAAGTATGCAAACTTAGAACTATATATAGATACATTATATATTTATAATTATTATAGGTAGATATAAAATTCATATCAATAAGTTGTTATATCATTGGCTATTGTAAATAATATTCCTATCTACATTTAATAATGTATCGTTAGTATATAAAGTACTTACATAGTTGTGTATATTGGTGCCATGATTTTTGATATAAGAAGTATTGGTTTACTAACAATGTGATATCTAAAGAAAGAATGTCTGTTGGGGACATGGAATTATATTTGAGTAAGCTGATAACAAAGTGTACCAACATAAGTACATGATTTCGCAAATAATGATAATTCATAGGTATGAAAATAGTTTGTACACATTGAGCTAGATACTTAGCACTTACATAATATTCGTGTGTGTGTACGAGTAAAATGAGTGTTTCTATGATGTAGTAAAAATAGATAATTAATCAGAGGTGTGGAAGTATCGCGCAGGAAAGCTCGAAACAGAAAACTCTCCTAGAAAAGAGAGTCCTATTATAGTAATCACAATATGAGTTGCGATGTCGGCACTCATATAGCCAGCGTCCTGTGCTGGTGTCGCTGAACTAATACGGAGAAATCAATCAAAGATATTAATTGATCATAACATATCTGAAATTAATTATTTTCAGGCAAAAAAACAATTATTAAATCTATCCACGTATTGTTTTTACGTGTTATCGCACATGGACGATTTTTAGATAGCGGGGAAACTATGTCTATCAGCATGAAACATTAGTTAAATTTAATGTTATAAAAACCTTAGGCCTATTATTTTTTTTACAGTGGATATCTGTAGTAGGTATTTATACTTTGGCGGATATAATACGTGATAATAATTTATTAATGTCATATGAAATTAAAGTGTTGGGTCTATAGATTAAGAAGACATTTCAGAAGACACTTCATTGTTCACCTGTTACCAAGAATCGTTGACTCAGTTGTACAGGTAACAGTCTAGTTCACTATAGGAATGTTGAAGTATTCCTACAGTAACTACAACATTTGCATTTCATATTACTGCTTTAAATACAGTCATTAGAGTCAATGATAATTAGTAAGATCTCTGGCGCTAGGATTCAAGTGAGTTGAACATTATTACACCAATTAGTACTCCGTCACTTTCCATTCATATTGAGTGTCGAGAAACCTAGTAGTTATAATAATTTCCAATGAAAGCTGTGTGAAAGCCTAATTGAAATCACAGGTTGTATGAGATGTAGTTATAGTGTTATGGATTTAGCATATTATTATCAAGTAGCAGAGGCGAGTACACACTGCACAGTGCACATGTCTAGAGGAATTAAAGTAAGCATGCTTATTTTCGGACTACAGAAATCAATGAATTATTAGGCCCCGTATTTTTGAATATACTATGACAGTATTCACTATGAAAATTTGATTGTCGTGGCCGCAAGGTTTTCGACGACTGAGAAGACTACCTAGGACCACATTTTCACAAGTTCGTCGTCAAGAGTGGGTAAGACTTGACACATTAGATGAAGAAGAAAATGAAGATACATTTTAAAGGAGCGGGACGCAATATTTTCAAGATTCCCTCTATTATAATGTGACAGGTACAACGCAGATAAACGTTGCTTCTCTCGAAAGTGCTACCTATAATGTTAGCATTTGTACAACGTATGTACAAACTACATATATGCATAGGTATAGATACTCGTAGAGAATGCAACAGGCAGATATTGTACGCATGCGCGCTGTAAGTATAAACGCAGGAATCAACAGGTGTTGAAGGGTGAGGTGTATTATGATAGGTACATAACTACCCACCGCGGTGGGGTGGCAGATACATTGTATTAATTTAATACAAACAATAATATAATATAACAATATAGGTACACTGTGCTATATTGTATTGTGTAAGGTACTTACTTGTACGAGTATAATATACATACATACTATAGGAGGTTTCAAGAAACATCTGCCTAACTGTGTATCTTACTACTTAGATCATATGAAGGTAATCTCATTTCCATAATACGATTATAATAAGTACATAGGTACTTATTTAATATAATTATTACGTCAGATATTGTATATGTACGTACATTATTCATGAGGAGTACGGACTTTTAAGTAGGAGGCAGTGAGTTCGAATCTCGGTGCTGACAAAAATATTGACAAAAAGAACGTGAATTTTACCTTATAAAAGCGTTGAAATTCCCCTGTCTCCATACTAATAAAAAAAATATAACACGAGCTCTTCCAAACATTGGGAGAGTTTTGGCAAAATAATATCGCAAAATATTCCATTCTGTATAGTTATTGTAGGACTATATAACTTGATAAGTATGTACATATTTTATGATTAGTACCTACAGGTATGATACAACAGGTAGGTAAGCAATAATATGCCAATGTCAGCCAGAACAAGTTTTCTTGATAACATACGTAGTATAAAAAGTCTTTATCTAAATCGCAATAGAATATTATATACACACTCGTATTATTCAAATGCCCATAACATCCAGCAATTTATCACACGACAGTTACGGATTAAATTTTATAGTTTTTTTTTTTATTTCCTTGAACGTAAAATCTCAATACTATATCAGTTTATGTACGTACTTAAATGTCAGCATGCGGTATCCTAAACATAGGGCGAGTTTTGTACCTACTTTGTGCTTTGAGGTTCGTCATGGAGATACCAGGAAAGTCTCGAGTATTCTCTTGGTATAGTAGGCCGTGAAACAGTGTACAGCAGAAGAGCCATCACAGAAGAACTAACAAACACATCTATATAAGAGCTGAATGTGTACCTAATATATCCATATCAATATGTCTAATTATCTTACAATATGGGGTACCAAGCGCCAGGAGTGCGAGTGTTCTAATTTTTCTTTAACTGATGCATTGATGTGTAAGCTGTATATGGCGTATGTATGGCCAGGCAACTGCTTCTTTGCACCATATATACACAGGCATTTAGATTTGCAGCCGCGATAACAAAAATGAAACAAAATAACATTTTCGTGTCAAAACCGAATAATAAAAGTACTCTGAACTTAAAAAATCACTTGAATGATAAAGATTTATTCACCTGTATATTTAATTACCTCTAGGTGACTAATTAAAAATGTTACTAGGCACCCGACTGCCTATTTAGGATCGAACGCAAATTACTTATCGAGTCAAGGCTTTTCCTATATCTAAATCAAAGAAGGTAGGCAGGTACATAAATAATCTTTTATGTTATTTAATAAAAACTTCTTACATAACGCGAAGCCACTGTGTTCTTCTTCAGCCTTGATATTTTTATTCCTGTACAACAAGTAAGTTACGTAGGTACTTAGTACTCTTCCAAAGGTTTCCATACTCTTTCTCTCTCTCTCCTGTTGCCTCCGACACCTCTTTTATTTGGTCATGGTTTATTTTCTAGATGTGCATCTGCAATATTGTTTATCACTTCAATCTAGCTACGATCCGTGATGATTACGACTCTTGTCAATGTCTAATGTCTAATCTCGCCCCTATTTTACTGAATGAAATGAGGCTCGCCATCCATTCAGATTACCACAGCTATCAATTTTGCATAAAGAGATTGTTCTGTATGTTTTTATACACGAGCGTTTACTGCTTAGCTCAGCAAGCTCAGGGCACAATATTTTTGGACAAATAAGTAAAACTCAATTACTTTCACAGACTTATACAAGCTTGAAGCAAAGGCAACACAACAGTTTGTAATTGTACGGAGTCAATTCAGAAAAACGTCTCAGTCTATAGAATTATCATCCGGTGTGTGTAAGGAAAAATAACTTTTCTACGAGGCCATAGGGGGAGTATTTCTTCTACTAACTATTGCATATTAAAAATTCAAACATACTTATATTTGGCAATGCCTAACATAAGATAAGCACATTGCGCAATATACAATTAGTCAACTAATAAGTAGTGATATTTTATTTTCAGAGAGGAATTATCTGATAAGATTAGATTCTTCATGTAGGCATAATAAATCAGAATGTAGGGCATTAGGCCAAGTACCTACACATTACATTATTATGTACGGTGGCCGTTTGGGGTAAATTAAAAAATCGATTGATAACAATCCCTAAATAATTTGATTGATAAAAAACAGAGTAGATATTGAGTATATACTCGTATGTGACTCAGTCACACTAAAATAAATACTAGCTTGAGCAAAGCAGTTATTGGATGGCGAAAAATACTAGGAATATAAAAAACGTGAGAAGCTGGTCCAATATTGAACAAATTACATTGATCCTTATATACTCAGTTCAGCATTTGATCCTGTTATCTACATGTATGCCTCTGACGAAACGCCAATTGGAACTCTTTACACTCCAATCGGCGTCGATGATAGATTTGATTTCTTTCTCTAAATATGTTCAGGTGTATTGCATAATAGTTTGTTTATGATATGTAAAAATTGACGAGTACAAGTGCCCGACTTGGGCCTACGTATGATTAAATACAATAAAACATAGGGAAAACATTGTGACTATGTGTTATAACTCGCTGAACATGTTTCACATATACTAGTATATGTTTTAGTACCTACTATCAATTCCGGTGAATAGAAAATGTGTAATGAATGATTGAGGTAACTATACTCATTAAGGAGTGGAAGAGTAATTCAATAAGTTTTACCTTCTGCATCGTCATATATAATAGAAAAGCCTTCCCCACTTAATGAAATCGTGGTTTGTCGGGTACAACCGAAGTCGATTACACTTCTAGTTACCTACGTGGCAAGTAAGAATTATGACAAGTGAGAAAAAAGACATTGGTATGGGAGGTATACATAACACGTCTTATAATGTTAATCAAGAATACGACAGTTATAATCAAATCATATACCTACGATTCTTTTTTTGGCATACACAAAATGTACCTTCATTGGTGTTTTGAAGGGCCTCAGTATCTATCGTAAACTGGTATTAAAAATCTCTCTCTCTTGGGTCGTATACCTCACTGCTCAGGGTCGCGACCCCAAACACCCGTTGCTGGACAATTTGTCGCCACGCGGTTCTGTCCCCCGCAAGGTGCATGGCCCTGTAGATGGAAGGGGCCATCTAAATAAACCAATAATTTTATTACGATAAATACTCTCGTTTTTCATTCCCTATTTCAAAGCATATACTCAGTTAGTACAGGGGGGTTCTAGTATGTATTATAAGAATATTGTAGGTAATTAATGCCATTGATATGCAACCATTTATTGATTTAGTTCATTCTCTTTGGCACGTTACAATATAAAAACAGGTTGAAACAGACAAATAGAATAGACGTACAGTGGGCGAGTTTTCCGCGTTTTCCAATTATACCTCATTATACCTCTCACTACACCAGGCAGACAGACAGAGAGGAGCGAAATGTCACATCGTCTATATACATAGCATCTGGCGGAAGATATTCACTGAATATTGTGTTTCATAAAAATATTTAATTTTTGAGAGTTATGACTTTACCTTCACGTTATTTTAATTTTAATACACGATTAAATTACATACCTTTACGATGTTGTCTTACAATACTACTGTACCACATCAGGAATTTAACAATTGTGCTTTGTTGATGTTGCATTGGACGTCCATCAAGAACCTTCGACGAAAATCCTCAACATACTACGAGGCGGTCGATAGTTGGCGTGGCAAAGGTTTGAACCCGATAGCTCACTTCACAACAGAAGCTTTTCTTTAATAATTATAATGATGGGATAAAACTTTTTGTTCTTAATAGGTAGTAGGTAGCAGTGGCGAAGGGTGAATTTCTGCAGAAGGGAAGCCGCTACTAACATTTCTTATTGGATTACATCAGATTAGACATAATTATACCTATCATTTTATCCAAAAGGAAACTCGATGGGAATCGTGTTCTTAGATAGCTTCGCGCCTGGTAGGTAGGTATCTACCTAGTTCAATTATTTATTTGTGGTAAGGCTGCACCCGCTGTCGAGTGATTAATGGAACCATACGTAAATTTTTGGTCCATACAAATAATTCAAATTATATTTATGCATTTATAGTATATAAATTTTAGTAGAAAATTAAAATACCTAGTGGGTGTTTACCGTTCGGCTTATGGGACACTTAAATTATAGTCAGGTAGTTCTTTATTGGCTAACCTAATAATAATTTCTCTGTACGCCATTCACTACAAACTACAAGGGTCTACGACTACTTAAAAAACACGAAGGGTGTGTCTGAAGTTCGTGCCTTTACTTAATTTACTTATTTTAGTTATTTTAAGCTTCCACTTAAAATAATTTTTGAAACTGTGCGCAATTTATTGTACATAATATAACATTCTAATATTATAAAACTATGATTTTAAATATATTACAGGAAATATAAAACACAACACGTATATTAAATATTGCTAGGTAATTTTATACATTTCCTAAATCAGCTCGACATTATATAGGAACCTACACTGCCTGGGAAATAGGCATTATATGAAATGCCAAAATTATACACATATCCGACAAATATGAATTTAAATTAATTAGTTTCGATTGCTATATTATACTACATATTTTCGAAAGTTATTGTCATGCAAAAATATTTCGAACATCTCGTACGACTAAAATCGGAAAAAGATGGAGCCCTAATTTGAAGTTAGGTACGTATACTTTTTTTTCAAAAAAATACGTATAATTTTTCAAAAAATCGTATGGTGTTAGAGAGATCAGAGTCAGAGATTAAGTTCGTGAGAGCTTAGGTATTGGATTGCCTCAGGAGACAAGCATATTTGATGAACTAGTAAAACTTTTAAATAAATCGAGAACATCGAGATTTTTACTAAGAAGAGCGTCTGTTGAAGACAAAATTAGCGCTCATGAAATAACATACCTTCTACAGTCTACAACAAAAAATAATGAATATATCGCATAAAATACACATGGTTGAAAAAAAGTACCTCATATTTAATAAAATAATTAATTTGCATAATAAAGTATATTTTATTTTATTACTATGTGTACATACTTTACACTACGTTACTACACAGTACACACTACACACCCATTCCGCGATTCTGTATTAATTATTTATTAGGTACTTATACTCGTATGGCGGATTATAATAATTATTATATGAGGCGACTGCATTCAGTTAGCAGTAGTAATCAGAAGGTTATTAAAATTATAATATCATTATAATAAAGATAATGCTAATCAATGCAACCATATAATTTACAAAGTCTCCATACTCTGTAGTATGTACATAGGAGCCCATGTACTGGACGCATAATAAGTACACGTGGGAGAATAGCACCCAGCCAGGCTTGAGGCAAGGTGGCATAGGGTGGCAAAGCAACCGACAAGGGATTGTGAAGTTTTAAGCGGGAAACAGATTTTTCCTCTGAAAATTACTATATCACCGGCGCAAATGAAATGTATTTAAATGATAAATAAAAATGAGTAATTAAATACTGCACAGGGGGCATCATCGAAATCAATGGCTTAATGCGTGAAATACCTATTCAAAGTTTTCAGGGGTCACATAAATGTATTAGTAAAATAAGCATTAAACAGCTACAATTGCAGTTTAAAAGCGTATAATATGATAAGTATGAGGTAGCCCGTCGTCTTCTTCTTCTTTTTCATCAACTCTGGTCCCTCTACTGCTATTTTTTTAGAATTCTTCTTTACATGACTTGTGTGTAGAAGAAAATGTGATGAAAACATTAATAAATCCACTTGGTTTATTTGATCGTTCGTGGTTTGAGGTGATTAGTGATTATAACGTTCATGGAGCCATTAACCTTGATTACATTGAATCAAACATTTTCGGAACACGCAAAAAATTAATTATTCTTAGGTAAAAATCTAATTAAGTTAATTAATGCACGCAACAAGTGAAATATTACATCAATACTTAATGGTAGAACATCTAACTGCTATAATACAACACGCTCAATTTAATAATTACCTGCTTCATTGATTACGAAATTGAGAAGGTAATATCATAATTATCACTAACTGTTTTATCTACATCTAGGTATAGATGTAGCGTGATAATTAATCTAGTGATTAAATTATGGTGATTAATTGTAGTCACGGATTAACAGAATACTTTATCATTAATCTGAATAAAATTATTGCAAAAATGTGGTCGACTTTGATCATTCACATCAAGATACTTAGTATTCTTAGAGGACGTATGAGGCGATTTCATTTGGAAGTTCATTGGAATACACGGAAAGTTGCAAGTGGGTGTGCTGCTAGTTAACCGGAGATGATCACGATAAAAGGGGTGTTATGAGACCAGAGAAGAAATGTCGTACCGAAGGTCAACAGCGCAGCGGTTGAATGGGCTGTGACAGAAAGAAACGAAAACGTAAACCCACCTCCACCTCGACAAGTTTCAGAAGCGTGACTGCAACTTCGTCTAGAATATAATCTCAGAAGGAAAAACACATTATGTTTCGATAAAATTGAAGAAGGCACGAATCTTTAAAGGTGAGTCAAATGAATCACTTAACAGCTTA
This sequence comes from Ceraclea dissimilis, assembly GCA_963576895.1. Classification (NCBI taxonomy): domain Eukaryota; kingdom Metazoa; phylum Arthropoda; class Insecta; order Trichoptera; family Leptoceridae; genus Ceraclea; species Ceraclea dissimilis. Next base: position 4,511,214 of record OY756370.1, on the reverse strand, counting down.
TGAGGTCATGAAGTCCACTGCATATAGGCCACGGTAAATAATAATCTGGGGTTTAAACTGCAGAGCATTTTGAAACTATGAGCTAGAATTCATGTACCTGCAGTATACACGGTGTAAAACAACCGGTGGATCAACCGAAGCAGGATGATAGAGGACCTCAATACCTATCGATTAAACCCCCATGCATATGTTCAGCGAATTTTTGTGGTTTTTGAGTAATTAATTTTTTATTGTATTTTTTCACTAAAACTCGATTGTATGGAGATTCATCACAATTTCTCCACGTTAATTTAGCGTCCTTTTGCACTTTGGATTCTTTGGAATAATTTTTAAGTATGATGCTGGAAAGACAGCTTAACGAAATAGTACATAAGTTTTTGAAAATAGTTAGATACAACTGTGAGTGAGGTAAATAGATACGTACCTATCTGAAATTATATAGAAAAATGCCTATGACACTTTTTATAAATACTCTTACTATTTATAAAGATATATCTGAATATGTACAGTCAATTTGATAATAGATTTATCTCCGAATGGAGGATCACGCATTCCGAATATTTTTAGATTATTAGTATTATAAATTATAACACTCATGTTGTATGCTCGTAGGTACGAATATAATTGGGTCACTTGGCTAGCGAAATACTCAACATCTGGTGAAAATTTACAATCTTAACAAAATTATTATAATTTGTCTTAATTGTTTTAATGTCGTTTTTCACACGATACATAATATGGAGTTATTCTAATAAATATTGAAGTTATTTTTCTGAAAGGGAAGTTCTATGGACAAACAACAAAGCGTTATTGCAAACAGTAGAGGATTATCCCTAAGGCAAAGTAGGCACGTGCCTAGAGGCGCGAGGTTACAAAAGGGCGCGCATTGCGCGCGATGAAGTTTTAAGAAAAAACTCATTAGTCAAAAAATATGAAAAGGATACAAAGAGGATACGGAATAGAAAGCTCACAGCAGATGAATCTGCCGAAGATATTACTTCTTCATTATTAAACATTGAGAGTGACATTGTATCTAGTAATTATATACAGACTTGTGGTTGAACTTCAAAAGAGACGAGAGGCGTACAGCAATTTTTACAGTAAATTTTCGTTTTTAAGCAATTTGGTCAATTTGAACACTGAAGAAGTTCAAAATAGAGCTAGTATGTTAGTAACGATGTACTCTGGTGATTTAGAAAAGTGCTTTGTTGATGGATGTGTCCATCTACGTTCTTATTTAACAACGATAGCTCGAGGTGGAGAACTGCCCCGAACAACCAAAGCGATTTTACAGGTTCTAAGAAATAAAGAACTTGAAACAGTTTACCCAAACATTGACATAGCCTTAAGAATGTGCGTATCGACGGCAGTCAGCAATTGCAATGGTGAACGGAGTTTTTCCTCTCTAAAGAGAGTGAAAAATTATATTCGCTCAACCATGGCAGATAGATATCGGTTACTTCTTCATGAGCAAAAAACTACTAAACTGATTTTGATAAAACTTGGTATGTAGATTGCTGGAGACACAGATTTACACATTTTATCTCATAATTCCCACGAGATGGGGCATCACGATGGGTTAAAGCTGTGTGGCGCAGCATTAGTTATTATAGTATGTATAAGTGCTAGGTAAAATTTATAATATAATATGGACGCTAAAGGGGCGCCGATGAGGTGCTTGCCTAGGGCGCTCTCAACACTTAATCCGCCTCTGATTGCAAAAAAATATTAACGAACTCTTTTTTTGAAATGTTGCTGATTATTTACAGGACACTCGCATATTATTGTCAACCTTGAGCCCCAGGGGGAGCCAAAAACGCTTAGTATTTTTTAAAGAGGGCAGTTCAGATTTTCTCAAAAATATTCTAGAGCAGGTACTGAATAATAATTTTTAAAGTCTGGCTACAAAACACTTAACTCATAAAGTAAACGTTTATTGCCGGATGAAAAAACTAGTATGTAGGTATACTAATAATATTGATCTAATTTATTTGGCGCCATTTAGTGACTTAATTACCCCAAGGGCACCGTATTCACGTCTGTTTCTTTTTAATGCTGAGAGGGTCTTTAGGAGACGAACGATTATATTATTACATAAGACGGAAAATTCAGTAAAAGTAAGGCGGCGATTCAGAAAATACTTGAAGCAGTACGGAGACTTTTCTTTTACAATCAGACATTCCAAAAACTACATAATATATTACTACTCGTAGGTATATTGAGTTTAAAACTGAGACCAACCCAGATATATTGCAGCACAGCATAATTCATACACTGTCGTATTTTCGCAAATATTACCGAGTTTGTAATACGCCGTTGACCCAACAAATCAAACCCAAATCATTTCAATGTTAAGAGTATGCATACCGACATTTCAAAAATTTCTAAAAACGGGAGACCTTATATCTCGACAATCGTTACTAAATATGCTTTGGAACAAAACAGGGTAGATGCACTGAACATTTATCTAGGGAATAACCGTAAAAGATTTTTGATCTTGTATAGATTTCTCAATAAAAAAATGTAAAACACCTCTGATCTTTTTTCCGAAAGACGGAAACTCGTTTCCCAAAAGTCGCGGAGTAAAAATTTTTTTTGTACGATAATATACATAAAAATCTAGGGAATAACCGTAAAAGTGTTTTGATAGACGCAAAATTAACCCCCAAAAATGGAAAAAACGCTATTTTTACATAAGGTTGGTGAAACAGATAAATAATTATTGTACTTTGACTCAGATGAACGTTACATTGTCATCTTAGACCACCTAGTTTTTTTACAGTAACCTCGAAATCACATTCCGCGGTTACTTGATTTTCCTATAAACGCTTATAACCAAGTAATCCGTACTCAAATACCTACATAATAATTCAGTTAGACAAGGACAGATTATATAAATATTTAATAAGTGTGAATAGATTGAAACATCAAGTCGTGCGAACGACTCTTAACGCACACGGCTGTTATACATAGAAAATTAAATTACGTCACGGATTAACGCGCACGAACAGTATTGCATGGTTGTAAGATATGTACTAGGTATACAATACGTATCTAGGTGTAGTATACAATCTGGACTATCATGAAGGGCAAGTTATATAAGATGTACGAGTAGTTAGGTAACTAAACATCTAGTACCAAGTACACTTCCACACAAAATATCGGCCACGTTTCTAATAATTTACGTTCAGTGCATAAACTGCTGAAAATATTTGTATAAGTCATCCTTCCAAACCGTCACAACATTTCCCACGCGCAAGTTGGGGTAACCAGCAACTTTACTACTACTAATATCCGTTACCAAAATTGTAACCCATTCAGAATGGGTAGGTTGCGAACACCGTTATTGAAAAAATCAAACTAAATTTTCTGTATTTGGACATATCACAATACATTGACCTGGGACAAAATTAATAAATTAGAAGCCAGTTAAAACAACCCTGGGTCGTGTATCAAGTGTTAATATCCGATGGCTCAAAAATTAAAAAAGAATACTTCATGACATATTTATATGTGTTTGTTGTTTACTTTAAGTTTAAATAAATAAATAGACATATGCCCGATCCCACCAACTACCACCTAGGAAGCAGACCCCTAAGGAATTTCCATACAAAACCACAGATAATTTGAGTGATTATTATAACTGTCATAACCTTTAAGATATAAATCCATACAAAATACAGCATGCAGCTACTTAAGTGAGGGAGATTCTGGGCCGAGATATTTGGCCACCTAACTAAGTAGAGCTGCATGCTGTATTTTGTATGGATTTATATCTTCAAGGTTATGACAGTTATAATAATCACTCAAATTATCTGTGGTTTTGTATGGAAATTCCTTAGGGGTCTGCTTCCTAGGTGGTAGTTGGTGGGATCGGGCAATAGTGAAATAATAACAGTATTAAAAAGCAAATCTTTTGATTTGGAATGGAATGGTTTTCATCGTGGAAGCTTCCTCCCGAGTGGTAGTAACTGTTGGGGGGACCTGACATGGGTGCAGGGAAGAAGAAGATACCCTAGGATGAGTATTAGGACTAATAATACGTAAGTAAGTACCTACTTAAGTAAATACTACCATAATAATATTTTGGAGAACGTGAACAAAAGAATGTCAAAGAAATTTTAATATAGCTTATACATACCTACATCAAGAGTTTTAGAAGGAAAAATTATTATTTCTTATACTCAAAATTACATAAAAAAGAAATTACGCACTAAAATACAATATTTTATAGATGGAAACTCAAACAATGAATGAAATGAAATACATGTAAAAACATTTCATTTTATTTTCATAAATAACAACACAACAGTCACTAGGTACAATCTTTGACTATCGAATTACCAAAATATTTTCATTCGGTACAATTTATTCCACGCTTTATCCGCAAACGAGACTGGGGATTTATTATGGGTTTAAATGAGAAAAATCGTAGCTTTGCGAAAAGTTCTCCCTAGTGAAAAATCATCTATGAAAATGCCTAATCGTGTTTAATTTCAGTATCCCGTTGAACTAAATTGTTTGACTGATTTTCATTAGACAGTAACAACATACTAAGTCATATAGTAAGAGTAGTAACAAAATAATTTTGGTTTGTTAAGAAGGTACCTGGCAGTGACGTAAAGTGAGGGAAGCCGAGACTAAGATTTTTGATTAAATTATATTTATCATCCTAAATCGAAAAGGTAACTCGATGGAAATCGTGTTTTCAGGACCCTTCGTCACTGGACCTGGCAAAATCTGTCTGTCACCGAGTTTCCGTATCATGGAAATGAAAATGTCAGCCAATTCTGGAATAAAGTGTCTAAATATGATGAGCCACGGCACACTCGCTCTGCCTACACAAAACATCTATTATTATATAATATTTCTGCGATTAGTCACTATAATTGTTGTGCCTATAAATAATTAAGATTTGTACAAATTTAGATGTTACCTAGGATGAAGCACCTACGCACTCATAACCTAATACATAATAACATTATTGATTTATGATGGTGAAGATGTAAAATCATTATCTAAAAAGGTCTCGTCATGCATATTATGACGTTAAGATAAAAATTATAAGGCGTTGAAATGGACGCTGTATGTATTAGATATCTTAATCACGCATCTTTCTTTACTTCTTCTTTCATTACATTTGCAGCCAGATTATGAATTGATCTCTCTCTCTCTCTGGATCCAGTTGACACCAACGTACTTGACAAGGTCATCCCGCCATCGTAGTCAAGTCGGAAGACCATTAATTTTTTATAAACAATAACTCAAAATTCTTCAATCCTTTTTCTTTCACATATATTCACTTTTTTATACAATAATATATACTTTTATACGGCTTATGTGTATTCTTCTTCTTGTGCTGTCAGGTCCTTCCCACGTCCGATCCGTCCGGCGGAATTCTTTCTATTTTGCGTTGTATATAATATACCCAATACATAAGTATAGACTTCTGCCGACTTTAATTTGCATTCAGCCCCGCGTTGAATAATTCTAGCTCCACTAAACGCGTAGAAGTTAATTTTTTCGAAAGGAAACCGTGAACTGTGAATATTATATACGACTTAGCATACCTCAAAACACTGGTTTCAATTAAATTATACATGTGTTAATAGTAAATACCTACATAGTGTATACATTCAATAGTAAGTAGGTAACATATAAATTAGTACGAGGAGAATATTTAGTTAGGAAGGTAGGTAGTAGGTACTATGCGAGTGCGAATAGTGAAACAGTTTAGTCAAACAGTAATGCAAACAGTACCCACTAGCGATACAATACATAATCATATAGTCAATATTGGATGTTAGTCGTATTGTATACGCGGTGCGGTGACAAGGTCACAGGTATGCACGTAGCACGTTACCTGTTTGAAGCATCAAGTTACATCACTGGGTCATGTGACTAACGAATTATAATTTATTCATTTCATTCACTACTTAATCTACATAATACAGTGTATACCTGACACGGTAATTTGGATGTATTTACTAATTACGCGTAGGTATATAACCGTTAAGTATACATTCAATTATTTTACTATTACATAAAAACTGTATATTAATTTTTAATCATTCTGTTCTTACTCTAATTGAAATAATGTATTTTTTTCTTTTGGACTTCAAAATACATATACATACATACCTATTAAAAAAAACACCCATGTATCTAACCATCCTGGTCGCAATTCGGTCGCCGTTACTACACTTTATGTGCAGCGTGGAACACATAAAGTGTGGCAACCACCTATAATTATACACCTATAATCCTGAAATTATATACCTATACATACTCATATGTATTCGAGTATACATACATATAATATTGCAATCTATAATACTAGGTAAGTATATAAAATATTAAGAAAATTGTATTTTTTAACACATTATGAATAAAAATATAATAATACTCGTAATCGATTGTAGGTGGGTAGGTACTATGTGCGTTTTGTGTTTAAATAACCGAAATCTGTAACAAATCATTGTTGATATATAGCACGCATATATTATGTATACTTCTTACGCATCTCGCATATATCATGTCTTAAATAATAATATAGTGTGTTTTAACAGATGTTTGAAATGTAAATTATAATCGAATTTCTCGTAACGATGATGTATTGCTTACATCCCTAAATACATAGAGAACCGTAAAACTATATGGTACTATATCTACAGAGGAATAAATAATCTGCAATTAATTTAATTATCTGCTCGATGTATTACTTGGCACCACCATTTACAAAATATTTTCAATAAGAATGTAGGCATATTTTTTTCAGAAGACACGAACTTACCTAAAAAAGGTCGCGATATAAATCTAGTTTATTTTTCGTGAAATAAAAAAACATAGTCACCTACTTAAAGAACATGTAACACAAGAATAAGCATAGTTAACCCCAGTGGGCCGAAAAGAAAGTTTTCTGCAAAATATATACCTACACCGCCAACAACAAAATAGACCAACTGAGTAAACAGAGTTCGCCAGCGTTTTGGCGAACGTAGGGCTTACTTGGGCCGGCAAAGTAACTAATTATATGTAGTATAGGAAGAGCGTACACGTTATGATTACAAAAGGGCCGAATCATTAAATACAAATTACGATGATTGTATTATAATGCATACAATAATAGTTATGTGATTAAAAAAAAATAGAAGGTTGGCATCATTTTGGACAATTAGATTATCATTATATGATTTACTGACAAGGTCACCGCCCTTATAAATACCTACCTACATTTACTGTCATACTAAGTGACATAATATAATTACGCACACCAATTTGAATTCAACTATGATAGGTACAGTACCTTATACAATATACCTCTTACAACAGTGATTACGTGAACTGTAGACAAGACATAGAAAATCGAGTTTCGGATTTAACATGTCCAGTGGATTGTCGATAAAATAAGTGAAAAATGTATTTTATTGTTAGTATATTAATTTCTACTACTATTAACTCTACTACGACTCCTCCCAATATTTTTTTTTTCAAATTGGGCGCCAATTATTTATAATCCATAATTTTTTATTTGAAAAAAAAAAAGATCTGGGCAATGGGCATGCATACACAAACCCAAATACTTTCCTGCACAGTAGTGCACACTTTGCACTAGGCTAAAAGCCTGTATCACAAAGTGTGGAATACATTGCCAGCGCCGGGGTTTAAACTGGTGAATTGGTGTAATATTTAAAATACAAATCTAAGTTGTTCCTTTCATCTTTCAGCTCTCTTTCAATTTAAACAAATAGCGTTCATTACTAATCTAAAGGCCGGTAATCGATAATTTAATAGTGATATTATAAAACAAACAAATATCAAACAATTGTAGATAAGAGTTGATTATATTATCAACATCATACCACAAGATTTGAGCAATTTATTGAAAATCGTAATGAAATTTAATTATATAATTTATCTAAATAATGACCGATAATATAATGTCGAAGGGTTGGAAAAACCCAAAATTAAACAAATATCGTGGGCAGGTTTTGATTCTACTCGTACTTCGTAGGCTTAGTGCTCTATCAGTGTTAACACGTTTAAAAATAATAACCCGAACAAACTATACGATACTATAGTGTTGTTAAGTTAGCTAGTTCGGTCGCCCGAGTAATTGTGTATTGTATTGTGATATAAAATGTAATAAGTAATATTAGAAAAAATATGAAATTATCGTATCTCAGTATTAGACCACCAAGTGACCTCCGTGATATTTTAAAATTTAAATAAATAAAATTCTGATGAAACTAGTAATATAATTCTAGAAGGGATATTTCTAGGCTCTAGACCGGGAGTTGCAGCAGGGACCTGGATATACATACACGTATTAGAATCAATTCAGGGAATCATAAAAAACAAATTTTTGTGTCTTAAAAAAACACATTTTCAGTTATAAAAAAAATAATTTGATAAGTAGGTAAGTACCTAAGTGGTACCTTTGTTGAACTGCCACTGGAAGATATGGAATATGCATACAAAAATGTCAAAGACTCTTGAATCAAGACCAACAGTACGGATACTTTGTATTGTGCTACATACTAACAGAATATATTAACTGCCTACCTTAAAAAGCATACAAAAAATGTGATGTATTTTATTAACCCGTAAGTAAGTACATGATCTTTGCAACTTGTTCTGGTACAATGACACGAACATTGAAATAAAGCAAGTGCACCAGATACGACTATTGGCATCGTGTAGTTGGGTAGGTACTTATGTACCCGTGCTATGTAGGTACCTACGTCAAACTGACGATGTGAGATGATGAAAAACTGGTTTGAGAGTAATGACAAATTATTGCCAAAACCACAAACGTTCATGATTCTTCTGGACAGGTTTCTATAAGTAGTGAGTAATAATATGTACGAGAACTAATTAAATGATCCGCGATTTTACTTTTTTGGTGGCAGTAAAATTCAGCTGTTAAAATGTTAAATCACTATGTCTGCAAAAGACATCAGGCACAAGAGTCTCTCGGCAAACTGAGTACATAGTTGACGCAGTTGGTTGAGGCGGCAGTCTCTCGAGCGGGATGTGCCTGGTTCAAACCCTGGCGCTGGCGATGTATGCCACACTTTGCGATACAGGCTTTTAGCCTAGTGCAAGGTGTGCAGGAAAGTATTTGGGTTTGTGTATGCATGCCCAGATCCTTTTTATTTTTATATAAAAAAAAAAAACTAAGCAAAATTTCAGATGAAGTAAACGCATATTTCGTAGCATAATAATTATTTGGTCAGCAGAATTTAAGCTTTATTGCCTCTAGAAAGCGGCAACAACCACGGGCAGGGAGACAGGTATTCCAAACGTCAAGTAACCTACATTATATTATGTATGACGCGATATGACTGATTAACCATATTATTTCCTTCGAGGGATCTTCGCGTGAAGAATCTATGCAAAAATTATCTTTTTTTTCTTAAATTTCGTCACTGAATAATATTTATTCTGCCCATAAATTAAAATGCGTGCTGCCTTTCCTACAATTAAAGCTGATCATTTCACTATTATTTTTGGTCCTCAGTCGACATTATTCGCAGAACATGTCCGCCAACATTTCAATATCTTAATTTAATGTTTAATTCATAGACTTTTATTATTTTTATCTATGTACGTAGAACGTTACAGGATTACAGGTGACACTATATAGGTACTTATAATGAAAAATTTACACGAGATTTTGTGACTACTTAGATACGCTTACACTATACGTAGTGTCATAGTAATATGTACATGTACACTGTACAGTGAACAGTACTTATGTGTTCGTGAGTAAGCAATCTTCAGTCCTGGAGATAACTTCGACATCATCCACGATGGCAGCTTTAGACTCCTGTCCGTTGTTGAACAATATGTACAGTTGGCGAACATGTACGTGTATGTTGCTGCACTTATATAAGTCCATTTTAAACCGAGTACAAACGTTATTTTGCGTTCTTTTAGTTTGTAAGTAACCAACATACGCGGTCGTCCAATGAGCTAGGACCGCATACCACAATTAATAACTGGTCGCTGTCGTAGAAAGAAATTTCTAGAAATCATGATATTTTGTTTATTATACATAACAAGCGATCGACCATGTTTTTCGTGTGAGTACGATATGGCATTTATTTCTATTATTGTTCTCGTAGGTAAGGTAGGTATAGGTATATTAATACATTTCACCTTGAACTTGAAAATGATAATAGAGACTCGCCATTTTATGTTCACATCACATAGTGACACAGTTTGTATAATAACAATTAGGTACCTAACTATACACTCGCGAAAAGCTATTTATTTATTCTACACTAAACATGCCTCATCATATAAACTGCTAAAATACGTCTCGCACGACATATACGCACGTAATTGTTTTTCAAAATATACCCTCACGGAATTGTCTATAAATACATACGTCGGGATTAGGTGCAGGAAAGCAGTGAGCGAAGGACTGGAATTATATCATCATTGTACGGATTATTATTATTATTATTGATGACTTTTATTTTGTGACTAGGTATGTATTATAGTTTAGTTTTTGTGTCTTTTAATTTTGGTAAGGCTTAGTTTTCTTATAATTAGATATTTATTAGATTAGACTTTTTTGTGTTAATATGTACTGTGTTTATATGTGTGATGTCTGTTTGTATTCCAAAGCTGAATAAATAAATGAAATTAGATACTAATATTTCAGGGAAAACTCTGAGTTAGAATTCGGAATCAAAAAATCTGTCAGACATGCGGAGGATATTGCACGATGAATCAGACAAAGTATAGGATATTATGGGGAGGTCGTGTTAACGAAATGGAGAATTTCATCATGCTCTAGGTCAGATATCCAAGTAGGATGCCGTCTGCATTAGCCCGGAAGATCACTGAAGAGAAGAATGGACAGTTAGAATTCAGCGACTCGGGAGTCGCTTTCCAGGCTCAAAATATAGCAGAAAATCTCGTCTAAGGCAAAGAAGTAAGGAGATGTAGAAGGATTTCTAAAAACAATTTTTGGGATAAATTAAAGTTCATGAGAGTTTGTACGAAATTATTTTACTTAATTTATCATTGCGAAAAGTGACTTTACTTACTAACTTCATAGGTGTCATACAAAGTACCTACTATATTATAACAGTTCATTGGCATCATATAAGCCAAAGACCAGTAGCATGAACAGGTCTAGTAAGGTAAGACCCAAAAAAGTTGTAGGCACGACGCCTTAAATATACATATACGCACTCGGGCGTACTTACGTAGATAATGTTATCTATCTACATAAAAGGAAAATTTGGGCTTGTATAGGTGAGGTTAACTTCACATTAATCATACGTAATGATTTTAACAATTTATTTAACCATTTCTCATATGTACTATATGCTTTTCACTTAAAGAATAAATAAATAAAAGCATTTGGTTTTGCAATACCAAAGTTAGCAAAAACATACTGAGTTTCATACGTTAGGGAATGTTTCTATTCAGGATAGAACGTACCAAAGGATGTATACTTGGGTTTGATGGTTACTTCAAACCACGCATTGTTGATGAATTGACAGGGTGCCATGGATAAATATACTACATAAATTATTTAATTAATTTTGTACAAGGGGTATTCTTAGGTATGAGCAACGAAGTTATGAAAGTCTTCTAGTCTGGCGGGGTCACATCTCTCAGGACGGACGCTAGGAGGGATGTAAAGATGATAGACTGGAGATTAAGTAAACCGGCAAGGATAAAGAAATGTGACGAAACGAGTAAAAGTTATGTCCAGCTGAAAAGGCGACTGGTTGACTATATTTTCGCAACATAAGAGTGTGTATCTCAATAATCATTTAGATAATATCGTAGGTATATCACATTATTTGTACAGTGGTGAGTAATGCATTGAGCATATAATGTCAACTCACGTAAACTTACACATTTTTCAATTCACGTGATAGAAATGTAAACAAGGAAATTACAGATCGTTAACTTCATTTGAATATAAAAATCTACATAGTAGGTAATACAAAGATAGGTACCTACCGACTACATAGTTACATAATAAATTCCATACAAATCATTTCTATCCGTTATAAAATAGGAAGTACCCATGTACACTCGAGAAGAAAATTATCACCGCTTGACGTATATTATAATTCATACAATCAGTCAATGTTTCCATCATTCATACCAACTATATGTGTAGTTGTAATTGGGCCGGAGTCTCGTATCACTGATTTGTACATATTATACAAGATCATCCTAGAATTTTTTCCAGGACGTACCATTCGATGGCTACTTGGAAATACGACGTTTTAAAAATATTTTACGAAGCGAATGCAGAATAAAGACCAGTACAACCGGTCAGGGAACTCGTTAATCGATGTTAGTTCGACGTGTAGCCGTAATTAAGTTTTCAAAAATTTATCCAATAAAGATAGTCATTTCATTAACATTTTCGAAAAAGGTAAGGACGAATTAGGCCACGATCCACGACAATATGAAACGAAGCAAAAATACTAAAATGAGAACAAAACACAACGGATGATTAGATACTAATACTATGAAATAGAGAATGTGGGTATTTACCTTCCAACCAGCTGAAGAATTACTGTCTCCTTTATCCTTGAAGTAGGGTACATTTTGAACCATCCATTCGTAGATTTGTGACAGCGTGAGTCGACTCTCTTGTGACGAAGTAATGGCCTGGGTAATCAGATCTGCATAGGACAAATTACCCCAGGCATTTCGTCGCGAGGAACTTTTCTTGGATGCGGCGATGGAAGCTGGCGATGGAACGACTCCACCTTCGAACAAAATAGACAAAACATTTTACGGATAACAAATTGACATAAACAAATATCGCAAAAGATTGTCGTTTTGACAGATTAGTATACCTACTTAACACACCCAATCATTATTTTATATCGAAATTAATTAAATTATCATACTACAATCCTTTGACAATAATAATACTTAGGTAGCCATCACTCATCATCAGTTTATTGTTCACTATCGTCCGTAGGCCCTAATATCGGGCACTGTCAAATTTACATAGTCATAGTATACAATCAAGAGGAGCAACAGTGACAATGAACCAGAGAAGTATGTAGAATCAATGCAAATAGAGTGTACCTAAAGGGCTCAGTTTGCATTTCATCATGATAGATCATACCCACCCACCCCATAAACTGCTCTTAGGTGAGAAACAATCATTTAGGTATTTCGTGGGTTTCTTCCGCTATACTGTTTTTAGTTTATTAGAGTCATGCTGGATTTCACCAGCTTTCTAAGAATAGGAGCCATCTAGCACAAAATTTTGATGAAAAATAATGATGCTCCTACCTCCGTTATTCCTCATCTAAAAATTTGGTGAAATCCAGCATTAGTTCCAAGGTGATTAGCAGTGAACCACATTATTTGGCGTAGGTAAGTTTCAAGCAAATCTTTTAATTTTTGCAGGGTAAACAGATATTATTTCTGACAGAAATAGATTAGGTACCTGATTCGGTACCTAAATCATAATTTTCACCGTGTGCTAGTAGGTACTCCTAATATACCTATTTCAAGTCATTCAATTCGAGTACCTAGTCTGAATCAATTTTATGGAAAGAGGTTATTGAAACCATGAGGTTATTTAAAAGTCAAATTGGTAAAAATGATTTCTATAATTTACTAGCTAAGTTACCCGTGCTTCGCAACGGCAAATTTGTGAAGTAGATCGACTATATGACCCGAACTACATACATCCGTTCATTCATTCTGACAACTTTCTAGGAGGTTCTACAATGTTCTATGTTCTATTAATCTCTACAATTTTCTGGAAGGTTCTACAAAGTTCGCCTTTTTCCACGGCATTCTAGAAGATTATACTCTACTCTCTGAGCGCTTGGATTCCTTCGTTCTGATAGTCTCCCACTATGACTTGACCGATTCAAAATTTAACAAAAATCTGTGTTCTACTCATGAAAATCTTTCATGAGACGCCAAACACGCGGTGACTGGATTCTCTTGATCACTTGGTGTCCAATGCCCTTTCATACGATACTATACTATACACACTGCGTACACTCTTCGGTGCAAAGGCTGAACGCTGTAATGCCGAAGAGTGTAATATTTTAGTGAAATAAAATAAAATAAATAAATAATACACAACCCTTGGATCCTCGTCAGCAAAATTTCTCAGAAGGTTCCGCATTCCAGAAGTTTTTACCACACAGTATTCGCTATCTGGAAACGAATACTGTGTGGGCAAGGCACACGTGTACCAAGTTTGGTCGAAACTGTTTAGTTATGGTGGAACAAACATACCCACATACATAAATACGTCCATTTTTATTATATGTATGTATATAAGATATAGTTATCTATCCATAATATGTATTATGCACAGTACAGACCTACTACAATCTTTTATAGGTGATACTGTCGGCGTGACGTGGTAATTTAAATATGGCCGCTTAGCCGAGTTCGGAATTCAAACTTGATATCGTTGTCCGTGTTAATAGAGAGCCCGCGGCTATGTCGAGTCAAGTGAGTAGAGAGGACCGGTTTGATTATGTCAAAGAAAAAATTAATGATAAATGCGTTTTTAGATGTTGGCAATTTTATATCACACCATTTGAAATATTGTATACCCAGTGTATACTAAAACAGGGATGCTCGCACATTTACAGTGAAACTTCTAACTAAATAATAATTAATATAAAGAAATAATGCCAAAACAATAAGTTATTCCTTGAGTTCAGACTTTAGTATGGGTTAACTATTTAGGGTTGGTAGGAGACCGAGAGATAAATACGAAGCATTAATGTAAGACAAATAATGTAAAATAAGTTATAACTTCAGAAGATGATCCATAACCTCATATCAGGAAAAGGATCCTCTTTCAAAAAAAGTATACGAGGATATTTATTTATATGAACAACGTTAATACTTCGAGCATGTTTTCCCTGTTCTTTTTCAACGATTCTGTTGTATCTACCTTTACCTTCTAATGTACTACGGCAAAATTTTCACCTGCGGCGCTAGTTGTTTGTCTTGTTTATCGTCACCCAGATAGGTACTTTACAAAACCAATGATTTCAAATATCTACTTAATTATACGAAATACATACATCAAAATGCAACAATCGTTCGCAAATCAGACGGATATCGATGTACTTAAAACTAATTTTATCTTCACAATAGTATTATTTTTGATAATATGATGCACACTACCTAATTACAATTAACCCAAACTTCTGTTACCGTTTCATTGCAAAATATACAAACTTCTTATTATGCAGGTATTTAGGTAGTCGAATAAAAAAGTTTCGCCATCCTTGAAATACCATGTACCTTCAAGAATCCAGTGTAACGGCATAGAATCTTGAATCTTCGCGGCTCTCGGCCGCCATTACAAGGTCGCTGGCCAAAATGTTCTCCACGACCTTGTCGGAGTGTTCCGTGTGAGACATTTATATGAGAATTTACAACGCGGTATAAAATAATCTCAAAATTATAAAACTCGTCCATCCGTACATTTTATTGTTGGTGTTTAGTATACTCGTATATTATATCGATATTAATTTAACCATAACTTTAGTTATATACTGAATAAGCATTGTGTTCCGTAATACTTTGAGAAAATCATGAGGAAATCGTCATCGATCTGATGGAAACGAATTTCCTTCAGTTATGTGCTCGACAATGAGAACAAAACCTCAAGAAGTTCGAAAAAGACCTCAACTGTGTGATGGGCTGTGACGATTTGGTCTTAAAAAAGTATTTGACAGGGCAAATTGATATGGGTGCGAAAAAAGAAAGAATAGAGAAGAGTTGGAAAATCATCCACGTAGTGGAGAGATTGTTCAAAAAGCAATGATTAAATACATCCATTTATCATCACCACTGTGCACTATCTATGGAACATTGTTTCGACAAATCCAGACACAAACCCATATACGAGTACTTTCTTGTATACACTTCACAGTATTGGCGTGTGTTGTAGAGTGCAGAATACATGTCAGCATCGCGATTTGTACCCGGTCAGATATTTGTAGCCTCTAAAATCCTCTGGTAAATATGAGCCGATCTGGATTCCGGCACATATTATAGGAAATAAAAAGTATTTTGGTTAAGTATTATATACAGCTATAGGGAATTGACGAAAATACGTATGTATGACACGCACGACAATGGTTAATGTATCGGAAATATATTCGCAATGATTATGTACAATCGTAAAATAATGGAATCATATAAATAAATACAATGGACTGTTTTACAATGCAATGACTCATTAAGTCATTACTTTGATAGTACCGACATGTGACAGAGTTGTGTGGATTATCCCTCCGCGATGGGTTGAACCCTGAACCGAATTCAAAAATCAGTTTTTGAAGCTTGTACTTTAAATTCTGGATCTCCATAAAATATTCTAGAGTAGGTACATTTAATACTGGTTTTCCCATTACCAAAGATCCGGGTCTACCGAAAGAGCTTATGCAAATAACCTCCGGCCCGCGAGCCGTTCCGACTAGGGCTCCTTTTAGTTCGGCCCGTGGAAGTGTGGACTTTCGATCATACCAATAGTTGTTCATCAACTTCACAAAAGACCAAACGTGCGTTTGATTTAATAAACGATGTATTTATCTTTTTCATAATACGGTGTTAAAGACCGTGTCACATATATGTAGCAGTACGATATAATTTTCAAGTTATCATAATTAAGAGGAAACTGAATTATATACAATTTTAAAAAAAAATCACCGAACCTAGTTTTTAAACTTTTCATTTTTTACACTTTGCACGTGATTTTGAAAACTGTGGTGATTTCATGGCGACAGGCAAGGAGGGGCGAAAATTCCCAGGAATCATGAGACTGGATCTGATAACCATATATACTATACCATACTATACCCTCACGCCACGTCCCTTGCGGGGTAGGCAGAGAGGACAAAACATCCAGACATCCCTATTCTTACACACACTCTTAGCTTCCGCCACACTCATACAGTTTGTCATACACGCTCTCCGATTCCTTTTACTCAAAACGCGCCCATCCTTGAGGATCTGGTCGACATGATCGGTCCAGTCCAGTCTCGGGCGGCCGCGCTTCCTCACACCTCTTCGTTTACTCAGATATATCTTTTTTGTCATCCTGTCATCCTTCATTCTCTCAACATGCCCAAACCATCTTGGTTTGTTCACTTTCATTCTAGTTACAACACCAGTCCTGCAGTCACTCATTTCCCTAACAACCTCATTCCTTATCCTATCTCTCAGCGTTTTCCCACACATTCTTCTTAGCGACCTCATTTCCACTGCATTCAGCCATATATACCTAGCTATATCTTGGTATATGTGATATTTTGCCTCGAGACTTGGCGGAACAATGACAAATGGCAAAGGTTCCCCAACCCTGACCTATAGAAATGAAGTATCTACGGAGCTGATAAGCGGTAGGTACCTACGTATGCAAATTACTGAATATAGTTATACGTACATAGTAGAGTAGTCGATACCTATTACCCAACAGTAAAAAAATAGGTCAGATACACATTGCAGTTTCTAAGAAGTTCATGTTTACATAATAAAAAAAACTACCTATTGATATGTTCAAAATCAAAGAAGTGAGTTTTTATACGCGACTACCGTTCGACAAAATTTATTACTGAGTGAACTTTTGAAATTTACCTCGTGAATCTCAAATAAAATATATTTAAAGCGGGAACTGAATATGAACCAAAAATTATCTAGGTATGGCGCATAACGTTGTCAAAATGCCGATCTTTCGCCTATGGAAATTGTATGACAACAGAAGGGGAAAATGTCTCTAGTATAAAATCCAGAAGATTATGTTTTTCAGAATGTTACACAGGTTGCATACATTTAGGAGCAAATTTTCGGATACAAATCAAGTTGCGAATATGACATCGTATTGTGTTACCTTTGTTATGAAAAGCGGTAAGCTGTTATGCCAACGAGTGCACTATTGTTACTTCAATAAACGAGATATTATTCGTTTCTAGTGTCCGACCGAAACTGGATTTTTAGCCGAAACCGAAACCGTAACCGAATATTCGGCTCCCCTCCTAGTTTCGGCCGAAACCGAAACTTAGGAATTTCAGTTGTAATTTTGAAAAAAAATCATTATAGGTACCCTGCTCTGATATCTAGTGTTTCCCTAAGATATTTATTACGAAACCACTTCATTTTTGGAACTCAATGTAAGCACAAAAGAAAGGAACCCACTACAACATACGTCATCAGTTATGTAAGTATCCATGGCATAGGTAACACTAGGGAGGGACATAAAAAATGCAATTTTTCTTCGAGAGGTTAAGTAACGGAAGTTGTGGTGTAGTTTGCTAATATGTATATTTATGGGCGTCGCCAGCCTCGGAGCTTAAAGGGGGCAACAAAAATTTTCAAAATTGGAATGGGATGAAAAACGCGTAAATAGCGCCGCAGACGAAAATTTTTTGTGAGACATGGTGGAGAAGGCCGTGGTATGGTTTGGTTTATTTGAAAATATCAATAATAATTTGCACAATATTTTGTACGAACAATGTTTCATATAAAAAGCAATAAATAAATAGCGCCGCAGGCTTTTTTTCGTGAAACAATTGTTTTTTGATGGATTTTTTATACTAATTTTACAAAATTTATGATATGGTGAGAAAATGTGCGGTAACAGTGTGATTTACTGTGAGGTCTTATCATGAAGTACCTCTAGGGGAGACAGCTGCCCCCCTAGAGATTTACGCCGTAGGTATGTAGAATACAAAAATAATCATGAGTATTTTTCCTTTAGGTGCACCTAGAAGTAGCGCCGCAGGCAATTTTTTTTTTATAAATGGGCGAAGTGATGAATCTTGTTGTAGGTAAGTAAAACACTTGGTTATGTTGTACTAGGGAAACGGCCGCTTAAGTAGTGCCGCAGGCAAATTTTTTGTCATAAGACATAAATGATGTGTATAAAAATGGGTAGTGATATAAATCTAGTTCACTTTTGTAAAATAAAAAAGGAATCTAGTATACAGAATACAAACACAAAGTGTGAACCTGTTCCGAAGATTCCCAACAATGCTCGATATTATACGGATGCTAGTTTCGGTTTAGCCGAAGGTTCGGCCACTTTATGGCCGAAACCGAAACTGGGGCCGAAACCGGCTATTTTGGCCGAAACTGGCCGTAACCGAAACCGAATATTCGGTCGGTCTCTATTCGTTTCCTATTTTTTTCTAGATACTATGTATCAAATGTCTGTTGCTTCTGTCAGTTATGTCATTCATAGAAACATGAAGTGTACCTAACCTAACTTACTCACGCAAAGTGAAAAGGGTTTGATTGTGAACTCAGAGGCTTGAATTTTCGTTCAAAATCGTATTACAGAAACACAAAATTCCCTACCATGCGACGACTGCTAAATGAAGTTGCGTAGCAGAGAATAATAATAGGACTTAGGTGTCTTTTCATTAGGTATGTATAAATACTGAAGTATTTAGGTATAGGTAAGTATGCATGTGTATGTTACATTGTTATTATAGTAACTACGGTAGCGACCACATGCTCTCCAAACAACCACATGTTGAATGCCCCACAGAATGTGTCACTTAACTAACATTATAATATGTACAGAGGACCGTGTGCAGAGTGGAAGAGGGTGGCAGTATGCTACGCTGCGGGAGGGAAAGGGAAGGAGGTATACGCGGAAGAGCCTTGACAACCAATTTAATACATAGGCTTTTATTGGACAAAAAGAGACCATAATACACATTGCACTACGTAAGGCGTATGTTTGAAAAGGACGGAGAATAATATTATAATAGCAAATATTCATACATCATGTCAGTACTGCCATCGTCACGATATTAAATTTTATTATTTTTAGTACAGTGCAACCTGCTGCGATTACTCTGGAGCAAAAAAATCTTTAGTTTTTTTGTGTTGTAATATAATAACATGAAACTTGATGTAAAACGACTTTTTTAATGATATGGGCTTGCATACACAAACCCAAATACTTTTCTGCACACCTTGCACCTTGTATCGCAAAGTGTGGGTTTGAATCGCTAGCGCCTGGGTTTGAATCTGGCAACTTCCGCCTGAGAGACTGCCGCCTCAGCCAACTGTGCCAATAATGTACTCATACTATCGTGTGTGTCAAAACACGAAATCGTTTTTCAGCCCTCCCTTCTGTATTTTCTATAAAATTTTTAAACTTGTGTGGAGCTTTTCTTGTTATAGTGACCTATTCATTTCCAAATGCGTTTTGTTATGAAATAAAACCGCACCGCAAATAACAGAGCCAAATATAAGGATAATAAACTGTTTTGGGTTGGCTAGTAGAAATTGACATAAGGTAATAAGCCCGCCTTTTGTCATATTATTTGTTCAATAAAGAGTAGGCGTTTTATTTTTTCTCTGACATTTCCAGTATCTAATAATAATGGAAATAAGAAGAAACATGAGTTGCCCTGGCTATTTTAGTTGTCATGCAATTTTATTTTACATCTACATATGTAAATCGGTGTTGTATTGTTTCTAAAGCTCGTAGTGCTTTGTTCGTTTCATAATAATGAACACTTTTTTTAACATAAAAATATATAATATAACGCATATAGGTACGCAGGCGCCATGAAGTTAATAAAAAAATTTGCATATCTAAGATTTTGTCTGACAATCAACAACAAAAGACATATGTGAACTATTTGTTTCATTTTAAGGGGGTTCCGATTGCCTCCAGCCATATTTATGTTGGTATAATAATATTTTTGTTTTGTTAAAAAAAAAAAAAAAAACAAAAATAGTCACAACAAACCTTACCGCTATTGGCACGTAACTTCTCTTTTACCACCGTAAAAACATTGACACAAAATGCGTTAGGTATTCTGATATTTTTTTTAACATTCAAACCCACTTCCATCCTTGGATGTCTCAGAAGCTTCAATTCCTATGTCACCCAGTCTTTCAGACATAAATTATATTTTCTATGGCAGGGCTTCAAGTTTTCGGGAGGGCTCCCCAAACAACTCCCCCCGAAATACGTCTAATCACCCTTAATGATCCTCGGAATAGATTCTTTCATGGGCAATGAGCATCATGCGACTAACTTGTTATTTAGACTACGGCCGTCGCAAACTGAAATAGTTTTGAGGATGACGTCACGGCATTTCCCACGGCATTAAGGTTCAAAATCGCGTGAACAATCGCACGATAAATTGGCAAAAAAAGCGTTTTTTTTCATTTTTTGGGGTTAATTTTGCGTTTATCAAAAAACTTTTACGGTTATTCGCTAGATTTTAATTCATATTATCAGTACAAAAAAAATACTCCGGGACTTTCCGGAAACAAGTTTGCGTCTTTCGGAAAAATAATCAGAGGGGTTTTTATTTATTTTTTTGAGAAATCTATACAAGGTGTAAAAAACCTTTTACGGTTATTCCCTAGATAAATATTCAATGCATCTACTCTATTTTGTTCCAAAGCATATTTAGTAACAGCTGTCGAGTTATAAGGTCTCCCGTTTTTTGAAATTTTTGAAAGGTCGGTATGCATACTCTTAATATATGAACCGAATAACGATAGCCAAATCAAAATGCGACCAAACAGGACTTGCACTCGTATATTACAGGATAGGAATGTCAAACGAAACTGTGGTGTGGGGAAGCTGGGGAAAATTTTGCGATAAAATGGCGATTAACGATTATAATACGTACTTTAATTGGCGCGCAATTTAGTGATAGTGTCACCTCAAGGGCGTCAATTAATTTTATTAAAACTATATTCCTACTGATGTTGTGACAATTATGTAAATCTTACTAGTTTATATAATGAACTACAAAGTACACATTAGTAAGTAGGAACCGATATTTAATATTATTACTTAAATGCGCACTTTGCAAAAACGACGCACATTACAGATACCTTACAACTTTCTCAGGGGTCGAACTAACTACGAACAAACTTCGCCAATCACGTGCATCATGAGGAGAACACAGAGAAGTCATCAAGCCTCTTTCCACGTCATTCCTAACACTTTGTCTTTGTATTGTCTTAGGAATACAACCACATAATATGGACGGTGACACACGTATCGCATAGTGAAAGAAATTCTAGAGGAAAAAGTTCGCAGTCAGGTAAATTAATAGGTATGTTCATGTGCTTCGCCAGGCGGGGGAGGGGGGGGGGGGCAGCTGCCCCTAGATATTGGAAGAGGTGTATATTTTTTCATACCAAATTATAAAACCTCACAAAAAAACACACTATTACCGCACGTATTTTCTCACCATGCCATAAATTTTGTAAAATTAGTATACAAAATCCATCAAAATACAATTTTTTCACAAAAAAATTGCCTGCGGCGCTATTTTTTTAACTATTTTTTATAGAAAACATTTCTCGTACATAATATTGTGCAAATTATTATATAGGTACATTTTCAAATAAACCAAACCACATAACGACCTTCTTCACCATGTCTCACAAAAATTTTTCGCCTGCAGCGCTATTTACGCGTTTTTCATCCTCAATTTTGCAAATTTTTGTTGCCCTCCACTAGCTTCGAGGCTGGCGACGCCCATGGGTATGTTGCTAATTTACTGCGTATATGCAAATAAAAAAGTAGGTAAGTATGACGTATCATCATTAGGTATTATGAATAGATTATACCTAAACCTGACCCTTAGCAGGTCAATTACTAGTACTTATAATAACATGTGAATTATTCATGAAGCAGTGTGGATGTAGGATGTAGTTAAGTAGGTAGTCAATTCATAGAAAACTGCTAATTTTATTAGAAAATATCCCCTAGACTTATCATTAGTGTAAGTAATACTGCAGATTACTTAAGTGATTTCACCCGGTACACCTGACGTTGGTTTGGGATGACTCAGAGTTTGCAAGGGGGTTTCAATAAATAAACATACCTACATATACTCGTATGCTTAGAGAGCCATTATCCCAAAAGTTAAAAATTAGGTGAAAACTACTAAATTTCTAGACGTTTTCATTAATTCTCATAATGCAAATTACATTCTTAAATAAAAAATATGACGCACTTCCACAAATCATTTCTGAGGTGGCATGGGATGCATAGAGCATCAAACTTCCAAAATTTCAGTGGCTTCTATTACTTTTGACGAGTCCAGGTCCCCGAACGGGCCTACGGACGATAGAAAACAATAAAACAATAAATAAAACAAACCATAAAAATAAAATCTACCCGATCTTTTGCATAGCACACGCATGAAGTTACGTTCTATTTGGTGGGGCATTACTAATTAGAAGATTGAAAGCTAATTTGTATTAAGTACATTAAATATTGGTCCCATAATTACCTTAGTACAAACAAACTTACACGAGTACATTCTCGCATATTAGAAGAGTCTTCGTTAGGTAGAATATGAAACACTTAGGTATTTATTTAATGTGACAATTTTGGCAGATATTTTAATGTCTTTTTTACACGCTTTTATACAATTTCACCCGTCGATCCCGTTTCCCGTTATCTGCGTCTACTCGCATATCTTTCTATCCAGATTTTATTTAACATGAAATCCGTCGGAACCTACCTGCGGAGGTCGCGGACGATAACACGTTATTTAATCAGATACAACATACAACCTGTGCAAATAACTACGAGTAAAACAAGTTACATCTAAAAAAGTGGTAAAAATATTTTGACTATTTGTTTATTTAGAACATTTTATTATTTAAAGAAATTTGAAACTCTTATGCTCAATCCCACCAACTTTAACCTAGGATAGAACCCTTTAACCTAGGATGGCCCTTCATTACTAAATAAATAGAATATTATCTCTGTTTTTGTATGGAAATTTCTTAGGGCTCTCCTTCCTAGGTTAAAGTTGGTGGGGTTGGGCATTAAACTAGGAAAAGTGTTCTCACGTTTTATTTTAAAAGCAAAACTCGTAGGAAATTTGTAATTCTACAGGAAACAAGTATACCTACTAAAGGGAACAGGCTTTTAGTAATAAATGGATGGGAGGGTATTTAGCGTTGCTGGTAGATTTTTCTATGAACTGGTTGTAAATAACCTAGTCTAGTTAGGTAACATTATGTAGGTAGGTATATCATGCAATCAATTCGGCACTCATTAGGTACCTACTCGATAAATCCAATCTCATGGTAGGTACCTATGATGTCAACCAATAGATGGGTAGTTAGTGTGTCGTTATCTTGGTATGGTATACAATATATATATATACCAATACATGATACATACTTATAGGTATTGTATCATAGGTATTTCTGTAGCATTTTCTTTAAGTTTTGCACGTATGTATTCATGCTTTCTGCTAGATTGAATGTATCATTGTGAGAATAAATCACTACCCCTCACTCCGCAACCCTTCCGGGGTAGGCTCCCCTATCCTTACATTTTTATTGCTTTCGTCAGATTTACGCTCCACATACTTAAAACACTCCGTCCTTGAGAGTCTTTTGGACATTGTGGAGCCAAGTAGTGCTTAGACGGCCACACACACCTCTTCTTTCACCTATGCACATTTCCTTCGTTTTCATTTCATCGTTCACCCTCTCTGCATGACCTAACCATCTCAACTCAACTTGTTTTTCATACTATTCATTTCTCTAATCGGTTCATTTCTCTAAATCCTCTTTCAGTGTTTTATCATACATGCTCCTTAAAGTCATCATATTAGCATCATTACTACATCTGATTCCTCTTCTTCAACCATGTTCACAACTCACTAGCATGGCTATATTAATGCTGGTATCAGAACACCTTTGTGCACCAGTACCTATAGTTATCTTTGCCTCAAAGTATTTTTGACGATAGGTCTAAGTCCCCATCGACACTGATACAATACGAGTATCAATTGAAAATACCTGTACAGTAATAGGTATCTATTGGTTCATAGCTAATAATTATAAACTAGGTACATTATATATATACGTATCATTGGCGAATGGTGAATTTCTGTAACAGAACTGTAAGAGCTGAGGCTAACATTTCATGTCAGATTAGATTACTACCAAATCGAAATGTGGGATTCCAAATTGGGAATCTCATTCTTAGCTATCTTATAGTATCTCTTCGCGACTGGTACGTAATTATATTTTTAAGTACTTATTTACTATACAAATAGTTATATTTTATTACCCATATTGGAGAGTTGTTGATTGGAGCATTTGTTTGAGCCAGGGTCTTCAGATGGCTCCACATAATTATCTGGGCGAGGAAGGGGCCAGGTGTTGGAGCGAGCCCTGGTCTGCGGTTCCAACTCCCCGAGACCGAGGCTCCCTCCCATCTCGCACATGTCGCTCAGCCCTCCTGGCGGAGTCTGCCAGGGGCTGCCGTACCCTGAGTTCTGCATGTCCATTATACACTTCACTATATTATACTTCAACTATATGTGTAACGGTAGGTATAATATTGTTCAGGTCGACACTCACAGCACATACACTTTATGACACGTAATGTTATCATATAACTATAATATTATATAGTTTGTATACTTAATATATAATATTGTATTGGCGACACACTAGCACTAGGTATCTCCGTGATATCTAGCGTGTAATAGGCAGGCAGATACTACGAGTAAATAGGTAATCCTGAATTAATGTGACTGGTTCAAGGGTCTACCCAACATTTTGTATCGGCGCCCATGTTCCACGTTATATTGGGGACAGATTAATGACACAAACAGACGATATTGTTATTATGTATTATGCAGACTTTTTGACTTATATTGTGTGATGTGATCTACCTTATCAATAGTATGGTGAGTAGGTATAGCATACAGTGGACCAATAAGTAACTAATTTGAAATTCAATTTCCCCGCCGCGACACAGAACGACGCCAGTTCACACTCACGGCGCGCGGCGGCGTTGGGACGAGATGTCACTTTCAAAACAACAAATTATAAAAGTAGGTATAGATATGAATTACCTACACATACACACAACAGAGATAGATATTGTATTATCAGTATAGGATTTATCACACAAGTTTAGTTTATTGATAAGTCGCAGTATGTATGTAGTACATTATAGGTGCATAGTAGGTATATTATATTGTAATATGGACATTCAATAGTAGGTATGTACGTAAGAATGTACTACGTAATGTTGTTATGCCGTATGCAGTCAAAGCAGAGTGAAGCTGCTCCAGCTGGTTGTGTAGTGTGTACCAGTACCAGTAGGTAGAGTCACGTGTGTAATATTATTTGCACCAAGGCCCGTGTCCAATGAGGCCCACTACTGCCCACAGTGCCCACCAGTCATAAGCTCGTGGTGTACGTGATGTCATGTGACTACTTTGTAGAGGTATTCTTCTCGTATAAGAATAATCATCAATCTGAACTGAAGCAGAGTTGCCAGAGGTCGGGTCGTGTTTGCTTCTCGTCTCCCTCACTGAGGATGTATCTCTCTCACTCACGCGGTGTTTTTAAATTCGTGGCACGCCACACTACAATAACACTGGAGTTGCGGAGTGCGAAATATTCGCCTGAACTCTACCTACAATATTATGTATATTATTCACTAGTAAAGTAATGTTCAGCAATCAGCTATTCTGGCTTCTGTTTCTGGCAGCTCTCCGCTAAATATACACGCAGTCTGCTCTGCGCTGCGTAATTTCATGATGTCTCCTCCTCACACACAACACGTGAAACTTTTTTCACAGACACTTTTCACTGCACAGTTTCTAGAGATAATTAAACTCGGTCCGGGGGCGATAGTGCCGCTAACTCACTTCTAAACTAATGATAACTACTTGCAAAAAAGTTTATTGAAAAATAATCTAGTGACAACTCAATATATTCCTAATTCGGTATTAGGTAATGTCAAAAATATAATCACAATAAAGATTTAATTAGTAAATATTGTGAATAAACATAAACAAACCACGCGGTTTTGATGCTGCGTAATACAACATTAACCCTACTCTCGGTACGCGACCACTCTTTGCAACGGTCGCGAATCAACTGAAATTCAAGCATCAAAAGACGAAGGCGGCGCGTGGAGATTCAGAGTATATGTATATATACTGTAGTATTATGTATTATAATGTATGTACTTTACTACTCGAGTAGTTGGATTGGAGCTAGTTGTGTGAGTACCTACCTATAGTAAATATTGCGGTTCCCGCTTATTATTCGAATTTCTTCGTTGTCACTCGGCTGATATCGGACGTATTCAGATGAGGACATAAGGTGATTTAAAATGGACAACAAAATACCTACAACAAGAAGATAAAAAAAAATTAATGCTTCCGATTATGGAGACGATTAATGCTGAGTACTTACAAGAGTTCTGGGGTACAATAATTTTTTTTCTGGATTTCATTAATTTTAAAATGCTTTTTAAGTCTCATACATATGTATAATGTATATACCTACTACCCATTACTTAATAAAGTATGCTAGTAAAGGTTGACATGCCAACGTCTTATTTTCTGAACAGTGCGTGTAATATATTTAATTTTAGACATTTCAGGTACATTTTTGTACGCACATTATGTTTTTCATTATTTTGTCAAGTGGTTGGTTGGCAGATATTGACCATGGCAATAAACCCGCCATTTGTTTAATGCATGTCATTACTTCAATAAAGTTTTTATTTATTTATTTATTTATATCGACGTTTCGACACTCTTACTGGTGTCATTATCCTCTAACAAAAATAACACCAGTAAATGTGTTGAAACGTTGTTAAAAATAAGATAATTTTTCTGAAGATAATGGCAATGGCGGTGTTGAGTGGGTTGCGATGGGGTAACTATACGGTGTTCATTATATCAAATGATTTGTTTGATCACTCCTCGCAAATTAACTGTAACTGTAACCATCAGACTCTTGAGTGAAATAAGTGTGAGCACTAGCAGATCCAGGGGGGGGGGGGCTAGGGGGCTGGAGCCCCCTTCAAAACCATGAGTGACAGTACTTCATATACAACAAATCTAGGGGTTTCAGCTCCTTAGCCCCCCCCCCCCCCCCAAAACGTTGAGTGACAGTACTTTTTACCATGTGACGACATTCAGTCCCCCCCAAAATTGAATCCTGGATCCGCCACTGAGTGTGAGGCCTCGTTAGACAGTTTAATTGCAGAAATTCCCTCAATTATACTGGTAGTAAAGGTACCTACTGCCTACTGGTTACTTTGAGAAGATTTAGTGGATTCAAGTGATAGTATTCCCACGCCACGATTAACTACACATTACCAGTGATATGTTAGTATGCGAGTAGTTAGTAGGTTAAGGGCTTGGTACGTCACAGTCATTTCCCACGGCATTAAGGTTCAAAATCGCGTGAACAATCGCATGATAAAATAGCAAAAATAGCGTTTTTTCCATTCCATTAATGCATATTATCAGTACAAAAAAAATACTCCGCGACTTTCGGGAAACGAGTTTCCATCTTTCGGAAAAAAGATCAGAGGTGATTTTCAATTATTATTTTTTTGAAAACTCCACAAGATATAAAAAATGAGAGAATACAAGATATACAAAATCTTTTACGGTTATTCCCTAGATGCATGCAATGCATCAACCCTGTTTTGTTCCAAAGCATATTTAGTAATGGTTGTCGAGATATAAGGTCTCCCGTTTTTAGAAATTTTTGAAATGTTGGCATGCATACTCTTAATAGGTAATAGGTATATTATACATAGTGATAGTGTAAGTACGTTACATAATACATTATTAGCGCCCTTCTCGTAGGTAATATAAAGTCGGACAAGTGGATATAATAATTAATCTTCAAATAATCCTTGGTGGTGTAATGGCCAATACTTGACGAGTTCCTGTGTTTAAATCTCGTCTACGATGCGAAATAGTTTATTGAATGACAGTTTTGGAATGTCTGATGCAATGTTGGATTTACACTTTACGAGGCTGACACCATATTGTTCATAGAGGCCATGCCCACTGACATTTGACGATGATTACACCATGAAAAATGTATGTAGTTCAAGTGTTTGTCACCGAGACAAGGTGTTTGTCATCGATACAAGGTGACGTCACCAATCATGGTGGAATTTAATTTCTGACGACCAAGCTTGCTTGCGAAAATTATTGTAACCCAATGTCCAACCTTCCAACTTTTTCCTTTGAGGGATGTGATATACTTCTTTTGAGCATACGATAAATAAATAAATAAAGCACATTTCGATCATGATACAGATTGGTCATATTTATAGCGTCCGTATCTCAGGCTGTGGGTCAGTGTGGGTATTGGTTTGCAGTAAAGCCCTGCATGTAGTTCTTCACTGTGTAGTGTGTTCTACCTAGGTCCAGGTAGGTACTTACTTGTCTAATTATCTGACATGATTAATTTTTATTCCCCTTAAATTAAACTTTTCTTTTCGGCAGTGAGAGATCTAAAAGGGATTGCAGGTGTGTGAAGAATAAGGGTGGTATGTGGTATAGATACCTACCTACTATTAGGTAATCTATTAGATTCTAACACAGTGGATTATACGGGTACTTAACCTACTATACCTTCTATATCTATTTCAAATGAAATGAAAATAAATCTATGGCTAATGTTCGGGGAAATGGACGAAGAAAATTAAAGAGTTTAAGTGTTCATTATTACATATATTCTCTGTTTCTATAGAATTAGTGGGTAAACTCTGATATAAATGCATTCCCTGGAATGAACTGGTTATTCGGTATTCAATAGAGTAGAGGAGCTCATATAGCTCTCCGTTTTTTTTTTTTGCAATGGACCGTTTGTTAGTAGGTACCTACTATGTATACCTACCTATCGGTGGCGAAGGGTGGATTTCTACAGAAGGGAAGCTGGTGCTAACATTTCTTATGGAATTACGTCAGATTTGACACTATTACACCTATCATTTTTTCCAAAAGGTAACTCGATGGGAATCGTGTTCTTAGGTAGCTTCGCGCTTGCTACCTATACAGATTTTATTAGAGAAACTGGATAAACCCATTGAAAATAACTGACGTCTAATGAAAACAGGTAAAAACATTTTACTTATACATTGAACATTTATTTTGTGATAAATCACCTCCATCTGTTGTAAATCGTCTAGGCACACTACTTAAGAAGTTCTACTACAATAAATTTTTCTTGCCGTCTTTTAAACCCATATGAAACTTTGTAATTCTGTAGGAAACAACAAGTATCAAAGCCCGTATAGTTCACTCGCTCACGAGTGGATCAACGCCTAGGTAATGATGGATTTATCAAAACCAACAAAGATTTTCCTTTAATAATTTTATTATATCTATAATAGATTATGAGATGTGACCGAAACTCCCAGGCCCTTCCTGAACCTTTTCGTTGTTAATAAATTGCATACAATAAAATATGGATTGAGTCAGTGGCGGATCCAGGATTCTATTTGGGGGTGGGGGGGGGGGCTGAATGTCGTTACATGGTATTGGTGTCTCTACTTTTTTCATTCATAATCCAAAAAAAATGTTGTCGACCTTTTTTCTTGGTCATCAGAAAATTTTCATGAGGGGGGGGGGGTCCATGTTGCGAGTTGTCGACCTTTTTTTTGGTCATCAGAAACTACATATACTCGTAATAAAAATAAATACTGTCACTCATGGTTTGGAGGGGGGCTTCAGCCCCCTAGCCCCCCCCTGGATCCGCTAGTGTATTAAGTAACTTGGACTTACTTTGATTGGGCCACCCCTGACTTGTAGATAAAGAATATATCTAA
This sequence comes from Ceraclea dissimilis, assembly GCA_963576895.1. Lineage (NCBI taxonomy): Eukaryota > Metazoa > Arthropoda > Insecta > Trichoptera > Leptoceridae > Ceraclea > Ceraclea dissimilis. The sequence continues at coordinate 4,480,592 of OY756370.1, read as the reverse complement.
GGAGAACTCTATATAAATACGAGAGTATAATAAATGTCAAAGTTTCATAGAATCAAGTACTGAATAAACTGTCATAAAGGGATCATTTGGAAGATCATGAAATCGGAACATAATCAACTTGTTCTAAGAGAAACCATGAGCCAGCAATAGATAAGGTGCAAACCATAAAATACGTTATACCTATAGTGCAGATGGACCAGACTTTTGTGACCCATAACAAGAATAATCTTATTAGATTATACTCATAACATAAAATCTCAAATCTAATTGGATTTGAGGGAATTAGAAATGAACTGTGTTAGATTCGTTACAATGTATTAAACTATATTATTTATTTATAAAGATCAGAAAATAAAAAAAGTACGTGGATCTGTGATGCAATTATTGAGTCTAAAAATAGTCCGCGTACTTACTTATCCTAATTTATAATTTAGGTGGAATCCATGATCAAGTAGGAAATTTGGTCATACTTCTGTAAAGCTCTTGTTTTTTTTTTTATGAATCTGGGTTTATCGAAATAAACCCAAATATATCTTTGCACACTTCACAGAAAGCTTAAAAGCTTGTGTTGTGAAGTGGAGTAAGTCGGGGATTGAACCCGCGCCCACTGTAAAACAGTCGAGCATGTTTCCAACCAGGCTACCGACCACCTCATTTATGGGGTTTCTTAACTATTGTGGGCTTTTTTCCGAGAACCAGTGCAGATTAGATAGGTATTAGCGCCGAAGGCCAGTTTCATGGGGGCGGCGTATTCTTAAAATTTCCACGACGCCGACGACGGCGGCGCGACCTTGATGGGCCTTAGATTTTCATTTTCTATCTATGTAGGTACATTTGGCCTATATTCCGTTTATTCCGTCAGCTGATATTTCAAACATCCTTACTTCAGCAGATAATGAAAAAAAGGAAAAAGTTTCGTTTCCATTTATCATAAATTTGTGTAGGTGCCTACTGGATTCCTATGAGTATCTAATATTAAATGGAACTTTTGTTAGTACTTTTCAGTTAGAATTTTTCTTGTGGAAAGTCATATCGTCAAAATTAATGTACTAAATAACTAAATGAATGTTTCGTTTAGTAGGTAGGTACTAGGTACGTATACTTACTTGCCTACCTATAATATTGAGTAGGATAAAGACGTAGGTACCTATTATAGAGGGAGAGATGGGAAGAGTAAACCAATTTGCAGATTGAACAAGAAATCAGATAAGACATCATGATGTTATATTTTACTCTGGTAAATTAGGTAGATGTAGATATATACTCATTACTCGTATGTCGATATGGAGTAGGTAGGTACCAGATAAAGTTGGAAAACGATCGAACTTTGTTTGACCATTCTTATCCTAATATTAAATTACTACACACTAGCAGTGACTAGCGTAGTATGAAGGGAAACAAGGGAGCTTTATGCTAAGCTATTATGTTTACCTTTAGTTAGGCTATTGGATAGGTATACCAAATCTGAGATAATAAAAAATGTAGATGCAGTAGAATTCACTGCATTAATGATGAGAATCTCATCATATTATTATCATCTAATAATATTATGAGAAAATACATGGGCATCGCCAGGAGGGGGGGACAAGTATTTGACTTTAGAGGGGGGGGGGGGGGTACTAAGCTTTGCTGTTCAATCTGATTTCTTTAAAGTTGTTTTAAGCCGTTAAAACTTCAGGAGGAGGCAATTAAAATTGTAACATAAACGCAGTAACAAAACAAAAGTAACGATTTTTTTTATGAAGGCGATTGAAAAATGTTGTGTTTTAGGTTGGCATTATAAGTGTTGTGTTTTATAAAACGAAACAAAAAAGAAGGCGCCGTAGGCGAAATTGGTGAAGTGATGGACCTGGGATCTTGCTATAGCAGTTGGCAAATCATTGTCTAACATTTCGGGGAGGGGGGGGGGGGGTATATACGCCACTGGCATCAAGTCGTACCTTTAATACCACTTATCTAATAACTATTAGCATTAAGTTTTTAATTTTTTATAGTTAATAAGTTACTACTGTAAGTGTAAGGTACTAAATTCTATTCACCATTAATAGGGCAAGGTGTGAACCATACATAATTGTTTAAAAATATATAATGTCGTACGTACACCCCTTGCCTGTAGGTGAATCTTGGCAAATGAAAATAAAAGTAAAATACCTACTAGTATTTGCCTATAATTTTTCATTATTATTAGGTATAAAGTATGTATTTTAAAAAAAGGATCTCGGCTTGCATATACGAACCCAAATACTTCCTACAGACTTTCCACCATAGGGGTATCGCAAAGTGTGGAATGCGTCTCCACCGCCGGGGTTTGAACCTCCCGCTTGAGAGATTCCCGCCTCAACATGGCCTCAACCAACTGCGTCAACCATGTACAAGTAATATATTTTATAAAAAAAAGTGAATTAAAGTTTTCACTGACATCTACTGATATTTTCCAAAACCTATATGACAGAAAGAATTATAAACAATTTTCCAAAGATGGCTCTAGAGAACTACGGTTATGCCACAAATTATTCGTAATTCCTTTGCAAAATATTATTTTTGTCAAAAAAATCGAGTTGACATCTTTCGCAATAAACGACGATTTGCAATATTAAAGGTTATTTGAAAACAAATATTGCAAAATTTGGTATAGTTTACATGCCTACCTATATTGTAAGCTTGATGACGGAATTAATTATTTTCTTGTCTTTCATAGTTTCATTCTTCAACTTTGTGGTTTGTTGTGATGTGAATTTGTAATTTTGTGATGTGACCGTAGAACAAAAGAAGTTTTTTTATGTTTGTGTAGTAACTAGTAACGTAACTCGCGCACTATTGTCTAATTTTTATTAATTAAAATAATACATAATTGTTTATCTGCATTATTGTGGAATAATCTGTGATGTCTGGAAATGGGGATGATAAAGGAATTGCATCGACGGCTGCAGAGAAAGGGGATAATTTCAACGAGTTTTATACCGAGGTAAAGTAACAACAATCAATTTGACTGTCTGTCATGTGCTTACTCCTTTCGTTTGTGTTTGATCCTCTTTGTTTTGTAACTTTTAGGTAAAAGAGATAGAGAAACGAGATTCAGTTCTTACATCAAAGCAACAAATTGATCGGCTGCTGAGGCCAGGTTCCACATATTTCAACTTAAATCCGTACGAGGTTCTTCAAGTAGAACCAGGAACTCCAGTTGACGAAATTAACAGGATCTACAGAAAGTTTACGATATTGGTCCATCCAGATAAAAATAAGGTACATTGTAATTGTCTTATCTAATTAGAAACGGTTGTTTTAAGAACATGATTTTATAGGGAGGTTAGGCACTTGTAGGTTATGTCGTTATACAACAACAGTAAATATGTATACTCAATGTCATTCCTAAATAGACAATAGGGTTGTTGTGTTTATTGTGCACACTATGTATCTCGATGGCTATTCAAATTGTAATCTAGTCAACATATTTATGTGAAATGAAGGTCTTTCTTGGTTGTCTAGTTTGATTAAAGTAGTCACCTAATCATATATACAGTGAGAATGAGCTTCCATCACGCTTGTGACTGACTGTCAGCTGGGTTAAATTCACTTCATGATTTGTAATATATCCCGCTGAGGTACACGGAACAGATTGCCTTTCAAGTAATATAATTATAGGATGATCCGGACAGAGCGCACCAGGCATTTGAGATTGTGAACAGAGCATGGAAGACATTACAGGATGATGAGACCAGGCAGAAATGTTTGGATATATTTGAAGAAGCTAAGGAGAGGACAGACATTATGGTTAGTATACTTACACCTTCACAATATATTTGAATCAACACATTATGTAGGCACTATGACTAATCATTAAGCCTGATGGTATTAAAACTGTCGCTACTATTCCACCTAAGGAACCTGTATAAAGGTGGGAGGAACTATTGAACATTGAGCCCCTTCTATATCTATGAAAAATCTATGGTTGACGCCATGGGAGCTACAAACATATGACTGCGTGTCATATTGGTTGTCCACAATTGCGTAAAACCTGGTGATATTTCAGTGATTTTTGCGACTCATTATGTATAATCAGTGTGGAAATTACCTTTGGAATATAACCTATGTAATTAAATGGTAAATTAGTGTACTTTCCATCGCGAAAGAATGGCGTATACCTAGCGGAAGTGCTAAGTTATTAAATGGCGGCGCTCTTGTTTAGTCTATGGCTATATCCTTTAAGACTTCCTACCTTTATACAGGTTCCCTAATTCCACCCTTGAATCATCATCCAAAGGGGAACATAATTTTTTTTTTTATAAAAAAGGATCTGGGCTTGCATACGCAGACCCAAATACTTTCCTACATACCTTGCACTAGGCTAAAAGCCTGTATTAGTAATATCACTAAAAATATAATCACATCCTCTGTATTATTTTGGATACTGCCCTCCTTAAGCAACCAAATGCTTGTGTGGAGGGCAGGACTCAATCAAACACAACAAATGAATACTACAATACTATTCATAGCACTTGTCTGCTGTGATTCTGTACTTATTCTGTATTGTATCTTAACATTATGATATTTTTGTAAAATGACTACAAAAAAATGTGCAATTTTGTTAGATTTATTATTTGCCTAATTTTATTGTAAATACACATTTTATCCACTTAAAGAACAAAGTAGATAATTTGAGTAATATTAGAAATCATTTCAGCCAGTGGCGTATATAGGATTTCATTTCGGGGGGGGCCCGACTAATATTTGACTTAGGGGGGGGGGTGGAGGCAACAAAAATTTGAACGTAGGCGTACAGCATAAAAATTATAATAGCGCCGCAGGCACATTTTTTTCGTGAATTTTAGTGAAAAAGGTCGACTTTTAGGTTGATATTAATATTGTGTGCAGAAAAAAAAAGAAAAATAGCGCCGCAGGCGAATTTTTTTCGTGAGTTTTAGTGAAAAAGGTCGACTTTTAGGTTGATATTAATATTGTGTGCAGAAAATACAAAGAAAAATAGCGCCGCAGGCGAATTTTTTTTGAATAATGGATGAAATGATGAACTTGAGTAGCTTTCATGTTTTAAAATAACGTTTTTTAAAGAATTGTTCAACATTTCGGGGGGGGCCCGGGCCCCCTCGGCCCCCCCCCTATATACGCCACTGATTTCAGCCATTGCATGCACTGTGGGGTGAAAAACCACTTGTAGCAGATTTTGTAATTGAAAATGTCAGCGTTGAAAGGACTTAATAATGCTTTATTTTAGCACTGAACAAACTTGTGCATAGAAAATTATGTAAATTATAGAGGGAGATCTTATAGATAATTCAAGTAATTTGTGCCAGCTAATTCAATGTCTATTTATTGAGACAGTTGTTGACGTTTTATTTATTCCAAGGACTCAGAGTTTAGTTAAATTTTAATCAATTTGTTTATGTAATGCAATTAGGTGGAAGAAAAAAGGAAGAAGTTAAGGAAGGAAGGGAAGACTAGTGAGAAGATACCTGAAGATGATCCTGAGAAATATAAACGAGCTGTTTATGTATTGACAATGAAGGTATGTTGATTCACTCTAATAATATTAAGATGTGCATTGGAATATTGGGAACTCCTAAGTAGTGATTATTTTATAGGGTCTCAGGTACAATAGCTTTTATGACATGTATTTGTAGAGATCATGAATTGACGTGGTGAAAATTGTAAAATAAACATCACACTCTTACTTTCTCATGTGAATTAATATTAACATTTGGGTGTGCAAATAATATTGTAGCTAGCCACTATTTTCCTTTCCACTTGCCAAATATGTTACCTACTTTTATCATTGAGAGTGTGTGAATATTATTTATAGTTATTTGCCGATATGGAGAGGAAGCGCCAGCATCTGGAGATGAGGGACATGGAAGAGAGGAAGAGAAAACGAGAGGCCGAGATAGAAGAGGAGGAGCAGAAATCATTACAGAAAGAGTGGGCTAAGAATTTCGAGGTGAGTGCATGCTGTGAAGTTATTTAATTTTATTTACTACCACTATACCATCTCGCTATATACCTATAGTGGAGTAGCCAGTAAATTTTGTGATAAAAACACATACATTTTATCTAAAAACAAACATATAAATGAAATTCAGAATGGGTGGCAAGCGTCAACTGTGAGTTTGTGTTTTGTTCTTTGCAACAAATTATAGTGCTTGTGTGATTGATGTATTTAAAAATTGATTGTAGAACTAGGAAAGTGTCTGCTTTGGTTTGAATCCATTTGTCTTTCTATTCAAGATCTAGGATAAAATGAGCATTGATAAATGTTTAGTCCGTCAAGAAGTCCTTCATTGTATTTCATCTTGTATTTCATCAATTGAGTTCTTATCCACGGAATAATATTCAGTTAGAGTAAAATAGGTATTATGCTTATGGTATATGCTTGTGTTTGTTCTCAGTTCACATTTTATCACACATTTGATTTTTCCTATTTTACTCTAACAGTAGTGTGTTATTTTTATTTGTTGTGTATTTTCAGGAGTCAAGACAAACCAGAGTGGAGAGTTGGAAAACCTTTCAAGCCGGAAGTTCAAAAGAGAAGAAGAAAAAGAAAACCATGGGATTCAGACCTCCCAAACCAAAACCTGAATCCAGATAACTCATTGTAGAGAGTCTACGTACCTGTAATTAGCAATAATATTAATATTCGTAAAAATAACAATTGTGAATCATTATATGAGATCTCTACTCAAAGAGAATTTAGGAGTAATCATGTACTTTGAATGTTGAAAGTAATAGTATAGGTACTACATAACTAACTAAGATTTTGTAAATAATCGTAATGTAAAGTAACATTTTATTATGACAAATAATTCATCGCAGTAAGTATAGTACTATTGTGTGCCATTCCCCTTAGACTAGAGAAAATGTGGGTACTGATTCGTCAACTAATCGACTGATATGTAATGGGATTACAATTACTAGTGATTCTCGCTTGATACATAAATATGTTCCTACTATGAGGACTGGTACAGTGTACACTTTGTATGTGATGATTCTCAGTCATTTGTTATAATAATATGTACACTATTTGTGTAAGTAATTTAGATGTAATAATCATTTTGTTAGCAACTTTTTTTATGTGAAAGAATGTGTTTTTTTGTGTTATTTTGTAATAAAATATAGGGAGTAATCAAGGTACACATTTTACTTTGCAATTAGCATACACATCAAAGGATTTAGAATTCAGCTTAGAAGGCAGGAATAGAGATAAAAATGTATTAAATACTAGTACTGTATAAAGTCAGCTGTAAATTAGACAATGAGTTTATGTATATTAATAAAATATTGTCTACTATGTTGAGTTCATATAAAAAGATTTAATTGGAAACTACCATGATAAGTAGATATCTATATTAAATAAATAATTTTGTGAGTGCTCTATTGTGTACTAGTTTTTGTGTATGTAAATTTGGGATTAATTTTAGTATCTTTAATTATCTGACACATGTATTGAAATGCTTATTAATTTTGATATAATTCTATACTTCGTGTAGTGAAAATTTCATATTGTTATTAACCTAATACTATATTTTTTTAATGCTTTTGTGTATAGAAAAGTATTGTTTTTGTATGAATTATTACCATCTTCACGCATTTCACAGTAAGGAAAAAGTAGAAAATTGTTTAGGTAGTTTATGTCTCCTTTTGTGGCAGCCTTTCTTCTTATATTATGCCAAACACAATCCTAATCTGTCTGAATACCGACTATCTGACTTGTATTTCTAAGCTTCTAATAGAGTAGTTTTCGTATTTGACGGGATAATTCATTACTTTGTCTTAAGCGATAAGTATTCTATACCAAGGAAATTGGTAAAGTTCGAATACAAAATAGTGGTATATATGTGTATCTATAATATATTATGTGTGTATAACGTTTAGGTTAAATAATATTTTATTTGTGTTCATTGTAGTTGTGAGAATCACTTGGATTACGTGAATCATGTTGTGAGGGACTGATAGAGACCTATCAAGATAGTAGGTATAATAAACATTTGTATGTACATAAGAATACCATGGAAGTGATAAGTCATAGAGTATGTATGTAATATATTGATAGGATTTAGTCTTATGTGTTCTCTTTGTTTATCCCTTAATGGATGAGGTGTGAGGAGATTATGAAGAGTATACATGTGTTTTAACAGAATGTTTTATGTAGGTTTTATTTTTATAAACAAATTAGGTATTTATGCATCACAAGTTAACTCTATAGAACGCTTGAAGACCAATGAAGGGCCTGTAATGTAGTATTTTTACAACAGTGTGGAATTGAATCGGAACATTGTCGGGCTCACGACCAACCGTAAGTCTTCATATCAAATCATCGTTATTGGAAAGTCCTATGCATAGTTCTGTTTTAGTACTGACGGTGGGGCAGGGGGGCGGCCGCCTCCTGGCACAGAGTTGTAGGAGGTGTCAAAACGGAGTTATTTTTTTATATTTTCTAAAATTATTGCATTGAGACAAAAATCCACTAAATTGCAATTGTATAAAAAAACATTGCCTGCTGCGCGCCCTTCTTGGCTTATGATTTTTTTAGAACAGATAAGAAAATAATTTTTATAAGTCCACTGTAGATATACCCTCAGTAAACTTCATAGTCTGTAAAGTTTTTCAGGACAAAGCAGTGTTGAATCTAAGCAGCTATTAACAACATACAGATGTATGGTATTTGTTTTTATTGTTTACATATTCATGAAATTGTAAACATATCATTTTTGAGATGTTCATTGAAAAAGTACTGCAATAAAATCCTTGATTACTGAAACACGTTCTTGTTTTATTAATACAAAGACATAAATATTGGCTGTTAATATACAGTTTAATTAAACAATTTTCCTGGTCACATAATTATTTAAGAGAGTCCTGATGGAAAAATATATTGTTTTGATAGGATGGAAATAAAAAATATCCCAAGTATTCAGTAGTTGCTTACAAACCTTGGATAAAACATATTTTTTTAAATCATTTATCATCTATTGGTTTGCTTGGAAAATAGTAAGTATACACTTCCTTTTTTTTCATTTTCTTGTTATATACCATGTAAGTAATGTTCATGTTTTTTTTATTATGTATAACTGTTTTGGAGGCATTAATGCCTTTTAATGATGTAAATAAACAAACTTGAGCTTATCCCCTGAAGTACTTCAATCTGCACATATGACCTCTAGGAAAGAATTAGGGATTCAACTAATATTGCTATTGACCTTTATCTGCAGATTCTGTGACGAGAAGGCAGAAACTACTCACCTCTTTCTAACATACTGATGCTGTAAGATACATGACAATAAGGGCTTCGGGCGGAGTTGAATAAAGGTACAGCCTTTTCTCATCTTTGATCTTTGAGTCCTGGGGTTGGAAGGACTCCTCTAGTCGGGTGCTGGTTCACAATATGGGCAGAGTACAATGGATGTTAATAGGTCGTAGTACATGAAAGCGAAAGAAGCAAGGACTATTTGTAGCGATAGGGTAGCTGGTGTTATATATGAACTGGAATGCTGTCTTTGCGTGACGAATATTTGGAGGTATTATATAGTATTTTGATTTAAAAACTGAAGAATTTTCATCCGATTGTTGGATACACTCGTATGTCGTGAGGGATATGGATTATCCTACAGTAGTGGAAATGCACGCTGGTATTTCCTGTACAATGTTAACTATTTGAAGGGCAGCAATAGATGCGGTGGATCCCAGGCAACTCGTGAAGGTAGTGGGGATACTTATCGCATTGTATAAAAGAGTTGTCGTCTGAAAAAAACAGCAAAACTTTCAATGTCGTCTCATCAGGTAATTAACAATCTAGTTGTAAGTTAGGTATAGTATACAATTATCTGAGATTCAATTCAATATCGGAGAACTTCAAGAATCTTTGTTCCACTTCTATCACATTCATGCATTTTGTGATTAGAGAAGATCACGTTTCCTTACACTCCCAAATTAATCACGCAAAGAATACAAAAAAAATTAGACTGGACGTGATGTAGTAGTGGTTGCATGAAGTCAGGAGGTGTCGTTAACCCTTAAGGGTGAATGTTTATTGTATTCTATTATCACGTAGCACAAAAATCTCTGCGCCTTTTACAAATTATTTTCTATGTCTTTACCTTTTGACCTTAAGTCAATTTAGGACTCTCAGAGCAAGGCAATTTAATAATGCGGAAGCTGAGATGAATGTTTAAAAATACTTACAAAACTGGCAATCTGTCCAATGAGCACGTTTGCTGGATTTGTATATTTCTGAACCAACCTATTCAAGCAAATACCGACTTGTGTGAAGCTGAACAAGTTTGCTACTCCACAACCGATGACTTCTCCAGATATTGCTATTGCTAAGTTAGTCGCAGATATTGCAACAGTACCACCAGTCACTAGGATATCTCCTACGCCATCGACTACGTCGGAAACACACACGATTACTCCGTTTATTGTTCCGTTGACTAGTTCAACGGCATTTCCCTGTTGTGCCTGAAAAAGATGGACATTCAAATTTGTTTTAATCCCGTTATTGACAAAAAAATACGAAAATCCTTTCTTAGTGGATGGTTTTGGTATATGATCTATCCATCGTTTGAATTTCAACATCCTGGGATTAATTACTAATCACGACACTTTCTTTTATACGATAAAGATTTTATCGTCAAAAAATGAAAACCTACTTTCGAATCCACGAGGCGACTTTTATTTTAAGCAAATATAGGCTTCAAGTTCGTATCATCAAGGGATAAAAATGGCATAGCAGCCGTGGGAATTGCATCGTGATTTGTGAACGGATGAATGAAAATCTCTAATCTATTGAATGGTTCAGAAATCTTAACTTAAATCTATTGAAAGAAATTGAAATCATTACTTACAGCAAGGCACTTTGCGACAGAGCTAATGATTACTGACGTCACATTGAGAACATTATTAATAGCTGCATCAACTTCATTCATCCATTGATTGGTTGTGTTCTGAATACTTTGCACTACATTTTCTCTCCATTCTGCCGATCTATTTAAAAATTGTTGAACAGCTTTATTAAAATCAGTGGCCGCGTTGTTCAAATTGTTGACCAATCCGTTCAAAATATTTCGAATACCGTCGAACAAATCTCTTTTATTTCTGTTGTGCACGGACACGGCAGTGTCATCTAATTCAACTAATTCAGATGACTGCACTTCCTGAAATAAAAAAAAAAACTTTTTAGTGACATATTACAGCTTATTTGAGAATGTGAAAACACTGAACAGGTACAACTTTTTGAGGAAAGTTTTTTTACTGTTCACAGCCAATGTCATGAGACTTTTATTGCGCGATCCATTACCAATGATGAAGGCCATAATTAGAGCGAATATTTGAAAATTTTACAGTAAAAACTTCGCTTTCTGAAATTTTTACTACCGCATTTACTACTTTCAATTACGTTATTATTTTATTCTGTCGGGGTTACAAAACAATGTTTATTTGTCGGATTAATAATTCGATGATTACCTTAGCAGAGACTAGGATGACACCTGCTATGAATACAATGAAGAGAATGATGGTCTTCATATTGAAAATGTTAATTCACGAGTTGCAGTAATAGTGGCTTAATTTTTTTATAGTCTCATTTTATATTCGACACCAAATCTTAATTTTGGCTTATCAAAGGTAAATATTGTCTAAATCAAGATTCGTCACATGCCAATATTCTTTATAATTCTATGCTTCTAGTATATTCTTTTATGACAGTAATTATATTGTTATGCATAGAGTTTGTATATAGGAATGCTTTACCAAGAAGATTTAAAGAATTTGCAGCCATAAAGTAGCTCTTTTTCGTAATGTAGGAAAAACAAAGGAAATTTTTGCTGGTAAATGGGGTCCGACTTGTGGAAATCTCCTATTTACCTATTCCAAAACTCGCTTTTGAGAGCGTCGGTCGTGCACATGGATTTTCGGTGTCATGCAACCACTATTACATACGTGTTGTTTTGTAATTAAATTTTTTTTTTTTTCTTTAATCGTATAACTAGTGGATATTTGATATTTAAATAGCCTACGACCTCTAGCCAGGGTATTACTCCATCGTTACTCAAAATAAGAGGGTCTATTAAAACTTTTAATCCACGGTTTAAATTTCAATACCTATGTTCAAATTAGCGAGAGCAATCTTAATTCTCGGAGAACGCTGAGCTTGTCATCAAGGTTATCAAATAACCCATATAAAAATTTATGTATTATGTCTTACTTGAATAATATTTGAAGAAGGCTTATTTACAAATTCTCGGGAAGATACTACGTCATGTCAAGTCTTATCAAAACGAAAACAACCTTTGATACATAATGTAGGTACCTACCTACGTTCATTATATATGAAGATTTTATGAAGAGAGAGTAACATATTATGTTACTCTCCCTAATATGACAATAATGTTACCTATTCGATACAATGCCTGAGCACCTCCTGACATGCTCCTGGGCTCCTGGCTGGTGCATACGGGAGAGTATCGCAGATCGCTCCCCCCTGGAAGATGACGCAAGAGAGATTATGGCTTTCTGGGAGCGGTTGGGGATATAGTGAGTGCCGATCGACACGACAAGAAAAAGACAATGCGTTATTAAAAAATATGTACCTATATACTGGTATATTATGTATAACTCCATGGTTGAGGCTATTCTACCCATTCTACCTATAGGCCCCTACATCCATTAAACGTTTGCTTTAAGTAATATCCCAAAAACAAGAAAAAATAGAATATATATTGATATTAGATGAATCCTAAATAACATAAAAAAACGTTATCTTGGGATTAGTTGCTGTTAACAATTACGGTTCGATATAATTATTCTACCGTATGACATGAAGATTCACAATTGATATTTAAAGATAATAGGTATCCAAAATTCTTATTTTTCCCTTTCCAAATTATGCACTCTGTCCTCTGACGGCAACTATCGCAAACTTCATCATTCGAGTGTGACATGACCTTTGATTTTGGTTATACATGTCGACCTTTAGAAACGGCGTGCCATTCTTTTTTTATGGTTTGGTTATTTCATATACATCTCAGAAATTGCAAGAACCTGCAGTGGATGTTCCCAATACCTTCTTTTTTTACCTTCTAAAGCAAGTTTTCATCGTTGCGGTTGGTTTTGTGATTACGACAAATAAAAATATGACAAACAGTGTTTTATTTTACTGAATTTATTTAAAAAGTGAATTGAGTTAAAATGACCTTCCACAAAGTTACACTATCCAACTTAGAAAATCTAAAAATACATCTTTTATAACTCATTTTTTTAGTATGTTTATTTTACAAAACAATTACTACCTGATGTCCTGCCATGGATTTTTTTACTAATATGATATTTTAACACACTCCGGTATTGACATGACAATTACTCCAATTTGTGATATAGCATTGGCTATTGCACCGTCAGAGCATATTGAAAACCTCATGGGAAGGACTTCTAAATTTTGTGAATTTTCAATAATCTGAAACAATTCAAACGATATAGGAAGAAGCATATATTAGTATTGAGTAATTTTAATAATATTATTTCGATAATCCAATTCAAACCGCGACTTTTACCATCTTCAGGTGAATAATAATGAAAAATAATTTAGAGGCTCTGTATTTCAGATACTGGATAGAATTTTGCAAAGAAGCACCTAGCATCGTTCTTTATTATTCACGCAAAACTCGGGAAAGCTTGATGGTACGTGTAAGAATCTTAAGTGATTTTTGATAACATGTATGTGAGGTCGATGCGTCCAAATATTTCAAAGGTAGGAATTTCTGGATATCCCATCCAGTAGGAATTTCCTTCAATTCAACTGTAGAGAGCCGCGATTGAAACCATCCATCACTGTAATACAGAAACAACCTAAATTCACGATGAATAATTACTTTGCTTACCTGTATTGATATTTCATTCACGAGATCTCCTGCCTCTAGAGTATAATGTCCAACTATTGACGTCAAGCAAAGTTCTGCATGCTCGACGTCTGTTGGGGTTCTAGTTTCAACATTTAGGACGCAACTGTACACCAAATCAGATAGTATCACCGCAAAATTAATAGCTCCCCCAGACAAACGAGAACTCCTTTTGATCAATTTTGAGATATTTTCAATCAAAGGCAATGTGCAAACTCTCACAGACTCCATCGCTGATGTGGCAATTCTGTGAGCTTCATTTTCATTTTCCTAACAAACAGAAATCACATTTTACAATTAAGTATTTTTAATTCGTAAAAATATTTGAGCTCACGCAAGGTATATAGGTATTAGGTAGGACCCGTCAGAAGGACTTATCCGCCAAAATGAATATGTAGGTATATACAATGCGATAAATAGTAAAATATTCTTGAAACTTCTAACTAACCCGAATGCATTCTATATTCACCATATCAGGATCTGTAGACTTTAGTGTCTTATTCACTGCAATCTCAACATCGTTAAGCCATTCAGCTACTGACGTACTTGAAATAGTATTGGATGTTATTTTGCTCACACTTTGAAGAGCAAGAGACATATTTGCTATGACTCTAGTAATCCCATTAGCAGCATTTATCAAATTTGTCTTAGTTTTATTTATATTTTGGTACATGGAGAGAACTATCGAACTGTTGAAATTATCTATGTCATAAGGATGTCCATAAATGGTTTCTGACTCAAGCGTTGCCTCCTGAAAATCGACAATAGGTATTTAGTTTTCATTTTCTGTAATGTTATCTCGGCAACGGTTATCTCAATTTGAGTAGTGAAATCCAAAATTTCTTGTTATGGAAACCTTTATTGATTGCTTCTAATATTTTTCTATCTTATTTTCAGGTAGGTTATGTGGGGTATTGAGGATAAAATCATTGTTGTTAATTTATATAAATGCTAGATGGGAATTACAGGAAATTTGAGAGACAGAATCAGAAGGAAAATAATAAAATGCACAATAAATCTAAATATCATAAAAAATAACAGAAAAAGTATCATTATATTCCTACCTCAGCACTTGTGTAAATTATTATACACCACAGAATTAAATGCGATAGAGTTCTTTCTATTTTCTTCATTTCGACGATTATCAATGATTATTTATTTTAATATGATACTTTCACAACTTGCCCTATAATAGATGAATATATATTACTTTTATAGAATTGTGAGTTTCCTACTAACTTTAATAAACTCGTATATTATATATACCTGATATTAAATAAATTTTACATTGTAACTACTTACTAAATATAAATCGTGCCAACTCCGATAATAAAACGAAAGATACATTGTAATGGAATAGATGAATAATGGAAACATTTATTATTATAACCACTTCTTTAAAATAAATAAATAAAAACTAAATTCACGCAAACACAACGTGAAAACAAAGAAAGAGGCCAAAAGGGGGACTTAATTACGGAAGCAATATTTTCAAACATTATAGTTCCCTAGATAAATTTGGTATCTTCAAATCGCAGAGTTTTGATGTTTAAATATACATTTTCCATAGTCTAATTTCCTGTATATTAAGGGCTTGGTACCAAGAATGACGCCACGGTTATTTCCCACGGCATTAAGGTTCAAAATCGCGTGAACAATCGTACGATAAAATGGTAAAAATTGCGTTTTTTTCCATTTTTTGGGGTTAATTTTGCGTCTATCAAAAAACTTTTACATTTATTCTCTAGATTTTAATACATATTATCAGTACAGTATGTGATGCAAGCACGTATCCAGACTTTTGGTTCGGGGGGGGGGGGGGGGGGGAGACATTTATTCAATCAAACAATTGTGTGAAAATTTTTCATATATAGACACTGACTTTTTGCCATTTTTTTAATCATATATCAAAAGGGGCGAAAAATTAGCGCCGCGGGCGATTTCTTAAAAAGTAGGTGAAACGATTAACCTGGTAGTTTTTATATAGTAGGAAGGATACCGTGTAAATAGCGCCGTAAATAGAGAACTGAGGAGTGCCGAGATAGCTGAGACAAATCGTCCCGTCCGTCCTGTGTCGTTTTTTTTAATAGCATGATAAAAGAAGGTTCAAAGTAATTTGATAATGTCTCTAGTATCACGGTGTAGGGCCCTTAATAAAATACGAGTACTTGTGTATTGACGATTCATTGCGTGATAGTGCTAATATTTTTCAGTAGGTTTGTGCCCGATGAAACATTTTCATGTACCTACGGTGTAGAGAACTATAACACTTACAATAGTTCTATCGCATTGTACATATTATAAACTTAATACATAATAATCTCGCATATAACTGATAATAAGATTAAATCACATTAGATTATACAATCCATCCACATGTCTTAAGTATTTGTAGAGCAAATATTCTAAACTAATATTTACATATTAAGTACCTACTTTGCTGACGTATTTTATGTTTTCTTACATGATTAAGGTATTCGCCTTGTTATACAATATAAACAAAATTTTCCTAAATCATAATTTTATTACTGCCGCATCATCCTGCGATTATTATGATTATGTTGGCGACCATGAAATTGTGCACAACAGAGTGAATCATTTATAATGAATTGTCAGATAAGTATGAGAGATCTTTTTCAGCAAAGAGGCCCGCCACCCATTCTGAATTTCATAAGAATGTTCGCGTAAAGAGAATCTCGTGTGTTTTTATACGCACCCACGGCATTTACTGATTCCCTTCACTGGAATATTATATAACGTGATGGTACGGTAGTTTTATAAAAGCATTTTTTTTATATAAAAAAAGGATTTTGGCTTGCATAGATAAACCCAAATACTTTTCTGCACACCTTGCACTAGTATCGCAAAGTGTGGAATACATCGCCACCGCCGGGGTTTGAACCTGGCACCTCCCGCTTGAGAGACTGCCTCCTCAACCAACTGCGCCAACCAACATATCAAATAAAATGTTAATTTATTACTTTGATAATCTCTAAAAAAAACAGTTTTCAGGTGTGATTATTTTTGTAGAGACGACTTCTCCACAGAAACTCTGCATATACCATGGACCACTGTGGAAGCCTTAAAAAACTACTGTAGTTGGGTATTTATTTTAGGTATTTAGAGGAGAGTAGTATGGTACCACTAATAAGATCTGTTGCACTCCCCCATACAGCGATCAACTAACTATAGCAGCCCCCAGTTTCAGACGTCTTACGAAGTCCAAGACACGGAGAGACCCAAGGATAGAAAAATATTCTATCTGCTA
The DNA here is from genome assembly GCA_963576895.1 of Ceraclea dissimilis. Taxonomy (NCBI): domain Eukaryota; kingdom Metazoa; phylum Arthropoda; class Insecta; order Trichoptera; family Leptoceridae; genus Ceraclea; species Ceraclea dissimilis. The sequence goes on along the minus strand of OY756370.1, from coordinate 4,463,426 downwards.
TCTACAGCATAAAGTTCTCATCCTAGTGTGCGTCTGCCTACATCACCTTGTGGGATGGTAGACCCTACTCGTAGAGAGATTGCGACTTCATCTGCCTAATTTTTTCGTATCCAATGGATTTCTGGACTATTCTTCACTAACTTCCAATTTAATAAGAGAGCTGAGTTCCTGTGTGATTTTTGTTTTTAGTTTAGCTCCTTCTCTGCATGGCATCTACTAGGATGTTCCTATGTGTTACGTATTAATCCTTTTATAACCAATGACATTCTATGGTGGCGTGTGTTATTTTGGAAATGACTATGAAAACAAAACTGGTATAAAATACGTGACAATGAGTTAATGATTTACTATGTCTATATTTAGGTATTTTAGAGAATAAGTACTTTATTGTTTAGACTTCAAACATTAGATGTATAGTGAATGTTAAGATTATTTATCTTGATTATATTACTTCAGGCTAAGCGAATTGTGAATCCACAGGAAAAGTAAAATGAGTGTAATGCGTTGTAGAAGAGTTTATTCACATATTTTTGATAACAAACTTAACTATATTAATTACAGATTTACCTATTTATAATAACTAAACTTAAAAATAATTCAAAATACATAATTATTATCGAAATTTCATTAAGTAGAAACGTAATTTAAAATCTTTTGTGTGAAATAATGCAACGTATTCCACTGAATTCCTCTTTTGGATGTTCGCCAGTCATGTTCAGCCTTGCCCAATAATCTCTCCAATTATGTTAATCTTACATGCTGTTAAATCTCCAATTAATGCGCCACTCTCCAAGGCTGCTGAGGCAGCAGTTGCTGTTATACAGACACCAACTCCGACTGGAACGCTCACTATATTTGTAAGTGCAGAAGCAATCTGCGGAAATTAAATACAGCAAAATGAATATTAGCACATAAGGACTATTTGTAAACGTTGACGGTTGCTTTAAATCGGGGAGGGGTTTGTTGGGGGGAGCCCTTCAGGCGATCCCTGAGCCCTCCTCAGTATGTATTACTTTGCACAAATATGGATGAAATAGGAACTGGCGTTCCTGTACCATCCAAGGGTAAGTGGGAGGGAGCAACCCTTAACAGCAAAATGACATTACAAGCTATTAGTCAGTTACAAATTTACACAATTTCCAAAGGTTTTTGCAGGATGGTCAGATATTTCAGAACTATCACCAATTGCGAAAGTTAAAATTGAAAACAAAAATTATTGAGGAAGTGTTGCAAACAATTAAAAATATGCACGACTCACCAGTCCTACGAGTTGCCCAATAAGGTTGTTGACTGGTGTTTGGTATGTTTGAATAATTCTGTTCAAACATATTCCAACTTGTGCAAAGTTAAGAATATTACTGACTCCACAGTTGACTACTTCGGACGTTATGTTGGTCCCTAAATTGATGGCTGTAGATACAACATTAGTGCCAGTTGCTACTAGTTGTACAACTGAATCGATTGCATTTGATAAACATCCGAAACCTTCAGTCAATGTACGGTTGACTATATCACCAGCTCTGCCAATTTGATTCTGAAAAGTTTTACAGAGTTAACGAATTTGAAAAGAACAAACTCTAGTGGTGATATAAATTTTAAGTAAAATAAATTATCCGTTCGTTTTCAATTATTTCAAGTCATCCTCAAATGTGGGGAAAATATTCATACATATATACCTACTGATATGTGTTTGACTAACGTTAGATTTGTGAGTTTTTCAGAGTGAAAAAAAAAACAGCGGATGAAAATGGTATAAAGATTACTTACATCAACACAAGTCCACAATGCTTCTGGAAGTACGGCGGCTGTTTCAAGAAAACCATTAATAACATTTTGAATTGCGGTCCAAATACCGTTTGTAATGTTTGCTGATTTTAATCCAAAATCATTTCTGGCTTGAGTAGTTGTATCTGAAAGTTGTCTTAATACATCTTGTGCTCGATTACCATTATTTGTTAAATTATTTACAAATCTAGAAATTCGTCTTCTTGTTCCATCGAACATGTCTCCTCTAGTTATTTGGAATACATCTCCAATTGCAGTCACAGGTGTTAATTGTTCCTCCCCTTCCTCAGCAACACATATCTGTAATGTAAATATGAAAAATAAAATAATTTACCTAAGAAAATTCAACAATCCTAATTTACATTTTTATACAGAAAAATTCTTCTTCGTTTTGAGGTCTACTAATATTTTCTACAGAAGTAAATAAAATAGAAAAACATAGAGAAATTCAGAATGGATTTTGAGCCTAACGAAAATGAAACAATTTAAATAGTGGTATTATAATAATATGTACCTGTGTTGTAAGAAATATCAATAACAATTTTAACAAAAAAATCTTCATCTTAATTTAAGACTGTGCAAAACTTTTTGTGCAAGATGTATTATTTCGAAATGCTCCTACAATACGAATGATTAATTTTTTCATTCGCTTTATATAGAGATCTCAAGGAAATAAATATTCTGTATTTACGTTTTAATTAAATTATAATATTTGAAGAACAGAAGATTAACTTAGTATAAGCTTATCAGTATTCAGATACCCGAATATTCACAAATATGTTTTTTTATACCAGTCATATTAAATTTACAACTGTTTATTGTTACTTTCCTGCAAAGCCTTCCTAAATAACCTTCATGACATAAAACTCTGTGTAAATAAAATCAATGTTAACATTTGGACTTGTGTGTCTCTAGATGAATATTTCCTTTTTTTTTTATTAACTGAGTATTGTAAAATTGAAGAAGAAAAACGTCTTCAGTTGACTGATCTCTCGTCTTGACTCAACATTGGAGTGGAAAGAGGAGTGATGTGGATTAAAAAGAAAACAGAAAAAGCTGAAATGAACGATTATAAAAGTAAGTCCATTAATTTAGCTATATGTTTTTGTTCATTACATGTATTTATTTTTTATCCTTACATCTCACGGTCTACACTCTGAATAATTTTTCAAGATTAATTTCAGCAGAGTGATGGATGGATAAATATTCAATTGCCTTCATAATTAAAAAAGAAAATCACTAATTTTGATTGCTCTTTATTGAAAAATACCTACGTTACATATTCGTATAATATTTGCACCTAATATTATAATATATTTGTATTCCTCATTATCATAGTGTTCCATATATTATTTATTCATGTCCAGGGTCCTTCGCTACTCATTTTCTTCTCGATAATAATATGTACTAAGTTTATCCAATATTTGATATAACATTTGCCACACATGACGTTACTGCAGATAAAATGTTAGGCAATTCCGCTATAGTTTGTAAGACATTTGATCCAACACAATTGTTTACATTTCCAGGAATACTTGCCATAATGGCCAGAGCTTTATTGTACTGAAAAATAAAAGCAATTTATTGAATTGTGTAAGGAGAGATATGTAGATAAAGACAACTTTACTCTAGTTTCATTCTGTTATAATAGAATTAATTTAACAGAATAATAGAATTAATTAACTACAAGTACACTGTTATAATTATTCGCTATAAGAATAAATAAATATTGTTACCGGCAGTTCTTTCAACGTTTAGGAACACATGGAAGTCATTAACAAGTTCCCTATTCAGAAGCGGTTTTAGTTAAATGCATTTTGCCTCGTGCTATCCATAACCCTCTGATCTCATTGAAATAGAAACTTTATAGCGTATAATAGCATAGCTATTTAGAGTAAATTGAGATTGTCGACTATTAGCTTAAGAAACAAGGACATCTTGACCTTGGCTAGTGTGGGTTTATACCTGTCAATAGTGAATAATAATGTACGCATCTCTAGGTAGAAATACCGAGAAGTGTGGTTGGCGAATCTTGTCTGTACTCTAAAAACTGTGTCTTACCAATACATTCAGTTGCTGAAGAAGGTATTGCCCCTTTTGTTCATTGTCCTTCAACACGTCGATCAAACAGTTCGGTATTTGTGAGCTATTGAATATATTACTGAGCCCACAGTTAACAATTTGGGAGCCAATATTAGTCGCTAAGCTTATTGCATTTGATGCCAAATTAGTGCCATTTTGAATCAGGGATGCCGCTTGACTTGTTGTGACATTTTGAATACAGGTTAAGGCATTGGAAATGGTATTGTTTATAATATCGTTAACTGTTGTCATTTGATTCTGAAAAAAAAAGTTTCAACTATACATTTCTTTCTGCAATTATTAGGGAAAAGTAGGTACCCACGCTCTAAACAATATAATTTAATAATGCAAATATTGTGAAAAATCAGGCATTTGATAAAACAATTCGACAAACATAATATTTTATCTTTGATAGGGAATAAATTACTTTTACTCCTGAATTTATGCAACCAGTACGACATTTTCAGGCCATCTGTAATCTCGTAACAACGAAGTATTTCAGAATTAAATTTTAGTCTATTAAATGAAAAAATGGATTGTAATTGTACATAGCACAACTAATTAGTAGGTTTTTGTTGCACATTTGAGTATGAATATACATTTACGATAAATATTTCGAAAAAATGTTATATTTCGGGTGCAATGAGGTAGAATTGCGTAGGTATTTACGTACATCTTTGGTCAAGCATCCTGGTCAAAATATAAATATAAAAAATAATAATAAGTTTAAAATGTTGATAAACTTACATCGACGCAGGACCAGAGTGCTGGAGGAATTACAGCAATAGAATTCAGTATACCATTGATTATATTGGCTACATTTTTTGACATACCCTTTGAGGCAATTGTTAATTTAGTTCTTGCGTTTTCCTCCGAGTTTGATATGACAGTTGATAATTTATTTTTGTAATACAAGCTGAGTTCCTTGACCAATTGAATTCAAGTTATTCACGAGATTATTCAAAGTTTTTGTGATCTCATCTACAGGAAGCACATCTCTTTTATCTTTTTCAAATGATATCAGTTGTGTTTCATCGGCGACGATTTCTTCGTCCGGTATTTCAATGGAAAATCCACAGTTCACCTGAAAATTTGTTAAGATTACAGAAAATTTCTGCCCCTTTTAGATGCAGATGAATAGAAGATTTTTTTAAAAAAAGAATAAGAGGGATATTAATAAAATTTGTGTTGGCAAATATTTAGATGGTAGGGTAGACGTAGTAGCGAAAAATCTGTATAGGTATTCCATTTTGATTAGCAGGTTTAATAAATTTCGTTCATTACAATTTTAATTTATCAAATAATTTATCAGAATTTCAAATTAACTGACATATATATAAGTTAAATTAAAATATAAATGGGATCCGTACCTTAAAAATTGCAAACGCAATTAGTAAAATAGCGTAGTTTACTGTAGTGTAGTTCATCATCGTGATCCCGTAAATTGAATTGATTTGATTGTCTTGCAGTAGTATTGACTAACAACTGAATATATAAATAACAGGGAGAATTTAAGTACTTATGATTAAAGGTTATTAATGAGTAATAAAGGTAGTGTAAATGCAATGATTAATAAATAATTAAAACATTATAATTAAGTACAGGGTGTTCTCCTGCTCTTTGACAATGAGAAATCAAGAATGCATCGACTGGTAAAAAACAAGATTTTAAATGACTGGAACAAATTGTGAAATATACCAGAACGAATTGTGTTGAACCGACTATTGGTAGTATTATTTTCTTCTTCTGCTTTCTCCAGGACTGCGTCCTTCCCGGAGCCTTTTCCTGTGATGTGGATGTCAAGCTGTCCGCGCATCTTTCTCGTAGACTGCTCGTTCACCGCTACGCTCATCACGCTTTCAGAACACACGCTCTCTCCAGTAACGTATGAATCTTATTAGTTATTTTATTTATTCTTGATCTCCCCCATCGCTCAACATCTTTGGTGTCCCAAATCCATAACCTATAACGATTATATGGACCAGATCTTCAGAAACAGGTATGTTTTGAGTAAAAGTAATGGGAGAGCGTGTATGACTAGTTGCATGAGTTTGACGGAAGCAAGGAGCGTGTTGTATATGTCGTTCGATTCTTTTTGCCGCCTCAGGTACCTTTTATTAAGTATAATTTACTGATGAAGCAACTACAAATCCTTCAAAAGGCCCTAACATTTTTCATTTCCGTGTTGCTGTTGTTAAAACAAAACCGATTGTACAAAATAATAATCATTACTATTATCTTATCAAAAGGTTTACTTCTTACTAAAGTGATGCGGATATTTACTACAGCCTGCTAAGTCCTTGTCAAATAATATCATATATGTCATATCATAAAGAAGCAATAATTAATTATGATCATTGACTTATTTTATACAATGCAGTACAGTATTGTCGCATTTGACGTATTTCTCATTTATTAGCCTCTATTAGCCCGGGTTTCCACCTGCAAGAAAAGTCTATCCGATAGTCTGTCAGACAGCTCTTAGACAGCATCTTGCAGGTGTAAACTAAGGCGTCGGACACTTCTTGCAGAAGTTTTCTTGCAGGTGGAAACCCGGCCTTACGATGAAATGCAAATGTCTATTCTATTCGCTTTGGTATCTACTTGTTTCCTATAGAATTACAAGCTTTCATACAAGATTAATTTTAATTTAGACTTCGGGTTAGAGTAATGATAAGACGTAAATATTTATGTATTATTATTTTATTTTTTTAATTCATTAATATTAAATAATAATATCGATGTCGTGTGCATATACGAAATAACAAGATGAAGAATCTACGTTAGAGTACAGCCAACAATTGGAAGGATGACAACAAGAAAACGTGTTGCAGCTGCCAGAGACCTGGCTGTAAGACATGCTGGTAGATCGACTTGAATGGTGGCGAGACTTGCAATGAGAGCCGTGGCTTCCGCAACCTGAAAATAAATATGTGTTTATTTTTCAGAACTTAAAATAACTACGAGTATATACGTGCGCGAAATATAAATACAAAACGAAGATTTTTAAACAATATATCCAATGCCTCATTCACACGCTTGACGAGCGTCTAAAACTTTTGCGTTTATGAGTAACAAGGCATTAATGGTCAGTTTTGTACACGAGCCAAGACAAACGCCCTATCCACACGCCTTTTTATTAATAAACACAAAAATTGTGGACTCTCGGCAAGCGTGGGACGTCAGCAAGAACTAGTGAAACCAGCGTAGAAAATTAAAAAAAAATGATCAGTACAAATTACAAATTATTCAAAGGCTAAAATTTTCGTGAATTTATTATACGGGTATGTTTTTGTAAAGGCCCAAAAGCTAATTTTTATTTTTAACTATTGAGGCAGGGAGTTATTAGATTAGGTGGACCATTAAATAAATCCACGTCTCTCTAGGTTATGGGATTTTCAGTTCGAGAAATTTTCTGTGAATATTTTTACTTTATATATACTCACTTTAATTTAGGCTTAAATTCGATTTAATGAGCGTATTTCATTTTATTAAAATACAGAAAAAAAGCCTTTCAATAATCCCTCAAGGATTATAATTTTTGTAATTTCGTACACTTCTGTGGTCCTAGCGAAGGTGCCAATACTGTGTTATATTTAAAAAGCTTTATTTATAGACATTTTTAACATAGTATATGTATTCTGAATGCCCTGTACCATTTAAAGAACTAACTGATCTACACTATATGTACTTACAATAATGCCCAGTAACCATGCGAGTGAGCTTATCACACGAAAGTAATTTAAATAAATTGCGAGGTGTTTCTATTGAGCCCAATTTCAATATAACAATTAGAGTAATAAACTATGCTTTGTCTGATGACCTTAATCTTATGATAAGTACGTAAATCATTGCATCACGAGCGGGACAATTTAGTTTTCGGGCACATATCATACAAGAGTTCAAAGTGATAATTTAATCCATTCAAATTAAACTCATTGGAGTTTCTCGATGGAAAGTTGTGAGGTAATCTGGATTTATTTCATGCTATAGGTTTTTGGGGGGGCTGAATCCAAATCCGAGATTTGCCAAAAAAAATTCATAACGGAATGATAACAGTATAGAATGAAAGAAATCTTAACTACCCCCAACTTTCCATCGAGAAATCCAACGACACCGTACTAGAAATCAAATTAGGGATAACAATGTAGTAATTTACTTACATTTGCACTGATAATTATTCCTTGAGTAGCGATTTCAAATCCAGCTGCACCAATGACTGACAAAGTACATATGAGCTGTCCAATTCTGTCAAGTGGTGTGTCCCTTTCCAGTGGACACCCTACGGTGATTCTTGTGGGCAGAGTTGTGAGAATATTGGTAATCGTAATAGAAGCGCCGATTATATTTTGGACTACCGCGATGCCTCTGTAGATTCTTTCAGTAACGCAACCAGTAATATTTCTGAATGCTGACATTCCATATTCTTGAAGTTCAGTTTCGTATCTCTAAAAGATAAAAATAGCATTGTAGGACAATAAAAAACAAAACCATAAAAACCCTAAAAAAAACAACCATTTCCAGACTCTACACACTAATGAGGTGAAAATGCTCAGATGTACTGGTTGTGTTACGAAGCTGGTTAGGGAGAGAAATGTCCATGTCCGTGGCAGTTTCAAAGTCACTCCCATTGGAGAAGTAAGGTGACCGAAAACAGGTTAAGATGGTACGGACACATTATGAGACTGCCACAGGACAACATGATAAAAAGAACGATGGACATAGAAGTAGGACCCGGAAGACCAGGTAGACCTCTGACTACTTGGATTTCTTCATTCCTGAGATATTTTAAGGAGGAATGGCTTCGTGCGGAGGATGCGGGAGACAGAAGGAATTGGAGGATGAGAACTATGAGAGTCGACCCCAAGTAAATGGGACAAAAGCGAGGGAGTAGAGGAAGAAGAAGAATCTTAGGTTAACATAAACGAATAATATACATTGAATGATACTTAGGTGAAATATCATTGTGTATTCTTTACATACCCTTGTACAATTTGTAATTTTAGTGATGAGTCCTCCGGTCTGAGAAACTTGTTGAGTTAAAGTCTTATTATTTTTTTCTTCAAGGTCCGTTAAATATTTCTGAGTACTCCAGAATCTCTCACTTCCATATTTCTGGACTTGTTCTGATAGTGTGCGAGCATTATTATTAGCATCTTTTACCATTTTCTGTCCATCTGCGATTAACTTAGCTTTTGCTAAGTTTACTTGAGTTTTTAGATCAGCAGCTCTTGATGTTATGATCTCAGCTGCTGCATATTCCTATAAAAAGAGATTATAATGTTAGATTAAAAATATAATTAATATTGTGTATTCATAAATTACTCAAATGTATATAAGTATTTTGAGTTAAGTTAAGTTTACTTGAGCTTGTAGATCAAAATGTTTTGGTGATATGATCTCAGCTGCTCCATATTCCTGTAAAAAGAGATTAGAAAGTTATATTAAAAATATAATTAATATTTTTAATTAATATTGTGTATTCATAAATTACTCAAATTCAGTTACTTAAATTACTCATAAATTACTCAAATTCAGAGTTTATTTCTCAAAATACTTATTAAAATAAGTATTTTGAGAAATAAACTGAATTGAATTGAAAAATAGGTTGTATAGATGATTTAGTTAGAAATTATGAAATCTTATCTCCTTTTAATAGTTTTCTTTCCTTATTTTTTTTTGTAGTGTAGATATTTTTATTTTCTAGTTGTACCTTGAGTTGATGTAAACAAAAATTTTGGTGAAATAAATACAAAATTATGTTAATAACATTTTTTCTCTAGGGCGAGCTGTCGCATATTAATAGGCGTGGAACTCCTCTTCAATAGACGAGGTCTCCTCGTATTGGAAAGTAGTTTGGGATTTAGATTATAGCTAGGTAGGTATATAAAAATATGTATTATAAATCTATATACTACGGTAGAGATCACTCGTTCTTTACGGGTGGAATGACGATAAAAAAAAAACTATATACCTACCTATATATCGAATAAAATAAACTAAATAATCTGAAATGTGAAGTACAATTTTTTCTCTTACGCCAATGTAAAATTGTAGAGATATTTGTATCATGAAAAAGTAACAAATTAATGGTAAACAAACAAATTAAAGTTTAACAACCATGAACCTTAAATATTACAACATCTACAAATTATGACATAAAACTAACGACAGCTATATGTTACATAAGAAATAGTAGATATTACTATTTCCTTGAGTATACAACAATAGTGATAATATAATCCATACCGTGATGAACAAACAAACAAGGAGAAATAAAACTGAACGTTTCGTAAACATTTTTCAAGAGTAAAAATACTTGAGACGCGAAGCCACGGAAAATGAATATGTTAGTGAACTGTGCTTCTCATTTTATATAGGAAAATGTTATCTACCTCTCTGAACTGAATTCGCTCAGGGAATATTAAAGTAATTAAGTTATAAATCACAGCCAAGAGAGACAAAACATATTTTTTAGTAATTAATACTTAATAAAACAAAAAATATTTAAAGGGGTTTTGCAATATATTAATCCTACTTACGCGTGTGTATAGTGTAGACCAAGGGTGGCCAACCTTTTTCAGCAGCCGGGCCAGATTCTTAAAATGAGATGGCTTACCGGGCCGCACAACCAATTTTTTGAAACAAAAAAAATAAGACATAGGTTCGTCTCGGGGGGGGGGGGGGGGGGGGGGTTGGCACCAGAAATTAAAATATTGTTATGACCTAAAAAAAGTGGAGTAGCGCCGCAGGCGATTTTTTCTTGCGAAACTGAGTGGAGAAGGCTCGCAACAAAATGTGTGAAAAACATTTTGTAATTTAAAAGATCACCCAAAATAGCGCCGCAGGCGAAATTTTTAAGGGAAAATGGGTGAAGTGACGAATCTGATTGTCTTTCTGTAACAGGCAATACATACTGTTATATGTATTGTAAGACGGCTTCGCGGGCCGCATATAGACCCTCGGCGGGCCGCATGCGGCCCGCGGGCCGCGGGTTGGCCACCCTAGGTGTAGACCAAGTTTTAGTTCGCAGCAACGAAAATTTAAATATTTAGGTAGTATATTTATGACAGGTATTGAACAGACTCTTTAAATTCAATTGAAAAAAGCAGTATTAGTTGTTTTTGAGGACCCAATATTATCATTCACACCCTAATGTCTGGTTATTTGCATTGGGACACCAATTTAGTCGAATATGTAGTGAATTAGTAACAAACCTGATAAATTCTAAGATAATGCTAAGTGTTAATCTTGCGTTGTTCTAATTCAGTACGTATTGCTAATTCAGTACGTATTTACTCGACTAAACTACTGGCCTAATGCAAGTATTTTTAGTTAGATTGTACTGTTCACGTCTCTCGTTAGCATGTGAGAACTCATAAAATGTAAGATTTGCACACTTAAAGCCAACGAATTTTATACTAAGGATATTTTATATCCAATGTCCGCTCCCTATATGGAGCATGTGGTTGTCAACTGTGGTCGTCGTTTTGGGCCAACTACGTTGCCTGTTCCCATAACATTCCATCCTGGCGCATCTCTGATATGTACAGCCTCTGGATGGTCATTGCAGGCCTGAACAAATCGTGAAACGAATATTATTCATTTGATCAGAAGTGAAAATGGCAAAAAGATGTAGATTATATCATCCGATTTTATTGGTGTCTACTGTACACTGAATAAGACAAGGTTTTTCAAAATTTCAAGGCTCTTAACGATAAAAAAAAAACCACTCATGATTCTGCGAATAAAACTATATAAAAATTAGACTATAGGTATAAATTCTTAGAATAATAATTAGTTATCAAAATAAGGCATATATTTTGTAACGTACTTGGTGTGTACATATTGTAATATTACCTGTATAAATCATATTCTTTGCAAAAGGCCTAAGCTAGTTTAATCATTTAATGAAGGGGTACCAGAGACGAAGAGTAGAATTCTGTAGCACCGTGACTAACATTTTTTATTTCAGTATTTCAGTTAGACCTTTTATAACCCTAAACCAAAATGGTAACTCGATGAGAATCATGTTCTTAGGACACCTCATCACTGATAGGTAGGTACCTACCAACCCAAACACGAAATGAAAAAAAAACTTATCATATGAAATTAACATGATGCAAACATGTTATTAAATTTAAATGTGGATACATAATTAATCATTTTAATACCATTGTTAAATTACATTGTAAATATTGGAGACATTTTGTAGACCTTGAACATTATTGTGCAAGGAAAGGGCACCTTGGAATACCAAGAATCCAATAATGGTCCCGTTGTGTAATAGAGAGTTTGAGTAAGTATGAATCGTTCATGAAAATTTAGGTTCATTTCTCTGCTACTTTTATCCATGGATAATATACTGTTCACACCGATACTGACTTGACTGATGAACCTCCCTCTTTGAAAGACAGGCACAAGCATTTAAACTTTTCTTTGATTTGATTATACCTGAATAATGGATCTCCAAAAGCAATACCTGTCTTCAGTAATCGACTTCCACTTACCTCTGTCATTACTATATAATCATATTTTTTTATTATTTATTTATTATGATATAAACGGCCATACGGCCTTTGAAAAATACAAAATATAATTAAAAACAATAAAAATTTCTCATAATTGGTAGCATAAGCGAATGTAGTACATGGAGTAAATGGAACATTTAAATTTAAATTTTAAATTTAAATAGTTTACATTTTGTATTTCGTCTCATTGTGTATCATGATAGACTTCCTTCATTTCCATAGATTGTTTTTTCAAGTGGTGGAAATTTGGAAGATGAATTTACATTATTTTTATACAAAAGTGGAAACACTCAAATCTGATGGAAAAAGCTTCCCAATGAAACGTTTTTGAAAATCAGTAAAGAATTGAAAACAAACGTGTAGGTAACATTTATTTATTGTTTAATTGAAATATGTGATTGAAAGTTATAAAATAAACAGTAAATTAAGTTGGGATTCTAAAGTCTGACTGTAGGTGATGGAGTGCGTTACGGTCACTGTGTTTGTTAATCCATCCTTGTATTATTTCTTATGGCGTCAGGGTGCAGCCAACAATACTTCCTACGATTGGAAGAGCATTAATCATAGCACCAGTAGTTCTTGTTGTAAGGCAGGTTGCGTATTGTGTTGGGAAGTTGGGAATGTCAACAATTAAGGTTCCAACAGTGACGGCCTGAAAAATAAAAGAGATACTAAAGTAAATCTCTGATTTATGTTGTTATTAAATGATGAAATACCGCATAGTTATTAAATCGCCTACGTTCAGAAACCATTTAACATGGGAGAACTTTTAGTTATGTATTTTTGAACAATAAACCAAAATCATGGCTAGGACTAAGACTATAAAAAAAACTATCTATCTCTTACGATTAAAGAGAAAAATGTCTTACAACCTTACTTACAAACCAACATGTTCGTAATGGTGGTTGCATCAATCCTGAAATCCGGGCACAGCCCCGCTATGGACTAAATCTACTACACGGGTATGCAAATAATGTACAAATAGCTATTAATATACTTACATTTAATGATATAGTTAAGGCGTGAGAATTTATCTCATAGGTAATTGTGGCAATGGTATTAGTGACGCAAGACATGTGAATAAACTGAGTACTGATTGATGCTCCTTGTGGCGGTGCAGGACATCTAGTATTAAGGCGTTGCGTTGCGTTGACTGCAGTATTGTAGAGATCCGAGAGAGCTTTGAAGATGTTGTTGACGCTTGTGATTCCAAGCTCTATCTTTTCAGTAGCACATCCCCTGAGGCTTTGGAATGTAGCGTTCGTGAATTCGTCAAGTTTTGGTTTTTGGAGCTGTAAATAGAGATTTATCACAAATTGCAATGTTTATAGGTAATTCTAGTATTACATAACTACTAAGCTAAATCTGAAGGATATGTTTATCTAAAGAATGTTTAAATTAATAATATATTTTTTTTACCTAAAATTTACAAAAATGACTTTTTGTAATTAAGGTAGGTCTGGTTTATCCTTGAACGATTTCGTTGATCATGATTATGGAAAAGAAAAAGTTGAACTTATTTTATACGAAGTTTCCATTTTTTGTTTTCCTAAAATTTCTGCTAATCTTGTAAGTATATTGTTGATCAAATTACGCTAGTATTCTTCTTATTACTGAGTAAATGACGCAATGATATTCAAGTTTTGCAAAATAAATTTACTTTCCTAGTTTTATTTCCTTGCTAGCAATGAAAATAAATATTTTTGTATTTATTGATACATTATTAATAACTAGCTGAATTACCCATGCTTCGCGACGGCAAATTTGGTTGGTGAAGTGGAACGATTACAATGTTCGATTAACTTTAACATCTACAGCGGTGGATTTAAGAACTTTTAGCCAAGACTGTAAATTTCAGATTCTTGCATAATTTACATAAACTAATATGTCTGTTTGTTTGGCTGTATTTTTTACAAATAGCAGCAGTAAATACTCCTAAATAAGTTTGGTAGGTATTATGATTCACACTATGGCAGATATTTTTGCATCAGTAAATGTCAAGTTTGAAATCAGAACATTACTCTATTTCAGATAATTTTTACTCTCTGTTACAAATAACTTGTCCACTGGATACTTGCTTCTTAGAAGTAATTCTATGGAAAATTTGTGTATCTACGGAAACCCATGAGACAAATAATGTGAAACGGAGAGTACGTGATGTGAATAAAAAAAATATGGACAAAAGTAGATTCCAAACATACCGCTGTACAGTTGTATATCTTTTCAAAAACACCATTTTGTTTTGCAACTTCAAGAGCGATTTGACTATCCAAATCAGTACAAATCTTGGACACAAAGCCCTGAACTTTTGTGTCGAACTCCTTCAGTTGTGCGTTGAACTGTTGTGCTACAAGTCCTGTCTGGATGATGGCACTCTGAAGAGTATTATTGGCGTTGGTAAGGAAGTCGCCGATCATCCTGTTAATTAAAGGATCTGGTGAATATTGGGGCTTGACTTCACCTAGCTGTGGAAATTGGAATAAAACATTATTTGATTTAACATATTTATTTGTACATATAATTTTGTTCTTCTGGTATATCTATACAGACCAAAATTAGGAATTAAAAAAAAATCATTTGGAATATACAGGGTGATTGGTTCCGCTATTCAGATATTTTGAGAGGTGATAGAGGGTGTTCTAAAACGTAGATCTGCCAAAGGGATGTCATCCCAATTCTTAAGGGTTGCGGAGTTACACCCTTTTAAAAAAATTCCACCCCCGACATCGACCACCATCACATTTCACTGAATAACTCTGATACTATGAGTCCAAAATTAATAAAAAAATATTTTTATGTCTCGTAATAAAACAAGCTTTTAATTGATATAAAAAATATTTAATAATAATAATAATAACTTGGCTAAAATTAAACACAAAAACAAAATTTCATTTTTTTTGTTGAAAGTTTTGACATCTTTTAATTTTTTTTCAATAAAAACTATAATTAACTAGTACTTTTTTTTCTTTTAATAAATACACTAGACACTTATGAATAAAAATGCCTAACATTATCTATCCATATTTTGAACCAGTTTTTCAAAATCTTCGATTTTATAACTACATATTCAATAAAAAATTACTTCTTCGCTACTGACTACCTGTTTATTGTAGGTACGTAGTACTAAGAGAGGTATAATCAGTAGCGAAGAAGTAATTTTTTATTGAATATGTAGTTACAAAATCGAAGATTTTGAAAAACTGGCTCAAAATATGGATAAATAATGTTCAGCATTTTTATTCACAAGGGTCTAATGTATTTATTAAAAGAAAAAAAAGTACTAGTTAATTATAGTTTTTATTGAAAAAAAATTAAAACTGTCAAAAACTTTCAAAAAAAAAAAATTAAATTTCGTTTTTGTGTTTAATTTTAGCAAAGTTATTATTATTATTATTAAATATTTTTGACATCAATTAAAAGCTTGTTTTATTACGAGACCTAAAAATATTTTTTTATTAATTTTGGACCCATAGCATCAGGGTTATTCAGTGAAATGTGATGGTGGTCGATGTCGGGGGTGGAATTTTTTTAAAAGGGTGTAACTCCGCAACCCTTAACAATTGGGATGACATCCCTTTGGCAGATCTACGTTTTAGAACACCCTCTATCACCTCTCAAAATATCTGAATAGCGGAACCAATCACCCTGTATAATTATTCAGCGGCGCGAATAAGTCCAATCGCTTTTGAGTGAGCACAAACATTTATATTCTAAAAAGATGGGCCACAGTAAAAAAATAAATAATTATAAAAAAATACCTGAACCATGAAGACAGCCAAAGTTAAAAATGTTGCTACTTTGAAGAACATTTTGTTGCTTTTTTAGTCACTGTAAAACTGAAAGTATCTTTTCAGGAACAATTCGACATATTTATATAGTACCAGTTTGTTAATTTATATTCATTCATCAGCATTGAAATTAATTCCATTTTTTTTCCTTTTGTAAGATTCGTAACGTAGGTAGGTACAATTCAAATAAGTACATGTACCTATGTAAGATTTGTCAAAATATCACTGGCGTATCTTTAGGAAACATTCGAAAGGAATTGTTCACTAGTATTGACCTTAACCCTCAATTTAAATATACACCTTTTTATTTTGCACATGAAAAGTTTTGCAGTTATCTTAATTTATAACACCACAACAATGATGTTGTTCCATAAAATAAGGAATTTTTATAATACATCCTAATTCTATGGGTTGTGCTGATAATGGTCGGCACACTATCAAACATTACTAAGATTTAGGAACCTTGTACATAAATTGAATTTTATAGTTAGCGTTGCCTTGTCGTTAAGGTGCGCAGGTGATCTTTACTCTGAGGTCAAGCTGTGATGGTCTACCCATTGTTAGATAAAATCTTAGATCCACCCTGTATAATTTTTTCCAGCTCAAGGATTATTTTCGCATTTTTGTTTAAATAATTTTCTCAGACAACTCAAGCAAATATGACATAAATTTTTACTTATACGAGTAGATAAGGTTTTGATCCATTTTAAATATGTCATTATTATTTCAAGCAAGGTATAGCACAACATAATGAATTATGTCAAGTTCACGACCCCCTCACATCACGAGTATACGAGGTCCTCAATGAGGTTACTTGATAGAGCGTTAAAATTCTGCAATTTACATACCCTGACAATTAGTGCCAATCTGAAATTATTACACTCGGATTGGCATTCGATTTCATCTAATCAGAAAAAAGTCCTGTTTTTGACTAGAATGTTATTTTTATTTCACTAACTGACAAATGCTGATGGGAGGTATTTACACCCTGATCAGAATTGAAAATGTGTTGTTGAAATGTGCAGGGAATGTGTTTCGATATCTTCACCTTATTATTCTATGCATTTGTAATTATAGTATTTGTTTAAGTCTACGAGTTTCCAGAAAGACCCAAGGATGATAGAAGATATAAATAAAAAAAATATGACTCTCTTTGACATTTTTGGTCCTGATGTAGTCAATGAGTTGACGCTGTAATATATAATTATTTAACAAATAATTTTCTTCAACGTGTTCTGAAAGAAATATTTTACGCTACTGGATTTCTATACCAGTTTGAATGTCAATATCCGGAGATGTAATATTTTGAAGAAAAAATATCATTAATTTAATATTCATTACGTCATGTTCATTAAAGGCCACAGGAAAAAATAAAACATGTGGATACCTATTGTGTGTTATCTAATAAATAATTATAGCTCTTTTCCATTAATTATCTGAGAATCTATATACGCTCCATTTATTATCTATTAATAGAGTTTTTTAAAGATTTTGCCACGCTTCCAGAACAGGGGCATAAGGTGATCTACGCTGAACCAGGACCATGGTTCAGAAGAGAGACCAAATGCTGACATATTGTAGCTGTCCTATGCCATTTAAGAAGTAAATAAATATTAATTTGGTGATTATTATTATATGATAATCACGTGGCGATGACGCGTATGCCGCATAATAAGAATCTAATTACTGAGTTTATTTATTTATTTACATTATTAACGGCGTGAATTGCAGTTTTAGTTGCATGGCTATGAAATTCTTGCGAATTTTGGTACACTCGTGTAAAGAAAAGAGTATAGGTACATACATAGATAAAAAAAAACAGTTTTAATATTCATTTCAATTTTTGAGTTTTTATTTCAATAATAAGTTTACACAGTTTATAAAAAATATATATTTCTTCTTATCTTTAGAATACCTATCCTACACATCAATTAATAATAAAATAAATATTCTAAATCTCTTCATGAATCTTGAGACAGTTCAGTAGATAATTATAACTATTCTGAAGACGCCAAAGACACCAACCTCCGTTGATATTATATCTCGTATATTCAAGACTTAAACGAGTATGTAATATTAATTCAGAGAAGAAATAAATTCTTTGGTTGATTTTCATGCCGAAAACATTACACGACTCCTTCTGATAGAAGAATCAATAGTAGAAAAGAATCCCACATAAATATTTTAGTTCGTACTTATGTAACATTTTTTCACTTACAAACAAGCAATAATGGGTAACAAAGAGAAATTGAAAATGACAGTCGATTAGCTTATAGGAAAAGAAGTATCACATGAAAAAATAAAATAAGTAAATAAAATGTATATGTAAAAGGAGCAAACATATGATACAAGTGAATAGAGGTATAATATTTTTCTTTGCTGCACCGGCACAGCCCATCTACACTGTAAAATAAACAGACTGCTCGGCCTAAAAGTGGTATCTGGTAATCCTGGTAAGCCTGATCATCTTACGATTGATTTGAGACTTTCTCAACTTATTACGGTGTCAATGTACACTGGACTATTTTGCCAACGAGGGGAGCAGTAGTCAGAAGTGCAAGTCCAGTTCTTGTTGCGAGGCATGTTGTGATATCTAAAGGAAGGTTGGATAACCTTGCTGCAATGGAACTCACCGTAGCGGCCTGGAACAAAGACAAGCATATTCTCTTATGAAGATTCTCTTATAAAAATACTTACAGCGATTACAAAATGTTTTATACAATATATGAATTTACGCTTTCCTTCAATTAAGTCTGTCTTATTACTTTTCGTCAATCTGAATTGTCAAGTTTGTGCTTGAAACTGGATTTCTATATTTTTTTAATCATTTTTTAATCATTCTCTTGGAGTACATCCTAACAAACAACTTAGTATTTTAATAATAACAAAAAATCTAATATTTTTAACATAAATAAAAATAAACCTTCTGCATTGTTAGGGACACTTAAAATTACTAAACTAATTAATGATTTAAAATAATTCATTTTCACTTACATTTATTGTAATAGTGGCAACATTCCTGGCAACTTCGGAACTGAGCCCAGTCACAGTATAAGTAACACAGACGGAATAACCAAAGAATCCGAAGAAGTCTTGAGAATTTGGTTTTGGACAACTGGAATCTATCTTCTTGTTTGCAGTAAAAGCAATCTTACTTATATCTGCTGTAGAATTGATAATGTTTACCAGTGAACTCTTTGCTGTAGAAATTATTTCACTAACACATCCAACATCATCATTTATAAGTTTTGATTGGAAGTCGGATAATTCTTTATCGTATTGCTACAAAAAATAAAAAGGATTAATAACATTTTTTTTAAACTGGGAGATTATTTTTTCTTCTAGTCATAGAAGAAGAAAAAAATATCAGAAAGAAGTACGTAAAAAAATGTTTATCTCGTACCTTTGTAAAATTATAAATCAATGTTCAATAAAAAATTACAAACTGTTTACTCATCTCGATACAAAGATTTTCAAAACGTACTTCGGGTTGCTTTTGCAATAAGTCCACCTTTTGGCTCACTACCATTGTCTTGTTTTTTAAACTATGCATATTTTTCTTTGGTCAATAAAAAATATTTTTTTATTACCTCCGTACAGTTAGAAATCTTCCCAACGACACCTCCTGATTCACTGACTGCAGCTCGTATGTTCTGCTTCACTTGATTCATTGTATCCTTGGCTTGTCCTTTGATGTTATCAATGACAGATTGAATAGCATTTTCTAAATCTTCCACCAGCTTGATGCCAGTCTGAGAAGCATCCTGGACAGCAGTTGTGGTCTCTTCCAGGAACTTGTTGATTGCAGAGAAAGTTGCGTTTTGTAATTCATCAATGGGAGAAGCATTGTTAGACTGAAATATTAAATAGCTACAACTAATATATTTGATATCGCATATCTATTCAAAATTAGCGAGGTCTCGACCTAGTGAAATGAGTGTTTTATTTTTGTATTTAAGCTTGTTAATATAAACCCAAATAGATTATTTTTAGTTTCACAGTTTTGTAACGTTGAATTGGCAGTAAGTTCTCCATCAAATGCGTTTGTATTCAGATTCCTAAGCAGTATATTGATAACAAAATATCGATTTACAAATAATACAAATTTTATCTGATGAATATACAATCGACAATCGGGCAAAAACGCTATTTGTTTGTCAATGGTACCGGAATTCACGAATTTAATTTAATTAAAATTTAAGCGTCAAAGTTTGCTCCATAATTTGGATACTTTAAAAGGGTGGTTTTTGTTATCAGAAAATAAGAAATTGATATTGTGGCCACTTTGAACCTGCATGCATTACGCACAACTAAATTGGTATCAATTCATTTTAGGAATCGTGAATGTTGCTTTTCAGTACGTACCTTGACTACTGCTGCAAGTATCAGAAGAGTAACAGAAAACTTGCAACCAAACATTTTTAAGATGAGATCGTGGAACAAAAATATCACTTTGTAATTTTCCAACAAATAATGATATTAATTTTCCATGATGCACCGCTATTTATGCTGAAAGAATAGGGCTTTAGAAGTAGGGCAGGGATGAATGGATTACAAATAGATAAGATATTCTATTCACTCCATACAAAGGGTAATGTACTCGTAGACAAATAGAATGAATTTGTAGACAAATGTAAACATACTCGTAGAGATCTCTGAATTACTTTAATCATTCTCAAGGAAATTGCAATGGAAAATACGTGTTTGAGAGTATTTTTTTATGTCTTTTTTTAGAGTTGTGAAAATTTTGAAAATTCGTATTATTTTATAAACTCAAAACACTACATATGAAATCATTATTCATATATTGACAGTTTTCCTCAACTGAGAATTGATATCTATATCTCTCTTCATTTATAGCTAGAAAAGTTTACAAAATAGAGTTTATGTTTTTGTATTTTGTCCGAGAACTAAAATACGAAAACTGTATAAAAAAAATATCAGTGTTTTTTAATGCAAATTGTTGAATTTTACTTATCATACTAATTGCGACCCGTAAGATGTACGATAATTATCTTTTTCAGTCTTGACGGTCGTGTGGAAAATTTGGATAAGTAATAAATTATTCTGAATCTATGTCAAGTTCGTTGCCAGATGTACAGAGACAGGTATGTTTGTGTTGTGAATATTCTACATCATCATTATCAAACTCATTACACGAGTACCTGTTTAGTGTTTACACAGTTGATCCAAAAACAACAGGAAAATTAATTTATTCTAAAACGTACCTAATTAGATAATACCTATTTCAACCTACAGGCGTATGTAAATTTTGCAGCCTATTGTTTAAATACCGTCTTCCAGAACAAGCTCCTTGTTTATATCTTTTTGATTGTGTTCTGTAATAACTGTTTGTAGCCAGCACTTTGTAAAACCTCCGTAAATTTGGCATTTTTCAGCGACGAGGTACATTACCCCATCATCTAATTCAGAAAGTTCCGGGCAATTTTTTTTTATTCACGCACACTGCATGGCATTTACTGGTTTCTCCACTATTGAGATATTTGTACCTACCTAGTGTGTGCGGTAGTTATTTCTATAATGAAGGATGAATTTCCATCAGGTTCAAGACTGCTAGTTTTAACTATGCTAAAAACGTTGAGTACGTTGACGACATGTAGAAAATCCAATCTTTCACAAAATCACTTAATAGAACCTAGAATAAAACCTAGTAGTTATGGTTATTGTCTTTTGTATCAACTTTCTTAGCTTCACCACTCAATACAGTAATTTTTCAAAGATTGTCCTTATACTGCTATATATAATTTCACCCTTAAACGTTTTTCATGGGAATATTTATTTCGTAATAGTTCCAGAATATTTTATTACAAAGAAAGAAGCGATTACAATAAATAGTGAAGTGATTTATTACTGAAAAATATCATGCAAAGGGCGTTTTAATTGTTTATTGACTATTGCTATCCGAAAAATACTATAGGTATGAAATGGTATGAAATGGCATGAAATAAAAAGGTTGGTCAATTCGCCAGTTGCAGATGGTATGCTAAACCTTAGTTTTTTACAGAAAAGTACTTTCATCTACTTTTCTTACGGAAAAGTAGAAATTCTCCTTCCGCTTTCACAGTGCCTACATAAATTTAACAATTTTCTGACAAAATCGAAGCAAGTGTCGAGCGAAATCCGGACTTACTCCTAAGTTTTATGCAACATCTGTATCTTCATAGTGTATTACTATGAAAAATTACGTGTTGTATATAACTTGGAGTACAGGTGTAATAACGGTCTTCATAAGCGTTTTCAAAAGTGTCTAGTTAATACTAATCGCAAATTATGTGAAGTGTTTCATCTCCAATATTAATAATCTCGATATTTTCAACCTTTGGTACTTGGTGGAAGTCCATTTTTAGGGAAAATAAAGGCGATTGTGAATAAAGTGCCTGATGATGAGGGTGCAAATCTTGAATACTAGTTGCGAAAGCAAAAGTATTTTTTTGTGGATTCTAAATATTTAGTTTTTTCATATTTTTTCCTCCGATATTAATGTTTTTTTATACATGAATACATTTCTAAATCTAACGAGATTTCAGGCATTCTTTCAGTCCCGTCTATAGCCTCCTTTGATATTTATGATTGGGTGAATTTTCTCCATTGGTTTCACAATGCACGTAGGTATATTTTTTTTCTTTTAATTATTGTGTGTCCGTATACAAAGGCCAGGTGTGTGCACCTTAAATAGGGCATTGTTTAGATTATCCTTTTTCAATTCATACTGTTTTTATATGTATTCAATGTCTGTGTGTGTGCCTGAGAAATAAATAAATAAAAAATAAATAAAATATAGCTACTAAAACTTTTCCACGTCTTTGATGTTTTTACGCGTTCTGTAGGTTGTATTATTCAATAAACTTCTCAGTATTTTGTTGGCCTTGGTTAATTGGACTGCGAATTATTTATTACATCGAATTTCGATGATTCAGATCCGGCAATGCATTTAGCCTTAATACAGTGGTTTCCAACCTTTATGGTACAACGCCTCCCTGAAAAAAAATTTTTTTCTCCGCGCCTCCCCCCCCCCGTCGACGAATTTTTTTTTGGATGAAATTTTAATTTAGCGCTCCAATATCCAAAAAAGCGCGGGACATGGGTGGAAAGCAGTTTCATCAAATCGAAAATTTTACGAACCGCTTATACGTAACGTTGTTTTCTACATAGTTCCTTACTTACATAAACTGTCAAAAATACCACAAAATGATAAAAATCTTGAGAATACATATACCAACATTTCCGAAAACCGTTACATTTAGGCGTCCCGAAATCAAGTCAAAAACAATATCACACCCCGTCGACACGCTTCAGTTGACACTTTAGCTACGAGTGACATTTAAATGTGAGGTTATTGTTTTCATGCAACTAGCGGTCGCTTTGTGCATTACTGAAACAGAGCGTTTGCACTGAATTTTCATTGTAACGTTAAGATATGAAGTTTTTTTATTTGTAGATATCATGGTATAAAAATTAATTTATTAAAAAAACTTGGCGCCTCCCCTGGCAATGGTCCGCGCCTCCCCTGGGAGGCGCGCCTCCCAGGTTGGAAACCGCTGCCTTAATATATAATTGTACGTATCATTAAATCATAAATCATATTAATAATACATATCTCTATAAGTGGATACGAAGCATTATTATTTAAAGGACATTACACCTAAACACACAGTATTGAAAATAAAACCGCATTTTTTTATGTTTTTGCTTTATTTAAAAAGAGAGTGGAATTCTTTAAATCTAACGAAACTGGTAGGTAATACCTATAGATTACAGAGAGGAAGACAATTCTGAGTTTGGTGCTGTACAGGACCACAGTCATTTTTTTTGCCAATCCCAATCAAACACAAGCGACATGTACGTCTGAGGACTGTCACTGTTCTACTAGGGCTATTCGGGTGGATAAATATTGGTGGTAAGTAAGTATACCAAAGCATATTTTCCTTTTATTATTCTATTTTTTTTTACATCGGGTTAGCTGGATGTGATCGCTGCATTGCCATAAGCTCGCCCAAGTGAGCATTACTGATTATAACTGTTATTATGTATATATTAACTTAAAGAATAAATAAATTTCACATCCTGCAAGCAATTACTCATTACAATAATTAATTATTATGTAAATGTTATATACATGAAATTGCTGCACTGTGGACGACACGATTATGGAAATCCCATAATAATAATATTTCATTGGTAATAATAATGACAAACGCAGTACTACCTTTGTATTAAATTAATTAATTTTCTATTATTTGTTGGACTGTGATGTCACCTATTTCTATATAGACTTTACAAACCTTAAAAAATGGGGATACACGGAGGACGACACCCGTAAGTGTGGGGATGTACAGGACAACCAACACTTACTAGTATGTCCTAAAATCGGGGAGACTTGCGCGCGAGAAGATCTTATAAATGCGAGTGACACGGCCATATGGCGTACATGTGACCAACTATTGGAGGTTCTTGATTTGAGGCATCCGGACACGGAAAGTAAAGAAAGTATAGAGTTTATAATCTAGTATTGTGGAACACAGTAAATGGAATATTGGGTTAGCTGGAAGAGATCACTGTATAGCGATAAGCTTGCCCTAGTGAGCATTAGTTATTATTGTGGATGTGTTTTTTCATGTAATATTCACTTAAATAGTAAACAAACAAATATTTACAATGAAAAATGAGAGGGACACCGGGAAAGCAGTTGAAATAAAATAATAGTATTTTTTCAAAAGTACCTTTCATCCTGTTAAATATTTCAGTGGTCTTGGACATGATTTACATATTATGATTACGTGAGAGTTTTTTCCTTTATAACATTACTGAATTTAATTATCAGATATTACATAATTTATATGCAAATCTGATAGATGCATTATCAATCTTTTTTTTAATTTCACGAATCGTATCTTTATATCTCTATTGATTGATTAGCTATTAATTGTGATAAAATCTAATTAAATCGTAAAAATACACATGTGTAAACTGTCTGACATTTTCTATGACATGTTATTTTATTAAAACAATAAATGTAACCAACAATGATAAATATAACATGATGTGCTTTCAAAATGCACTATGTCCGAAATATTTATAGCTATATTTCCTGAAACTTACGTTACACTCTAGCCCTTTGAAATTCAAGTTCAGTTAGACAACCCGTTTTAATAATCATGATGTAACATAAGTATGAATAGTATGAATATAAATAGCTTTTTATATTTTAATATTTGTTCACACAAAAAAATATTATGAATAAAAATGCTCGGTATAATGAGGATTACAATGTGTAAAAACAAGCACATTTTCATTTCGATTAAGAATTTTTGGACGGGCTAATAAATAAAAAATAAAAAAGCAATTAAAATAAAATTAATTAATTTAGAATCTACGACATTTTGTTCTTAGGCTCATAGTACAGAACTGGGTCATTGTCAAAACAACTGCGAGGTATCGGAGGTTGATAATTCTTATTCATTATAGAAACTCATATGTCTTATAAATACCTACAAGTATAATGTGTTGGTGATATTATTGCATCGTTCATAACCGCCTCGGGAGTAAAGAACTGTGTGGTTCTTATCAACATATAATGTGTTCATTGAAAGTGTTATGAGGTGTGTGAGATTAAATATTATAAACTCGTCATGATTGATGAGTTTTAAGTTTATTCTTCTTGGTGGCTTGCTGGCAGGTCTTCCACACGATAAGAATCACTAGGGCAAAGGTTTCTAGTATGCCTAAGTTTCAGATATTGCAAAAGTTTCTTCGTCACGGCCCAATCTTAGATTTGTAGTGAAGCGTAGATGTTTGAGATCTACCATCAACAATGCTGCCTCTTGATTTTCCCTTTGGTTTCAGTTGTAGGATGTTGTAGTTTACTTCGCGCAGAATGTGACCCAATACGAAATCCCTTGGAATCCACCTACCCGTCTACCGTAATTACCTCAGATCTGTCTGGCAAAAACAGACGACAATAGAATGTAGAAAGGCTGTGATTATACTTGCGAGAAGTTCTGGATGCTGCAAGAGACAGGAGACTCGCCCAAGTTACTATTTTTAATTCTCTATTCAAATAAGGATGGGGAAAATGACGATACCCCAGAAAGGTATCACTTTTGAAAATTCAAAAATATTACTTTCGAAAAGGCGTACAGACACATCCGGCAGACAAAACCGGAAGTGTTGTCACGTTTATCATAAATTTTTCATTACTAGTATCTATACCAATTGAGACATTTAAGGTTGTTTGGAAGAAATCCTTTTACCTAAAGTTCGCCTTCTACACACTACAGTGTTGATATTTCTGAGTTAAATATTAATTGTACCTATAATATTTAAATGTTGAGTTATTTGCAAAAGAAAATAATAAAAATTATTTAACGTAGTAGCGAAATTCTCCACCAATCTCATACAGGATCGTAAATCTTAATCAAAAGGGCCGATTCCATTGATGGATACCCGTAAAATATTTACTTCGATTTGTAATTTAACTAAAATAGGAATGCACCATATTTCATTGAAGCATCGAAATTTTTGAATTCTTTTTTTTCTTCTTCGTCTAAAGAATTAAACAGAGAGCTCGTTTAGTTTATTACAAGGATGCAAATATGTTATAACGGAATTAGGTGTGTCACGGAATTCCGGGAGCTTACCATACTCGTTAGAAGCTCGCCGACCCTCGCCGACCCTCGCCGTAAATGAGTAAAAAGGCGTGTGGTTTTAAATGTTTGTCTTGACGTGTACGTAACCGACCGTTGATGCCTTTCTACTTATGAACACCGAGCCTTTACGACCCTACACGATCATGTGGCGGGACCACCAGGTGTCGTCCAATATAGTCGTAAAGTAAACGTCGAATGCCTAGAATATGATGAAAAATTCGTTGTTGAAATATCGATGGATTGTTCGGCAGTTCTAAGCCTCTGAGGTAATATAAAATGTATACTGGTTTGATGAATGTACTGACCATTGCAGCTGATATTATTACCTTATAAGTTGCAACTGTTGCTGGTTTAACCGTTTCCTTGTTGCCTTCATAGCACATTCACTCACTCAATGATCAGGACAATAAATTCTCCATCTGCGACAAAGGGCATTTTTTTTAATAAGAGCATTATATTTAACTTTTAATATTGCGTTGTTAATAAATCACTGTTATTTTTATTCTTATGTCTGCTGTGTTTGTAAACTTTGGAATGCAATGAGTAACAATGACTTGGCGCCGTAAAAGTTGCAAATAAGTATACGAGTATGTTATATTGTATTACAATTTAATAGGATTTTTTTAACGCTTCAGTTGAGGATTGCAAGGACACACTAGGAATGAAATTTTCATGGTAATTTATGCTTGGGATTTTTTACTCAAAAAAATAAATATGTACTTGCAAACTTTGGTATACCTAGTTTAAAGTAATCATACAAAAAATGTAATATGTCTTCTTGAAGATCATTAAAGGGCGAAGTGGTACTAAGTAGTGATAGAATGAAAATTCAATATTTGTACCAATTCTTACATTCATTACAGAAATAGAATTTTATTTAGTCAAGGAGTTCAATATATGTTTAAACAATCAGAGAAATAGAAATGTTTTTTACCTGTATTTAATTTATTTTTATTGATGTGTTTAATTTAATGCAAATTTATTCTGACAAATACAATAATTACATATAATTTTCTTATCTGTACACAATGCTGTTGACTTTTGAATACTATCTTAATGGTTTTGTTGTAGGTATCTTTTAATAGGCGCGTATAGAAGTTAACATTACGAGTATTATAGTTAATATGTGAAACATGAACCAAGCCCTCAGGTCATATTAGTTGCTACTCTCAGTCTAGCACTAGTGTCATTGCATTCGACTCGTTTGAACAACACTCGATTTCATAGCCATTACTTAAATCTCCCTTAATTTTAGAGTGATCTGCTTGAGTGAAAGGTTCATTTCGTACGAGTACATATATTCGTTTTTAAATGATAATGATGATCTACAACCTAATATTTTTAAAACAGAAAAGAAAATTATTAAAATTACTACTACCTACTCAACTATTGAATTTATAATTTGTTGACGCCTAGAGAAATTTACAATAATGGAGCCGAACATTCAGCTAAAAAATATTATTAGACAAGATATTTTACAAAATCTGCATGTTTTTCAATAAATAAATTCCCATTTGGTGGGTAATGTAGAAAAGGTGCATTTAAAAGTGTTATTGCTCGAATGTTAAGTGATGATTGTTTGAGCATTACTTAAGTAATATTGTAATGATCGACTATGAATTGGGATCTTATAGAGTTTCTTTGCTACTAGATAATGTAACATACTTAAAAACAGTAATTCGTTATCCCTTAGAGTCGAACCTAAACCAGTTTTCACATGAGTAAGAGACATAACCTTGCACACATGATACTTAGTAAACCTATAGAATAATAACATGACCTACCTACCTACCGTGGAACACGATTCTCAATACAACAATATTGTTAGATTGAAGGATATATTATAAAAATAGCTAATCTTATTTATTTAGGAATAAATTAATTTGTTATTTTATATGGGTTTATCATAAAGCCCTCGGGGGACACCATCACAGCTAAACGATAGTAAATTAATTTGTGGAGTAATTATTGTTTTCATTAATCAAACATATTGTAAATATTTCAAGCATGTGTTTTAATTTCTGTTTATTGCTTAAGTAGAGCAAAAAAATCGCAATTTATAATAACCAACCAAAATACTTACTCGTAATGTACAAATGAGAAATTACATAATTTAGTAGTAAAAAAAGGAGCTTTTAGAAATAGGATTATTATGACTAATAGTATTTCGTTCTCAAATGATTACTTTTTAAGGAAAAATAATGACAAATGATTAAATTTTAATTTGATCTAAATCCTCATTTCAACCTTTTAAATAAAAGTGCAAAGGATTTGGTCGATATTGTTGCATAATAATTATTCAATAAAAAATATTGAAGGATAACGAACTATAAAATGGGATATAAACTTCATAAAGTGGTAAAATGTAATAAAAATAAGATAATTCGTTACATCATAGTGTTAAATACAGTAAGAGACAAAGGTGGTTTGACCTACTCTCATATCGAAGTTTTAACACCCACGTGTTAGTTAAAGATGTAAGCGTGACATAATATACGAGTCGCGAATGTTGCATAATATACAATTGCTATGTAAAAAAATCGTATAATATGTAGTTATGAATGGGTTAAAAATCTCTGTAACTAAATACTAGTGTACGAGTATAGGATGAAATGGACAATCAAATCAAATAAATTATAGTAGAGAAAAACCAGATCAATAGTGGTCAGATAGTGGGTAAGACAGATGAGCCATAAAGAAGGATAGAGTCGTTTGGAAGAGGTCTATATCCAGCAGCGCAGGGACCAGGGTTGATGAAAATGAAGTAGGTGTAAGATTGAAACGAGCGTCATTTGCGTCGAATTATCTTATATGGGACAAGAAATTAGGAATACACGGCTTCAAAATACTCGTAGTAAGCATATTCTATCCTTGTTGAAGTGAAGTGAAAAGGGATAAATGGAAATGCTCAGAAGAGGTCCAAATTTAGAAGTAGGAATGGGTGAAGAAGAAAAAAATCTGTCTTATATATTTTCAGAGTGACATATCAACATCTGATAAGAATTTTCGCATGCTTATGTACTTACCTTGATGATGTGGTAACAATCTTACTTACCTTAAGTGCACCCAATCCTTTTTTCAGAATCTGGCAATGACCACGATCAGTTTTGAAATAAATATGTGTAATATTTAATTAGTGATCATAGAGCAGCTTCATGATGTGTGGAGCTGAGCTGACGTATAATAAATATATGCTTATTTCTCGAGTTCAAAGTAATCAAAAGCGATATGGGGTCAATAATGTTTAATTATAAATATTTATTCTTTACTTATCGATTATTCATTGGGTATTACTATTAATAAATAATTATTATAATGTAGTGATAAATTATAGATTAGTTGAGAATCTGCTAAGTAGGTAAACAGTACAAATACTAGGTATAATATTTTCTTCTTGTTCACTGACATAGAATTACACGATGACTTCGTGTTTTTCGCAGATATTTTTTGGTCCTAATACATATTATAAAAATGAAACCATTATTATTCATTATTAACACAAAATATAAAAATGTGTTTTTGTAACATTTTTAAGGGCCAGTGTTGATCTTCTGAAAAAACATTCAGGAACTGAGCTTGTCCATTAACACATGGTTTAGAATATTTGTCTGTACAAACCGCAATAAAATAATCTTGAAAAATTTCGTATTTTAAAATTTCAGCATTTCTTCATGAATTTCCTATTCCCACTCGACAGTTTTCAACGGCTCTCTTCTTTTCTGTGTGCGTCGCATAGTATCCATAATATTATATACGGTCCTGATTCTCAAGAAAAGGAAGCGCTCTGTTTGCCGATATCAATGTTTTTATACGAGAACATATCTCTCTATACGATTATATTTTGTGTATAGGGTGCTCGCATATACGTAGTAACTTACATACAAAAAAACTATAAAAAATATTATTATAAGTAATTACTAAGACAACAAAATAGATGTATATTCATATCATTTCTAATTCGTGATAGTCGAATGACAACTACTATAATGTGTCATGGATGGAAAATAACTTCTTTCGTATGCATACGATCATTGTACAGAATCTAGAAGTCATGCTGCGGAAAATAACTGAGGAATTGTGATAAAATATTAATTACTACGCTGAATAAAATTGTACGAAAAGGTCAATCATACAACTCTCACTGTTTTCTATAGCTTGGGCTCAAAAAACAGATTAAAAAAAAATACATTTACTCGGGTGTCTTTGTGAGAGTTTACATGTAGGTATAGATGATTTAGATAAATTCAATATATTGAGGAAATGAGTATGATTGTATAGACGGTTGAGGCTAAGTCACCGGGGTTACATGCTGAAGGTAATTTACATTAAGGGTAAACCCACCTCCACTCCTGGATGTTTCAGGAGCTTCAGCTCCTATGTCATCAAGTTTTTTACGCAAAAACTTTTTTTTTCAAAGGAGGGCTCAAGGTTCGCTGGAAAGGTTCCCCTGAATAAACCCCTCCCGAAACTATTCTGAACACCCTGAATGTACACTGGAGGAGACTTTCACTGCAAGGATCTACATACTACTACATTTTCTTAGAAACTATTGCATCTTACTATTACGTATTACCACGTACTAAATCTTAATCTAGGGGACAAAATTTTACAATTTAGACAGCATATACACAGAATACAAAAAAAAAAAAAAACTTACCAACAGTCATGCTGAAGGTAAATCATATAATAATGATATGAATATAGCGACAAATAGACACGAGTACTCACAAAAAAATAGCACATCTTTCGCAAGTGAGATGTAAACCGTTAGTGTTTGTCTTGTAATTAATTATCATATATTATAAATGGTGTGCAATAAATAATGTCACTTCAGTTCTTTTTGTGTCATTGTATAATTTCATACAATATTAGGTATAACATTCTATTGAAATCCTCTATGGTGTAATATTAAACCACGAGTGATATTTTATTACTCAATAGGTCAATGAGCTGATTCGATGTATTTGAATATTGTGTATTCAATTCAAAGAGATGTCGTGAGTGTAGTAATTATCCAAGACAGAATCTTTACCATTACTTACGAGTATGTACTACAGTATAGACACTTCTGTCTAATCATATTCTAGTTGTTTCACTGAAGGATGTATTTGTATCGGACTTTCTATTTATCGTGGGCTACCCAGTAGATCTATGATTCGTTATTATGGAGACCCAACATTAACTCAGGTAGCCGCGAATTTTTGGTATGTTGTGTAGGACAATAAGGTAGTTAAGAATCCAAATTTACACAATTTTCCTCCCTCCGCTCCCTTAACCATCTTGAAAAAACCTTAAAAAATCGCCACTTTTTGTAAATTATGCACTATAACTTCGTTGTTTCGTGTTTCAGGTCAAAAAAATTTTTTTTTTATTTGTACATTATAAAATTTCCTTCAACTTTTCTTCGTAACATTTTGCTCTAAAATAAATAGTATAAATATGTAGTATTGTTGAGACTGTACATATATTGTGTCAGGAAATGGAGTCCAGATTAGTGAAGTCATCATTTGATATAATTGTTGCGACGGATCGTAGTTCAGACATCCCAGTATAAAGACTGACTTACGTTACATTTGGTAACACTTCCGGATCATCCTCGTTTCTCCACAGGGGTTTAGTAACAAAATGTAATCTTTTTAAGATGGAAAGTACGTCATGAGAATCTGAAATTCTTAAGCTATAGTCATGTAGAAGCAAAAACGTCTGTTGTTTATTATTTATTGTCTCTCCATAATACATACATGGAATGGAATGTTATGAGTATTGTGATATTTAAATACGTTAGGTATACAGGTATTGTAAAATATTCACAGGAATATACTTAATTATAATAATTCATAGTCAATTAACATATCATATAGATTCGCAATGATTTAGTCATCGTGGTTAATTAATAGTTTGTCATTAGGCCCTAAAGGTCTTCACCAGTAGTGCATTCCCAAGTAATTGCTTTACTAGTGAAGAAACAGACTGTCAATTCAAGCATTTGGGTTTTGAAATAATACGCGTATCATTAGATAATATTTTGTCGCTCTAGATTCTAGTATCTAATTGTGGCTGAAATTTACTGAGTTTTTTGTGACAGAAGGTTCATGGTAGTTTACTATAAAACATTTAGCATCCTCCACAGACAGTCCCTTAACTAAAACAAAGTCTTTGATGGGAAATACTAAATTAGTATTAAGTTTTAATTTAATGTTTAATATCTCAGAATCCCCTTTTCCGTCCTAGGAATGGTGTACAGTGTAAGACGATCTTCCAGGTTAGGGGAGGGTGTCGATCCAAAAAAATACCCAATAATGTAGGTATTTATCAGTAGATGGTCATCAGAATCCATTAGCGGTTTCGTCCTTTACCAAACGTTGTACACTAAAAATATTTTATACATTTGAGTAATTCTATTGAAAACAAAATGGTGCACAAAATAGTTTTGATCGTATTGGACGCGAGGCAACGTCCAAAAATGTAAACCTACCAGTTCTAGTAAAAAAGTAATACAAAAGTGCAATGAAATTAGTACAACTTTTGCACTGCGGTTTAGTAATTTAAATGCAAATACATTGGTATAAAGACACGAATCTTATATATATCATGTACATTTATCTGCAAATAAATGAAATACACTATACCTATGCAACGGCAACATAATATTTATGTAAATTAGTGTAAAAAAAATAAAACATCGGCAAAAATTTGGACGTTTTTCGAAATTAGATTAGATTGTACTATGTCACACTAGACATTTTGAAATCTCCTATACAGCAGATATTGCCAGTAACATAGTTGACTGGAGCGCTGAGTACATGGCAGTTTTGTTGCTGCCACATTTTTCTGTTGATATTATATTATTGTATTTGAACTTCATGTTATTTGCGGGTAGGTACATCAATTAATTAGTTTTTGATATTACTAATTACTGTTGTTATTGTGTTTGTATTTTGATACCGTCAGGTTATGATTAACAATTATTTGGCTGCACATACAATACATACCTATTTGTCTAGTTTATGTCTGATCGCTTATTATACCTTTTGCTCAGTTTTATTCATTTTAATAAGTTAAACTGTTGTCTCGTAATATATTATATCTACGTGCATGCTGTGGACTGCTGTGCTTGGGGGGTTGACCAGAAATTTGTGTTTGATGTTTTTAATTTATGTACATATATCTGTCAATCCTCTGTGAGTGTCTCAATAAATAAATAAATATACTATATTAGTAAAATCGGATATCTCAGGCAAAATTCTTGTATTTTATGCTCCGCGCTGAACCTAATCCTTTGATATCCGTGATATGTATGTAGATAGGTGAATTTTTGCCAGTTTTGGTTCATGAGTTTATATGTGCATCATAAATGATAATATGTAGGCTCTTCTGGATGATGATACTGTGAAGTGTGTTTGCAAGTCTTGCCTTCGCGTATAAAAATCTAGATTTCATTCAATAATATTATATTGGTAGGTTTCGCTCCTAAATTGTATGTACAAAAGGATAATATCGGTAACCAGGTGGGTTAAGGCAGAATGTATCCCTTTTGCATTTGGAAGTAATTTTTCGAGTGAGATATCAAACTGAATCGAAAATCAATATTATTATGTTCAAAGCAGATTTTTTCTTTAATGATATTAGCGCCATCTGATGTGAAAATGACACATAAAATTATGAAAATATTATACACTTAAGGAGTGTTAGTGTTGATGTTTTTTAATGTATTGAATACTTATATAACATAATACGTGTATGTATACAAAGATATGACTAATGTATTTTACGAATAAAATGTTCTAGGAGTTGCAGTAAGGACATACTACGTAGTCACCTACCTAGTTGTTAAGCAGCGTGCTCTAGTATTAAACCATTCTCCAAACGAGTAAATGATATCGACAACTATTGGTTCTTTGATATGTATTGAAATCATCGATTTAAGGTTACTAAGTAAATGACGAATCAGTGGAGAGATTCTTGGAAAGTTGGGGAAGTCGGATCCTAGGTTAATAGAACGTATGTTGTATCGAAGTTCGTCGTATTCAGTTCGAATTGATAAACACCATAGAAGCATACAGTGTGTGTGTAAGGATGGGCAGTGTGACGTTCTGTTTCCACTGACAACCCCGCAAGAGATGCGGCGTGAGGGTTTTTAGTAGTAAATACCTTAAATAATATTCAGGTTCCCTTTTGTTGCGAAATTGTTGATAATATTAATTTCCTAGGTTTTTCCGTTTATTGTAAGTACTAGAATCGATATGCACATTTCATTTATTGACGATTATTTTCCTTATTTATTGACGTTATAAACTTTTTGTAGAGATTTACAGATGATTAAGAAAAGCAATAAAATATATTCTTAATTAGGAACAAGATATTTCTTTATACATCATGAGGTGTATGTAATACTTAAGTGTTTTTCAACTTATTTTGGTGAATTTAACATAATATTTAAAAACACCTCTGATATTATCCGACGTCACTAAAATATGATTTTTGGAAATTCTTACTACTGCTTTTTGTTATTTTGTTGTAAACCATAACGAATTTATTTAGCATTATGTATCAAATTTCATAGTGGACCCAATCCTCATTAGGCAATGTTCAGAATAGTCCAATTTTTCAACAAGATGTCATAATATATTTAACTTCATTTCGATGCACGATACTAGAAACAAAAAGTCGTTTTAGTGAGTAGTTTTCTGCATTATAGTTGTCAAGAGAAATCTGGTCCCTTTCCCGATTCCTACAATATTGTTTGAAAATGTAAAGAATATACTACTTGCCATTAGTTGTTGACAGTTGCGGAAACACTCTGGTACCGGGTGAAAAGCCAATCCATAATAGAATAATAGTTGTTGACAGTTGCGGAAACACTGTGGTACCGGGTGAAAAGCCAATCCATAATAGAATAATAGTTGTTGACAATTGCGGAAACACTGTGGTACCGGGTGAAAAGCCAATCCATAATAGAATAATAGTTGTTGACAGTTGCGGAAACACTGTGGTACCGGGTGAAAAGCCAATCCATAATAGAATAATAGTTGTTGACAGTTGCGGAAACACTCTGGTACCGGGTGAAAAGCCAATCCATTTAGAATAATAGTTGTTGACAGTTTGGAGTTGATATTCGTACTTCATAAGTTGTTGACACCTGTGTGTTCGTACATTACTATGGTGGTACATGTATAACGGTCTTCAAGGCAGGTGTATTGGTTACATGTGAAATTGTTTACTTGACAAATCACTGATCGCTTTCTTCGCTTATTCAGTGTTAATTTGGACTCGGGACGGTGAAGACGAATAAAATATAACAAGTATTAAATAATAATAGGTATATTAACAACACCATACTGTTACTTTCACAACGACGCGACGAAGTATCAATAAACTGTGACGTAAAAAATACTCGATCGTATAAAAAGTAAACATACGAGTAACTAATATAATATGGTCAATAGTGATTAATTACCTGTTATTTTTAATAACAGTATCTGAGTGTTTTATATTGCAAAACAGTATTCACATATTGTAATAATGCTATTTGTAGTACTGTGATATTTGTTTGTTTAACTGTGATAATTTGAAGTTTGTGAATTTTTAATTAGTAGTATCTGTTCTATCCCACCGTCTTAAATGGTCGTCATATTTTTTGATAATAATAATATGATGTACTACTATTAATTAACTACCTATATTCATTATAACAGATGTTAATTATGTAAATCTTTTATACGTTTTGAGTTGATAGTAAAATGCCATTATGATAGTTTAGATTCACGTTTTTCTTTCAGTTATTATCGGCGTGCTATGCGCTATACATCATATACAGCATATAACATCGCTATTGCGTGAAACATTATATTTATATTTAATAGTGCACTAACAACGCTTTAAAATGATTATATTTTATTAGTTTAGAACGTAAATAGCTGCGGAAAATCGTTGCAAAGTGTGTTTTTAAATATGTTTTATAGAAAACAATATTGTGATGTGAAAACCATGTGATTGTGATACAAGAAAACTTTTTCAAATGGATTTAACAAATAATTATTGTAAGTACCTTATACTGCTTTCTGATTAAAGTATTCTCGTCTGCGAGTGATATATTGATTTACTTATCCATTACAATATTATTTTATCTTCTAATTTTTAACAATACTGAGGCGATACTTTGACTCTCAGATAACCTATACAATGTTCGTTTACATACGAACGGCTAATGAAATATCTGTGATTATTTCCCTTATAAAGAAAGCGTGTATGCAATATTATTGTCATATTGTGTTAGGTTATTGTAATGTAATAGTCTCGGTAAACCTCTACAACACATACTACGTCGTATGGTTATTTCAATACAATAATTTCACCGTATGTTTGTTAAACACAAATATAGTTTTTGTTATACAATGATGCAAGATACAATACCTAAGCAAATTATAAATATACAAAAGTGCTTAACAGTAAAACTTTGCATTGTTATTAGGTATAATAATATGACATACTGTCCTCCATATACTTACAGGAATGCGGCGAGAAGGGTTAGATAGGCCTATATATAATTACAATATTAGTTCTCCCTAAATATGCATTACAGTACATTCATGAAATTATGAATATTTTAAGGTATATTGTGGAATAGTCCCTATGGCAGTGGTTCCCAAAGTTGATTGGGTGCCGACTCATCTAACAAAAATTTCCAATCTTGCGACCCACCTCCGCCTCCAAGAAAAGACGGAGGGAGGGGGGGGTGTACTATCGCCAAATTTACAATTTTTCTCGGTATAGGCACGCCGCCCTCCCCCCACCACGAATATTTTACCTTATAAAAAACGTACCAAGAAGTTAGCGCCGCAGGCGAAATTTTTTAGAGTCTAAAGAGGGCATTAATATTGGTAATGCTCATATTCCGTAGTGGCGAGTAGTGGAACTTATTCAAGGAAAGAATCCAAATCGCCGATGTATAGTGATAATATAAAGCTTTTATTAATTATTCTTTAGGGCCCACTCAATATTCGCTCGCGGCCCACTGGTGGGTCGCGACTCATAGTTTGGGAAATACTGCCCTATGGAGAGAGCGGGTTCATTATTAAGAGAGTAAGCATATAAGGACCTGTTCAACTATGAATAATTTTATATACCTTCCTGTACCTACGATATACATTAAGATGTTGAACGTATGCGTGGCAGACAAAATAAGTAATTGTGGAATCTCTTTCTATATATACATATTAAAAAAGTGCGTTGTTTGTATACCCTGTTGCAAAAATTTTCAATAAATGATGATGTCGTATTAGTTAGGTGGTGGTTGAAATTTCAGTACATACTGTAAATCTATATTCTGCGTTGGAGAAACCAGGGCTGCAGAAAAGAAATATAGGTTAGGGAAGAATTATAATTCGGAAGTAGTTAATTTTAGTGAACTAGTTGTGTAATATAAGTGATAGGTCAAGTTAGCCGAAACTGATTAGATTAATTCATTTTTATTATTTTGTTTTGTGACGATCCTATGTGGTGATTTAATTATCATTTTTACTGTTTGTGACGATCCTATATGGTGAAAAGAAAAATGTAAGGTGCCCTTGGGGCGATTTTATCGCTAAACGGCGCCTAAAGTTGTCCGATTATTATTAATATTGGAAAATTAAAAAAAAAACTATTGTAATAAATAGGTAAATCAACAAAAGTAGCGGCTTCTTATACTAATGTTAATTATCTGTATGTTTTCAATCATACAAAATATTGTTGTCTATGCATCATCAACCGACACAATGTTTCTTTAACCTATTTTTTATTTAATTTGAATTGTTTGTATCCTCTAGTACTTTTATTATCTATGTTGACATACTTGGGATGAATACGATAAGTATTTATCATTAGGAAATATACACTACATAATAGTTACTTACATAATTTATTATCAATCATAGACGCGTACTGCAACTATAAGATAAGACATAATAATGAATCGTACTTACATTCCAATATTTATATCAATTATGTTAGATACGTGAAGCATTCCCAAGAATCCCAAGGATGTAGGTACTTGTATGCAGGTACAATGTGCGTTCTTACATTATGGAGACGTGATATTATACTAGGAGCCTAAATGGTTATATTGTGTTCAATCAATGTACCTATAATATTCCGTATCGGGATCCGGACAAACGGCCGACAAGACATACGGCCGACAGGACAAATGGCCGACACGGAGAAATAGCCGACACGACCAATGGCCGACTGGCACAAATGGCCGAAAGACGAAAGGCCGAAATCCAAACGGCCGACATGGACATATGGCCGACAAGTACAATTGGCGGACATCCAATAGGCCGACACGGACAACTGGCCGACAAGGACGAATGGCCGACAGGACGAATGGCCGACACAAAAAAAAGATTGAAATAATGATCACATCACAATTTTGAAAAACAAAGTTGCCAGTTTATTCTAACAATCCAAAATTTGGCTAGTTTTTTAAACAACAGTTCCGAAATATAATTTGAAAGTAGCGAAAAAATGTTACCATATCTTATTATCACATCAAGCAACACTAAACCAAGTTTGCTCCGTGAGACTTCTGAAAAAAAAGACAACGGTAACACTGTTTTTGCCAATAGCACCCAAGGTTAAATAAGATCTGCTCCTGAATTTATGTAACCACTGTATACTTAATAAGTATTACCTACTACTAGTGCCGCGCGTGGTCAATTTTGAACTAGGAGCATTTTGCATTTTAAAATCTCGCTTTTACCATAGAGTAGCCGCTACACGAATTAGATCAAAAACACCAAGCAGACATGGGACATTACTTTTTCAACTTTCCAGCGAACATGCAGGTTCAGAATTTTTAGGCGTTAAAAACGATTTTTCATTTGTTTCGGCTGCAGGTGCCTTTTAGCGCTTAATTAAACCTTACTAGTATAAATAAAAAACAACCTAACCGGTCAACATTATTTTTTTACAGTAATGTCCCATGTCTGCTGGGCGATGCTTGTTAACTATTATTTTGATTGAAAACGTCATTGTCAGCCATTCGTCCTGTCGGCCATTCGTCATTGTCGGCCATTCGTCCTTGTCGGCCAGTTGTCCGTGTCGGCCTATTGGATGTCGGCCATATGTTCATGTCGGCCGTTTGGATTTCGGCCTTTCGTCTTTCGGCCATTTGTACTAGTCGGTTAGTTGGTCGTGTCGGCCATTTGTTTCTGTCAGCCGTTTGTCCATGTCGGCCGTTTGGCATTCGGCCATTTGTAGTAGATTCTTCCGTATCATTCGTACGTATGGTATTGGAAAAGTCACGCAGTTAGATCCAGAGACCCTAAGAGCTCAGCTGCTCAGGAAGACATTCACAATTTCAGGAGACAAGTTGTGTGTGCAGCTGAATCTCTGAAATTTTCGAACAAAGCATTTCGTGTCGTTGTAACTTTAACTGAAGCATATTTTTGTAATATATTGTAGGTTCTCGTAGATATAGAATAAGAAGCAATATTTTTACTCCCAAGAAGAGGGGGCAAAACAGTCTTCTCTGGTAAAAGTGCTGACGTATTCACTTAGGCGAATGTATTACGCGTGTCTCGTAATTTAATTAGTATCAATAACGTACGAATTACAGATAATTTATTTTACATACACTTTTACAAAATTATGCAATACCTACATGAAGTTTCTTTTGCGTTGTGTTTTATTAATTGTGTATATAGAAAGCAAAATTGACATAATTGTGTTAAGTAAATCAGTCGAACGTTGCATTTGCACATAGTGATATTCTATATGAGACATAATCTAAAAATAACTCCAGTCATATTTCTTGTAGTTACCAGAACCAGTAGTTGTTATGTTGTAATGTTTTTTTAATTACAAACTAATCGATGAGTGACGTTACGAAGAATACTGTGTCACATTAATCTATAGAATAAACTTCTGTATTAGGTACGAAGAGGTTTGCTATATTGTTGAAGGAAAAACCGCCCCTTTCCATCCCTCCGTAGAAAAACTACAATGGATTTTTTGTAAGGCCTTTTTAGTTATATTTTACCTTAAATGACAATATGAAAAATGGATAAAGGAACAGGCTGAATCATGTTGAACTTATGTCAGGCTTGCAAGATTTTTTCGAGATATTATAAAAACCGGACATCTGGTAATATATCTACTAATTACGAATCATATGTGCAAATTTGATATCAACAGAGAGCACCCATCATGTGGCGGAGTTAGCATCCTTGATTCGTACTAGGACTTGAAGTCTCAGGGATGGCATTTTGTAACTGTAGTCGCTTGCCATGCGATGTGTAGGTACGCGACGTAAATCATTGTTTGTCGTATACACGTCGCATAGCGAGCAAGTATAGTTACAAAATGCCACCCCAGGTTTTCTTTACTATATTTATGGATCATCTCGAATCAATCAACCCCCACAACCCACTCCTTAAATCGGTCTTGATTCTTCGTTATCACGTTATCGTATGCATTTTATTTGACCTTAGGTTTTGTACCTACTCCTGAATTTATACTACAACTTTATGAATAATTATATCATCTGACCCGATTGCTTGATGCGTGGATAACTCTTACCACACCAAAACATACTTCCCAATAATAATATAGTGACTATGAGTAATGTATTGTTCATACTTATAAGGAAACATTGATTCTTAAGGCAACAAAAAATCTCATTGTTTTATTCTTAATACGAAACAATCTACCTAGGAATTATACCTACATAATATAAAATGTCAAGATAACATCAAAATGCAACCATGATGCACTGTAAAAATTTCAGTCTGGATAATGTTGTTGTGTGTAATCTATTTTGTGTGTTAAATTTTAGTGTGTATTGCTTAGGAAAAACTAGTCTTCTGGTCCAGTTTTAATTGGGTTCATAGACGAATTTTTGGTTAAATATTTCGTTACCCTCTTTAAATTACTATTGATTGCAAAATTGTTTGAATAAATATA
Source organism: Ceraclea dissimilis (assembly GCA_963576895.1). Lineage (NCBI taxonomy): Eukaryota > Metazoa > Arthropoda > Insecta > Trichoptera > Leptoceridae > Ceraclea > Ceraclea dissimilis. The sequence goes on along the minus strand of OY756370.1, from coordinate 4,421,630 downwards.
GGATTCACTCATTCATTTTCGGGTCCGATCTTCTCCCTACTAGGCCACCCCACTCCAGAAATTAGCAGCCATAACGGCATTGTCAGTGACCATCATCAGGTCCCTCGCATCGCACCTCACTGGCATGTCTGGACATACTAGGAGGTGCTCGTCAGTCTGGGTCTCGCCGCAATCGCAGGAAATATAGGATTAAAAAATAATTTGACCGAAGTTGGGAAAAATAGTTTCACCCAGGCAAGACTAGTTTTACCTGAAATTGGTATTCACCCGTAACACGTATACACTGCCTAGTACCTACTACCTACATGCATACGGTAGTTAGATACGTAATGATCATCGCCGGCTAATTAAATGGTTAATTAAATCTCATTATCCTGATTACATCAAGAAGATAAATTAATGCAGACAGGTGTTTTCAATAATAATTACTGCAATTCGCATTATTGTATGTCATTCTAACCTTTGCCCAGTAATAAAGAAACTTCAAATATTGTAGGCATCCATTTATATCTGAAATAGAGTTATACCTACAACTTACATTTTTTTAAATGTAAAAAATGAATCTGGGTTTGTCGAAATAAACCCAAATACATCTTTTTAAACTTCACAGAAAGCTGAAAAGTTTGTGTTGTGAAGTGGAGTAAGTCGGGGATTGAACCCGTGTCCACCGGATTAACAGTCGAGCGCCTTACCAACCAGGCTACCGACCACCTTATATCATGAAAATGTACCTATAAATTCGTATCTTTTTTTTGTAAAAGAAAAATCTCATTCTATAAAATAAGTATGTATCTATGTATTTATGAATCATTGATATTGGAAAAAGATTGGGCTATATTTTTCATTACATGTTAAGTCTCAAAAATTCATACCTACATATTTTTTTTTACATATTTTTATCTCGGTTTTGGATGCGATTTTTTTTCCTGTACCTAATTGGGTGGTGCCAAAAGCTGGTGTGTTTGTTCGTAGGTGGGTACTACAGAAATGACATGAAGGTGACACAATGTTTGAATCTTGCTGGGAAAGGTTGACTAAAACCCATCATCATTGTTATTCAATATAAGTAGGTAATAATGAAAACAACCACAATAATATGTCACCATTTAATTTTATTATTGTATTCAATATAATAAATAATTATACACCATGATGTAACTCTGCATAAATGTTTTACAGACGAGATGCAATTGTTATGTAAATAATGTTGAATGCAATATAATCCCAACATAAAAATTATTATTTATTTATTATATTACACTCTTTTACATAAAAAATCAATAAAACTTAGGTATTACTACGAAGCACTATTTGGAATCTTGAATCCTTACAATTCTTAGCCAAAAAATATCACATAGGTACCTACCTGTGGAGAAGAGTGGATTTCTGCAGAAGGGAAGCCGGGGCTAACATTTCTTATGGGAAAAGGAAAACAGGACTTGGGTAGAAGGTATCATTAGTAATTATTTGTTTACCTTTTTAGCCAATCACAATTTATTTCCATTTTTACCTTGTGTGATATAATAGGTGTATATAATAATAGTAACATGGTCCGATTCACATTTCATTCGTCATTCGATAAAACATGAGTGACCTTTGTATTTTGTTAGAAAAAAATATACTCGTAAATACAGCGCAATTTTGTTGTAAACATTATAGGTAGACGTTAGACTCAGGCACAGTTTGAACTGAGAGCGATAAATTGCAATGACAATAGAAAGATCAATGAATCTTTGATGCATCTTGAAATTGTACATTGTGTTTGGGTTACAATTCGATGTATTTAATTTTACTTGAGTTTCTATAAACCTCGAAAACTATCACGATACTGTAACTAATATGTTTTACATATTTTATACGACATTGTTGTAAATGTTTAGGTGCTTAAATGTTCAATAACCTTGGAGAATGCAGAACCGCTGAAATAGAATAGCGTCTTATTTTATAATAGAAGAGAGATTTTAAGTTCAGCAATAAGGTTCATCTCTGATTGATTCGGAATATCCTTTAGAATCCAATGGAGCAGTTTTTGTGAGCAAAAACAAGCATGTGATGTGAACTGCTTGATAAAGCATTACATTTTCGCACATCTGCCTCCGGTCACTGCATATTGCAGGAAATGATGTTATATTATGTAAAAATGGATAGATTGTGTTCTAGATTTTTATATGTATAGATGTAAATTTTCATAGAAAATGCATGATTGAAACGTACGTATTTTTCTAAAAATTCTTTAATATTATTTCCAGTAAACTTGAAATGAACTTAACATGTTTCATGGAATTCCTTTGTTTTGTAAACTCAATAATGAAACATGTTTCATGCATTTTAGTTTCGCTGACATTATAAAATTCGTTTCAGTTTTAATTTAATATTTCATACAAATTAGATAAAGTATTTTTACTGGGGTAAATCACCTAACACAATAGCAAATTGCTTAAATTAAATTATTTAGGTATGGACGATTTCAAAAAGATTTTCAAGCAATTCATAAACCATTACGAGAATTTACATGCATTAACAAAATCTTCATTCAATTTGCTTTAGTTCAAGGTTTTATAACTAACCAAATAATATTTATATGAAAATTACTATTTACTACAAGATGTCGACAACCCATTGAATGGGAAACAATAATAATAATTTAGGTAACGTTCCAATCAGGTGGTCGGTAGCCTGGTTGGTAGCGCGCTCTACTGTTAATCCAGTGGGCGCGGGTTCGATCCCCGATGCCGACTTACTCCACTTCACGACACAAGCTTTTCATGCTTACTGTGAAGTGTACAAAGGTGTATTTGGGTTTGTTTCGATAAACCCAGACTAATTTTAAAAAATCAGCGAAAAACCTCATTTTTTTCTCAGTGGATGATGGATTGCGGATTTTCTTAGTGATATTATCTATGGTACCTTTTGGTGGCTGCTTTGACTTAGTCGCTCCATCGTATCGACTATTAATTTGCCTCTTAGTCTTATTCGTTAGTTCTTCATTACCATTATCATTTTTCTATCAAATGTACCCGAAGGCGAAGTAAGCTGTTGTCATATGCCTATAGAGTCGTAGACTATGTATCACAAATTGAATTAATGTGACGTCATATATTACATAGCATACTTAATCAATCAAGGAACCAAAAGTTATCATAGGACATATAATTCTAGTTACACCTATTCCATTACCCACTGTAGTTCTTGTTATTACTAGTGACCGACATTATACCTACCTGCATAGTACATACAACAACCAACACTCATATCGCTTCAATCATACACTACTAACTATATAACTACTAACATATCAAACATATTAACACATTAGATAAGTTTATATCTCAATAGGTAGGAACCTACTATCAATCATATTGGTATAGGTTGATACTTGTTCTACAATTCATTCTACATAATATTGTACCATTACTTATTGCAGTTTTAAATTTTATGTCATTATGGAAATTCACAAACTTCATGAACACCACTCCTTCTCTGCCTTGCGAATGGGTGGTGGACTTCAATGCTGTTGCTATTTTTATGCTTTCCTGTCCGCGGCTTTCGGGGAACGAAAACAAAGTGTCGCGGACTAAAACAATTTAGGACTATTAATTTGTCTAGGTACTTTTATGAATAAAAGAAATGTCGTCAACCTGGATCGACAGTATCGCCAAGTTTCATAAAAGCTGAATTGCATAAAATAAACAGAAAAGATTTAGAGACACGGTGGTTTAGTTTACTGTTGTATCTCCTAATCCTGCAAAGGACGCGAATTCAGAGGATAGACAGATAACGCATTTGAAATGTAAGACTATCTGTTTTTGTATATGTTTCTACTAGTATGCAACTGCTACATACTGCAAACATTTATCTCTACCTGTAACTACCATAGTAATATGAATTAGGTATAACTACTTACATATAGTACAGCATTATATGCAACGATTAGTGTGTGGCATGTCCAGTAGATAGGGACGTGATATGATCTTTCGTAGTGAGGTGGGCAACATGTTAATATTGAAACAATCACATAAATATAGGAGTGTACCTCGTAATTAGTTGTTAGATCAACAGATACATTAATCAGAGTGAAAGAATTTTGCTCAGGGTGAAACCTTATTTGGTGTATTTTTATTAAATAATAGGGTTCAGGCATAATTTTATTCATATGTATTGCATGTGAGTTTGTCTTCGCATACTGTTTCGTCAACTCAGATTTTTTTATCATTGGTTTTGAAGATCGTTTTCCTTATTAGACTTAAGTCTTACCTTAAGTCATAAATAAATACTGTCATATTAGGTACAACTCATCCAAATAGTTGCCTTTCTCAAAATTATATGAATAATGCTTAAAAAAAGAATTTAAATATTTTTGTCCGCTCATAAAAAAATATTTACTAAATTGCCCAAAGGGCATAATTATCGTAAAAGCATTGCAGTTAACCCGGACTGAAAGTTCAAGATAAGTACTTAAAAACGTCAATACTAAAATCATCAATAGTTTCACACTATATAAAAAAAATGGCTCGCAGACTACACGGTTGTGGATACATAGTTTCGATTAATTCTGCTATTGATCTAGATTACACTTACACATCAGCAGTCACTAGTTTACTTACTTGATCATGAAATGAAAACGGAAGTGATTGTTAATGTCTTCCATGTTTGGCGCAACGTTGATCATGTTGATGGTGATGGTTGTAAATCATTACGGTCGCTTCTTGTCATAAAAACACTTCATAATACCTACATTAAATTTATTCATTATCACTATATGAATACTTACGAGTACATATAAAATGACTGATAAGACTATTAGAAACCTATATCACGTATTTGTACAGTTCGAGTATGTTCAGTTCTACTTTAGATAGTTCTTATTTATTTACTTTTCATTTCAAATAGGTATTACAATAAAAGAGTCATTCAACGAAAGAAGGAGAAGGAATGCTTTTGTTAATTTAAAAATTACAAATTTGGAGGTATCGCCCTTACTGTTCATGTGATGAATTTTGAAGGGATGGTTATTTAAGTTAAGTTATTTTCCTTTTCAACAACGTTTTTCTTCTACAAGATCTGGAAAAATGTTGATTAAATCTATACTACTTAGTTTTTCGCGCTTGATCGTGTTACCGGGGTACAAAAAAATATTGTGCTTCGACTTCTCTTCGAAATCTTCTATTGCCATGATGCCTACAACTATAAATATGGATCACTGCGAAAATCTTCAACAATATGTAGGTAGTTATTGAATTAAATGCGTAAAAACAAAGCTCTACCTTTTAGTCGATTAAAGCTCCAAGGCAAACGGTAATAAAAGTCTTGCCTGTTAAAATAAAAATATAGATCACATAATGATAAAGATCTATAGTGTGGACATAAATCATGGCATGAACATGTGACTGTGTCGTGATCATGAAGGATCATTATTTAATATGAGTGGATAACAAGTTAGGTATCTAAACGGTATCAAGGAGAAAAGTAATCTGGGAGCAGATCATAAGGAGATAATGACCGTGTAATCTAATAATTCGTCCAATCTTCGTGGGGTCACTTATGTTGCTTTGCCGATCCACTAACAAACTATCTGCTTTCTTAAAAGTTCCTCACACAATAAACTCACAAAGTTTGCATCCCAGAGTGGTCTCATGCGGTGCGTTTAACCTCTTCCCATCATGTATGAATACACTCGAAATTAGTTTGATAATCGATGAGCAAAATAATTAGTTTTGACAAAAATAAATAATTGAACAATAGAACGAAATTTCAGCTGGTCACCGCGGCTTCCCGGAAGATCGCAAAACGATGGAGGGACAGCTGTACTTTAGCCTCCTAAGAATGAGGACTTTCTTAAACGAACGGATCACAAGATCTAAGAAAAGAAGAAGAAGAAGGAGAAATAATTGACGTAATATAATATTCGCTTTCATTTCTTTGTCAATTTTAGGGGATTTCCTCAGAGCTTCTTTAGTTTTCAATGAGGTTGATTTGTATTTATTATTCGTATGATGATTTTGTTGTTTGTTGATCGCTACGATGAACACTGCGACGCAGATTTTCCAAGAACTCATTCGACTAAAATTCACATACCTGTGTGTTTTATTTTTCCAAAAGAATTGACAATAACTGAAGCGCATCTGAATTCATTATACTTATATTTGCTTTGCCACACTTGAATAGGTATAAAACATGATCATTGCTAGATAGTCTAAATTGTTCATCTAATCTTCATTCACTCAGGCTGAAATTCAAGGACTTGGATTTCGATAATAAGATTTCACGGATCTATGCCTTCACCACAATTGATACCACCGACCTCGGTGGTGAAGTTATGAATAGACTTGACTTTCATGTACAAGGTCCAGGTTTTATTTCCGGCTAGGTCAATAAATTGGTTATTAGAAAATTTTCAAATTCACAGTAAAAATCCACCTTAGCAGAATGAATACGGACCGAAATCCATTACCCTATAGAATTGTCATAACTGAAGGATTTGTGATGCATTTTCTATTATCTCATGGTATGTACAGTAAACTTCGTATTAAAGTTTCGTTATTTCGATTTGTACAATGCTATTACTAGACTAAGTTTCGTCCTTTAGCGATATTCAGTTCGTATTACCTCTTTCCATGCCATTACTAACGTTCTGATTTTGGCATTGCCGCGCTTCGATTTCATTAATAGGAGCGGTGAATAAAAGATTATGTATAGGACTGAAATATATGACAATATGAAGAAACCTTAGCCAATAGGACCCCAGTTAAGATTAAGATTCGCGGTGAGAAAATTGATCTTAATCCATTAATATCAATAGAGCTCCATCACATCTCAGCAAGACGCGTTTATATTCAACTATAAATAAATTGACTTGTCATCTTCTAATAAAATAATAACAAGATTGCTATACCTACATTACTATTAGATGAACTGAAGTCGCGGTTCATCCAAGAGCACATTAGTTGACCGATACTACGTTTGTCTGATCTCTCCAGCAGACCAAGAGGTGGAAATGAATCGTAAGAAAAAACATCGACTTTACTAATGCAGCAAGAATTGAAATGGCGATACCAAGAAACATCGATTTCATTGAAACAGTCACTGATGTGGTTGTAATTGGATCGTGCATATATTAATTGAATCCTTGGCACTTCTATGTGTTGGCATGTGGATCGTCAAGGAGCTAAGCTGCCAGAATATTCTTGATTTGTGTAAACATCATAAACATGTATTTTTCGAATTATGTTCACGGAAGGGGATAAATGGAGTAGGCACTAGAAGTTCCAAATTAATTCGATGGTATTATGAAAGATTTGTCATCTCGGTTCAATATCCAATTTCATATTTAACAAGTAACAAATTTAATAACATTATAGCTTCACACGTATTCCATTTTCTTCCATTACAATGTGGTATTATTTATTAGGAAGTAGGAAATGTGGATTCAGAAGTACCTTATTCATATAGGTTACTCATTATTTATTTAATGTGCATAATTTATATAACTCAAATACCAAAAAAAAGGAACCCTAAAAGTTAATCCTGGTGAATCATTTTGGACGATAGCACTGAAGTCACTATTTTCCAGCCTGAAAATTGACTGAAGTCGGAGATACTCTTATTTATTGTGCCCGGTTCGAAATAGCATCAGTGAGTTTGGAACTCTACATTTTCTCATGAAGAACGGTAGGAGCGAAACATCAGCTGTAAAAAGACAGATCAGTTTAAAAACATGACAAGAAGAAAATAATGGATTAATTGACTGGAATTGGATAAGAGGTTGTGCATTGTATTCACAACAGTCGTATCTATACTCGCACAGCCAGCTACGGCCAATGGCGACCTTTGATTTCATGGTTGAATAGACACACTAGCAGCTAGCGAGACGATGCCGACTCGTGGCGAATTTGGAATACTTACTCGTATCTACAGTAATAATAAAATGTTTTTATATTAAATAATACCCAGGGACGGTGGACCTTGATAATAAGTTAATCATTGTGTGAAACTATACTTGCTATAACTAATATAATTATTACTACCTATAAGGTAGACGTCTTATACATAATATTATGGACATAACATAAATTTGAATTAATCATACGTGGTCAATAACTATTATTAATAGTTTGATCTAGAAGCACCGGATCAAAATTGATATTTTATTATCATAATTAGATCTTTCTTGAGCTTTACCTTGAATTTAATCAAGGACACTCGGACCACGGCATGATTTATGAAGTTGTCCCCTATGTTATGTATGTGTGATAAATGTATAAACGCAATGAAAAAGCTCAGTTAGGCACATCGACAGAGGTAAGAATGAAAACCAATTAATTAAAGTGATGACATTATCTGCTATGATATAGACTCCGCTTCCATCTGAAGAGAAAAACTGAAGACCGATTGGAGTACAGAAGGAGAGATGCAGGGCTTTACTATACTGACAAATCCTTAGGATTGATGCATCACAAGTAGACAAAATGTTTTCCAGAATTCCCGTCATAACCACGCAAAGGGTGCGTGGTTATCACAGGGATTTATAACTATGTGTTTATGTATGTATTTGTCTTTATGCTTAGTTTAAAAATGATCTTCCAACATATTGTACAAAACGGTCTATATATAATCTGTCGATCTGAATATTTTATAGCGTTTATTGGAATTCGTGTGTGTTATAAATCACGGTTAGTGTTTCGTAATTATTATTGGCAGGTAAAATCAAAATATTTCTGTATATAATTAACAGTTAAATGTGAAATAAACATCTAGGAAGTTACGAATATAAAAATTAATGTTACGTAATATTATAATTTGAAGTTTATATATGATTAGCCGGTATTTGATTCGTGTTAATTGTGTTGATATGTTGATCTTTATATAAAAAAACATATTTATCATGAAAAACTAATAATATAATATGCATATTAATTTCAGTATGATCAATAGTAAACGAAGGTATTTAAATAACATTACGATTCAGTATATAATAATATCCCGGTAGTGCCGTTTTTTAAGATGTTTTTTTATATCGCGCTTAAGTTCATTGCCAGATTGGTTGTAAACCTAGGTCGGTATGTCGTTCATCTCTGCGATCCAGCGATGGTTTCTCTTTCTACACAAACCTAACCCAATCCATGGAGTGGGGTTTACTTGAGCTTGAGAGACAGTGTACCATGCCCAAAGTTAAGAAATTTAGTCAAGTGATTTTTTTTTATTCGTGTGTTAATTTGCTATCGATTTGGATGTACAAATTTAAAAATGACGGGTTTAATATCGTTTTCCAAAATGGCATATTTTTTTATCGTTTCTTTGTTTACGAAAAAATTCCGAGTTTAAGAAACCAGAAAATATACATGAGAAACTGTATGGATGTAGTCAATGCGTTTGATGCAAGGGTCCTTAAGTGTGGCAGTCGTTCGTCTTTGCCTACCTCGACAGGGATGTGGCGTGATTATATAATAGTTTGCATTGTGGCTTGTGTAAAATTAACACAAAAAATAGTAAATAAAAACGCGTTTTATAGCATATTTTATGATTTCCTTATCGTACATCTAACTAAATTAAGAGAAAATTCATTTTGGTTCTGATACTACTCTTCTACTTCTCCCTATTCCGTTCCTCAAACGAACACAGGGATGTGATGTCACAAGACTCCATCATTTTGAGCAGTTTTGCTGTAGGTGATTATTTAGATAGGTTCAACAACACTTCCAACTGCATTTTAAAGATCTTTTAATTTGTTAATGGATTGGTATGAATGAAAAGTGATCGAAAATAAAACAAAATTAGGGGGATATCTTCTCTATACCTTTGTGGAGATCCATTAACGAAATAGGCGGCTCTAATGTATAGAATTATTCCAATTTGTTTTTTAACACCCGCCCTTGGAGATGACTTTGGTCAACTTAGGTTGAATGGCCAAACCAATTGAGCAAATATCACTTGAAATATTCATATAATGGTTTAAAAATGTTTCACATAATATAAGTATGGAGCTAGTGAAGATGAATTCATATGTCAATAGTTGCTTATTTACATATTGCGATAAAAATTGTTGCCCCATATAGTATAAGAAATCAGCAGCTTTCGTACATACTTATTCGGAATTTGATATATCTTATAGTTGTCTCACATATAGGTATGATCTATATTATTACGATTTACAATTACAATATTATAGGGTTTACCAATTAAATTATTTTTTTGGGGATTTCTTTTATTTTGAATATTATTCCTTGTCCTCCATCCCATCCACCTATTTATTTATATATGTATTTTTATGTAGGTATAAATATTATATTTATTTTTATTTTTTATATTTATTTATAGATCAAATAATGTCACAAGTGGTTGGTTGGCAGACATTGCCTACGGCAATAAACCCGCCATTTGAAATAAACATTTTGTCATTTTTTTTTATTTATTTGTTATTCTGTAATAAAATAATATACAGCATTCATATATCTATAACCTATTACTTGTAAGAGTCGTAATGAAAAAATGAAAGTAAAAGTAATTCAAGATAATTTTAATACCTACATTTATTATGGTAATCTTTTCACGTGAGATTATCTATGCAATAATGATATAAAATTACAGTCCAAAAATATCTACAGCTTTTATTCTATACCATGTAACGTAAAAATGATACGAGTGGTATAACTCTTTATTGGTTGATAAACTAATAAAATAACGTTTATCTCGTTAAGGGCTTGGCACCAAGAATGACGTTACAGTCTTTTCCCACGGCATTAAGGTTCAAAATCGCGTGACAATCGCATGATAAAATGGTAAAAATAGCCTTTTTTTCCTTTTTTTGGGGTTAATTTTGAGTCTATCAAAAAACATATACCTAGGTACGGTTATTCCCTAGATTTTAATGCATATTATCTGTACAAGTTAAAAAAATTACTACGCGACTTTCGGAAACGAGTAACCGTCTTTCGGAAAAAAGATCAGAGGTGTTTTTCAATTATTTTTTTGAGGAATCCATACAAGATATAAAAAATCCTTTATGGTTATTCCCTAGATAAATGTTCAATGCATCTACCCTATTTTGTTCCAGAGCATATTTAGTAACGGATGTCGAGATAGAAGGTCTCCCGTTTTTAGAAATTTTTGAAATGTCGGTATGCATACTCTTATTGCATATATTGCAGGTATAGGTATCTCAGTTATTTTTACAAGTGGTTGGGTTGGGTCTATCATATCATAACAGAATTATCTTATTATTATTGTTATATTAAGAGCCAGAGGCTAAATTTGCATTATTAATACTTCAACAGCTTGGAAGGTACAATGCTCTATTGTATATGCCAATATTGCCAACAATGCGAAGTTTTTAATTTTAATGAAGTCTTAACAAACTTCGCGCAATTTGGATTGACTGTAAATATTGCGATATTTCTATATAAGCTTAGCTTTGATAAACAAAATACTTATTATGTTGTTTTACATATTTTTTCCTTCTGTCCTACGAAGTCTAGTAGATTCTCAGTTATTTACAGAATTAGACTAATAAATATTAATTTTAGAGTGTGTATATTCACAAATTAAAGCATTTTTATATGAAAATTAAAACAGTGTTTTTTAAGTACATCTTCGATGCTGTAAATATACTACGTATATTTATTATGATTGGTTCATGTCGATTATCGAAACACTGGCAGATATTAGTATTTACTAATTACCGATTGAATTATTGGCTGCACATCAAAACCGTCGAATGATTTTGAAGAATATTCGCAGCTCCTCAAAACTTGAACAAAACACATTGAATACTTTATCTAATAGATTAATTTACAACTGAAAATTCTGCATAATATGATGTCACTTTCAATACAAAATCCGATACAATTAACATACAGGTTACATTATAGATGACGTGGGTAAGTGTGTATTAAAATTCTACTATTTTCCTCAATGATTTTGCATTTTCAGCTTAATGCATCCATTATGCAGTAGATTATACACCAAACATTAACGACATTAGTTATGACCCGTAAAATATTACGAAATTTTTCCTTATCTCCACGGCGAAAACACTTATCTAATATTTTGTGCCCGTAAAACTATTTATAGGTAGTTTGCATTTTATAAGTTGTGTGCATATTGTTATCCTTAGGCTGGCCACACACGTCCCGAAGTTCAGTTCCGGAATCGACCGTTTTGCAAAAAAGTTCCGATCAAAACCTCTCTCTGAATTCAGCGTCACCCCGATTTTAAATTCAGAAAGAGGTTTTGGTCGGAACCTTTTTGCAAAACGGTCGATTCCGGAACTGAAATTCGGGACGTTTGTGGCCAGCCTTAGTTTCTGGAGCAATGAAATCAGAGTGTAAAAGGAATGACACGAATGCGAAGAGTTGATTGTGATCTTGTTGGAAAAAAATATTTCGCGAATGGCGGGTTTATTCCCGTACGCAATATCTGCCAACCTACCACTTGTGACATTCATTTGATATACAAAATACATACATACAAGTGTATGAAAAAGAAGAAAAAAATATACGATATTTGTAACTACATAAAAATACATATATAAATAAATAAGTGGACGGGATGAAGGACAAGGAAGGAGTTCATAGTTTGTTGCCTGCAGAATGTAATGATACCAATTAGTTCGCAAAATGTGGAAATTAGCAAACGATACCTTTGCTGGTTTTCGAATTGCTAAAGTTATAGCTTTGATGTATCTAATACAAAATTCATTAAAACATGAGTATTTGGTTCTGTATTAAAATAAAATAAAATAAATAGAGTTACAGAGGATGTACACAAATCCCAATATTTGTTCACAAGTTACATAGTGAAGTAGTATAAAAACAAAACGAACATGTAATACACATGTAAGTAAGCAACAGTAACGTGACAACATAAATACCTATACAGTATAACTCTAGGTAATATGTATACAACACGTTAAGTAAACTTTCTATTTCTCTCCGATTCGTACAGTTGAATGATAGTAAATATAGTAAGTCATACAAGTATTATTCAAAGCAGTATCGAATATCTGCTCATTAGCTTGTTAAAATTAATCATATGAGTATATCAAAAAATTTGTCCTACAGGGTAATTTTTTTGAAGGCTTTTTCTTAGCTTCACTTGTAATTTCCCGATCTTCTGGAGCTTTCTTTTTAATTTTTTCCATTGTCACACTCTTTTAGGGAATACATCTGCTGCTGAGTAATGTGTATATATTTTCACATTTGGTACATAAAATTATATCTACGTCCCGCACCCACTCGTCGCTGGTTACCCAGATTGTGAAAATCGTGATAGTATAAAAAGATCTCATTTGAATGAAGTGACGTTGTCTAAATAACATCGCATACAGATATATTAAAATAACTAATGATTTGATTTGCCCCAACCATTGCAGTGAATTGCATTATGAGAATTGAGAAAGTTCCAATAACTAAATGAAAGGTGCATATTGTTATCAAAAGAAATGACTAAAATCATAATGATTATAATTCGTATGAGTTATGAATGTAGTTTGTTAATTTGGTTGCAGTTGTATTAGTCCGAGAGCCCGCTGCTTAATTTATGACGTATCTGTTTTTTGATCGAAATGTGGTATAAACGATAGCTTACCAATAGGGTATTACATCGCGCTAGGGTTGCCTATCAAAATCTTGCCGCAACCCCCCCTGCCCCCCCCGAAAAGGTCCCTCTTCGCGGTTTTTCGCATTTTATAGGAATATGGTAAGAGATAGGAGAAAGTAGTCAATGACAAAAATAATCCTTGCTAAATTTTCTACAAAAAACGTTAAGTCAATTTTTTCATAGGACTAGTAGTTTACCCGTAATGGCCGGTCAAAAAACAGGATATTTTTTGATAAAATAAAAAAAAAAAGTTTGATTTTTTTTCTTTCACATTTTTCCACCCATTATTACTAACATTTTATGGAAAAAAAAATTTGGCCTGCGGCGCTATATCACTGGTTATTTTATGAAAAACTAAATTTTAAGAAATTTCGTCACTGAGTTTTATTGTAATAACTCCGAAATTATTAGATGTATGAACATAATTTATAGCTCGTTTTGTAGCTAAGACTATGGTAATTAATTCGTTCTCTGACTATTTTCCTGTAGCTCTTATCAATTTTCAACCAATTTAGTTTAAATACATTTTTTTTGTATTTTAAATTAATTTCGGTTTTGGACCGGCCATTGCGGGTAAACTGCTAGTTCTACGAAAAAATTGAATTAACATTTTTTGTAGACAATTTAGCAAGGATTATTTTTGTCATTGACTACTTTCTCCTATCTCTTAGCATATTCCTATAAAATGCGAAAAAGCGCGAAGAGGGACCTTTTCGGGGGGGGCAGGGGGGGTTGCGGCAAGATTTTGATAGGCAACCCTAGTGCGATGTAATACCCTATTGGTAAGCTATCATTTATACCACATTTCGATCAAAAAACAGATACGTCATAAATTAAGCAGCGGGCTCTTGGACTATATAGGTGAGTATTTTATTATTCAGTCCAAGTATCAATTAAATAGTAATTAAAATATTAAGCAAATAATTTCATTGTAATGTCTTGTGTAACAAAGCTAACGGAACAAATTCCTATGATTAGTAAACAAATTCACATTATTACTCTATAATAACTTATTTGTGTATGGTGAAACTCAAATACATTCTGATAAGGCCATGTATCCGTGGTATAATATGAGTACCTTCCTATCTATACCTACTGTTATTTGATTTTTTTCATTTGAAAAGGATAAGGAGGCAATCACACGTGAAGGGTTTTTAGTTCCAAATTATGTTTTACGAGAACAGAAGAGATTCAGTAAAACAACGAGTCACCGTAACATATGTATAAAGAACAAAATATAAGTACCTAAATAGTAAATCCTTATGTCATAAATTAGGTTTTTTAATTACTAGAGCATGCACGATATATTTCCCTTAATCAACACAACAGTATAAAATAATAGAACGCACATTCCACCAAAAATCACAATATTTCACAAAAGCGATGAATTGATACCTACTTTTAAATAGGCACCTACATCCGAATATTTAGAAAACTAACAAACAAAATGAGCACTGAGTTATCTGTAGGGTAGGTAATTTCTATATTTATCAGTTTTGATGGTTTATAAATACTGATAATTAATATGCACTTAACTAGTTAAATTTTGTTTTCTAATTCCATCTTCCATTTTCCTTGTTTCAGGCTTTTCAAGACGCAATCACAATAACAGGAACTAAAGGATTATTCGGAGAGTTGAACGCGTTGCATTACGAGAATTGGAACACGTTACAAGAATATTAAAATGTGTTTACTTCGTTGTCTATCATTATATCATCAATCGCGCAAATAGTATTGATAGTATCATCGGAAATCACAACAAACCGTACCTACAATTAATAATGGACGTTCAATACCAATATAACAGTGAGCCGGCGGATTGCACAGGTATCGGACTCGCTTGCCGCTAGACGTTATACACTTTAAAATAAATTATTAAAATTTTCATATAAAATTCAGTATAAAACTACAACACTTGACTAACAAATCGTTAAATTCAATCGCTGTTTGGTAATACATATATAATATGTTATTATAGTTAGTTGTCTTGCCCCGTCAAGTGGTTTGCATTGGAATAGGTTTGTTCTTAATAATGTGATATGTTGTATTATTATATAGGTACTACAACTACATGTTGCTGATAGCATTATAAGCAACAAGAGCCGCGATTCTAGGTACTACTACTACAACTCCGATAACTCTTTCTTGGCTTTGCCTACAGAGGCAGTTTGTTTGAGACGTTTAGACGCCTCGCATCGCGCGCCTCTGTATTTCATGCGGTGAAAATCGGAGGAAAACATTCATAATAATAATATAAACATAAGCACGTGTGTTTCTGTGACATTTATCAACATCGGTACACAACAGAGTAGTACTACTGTGTAACAGTGTTGTGAATTAAGTAATTAATTAAACTAAGTCAACCGTATGTCTGCATTGTGTTTACAAAACATAAGAATTTGCATTTGAAATTGTTTATATAAATAAGTAATATTATTATCGCATATGTTGAAAAAAAGTGAAGGTGAATTATAATAATAACAGAACCTTTTATTTTTATAGGATTGTTTTGTATTAACTTCTAACTGTTTGTTTGTAACAGATGTCGTTAATTATTGAACGTGTGATTTTTGACAGTTGCACAATAATAAAATGATACTAGATTTCACGGCAGTCAGGTGACGACACACGTGTCAGAAAGATAATTTCGTGTTAAGTGTTATGTTGTTATTGTTTTTATTATATTGTTGACGTGGTGCCACAACAGCAAACATGTTGAATTGTACGGATTTGGAGTGCATCTTGCACCACCATCATTACTATGCACATCTTCATCATATGCAACATCACCTTGAGAAGGCACAAGATCAAGGTAAGAAATCATTTTATGATTAATATTAATACATTTTATATTATAATTAAAAATTAACTAAAATTTAATTTATAAAATTTATAGATCCCTTCATTTTCTTCTTGTTGTACTATTTATTTATCAATTATCTCATCCATCATCTGTTGCATCCACAAGAAAGCATTGCATTCATCAACATGGTTTTGTTTTTCATTTTTATGTACGCAGATAGTCCCGATTTTTTATATCTAGTAAGAAGCAGCATTGATCTTGTATCAAATTTAGGTAAACACGGATTATTTATCAAAGATATCAATCAATGTTTTATTTATCATCGACATGCGCGTCAGATTACAGATTCCATATTTGTCAATCAATTGTCATAAGTAGATACATATGTACTTCTTTAAAAATAAAAAAAAAACGGGAACACTTATACGATGCTAAACCTAATTATTAGGTTACTTCAATTTTCTGCTACATTAAATTTAGTGATAATTCATAAAATCAATCATTCAGCCTCAGTCTCAAGGTGGAATAACAGATGTCTAATGCAGATGAAATCAAAAAGTATTATTTAACCATTACACATTGACGGACTTGTTGCAATGGTATAATTTACATAATTATTATAGAGCATCATTATCTTCTCATTATTGACACGCATCCTAGGATGCACCAAGGCAGATCTTCTGTCTGATGATATTGTCTCATAAAGAATGTTCATGAACGAGAAACAATTTTCATTCATTACATCTCTGATTCCTTCAAAGAAGATATAATGCTGTCATTGATGAATAAATTAGGTAATATTTAGGAAGATTTAGGAATCTGTGCATTAAACAATACCTACAATAGATATATTTTACTATCTGATTCTGTTCTATCTGTTCGGAAACAACCATTGAACCGGAATATTTAAGCTTTAGTATATCGACATAACGTTTTTCCGTTGTTGGTCGAGCGGTCTGAAAGTTGCCCAAAAAACAATATTTTCTATAACGTGACAAAAGTATTCTGTATGCTAGCATACGAGTATTTATAGTTAAGGTGCTAAATGCTGTCACTCGGTTTCGGCGCCATAAATACTGAGAGGATCGTCTTGAAACTGCAGACAGTGATGGATGAAAGTATGAACTACAGATGGTCTGTTTTGGGATTACAATATTTGGAAATTCCTTAAACAAAATAGAATTCCATAAGTACTCCTGAAATTTACGGGAATTAAGGATTATCTGTCCAGCTTTTGAGATGTAAAAGTGTAATTTTTCCAAAATATTGTTAAGTACAAAATACTTAACAATAACAACTTGGCTGTCGTACATTTTTTAATTTGTTCCCAGGCTCCTTTCTAAAAAGATAAAATTCACATTATCGCTTACGTTATTCTTATTTCGCGCTAACATTCTCATACAAAATTTGAAAAAGTTGAAGTGAAAATATTATAGTGCATATATAGGCCCTCAAGCTATATTTCATAGCGATTATAATATGAAATAATCATCAGCTTATCTGAATTAAACGTTGCATATTGAGTGGAATTTCCTCACTTTCATCATTGGATTTTATGCCTATTTTACATACGTACTTTGGTCATGAAAAGGTACTTATGTTTTTAAAAATTATCAATGGTTATAGTTATCTATACGTGTTCCACGTTCATATTAAAAGTGCTTTGTTTTTAATTGTTATTTAGTTAAGTATCTATTTATTGTTCAAGTCTAAATGAACCGAGTTTATATTATATATATGTAGATTGTAGGTATACCTATCCATTTCTAATTGCAATCATTCATACATTGAAGAAGAGTAATATGTTAGAAACAAGGTCATTGGTTTATGGTCTTATTCTGACCCGGTGACATATTTCTCGTGAAATCTACTTAATGTATCCAATGCCGGATTAATTACAACAAAAGCCATCACACATTATTATCAAAACCATGGTTTTGATTAGTTTTGGATATTCTTCTTCTTTCTCTTCTTCCTATTCCCATATTTATTTGGGGTCGGCTCTCCTTGTTATCCTTCTCCAGGCTCCTCTATCCTGAGTCGTCACATCCCGCAGACGGGTATCCTCCATCTCCTTCCTCAAATTATTCCACCACGTAGCGCTAGGTCGACCTCTGCCTCGCCTTCCCTCCGGCAGCTTTAGTGCTGTGTGTACTGCATGGTTTTCATGCCTCATTACATGGCCGTACCAGCGCAATCTGGTCTCCTTTAGTTTTTCAGTTATTGGGACCACCTTGAAACTACCCCTGACATGTTCATTCCTCACTTTATCCATCCTTGTTACACCCCCAGCCCACCTGAGCATCTTCATCTCATTTGTATGTAATCTTTGTTCGTGTGTCTTCTTCATCGTCCAGCACTCAGAGCTGTAAATCATTGCTGGTCTTACCGCTGTCTTGTATACCTTTCCCTTAACCTTTATTGGCATACGCTTGTCACACAAAACTCCAGTGAGAGATCTCCATTTCTGCCAGGCCACGCCGGTTCTGTGAGTGACATCTGCATCGACATTTGCATCTGCAGTGAGCATTGAACCCAGGTATTTAAACTGCTTTACTTCAGGTAGCTTTGTTCCGTCAATGTATATCGGTTGTTCTGGTTCTACTTTGTTACTGTACCTGCATTTCATATATTCCGTCTTGCTTCGACTGATGCGCAGTCCATTTCTTTCCAGTGCCGCAACCCACTGCGATAGTGTGCACTGTAGTTCTTGTTGAGTCTTCGCTGCGATTGCTATGTCATCCGCATACAGTAGGCTCCAGGGTAATTCACATTGAATATCCTTAGTTAGATAGTCCATGACCAGATTGAAAAGGAACGGGCTAAGCACTGAACCTTGATGGACTCCTACTTTCACTTCAAATGCCTCGCTCATTCCAGCTAGACTTTTGACCTGGGTACTGATGTTATAGTATAGGTCCTGAATGATTGATATGTACTGTTCAGGAATTTGTCTATAAAAATCTAATTCGAATATAGTCTATAAAAATCTAATTCGATTACCAAGGAGAAATAGAAATAGTTTTGAAACAACCACAAAACAATGGAGATGAAAAAACTTGCGCGTGCTTTTCTAGAAAATTAGATAACACTCAAAAATAAAAAGCTCTATAATTCATTTTATTTCTAAAAAGGTGAAATTACGATATGGGGTCTATTTTGGGCACCAAAAAGATGCATCCCGTTGCCTCAGAAAAGACTCTTTCTAGTAAGACAGAGTCACTGTTATATCGTTATAGATCATTCATGAACTGTTGGGAGTCCCTGTCCCATTTTGCTGATCTATTTTACTAAGCTTATGGTGGAAAATACATTGTAATTATAAGTGTTAGTTGGACAATAGGTTTGTATTCAATATATTTATTATGTTATGCAAGTAGATGGTCCGATTTCTATCCGCTTTTTGCAACATTTCTTGCAAAAGTAAACAACTAGTGCAAATTTAGAATCTTTAATTAATGTAATAATTGCGAGTAATTAATTACGAGTATCTACCAGGCGCGAAGGTACCTAAGAACATGATTCCCATCGAGTTACCTTTTGGATAAAATGATAGGCATAATAGTGTCTGATCTGACGTAATCCAATAAAAATTTTAGCCCTGGCTTCTCTTCTGCAGAAATCCACTCTTCGCCACTGGTACAATACATGGAATAGTTTATCAATGAGTCTTCATGTTTACATTGCGATTAATCTGATCAATCCGTGATTTCATCTTGCATGTGGGATAATTAAATGTTTTAAGTGAAATACCTAGAAGTATAAGTATAAGTAAGTAACATATCAAGACATAAATATTTTTCATATCCATTTTACTAGGCGTTAAGTTGAATAAATATAGAATATAGACGTTTTACAGATTAGATTTTGCAGATCTTATCACCCAACGGGTAATTCAAAATTTGCATAAAAACTTCTCAAAAAAAGTAATACTTCATTGTAGAATCACAAAATTTGTGTGAAAGTTAGGTACAAACATCTTCTAAAAAACATTATGATAAAATATATTCTTAAAATTTGTTTGTCTTGTAACCTACATGCTTCCTAAAGAATCACCAAATTTCAAAAAAAGTTTCGATTTTCCAAAATTTTTATACACCCATTTCTTTACGTAAAACATTTAAATATGTACATTTAGATGATGTATAACAAATGGTGATTTTAACAAAAATATATAGTAAGTACCTGTTCATAAATTTTTGGGTGTCACTAAACCTAGTTTCAACGATCGAAGTGAGTTTTCGCTGTACCAAAAAACTAGTTTAATATTCCTGACAACAACGTCCCAAAAGGTCCTTCAGGATTTTATAAGAAATAGAAATAAGTATTTATACACACATATGTTTATTTTAATTATTCCTTGACCATGTCTCACTCGTTATTACTGCACCGCATATCCACATACTTGTAATAAATAGTAAAGTCCGTAAGGTATTTTACTACAAGATTTTCTATCGTATTATTACGATCGCTTTACACATGTTCTCCATACACTCGGTATGTGTAACTGGTATGTTGAGACCAGGAAATGTCTATGGAGTATTATTCTATATGGATTTTACAATATTTACAAGGCGAATTCTCCATATTATAATAATATAATCCATACACGAAGACTTGTAATATAATGTTACATTCATGTTTTAATGTAACATATTTTTAGTTCATAAACTATTAGGTAGTTACTCAAACAAAAAGTCTTAAATTGTGGTGACTTGTTGCGAAATTAGCAATAGATAGGTATCTACGAGTACGTATACGAGATCTACGAATGTCTATTTTGGTATTCCTCTTTTTAATGCCAAATTTCCGTAACTGTGCGCACAGTGCACACGTTTCTCATTATGGGTACTGCTATTGGAAGCATTTTCTCGTCTTCAGCCATCTCTTCGTCATTGTTGGATGTAGGCATCCTCTGTATGATTCCATTTCCCTCTTCTTATCCCACAGTTCTGGGTGCCCATCTGTTAGTTCTGAGTCTAGCGATACAATTGGGCAATACTGTTCACAATATCAACTATTGTGGGAGAAAATATTTTAGAAATACCCACAAGACATTTTTTTTAAATGAATCTGGGTTTATTGAAATAAACCCAAGTACATCTTTGTACACTTCACAGAAAGTTTAAAAGCTTGTGTTGTGAAGTGGAGTAAGTCGGGGATTGAACCCACGCCCAGAAGAAAGTATGATATAATATAAAATTTAAAGTAAGAAATAGAAGAAACTATCGGACGATATCCTACAATTCCCTCCTCCCCATTTCAAAATGAAAAGCTGACCCCGGAACGGTTACTTCCGGGTAATAAAGAAGACTAGGTGTATCACGAAAATGATCCTTTATGTGGGTTTTAGGTTTTCGAAAACTTTATGCAGTTTCCGAGAAAATTGATACCGGTGCTTGAAACCTGTATCTATGTAATGTAATAAAATATAATTGTACTATGGTACCTACGAATGGTTGCATGTAAAAAACACTTCACTGTAGACTTTGTCAAGTATTTTTGTACGTTTTTTTTTCAATCAGGCTTATCTGCTGCAAAATTCAACAGGTATACCTAACAATCTATACATTTGGCTTTGACAGCAATCAATGATCTCAGAATTGATTAAAAAAACAAGTGACATTGTCAAGTTGTGTCTGGATTATAATTGTCTATATTTGCCCCACAAAAACTAGTTTAGCAGTGGTTACAGAATATATTTCATACCTACATAACAATTTGATGTTGTGGAACAGGTGTCCTTTGACCGGGTTAGACCACCACGGCCACCAAATCCTACAGCTGGACTTGGGAGTGAGAAATACAGAGAAAGGTAAGACTCACCGTTTCCTCAGGGGGTAGGTTTCCACCTTCCAGGGGTTTATCTCGATGAGAGGCCTGGCCAAGACCCCACGCGCTTCCCCAACCCGGAATCTAGGTCGTGACGGTCGGGGGCGTGCTTCCCTTGCCCAAACCCCTCAGCGGTGCGGCTAGAAATTAGAACACGATTTGCAAATTTGATACACTTTAATAATTATATCGGAACATGCTTTACATATAACAAGAGTTGGCTTTAAGAAAAATAAAAATTACACTATACATTCGTGTATCTATGAAACTTATCTCCCGGTATGGCGCTTTATGACTTTTGATCTTGATTGTGGCCAGCGTTCACCCTTAATTTTGGCGAGACGTTATAATAATACAAAATGAATCCGACCTGATATGATTTGGGTCCTTCTTTATGTGTCCTTCGTCAAGGTTATTTATTGGATTCTGATACTTCCTTCCTTCTCAGTTGGTTGGTTTTAGACAATATGTCCTTCATGTAAATGTCACCTTATACTTGTTTGCTGAAAATGGTTTCAAGGTTCACTGACTCTATTGATCACAAAATGTACTGTTGTCGGCAATTAACCGACTGTTAGCTTCAGATTCTCGCTTCCTCGAGATTTAATATTTATTTAAATATATTCTGGGCTTAGCCCTCTGCTCAATCCAGAGCGTATATAAAAAACTGACCGCTTCCGTTGACCCACGGAAAAGAATGCCGCTCTCGTGTCTTCTGAGTTTCTTCGCTTGTATCATATCTCCCGTCTTATTGGTTGACAGTTTAATTGTTGCAAGTACGTTCGCCTATTTCATAGTCATGCGACAGAGGCGTCGCTAGGGTTTATTGCCCACAACTAATTAACTAATTATTATTTTTTTAATAATATATTTTCATTAAATCGGAATCGGGCGCGCTTCCCTACCCAAAAGATCCGTTCCAATTCCCGCTCCGCCCCGCTAAAAAAAATTTTGCGAAGCGAGATTTTTTTTTTTTAAGTTACACTTAAACGATTTGGACATGGAGACACAAAAAGAAAACTAAATTAAACCAAATTACTAGGCGACGGTTGGTGTAGGGAAACGCTCGGTACTCCGATAAAAATCACAATGTAGCATGTTCCGGACTTAAATTCTAATACACTTTCTTTTCTAAAATAATTGAAATAATTGGGGTTGAAACGACAATCTATCCCATAAGCTAACTCTAAACCTAACTAACTTACATACTAACTATATACATTTACAGGTTTTTGTCGTGAAGACCATTGCCTTCTTTCTATATTCATTATCAGTTGCAATATAAATTGGATCAGTCTGATCTCCCTTGATTTAATAATTACATTAAAACATGTTATTTGAAAATAAAATTTAATTACAACATAGCAATTGCATTCATACTAGATTTTTCTACATTAAGAAAAAAATGTTAAAGAGAATTCAAAAGAAAGGAGCTGTACTTACATGCTCCATTGTACAAGTATTCATCATTGTTATAGCCTGAAGGGCGCAACATTAAAAACAAAAGAATAATAATAATGAAATAAAAATTATAAAAAAAAAACCTTTTTTTTTTTTTTTTCTTTTTCCACTGGTCTCGAATATGTACATACAAATAATAATTCAAAATTGATTCGCAACAAGGTGCTTTCTTTATAAGAAAACTCAGAGAAAATTTTACATATCTCAGCACTATATTTCTAAATAATCTACACTGATTACCTAATATAAATCCTAACACTAGTACAAGCTAGCTGTTGTACACTTCGCGACCTCGCAACCGCGCGATCAACAAAACAAAAAAAATCATATTCGATTTTTATCTGGCCTGACACCGGCCCTTAAAATTTTCCGAAATAATACCATTTTCGAAACATTTATTTCTGTTGTACAAAACATAATATCGATGCTCAGTCAAGTATTTTAGCTCTCAACACGTTTTTTTTTTTTATGAGATGTTAATATTGATCTCATTTTACTACGAAACTCGCTTATAAGTTTCGCTTACTGTTTAAAGTAAACAGTTTATTTCCCCACGATCATCTACTTTTTATTCCAATCATCATGCATTCAATATCACATACCTCATCATACATTAGTTATCTTGAATTAACTCATTTGTCCTCATTCATAGCCATACATTAATCTCCATACAATTAATTCAAGATTGGATCGATACTATAACCCTTGATTGAGTATCGTCGACCAATATTAATTGTCCGTAGACAAAAAGGCTGGATGCGACTGTACATATACTCGATCGTGTAATTTCCCGGGACATTCGTCCTATTTTTTTTTCTATTCACAACAGGCGTGTGAGGGCCTGTTATACTCCTTTTTATGTGTCGGTTAAATGCCGACAATGTTAAGAGCCTGGGATACCTGACTGAGTTTTACTTAAATCTGTAAAATTCTTTCCTTTATTTTTTTTTTCCTTTTAAACGTCGCGTTTTTGGATATCCTTGATATGATATCTGTTTATCGCGCTGGACTCGCAATCTTTGATGACGTATACTACGTCACTTACTTTTTCAATAACTTCGCCTTTCACGAATCTAGGCGCTAATTTTGTACTGTAATAGTCTATTGCACTAGACTGTTTAAAATTCTTTCTCCATATCTTGTCCCCTACATCGTACACTCGGGGTACTCTTCCCGAATTATAATATTGCGCGTTTTTCGTATACGCCCACCATAAATTTTCCTGAACTATGTCGAACAATGTATTTAAGTTTTCTAAGTTTTCCCTATACGCTTGTCTGTCCGAGTTCAGGTCGTTTTGACTCAGGATTACATTGTCATCTACATTTCCGAAAGTCGATCCGTTTAAAATAACTTCCCTACCTTTCATTAATAATGAGGGTGTATAACCCGAAGAGAAATTCACCGTATTGTTCATAACGCATTGTACTTTGTCGAGGTGATTATACCACGTGCGTTGATTTTGATCTGCATAAATTGCCAGTGTGTAACCGATTACCTTATTATACGGTTCAACTGTATTGTTTTGCGGGGTATACAAGGTGTTGTAAAAAATTTTCCGGACGCCATAACCGTATACGAGGTCCTTAAATGGTTTGGATATAAATTGTTTTCCATTGTCGCATACTAATATCTGGGGAACTCCTTCATGGAGGAAAATCTTATTTTCTAATATTTTATTAATCTCATTTGCCGTGGCTCTTCGTAGTCCAAAGACCCAGCAGTATTTAGTAAAGACGTCAACGATTGACAGAATGTGCATATGACCGCTTGAGGCCTTAGGAAGTGGACCGATTAGGTCTATAGACAGCATTTTCATTGGTCTATTGACTCTTTTTTGATTTGTTGAAATACCTAAGGGTGCTGTTGTACACGGTTTATAGGCTTTACATGTCTGACACTTTCTTATGAAATTCTTTACGTCTTGGAAAAGCTTGGGCCAATAGTATAATTGCTCTATTTTCTTATACGTTTTGAATGTCCCAGGGTGACCCTCCGCGTGATTTTCCTTTACAATTGATTCTCTTTGACTTTTCCGGGGGACGATTTTCCATGCGAATTCATCTAATAAGGGGTTATCTATTCTCGAATGTCTATATAACGTATCATTTTCGATCTGAAAGTTTGTGAATCTTTGGGGTTCGTTAGTACATCCGTTATAAATTCTTGTATACCAAGGGTCGTCGTCTTCGTGACTAGACAACTCGTTGATATTCGTATTCGAGCACGGGGGAATCCTAGATAATGCGTCAGGCACATTATGACATTTTCCTTTACGGTGTTCTACAGTGAATGAATACTGTGAAATTCGCGTTGCCCACCTCGCTAATTTTCCGCTTGGGTTGGATAATTTATTCAGAAACTGTAGAGACGCGTGATCCGTTATGATTTTAAATTGCATCCCGTCTATGTAAGGCCTATAATGCTCCAATGAATCCACGATTGCCAAAAGCTCGCGTTCCGTAACACCGTAGTTTTTCTCGTGTTTATTCAACGACCTTGAATAGTACCCTATTGCTTTTTCCACGCCGTCAAACTCTTGATGCAACGATGCTCCAATCTGGTGCATGCTAGCATCGGTATGCAGGATGAAAGGTTTCGAGAAGTCTGGGCACGCTAATACCGGCGCCGTAATCAGAGCGTTTTTCAATTCATTAAACGCCCTCTCCTGTTCGTCATGCCAATGGAACTTTGCTACCCCGTGCTTTACCTTGAGTATACTATTTAAGGGCGCTGATATTTCTGAGCAATTTTTTATCAGCTTTCTATAAAATCCTACCATACCCAGGAATGTGCGTAGTTGTTTCAAATTTTTCGGGCTCGGATAATCGTTAATACACTGTACTTTACCGGGATCTGGTCTTAAACCGTTGTTGTCTACAAGATAGCCTAGGTATTTTAATTCACTTTTACAAAATTCGCATTTTGATAATTTCACCGTCAAACCAGCGCTTTTCAACCTGTTTTTTACCTTGTGCAATAACTGTATATGGGATTGAAAATCTGAGGATAGTATTATAAGATCGTCTACATAGCAGAAAACATTATCGTCAAATTTAGGTCCAAAGAGGCTGTCCATCAATCTTTGAGTCTCATTTGCTGCATTACGCAACCCAAATGGCATGCGCGTGAAGGAGTACATTCCTCGGCCTTGAATCGCGAAAGCTGTCTTTTCCCGAGAGCTTTCCTCCAGAGGAATCTGCCAAAAAGCTTTCGACAAATCGACAGACGATATGTATTTTGCGTTTCTTAAGTTTGAAAGAATTTTATTAAGATTCGGCAAAGGGTAAGTGTCACGTTTGGTAACATCGTTTAATTTACGTGAGTCTAAACAAAATCTACCTGTTCCGTCCTTTTTTTGTACAATGAGCGTAGGACTAGACCATGGCGATTTACTTTCCGTTATTACTCCTAGTGCTAACATTTCATCAATTTCCTTGTTTAAAATATCCTGTTTTGCCGGCGATAATGGATAATTTCTCTGTTTTATTGGTGGGCCTGTGGTTTCTATGCGGTGTTCGATCAAATGGGTACAACCTAATCCTTTCCTCTCGAAAGAAATGTCCTCAAACTCCCTTTCTATTTCCTGTAACTCTTTTAGTTGTACTTCGGACAATCTTTCCCTTGGCTCTATTTTTCCTAATTCGAGTATGCTATCGGATTTTTCTGTGACTCTGTTTCTGGGGATATGTGGTTCTACATTGAACTGTATTAAAAAATCAATTCCGAGGATTACGTCCTGTTTGAGAGACGCTGAGACGTAAAACGGGACAATACGAGATATATCCGAGTAGTTTATAGGTAAGTTTAGGGTACCAATTATGTCGATGTTACTACCGTCGGCTGTAGATATGCCGTGGAGCGGACGCGATAATTTATGACCTTTTTCTAAAAATTTTTTTGCGATATTGACGTTCATTGCGCTTACCGAAGCGCCTGTGTCTAACAAACCTGTTATCACTTCTGAATCTATTGATATGCTTAAGTAGGGTCTGTTATCGGTAACGTTATGTACTAAATTAATGGATCTTTCTCTTAGCTGAGAATAAAAGTTGCTAACCTGACTGAGCCAGCGACGCCATTCATCGCGCCGTTGTTGAATTGACGGCTGGCTCGCTATTGGTTTTCCGAATTATGTTGGTTCGACCGTGCCTCGGTACATTCGATGTTGTTGACATGGTTTCTGGAATTGGATGGTGGACTACCTGTTTTCTGCCTATCTAACATTTTTTTATGCGCAAAGCAGTCCGCCTTATAATGACCAGCTTTCTTACAGTAGAAACAGGTTATGTCCTTTTTGGGTTTCTGTTCGTGACCACCAGACGGTCTACCGCTTGAATAATTATTCCGGTTTTTGGGTTGTTGGAATGCCTTCTGGTGCCAGCCTGAACTATATGTCGTATTGCTATAAGTGGGTCTTGATTGGCTGTCACCCGATGTCGATAGAGACTCAAACTTTTTGCACGTAAATGCCAGGTCGTCCGCCCCTTTGAATGAATTCGCTGCTAAGATGCTTGCGTACTTCTTATGCAGTCCGTGTACTATTATGTCTAACAATTCCCTTTCGGCGAAGGGCATGTGTAACTGTAGGTTACGCTCGCGCAATCTAACAATAAAGTTTCCCGCGGTTTCACCCACCTCTTGTCTAGCCGACATTATCTCTAATCTAATTTTGCGCTGTGCGTCCGGGCACTCGAACTGTCTGCGCAGAGAGCTCTCAAATGAATTCCAATCCGAATGTATTTCCACGGACCTGAACCAATTCAATGCCGTGTCCTTAAAAAATATTGGCATGAACCGCACCAGTTCATCCCTGTCGACCTCGAACACCCTTGCTAGCTCTGTTAACCTAGTTAAAAATTCGTTTGGGTCTGTGTTTCCGTTGTAAGATACTTCCCATCTAGAGGGGTCAACTGATTTTAATTTGAGTGTTGATTTTTTCTTTGGGTTCGTTGTTTTTTTTTTAGCCTTTGTTGTCCAGCTTGACCGTTTTGTGAGCTTCCCTTTGATGGGTATGGTGGAATGTTGTATTTCATTATCTGAGTCGTCATTTTGCGATTGAAATACCGATTCTGCGTTGCTTGCGCGCCTACTGGTGGCCTTTTTTTCCGTGTCTGACATTCTTAATAAGTTATTTAACCGTTAATACTGTTAAAGTAGAAGGAAGGACCAAAAAAAATTAACTCGGTTTTACTTTCTCAAATTTTAAAAAAATATGTGCCGTAGTGTGTCGGGTTGGTTCTAGTTATAAGTTATGAAACGTTCGTAATAATATTATCGTAGATAAGATTGGCAATATAACGTTACTATTTATATAGCTTTATATAGTAAGCGGTGTTTCGTTTCCAACGCCCCTGGTAATAGATCGTTGGGTCGCGTTCCCAATGCGATTATAAATTATCATGCAATTTATTAAAATACAATGACGATGATATCAAAATTTATAAAGTAAAAATAAAAAATTACGACTCGCGACTGCAACGGGTGCAAGGTGCGTAAGTGACTATCTAATCAATTTATCCTACACTTTAAAATACCTAACGTTACTAACTCATGTCCACAGAGCAATACAAGAAAACTGTGTCCTGAGAGAATGTTCGGAAAAAGCACATATCAAGAAGGACAATTAAAATGCAGCAAAAATTCACATATATTGTAACAAGATTTCATGCAATGTTCATTGTATACTTTGTTCAATAAAGAATTTATTTAATTTAATTTTTTATTTTTCCAAAAATAATAATAAGTATAATTATTGCATGAAATCCTGGTACCAAATCACAAATAAAATATATCAATCAATATTATACATGGCATATAAATCAAACTTCGAGAGAGAATACGAATATTACACTTGCCCCGACTGTTTAATATCTCTGGTGTATTTGTTTGCAAGCGCCTATAAGTACATATACTTAAAATTCGATGACAAGAAATTAAAATAATTTAATATTCCCCGTACCCACAATACAAATGTTACCAACTGTATTTATATATACCCGGCTATAAATTATCGCAACATTACCATATTTTTTCGTCTGGATTTATATAAAATAATTTATACCCACACTGGTAAAATTAGTTCTTTTACAATTGAAACAAATCTTTGTACACATTAACTTTAAAAATTTCTCTCTTGAATTCAGAATTCCCGGTTTTTTTAATAACCCCTTAGATTCTTAAAGACTCAAATGGTGGACCCTAGTATAACATATACCCAATCTATACTAACCTATTAACTATACTACACCTAATTATACCTATACCTAACTAAACCTAGTTAATCCTTTTTTTTTGATTCTGTGGCCTCCTACCACACATTTCAAAAAATTAAGATAATAAAAAAAAATGGAGTTTGCCTAAATTATGTTACTGGAGGCTTTGCCCTATTCTGTCTTCCCGGGACTCAGGGGGAATTTGAAAAATTTACAAATTTTCGTGCCAATTTCTGCCAACTATACCCTGGAAGTGGATGGTACGTTTGAGGCGCCAATTGGAACAGGTGTCCTTTGACCGGGTTAGACCACCACGGCCACCAAATCCTACAGCTGGACTTGGGAGTGAGAAATACAGAGAAAGGTAAGACTCACCGTTTCCTCAGGGGGTAGGTTTCCACCTTCCAGGGGTTTATCTCGATGAGAGGCCTGGCCAAGACCCCACGCGCTTCCCCAACCCGGAATCTAGGTCGTGACGGTCGGGGGCGTGCTTCCCTTGCCCAAACCCCTCAGCGGTGCGGCTAGAAATTAGAACACGATTTGCAAATTTGATACACTTTAATAATTATATCGGAACATGCTTTACATATAACAAGAGTTGGCTTTAAGAAAAATAAAAATTACACTATACATTCGTGTATCTATGAAACTTATCTCCCGGTATGGCGCTTTATGACTTTTGATCTTGATTGTGGCCAGCGTTCACCCTTAATTTTGGCGAGACGTTATAATAATACAAAATGAATCCGACCTGATATGATTTGGGTCCTTCTTTATGTGTCCTTCGTCAAGGTTATTTATTGGATTCTGATACTTCCTTCCTTCTCAGTTGGTTGGTTTTAGACAATATGTCCTTCATGTAAATGTCACCTTATACTTGTTTGCTGAAAATGGTTTCAAGGTTCACTGACTCTATTGATCACAAAATGTACTGTTGTCGGCAATTAACCGACTGTTAGCTTCAGATTCTCGCTTCCTCGAGATTTAATATTTATTTAAATATATTCTGGGCTTAGCCCTCTGCTCAATCCAGAGCGTATATAAAAAACTGACCGCTTCCGTTGACCCACGGAAAAGAATGCCGCTCTCGTGTCTTCTGAGTTTCTTCGCTTGTATCATATCTCCCGTCTTATTGGTTGACAGTTTAATTGTTGCAAGTACGTTCGCCTATTTCATAGTCATGCGACAGAGGCGTCGCTAGGGTTTATTGCCCACAACTAATTAACTAATTATTATTTTTTTAATAATATATTTTCATTAAATCGGAATCGGGCGCGCTTCCCTACCCAAAAGATCCGTTCCAGTTGTCATTGGGAGCTAATGCTGTAAGATGTTTTGTGGATGGTTTTGCAAAGATCAATCTCAAGAAGATATTATCTACTCGTACTTACTTAACTGCCTCTAGAACTGTAGTTGAATATATTCGGAAAGTTAATTTTGATATTTTTACTTATGCTTATTATTCCTAAACTTACTTTTCAAAATGAATTATTTTGGCAAATTTTATTATTCGTATCAATATAAAATTACGTCAGTAGGTAGTGTATGTTTGCCTTACGTATGTAGGTCAGTTGTAAGCCCGACAATATTCATCCTTAATTCTTCTACACTGCTGTAGGAATACTGCATAGTCTAAAATATTACTAGGTATTAAAAAAAGATGAAAATACAGTGTACTTTCGAGTACTATTTTCATTTTGTGCAGCACATTCGAATTAAAAGATTCTATCTTTGTAAATCGAGTTTAGCTTTGTGGGCTTTTATAGGAAACTATATACTATCTACCTACCTGATTAAAATGTTACTAAGTCCTCGGAAAGGTATGACGAATTGCAGGCTTTTGTAAAAGCTCCCTCTAGGGATGAGTGTACCTAATTAAATGTGATACTTCCATAATGCGCAATGGAGTAGAATAAGGAAAAGGAGGGGAAGGCATCAGTAGGAAGATCGATTGGATGAAGAAAGTAATGTTTTATAACTAATTTAAAAGTGAGTAATGATGCAGAACTCAATGGATTATGATAACAACAGGTTGTTTTTACTCATTTAGTATACAAGTAATAAGTACTTTATAATAATTAATAAGTAATAAGTATTTATTTTTTATTTATTTATTTATTAAGCGAATATACATAAAAGAGTATTCAAATCACATATGTATAGCCGTTTGTAGGAACATAAAAGAAAACCTATGACAACGCATACGCTTAGGTGATATTATGCTGCCTTAGTTTTTTCAAGAACATTGGATTGAACAGTTAAAGTAAGACATCAACTAACAAATAAATGAAAGGTAGAAAAATAATAATGGAGCCTTTAAATTATGTTAATTAAAATCTAAATAATCGAATCCCGTTTATTAATGCGTGCAAACCGAATATCTATATTCCAGCCAGCATATTGACTACGTCATCGATATAGAAACTGGGTTTTTCGAAATAAACCCAATTACATCTTTGTACACTTCACAGAAAGCTTAAAAGCTTGTGTTGTGAAGTGGAGTAAGTCGGGGATTGAACCCGCGCCCACTGGATTAACAATCGAGCGTGTTACCAACCAGGCTACCGACCATCTTGAACAGAATGAATGTCTCAATTTTTTGGTTTTCTGCTAGAAGAATAAGAAAATGTAAATAGGACTTCCCCGTAAGATGTACGTCAGTTTTGGGACTATCTTGTCGCGGATACCCCTTGTCAACAACACCGAATTAACATGTCTGCGTGACGCAGTTGTTCCCCGTAATGTAAGGGACAATTACTTGTACCTGAGTCTAGACACAGCATTAAAAAGAATTATAGACTTATAATAAAAATTAAAAACTTAATTGAGAGAAAACATGTAAAAAATTTAACCGGATTCTATTAGAAACTGTTTGATTTTATAATAAACAGTAATATTATGAATAATATTGGATTGGATATGTCAATAAAATATTGAATCATGTATTGATTTAATATGTAAACAATAAAACTGTATGTATAAGTATTTTATGTGCAAACAAATCGTGATAAAAAAATCATCTTGTAAATAATTATTAGCAACCTGTTTCAGTCAATAATATTTCTTGGAACAAAAAAAACTACAAATAAAACAACTTTTTCTTTTGTTTTATTTACATAATTCTTTGCACATTGAAACTACATACAAAGTACAATCAATATCGTAACAATATACCACTAGGTATATGTATTTATAAATTATGAACTAACTCTACCATCTAGCGTTCCTTTTTGAAAACATAGGGAGATAATCAATTCTCGCCACTAAGAGGTTCTTGTGTTTAATTGTGTGTTTCATTGCAAAATGTTAATTTGAAAAATCTTCTCCATCCCTTTTGTGCCGCGTTGCTTGCGGGGTAGGTAATCATAAAATAATGCCATTTCATACAATTACTTTACTCAAAAGACGTTGGTCCTGAAAATCTTGATCGGGCCAGGTGATTCTGGAACCCCTACGTTTATACACTTGAAATATATGTATTCTCTCTTTGCCAATCATTAATCAATCATCCTCTCCATATGTCTCAAAACGTACAGTAAAAAAATAAGTAAATTGGGTTCACTCGCATTTCTTTTGGTACGTAGCACAAGTAGAATGAAAATAATTTTGATTAGGTTCTTCAAATCAAAGGTACGTAGTCATAATAATTGGTTTTTCCGGGGTGTCGAAAAATATATAAGTGCAAAAAAAATGTTGATTTGAAAAAAAAAAGTTGATTTGACGTGACTCGGTATCAAAACGAAAGCGTGTAGAAATGGAATTAAGTTTATTTGCATATTTCATGCAACCATGGTTTATTGCAATAATTTCAAGTTACTATACCACCACATTATTTTGTTGTTAATTTTAGTTCTGCTATTTTATTTTTAATGTTTATTATTTTTGTTATTAAATTCCAATGTGTTGTTAGTTTATAAACATGTTTTATGATGTACCAATTCAAATTCATTTTACGAGTATTTCAAATTTCATGCAATGATTTACTCACATATTGGAGATTTACAGTGTGATGAAAATTTAACGTAATTTACTCTGTAATACTTTTTATAAGAACATTGATTTTGCATTTTCTATGATAATAATATAGACTAAAAGTTAAACATTTTACCACGTGAAATAAAACTTTAATCTATAGTCATTGACCTGTCGAGACTGCGCTCTTGAGATACTAAGATTGTATAATATACGTAAGTGTACGCGTAGTAAGTATGTTAATTGACTTTTAATTTAAGTAAAAGTGCAGTCGAGTTTTTTACCATTTTGTTGTGCGGTCAGGTTCCAATAAGTCTGACTGGTGAATGAACCGCTAAAGGATGTAACCGTTGTCTGACATTCTTACATAATAATAGGTTACAAAGTAATGTACCTAGGTATTATATGTTACAAAATTCAGTTTAAATATTTTACAAAAGGCACGGACAACATACTATACTTTTAAGCTTAAAATAACCGGAATTCAATAATTTTATAGCCAGATCTCAGAAACTTTAGTTTGTGTATAGATAGTTAGTAGGATCGCATACTGTTAACCGTTTATATGACAATGCAGATGGGAAATAAGAACGAATTGAGGAGAGGTAAAAAATCCGCCCTGAATGTTAATTTTGGTGGGTTTCCCGTGTTCCCCAGTGGAATGCTTAGAGTTTACCAGTTGTTATTTATTTTATCAAAGTTTTTCGAGACCTGAGAGTGATACCGGAAAAGGGATAAACTCGTCCCAATGATAATTAATTCTTCATTATATTACGGCCTCTTCACTTTTTACCTAAACTCTGCCCGGTTATTGAGAACCCAAATGCAAGGGTGATTGTAAAAAGTAGTAGTAATATTTTGTATCTCACGACACAAGTAATAGAATTAAAGTATGGTGAGGTTGAAGTCAACAAATACCGCATATTCAATATAGGGAAGATGTGCTAATCAATTGTTATTTATTGATTATGTCATCTTTATATTCACAGTTAAGGAAGTTATTTACGAAAAATAATCATTCTTATTGCTACTTCACGATGTGTTAAATGGTACTACTTTGGCAGGAGCTGTGAAAAAAAGTAGCAGTATACTTGTGATTTAAAAGAACATGGTGAAAAATTATTTGAATAAAAATAATAGTCATACTCGTACATTCGTATACCAACTGTATCTGGTATGGTTAGTCTATAGACGCGCGTTGCAGGAAATGTAGTCTGGTGTGAGATTTGTCGGCGAAATTCTGAATAATTATGTATGCAATAGTGAGGATACTTTGATGCTTGGATGTGTTGTACATGCTCTTCTGCGTTATTCAATTGAAGAAAAATTAACGAAACATAAAAATAAACAGAAGCCTTACCTACCAAAAATCATACCGCTATAAGTAATATTCGTCTGTGCTTTTTAACATGTTATGCTATTCTGCAATCATCTCTATGCGAGGTAACCGTATGATAATAGTAGTAATGAACTCCTGACTACTCACTCAGTATCTTGGTAGATATCACAACGGAATAACCTTCGACAAGGTAATGATAAAATATGTAAATTATTTTATCTTTCACTTACCTACAATAAACACCACAATCGTCAATACAATAAAGAATATATATTTAATGATATCCACGTAGCATAAAAGTTATTATTCAAATTGTTTACTTTTATACGTTTTATATTGGACGTTGTGGGGGATTCCCCGATGAATCGAAATGAACATCGCAGTATGCAGTCGTGACGCGTGCATTCTATTATGCAAAAGTCTATAAAGTTATTGAATGCAGAGGGGACTGACTACATTAAAAAGCTTACACGAAAGGGATTCCCAGATATTAGTAATAAATTTCAATTTAGGTGATGTTTTTCAATCCGTATATCATGTGATCTATCATATTTAATAGTTTCAAATCTTTTCCAGTAAAGGATCAATATAGTTACTTTTTAATAGTTTAATATAGTTAATATTTAATAGTTTCAAATCTTTTCCAGTAAAGGATCAATATAGTTACTTTTTAATGAATTACTGCATGCTTTGACGTTTCGCAACTCAAGCTGTCAAAGTTTTGATATATTCCAGCCCGGTTCTGTACACTGATGGTCTGCTGATCATTTTTCCATATTATGTTTTCGTATATGATATTACCAATACGTCGTCTGTTCTGTACACTGATGGTCTGCTGATCATTTTTCCATATTATGTTTTCGTATATGATATTACTAATACGTCGTCACTGCATCTGGACGTTAGTCTACTCACTTTTTCTTTGTTTCAGTCTTCTATTATTCATTTTTCTACTCCATTCTTCAGTTGCATCTGCGGCTTAAGTTCTCCTAGTTATTGTCAACAATATCTACATAATATCGGATTTTGTTTACTCTAATGTATATATTTACTGCTGTCTACTGTATTTGGATACTTATTCGTAATTGTTTAGTTATGCCGAGTCTATCCTTGGGGTAAATTAGTATGGAAAATTAGCTTGTCGAATACTAAATACGCGTAACCGCAACAATTGAATCTGTTAAGGCGTGCGTGGAATTCGTATACACTGATGAGCATAATTCTGTATACGAAAAGAAGACAACAATAGTCGTATCATGACTGGGAGACAGTGTATTAAGATCTATAGGATAGGGAGCTAGAAAAGTGGAGAAGTATATGAAATTCATGATGATGATGAAGAATGACAATCGCGGTAAGGTTGTCCATTGTATGTTCCTTCCGTTCTTATTGCCGGTTTTACCAAATTTTATATTGCATTGTGAGTGGGAATCCCATATTCTGATAATGGTTCAGACGATTTTCCGGTAAATGTCTGACATCTGGATTTTATAAAGACAACAGATTAGAACCTGTGAGAATGGATTGAAAACTAAATGAACTGTTGTTTTTCCGTTTGGTATTATGAGTTCAAAAGCGGCATCTTTGAAAGGATCAGCTCATCATATTATCCCAAAAGTAGGACGAGTAGTAGGTCGACTTTAATAATATTTACCTAATTTAACACACTTTGTTCAAATTTCGTCCACCGGGTTTGCAGTGAATTTGATTTTGGTAGGGTGAGTCTAGATAAGCACGTTGATGTTGAAGTTGAGAGTGTGCGTAATTAAACACTCGCCTAGGTTGTATTGTAAGTTGTATTGTTAAGTGAAGGTTTCTCAGGAGATAAGAAGTTTATTCAACTCAACTAAGATTAAGGTCAATGAAATGTTGCTAAGAGGTAAATTATGTATTATTATATTTGTTAATCAACCTGTCGTAGGTTGCAGACATTAATTATGTTTGCCTATGTTTACTCCAGTATCAATATCATAAAAAATATATTTCTTTGTTTTAAATACAAGAGAAATAAATATGCACTCTTACGCATTAAAACAAGATGTTCAACCGTCTATTCCAAGAATATTCGCTTGGATTAATGAATGGATGATGGAGAGAATATCCGCGATGATTTGCGTTTTATTGCCCATTAAATAGTAACGTTTTGATGGAAGTTTTTGCCGATTTATGTCGATACGTCGAATTGCACACACTAAAGATGAAAACCAATAAAAAACGCAATAAAGAATACCTTATTACATTAAAATGTAATGTATCTATATATGAATATACTCGTAATGAAAGGTGTGTAAGACAAGCCTGATGTCATCACATAATATCAATATATCTATACTTTAAGCGCCGAGGTGAAATATAAAGGGAAGTCGGTGGGAATCGTCTTAATATGATTCCCTGTAATCTAAAATTTGTTTCGATAACGATTTCAATCGAATCCATAGAGAGTTTACCTACCAGCAGTTAGTTACCTATATGTTAAGTGCATAAAATACTACCAGCATATTTCTGTACTACAAATAAATAATAGATGCATTATAATATAAAGTAGGTATATCTCCTTCCTTTTAGGGTAAATAGTCCAATGAACTAGAATGCATTAGTTATTTTTCTCAGAATAGTACTATGCACATTATGTCAATCACTGTAGGTAGGTACTCGTATTGATAGATAATTATAAACCAATATATAGACACTTGTATCGTAAAGTCATTCACTTTATATGGAGATTTAATTATTATTCTATCTGTTTAATAGGTCTTTCATTATAATTTTATAACTCTCCGTTTTCCTTATTATT
Organism: Ceraclea dissimilis; assembly: GCA_963576895.1. Classification (NCBI taxonomy): domain Eukaryota; kingdom Metazoa; phylum Arthropoda; class Insecta; order Trichoptera; family Leptoceridae; genus Ceraclea; species Ceraclea dissimilis. The sequence continues at coordinate 4,383,621 of OY756370.1, read as the reverse complement.
ATGATTGAACTACTAGTGTTTAAAATCTCGCTATACAAGTCTAAAACATAACAAGGGGATAAAATTATATCTATGTAACAGTTTTGCATATACGGTGTAATTCCCTTATCTAAAATTATCGTTTTCGTGGTAGGAAAATATTTTATTAGGGGAAACGTCATCGTAAAAATATAGTTTATATAAAAGTTTATATAAAAATATAGTTTAAAAATATGTTGTAAATATTATTATAACTATTTAATTTTAGACATTTCAGGTACATTTTTGTACGCACATTATGTTTTTCATTATTTTGTCATGTGGTTGGTTGGCAGATATTGCCCATGGCAATAAACCCGCCATTTGTTTAATGCATGTCATTACTTCAATAAAGTTTTTATTTATTTATTTATTTATTTATTTAATGTTCATTGATCTCTAGCAATGAATCCAATAACTAATTAACAGATACATCTAATTTCATTTTCTTACTACAACTTCATATCGTAGTTGGTGAATGTGTTATGCCAATATATTATGAACTAATCAAATGGACTACATCGAATATCTACATCGAGTTGTGTGTTGACAGATATTCCTACATTCTAGATGGGAAGGTGGAAGGGCAAAATAAGGCGTGTTTCAGATGATCTTTATTGTCATTGACCTCGAAACAAATACACGACGTTGCAATAATTGCAGAGCAATATAATTTGCAATAAATAAAACGATAATTACTATAATCGGATGAATGTATTCTTAAGTTAGATAAAACTATTGTGGAAATAATAAATATTTCATAAATTAATTATTATTGTATTATTAAGTATTATATTGATTAATTGTATTTCCTAACTAATAAAATATTATTACAATTAAGTATTGCTGGATACTATAATCATAATTGAAAGTTTTAAAGTCCATGCAACTATCTAAGTATAGTATGAGTATATTGTATCTTGTGTATTCTCTGATAAGGTCTTGATAGTAAGGATGTTGTTCTGTTCTATTCTGTTTATTTATTCTAGAAAATTCTACAGCTATTAACATGACATATAAAATAAAAAAATAGTATATTAACACGCGTCATCTTGTCGTCACTCATTCTCTCAATATGCCCCAACCAGCAGACGACATGTAAATTTTAACCAATATTTTAAATTGTATTTAAACTATTAGACAATAGTAATGATGTCATGACATAATCAACACCTGAATGTGGTACAAGACAGTGGCGGATTAAGACGTCTGAAGATCCAAGAAAGCAAAAGATTTTGAACCCCCCCTCCCTCAGAAGGTTTACTGTTTTTTTTTTGTTATAAGCTGTTTTATCCCGAAAGTACAAAAAAATATTTTTTTTAAATATGGATTACGTCAATTACAGACTACGATTTTTTGACGGGGGTACAAGGCTGAAGGCACACACATCTCAAAGTAAGATGAGGAACCCCGTACTTAGAATTTTCAGTGTTGACCATAAGTTATCTTGAAAAACTATTTTTCAATCTTAATGGCAAAAGAGGCTGGATAATCCGCCACTGATACTGGACAAAAATGTTAAATGTCACGGAAGTTAAATTACCTAGATCGGCTCTTACGGGTAACCTAAAAAAAACTTGATACATCGAGAGTGAAAGTATAAGTCCACAACAATTAGATTATGTAAAGATGTATGAAATGTCTTAAAGTTGTTATTAAGAACTTCGTGTTATGGAGAAGTAGGTGGTCGCTGGTTCATTGATTTTAGGGGTATCTCATTGTGGAATTATAGAACCTTTATGGATTGATTCCTTCCATCATTCCGGACTTCCATCAAGAATAGAATGAAGCTTAAATAAATAAAAACTTTTTAGACATATAAATTAGCATATAAAGGGGGCAATTTCTGACAATCAGAATTAAGAATTAGTTAGAAGAACTTTCCAAAAGGTTCATGACTGAAGAAAATGCGATGTTTACAAAAAAGTGACATATTATGTAAAAAAATTAGGTAAATCCATAAAAAAATATGGACACTATTTTGAGTATTTTATAAAGATTTATTTATTTGAAAACGTTTGTCGAAATTCCTGCGATTTTAGTAGCATGATTATCAAATCATTATATCATGGGTACCTACTTAGTACTTAAGTATATAATAGTATTATAATAATATGTATTAGTGTTGGTCTGTTGGTTTTTCAACATAACAATAATTATGTATGAAATGTGTTTTATTGTAACTATGTCATGAACACTATAATAATAAAGTAATAAGTGATGGTATTGTCTCATACTGTAAACCTATCTACAGGTATTATACTATCAAATATATTAGTAAGTATATCACTAAATTGTCCATCATTGACAACTGACCTTTAATGTTCCACTAAGTTCCACTAATAGTAATAAGATTTCACCTCTCGAATACCCAAGAGCGAAGCATTATCTCCCAGCACCATCTTTCATAAATATGCTTCTCCATTACTGCCTTGCATAAATCATCCCTAAAGACACTTAATATTTTGCATTCCTGAGCCTCATTGAGGTGTCTCCTAATTATATTACATTAAAACTCAACATTACTAAATATTAAGTATTGTATTCAACGGGTTTTGAGCAGTTTCCTGGAATCCACGCCAGGTGGCAGAACACGTGTGATTATAAAGTACGTGGCTACGTGTTTTCGTTTGAAGCTACGATTACTTTGACGTTATACCCTTCTTGTCAGTAAGATCTTAGGCGACAAAAAAGGAATTTACAGTCAACCCGGTGAATTCAAAATGGTATAAAATCTAAACAGAGTTATATGTGTATTGTGATCAATTACTACGTATAGGTATCCTTATTAATGAAATGCATTATAATACTATGTAGATATATGGGACGAGAAGGTTATCGACTCGCCGACCGTTTGATTGAGAAATGTAAAGAATCAACAATATAATTAATTACATCCTTGGAATTCTCATCATTAATTATTTTGAAATGCTCATCAAGGGAAATAATAATATGTGGCATCGGTATTACAATAACGTCGTATAAGTCAATTCAAATTGACCTACTGTATCACCGTGGCCATAGCAAGATAGAAGAAGATTTAATTGTTGGATTGTATCTTGGGTTTCGGACGGACCGGACGCCTGTAGAGAATTACTTGAATTGTTATTGTGAGCTCAAGCCAATTGCGTTTTTGCAAGGAATATTTTTGGGGTATAGTCGGGATTTCATTCATTTTATATGTTTTTTGGGGTGCTGAATCTGAATTTGAGGTTTGCCAACAAGATTTCATGGCGGAAGATGTCTTGTTTTCTATTTTGGTATGTAGTGTACTCGTATGTCGTGTACTTTATATTGCTAAAATGATACACGAAAAAGCTAATGATCAACTCGTGTTACAAGACAGGAAGCCGACACATGGGCATCCAGAATCGTAAAGCGGAGACAGTAGATGGAGTAACAAATATACTGTTCCCAAAAATAGTAAGCATATAAGAATGTAATTTACATAGAAAGTACAAATGCACTAGAAAAATTCAATAATAAGAAAAATAATGAAAACAGATAGAAGAGGCCTAGTCCAATAAGTGGAGAACTGGCTGACGAAGAGGAAGAAGGAAAGAAAGAATTTGTACTTGGTTACGTACATTAACATTCTATTAACAATGTTGTACTTATTTTACTTACGAATGATTGACAAGGGGAAAATGAGATGCGACTTTCTACAAATTAATTCTTCATTTTGAATGACACATTAATAAAGGTGATCAATGTACTCTAAGTATAATCAATCTAAACAGTAATTAATGAACTATAGAAAAAATATAATCCACTTGCAATGTTGTGGCTACTTGATGAAGTACCCAATGCTGTTAGTTCTCCGAGTCTATGGTCAAGATCAATAACTTCTTGCACCATAGAGAAAGTACGCTTGCTTTTATTATTTGAATTGCTGTGCCTGCTATAAATTATTAGTGACAAACATCTAATTATTTTTAAATTAATTTAGATTTGATATGAGATTTCATTTTGTATAGTTTTTATTAAACATTATAATTACAATGAGTTTTTTATAATTACGATGAACTATTTGTTCCTGTTTGACCTCTTTGTACAAGAAGAATGAATTTTACAGTAAATTTTACAGGACTTCGGCTTACTAGAGAATATTACTATTTAAGCGAGTTTTTCTTCTGTCCATTTATATTTTTAAAATTTTAACGTGATATTTCATATTGGTTAAATAGAACGACGACTGCGCCACATTGTACTGTGGTTTGTTATTTTAACACTTCATAAATTGTATTTGCTGAAACATTTTCACACACAAAATAATATGATTAGCGAAACACGAGGATATTGTATGGAATATGATTATTTGTTAAAGAAATTTGTGAAACCTACATACACGTTTAGTTATTGTGGTAAACTCTTTCATCCTTACCCTTACCATTAGATTCTTTTGACAATGAGCACCATGTTACGGAATTGCGATTATTTTTTTTTAAGTTTTGTAGAAAAATAAGACTAAAATGGAATTAGTAGATATCGTAGGTCATACATACATACATACTCTATCTAGTTTGAAATTATCTGAAATAATTATCTCTAAATCAGAGTGCTAACACTCTCGTGAATAATAACAATCGATGAAATGCAATAGGACAGTGGGAAAAATAAAAAAAAACATTGTTTACAAAAAAATATAGGTAGATACATACATATTTGTTTTTATTTGGTACTCCCAAAAATTTAATTTTTACGCTATTTGGGGTACTTGATTAACTCACTACGAATCATTTACTGTAGTTAATATATTACGCACCTTTCACAATACAATCTATAAATCGCTAGATTCTGTGTGGTTATTCTGTACACGGATGTAACGATGAAGATCGTCACTTTTGATGGGTTATGCTTAGAAAAATCATGATAATAAATTTATATGAAGATCAAATTATAATTATAATAGTATTTACACAGTCATGTAGGCATGTAATATTACTAATATTAGTATACAGATTGCAAATAGATGTAGCATTCTAGCTAAACAATTATATTACATATTATTGTTATCTCTTTGTGGTGTTTGTAGATCTCTATGTGTTTTCAGACTTGATGTACAAAATATGCAAATCATAATATTATGATAAATGTTCCATAATATATCTTTGTTATTATATAACAGCAAAAAATGTTCAAGCAGTTCTTACGAATCTTGGTAAACCTGTTGCAGACAATAGCAATCAATCATGATGGTTTCAAAACAAACCACATAAATTATAGTCACTATAGTCTCTAGTCACCCCGTCTTCATCCACTTCTGAATTATTTTTCATTCGTTCGCCATCTCTCTCCGTACTCAATTGGAACTTCCTTTCATCTCGTTTCATTACGTATCTTCCTGAAAATAAAAAATATTTTTTTTTTGACAGAGTTGTAAAAAGAAACGATAATTGAAATTGGTGCGCATAAGAAAAAAAGCAACTTCGGTGACGACATTTCAAATGAAATCCAAATGACCACTTTACAGTGGCATCATTTCCATCACACTTTGAATATAATATAATCCAAATGGTCACATTCTAGTGAAGTCATTTCCACGCACATCTCGAATATAATTCAAATGGTCACATTTTAGTGAAGTCATTACCATACACATTTAGAATATATTTCAAATGGTCACATTCCTGCGACGTCATTTCTATGCACATCTCGAATAAACCAAATAAATGGTCACATTTTAGTGAAGTATTTACCATACACATCTTGAATATAATCCAAATGGCCACATTCAAGTGAAGTCATTATCATACACATTTAGAATTCAATTCGAATTAATTTCGTGATCTCCATTTGGAAAAAAAAAGTTTTCTAGTTTTAGGCGACCTAATCCCCATTTACGATGATTTTGTTACTTTGAGCGGATCTCATAGCCGTGTTGAAAATAATTTATCGTTCATAAATATAAACTCTACACATTAAATACTTAATAAAATTTACGCTATTTTATTTGTAGTGCACGGCTATCAATGTATGGATTAAGAATTCATGGCCATTGATGAAAATTAATTAAAATTGTAATGTTGATAGTTGCGAGTAATGTAATTTGCTAATTAGATAATTACCTATCTTGGTTATGTTGATGTTTCTATGTATTATTCAAAAAGAGACATAGTCCAAATTTCAGTGATTAAATAGTTTTACGTATCTAGTCAAAAAATAACGTAGTTCGCCTTCTCTCCGCTGCCCGATGTAGACCTCTCCTCATCAATCCAATATTCTCTTCTTTGGGCTTTTCCCGTCTACCCACTACCCGTGTCGGCCGACAGGACTAATGTCATCGGCCCATTTTTTCTGAGACCAGCCTCTTGCTCTTTTAAGTTCGATAAGATGAATCATCCTGAAAAAGGCAAGATCACATTGTTGAAAGTACTCGAGTTTCTCAAAGCATCATCAGCTAATAGTAAAATAGTGTTTTATCTAATATAATATTCAATATGTTCAATCTAAGAATGCATAAGCTTTAGAACTACTACATTTTTTTAACTTATGTTTTTTTTGCATTGTGTCATAGAGATTCATGTACCGTAGCCTTTTATATTTTACCTTATCGAAGTATTACTTATTGCAATTTATAAGTTTTAATTTATATCACAAATCATTCGGATGTGGGCTAAATGCCTTAATGCCCGTAATTATTTATAAAAAAAACACTATAGGTAATTTATTATATAATGCCTAGAGGTGGCATGTTATGAATTGCTGTATGTCTGTCTAGCCAATACTAAGTAGGTATTACCAATATTTTACTCATAGTATTCAACCAAGAGAGAATGGAATTCTGAGGAACAATATGAAAGAACACATAAAGATTAAGGGGAATTTGATGTCTCAGGAATCACCTAAGAAGAACAGTTGGTCTAAGAAAGGGAATGTGAAAAAAGTAGGGTGATTTTTTTCTGGAAAGCCTGAGTAAGTCAAACAATCCCATGATTGAATCCCATTCTGAAAATTCACTTACATATTCGAAATTAAATATAATAGTATAGGTATGCATGCTAATAATGAACAAAAATGTGCCCCCCGCTCATGTCTTCAGTTGCAGGGAGCAGTAGTATTGTGTGTTAATTCATATGGTAGCTGGGTTTATCTGGGCACAGTTGGATGGCATATCTTTGGTTTTACTTTTTCGTACAATTAGGTACTTACCTTCGCATGCTTTGATGAGGTACCGAGAGTACATGAAGTATGTCGTGAAAAGAGTAATGACTATAATTGGTGTTTGAAGGTTAAATGCAAATACTTTAATGAATGTACGTGCAGTGTGACTGAAAATTTTACGTAGGTAATTGTTTAAAATTTGTGACAGTATAGGCGTACAATACGTTCCACTCCATGGTAAGACAATGTGTGTAATGGGGATTGAATTTTAAAGCGGAATAATATATCAATCTTCTGTCATTTATTAAGTAAGGTATGAATAAGTGTTAACCGAACGTGACTGTCGCATTTCCATAAATAGCTGTCTGGTTCTCTGGTAAACTTTGGTAAATATCTATTGCAAATGTGCGCTACTGTAATAAATAGTCTTATCGGTTATTGACAAATGGTAAAATGTTGTGTGCGATAATATCACCTAGCGACATTGCCTGCAGTCATATCTCTAATGGCAATAATTTGTCTTATGTAGGTATAATTTATTCTGATTATTCTATAAACCGATATTCTGCGATAAGTTCGCCCTAGTGAACAACGTTTTATAATCTGTACTATGTCCATTTTGTATATTTATATGTGTTTGTTGTTTACTTTAATTTTAAATAAATAAATAAATAAAAGATATTCCTGATATAATTCGTTCTAGACCCCACTGTAAAACTGTCAAATTTTGGTCAAGCCTTTTGGTCAATCTTGGTCAATCGAATCATCAATTTTGGTCAATTGAATTTTAATGATTGGTTATCGAGAAATCCATGAGTTTACACCCAAAGTTAGGTCTAACTTTGAATATTGTATAGATTTTTTTCTTGATGAATTCATCCCATAGGGATATCAAGCAATGTTCCGAAAGATATTTTCGTCGTACGCTGAATTTACTATGATGTACCTAAATCCGTAAATAATAATAATAATAATAATAAATTTTATTTCATTAAGTGTGCACATTTGATATAAGTATTTCACCAGCTAAATATAATTAAGTTCATTTTGGATATGAGTGGTGCCTCTATGTTTATGTAAATATGTTTTTTGTGCTGATGCTGAAAAACAATATCAAAGGATTTTTGGTTTCAATCAGGAATACATTGCTTCATTACACAACATGTAATACGTATTAACACTGTGTTAGTATTTTTCATTCATTCATACATTATCATAATAAAGCTGCTTTACTCAAGATGTTAGTTACAACATATACTCGTGATATTATTGTAATAATATATTCGATTCTATTGAATGTGTTGTAGTAAGTATATTGTTTCTCAATATACAAGTCTTTACCATCAGATTACCTATACTTGTTGTTTTAAAACAGACATAAACAATGAATTATTATTCAGTTTCTTCAGCCGCGATGTGTACATCATAAAAAAAAATGTACAGTCAATTCTTCATTACTGGTCAGTATGTTAAAATGAAAACTTTTACTCCTGTACCGTATAGAAAATTGATCTTGAAATTGACAGACAACGAATCTTTCAACCTAACGCCCTGCAGCTCTAAACAAACCCAACTCTATGGAATCTCTTTGTACGTGATTTGTACTCACTTGAGTGCAGCTTACGCGATTGCAATGAAACGCCACTGATCTAATCGTGGAAATATTGATATAAATTCGTGTACAGTGACATACTCGTGTGAATTTGAGAAAGACCGATTAATAAGATTGTTCCAGAATGTAACGATCACCTAAGCAGATTCAAAATAAAAATGAAATAAATGTACCATTGGAATTTGAAGGAAGAAAGGCGCGTATGTGATAGAGCGAGCCTGGAAATTTGAAATATGAAACTGGATATTTATTTATGACCTGATATCCCTAATGGTTGATGAATAACACTCTGCTCTTCTAATAATGATTGTCTGCCTTTCTTAAGACACGGTTTTCTCAGTTAGAACAATGCTTTCTCCCCAATCAAGAAATCTCCTAATATTTAAAATTGTCTTCTCTATGTTAATTCCAGACTCTATTGTATAATGAAATATTACACGTAGTTAGATAATAAATTATTGTGAAATGGTTTTTATCAATAAATTATCATTAATTTATTCTTACACATGTTTCATACAACAATCTTATTATACAATCTTTACATATTTTTTAATAATTAAAAATGTCAAGGTTAGTTAATTCTTACTGACAATCAGCTAACCAATAACCATTGACCGTTTCTATACAACCTGATACGAGACGGTAAGGTTGTAATTTTTGCTGTCCCATTTTTGACGCGTGTTTAGCAATGGAACTAATATTTGTCTCTAAAATATAATATGAAGGTCTTGATTCAACCATACGCATAGAAATTAATAGATATATCATCGTCCGGAATTTCCCTTGTCCATAATAACTAAATCAAGGTGTTTGTGATTGATTCTTGCAGTTAATATGTGCGAAATTTTCATTATATTTTATTACTTATTCGTTCACTTGGCTGTGGCAACTTACCTCCAACATAGAGGTATGATCAGATGGACTCTGAATCATATGGTGGTAAACTGGGTCTCCAATTACAAGGAACCTTAGACAGGAGAGCACTATTTGATAGATTGTCCTGTCGAAATCCATCCTTCGCCACTGGTAACTATGTAATAATTCAGTACGAACTCAGGCAAAATTATTTGATGAGCTGAATTTCTCGTTATCTTGAAATGTGCAACGCTCACTACATTCACAACCCAGCACGTGATATTATGTTAAAGAGGCCTACTTGTTAATAGGCATTAAGTGAATATTATCTATAACATTATACAACACGCACTTGTAATACTTAACTAAAACGAGTAAAATTATTACTGAATTATCATTCATTAGTAATGAATTAATTTGTTAATTAAAATTACATCGGTTCAAGTGTTGTCAGCTATTAGAAATACATACACGAAACTGTTGCTATTTTACAGCTGAATCAACCAGCTATCTCACGTTCATGGTTTTGCAACCCTGGATCCGCGGAAATTTTGGCTTCTAAAATATTTTTTGAAAGGATTCGTCGTGTTTGTCGAACACATTCTATCAATACGAAATCGACTATTTTATTAGAACAAAATACCTATACAGTAAAGGCGAATGTACCTACGTTTTGCATCAAACTTGCAATAGAATTAAAGATTTTGAGGAAGTTTAATTGAAAAAAAAATGGTTAAGTCGCGTTATGTACATTGTACGTACATCTACAGTTTTTTTTTTAGAATTTTTCGTACTAAAAAATCTTGTGATAAACTTCATTCGGATAATATGAGTGAATATGATCGATTGTTTGAAAAACACTATATCCACAAATTGATATTTAAATTTATGGTTGCCTGTAGAATATCTTAAACCAAAGGCTCTGGAAGGTTAAAGACCCCTGCACTATCATGCGATTATTAAAAACCAATTAATTATTTATGAAATTGTTTATGTAATAATAATGTAGGTCTGTATTGAAGTTTAGTAGATAAAATGATCGATTGACTTAATTGATTCCCGATGCATTTTGCGAAATAAATTATGTAAGTTTATTAATGTGACCCATCGGAGTTGAATGCCTGCATGGTCTTAGAATGTCATAGGTTTGTGGTATGTCGCAGTGGAGAACATAGTACGTTCTTGTCTACAGGTGAAACAAATTGCAATAAAACACAAACGTAGAAAGTTCAACGCACTCCTTGAATTTTTAACAATGCGTGCGTGATGATGCAGACGAATTTGATTCGTTGTAAAACGCAATTATTGCGTGAGGTAGAGTAGAAACGGTTTTTGAAATTATTGTGAACAAACATGCAACAGCCCAATTTTCCAATATAATTGCAATTTTGATGTCCATATTTGTGTATTCTTCTTCTCTAGTTTCAATCCTGCGGATTGGTTTGCAGCAAATTCCTACATGCTGTTCTCCAGTCTTCTCTGTCTTTCGCAGTTCTCTTCAGCTCGACATATGTGGCGCAGTTCGTGTCCTAGTACACCTGGTCCAGGTACTGCCGTCGGGGGCGCCCCCTGAGGTGTGTCCCAATGAGAGTTCCAAGGTGATTCTTCCATCTTAGTTTGTATCCATGAAAAAAAAAAAGAAAAAAATCCACAACAAAATTATCTTACTACACTGAACAGAGTCCATTGAAAATACTTGTAAGTATTATTGTGGACAACATTGTTTCCAGAATATTATTTAGTTTACTGGAAGTACTTTGCTAAGTGATGATTGGTTACGTAGTCTCAAATTATGTTATTCGCAGAAAACATTGAACATTGTTTTCCAACAAACACTTACAAAAAAACAATCATTGTTTAGGATAAGTAAAGTAATACATTATGGTAATTTAAAATAGATTATGACGTAGGTAAAATGTTGTTTATTATAATTTTTAATGTGAATCACCGAGATAAATTATCTTATACCTTACAAATCTATTTGTTCTACTTTTTGACAAACAAAACATAAATAGTTTTCTAAGAAATCACACATCTTAAAAATATCTATAGAATATGCTAAGAAAATTAATATGTAGTTATTTGTTATCTTGAAGGTAGGTATACCTACTACGTGTTTCTACAAAACTAGTGGCTCAGTATATCAATTCTAGCTTCTTCTTCTTATTCAATGGGATACAGGGAAATTACATGCCAACCCAGACTTTTTCTCTAACTAGAAGATCTCAACTCCGCTTCCCTCTGTCTGCGAAATTACTATAACACCAAGGTAGTTTATAAACTTATAGATTTTTACATTCTTTTCAATATCATCATCTGTTTATAGGTATATATTTTACAAGTAAAGCAAAAATTGGAATTTGCAAACAGAATAAACTGAGTTTGCTTGAGAATTCGACGAAATGCTTGACGTGTGTTTTAAACTCTACTCAACATCTATTAGCAACCATTTACCACGTGAGTCAAAATATTTTATTAATTGACAAGATTATTAAACTACATACAGAAAGTATGTATCACGACTCATGCGTTTTCTGGAGGCATCTTGATGCTACTATCGAAAAAGAAGAAATCAGTAAAAGAAAAACTCTTTAAATAGCTAGTACCTAATATTTTTATATTATATCTGTATGTCGTTAAATTTATTGGTCTAAAATTGCTTTCACAGTAAGTAAGTAGATAGAATTCAGTACCCTTTGTAAACTGAGGGTCGAGCAATGTTGACCTTGACATTAGTGGGCATGCTTATTGCTTAAACTGAATGACTTTGCATCATTACTTCGGCATATAATAATACTATTTGTGCAAAAAGTTTGCCGACTCCTGCTGTGCAGCATTCCATAATAATTTGCGGTTATCGTGACAAAAAACATGGGTAGGCGAACCTTTCATTGGTAGACGTGATGTGCCTCGGCTTTATTTTAATGCAGGCGAGAATTTCATTCAAAGACGAAGTCCGAAGGAGAAAAAAATTATATGAAGCAGTGTTACACACAGGAAACAGTTGAATTCTTGTGCACTGAGATGCCCTTCATTTTGTCGATACGTTGATACTAGGTTCAATCTGTAAGTTTTAGAGCCTAAATAAGTCTATTTTAAATTTATTTTTACTATGAAATAGTTAAAAAAGAACATCTTATTTTAGTTGGTAAATTCTTGATTAGTTACAGAATATTTAATTTGCAGTTTTCAACATTTATATATGTAGGCAATGTTATCTACACAACCGTCTTAACGCACGATAGCGTCACCACTCTAGGGGGTTTTGTGCAGTGAAAATTTCTTCGTACCATGCATACCAGAATATCCATTAATATAAGTCTTCAGAAATCCGATACTGAAAGATGTGAACCGTCATTATTAGATGAAATAATCCTCGCGTGTCTCAAATCCGTGTTGCATTGCACATTCAGCTTGGTACATAATAACACGGTTGCCTTATAGATAGTGGGTATACTAATGTAATCCGTATTGGAATGTAGGTATTGGTTGTCAATCAACTTGCAATAAAGTTGAATTAATCTCTGATATATCTGTTAATTACTCTGTAATCTGCTTGTTTGATTTGCCTATTAAATACTTGTACCTATTGATTAGATTAATATATATTACAAAGTGAGATTGAGTAATAATTAATAGAAATTTCATATCACAGTAGACACGAGTGGGTGTAATTTATTATCTGTGGATATCGAGTGCGCTTATAAAACAACCGGAGAAGATTAAAACAATTATTATATAGGAACTAATTTCTTAAATTAAAGAAAGCTAGCCGTTTTTTGGTTGGAGAAAATCAGGACAAGCTTTGCCTACTAAAGGATTGATTTTTAATCACGGCGGCGGGGGTTAGATATTATGAGTTATGAGTAGTAGAGTTTCTTATTAGCTATACAGTTATTCTCAATTTCCGTACATAACAGTGAAATGTGAACCTTTCATAATGAATGAGATGCTATAAAAATATAGTGTGAGGTGTAGAGCCTTGTTTTGAGTCTCCTGCAAGAGACAATTTAATAGACATTCGATGGAGTTTTGGAGGTAAACCTTCCTTTAGAGAAAAAAAAACATTTTGCTAGAAAGACTCTAGTTATTATTTTTAAAGCCTTTTGTTAGGAATACCTATCCGGAATTGACATTGGATTTTAAATTACCGAAAGTGATTAAGTATCGTATTATAATTTGCCACGATAATACCAAACATTTATTTACTAGATAACTTAATATTGGTATTTTAAAGGACATTACAAGCTGATGAATAATTTCATTATTCGGTAAACAATTACTTTATTAAGTAAGTGAGAATCTCAAGTTAAACATATTGTCTTGTAACAAAAATGGTGATGGGGGCGAGCATATTTGACTAGGTCTACTAATAAATTCGATCCAAGACCAAAAGGCTCAAGAATATCTCATCAGCATTAAAATGTACACACCCTATACCTACTCCTGAATTTATACAATGGATATCTATAAATCGTATTACCTTTATTAGACTAATTTTTATCATTTCCCATTTTTAAATGCTAATTTTGTATTTTGACAAGTCAAGAGTATTCATAAGAGAAAGGGTACTATATTTGTTAATAGGTATATATCTCGTCCTTTTCTTCTTATTTTTCCTCCTCTTGTCTTAAGTTGTGCGACTTGTCCGGGGATGATCAGGTCCAGATGTGCTTTCATTTTGTCGGCCACCCGGGTAATTTTCTTTCGGTTGGATTGTCTGTCTAGACGTTTTTTCTTCAATGTCTCGTCAATACACGAAAATACTTATTTTTTAACGGAAGGAATGCATTCAATAAAGTTTCAGGAAGTTTACGTAATTTATATTTCACTATACTGAAATTTGCATCAAGACCATTCGACAACAAGACCACCACCGATTTGGTTATCAACACTTTTGTGTATCAAGTACAATTTTCTTGCAAATAATAACATCAAAACCGGTTATTGTATCGAAGGACATCAAAAAACTATTTATAAAATTTTATTAGAATAACATAGCGCCTCTCAGTTCCTGGCTATATAATTAATTAGATTTGAATAAATTGATTATATTGTACGGCACTTGAACGATTAATCAATTTCTTGATGATAAACAATGGAAACGTAACTTGTATTAACAGGTAAATCTTACACACTTAGCAACATAAGATGTATTTTATAATATGAATTGATTAATATATTCATTTTATTTAATTGACATATACATACACACACACACACATTCTGTTCGACACCTTTGATATTTTCAAAATCTCGCAATCATTTTTCAAACGCTTCCCTGTTCAGTTGGGTTCATTGATATTTGGTATTTACAGTGTCATTATTAATGGCATTAAAAACTTAAAAAAATGCACAAACATTTTATAAAAGCAGAAATGATTCTATTATACGTAAGCGGTCATACATAAGATGACAGGGTTGACATTTTAGGTCCAAAACATCATAAATTTACTAAATTCGTTAAAAAAACAGATTCTGATTTTCTGTGTCCTCGTCTGGCCCCACTCGCAGTCGAGCGACCGAAATAATATCGGTTTTTTTTTAAGTTTTTCCCTAAAAGTGGGGCCGCGCTACTGCAATAGTTCCGGCATTTTTATGCTGCAATGCCAGTAGATTTTAGTAATAAAGAATCAAATTAATATTATCATCCTTAAATTAAAATTATACGAGAAGTGTTACATTAACTCTTCTGAGGTAGAACGAGCAGCATTCTGATATTTTCTATATTTAGCAATGCATATTATCATTGAAAGCACGACTACATAAGAGAACAAACGTCAACTGTGACAAGATTGCATTGTTTACAAAAACGTAGTTAACGTTTTTCTTTAAAATGTATGTTGACCTCCAGGCTTTTATTAACTCGTTATAGTGTCAGACATGCTTTGCATCTCTTTGTCAAATGATAATAAATATTTACATAGTGATGATAACATCGTTATTATCATCATTAACAACACTACGACTGCCTGAACACGTGACTACCTGCTGTAAGATACTACTTGGCCTCACACGTAAATTATAGGGATGTCATATTGTACATCGATTCTACATCGATACATCGATTTAAATACCAGTGGTACGATATAGTGACCCGTTCGTTAAATCGTACCGTTTTCTACTTTTTTTTCAGACGCGTTTTTAATGATTTTAGTGTTATTGCTGACATTCTTGAAATAAAAAAATAGATAGCTAACTAAATACACTTTCTTCTTTGATTTTGAAGGTTTTACTTTGTGGCGACATTATATTATAATTAAAACAATATCAATTTGTTTACACCACTTTTATTTTGACCAGAGTCAACATGTTTCGGGAACAATGTTCCCTTCTTCAGGACTTATACAAGAATGAATAAAAACAATGTTTTTATTCATTCTTGTATAAGTCCTGTTTGTTTTTATTCATTCTTGTATAAGTCCTGAAGAAGGGAACATTGTTCCCGAAACATGTTGACTCTGGTCAAAATAAAAGTGGTGTAAACAAATTGATATTGTTTTAATTAAAATTCACTTTCATTTGGTATATTCATATGTTTACGATGATCTTTAGTTTTTACGAAAAATGACTTTTTGCAAAACCGTTACAATTTAGCCGACTTCCCCCTACATGCAATAGGCGGATTTATCGCCTAATGGCCATGTTTGCCAATAAACCCAACCCATACATATGTAGAATAGCGCAATTTTTGTAGGCAAACGTATTCCATCAAATCCTTGCCGAAGTATAGTCAATTTTGAAAAAATATCTCGCGTATTTTAAACGCTTCAAAGAAAAGCTTTGGAGAACAAAATCAATGTTAAAATAAGTTTCCAGTTGATTCTTGGTAATTTCTAGAAAAAATCTGTCGCACTTAGTACTTAATTTTCCTAATAAGACCGTAACAAGTTTTAAGAAAATAAAATTTTCATAACCCCAATTGAAATTTATTTATTTATTCATTCATAAACTGCCATATGACCTTTAACATAATACAAATATATCAATTTTCACCATAATACAATTGAAAATTATCAAGTATGTAAAAAAAAATCATAAAAATAGGTAAGTAAGTATATGATATTATCATCGTTACTTTCATCGACGATTCATTTACATCCCTAAATGTTCGAGACGCAGTAGTAGATACACACATTTGACATTACATTACAAGCATTTTGTTTATTGTCTTTGAAAAAAATATTTTACTTTGACATTTATCTTGATTTTACATTTTAATACAATACAACGTACATTTCGTTTCATCCGTCTTGTCACACTTTTTGTATAGAATTACTATGTAGCCAATGGCCAAGTTATATGAAACAAGGAGTAGACATGATGCATGTACATGGCGCTTAATATAGGTCACACATGTCTATAATAATAATAATAGTAGGTATGTAGTTAGGCTTGTTTTAATTTTGCATACTAAAATCATAGTGCTTCATTACATTACCCAAAAAGGTTTTTTTCAATTTAGCACTAGGTGATAAAATAGATAGGCATATTTAAAATGATAAACATCTACAGTATAGCTACTGACTGCTAGGTCGAAAAATGGATTCATTAATCGTCATCCCGAAATTTTATAAGAATATACCTAATACGAGTATAGGTAATCGATTGTCAAACGAAAAGTGGTCCCTTTGCCACCCTATTCCACTATAACAAATTAAATTGTAGCGCAATGTACGAAGATGTATTTGAGTTGATTTAAATAACTCATATTCGTTAAAAACTTTATTTTGTACACATCATTGGTATCTTGGCATAGGTATTCGTATTAATAGCTGGTTTAATCAAATACATTATTCAATGCTCTCAGTCATATTAGTCAAAGACCTATTATCTGACATGTTGATATGCGTAGTTTGTGTACATTAATCAGCTGATTACTGTCAGGTCATTCAACCTGGAATATTCAACAATAGCTTATATAAATTTTTGTTGCTGAAATGAAATTATATTCAATCAATAGTTAAGGAGAAATAAGGAAAAGTTTGTTTAATTTTGCTACGTAATTAATGTTGATAGATAACTCTGTAATTATCAATCATAAACATTTTTATACAATGTAAGATTGTACGCAATTTATGTACGAGTATATTTAGATCGCGTCGCTAATAAACAGGTTACATATTGGTTCTAACTGGTATTATGCAAAAGAAAATTGTATGGGTACGTATCATTGTAAGTGGCTTGATACAACTTCGCAGTTAAATACCTGCTTAAAGAATCATCTGGGATTATCCCAAACACGCGCGGCCGCTGATAAAGGCAAAGGCGCACTGCGCTGCCACATTAAACATAAGAATATGCCTATAAATAAATCAATATTAAATTGAAAACGTTAAAAAAAAATAATTGTACCTCATAGATTCATCTTTATAATATTGCACGTACGCGTACTCATACTACTGTGAAACTACTCTAGTGTGATAGTGCGGTGTAGGTGGAGTAAATCTCACGCATGTGTATTGAAGGCCGCGTGCAGAATTTCAAATGCACAAAAAAATATCGATATTTGTACTAAAATCTCGAATCCTTCGCGAACGGTGAAATGAGGGAGAGAGTGTATGTTTGATAGAGAAGTTAACGCGCTAGAAAGAGACGGAGGCGGCAGTGCCCGAGTCAGCGATATAATTTAAAACATGCGTGATTCGCGACGCACCGGTCAAAAAATGATTTATTTGTAGGTAAGTTTTTAACTTTAATTAACGCAACTACAATGTTAGAACCGATTAATATTGTGTTGCGTCGAACACGACACAACACATTTTCATAGCATAATATTTATACTCGTATAGCAAATGAGCAATCGATTTATTAGATCGAACCGTAATTCGACAACTATTATTTATAATATGATTTTCGTACAGTGTGAGTCGAAACTTGGTTACTCTTAGAGTACTGCGGCCCCACTCGCAGCTGAGTAAGAAGTGTTGGAAAATCCTTTTCTTGTCTATGAATGTATCTACATACCTAGTAGGTTTTATTCATATTTTGTCAACGGTTGATTATAGGTTTGCTACATTCTTTTTAATAAACACGACTACTATATGACTTTTTCTGCCACCTCCGTGGTCGGGTGGGGCCGCGATAGTGGAATAGTGCCGAATATTTTTGTGGAATTTATTACTGTTAGTCTGCAGTCGACGTGGGACGAGGGTACGATACAGTCAGATCAATTTCTATTTATCCCTTTACGTCGCATCCCTTGCGGGGTAGATAGAGAGGACAAAAATCTCTATACCTAAACACACTCTTGCACATATAGCTTACTATATATACCTACCTACACACATTAATATCTTTTTGAGATGGTCGGTAGCCTGGTTGGTAACGCGTTCGACTGTTAATCCAGTAAGCGCGGGTTCGATTCCTGATGCCGACCTACTCCACTACACGACACAAGCTTTTCAAGCTTACGCTTAAGCGTGTAATTGGGTTTATTTCGATAAACCCAGATTCATTAAAAATAATATATAAGGCTTTCTACTCGGCTGCGAGTAGTATGCGCTCCCTAAAATAATTTCACGAGCCGCCACTGATCCCAAACGACCACCTTTAATCAATCAATGATTAATCGTGATCGTGTTATCGATCCAGGGCCGGATTTACGTAGGTAAATGCAAAATAGTGGAACGTGTATCTTCTGACGGTTTACTCACCTTAATGATGTCGATTTTTTTACATTTAATTTTGAAATTAACAAAATTGTGATACATATATAGTGATACGAAATTGGATGACGTTCTCACTATTAGATCAATTGGTTAAACATCGCTCAAGTGTGCTGGTGGAAATCGTGCTATAAACTGCTTCGAATGTCGGAATGAAGTCAAAGTTTTTAATCAAGTCGCAAAAAACACGTGATTTCAACTCCATCTCTTCGAATTTACTAAAGTGTAAAAAGATCTTTTTTCTGTAAAAAATTCTATCATTTCTCGTAGATATAGTCTGTATGCTTCGAAATCATAAAAAAATGTATGCTTTTTCACATTGTAAACTACGTACCCACCTATCACATGAATCTTATGATTAATTCCCATGAAACAATAATTTTATAGTAAATTATACTGCTTCTTGTAATAAACATGGAGATTATCGAACATCATTTTTTTCTAAGAAATGCCTCTATCGGATTTTCCCAACAAATTCTCTCATAATATTTTGTTATTCGTATTATGCGTAAGCTAATCTACATAAGAGTACATAAACAACTTTGCAATATTCTGTATGAAAATACAAGTTTAATAATATTATAGTTTTGTAATGAATCACGCACATGTATTTGTGTAACCGATGAGTCCACGCGGGTTCTGATGGGTTTTACCCCCCATACTTTTTTTTACAGGCATATTTTTTCCAGTGCTCTCTAAGTCAGATTTTCGTTAAACTTTCGTAAGACGTTTTTGTAGTATGTGTCTATCTTACCACGGGATTACAAAATGGATTTTGGCATTACTGTTTTCAGTAATCCTTATCTGAATCATTATTAATTGATCAATTGCTGTTTCACTATATCGAGGAGTAGGTATACGTTGCTCAATTGTTAAGTGATTATTTTTTAGGATAACAATAATTTGTGAATGCCGTGGGTACTCTCAACTGGAGAGCTGGCATAATTCTGATGTTTTACACATACCTTGCTATAATTTTCAAAGTTTATTGTATACCCTAATAAAAATAATTAAAACTATAATTATTTGGAAGGTACATTTTTTTAACGAGGATCTATGTATATTTGTAAGTAGTCCAAGCTTGATTGGCACACTTTACATTAAAAATCATATTTCTCACCTCATTAACACCTAGATCACCGAAATCATAGTACAGAAGAGAGAATACGCATGTTTTCGCGCATGTAAACTATTTTCAAATTAGAATATTAATAATCTACATAACACCTGCTGCTACAATTATAAATTAATATTGATATGAATACATAACGAACATAATGATTTGACTATTATCACTGTTGTTACGATTATGTGAACAAGATTTAACAATCGATAATTGTATAGCATTATTTATAAGGTACCTATCACCTTAACTACATAGACCATTTGATTTGATCAATACCGATATTGCTTCGTATTATCTAATCGGAAAACTTGTTTCAATCGCTGTCATATATTGCATAATGTCTTATAATTAGAAAATAGATAAAAAATGGGGCCGAGGGTTGAACGGAATATTCTATTTGATTCTATTACAGAGGGCCACCGCTGGCGGGAATATTTAAAACAAATGTGCTAGGACATGGTTTGCGCCTCATACGAGTATGTTGAACTGAAGAGGGCTGCAGCTGCAGATTGAACAGAGTGGACAGTGGATAACGAGTTGCAGAAATCTGCTGCAAACCAATCGTTACAAGGATCGTGAAACTGGGAAGATATATAACTATCTAAATTTCTTTTGTGGTTTTCACAACTTTTGAATGTTTTAGTAGAAAGAACTGTTTTTGTTCTACATACTTTAACATTCTCCTATTGTGACCAGTACCAAAGTGAACAGACATAACGGATAATTTCGTTTTTCTTTCATAAGCACAAATGTATAAGTACAATGTGCTCTACGTATCCACTACATAAATGATACATATGTAAATGATTCAGTCTTTAATATGTTCTGTAACTACGCTTTGTCCTCTTTTAATTAAGATGTGTATCTCTTTGAACGACATAGTTAGTTAATGTAGAAATAAAAATATTAATTATATTGGTAATAACACTAAGGCTGGCCACAAACGTCCCGAAGTTCAGTTCCGGAATCGACCGTTTTGCAAAAAGGTTCCGACCAAAACCTCTTTCTGAATTTAAAATCGGGGTGACGCTGAATTCAGAGAGAGGTTTTGATCGGAACTTTTTTGCAAAACGGTCGATTCCGGAACTGAACTTCGGGACGTGTGTGGCCAGCCTAATGACTTCAGGTGTTACGCAATAAATAGAATTATTATTAACACTGCCTGATTGTCTTTCGAGACGCTATAATAATAAATATTATGTAGGTATAATTATTATGGACACACAATAGGAGTGATAAAGTGTGGACGTAATCCTGATGATAATCTGTGTTGAAGTCGTGGAAAAACACATCGCACAAGTGTAAATTATAGGAAAATTTTAAAGTAAAAAAAAGTACCTGTCTAGCAGGCGCGAAGCTACCTAAGAACACGATTCCCATCGAGTTACCTTTTGGAAAAAAATATAGGTATAATAGTGTCTAATCTGAGGTAATTCTATAAGAAATGTTAGCCCCGGCTTCCCTTCTGCAGAGATCCACCCCTCGCCACTGCTGTCTAGACATGTCTTTATATTTAATTCCAAGTTTTTTACAGTGAAATCTTGAGATGATAACAGAGTGTTTACTATTATTGTATTCGAGTATCGGATCCAGAATCGAATAAAATTGTTGTTCCTTCGAGTATAATTAGATGTAGGTACCATTACGGTAAATCTCAGTAAAGAGATAATCAGTAAATGTATGTGTTGATAGATCGCTGATTATGAGTGTTCGGAACCAAATTAAATACTGTTAGGCCGGATTTCCACCTGCAAGAAAACCTTTGCAAGAAATTTCCGACAGTCTGTCTGGCAGGTGGAAACCCGGCCTTACATTCTTTCTTTTGAGAAAAAAATCACTCAAAATCAAGGAGACAAAAGAATCAGAGTTAAAATATTGCTCTGAATGATGAAGAGTCCTATTCCATTACTATAATAACTGCCAATTATTAGGAACCGGCCTCATAAGTTGCGGCGAAGCGGTGCGGAAGTGCAATAAAGGAAATATATACGTACACGTAAATGTCTAGGGTACTTTCCCGGTAGTCGACATTTTCATGATCTGTGTCAAGGTGATTCACTACACTACATTCAACAAAGAATTAATATAACGATAACACTATGAATGCATGTACATTGTACATATGTGGTAATCATTCATTCTATTCAATACTACCACTATATTTACATCAGGCGTGAGTAATTTGTGGTATGAGTACTACACAGTTTGGAGTCACTGTTTTCTAGGATAATATTTACCTCTATCAATAAATAATTGATGTGCAGTGAAATACGAGGCTTGGAAACAATATAATGTTCAGTTTCCTATCTCTTGAGTTCTTCACTAAATATATTATGAAATCACTGATGCACTATCGCTTTCGTATGGTGTGGTTCCGGTGGCTTTTTGACTGATTATTGCGCATTATTGATAATTTTATTGTTAAGCGCCATATTAATATTTCGACCATTTTCTTTTTATTGTCTTAGAACAGCACTTAGTTTTTGTTTACGAGATGAAGCCCCAGCTGTTCCTCCTGCGCTTGGGTGTTAGTCCTGACTTCTGAGAGTCGTCTGCCTGAGAAGCTATTATGAAGTACCAATATGCGATATTTATGTGCTAAATCGTGTGCTTTTCTTACTCTGTCCGCCCAAATAGTAGATGTGTCTCAAAGAGTTTGTAACTTTAATGATTTTCTGAGACCATAACAGATTTTCTGACACCGTGCCTAATTAGTAATGAAAGACATTGTTTAATTTTTTTTAATCATTTTTAAATTTAGATCAAGTTGTTGAAAGTTGTTATCATTGGAATTGCCAAGAATATGCCTAGATCAGAGTAACAATGACTGACCTTGACTTAGGTTGGCACGCCGAGTGATACTGTTGGTTGTTGCGACATAAACAATTCGACACAACTCATAAAAGGTTGCCGACCCTCGGTTTTACCATAGGAACATAACTTACATTATTTTATACGTCATATTAATCTATAAAATATACGAACATCATGTCTCCTACATAAATAAATGAAATGTTTTAAACTATAAAAAATCACTCTCTATGGTACTTTCTTAATATCCGTACTTGAGGATCTAGTCGTCATGGTCAATCCAGGAAATTGTTGGACGGCTACGCATTTTTGAACATCTTATTTCACCCACCTTGTACATCATAACGTAAACCGTAACCCATAACCGTAAAACAATATTATGCCTAACCTTTTGAGTTTCTGAAGTTTTTTGCAATTTGCAATACACACCTTTTTTAATGATGGAGGTACTTATCATTATTTCCCTATCATTCTGGTCATAATACCTATTTTAAAATAGCCACATTTTTCTAAAGGCTTGATTTCCACAGAATTAATACCAATTATTGAGTTAATAATTTAGCTATACTTAAATATTATAAGACGTAAAAGACTAAGAAATAGAAATCTATTTTACCACTGCGTATTAAAACATTAAAATCTAATATTTATGCATGAATTCAAGTAATAAAATTGTGCACTTTTTAGAATTATGATTCAGCAAAATCTAAACCATAAGTAGCTTTATAATAATTTTATCGATCAGTTAGTATTACAAGGGCACCCTCTTCCAAACCCTATTACATTGTGGTGACATAGATACGAGTCAATTACCTCATGAGTAGTAAGCATTTTTAGCGACCCAATTAAAGGTTAATTAAAGACCTAACCTCGGAGTAAGCATTTCATTCACAGTTGAATTGGAAAACTCATAGTCAGCAACCTAGATAGAAATCATTCACTGGTTTACTCACGATACTAATTAGGAAAATATAATGATATATAGACGCTTGTAAAATCCATATTATTCAGATTAATAAATACACTGAACACAGAACCTTCTTCTTCGTATATCACCCTCTATAGGAAACATCATTCCTATAATGGTGAACCCGACGTGAATTTTTTTACTCGTTCGAATAAAACGTCGTAATCGAGAAAGTGCCAGTAAATTAGTTAAAACACAGTGCAAATACATTAATCCAACATGTATCCGGCTAAAGTCACGGGCAGCCCTCTCGCCCCGGCAGCTAGTCCCCGCAACAGTGAGCCCGAGGCAAAGGAAATACCAGCAATTAGTCTGAATACCAAGATACCAGATTTTTGGACAGATCAACCAAAGATTTGGTTCCACCAATTCGAGGCAATACTGGCACCACAGAAAACATCGAGAGATTCGTATTACGACATACTGGTAGCCAAGCTGGGGAAAGATGAATTAAAACAGATTACGGACATTCTTTCCAACCCACCTGAAAGCGGAAGATACGATGTCCTCAAGGCCAGACTCCTGCAAGTTTACGAGGAGTCCGAAACCAAAAAGTTGCAACAATTACTCAGTGACATCGATTTGGGAGATGATAGGCCCAGCAGACTATTGAGAAGAATGAGGGACCTGGCATCAGGTAAAATACCTGACGACACATTAAAAATAATGTGGTTTGGCAGACTACCACAGACAGTGCGAGCAGTCCTGACCGCCAGCACAGTCGAAAATCTCGAGACCCTGGCCACACTGGCCGACAAGATAACGGAAGCGACTCAACCACGCGAGGTCGCCCAGCTACAACATGGTAACACTCGTCAAGCTACCATTGAGACACTGTGTGAACAGATCAAACAACTACAGTTGCAAATATCTGCCATGACCGATAAAAAATATTACAATAACAGGTCACGTTCAAGAAGCAGGGGCCGTCAACAACAAGGACGCAGCCGGTCAAGAGGAAACGGCTATTGTTGGTGTCATCGTCGTTTTGGCAATCGCGCCACTAGGTGCATACCCCCATGCACATACAAACCCACCCAAGCACAGGAAAACTAAAATCGGCACCGACCGTCGGGATGGTCGCTGCCAACGGGAAGTCTCCAAGGTTAATGGTAGTCGACAAGGCTACACGTATTAAATACCTAGTGGATTCGGGTGCCGAAGTTAGTGTGTTAGCTGCAAGAAGAACGACCGGATGCGACGAGGCACACAATTTATACGCAGCGAATGGCACACGAATACGTACCTACGGTTTGAAAACCATGACCGTAGACCTCGGACTACGCCGGCCCTACAAGTGGACATTTATCATCGCCGATGTAAAGACACCCATACTAGGAGCTGATTTCCTCCACGCCAACAAATTAATAATTGATTTGCATGGAAGAAGGCTTATAGACCAGGAGACACAATTATCCCGAAAAATCCAGTGCATACAACGCAGTAACGACGACACGACTTTATACGTCGTAGACAAGACAAACCCATATCATAAGATACTAGCCGAATACCCGGACGTAATGAAACCGGAGAATTTTAAATCATCGCCAAAACACAACATACTTCACTACATCGAAACAACAGGAGCACCAGTTCATGAGAAAGCGCGCCCTCTGAATCCCAAACATTTCAAGGCAGCCAAAGAAGAGTTTGCAAAGATGGTAGAATTAGGAATTTGCCAACCTTCATCCTCACCATGGGCCAACCCTCTGCACGTAGTGTACAAAAAGTCGGGCGAAATACGACCCGTAGGCGATTATAGAAGGCTTAACAAAATCACGGTGCCTGACAGATACCCTATTCCAAGAATTATGGACTGTACCTACATATTGAGTGGTAAATCCATATTTTCTAAAATAGATTTACGTCGTGCATACCACAACATACCTGTCGCACCAGAGGATATCCCAAAAACAGCCGTAATAACCCCCTGGGGGTCCTTTTCCTTCACCAGGATGAATTTTGGATTACGTAATGCAGGAAACTCCTTTCAACGTATGGTCGACTCCATCTTCAGAGGACTGGACTTCATATTCGTTTATTTAGACGACATTCTTATCGCGTCGAGAAACGAAAATGAACATTTCTCACATATTAGACAAGTCCTCAGCAGACTAGAAGACTATGGCGTCACGATCAACTCGAGCAAGTGCGAATTCGGCAAATCTGAGTTAGATTTCCTTGGTTACCACATAACCAAAGACGGTATTTCGCCAAACAACGAGAAAGTAAAGACGATTGCAGAACTACCAGTCCCAAAAACAGTACAAGAGCTGCGTAGATTCCTTGGTATGGTCAATTTTTACAGGCCAGCCATACGAAAAGCAGCCGAGATCCAAGCGGACCTGAACGTTTTCCTTCGGAACTCAAAGAAAAACGATAAAACGGAAATCCCATGGACCCCTCAATCGATGGAAGCCTTCGAAAAATGCAAAGAAGCACTAAAAAACGCTGTACGGTTAGCACATCCGAAAGATGACGCACCACTTGCCCTAATGACAGATGCTTCTGGATCCTGTGCAGGAGCAGTACTACAACAGAGAGTAAACAACATATGGCAGCCTCTAGGTTTTTTCTCAAAGAAACTCTCTACAGCACAAGAAAAATACAGCACCTATGACAGAGAACTACTCGCTTGTTACCTAGCAGTGAGACATTTCAGGCCAATGATAGAGGGCAGAGGCGCAACAGTCTATAGTGATCACAAACCACTATCATTTTCTCTAAACAAGAAGATATCCCCAAGCGACACGCCTAGAAGGCTACGGTATTTAGATTTCATCGCCCAACTATGCGAGAAAATAGATTACATCCCAGGGAACGACAACGTCGTAGCGGACACCTTAAGCCGCATAGAAACAATCACTACGCCGCCCTTATTTGATTACAAAGAGCTAGCTAAGGCACAAGAAACAGATGAAGAACTATCTACTCTAAGAAAAAGAGAGACATTCAAATTCAAACTGTTCACAATACCGAATACAAACATACAATTGTACTATGAATTCTCGGAAAACAATTGTAGATTATACCTACCCCAACAGTTCAGAGACACTGCTATACGTAATCTACATAATATTAGTCACGCAGGAATCCGCGCGACAACTGACCTAGCCACCAGTAGATACATATGGACGGGTATAAACAGGGATGTCACAAACTTTGTCAAAAATTGCATCGAATGCCAAAGGTCCAAGGTAACACGCCACACAGTTTCACCGCTTGGAGTTTTCCCAGCCGTCAGAAGATTTGAACACCTCCACATCGACATAGTTGGTCCATTAATGACGTGTCAAGACTATAAATATCTAGTGACCATGGTAGACAGAGAGAGCAAATGGATGGAGGCAGTACCTGTGAAGACGATTGTCGCAGAAGTCATCGCAGATGTCCTAATCACTCATTGGATTTCCGTTTCGGAACTCCCACCTTCATCACGACAGACCAAGGCCCGCAACTAGAATCTACACTTTTCAATCAAATATTAAAAATTTTCGGCATAGATCGAAAAAGAACGTGCGGCTACAACCCTAAGTGTAACGGAAAAGTCGAGAGATTTCATCGAACCCTGAAAGCCTCACTAATGACGAAGTGCCAGGGACAGCCCAACTGGGTACAGCAATTACCTATTATCTTGCTAGGCCTACGGTCAGCCATAACCGACACTGGATACAGCCCTGCACAAATGACATACGGGGCATCGCTAAGTCTACCCGGAGATTTTTTCGTATCGACTGATAAACATGTCAACGATACGGATTACACATCAAGACTGATGGATCACTTCAACAAACAAGCACCGACTGCGAGACGTCACCATAACGACAGCAGAACAACTTATTTGCCCAAAGACATTTTAACAGCTACTCACGTCTTCGTGAAACGTGCCGTAAAAAAGCCACTGATTCCACCGTATCAGGGGCCATTCAAGGTTATGCAACGCAGCGAAAAATTCTTCGTCATAAACATGGAAAACAAGGAAGCTACAATTTCCATTGATAGGCTCAAACCTGCACATATTGCAAGAACCGACGAGGAAACGAATCAAAGTGCAGAGTCAGCAAAAGCAAACACGCACGAAACTGCATCGAGGTCACACACAAAGACTCCTGCAACATCAGCGATACCGCCGACTACAAGTAGAGCTGGTAGAATTGTCAGACCACCAATTCGCTTCGCACCGTAGCAGTCAAAGCATTATTAAAATGGGTGGTCAACCAAGCAAAGAAGAAATCGTAGTGTCACAAAACGCCGTTGGAAACGCATCATTGCATTGGTGATATTCTATGGCGTAAAGAAATTCAGAAAACGCATAGAAAAGGACATCACCAAAAACCTAACAAGGCACAACCCTGCACATGTGTAAACATACTGTAAACACAAACACCCAAATGTAGAGTGCAATGGCATCATTTCTTCAATTATACTAGCATTAATCAATTCACCTGCGTCAGCGATTTCGGATATCTATTATCAAAACTCACTGACCCAGAATATTTATACACCTTATTGTTGTATTGTTATATATGTACGTACATAGATCGTAAGCATACTATAAGACTAGTTAATCGTCTGGCCAGACAAAACATAGGTACCTTTATTTTAGTCATTCCTAGGATAATTTTATAATATAGAACAAATCGTATCAAACCTTATGTATCGTGACAAGGTCACTTAAGAGGGGAATATTGTGGTGACATAGATACGAGTCAATTACCTCATGAGTAGTAAGCATTTTTAGCGACCCAATTAAAGGTTAATTAAAGACCTAACCTCGGAGTAAGCATTTCATTCACAGTTGAATTGGAAAACTCATAGTCAGCAACCTAGATAGAAATCATTCACTGGTTTACTCACGATACTAATTAGGAAAATATAATGATATATAGACGCTTGTAAAATCCATATTATTCAGATTAATAAATACACTGAACACAGAACCTTCTTCTTCGTATATCACCCTCTATAGGAAACATCATTCCTATAACATCATATCCTTCACAGTATTTACTGCACTTTTCTTGTATTTGCTTTATCCTATTTACACTCACTTACTATTACATGATTGTACCCCGAGAGACTTTGATCTTTTTGAAGTGTGACATCTATCAAATTCATTATGCTTCTCTTTTCTACTTCAGACGTTATCTTCCGCTGAAACTCACTGAAAACATACTGTTGATTATATGATATGGTTCTTATGTTTTTTCTCATCATGACCCATTTAGCTCAGCTCGATTGTATAAATATCTAAAGTATAGCATAGATTTATAGATTTCTTTCTCTTTCCTAGTTTTACTAGTCACTAGTCATCCACCTTTATGTTATAGTAGTAGCATATTACCACATTATTCGCAATAGGTAATTTGGTAGATGCAAAATTTCAATCAATGCTGTATTTAAACGAGTTTTAAAATCACCGTTAAATTCATGTAATTATTGTATTTACGAGGAACTTCTATGCTTTTCAAGGGCAGCAGGAAGATTTACTTCGGATTAAGGTGGATGGTAAAAAATCTTCGACCGTATTGTTGTCAGAAATAGTAGTCAGTAAAAACCAGTTTGATTTCATGCTGTCGTTGCATTTTTTGCACTGATGAACACTGTATAGTGTATACCTATAATATTCAAGGAGATATAACATGTATTATTTTATTTCTATTCTGTACATCGATAACTATCTTAGTTTAAACAGAGTACCTACACGTTATCAAAACTGAAATTTTGTGATGGGAATCAAATTTGACAAAATCTCTGATTTGTTATCCAATAATTTCGTACAATATTACGTAAAGTTTTGTACTAAGAGATATCAACGAAGGGGAATACATTACACAATGCGGGTCCGCCATCCAGAGGGGTTTTACGAGTATGCTACGAGTATTTCTTCTACTCACGTCATTTAACAACTATTGATCTGGAGTGCTGTATCGTGAAAGAGGTCCATCCTGATACCCAGGACCCGACATCCTTCTAAGACTTTTATGTTAAAAGTCTGTATTGGGTACTTCCGTGTTGCAAAATTATGAACAAGGTTGTCAAAACTATAACACGCGTATTCTGGTTGTTTCTGTGGTTTAAAAATATTTAAATGATTGCATGTCATATTCATTATTCAACATTAAAGATATTAATATCATAGATTGAGGAACATGTGTAATTATTAAAATGATATGTTTACCTTCACACATTAGAATAACAGAGGCGGTTCTAACTGCAAACATATTGATAAACTGCTCTGGAGTCAATTCCATGTGCAGTGCTTCATCTAATAAATACTTCGAACGATCAAAAACTAAAACTAATTTCGTCATTTTATTCCTTGAAAGAACACGAGACTTCGCCACTCAGAAAGCGAGTCATTTTCAGTTATGTGTGATACGCTTTTAATGGTTAGAATAATTATTTCAATTTCTGCGATATGGGTACAAAAAATAGATAGTTAAGTACAAAAATAAAACTTTCTGCGTAATAAAACAGATCACAGCAATCTGTGCTACGTACTTCGCTATCCTTTTCTGATAGTCCAAAAGTTAAAAAACTTTATCTGCCAGATTCGTAAAATTCACAAAAACTAGGGGCGCCTCTGTATTTCTTTATCGAATTATCAAACGGATCCTACTTTTTTATTAGACATGTTTTTTTTAAACACCGTTATTGATTAATTATCGATACTAAGTTGTGTTTTTTATTCGGCAGTTTTAAAGGAAATGATTTATTATACTGATCGATTGATGTAGGAAATAGATTGCTATAAATATTTTGATTTGATCCACGATGGTTTTTCTTTACAATATCCATATTTTTTTAATTGACAACCTTGATTCCCACCACCATATTTACTTTTATAGGCAACCTTGTTTAGTGATTACTGACTGTGGTCTTTTTGCGGTAGTAAATATATTATATTGTGTAGACTCAGGTGGCTGGAAGAAATTGACAGTAATCACCAATTAAAATAATTAGTTATTTTACTGTTTCCTGATGTTTCTTTTCTCTTTATTGTGAGTGTGTCAGTCACAGTAATTTTTACACAGCAAGGTTTCATAGGTACTAAATCGTGAATATCCAGGAATATTTTTTTTTTAAGTATTTTGGGTATCGAAGCAACATCTCGACTAGGCTATTAAAAATTAAATATCCACCACTCCCAGACTCGTAAAGTGGAGGCCATGGGAAAACAGAAGAGGTGTCGGAAGGCCCCAGAAAAGATGGGCGGACGACGTGACCTCGGTAGCGGGTAGACAGTGGCTCAGAAAGGCGAGGGACAGAAAAGACTGGAAACGAATGGAAGAGGCCTATATCCAAAAGTGGAGGGACCAGGGCTGACGAAGAAGAAGAAGATTAAAGAGAAAAATGACATAAAACCAAAAATCCAAGCGCAGGTATGTCGAGCTCAAACGCTAGTAAACAAATAAATGGAAACAGTATACTACCGACAGAAAACACCTGAGGGCTATAAGACCATAAGTTTCAATAATGCTAGATCGTGTTTAGACTTCATATATTGTTACAACTAACAGACGTCCTAGTGACTACATATTCACATACAGTAGTGACCTTTGGTTGTTAATCATTCTTCATAACATAACGCTGTTATTGGTAGGTAGAGGTACACCATTATATACGCATGCTGAGAATTATTTCCTATACTTCTATGTAAGTAATCCTCATGTCGTGTCATGTGTGCATTATTAATAATTTACCTTTTGATCTTGAATAGTATGTAATATTATATCTAAGTCTAGTCTGGTCTACAAAATACGGAGTGCTGCGATATAAGAGATACGTTATTAATTTGAACCAGTTATAAGTTATAGTTCATCTTTGGATTCGATTTTAGTGGCCCAGGTTTGAATCCTGTAACTGATGATTAGGTTACCTACTTATAATTTTAAGCCTCTCACCGCAAATTTTTGGTATTAATAATGTTCGTTCACTCAGAGCTGTAGAAACCAAAGTATGTTCTGCATCCTTTTCAGTAAATTGCCCTAAATTGAATCGTAGCTTACTCAAAACACACTGTCATTGGTATTATGGTGATTGGTAATAAAAGTAAAATCCACAGTAATATTTGAGCAAACATCTTTCATTTTGTGGTTTGTCTTCGAACTATCTGAGCCGACAATTTGTAGTCTGTTTAGGAATGTCATTCTTTTCCGGATACTAGGTACTAATATATTGATATCTTCTAAACAGTTCCTAATGATCTAACTACTGTATTAAAATAATATTTACACGATTCAAAATAACAATAGGTAACGTTATTCCGTGCGTCGAATAACAAGTACCGATTAATTAATAACAATTCCTGCAACTCTTTTGAATATAATAATATGCAATGCATACTTATGGAAGGCACTCGGTACTTAGAGATATCACTGGTAAAAATCACAATAACAATATTTTTTCGATTCAACGATCGTTGACTCGATTCATTGTTCCGACACCAAGGTTAACCTGTGGGTTCATATTTGGTTAACAATCATATTATTTAGAAAATGTAATAAAAATAATTGTTATTATTGACACGACGTGATAAATGTTATAATGATGCGAGTATGTTATATGAAGATGCTAATAACAATATCATAATTTAGTATATCTACGAGGAAAAACCTCTGTTTGGTATTGCTATTGTTTGATCAAATACGCAGTAGACCTACTTATCAATAATTTCAGTGTGGGACACTTACCTGAATAGATCAATATATAGTATTTTAAACTACACATGTACTTACCTAAGAAAATCTTTATTCGCATTAAGATGACATTAATACAGAAACGTAAACTAAACTTCTGATCTTGATGCTGTTGATTAGTTTTACTCATTTTTTACTCGAAACGCCTTTACTTTCCTGAATATATTTTCAAATAACACAAAGGTTATATTATTTATAATATTATACATTTAGGTTGGTTATACAATTAATATTTTTTCCCAATTTTTCAAACCCTTTTTCGGATTTGTTCACTTGTTTTGAGCGAACAATATACTGAATCTTATCTGTTATACCTTTTTAAAAGAATGTTGGATTCCGAATTAATCGACATTCTTATCCACTTTCACTGCATTGAATTGGATTGAGGCAAATCAACGAAACACGAGATTTTATTTTATTTTTTTTACACAATATGATTTAATGTGCCTACATCTCCCTCCCCTAAATATCCCTTGTTATTTGTTTGATTTTGTATTGACTAATTTCAGATAATTTATGATTCTTGCTTCATTCTACGAGTTCTACGCCACATGATTGTTGTGTAAAGAAACCATGTAATAACGTATGCATGTAATAACCTCCATATGTCAACCTTTGTGTAGTATTCGCTAATAGGCCTTATTATGGATTAGTGACTAATTTCTGTTTATTTACTCATACGTACATATTTCACCTTTTATTTTTCCACTCTGATGTGGTTCCACTCTGACATTCTTGTAGGTTTTCGCAGAGTGAAGTTTGTCGGGTTTTTTCACTGTGTGTGTTTTTTCACGCAACCGGTTGTCTAATGTATACACGGTGTAACACAACCGGTGGATCAACCGAAGCAGAATGATAGAGGACCTCAATACCTATCGATTTAACCCCCATGTATGTTCAGCGATTTTTTGTAGTTTTCGAGTTATGAATGTTTTTCGTATTTTTTTGTCAAACCCCGACTTGCAAGACGTTATTGGTCTCTGTAACCAATAACGTCTTGCAAGTCGGGGTGTGGCAAAAAAATATGAAAAACATTTATAACTCGAAAACTACAAAAAATCGCTGAACATACATGGGGGTTAAATCGATAGGTATTGAGGTCCTCTATCATCCTGCTTCGGTTGATCCACCGGTTGTGTTACACCGTGTATTTGCAGACTGCTGTCTTGATTTCAATTGATTGATTTCTTAGTTTAAATATTTTTAGCAGGCCTTCGAACACTAGTAGGTAAAGCATAAATAATAGAATAGATTATTTTGTTCCTGTAAGATAATTGAAAAGAGATATAAAAAATAAGCGTAAATCGAACACAAAGAAAAACTGTCCAAAGAAAAATTTATTCGACCATTTATAGGTTTAAAAAAACGTGTGCTCTAGATGCTACGGTAAAACTACTCAGTGTTCTATTGGTATTTATATTTATCTTATTCATTCTTATCTCAGTCTGGAAAAAAAGGTTGTTACTAATATGGTGCTGGTTAGAACATTTTGTTTTCAATGCACCTTAATGGCTACAAAAATGAAAAAAAAAGCGAAAATTCTTGATGTATCAAATTCAAAATTATCTGTTAACGTCGAAAATTCTTTATCTTAATGTATGAAATAAAAAAACACATTAATATTCGATTGTGAAGATCTGCATCATTGGGATTTGTTAAATATTATTGACGTCATCGGAAGACTGCAATAGGGCACATTGTGGAATACCTAACGATTTATATCAGATGATATCTAATTACTTTGGTACCTATTATCGATGCATATTAATCTCTTACAATGTACGAGTATCAGATCTTTTTATTGAAATAATTCTCATGATAGGGTAATAATTCTCATTCATTATACTATAATGAAGATTACAATAGGCGGAAGATATGACTCTACAGTGCTTCCATTGAGAAAAAACTAAACAATAAAAATACGTATAAAATATGTTTTTATTGCTCATCTATCACGTAAAGGATCTCTATCAGAAACTTGTACCTAATACTCGTATGTATGTAGGTATTGATCAAATGCAGAGTTGCAATGTAGGAAAATACATATTGAAACACTAGTCATCAACATCACCAGTGGCTCTACAGCCCGTTGTGAGCCTTGGCCTCCTCCAACGTTCGCCTCCATCCCCCTCTATCCTGGCATGCACTCCTCCAGTCCCTAATGCCAACAGCATCCACATCCTTCTGTACTCCGATCATCCAACGGAGTTTGGGTCTTCCAACGCTACGCCTACCTTGTGGCCTTGTATGAAGGATCTTCTTTGGTACTCTCTCCTCATTCATTCTCTCCATTAATCATAATATTAGGAACTGAGTATTCGTGTATAAATATCTAATAATGTGTTGTGCATTCGCTTATTTAATATACTTTGTGTTGCTAATCATTAGATTGATATTAAATATCCATTATTTTTTATCGATATACCTATTATTGAAATTATTTTTACAACCAGTTTACTAACCGGTATTGTTTTTATGTTTATTTTCAGGTGAGTGCGCCGTACAACTTTATTCTTCTAAACATAGACACAATAATATGAGGCCCAATATGGTAAGTAATTAAAATGTTAATTGAAACATGATCTCAAAAGTAAAAAAAAACAGTAAACTTATTGCTAACTCATTTCAATTTGGAGCACATTAAATTTATTGTCTCCATTATGAATTCAAAATGTAATAAGCTTTTTAAAATTTAATGAATATCCTATTCAATGAAATTCTTCGCGCGTAAGTAGGGTAACCAGATGACTGGATTTTTTTGACATGTTCGAAATTTAAGCCCCTTGCCAGGGGAACAGGGAAAATTTAAAAATGTATTTAAATTGTAAAAAAAATTGATTTGGTGAAATTCTCAATCAGTAAATGAGTTTATTTGTCATAAAGGTCTCAGGAGCAATGGTAACCTATGACTTTTTAAGTTTGAATATAAATTTTTACCTACGTGTATTTGAACATGAAGTAAAACTACACGACCTACCTATTGGTTATTTTAGTTTGGAAAACATTAATGCTGTGATAATTGATATCTCATTTGAACCACTTAGCATGTCAGTGTGAAATACGCATTATGTGTTTATTAAATTAGTAACACAGGTTAAGAATAGATGCTACTAACAAACATTTTTTTTAATATCGAGATATTTGAGACATGTGGAAGCATGGTCGTCCGAGATTGACCTGGATGATAATATGGTACTTTATGTAGGTATTTGAAATCTTCCGTACATGAGAAAACGTTTCACCGCATGGAGCATTCCCTGCGCCCTCGGGGGAAGCTTCGAGAGGGATTCGAGAAAATACGAGTAGTTTCATAGTCACAATTCATTATTCTACTAAAAGTAGGTATTTCGTTTGGTATTTTAACTTGATCTTTTGTATCTTTGGAATATCTGAGACCTTTAGATCTCAACGTACATGAGAATGAACAATTCTATACACCTTTTATATTTACTTAATTTAATTGATACATATATGCCGAAGTAATTATTATCCAGGTAGGTTATGCCCTGAGGTGTTATAAAACTGTAGGTACAGGAACATGATAATAAATATTACACTCTTGGTAATAATTCTTAAAACCAATATTTTTGTTGAATGTTCGCGGTAATATATTGAACATATTATTATAATTATTTTCATTCTGAGGTCTTACAGATCACGGAACTTGTGTATATGGGAAGTAATATTATGTCTTTACTGAGGGCTCAATACCTTCATATCGATGATTCGATTCACTGTCTATGGGTCAAGGATCGAATGACCTGTAGTTTTATAGCAAAGTACTCGTAATAAGCCATTATCGTAAGTTATTACTACCTGTGAAAATTGCCCTTTTACAGATTGAAAACAGTTAACCAGAAGGACATAGAAGAAGTGAATATATCGGGATGTGAAAAACCAAGAATAGTTAAAAAGCTGTGTCTTTGAAAGACCATCAGGATCTAGCTTTTTCTGCATAAACAAAATATCATGAATACATACATTTTGCATTGTTCGAATAGATAGTACATAGGTATTGCTTATACTATAATATTAGCAAAGATTTTTATGAAAAAAATTGGTAGGTGCACTTCATTTTGAAACAATCCTAAATTTCATACATAGGTACGTTTGTCAAAAGGTGACGTTAGTCTTTGTTTATTAACTAGTAATTTCTGCTTACGTCAATCTATCAAAATTGTAATGTATATATCTTTGCTTTTGTTCTAGTTAAAACTGACAACTTCCTAATACGTACATAGAAACAGAAACTAATTATCATAATAATGTTAATTGATTTGATGGTCAAAATGTTCATATTTTAATATAAAATGTACATAACAACTAACGTGAACCAGATAATTTATTTCCTGGGTTATTTTAGTTTACAGAATCGGCATAAATGAATTGTGAAAGGTAACTGAAAACTATGTTTGTACCTAATATTTATGGGATTTTTCTTTTCTCTTTGATCGAAACTCGTTCCAATAACAATCATGCTCTCCTAAAATTAAAGAAATGTTTTTTTTTGGTTCATTGCAGCTGAAACTTTCCGTAGGATTGATGGACAGATGAAATATTATAGGGTGAAACAGGTATAAAAATATGTTATGTGTATATGTAGATGGGGTTTTTATAACTATGTGTGTTCCTTAGAGGAACAGTACAGAGCTAAAATGTGTTATTAAGAATGTAGTAGCAATATTTATCAACGCAATATTCGTGATTTGGCAATAAAACAAATTCGCTGCGTTAATATTTGCCTATTGTATGAATATTATGCCTAACTACATTGTCAACAAACGAGCGGAAAAATACGTATAATTGATTGTTCATACTAAATTTCTTAACTAAGTGCACAAGCGATTTACGACAAGTTTAAGTAAACAGAAAAATTGCTTTGTTATATAGCGATCGCGAAAAGTACAAGCTAACTGATATGATACGTACGAGTACATCTGCCTTCTGATACCAGCAAAATAGTTCTACACATTGAAAATACGACATATCTTATAGTCCGAGAGCCCGTTGCTTAAACGTATCTGTTTTTTATCGAAATGTGGTATAAACGATAGCTTACCAATAGGGTATTATATCGCACAACATTTTTTATAGAGAATTTAGCAAGGATTATTTTTGTCATTGACTACTTTCTCCTATCTCTTACCGTATTCCTATAAAATGCGAAAAACCGCGAAGAGGGACCTTTCCGGGGGGGCAGGGGGGTTGCGGCAAGATTTTGATAGGCAACCCTAGTGCGATGTAATACCCTATTGGTAAGCTATCATTTATACCAAATTTCGATCAAAAAACAGATACGTCATAAATTAAGCAGCGGGCTCTTGGACTATTACGTAGATGAATTTAAATAGACGTCTGTGTGATTGGTATGATTTTCAATTTGTGTCGTTTTGTTTCGTATTATAAACCTTTTCTGTAGTAACATCACTATTAATCAGGGTTGCAACAGACATCCGTTTCTGCAGAACTTCCGCATAAATTTGAACATCAGCTTCCGAATCCGCTTCTGTAACATTCATAACCGTGAATGGTCATAGCCCAAAACGACGTACGTTTCTATTACTTTTGTAAGGAATTATTTCCATTTTTTTTAAAGCCATTGGTGTGAACTATGAATACAATAATTGTAAGTATAATTTTTGAGAAACAAGAAGCTCGAATTTCCTGCAACCTTTAAAAGCTGAATTTTACTCGACCAATCTTAAATGACGCGCAAATAGACGCTGTGAATTAAATCGCTGTATTTTCACAAGAAGATATAAATAGGGTTGTTACTATTTTAAAGAAATGTTCATAAAAAATGTCTTATAAAGTTTTTTCCGACTTATAATTCCACTTCCGTTACACAACTTCATCTTTCACTTCATCCTCCGCTTCCACATAAAGCCATTTCAATTACAACCCTACTGTAAAAACTAATGACATTAAGTTCACTAACACTACTTACATTTTTATGTATTGTCTATTTGTTGCTTTTGTCTCTTGTAAAATAATTCTGCTAAAACAGTTGTCATCGTGAACAAAAAAAAAAACGACGATTCTAGCGCCAGTAGGTATTATACATCATTGTACTGTAAGTGTACACTGTATACACTATATACACTTACAGTGCACGCACATACACAGGCTCTACTCCAACCACTACTAACAACAAGCAAACAATATTATTATGATTAGGTAGGTACTTATTTCAGAACTCACGTGGTCTTCACAGGTATAACAATAATAATTATACCACAAGATATATAGCCTTCTCGTTTCTGTATACAGCCATCTCTCCCCGCGCATGCTTATTAGCCTCACCACTACACACACCATCATACTTTGTAGGTATTGTAATTGTAGGCATCATACAACATATCAACAATATTAAATGATTATGTACATATAGTCCTTATACAACCATCGCATCGTCAACCTAACAGCCCGATTATAG
Organism: Ceraclea dissimilis; assembly: GCA_963576895.1. Classification (NCBI taxonomy): domain Eukaryota; kingdom Metazoa; phylum Arthropoda; class Insecta; order Trichoptera; family Leptoceridae; genus Ceraclea; species Ceraclea dissimilis. Next base: position 4,344,322 of record OY756370.1, on the reverse strand, counting down.
TACCAGCTAGTGGATCGGAAAACTTACTACTACTAGTAGTACTAAACTACTTGGCGCGAAAAGCCAGCGTCGATTTTTCCTGTAACGCTGTGTGAAAACTTCTCAAACGAGTGACAAGTTATCGTAATGCTTTTGTTTGTTTTTAGTGATACTAATTTTAAAAAATCGATTGCTATTTTTTTAAACTTTAAATAATTCAACATTACAATTAAAAAGAAAATGTGCAGTTCTTTTGGTATCATTTCGTTCAGTATTTGAAATTTATTTTTTTCAGACATCTGTCATTTTTATTGTTTGTTTGTGTGTGCATTAATATCATTGTATCTACTGGATTTCTTTATTAAGCAGGTACCTATCAAATTTAATGTGGTAGGTATTTGAATAGTAGGTATATCGTTTAATTAATTATGTAACTAATGCCCGATCCCACCAACTACCACCTAGGAAGCAGACCCCTAAGGAATTTCCATACAAAACCATAGATAATTTGAGTGATTATTATAACTGTCATAACCTTTAAGATATAAATCCAACATGCAGCTCTACTTAGTTAGGTGCCCAAATATCTCCGCCCAGAATCTCCCTCACTTAAGTAGCTGCATGCTGTATTTTGTATGGATTTATATCTTAAAGGTTATGACAGTTATAATAATCACTCAAATTATCTATGGTTTTGTATGGAAATTCCTTAGGGGTCTGCTTACTAGGTGGTAGTTGGTGGGATCGGGCATTAGTACACCTCATCACTTATCATAATACCTTAAATAACTGTGAAAATACTAACAATAGTTTCACACTAGGGCGAGCTTATCGCTGTTTTTATATTTCCGTATAGTTTCGCCCGGTTTCTTCTAGGCTAGGGTATATGGAGAGGATTGCTCTCGCGTAACAATAATAAAACAAATAATATTTTTTGATAAAAATTTCCAAACGCTTGATATTTCAGTTATGCTCATTATCTATCTTTCTATCCATCCATCTCCTCAGACAACTTGCGGGGTGGACAGAGAGTAATGTCAAAGTGTCCTCTACACACTCCTTGCTTCAGTCATCCTCATGTCGTGCGTCCTTGAAGATCTGGTCAACATGAACGGTCCAGGTCAGTTTCGGATGGCCACGTTTCCTCATACCTCTTCTTTCATACTCATTCCCACTGCAATATTGTATTTTATTATCGCTCCTTTACTTCTTTCGTTGGAATGCGGAGAGTTCACAAAGCTTCGCCGTGTAGAGTAGGTAACCATGTTCATGCATGCATCCATTCATATCATTATAGAATTTCGCGCAATGTGGGGTAATCAGTGATAGGTATGCAGATGTACATAACCTTAGAAAACGCCATATATCACTATAGTAAAGATTTCGCTTACTTAAACTCCGAGAATTTGGAAATAATTTGTATTCCTTATTTATTTTTATTCTTTCCGTGAACATCACAAAGATTTAAAATTATAATTAGATATTATACTCACTAGGGCGAGCTTATATCTTCCAGCCAACCCAAGTCTAATCTTTAAACGAGCGCGGAACGTTCTTTCTCATCTCAAATTCAAATTTGAAATAAGTACAAGAATATCTTCCAACATCTTCCAAATATGAATCTATTTATTATGCATATAATTGTAAAGAATTGACGAGGTTCCATTTTTAAAACTAAATCGAACGTGTCTGATTTGTTTTTAACATAATTATTATATAACATTGTGTCGCTAGTAGTCGCTAGGCAAGTGATTCTAATTATCTTAGCATTGTCTACCGATAAGAACTATATTAGCTTTTTTCTTATTTCTGTCACTAACAACATAAGGTAATAAATAATTCGCGCGTTACATAAATCTTTTCAAGATGTTATAATAATATTTTCAGCTCTATACATTATTATGACTTTTTAAAATTATTATGCGATTTGTTTCGTAAACTAATTTTTCAAGATACCGTTGCGAATCTTTCAGGGCCGAAGTGATAAAAAGTACTGAACATTTTTCTTCTTTATTCTATTATTTCTTTAATTTTGTCTCTGATCTCAGTAACAGAGTATGATTTTGTATCTCTGTATCTCTTGTTCACAAAAAGTGTAAATAAATAAATTAAACAGTTGCAAAGAAATCGCTGAAATGGAAAAACTTGCTATGAACGATTTATTAGAGAGAAGAGTTATCGATAGGTTGATAACATGTCGAATCGATTAAGATTATGTATTTTAATAATCAGTTAAATTCTCAGTAAACTAAAAACTATTTTTTCAATCGGAAACAGTCGTTTTTATATCATTTTATAAGAACTAGTTTGTATCCACCGGTGAAAATTCATGGAGTGAAGTTTTTTTAATTAAATAAATCCGTTGAGAATTAGTGACATCTAACGCAAACGATTTTTTTTGTTACAAGTTACACCATTTTTTATACGATGGATGATTAATAAGAAATACAGGAATATTTTCCGTTAAATGATTTGCAATTTTTCAGAGAATAGCTTCTCGGAATTCAATAAAGTAAAAAATCTTAGGTCAAGTTAGTATACGCTCTGACAAACATACTTTTTTGCTCGTCTGTTGGAATCTATTAAGTTTAAAAGAATCTCTTTGTAAGCGACATATCCAATAAATATAATTCACTAACAACAAAAAGGTAACATGAATAATGAAGGTTTGATTCAAAACCTGAATCCAAACAGATTCTCAAGTAAAAAGAACCGACCAGCTTATATAAAGAATTCCATGAACAGTGAACATGGCAGAAGCAAGAGGTGTTTGTAGAGATAGGGTTGTCTGGCATTATGTATTTTATGACTATCGCGCAAGGGACGCGGCGTGAGGGCTTGGCTGAAATTACAAAGATGACTAGAGGCAAAACGCTTTTAAATACAAAACAGTACTACATATAAAACAAAAAATCTGGTGCATTCCCTCCAGATAAAAAAGCTAATTGAAAAATTATTTTACTGCATGCATATCAAATATTTTGAGATCTGTATACAGTTGTACAGATCAAAAATTCACTGAAAATATACGAATTTCTTAAGTGGCAAATTTTCGGCAAAACTATCGTGACTGAAATTTTGCTGATGGGTCCTTATTAGGGGTCGCTGATCCTACAGTCTGTCTTCCTTCAGGGAATATCGGTAAAGGCAAAGATTCCTAATAAAATTACGCACGCAAATGCCTGACATGCTAGAAATACTTATTTATTCAACAAGACGTTTTCTTGCAAAAAGTGTCGAATGTGAGTTCTCCCCACCTACTCGTAAATCATTTCTTGGACAGAATCGTAATTTCGTTAAAAAATGTTATTTATATTCGGGTAGACCTCCTGCAAGGTGGTGCGACCAGATTAAGGAAATGACTGGGAGAGACTTGTGCTCGGTGATGCGGACTACGGAGAATAGAGAGGACTGGAGGCGTCTTGTTTTGTCCGTGGGTAGCTCCACAAATCACGACCCTCAGCAATGAGGAAACGATGAAAGAAGAAGAAGAAGAAATATTCGGGTATCACTTTAACATCAGAGAAATTCAGGACTGGGAAAAGTTATAAGTTTAATTTGAGTAAATGTGTATTTGCATCAGTATTAGCACGTTGGAAAGTATGACTGTATTAGAATATATAATTTTTTTAGTGGTGAAGCTCGCTGTTCTCATTCTGAGTGACATGTTTTACACATAGAGACGCACATTACTTTTATTCACGGATATAATTGGTAACACCTTGCAATGGCTTGATGATTTGGATGTTGCTCTCTAGTGTCTCCTGGATGTAACAGCAAAAAATCTTTGACTCTCTTATCTTCTGACAACGCCACCTTTCGGTGGCCGATGCCAAACGATAATAATAATTGGTAATATACTTGCACAATGCACATGTATCTATAACTTCCTCAATTCAATCATTTAATTTTCAATGTGTTCAAGCTGAAAAATAGGGAATCGAACCTAAGTGTATGTGTATGCAAATCTGTATGCTAACCGTTATACAAAAAAGCGAGGTCGGTATTGTAATGTAATGCGGCACATAGTTTTATCAATCCTTCATAGTGTTTATTGTCTCAATAGTATTTACCTTGACAAGTATAACAAATAATAAAATGATATGATATGATTATTGTGTATGTACATGTAGGTATAGGTACTCACTACTCAGTACTGATACCCTACCTGCTGTACCTCTAACATTGTCCATATAGGGCTGTCATTCTGTCGGTAATTCTTTGATCTCATCTTGCACTTTGGTCTTCTCCTATACATCTCCTACATAGGTGGGGAAATAGGGAATACCCTTTTTCCCGAGTGTAGTGTGATCGAGTCCGTTGATAACAGTGTGGGGCAATGTACTAAGAAGAAGTTTGAGGGAGATTTTGGGGAAATCCATGAAGTGACGTCAAGGGCAATAGATTATTAAGGAATTTTGACGAGGAGTTTTGACTCTCAGATTCCTTGTACAACGGTCGTTCTGGTCGTTCCGTTCACATGCAAAAATAAATAGGGGTATGACGTATGTATATATTATGGATTTATATTTCATTTCATTTTTTTTTCATTTCATTTATTTATTAGGTATCACAAATAAAAAAGTACTGGATTTTATTGCCCCACTAGGCGATAGCCTGCATTTCTGATAGATCTGCATTTCTAAAGTTCGGTCCTTTAATAAGTCGTAATTTTCCCAGTGCCTAATTTGTCCAATGTGGATGGCGCAGTTGTTTGGCGCAAGCTTTTAGCTAACGCTAAAGTTTGGAGGAAGCAGGTTCGCCGAAACGTCGGAGCACCTGATCACTACACGATTAACCCGAAAACACAAGCCGAGATTCCTAGAAGGATACAAAAGTAGTTGCTAGTTAGAACCGTATTATACTCAGATGACGATATCTTTCGTAGTGCTAAAATGTATCTAACTTAAAGAAAACTGCCTTTTTTTAATTAAAGGAGTTATTCATGTTTCCTTCAACTCTTCAAGTCTCATAAAACCTCCTTATTGGCGTTCAGACAATTATTATGGCAGCCCTATCGCGTATTATTTACTAAGTAGTAGGTAGTAATAACCATTAGATAATGTAGGGACACAATATGACATTAGTATACAGTGTATTGTACTGCGAGTGTATCAATGTAATTATTATATTAGTATCCAACAGGTAATTAAATACCATGACGGACATGATACTGATAAGAAAGTAGCAACTAGCAAATATTATTCACAGTGAATTCTGATTATAAGCGGTTTTCAATGTCATACATTTTTGTCTTATACATACATACATTAGGTCCAATTCTGTAATTAATTGTGAAATAAACTAATTAAGTGCAAAATTACTAAAACAAGACGTTTTTTTTTCAATCATTTCATAGTAAAATAATTTCAATGTGAACTTATTTTAGTTCGAAAAGTCACAGAATTTGACTACTATGCTATTTTTAATAGCATCAAATCCCAAAGCTAGACGTATTTTGCATGTTATTTTTATGGTTTAATCATTATAATAGTTAGAATATGCATCTCCAAATCAAGGACATCCACTATCTTGTTCCTTTTTTATGAAATGTGATCTTTCTTTTCGACCATCATTTTATGAATTTATAGATCATTATTACATTAGACACAGCTTTTTAACAAAGTCACTACAATTTTTGTTACACTTTTAGCAGGGATTAACTATTTGTGGGAAGCTCGGCTAATTCAGCACTACATGAGAAGTTAATATTAAAAATATCAGTTATTGTTAATTCAGTCCTTCTTAACTAACGATGTGTTAATTAATATTTTTATGACCACTATAATTAGATAGGTACTATATATACTTAGTAGCCAGTTAATTATTTATTGTGCCCAGTTGTGTTTATATATAAACTAATAATCTTGTCTTGGCACCTAATTTTTCATCAGATTTGTATTACATTACATTAAATATTACAGAAAATTAATCTCAAATTAAAAACTTTACAATTTAAACCCTCGTTAGGGACCCAATGTCTTGATGGACTCTGAGGGAGAATCGCGAGGTATTGAGATTAAGTATAAATAATTTATTATGTATGTCCATTCACTTTTATTGATTTATTAAAAGACAATAGATTGATAAAGCCTGGATATTATCGGGTAAATACATGTTATTTACCTATTAAGGATTTCGCAAATTTATTGAGGTGTGTGTGCATTGTAGGTAGATATATATTTATTCTTTGACACTTTGGCAAAGTAAAAAATAGAAGCATCACCAATTAGTACCTTATGCTATAGTTATCTCCCCAATTTGGGATAGCCTATATTTTTTAGAGTTTTTTAACTCTCAAGAAAGCCGTTGTTATGACAATGAGATCAGTGCCGAGAAGAAAAGTTGAAGATATACGAAATGTACAATAGTTTTGAGTGGCGTAGCCTGATGTTGTCCTTGTGTTCCCATGAGGAAAGTTGATGGACAAAGTAAGAGTTGTGGTATTTTCCATCATGCTTTGTTACTACATTATATTGCGTATACATAAACATTTTTTTTGTTATACAGAAAAGATTCACGTGCCTTTGAAGTGCAACTATTTATAGCTATAGGAACCGGCAAATCGACCTTGAATCTACGCTTATTTATCGACTATACAGTACTATACACTTACCCTACCACAACAGATACAAAATATTTACCTACTAAACTTGATATTATAATTATATTTATGAGATTAATCTTCTATGACAAACCTATCACATAGTATTATATAATTGTATGGTTCTCAAAGTTGACTTTATCTTTTATAATTAACATGGTGTTCGTAATGGAGGACAATCGTGCCTAATTCTTTCAGTTAGATATTTATTTGCAGTGTTCGTATTTGTATAATGTCTACAGAGTAATCAGAATCGAGTAGGTAGTGATTTAGCTGGACATAGTAATTACCTAAAGACTGTGTCTTTAACTGTAATGGTCCTCAGATAGGGTATGGTACTGTGTCCTATTTTATGAATAACTTTATAAGTTCTGCGGTTTTTTGAGTAAATTACTGAGAGATCTGGCGGGGAAAATTGTCCGGGATGAAAGGAATTGTTACGTGGAAAAAGGGTGGGATTGATTAAAACATTTTAACGTATAAAGGTTTGCTTACACGAGCATCTATTGCCGAAATAATTGCGCAATTAATTGCTCCGAACTACCTAGAAATTATTGAAAGTAAGAAAAAAGTATGAAATATTACACACACAGAAATAGATAGGTAAATTTATTGACTATTTTATTTATATTAACAATTTTCTCTACACCGAGCTGATATGTTTGGGAATATCTCTTAACAAAGGTGTGATGTAGAGTATTTTTATGATACTAAACGATGTGTAAATAATTGTTAACACAACAAAGCAATTTTTTTATTGTTTCGAAATGAGTGGTTCAAATCATCAATTCATGGATGGATGGCTGAGAAACAAAAATAAAAAATATTAACGCGTCCTTTGAAATCTTCTGTTTTCGTATATGATTAAGTCATGAGTAAAAAAAACGACATTTTAATCATAGTAATTATTCTAATTACGTGACAAATTAGGCATCTTAACAATTCGTCTTGCGTTAAAAAAGGATTCACAAAAAATATCATACTTGTGCCTACATCTAAGTTGGTAGAAATAAGGCATTATGTTTGGTATATATCAGACGCGAAGCTACCTAAGAACACCATTGAGTTACCTTTTGGATAAAATGATAGGTATAACAGTGTCTAATTTGACGTAATCCAATACGAAATGTTAGCCCCGGCTTCCCTTTTGCAGAAATTTACCCTTCGTTTTTGAATGTATACATAACATTTGTATTATGTATCTACCTAATAATTGCTAATATGCGATTAGTGATTGCTATCCGCGTTTTGCAAAATTGAATGATAAAATTAAAGGTACTAAATGATTGAACTAATATTTCGTTTCAAATTCACGTGATGACTTTCATCATATGATCTCTAAACACAATCACGTTTATTTATTTTTTTCAATATAGAGAGTATATAGAAACGCCAGAGAATTGAAGTGAGCCGATCTGAATTACCTTATTCTAGGATCACGGAACATACATGTGTTATTTTATTTCGTATTCATAAAAGAACCTAACATGTGGATCCACACATTCAGAACGGTTTATTAATTTCGTTGCTAAAGATAATAATATTTTTTTTCTTGTATTTTAATTTCCTAGGTTTTATAGAAAAACAAATTCTTTAATATGCAGCAAAGGATTGACTTTCCATCAGACTTATGACTGATCGTCGGCTGGCTTAATGTGATCACTTTACACTTAAGTAACATTCACCACTTCCAGTCCATCCATTTGCCAGGGCCGGGAATCGAACCCAGATCTCCAACCTGACAAGCCGGTATTCTACCGCTGTGCTATGATGGTTGGTAGTTGAGTCGAGAAGAAACGTATTCAACTTAGATAGGTATGTAGAAAATTCCGACTTTCTCACAAAACGTGAGTTGTGTCTTTAAAAAATAATGGTTGTGTTGCGTAAATAATGATATTCCACCACCCTATTCCACCCAAAAGAGGCACTCAAATGAAAGAGTGGTAGTTCTCATTTCGGAACTTCAAATTGCTACACTGTCTCATGAATTTTCGACGCCTTACTCAGCTCATAAGTAAAAAATGAAAATAGCAATACAAACTTTGCTAAGTTAAAAAACAAGTGCAGGCATTAAGCCGGCGCCACAGGGTCAATTCCTAAATAAATATTCGACGGCGTAATATAATATTATTATATTCTACATAGTTTGTGCAAACAATGACTTTTGTATGATTACTTTTTGATTACCGACACGGGATATTAGGTGCCACATAAAATATACCTGCAAATGATATAATTTTCAATGTTTTGTCCGCATATTTCTGACTAAAACTGGATTAAACTGACAGTTCATAACATTGATGTGTATGTCCCCCGTAAATTTAAATTTGCTAATCAAATATATCTTTCTTATAAAATGCACTTTGACTACTGCACAATTATTAATAGTCTTATGCCCAATCCCACCAACTTTAACCTAGGAAGGAGAGCCCTAAGAAATTTCCATACAAAAACAGAGATATTATTCTATTTATTAATTAAAGAGACACATGCAACAGCATCACACAGCCTAAATCCTTACGAAATGCAACTCACCTAGCCTGGGCCGAGATATTTGGGCACCTATAAACGTAGGTTAGTTGCATATCGCATTTCGTATGGATTTAGGCTGTGGTGATGCTGTTGCATGTGTCTCTTTATTCAATAAATAGAATATTATCTCTGTTTTTGTATGGAAATTTCTTAGGGCTCTCTTTCCTAAGGTAAAGTTGGTGGGATTGGGCATTAAACTAATATCACTCTAGCTAGCATACATTTTCTCCGATGCCCGTACAAACTCAGAATTAAATACATCCACGTGATTCAGTCCCATAAAAACTCCTTTTATAAAAATTTCCTCCTGAATAATTGTTCGAGAAACCATAATATACGAGTATGTCTTTAGTAATATAATATGCATTATCATGAATACTTAGCGCACATGGTCTGCGTTGTCGAACACTCAACATATATTAAGGATAGGATATAGGAAATCGCACTAAATAAATGTGCATTTTATACTTATTTTATCCGGAGATATTGAGAAACGAAATAAAACTGCAAAATGACATGTAAAAATTATACTTAATAATGTGGTTAGTCACGTGATGGTTGTAATGTTGATTTATTTATTTAAATATAATAAAATTAATATGATAAAAAAGTGACATACGAGAGAGACAAGATAACGAAACCAAAGCAAAGATAATTAATTGTACCTACTTCTATTGTATTGTCAGGTTTTCGTCAACTTGAAAGAAATATACACAGTACTGAAAAAAGAATTCACGAAAATATAGTGTTTTGTTCAGCCGTTTCGTACGAACAGTAAAAAACTCTTGCAAATCTAAATTCGATCGACTGTTCCCCAGTAATATATCTTAAGACTTTTTTCAAGTTCCTAACGACAGACTGAATATCCTCTTGATTTACAAAAGAGAACCGTTCATGTTGCGATGTAAAAACTTAATCGAGTGAAAGTGTCTTCAATATAATAACTTCATCAAATTAAGTTCTACGAACATACTATACCGTGTTTCCATGTGAGATTTTTGGAATATATTTTCCAAGTTCAAATGTTGCAGAGTGTACAATACAAGTTGAATGTTCTGATAATAAATTGTGAAATCCATGTGATGTTTCCTTGACATATAATACTTTTGGAAAAGGTGGGAAGGAAGAGGAAAACTGGATTATTATCCCTACCAGCCGCCTGTTGTCATCATACAGGTGACAGCAGATGAGGAAGCAACAGACCTTGGTAAGTGACTTTCTCCAAATTTCATTTCATCCCTTATTGGTAGACTTATAGACTATTAATTCTAATGTTGCTTTAGTGGGAGTTCAATGTTCATTGAAAACACACAGTTTAGTATCTTCCGACGTCTTTGATTTATTAATCGGCGGATTGGTTTGCGGACAATCCAAAGTTTCGTAAAGGGAATTAATTAGCCTTTCCCATCGGCTGATTTACCCATATATACATAACCCGTTACCTATTCTGAATGACATATAAATGTTTACACCAAGATAATGTTGTGTGTTGGGTGTTTTTACGTACACACAGCATTCACTAGTTACGCAACTATTAGGATACGTAGTAGTAGATTATGTCAAAACGATATATTTACACGTATAATAATTGTCAACTTTGTCTCATAGTAGGTACGTCAATAGAACCTACACGATAAGAGACGTTTCAAGAAAACCTTATTATCTATTTTTAGCTTGACATATGCGGCAGGCTTAACATGTATGGTCTTTATATTTACACATAATATAAATAATTAAATTATTCTCTTCAGTGCCTACGTCCTACATATTAATAATATGACTAAGAATAGTTTATTTTGTTTGTTTTGTACAACACTATTTAAAATCCATTATAATAAACGATGATATAATAAACAAACGACTTATATACAACCGATGTTGCTAACTTTTCACAAAATATACGAGTATGTGCAATAAATCTTCTTCTTCATGTGCCCTGTCGGGTCCCCCCAACGTTGGCGATCACTTGGGCGACCTTGTCTCTCTCCTGTGCCGCTCGGAATAGCTCTAGAGTCTAGATAATAGAATAATTACTAAATAAAATATTTTTACTCATTTTTGTTAGATTTTCAAAGGGTTTATTCAACAAAGGGCATGCATTTTCAGAGGTACCACTTACTAGGTTACGTTACGTATTGTACAGGTTAGGTAAGTTTCCTTACTTTTTTAAAATTCACAGAATTCGCCTCATATTGGAAAAATACGACAGTCGACAGTGGAAAGGAATTTGGCCATAAATCTTCCCTAATTGAGATGTTATGTTACAATTATATTTACATATTATATAAATATATTGTGAATTTGCTACACAAATATTTATTGTTTGTTTATGAACATGTGTTTGTGAAACACATAATGTCTATTTGTGTATATCTACTCACCTAGTAGGAGTTTATATTATAATGTCGTAGGTATTTATGAAATAATCATCAAGTTACAAATATGTAGTAAATATTCTAATTGTTTTTGATTATTATACTATAAGGATGCATTGATTTGATAATTATCAAAGATTTATTAAATCGGGCAGTTGTTAAGAAAGTGTTAAGAGTTCTATCAGGCAAAGGTATAAAACGGAATTAAATAGGATCAGTGTCTGATAATATTTATATTACAATCCATATACAGGTTAGTCAAATACTTTTATAGTCAGTATCAAGCCACAAGGTTTTCGACGGTCTTGAAGACCTTCAAGTACGGGACACCATTCCTATGAAAATAATAAAACAGAGGAAGGACGTGGGTGTAAAAATCGCACTGAGTGGCGAATTTTGGTGTCATCCTTGTGTTCCTACGAGGAACGTGATGGACGAGGTTGTTAGTTAGCCAGTCAAATGAACAATGAACGTTGTAGGTGCTTAGGTAATAATGTACCGATTCTGAATCACTTCCTTGTGACGAATATTTTACGATTGCTTCTTCCGTTTCCTAATTGGTATGTACTGTATATACCTACTTACCAATTTGTCATGAATTATAGATTCAATGTCCAACAGCCTATGTAGGAAATAAGAATTGAAAATCTTTAACGCCTTCTTCTTCTTCTTCTTCCTATTCGTGTTGCAGCTACGAGTTGATTTTTGAGACGATGAGCTCCAACTCTCTTTCGAGAAACATTTCCATCCCAACTATATTTCTTTGGTTGTTTTCAGAGCACACACCCGATAGTTCCTTGATGATGAGTTTTCTGAGCTATGGTTTAGGGATTTCTAAAAATTGATTCTGATCTCTCCATAATCTACTATTTCTGCTCCATCGTATAACAATATTTATGTATCTACATAGATTCCTTTTTTGTAAATTCCCATCAGCTGAAAAAATCGGTCTTATTTTGACATAGAAAACAAGGAAGGTAGTTAAATCTGTATTATTCAGCTTCATTGGCCTTTTATTTGATAGGATTGTGAACATCAAGGAACAAATTTGAAATTTACTTTGGTGCGTATGCGGATGCTTCTTGCCTTGAGCAAAAATTGTCATCAAATTACATTAATTACATACGCTTTATGTACACACATTTAAATATGAATTTCATTAAACATCAATCCGCTTTGACTTTTTTATCTAAATGCAATTTATGTACTAACTAGGTATGTACTAACTACGTCATCCAGGTTCCTACGTAGTCAGTTTAATGACTGGACAAAGTACAACGACAACAATTCTTTACACACTTATCTAGTAATCAAGGTGCCTAATGTTTATTGTTTATTGCAAGTTTTAACAATGGTCATACAACAATTTGATTCATTGGTTTTTAACATGAAAGGTGACAATTATGTTCTCGTTTGCTGCAATTGAAGCGACATTTTTATGATTATTTTTTACATGGAGGCAAGACTTTCGAACACACATCTCACTACTTGCAGTCATACGAATTGATATATTATCATTCATGATTGATATGTAAACTCATCACCCTAATATTAGGGAAAAAATGAAATTATTAAGCAAACTTACAACAATCATGGTGAATCTTCTGTTCATAGAAAAATGTATGAAGAGAAGGCTATGTTTATAGTGGTGTCGAGCAGGCCTGCTGATCATGCTTTGATTCAGGATATGAATTGATATTACTTAATCATTATATAATATTTTATATAATTTTATGTCTGTCATCTATAAAGTTATGTATTTCTTTTATTTAAGCGTTAGGTAAGATTATTTAATATTAATTATGTGTGTATTAGTAATAACCCGTCAAAACGACGACTTCTTCGTAATATTCCTTCGTCAATTTCTATTAAAATATGCACAGAAACTAATAAGGACTTTTTACGTTTGGATTTTACCGCGTATTAAAAAAAATCAGGGGGAGAACGAATTTCCTACATTTTATTAAATCATAATCAATGTAAAGTGGTTCAAAGTTATAAACAAAACAACGAATTAGTAAATTCATGATGATATTCATCCCTTAACCAACATTGATAGGCACTCCTAGGTTCAATATGTAATGGTTTTGATATCAAAACATTGCCGCGGCAAACAATGTTAGAGAAACGTTGAAACATACAAATTACGAGTACCATCTTGTTTATTTATTCATATCAACGGCGTAAGCCTTTCACACAAATTTTGATACAATAATCAAGTTAACAATATTTATATTAATTAAAATTAACAAAATAACAAAGTTGCGAAAGAAAGAAAAATAAACATTACATATTATGCACCCACATGCATACACAACATAAGTAAGTAAAAGCAAAATAAGATTAACCAAGTAAACCGAAGTGAGATAGACAGATAATAAGAAACAAAATGCTAGGCATAATGTCCCGTCAACCCCAGAAAAAAAGCATTCATTAATCAGAAGAATTCTATTAATCAGCGTTAGAAACACACACTGTTTCTAGAAGTATTATACATAGATTGATGATGAATAATCTAATGTATTCATGTTGAATAATTTATATGTAATTTTAAGATGTATTTTATTGTCGTCTCATTACCAATTACAATTATTAATTAATAATTGTTGCGGTTAGATAAATTGAATGATAATAATCAATTGTTTTCGCAAAGAATCACGAGATGATTTGCATCATAAGAATATTACGAGTCTGTTGAGATAATCTATAAATTATGTAGATTATGACATGAAATCGTTACATAAAAATGATAAAATATTGACATCGCATAACTATACAAGTATACTTATACGTAGGTTTTATAAGTTTTAAATCCAGAAGAATTAGACGGAGAATTGTTTAAGCCTCGTGTAACATATAATGCTGACGCCAGACGCTCGCCAACCCTCGCCGTGAATGAGTAAAAAGGCTTGTGGATGAAAATGTTTGTCTTGATGTGTACGTAACCGACCATTGACGCCTTTTTACTCATGAACACCAAAAGGTCGTCATGACTCGCGAGCGTGTAGCGGGCCCATGATGAATCAGGTGAAAGAGCGTTGAATCGCTACCCCATCCCATAAAAAAAATGTACCAATGGTGTTTTCATATTATAAAATAGTGAGCGGAAATGTGTGTTTGTTAGTTATTATTACCTGCCTTTTTTGAAAATTGAAGATACAATTTGAAAATTCTGGTCATGTGACGAACTTTATGTTATGTTAAATATTATTTTCACTTGGTGTTTCGTATCTGTCACATTATCGTAAAAAATGGCATTTTTATCATGCATATTTTCTAAATCATGTTTTTGGCGATGTCAGATATTAAGTTTCTCATAATACAGTTAAGAGATTTTACATTACTGAGAAAATATAAATCTGATGCCAAAGGATCTTAATATTTTCGAGATTTTCTTCGTCATTACTTTCTTTTTAATTTGGAAACGGTAAAAAACAGAAAAATTTATACGTGGGGATAATAATTCGATAGCCCGTGAGACCGCTTCTATCACCCAGTTTTGGTTTGAGACGACCACATGTATCTACTGATTGTAATATCAGAATAAAAAAAACTGAGGATTTAAAGATCACTGTGTCAGTGACCCTTGTGTGATTTTTATTATTTACTCATTAGCGTTATCACTTTGGTAATTAAATAACAAACTAATGAATAGATAATGAATAATAAAGTTATAAAACTCATTACAACACTTACGACATCGTACTTTAGTATAACTATTACAACATATACATCCATCATAATATCATCTTTTTATACAAATATGTAGAACTATATAATATGTAATGTTTTCACAACACTGTTATCAGTTATCAGTTTCCACTTAATGTAATGATTCCATACTTATATGCTAACTAATATAAGCTATTAAACTCAGTGTAATGTCATCAATCAGTCAAAAAATCAGTGTAATGTGTAGTAATATCACTTATTAATGATTTATTAGTATCACAAAGCTCTCCTTTGTTTTATTTTCAATTAGTCAACGATCCATTACTAATTCAGTTATGTTTCAATTATAACAATACTGATATAACTATTTGTTTATGAAACGAATCAATATCATAAAGATCAAACGAACAAAATCAAACTATCAAATCTCCAGTAGGTAAACTGTGTATGGGTCAAAAATCCTCTGTTGTGCTAGTGACAGGGTGCAACCGACACAGGTGTGGCATGACCCACTCTGCCTTGTAAAGGTGAACTGAACATATTCATTCAATCATCACTTGTGAAATTTACTCAATTATGTTCTCGTCGCTAACTAACTCTTTCTCATGACTCAATTATAATATTGAAGTAGATACTTGACTTACTAAATTTAAGATTATTTTGCATCTAATACAAAGGAGAACTACGTATTTTTAGCGATGTTTACTAATGTAACGTTTCACCTAACTTCATATCAATTACAGTGATTAAGTAGTTTCAGAATGTATTGTACAAACATTGGTATTTCATTACTATTGATTCTAGATAATATGTATTAGTATTATGAGTATTGACAATACCACTCCGACAATATATCAACAGTATGATATGCCATAATGTTTTTTTTACACAATATAAACGACAGGTTTCATAGGCATTTAATGCGACTTTTATTACATCAGTCCACCCGTCCATAAAGATCTACAAGCTGACACGATCTTAATCTCTGATTTTGGTCTCTCCAATACCATATGATATACATATACTACATATAAGCTGGATGTGCAGATAATAGTATTCTCCGAAAATTTAAATCGACAAAAACTGAAGACAGCCGGCAGCATCAGATATGAAAATCTTATTATTATCTCGACTCCATCAGTAACTGTAAACATAGTTGGTGCATTATAATTAATTTGATGTGGCTTTGAATACCTTAAATTAAAAAAAGAAGCAACAGACTTTTTATAGTTTGGGCTCCTTGAAAATAGGTATGGTATGTGTGATGTAAAATAGCGCTCAATCTCTCAACTATAATCTAGCATTCTCAAATTTCTCATGAATTTGCAATATTTAGTCCTAAGTCTACAAAAGCCCTCAATTTTACACCTTTCTTGGAATATTCATATAATATTCAAGCGGTTGTGATAGACCTCGGGGTCAAAATCTTGTGAAAGTGACTTAAAGGAATCTTTTGGATCTCGTGTTTTTAAAATGCATCGTGATTAATTAATTCTTGAAAACGAAAAAATTGCGTGATTCCCAAACCTTGAACCTTTATAGATTATACACATATTATGCATAATAATAATACGCAGCTGTATACAGGTTGCTGATCAGAATATTACCAAGTTCCTTCAAGGCTTGATTGCGCTTTTTCTATCGTTTTTTCATTAACCTGCTGGAAAAATATCTTCAAAATTTCGTTACATGTATTGATTTAATTTATAGCACCCAATCCCGGAGTTTTATTACAAGAGCTACGTGCACCTACTAACTGAATTATTAAATGGACTCGAACTTCGAAGGCCATTTTATTTGGAGCATGTACCTTTTCATATAACTATTTTATTTTTATTATAAGTACGGGGGTGTGTTTCCAATACACTTTGTAGTTCATTACATTTATATGAAATTTTAGTATCATTCTATATCTACCCACTTAGGAGGAGGTCAGCCTCTACACCAGACAGGTGGATAGCTGTATGTCTAATAGATATTTAAGTACTACAGTAATAGATAATCTGTCTACACGAATGGGTTGTTGGTCACGCAACCAAATATCGATGCTACATGAAACATAATATTATTACTAGATATCGATTAAGTATTTACTAACTATAATTAATTAACAAAGTTCAATACCAAATATTGTATTTTCATTCTCTAGTATACAGTAAATACACACATTAGGAATCTTATTTATTTATTTATTTTATTTTCTTAACGGAATCAAGCAGTCACAACAACAAATAACATAAATTAACATATCACTTATAAACAGACCAACAAAGATTCCATATTTTACCTACAATATAACAAACACAAAAAATAAAAAATAGTTGTGGAATGTGTTCACTAGAGGCGTTCTGCCTCTCTGGTGCGGTGGGTTGTTAATTGGGCTCTCTTTAATTAAAGGTTTTGCCTCGTATTAGGTATATAGCCGGGATAAATCGGATGATAAGTCTGATGAGAAATGTTTGTCAAATTTTCTATTGCGAATTCATTTACGAGTACTATTTTGAATTATTATAGTTATTCCTATATTCCCTAATGTTAAATAAGCCTGACTGTAAGGCACCGCATTGGTAATAATATTATAGTATTGAATACAAGTAGCGCTTCTATATAAGTTTTTAATAGTAAGTACGTTCATATATTTGCACTCATTGTTAGTACCTACTTTAAAATGAGGAGCATCCGCAATACTTGTCTAACAGTAAGCGACATGCTAATTAGTAATATCAAACTCACTTTACTTACACAACTCGTGACACGAATTTAATATAAGGTGAAAACAGTAATGCTGCCTTTATAATTACTTTATGTTTTAGTCACGTCCGCTTTTCAACATTTTTGTTCTTTATCCTTTCCTGGTTGCTGACTTACAAGGAAGCCTATTGTTAAGATGAAATATTTAGATTGTTTTTAATCCTCGTCGACAGATCCAGAATAGTTTGTAAACTGAGAAACTATGTACAAGAGAGTCAGCTATAGAAGATGTGGCTTTATAGGCAATAGGCATGCATCTGTCGTGCATACTCTTCAACGAGGTAATGCACACTTGCACATGCACAAGCGGGAAATACCGTGATGATATGAAAGGTTGGAAAAAATATATGTCACGCATTTGCAAACCGCATATCCTTTATTAAATATCAACCTTAGCTAGAATATCTGTTGTATGGATGAGCGTACATGCACTTTGTGATTTATTATACTTACCTATAAGTACGGCGGTATTGTACTGATTACGCAAGTTAAGATACGAATTGAATAACGATTATCTTACTTATGTGCGTCAGTAAAACTATCATTGTTTGGTTTCATAAGTATTCAGTTTGTTCATTGGAATATTATTGTAAGTACATTATTGTTTTTGTGGGCGAGTACCAAAAATATGTATAACCAAAAGCGGACTGTATTGCGAACAATAGTAAAAAAAAAAACAGATCAGAATCATAACACAATGATGTAAGTACTTACCCTTCCTGGTGTGCTTCAATTTCTCCCAAGCCTTGGACTAAAGGAATTGGGGAATGGATGTGGATACGAAGGAAAAGTGAGAAGAGTATATTTATAAAATGAGATCACTCGCAGACGAGTGGATAGCCGTAAAGAATAATAATAATAATATTTATAAAACTCTTATACCTAGTTTCACTAGTGTCAAATAGAATGGTCCCCACGAATTAACGAATTCCCCGGTTCTGTCGCATTTCTGACTAGAACATTCGTTTATTTATTTACATGTACATATATTTAAATGGAAAAAATATATTTAGGTATTACATTTCAAATTAAATGATAATATGTTAAAGCTATACATACCTGCATAATAAAATATATGGTCATTACAGGATTTATTACGAATCGCAAAGTTTGCTAACGCATTGTCATCACATAATCAGTATGTGAATTTTGAAACCTTTTTTGGAAATTTTCAAATTTGAAATATTAAAAAAATTGGAACGATTCGAATAAGTACAGAAAGGAACAGAATTGCTTGGAATTCAAAGCATTGCTAGCTATCTTTACTACACCTGAAAATTTATGGATTTTAAATAGCTTTTCTTTACATACAAAACGAAACATACATTCCTCTTCCAACGAACAATTCATACGTAAAAAAAGGTTTGGTACAAACATTTGTGTTGTCCATTTCGCATTGTGCATAACGCCACTTATTTGGACATAACGAGTGAATAAATTATTATTTACTATGGCGAGTATTGTATTCTCATTCGTTTACGTCTTGGTAAATTGCAAAAAAATATTTTGAGTGTTTTTTTCTACCTAATTGGTATTCATAGTCACACGAGAGAGACATCATTCTAAATGGAAACACATTAATAAAATATCTTGTTAAAAATGAATCCAATTCTTAGTACTTATATGTTGTTTTTACAATATTCACCTCAGATTGACGTCTTTGTTATTATTAAATGTAAAATAATGCAAAACTTTTTCAAACACTTGATTGATTAAAGATTATTTTGTGTATTTTCAATTTTGTAATATGTTGTTATTTCTGATGACGATAATAAGAAGTGTTCCTCGTTGATTGATAAATTTATTGATAACTCTTCACCGTCTTCTTTAGCTAGTCTGTCATCATTGAAGGATATTAGGTACCTACTCGCCGACTGCTTTCGAGTTTTCATCATTTCATAGTTTTTGCCTATGAATCACTTGACACCGGGTGCATTGCTGGAAAAAATAGGCCTATTTGTAATATAATAAAAAGCTGGTAAAACTGTCAGAACAGGGAGGGGGGAGGATCAGAAATTATGAAAAAGAATCATTATTCCATAAACGAGCTCCATAAACTGTGAATGAGTGATTAAATAATGATGTTGTCTTAGTGAGAGTGGAATGTTTATATTGTTTATTGTTGGGAGTTTGAAACATGCATCTACTGTTGAAACCATAAATCGCGAATAGATCAGTAGAAGTAGGAATACTGTTGCTCTTTATTTATGTAAGCCCGATCACTCTTTCTCTATAGGCGCATGATAGTGAAAGTAAAAAGTATATATTCGATACATACTGAATTCATAATATCATAAATAGTGATATAACTCTATTCGTTAGTATTAAATCTAAGTATATTACGGGTATTAAAATTGTAATACATTCATTATAAGCATATTACTAAATGAATCATGTAAAACACGTGCTACCATGACGTAAAAACCAACTTATCGATTCTTTAGCCTTATTAAATGTACAAAAATATCTTGATTATTATTTTGGTTTGTTCTGGAGATAACAAAATAAGGTTTCGGAGTCAGAATGTTACGGATGGTTGGTTACGATAATTATTTTGTTTTTCATTGCTGCTCTTTAAACTAATTTGTTTATATGGTAAATACATATTACAATAATAAAGCTGGCAAGAACATCTCTTTGTTGCTCTTTTTTGAGGCGTGATGAGTATTAGGGTATCCTCTTGGTTTTGTAAATATTTTGTAACCATTAAAAATACTCGCAATTTATAGTTCATACCATTTAGATGCAATGTACTAAAATTTTATTATCAACCAATTATTATGCTCTGTTACATTTGACATTGAAATTGAATAAATATAATTATATAATCATAACATCCAATACTAGGTATATTGTCTACCTGTTATTGGACGGAACGGTGACAATGTTGGTAACTGGTATTCATCCGTTAACAGTTATTAATAGCAGTCATAATATATCGTAGTAACCGGAAGGAAAGATCGTTGTTTAACTATTATGATCAGTATTGTTTGCTAGTCATATTGTTATTGTTATTTTAATATATTGTTAGTTAGTATGAGGTTATTTTGTCCAATGCAATTTGCATTTATTATAGTAAAAGATAACAATGTGATGTTATTTATAGAAGACATATTGTGACAACAATAATAGTGACGCGATATTATTCTTAACATAAGAGGAACAGATACATATGTTGTGATTGTGATTTTTTAGAACAAGACGTCACACAAGATTCAGCAAGATGCCAAATATCCAAAACTCGATATGACCGAAAATATCTAAAACTTGACGATCAACTCAAAATATGTATAGGTATTATATTTGATTTAGGTATTTTTTTTCGATCACTTTTCTGGGGATTCGTTCTTGCTTCGCTGGTTTTTATAAAATAATTAAACGAAACCCTTTATAACTCTTTCACTCTTTCACATTTTTTATGTCTGCCTGAAATTTTAATATTCCATTTTTAAACCACCTTTCCGATATACGACAAATCATTTCCACTAACTTATTTTAATTACAATATAAGAGGTAACATTTATTTCTACGATTCCACATTCTGTCTGAGTGATTTCTGGACAGTGTACATAATTTAACAAAAAATCAAGGTCTGCCAAAGTGGGCATAGAATAATTGTTGCGACCTAATTGAGATAGAGGCATAAATATAATAATAGACATATAGGTATATTAATTTAGGTGATTTCAGTTCACAATTATTTCACAATATTTCATAGAAAAGGTACCTAAACTACTTATATATTATATTGCACGGCTACAAAAAAATAACATAGTGCGTTAATGTTAGTTACCTGTAGAGCAAAATGTTAAAACAAATATACATAGTATTGATCATGAGCCTAAAACGTACATTTGGGCAACCCTTGACCTAGTAACTTCTCTGTGAAGTAGACTAATGTCAATATCATTATATAATATGTTCGTATTGTCTATTCATAACCTTCATATTTGCGTGTCAGTAATTGTAATCATATTATTCTGAAGAAGAGTATCTATGTATTTATTTACCTTAGTATAGAGGCACCTAGGTATTATTGTGAGTCGTGTATCAAACACATCTTCTTAGTACCAGGTACACGTGCTTCACAATGTGAGCCTGGGGAGGACCAACTAAGTAACTAGCATATAGAATAATTTTCCCAACTGCAACTACGTATTAGGTATCTTATACACACTGATGTATATGATAAACATATTAAACTCTGCAGTGTTCAAAAGGGTAGCCCCCTAGACAAGAGACATCGATAAATATAGGTACAACTTATAGACTCTAGTGGTGGGCGATTAATCTATAGCTCATTCTATTATATCGATAGTAAAAAATATCCTAACTATTCCACTGTATTATAATAATCGACTTCTACTAGTCCAGACTGTTATATTCTCTTTCTCCATCCTGCAATGTGGATAGTTAAATATGTTATGATTAAAAAAATAATTTCCTAGGTTATTGGCATTGATATCTGAAAGACTCCAGAGCGAGAGTCTAAAGATAGATAATACAAAACAAGACTTCGATACATCACCCCACAACAACAAAAAATAAAAAAATACGTTCTAAATACAAAACAAATCGAGAGTAATAGTGGATGCATACAAACCGAAAATCCAGGCGCAAAGCTCCACACTGGCACGTATACAATAATTATACAAATAGGTAACAAAAAATATTACTAAGTATTTTCGTATTTACGCTTTTTGTTCCAGCTAACCTAAACGGAGTAATTTCGAGAAAACCACAAGATTATTTTGATGGGTAGATCTATTCTTCTTCTTGGAATATCGTTTCCGAAGATCGTGATCACCATAACAATAATAATATTATAGTCGCCTATGACGTAACAGATTACTTGGCGGAAATAACAAATTAGAGGTGCATCTTATATAATCAAATGCATACATAACAATTGTATGTAGATTATGCAAATGCTATTGCTTTTCTGCAATATGTAATTAGTACTACGTTTCCTAAGAATTTAATAATTGGCGTATGTTTTTTTCTATATTGAAACTACCGTAGGCAAAATAGTGAACTTGTCTTTTTTCTTGTTTTATTGAGAAATTATAATGCTATTTAGGTTCATACGTATCAAATATCAATAAGTACTCTTTTGGTGTACATAATTTTCTAAGATAATGATCCCAGAGCACTGAGGATGACGTGGCAGAAGATAATAAACACTGCAGATAATTAGGTTGCAAACTTTATTTTATTTGTTTAAATGAATCTAGGTTTTTCGAAATGCATCTTTGTACGCTTCACAGTATACAAAAAATGTGTTTTTAGAAGCTGAGTAAGTCGGCATCTGGAAACGAACCTACATGCGTTCTTTTATTTGCAGTCGCGAGCGCTTTACCAAATATGTACAAATAATACCATTCCAACTTCTCACCATCAAATATTTTCCAAAAAGAAATGAGACTACTTATGCTGATTTGCAACTTTAGCATAACGTTATATTCGCATGCCATAAATATCTATAGGTTCAGCAATAGGTGGTCATAGAAACAATCTACAGAGAAAGAGAGTCTTCCTATTCTTAGATGAATACATTATTAACACAACATTCAACAATATAAATCAGTATATTTATATCTCATCAATAAATCACTCAATCGAATGTCGATTAACCAATAGAATATATTGCGTGTATATACCTGTATAGTTTCATAAATACATTATTGTATACATAATTTATTGTTTTACAATGATGTGATTGATACCTGATTAAAATCTTCAATAAAAAATCTAACTGTTCATGTATCAGAACGGATTTATATAAATTATTTTAACCTTGTATGTTTCAAGATCATGGCTAAGTTCGGAGGCAGTAGGTACGTGTATCTATACAATAGTAATTTATTTTACAGTTTTTTCTTGATAATAATTATAGATTTGATTTGGTATTGTAACAACGTAGGTATTTATTCTAACCATTTACATTACGAAGGTTTATGTAATGATAGGGTTCTAATTGCTTAAGTTTTTCTATTATTTTTTTATGTTAACCACACGATATTTTTATTCAATATGCCCATCGGGAAAACTCTTCATTTAATTATTGCTACAGCCGGAGGGTTAATCATTTCGCAATTTAGGGATCGGAATAAGACAAAATATTTAATGGCTAATTCATTTAGTCTTTAATACACATTAAAATATACATATTTTTTGTATTGTGGAAATTGCTTCAGTAACCCTTTATTTTAATTTCACCTTAACGTTTACAGAATTCTAGATAATTTGTTCGATGATTGCGTATCAAGGTTCAAACCCAACAAAATTTTTGTTTGATATACACATTTTGTATAAAGCATTGTAACTACTAATTATTTTATTTGTTTATTGTCAGTATAAAATACGAGTATATGTATATATGTAGATGGATGACAAACTATCAAATTTAGTATTATTACCCATGACAGTGTAATATGTTATTTTTTCAGTAGAATTATTCATTATGTCACAGTAAATGACAATAATAAGTCAATTTCAGTAACGTATCAATACATAGCGGTATAAATTATAATACAATGCCATAAAATTCTATTGTCATACAAGTAATGCATGCGCATGTGGACTGTGGAGCTACACTTAGGCGTAACATAAAAATAACTGTTTACAGGTTTTGAAAAGTCTACCCTAAAATATTAACTTAATTATTCTTGGTTTAGAAATTACGTAAAAAATAGTACTAATATAACCAACTCGTTAAGAATAGTCGCGAAGTCCAATTTTGTATTTCATTCAATTTCATTTTCAAATTTCGTTCCATTTGGAACTCGAAACTTGATTGTAAACTTAGCTTGCTCCTCAATCCTAGTGTTGCTTGGAAATCCACGTATTGACTTGTCATAGAATATTTTCTCTTACTGAACGTTGTCAGGTGCATAAGTGCAAAAGAATATGTAAGTAGTATATGTAAGGTTGTTTCATAGCATTGCTCACTGTCCATACACTGTACATATGTATATCATATAGTCTTCAGTATAAACTTCTTGGCTGCTTTGCTTTAGAATAAACATTCACTGTGTCCATTGCAAATTGATATTTATAAATCACGCTACAGAGTACACAATACTTCAAATCAAGGAGATTTTGTTGTAGACCTGATGCCTACGTGATGTAAACAGCTCAGAGACTATATTACTATTTTTGATGATAAATGTGCATCAATGACTTACATACATACTTACTTAAATCTTAGGAATCTCTATGTTTTCAATTGAAGTACGTAATCGATTTGTCACATACATGACTTCTTTCTCTTAAGAGTCAAGTTATTGTATTATATAGAGAAAGTAAAAGTAAAGCACATGGGAAGATTGTGATGATTTAATTGAGTAATATTTTTTCAGGACTTTTGAAACTGGTTTTTTTTACTTAATCTTGTTGTTATACAAATAAAGTTTTGATGGTTAGTGAATCGAAACATTACTTCATCTTTTTATTCCTAGGCATACATAACTGACGAAAGTAGGTACTATTTTTATCAATCCCAATTTACTATATCAAGTTTTGTAGTGTGTACGTGAAATTCTACTGGTAGCTGTGTGTGTAGTAACTTGTATTGTATGATGAGAGAATGATTATTATCATTATCAACATGATTGTCTCGTGACTTGGTCAATTGAACGCGAATTCGATCCACAAAACAACGCACATTTACTTACCTTGATCAATGTATTATATACTGTATGCGACCTGTCGAGTGTCTACCATAATTGGAAACATTCAGTCTGCGCTCTGCTCTGTAGTTCTACATATGATTACATTACCTATACAGTGGGGGCAATTTAGTTCCTATGCCGAGCGGCGGTCACTCGGTGACGTGAGATGAATGAATAATATCACTACATAGATCATTCATTGTGTCCCTGACAAACACTGAAACATTGTTATTGCATTGAAAACATGGTTAGTTACTTACTTCGTTTACGTGTCCGGGTGGGTCATACCCTGTCACTCCAATATACGGCGACATACATCGCCTTGTCGTTACATAGAATCAGGTCCCTAGGGGTGCAGCTCAGATGTCTAAATCTTCTCTAATCTCTTACTATCTCTAACTAATTACTTAACCCCGGACTAGTGCTAGTGGCATAAAATGGTGCCTTCTATTAAATAACATTGTAAGCCGAGCGTAAGTTGTTCCCTCTGCAAACCCTTGAATGATAAAGAAAGTGCAGGTCCTATTTGTCATCCAATATCCAAACGGTATAAATTAGGGAGGGCTCAGGGTTCACAAAAAGGGCTCCCCCTCAAAAGCCCCTCCCTGATTTTATAGCAACGTTAACGTTCACAATAGGTGAAAGTAGTTCATGTTCAGTTCAGTAGTCATGTTCAGATTAGATTCACTACACATCTTTAATGCCTTTAACAAGAAGACAGTTACACAAGTATTGCATTCTTCGGAAAAGGGTAATGCTCTTGGGTTCAGAAATCTAGAATTTAGAACTGAACATAGTAAAAGATTCTAGAGGTAGAAATGAGGAAACCATGAGGAAACAATATTTTCTTTTGTTGTAGTGAATTGGTAAATTATCCTATTTCCTACGTTTACAGTATCAAACAGTAAGTATGGTCCATACATAATGTATCCGTCGTGGACATGGTCTTGATGTGCGAATGTCAGACTTTTTAACGAGATGTTTCTCATGTGTATATCCTCGATGTACAAGTATATATTATATAGAACAAAACCAGATATCAAAAACGTTTTTAAACTGTGATGTACGACCCAGTCAAATTGAATTAAAGTTTTAAGCTGCGGTAGTCATTCATTCATACCTATATGTATCGAAATAAATATGGAGTAATCAATGTCAAATACAATAGTATTCAAAACATCCTGTTGTTGTTGTTTTTTCTTGTCTTCCCCTCCATATTAATTTATCAACTCTATGGTTTTTTAATCAAGTTTCCTTGTACTATAATACGAGTAACTTCATAGTATGACCCAAAAATAAAGTATCAAACTAGTTAATGCTGTGGGTATAAAAACATGCAACTTTATTTGTTTATTCTTTGAGATATTCTAAAACAATACAGCTAGAGCAGCTCTATGAGAATGTTTGCCCCATTTCCCCTTCTAGTCTACTCTAGCTCCAGTGTACTTCATCTGAAATTCATAGTACTGGAGCTTTTGTCATAGGTTTGATTCGTCCTACGAGTATTATTGCACCTTGTATGATGTAATGTAGTACTGAGATCAGGAGTTTCCGGTTGCGACTTGATAACCGACAACCAGACGACTACATAGGAACTTTACAGAGATTCTACCAAGAAGATTCTACGAAGTTTTCTCATTTAATTTCTTTCATTGAAACGGACCTGCCATCCTGGATTGTTGATGATATCTGGATTGTCAATAAAAATAAATTTAATAGCAATGATGTGAATGAAAAATACCTGGAATCAGAAGGTAGGTGACTTACTTGCCATGTCAAAATGTCCTATTAATTTAGTTAGTTATTTATTCACGGGCGTCGCGAGCGTCGTGGAGACACGTAATTCATTTCTACTATTAGTTTGAAAATTGCAATAACATTTTGGATAATTTTCTAATAAAAATTATTTAAAAATGACTTGGGTAAAAATAGTGAACGACGAGGCATCTAAAATTGTTAGGATCGTTGGTAAATATCAAATACCTTATAAATCCAGGATAAATTTGAAAACATATTTTTGAAAAATGCGAGAGTAGGTAATTTGATTCTCGGTTAGGTATTTTATAGAGAACATCGCTCTAATTGTCAGATTAAAAAATATGCGCAATGAAAAATATACTTAGGTATTCTATTCAGATTATTAGACACATTATAAAATTACGTTTTTTTTTCATGAAAATTACTGTACGATTTTTTATGTAGGCACGGTTTAAAATATCATCATTATTTTTCGAATCTCTTGCAGTCTTTCGTCAGGCGAGAGGAAAGTTGGTTCAGTGTTTGTAAATTAGTAAATCAAAATCTCTACAAGATATAAAACATTGTGATTCATTTTAATATCATTACAATGAACTTCTACCTTCGCTCAAAACAATCATGAAATCGAATGAGCTGCATCGCACTTATAAAAGTGTCACATAATGTTTATTATGTAAGTGTAAACAATGATGCATATAACGGAACATTAAAAATACTAATAAACAAAACCCTTATGGCTAATTCGTTTACGTTAAGATCTTTCATTTACCAGCAAAGATAAGTCTGTATAATATTTTTTTATTACCTGTTTAGTGATCAGATCACCTGATCAGTGACGAAAGTCATATATCTTAACGAGTTCAGAAGCAGCGACCAAAGAGTTTTAGTACGATGGTCAAACGAGGGCAAAAGCTCTATCACCGTATTTAGTCGTTGAACTAAGAGTTGAGCTTATCCTGGAAGGCATAAGCGAGTCTATTGGTGGCAATAATCCTGCTGAATGGAGAGCGATTCCTCATCCCCATCAGACCTTCCCAACTATCTGTATACCTATAGTCTTCACTTCTTCTTCTTGTTCAGCCATCCCTCCACTGCTGGATATAGGCCTCTTCTAACACTTTCCACGTTTTTCTACTTTGGGCTTTGCTCACCCAGTTCCTTCCTGCGACTGGGACTATATCGTCTACCCATCTCTTTTGGGGTCGTCCCACAGGTCTTCTATTCTCCCATGGTCGCCATCTTAGGATTCTGGGTGTCGGGTGATAATCCAAACCTAATCGTGAAGTTAAATACTTGATGCAATTCTTGTTATCTTTGCGCGTAGTAAAACAATAAAACACTTGTATTAATATAATCTGAATGTAAAATGATAAATTAATGAAAATTGTATGTCTTTAGGTTGTTATACTCGTAAATAAATATTTCTATTCGCCTGTTCGCAATACAAACAACAGTCCATCCATCCATCTATCTAATATCTACTCTGACATCACGTTTTTTATCTTGCGATTGCAGTAATTATGGTATTTTATTGTGTACCTCAATACACAGTGACTTGTGTATCGTTTTGTTTATATAACGAACTTAGTATAACTTGGTGATCCGTGTGTGACAACGGACTTAGGTTGAACAAAATTAATTGGCACCTATGTACAGGTCTGGTAATATATCGCCCTAATTAAAGAATCATTCATGTCACGGAATTATTACGACGTCGTTATTAATTGCATCTAACAGGTGTATAATTAATTTACAAGTGTTGTGTCATGCTACCTGTGATGATTATTTTTTTTAGTTTGATTGAAAGAAATGTTGGTTTTTGTGATTCAAAAATATTTGAGTAAGAAAAGTGAATATTGTGATAAAAATTTAATTATTCGCCACGGGTGTTCATCTTTATTAAAGCTGTTTCTTAATTCGATAAATTTTTATTTCTAGTTCCAAAAAATAAGGATCTTATTTTTGTTTGTATGTGGCCATAATAATGTGAAGTTTTCTTGTGGAGCTTGTAAATAGTGGTGAAAAGTTTTCTGTTGGTGTATCTCTAAATAAAATTCTAGTGCTATAAATCGAATCTTATTTTAAGAGATGCGCCGCGAAAACCAAAACTCGTTTTTAGGATGTGAGAACTAAACATTTCACGAATTTAATCTCCTTATATTCTGAAATATACTGGCATTCCCTTGGAATCCAGTCTTCGGGGAGCTTCTAAGGTTCGTTCCAAGTATGGGCAGTGGAAGAAATGACTAACACGGTTTCACACAATAACTTCTATTAAACAACAATAATTACAATGTTTGTAGGCCTATGCTATGTCTGCCTTCAGCTGAGTCTAAAACCAGAATAATGTTCTACCCAACATTCCCTAAGATAATAATTCCCAATAAGTATAGATCTCAAAATCCCGCACCGCCATCTGTGTTCAAATATTCTAACCGCTTAATGCCAACCATTCACTATTCGACCTGTAGCAGTTAGCAAAGTCTCACACCTATTTTGTTTCTCCCAGTTGACCACAGATGGCAGTACCTATCTTGTTTCTCCCAGTTGACCACAGATGGCAGTATATCACATATTCTTTAAATTTTTCCTTGCGTTTACCATTTCCAATTGGTACGCGTACGGATGGAAGCTGGAAACCATAAGAAAACTTAACAAGTGTGTTTTTTATTCTCATTAGGTACACTTAGGTAAAATTCGTAGTTTACAAGATCGGAAGTATATAGTAATATTTTTTTAGGTAAAATCGATAAATAACTACAAATCAAATAAATAAGAAGAAGAAAATGTCAGAGTTAACGAAGTGTGTAAAATCGGATGTTAATATAATTAATTTCTACTCAGTGAGTGATTATAATTGTTAATAATTATTGTGTTCAAGGACAATTTACAAAAATGGTTTACAAGAAGTTAATTGACCTTAATCAATACAATAATAATAATTATACATCGAAGTTCGGAAGAATTAACCAGAACCAAAGTATTCACAATGCCAATGGTACACACCAAGGTAAAAAAAAAACTTTAATAGTATTTACTTACTAAATTGTTAATCTCCAAGTTTTTCCTTACAGTGGACATTTCAACTTTTCAGCTTTTCATATACCCTTCGAATGATTTTAAAATTAGAAAAAAGAAATCGTTCGTTTCTTCGTTGAAACAAAAATTTCAATAGGCTTACCTTTGAAGATGTAATTACTTTAAAATTGGACCAAAGATTGTATTATTCGGGCTGTATGACTGCAAAACAACCAAAACTGTGACTCCGGCCGTGAAAGCCTTCGGACTTATCAGTCAAAATGAAGACTGACTAGTTATACTTTAATTTATTTAGATAATCTGAGAAACAAAGTCAAGATTGTATTACCATCAGTTACCTACTTTATATGGGCGCAAAGCGGATTTGAGTATGCATAACATGAGGACTGACAACGATCTTTAGATTCGTATTTCTACTCTAAAGGACTCAAAACTTTAGCGTAGCATAGACACCACCTTTAAGAACTCTATAGAATAGCTTGAATAAAAAAAAAGCTTAGGCCTTACGGCTTACAGTCAAACTGTCTTCTCTGCATCGCACTAAAATAAATAATAGAAAAATACGAAAGAATTTACTATGTTGATGATTTTGAATAATGTCGTAATATTATATTGGTTGTTTAAGGTTTGACTGTGTTGGATATGCATTGTTTCACATGATTTGTTTTTTATATTTATTTATTTACTGTAAACTATGTTAATCATTAGATAATATAATTAAAGTATTATGGAATACAAGGCAATGACAATGAGAGCTTCAGAAATGTCCTTTGCATTTATTACGATGTAGTAATAACTTCTATTATCTAACACTTTATAACACACCATATGACTAGACTATATAAAGTTTGTGGAATTATAGTAATGTTTCCGGCATAATAATTTAGGAAAACGGATCAATACGGGGGGGGGGTTTACTTACAACTCAAGGCCTTTAAGGTTTAGAAGTCACAAGCACATTGCCTTCCACACATACTTCTTCAACCCAGCACTGATGATTTCCTATGGCTTGTCTTCCATATGTGCCCAAATGAAAAGGTTGACAAAAAGATACTAATATCCATACAATGAAGCCTGAAATCATACTTAATCCACATAGCCTGAAGTCATACATAAACTTCGATGAGAACAAACGGATTTGAATTCGAATTTATTTTACATAACTACGTTTTATGAAACTCTAAAAAATGAAAAATAAGAGTGGGGGGAGGCAATAAGTATACTTACTACAACTGTGACTTTACGGTCACACTCGGACTTAAAGGGTTAAATCATTTATAGTAATTAGTCTTATTAGAGAATGTACCCAGGTGTTGAGTGGATTGTTGAATTGTTGTTGATTTTGAGAAAATGTTTAATATTTGAATATTAAAAGCATTAGCAAGCGTATTAATACGGTACATGATAGGGTGGTTTTTCAGTTTCCCGAAGACTTATCCTGACTTTATTAATCAGTTTTCCTAGGTACCGGTACGCCGGGTTTGTACATATTTAGTCATTATTTAACACAATGGGGTATGTCAGGTATGTGGATACTTGTGATAGATTAGTATTTTATTGCACTTTATCCAAATTGATATTTAAGTATCATAATACCCAATTGAACATGAGACTGATTAGGGATTATAATTAATTTATATAATTGATAAGGTTTATGTTAATTGATTATAAAGTCTATGTGAACATGATATGAAATTAATAGTTCAGGGTAGGGGTGCTCAAACTACCGATTATTATGTCGATTAATTAAATGTGTACATTTATTATATTTTTTAAATTGATGGTACTGAGTTTCTAAATATAATATAATAATCCGCCTATTTTGTAACAATTATCGTAAGGGCCTGAGGAATCCGTTATGGGTATTTTTAAGATCAAATATCTCGACAACCTTACTAAATGTATTTTGTAAAAAAAATAAGGTAGATAGGTACATTAAAAACCTTTCTGTAGAGAATTACTCTAACAGATTTTTCATATATTGTATTGATTCCTGAAAAAAAAAATTTTTTCAATGAAAATTATTCCCTTCGCAAACGTCGCTCATCAGAAAAATTGTTTATCGTAGTGATAATATGGATTAAAATCTACTGAATGACTATATTATTTTTAAATAATAAAGAGAAATTGGTCCTAAAAAATAAAAACAATCATATTTTAAAAATTTAAACGTGCAATTATGCATGCTATATTGAACCTTAAGGATGCAAGAAATGTTTTCGAAATACTCATCTGCTTAAACTATGAAAAGGTTGTAGTTGGAAAAACATATTATAATAATGATTACTAA
This sequence comes from Ceraclea dissimilis, assembly GCA_963576895.1. Lineage (NCBI taxonomy): Eukaryota > Metazoa > Arthropoda > Insecta > Trichoptera > Leptoceridae > Ceraclea > Ceraclea dissimilis. Next base: position 4,311,649 of record OY756370.1, on the reverse strand, counting down.
TTTACTTTACATTTACATGTGATCATCCTTGCAATTACGACAAATTTGTGAGTACCACTTATAAAGTTTGTAAAATATTATGCTTAGTATGTGTAGGTATGATTTATGAATAAATAACAATGAAGTGTGAATCACTCACTAAAGTAAACGAGATCACATGATGACGCACGTGGGACCATAAATTATTCGATAAACACTAAGTATTATGGTACTCCTTGCTAACAATACCCAATAAAGTTCAAGTACCAAACGATTGGTTACTTTGCATCTCACTGTCACGAGTATGGAGCGATGTATAAGTCATCCACACATCATATTATGTGTAGCACAACTCACATACATCTCTGGGTTTTTGCACCCTAAATAGAGATATTAAATGTCAAAGTGAACCTCATTGCTCTGAATTTATTAATGCGATGTAATTTTGTCACTTAATACTCAAAAACCATATGGTTTAAATATTAGCGGACTATTCTGAGTCGGTCAATCATAATCAATCGAGCCTGAAATATCACCAATAACTATTTAGCATTTTGTGGGGTACTACATAAGTAATAGCGACATATAATGTACGATTGTACGACGTTATAAGAATTTTTGTTAATCTATATTTATGCCAGGTTCGAATCTCGGTGATGACGATGTATAGTTTCCGATGGACCAAAATGATTATGTAGCACTTTGGATTAGGTAAACATAATATATAGAAATATATAAAGTGCAATAATAGTAGGTATTTATTTTCTTATTGATCTCATTGTTATTAACTACTTGCGTCAATTAATTAAGTGAAATCGAAACAAATTATTAAATGTTTTATTTTTTCCTTATTAATTATGAAGATAGTAAATAATAAAGTGTAATTAGTTTATGTATATAAGTAGGAAATTATATTGTTTATTAATAATTAATACAAAGCTGATAATGTCAATCACTTGTTGTATGACATAAATATTTCCACACAGCTGTCTATTATAGTAAATCTTATCATGTCTTACCACCAGCTCAGTCGATAGAAAACAATAAAATAACACAGAGACCATTTCTATACAAACAATTCTTAGGTACTTGATATGATTTTATACCTAATTACTTTGTCTTTTCGGATGAACTTTCAGGCAGTTTAAAACCTACTAGTTCGAACCTCTGGGTGTCTTAATCCACTGATGAGTATACACTTAACTTGCTCATATTTCACAGATTCTTCGACAGGGTTAAAATAATGTTTATCTTACACAAAAACCTTCAGCAATATTTGTTGGGAAAGGGGATGGTAACAAAAAAAGTAAACCCAAACCATTAGTTGATGACTAATAACTAGGTAGAATAATTCTGTGTCATATACGTAACACGGAAAATAAGTTTTCCACACTTTTTGGTCAATTTTAGAAAGTTTTGAATTCAGGAAAGCTGCTTTATTGACTATCATCGGCCATCTCCACAACAGTATAATATATACATTGTAATATGTACTGTCTGTAGGTAATATGTATGTACATATTAGTATGTAGGTAGAGCCAAGGAGAGCATGATGAAGGATGGGATATTTTTTTACATATTCAGTAACTAACAATCAAATACAAATCGACTTGAAACACAAATGAAGTACCTAATTATAAAATTATTGTAAACTAATTTTATTATTCCTAATTACAGGAAAGAATTTCAATAACCTACCCACTTGTAGGTAAATTATTTTTTTAATATTCTCTCTGAAGTAATACCGCCGGCTATATTGTGGGTATTTTAAAATATGATGATTGTTATACTGGTTTGTACTATCTAATCTAATTTAACATTTGTCTTTTAGATATAAGCATGTAAGTACACAATATGGGTTTATAAAGCAACAATTGACATAATTGCCAAATTATTGACAGGCGAATTACTGTTATCTTAATACGGTATTGTTGTATCATCAATTAATTATTATGTACCTACGTACAGGTACTTAGGATTTTATAATAGGGGACATATTATGTAGCTCAATATAGTATACATTTTTGAGTAAATATTTTTAAACGAAGTGTAGAGTACCTTCCTACATTAGGTATATGATGGAGAAAAATAGGACAATAAATCTGCACGTACATAGGTATCTCGATACCAGTTTTAAATGTATGATAATAACATCTCCTTAGGTAGGTACGTAAAATTACATCGTGTAGCTACCTACACTTTTAATGCTTGCACCAGCAGTCAGCCCTCCATTCAAGCACCTATCCAAGGGCCGAAATCTGTCGGATATAAGACACAGGACGGACGGAACGATTTTTCTCTAGTATCTAGGCGCGCCTCAGTTTTTTATGTAACGACTTTTTATGTAGATATGATACTAATGTAAAAAATTTCGCCTGCGGCGCTATTTACATGATTTCTTTCCTACTATAAACATACTAACAACCAGGTTAATCACTTCACCTACTCTTCCAAAATTTTTCCCCTGCGGCGCTTATTTTTTGGTATATTTACTAAAGGATAAAAAAAAGTGGCAAAAAGTCAGTGCCTATACGAGTACATAGTAAATTTTCACATAGTTGTTTGATTGAGCAAATGTCCCCCCCCCCCCCCCCCCCGGGAACCAAAAGTCTGGATACGTGCTTGATTCCAGTTTTCGCTCAACCCAAACATATCACACCAAATCCTAATGTTTACGGTTAGTAAAAATCTCACCTCCAAACTTTGTAGAAGGTAGGTACCTAGGTACTAGGTACTTCTTGCAAATCTAATGTTTTTATTTTCTCTTCTTGTTTCAGGAATGGCGACCGATGGGTCGACAACAGACATCACGGTACTTCTCAATGACACGGGTAAGACTGATTTTAATTTTCTTATTCATGACGAATGCCGTGAATGTGACGAAAGCAAGAAGTGCGTGTAAGACTAAGGGAGTTTGGCGCTCTTTAATCCCGCGGACGTAGCGTGAGGGAATAAAATAAAACAATAAGTATGCCTAATTTGATAGGTGTTATCAAATTCGTATTTTATGTAAATTTCCCGCTAAACAATTTTCATATTACAAATTACACACCGCCATCTACACATTTATCATTGAAGTATTATCACACGACTTTTTGATATTTTACTTGAAGTGCGGTTCACAACCAATTATTTCTAAAATATGCTAAAAAAGTTTTGCTAAATTATACATAGATGGCACCGCATTAACATTAGTTGAGAAAAAGCTTTGCACATTAAAATTAGTTAAGAAAAAGCTTTATTCAGTTCTCCATAGATGGCAGTCAACATTAAAACGCATTGAGGAAAAACTTTACATAATTCTCCATAGATGGCAGTGTACATTTAACGTTTATTGAGAAAAAGCTTTGACCAGTTCTCCATAGATGTCACTAACCATTTTACAAAAATTTTTACAGATATTTGAATAGATGGCGGTGTATTTTTAAACAAAATGTTATCGGATATGTTACATAGATGGCGTTCGAGGGCGGTTTTATTTACTTTTTAAATTGAAGCGCCAGTTTCGATATTCTATTTTGAAAACAATTTGTTAAATTTCCTTTCAGTATAAGAATTCAACTGCATAATTATGTGTCTGTCTGCTCCCGAAACTAACTTAAATTGATACTAGATTTTACCTACATAATCGTTAACATAATATTTATAGGTAGGTATAGGTGTAGGTACGTATGTCCATCACATTATTAATTTGCAATTGCATATATTCATTGTAACATTGTTTAGCGGATGTTAAAAAGTCATGGTCACTGTATTCCACAGTTTGATCTCTATGCAATTCGACCATGAGAGTACATACCTACCTAGACTTACCTCTTCTTAAGTGTTGGAACTATCTCACAGGAAAATGCGACTAAGTATAGCTATACGCATTAGGACCAAATTAAAGGGAGATGAAAAAGTCAAAGATGAAAAATCATAGCACCTGGTAGACTTCATTGCTGAACTAAATGAGATGGTATTTCAATGTCTTGTGTTTTCTATTTCACTCGAAAACAGTATTTCTTAAAAGTGGAGGTAATAAGTACGTATTCCATAAGCTAAATTATTGTTTCTTGAATTAACTTTGTTTAATAGGTACAAAACCAGTCCAGTGAACACTAAATTTTTATTGAAAACATCAGTCACTTGAACGGAAAATTGCATGGAGAAGAGTCTGGCGCTCTTCTCTCTGCTTACTCCGCAAAGGCCACAGGGAAAGAGGATAGAATATAATTATGAAAAAATGTTATAATTGATTTTCATCTTTATTGTTTCAGACTCGGAACTCTCTAATCTCTCACATTTGGGTAAGTTTTTATTTTATCTTTTTAATACTTACCATTAAATTATTTATTCGACAACTGCAATGTCATTACCTACATTATTTTATAAGTTTTCACGCTAGTATTATTATAATTTGTGCCTACGATAGTTAAAAATTGTGGTTAGTTTAAATCTGATTACCATTGTGTAGCTGGTAACAAGGCTTGTAACTAACTCCTTAAATAACTCCCAGATCATTATTTGTATACCTAATGGTTGTCTCGCATACGAAAGGAAAAGAATAAGAACATATACTTACTTCTGAATGCCTCCAGCCTCCAAAAAACTAACGTAGAACATTTTTACGAAACAGTAAATTACAAAGGGTCTTCAAATCTTGGAAAGGTTTTTTAAGAGTATTGAATGAACTTGAAAATCCTTAAATATGCAGGTAATTTTTTACTTACAGTTTCGAAATGGTATTCAATATGAAAATAAACTTGAGTTAAATAAACATAAAATAATACTAATTTAAACGGTTTGCCTTTGCAATCATACTATCATTTTCAAAGCTGGTAAGAATCTAACTTTATTTGGTCGAGAAATATTACTGAAATTTAATTATATTTTAGAGAAATATGGTGTACATAACAAAGACTGTCATGAATTAAGTCAATTAATTATTGTGGTTTATAAATGTAGATAGATACGTATTTTCTACTAAGGTAGGTGCCCATAGCTGATAAGTGTGTATAGTGTAGATACTTGGTATTTGTTGTCTTTATCATTTTTCTGTGGTTTTTCTTAAAACGAAATCGCTGTAGTGAGAAAATAATAAAAGGTCCAATCGTCTAACTTACCTAACTAAAATAATAATAATAATATGATTACGAATGGTCTTATTTCACTTTGCTCATACTGAAAAAAAAAATGAGTTCAAAAAGTTAAATTTCGTTTCAAAAGTGAGTTGGTGTAGGTACGAAGGAACCTATTGAAATTACCGCTCGAAAATTTCTAATTTTGAGCATTTATTGATATGAATTGCCCCGTCATATTACGGCGCCTTCCTCGAGTGGGTGGTCCCCACAGTTTGAGAAGAGCTTATATAATGCACGAATAATCTATATCTTGAAATAGGATATTGAAATTTTATGTAAAACAGTACTGAAATAATAAAAATAAATATAGACCGATAAATAGGTCATTTTGCTATTAAATAATTCAATACTTGTTCTTATATTTCAATAAAGAAATACTCAACACGTTTTTCGCCGCGTGTAGGTATTTAGGAAGGAACTTATTTTTATATATTTTTTATTATTACCTAATACATACCTAATTAATCGTAAAATATACCTCTCAATGCGATCTAGTAGGTATTTCCTTGTCTTCAAGAATCATTATAAAACTAAAAGGAAAAATTAACAGTTCGAATCGATCTATTAAATTCGTAAACTAATCACTAGATTTATGAAAAGCTGCCTAATTTTCATTGTCGTCAACAATAACATTCTCGTATTATGTTTTGTCAATTTTCTTTGATGCAAACTCTTAGTGAACCCTTTTGTCTATTATTTACAGAGAAAATTATATTTTTTATTACATACCTACTTCTCTTGTTTTTTCATAGGTATATTCATTGTCTCAGTCTGTTTGTGTGGCTTGTATAAATAAACAAATAAAATAAATAAAAAATGCCTACCTACGTGTGACTTATGTTATGCGGAAGATCAATCACTGTTTAAAACAATATAGTCCGAGAGCCCGCTGCTTAATTTATGACGTATCTGTTTTTTGATCGAAATGTGGTATAAATGATAGCTTAGCAATAGGGTATTACATCGCACTAGGGTTACCTACCAAAATCCTGCCGCAACCCCCCCTGCCCCCCCCCCGAAAAGGTCCCTCTTCGCGGTTTTTCGCATTTTATAGGAATATGGTAAGAGATAGGAGAAAGTAGTCAATAACAAAAATAATCCTTGCTAAATTCTCTACAGAAAATATGAAGTCCATTTTTTCATAGGACTAGTAGTTTACCCGTAATGGCCAATCGATCGATCAAAAAACAGATACGTCATAAATTAAGCAGCGGGCTCTTGGACTAATATGGAATCAATCTTGTTATTTTAATTATTTTCTCTTGTAAATTGTTGTGAAAAATGAAATTAGCTCACCCTTGTTTATTGTTTCAACCTACTTTATTGTTATGTCTACTCAATAAAATCTGGAACAAACTAAATCTCTTAATATATATTATTGTTTGCTATCGTACTTAATTGTCAAAGAATGATTAAATTCTTTTGGATTCAATTCAAGTCCCACTTGTCTCATTGTCTTTTCTGACTGTGATCTTGAAATTGGATATAATAATGTTGATCAATAAATTATATTGTGCAACAATCTGATTTTTATTAAAGAAACATTAATCTGCTGAATCAATAAAATATTCATAAAATAACAGTTTATTATCACATTTTATAGACGTTTAAATATGCATAAATATCTCAAATTAAGAGTTAACTCCTTAGCTTCATTTTTTTTTCAAATTAACGAAGTACACATAAATTAACCTTAAATAATTCATTCATCTGTGCGTCTATCCAGCGCATCCATAATTCGTTAATGCATTACAATAAAATTATTCCATGCACAGTGTATTATTCGGGTTGACTATAAGATAATGCTTTTGCAATAAGTCCGCCTTTTAGCACACTACGTTTGTCTTGTTTTGTAACTCTTCATGATTTTTGGCTAATAAAGGTTTATTCATTTATTCATTAAGCTGAACGTATTATCAACATCGATCGATACATATTGTATAGTATTAGCATCCTAATTGATTCCTGGTGGAAGACCAGAGGAGAGGAATTCTCTGAGGATGTCTGAGTCTCTGAGGGTGATAAAATGTGACTGTCGTGAGATAGAAGCGAATGGAGAGGTTTTGCATAGGCCAGTATCCAACCTAGTGGTGGTGACTGACACTTGTGAAAATATTATTATAGTGATGACGGATAAAATTACAACGTGGTAAATAGAGTTGTACATACATTCTGACAAGACACCTTGTTGCTAGGCCGTATTTATATTAGTAGATCTTGTATAGCATGATGTGGACAAAACTCAAAACAAATTAATTTCATGATGTTTCGTTAATATATTAATTTTTAACGTAATATTTACATTAGTACATGTGTAAGTGCTGTAGATACACGCCATCTTTAGTAGAGGTTCACGGTAGGTAAAACACGTATGGAGGTACGAGAAAGGGGACACATTTTCTTGAAATATTTAATTTTTCATTAGTACGCTTTGGTATTGCATACTCGCACATTAGGAAAAGCTGTGATGGCATTATTTTAATATTGTGTGTACCTATATATTTCGAGTACATGGTTGGCGCAGTTGGTTGAGGCGGCAGTCTCTCGAGCGGGAGGTGCCAAGTTCAAATCCCGGCGCTGGCGATTTATTCCACACTTTGCGATACAGGCTTTTAGCCTAGTGCAAGGTGTGCAGGAAAGTATTTGCGTTTGTGTATGCAAGCCCAGATCCTTTTTATATAAAAAAATATTTACTTACCTACATATTCATAAGTAGTCATTCTTCTCAAAGTGTTATGTATCGCACCTACGTATAGGTGCGTGTAAGATATTTTAATTGCGTCTCATGAAATTGTCTTTTACAAACATGCAGAATGATAATAATTAATTAAAACGCCAGACAGATGATTATATGATAGTGTAATTAAACAAATAGAATAAAACAGTCGCGTGGTTTTTTAAAAACACTTTTTATTGCAATGTTTTGATAAAATTTATACTTGAACTACGAGTAATTGCCTTCATTCAATGTCGGCATGTGTTTGTAAATTGTCTAAGAATTAATAAAAAAGATCATTAGTGTCATTGCTAAAAAGGAAATCTCCGACGGACGTTGTCTGGTCATTTGCCATAATTAATCAGCTGCTGCAGATTTCACTCGACTTGGTTGGTGCATGCCCACTAGATCTTCTTCCCCCAACATTCCCCATGATCACGAGTTTAGAAGTTTCTCAAGGCTCTCCGAATCCCTTCTGGTAATATCCCTAAAGCAATGTATGCCACCGTTACATACACATTTTCTGTTTTATAATGTAAACATGTAAATTATAAATATTATTTAATCTGACGTATTTAATAGAATTTTAATGGCATTAATAAAACTGTTTTATACTAATGTGTTACGTGCTCTAAGTCACGTTGGGGTATGGCTTATAAAAATGTCTAATATATTAGTATGACCTGTCGCAAAAAATATTTCAGTATGAAATGTACATAAACTGTATTTATTTATTGTTCATGTGAGCAATTCAAAATATTACAATAAAAGAGACACACAATCAAATAAATCATATAAAATCGTTCACTGAGGCGAACTTATTACAACGCTGCGATTTCTTCTCGTTAACCCATACAAAAGCTGTTGGCTTATTGTGGAATGTATAAAGTATTTGGGGTTGTAAACTTATGCATATTAATAACTCATCATTATTAAAAAATATACCTACATGTTGTACACTAACCAATTTCGTTCATATATAATGGGCATGATCTATTTTTAGTATTTGTAGACGTCATATTCTGAAAATAGTAGAAAATAATTATTTGTTAGTAAATAATAAATTGAAAATGTATCTACTGATGTATAACAGAAATGGAAAATTACTTATTTTATTAATATGGGTGTACCGCACCGTATCGGTATATGACACGACTGTGTCACACCGCCTCGGGATTGGTACGACTGTATTTCAAAAGACGTGTAGGGGTTGGTCTGCTGCACGAAGTCGCACTCCTGCTAGGTTGTAAGGCTAGCGGTGATGCCGTTCCAAATGTAAGCCAGGTGTCGATGGTGGTGAATTCAAGCCAAGTCCAGTGAGAGTTCAGGTTATGTGTGGTGATCCAAAGCCAAGTCCAGTCCAAGTCAAAATGTGGTGATCCAAGTCCAAGTTCAGTATTCCAGGGTAGAGGTTTGTAGAGAAGTAAACACCAGAGTAGTCAAACACAGAATGAATTTATTTTGAAATAAGTTCGGTTTATATACAGTTCTAATTCCAAGGGTGGAGTCAGCTCCCATTTTTAAGAGACAAATCCCATACAATTTATTACGCAGTTGTTAAATTAAATATTAAAGTGAATGCACCATAGGATTCGTATACCAATACAATTTACACTAATACAGAGAAAATATACACACATACTCATACATAATTCCAAGGGTGGAGTCGGTTCCCATTTTTAAGATGCAATTTTCCATACAATGTAATGCGTAGTTTTTAAAAATTGAATGCACCATAGGAAGAGATAACGTTATATACACACTAATACTACAATAGAGACATCAGGCGCGAAGGTACCTAAAAACACGACTCCCATCGAGTCACTTTTAAGAAAAAATGATAGGTACAATAGTGTCTAATCTGAAGTGATCCCATAAGAAATGTTAGCCCCGGATTCCCTTCTCCAGAAATCCACCCTTCGCCTCTGGTATACATAAGATAACGGGGGGGTGGTGGGTTGGTTTTTGAAGGTATAACTAGTCGAATATCCCCCCGTGTGGCTTGATGTTATTATGTTTGTATGTCCGTCCGGCACAATGGGTAATTATTAATTCTGTACCGTGGTACATATTTCATCAACATCCTGCAATAATAAAAAGGTCTGATTCAATTTATGTTCCTTTTACGTCATCCCAAATTGCTATTGTAACATTCTTATAGCAGTGTACCTACTATGTGGTGATACAATTTGTTAAATTACTATCATCTATTTATAGGTGTACTAAATGGAAATAGATCAAAATAGACCCATCTTGGTCCCACGTGGAATATCTAATCTAATGTATGAGCATAATAAACTAGGTCACTTCGGTCTAGGGGACTTGTCCTATGACGTCATTAAGCTATAACTCTCTATGATGTTGCTTAAGTTTTCTCAAATTAGGTCATTAAATGATTTATTTGTAGATAAGTAGGTATACCTACAGAATTATTGGCGGGAGGTCTTCGATCTCGTATGATAAATTATTAGGGAGATTCATAAGTGCCATAAAGATCAAAATTGTAGGTAAACAAAAAAAAAGTTTCAGGAACTTACTGATAACAAGAGGAAATTAGAGCAACATCTTAACGCCTTAAGATCAGGAAGAACTTAGGCAAAATACTAGTAGGTAGACTCTATACAATTCCCATAGTCTCAAGAGGCATTAAGGAGTGCGAAAAACGAAGAAGAAAATAGCTGCATAATTTGTGTGAAAAAAAGGGTAAATATGAACGTTTTTTCGATCTCAGAATCTGAGATAAAAAAAATAGAAAAATCCTTACACACATTCGCACAGAACACATATACTCTCTAACGAGAGCACATTGGATTACAAATTTTAATGGAGGGTGGACGTTAGAAAAAACTGAAATTTAATAAAGGGGAGGGGGTTGATTGTTTACTGAAGAAATGATAGAATTGCAGGTGTTTCATATATCACAATAAACGAATGTATATATTTTATTCATTTTTACATCAAATTAATGTATGAATTATTCGCCTTTATTATGAAGAAATAAGAATCTACACAGAAGACACATATTATTAACATTCAAATGTTTACCAAAGCACTTATAAATTTACAGCGAAATGTTTTTTAAAAACTTTGTTATGTATGCTTCTTGTTTTTATCAAAGTTGAAAAAACCATTGTCACGATTCGTTTACATTTTTAATTAAGATCTAGATAATTAATTGGTTGTTTAATTTATGTTGTTTAATTTATTCTTCTAGGTTTTGTGTTTTCGTAAATATTTAATTTAATAAAGTCCTAGATATAAAAGATATGGAAAATCGTCTTCTGTGCTTTATACAATGTCAAACATTACTATTGCAACTTCACTTCATCGTGGTATATTTCAATAATGAGGAAGCCAGTAATTGTTTTGTGTGTGTCTATGTAATAATTTATCTCTTTTGTGTTAATTATTATTGCAAAAATTAATAAATCCTAGATAATTATTTAATACAATTCTAGAGAAGTCCCTTCTGTTTGTTGAATGATAAGGATATTTATGTATAAACTTACTTTAATTTATCATGTCTACTTAATTTATTCTATCGTGTGGTATAATTTTTATTTTTATGTCTCTGGGGGGCCAAGACGTCATAACGACGTCACCAATTTGGAAGCAGATAAAAAAATTGAAATTTTTTCACGTAGTATTGTATGATGAAGTAAGCCATGAGCAAATGTAAGTAAGCTCTATGTGAATATTAAAATCATGCGACAGGTGACGTAGAAAGCAAATGTTGTACCCAAATATTATAATAGTTGTGAATAAAATAAATTTCAGAAAATTGGTAAATATCTAGACACTTTTTTACATTACTCAATGTTATAGAGTTATTAGTAGCAAGCAGAAAGCTTTGCAAGATGCAACATAACTGTCTTGGTAAAATAGCTTTCGTTGAACCTACATGGTGACTGTTGTACTGCAAAAATTATAATATCTAAAAAAATATAGGTCACTCGGCTTCATCATGTTAAATATCCCTGGATTCTCTACAGTATGAGATAACTAGCGACATTTGTACGTTTATGCATTCCCATTTCGTAAGCATTTATATCATGTTTTCATTAGAGTTTCGATATAATAATTATTATTTATTTAACAGGGAAGTGCTAAGAAAATTACTTCATGTGTTGGTTGGTGGTAAGAAATATAATATTGGAAATCATTGCCAAATGGGCGAATCATTTGGCAAACTTGGGTCAATAATCTTAAGTGTTATGCATTTATGCTCTTAACCGATAACATCGGAGTAAGGGCTTCTAAAAATAGAAGGTACCTGTTTGTAAGAAAGCTTCTGTTCATTTTAGTCACTTGCATCACCCGGATGCATTAAAGCTCGCAACAGTGCATCAAGAGATCATCATATATCTCTCATCAAGTACAAACATGGACGTCATCCGTATTCCGTGAAGATGCACTTTCGATAAGTGCTAAAAGTTACCTAAAATTAACAAGTGCTGGAGAAATATCTGCAATGAAAATTTCATTCTTGGTAAATGTTTTTCAGAGATCTTTAAGTGGTTTCTTCGTAATTTTTGATATTACTGTTGCTCATTGTTTTTTAAGATAATTAAATTTCACGTTTTGTAATTGCGTAATAAAATATGTCAACAGAAATTACGGAGAATGGAAGTAAAATCAAGGAATAAAATATTTTGTATAAATTGTTTAAGTAGATTCTCTCATTGTTGATCATTTGTTAATATTACCGTTTTAATTAGTAGGTACGAGTAGTTTGACATCTAGGACTAGATGCAAATAATATAGACTCTGATGATTAAAAAATGTTCCCTTCTGTGTGTGGGCACTTCGACTAATGTTCATTTGTATCTCAATGCATTTGTGCGTAGTGCTGTTGTTGCAAAATGTTTGAGGATATTCATTCTCAATTAAACACAAACATGCATGTAGTTATAATCCCGGTCATTAGTCTGGTATGAACCCGGAATATTGTGGTTTATATGTATACCACTATACTTTATACATCGTATGATATAACGATATTGCATATTATGAATTTGCATTAAGTTAATCGAAATTTTACCAATAACAAATCACACGCTTAAAAGTTTTATTACGGTCAACCGTTATATAGTGTAATATTATTGGTATGATTTATAATATTGGGATAAAAAATTGTGTTGTATTTATTTATCACCATAATATTTTAAAGCGTATATTGCACATACATATCATCCTGTCACAGCGCATGTTTTGAGTAAAGATACTGTAAATACCTGCCCGTGAAATAGGTAACTATAATCCTAACGCTTCCAGGAAAACAACTTTGAAAGCAATAGTGGCTGCATAAAACTTAAAATCAAGGCGTCGCACACAAAATAAAAACATGTTATTGAGCAATTCAATACGCCCACTCTTATATTATTGGTAAATTCATTAATAAACTAAAAGTAAATGAAAGAATCTTGACAAAATATATGTGGGACCCGTTTTGGGTATTAAGCATCATAATATCCTATTTCCTGTTTCATGTTTTGTTCTACTAATTTGGTCCATCAATAAAATTAATTAAGCACACCTTCTAGTTTTATAATCTGTACACCTATAAATATATACACGATTGGAAAGAGATTAAAAAACTCTGTAAACATTAAACAATCCATTTGGTATAAGAATTTTATAACAATGATATGAAGCGTTTCATCTGCCACAATAAAAAACGTACATAAATATAGGCAAATACTAATCTAATTTAATTTACATACTGTATTAACAATTTTCTAGAACAACAGTCATTATGTCATCAGAGAATGGTACACAACGGAGAAAAATAACTTAGGAGTTTCTAGGTATTACCTATTTGCTCATCAATTTACACTTAGCACACTTTATATAAATGGGGTAACATATAAAATAAACATAAAAGTGTACCTTATTAAATGAATACATATTGACATATTAAATGAAAGAATGTAAATAGCGAGTTATTCAGGAAAAATATTTGAGTTTTTTAAGGTTTATGAGCTATTTTTAAAAGGTTTTTGTGACAAAAAAACAAGAGTGAAAAATATATTTAAAAGTACCTTCAAAATTCGTAAATAAATATCACGTGACATTACACTTGTTTGCAAATTATATTACCTAAATAATGAAGAAACTTTTAATTAGCAACGCTCTGTGTCTAAAATAAATCGAATTGTTTATCAGTCAACATAACAGTTTCCGAAATATTTTGAGTAAATATTGAGAGCCAAATTCAATTAGTTCAATGCTTTACGACACGTACTCGTATCGGCGAATTTTCGCCAATCGCCTGTGATCAATTAATTAATTTTTATTTACAGTTTTATTATCGTACTATCATTATTGTGTTTTGACTAAACGTCATCAAATTATTTAGAAAATTCTCAACTTGAAACTATAAATATTGAGCGAAGAATCCTCTCGCGATTTTCATATGTACGGACATGACCCAATTCGTTTCATATTTTATTTGTTCTGACCCATCAGTAGATACAACTTTATTTCATTTAGATTCATACAAATACTTACTCAGAAGCATCAAAATTTATCGCCCAATACTCAAAACAGATTGAACAATCAGAGAATCATGACGAAGCCTTCTTTTACTCCTTTAGTGGAGCAGTTTAGCGTAACAGAAAAACTCTCAGCTTTTGTGTATTTGTTATTTTAATTGTCACTTCTAAGTCGTTTATCACTCGTAATTTCTTTCGTATACTTAGATACTAATATTCGGATCAGTTGTTTTAAATAAATAGCTCATCACAATTCTGAGCTTTCCGCAAAGCTTCGTAGATATTGTTGCGTCATTCAGACGTTACCCACATCACGAAAAAGTCTTGTTGTGAATTACATCAATTTCAATATATTTACAAATGCAACTGTACTGTTTTTACGTAAAATCATTTTCTGTTATGAAAACGTGAACTGAAAAACATGTTGTTTATTTGTAAAATTCATATAAAATACGTAATGACGTTTGTCCACATACCAAACGTAAAAATATTTATATGACTTACTCGTATCTTCTATTTGTGCTCATAGAAACCCGAAGGTCGTCCCTTTGTATTATGTAGAGATCATTGGATCACTGTTTTATCTATAATAATGTTATTTATTTTGTTTTTATCAGCAGAACTAACAAGCCCCCAGCAGATATGATGTTGTATAAGCATAATTTATTAGATAGCAATTATTTACTTGTAACTATGTTAAAATATTATTATTTTATTACAAGTTATCACCCGTCAACGCTGACGGATTTCTTCATTATTTCCAAAAATCTCTGTAAAAAATCATTCGAGTCACGAATATAATGAAGTATCACTTGTAGTATGATATAGGTACTAAATAAACTACTATTTAAATGTGCATAAAATAATAATAAAAAAATAGATTACGCGATTTCCGTCAACTACAACTTAAAATTGGGCAAGCTAGAACAGATCGCTGCATAGCGATAAGCTCGCCCTAATAAGCGTTACTTATTATTGTCGATGTGTATTATCCTGTTCAAGTTTTATATTTTTCATGTAGTGTTCTCTTAAAAAATAAATAAATAAATAAACCTACAAAAAGTAATACTTAACATAAAATTTTATATCTAAATTACCTACCTTCGAATTAAAAGCGTGTTCTTTTCAAAATGTATATTACGTATACCATCAACAAACCGAGAGCGGCACATAGCAAACAAGCAGTCCTCTTTCTTCGAGAGAGCTTCCTCTGTCGCGGGACCAAGGACCTGAAATAGACTGTCGGACGAACTCCGAAAAGACCAGCCCATCACCAGCTTCAGGAGCAAGCTGAAAACTACGAGTTTCAACACCAGCTTTCCGCGCCCTTGAGATGGAGTAACATTAAACGACGCCGATAAGTTATCCATTATCAAATCGTCATAATAGTGCCTAATAAGAAACGCAACAGTACACAATTAAAAAGTACGTACACATTTTGGTCTTTGCTTCTCAGAAATTGTGTTTCTAATTAATATATTAAGCTAGTGATGTTTACTTCAAGAGGTGTTGACATAGTAACGTTATCATTTATGTTCTACTCGTAAGAGAGTACTCTATCAAGCAGTTCATAATAAATATTTTCTATTATCATCGTGATGATGAAATAATAACTGAAATTAATACAGATCAAAGGGTAAGGAAACATGAGGGAACCGCGCACCGGCATAGAAAAGTTCCTCCACCGCTTTAAATTATGATTTTATTTAAGTTTCCCGTAAGACAAAAAGTAGAAAGTTCAACAAAGATATTAATTACCCATTCTGAATGTATATATTTAGGGTAGATCGAGGCAGTCGTGACATAAATATTCTATGCTGCGATTGTATCGATAGATGACTATAAGGACTTTCCATTAATTCCATTATTACATATATGCTTGCCTTTTCTTCACGAGTCCTGCGGCTTCCATGTCTGGATACAGGCCTTCCTCGTCTTCTACTGTCTCTTGATTGTCCCAGTATATTTTATACTATTGGGTATCTATATCTAAATATCTAAATAAAATAATATTTAGCCAACTTCTTTATTTCAGCTCTGAAATTTTCCCAATTTCTTCTTGCAAATTACAAAAAGAAACACTCTCATCCAAACATTCGCATTTTCACACCATTCCCTATCATCATATGAGGTAACTAGCAACAATAGCAGCACATATCTCTATATTAAATAGATTGTTTATTAATCTTTATAGCCCCACTTCAGGTAAATTTAATTCAAAATGTTATTGCTTTTACTTACACATGTTGCATTCAAAACTGATGCAATATGGAAAACTATTGGAAGATTAAAATACAGAGAAAATAATATTGATCTATGGAAATTTACTATTTGAGATAAAATACGAGTTACTAGGTAAGGCTGCAAGTAGGAACCTAATAATAAACTTTGATATGAATATCATATCTACATACTTGTAAGTATTGGTAGGTATACTTGATCATCATTGCTGAATCAATATTATTGATGCCAATTATTGGTAGTTATTACTCATCTTTATTGTTTTCTGATGTTCACAAGTGTTTCAAATCCACCAAAATGAATAATTTACACGAAGAATCAACGGAAACATACTTGTGTACAAATTGCATTGTTGTTTCTCTGTTTTCCACAAGGAACATTTTTAAGGGTAAAGTTGAATTAATTATGTAAGTAGTAGAGTAGGTACAAATGCGTAATATTCTTTCGTAAAAGTCCGAATCTAAATCACGGGATACCAATTGCAAGGAATGGATTTCTGTAGCGGAGAAGCTGAGGCTAACATTTTTTTATTGTACCTATTATGTCAGATTGGAATTATTGTTTTAAGCCTAAATCAAAAAGTAACTCGATGGGAAACGTAGTATTGTTAGGTAAGGTAAAACCTACTTCAGTTTCATCGAAATAGAGTAATAAAAGAAGTGAGTTTAAATTGTGGCCAGTGATGATGTTAGCCACCTAATGACTTTAGAAGTCAACAAACGTTATTTTCAGCCAATCATCAACTGTGTATTTACCAAAGAGAACTTAATGCGATAATCTAGCACCGTGAAAATTACATTTATAAGTAGATACTTACATGTTTTTTTATCGCAAAACCTCATGATATTTGCATAGCAACGTAGGTAACTAATATTATTATTATACGATGCATGGCGAATAAGAATTGATAATTCATTAGTTTCGCTGAAAAATGCATAGCGTATAATATGGAAACTTATACTTTTGTTAAGGAAAAATATTTTCATTCTATCCTGCCACATACCTATAATATATGACGAATCAAACAAACCAGAAAAAGTTTCAGGGCTTTGGGAACTTACCGCTTAAAAGATTAGAGCTTCACAGTCAATAGTGCCGAGTTCGTATTCCAGATTCCGGAAAAGGATTATATACTCTGTAAACATTTAATTAGAAATGGCGTGGGAAAGGAGTTTCAAAAAACTGCTCTGAAAAAACCTTGTGTTTACTAGACCTAACAAATATTACAGTAACGTGTAATTATGTAAATTACCGGAAAACCTGTTGTACTTTTCCATTTCCGTTAATTAAACCGTAGTTAATTAGATGTTGATAATGTAATCATTGTTTTGACATTCGTGCTGGATATGATCTACATACTTGTATTATATTGCGGCGAAACAAAATGTACCATACGTAGATTACTGAATAGCTAATAGAGTATTGCTAATAACGTCTAATTAGCATAGATAATAACCTGAACGTTATTACCACGTGATTATGGACATGTGATTTTCACAGTTTAAACTTAAAATATGAGGAAAAAATGTAGGAAACATGTGAACATGAAGTTGTGAATATTACATGTTATACAATTAATTGTGCATGCATAACATTCAAAACTAAGCAATAGTCTTACTGTTTTTGTATAAAGACAGCGGTATGGAGAAGTGACCATTTAGTGAGTAAAAATATGGGGACCTTACAAACTACGTGCCATACTAATCCGTATGACGTAAACGTATGTAATGGAAGGCAAAAGAGTTCAGTGTGTAATCTCTGTAATGTGGGAACGATATAATAGATTCCTAATTTCATGCACATGAATCATTTTTTGTTTTTGTTTTTTACATCACATTATAAATTATCTATGCATTCCAAAAATATGTAATTAGTTTCAGCTGGTTATTACATAAGTATGATGTATGAAGTTTACTATAAAATCGATTTTTTTCTATTTCACTCTAATTGATGTAACTTGTAAATGGAGAACGATCGTTTTTCCAAATCATATAAAGTATTCCAGGTTGATATGCCAACCTTCAGAAATCTTTAGTTCCTTTGTATTAAGTTGATTTTTACCTTTTTTATCCTCTTATAGTCTGTCATGCCAGACTTTGTGTCGCGACAAAGAAAGATGCTGGTAGGAAGATTACATGAAGACAGACTAAATGTATCTAAATCAAATAAATTACTCCAATTTATTGCAATCGCGTGATATCATCGGAGTTTATAACATAAAATATGTTTATTACTACACCGAGAACACACAAACAGATGTTCAATGGAAATTTTGCTGATGAAAACGCTGGAAAAATAAAGACGTTTTCTTATTTGTGATTCAACTGCGGAATCAGTGTGATACAAAATCTATACCACACAAATGTTGCCACAAATTGTTAAAGCTTTGGGTTTCAAGGGAACCATTATCTTAACGTATCTGACAAACTCAAGTTTCCCAATGATCATTTTCTCGGAATTGATCTTTTCCCTCTTATCATCCTTTTGTAGTTTAATTTTCCTTAAAATTTGAGTTCCATACATATCACATACCCCACACCATTCCCAAAAGGAATTATCAGGGCAACAATATCATTAGGTACATATCAAAGGTAGTTTTGTATTATCTGTTGACATTTGTAACGTTATTTTTTTACAATTGTTACATTGTTTGATCGCCGAATAATTTATCGAGACATGTCCCATATTTTAACAATTGTTATGCCTTGGGTATGTACATTTATAAAAAAAACTGTACCAATTGTGAAAACACAGGTACTTGCCTAAATACACGTTCATGAGGTGTTATTAAAACAAGGCTTATTGACAATTAATAATCTGAAAACGGGAGACCTTAGATCTCAACAACCAACAACTTTCCTGAAAGTCTCGGAATAATTTTATTATTTGTATTGATAAAATGCATTAAATAAAATCTAGTAAATGACTGTAAAAGTTTTTTGAGTTGAGCAAATTAACCACAAAAAAAACTATTTCAGCATTCTTTCATGCGATCGTTCATCAGATTTTGAACCTTGATGCCTCGGAAAATGACTGTGGGGTCATAGTTGGAGTCCGAAACTTAAGGAAAACGAAATTTGTCGCGTGAAATATTAATTTTACACAAATTTTATGTTCATTTTGAGATTCATGTTCTACAATTCTACAGTGTCCAAATTCAAGGTTTACAAACCAAGTAGCTGATGACTTTGTCTTCAGTCAATCAGTGTAAAATAATATGTAAAAATATTTGTAAGGTATGCAGTAGTCAGTGTAGTCTCTTAAATGGTTGCAACTTGTAAGAATAGGTATATGAAAAAGAAGAAGCCAAAATGCCTTTTCGTTCATCCTTTGAAATGGGTTAGTTCACAACCACACACCTGTCGCTGGTTACACTACATCGTGCAAATTACTCGATTGTACGAAGAGATAGATGACTTTGTATTTACTTCGAAGCCACGTCTCTGCAATCGGTCAAGCTCATTTTGTTCCTGTACAGTTTCAAAATACAATTCAATAATTTTGAATCAACAAATTTGATCGGATCTCAATATTTCCAAAAGGAACTTATATAATTATCTGTCTGTAGAAGCGTTAGAACTTTGGATTATTTCGCGTCACAATAATATACGAGTAAATGACCAGATTATATGATCATTTAGAGTTGACAGGTTTTTGGCACTGGACTTGGGCGCGTGGAGTGGAGGTAGGAGTTTCTAAGAAATATTTTGAATTCATAGTTCTGTACCTACAATAACTCTAACATAAAGAATTGTTGCGAATGTTGTATTGAATAAATATTGACAAATTTATTAGAAAATTCGCAAAAGAGACAATTTATGGATATTATCTACACCCACATGGGTTTAGAAATAATTTGAGCAAAAAAATATCACTGGTGGCGGAATGTCTGGCGCAAATATTTATCTGTAAATGTTTATATCTGTATTATGTTTCGTCCCTTATATTATGGGGTAATCAGAGTACATGGGTAGTACACAGTTCGATGGTAATTTTCATCCATAACAGTGTTACAATTAAATGCTGATGTGTGCATAAAAACAGAAACAAAATATCCATGTAAGACATTCAGATGTAGTGGCTAAACTCATTGCTCAAATAATTGAAAACCTTTTTGTGGAAGTTTAACTAACGCCTGATTCTAACACGACACAGAAAAAATGGTGAGGGCCTTTTCTGCAACCTCTTTTTTATTCTTTTTTTGTTTTAATAGTTAAACCAGTATCATCACCAGGAACCAATGGCAACCGCGAGTTTTGAATGCGAGCTTATTTTTACATATTACGAAATGTCGTGTAGTTGCGAATGAATCGCGAAGAAAAAAGTTACAAAGTATCACCCCTTATCTGAATTTCACGTGAACGTATATAGTGAAAGAGCTATAGAGACATGACCTCATTATAATTAATACATTTTAGTGCTAATGTGTGATTTATAGCTTGAGATTTTATAAGTGAACTCTACGTGACATTACACCACGTGATAAAATACTATTAATAATTGAGAATACTAAACTTTACCATGTTCATTCATTTTATATAACACTTAAATAATTTAAGGCTCTTTGTATGGAAGCCGGTATCTATACGTATGCTTCTTCCCCTTTTTAGATATCGGGAGATGACGTGTATAATATGGTGGTATGATCTTAAAAATAATAATTTCAATAGTTGGGACTACATGTTATAGTATCCGGAATAGCCAAAAACATGAATTTCTGCAACTTATTTGAAAAAAAAATTTTTCTGAAGACACTGAGAAATCCTAAAATAAGATTACCAACATTCGTGTGTCCACTATCTTGCGATTTCTGAAATTTTTTGGGGAGGCATATTGGTTGGTGTCACGTGAAATTGTTTACGATACTGATGCTTTCATTGCTGACTGATTTGCTGAATGTTTCAATTTAGCAACTTTCGTCAAATGAGTGTAAAAGTACCCTTGATGGTTATCATAATTGTATTAATTATACTGGTAGATAACCTATATGCAGATATTTAGAGTCAAAGATCAAATTCATTAAATTTTCAGACAAATATTGATTTGTTATAGCAATACATCAGGGATTAATAAATAAGTTAATTTCTTTGAATTGCTCTGGTATTCTTTTGCACACATTTTACACATGAATTTTATTCATAGGTCATTGCCGGATGTAGGCCTCATCCAATGTTTTCCATTGCTGTTAGTATTTAAGTCTTTTTTTTTATAAGTGTGAATTGAAACCTCCTTGGAAATAAAAAAAAAAAAAAAGGACACTGAAGGAATGTTATTTAGGGATGGGGTTTGCCGGGAGGCTCCCTTAAGGCTAACCCCGGGCCCCAACTTTTATTAAGATTTGCCTAGAAGTGTGGGTAAAGAGGACGCTATTAATGCGCCTGAGCTACCCGGGGATGTGGGGGGCCTTAAGCCTGCGGGATTTTCCATCAATTCTGTTACTGTCAGCCCCATTAGTTTCAGGACAACAGTTTAACACTGTTGTCCTCTAGTTGCTAGCATGTAGCAATACCTAACTGCAAAACATGTAATGTGTAGGTACACGACATATTGATTTTAACTATATAAACTCAACATATTATCATATTGATTTTCAAAGTAATTGTAATCGGCAAACGACACATTATTATTACATGCCGTTATACAATTTATTTAATGTGTTTTTAAAATAAAATTAATAATAGCATCTGTTACTAGCGGCTTTTTAAATAATTAAATTTTAATTAATTAATAACACGAAGAGTGTTATTTTTAAATAATAATGTAAGTAGTTCTATTAATAATATTATTTTCAATTAAATGATATTGTTTTTTGTCACGCCATTTTGTATCTCTTGAGACTGCTGTCTCCACAAGGAATTGAGAATTATTTTATCCATCTGTTGTGATGGAAAATTACAAACATTTCCATATGGTGTGATGATAATTATCCAAGTCTTTCATTAAAACATTGTCCAAATAATTAGGTAGGAAACCGAAAATAGCTATAGTTAGTAGTTACATAATATTTAAGTGTAATTTGTATGCAATGAACTCAATTAATTGTAATGAGGTAATGACAAATAAAGTGGTGGGTGTGGCGAAAAAGTGTAAACAAATATCTCTAAAATCTCACTATTTTTTTTTTATTTTAGAAAAAACAAGGAAGATAGATCTACATATATCACGTATAGCAACTACATAGATCTTTAGTATCTTGTATAGTTTATATGAAACAAAGTTATCTCTCACTTTTTTTTCTTCTTAAAAGAGGTAGGTATAACTCCCTTCGCCAAAGTCAATTCTTTAACAATTCTTTCTTGGAGTGATATAAGTACATTAAAATCTAGTGAATACACGTATATTTTTTAATGGTAATTCACTAGATTTAGCCAAAAATCGAAAAAGAACCTTACCGTAAACCGTAATTGCTAATAGCAATTTTGAACCTTAAGGGATATGGGAAATGTTTTCAGGTATTTTTATTCCTAAACTTGATATGATTTGAATACAACATGTCTATCTCATACTAAAACATTTTATACATATTACAGATAACTTTGCCAGATCACGCTTGCGTCACATTTTCACTTGTGTGATATAATTTAATTACATTGTTGGTACAATACTTTATATTCTTCGTTGTTGCCAGGCGTCTAGCGGGCTCGACTCTTTATATTCTTTGTAACGTCTCAACAACTCTCAAGTAAAATTAGCAAGTAGGGTTCAAACTAAAATCTACGCATGACAACAGGGTGATAATAGCATTATTTGATATTTATATTTTCTATGGAGTTAATCACTGAATAATTTACTGTTGCTATGGAAGATTGTTCAGATCAGCATAACTGTTGTTCTTACCTATTAGGATCTTCTGTTTATTGTAATAGTTCTCCCATTTAACACCTTATAATTGCATAGAAGATATTGATTGATTAATTATCAATGCATTGACGTTTCGATCCAATTTATTAGCAGGTGAATCATGAGCACATTTTTGAATATGACGCTGAAACATAATTTTTGAAATAGGTTTTATGTTATTACGTAGTATGATATTCTAATACTCTGAATGTACATGTGGAATGGACAACAGACGTCGATCATTTACACAAGGCACACGTGTATGAAAATATAGAGATGCAAGGTAAACAAGACAGATAGAGATACATATATAATAACATGATTTCATTCACTCTGAGTGCATACAATGTGTGCGCCTTATGTAAATAATTGTAAATGTTTGTTCCTCATGTTTATCAACTTACTACGTGCTTGTAATTCTAGAAATTCGTGCAACGAAATTTGGCTACATTGAAGTAAATATTTATATTTTTTTTCATCTTAACCAATCAAACTATCGAAATGACTAATTGAGTTGCGCAAATGAAGTGATCAATGAGTTAGAAAAGCTACATAGTACCATTCCTGAACTAGACAAAACCTAAATGCGAAATTTAATTTATCTCGTTTCCTCTATTACTCCCACATACATTATGATATTCTTATGGTTTATGTATGTATGGGTATTTCTTTCATAACTTTATACGTGGGTTGACGACATTACGTCAAAATGCAACTAACCCATTAAACTTTTAGGTGTAGGTATACCTTCCTATACCACAGTTATAATTGCAATAAATCATTATATATTGCTTGCTTATGGCATTGCATTAATTCCACGTCATTTCTATTATTGCATTTTCGACAGGTAATTATGATGCATACAAATACATATTATGTTGCATAATAATATGTACATTGCTGTAGGATTGTACGTCCTATTGCATTACATGAAAACATACTAGTATATTGTACCAAGTAGAAAGGCTATAGAATTTACGAAATGTCATTCACTACACTTACGAACGCAATTATGGTCAACATTTCGATAAATTTGTAAGATACGTAGTATACAACTATGATAACTTATGGTCAACATTTCGACAACAACTTATGATCAATATTTCGATAACTTCTAATTTCTTCTTCTTCATGTGCCCTGTCGGGTCCCTCCAACGTTGGCGATCACTTGAGCGAACTTGTCTTTGTCCTGCGCCGCTCGGAACAGCTCCCCTACACTCCGGATTCCAGTCCACTCTATAATCTTCTTCATCTTCCGGATAACTTCTAAACTCATGGTTATTCAGACGAATGGGGTCCTTTTTTGTTCTTATTCTAAGGTTATATTACCCCTTACTTAATCAATTCTTTTTTAAAAAACAACAATGCCTTTTGGCGCTTTCGCTATGAAAATACTTTATAATTTCGCCAAAAATGGAATCCTTCTGAGACGGTGCACTAAAGCCTGTAACTCTAAATATCTCGGTCCTCGTAATGTCTTAACTCGCCCCTGTACAAAGGAACATAGTTGAAAAATATAGATTTGCTTACACGTGTTCCATGTGATTATTAATTGTTATTGTCATTAAATACTACACATGTGCGGAGTGCTTGCAATATAAGGTGAATATACTATTTATAAAATAATACGAATGTTTATATATGAATATAATGTCATTCCAATGAACGAACAGTATGTAGATAAAAATAACTCACAATCAATGTAAAAAGTATTATTTATATATTCGTGATACAATAGTGTTATTAATAGATATCTACATAAATATAATTGTATTGATTTCTATGTAGTTCATTTAAAAGCGGTGGAGGTAATTTACATTGCTGTCTTCTTTTGTCACGTTCTGACCGACCCACTTTATGTTTTGTTGGTGCATCGACAATTCGTCTCCCGACAGTTCATCCCTCCGACGGTTCGTCCCTCCGACATTTCGACCTCTGGTCAATACATTTTTTTTTCAGTTTTAACTGTCGGCGTCGGTGGACTGACTGTCACACAATCGTTTCGCTTACGTTTTGAATTTTTCAACAGTTGAGTATAATAGGTAAATTTCACTGTGCTTCATTCCATGACATTGTATTGTAATTGAATTTCTGGTTTAGTATGAAATGTAAAAAAATGTATTTGTGTTAATACTTTTGATAAACCCAGATTCATGCTAAAAATATCTCAAAAAAATTACGAATTGCATGATGATTTAATGTGTCAATGAATTAGACCAATATGCTAAATCACTCGCGATCGGGTGGAGGCCAATATAGAAAGAAGAAGAGTTAGACAAATCAAAACGTAATCAGTTTGATTACATGGTAGATTTGATTATTAGATTAGATTACACAAATACATTAGATTAATTAAATACAAATAAATCTACCTACAACAGACATAGAATATTTAGTACTATTATTAGAATCGTAGTAAAACGTAAATTATAGAAAATCAATAAAACAATAGTAAGTATTATTATTTCTACGTATAAATATTATTACCGGTATATAAACACAATGTTAATAATGTAATTTGAAGGAACAATGTTTATATTGGCCCCACACCAAAGAAATCACTGTATGTTAGTAACACTGTTGTAATTGCATTGCTTACAGTCAAACGTCGAATATCTGAAAGATTATTTTGCTAAACTCTGGATAGTACATAAACGTATAATAAGTGTGTGAGCGAGATTGAGTATGGGTGTGTGAGACGACCGGAATGAACTTATATGCTTTAATTTAACTGTGGTGCATGCTTGTGGGTGACAGCTGAATTATGAATGAACTAATCACCAATTACTTATATCTATAGTTGTTATCTGTTTTGCACTTATACCTGTAATAAAATAAAAGTAAAATAAAAATAAATAAAATAAAAAATACGTAAATAGATATTCATCACGTATATCTAAGTATATACTTATTAATATTGCGAAAATATACTATAAAAAACTGTGTCGTGAAAACGGAAACGAGCTTTATTTTTTTCCTACAGAAGGTATTTTTAAAAAAGAGATGACGATGACTCTCCTTTGGCGTTTGAAAATCTACTTCGAAAATGCATACTTGTGGTTGTTTTAGAAGAATGTATCATCCATCAGATCTTCGCATAAGCTGTGACGATGTCGAAAAACTTATGGATTCTGATGAGAAAATTTCCTGGTAGGGGAGCTCGGAACCTAATAGTCTTAGGTTTCTCTTCATGACACATCACTCCATACTTACTCCTACGAACAACTGGACAGTGTAAATTACATGTCGTCTGCTGAAGTTTTATGACACAGGCATTCAGCTTCTTGTGACGTATATAGGAATGTATTAGGGTTGATTGGCAGAAATCGCCAACAGGCGATAAATCCGCCCTTTGTGTGTAAATTTATGTGCAATAAAGTTTTTATTTATTTATTTATTAGTTTGTACATTGATTAAAAGTTGGTAAAAGTTCCAGAAAATACTTTATTGAGTATTGGTACGAGCAGATAATTCGTGTTTTATTGCATTTCCAGGAACATTTTCGTAGGAAACTCAGTGACGTTAATATGTAATTATCCACTAAACGTATTTACTGCTTTAATTCACTATATCATGTAGGTAGATTATTTTCTTTCCTGGAAGTTACTAAATCTATAAATAATTATCTAACGTAAACATTATTATTATGCTTTCGTTTATTTGATCAAATGAATCACATTGTTATCTACTGCTTTTACAAAAAAATATGAAAATATTGTGGTATGACTCATAATAGTATGATGCAGAATCCTAATGCGCGATAATTTAGTTTTCGCCTGGTAAGCCAAATAAATAAGAGACCGCATCGTTAGCTACGCTTAAAAATATTTTAAATATTTCGTACAGTTTTCAGTTTAACAGTTTTTTTTTTTAATAAATAAACTTTAATAAATTATCATAAACTATGTCATATAGGTACAAAATATTGGTTTATATCACGATTGCTAAATTTTCCAGTCTCTGTATACCTATATGACATGGAGAACATTGAGATGGGAGATGGGAATTGTCATGAGAATAATACAGTGCTTTCTGGATGTGTGCAGATCAAATTTTAGATCTTTATTTTCACTACGAACGAAAGTGCTAGCTGGATATTTACTACAAAGACAAAATACACAGGTATTTTTTTTTGGAAATGTAGGGTAGGTATAGTGTACAACGTGTTATGAAAAAAATAATACATAGTGTTGAATTCTGCGGTACAGGGCAAAACATCCTTCACCTATTGCAGTGTTTGCTGACATACTTAATAAATACATATTATGGAGTCGATATTTACTCTGTTTTATGAAGCTTTTTAACACAAGTTTAATATAAGATACTCCATTAGTTTTACTATTTCACACTACAATAAAAGTGAGTCATCATAACATCATAATGTAACTTTACATTATAATCCTACGTATACAATGTGGTTTCCTCCGTACTTAATCATTACTTTACGAGCAATTATTGTTTACCTTTATAGGTCATCATATTTACCTATCTACGTTCGAGTCAGCTGATACTCTACTAATCTAATAGTTCATAGTATGACTCAATAGGTACACTTTATCACGACCCATTATCGTTTCGTTGTAGTATGTTAATTATATGTATCTAAACCTTACTATAATGAAACTTATAAAATACAATAGTACAGTACAATTTGTATGAGACATAATACTATATGTATAAGTATATCTATAAATAATGGAAACCTGTGTACATTTAAAACATGAATGCAGTAGTAGGCATAATAATTTTGAATTCATGTTGATTGAATGACTAATTCCTGTTACGTCCATCAATTGTGTTCTAAAAATACATTAATTGAAACCTACAGCAACTATCCATTTTTGGAGTAGATTTTTTTAATGAAACAAATCCGCCTAATAGATTAGGTTACTTATAGAAAAACTTCAACAGATTATACATTCATAAGCTATTTGGGTATCTCATCTATTGGGAGTGTATGTACGTATATCGTATGACATTGTGGGCAGATCATAGTCAGAGAAATAAAAATAAAATAGAAATAAAAAACACTGTTTTATTTTCCTCCGCGGTGAGTTTATTGTAAAGAACCAGAGATCTTTCAAGGCTTAAATTAATGCCTCATCTTCAGGGGCAGGTACAATTAAATTAAAACTAAGATTATGAACGTGAAAGCTCAGGTATTGAAGTGCCTCAGGAGATAAGTTGTGAATGTCTTCCACTGTGCCGCTGAAGCGATATTACCCAATCCTCAACAATGTTTAATTAACGGACTCCACCCCACTACAGGAGTAGATAGGGTTGTCCCGTTTGGCCTATGAGTGGAGCAGAAGGTTGCAACTTCCATTCTTTTTTCGTATCCGAATATAACCATTGTACAAATGATCTGGGAGTCTGAGTCAGAGCTCCGCGTCAAAATTTTTCAGATATTCAATTGCCCTTGGCGTCTTCTCGTAATATCCCCCTCGAACTTCTTGATGGGTGACTTCCATGTCCAGTTCTAATTCGGTTCAGGTTGCACCAAAGGCGGCATGATAAATGGTTACCAGGTGGCTTTGTTGTAGTGTCGTTACGTAATAATTATCGACCTATATATTGTCCTTACGCCTACATTCTGAATACAAGTTGCTTACAATATATATGAGTACAACAATCAAATACAATAATTCAACACTCATATCACGTCTATTGTCACCCAGTTGTTACTTACTAATCCTGTTTCTATACAGATTTATTAGGTAGGTATATTATCGGTCTAAGATCATAATGAATTTATTACAGCAATATCTCATATTCGCTAACCTAACACTACTCTATTTATTATTGACCTAATATTAAGAATGGATTATAAATGGTTCCGGTTGGCATATTGTTTTCTATGGGAAGTATCATTCATAATAATTCTAAAAATTCTTTACTAAATGGTGAAAATTATATTTTTTGTAATATGTTAAAGGCCATACGGCCGTTAATGAATAAATAAATAAACAAATAAATAGGAAAAGAGCATAAAAGTCGGTTCCATGTCAAAATATCAAGTGACAAAATCTCACATGTCAAAAGAGTAACCTACTATTGACAGAATCGCAATTCAACACCGGGAAATCTGATGCCGTTGTTTTTTTTTTATTTGTTTTTGTGTGCAAAAAAAAAAAACAACCTAACGAACCTAACCCAACAATATTGAAATTGTCGGCAACAGGTTTTCCGGTGTTCAGTTGCGATTCTGTCAATAGTAGGTTACCCTTTTGACAGTTGAGATTTTGTCATTGTGAGTTTCTGTCTGGTTACCATAAAAGTCATGACAGCATAAAAGTCGTGAGAATCGTATTATTTTGTAGGTACTGTACGAAAATGCTTTTTATGTATTACTGATATGTCGTATACGTAGCAATACTCACTTAATTATTTATTTTATGATTCAAAGTTCATAATCTTTAGAGAAGGATTATCTCAATTCATAATTTTTCGTACCGCACATTAATCTTTAGTACCCAGTACTGTGAATTATGTTTAAGTTACTTTAGTTTTAGTACTTAAGTCATAAATAGAAGCAGGCATTTACTCTGAATGGTGATTCACTCTGATGCATACTGACAAAACCAAGTACTACCTATGTCACTTCTATAATATTAAAGGAATTTTATCTTTATAAGTTTATGAGTCAATCATTTACTGTTTAGTAATCCTCCTTACCGTTAATAAGATAATTCACAATTCCAGTGCAAATTAATTTTCATCACTGTAATCCCAACATATGAGTAATAAGAAGTAAAATAGAATAAACGTCAATCCTTCTTGAAGATTAGAAATTTACGCCAGCCAGCATAATCGTAAATGGTATCCTTGACCGAAACCAGTGAGTGTGCCCTGAAAAAGTGGCCTGATTGTTGAAAACAAGTATATGCAATTACGTATATAATATCTTCTTCATCTCCAGCCTGTAGTCGTTTACTCTTGAACGTAGGCTTCCTTCATCCCTTCCATGCATGCCAAACGATCTTGTTCAGGTATGCTTCGGAATATCATGCCACCATGCCTCCAGCTTCCAGGGTTCCTCAGAAAAGTCACACGCCAGCACAGTGGGCGTTTCGTCCATCTGTCGTTTGAGATGATTCCAACTCTCTTATACATATATGTGTATACCTAAGTAGGTAAGTACATAGCAAAACGTCGTGATATAAAATGTACACGAACATTGTACTTTTAATTCTTTGATGAACGATTTACAAAATGATTTCACTCAACAAGGTCGAACGAATCAACATCATCATTGAAGTCATTAGCAGATTTCATACAAGTCAATCAAATGTCATTTTATTGTGAATTCATTTATTATTACTTCTAGTATTCTTGGCTTGACACATTATTTATTATTAATATATTATAAAGTCTAAAGCTTGTCACTTTGAAAAATATACGTTTCACTTCATTTCGGGACCATTAATAATAATTACACCTAAGGACATCTTGCATAAATAATTACGATACAATTGTATTACACGTCATACTATGCAATATCATCTCGTGGAGAAAGTCATTGAATCCTTGGACGAAATCGCGACTTTTCAATCTTAAAGAAGTGGATAAATTACTTTTTTATATTCATATATTATTTTAGCACCGCGCGCCAAGTAAATTAAAATCTGGTATCTATAACTACACCAGTCTCACAATTCTGCATGGTTTTCTTCGGGTATCCATAGTAAAGAAAACTAATTATTCTATGAGGTCGAGATCCAATTAGAGAAATGAAAAAAGAAGTACTAAATTCCTTTTTGAAACTATTCTTCATAATCAAAAGCTAAATATAAATGGATTAATTATATTGTTGTTGAAACAATTTGTAAATTAATTGATTCAAAGACTCGACGAAGGAAGAGAACACTGTTTTTCATCCCATAGAGATCTTCAATTCTCGGGAAGAGTTTCTTTCACTGTAGGTAGGTAATAGGAATATTTTTCCTTTGAAATAGTGATATCAGAGGGTTAGGAATGACATGGAAAGGTACCTGATATTATAAAAACCTTCATACTTTCATAGAGTTTTACCAAATAAATATTCTTCTACTACCCATTTTAAAAGTGAAACTTGCTGAATTCTGTAGGAAACAAGTACCAGAAATGGGTTACAGAGGCGACCCTTGCTCCTTTCCTGTACTGAACCTCGACACTTTCAATCACAATGAATTTTATACTCGTATGTTGATATAACCTCTACATTTGCAGACCTATAGTAACTAGTTCAACTTGGCCGAATATCCTTGCCGTGTCATCGTCCCATTTAAAGAATATTGACAATACTACAGTCAATATAATTAAGCTTATAAATATAGATATAAGAATAAAGCCTCCACCATTCATAATTTAACATAACATTAATAAAGTATTGTTATCTTTCGTAATTTGCACACCATATGTATGTAGATTCGCGATTTATTTATTTATTTTCAAGGATTTTTCGTTAAAATAATGTGGATTGACATTTCAAGATAACAATAAATTTCAATGTCATACCATATTATTTTTTAATTTAGCATTATGTGTTTTTGTGTACCGGTGTAGGTAGGTTTATTGTTCGAAGTCGAAATTTTCATCTCATAGAGTTTCAGAAATCAAGAAAACCATATTTTACTGCACATCATTCCTGTGAAAGTGAGAAGAGTTTTGTGAAGATTTGTCGAAGGAAGCTCTTTTGGTAAATCTCGAGGCCTCTCATTGAGAAAAAAATGTTGGAAAGACTAGATGACATAGGCAATAAAACTACTGAAACATCTTGGGGTATCCATGAAATGACCATGGATGTTGTCAAGAAGGAAGGACGACTGCTATAAAAACCGTTGTTCTGTGATTTTTTCTGCTAAACAGGCAAAAATACTATAATGTTAATATTTATGTATGATGTAGATATGTACCTATTACGATACACAATGTATGATTATTTGTATAGATGTGAGTTGGGGCCGTTGGCCTAAAGGTGGTTTACCTTCCCCCTAGGCATTGCATGGGAAACATTATAATTCTTATAACATAATATTGCATTATTTACTTTTACAATAATGCTTTATTTAACAATATAGAGAGATACTATAAAATGACTCTCTGGTAAAGAATCAAACGCCGCTTCCATCCTGGAAACTAAAAGTAACAGACAGATAGGAATGGAACTCCTGG
Source organism: Ceraclea dissimilis (assembly GCA_963576895.1). Lineage (NCBI taxonomy): Eukaryota > Metazoa > Arthropoda > Insecta > Trichoptera > Leptoceridae > Ceraclea > Ceraclea dissimilis. The sequence continues at coordinate 4,279,103 of OY756370.1, read as the reverse complement.
ATTCAGCCAATGCCTACCCATGGCTCTTGAGTGTTAAATGTCGAGCTTATGGTGATTTCCATCCTATTCCAAGTTAATCCACTCCACTCCATCCACTTTTGAAACAAGCTTCTTAATTACAACACCATGTCATTTCGCCCAGTCTTTATCTATTTCTTAGTCATCTAAAAATATACTGAATTGGTATATTAAATTACTTTATTTACAGTCGACGTAAATATTTCACATATGGGTGTAGATATCTATTAAAATTTCAAAAAATACTAGGGCGAGCTTGTAGCTGTAACTAGATTTTTAACAGCTGTTTTATATTTTATAACTAGCCTTTTTGGTGATATTTCAATTATGCGTAGAGCGCCCCTGAAGTGCACGGCGCTATACTATAAATTGTCATGTATTGTTATTCACCCGAAAATAGAATGAAGATGAGCTACAGTAAAATAAGTATTATGCAAAGGCAATCACATAATACATATTATAATTTGAATACAGACAGAGAATTGTAAGGTTAATGCCATTCAGGTTACTGCACCAATGAACGAAGGTAAGGTTAGAGGCATAATAATATGAACTATCAAAATAGAGTACTACGCATTATGGGGGTATATAGTATACCTGTCTATACCTATAGACATTCAGAATGAATGGTGGACGTAATTGATCAATTATATACTTTGACATGTCGTGGCATCTTGTTACTTGAAATTCGTTCTCCAATGCCGACATACCTACTCCACTTCACGACACAAGTCTCAAGCTTACTGTGAACTGCACAACGATGTGTTTGATTAAATAAATTGATGATATAATTGAAATTTAAATAGTAATAATAAATAAATACAAAAATTATAAGAAGGTATAGGTGCCTAGTATAAATAAATATATAAGTGAATAAAATAAGATTAAATAAATCGTATTTGGTCAAAATATGTAAATGTACAATAAATAGGTACTGATATCTATTTCGATTTTAAAATACCTAATTCCTGTTTTATATAACGCCCTGACATTGGTATCGAACGTTATACCTACCTACTCAAAAGTTCACGACCACCTACGAATATATTTTCGTTTTGTCCTACATTTTTCACCTGTTAATTGATTTACAAACAAAACAAAAACTTGATTATTGAAATAAACAAATGAAATCACAATAATTATTATGTTAATGAACTTACATTGGGTAGAAAAAAGTATTACGGAGGCCGGTCTCAATATGTATGCTCCTCCTCCTTTTTTAGATGATGTGCGTTTTCTCAACTTATATTGGTATGGTATCGCTTTAAATTAAAAATGGTGATAACAGGGTTACGTTGTAGTCTCCTGAATATCAAAAAAAATTTTTTTTGAAATTCTTTCGAAAATAAAATATTACAAAAATAGCCCTGAAAATCCTATATTATGTAGTTATTTCTGTAATTTGTTACATTGTGATAAATGTTTAACACGAAATAGATGAGATTTTCCATATTTGATCCCCTTTTATAAAAAAGGGTATTTAAACAAAGCGATATTTTTGCGTCCACAATTACGTACTTCGGAACTCCGACCCACAGGCAGACCACCAAAGAGATGGATTAACAGCTGGGAGTCGACCTCGCAGGAGGCTAACCTCTCTTAAATAACAGGCCATCAGGCCGACATTAAGATTAAGAAGAAGAATTTTGTATTGGATAAAAATCCAGCGCTCTTTCACCAGACTTTATAAAATTTTCGTTGTGCCAGACCTCGTAAATTAATGGTAAAAGTATTCTTAAGTCATATACCTACATGAAATGAAACGCGGGCATGCATTGAATGTCCGTGAACTGGAGTCTATGTTGTACGTAGATTGTAGGGTGTACGGACGCCCGACGGGAACATTGAACGGAGCAAGTGCTTCTTTTATGTACTCAGCATTTATAGTCATACCAACATAATCACTTTAATGTATGTGATTGCTATTTTATATATTCAAAGTATTGCATCAATGTTTTCTACATCCTATACCTGCATACTTCACATCTGGAACACGTTCTTAATGGTTGCTTTTCGCCGAACGTTTCATGTTATTCATCGGTGTGAAAACGGACTATACTATGTGCTGGGCACGGTTGACTCGCTCGAAAATAGCGACCCAAAAATATTGTAGCACACTTGTGAAAATCGCTCGCCATAGACAATACAGAAAAATGGGGGATTTCGATGTTTAATAACAAGTACTAATTATTTTTCTAACTATTAATTAGCGCATAATTTTCGTGCCTGATGTTTTATAAAAATAAAAAAAATTGCAATTGCTAACTGGCTGAAGGACTCGGGTATGGTATAGACACCATTCCATTCTTAAAAAATACACCCTTTTATAGAAAAGACGCTCTAATGCTTTATCTATGTATATATCTATGTGGTTACAATCGTGTTAATTGGTTTACTTTTGTACCAAGCATTTATTCAAGCAAGCATTACTTTTCTCCATGCCGTCCTGTCATTAGCCAATCTCTTTAGTTCCGTGTAGGTACTTTAAGTGTTACAGCGCACGGAAAATATCGCACAATAATCATCGGAAAACAACCGTAAAGAACATGGCCTACGGAACACATTAATATTTCGATACGTGTAAGTAAGTAATTTACCTTAATGGAGTAATAATTCTTGGCGCCTGTATGGTGGAGTATATAAAATGTCTCAAGGGAAACAGGACTGTATTACTTTCGTCTGCAGTCTTTCAAGTATTATTACCTATGCCATTACTACATCGCCCTATAAAATTTATCATGGAAACGCAGGGAGGTCACAAGCACAAGGCTTCACCATTCAAGAGCAGTTTTCTTCATAAAGAGAGTTGTCATCACTGTATATTTTGTCAAATTCAAAAAGACAACGTCAAAGGGCAGAGTAGCGATACGTACAATTTTTTCCCTCGTCAATCCTCTAGTTTTACTGATTCCGGTACATGAACTGTAGATATTATTATGAACCAGGTGCAACAATTATAAAAATAATTATTTAACAGGTAGCTATATAATTACGAGTACATACAAAGATCAATTACAATTATCATTATTTATAATATTCATGCCAGTTGCATGTTCGTTAATAATTGTTGTGTATTATTTTATCGGAACCAGTTTCGACCCCATTTTGAGGTCTTCATTGTAGGTGCAAGTAGATAATTTACTATAGATATGCTTATTTTGACACCATTTGCTGACCGGAGAACCGATTATTTTGAATAGCAATAGTGGTAAAATTTATGCACGTAGCAGCAAAATCCTCCAGGTCACATTGAGTCTTCTGCAGTCTATGATGACGCCGTCAAATTAAGGAAATTTTCACATTCAAACTCCTCTTCAGTTTTTGTCTCTCTGATTTACAGCCGTTATTATTCTCATTGTGAGTATTAATTCCTGCCTTCCATTCGCTGCGTGTGATCGATCGACCAAACACCAATCACTTTATCATAATAAAAATGTTTCATATGAAGATTTCATTGCTTCATTTCCCGGTTCACTTCTCGGTATTACATAACTCCTTCTCTTCCATGAGACTTTTTTCTGACGCTATAAAAGCTTCACATCACAGTAATATTGTTATTCAATATTATAACATATGTGAATACATTTCGCATTTTATTATACCTAAGTTACAACATGTGTGAACATAGCTACATTTTTCCGTTTCCTTGCTTTATGTACTCAAGATATATCCTGAAATAAGTTCAGTCAACTTCTACATATACTCGGATCATTACATATTATCGTGTACTTCTAAGTACATTAGTTTGTATAACATGTGATTCGTTTGTAAAAAGTCACTTTAGTGATGAGGTGAATTTACAATGACTGTGCTATGTCGAAGTTGTAGTGTGAAAAATATCAGTGAGAATATCAATAAGAGTCACATTGTATTGTAAGTCATTAGAAAGATTAAGAGCTCGTAATTGGGTTTTGATCAGTGAATTTGAATTTTAATGAGATGCATTTGTTTAAAAGATGCAATGAAATACTCTTTCTATAATATAGTTTATTTTTATTGCTCCATTTTTTGGAACTAGTACTGGTAGTAGTCTGGAACTCATCTCAAGAACGCATTATATTACGTAGGTTGGAAAGAAGTACATACAAAAAACCGGCGCAAGTCGAATGTACTTTCAGTTTCGTGCTGGTCGTTGATTTTAATTTATTTCACTCTTCGTCTTACTTCAAAATAATTTATTAATCGATATCTTGATTTTAATGTAATAGAATTTTCAAATTTAATAAAATACGAGTACATTAAGCACTGTTTTATTCACTTACAGGTTGTAATAATGTTGAGTCGAGTGGAGAAAGAAATGGTGCGAAGGCGTTTTTGTGCCGTTCACAGATCTAAAATATGAACATAATATGAAACCTGTTATTCCCGATGCAGTGATTTCTAGCATTCCTACTCTAAAAATATTATTGAATCATCCGCAACATATTATAATTATTAACAAAACATCATCATCTTGCATAATAACAGTGATTTCATCGGGTGATATTTAATACTAGATAAAGAAATAGCAGCTACTGATATTTCGAATCAAAAGTGACATACACTTACCTTACAACATACTCGTACCTACTTATCGCACAATGGTGAAGGAACTTGGCTTTCTTGCGAAGCCAAGCCAGTCATAATAATATGTAACGTGGGTACCAATATGGAAGTTGCATGGTTTCTCAGTAGGTACCTACTTGCTCGTTGAGTAAGTATGTGGGTACTTTTGCCAGTCTAAAAATAATGCCAATATCCCGTTGCTAATGGTTAAGTATAATAATCAGACGCGGTTATGTTAAAACTCGTCAAACATGTGAAGATCATTATATTATAATGCCAGTAGGTAGGTACTCAATGCTAACTAGCAGTACCTACCTTGGTGATACAATGTATATCTATATAGTTCGCGAATGTACCTACTGTTACAGGATATCTTTGTTCTTCAGTCGATATAAATGAAACTACCATGCCGAGATTATGACAAATTTTGTAGGTTAATTGCTAGTATCTCATACAACAAAAATAATCAATTAGCTGGGAACCTACCTATCGATTGGCTGCCTAATTAAAGTAAAGAAATAAAGTTTCCGATATACATAATAGTAGACCGTATTGCCAAACGAAAATGTCAATGGGCTAGACACTGGACATATGGTCAGAGAAGATGACATATTGGGCATCCGATTCAATTGAATTGGACAAATAACAAAGCTGTTCGAAAACCTCTCTTTGGGCGACGTTGTCCAAATAGACTGCAGGCAGAACATGGATGCGAAGGGGGGGAAACAGGGACAATTGGAAGGGGGTGGGGGTCCAAGAATTAGTTGGAAAAGGCAGGTGACGAAGGTGTGAGAGGAAAGAATGTGGAATTAGCAGTTTTCTTAGAAATAGATAACAAGATTTTTTTATTCTATTGGTGGATTTTTTTATTCTATTTGTGGATTCTTTGAGCCCTCAACAACCAAAAGACTTCTAATGTCGTTATGATGAAGAATCTTTTGCTGAAGTGGGACTGTAGTAAGAAAAATGTATTGTGGGAACAGGGAAGCGACTCATATTACCATCGGTTAGCCAAGTAAGTCAAGTAGATAACATCTTCTATGATGGCTACTGGCTACTGACCATCTTTACAATTATTGCCATGTTGGGAATGTTGGGATTTAGAAGCCAATAACCTCTAAATGGCGTCCATCAATAGGTTGCCGATATTGTTATAAAGATATGCCTTCCTAGTACTATGTATTTTTTATCATATTTTAATTAATACAAATGTTCGTGGAATAATTCAATTCTTAAAAAATATTTTTATTAGTTTAGCGACGGATTATAATAGATTAAAATTTATTTACCAACATTTTTTTATGATTTATTTATAAGTAGGTATCTAAGTACTTAAGTACTATTAGGGCATCCAAACTCAGTTTAAAATATAACGAAACAATACCCTGGTATGAGAGAAGATCAAAGACTCAAACTCGATTAATGGGTGTTATTTAAAACCTATGAAATTTTTCACAACTGTTTACAAGGAAACTAAACATTCGATTTTACTTCTGTAGGTATGTCATGCTTTTCAGATACTTTTTGAATGCTTCAATAGCATGTTTACTGTTAGAGTACAATAATTTATCCCATACACCTATGTAGATGAACCGTATCTGGTACACCTTATTTCAATTTGAGGAATGATTTAATTTTGTACTTATTACTTTGTAGTCATCCTGATATCATCGACTCTCTTGACGTGTATTCCTAGACCACGTCCTGAAGATATTCACTTTCATTCTGACCACAAACTCGTCTTACAGTCACCTACCTCTATGATTGCTACGTCTTTTCTTATCACGCAAATCGTTTTAATCGTATTTAAAAAATACCTATACTTCATTGATATAAAATACTATATTGTAAACCTACGCTGAAGTTGTAGCTAGAATTGATTAAGATTAGTACTTTGTTGCTCAGTTAGCGATAACCGAATGAAAGGTTCAAAATGGAAAGCAGGACTTCGCATTTGAAAGTATGTGAATATAATACACATATAAATACTACATTAAACCTCTTAAAGTCATTAGTCAAGTTATAGGTACTTACTATATTATTGTACGTGTTGCATTATAGGTATATTTCAATGTAAAACTCGTCGGTTTGCTTTCTAACTTTAAATCTTATCGGAGGGCGATATAAATATTATAATTAAATGTCTTCAATAAATAATAATAAATTTTAAACAAATAATATTTTGCTTTTAATATCAATTAATATTGACTAATGATAATTGTTATCGATGAACATTTGACCTAAATAATCAGTTCAACGAACAAGATGATCAGAAGAATACCTATTCTTAGGTACATATTTTATTTTATTTATAACGGATTATTAGAGGAAAAATAAAGTACATACAATGGGCGAATTTATCGCAATACCACTATTTCCACACAACTGAATTAAAAATGACCAAATTGAGATGATTCGGATACGTCGAGAGAAAGAACAAAATAATGTACATAAAACGAGATAGAAATGTGGTCAGAAAGCATCACCCGAGCATGCATGACGAATTGCTTTGAACGTGACTGAAACAAAGAGTTTGTGAAGAGATAGAGAGTAGTCTAACACTCTGTTTTCTCTGAGAGTTTCACAAAATTCTATTTTACGTAACGAGTTAGGTAAATCTTTACAAAATATCGAAGGAACCCGTGCTATTGATGCAATATGCAAGTTTCCGATTTGGGTCCATTTGATGATAATTATGCCTATCATTCTTATTATTGTATTATTATAATCAGGAAGTTGCAATTAAATTTATACAACCATTTATTGTCTTGTTCTTCATTCACCTATTGTACTACCTAACACTGAGTTCCTGCATCATTATACTCTTTTATTGTTACATTATTTTATTGCAACTAGGTATAATAATTAGTATTAAAATTAATTACTTACCATTTAAGTTCATGAATAATTAATTGCAACCATTTAATATTTAATTGACAGAACGCCGACACAGCTGACAGTAATAATCGGATCTCAATGTATGCTGCACAAAACTTCATGCAAAATATTTTTAAAATATCTGTGTACAATAAAATGTTCATATTTTTTTTATCAAATTATCGAGAAATGTGAGTTCATAACGATCAATGTTGTAGTGCAAGATATTTAAACTTGTCTCCTGAAGCATTTTAAGCTTCTCCAATTTTCCAATGGCATACGATAGGTACGTACCTACCTACTACCTATTCACACGTAAATAGATGAATACACAATACATCAGCATACTCGTATAACACTATGTAGATTAATACAAGAATTATTTTTTAAAGGCGACCCAATTTAATACTCGTAGCAACAATTCAGAAGCTTGTTTGAATTTTCCGGGCAAGAATTCTTGGTAAGTAGATACATAGATATAAAAAGCAAAACAGGATGGGAATTAGGGAAAAGAATATGAAGGAACTAGAGGGATATTAGCGAGCACTGGTTGGAACGTTGCGTCGGTTTGCCACTACTGGAAAATATGTCTACTTACCTATTCTGCTTTTTTATTTTTACATCTGCCTAGTGATTATTTTTCCATACACTATGCAAGTACCGATTTCCTATAGTTAGGTATCAAAAAAAGTACTAACTACAAAGATTTTAATGATTCCCTTTCAACGTACACTAAAAATAAGATTTTTTTCACAAGAAGATAATATTGAGAGTAATTAAAACTAATCTTTATATTATGATAGTACATAATTAGTTATAATGGGATACTGTGTGACCTGCTACTACCAAGTATTAAAATTATATACTCCCAGCCATTAAGTTAAGAGTAATTAATATTTTAGTACATTAGCTTTAGTGACAGGTGCGTTGTTAGTTCAGTAAAAAGATAAGAAGAATATTTACTTTAGTCTAAGGTCGTTGGTATAAATATGTTTTCTTACATTTCTAACACGTGTCATATTTTGAAAGATGAAATTAAACCCTTGTGAATACACTCGAAATAGTAATTAAGATTGTCGACTGACGGTACAATATACATGGTGAATTTCCATTTTCAAAGGTAGAAAGAAAAACTAGTACAATCATGTATTATGTAATTTAAATTCCACGCAATGAGTTTTATTATACGCCATTAGGATTCGAGGATTCTCACCATCGTCCTCAGGCGTTTGACAATAAATTATATTATTGATGATGAAGATGAAAATCCTCGTTCGCGGATTTTTAACTGTATACCTCCTTTAAAATATGATATTTTTGGTCAATCTGATGAATACGACAATGCAATGACCCAATGATAACTACCGCGTCAGATCAAATCTACGAAGGCAAGTGTTAATGGACAATACTGCCTTAGTTCCAAACCTTACTTATGCTAGTGAGATATGAAAATGGCTGAAGACGGACGAATCAGAGTTGAATGCACTAGATTTGAGGTTGTTGAGAATAATGTGTAGGAAAACACTATAAGAGACAGGATAATGAGGTTATTGACTGTAAGACGGGGGTATAGTGACTTTTTTGGCTCATTTTAATGAAACGTCAATGCTCCAATGGCAATTACAATTGTCACTGTGGTATTTAAAAAGTCATTCGTCTTACAGATTTGTATTTAATGAACTCGCGACAAATTACACTTGACTGAAATACGATATTCGTTTGAAAAGGAAAATAATGCACTTTATTTCAAATAATTAATTGTGTTTATAGTACATTATGTTAACAATATGTCGGAAACCAAATAAATGCCAAGATTTCGTGAATACAAAAGCGGTTCCTAGTAACCGTGCCAATAAACCCATTGCCTAAACGATCTCAATTCCGATGACTTGCTCCAATGTAGGTAACGTTTTTTCGGGACCATGAACTTACGAGTATACTACAAGAGTTCATCGGATCTCTAACATATCCCCTCATTTTTACAATAGCCTGCTGTTTTTTTCATTTCAATTTGTATTTTATACACATTTATTATTTTATTATGCGATAGCACCATGAAAATGTATATTATATGTAGTGTTGTTGAACCGAATATTATAGGTTACGCTTGGTAAATTAATTTTAATAAAATTATTTTCTTTCCACTTATTTGCTAATTATGAATAACGTTTTTTTAGGTAGATTTCCAAAAGGAATTCTACCTATTCGTTTCTCCCGTGATGTCGCAGAATTGAAAAATTTCTACTCAGGATCACTAATTAGGACCAGGAGAACCCGAATCCGACCTTGGTTTAAAAGTTTATATATATAAGCCATATATATGTCCCTTTTCTTGTGCGCACGTTTGCGGCCAAACTATGCGTCGCAGAAACGTGAAACTTGGGTGGTAGATTTTTGGTAAGTGGTAGATGAACTGATATGAGAATGGGTTAAATCCATTAAGAGGAAGGTTCACTTTTTAAGGCTTTAAATACAAAAAACAATCATTCTGAGGGGATCCAATGATTGTAAGGGTCCGTGTCTGGTATCGTATGAAAGGGCATTAAATAAGGAATACAGATCAATTTACAGATTTTGTCTAGCTCAATTCCTTGGACGACACTGGTCGATCGAAAGATCTAGTTAAGTAGTTACCGCATAGGTACCAGCGTGTTTGTTGTCTTAGAAAAGTGCTTCACGATTCGAGTAGAACTCACATCTTTTTTTCAAATTTCTAGTGCTTAGGTACCGGTACCAATCGATATTATGAGTGGAATTAAAATAATTTGATTATTGGATTAGGTACTTCGAAAATCATCAAAGAATAAACTACATCCATACTACTTCATCACTTCGCTGGTTTATTTGCTGATGATATTGTGATTGCTTTTATTATATGGATGTACAGATGTACTCTTAAAATTAATAAAATAAATAAATCACATGAAATCTACCTATGCCTGCGGCCTGCCAAAGGAATTTTTTTAATTAAGTATCGCTCACTACTATATTGTCTAATATTTTCACAAATCGCATAAGTAATTAAAATTAGTGCCTTTTTTCATTTTTATTACTTGCATGTTTAACATTAAATAAATGTTGCGGAATACGGAATTACCGACAACTTATAATGAACCTAATTAACGAATTGGAATTAAATTGTTATTCTTCCCTATAATACAAGTTGCCACATGACAGGGACGAACTGAAATTTGTCCAATTAAATGTCATTTTCAACGTGTATCGTACTTGAGGATTTATTTTTTAAAAGAAGGATAGGAACTATAAAGAAAGAAAATTTCAAATTTCATTTCAATTACTATTCAATTATAGCTGCATGGTTCCAAAGTACGTTATTTTATTTTTTATTTTATTAATCTTACGAGTACAAACAGTTTTTCAATAAGCATATACAATTAACATCAGCAACAAATACACCAGCGAAGACTCAAGGATTACCAAATTATCCGTGTCACAAAAGCAATTCATTTTTAAAGGAAAATTAAGATAAAAATCACATTATAGACAAACACACAATAAACCTAACTAATATAGTCTACATGAGGGTCAAAAATATAGTCTACGATGAGGGCACTATGTGCAGGTAACTTTTAGGCAACCATAGTGGCAATACTTGTAGAATTTCAATAGAAATGTATTTCTTGCCAGCTTACAAAATTACAGTTTCAGATAAATCCATGAACATTTTTTTTGACATACACAACTACGCCTATAATTTCTCTCATAGAAAAAAACAATGAGTTATGTACATTTTGTTCTAAATAATATTGGTAAGATTTCAATACAAATAACAGTAAGTTTAAATCAATAAATAATTAAATGTATAACATGTAGTAACAATAATAAACAAACATAACCAATCGGCGGCCGTCTCATTATAACAAATGATCTTCTGTGATTGGTTGAAAGTTGAAATTATGTTTTTACCGCTAGTTATTCATTGTATTGATACATATGTATTGTATACATATTAAAGTGTTTGAAAAAAGAAAACGAAAGTGAAACTTGAAAATGTTCGCCATTTTGTCGTCGCAGACATCTTGACCTTAATCTGGTTTCTATGTCACCAAAATTATCTAAATAAATATTTTAAAGTGTTTACTATACAAAAGTAGGTATTATTTTAGGGAAACGGTGTACCTTATATTGGAGAACTGAATGAGCTCATATCTAGATAATGTGAGAGCATTACCTTGATTTTGACATAAGGTATAAAAAAATTATAGAAGTACCTTAGAAAGAAAAAAATATTCCATTGGTAAAGATTAGTCGTTAAAAAAAACGTTCTTATGACAATGATATCAGAGCGTTATAAATGACTTGGTAAGATGGTCTGAGTGGCAAGCTTTGTGATCTTCTTGTGTTCCCTCGAGGTTCCATAAAATCAGTGTTAATTTATAAAACGTCATCTATCATAGTTGTTAATTTTGTTTATTTATTCGGTCAATACCGGGTACTAAATCTTATGTTTACTAATAAACCGTTCACAGACATAACATATGGAAATAACCAAAATGGTGTCTTATATAGATCACTAGGACAAACATTATTTTTCGTTTTTGAGATCTCTTTCAGCTAACCCAAATTATTATGAGAATAATAAGCTTATGTGCCAAGCCAACCGCTAAGTGACAATATACGTAGGTTGCTATCCTATAGGATGCAATGAAATTGTTAGATATATCTAACACTTTCATTGTTATTTTATCAGATTATTTTCCTGTTAATCTGTGGTAGGTGTTAGCTGTACAAAAATTTCTAGGAAACTGTTTTAAAGGAGCCATAACTTCCTCAGAAAATTGGATACAAAAAATATCACGAAGATTAATGACATTCAGAATGGGTGACGAACCAAATTATTGTAACCGCAGAAGTCTACATGGACAACGAAATGTCGATCACCCATCGACAAACATGAGGAATAGGAAAAATCTTATTGTTTTCTCAGTCGGTTTTCTATATTCAGTTGCGAAAAAGACTGCCTCTGAAAACCAAGTAAGTATGTAAATAATTGTTTTACTTATGTTTTATGAGCTCCTGGTTCATAAACCTACTTCAGTGTCATTTTCATACTATTATAACGAATTTCAAATGGCGACCTTGGGTTGAAACATCTTCATGCACAATTTTCTTATCATGACTGCAAAGAAAACATATCTCATCGTTCTATTCATACACCCCCAAGATTCATTTCAAATTTTCCATTGAAAATATCATGTATAATGTGTGTAATGTGTGTATATACCTTGCCGCTACGTCAATATTAGTTTAGAGATTTTTAGACAATCATTTTGTTTGCTATATATTACTTCTATTATTTTTCATATTTCAGCACCAAAAAGATTTATTGATGTTGTGACGTCATGACAAGTTCGTGTTTTTCAATTTCAAGATAAAAGAAATCAAACAAAAGTTTTGAGATAAACAGACTACTTATAATAACTTATACTTTTTTTAGTTGATACTAATGATAGATTTTAATCTCAATTTATTTAAATGACCATGCAATATTTCAGAATCAAAACACCACCCTCAAAATCTTTTGCACCGTGCAAAATTGAAATCGATTAAGTCTTAATTCGTTGTTACGAATGCACGATACAAAAAAGAGGTATAGATGTTCGTAGCTGAGAGAATAATTATTCGTAGTTCGTAGCTGAGAGATTATTCCTACTGTTTTTTTTTTACTTAATTAATGGCGCACGGTTTCCAACATTGGATTCCTAGAACGATCGGTGATTCTAAATCCTTTTTTTTTTGTTCATTTACCTACTCCATAATATACAATACTAATAATAACTCCCTCCCTCGTGTTTAGAGAAGTAGGAGATCTACAATAAATAACAAAAAGGGACTTAATTGCAAAAAACCAAACTGCATGCAAACATACAAAATGTAGTAATTAATTTAGTTTTTAGGCTACTGCGAAGTATGCAGGAAAATATTTCGATTCGTCTGTACAAACCCAGATATATTTGAAAAAAAAAGCAGCCAGTTGGAAATTCTACATAAAAAAAAACATAACTCATCAGTCATCACGCCTGTTTTCTAATAGATACTTACGAAAGAGCGAATCCAGGTACAGCAATAGAAACATATTAGGTAAGTATATTGCCAAAATCCGGAGTGATTTGAACCACAACCTCGATGGTATAATGACTCCATCCGTGTATGTATAACCGATAACGCCTTGCCTTGCCAGTGAAGGCCTTCTATCAATTTTACAACTCACCTTTTTATAACAACTCATAAAAGTAATATTATTCGCAAGTCTGGCGAAATTGATTGCAAACAAATTACTTATTATCTATCTATTCTACTGCCTACCTACTCATAATATTATATGTAGGTAGTAAAATAATTCTATTTGAAATGATATCATTATTTCAAAATTAATTAACATTAAATATTTCTATGTGCCACAAGGTTTGTTTTGATTACGATAATAATATGAATTTGTGTTGGTTTTCCGGAAGTACCATTCGCTAAAAATAATCTCAATCAATTAAATTATGCAATTTTATATTTCAAACATATGTTTCTTTATTTCTATTGTAGACCGTTTTTTATAATTTTATGGCCTTCGCCTTTTATAGTCCGAGAGCCCGCTGCTTAATTTATGACGTATCTGTTTTTTGATCGAAATGTGGTATAAACGATAGCTTACCAATAGGGTATTACATCGCACTAGGGTTGCCTATCAAAATCTTGCCGCAACCCCCCCTGCCCCCCCCGAAAAGGTCCCTCTTCGCGGTTTTTCGCATTTTATAGGAATATGGTAAGAGATACGAGAAAGTAGTCAATGACAAAAATAATCCTTGCTAAATTCTCTACAAAAAACGTTAATTAATTTTTTTCATAGGACTAGTAGTTTACCCGTAATGGCCGGTTAAAAAACAGGATATTTTTTGAAAAAATAAAAAAAAAGTTTGATTTTTTTTCTTTCACATTCTTCCACCCATTATTACTAACATTTTATGGAAAAAAAATTTTGGCCTGCGGCGCTATATCTCTGGTTATTTTATGAAAAACTACATTTTAAGAATTTTCGTCACCGAGTTTTGTTGTAATAACTCCGAAATTATTAGATGTATGAACATAAGTTATAGCTCGTTTTGTAGCTAAGACTATGGTATTTAATTCGTTCTCTGACTATTTTCCTGTAGCTCTTATCAATTTTCAACCAATTTAGTTTAAATACATTTTTTTAGTATTCTAAATGAATTTCGGTTTTGGACCGGCGGGTAAACTGCTAGTTCTATGAAAAAAATGAATTAACATTTTTTATAGAGAATTTAGCAAGGATTATTTTTGTCATTGACTACTTTCTCCTATCTCTTACCATATTCCTATAAAATGCGAAAAACCGCGAAGAGGGACCTTTTCGGGGGGGGCAGGGGGGGTTGCGGCAAGATTTTGATAGGCAACCCTAGTGCGATGTAATAGCCTATTGGTAAGCTATCGTTTATACCACATTTCGATCAAAAAACAGATACGTCATAAATTAAGCAGCGGGCTCTTGGACTATTAGTATTCTTGGCCAGTAGCAAGTTTGTCGTTACGTTATAGACTTGACCGTGAACCGAACCAAATATTTGAAATTGTAATCTCCATTTGTTCTTCTTCACGGTTATTTTAGAAATTAATAATAACAGAAACGAAATTTAATTGACATAAAATAGGTTTGATATAAAAGGTACAGTGATGCGAGAAAAGGGCGTACATGCTTATTGCAGAAGCAATGTCCATCATTTCAATCGAAAATAGATAGGATAGATGAATAGATAGGAAAAAGATTGAAAGAAAAATAATCACACACGTTCATCGTTGCAATTCACTTGTGCTTTTATAAATTAACATTTTTTATTACAATTAGCCGAACGAACAATTAACGATCCACAGTCACTCATATTTTATTGATCTTCTTTGCCACACGAGCCTACTAAAAATCATTGGTTCTGAGGTCGTGATAACAAGGCAGAAAGCTTGTCATATTAAGAATATTCCTATTGTTCAAGATAGAATTCGATTAACCTTTTTAATATGTATATAACTTCCTGTATCATCACTGTGTCGCTCATTTCATTAGAATATGTCACTGAGATTTGCACTACCTAGTGCAGCTCATTAAGTGATTATTTGATTAATTGAAGAGAAATCACCTTGAAATCACTATACATATTATGGATTGACATACTCGTATAATTGATTAATAATTCATTATAATAACAATGACATCTTATTAAGTATAATATAAAATTACCGCTTCTTCATAATTTCTTATAATCATCTACATATATACCTAATGAATGACATAAGCAACAATAATGAACATTGTATAACTCCCTTATAACTTCATAACAGTCATTTGTTTACACTTTCTGAAGTTGTTGTAAGTAATCGTGGATGAGTCACATTCAATTATCTTACTCATTTTTGTGTCAATGTTGTGATGCACATTAGTTACATCAGCACTTCATGTAATAAATTGCAAACAAAGTTTACATTAAGTAGGTAGCAGTGGCGAAGGCTGAATTTCTGTAGAAGGGAAGCCGGGGCTAACATTTCTTATGGAATTACGTCAGATTAGGCACTATTATACCCATTATTTAATCCAAAAGGTAACTCGATGGGAATCGTGTTCTTAGGTAGCTTTGACCCTGGTAGGTAGTTGCATATGAACTCAACAATTCAGATTTAACCGTTACTATTACGGTCCGTGGGATTTTTAACCTTGATGAGGAAGAGACGCAATGAATGAGAAAATTAATAGATCCATCCTTGAGCTGGGTAAAAAAAATAATAAGGAAATGGTGATGCAAAGGTTTTGTGAACAGGATTGGTCTAATTCTTGCAGAAAAGTGCCTTTCTCACTTTCTTTTTAAATTTATAATATATGTTACTTACTATATAGTCAGTTTGTCTCCATCCATACCACTGCTAGACATAAGTTTCTCCACCACTGTACCTACCTCTGTCCCTAGCACTCCTTTTCCATCTGGTTCCGTAAACTGTCCTTGCTGTATTTGGTAGGCTATCTACACATACTGCTCCGTCCAATTCTTGGTTTCCAATTCATAATTATTTTACTCCATCTGCAGTCGAGACTTCTCTGTAAACCAATTATTCCAGGCTCGCTGATTTGGGCAGATACTTTTACAATCGGTAACAATAATTGAACGTAATATGTGGAAATACCTTATACTGAAACTACATTAAAACTGATAAGAAATTAATTTGTCAGTAAGTAGGGTTGAATTATTAAATATTGTGTTATTACTACGTGTGTTAATAATAATACTGATTACATAATATATTCTTATGTCATTATCATTACCATTCTCAATGGCTTTGATGAAGTACTATCGTGTTAATTGGATAATAAAGCACGCACTAAAGGAGTGAGTCGTTTATCTTTGTTTTACATTGGACCCATGCATTCTTGTATGTAGGTAAATCTCGTAAAAAGATTTGGATTTGATTTAAGATTTTTCAGCAGCTGATACAAACAATTAGGACACTATTTGAAATAATTATTATGAAGAAGGGGTCTAATTCTTATGCAATCCTATGCATGGGACAAAAACTGATCTGTAAATTGAACAGGTCGGCATAACAACCCAATTTTCGTGATGACAATTATTTTCGAGGAAAATTCAATTTGATTAAGTATTATATTTGTGTATATAATGTGTATTTGTCGTCGAATTTTTGTTGCTTATTCTAAAACAATAGACCACCTGAGGTATGATAATGAATTTTCAACACTTCAATCAAATGATTCACCAATCTATAGATGGATATTTCACAATGTGACACTTAGAAACAAAAATTACCCGCATTAAAATTGTTAGAAGGGGATTTCTAGTGCCTTATCTAATTACTTTCATATCTAATTGAATAACAATAAATAAATCATTAGATAGAATCTAAAAATAAACATCTTAAGGAGGAAAATAGATTTATAAATATATCTACCCGCTACTCGCTAGTGACGTAGTTGAGTACCATTAACATTATCTAATAGACAATACTTATTAATAAATTCTCAATTCGATATGAATGTTATCAATAATAAAATAATCTTCTAGGTAACAACGTATATCTCTAACGGTAAATGTTTATATTGCAGTGGTGATAAATTTTTGTTTTAAAGTTTTGACTTGTTTTGTCAGTCATATGTCCCATACAGAATGATTGAAAAAATACACAATTACTTGATGCAAATGTTTAATTTTTTGTTAGAACTTATAATTTATTAAGAGTTTCCAATTTTTTTTTAAATTACCTACCTACCTAAGAAATATTGTATGAGATGAAATTTTCTAGCTTTTGATAACGTTTCATAACTACAATAAGGCTACGAAACTGTCTAGAAACCAAGGAGTGCTAGAAACAATGATTTTTTACCCGTAGAGAAATTCAAACATTTAAAGAAGTCATCATAAAATTAATTGCACCTTGTA
This sequence comes from Ceraclea dissimilis, assembly GCA_963576895.1. Taxonomy (NCBI): domain Eukaryota; kingdom Metazoa; phylum Arthropoda; class Insecta; order Trichoptera; family Leptoceridae; genus Ceraclea; species Ceraclea dissimilis. The sequence continues at coordinate 4,261,197 of OY756370.1, read as the reverse complement.
GTTAGATTAGGTATATTCTTTACAAATAAAATCGATATGTACATACATAATGGAGAAGCCCGTCATTTTGACTGATTATTGCCAGTATATTCCGACTATCTATCTATCAAGTTGTTTATTACATGCGTCTGATTGACTAGAAAACAGCGTGATCTTATTGTTATTAGTTTTACCTGTTTATTACAGGATTCCCCATTCGTGTAATAAGGTAAGTAAATTACTTGTCATTATTGATATAATAAATCAAATCAATTAAAATAATGTGACACCTTGGTGATGCAGCTAAACGATTATAATACATATTCATATGAGCGATGTAACATATTTGATATAACTTTGAATGAATACACGAACTTACGTTTGGAATTGTTTCTTAAGTAGTTGTGAAAATTCCATTAAGTACATTAAAGTAGTCTATTTCTTTTCAACCCTGGCCTCTCTTCTGCTGGATGTAGGCGTCTTTGAAACGTTTTTTATTCCCTTCTATCCGTCGCCTTTTCACCCACTGTCTGTATCCTCTATCGAGGTTACGTCGTCTGCCCATCTTTACCGCTTTCTTTCGACAGTTCTTCTGTTTACTCATAGTCTGCATTTATTAAGGTGGACTCCTATTAACATTTGTCTTCCCCATCATCATGTCCCTGCTCATTTCAATTACCATTTCAGCCTAGTTGTACGATACTTGTTCTACTAATATTTGATCGACACGAACCGCATCACTATTACTACTATGTACTATGTGGATAACTACGTCTGTTCTCTAACCGCAACCTTATCGTATAGTTACACATACTAATATATCCTAATTCATTTCACCCGATGGGCACGTGAGTCTCACACTCGAATCACGACATTTCACGTGATCTTACATTAGGTACTAGAAATTGAATATTTACGAAACTCTGACGCAAATACTAACCCCCTTTCTGTGAACGAGGGTAGTATTTAGAATACCTAATATATTAAGTACACCAACTAGTAACGAATAAGGATTCATCCCACGTTTCCTTGACACGTTTTGTTTTTGTATTCTTAGGTATACAACTACAAGTAGGCATTGATTACAAATCAAAGCAACTGAATGAATAGCTAATTGGGGAGAAATTAAATCGCCAGAAACGTGACAATTATAGAGGATGGCATAGCTTGGGTTTATTATAATGTATGATAGTACTTACCGTATTTTACCACAAAGTAAGCTAGAGTTCTAGAATCATACTGGAATTATCGTCCTTCAACCACTGCTTGTATTTCCAACACATGTCTCCATTCTCATCATAACAATGTCCAACATTGAACTGGATTCAGAGTGTTTTTATGTCATGTCAATTTGTCGCTTTGTTGAAGAAATAATATGCATTTTTCCAGTATGTTTGCCTTGTCATAACAGATTATAACAGGAAAGTAAAACCAGTACAATCTTTCACAACCAGTATGTACAATATTGGTAACATTATTGGTAATCGAATTAACTCAGTTTTTTCAGTACTCGATGTTATTGTACGACTTTGATAATACGAGTATCTATCTTGATCATTACCTAATCCTGTAGGCGACATCTGATGGTTTTTAAAATATGTAGTAGGTACATCATGGAAAAACCTTTGGTTTAATATATTATCAAATTTAATTCAGATTAATAATGCATTTCCGCTCAATAAAAACACATGTGTGCATCAATATTATAGTATACAACGAATCTTTTTGTTTAACCGGGCAAATGCCATAAGCATCTTCTGTCCTATTAACAATCAACAAGAAATAATTTGTTTGACATTTTCTATATTGTGAAATTATAACATTGTGTTTATAATCTTGGCTGAAACCAGTTAATTAATGAATTTCTCCGTATAGGCAAAAGCGACGAACTAGAGATCATTCTCTATACAAAGAGACACGTGTATGGAAATTAATCAAACAACTTTATGAAGGGCAGTAAATAGTTTTCTCTGAAATATCCATTTTCTTGTTGTATTGTAACTTACTTGATTTTCCGACATTTCAAAGTTGGCACCGTTTCAAAGATCTCTTACAAAATGAAGACAATTGTATTGTAAGATGAAATTTAATGAAAGTTGTCTGTCATTAAATGTGAGTTTAATTTATATTATTTTCTGAGTATAATGTGGTAGCTAAGGACATAATGCAGTATTGTACTGTTTGATATAGTGTCAAAATAATATACCTAATTATCATGGCGTGGATACTAGATAACTGCTTCTGATACGATACTCTAACACTAAGCGTTGTTTTTTTTATCATATAATCCTGGTTTTAATATAATCAAATATTCGTAGTAATCACAATACTCTTCTTCTTCCTTCAGCTGTCTCTTCACTGCTGGATATACCCGTATGTAGGCCTCTTCCATTTGTTTCCATTTTTCTCTATCCTGAGCTTTGCCAATCCATCTGGGATGGATGACTGGGATGATATCGTCATCTTTTTGTGGTCGAACTACTCATATAAATACACATAAATACAACAGATACATATTTTATATCCTCAAATCTCGAGCTCTGCTCAATTTTGATTGTAGTTTACAAATTATCCTTGCAATATATGCAAATGAATTTGTATAAATTTGAATATAGTGTAGGTCAGGTGATAATAACAGAATATGTGAGAAGGGCATACGCCAGACATGTAGACAAGTTCACCATTTATTAACCCATCTAATCTTAAATTTGTAGATATTCTATTGTGATCGTATTAAGCAGGATGTTGAACGATTACGAGAAATCCTATGGGTATAAAAATATCATGCATTGTTCTAACGAACCGACTACGAGGCTTTTAGCAATCATTGCACCGCTAAACCATGCTATACCTCACCTACAGGTTTTGTTAGTTTATTGTTGTAGGTAGATATCGTACCCGTCTTAAAACAGTTTATTCCCTCATCCAAAGGTGATTCACTGATCATGTGATGAACTGATGAATATTTTGTATAATATCAACATTCGATTATGATACACCTAGAGATAAGTTTTAATAAGTATGTAATCTTTTTTCAGGTTGATTAGCCATTCATAAGTTATTCATCATATCTCTATACCTTCTCGGAGATTAATTAAGACTATAATTAATATCTGTCAGTTTTTAGTTGATTTAAAATTCGTGGTTAATATAATATAATGTTATGCTGATGAGTTATGATCTAATGAGCAACGTTCCTTCCACGGTTCCATGGTGGACTAACGTCTATGGTTGGCTGGAAGGAATTACTACGTTGCTCCTTTATACTTCGAAATATTCTAAATTAAGTCCTTAAATTAAGATTAATTAACATTTATCTTACTCACAATAATCACTTTAAAATTTCATTCTTCTCTTATAAATCGAGATTATTATTAGCTACAAATTAACTTCGCCCTTTCAACGTTCTTCACGGTCGGTCTCGCCATTTAGAATGTTTGTAACTAACACCTAGTCCAAAATATCTACAAAAATGTTATTGAATATATAATGTTATAACAACAAACCATCTTTCCCCATAGCAACAAACAATAATTGGCTCACACGAGTTTAGAGGTTTATTCATCCTGCTTGCTAAAATATCCAGACAGTTGATTGAATATTCACACAATAAAAGAAACTGGATACCTACCGAAAATAATAATAAACATTAACTTTAGTAGACGGAATTCGGAGAAAACCTGCCCTACACCACTATGGTCCAACTTGTGAATAGGGTCTGGACGATCAGATGATCGGCGCTATAAGGGCACTAAAGGTGAATGAGAAAACAAACAAGAGCAACAAACTGTGAAAGAATACATTACAAAAGACTCAAAGGTTAGTCAATGACAGAGAGGGCCTTTTATCTAAGTGTATAGAAATTACTGTTATAACAAATAAATTAATTAATTGTGAATAAGTTTAGAAAAAAACATTGCATAATATACAAAATTGATAATAAAATGGGTGTATAATAGAATGGTTATGTTACAAAATAACGAATGAAGGGCAATATAGAACAGTTTTGGCTTCGTGCTTCGATTCTAATGAAAAAATTTAGTCTTTTGATTTCAAAAGATTCCACAAAAAAACTCCCGACGAATCGTGCTTCATTCGTTTCGTTTGTGTTGGGAGAGAAAAAAACTGCAATATTTTTTTGTTAGTTTTTACCGTCCAAATTATAAAGCCATATATCGGGATTACCGCAGTTGAACCCAGACGATACATTATTATTAATCAATTCCCCTCTGTCCGTTAACTATCAATAATGTATTTTGAAGATTCATTTATGGCGCTATGACTTCAATAAAAAGTGTAATTAACTAAGTTAAAAAAAAAAACATTAAAAAACTGACAGCTCAAACTTCTATCTAAAATGCAAATTCATGAAGAAGTATTGAACAAAAATTAAATACTTAAAATACTAAACTTTACAAAAATCACTTATGTAGGGTGTTGGGTAAAGGAATTACAAAGCATTCTAAGGGAAGTTACTATTTAGTCAAATAATTCCTTCAACAAATTTGTGATCTATATTAAATCCCGATCTGTTTAGTTCGGTGTCCTTTGTGTGTTAGAAATATTGCGCATTCAAGCTTGTACGAGGTAGAGATTGAAAAAGGAAGAGTATTTCCAAGAGGTTTACCTTTCTTTCTGTCGTCTTTGAGGACGTTCATCCCACAGTCACTGCGTGTCTTATTTAATCCTTTTATTGTCTGTTTATGGTTCAACCACTACATTCCTTCTTAAAGGGAATGCGTTGGATCGGAAAAACTCAGAGAATTTCAAAATATTGTCTTCCTGTATTACAGTAAAATTAATTTTATTGGGGATGTTGATATTGAAGAAGAAATACTAGCCAGTTCTAGGACGAATAGCGCACTCATGTCGATTATTAGTAGTAATGTGTCATGTTTCTACGAAAGCCAATTGCTAGTGCAATGTGCTGTCTTGGTGCCGAAAGTTATATAAAACCAACAGGAGACCATAACAAATTGGATTAATGTGACAAAAGCAAGGAGTGTACGTCGGGAAAGAGGAGTCCGGTGTTCTGTCTCTTATTTTAACTTTTTAGTTTCGTTTCAATTAGAACCCATTATTTAAATACTTTTCGTTTGCGAACAGTTAGTATATGGATTAAGTCTAAAGAGCAGCAGATCTAGAGACAATGAAGAAAAACGATTTGGAATGGAATGGACATAATTGCTTTTATAGGAAAGTTCCGTTTGATGCTAACACTAGCACTACATTGAAGGCCAATATAATTGATCTGGTTTATCGCTAGTTAAGTAATTATTATTTACTTACAACAATTTTAATAGTAGCTATTGTTTTCTGCAAGCATAGCTGAATATTGCGAATTGCGGTGGACAATCATGTGCAGAAAAACGTGAGGGCGATTAATAAGAACAAGCGAAGGGTTTTATAAACAAAGAGAAAATAAAATATGCATCACATGGGAATAAATTATCCGCGCTGAATTATGTCGAAAGAATTCCTCAGATTGTTTTGCAAGCCACGAACCAACAACATACAATTCTCTAAGCAAAGCTATAGAATTTCATAAACACATTGACATTTTACTTTATGGAATCTATATTTCCAATCAGCATACTTTGAGAAAACAGTTTGAGATTCTATTCTCACAACATTCTCTCTTGCGTTTATAAAACGGATTCGATCAGTTGCTTGTACCATAGTTTCTACACATTCAGTAATATGCATATTATATACAGCTTACATTGTTGTTGTATGTATTTATATATTGGATATCTCGTTGCTGACTGCTCCTCCAAAGTCTAGACAGTGAGTCGGTTATATTATTATTATTGGTTCTCTCAATCAGAATTTCGCTTTGGTCTTCCATATTCCTGTTGTTCTGTTGTTGCTATGCTAGAGATTTCGGACAAATTTAATATTATTATTATTTAACTAAATCACTTTTAACACCGATTTATCAACATTGTCCAGTTTGGACGAATTATACATTCCTAACTGTTTTAAAAGGAAATACCAGAATAAGCACTAGAAATTATTTTAATAAAAGAACTCAATAGGATTAGAAAACTTCCAAATTTCCAACGTCGTGTTTTGTTGTTCAAAATGTTTATATGTAACCTTAGTATTGGCCACTAAGCAAAAACCTTATATGAAATTTGTTCTTATTCAGTTATTCTTTCGTTGTTGAATAAGTATATATTTTTCAGTATTTTCCACATTTCTCTTAATTATTTTTTTTTGTCATTTTTTTTCGTCATTAGCTAATATTCATATTATTTTGATCATTAGAGCCGAGTTTCCGGTTCAGTCTGTATACGAATTTATTATAGAGCTCTTATCAAGTTGGGAACCATGATCTCAAAATTTAGCCTTACTAAGAGATATATTGAGAATTACTTTTCCTCCATTTGAATTTTATTTACTACTAACACCATCAACGAAACTTTAAAATCCAACCCGTGACAAGACCGAGTCGGTGTTACCGACCACTGCCTACGTGAATTGGAATCAAGTAGGCCAAAAACTATATACAAAACTAGACCGTGCGGGTGATCCGCGTATTTAGCAAACACCATCTTATCCTACATAGAAATGAGAGCAAAACAAATTATTTCTAAAGGTTTATTGAGTGCCGTCGTATTGGTTTAAATATGAATTTATTGGCTTATGATTTGTTTTGACCGTCGCATCATGGCGGTATCTTCATTTTAAATAATGACCATCTTGTCACAAATTTAACATTTATGAGGCCACAAAATTTGACCGTTACCACACATCTGGGTCAGACTGTTTCTTATTCGTAATCGATTATATAAATACAATTATGTTGTATCATTTCTTGTTGCAATATTTCCTCACAAAAAGTAAGTTTCTTTTTTCCGTCTTCAGTCTTCATACGACACCACGTCCGTTTTCTTTATTAACCGAATAATCACGAGTTGTGAATTATATTGTCACATGCTTTTTATTTATCTAGCCTAGACCTACTCGTATCAATAATTTTGTACACGCAATTATTTATTGATATTCGCTAGAACTAATAAGTCTACTCATCAGCTGAGAGTTCTTATTTATCATAATGTATATAGCCACCGCCTCCTAGAGTAGATACTCTAGCCATGCTGTAACAGTTGGCAACATAGCAAAATGATCAAACAGGACCACTATTCCTGTCAAATTTCGTAACAGAATATAATACGTGGTCCATCATACTCGTTGTTAAGGGACTGTTATTCCATACATTTCCTTAGCGACGGTGATAGCAACGCTGCAAAACGAAGTGGTTTCAAATTTATACAGCATGGCTAGAGAAAGAGTGTCTAGGTGGCAGTGATACAGCAGTACTTATGTCCTCCATCCCTTATGAGAACACAATGAGATCACAAAGATTCGTCACTCAGAATGCTTGCTTTAATGCGGCACACAATTAAGGGCATGGCAGCAGGAATGACATCACAGTCATTTCCCACGGCATTAAAGTTCAAAATCGCGTGACAATCGCATGATAAAATGGTAAAAATAGCGTTTTTTTCCATTTTTTGGGGTTAATTTTGCGTCTATCAAAAAACTTTTACGGTCATTCCCTAGATTTTAATGCACATTATCAGTACAAGAAAAAAAATTACTCCGCACTTTTGGGATACGAGTTTCCGTCTTTCAGAAAAAAGGTCAGAGGTGTTTTAATTTTTTTTTTGAGAAATCTATACAACATATAAAAAATCTTTTACGGTTATTCCCTAGATAAAGGTTCAATGCATCTACCCTATTTTGTTCCAAAGCATATTTAGTAACGGTTGTCGAGATAGAAGGTCTCCCGTTTTTAGAAATTTTTGAAATGTCGGTATGCGTACTCTTAGTATTCAATCTTATTTGTCGTTGAAACGGGGCACAATTGTACAAACGATGTAATAACATAAAACATATTAATTAAAAAATACAAACATGTAAATTAGGTCAATACTTTAATCAATTTTGCAATGCGTTTCAATAAATGAAGAATTATTGCAGTACGAGTAGGTAGTGCTTAACTGCTTACACTGCTATGGTAGTTGATATTATTTATGTGATTTAAGTTAGAATAGGTTAGGTTAGGTTGTTGTTGCTTCGAGTACGTTCAGTACTTGGCAACATGGTTCCAGTCATCGCCTTGACATGGTTTCCAACAATTTCACCGCTCCACAGTCGGAACAAAACGCCTTGTAACAATAATGCTGTTGCACGTTGCACTCACAACTTATTAGTAATACCCATAATGTTTATTAATAATAGAAGTTAAAATCACTGGATATAATGAAATGGTTAAGTACAGTATGATCGGGTCACAAATGAACGATTCATGGGATGAAGTCTGTATGGATTGCTTTTTTCGTAGTGAAATGATTCCAATAGCACCGTACGTCGTAGATCCAGACACTGCTTATTGGTGTTTTCTTTCCAATTCTACGGAGCTAATGATCTTCATATTACAATACATATCTTTATTAGTGTTTATGGGTGAACTATCGTAAGCTTTCTCTACGTCTACGTCCAAATTTCGACTCTTGGGCCGGCGCTGGAGTTAACTGTCGTAGTAATGTTTCTACCTCTACCAACGAAAGGATTTCTGCAATTATTATCTCCACACCTCTTGAAATTTTAACTTCTTATAATAATAATTTAACGGCAAGTCCTTCCTCCGTGTCCCTTACGAATCTTATGACGGTCATCAAGATACAAAACTATTTGACATATTTTTCAAGGGGTTTCTGGTTAATGGAAAAGAACCAATTGTATGAAACTGATTTGGACATCTGTGATAACAACAGCTGACCACATAACGAACTATTATTTCCGTTGATTGATGATAACTGTTAATGAAATATTATGTAAATATTCTACAATAATATTGTATGAGTATAATGCCCTATTCTTGCCGTTGTTCTTATGTAAACACTTTCTTATTGAAACCGATTGATTGAACAAATGTTAGAGAGCCTTTAGATTTTAGGTATTGGCAATTATTATATAAACATATGTCAATATACCCATACGTCAAACCAAACAGATGAAATACATGCTGTGACGTCCGAATTTTATGGATTTAGTATCTGCGTGTAACAGGATGCAGAGTTTGTGAGTTTGATAATCGAGGGAGCTGATTACCATGTTCTACACCATTTCTAATTAAGACTAGGTACATACAATGATTGAGGAGAATTCTGTTCTAAAGATAATTAGGCGACATATCTATAAAAAATCTGTAAAAATTGGGAAACGGGGATAGAAATAACGCGCTATGTACAAAACCGCAGTAGTTCAGAGTAGTAAATCCAGTATGTGTTCGCACTGTTCGCCTTCGCATTTACGGAGAAGTTTTAGCTGAAGGTATAGTATAGAACTCTAGAACTCTTGTATTTAGGTTATTCAGTCGTCACAATCAAACATCGCTAAATAATCCAACAATACGACGTGCTATTTGCTCGACATCCTATTGGTGTCCACTATTTGTCCAGTACTTCTTGTTAGCTCACCTGATATTAATCTAGGTACTATTGTTTGATGACAACTTACATGAAATTGATATTTTTATTCAAACACAGCTTTATATTGTTCAGCTGAATACACCTTATCACTTTAGTTATAGTAGTTTAATTTTTAATAGATTAGGATGTATCTAATGGTAAACCTTGAGTAAAAAAGAAAAGCCTAAAAAGAGAAGAGTAAGAAACATTAAAAAATATATCCATCAAGAGTAAAGAAATCATTGACGAAGAGGGGGATATTTGCTATTCGAAAACAAACAAACGTCGCGTTAGAGCAACAAAACAAATGTACGAATTATCTATTACAAAACGTTAGAAACGAAACCTGCTCGACGCAATACATCCCATGTCAGGTCAGGTTCCGCGCTTTTAGAAAAAGCGAGTAAGTTCTGATGTTCAGAGTGCGGAGGGAAGAATAATTCCCAGGAGAGGAAGAAGGATGAAATGGATTTAATGAATTTGGCTTGAGTGTAATATTTCCTCATCAGATTTCTTTAATTCTGGACTTGATGACAATGACACCAATCCCAATTTCGTAATGATTCGATTCCATCCTTGAGCTATAAATAGTTATCAGTAACGTTATCAATTTTCATTAAAGCAAAACCGTTATCGCAACTTGGACGTCACCATACTTGAACCATCATTTCTTAGGAAATGTTATTTTGAAATGGAGTAATCACGTACTATTTGCAGAGATTATCTACTGTAGATAAAGTAATCGTATTTTATCTTATATGGATTGACTTATTAAGAATTATCGCCAGCGGAAACCGTTTGCCAGACCGGCGCCACGGTCTTGCGGTCTTATATGGATATCACATGTCTTACATTTATGTTATTTTATGGCAAATATACATCATCCTATTGAAGATTTCCTAGCATTCTTCTATAAAAAGAACCTATTTTTTGGTACCAGATCGACAGACCGACCAGAATAGAAGTGCTGAGTTAGTAACTGGTTGATAAAATCCCTCGGTTGTATTAACCGTTTGTATTTTTCTTAATTGTTCCACCATTATAATAAATCCACTAAGAACCTAGTATGAAACCTGAATCCTGGTAGTGGAACTGGCATACGCCATTGGAGTGAGAACGGCAATAAGTTACAGACTGGAAAATCATGGGCATACGAGTAGCTATAGTCACTGCCACTACAAGTGGAAACGAATAAAGTGAGATCACAGATCAAAGTCCATATTACTCTTGTATTATGACACTAAATTGATTCTTTTTTATAATGGTGTCTACTGCTTTTGTGCATGTCTGCAACATGTCTGGATAAATTTATGCATTAGACAAAATGTAGAAATATTAGTGAGTCACGATTTTGTCATAAAATAATTTCACAAACACAACTAAAATATGGATTCATGGATCATGAGTGCAGCTACAGTTATAGTGTAAGCAATCCTGAGTTTGGCATAGGCTATAAAAATATCAAGAAGTATTCAATAGTGTTCTAATTTAATTTACTAATCCAGAAAGACAAACGGTGATTCATTAATTTTTTTATTAGAATCGCATTAGGAGTTTTTGTGTAAAACAATCACTTCTAATTTAAAAACACTTAGTTTTTTTATCCGTAATTACCTACCATAGCAACTTTTAGCATAAGTTTCCTTGTTTGTGATTTGTATAGGCACATATATTTTTCCCTATTTGGTTTAATCATAATTTGTAAAAAAACTGAAAAATAGCAAATTCTAGTCATACAGTAAAAAAATATTTAGTTAGGGAGAATGTGTGAATTACCAAGACCTTCGTTCAGATTTCACATTAATTTTCAGATTTTAGTATAAAAAAATAAAACTTATTCATTAGGAAGAGATTGCTAAATACTCAATAGTTAAAATATTTTTTTGTAAATTAAGTTTCTTAGAAAAATAACTGGACTTGTAAATTTCGAAATATTTTTGCACACTTCGTTGAAAACAAGATTTAGTAAGAGTAAGATAACATTTTTTTGTGCAATTTTTTTCTGCTTACTTTATTTCTCCCGAAAAAATGTAGAATGATGAATAATGGTGTTTATAATAAAAAAATATTACAAATATATCTAATACCTAGTTAATTTCTATTTATTTACATAACTTTTATAGGATTTTAAACACTGAAATAAAACAGACACTAGTTAACTAACGACCCTATAAAATTACCTACGTTTTTCGTGATATTTAAAAATCTGGTATATTTTTTACGAGTACCTATAATAATTCATACCTATTTTATTTGTTTAAACTATTGGATAATAAAATGGCTGACCAGAATAAAATGATCTTTTATAGGGAAACATGACGGTTGTGTACAATTAGAACATACATTGGACTTTAATATTACACCTACACCAACTAGCTATATACATTGCAATAATCAGTATTTTTTCACGTAAAATACTATTAATAATGTGTGAAACATGTGAAGGATTTTACTACGCTAATAAATTATGAAAATAAAAATTGAAATATAATTTCAGGCAATAAAACTCCTATGATGAGAATTAATATGGTGGGGCGGGCCACCGGTATAGAACAGCCTCTAAAATCTAAAATCTTTTTAACTCTTTTCTGATGTCCCTTAAAACTTTTCTAGTGAAACCTATTCTGAATTCAGGCACATTATCATTATTAATAAGTGCATCAAGTAAACATTATTTTTCCCTCTGGCAAAACTCTCACGCCTTTAAAATATTTTTTCTAGCACCGATCTCTCCTTAATATTTTCGGCATTATAACTCACTTGTAAAAATACAGCATGAGAAAATTGCGGACCTTTGACAGCTCTAATGACAAGATTTGACAGTTAGAACTACCAACAATGCAATTTTGCAACATGTCTCTTACACATAATATCCGGATGGACAAATAAAGCTAAACGATCTGTAACAATCTTCATATAATATTGAGTCGCTGTCAAAGCAAAGTCGCAAAACGATTCTATCAATTCGATTGAATATGAAACATAACATATTGTACGCATAATGATTACAACCTTCTCTATAGTAATCTTGCCTTGTATGAGGCCGCACAGTGATTTCCTCATGTCAATATTAGCATGAATGTAAAGTAGTAATAAATAATTAGATGTATTGCAAATTATTCGATGTGTAGCTATTGTATTAGTATGCTTGTACATACTGACTATCCCTTATTATTATATCAATCTTATCCAAGACCATATCCGACATTACATTATTCAACAATGAACATCTTTACGTAATACCAAGGTATGTTATAGTATTAACTTACTAAATATTAGTAGATGTGTATTGTGAATTGTGATAATTATTAACCGTAGTCAGAACAACAGACTCCAGATAGACAAAAAGTTCTGGAGTGGCGACCAATACCGCGATAACGGGTAGGCGGCTGGATAGGGTATGCTTATGGTAGAAAGAAAACTGCAGAGATAAATAAATAAATACATCTTTATTAGCCAAAAAACATGCAGACTTCAATGTTACAAAACAAGACAATAGTATGTAGTGTGCTAAAAGGCGAACTTTTTGCAAATATCTTACAGTCAACCCGAAGGTTGAGATGATGATAATAATGATACCTAGATTCTTCATCCTAATTACATATAACACCTTTCACTTTCTTTAGTAGGTAAATAGTAAGTTGCATTGCTGTAAATTCATACCTACTTATCAAATTTTGTGTTGTTTCATCCAGGGCGGATTTGATTAGATTTTTTGTATGCTACTCGTAGGTACGCAAAATACTCATCTACTCACCTTTTATTTTGCGTGTATGCGCAATTAGTAACTCATATGGCATTCAGAGCGGGTATCGAATTTTCTTGCTCAAATTGATATAAGTAAAATGACTTTTGACGATTTTACTTAGGTACCTAGATCTGATTTGCAGGACATCGAAGAATATAAAAACGATTCTATACCTCTATAAACACGTTACGTAATCATCACGTACCGACATGAGACGTAGGTAATGTATGTAATTTATTTAAATATCCGTATCCACTTCACCTTGAGAGCAAGAAACCAAATTAATCCACGCAATTCAAATAGTACGTGAAATAATTAGACATCAGGTATCTATGAATTAGCAATTGATTTGAAGTACAGTGGATCTATGGGTCTGGATTGGCAAAAAGAAAAAAGATAAAATATAGATAAAAGTGACATATAAGAAAGACTAAGACAATTTTAAATTAATTTATGAGTATGTACGTTGAGACTGGTTTAAGGGATTACTTTAATCCTAAGGCAACATCCTTCTTTCCGCTACATCCTGACGTTGATAATAGTCGTTGGAAAATGTCTGCCACCTATCTTGGGTTTCAAGTACATCACATTGAAATATAATTCAGATTTCAGTTCGATAACCAGTGTATTGTTTGAGAAACTAGACGTTTGTGTCTTTGTAAAGATTTGTATGAGATTAGATTAGTGATTACTACAACCTAATCTACGTATGACGCGGTTAATATTGGCCTGTCCGTTTCCGGCAACACTGGTATCCAAAATTGAACGTAGCGACTATTAAGTAATGATTACGAATTAGTTAACCACAACGTATACCTGTCCAGTTATATCAGAACTGGTATTATTGATTATATTCACAGATGGAACCTTGAGCGGTACTAAGCATTGAATTGATTTTTTAGACAGACGGCAATCATTTTTTTTTATGCAAATTATTCATTATGATCCATAATTTATTGATGTAATAAATTCTAGATATATTCATCTGCAAATCAACGAAGGCTTCTTTCTCTATAATAGTGAATGCGCCAAACTGGACTCCTCCATTCACAAGTTATGTCCTTGTTGACTGCCAAGATGACCTTCAAGGTCAAGATCTTGATTGTCACCTTGAACTTGTAATAGCTCGTGAGAAAACGTCGGACCTTTTTATCTCTTTATTTTGGAGGTTTTCACGACGACCCATCCTTGTGGCTATTTTATAGGGTTTATTTATGTACTTATTCTTGTATTTTTTGTGGATTTTTTTATATACGTAAGTGATTATTAGGTATATTCATACTTTATAAAGTTGAATAATAAAATAATCCTAATTGTTCAACACTATGATTCGCAAAATCGTTCTATAGGTTGCGGACCTTATTCTATGTTGCAGACACAAAAATTAAACAACACAACTAAACCCAAAAATAGCGCAATGGACGAGTTTATGGTTATATCGTAATTATCAAAGCACACCCACTTTGCTACAAAAAGAGCAGATTTGATAATAAAAAACTAACGGTTTTTTTCTCTCGTTTCAGATGCTCCCAATGATGGCACCTTCGTGATATATGGAGTTCTGATCGCCATGGTTATGGTGGCACTCATCATAGTTCTTCTGGCACTTACAATCAGGTATGTTTACTAAATATACCCAGCACATTATGACAGCATGATTGCAATTTTGTTGGTACCTGCATCAATCCCCAATGACACATAATAACAATTCCCAAACGATGATTAGTGATTACAACTACTAGTTGGTAAGTACGGTTGAACTCTGGAAACCCATGTGGAACCAAGAGGATTTTTACTACCCTTAATTGCTCATACAGCAAAAATGGTTACCCTAAAAACACTATGTACTTATTAATCACAAAAAGCCCTCTGTCTAATCTGTGGTATTGTTTGAATTAAATTTAACATCATCAGTGACAGCTGTGGGCTTCCTAGATTTGAAGACTACCCACTACTTTCATACATCATAAAATAATTTGCATGTAATCAGTAATAATACATAATTACATAGTAACCTAATACCTAACACTGTTTTCTCCTTTATATCATTTCCTCAACAAGGACATTCGGTGGACTTGTTGCATATGGAGTAATATGGACGTAACAGAAGTGGTGAGCGTGTGGAGATGTACGTGTAAAGGCTCTTTAGCTACCCCTTAAGGGACGCGGTGCGAGGGAATATACAGATTTAAATTATTGATAGAAATATTAAGATACAAAATTTTGAAAATTGAAACGAATGGTAGGTTTCTATTTAGGTATATATGTAGTACCTATATAATTCTAATTAGTATTTCGAAATGACCAAAAATCCATTATATTATTTGTAGATAATATTAATAAATTATAGTTATAGATAATTTATAGATTTATTGTTAATTTACTAGATATTACTAGCAGAATTCTGTAAATTTCTGGAATTATGTGAATGACAATTTAAGACAATGACTAAATGTTATCTAATGCTATTTTACACAATAGAAAATATGTTTACACAAATTAATCATTATAAAGAAATGTAAATTTGGACCCTGGGCCCTCTACCCGCTTATCTTCGAAACAATACAGTTAATAATAATTTTTACTTTGTATGAAAGTTATTGTCAAAAATTTAAGAATACTTTTGGTATTTTGTCAGTTTTTGGAATAACTTCGTGCTGTCGACATCACGTTCAAAAAATTTTGACGTTTCTCGTAGCGAAATAATTTTATTTAAAGCTGTTTTCTAAAATTTTATTGAATGATTGGAATTGTGTTTTTTAAAGAAAGCTTCGATGTGCTATATTTGAAATTTGTTCTTCTCGTGGAGTTTTTACACAGTACTTAATAATAGTACCAATAACTTTTTTTGACAAATTCTTTATAGAATTGCATACGTGTGTTGAGATTCTTTTAAAACTGTGACTTGCAACAAAAATTTGCAACACTTTGATTATTGAAAAAGACATTTCTTTCTACGTACATATCAAAATGTTTCCATTTTCTTTTCTATTTAAGAAGAAGGACGAAGGGTGAGTTGTTATATTTATTTTTCAGTAGTTAATTATTATGCACACTATGTATATTTTTTTTGTATGATTTGTGACGTAGTGTACCTATACCACCTACCTGCATTGCAATGTGAAGTCATTGACCTTTTTTATTCGAATAACGTCATCTAGATTCTTCTTCTTCTCTTTGAATGCCGTGAGGACGGAAGGTGGCTCGGCTCTGGAGAGGTCGGTTGGTTCCAACACGATGTGCAGCTGACCATAGTGATTTTATGGCATTGCACCCGTTGTCTCATATCACTATATTATAATGTCAACTAAAAATAAGGACACGTCTAATGGCTATATCCCACGGAAGGTGAATCCTGCTTCGTCCGTAGATTCGCTTGCCGTGGGAAGGAGTGAGTCCGTGAATCTACAGACTTTTTCATAGCGATTTGTATGGCGGTACGTAATATCGCAGACGTGCACGGATCGTGGGAAATAGGTTGCCTGTGAATCCGCGGACACGCCTTGATGAATCCAGATGAATCCGTCTAATCCATAGCGTTTGGATAACTTGCAATACAAGTGTTGAATCCAATATACATATACGTAGATATTTCTTTAGGAAACATCCCAAACAGACAGTTTTTTTCATTTTATTTCTTCTTTTCTATTTTAAAATGTATTTTAATTAAAATTAAACTTTTTTTTCAATTATTTCAATGTTAATTTATAGTTTGATAATTACAAAATGTGTAATATAATTGTGTGTGTGTGTGTGTGTGTGTGTGTGTGTGTGTGTGTGTGTGTGTGTGTGTGTGTGTGTGTGTGTGTGTGTGTGTCTGTGTGTGTGTGTGTGTGTGTGTGTGTGTGTGTGTGTGTGTGTGTGTGTGTGTGTGTGTGTGTGTGTGTGTGTGTGTGTGTGTGTGTGTGTGTGTGTGTGTGTGTGTGTGTGTGTGTGTGAGGGTGTGTTTGTGTGTGTGTGTGTTGATTCTCACAAAATAAAAAACGTTTTATTAAAAAATATAATTATGTATATATTTATGTACCTATTAGCTTATTACGTTACTTCATTTTCTATAGTATAACTATTAAACGTAATACATATATATTCCATTTGTCGCCGCCCACAAGTTTTTTGTGTATATGAGTAAAAAGGCGTGTGGATGGAACGTTTGTCTTGGCTCGTTTACGTAACAGACCGTTGACGCCTTTTTACTCATGAACGCAAAAAACTCGTAGACGCTCGCAAGCGTGTGGCGGCGACATTAACTTTTACTTAAAGTATTATACCGAATCGGTAGGTATTTCCTATATAATTGGCACCAGGAATGACGTCACAGTCTTTTCCCACGGCATTAAGGTTCAAAATCGCGTGACAATCGCATGATAAAATGGTAAAAATAGCGTTTTTTTTATTTTTTTGAGGTTAATTTTGCGTCTATCAAAAAACTTTTACGGTTATTCCCTAGGTTTTAATGCATATTATCAGTACAAAAAAAAATTTTACTCAACGACTTTCAGGAAACGAGTTTCCGTCTTTCGGAAAAAAGATCAGAGGTGTTTTCCATTTTTTTTTGAGAAATCTATACAAGATATAAAAAATCTTTTACGGTTATATAAAGGTGCAATGCATCTACCCTATTTTGTTCCAAAGCATAATTAATAACGGTTGTCGAGATAGAAGGTCTCCCGTTTTTAGAAATTTTTGAAATGTCGGTATGCATACTCTTAACATTACTTACTGTAAATTAATACTGATTCAAAAGTTATTCATAGGTACAAAAATACATAATACAAGAATATGATACTAAATTGATAACATGTAGCTACCTACATTAACTGAAAATAACGTGTTGTAATTTTTGCTAGTCGGGTAATTTGTATATTTTTGTAACAATTTTACAATAAAAATAATTATTATTCGATATATTTTCGGATATATATTCACTAACAACGAGGGTTGTCAACCGTACTAGAGTATAATAATAATATTGAAAGTGAGTTGCAAGAAATATATGGATCGCAAAATACTATATATATTTTTTTTTGGCAACAACTAAGAAAATATCAACCAAATCCGCTTCACTTGTAAAATTTAAACGTAGTTTAAGAATTATATCATTGCCTGCAGTTTTCGACTGACGAATGAGTGTGTAATTTACATTAATTTGAAAATTGAGAAAACCACACTTTTCTAGCAAATAAAAATATTATAAAATTCAAGCAGTTCATAAAATGACAGTTTTTATTTAAATAGATAAGTAGATATTTATTTATTTATTGCACATGGAACAGATACAGTCACAAAAACAAACATTGGCAGGTACATTAATACAAAAATATCAATACACAAGACCAATTACATCCGTTCACAATTAGCACACACGCAAAACAAATAGATTACATTACATAGTTAAAAATATATATCTTATATCTATAAAACATTTATGGTAGGGAAGGAGGAAGCATGGGAAGAGGAAGAAGAAGAGGATAAAAGGAGGGGACAATGAAGGAAGCAACAAAAAAAGAGTTAAGAACTGATATCAAGAACAATAAGATAATGTGTATGTTTTCTTTTATTTTCATAAAATTATCGAATTACACCCTGATACATATTTGTACACTTCATAACAAGCTTAAAAGCTTGTGTTGTGAAGTGGGGTATGTCGGCATCGAGGATCGAGCGCGTTAGCAACCAGGCTTCCGATAACTTTTTAAAATTACTTATTGATGCAGATGGAATAATCAGCTGAAAAAATGTTGACAACCCTACTTACATGTTTCAGCGCGTGTATACACAACGGTTTCCGAAGAAAAACCCATAGGAGTATTTACGATGATGTAGTATGAACCCAAAAAAACACAAAAACCCTTCAGAAATATGACGTACTTAATGTAGTTCTGGACAATTTACATCCAGACCTGCATTAAATTGTACCACAAATGTGTTATAGTTTTGTATTGTCTATGTGTTTATTGCTTTCATTCTTTTTTGTTGTGTTTATTGATTTATTGCATTTGATTTTGTGTTTGTAAACCTGACGATTCCAAGTGCCTTAAATATGGTCTACAGATGATTAAAAACCAATAAAAAATCCTCAAATAATAAAAGCTTAAACTTTTTAGTTGGATTTCAGTAGATGAATTATTTATAAAATGTTGAAATCATTGTCTATCCCATTTTAGATCCGCTTGCTTATTCGTATTTTTTAATCTATTCTAGTTCCTAATATAATTTACTCGAATACTAATCGATACAATTAATTTTATTTACAAAATTCAATTAAATTTGTGCTTTTATCCCTAAAAAAAATCCTGTGTGGCTTTTGTACGACTTTTGTGGGGTTTATTTATTTTGAGCAATATGCTTATGGGTTTCGTACTGTTACAATATACAACGAGAGTGAGGGAGACAGACATACCCGCATAATTCGAAAAATAAAATCAAAATAAATAATGTATAAATTTAGATTCCCCAGTTGCCATAGAGTGGGGAACATTATATTTTCTTATTATTTATTGAATTATTTTTTCTGGAATTTTGTTACATCGAATTATAAGTCCATGTGGTGCATTTTATCAGTATGATGCCAATCTTTCAAATGTCTCCCTTCAAAAATTATGTACCTAATCTATTAGTCTAAATAACACACGAATGATAAAGAAATTATAATTTTATTTAAAATGAAAAAAAGTTTAAGGTACCAATCATTATATTTTTCTAATACCACGGACCTGAAACAGCACAATTTTTGCACTGTTACTGGGCCGGTATTCTTTTATTCTGATAATATCGACATTAATAATATTAAAAATAAATAAATAAATTATTTAATGGGTTCTCTAATTTCCAGTTATGGCAGACATTTTTTCCCGTACAAAATAAATATAATGTACACCCCGACACATAATGCGCCCGCTACACGCTCGCGAGTCACCGCGACCTTTTGGTGTTCATGAGTAAAAAGGGGTGCGGATGGATCGTTTATCTTGACATGTACGTAACCGACCGTTGACGCCTTTTTACTCATGAACACCAATAGGTCGTGGTGACTCGCGAGCGTGTAGCGGGCCCATAACGGGACTGAAAGAGATTAGCAGCTAATTTGAGAAAAACCGGTGTTGAAAAATAACGCGTGATACAAGATACAAAAACTCCGTGTGACAAACTTTAATAAATATCACCCACAAACAAGTTTAATTAATGCCGCAGGCAATGCTTTCTTTTATTTTTTTTTACTAAATTACAATTAATATTGGTGTAAAGACAATAATTTATTCTCGTACCTGATCGATCTAATTTTTAAACACAAAAACAGAATTAGTATATATTCAACAGTTTGACAGAGATAATTATTATTATCTATTTATTATATTATATATTTATTTATTTATTGCTTCAACGGACTCAAGATATTTTCAAAATTTAAATATTAATACAATGAATTATTATATTATTATAAAAATAGGGAACTACTTCCCCATACCCCGTGCACGAAATCATCCATCCGGAAGGGATTAATCCAGATTCGCGTACGAATCCGGATTCACTTGTCGTGGGAAGGCACCCTAATATTATAAAATAACGTAATTTGACGTCATTAGCTGACGTCAATTATTTGACTAGAATAAAATACCTACATTGATGTGTCTATTGTTATAAAATTTAAGACGTTTATGACTACCTTCACTTTAAGGTAACTAGTATGACTGATAATGATAAGTCCTGAACAGTTCTAGCTTTTTGGCCTTCCTGTGTTCCCTCGAGGAGCGTTAAAAATATGTCGAAGAAATAAAATAAAACAGTAGTAGTAGCTTATATAGTATTGTTGTTATGTAGTAAAAATACAAATAGGTTTAGTAAATAGTATGAGGTATCTTCTCCACCCATCTAGAAGAATTCGATTTACCTGTGTTTTTGTTGCTATCTATGCCGATATGAATAGAAGTTTGGAATGCGTCAGGTAGTCTCTCAATATCGCCATCCCTAAATTAGACTCTCGTATCCAAAAATGCAGTGTTTTGTGTAATACGCGTTTAAATTTATTAGCAAACTTACTTCTTCAAATTGTGTCTCTTCCCATACTGGGTGTAACTCTAATATAAAATGGAGAATTATGGGGAAAGTACCAGAATTATCACAGAATCACAATGTGATACTGATATCAAAGATACGATAGTGTACCTACCTACTCTGGGCTACCTGGTAACCTTTTTATTAGTAGTATCATTTGTATATTGACCCTCGGATGTTATAAAGATATTATCAAATACTTACTTGGATACTTTAGAATCGTAGATTGTACTTGCAATGTTACATACAAAATGCATTAGGATGAGATTAAAAGAGGAAGATAAAAACCTTCTTTCGCGGTAAACTATTCTTACGTAAACGACGTGTGAAAAAATAGTTATTATAAAAAATATTGCAATAATCTTCTTGCTTTTTAAATTGATACTATGTAACACTAATTTAAAAAACTGATTATTTATACAATTTTGGGCTCTTGTGAACTTTGCATTGGGGGTGAACACTCGTAGCTGTACAGAAGGATTGGGACGATTTTGATTCATCCGCCATAATAATATAAATATTCGAATATTTTGACCATAATCAGGTACCACAACAAATAACAATTTAAAGGTGCAATTTTAACAAAATATTTATTTAACCTCAATACGTTAACGATACATTTTTATCATCGTTGATTTATCTTTTTATTATAACGCAATATAGAGAAACTGTTACGGAAATATAAAGCGTGTGCATTTAAGTGTATGTATAGTAGGTAAGTACATTATAAACTTATATTGTTATCAGTGAATTCACTGGGTCAAACGAGCTGAGACCCATTTAATATTCGATGACATAATAGTAAAATCAATAAATGATAACACAGTTTAACACTAAGTAGTACTACTGACTGTAAGAGTGTGGAGACCTTGAACCATTTCGTTGGAAAAAATATAAGAAATTAATTGGAACACAGTAGATAAACACAAACAATGCTTATAATCGGGCATTTTCACTTGGGTGATAAATTGTATTCATCAAAATATTTGTTTTTGTTTGATATTACCTAACCTGTATACTTTCTTCTCCTCCTCCATGTACCAGAACCCTCCCACGGCAATAATACTGGCAAAGGTTTCTCTGTCTGGCAAGGCAGAACGACTCCTCCACAAGCCTTATCCCGGTCAAGTCTTGTATACATATGTAGGTCCGTTCCACCGTCACTGACGCAACATTTAGACCCAGAATTCAATGTTGATGTTAATTTTTCTTGCTTTTCTTCAAAGACAACATGTTGTTATTTATTCTTATAAAGATTCATTAAGAGTGTATTCAACTTATTATGAAACATCCACGTGAATTTTCTCAAAATTTGAGGGCGAAAAATATGAAAATGTGCTTGTCACTGACGTAACGCCCAAAAAGACATGAGATTTTGGTTGTCGCAGAAAAACCAAAATTTCTCTGAAAATAAATAAATATGTGTTTATTGAGGTATTAAATGTTTAGCACAACTAAATTGCTTGCCGAAATGTCAAAACAATTTTCAAAAAATATTACAAACAAAATAAATAGAAAATAAAAATCGTGTCACTGACGCAACATGAGTTTGTCACTGACGTAACGCCTGCGAATTGTGTGAGAGAAAATATGTCTAAATTGTATCAGAATAGCTTAATATACCTATATTATTAACAGGATCGGGTTATTCAATCTTTTTAAGCATTATTTTATATTAAGCACCAAATTTAATCACTTGGTATTGGCCACATCCAGCCACAAAAACAATGAGAGTAGTGTGAGAAAAAAATATTATAATTGTTCCTCTGAATGCCTTTTTCGGTATCAGGATCTGATTATTCCATCACATCTCTACCATTATGCCATTTTCCACAGTCTGGGGTAACCAACGACAAGTGTGCGGATATGCTCATTTTAATACATATATGCCCATACAAATGTTTCTTTGCATCCCAAAATGAGACATTCTAAGTGGGTGGTGAACCTTTTTACTGAGCTTATCGGGTAGAAAAACCGTCTACTAGCGTGTTTGATAATATTTTTTTGGAATTACTCAATTAAGTCATGCGATACTGGGCGCGATAAACCCTCATGGCATATGTGCATTAAATCCATTAAAAATCATTCATTAGTTATGTTGGCGCCCTTAATTCTTCCAGGATGACCATAATTTTGTTATTTGGACTGCCTTCGACAATCCAGGTTCAATGTCAGATTGAAGTTAATAAAAAAAATCAATTTTTATCCTTCTTGGTCACGAATGCTCTGCATGACTCTCTTTCACTGCACATAGCTTTGAGCTCTCACAACCTTTATCTCTGACTCTGGTCTCTCCAATGCCATACGATGTACATAAATACTGTACATAATTAATTTTCAGTACCATTAGAGTGCTAAAAAAATGAAAATTGAAAATATGCCCTTTAAAAAATCATTCTGGACGGCAAACACCTATGACCTCTCTGTGTTCCTTTTGAGGAACATTATAGGGCGATATAATAGAAGTAGCAATGTACCATGTATGTTTTCTCACTTTTCAGTCTAAATATAACGAATTCATCATCAAACCTAATCAAAACTCTTGAAAATCTCTGTCACTCACGTAACTATGGCTATGGTTACGCACGGACTCACTCAAAAGTTGTTCGTCAGTGACAACGTTTTTCAAATATTTTTGTATGAGACTTGAAAAACCTAAAAATGGGAAACGATGAGTTACCTTCTATACTTTCAGGAATAGAAATGCAGAGACAATTGTACCCATCAAAAAAAAATATATAAAAACAAAACTAATATTTTGTCACTGACGCAACACGAAATCCACATAATTTTAATCGGCTTATATATTCTCTTTTACATAATGTAAATATCCAAAATTATTTCAAGTACATCATTAAAGGACCCATGTACCGATATAAATAGCAAAAACACCAATATCAATGTAAACTGATTCATAAAATAATAATAAAAAATCTCTAAATTATTTCGTTATGCCTTGCTTTTTTTCAGCTGATTTCAAAATAGCGGATAGTATACAAAATGTCTGAAAATGGCTAAAAATTTCTGAGCACACTAAAATATAGACCCTGGTTGAAATATTGACATAAAAATAATCAAACTTATCCACACTTTTAAAAAGTCTTGTCATGTCCAATTTTCCGTGGAATCGACCTGTACCTAAATAATTAATTATTTATTTTATTGTGTCTTCGCTCGTTTTTTTCGTGATCTATGATATTATCTTTGTTTCTATCGTGTACTCTCTGGCCCACATCACACCATCTGTATAATATCGTCGTGAAAACACACGCAGTCTAAAAATTTTGACGGCTGTCAGTGTCAAACATATGGCAAAAGTAACTGCTCAAATAAAAACACGTTTGTTTGTGAAATGCGAGCATTGTTTATGTTAGAAAAGTCATGTTTTTTATGCAAAAAGCACTGTACGTGAACCAGAAAAAAGAAAGACTGTAACAATGTGTTCAAATTTTATATTGTCAATTATCGGATACGGGATATGGCTAAAGTTCAAGCTAGTCTTTTTATTTGCCTTAGTGACTTTGAGATATTTTACAAACATGCAAAAAAGAAAGAGTTCGTGGCGTTAATTTTTAACAGAAGCCATGTTCATAAATATGTAGTATTTCTTGTACCATTCAAGACCATGGCCCAGGACAGAGACCAATGCAATGGAGAGGTGTTGTTACCGCCCTATGCTCCCTCAGGAGTTAAAGGAATTAATGATAATGATGTTCATAAATAGTATTAATAGTATATCGTCACACTAATTTAACTGAGCATTGCCGGGTAAAACCGTACAAATCATGACAATACCCTAGCGTCGTAATTATCTAATTATTTTGTTATATAAAACTACGACGTATAATGATGTAATGAACTATTGATTGAAGATCAATACATAATAATTATTTATTTACGAGTATATACATATAACAACACCATTACATACATACAAACATTATTTTTTTTTGTTATCTATTTATTGATTCTGACAAAAACTAGTTCTGATTTTGTTATCGACTAACTATCAACGATTCGGGGAAAACTATGTTATTATTTTCATATAACCACGTGATTGTTTTTGATTAAGTAAAAACTTCGGTAAAACGCAATAGATTTGTTTGCAAATTACAATGTTATTGTGAAACGGAGAAAAATTGGAAAACAATATTGTTGTGATGGTATTTGATTTGATGAGTGGGTCATAATAATATGTTGCTAAATAATTAACTATGAATTGCGTTCAAAATAAACATCCAGTCATTTATGTTTACTTACTGGGTTTTTCCTCAAGACGTGTTTGTAGAATCTGAATAACTTTTATTCAATCCTGCAGTGTGCAGGAAAGTATTTGGGTTTGTCTATGCAAGCCCAGATCCTTTTAGAAAACAAAAATGTAGTACGCTAAAACTTTTTGTGGATTTTTGTGGAAAAATAGTATGACCAAATATTAGCGACATCGCGTTAGATTTCAATTTTAGCTCTGGAAAACAATTTAACAAAATGTAATCATTGACGTCAAGTTAAAAATATATAGACAGTGACCAAATTGAACAGTTTCTACAATATATTATTTATTATACAATTATGTAATAAATTGTTACAGGATAAGATGATAGTTTAGTGACCAGCAATTTTGTTTTAAATAAATAAATAAATAATATTTGACGTAGGTGTACAAATATTATCAAACTGTTTTATAGCGATTACACAATGTTTTTATCATTTTTTAATTACCCACGTCATCAAGAATTCGGTGTGATTTGGTTATCAAATATTTTGTAATTTTGTTAGATACCTATTGTTCAATTAGTAAAATACATGTAACATAAGTATTGATAAGAAAGGAATTAAATTAATTAATTAAATTATACTTAGAAATGTTTTTCTGTTAAAATTGACGGGCCTTCACTGGTTTGCTTTCTGCTTTTGTTTAATTGTTGACATGTGCTGTTTTAACTGTTTGTGCCCATGTGACTAAATAAATAAATAAATAAATTAAATGGGAGTGACAGGAAAATACGTCAATGTACGACTATGGCTAAGTAGGCCAAAACGCGTAACTCACAAGTAATAAAATCATTCGAAAACTCTTAAGTTTTTTTTTTATTTAAAACAATTACAATTAAAATGGAGTTTTATGAAACTACATCTCAAACGATATATAACGTCTATATCAGTTATTTCAAAACAATCATAAGTCTCGTTCTCCTTCTCAGTTTTTTCAGTGTTTGTTTCTTTCTCATTTTATATGTATTAAATGTGTGGTAAATAAGTACATTATAATGTACTATGTGGCCTACAAGTGGTTGGCATCAGGGACTGGAGGAGCACAGCCCAGGACAGGGAGGAATGGCGACGACAGCTGGGGGAGGCCAGGGCTCACAACGGGCTGTAGTGCCAATGATGATAATGTACTATGTGCATTAATTATTATCAATGAATGGACGACACATCCGTCTTACTTCCCGGCCACCAAATTGTCATCAGATCACATACCCAATATTTTAGAGGTGTCTCATACCCATATGGGAGGGTGAAATAAAGGTTAGGTAAATAGTAGACATATTCAGAATGGGTGGTGACGACGAATCTTATAAATTGTTATTTTGACTTTTTGCGTTTTCTTGTATAAGAGCTCGATTTGTTATTAAATGTTAGTGATTAGTTAGTAAATGTTAGTGATTAAATGTACCTATTAAAAGTACAGCGATATATCCAATACTTTCCTACTCCCAGCTTGTCCAAAAAGAATAATAAATAAATAAATAATAAATAAATAAAACTTTATTGGCCAGAAAATATATGTAACAACAAAAACAAAACAAGATAATACAGTGTGCCAAAAGGCGGACTTATACTTTATTAGAATAGAGCCAATTTATAATCTGATACCTGCCTGCGTCAGCGAATTCCTAATCATTTTTTTAATTATGAGGCGAGAGCGTATCATATTTCCTACAATAATATTGTTTCAGATTTCCTATACGTAATGTCGTATTTCTGATGTAAACAAAACAGTAGGTATGGGAAAATCATGAATGAATCCAATGATACGCCCATTTCATTGAAAAACACTTTAGTATCGAGTGTTGGTCGTAGATTATAGCGTCATCTAATAGAATTCTTGCGTATTTTGCAATATGATAAAATAAATGATAATTCAAACAGATTTGTATGTAAATTTTCACTGACGTACTTCCATACATCATAATATTTTTGTTGTGCGTCGGTACATACCCATTTTATTCTCATACATAACATTACAATTTTGTTAGTAATTATTTTTTAACGTTACAAATTATGTATTATTGATATTCGATCGAACGGGTGACTTACACGATAAAAACCTAATGTTCCTAAGTATTCATTTTAGTTTTTCCTTATAGGAAAATTGATAATTTTCTCTATATTTTGTTAAAATAATAATACAATTTACGAACCAATAAAAATTCGTTTTTTTATTATGCCTAGTCTAGCAGCTAGCTGCATATTGCATATGTGGTGAAAGTAGAAACGAAGAAAGATTTGTTATGTGAAGGTATGGTTAACGTTCGGCTTCCCCTTGAAAGTACAAGAGAATATAATATGTATTAGCATAATAATTTTCATTAACGATATAGAGTGTTAATGTATTTTATAGTGCTATAATGTTATCATAGAATAGATCAATTAAGATGTATTGGATTTGAAGTATGAAAGGCCTATTAGCGAATCATCTAGTAATTGATTGATTAGCACATACTGGTATAACACATTAGCGAACTAATGTAGGTAATTTGCAATAAAGAGTTCGTGAATCAATTAACGACCTATAAATCTATTAATTACGATATAATAACATTATGTACATCGATTATTATATTTTTATTCAACCTCTTATATTTGCATGATTATACCTATGTATTAACTATAAACAAAAATTTGTAGATGTATGTATGTGTACCTACGAAAAATGAGTGTGTTACAACATATATTTTAAATACCTTTTCAAACTTCAGTCTAACTACATTAAACAATTGTGACAATTCGAAAAACTCCAGTCACTGAAAAAGTATTGTTCCTTGTAAAATCGCCGGGTTGTGAAATTGGTCCACACTCTTTTTTATATTTTTTAAGTTTTTATACTTTCCTGAAGAGTTCATATTTGTATCAACCATCTGTAATGTAGTTTGGTTAGAGGTTGGGCCTATGCGGGTGAGGGCTGTCGGGTTTGATATCTTCTCGTTAAGAGATAGGTATAATCGTATGTATCATGCAACAAGTTATTTTCAGCAGGTAGTGGAATATTCCATGTTCACGTTAGGTGCCTTATATTAAAATGATCTAAAATTTGCATATTAATCTACCATATGTGATGATTAATCTGTTTCAATACATCACGCAGCGATCATCCATTTATCACACATGGCTGATATCAATCATTCATAAAATATTTGCTTATATACCTGTTCAATATTCATCCTCAGTTTACATATTATGTTGAATTAAAACTGTAGAAAGGAACTATAGACCATACCTACGCACTTCAGTCTATCATCATTTCATATAGTGATACGTGTTATAGAAACAATAACTAAACGTACTAAATGATCTAGTAGTGGATGGGCAAATATGACAGAGCGCGAAATTTATTTATTCACATTTCTCACGATCGTCCAAAATGATTGTCGTTCCCCAAGAATCTGGTCGACACGGCCCATACAGTAGTTGCTGACCATAGAGATAAAATGTAGGTGTAGGTATATCAGAATCAGAATGTCATATTTGGGGTTCTGTGAAGACGCTAACGCCAAAGCCCCAATATCACACATGGAGAAGTGAGAAAAAACTCGTTTTCCAAGGGAATTTAGATGGTTAGTTTCAGTAGTGTTCAAAATATTTATACGTACCTGAACAAAAATGTGGAAATTTACTATGTAAACAAAACACAAAAATTTGTTGTAGATCTTGTTCATTCTCTGGTATCTGGATTAATCAGCCATTTTTGCAACAGAATTCTGTGAGCAAAGAATCATTATTCTTATGCTTCATGAGTCATTATGACACATTTTTCTAGCCTATGGATGTTTTGAAATCCAAATGTGTAGTCCGCTTTCCAAATACCAAACAAAATAACAAAAACTGAAGATGAAGCAATGTTTATTTATCTGATTTGCGGATATACCCATTTTACAATCAGTCATTAATAATGCACAAAATACCGTAAGTAATTGATTAGTTATTGATACTTAATTGTTTGCCAACATGTTCTTAGAATCGAAACATTATGAGTCATACACTAAATAAACTTTATCTAGTACTAAACGTTTAGTTATATAAAACTGAAAATATACTTAGTTAATAATAGGCATTAAACAAGCTAATACAACCGAACACGTTGCAGATATCTGGTTTTACTCAAATATTTAGAATTATAATTATTATAGGTCTAGGTATTAAAATAATTACAATTATCTTATATATAAAACGCATGCTGCCGTATATCCTGTTATCAAAATGCACGACAAATTTACGTCATGTATAACGTATTCCAAATTTAAAAAAATTCTGTCACCGTCTGTACATACGTGTTTATTTAATTCCCCGCCGTATGTATACCAGGGCTATGCTAGTAAAAATGAAATATTTTTGTATTACCTAATTGACTGTTTTTTTATGCGGCCGCTTCACGCTCGGCATCCCTCCACGAGTTTTGTGTGAATGAGTAAAAGGACGTACGGACGAGGTGATTGTCTTGAACTGTATACGTAACCGACGGTTAACGCCTTTTTACTCATTCGCGCGGGACTCGTGGAAGGTCGGACAGCATGTGGATGAGGCATTAAACTAAAATAGGATATTCTTTTTTTCAATTATTTCATAGTAAAATAAATTTTATTTTAGTTCGAGAAGTTACAGATTTGACTTCTTGTGTAGGAAATTCAAAAGCCAATACATACATACAATGATAATAATTCTACTGTTGTAGATATATTGATATTGTTAGTAGGTTAAAAACTGTTGTGTGACGAATTATTGATAGTAAAATATTACGCCAATTTCTGATAAGGAAAACAATACTACGCTCACTGGGTATTGCGTTTTACATTTTTACTAAGAAATATAATGTTTGACCTAAAAAATAAACAATAGGAAATACTCGTAAAATAACGTACGATAAAAGTTTTTTTAAATAACTTTACTGATTAATTCTGAAACAATATGCTTTCAAAATTACTGAGACTGATGGCTATTTTATAAGGATTTGGTTTATAGTAGAAGTACATACATAATACTCTTAGGTGTGTTGTGTGTTCTGGACTTCCGGAGTACTAACGGAATATAAAATACGACTATAAGATATGTATTCTCACATATTTTTCAGCAATTATGTTTTTCTTCAATTTGTGTCATATTATAAATGTTTTCGCAAAGAGAAATTTGTGTGTTTTTTTTATATACACCAGTCATTCACTGGTTATCCTGTTTCTGGATATTCATCTCTCTATTCATATTGTTACAGGAACTTTTATACAGCGAAGCGTAAATTAAGGTCAAACTTATTATCAGTTCAAGTAAATAAATACTCGTAATTAGGAGCTATTCTTAGTACGAAAAGGAAATGCGCATATTTAAAAACATTAAATGAATTTTGTACCAAAACAACAGATCATAGTCCTCCAAAAATGTTGTTGTTAATTAGGTAAACGATCGCTTGTCAATTTCAAAACAATACAAACCGATTAAAACTGGTATAAAATGTTACAATTTCATGCGTAATTTCTAATTAATTTAAGTAAGCATATTACTGCTTGTAGTTTTATCGATGCGGTATTGAACAAACAGAATTAAGTGTAATTAACATGAAATCAATTAATATTGCACAACATAGCCGCTTTTAATTAATGAAAAATCACTTAAAAAAGGCGTTTAAAAAGCGTATGTCGAAAACAAATAGATTAGATAGTGATAATAACACTGTTGATCAAATAACAGTGGGTAACTTGAAGGTGAAGACCCTGTTATTCGCTGATGATATTGTTAGATTAACGTCGACACAGAGTGGTATGCAGGAATGGCTGGAAAAGTTCGAGTCAGAGACAACCAGTGCTGGAATGAGTATCAGCGCGCCCAAGTCAGAAGTAATGGTTATACGCCGCCAAGAGGAGGACTGCGCAGTGTTTGTAAAGAACACTCAGTTAAAGCAGACCAATACATTCAAGTATCTTGGGGTGGAGTTCACGACAAACGGACGTCAAGAAGCCTGTATAAACAAGAGAATCACAGCAGCAGGCAACGTATTGAAAGCACTAAAAAACCCAGTGATCACTAGAGAGGAATTGAGCCAGAAAACTAAGATCACAATATTTAAATCTATATATAGACCAATACTCACCTTTGGTCACCAGATATGGATGCTTCACGAGAATGTAAGGTCAAGAGTACAGGCAGCTGAGATGAGGTACCTCAGAGGAGTGGCAGGAGTAACCCTGAGAGACCGTATAAGGAACGAGTATGTTCGGGAGGCTCTCGAGGTGGAACCCACACTCCTCTTCATAGAGAGGTCTCAGCTAAGATGGCTCGGGCACGTCATTCGGATGCCAGAGGAGCGGCTTCCGTTAAAAGCTCTGGAAGCCGAGGGTGCAGGCAGAAGACCGGTGGGCCGCCCCAGAAATAGTTGGCAGAAGCAGGTGACAAAGTTGTGCGAGGAGAGACTGTGGTTGGAGTGGCCAGAGGTCCTGGAAGCTGCGAGTGACAGGGGCTTGCTTTGGGCCCCCGACCCAATCAAGGATAGACGGGGAAGAAGATGTATGTATGTATGTATGTAGTGATAATAACAATTTGTATACGAGTCAATGCTCTTATGCAATTAGATCGATCTAGTAAATATTTATTTTCAATGATTTTGAAAGAAATGTTTTCATAGTAATGTTCTTACAAAGGAACAAATCCATAATACCTATGTTTGTAAAGTGCAGCATATATAATCAGTACTTTTTCTTTTAATAATTCGGCCTTTAAGTTGTTGTTCAATGTTTATGTTTAGGTATTACGTTTCTTCATTCCTCTCGACATATATATCCATCAGAAGACATCAATGAAACGAACGAAACAGTTAGTGCAAAACTCGACTTTTAGATAGGAAGATTCGTGCCAATTCGTGGATCCAACAAACTCCGAAAACCACGAGTCAATCTCATTAAACTTCGTGCCACAAACATTTTGCTTATTGTGAAATGCATGCGAAATCATTATAATAATAATTTATTTTCTGATTCGTCAGTACTTGATCTAACATTTGGCATGTCATACGCCTGACAAAGTGCTTCTTGAATCTCCACCCCATTTTCTCGTCACATAATAATATTATGCTCATATTTGCTATTCTCACCCTTCAACTTGGCCATATAATAACACCTTCTAAACCTCTAATTTTAACGCCCCAAAACAAAACAACATAATGTCATTTTAATTGCAACCATTTCTAAGTATTTTGGGAATCAATTATTTAAGGTATCGTGATCAAACATCCAAACAATAATATCAAATGTCCTTCAAGTTCCCCTTGCACCATGACATTTAATGTTAAGGCCATCATAACACTCGGTTCAATACAATTATTGCGTATTATTTTTAGACAACGTGTAGTATAGTGGATATATGAATTCATGAAAATGTAAGAAAATCAATAACGTTGTTTTGTGTACATTGAAATTAAATAATTTATCAGTAGAATAATGTAAGTAATTGCTACTGTGGAGACCTTTACAGTGAACTTGAAAGGGATTATTGATCGAAGTAATGTCAACGAATTATTTATACTTTGAGTAATTTTGTGACAAAAAAAAAACAAACAAATATTTGTTTCTTGTAAGTATACCAAATTACCTAATTACATATTTAGTTTTCAATATCTAAGAGGACTTATCAACTTTGAGTTTGTTATCATACTTTGGTAGAATATGACTTACAATCCGTAACATACTCGTATTTGCATTATGAACGATTTAATTTAAACGAATCGCACTACATGTTGGACACTATAACTAAATCATCTAATGTTGTGGGAATTGGTGATCGACCTCATCCTCTTATTTTTGGCTCATTGCCAATAAGAGTAATCTGATGACTTGATAAATTTTCCCATGTCTGGAAAGCGTCTAACTGGATGAATCGAACAGTAATCAGAATAGGTATTAGGTACATTCAACAATGACGGGAATTGCGACACAGAAGAGAAAGTTTAACGAACTTTTGAAGTACTTTGAACGATGAATTCACTGTAAATTTCCTTATCTACAGCGAGACAGAAATGATCAGCACAAATTATGAGCACTGTATATCGGCTTGTCAACAATTTCCTAGAAACTTAACAAGTTTGATCCACTTACAATTTTGTGCTTCGGGCAGATCAACAATATGTAGTTTCTGAATAGATTTATATGCCAAACTAGTGTAAAGTGGATACTACTTCGAATATGAAACACACCTACCAAAGTACATAGTCATTGATTTCCTAACTAGTAAAATTTCCAGTATACCTTGAATATCATATTTACTTACATAACGACTGAACGTAAAAATATATTTTTATGCCACGTTTTGAAAAGAAATTATCCTAATTTTGGGTTTTTGTGGTGTCTACGTAAATGAAAAACGATGCCTATAAGAACGTATATGTCTCTTCTTCGTGCTACATCCATTCTGGGGTAGGAAGAGAGAATAGAACGCCATAATAAGTACTATATCTCTACGTATCTCGAGGCTTCCGTTACGTTTATATACGTAATTTCTGTCATTATTTTCGCCTTCGTCCGTGAAAATCTCAAGAAATTGATCTAGACACATGATTTGAAAAATGTACGCTATAATCTTTTTTGCTGCGAGCTTT
The DNA here is from genome assembly GCA_963576895.1 of Ceraclea dissimilis. NCBI lineage: Eukaryota > Metazoa > Arthropoda > Insecta > Trichoptera > Leptoceridae > Ceraclea > Ceraclea dissimilis. The sequence continues at coordinate 4,227,080 of OY756370.1, read as the reverse complement.
GTTCATAGTAGAATAATGCGTGCACAAAAGGAAGCCCTAATGAGTCCATAATAATTAGAGTTTGAGGTGCAAAATTTATATATCATTGACAAAATGTGCTCACCCTTTTCTGGTTCAACGTGGTAAATTATATTGGTAATTATTTCATAATATTTCAACAGATCCCACCTTGGGTTATCAACGTTTTGACTGATAATGCCTTATTTAGAACAGAGGACGTGTTATTTTTTACCTAACAAACTTGCCACTCAATTTCAGAGTCCAACGTATATCGGTTATTCGGTCGGTCGGTACAGTACGATAGGTAAAATTTATAATGTGAATTTAATTATATTATATCTGCCTACTGACGTCCGTACTTCCTGATAAGATTTTTTCCGAAATTATTAATTAAATGAACTCTCGACATTTTGATGATAAGCAGTTTGCCCTTGTGCATATCATTTTTGAAGAACTGAAGTAGAAATATCCACACAAAAACTGGTTTATTTGTCAAGTATACCTACTTGAAATATCCAATTAAGGAATTATTACCTAAAACACCGTCTCTTAAATAAACTCATATTTTTCGTAATAAAACCCTAATTCATGGATCGACATTCATTACTTCAACATTGTGGAATGGGTTTACATACATTGACATTCATTTGGTCCAATATTGTGGAAATGGTTTACATACATTGACATTCATTTGGTCCAACATTGTGGAAATGGTTTACATACATGACATTAATTTGTTCAACATTGTAGAATTGGGTTTAGGTATATATACCGAATATTGTAGAACAAGTTTACATCTATCGACTTTAATTTGTTCAACATTGTAGAACAAGTTTACATGCATCATTTTGGTGAACATTCGGGAATGGTTTAAATGCAACATGAAATGCATAAGCATATGGAACATTTTTGTGAATTGTCCCCATTTTTTATATTATATTTTGTACAATTTTTGTCATCACTTTATTGCAGATATTTCAAGCGTTCACGGATACCCTCAAACAGAATATTTGCATGCAAACGATGGTGGTAAGTATTCAATGCAAAAACACTCAGTTGCCACTGTGTTAACAAAACTAAAACATGTTAATATATCCATTGGCTAAAGTGTGTCCTCGTTTGCTTAAAATATTACCACAGAATAATTCTCAACGGACTAAGAAAAGTCCTCATGAGAATTATCTGTTATTCTGTTATTTTCTTTCACGTATCCATCCTGTTGTCTTCTATGTATTTTTTGTCTGCTTTGGTATTTGTTTGGTGGTTATCTGTGGTGTATTCAATATCTATGTTCTCTGCTTCATTTTGAACTTTCACTGTGTACCGTGTTTTTTTTTTTCATTGTTTTCCTACATCATATTACACGTTTTTTAACTTATAATAACTAATTACCTACACCTGTTTGTAATGACTTCATTTTATATCTACCAATCTTGATCTTTGCCTTTGAATAATTCATTATTTTGACACCCATTTTAACTTTAAAACTGTTTTTTCATTTGAGAAAAATGTCTTTTACGTACTATATAATTAACTTCATGATCAATTCTTACTTTAAACTTCGTCGTAGCTTTTAATTATAGCACTTTTTTGAGGTATTGGTGTCACTAAAATTTTCCGGCAAGTATCCGGTAAGTTTACAAAGACGACCAATGACAATTCACGAGAATGAGGAAGAGTCATGAGAAGAAAATATACGCATGGCATGAAACTGATGGACCACTTTGAAGAGACACGTCTAGTGAAAACTCACATGAGCAATAATGACTTTCGCGTATGGTGAGTCACAAACAGAATTGGGTTAAAAGAAACTTTCGTTATTGTTACGAATGGTCCATCACGTGTGGTTACTCAACACTTAGTAATAACCATAATATGTGACTCAAATGTAAATGGGAACACACATCTTTGACTCGGCTGTAGACGATTTTTTCACAATTAGAAACTCATAAATCATACATGATTCACATCATACATAGTCTCAATCTCTGATTGTATAGTGTGTTTCCTAACAAATAGTGAGTCATGTACTAAAGTCCTTGGGAGATTCACATATTGTTATCATACTATGGCAAGAGCCACATAGATATATTTTTTAGTAGTCTTATGTAACTAATTATGTTCCTTTTAAAAAGACTTTAGTCACTTCCTTCAATACGTTTGTTTCAAGCGTGGGATTTATTATGAAAAGCAATGTCAATCAATGATGATGACGAATTTTATTCTTGGAATATTTCAATATATCTTGTTAATAAAACATACGCTGATTTTTAGTGGGTCATGTTAAGATTAGGATCTAAGGAATATGTTACTCATGAAGAAGTCCTGCCAAACTGATCCATTCTCATATCTCCACACCTCAACCAAGCGTCAATCCCACAAAATCGATCTGTTTATTATGGAAAACTAAAAACGGCTGCATTATTTAAAAAAAATGTGCGCTTTCTTCTTATTACGAAATTCTAGAAAACTCATTCATTATTTGGACAATTAGTGCTAAAAATAAATATTTTTATCTCGTGTCGAAAATACTATAAAACGCGTCATTCTGCTATTGCCAATTCGACATAATGTTATATTCTTATACCTAGTGGCAATTCGGAACACAAGGTAAGGTAATCAAAATTTTTGGCATAAATACACCTTTAAAAAATTTACAATCGAAATAACTTTGTGTCATTTACAAATTATCCAATTTACGACATAATGAACAAAACAATAAAAATGCTCAATACGAATGATGCGGATATATTTATTCTATAATCTTCCTGGTATTCAAATTTATAAAACAAACACAGGTAGATAATGTAATAAAAAAATAAAACATTGTATCAAATTCGTGACTTCCCGCTTGGTCAAAGTTTACTTGCTAATACAAACTTACTAGAAATGTTTAGTGGCAAGTCTAGTGTCGGGAAATGCATTGATTCATTTTCAAATAATGCTTGAGCGGAGGGTAGAATTCTACAATTAAACATGACGGTTTTTGGAAGATATTAGAATCTAGTCGGAGGTAACCTCATAAAGAAATACCTCTTATATGAAATCTCTTGAATGAATATGGCTTTCCGGCGAAAAGATGGCGCAATTTCTATATAACAAAATTAATTTACAAAGTGAAATGCGGGTATGTATTAAATGAAAATCACTTAGTGCCAAATCGTATAACGAGTATGCTCAGTACATTTATTCATGTGTTGGCCAGTTGTTACGTCGGCAAAGTGTCACGGCTAAAGTCCCAAATAAAAGTGTTTCGTTACAACGCCAACCAATCGTAGTCAACGTCCTTAGTTGGATTTTGGCTGATACATTTATTTATACGTACAATATCATAAGTTACGTTAGCACGCCCTCTTTTTGTTGTACCAAAATACAATGCTCCCGAATTCAAGTTGTTTACCAACATTGCACTTCTAAATTATTGTAATGCGCCACGTCTTTTTCATAAAACAGCTTTCCCTACTCTATCAGTTAAAAGTAGAATTGAGGGATGTGTTTTCCGAAGACCCGTGCTAAGGTCGTAGGTATTTTCTTCAATGAACTTCTCTTGAATTATTTGCCAACTATATTGCCTTGACGGATTCTCGCAGTCGCGTCGGTTTGATTTAGCCCCAAAACGCATCAAAATTTAAGAGCATGTCAGTAGTATACTATTAATTTCTTCTGTGTATATTTTTCCAATGATTTGAATTTCGTAGCTTGGGTTCATAATTTCCATTTGTTTTGGCCCAGGTAAAGTCCGCGCTCAGTTTCATTGAGCAGCCTCTTTTCTGAACATTTTATCGGAGCAGCCTGTTGCCAACTTTGAAGCGAAATTTTCTTTACTTTTCCCTCGTTCATTTTAATTTATTTCTTTTTGATAATTGACCATTATTTGCTTAATGCCATAAACCTAAAAATATAACAAAAAACGATCGAAATGAAATATTCGGCAACAAGTCAATCCTTAGTATAGAAATCCTAAATGATAAAATATTATTTATTACTGTAGTTTAACTAGTGTTATCTAATTGACTATACTGTTGATTATAATGTTAATATTCTTGGCTGAGATAATAATAATATACACTAGCTGCGAAATAAACTTTAAATCATCACAATAATTAAATATTATTTAAATATTACTACAGCAGCTTACAACTCTGTTATATTTGTTTAGAACTAGAGCGCTAAAATACACCTATGTGAATATAACATTGTGTTAACTATTTCAAAACTTTAAACATCATGTTATGTAAAATATACTAAAATAATTATTATTATGAAGGTATATTCTGTTTAGAAAATATAAATAAATGTATGAGAGATTCAGGGCGTGCGAAATAATAGGTATACCACAAAAATATGATAAAAAAAATCCTCCCTTCTTATTTGCTAGATCCAAGATCGAAGGATCATAGCATCTATTGTACCATTCTCACATTCAGTTAAGACCATGTTCCAGTTATCATTTAATATTTCCTGCTGCTGTCCGATTCTGTCAGACTATTTTAAGACAAGTCACTGATCATTTTAATAGTGTTCCGAAATTTCCAATCTTTAGTGTCCAGACAGTTTCCATTACGAACATGGAAAATTCTGATGTGAAATTGCCACAGCATTATATTTTATGCAGGTTTTGCAAAAAATGTCTGCCTTGCTAATTAAGGATAAGGCGAACGTGCTCGACTCGCTGTAAAAAATATTTACTTAGTTATTCTACACTTCCCCGTTAGGTTAAACCAATCTGTTTTTTGAGGATTTATTTCTCTGATCGGAAGCCATTTTCTGGCATTTTATGGATCGCTTCGATCCTCTCTCAAACAAATACTGTTCGTAGAGATGAGTCTTAATAATTTGATTTCAGTTTTTTTTTACTTCCTGTGTTACCTGTAATGAAATAATATGAAGTTCAGCGTTATTACGTTCATTTTTTCGACAAAAACATGACACGTAACGAGTTTGTTTTTGTAGCTCTATTCTTCTGAGAAAAACATGTTGAATTCCTTATAAATCTGTCATTAGTATTGATGGCAATACTTTGAACTAAATAGCAGTAACGACTTCAATAGCGAAGTTATTATATTGTCATTCTGTCAATATGATTGTCTCAATGAACAAATCCATCAAACTGCATTATAGCGAAACTAATTGCCGACATTGCCATGGGTAATTATTATTTCCTTTTTTCTTTCAATAATGGCATACGAGACAAATGATGACGTCTACATCTTTCATTCAATGTAATTGATATTATTATACCTACAATATTGATCTATGGTAATAAACATCGATACCTATTCCATTATGCTTTGAAATACAGTCAATCTTAGAATTTCAAGAGAGGTTCGTTTTGATTTCTCTCTTAATTGAAATTGTATCAGAATTGTTGGTTCCAGCTTTTTAAAGTTTTTCGAATATTTCAGTTTAATTAGTTTCAAATTAAAATTTTCATTTTCTATTTAAATTCGTTCTTTCAATTGGCTTTTACTCGAATCTGAAACAGTTGAACATCAAACAGTTCGATATTCAAATATTGACTGTATGGTAGGTCACGTGTCCGTACGAGAGACTATTACCATAAATTGAAATACAATCGTTTCAATTGATGATCTATGTAATGTAAAAATATATCATTTTTGTCAATAGTGACGAATCGGAACATAACGACTGTGTATTATTGGTACGAAGCTATAATACGCTTCCTCCAATTGTTGACCAAATGTGGTCTGATTTGAATAATCGGCAGCGTAAACTTCACATGACAATTTTTTATCCTATCGCAATTTGCGGATGATGATGTATTGGCTGATGCCTCTGAAGTACAAATTGCGTCACGAACTATTAAACTAACATTATTTAGAGATCATTGTTAATTGATTGTGGTGATTGTTGAGTTGGACATAAATTAAATCACAAAAAAAATGACAAAACGTCCAATTAGATGAATGAACCGAATCATGCCAAAATATAAACATATCCATAATTATAATAGGCATGTCAGTACAGCAAGTACCGTACAATAATGATAAGATTCATACTATAGGGATGTCGTTTGTTCGAAATTTGAATACGTTCAAACTATTCCATCATTGGCTATTGCCTGCGCCGCACCACACTATCTTTAAATGTTGGCAAAATTCAAAGACGTGCGGCGTTTTTTCATATCATTCCTGCTTCATAATTATTAGTTTCAGTTCGATCTATATTCGTTGTTTTTTTTTTTAATATATTTTGTAGCAGATATCGAAAAAACTCCATTAAAAAATAGGAAATATAATTTACATTAGCTGCGTGATTTTAAAAATAACAAAAATTGTATATTATCATACATCGATTTACGTACTTATAGAAATTAATATGAACGAATACGCGGTTGTGAAAAATATAAATGAAAAAAATCAAATAAATTATACAAAATTACTGACAAGTGAAGTTTTTATTTCAAAAACGCTTCAAAGAAAAATTATCGCCTAAGTATATGAAAATTTTTGTGTGTAGTAAAATTTCATGGTACCCTTATGCTTCAACAAATACTGAACGATATAACAACGTGACATAATATACTGAACATCTCTTAAAAAAATATTAGGTACCCGGACCTACTAAGAAGATTTATTTATTTATTTATTTATTTATTTACACATCAACGGCTAAAGCCTTTAACAATTTCTTGTTGGTACAGTGTCAAATACATAATCAAATACAAAAAAAAAACATTACTATTGCAACACAACAAATCAACAAAATATTTAGTTAATAATAATAAACAATTCATATTTCATAGAAATCTCAAAAAAATAATAATAATAAATCAATCGGCATGCATAAACAAAACATCAACTCCAAACCATCTGTGCCCAGCAAACCTTACAACAATAAATACAATAATAGTCCAATGTATTTAGATGTCCAGATGTATTTTTTTAAGAAAATACTGACCGAAGTGATACAAATGATGAAATTATAAGAAAGTTTCAGTGGATAGTGATATTTTTTCCCACACCCCTAGCCAATGTTCCCATTGGTTGGCTAAAATGTTTAATACAGCGATGTATTGGCCAACGTTACTCCTGCACACACACAATTACAGATGTACGAGTAGGTATACGATGTATAATATATTGTATTACTATCAACAACACACCAACCACGCGAATTCAGTTTTTGATCTTGCCATAGTATTCAGTATTCAGTAGTCGACAGTTGAAATTTACTCAGCTTAATATTCTAATCACAATTGTTACCTACCAACAATAATATCACTCGTATTCTAATATCAGTGTGCGTGTGTCTTTATTTCGTACGAAACATCTGCTATCGTTCCACGACACGAAATACTGAATTATTTGAAATAATCGTTCCATATTTGAATTTACCTAATTACTGGCTACGTTCGGTTGTTGACAGTTGTGTGAATTGTGTAGAATAAGATTTTGTTAATGATAATAACTGTGAATGAGTTAAATATTATGATGAAATGTAAAGAGGAAAATTGTGAAGTAGGGATGTTTCCCGGATGTGAATCTGTGATTGTTTTATCTGTGGACAAAGTGATTCTGTGCAAATGCGGCAAACTTCAGAGGTCCATTCACGAGAGAGGGTAAATACTACCATTATTTACATTCATAAGGTGCATTCCAAAATTGTTTATTTTTTTCATAACCACGATGTCACGTGGTGCATCCTGAACTTGAACCACAATCAGTTGTGTCAATTTTGTGATACATGGGTGGGTTACAAAACCGTTAACTACCCATAATATTATCTCTGTATATTTTTCATGGTTCATTACTAAAGAAGGTACATTACCAACTTGACGACACGATAGCGATAAGTTGAAATAATTTCTTAATTAGTTTAGTTTTTCTTGCACTGGGTGTGACGTACGCAGACTAACATTTGAATAAATAATCTGAAATAATAATATATCATGTACTTCTAGAAGAATCAACTCTTTTACATAATTAAAACCTCTATTATTATAAAATTTCAATAACTGTATGTACGTGTGTCTATATTTAAGTGCAAAAAGTTAAACATTAAATGAGGCAAAAAAGAAGAACCTAGCCTATATTCTTGATTTTAAGGCGATGAACCTAGATTTCTACGACCTACTACTACAAAATCCTGAAAATGCTCTCGTTTGTATAATATTCACCGGTCCGGCATTCTTTTCGATATAATGAACTACGTTGCTAGTCTTAAATGTCAACGGGCACTGGGCAGGTCATGTAGCAAGATGGAGAGAACAAACAGATGGGCACGCTTAGAGTACCTAACAAAAGTGGTATAGGACGGACCTCAGTAGGCTGATATTCCAGTCGGTCGGGTCGCGAGAAAAACGTGGATAAGCAAAGTCTGAATAAGAGAAAAGCGGAAACAGTATCCCTTTTTCAAGCCAAACCTCTCGCAAATTAGGAAGAGAAAACTAGCTTATACCTACTAGTCAATCATCACGACTGTTGTTTATTTGCTTCCATCAGGTTCATCATGCAATTCATCACTCACTATCTATTTACTCAAATAGCGCTGATCTATTTCTTGAAATGTTGATGGCTGATGTAACTTTTTTTTTAAATGCGCACGTACAGACATTCAATATAACTAATAAAAAACTAATGCTGGATTTCACCAACTTCGTAGGGAAGGAATAGCGGAGATAGGAACCACTTATTATTTTTCATACAAAATTTGTGCTAGGTGGCTTCTATATCCGCTATTCCTCACCTAAAATGTTGGTGAAATCCAGCATAAGTGTAACAAACCAAAAATAATTAATTGAATGCCCTATTATTGTGTACATATGGGGAGTAGGGACAATACTATTTCGATTCATCAATTTATTCCAGGGTTCTATTTATACAGGAAACGATAAATTGTTAATAACTTCAGGTATAACATCACAATTTTCTAATCTACTTTTGTGACGCAAATCCAAAAATATACACCGTATACAAAACCTACCAAATCAGGAAATTTTATATTCATAAAACTTACTAGTAATGCCAAGTTAATAATTGAACAGAAATATTAAAGCAATTTTGTTGAATGTCTCTATGTTTGTTATTTGTAGGTACTGCATGTATACATATATATATTAACTGCCTTTGAAAAACAGTTAAATAATGTACCTATTTGTTGAAATTTATTACTACGTCATAGCCCTTGAAAGAAGGTTGAATAAAAATGTTAATATTAATTACTATTCTTTAATTGCCGTAGTAAAACTTGTATTCATTAAAATATTCATCAATTCAATTCACTAAGTTGTAATTATATTTTCTATAGTTTGCTTACATGCATAGGTATGTAAGTACGCCTACGGTTGAATTGTTGGTTTTCAAGACTATTTCTTTTTCGGCATATACCCAATGTTATAAAGGGTAACCAGACAGAAACTCAAGTGACAAAATCTCAACTGTCAAAAGGGTAACCTACTATTGACAGAATCGCAACTCATCGCCGGAAAACCTGTTGCCGCTAATTTCAATATTGTTGGGTTAGGTTCGTTAGGTTGTTTTTTTTACACACACAAAAAAAAAACAACGGCATCAGATTTCCCGGTGTTGAGTTGCGATTCTGTCAATAGTAGGTTACCCTTTTGACATGTGAGATTTTGTCACTTGAGATTTTGACATGGAACCGTTATAAAGACAAGATTACCGCAATAAGAAATTGAAATTAATAGTTTCGGACCGTAAAGATTTTTTCGTAATTAGAAACCACGGACTTGAGTGAATTAAATAGTGCAAGCCAAGCAACGACACGATCCCATAGAATAATATACGTGAGTTAATTTATCGCAGACAGCCTGTTTTCATATCTGAAATGTTGACATAAATTTATAACAATAACATTTAGTAATAATTACATAGTAGATTCTGCTGTCACTGGAGACGTTATAAGACTTTTGATAATTGTGTCGGGAAATCTTGAAGAGTTAATACTGGGAGCAAACATTTGTATGATATGTTATCAAGAAAATATGAAATTCATTATTCTAGATATTAATTACCATACCAAGAAAGATAGAGAAAAATTTGCTACCTGCAGATATTACGTAGACTTGGATAAATCATACGTGTACATTTTATTTATGATAACGGTTAAACACAGCTTCTCTTACGTGCACCGAACGTACCTAATTCATTTCTGATTTAAATAACAAGAAATTGCAAACACATATTACAATTATATGTAAAATTCAGAATACGAAAAGCCTTTTTCCAAACCAAAGACTTACTACCAGTTTTTTGTTTCGTTTTTGACCTTAACCAAATGTAGTATGAAATAGAAAGTATGTACATACCAGTGGCGAAGGGTGGATTTCTGCAGAAGGGAAGCCGGTGCAAAATTTCTTATAGGATTACGCCAGATTAGAGACTATTATACCTATATTTTTTCCAAAAGGTAACTTGATGGGAATCGTGTTCTTAGGTAGCTTTGCGCCTGGACTACATACTTACTTCTAAATTCTTCAGTAGTTCTAACTTCTACGGTAATGTTCGAGAGACAGAAGATATTTTCCATTGTGCAACTTTTTTATGGTTTGAGTCAGTTAATCCTTTCTCCCGTATTTTGGTATTCTCTCAATAAACCGTTAATAAAAAAATCTAAGTAGAATCTTGAACTTTGGTAGGTAAAATGATTGCTTCGAATAAAAATTCAAAAGAGAAACAAGGCTGTGTAAGATAAGAAAAGATTAGGATATGGAATAAATTTAATTATAGTAGAATGGGCTGTATAGTCCGCACAATTTCTTCAAAGGATAAAGGAAAGGAACATCTGGTTTCGCCGAGCGTACTATTTTCTACCTACTCATAATCCAATCTGATTTTATCTATATTCACATTATCGTGCCCAAATCATTTGCGTCATTCATATAAGTACCTCTAGATACATTAACATGATAATTGCACCCACTATTTGATGGATTGTTTTTTTTTTTAATAAAACTCTGTCGCGGAATCGTTAGTTCAATAACCGGTATTTGACATGCACTCGCTGCTGAACCTAATATCTACTTTTTTCAATAAAAAAAACTAGATATTGTAATATTATCTCTGACTTCAGATTGAAGCAGCTATCTATTAATTGCATGGCCCAAATGACTGATTGTTGTCGGGATCATTACTGCCATAATTTTTTTTGAAATGAGTTCTTCGATGCACCCATTAAATATTGACATTGCGTTCTATCTAAACCGACCCACACTCAAACTCCACCCAAACGACTATAACGTAATTGCGGTTAAAGTCCAAAATATCAATTTAGAATATTTAAATAGTTAGAGAAATGACTCTCCTACGCAAATCTCGACAAAAATATCATTTGCTGTTCTTAATATTCACTGTTATTTATTTACTTAACGTTTTTCACGTAGTGACGTTCTATTCTGGTTCCATTGCATATACTCGTATTGTAGTTTTTGTATTGAAAATATGTCTTCCAATACAACAACATAGTTCGATGACAATATGATGGCTACGTACAGAATATTCACGCCTACTAATTATTATTTGTCCTTTTCACCTCTACTTGGTGACTTTCAGCAGGGTAAATTAGAAATTGATCTTCTTGATGTAATAGAAATTTATAATCCCTAAGCGTAAAGGTGAAAAATTACTGACACATTTTAAACATCCAAAATTGACGTAAAGGGCATGAGTTTTCATTTGGCATTAACTTAAGAATAGTAATTTATTTAGTTCTCAGCTCCTGTCCCCATTTCTTTCAATACAAAAATCTTAATCACAATATCAAAAGTGGGTGTAGACACAAATGCCGGCGAAAATATAAACAAAATATATTTTTTCTTCAATACTAAATTTATCTCTCCACTAGATGATCTCTTATTTTGTCCTGTCCTTGTAGTTCTATAAATAATGATTCGCTTTTTCACACGGGTAATTACCGACGGTGGAATGTTCACTTGTCCCATTGGCGAATTGTAATTATTATGTAGACATTTTTATTTTACAGCTTCTGTCTAAAAAACGAGTATTGAAGTTTCTTTATAATTCTACCGCAGATTTTATTTTCAATGTCTTTTGTTGTGTAATATTATTTTAGTATTTTTCTTCATAAGTTAATTTATTACCCACCCAGCAACATCCCCAGTTCTTTTGCCGTCATAAATCTCGAAAATTTATCTTCGGGTCTACACTTGCTTCCCGTTTTTCTAAAATTATTGACAGGATATTTTCTGTCTAATTGTTTCTAGACTTTGCGTTACTTCCAAAAATTGTCTTCCTTTTTAGATATGGTAACACTTTTATTTACAATTTTATAAATCGTTTTCCATTTTTTCGTTTATGTTGAATTTTTCAGTTTTGGGTTCAGAATTCTCTTTAAAATTTCAACAATCGGATGTGGAAAAATCTCGATGAGTGATAGATCTATTATTAAAAAGATCACCCATGAAAAGAAACACAATATAAATTGTCTTTTGAACATCGGCCAAAGCAATGCATGTAATGATATTACATTATGTTTTATTGGTTGTAGAATAATACTATCTGAAAATAAACAGCTTTACGTTTATTTCTCGTATGACACTATAATATTTAAATGATTTATTTATGGATCATTAATTGTGTTTGATGTGTCAGCAAACTGAAGAGAATGGATCGCATTATATATGAATGGATCAATCTATTTGTTCTATTATTGTTACAATATTTGGCAAATATCTGCAGTGGGGCAGATAGTTAGTTCTAAAAAGTGGTAGTTATCTAAATCGACCCTATTTTAACAGTTCTTTCTTGAGTTGAGTTCTGCTTCCATCAGAATGCTCTAAGTTATCACGTCCTTGGCCAATATTTTGGTGGAAATGATTCTTAACCATAATTAGTTTTATTTTACCTTAACAGCTTCACAAATTTAGTTGTTCTACCTATATGTTGACGCTGTTTTTTTTTAGTTTTCTTTTATTGGATAATTCAATATTATGCATAAGATTTCATTCGAGGAGGATTTCATTTCTATTCGTATCGTATTTTGTATCTTTTTTATTTTCTTTAGGAATTTCTCAAGATCACGGTCATGGTAGAATCTGATTGATATTATTGTTGCGTATAATACAATATAATTAAGGTGATTCGTGTTATGTTTGTAAAACATTCACGTGACTGTATCACAATCGCATTATGACGAAACGGACTTGGCGTTCGTCCCATTAGCGTGTACGTTCTACGTATTTTAACGAAATTCATAAGGAATACTATAATGTTTTTAATACAAAGTAGTATAGAGTAACATGTGTAAAAAATGTTGTATATAGTATTTTCTAAACAACGTCACAATCTTGAGAAAAATCATGTGTCGTGTTAGAAATTTCGAATATCGTTAACGCTATTTTTGACACTTGTGTTGAATGTTCAGGCATTTTACATTATACGCATTATGGCGTATTTAAAACCACGTGTGATGACGTTTTAAATATGCAACTTTGTTGAGATACTCAGTAAATTACCGAACTACGCGCATTCGGTTAATTATCCGCGCGTGAAAAACGCACTAAGTGAAAAGTTAGTTACCCGTCAAAACAAGACCTCAAGATGAATGAAAGAACGGGTATATTTTTCTGAACCATTGAATGTGCGTGATGAGTTGTCGAATTGAAAATGATGAATATGTTGTTAAAACCGGGGAATTTAGAGTAGAGTTTTGATGATTTTTGTTCTCTTGAACAAGTTGGTAAAGGAAATTTGCGAAAGTGTAAAATCGACCGTAAGTTTGTTTTACTGTTCTACATGCTTTGATATTTTAAACCGGCGAAGTGACGAAGACGAATCGACTTGAAACATTGACTTACACATTGACATTTATTTGGACACTATTTACTAAAGACTTTTACTATGTAATATACCCTACCTGTTTTAAACTTATTGGTAGATACTATCATAAGGTGTGTTTAAAGATAAAAACATCTAAAAAAACTATTATATCTACTGAAGAGTATGCATACTGACATTTCAAAAATTTATAGAAACGGCGAGACCTTATATCTCGACAACCGTTACTGAATATGCTTTGCAACAAAATAGGATAGATGCATTGGACATTTATCTAGGGAATACCCGTAAAAGATTTTTTATATCTTGTATAGATTTCTCAAAAAAATATATTAAAAACACATCTGTTCTTTTTTCCGAAAGACGGAAACTCGTTTCCCGAAAGTCGCGGAGAATTTTATTTCTTTATACTGATAATATGCATTAAAATCTAGGGAATAACCGTAAAAGTTTTTTGATAGACGCAAAATTAAACCCAAAAAATGGAAAAAACGCTATTTTTACCATTTTTCATGCGATTGTTCACGCGATTTTGAACCTTAATGCCGTGGGAAATGACTGTGACGTCATTCCTGGTGCCAAGCCCTTAATCTCAACATGTTTCAGTAGATTGACTACATTTGAAGCCTAAACCCTGAGATAAACGTGTCACAAAAAAGCATGCTGTATAGTATGTTAGGTACTCGGCCACATGAGCTCTTATAGGTATACATTCTAGCCACTCAGTTAACAAGTAGTTAGTACATACAGTATAGCACATAATAAAAATTAGATATTGATAATTTATTACATGTAGACTTACGACTCAATTATATAAAATTAAAGCATGTACCAGTGTAACACTGAGGTCAATTAATGTTGACAGTGTATGAATCAATAAATATATTCATTTCATCAATAAGTTCGATCAGAAAGCAAAACAATACAAACAATAAACGCACTATCATTTTCTAATAATAGTATATAAACCTACGTGATGTTTTACACACTGTATGCACACCGAAACATTACAATAAGTTCGAAATATATAAAACAGGGTGTTTTCTTAAAAATTATTGAAAAAATGTTTGCTAAGTGTGCAGGGCCGGATTTGACAAAAGGCCGAGTAGGCCGGGGACTATGGGGGGGGGGGGGTAATGTAAATCCGGCCCTGTAAGCGTGTTGTCAAAAGTTAACCGTTTTGGTGTTAAAGCTATCTGAAATACGAATTACTGAATTTTTATTCACAGGGTTTTTAATGATAACTGTGTCGAAAATTACTGACTCATTTTTTTTAAATTCAAAGGTAAGTTATATACAAATACCTCTTCAAGGCTTCATTCTGCAAGAAGAGATTCGTTGTAGATGTTTGTCTTTTTCACTTTTTTCAGGATAGTCGGTTTATTGTGTTCTTTGTGATTTGATTAATATGTATTAACAATAAATATTGACTATAGATAAATAGATATTATCCATCTTGATCGAAATAACTCGAAAATGTACCCTACAAATCAATGACTAGCTTCTACGATATCAATCAAATTGTGCCGTCAGTAAAAAAGTTGATTGTAATCATTTTTAATAATTTTAATAAAAACGTTGTTTTTTACGAGTTCTTCAAATATATATGTAGTAGGTAAGATACCTACCTGTAGTACCTATCTAACTACTCTAAAATACAGTCCGCCAAAAAAGAGATTTTATGTGCTGGCAACAATGCCATTTCTATTCAAATTCTACAAGTGATTGCAAAAAGCTATACGCAGCGCCCTCATCAATAAGAGTATCTTCTTTGATAGACTAATATTAGTGGATCCACAAAAGATAGAACTAATAATTAGTACATCCACAAATCATTAAAATGCATAATTTTATTCATCCCAGTGTTAATTGTTATTGTTTGTGTCAAGATGGATAAGTCTGAACAGTTGCATAATAATTATTGAACGACACGTACAATATTTATGAAGCAGTTGCTAACAGAATAAGTTATTGAAATTCAAGATGGCGTCGTGCAGAGAATAACAGCTGATTATGACAGCTGCAATACAAACCATAAAATTACTATGTGCATAAGTAGAACAATACAAAACATGCATAATATAATTTATTAATATGAAAACATCGCACGGTTAGGTACAATAATATTATTATTATAATATACCACCTGCAACGTCTTTAATGAACTAAGTATGCATAAAACTACATATAAGTAATGATAAAATAGTAAACTACTTTACCGACTGATTGTCTATTATACTGACTGCTTGGTAAGCTGAAGTATAATTGTAATGGATATAGTAATTTGCAATCATTTAAAGTGTGCATTAAAATGAATAACATTATTATATGTACTTATTGGAGATCTGAATAATTTATTGTTACGCGTATTGAATGCGTCTGTTTATAAATATGCGTCTATGTTATGCATTTATCTTGTTGCATGAAGAAATAATTGTGCAAATACTATTACATAAAATTACGATTGAGCGCTTTGTTCTAATTAATTTTTGATTGTGTTTTTTTCTTCATTCTTATGTCAATATTATTCTCAAATGACGTTGGCTGTAAAGTCATTTGTCAAAGAAGATATTTGTATAATATAATTCGATACCTATAGTGGTATCTGGTGGTAAATTTGGGAACTAAAAACTCTATAGTAAAAATAAGTTACGTCACAGCTTTCTTCCCAAAAATTGGCGACACTGGTGCTGCTCACTTAGTAAAGCCATCGCGATTTTAATCATAAACAAAGAAAAATTGTGAAAATATTGGTCAGTAGGAATCAAACCGAAAAAGGTCAAAAGTTACACAGAAGTATTATAAGCCCAAATTGTGAGAAGATTTTGGGGAATTGTAAATAAATGAAATTGTGCTATATTATTTAATACGAAATATTAAACTATGTTTATTATCATTTATTTTAAATATAATTACCATTTATTTTAAATATTTATCGCAGAATATATGGACTTTAATTCGTTGAGAATTCATATCTATGTGGTCGGTTTGTGCGGTCTCGTATCTATGGGTTTTTTCAGCAACCACGAAATATGCTAGATAATGAAATCACTTAGTTTCGAAATAATTTATTAAAAGTTCACTTTTACACAATTTATAAGCCTTTTGTTTGGGTTTGTGTATAAATTCTTCAAAGAAAAATATTTTGTTTTTATATAAACTATACTGATTTTTGTTTTAAAATATGCGTTTACACTTTTAATAACACAAAACACATTGTGTGGCAGGCGGCTAATAATATTGCCAACAGGCGATTGAAAGAATTCGATCAAAGATTAATTGGCCTTGCATATTTTATTCTGTTTGGTGACCTCCCCCAAACAATACAGTAATTATTTTGTCGGTACAGAATTAATAGACTATAGATGATGTTACGCGGATTGTCAATGTCATTTTTATTTTGACAAATCAATTTATTTAATAAACTGAAATTGACATCGGTGGTTGTGGATTTGAATCTTCATTTGAAACTATTTTTTTACGATAGTTGAAAAGTAAAAATTGCCTTTTGGGAGCAAAATCTTCTCGATTAATGTGTACAAGGGTTGGTTGGGAAAATAGTCACTCAGCAATAAACTAACCATTTTATCAATTATTTTATCTCAAATAACAAAGTTCATTATATTTTTATAACCTGGTACGATTTTATGTGAAAAAAGAAACACCTAAATAATGGATACATTTTTGTCTAAACATCCAAACATGGCAGTTTCTACCTGAATTTAAAAAATACAATCATATTATCTGCTATACTAAAAATACCTACTAAGATCACTATACCTTGGCAAAATACAGTGAGCCTTCTGTTTAATAGAAACATATAAGGCTACGCTTATAGTTGCTAAGCTCTATCTACATCACCAGCTGGATGGCAACAACGAAATATACCTAAACCTATACATATTTTTTTATTTAGACTAGGTTTGAGTTCAGTAACCTCGCATGTAATAGAAAAGGAGATGTTTTGTATCCTTCTAACCTTTTGTAGATTCATAAATACTAACAACCTTTTTTTTGCTTTTTTGCCGGTTCAAAACTAATAATATGTAATAATAATAAAAATAATAATAATGGGCTGATAGACAGGTGGCTTTGCACAATACATTCCGAATAATCCGAACCATTTTTTTTTTAAAGAAAAGGATCTGGGCTTGCATGCACAAACCCAAATACTTTCCTGCACACCTTGCACTAGGCTAAAAGCCTGTATCGCAAAGTGTGGAATACATCGCCAGCGCCGGGGTTTGAACCTGGCACCTCCCGCTTGAGAGACTGCCGCCCCAACCAACTGCGCCAACCATGTACTCCAAACCAACACTACGTTCATAATATGAAAAAGTCAAACAATTTGAAGAAACTCAAACAAAACCCCAAGCAGATCCTTAGAAAAATCACTGGTCCTTTTCAATACTTTTCCAGATTATGTATTTCAATTTATTTCCTTCCATAACACTTGTCTCTCCGTTACTGCGAATTCTTGGTTGTCTAAATTTTATTCGTCTCCAATAAACTTATTGTTTTTAATTTCCTATTCCGATCTATTTCCATTTTCTTATTCACGATTTACACTTTACAATTCCCTTTGCACTTTCCTTTCTGGAAACATGACTTGTCTACTGCCATTTCTGTTCTTACTGTCGATGACTTCGATAACTTTATTAGTTTATCTTAGGCTCTCGCTACTAATTTTCCCAAATGTAGTTCATCTTCATTGTATCCCATCATAAGTTTTTTGTTGTACTGATCACTATAGAGGAACGAGACTTATTATCCTTTACCATCCGCAAAAAATACGCTTATGAAATCAAACCAAAGTATCTAGCTGGATATACTATGTAACTCAAGGATTGGTCAACAGAAAATCGATTCTCCAATGATCGAATAATTGATATAAACAGGAAAGGCTGGTAAATTTTTGATGATGAGTCAGGTCATAACAATGAAGTTCAATAAAGCAGCAATACTGCCGAAGCATACCTGGGAAGGTAACCAGTAACCACGGTCTATGTGATTATTTGTAGTATTTGATTTGTATGATAATACAAAGCGATTATATCAGATACATGACATTGAATTCTACATCTATAATAATAGTGAATACGCACATAATGTAGCATTACATAATTTTATGCCAATTATTACATAATGAATATGTTATGGCAAGAATTAATGCCGATCCATTGGTATTTTCTAATGAATATCCTGAGAAAAATTATAGTATGGAATAAATTAAAAGAAATTAACACATTAATCGGAATTTGATTGTAATTTATACGATTTATTTATCGAAATTGTATCCAGGTGACATAGACTTCGTTCAAGCTGTCCGGTGACAATATGAATAGATACAGTAGGTGACATTCAATATATACTTTTAAATACAAAGTTGAATTTTATACCCGAAAAAACTTTGAGGAAGGAAGGCAATTTTGAGATAGAAAAGGCTAAAAACTAAGAATCCATTATTATCTCTTCTTTTGCATTTTCTAACTCTTATTTTTGTAATGAACTGTTCGCCAATCAACTCTTGCTGAGGACATATTTCATCTTAATTCTTAGCAGATTGATTAAACAATGGACGTTTCTCGTGAAGAAATAGTGATCACTTAGGCCAGTTTCCTGGTCGCAAGTTAATGTACATATTTGATAATATCAATTGAGAGATATGTATTTAGATTGATAATCCTTAATCCTAAAATATGCTAGTTTCCAAACTTATAAAATATCGTCTTTTAATGTTCTACGAAAAACAGCATCCAATGCATCCCGTCCGGATAACAAGTTTTTACTGGGTGATATTTTTTTGCTATAGAAATTTCATTTAAAGAAAAAAAACTGGATCCATTCGTGTTTAAAGTAAGTTGCGTGTTTGAAGGTCTGGTCCTTTGTTAAATCAGGGGATAAGGGATTCCATCTGATTCCAGGAAATGTGAAAGACACCCGAGTGAAACCAAGTGACGCGGCGGCTGTGGGACGCTCAGGGGCAATGGCCTCGGGTTTAGTTTCTCTTTTATAATGCGCTTCCCCTATGTACAATTATTTGTTTGGTGGGATATTTTTTTACTTTAAATATTGTGTTATATATAAATTATTTGGTAACATAAATCAAGTTTGTAACGTCTATTTACTTGATATATTGGTACCCGGTTGCAGCATTACAAATATATTGGCGTGGCAACAGACTTAAGATAGATGCACACTACATATAATATGCCAAAGTATTATCATATTGCTTGTCTTCTAAGGGATCACATAAGTTATTATTCTTACCTTGTTCAGCTTTTTCTTACTAAACATTCTTTGAGTCTGCAGCATTGGACAAAGGCTTTTTGTTTGAACCTCTGCTATTTCCACCTTAGGTTTGAATTTGATACACTTTTTGATGTCTTCGGATAAGGCACCCGGTACCGGTCCAAAATTGTTACGTTAAATGTAAAAGAAATGTCTAAAAACGAAAGAGTCGAATATAAATCCGGGCCATATCTTAGATTTCTATCATACTACTAGTTAGGTACTATCTTCAACAATTTATGATGACGGAAATTGTCTTTTTTAATCTTCCACTGTGACTTTGGACTGATCCATCAGCATTTCAACTGATATTAAGAAAATTTTATTGTAGATATGTCTGCTGCCCTAATTCCAATTTATATTCTGTACGTCTTTCTCGGAAATAGGTGAAAATAAGATGTAATTATTCTTGCCCTATATCATCAATAGGTTTGTTGACCGCCTTTCTTCAGTTGCTATTAATAGAACCCGGAACAAAAACAGTTCCTTCTTATGTATAGTAGAACACATAGCAATAACAATAATGTTTATAGAAATATAAACAGTTCACCATTAAAATATCAACAGCAAAGGATTACTTTACAACAGACAAACTTTCAATGGCTTAATATAGAAAGAAGTACTTACAAGTCGATCTGACCTTATTATAGGTTTGACCTACTTCTCCAACATCTGTTTCTTTTCTTTGTGGTGCTGTTGAATGTTGATAAATGCATGTAGTTACATACGATAAGGTTGCCAACATAAAAATATAATGAATAAACTCAAAAAATACAAAAAGCCCCTCACAATATGGTCTTCGAATGAAGACTCAAACTTTCTAGTCGGTTCCAGTAGAAAAAATACATGTAAATTTTTATATCGTCTCTCGCATTATTGTATATCTAGTATAATAATTTAAAGGTTATATTGAGTCAAACTTGGCAGCGATTGATCCCTAAAAAATAATTTTAAGATTTCTAAGTTAATAATCTCTGTTTCGTAGTATTTCTTTAGATTTACAAGAGATCTATTAGTTAATTTTTACTGACAGATTTAACGTACGTTTTACTTATACTGTATAATTTGATTTTCATGAGAGTAGTTGTAATTAATATATTTTTGATTGATGGAAACTCTCATTATTCCAAAATAAATTAATTCAATTATGTGTTATAATAATGTAATTTTAATTCGTTTTCAATTGTCATTAACTATTCATAGTCATTATTAGTAATACTTTAGACAGAGACTGACAATGACAATGCCAAAATTTAAATGAAGTTGAAGCAACTAAACTTGTCTGTCGTGAAAATCAATGAAATTTATTAGGTACGATTTTATTTCTTCAAAAGTACAAATCCATCCATGACGAAATGCTATGAAATGATGTCTGGGGCAGGTTACAGTAATCCTGTGATTTTGCTCATTAATTCCCAATAAGAAAGCCGTATCTGCATTTGATTTGAAAAAATAAGGAATTGTTTATTGACTGTTTTCGTTCTTCTTGATTTTTCGAGTTTAATCATTTGGGATAGTAAGATAATGCCAATACTTACAAAGACCTAGTTTAGCATTTTATTGCTTATAACTTCAAAACTATCAACTTTTTGTAAGTTATTTTCCTATCACAATTGCGTAAGTACATAAAATTTCCTATAAACGTGTCTAAAAAAGTTTTCTTCTAAAATAAGTAGCAGTGGAGTTGTCAAGCGGCAATCCCCACAAAACTGGTCCATTTTTCGTACTTTTAATAGTGATTTTCGAAAACGTAATATGTATTTTCGTTTTCTTCTAGTTTCTCACAATCTTACATAACTAAAAATATTACACAGACAACTATTATATAAAGTTTGAAGGTTAATTTATTTGAGTGTGTATTATTATTGTTTACTGAAGTCTGCTCTCGTCTTGTCAATAATGAATTTCATTTTACTTGTATCTAACATCTAACGTAAATCTTTTATATAAACTGCTGCCAATCTCCAGCCTGTGTCAAGGATTTTTGTTCGGTTTTCTAAAATCGAGTAATTTTAATATTTTTTTAGCGTTAGGGTCGACACATGCTGCTGTTTTTAAATTTATTTTAAGTTTCTGTATATTGGGACGACTTGAAATTTTGGTAAATAGTGCTATCCAGTTTCTGCTTCTATCAATTGTGGTTTATTCATATTCTATTTGGAATTGGGAATTTTTGGAACGATTGTAGTAGTTTACAGAAAATTTCGCAAATTTAACAGGAAACAACAGTAAAATTGAGTTGGAAATATTCAAAAAATGCCTTAATTAGTAATTTAGAAATAAACTGTATATTGACATTGAACGTACCTACAATTTAGTGCCCTATTTTTTTTATTGGTTCGGTGACTAAAATAATCAAGTCATTCCGTCGGACAAAAAATAATTGACAGCATCATCAAAAATCATGATAACTTTTGCGGTAGGTATACTAGTTTCACCTATAAATTTCCAGTTTCGAAAATTCAGCATGATTGTAGCACATTTTATAGTTCATTTAATAATCACCCCTGTTACCAAAGAGTTGGTCTCCAAGGTATTCTGTCCTTCAGTTATTTTCTCATCCTAAAGATCTGCCTTGCCAACAGCAGTTGTCACTTCTGTGTATCGTTTCATTCTCTCTTTCTTCACAATATCGTTCTCTCTGTCTGACCTCCATCCCAATGCTGTCTGATCTGCTTCAAAGACTCCTCTCCACTTCTGTTACGGAGATCGTCTCGAAATAGAACAGCTGCTGATTTTAAATGCTCTCGTCTCGTTTTAACATTTGCCAATAATAAACGGGGAACCTATTCCTATTCTGATTTATTTTCATTACTTGGACTAAATTATAGGGCACCAAATAGAACTTGGAGAGAACTCATTATAATTTCTGTCTATCTATATATTCCCTCACGCCGAGTTCCTTTCAGAGATGGCAGACAAGACATAACGCCGGAATTCCCTATTATTATTTTTAATCCATTTCATATGAACTCTTTTTTGACTGACATGTTTCTTTTTGGTCATCCTGTCACCATTAATTCTCTTAGCATGTTCAAATCATCTATGTTTATTCACTTTCATTATGTATCAAATGCACTCTACTAATTACACCCTATACTGATTTCGCAACTGTTACGCGCTTCGTATCCACTTACGGCAAAGTTTTTTTTGTTGCACAGAGTGTAATACTTAAGGGTTTAAAAAGCTTTTAGTCGCATGAAATATAAGTGCAAAATGTACTCCAGTACACAGTGGTCAAAAACCGAGCATAATACTAATTGACAACGATTTTACGTATATCCATTGGATTCGGTGTTCCAACACAATGATTCCAAATGCAATCCAAGATTAGGCAAAATAAGAAATTTGTTGGATTTAAAACATCTTAAGTATTTGTATTTTTGTCAAAGTCCAACAACGTAAAAATCATTGAACTTTTACAGTTTCATCAATTTAATTAATATTATACGTGCTAAAAAATGACACTTTTTTACGTAAAACGTAGATTCACAAAAAATATGCATTATGCATACGAACATTTGAGGTCATCGTTTAATATTACTAAATAATTACGATTTTTTTCCCTGCTATTATAGTATAGTTGTTTATGGCTTAGTATATTATAATGGGGTCATTTCTGCAACAATTGAAAAAATACGTTTTTTTCTCCAATTATTTCACAGCAAAATAAATTTAAAACACACTTAGGTATATTAGTGGTCATAGAATTGGACTTAGCGTCTTGCAGTTTTAGTTAGTTGAATCATTTCTCTACAAGTTTATGTATTAATTAATTGTTAATATAAACTGAGAGATTTTAAACCACAATTTCCAGTAGTCACATTGTTACTACCTCAGCAAATATTAGTCATTATTATTGTAGTAGAGATTAAGGTCATTCTTGCGAATGGGTATGAGAGAGAATGATATAATATTATGTGTTCTGTCATGATGTCTCTAATAATTAATTTTATTAACAATTCCATGAATTATGGACGCCATTGCAGTAGCAGTTAATTTACAATATTATATTTAATTGCATGATTCCTCTGTGTATTAATGCTACTGCTGCACTCATCAGTCATCATATGTACGATGAATTGAGGATACTGCTAAAGTCTACACTTTAATTGAAAATAATAACTCATGCTCTTCGTACCTACAATAATAATTACATTCACATACAAATAATTGTAAAATGCTCGATGAAATAAGTACATTATGTTTTCTAGAAATATTTAAAGTCAAATGTTATTTGGTGTCAAAATTCAAATCATTCAAAATTTACCGCAATGTAGATTCTGGGAAACAAGAATTAAAAACGTCTAACATAGGTACCATAAAATTGTATAGAAATTTCCAAAACAAAACAGTCTAATCAAATTAAAAGATCTGAATTGGAATTGAATCCGTAGTTATTCAGGAATTCAGGGATTCCAAAACTACTGGCTTTCAAGTTTAAACAATAAACAAGTATGAGGTATTTAAAAACCCCTTTAAATGTTTAGTCTCTGGAAGACAGCTAGTTTTGCACTTTGCTCTCTACTTGTTTTTTTATCAAATTTCTTCTGCTTTCGTCTAAAATTGTATTGAAAATTCTCCTGTGGTTTTGAACTTTCTTGAATACTTCCAACAGATTTTACAGTACTTGATTTTCAAGTTTCATTTCAAATTAGTTTACATTTTGTCTAATTTCTTAGTCTACGTGAACCGCAATCACCAATGTATAATTACTTTCTGTTTCTATATTATCTGTTAAATTGTTTATTAAAATAATGTGTATTGTTATTGTTTTATTTATGTTTTATTTTGTTATGTGTTCCTTATACTACCTATACATATGTTATTTATTTCAATCAGTCACCGTCTCGTCCATACTGTTATACTTCTTGATCTTATTGGTTAGTCTGGCACCGCAACTTTCTAGCACCTCGTATCACTTTTATCGTTACATCATGCTGGATATTTTTTGACGTTCAACTATATTATTCAGTTTATATAGGTCAAATAACCTGTATAATTGAAAATATAAATAGGGATTCCCACTATATCACCTTGGTCTCTGCCTCTACGATGAGGTAATACCGCCTGCCCGTTAGACCTCGCCGTGTGA
Source organism: Ceraclea dissimilis (assembly GCA_963576895.1). Classification (NCBI taxonomy): domain Eukaryota; kingdom Metazoa; phylum Arthropoda; class Insecta; order Trichoptera; family Leptoceridae; genus Ceraclea; species Ceraclea dissimilis. The sequence continues at coordinate 4,201,916 of OY756370.1, read as the reverse complement.
CACGGTGACGGGACCGAGGATGTGTACTTTTATAATTTTACATAATTTGTTAACGTTAGGTTCTTTCCAGCGATTGTGACGTTTTTTTTTATAATTCTACGTATAACGTTTGTCATGCATGATAATATTATTTTATTATTATAAAATAATAACAATATAGAGTGCGGAGGGGAGGGGATCTCAGAACGACGGTTTCCCCCTTACGCCGCCACTCTACTCCGCGTGACGTCGCGTATGATGAAGCTATAAGAGGCCGCGTCGCCTGGCGCCGTCAACCAGACGCATGGAGTACTCAGTTGAGGTTGTTTGGCACGAGCACCGGCTTTGCTAGGCACCTGCCGCCTTTTACTAAACTATTATTCTAGTCAGTTTTACGGAGTTTCCTTCACTCGCGTAAACCGAAGTTTGAATCGTTGTTTCGCGCGATTCAGAACGTTCACCGATTTAAAGAAAGTGATATGTGCAATATATAAAGAACTTATATATTGTTTACAAATTATAATTGTGATATAATAATAGTTTAATTAAGTATTTAATAAAGACACGAAACAAGTGCAGTTTTGAACCTGTTCCTATCCGTTATTACGGAACATTGAGTGATATAGACAAAGGTGCTAGTTAGTTTAAAAAGTGTTAATAAAAGAAACTGTGAAACTAACCCTGCACATAATAACCCGCCGCACGTTTCTTAAGGATATTTATTAAAGAAACGTTTACTGACTGATTGAAATAATTCCAAGCATTTAGTAAAATATAAGACTTAAGTTAAGATGGTTGGAAGCAACGGTACTATGATGGCTATTCGTATTGTCCGCAGTAAGCTCCGCAAGAGGGAAGAGCATTCCAACAGTGTTCACCCAGCTGATGTAGTCCTCCAGGCCCCGGCAGTGACGGCGACACAGCCTCCAGCCACGGAACCTGTGGCGTACAGGCAGCAACCTCTTTGGCAGTTCCCGCCACCCTTGCCACCTCCATATGTGTACAACAATGATCAGGTAAATATAACAATCTTACTTTTTTAATTTTCATTCATAGCCGTATATGTAGCTTAAAATGGAACAGCCTCAGAGATCACAACTTTTCCGGTAGAAATGGGCACTAAATAGGTAATTGGTAAAAACTGACAGACAACCAGTTGGGCTCGTATTTCAATACCAGTAGTATCGAGGAAGTTGATTTGCCTTTTTATGAAGTTCAACTTTGTTACCAAGCATTTTTTTTATAAGTACGTGTTTAATTATAATATATTCAATATGAATGTTACGTATCTATCCACTTTGTCACGGACAAACTATCGGTTATGTTATCAATAAAATTTATAGTCGGTTACACTCACGGTCGCAATGTTTCCACATAATCATAATAAATAATAAAATTACCATGTGTATGGTTTATGGTTAGATAAGAACTGTTACAATACATAAATATTAATAAACTGTAGAGGCATAAAGTATTGAACATAATGTAATTAAAAGAAAAAACTGTACGTCCAATAATAAAAACGGTCGTCGAGTAACGGTTGTATGTCGTGACCGCAATATTAAAAAGTCAACTTTATTTCCTGTTAGACCAAATTTTGCAAGTGCAATTACAATACCTCCATCACCATTGTTCGTTGTCGTTGTATTCGCAAAGACTCGGTAACGTGATTTCACTTTTAACCCAACTTTCAAATATACTTTTTTATAATTTTAAATACATTATCCTCTCTCTTTGTTTTGCGTAACGTATTATGGAAACGTTTAATTTGCAATGTGTTAAACAGTATTTGCATAAACGTAACTAAGTACTATAATGGCATTGTTGTTGGTATTGCTAAGATCGCTTTCCATTTTACAAGATATTCAAGGTTAGACATCAACTGTGTAATTTGCCTTGGCTTAAATATCGTTTATATCATTTATTTCTTCACAAATTGTCAATTCTACCTTTTCAAATTTTATCAGTATCGTTTAAATTTAAATTGGGTCGTGTGAAATAAGTATATCCATGATTTTGAGGACATGGTAACGATATACTATATTCTATTTGCGGTTCATGTTTGACACACAAACGGCGATGTCACATTGAATGAAATGTAGGTGAATGCAACAATAATATAGCTACATGGTATATCTTCAATGACTTCCATAACATGATGTTGTTTCGAAACAAAATATAAATAACACACCATCTGCATAGTAAAGTTATGTATGAAAAGTTTAATTTACATACTACGACGATGCAGTCAATTAAAACGGTAAATCTTGTACGTTGTATCTTACAACTTTGTATGAGTTCGGTTCAGTGCAAACTATCTAAAAAATACAACACATTGAATCGAGTCGTATAATGGTTAATGAGTCTTTCGGGGAACCCGCTTCTTTGGTAGCAAGCAGTTGGTACTCTGACAGTTTATTGTACTCACACACTGCATGTTCATTGACACCATCCCAACATTCTATGAGAAAACAAGTACCAGAGTACGTTGTGTGAGAAAAAAGGGTTGCACTGTATAACCAGGACGTTGAACTTTTAGGGCACGTGCATAACTTGTTCAAATGCACTACAAAATGCAGTCGTGTTGGATATTTTATTGTCTGTTAATTCCTTCGTGATTCTTTACTGACGGATGTTTTTTCTTTATTTTCAGGACACAATGTTACAACCTATTGGCAATGAACGCGCAAGCTTCAGGAATCTCCGCAAAAATATCGGGGGACGCTGGAGGCGCTTAGTGAAAAGGAAGCCCGAGCAGGAGGTGTATACAATACCACCGGAATTAAAACCGCAGCTCAAACAGATCTACGTCTATTGAGCCATGAATAATTATGTTAATTAAAATTATACGATAGAAAACCATTTTTCCATTTTGATATTAAAAGATGCAACTCCAAGTATTTCGGACATATCATTGTCTTATGATTGTTTGACGACTTTTACATTGTTATCTTTTCTCGTGTCACTAGATAATTTTACTAAGATATTACTATGTATTTAATTAATTAATTACAACAATACAACTGTTTTTAAGTATATTTTCGTGTGTATGAAAGATCTTATCAGGAGCGCATGAAAATGATGGATAAATTACTATTTTGTTATGTAACACTTCTTTCTATCACTTTATTCAAATCAAACATAAACTATGTTGAAGTTATGTGCCTACAATATCAAAAGACCTCATTATACATTAGATATTTTAAATATAACAAAACCTCATAAACCACCGATTGAAAATATAATTTAAAATTATGTATAACTTTTCTTTTAAATCATTTTATGTTGACGTCTTTAATTGTATTATTAGAGATTTCTAAAATGTGATACATTATTTTTTCCAAAATTTTTGTTAATAACTATAAAAAATTCCATTAGATGTTATAGTGTGTGTGAGAAGCATATATAACTAGGTAGAATGTGAAAGATTACTATGGATTACTTAGTTATTTTGTTTGATGTATTACAAAGAATGTTCTCTTGTATATTGATTATGGATGGAATATTATGGTAAGAATGTGGTAATGAATTTATGGAGTAAATAGATAATTATAATTTACAAGTTAGTAGGTGCGGTCGCGCATTAAGATACGATGAGCCAATAGTTTTAATTATTTACTTATTTTTATCATTAGGAATGATTATCATGAGTATTATTCTTATAACTTTTTACTAAAAGAGGCCTTAATGAATTTCAAAGAATTGTAATATTAGATTTTATTAAACTTAGCGACTGGCTGTCTTTAGAAATACTATAAATGTAACAATAACTATTAATAATTTAACCTATAAAATATTGTCATTAAACAAAGTCGATCATACAGATTATTTTCGTAATGCCTTTAATTTACATTTTTATCAACCATACTCATGAAAAATATAGTTTCACCAAATTTTATTTGAATTAGAAATGTGTATTTTTGAATTCAACCTGCAATAACATTATTACACTTGTTAGAAAATTATAAAATATAAACACCAATAAAAAGTAGGTAGATAGTTCTAAAAGGCACAAATTTTTGCAATTTATTTAGACGATGTGTGTATTGAAGCCAAGCTAGTTCACTTGGCTAAAATCTAAAAATAGTATGACATTTGATTTTTAAATTCATCATACTGTATTGTCGATGCACAGAAACAAGATGATATTTTGATTATCTATCTCCATTACTCGCATAAAATAACAGAGACAGGTATACTGATACGTATGTCGCAGTATCCACGTATTTTCATTCAATCCGACCAATAATATAACAGTTCTATTCAACCAATCAGACTGGAGATTTCATTGTGTTGTATTGTTTCTATACAAAAATTAAATGAACAATCTGTGATCATTCAAATATTTACTATTTTATAAATAAAATTAATATGAGGCATGTTAGAATTGAACTCAAGACATCCAAATACATTGCATACCTTAAAGTAATATGAATTATTATTTTACTATATGTAGAAATACTGTACGCTATTTATTAGTAATATAATACTTTTATTAGGTTCTTAGTATTTTGAAAGAGTGAACAATATTATTTAGCTCATATTGAGCCGTAATATAAAAATTAAAAAAATGTTGAAAGTTTGTAAGAAACATGTCATAAAAATGAAAGAGATAAGATAGTATTCAAAGAGAAAATGTTTAAATTCAAAATTGAGTCAGTATCTAAAATAAATAATTATATTATTGTACCTAAAATTAATTTTAATTATATTTTTTGTGGACATCGATTGGACATCCCAGGAGAAAATTTGGAAATGTGTTTCTTGATGAAATCGTAAAACTTGATATGAAAATATAAACCATTCTTTTACATACAAATCTTTTTTATTCTATACATTTTTACTACCTATCTGAAAAAACCACCATCAGGTTAAGAAAGCCTTTAATCATAATCATCATTATTGGGCGAAAGATCATCAAAAGTGGCGTAGTTTGACCACATAGGTATCAGTATTTCTTAGAGAACAGTGGACCTCGCAAGTCGCAACAGTCGCAACTTATAGTAATGAAATGAACTATTAGATGAAAGACGGGGGGTGGAGCAGAGATGAGTGGTTCACTATGGTTCAATAATTCAGGAAATGGTTTGCAATACCGGATGAAGTACCTTACTGTAATGAAAAGCCCCAGGATCTTGAAGAGTGATGAGAAGTTCTATAATGAAATATTAAATTAATAAATTTAGATATATACGAATACGAATGTACCTGCAGGAAAATTAATTACCAAGTAGGTAGGTAGAGAAAAACAGTGAGTAGGGTAGGTACAGTAATTTCATATACTTACCTACTTTCCCAACACCCATATACTTCGGTACTCCAAAAGTTTTTCAGTGAATTTAGGTCCACAAGGGAGGGCTCAACAGGGCTGATGCACTTTCAGACTTCAGAGAACCTGCAGATTCAAATGTGACTTCTTATAATTAGCGATAAGTACCACCCTTAAACAAACTAGGTTACAGTAGTGGTTATAGTTCTTCGTGGGAACATTGGAAGGAAGCAAGGCTTCCTCATTCAGAAAGGATTTGCGCACCATATATATGCATATGTTCGTAAATTATTTAAATAATTAGCGCAATTTTATCGTAGCACTCTGGGAATTCCTATATAGTTCCATTTTTATCAAAATTGAATATTTATATATTGATAACAAGTAGTTATCTACCTACCAGTGGCGAAGGGTCCTAAGAATTCGATTCCCATCGAGTTACTTTTTTTAATTTTTAGGATGATAAAACAATAAGTCTAATGCTAATCTAATCTGACGCAATAAAAAAATGATAGTCCCGGCTTCCCTTATACAGAAATCCATTCCTCGCCACTGCTACCTACAGGGGCTACAGGTGGCAAAAACCCAATTCGAGTCAACAGTCAATTTATTATCATTAGGTAAAATTTTAAATGTCCTATCTAAATCCTATACAATGGCAGATAATCAAGCAAAGCATTGTCTTGTGTAAGTGTGACGTCACAAATCTTGTGACTTCTAGTTTGACTTTAAATGATAAATCAAAAATCTTGGTACTAGTAAGTCCCTATAATCGGATTGAATTTTGAATTCATTAATTAATAGTGATAAGACTAGCGATTTATATCAATACCTGCAATTTTATCAATACGTGGCACATCAATCAATTTGGGAAATACCTAATGATTTATTTATTTATTCATTATTTAAGCGATCAATTCCGGTTGGCAAGATATTGCTTTTGCAAAAAGTCCGCCCTTTAGCACACTACTATTAAGAATCTGGTTTTGTAACACATCTGTAGACTGTGGCTAATAAAGATTTATTAACTTATTCAACAATGAAAGTATGCCTATTATAAAAGATGCATATTCTACAATAAACAATCACACAGAATTGTTCACTAAGGCGAACTTATATCGTAATTCTATGATTTCCTCCAGGTAACCCAAAAACATTACCATTACACTACCACCAGCGGGGGTTATTCTGCCTAAATTTTCTTAAAAAAAAAGTTTAAAATCGATTTGCCATTAATATTTCTATGAAAAGGTATGTAAAATATGATTTTAATCGATAAGCTAGTGTAATAGTTAGATATTTTGAAGTATATTTTTTAAGAAATATGTATATTATATACCTTTTTCATGAAACAAAGTAGTTAGGCAAAATAACCCCGTGGTTGGGGTTATTCTGCCTACGCGTATAAAACCGCTAAAAGTTTATTTAAAGTGAAAAGTCAAAAAAGGAAAAATATGGAAAAACATTGATCCAAATTGAATCCAAAATAAAATTTGAGAAAAAGATTATCTGAAATTAGTTATTGACGATTAGGCCAATTTACCCCTGGGTTCGCGGTCATTTCCATACAAATTTACTTTTATATTTAGGGTTGAACAAGACTATTAAAATGAAAATATTAATTTTATTAAAAAAATGTTCTTATTGTATAATGTTGTGAAAAACAAAGAGTTAGATAACAAAACCTAATGTCGCCGCCACACGCTTGCGAGCGTCCACAAGTTTTTTGTGTTCACGAGTAAAAAGACGTCAACGGTGGGTTACGTACACGAGCCAAGACAAACGTTCCATCCACACGCCTTTTTACTTATATACCTACACAAAAAACTCGGGGACGCTCGCAAGCGTGTGGTGGTGACAAAAGACTAAATTATACCGTAAAATAAAAAGTACATAAGAACCAAAATCGTTAAGACTAAAAAAAATGTAGAGGAATTACCTTCCTGTATGTTTTTTGCGCCTTTTAAAAACACAAACTTTTGAAAAGAATTACAGTTTCAAGACTAAAACATCTGTGTTATTAAAAAAAAAAACATTAATTAAACTCTTTTTGAGAAACACATTCTGACGTATTATGCGCGCATTCGGTCTATCCGCAGTCGAGCCGAGTGAAAAAATACCCTTTTTAGCACTTTAAAAAAAAGTTCTGACAAAATGTGTAATATGTACCTACGTAATGCGTAACTTAAGTGACTGAAAATATTAAATAATATTAAATATCATCGAAGTAGGTAACCCTATTGTAGGCAAAATAACCCCGAGATTCTAATAAAGTTGGGGGTGCTTACTTATTAGTGGTATATATACTAGTAAAATTAAGTAAAATACATTTTTTTTTCGCTAATATTGTTCTCAAAACATCGAAGTATAATATAGGAGATTATTAGGAACCTGTTCCAAGTATTTTCGGATATATATCAAAAGTTTTCAGCACTTAGTTTTCTAGACATTTTGCCAGCTTCCTGGAAAAATGCTTCCATTAAAAGGTGTGTGTAGTTAGCAACAAATCATCATGCTTAGTGAACCCAGAAAAGATGTGTTTACATTACCAGAAACAAAAAAATAACAAATTAATTACCTATGTCTTCTGGTTAGCAGTTAAACAAAAAAAAAGCGTTAGGCCAAAGATACCCATGGATAGGCTAAAAAACCCCCGTTGACGGTACTCGTATTAACTGTATGACAGGACACTTATTTCTAGCTACCAATTCCAATCAGAAACGATAAAGGGCGCTTGACAAGGAAGCAATAATTTGATAGTGATCTTGCTGGATTAAAATTTAATAGGAGCTGTGATAAGTACTTATCCAATATTATACGATGTAGGTACCTAGACTAACTATCTTGTACTTACTTAAATAGGTTCGCTTTTAACAATTTCCTGTTTTCTGTGAAATAAGAGAAGATTTTGTAGAACTATACTCAGATATCCTTACAAGTTATATAGAATTCGCAGAAATCATCATCTAACTATACCAAAGTAGGTAGACTGTAAGTACAGACACTTGGTCGATCTTGGACTATTTGATTTATTTCTGTACCTCTCAGACCTTGTCCCGATAGAATTAATTAGAATTAACAGAGGGAACACGATTTATTAATTATTATTGCCAATACTTACAATCATGCAATTACAACACACTTTAATGAATAACAATTTATTATTTGTCAAATAAAATGTAGGTATAATGCCATCTATCGAAATACCCGAATAGTTTATTTCCAATACACACCGCCATCTATTGAAATACCCTGAAAGTTTTTACTAAATGTACTTGCATGGCCGCCATCTATTGAAATATTGTAAAAGTTTTTCCTAAATGTACATGCATGGCTGCCATCTATGAATAAATTAATAAAGTTTTTTGTCAGCTTACTTTACAAACTAGTTCGTAGCGCTGCCGTTAAAACATTTCAAAGCGCCATCGCGGAATTCAATGGAAACTTTTTCTAATACAAATTACACATTGTTTTTGATATGATTCAATAGATGGCTCACATAATTTTACAAATTGTTTTCGACATATTTCAATAGATGACTCACATTATTATATGTACAAATTATTTTCGACATAATTCAATAGTGAATAGGCGACTCACATTTTGTAAATAAATTTAGTAGGAAGTGCGTTACTCTATTGGCTGTAAGAAAATAGAAATATTATGTAAATATAGGTAAGGTACTAACTACGAAGATTGATATCTTTCATGCTTGAGAATTAAATTGTTTGATATAAATATTAAATACTTACTTTTAATTCATGCTTCCCATTTACAAGTGCACACATGAAGATGGATTGGGTGCTGGGCAGTGTGTCATTTTTTATGTCCTGATTTTACATACATAAAAATTATCTTTGTAATGAATGACGACTTTTACAGAGAAATATTAAAAATCTATAACTTCTACTGCGGCCACTTAGGTCCATTTTGGACAGAGGCCTCCCCTTTGGTTCTCCACAGCACCCTGTCCTGGGTACTCTCCATCCCTCTACCATACCTATTACCTACCTATAATCTATCTATGTAGGTTCTAAAGTACCTAAGTGATACAAATGAGTGAGGAGCTATACCTATAGAGGTATTAAGGTATATTATAATAAATAGCCAAGTAGGCAGGTATAAACTGAGAGGGAGAAATTAAGCGATAGCGCCTTAAGAACACTTAAGTACCTACTCTCTCCTTATACCTTATTTTAGGTACCTACCTCAATAATTCAGGTACCTCCCTAGTCCCGTGTAACAATAGGAAGGACTCATTGTTCCGATACTTAACTGCCCCACTGTGAGGACATCCTTCTTAATACCGGATCTGCAACTGATTTTCTCACCCCTAGAAGCTATTAATAAAAACCTATAGATGAATAGGCAGATAATATATGTATGGAAAATATTTTGCATACTGAAAAATGCTCCAAAGATGTTTCCAGATGGCAACCAAGAACAAGCCGCAGAACCGTTGGCAGACTCTATCAGGCAAAGTATGGTTTGATGATGTTACAAAATGTGCCGGAGGGAGAAGGTTGCAGTGGTCCATGGACAAAGAGTTGTGGAGGGCCGAAGGGGAGGCCTGTAGTCAAAAGAGGATCTCGAGAGGCTGAGCATGAAGAAGATGATTGTTGTGGTTAATTATAAAATGATTATTTTTTCGATGTTGATTTTTAGAAACTTTACATGAAGTCATAAAATGCTTACACTTCATTTTGTCAACATGTGCTGTCTCAAGTGATTAGGTACCGTGAGGAGTCACTCCTCCTTCCCTCTGTATAATACGGCGGTGACCAGGCCCCCCTACCTGTTGTCTCCCTGCAGAATGGGGGGTGAGAGGGTATTGTATCTTGTACACAGACCGGCGTCTATTTTTCATGCAGACAATGCAAAGGTGCAAAATCTCACTTATGCAAGATTTTAGGTGCTTTTTATTATACTTTTACTACTATTGCAGTATTGCAGTATGTATTGAGATACCTACCTGTAGTGTATTAGAAGTTAAGTGTGGTACATATATAATATAGGCTCTAGATAGGCATTGCACCACATCATGTAAGTACCTACTCTGGGCTACAGTATAGTCTACATCCATAGTACTGGAGGCGGTGGCATAGGACTGGCTCCTCCTACTATTGCACCATATAATGTAGTAGTGAGGCCAGGACGCTCCAGGCATACCAGAGCAGAGCCACTTCTCTGCAGACCACCAGACTAGCAACACTTCCCAGAGCCCAGGACAGCTTGCTGATACTTGGGAGGTAAGTGAACATTACATTACCGATGGGAAAGAGAATCGACTTTTATACTAAAATTTACGAAAAAGAACACTCTCTACCACCTCATTCCTTGCAATAAATAAAATTTTAGAAACTAAAAACGGTCACGGCATACAAATAAGTCCTTATTAATTACCACCAATTTTCTAATAAATATCGTATCGAGTGTTATTTCTGTTCCTGTTTTCGTTTTTTATAATATATGCCTTGGTACTGGTAGCAAGATAAATCCTTAGAATTTAATATTGATCTAGTTTTAAGCTAACGCTTCTTAAAATGCTCGTGAGAATAGTACAAACATATTTAATAATAATTTTACGAGATACTGAGTAAGTACTGCTAAGCACTTTGTAAGTAGTAGATACCTATTGAATAGGTAGAAATAAAAGCTTTCCAAAGTAAGATACTGAGAGTATGGTGGGTGTCGGGTGTAAGACAAATAATAATATATTCTAATACCAATTGGAAATCGGTTCTCCACTCAAGGGGATGTAATGACGCGTGGTTTTATTTTATAGCTTTAAGGCTTAGACACATATTTTCTTAAGAATTTCCCCATCCCCTCAATTCGCGAGAGTTTAAATTTTACGTCTGTTTCAAGGAAGTGTCCTGAGGGTTTCACGTTTTCCAAAGAAATTACCAACTTGAATATAAAGAGAAGCAAAGAAAGATGAAAAAAATGGGAAAGTTTTCTTCTCACAAAAAATTGTATTTGCATAATTACTTATACCTGACAAGCATTCGATATGTAAATTCCAATGCCTTCAAACCATATTATAATTCAAAGTGATTAGGCAACGTTCCACATTTTTTATGGAACTGAAAGACGAAAAAATTCTTTGAAATTTCGGCAAGAACTTACGACTTTTTTAATAACTTTTTGGATATTAAATGACAAAAGCTCCTTGAATGTGAAGTAGGTAGTTACATTAATTATTAAGTACTTAGGTATGTTAAGTATTCCGTGGTAGGTACTCATTAGAAATTATTTGCAATTGAACTTATGGAAGAGATAGCTGAATAGTGATAAGCTCGTCCTAGTGAGAATTTAAAGTGCTTTTTTTCATTATTTAATAAATGAATTTGAACCGAAATAAACCAAAATAGGTAAATCTTTGTACACTTCACAGTAAGCTTGAAGAGTTCGTCTCGTGAGGTGGAGTAAGTCGGTATCGGAGATCGAACCCGTGCCCACCCAATTAACCGACTCAGCTACCGCGACTACCTCAATTATGTCTGATAGAGTTTGAGCATTTGATACGTAATTATGAATGGAAAAATCTTCCCGCCCCAATTAAATATAATCATACAGTACACATTCGACTTCGCGAAGTCAATTTTGTGAATTTTTATCTAAATATTTAGTTTTTTCCATTTTTCCTTTTTATCTTCACTAGTTATTTAGGAGTTTTTCCTGTGCATACCAGCGTAGCGTAGAGACCATTATGTGCAACAATTTTTTTGCCAAATTATACAATTTTAAAAGCATTCAGAGGGAACTTTACCAAGCAGCAGTGGCGGATTATCCCTAAGGCAAAGTAGGCACGTGCCTAGGGGCGCGAGGTTACAAAAGGGGCGCGCGAGCCGCGCGATGAAGTTTTCAAAAAAAAAAACGTTATTTTAAAACATGAAAGTTACTCAAGTTCATCATTTCACCCATTATTCAAAAAAAAATTTATGCTATTATATTTTAAGCTATTTTTCTTTATATTTTCTGCACACAATATTAATACCATCCTAAAAGTCGACCTTTTTCACTTACATTGACGAAAAAATTTTGCCTGCGGCGCCATTACAATTTTTGTGCTGTCTACCTTCAAATTTTTGTTGCCTCCACCCCCCCCCCCCCCAAAGTCAAATATTAGATCGCCCCCCCCTGAAATCAAATCCTATATACGCCACTGGTTTAAGTGCTAGTTAAAATTTATAATATGCTAGAGGGGCGCCGATGAGGTGCTTGCCTAGGGCGCTCTCAACACTTAATTCGCCTCTGCCAAGCAGTTCCAAGTTTTTGACGTAATACTGCTCGCTTATTAAACGTATGTGTACAGAAACTTTATAATAATCTCGGGTCGACAGCAGGTAAGTTGGGAGATTTGAAATGCGGCATTGCTTGGGGGGTGACGAGGGAAAAATTTCATAAATATTATAAATTGTCTGAAGCGAAGTTTTCTAGAACTACGTCGCACCAGTAGCTGCCGTTGTTGATGGGTGTCCCCTCTTTAAAGAAAAAAAAAACTTAGATTCAAATTAGAGTATACATTTTTAAAAAGTTTAATGGTATGGTATCTTCATCTCCCCGCTATTATTAAAGTCCTTTACATTGTTATGGGTAATGTTATATCTATACGTTTTGCCCATAGTCTTTCTTATAATTATGTAGGTATCAAGTTTTCGAGATAAACTTCATGTTATGCAGTTTTTTTTTTATTTTCGTAAAAAGGAGTACGTATATTAATAGTAATTTTCATTTACCTATAAAAAACTCAAGTCCTTTAAGAAATATTGAAAACGCCAAATACTTGACTTTCGACCTAGCATCTTCTTCTTATTCTTCCTCGGTCTCTCAGATCCATTGTTGGATATAGACCTCCTCTATGGTTCTCCCTGTCCTGGGCACAGTGCGTCCATTTCCGGCACATTTCTTCACATCATCATACCACGTTGCCTAGGATCTGCCGACACTTGACGCTTCTTCAACTTGTTCTTGGTTCGATTCGATTATCTCTTTGGTTCATCGTGAGTTCTACCTGGCAACCTGCCTACTAATAACGACCCACAACTACGACCTAACATAATACCATTTCACATTTATTTTTTTGGATAATCTGAAAACATCAAAATTCAAATTGTCCCACCCTGAATACACTTAACCAATAGTATAATTACCCATTGAAGTTTATTTCAGGTTGTATTTTTGCTACAGACAAATTAATGCAAATGTATATACTCGATTGTATTGTCTGCATTCTATGTGCTGCAATAACAACACAATGCATTTATGTTTTAGTATAATAATCTATCTACAAGTAAATTTCTCTGGAGAGATGTTGGATTGTTCAATGTAACGACCCATGACGATGGTTTATAATACATATTAATAATATCATAACAGTAAAAGCTGTTTGATGAACCACGACCAAGAATATTATTCTCGAACAGAGCTGCCCAACGTACGGTTCGCGGGCCGCATCCGGCCCCTGATGCCTTATTGCGCGGCCCGCCATTGATTTTTTACCTACGAAAATACTTTTCTCTGTACATATTCGTACTAAATATTGCAATACTTTAAGTTTTTTAATGTTATCATGAATAATATAATATTAAATTTAAAACAATTGCCTACGGCGCTAGTTAGATGTATGGGTTGTCGTAGATATGTTTCAAGAAAAATGGCAATATAATTTTCTCGTCGTAAGTATGGAAACCCCTCTTGACAATTATTAAAAAATCGTGTTTAGAGTTATTAGATCGCGTCACCCATATATTTCGTGTTTTTATGAACAAAACTGCATACTTTTCTTATTGATTTCTCAAAAAGTGTTGTTTGGCTCAGTTTATCCTCACGGTAACGATATTTCGTGCAGGTATTATTAATAAATAAAAATTAAATTTGCTCGCTAAAAAAACAGAGTAATTTCACCTAACTTTACGAATCGTATGAAAAAATTTACCTGCAACGCTAAATAATTCTGTATGCAGGGATCACAATTTAATTTTTACCAAATGCGGCACTAAGATAGTTTTGGGTTGGATAGCCCTGGGCTGTGGCAGTAGAGATAATGGCAAAGTTTTCATGTTTAAAACTTTACATTCTCTATTAGATGTTATAAATATTATACTAACCGCAGGCGCCGATAATCTGGAGTATGCGGGCAAAGCTTTGACCATGTCGAGCGAAAGTAAAATTGTGTCTGGGGCTCTGAAATCTGAAAAGCTGATGACTCGGAAAAACCTATGTGACATGATATCTCCTCGTGATATTCATATTAAATTCGGGGCCTATCATCAAACGTAAAAAAATTGGAATACCTACAACTGGTCTTAAAAGGGCGGCCGGAAACAAGAACATATGTAGGTGGACCCCAGACTAATAAAGTGGAGACCATTTGAATACAGAAGAGGTGTCGGAAGGCACCAGAAGAGATGGGCGGACGACGTGACCTCGGTAGCGGGTAGACAGTGGGTGCGAAAAGCGAGCGACAGGAAGGAGTGATAACCATTGGAAAGGGCCAATATCCAGCTGAGGAGGGACCAAGGCTGATCAAGAAGAATGTAATAGGTATTATTTATTTTATTCATTTATTTATACCTTCGGTGAACAAAATACAGACAGATATGACAGACTGCCCCAGAACAGGCTATCGCCTAGTGGGGCAATAAAATCCAGTACTTTTTTTCTAATATTGTATGTTGTAAATTTTTTTGGATATTAAATAAATGAAAAAATGAAATATATGTTAACATTACATAATATACCTATTATTAATTTAGGTACGTTTAATTACTTACAAAATAATATTTTAGTTTCTTTTTAGCTGACTTTCTAACGCTAGTAATTTGTAAAGGTCACATACACACAGTTAGAAATGTAAATAACATACATTTTTAAAGCGTCCCAAAAACGTCGCATTTCAGTTTTTAAGTCGTGGGTAAATAATGAAGGAGTATTTAATTTATTAATTATTTTAATTCATCCAATGTCACACAATTTAATAACATTATAATACCCACGAGTGCCATATTAATTAAAGTAATTCCAGCAACCCTTTTGAACCTATGTACACTGTACAGTACTGAGTACATGTTATAGGACGGGTGGCAGTAAATTAATGTTCCAGGCTTTGGGAGCTATTTGTAGATATCTTTAATGACAAAATACCCGCCCGACCGTTTCTTGAGCTTTGACCTAATGCGTTACAACACGCTTAGTCCTATATTTGCACTAGGGATGATTCAATTTAGAATCATTTCACAATTCTATTTTTCATAGGCATCAAAAATAATTCCCACCCCCCTTAGAAATTATGATAGGTATCTTCATGACTATGAAGGTGACTACCTCCTGAAAGTAATAATTCTACAAAAAAACGCAAGTAAAGCAAATACCACCTTTTAATTTTTTTCGTAGAGTAGGTCTGTTTTCATCGGTTTGGTGTCTCTATTGTCAGTCAACTGCCAGCTGTCTCTCCATCTCTAGAGTGATTGGTTTGGTCATCACTTAAAAGGACAGCATTTCTGGAGTACAACGCACCGTATTCAGATGAAATTTATTTTGCGTATGTCTTTTAAAGTAGCATATAAGTTTAAAGCACTGGACATGGTTTTTGGTGTCGTAAAATTAAATATATTTATCACTAAACCCAAACTAGTGGTACCTTAAATTATTGTTGCTAATGTTGTTTTCGCTATTATAGTATCACTTTGAGCTGGATATAAACACCAGATTTGAAACATCACTATGATGTCAATTCCATACAAGATTTAAATGTGATGAGTATGCAGATGTATTACTTGAGTAACACAAGTGATTTTTCACTGTTCCTTCCTCTCCTCTCAGCACATCTATGGGTTTTTATTATAATAATATAATATCTTCCGATGCCTCGGTGCTTTATGAGGAGATCAAGTTCCCAATTATTAATTAATCCATTTGCTCTGTCGACACATCACCTACATACTTACCTTAACATTGTATGAGACCCTGTTGTACCTATTACGTATTTGAATATATCTACTATAGGTAGGTACTCTATAACTGAGAGAGAAATGGTTGTAAGTCTGTAATATTGAATTCATATAGAGATGCATCGTAAATCATATTTACGTGGTGTAAAAGTGTGCAAGCTTAGTGCAGTTGCCTAGCGACAAGTGCCAGGTTAGAATCTCGGTGGTGACTAGATGTGTTCTGAACTTTGTGACACACGGGACAAGATGTACATAAAATGTAAAGTGTGCCGAAAAATAAAGAACGAATGACGTCGGCCACTGGGACGTCCACTGAAAAGACAGAGAAAGCTGGATCTCTTCTCAAAGGAAAATAAATAATACATCGTATTAAATCACTGAGCTGGAGACCCTACGAAAGTAAACGAAGTGTAGGGAGACCACAAAGGAGATGGGCCGATGATATCATCGAGTCGGTGGGACATGGGTGGAGACAAAGAGCCCAAAACAGAGAATGGTGGAAGACAAAGGAAGAGGCATATATCCAGCAGTGGAGGAAAAGAGGCTGATAAGAAGAAGAAGATTAAATCATTAAACAACCTCAATTGTTGTAGGAGGGAAGGTGGTACCCACTGTTTACAGAACGACGTTAGTTGGCACTAATTATATGTCCTCATATGCTGGAGTTTAGTACGTTTGCTGCTAAACAAGATGATCGAAATTTTCAAGTCATAATAGTTTTCCTCTAAAATGCATACAGACATGACACGACATGTATGCGTTGTAGTAATATAAGTTCTATTAGTTAAACTATTTAGAATCTTTAGGTTCTAGGCTTCTGCCAGTCCTTGCATCTAACTTGTATTACTTGATAATATCCTCTGTACGTGTACGAGTTATTTAGTGTAATCCGAAACTCAATTACCTACAAATAGATTACTATAATTACTTATTAATACTACATAATTGTTTGTTTATACCGACTAATAGTTTAGATTAGATGGCGACTGACCTTTCAATACATCGGTTGAGTAATTCACTGAGTTTGCATCAAGTGAACTCTGAAATTTGATCATCAATAATTATGCAGATATTACGAGTATGTATACGTCGCCTTGCAGCTAGAGCTAAAACCTCACCTAGTAAGTACTATTTTTGGCCTATTTTATATACATTTACACTAAAAATGCTCTGACTGACTTTATAACTGTGTAGGATTTCAGCTCGTGTGAAATCTTTGTATTTCTTTATTTTTATGGGAATGGAAATCGTGAACTTATCGCGCACTATAACACACTTTAAGTATAACACAGTTAGTTCATGCATTCATGACAGTTCAGAATATACCTGCATACCTAATAAGCAGTACTTTACAAAACATATAGAACTTGTAATTTGCGAATAAAAAATTTATGGCAAAAGCTTATTTACTTTTACAAAGTCGTAGATAGACGATGATGGTTAAAGTTTACGCTTCGGGTTATTTAACATCAAATGAAATGAAAGATAAATACAAAAATCATTTAACTTTTAATAGCAATGGGGACTTACGATATTTTAAAGTATTTTAATAATACCTGAAATAGACCAATTCATATTAAAATATTATTAGAGAAATTTCAATGTTATTATGAATTAAAATATAGTTTAATGAATTCAGAGTGCTGTGAATTAAAGATCACGATGTAGTTTGAAGTTATATTGTACTAAACTTACTTTCCAGAACGGTGAATATGAATTACAGAAATGCAGATAACGAATGCCCGAAAGTTAACTGAAAATATTTCGTACTGTTGGTACACAAATGTAATTTCATACATTTAGGAAAATAGATTTGATTCTAAACAAACGTTTTTTGTATTTTACATCCAACGAGATTTTATTAAAATTAAAATATATAATTCTACTTGAAAATTTTCTAAGCGCTTCTATATCCCAATTATTACATTCGCGCAGTTTCTTATACACGCATTCTTCTGGGTGCCCTTCATCCTTTAGGTTTTTTTCGACATGGTCCAGCCACAGCCAATAATTATTTCAATATCTCTTTCAGAATAATAATATCTTCCCTGATCATTTCTGTAAACCTACTGTAACTTGAGGTCATTATTTCATGAATTACATACTATTGAAAGACAGTGTTTTCTTCGACCACGATTATTTATATGAAACGAGAAAATACGTACATTTTTGTTTACATTTACATGGATAGTATAAATTTTCTAGTAGGTACTTCACTATAAGTTTTCACAATAATTTTTGAGGTGGTCGGTAGCCTGGATAGTAACGCGCTCGACTGTTAATCGGGCGGGTGCGGGTTCAATCCCCGGTGCCGACTCACTCCACTTCACAACACAAGCTTTTTAATCTTTCTATGTGAAGTGTGCAAAGATGTATTTGGGTTTATTTTGATAAACACAGATTCATTTAAAAAAATATATGTAGTCATTTTAACGGTAACTAAAATTAAAGGAAAAATAATCTCTTCCAGCGAATCCAGCGTGATTGTAAATAAAATATTTGCTATCTAGAGTATATTCCTATTATTATTGGTTTTGTGCGATGCGACGGTTGATATTGTGGAGTTATCCATCCGGTATAATGGAAATTCTGTGGTCGCATTTCGCCTCCGCCGTCAGATGTCACTGACACATGTCAACCGGGAAAGCCGTTGTTGCTGTTGTTACCAACGATCCGACAACTTTTATAATATTATGCGCAAAAATTCGTCCCAATCTACACACTACTTACCCACTTGTCACCCCATACAATAAACCCTTTTATAATTTATTTGGGTGAAGAAAACAATTTAAAATTGATGAAATATTTTGCCACTTATTGGCGTTGTATGCACTTTCAACATGGAAAACAAAGTTATAATATTCTTGCATCTATATTCTCTCGCGATATTTACCAAATTGTCAGGTGACCATTGACAGGTGTTCGAGTGTATATTATAAAATTGTATCATGTAATATCAAAAAAATGCATAGGTACCTGCATGTTTGAAAAACTTGCCCCATCACACGCTAAACAAAGGTATTCAAACATTTATTTTCCCTTTATAAGTCTCATACATTTTGAGTTGCCAAGATAATAGATGCACATTTTATACGTAATAATGTTCACCAGGGTGAACTTGCAGTTCAACAGCGATTTTTTCTAGCTAACTCAGTTCCAACCAGGTACTCAAAATGGGTGGCGAAACTTATTGCCGACTTTTATGAAATGAAGTCATCTCATACCTACATATTTGTGTGTTGTGAATGGGGCTGTGCTGTACAATAAATTGTTGCAGAGCTGTGCTTTGTTTTTTAAAACGTACGTCATGAATTCATGAGATAATTACGAATGACACATTGTTCATATTTTCCCCCTTTATTAAGTAATGTAATGAGGTCCTGAAATTTTCATTTATCCTAAGTACTTTTCATACATTACATACCTAATAAAAAATATGCGTATATAATTACATTTTTACACGGAACCTATCCTGAGGCATTTTGTACCACCGAGTGAATTTCATTTTATTTTTTCTCCATAACAAAGGGATCGTATTGTATAGGTATGTATAGATTTTGGGGTAAATAGTAGTTAGGTAGTATGTGTATTAAGAGTTATTTTATAATTCGAGTACCTATACTCTTTTAGCGCAGTAGGTTGGTAGGCGACTCTCTCAAAAATACGAGTAGGTAGGGTAGCACTACCATCACTATGTATCCCGGTAATGGGGTAACCAGCCTTACTATATAAAAATACAACATTCTCTTTGTGCAAACATGTATAGAATCGGTTGCGAATCTTATCGGTGAAAAAGATGTTCAATGTCCTTTGGGTTTTTTTGAACTACGAATATGTATTTATTTGTTACAGAATCACCGAAATTTGAAAATTAATATCACAAAGCAGTTGAAATAAAAATAACATTTACAAAATACTCGAAAAATTATCAAAAAAGTGGGAGCCAATTAATTTTATGAAAAATAACCGATTAGGTAACGTTAATTTCAGTTACATTTTCCCAAACGTAACAGTTAGCGAAGTTAATTTTCTTGGCTAACAGATTAACGAGGAAACTCTTTGGTTAACGCTAGGTACCCACATACCTATGGTTTCATGTTTACAAAATTTAGCATGTTTAATTTTCAAATGATATTTTGGATGAAACAAAGTGAAGAGATGCCATCAGACATTTACACATAGTGTCTTCTAGTTCTACCAGACATGAAAAATTATATTCAATGTATGTAATTTGAAATGTTGGGTCCCTTTGGGAGTAAGTAACATATTCCATTTTAAAGTGAAATGTCACACAATATGTAAAATTTCACTAATGCAGACGATATACGATGTCACAGTATTATAAAAGCATGCATGGACGTGTCTGGATTATTTAGTATCTGATAAAATAAAGTACACAAAATATTTTTAATGCACACCTACTCCATTTTTGATGTCATGTTATTTTAAGATTTTTTGGTTGGTGCAGTTTGTTAGAGAGTGTAAAAATGTGATCTAGTTTGCTGTTATAGTTAAGTCGTCTGCCCATCTCTCATGTGGGCTTCAGACACTGCTTTCGTTCGCTGACGGTCAATTTAATAAATCTGGGTTTCAAGACTAGGTAATTTTGTATTGGCCTAACGAAGTACACGGAATTGTTCGTAAAGCAGTCGCCTCATTTAATAAACTCAAAGTCTGTGGAAAGTGGAACTACTATAAATACTGTGTCCTCATTTTAATAAGTGTAGGTATATTTATGAAAGAAAACATTGCTCTAAGTTTTTTCCCGCGTACGACTTATATGTAGATTCAAATTATGTACCTAAATATCTGAAAATAATAATATTTTGAGGCACTTTAGAGAAGGTTAAGGGTTAAGCGTATATAACCTTGACGACTGGAATGATTAATACATCAATCTTCGCAAAGCTAGAATTACTATTACTCATTTTGTAGCAATGTGCTTGAAGCTACATAGCTATTTAACATTTTAAGTAAGGTTTATTGCGCGACGTAAGTCAGACCGATTTATAAAAGATGATAATATCTGTTAAATCGAAAGAAGGGAAAATAAAAATACGAAATGTACTGGACGATGGCAAAATAATGATTGGATATCTATATCAAATGTAAAATATTGTTTTTACTCTGCTAGTTCAATGTTCCATGGAAGAACATGGGAAAGTCACCAGGCTTTGCTATTTTGAGTGGTTTTGTGAAATGCGTGTTACACGCCATTTCTAAAGTTCTGCTCGAATTACATGTATCAAATATGATTAAAAAACAAAGACAATTAACAATGTTGTGTTGTAATTCAAAATTATTAATTATGTTTGTTTTGAACTTTGAATTATATCATTTTAACCGAAGAGCAAACATACCAACAAATTTGTACAAACACGAAAAAATATCGTCCAAACAGAATGTTTCCCCCAACCCAAATAATATTTCACTTGCTTGTTCCTTCCTCTGTATGACTCCCCTCCCATCAAAATATATATTTTTATATTAGGCACATATAAGAGTGCAATCTATCTGTCTATATTGCGTTCTTTGCGTGTCTTCCCTGCTTATTGCACTGATACCAAATCACAATTCTTCACAGTAGGCACCTCATTGTTCGTTTCTTCGAATAACGTATTTTTTTCTTATTAAATACTTTTCATTGCCTCAGTAAAGTGATCGACATATTCAGTTATTTTGCAAGATGGCGACACTGACAATTTAGCATAAAACATAAACTTCCCTGAACCCTGAGTATAAACTGTTGTTGGGCAAAAATTTGTAAAGCGAGTGAATAAGTTAGTTTTTACAATATGCAAATAATAAAAATGTGAAAGACGGGTCTTATGACTTGAACAAATACTCGTAAATAGGTAAACAATCACACCATCAATCACTTAATTTAAGGCTCGCGACCCAACGATTTGGGGTAAATTTCGCTATAATCAAAAAACTTTTAAGGTCATTCCCCAGATTTTAACGCATACTCGTACTATTATCGTATCAATACAGAAAAACTCTGCGATTTTCGGGAAACGAAAGGTTGTCGAGATCTAAGGTCTACCGGTTTTAGAATTTTTTTAAATGTCAATGTGCCTACTCTTCACTATATTTACCATAATCTCGGGTTTCCTTTCTCTCTGTTATATCATCTCTAATTATTTTCCGCTTTAAGTTTTCTGCAATATCTTTGGAAACTTCAACGATCACTAAAAAAATATCACTCGACATCGGGTGCCTTACCGACAGAAAAAAAATCCATTCCCAACATATAAGCGAGCAGTCATTGTAATAAATTTCTGCGAATGATGACTATATTTGAACATGTGTTTCTGCAGCTCCCCCTCTTGTCCTTAGGCGATAGAGAAATTGTTGGCTGATTGTGTTGGATGCAGAGAAGAATCTTAAAAGGAAAATCGTGGACCTATAGATATATCTACCGACATTATCTTATATTAATCGCATTGGATTAAAATTTAATACGTATTATAATAATCGATCAGAAGGATGGTATACCGATGGTACCCTCAGGGGGACAACTAGCGACAGATGTACAACATGCGTGCATCACCTTGTCAAATAATATTATAATTTTGCCGAAATCTGCGTGGTTAGTGTGAAGTGCAACTGTTTAAATGTAACGATACATAACTAATATGGCAGTGATCGGATTCGAGTCTCAGTGTCGGATATATTCAGATTTCAGATATAGCTTGCTGTAATTAGCGTTTTTATATTTTTCGCTTGTAGGTTCACCATTTTCAGTACTATTTATACGGATATCTTTCAATACTATACTGATACATATGTTACTTTTGTATGTAAACGAACATTGTAAAATATGACAGTAAAATTTCCGCATCAATAATTTCTCAAGTATTCTATTGACCTTGGGGTTATCTCATGCATTTCCCTAAATCCCTTGAAACTTCTTGTTTCCACTGTTTCACAATGTTATTAACTGACACGATCTCAACATACTCACAAGAATTAAAAAAAAAATCAAATATCAATTAACTGCGATGAAAACCCTCAGCAAAATATTTTGAAAATTGTGTGAGGCCCGCCGTCGGTCGATGGATGGATAGACAAATATTTTACGGCCACATTATTAGGTACGATCCGTTTGTAAAGGGACATTAATGCTATTAGTAAAGTCTTGAGTTACTTTTATCACCCTAATGGCAACACTGGTCACTAAGAAAATCATAAATAGCACATTTTCCTTGGGGAATTGACTGCCCCTAATAGCCTAACACCTTCCCCCTAAGATAGCATCACTGTACGATATATTGTAAGGGAAAGTTTCTATGTTATATAAAGAAGATTTACAACATCTAAATAGCCAGCTGAAACAAAATGTATTCTTCCTTTTCATCTTTATAGATGCAATAATAAGACTTCTTATGTCATCAATATTGCTTCTGTCTGCGGCTAAGATGAATGTAATGACATTGCGAATTTTCTTAAGAGATCACCCTCAATATGTTTGTGTTAGATTGTGAATGATTGTAGCATTTTGTAGAACATATTGTTATATGGCGCTAGGTTATTGCTATTCACTTACGATTATTGCTCATACTTAGCAATTTTTTCGTACCAATAAGGGCTTGGCACCAAGAATGACATCATAGTCTTTTCCCACGGCATTAAGGTTCAAAATCGCATGACAATCGCATTATAAAATGGTAAAAATAGCCTTTTTTCCATTTTTGGGGTTAATTTTGCGTCTATCAAATACGGTTTTTTTTACGGTTATTCCCTAGATTTTAATGTTTAGTATCAGTATAAAAAAAATTTACTCCGCGACTTTCGGGAAACGAGTTTCCGTTTTTCGGAAAAAAGATCAGATGTGTTTTTAAAATTATTTTTTGAGAAATCTATACAAGATATAAAAAATCTTTTACGGTTATTCCCTAGTTAAAAGTTCAATCTATCTATCCTATTTTGTTCCAAAGCATATTTAGTAACAGTTGTCGAGATAGAAGGTCTCCCGTTTTTAGAAATTTTTGAAATGTCGGTATGCACACTCTTACATAATATCTACGACTAGACAAGAAATTGCTAATTATTACTTTCCCAAGTAATTGCCAGTCAACATTTATTTCTTTATACAGCATGATTTGACAAGATTATAATACATATAAGTAGTAATGCTCACTAGGGCAAACTGAAGTATATGGCTGGCCACACACGTCCCGAAGTTCAGTTCCGGAATCGACCGTTTTGCAAAAAAGTTCCGATCAAAACCTCTCTCTGAATTCAGCGTCACCCCGATTTTAAATTCAGAAAGAGGTTTTAGTCGGAACCTTTTTGCAAAACGGTCGATTCCGGAACTGAACTTCGGGACGTTTGTGGCCAGCCTATAAGTACAATAATCTCTTCCAGTTAACCCAGTTTACAAGACATACAGAATCGGTGACGAGCTTCATTGCTGAAAAGATGTGAAGTCAACCGCAAACTGGCAGCATCGTGTATTATTTCTGTGTACATTTACGTAAATGTAAATATTGTTTCGTTTGTTTCATACTGGAAATACAAACTTTAGTTGTTGATTAAGTACCTAAGTAAGTGCGTTCAATTGAAGCAAATAATAGTGTTTAGGGTAGGTAATGGAGAAAAATATTCAATCCATTCTTTTTCATATCGTTTTATGAAGCGTAAAATTATAAGAGGGTTGTACAACTTACCCCCCATTGAAAATACAATGTTGCAAGGGTTTACATCATTACATCGAATTTTAGACGATTTTTAGTGCACCTTAGTTTTCGATGTACACTCTCAATTTAATTTTTGACAATTATTCCCTACCAATTTATAAATTGATAATGAATTTGCAAACCTGAACGTTTTGCAAAAACATAATAATCTTGGTTATCCTAGTTCTAAAACATTATCATTACTTCATCAATGATAGTTGTTCGCCGCCCATAAAGAGTAGAGGTGGGTAGCTACTATTTTCATACCCACAGTAGTTTTCCGATGATTGGTAGACTTCAGAAGAAGTCATTTTTAAAAGTTTCCAATATCCATTCTGACCTCGTGTGACTAACCATAAGAATTAATGTTATGATGCAAAAAGCTCTGCCGAATGCTGAAATTGAATGAAATATAGGTGTAGTGATGGGTCGATGTTAAATCGAAGAATCTCCATCCCTATTATTTGTGCGTAAAACCCACCTTGCTTACTTTTATTGTATGTATAACACATCTATGTAGAAACACTAAGTACCCAAGTATACATATTGATGCTATTTCTCAATGAACACAAAGTAAATATTGATGTTTTGATTTCATTGAATGTAAGGAGAAAATCCCGCGGGTGGAAATCAAAAATGTATTTCAGAATAATCTTAAAAGCTTTAAAAAATGATTTTTATATGAGAAAGTTTGCCAGTAAAAATGAGTTGATATTGATTGACACACTGATTGTGATGTTTAGAAAAAATCTTGAAATATATTGAAAATATTTGAAAAATTATGACGTAATGTCGATATTATGAAAATAACTTTCTTTAATACCGTCTATAAAGCCTTAGGCATTTGTAATATTTTCCAATAAAGACTTAATTATACGAACATAAAATATTTAATTAGGGATCTGTCGAATGTTTGATATTGAAAATATGATGGATCATCCAAAAATACTAACGAGAAGAAAAATATCAACCAACCTAGGCAATCATATGGTTTTCTTCGTCTTATTGTTTTTCTTGTCTTCTAATCTTCAATGAAGTCTCTCCAATATTGGCGATCATCATGAAATCTCTTTAATCTCTCGGTTCTCTAGTTATCGTAATTTGCATTGCCCTGACTCAACTTTCGAATATTGCAGAATTTCGTTATCTATAAGCAACCATATGTACTCGTATGTATGTGTAAATTCTTATACTAAATGTTTTTTTTTAATGAATCTGGGTTTATTGAAATAAACCCAAATACATCTTTGTACATTTCACAGAAAGCTTAAAAGCTTGTGTTGTGAAGTGGAGTAGGTCGGGGATTGAACCCGCGCCCACTGAATTAACAGTCGAGCGCGTTACCAACCAGGCTACCGACCACCTCTTTTTGTCTACTTCTTGCATATAAATTACTAATACTCTTTCAAATATAGCAAATATCGCTCCTTTAGATTTGTCAGCTGTTAGAGGCTTCTGAGACTTTGCGCATTCCAACTGTCCTTCCAATTCTTTCCTTTGGGATTTCGTTTCAAATGTTTCCATAGTAAAATTAGATAACCTACCTACCACTACCAAACCAGCAAAAGCTAATCAACTATACAATATTTCATAGCAATAATAACGATGAATGAGTCCCCATTGATTTCGTAACAAAAAATGTCTGCTTATTACATTAGGAATTGAAGTTACAGTTGAAATATGATCAATCAATTGTTATGATAATGTCCCTTTGTAGTTTTTATTAAGCAGAAAAATGGGGCGACCAATAGGGCTCTATGTTGGGGATTAGGGATACAACTAGGGAATCCAATCCCGCATCAAAATTGCGATCCCGCAAGCCTGCGGGATTGAGCTCGTCAATCCCGCGGATCCCGCGGGATTTGCGGGATTGCGGGATCAGTCGATTCCAATAGAAAACTGGATATTTACGGGGTCCGAGATAAGGAAAAAATTCTTCTTTTAATCATACCTTGAAAATAGATGCCATCTAATAGAAATTAACAATGTCAGATCCACGACATCTCTTACTGCGTTTGGATTTAAAGTACCACAGGGGTCACTACTGGACCCATTTTTCTTCTTCTTCCTCAGCCTTCCTCCCTCCACTGCTGGACGTAGGCCTCTTCCATTTCCATCCACTCATCTCTGTTTCTCCCCCTCCGCATCCAGATTCTTCCGGCTTGCTGGACTAGGTCATCAGACCACCTTTTGGGAGGTCTTCCGACACTTCTCCTTTTGTTTCAGGGCCTCCACTGTAGGATTCTGGGTGCCCACCTAATATCCTCTTGTCGACTCATATGCCCAGCTCACTGCCATTTTAATTTTGCAATGCGGTCCATAATATCAGTAACATTCGGCGTCT
This sequence comes from Ceraclea dissimilis, assembly GCA_963576895.1. NCBI lineage: Eukaryota > Metazoa > Arthropoda > Insecta > Trichoptera > Leptoceridae > Ceraclea > Ceraclea dissimilis. The sequence continues at coordinate 4,174,688 of OY756370.1, read as the reverse complement.
TATTTCCTCGTTTCTAATTTTATCTGGAAGGCTCACGCCGAGCATCTGCCTTTCCATGGCCCGCTGTGTTCACTTTAATTTGTGTATGCTTTTGGCTGTTAGTGTCATTGTTTCTAGGCCATATGTCAACATCGGGAGGATACATGTATCAAACATTTTTCTTTTTAGGCATATTGGGATTTCTTTATTTTCAAACAAGTGTTTCAATTTACCAAATGCGGCCCAGCCCAGACCTACTCTTCTTGGTAGTTCTGCTGTTTGGTGGACTGGACCCATTATTGTGTCTTATTTATATCAAGGCTAACAGTGGTGATTAGGATGATTTTAGTGTAATGTTTGCGGATCATTAATCCCTGTTACTAAAAGACAATCTTCCAAATAAAAACGATGCATCGATGAAGACCTTGAAATTGAACGGGGTGAAAAAATGAACAGGGTGAGAGGGTGGTTTAGTGACAACGGTCTCGCATTAAATATGACGAAGACGGGTGATATTCACTTCTCTGTTGAGTGACCGTTGGGAGTGGATCCAGTGATGGACACACTTTCTGGCCCAAATTTAGAAACAGCAAAAATAATTTCCTTGGATTAAAAATAAACCGAACGCTTCATTGGTCTCCACACTTTAAGGTACATGAAAAGAAGTAAAATTCGGATATATTTTCTATCAAAAAAATGCGCCCACCTGTGGACTTGATACTCCAAAGTAAGTATATATTTATACTAATACTTCCACAGCATTATGTGTATACTATTCCGGGGGACGGGGGTCGAGTAGTTTTTATATTGCAGAACGAGCAGTGAGGACCATGCTGGGTACGAATCCCAGGGATTTCTGTAGAGATTCCTTTAGGGAACTCCTCAACATGCCCAGCATCTTCACATTAGAGTGTTTGTACATATGTATGTAATCAGTTATTACTGATACGGGAGTATACTCCCCTGAACGCCATAGCACCACAACTACAATACCAGGTCCAAAGCAAGCCTGTAAGGCACATACTTGTGAAGATATCCAAAAGCTTCGTGTGTCTCAGTATGCGGATGCTAAACGTGCTACCCGGAGAGTTCAAATCGCTGGATGCTACGGCCTTCCGCGGAGGGGTGAAGACTGAAGAAGTACCTATCTCGTTGGTAAAGCATTTTACTTAATTGACGAAATGTTAAAACGATTGATTTTTACACTCTGATTGGCATTAATTTGATAGAATAGATTTAGGAGTGGTACCTTTCAGCTTCCTAACTTTATGTCTGATATATGAGATTATGTCTATTTTGTTGTTTACGATATGAATTGTAGTAATGTATACGCTGGTAATTGAAAAAACTGACGAGTCCATGTGTTCGGATGGGCCTACGAACGATGGAAAACGATAAAACAATAAACTTTATGAATCCCGCAAACATGCGGGATCCCGCATGAGTAATCCCTCATTTCTAATCCCGCAAAAAAGGGCGCGGATCCAGCATTTGCGGGATCCCGCGTTTGCGGGATTGGATTCCCTAGATACAACATTGGATATTATTATTTATGGTAATTATTAATAAAAATATTTTCATACCTCAAGGTTATTTCATGTGCACTTGACTAAACACTATTTTCTAATACAATTTTATGTAGTCTGCTCATTGTATGATTCACGAATGTAATTATTTAGGGGTGAATGAATTTAATGATTTTTGTATCGTTATTCAATAATGATTTCTTTTGTGCGCTTAAGGGATTATTATGACTTTGAGTACCTTGATATTATTAAGTATAGTACCTATAATAGCTCTTTGGTGAAATTTTGATCACTTTGAGTTAATTTCACTTTTGTATCTTTGTCTACCTAGATATAATAGAAATAATTTTATATCAAATGGAATTACTAGAGATCTGTCTTTTTTCACAATGCATTATTTAACGAAGTGTCGTCTTAAGGTGTGGATATACGGGGTCTCAGGAGACGCGCCTCCTGGCACTGACAAAATGGCGTCAGTCTCTTCAGTGAAATACACGACGGGAGATTTTCGTCTCTAGAGACGGCATCTCTAGTAAAAATGGCCGACAATCGCCTCCTGTCATCAAATTCTAAAATACACGGGACTATCTCGAGACGCGAGACTTTGGTCTGTTGCTGCATTCATTCTATTAGTATTTTTGGCGCCATAATGGCGTTTGGTTTTATGTAATACTCTATTGTCATGTATTTACGAGTATTGTGATTAAAAAATATAATTATATACCGCTTTGAAATTATTTATCGATTCAGTAATGTACATATGTCGGTCGGTACTTTACTTACATGCGTATGTGTATATTTCCTTTTCTGCGTTAGTAAATGAAATAGAATACTTAATTAGACCTTCTTTTAATGTACACCATTCCTATGACATCAGTGACATAAGCCAAAGCAAATATCGGTATGCACTACATACCCGAAACCGTTGTGAGTAGCGAAATTTTATTTCCTCCTTATGTTCCTTCGATGAATATTATTAAAGGGTGAATTAATGGTAACTACATAGTTTGCTATAAATGTTGTAGGACATGAAGGGAATAACAAAACACGTAATGTTAATGTATTTTTCACAACTGTATTCATATTTCAAATGCAAATGCAACTCTGTTATTAATCCGCCATTATTTAAAAATAATATTATAATTATAATCAACTAACAATTTCATTATTAACAATGTACTAATATCGTCACAATCGCAGGAATGTTTAAAATTATATATCAATACAAAAACCACGTGCCCACGCGCGCCAATCCAATTCAGTTGCAAACATCTCCAAGAGACCTCAGATTAAAATTGAACATGTCAAAAGACCGGAGACGCGTCCCCTGAGACGAAAATATGTAAAATACACGACGCGAGACTTGCGTGCGCAGACCGTCTCAGGAGGCGCGCGGTATCGAGAGATATCTCGTGTCTCCGATGTGTTTACACACAAGAGACCTGTCATTTTGGTATCCGGGAGGCCAAAATCTCTCGTGTGTATCTTCGCCTTTATGGATTTCTTAAGGGAGTCATTGGGCTAGTCTACGAGTCTTCTTAGTGCAGAGGTGCCAAGTACACAAAACTACTATAAAGAGAGAGATCTGAATATCTTCTATGTATAATGCTCTATCTCAGGATTTTAGGAACAGCAAATGAAAAAAAAAATGCTTATAACACCATCGATGCGACTCCGATGATCGGACATATGTGATTAGGAATGTTGGATTGTTGGCTAATTTTAACTAAATGTCCCGCATTGTTCTGCATTCTTAAGATAAAATCTCGGTAGATAAAATACGATCACGGTAGCTCCAGCTCCGAGCTAGCATGGAGGACCGACTGCCATATCTTTGATTCTTGCATACATTTCTCGCTTCCACACAATATTCCTCATACACGGTACACAGTTTCTTCCTTTGGTTTCTGTAATATTATGCTGTTAATGTTAATACATCCTTCCCCTTACTTGCTACGTATTATTCTAATCATGGTTGTTATTAATATAGATGCCACGTTACTGAAGATAGGTTATTCAGATCCGATGAATATTCCTCGCTTCCTGTTTCCATCAAGCAGATTCCAAGGATATTGTTAATGATAGTCATAGTGATGTACGTTGTACTAAATTATCATCGTATTTTTGTGAACGTGTCTATTGGTGTAGGTCGCGTATATGATTCGTACAGCGCGTACTTGAACTTCGTTTTTTCGACACATATCGAGACGCGAAGAGATCGGTCTAGAACTAAATGTAATGTTAGGGAGTAAACAACGAAGAAAATCAAGAGGTAGATCGCCGATATGATGGAGTGATGTTTAACGATGCGATGTTGCGAAACAACGAAATCACCATGGCAACAACGCGAAAAACGTCAACGTTTCCTTCACATTTAGCGGTGGTTTGACTTAGACCCCTGGCCATGGACAGAAGCTTATGGAGGAAAATGTTCAACTGCAGGAGTGGGTGTCACGATCTTCAGTCGCGAGGAACAAGGACATCAGCAACTGATGTAGGTACTCCTTTTTTGTTAAATTACCTACATACCTATGTCATATGTTCTATATCCATTCAAGATTATCTGTATGCTCTGCTTCTATCAAAGCATGAACTCTACTCAATTAGGGATAAGCTGACAGAGATTGTGTTTTAAAATTTTCTCGAGATTCTGACTATTCGTTATTTCGTGCCGATGCCCATCTCTAAAGGATAATGTACAAGGAGGAGATAATGAGGTCATGTAAGCGTGAATATGCAGCGGAGGTTTCCCAACCAACCAATTATATAACCACTTACTTAGTATAGAAGATACGCCACTGATACCCACCTATAAAATATCGCATACTTACTACTACTATAATACCATCACGATATATTCCAATAATGGGGGTAACCAGTCAATGGTGAGTGTGTGTACTAAGGCACTCAAGAGTTCATCAGTATCATTTTTGGATGTGCACGTTACGAAACTAGCATTACAGTGGTGCGTACCGAAGCGTCGCCACTTCGAATGGAGTTTTGATGAATCTCCAGCTTAATACTTGAAGAATGGACAAATGCCGACCCAAATTATTTTCTACGCATTTTGAGTACACAGACCACCAATGAAGACTTATTCATATGCACACGTTGCGAATGCTAACGATTAATGACTCAACGAACATTATTATAGAAATTACGTAAATACTTCATCCTGAAGATAGTGTTAGCGTCGACACTGAAATCTCGAAGAATCCGCTGCATAAAACCGTCAAAACCTACAGATACGAGTTTGTTAGGACCAAGATTGGAAACGGCGAATTTGATTAATTGTCCAATTGAGCCATTTCACTACGTATCTAATAAATTTTCCTTTCCTTATATGAAAAATACGTATTAGTGTCAATATATTTCCGTTTGCTATCATCATAATATAAACATGACAGCCTTTCCTGAAATTACGTAAGAACTCATTTTCCCTCAACATTATTTTCTCGAGACGTTTTATTCCCCGAGATAATAATAGGCGCATTCTCTTTACTGAGGTAAACACCCGACGATGATTGGTACAATAGATAAAACGGTAGTTTCATGAGACCAGCGTTTCCAAACAAAATCCCTACTGAATAAACAAAGTTTTAATTATCTTCTTCTAACTCATTCGTTCCGCCTTCTCGTGGTCCACATTTGGACGTAGGCCAACTTGATGAGCTCCACGTACCCCGATCCTGGAAATTCTGGCTGATATCTCCCGGATGTCAGATATCCATCTCTCAGAGGGCGCCCCACAGCTGGTCCAGTTGATTTCGCCGGTCTCCAGCTCAATTCTCTTTTATGACCTTCCCTCTCTCTATATGAATCTTTATTATTCAATTCTGATTCCAACAGCTTAGAAAACCCTCTTTCAATAGTGCCAATAAGAAGGAAATTGGACTGACGTGAAAGGAAGTAAAAGCCATTTCTCTTACCGCTCTGAGATTTCAGAGATGCGAATTCGAACGAAACCATTAATACGAAGTTAGTTGAATAGTTACTCTTTCTGCATTTACAATCGTTTTCCCAGGACAATGAGGTGAGGCTATTTCCCGCACGTTTTCGTAAACGGCGGGAGACTTAACTCTAACAGTGAGATGTTCAACTACAGAGTTGATAAAGATTCAAAAGAGAAGAGGAGAAAGGATTCCACCTTGTGGAACTCCTACACTAAGTGACAACCAATTAGACAACTTGTTATTTTGAGTTTTGATGCACTGCTGTCTGTCACTTAGATAGGATTTAATCAAGGAAAGTGAGATGTCTGAAAGATTGAAATGTTGGAGTCTTGCGAGTAATATGTCTACGAGATGTTCAAGTTGAGAAGCGCTTCGTTCATAGACGATGGTGAGTTTTTTTCTTTTCCTTGATTCGTTCCTTAATTTTTTTCGTCCGTGTTATCATCATTTTCTTGGAGATGGGTGGTAATAGGGCGGAATGCTATTTAGTCGAGCGATAAATGCTCAACTTGGGGTAGGTCCTGCTCGAGCAGCTAGCAGCAGATCATTACACGTTAAGCTCCTTGTACGGAGTTTCCCAAACTACGAGTACATAATAATACCTTGATAATGGGAATTCCTAAGGTACTTGAATTTCATAACTATACTGACCTAACTCATCGGAATAATACGGCTTAGGTATGATTCACTATATCTAATGCTAATTAATTAATTTGGGAAATCAGATCAATTATAATCATCTAGGAATTTCTCTATCCCCTCATCCCCGCTTTCCTCACGGGGCAAGAAGAGAGGATATATTACCAAAGTGCATACTCTCCTGCAGATCTATACATACCCTCCTTGCATCCATCATGCAAAGTATTTTGTTTATATCAATTTAATAATCATCGTACTTTAATAAACTACAGATTCAAATGCGTTTCATAAATATAGTAATATTATACAATACGTTCCACAAAAAAACACAGATAGGACCCAAGATTTCATCATTTATGATGATTTTGTGCCTCTTTCACGTGATCCCAGTAACACTCTGATCACACTTTTACAGGTATTGTATAGATTGAAAGAAGGTCCGTTGGTCTTGAACATTGTGGGTTGAAAGTCAATTCTCAAACAATCAAAAACAATTTTTAAAGAATCTTGCATTTATAACTCGCCTCCTCATATCTCATACTTCACGCTTAACAATATTACAGCGTTTTTTTTACATCGCCCCCTGAAAATTTGTTCATTCCATTTCTATTACAATTTCCTACATAAATTACGTTTTATATCTCCTTCAAGTGATGAAATGAAGGATGATGACATATTGCTATCATGCAAAATGAAAAAAAGGCGGAGATGGCAGTATTATTCTTAACGGCATTAAAAATAGTCACTCAAGTATATGCATAGGACATTGACTTTTTATACAATAGTCGGCACGCTTTGGAACTTTTCATTGACTCAAACTGAGGCCCAATTATCGACAGTTTTATATTACAAAAGATCAGTTCTTGTAATGGAGTCAAGTTTCATGTTACCTGTTTTTATCAAGCCACAAGATTTTTTTATTAAGAAAAACTTTGAAACGCCCGTGAGTTTTCCTTTTAACTGCACTTAGAATTCATAATTATGAAATATTTGATGAGGGTTTAATCATTTTATTTTTTACGCGGAGGCATGACTTTGCCAACACACTTCTCAGTATTATCAGCCAGAAGAGTCTACATATTATCATTCATGATTAACATATAAACTCATCAGCCTAATACTGGGAAAAATTCACCTATCCAGATATCACGGATATCACAGGATTAGGCTCAGATGCGCGGGGCCTAAAATACAAGCATTGTGCCTGAAATATCAGTATTTAGGAATCGTCTTACAATATTGCAAGTATTAATAATGACCGATTTTTGCATTTTTATGTATAAATTTTCTGGTAAATCTAATTTTTTTAAATTGTTTATTAGCGATTTTGGAATTATACCTGTAGCTGATAATACTAATGGGATTATATATACCGACCTAGAATGCCAAATATTTTTTATTTCACCTGCTAATTCTGTATATTTACGAATTTTTTCTGCGACGGTTGTTTGAATATTAAATGTATTTGGTACAGCGATGTCAATTAAATAAGTAATTTTAGTTTGTTTGTTATGTAAAACTACATCGGGTCTATTATGATGTATTGTTCTATCTGTTATAATTGTTTTATCATAATAGAGCCTATAATTTTGATCTTCTAAAACCGATTCCGGGTTGTATTTATAATATGGAATTATATTTCTCGAATTTATTAATTTATATTTTATAGCTAAATTTTGGTGGATTATTTTTGCCACATGATTATGTCTATATGTATATTCAGTTTGCGCTATTGTTGAACAACCCGAAATTATATGTTGTATCGTTTCCGGTTTAGCGAGACATTTCCTACATGAATCATCTATTATATTTGTATCTTTTATTATATATTTTTGATAATTTTTTGTTTTAATTACCTGATCCTGAATCGCTAGCATAAACCCCTCAGTCTCCCCAAACAAATCCCCAATAATCAACCATCTGTTTGACGCAAATTTGTCAACATGAGACTGGTTAAGATCATTGAGGTGTCTGGAGTGAATCTCTTTCCTACCCCAAGCTACTAAAAGCTCATTCAAATAATTATTACGCGGACCTACTATTTCGTTATTTAAATTTAAAGGCGTATGATTTTTGTCGGCCTGTACTATAATTTTGTGCATAATTGAATGATTTTGTTTAGTAATGAAATATGTTTTTAAATAATCTATTTGATTATTATGTAAATCGGTTATGTTTACAATTTACGATTGGCAACGCGATTACATATTTTTATTATTATAAGGCCAATTATGACGTATGCTCTAGAAACTAGAGCCGACACGATAAGAACCAAAAATCTGTTTCGAACGTCGGAGAAGAAAATATTAAAAGCGATCACAGGGAGGACCCTCGAGGACTGAGTACGCATTGAAGATATTGGGGGAAACTGTGAAACTGAAGACATCGCACGATGGACCAGAACTAGGAGACGATTCTGGAGGGACCACTTTATACGATGGATGACTTCAGAACCCCATATGTCATGGACGACGAAATTCCAGTTGGTCTGGACCTGGAAGACAGCCAAAACGATGGAGGGACAACTGGACTTCCACCTCTCAAGACAAGAATGAGACTTTCTAGACCAAGCAGATCGCCAGATCTAAGAGAAGATGAAAACCAAGAGTGTGGCCAATATATTTTATGCTGGAATATTGCGTGGTGTTTTTTGGATTGTAAAAAAATACCTACCTATATGAAAATGAAATTTAGAATTTTCCTATTATTTTCTATCATGAAAAGTAGATTAACAATAACTTAATAGGCCATTTTTTTATACTTGAACATTTTAATTGCTTTCATTATTAAAATATTTTCTGAAATGAATATTAAGAGGCACCTCCAGTAATGAATTTCATTTAATATATCTAATTATTATTAATTACAATTTTGACAGTTATTAAGAAAGTAAATTAATTTATAAGCACCTTATTAATTTGACTCCATAAATCATTTCATAATTTTAAGGTTAGCTATCTAAGAAAGTTTAATAGATAAGAGGAATTATTGAAATTTGTAATTATTTTAGTAAGGTATTTCAATTCAAAATTAATACCTATACTTTTGAATTACCTAATATGATAATTGAATAGATATTGTAAGACGATTTTTAAATATTTATAAAAAATATTTGATCAGGCACAACGCTTGTACGAGTATTTTAGGCCCCGCGTTGAGCTTAATCCTGTGATATCTGGTAGGTGAATTTTTCCCCGTATGATGAGTTTATATGTCAATCATAAATGATAATATGTTGACTCTTCTGGCTGATAATACTGAGAAGTATGTAGGCAAGTCATGCCTCCGCGAAAAAAAAGAATAGTACCTACCTTATAATTTTTTATTGAGATCACTCGCACAAGAGTGGAGGGTCTTAAATATAATAATATTAATAGGTAATATTATATACACTCAAGGACGGACGCATGTTGACTGGGAGAAATCGTAGGATCCCTTTCGCTAGGAACGTTATGGAATTGAATGAGATGTATGTAGGGAAGTGTGTGGGGCTCTATGTCCTGTCTAGGAATAGGTACGGTGTGATTAAAATTTTGAAAACAGTTTTGTCTAAACTATCGTGCTATGCTATTGAGCCTCAATATGCATATAAATAATATATACCTACTCGTAAAGCCTACGCAGCACCATTTCGAATTTTTTTCAGTACCTACAACGTTTTTTGATGGAGATATTTAACAATCTCTCAAACATAATAATTTCATGAGAGAGTACCCTGGCGTCGTTAGCGAGAACCATGTATAAGACAACTTATGGTATTATTAGTATTTTGTCGTAATGGAGATTTCAACCTGAGATCCATATATGTACTTAATTTTTTTTCGAGTTTCCGTAGGCACCCCCTATTTTCAGTCCCCATAGTCCACGAATACTTGATTTTTTTTATTATTTCTTTGCACTTCGCGTGAGCAAAATAGAGCATTAAATTAACATACATAAAAGTAATAGATGTTAAAATATTTGTTCACTAGGGAGAGCCTATCGCTCTGCTGCTATGTCTGCCAGCTAACCCCGACTACTTCTGGAATTACATGGGTGGTGATAGATGTTTTTCGCGGTTATCTCAGTTCCAAATTTTGGTCGATAAAAAATATGGAAGATAGTGTATGTTTTTCGCGTTTATCTCGGTTTCAAAGTTTTGGCTAATGCGTGGTTTTTGCTTTTGACAGCAGTAAGTATAGTGGATGTTTGAAATATTAATAGGATACGTGAATCCTGTATATTTTATGAATGGCCAGATTCACTTCAGGGAATATGAATCGTATAATTGAATATTTAATCAAAAGTCTAATTATTTGTACACTGGCCGCTGTGTATAAATCTTTAATATTTTACCTGCTTTATATTTTCCATAGTGAAAGTAATCTCTGGAGGAAACAACATGATTTAATTTGTGTTTACTTTATGCCCTCGTCACAAACATCGTGTGTTATTATTCTCCAAGGACAAGCCAAAGTAATAAATTTTTAATTAGACCTTATACATTCAGCAAACAGACATTTTCACAAAGAGGAATATTGCAATGCTGATGTATCTCATACAATACATACATAGTTTAGGCAGAATAAAATATCATATTCAATTTGAGTTTTTCTTTCTCAACTATGAGTAGGTGGTGGGTAGCTGGCCTGGTAAGGCGCTCGGCTGTTGTTCGAGTGGGCGGGGGCTCAATCCCAGATGCCGATTTACACTTCACGACACAAGCTGTAAAGTGTGCAAAAAGATGTATTTGGGCTTGTTTCGTTAAAACCAGATTGGATTTTAAGGAACTAAATTTTTGTTTTAGTTTATTCATTCGTTGGTTATTATTAAGACAATATTGCTATTATTGTGTACTAATGAGGTGCCATGTTGTAAAATTTTGTTAAAATGATAATAAAATTGCAAAAAATAAACAGATTTTTTAAAAATCTTTACCCAGGCCCACTGGGAAAAGCTAGTGCCTAATAAAGTAAGTAAGTACCAAACAGTGCCGAGGAGTGTATTTCTATAGGAGGGAAGCCAGTGCTACCATTTTTTTTATTGAATCAGGTATGTAAGATTGGAACTATTATTTTATTATTCTAAATAAATCAAAAGATAACTTCATTGCGAATCCTATTCTTAGGTATCTTCGCCCCTGATCCTAATCAAATACACCAAATATTTTTTTCTCCATAATACAAGACGCACTTTCGGGTTTTTGTTTGATACTGGTATTCATCTTGTAAAAGAAACATTCCTATCTAGTATTTCGCTCATAGCTACAAGTAATAAGTCCGCTAACTAAATAAATTACTAATTTCACCAAAACTTCCAGTTTTAATCAACGAAGCAATCATTTATTCAAGTCTTTGTTTAAGGGGACTAAAATCAAAGGATAGAAAACTTATCGCGATAGCAATAATTGGAGATTGAAAATCAAATTCATTAATCAAGATAAACAATTTACTTTCAACATTGGTTAGTCAAATAATATTGGATTAAAAACGTCTTCTGCAATATAAATCTTGAAAACAGAGGTACCTACGTATTTGTGCTACAACCATGGGCGTCGTCAGGAGAGGGTAACGGGACTAGATATTGGAATAGGTATTTACTTTTTCATACTAAATGATGAAATCTCTCAAAAAATCACATTATAATCGCACGTCTTCTCATAATATCATAAATTTTCCAAAAACAGTATGAAAATCTGTTAAAATGCATTTGTTTCATAAAAAAATTGCCTGCGGCGCTATTTTCTTTATTGCTTTTCATAAAAATATTTTTTTATACATATTATTGTGCAAAGGATTATGTGCATTTTCAAATAAACCAAACCAGATCACGACCTCCTTCACTATGTCTCAAAAAAATTTCGCCTTCGGCACTATCTATATATTTTTTTAAATTTGTTGCCCCCCTCTAGCTCCGAGGCTGGCGACGCCCATGGCTACAACCCTACTACAATAATATTTTCTTCAGACTTTTAATAGGTAGGTATGTATTTTTGCTGTTATACAGTGTATAAAGCTGACAATTGGAAATACAAGTATTTGTTTTCCACTTGAGATCTCCGTCATTCGTAATATTATGGTGGATGCTGTAAGATTCCATTTACAGCTCTTGCACTTGTTTCCTAAATATTTTTTTTTTGATAACTGCGTTATCTGGCAAAATAAACGGCATTAATCATAATATGGGTTAGCTGGAAGAGATCGTAGTAAAGCGATGAGCTCCCCTTAGTGAGTATTAGGTACATACTTATTATTATTGTAAATGTATATTATCTTGCTTTTTTATTTTTTATGTAATGTTCAGTTAAGGAATAAATAAATAATTTCATTTTATAAAATAGTGCCAAAAAAACTTTTTACTTAGACGATTATTTTTATCAGTCGTGTTTTTCACGACACTCTGTATTACCCAAATGAATCTGTTTGTTCAATAAATTCAATAATAAATAACATTTTGTCAATAAACGATTTAAGAAATATTTGAAACAGAAGTTAAATGTTTATTTATTTATTTATATTTATTTATTTGGTGGTATTGATCAAAGTCAAACAATCTGCAATCGAATTTTTTTATTTTTTTATTTTTCAATTGGCCTGAAATTGGGGAATGTGAACTTCATAGTGCACCCAAAGTGATCAACTGATTACATTAAATCCACCCGCCGATCATCAGTCAGATCTAATGGAAGTTCGTAGATGTAAGCAAATGGAAGTATGTAGGTAAAATACCCAAAGTTATACAAAATCATTTCTAATATTCAAAATATACGGGAAATTCCAATTATTTTAGGCTTCATTTGTCTCTTCGGAAGACCACAAGGGACTCCAGTCCTCCACGCTTTCTGGGTTTTTGGTTTGAATATTTATATTTTCTTACGAAGACTTTTAAGGACAAACTGAGAAGAAGAAAACTTATAAATCCTTAACACTGAACATTCTTCTATCAACTGTAAGTTGGTTGGTAATTATCAGCGTTATTGTGAGACCACAAACTCTAAAGAGTTCAACAGAGAAGGTGTACCTGATAGAGAGGAGCGGACAGTTCCTGCTTTTATTTATGTACTTTTATATTACCTATTTCACAAATATTATCCTTTGCAAAAAGTGTTCAGAAAATCGGTGCAACAATTAAAGCCAACAATTAAAACCGTGCATTAGATGGCCAGACCACGCGACCATAATCCGGACCAGTGATGGTTCTGACTGGACTGTATGTTGGGAATGTTACATAAAATTTGGGAAACAAGAGACATGTCTCATTATGATCGCTGACCGATAGACAAAACTGTTAAGTGTACCTAGAAGCATATATTAGGTATACGAGTATGTTGATCATTTTGGATTTGTTTTGGTTCATTCGTAAAAAAGGAAAAATTTTGGCATGGTCTGTCTATAAGAATACAGTTTTTTTTATTTCGTGTCTTCAATGAAAATAGTGTTATTATCTTCATAAAAGAGGTATGTAAAAACCCCTTTTCCATTTTATCAGTATAGATCCGTTCATGTTCACGAGACATGATTAAAAACTCTGATGGTGTCGGAGAAGAGTTTACAATGATGAAGATGTGAAATATTAAAAATCCATTAGTTTAATGAATCGTATCAGATTTGGCTGTGAAGAGTACTATGGCTTAGTGTTTAGCTGTTGGAACAACTTTCTAAAAGAGAGGATCATAGCGGAAGATTTCTTTGGCACTGAGGGTTTTAGAGATTAAACCAAGGAATACCTCGAGAATTGCGATTTTGCGAACTTATTTAAAACTCATATGAGTATGAAGACTGTATAGGGGTGACTCTAAGATATTACTTTGCAATAAGTCCGCCCTTGAGAACACCACTATTGTCTTGTTTTGTAAATCTTCAAGATTTTTGGCTAATAAAGATTTATTTATTTAGTAAATATAAATTTATTAATAATCCGCTATTAGTACAAAGAAATTTGAAACTTTTCCGAATCCAAAATTATTTCTAATAAAATTTTATAATTACATTTCACTATTAGCAATAAAATCAGATAAAATACAAGTTCCGGATTGACAAGAAGAAAAACTGCAATAAGTCCATTTTCTGACCATTTTCTTGTAATATTATCTTTCAAAATATACCATATAGATTCCAAAAAGTTTTCAACTGAGTGTTCGTACGTGATCTTGACACTTTCCCATCAGTGTAAATTTAAAGCGTGCATAAAAATGGAAGTAGGTGTATTTCTTTTATACGGAAATGTAAGTTCGTCTCCTCACATTAATGTTACAGGATAAAAGTATGTATGTAAGTATGTATATATGTGTAGCTATTACATTTTCTCGGTACTTTAGGTTACATAAGTATCGATTCCAGACACCTAAATGTACGAATGGAAAGTATTTGAATACGGAATGATTTCACGGTAAAAAAAATAAGTTTTCTAAATTCAACAGTTCTGAAGTTGACCTTTTAAAAATACGGCATTTGAATTTTTCTTACATACCTACCAGTGCTGTAGGGTGGATTTCTGTAGAAGGGAAGCCGGGGATAACATTTCTTATGGAATTACGTCAAATTCGACACTATTATACCTATCTCTATTTCCAAAAGGTAACTCGATGGGAATAGTGTTCTTAGGTAGCCTCGCGCCTGATACCTACGTTATTTAGTTATCATCTTAAAAACTATACTGACTCAATTTTAGAAATCAAAGGAAAGTTATATAAATAAGTCAAGCTTTCAATCTAGATATTAATGTTTAAATTTTGTGACAGGATGCTACTAAGAAAAATGGTAATAACCGACAAAAACCTTTAAATTAAAAAAAAATGAAACTTATTTTCAAAAAGTCATAACTGCTTTTGACCACGCATGTTTAATTGCTTCCTAAACATATTTTGTTATTTTTCCATCCTCAATCACCACTTAAATATTTGCTATGTGAAAAGAGAACACCCTGTATTATAATGTTACATTAATAAGGGATTTCCGAATGACTCAATGCGACATTTCTAATGGAAGTTAAGGGAAAAGTTTATTTCACATGAGGTTTGCATATATTAATACATATTATATGTTTGCAGATAAAAATATTGTACAATATACCTCAATATACTTTTTTCTGCAAACATTTTCGACTTTGAAACATTGAAACATTTGGGAGAAACTTGAACCGAATTAGAACTGGACATGGAAAGTGCGACCTTCTCCTCCACAGATGGGGCAAGTGTGACAGCCCCTAATGCCCTTGTGGTAGGTTCAGCGGCATTATGGAAGACTTTCGCAACTTGTCTTCTGAGGCACTTCAATACCCGAGTTCTCACAATCTTAATCTCTTACTCTGGTCTCTCCAATACCCCACGATAAAGGTGCAATATAGCATTAATTTATTTCCTTTTGACCTTATTTTAGAGGCACGACAAAAAACTCGAACTTTTCTTTGACATATCTAAAATAAAGAAAAGTTCGAGTTTTTTGTCGTGCCTCTAAAATAAGGTCAAAAGGAAATAAATTAATGCTATATTGCACCTTTATCGTGGGGTATTGGAGAGACCAGAGTAAGAGATTAAGATTGTGAGAACTCGGGTATTGAAGTGCCTCAGAAGACAAGTTGCGAAAGTCTTCCATAATGCCGCTGAACCTACCACAAGGGCATTAGGGGCTGTCACACTTGCCCCATCTGTGGAGGAGAAGGTCGCACTTTCCATGTCCAGTTCTAATTCGGTTCAAGTTTCTCCCAAATGTTTCAATGTTTCAAAGTCGAAAATGTTTGCAGAAAAAAGTATATTGAGGTATATTGTACAATATTTTTATCTGCAAACATATAATATGTATTAATATATGCAAACCTCATGTGAAATAAACTTTTCCCTTAACTTCCATTAGAAATGTCGCATTGAGTCATTCGGAAATCCCTTATTAATGTAACATTATAATACAGGGTGTTCTCTTTTCACATAGCAAATATTTAAGTGGTGATTGAGGATGGAAAAATAACAAAATATGTTTAGGAAGCAATTAAACATGCGTGGTCAAAAGCAGTTATGACTTTTTGAAAATAAGTTTCATTTTTTTTTAATTTAAAGGTTTTTGTCGGTTATTACCATTTTTCTTAGTAGCATCCTGTCACAAAATTTAAACATTAATATCTAGATTGAAAGCTTGACTTATTTATATAACTTTCCTTTGATTTCTAAAATTGAGTCAGTATAGTTTTTAAGATGATAACTAAATAACGTAGGTATCAGGCGCGAGGCTACCTAAGAACACTATTCCCATCGAGTTACCTTTTGGAAATAGAGATAGGTATAATAGTGTCGAATTTGACGTAATTCCATAAGAAATGTTATCCCCGGCTTCCCTTCTACAGAAATCCACCCTACAGCACTGGTAGGTATGTAAGAAAAATTCAAATGCCGTATTTTTAAAAGGTCAACTTCAGAACTGTTGAATTTAGAAAACTTATTTTTTTTACCGTGAAATCATTCCGTATTCAAATACTTTCCATTCGTACATTTAGGTGTCTGGAATCGATACTTATGTAACCTAAAGTACCGAGAAAATGTAATAGCTACACATATATACATACTTACATACATACTTTTATCCTGTAACATTAATGTGAGGAGATGCGATCGCATCGATAAGAACATCGTCGCTCGTTGCTAACGATGAGAGGCGATCGCATCGATAAGAACATCGTCGCTCGTTGCTAACGATGAATTCCGTACATCAAAATAGAAGCTAGTTTCTAAATGGTAAGAAGTTTTTGGGTTTGTCTGAAAACTTTAGTAAGTATACCTATTAATTTGCTGAAAAATATTGATGGAATATTAGCCCCACAATTTTACATTTCTTGAGTCTGGTCTTTTCAGAGAATGCACACTTTAGTAGCAACTAGAAACATCAAGCCTACCTGTAAAATAAGAGTATAACTTTATTTAGTCTTAATAGTGAATAATATTTATGTTTCAAGTTTATGAATGTAAACGATTTAAAAACTTAAATTGCACACAACGTCTAAACAGATTAAAACTATAATTCAACACTTTTTACTTTACGCGTTTGTAGGAAGCGAGGCTACAATATTTTCTCGTATTTTTTATGGTAAGTAGAAAAGTTCTTGTACTACTTCTATGAGTTTATTCTAGATAAAAAGAGCAGAAAGCCAGAATGTCCTGCTATCTTTACACACACTACATTCCATCTGAAGCCTGGTGACCTCATACTATTTGCTCGAGGAACATTAAAGGACATGTATTAGGATCCTGATGGTTCTAATGGTACTATTATACTTGTAATGTTTTAGTGTAAGTGAACCCATCGGAAGAGTCGCTATCTTAATTAAAGATCAATATAAAAAAATGTCACGTCTCTGGATGATCTTAGAGAAATTCCGAAGTGGGAACCAATGAAATGGGGTCATGAGCTCAGATCACATGGTGTTATAGAGGCACCACAAATTTATAAAAGAATGCTAAATGAACTAATGCGAAGTTTTCAGTAAGAATTGAGAACGATTTTATTGGTTTTAAAAATGAGGAAAAATTACAGCCTTTTACCTCTACTTACGACAGGAGAAGAACACGCAACTATACTTGTACATATCAATATAAATGTTTGAAAGGAAATATTACTCTAAATCAATGGTATTGACCCAGGCTCAAATATTTCTATACATATAAATATTTTTCATGGAATACCCTGACTATGTCATAATAAACTGTATTGATTTGTCATAAATAATGAGGAATATCATTTTTTTTTTGTTTTTTGTTGCGCATTTGTAGAATGAAGATGTCTTCATTTTGATTGTCAACCCCGATAGAGGTCATAACCTAGTGGGGTTGGCATTTATATACTGTACTGTGTATAGATGTATGTATTAAAAAAAACGATATGTAATTTTTAACAAAGATTCTCGAAATACCAATATACTTGTCTAGGCCCAGATATACCCATTACAGCGTAGATCTTTGTAGGTTTGAGTATCGATTTAAACATCCTTCTCTATGTAACATATCCGTGATCCGTATACCCGTAGTCTAATGGAAAAGATTTCTTTAACGCAATTACCAGTAGCAAATTGGAACGCAATTAAAAATCCATTAGTCCACAGGTTACTTCTCGCTTCTTAAGAAGGAATTCGGAGTAGCTGAGAGGACGTTGTAAATTCCTTACATACTTGAGAGAAGAAAATGAAGTAAATCATAATGCCTACTTTTCTTAATTATTATTTTGCCTAATGGAGAAAATTAAGGAAAGATGATGAATTAAAAATTAAATTAGAAGCACTTGGAGCATGTTTGAAGCGTCCTTATAGAAAACCTTTTTATTTTTACCTGGCCATTATTATCCTATGAAAGGTTGAGTATTAAAACATTCATGACTTCCTTTGAAATTTAAACTACAAAAAGCAACTTTCGGGGAAATTTTTTATGATAATCATATAATGAGGTGGTCGGTAGCTGGGTTGGCAACGGGATCGATCCTCGATGCTGACTTTCTCCATTTCACGACACAAGCTTTTCAAGCTTACTGTGAAGGTAAAAAAAATATATGGGTTTATTTCGGTAAACCTAGACACATTTATAAAAAAAATCATTGTCTCTACATTTATTAGTCCCGAGATTAGCCTTTTTTGATGCTATAAGACTCAATTGTCAAATATTGGTTTCAATATAGGTAGGACGGTACATATAGTTCGCAAAACAACGTTCATTCTGATGAATTTATAACGTAACATGTAAATTATGTGTGTGTAAGATGTGTAATAAGACGTAAGTATCATTATAGATGTATATCGTATAAAGAGGGTAGGAATTGAAAATTTCAGAATATGATTCAGCGATGAAACTGAAAAGCGTTTCATGTTCTTAATATTAAAATGCATCATGTATTTCGTCCATAATGTAATGTATGTGAATGAATTATTAAACAATGCTCATTGGCATGCTATGTATAATGTGTATCACAATTTCAAGTTCAAATGGACCTAGGGGTGATAAGACGCAGTAAACAATTCACAACATTCCATAATAGGAGCAGGACTTTTCAGCAAAGACGCTCGGCTTTGGAAAAGATAAAGATGTTTCGGTTTTCATAATTATATGCCTACAAATAATCTAGTAGGCTTTCGCAGCGTAATGAATCCATTTCCATGTTGTTCGTTCTTCGGGTTTCACTGCGGGTCGAGTGGTTGAGTATCCGAGCTTTCGGCAGTGATACTACTGCTCACGCTGCGGCAGTAAATTACTGATACCTCGACGGAGTTTTACATACAAAACTACTACACCCTGAAGACGACAGGGGTAGTATTGCCGCCGAAAGCTCATTTACTCGACCCGTAGTGAAACCCGAAGAACGAACAACATGGAAATGGAAATATGACTACAATTTGTGAACAAAATACATAATTAATATTATTTATTTTGCTTGATATTACAATCCCTAGAATACTCTCGCACTAATAAATACTTCCGACCTAATTTATAACTCATAATACAAAACCACATGAGTGTGGCTTCCAGTATATTCGTAATACAAAGCAGCTGAGAAATTACTATGTAAATGTCACACAAATTCACTCACATTTCATTCGGAATAATTGTCTCACTACATTATACGAGAATTCTTACTCTGCCTACAGGAGAAAACATCAGTCTCTCTACAGCGAGGGGAGTTCAAAGTATTCTCGGTATGGCAACTTTTTTGTTAGCAATGGGGGTATTTTTTTCTATGGTTCTGTTGTGACACTTTCCGAGGTGAAAATTTGAAAATTTCATCGGTTTACCATCATTAGTTTTGTCACAATCGTGTTTTGAGTGCAACAAAATGTCTTGACGCGAAAATGCTTACCAAAATCGAACACCGCGCCGTTATTAAATTCTTGACGAAACAATAAAAAACTCAAAAAAAACTTCCACGAAGAGATGGTAGCCGTTTATAAGGATTCTGCTCCTTCGTTGTCTACCATTCAATAGTGGTCAACTGAATTTGAAAGGAACAGAGAAAGCATTGAAGATGACCCTGTTCCTGTTTCTGCCACTACGGAATAAAACGTGAAAAAGTCCAGAAACTTGTACTCGAAGATGCTCAAATAAAAATCAATTCATTAGCAGAGATGACCAAGCTATATGTGGGTACCACACACTCAATACTTCACGACTTTTTAAACCTCTCAAAACTCAGTGTAAGATGGGTGCCAAGAATGCTCGAGCCACCGCAGAAGAAAGTGCGAATTGAATGTTGTAAAAATTCAGGAGTGTGGTTACCGAGAGATCAATAATCCACCTTACAGCCCAGACCTGACACCTAGTGACTATTTTTTGTTTCGGAAGCTGAAAAAAAAGATTCGTGGAAAGCGATTTTCCGACGATGAAGAACTCAAGACGGCCATTAACGCTCATTTTTCAGAGAAGGAAGAAAGTTATTTTTTGGAGGGTATTGAGAAGATGATTTCGTGTTGTAAGAAGTGCATCGAGATTGCAAGGGACTATATTAAAAAATATAATTATTTCAGATTTTTCTGCCTTTTCTTTCATATCCATACCGAGAATACTTTGAACTCGTAGGTCGATTGATACTATAGTAGCTTCATTACATCCAATAATCTATACTATGTAATTACAACGATTTTAATAATGAGTGTGATTGTCATTGTGAGTAATTTTAACATATTATACATATGTTCACACGAAGAAAGATAATTGATTGGCGATGTAGCTACTGATTTAGTCACTGTAAACTATAGTTTATAAAGTTAGCTAAATAAAACAGAGCTCGCAACTAAAAATAGGTGCTAAAATTGGGGTCACTTTTGGATTGCAGCCTACAATACTTGAAATAAGGAGATATTGAAATATGGAGATATGACTCACTAGGGTGAACTTATCGGTAAGGCGATTTTTTTCAGTTACCATCCCCACAAAAATGGATTATCCCATGCATAAAAATGGACTTCTACATACAATACACTGTAGTATGTTGAAAATCATATAGCTACTCATTACATTTGCCGAAAGTTATAAATTCCCGCTTCTATACCTAATATTGGTATCTGAGTTGTTTGCTATACTCTTAAGACGTTTCCTCTCCCATCATCAAATAATAATGGCAATACATATAATATTGCTTAGTAGTAGGAAGTATATAGGCATAGAGATATACTCGTATACGATGATACCTAATTAAATCCTCTGTTCAAATATAACCACATATAACCTAAGGAGAAAAGCATTATTAATAAACAGGGGTGTTTCATTATAAATGACGATGTTTTGCATATGTGGATGCGGAAACATGAATACAATAATATATATCTATGCGGATGCGAATGCATATTTTGATGTTTTGATAAATGGATATGCACGAGTACTTTTTAATGTAATATCTGCATCTTGTGGATGTGAATCCACATTTGTACATGACGAGTAATTCATTATCTGCAGCTCTCAATGCGAATGGATATGTTTCTAATTTATAGGAGCGAATATTTTTTAGTTGAATTTAAACAAATTGAGTTGATGATAATGTAAGTGATAGATTTAAAAATATTTCAGATATCTTAGTATGTCTGATATACAAAATATTTTCCATGATGGCATTAATAAGTAAAGAAAAAACTGTACCGATTTTTACGGATGCGGATGCAGATCATTGAATTGGAGCAGACGGCGATGTGTGACATCCCTGTGTTAATGCGGAAGTACATATCAACTGATATCAATATTGTTGTGATATTAAACGTACGTAAGACATACAGGGTCATCGAAAAATAATGCCCGTACTTTAAAATGGAATAACTTTGGAACCATTTACGATAAATAAGTGATTCTTTCACTGTATGATAACTAATAAATGTAAATTTTGTTTGACGTGTGAAACAATGCGTTAACGCATGCGCAGAATGGCTGCGCAATCGACAAACTCAAAAGACACTTTTTATCTCCCGCGTCGCAATATAATGGTGATCGTGCAACTGTAAGCCTTGCGTTATTGGATTACCCAAGTCAGAGTCAATTTTCAGTGTACAGCGCCTCTTTGTAGAAACAAATTCAGCTGAAACTGTACCTAATAGAGAAACAGGCCGCGTGGAAAAAAAACATTCAACTGGCCGACTACGAGCGTCAGAAGAAAATGTTTGATGTATCCGGAATTCTAGTGTTAAGAACCCACGAAAATCAATTTCTTAACTAAATTACAAAAACAAGAGTTCGAAATTGCAAAAAAACCAACGCACTGTGCTTTGCGTTGCACGGTGATATGGAATACTGGAAGAAGTAGATAGTTAACCCCGGTTGACTTTCTCCACTAAGTAGTTATTTTGCGCATGCGCTAACCACTCTATCGGGCTTTAAACAAAAAAATACATTCATTAGTTACCATACAGTGAAAGAATTACTCATTTAACATAAATGGTTCCAAAGTTATACCTTTTCAAAATAAGGGCATTACTGTTCACGATCAACATTACACTGGAAGGCGCCGGTAGATGAAAAGCGTCAGTGGACTTTGTCGACCGTCAGTGGATTCTGCGTATGCGCTACCGCATTATGTCTTACCTTAAACAAAATTTACATTCATTAGTTATCATACAATGAAAGAATCACTCATTTATCGTAAGTGGTTCCTAAGTTATTCCATTTTAAAATTGGGGCATTCTTTTTCGATGACCCTGTATTACCATACAATAGATAAATATTAAATAGGTATTAAGTATTTGTCTAAAGAGAGGATATGCGGATTAGAAAATAATTATGTTTAAGCGTTGTACATTGATATTGTCTATTAATATTCAAGAATTAATCACTCTATTTTTGAGGGGTGGCTGCTGGGTAGGGCATGGAAAATATTAATATGAGAATTGGTTTATAGGTAAAAACTTTGTCTTCTATCTTCTGAAAGAAAAGGGTCAAGATTCTTTACAGGAAGAAGTCAAAAAGCAAGGAAAGAACTCCAGTTAAATCTTCCTGGACTTAGACAGGGCAAAGAGCGTCTTTAAGGCTATGACTTCAGAAGAATTAAGCCCTCCATAACAAACCAAGCCTCAAGTCAATCACAAACTTCCTAACGGGTCGCTGTCGGTTCAGAGAGCATCTCCGTAAAGCGCAGGGACTTGAACTCCTCATCACCTTCTAACAGACTGTGATGTTATGAGATATATACGAGAATTTTTAGCTGGTGCCAGATCAAGGGGAAATCATTTCCCAAACTCGACCCTTTCCGTGTGCTGAACTTCGTAAGACGTCTGGCCTTGAGGGAGTGCTCTAACTAGGTAGTCACCAGATGGGCAGAGTGGGGGGTAGGTACAATAGATCTTATATGTATTACACTCTACTTAATAAAATACAATTAATCTTCTGAAAATTTTATTCGACACATTTGTAAGTAAGTACATAGAAGTCAGTAGTAAGTAGTACGCTCTTTTATAAAAAGGTAAACCCTGCAACAAGTAATAATTTTTATCTCCTCCTCCAATCAACGGGTAAACTCACACATTGGAATTATTCAAATTCTCAGTACAGTTTACACTTGCACACGAATAATGATTTCACTTAATTGAATCGACAGTTTCAAAAAGGACATTTGTCCAGTTTTTCCACTTTTACAATTTTAAATCATAGTTGTTTATATCAGTTTTTGAATTATTTTATTTTATTCTATTCGAGTATTTACTATGATTCTTTGTAAAATAATGACCATTAAGCACATCTTGTACTTAATTGTTTTGTAATATAGACATAGTTATTTATTTGTTCCTTATAATACACATAACAAACATCAGTACCTAAAGGTATCTAAGTCATCACACAATAGTGTGTATTCATCGGCTTATTTGAAATAATTCGACCATTCGGTGTTGGTACTATTATAACACCATCTTTAGGAAAATATAAACACAATGGAAAATCCCTAAATAACACAGCCAATACAACACATCACGCTGCGAAAGCGTTCAAGAATAACGTGTATTAAACAATTATTTATTAAATAAGTACTACACATCTTCAAAAGATAGGGGTGGGCAGTGAAGAGGTGCAGTCAAAATATTTCCATTGGTTTTACTTAATTTAATCATCATTTTCCTGGCTACTACAATATGATAGGTCAGCTCAGTGGGTTACATGCCGATAAAGTGACAAATTAACAAATGGCCGACATCGTAACTAACTACCTACATATACATTATACAATAAATTCTTCAAATTAGTGTCCAGGAAGTGGCGCCACGGCATAAAGATGAACTATCGTAATCATTGCTATATGCAAAAATATTGTTTTATAGATGTGTTGGTACAAACCTATACAAGGGGGGAGTTCAAACGACATTAAGAAAAAAATAATATTTGGACTATGATCTTTTCAAACTGAATGATTCGATATTATATAATACTATTGTTATATCGTGTCAGAGCGTCACGTAGTGGACATTGCTTGTGTATATGTATATGTGAATGTATAAATTGTTGTATCACTCAGTCACTTTAGCCTCATTGTCAGTTGCCGGGTATGCTGGGGGAAGGTTGATGATCATTCTACGGTGATGATTATCAGACTATGGGGTGCGCTGTTTGTCTGTGACCGGACCCCTTTAATGACTGTGCCTACCTGAAACCGCCTCTGAGGGTGATATACGCAATTAAGCAAATATTAATGAAGTTGCATTTACATCCTAGATAAAGCGACTAACGGTCAAGCTTTGCTGAGCACGTTCAACAATATTATTATTATCATACCTACTAGAAATAACCTGTCAAAATGACGAACTCCTCGAATATATCTGTAAATTGTAATCAAGGATGATCTCAGTGACTGACTTAAAGTTTTTTTAATAAACTAGCGCAACTAAAATAATGGTCGTTTATTTAGTTTCTCGCGTTTATTTCTCTGTTGATCTCTTTCACGCCTAATTTAAAAAAAATAATGCATTTTTATTAACTTCACGAATGAAAAATCTGCAGGTATTTTTATGCCTTTTGTCAGATTTTGGCAAATCGCTAAGATAAACTAGGCATTAATTTTATTCTAAGAAGTTCTAAATGACAAAATGAAATAAATACTGCAATAGGTCCTAGCATGTGCTTAATTTTTTGCAAGTTAGGTGCTTTGTTCATGGAGAAGGTTAATAAAACATGTCATTAAATTGTTTCCTTTCGAAGCCTAGATTAAATAATTTCTGTCATCTATCGATAACGTAGTAAGAGGATTAAACCATGAAGTTGAAATTACTGCAATCTAATAAATATTGTAGAACCAGCTATTGTTAGAAACAAACATTGTTTTAAGTTTTTCCTCAACAGAGACGAGAGGCATCTTCATTCACATAAAGCGTTAGGTGAACTCCTTTGGGGAGGAAGCGGGATGGGTGTTCCGACGCTTACGAGTCGGCTTTACGGATCACTTTATGCCCAGGGCAACATTCACCCATTCCAATGACATCCTGCTGTCAATCGTATAATTTTTGAAAGTTGTATATATGCTACAGCTGGAAACGATTTCACAATTAACCAAATTTCCGATGCTAACGCCATCTGTTGAGGAGTGGACGCAAACATTTCTCTTTGTTTTATATAGAATTATGTATATTGATAATACTGCCTACATATTAGAGTTATACTATAATAACACCTAGAGATAACATGCCCTGGTGTTTATTTGTGTGTACCCTCTTGCAAATTGTATGGTAAATAGGTACAAGTACAATTGTACACCTCTAGTGTTGATGATTATTTGCCCAGCTCATTGTTCATAAGAGTGAAGGTAATTTTAACATTATAGCATGTGCCTTACAATCCTATGATTAAAATGATCTTTATCATCAATATTTTTGTACGGAATAATGATCCTTATAAACAAAATTTTATTGACTGTCCTATAATTATTACTTCTTCTTTTTCTTCTTGACGTGTTCTTCCGACTTTGATCGCTTGTAAGAAAGCTTCTCTGTCCTGTGCAGTGCAAAACAGCTCTCACACAGTTCTGATTCCGGTCCATCTTGGAATGTTTCCAAGCCAGGACAGCTGCTTCCTTACGACTCTTCTAGGACCCTCTATCTTTTTGTTCATAATTTCGTTCTAATTACTTGTCCAAAATATGATGTTTTGCAGAGCTTGAAATAGTGTTACACAGTTGTCTATATATTTTTTCCCTACGTAATATGTACCTACTGATTTCTTATGTCAGGTAAAAACTTGTGTCGTAGAGTGCAGAAAACATCGTCAACATCGAGATTCGAAGGTCCGCATTCCAACCAATCTACTAATAGGTCCTTCCTTTAATAGTTCACTATTTAACACTAACTCAATTAAAATTTTAGAGGTTTGCAATATGAGCATTATTGAAGCAATTAAATATCTATATAGTATAATACAAAGATATACTATGTTGGTATTTATTTGCTATACATACAGATTCTGATGGCAACCCAGAGTAAGTACTCCGTGGTCCAGTGGGAGCAGTTAAAGGAAATGGTTAACTCTGAATGAATGTCTTGTCCGATTATTCCTGTTATTCGTATTATTTGTATTTTGTATTAACAGCGGCAGGAGATACCCACTAGAGGTACTTATAGGTATACAGAGATGTATGAAAACAAGAACAGTAATAATATAGTTACACACAATCCTCTGATGGACAATTTATCCCCTAACCCCAAAGAATTTTCCGGAAAATCTTTGCAAACAAAGTTTTGATTAGGGGTGTGATTTTCTCATCCTTCTATTCGTTTTATGCTTTGTCTATGGCTACGATAAATTCTATTCTATTATATTTGCTCACGCTGCGTCCCTTCCGGGGTAGGCAAACCTTGACGAACTTTTATATCCTAACATACATAGTCTGCTTCTGTTCAGTTCGTCATAAACACTCTACTATTTGAATTATTTTGATTTACAAATTTATTCTTGTGAAGTGTTGGATTTTTCTTAGATTCCGTAGTATATACGTCTACGGAATATACATGTACGTCTATATACATGTACGTCTGTTATCAGTTATCACATCATGTATTAGCATGTAAGTACCACTTTGTAAACATAACCTGTACCTGGACTGGCGCTAAGGCAACAATAGTCGCTGTTAAGCTGGTCCAGGTCTTTTATACTTTATTAAATAAATAAATAAATAAATATAATGATCCTACAAAACTACATTCACTCTACTATTAGTCATTTTACGTAAAACTCGTCCGTCTTTAACAATCTGGTCGACGTGGTCGAAAGAAGAAGAATTTTTTCTTTTCATATCTAAATACCTTTCAGTATATCAAGTGTTATCTTTTTAATCCCAATATTTGATCATGAAATTTGTATTTGTATTTTATATCTTAAACTATTGTAATATTTCACATTTTAAATAAATAAATTATTTAACCGACGAATCATCTGTAAGCAATCGATGTTTCCTCATTGCATGGCATCTCTATACGAGTATCTATGTATCAGATATGAGAACGGTTCTTGTTGTGAGTATGAGAGCTTTACGATATTAACTTTATTTATTACTTTTACGTGGATTGAAAGTGATAATAGGTTTGTGCTAGTATCAGTATTTATTAATATCTTATACGTATAGGTACCTTTTAATTTAGTATGTAGGTCTGTCTTTGACTTCAATATCGGCGAGATCTTGAGCTAAATGGGTGCGTACTCAAATGGTATGATTTCTATTCCAACATTCAACAACAAAATCTACTGTAAAATTACGTTGCTATATGTTTGATCAATTTGAGATCATGAGCTGTCCAATTATAAGTATTGCATTCGAACTGCTTAGTATGATGTGTAAAATAAATAACATTTGTTTACTTATTTCATTACTTAAAATTCAAATGAACAATATACAGAAACATGTTAGAAATCTAGATATAAGAAACCATGACTTTTGTTCACTAGGGCGAGCTCATCGCAATACAGCGATCTCTTCTAGCTGCCCTTAATATTTCTTTTTTAAGTGTTTGTCTCGCATATTGGGATACAAAAATCATCATCTTCATTCGGAATGTACTTCATTCTTTTTTAACAATGCTCCGATCATCGATCCAATTATAAAACCAATCCAGTTCATTTGTACAACAAAAGTTTCTTGAAGAATGTACCTAGGTAACAGTAGAGATAATAACCGCATATCTGAAGTAGAAGAGGATTATTGCGAGTAAGAAATAAACAAATAATGATAAGAGAATTTTATTATATATTTCTACGGAAAGCGAAACTAGGTAACATGGAAAATATTTCTTGCTCGAGGATTAGTAGGATTGGCTATACAATATACATACATATATCCAATCAATTTCTTTCATACGAAAGTCATTTTGTATCAAATCGATGTGAACTCCAAAATCGCTGGATAATAAAAAATGTACCCAGTACCTAAACTAATCCCAATATTTTAAGTAAGTACATCTTAAGTAGCATCTTGAGTCGGGAATTTCGGAAGCTTCTAGCCAAGACATTTTCCAAAGATAAACAAAGGCTCTTTGTTGGAAATTTAGAAAAGTCTTGCGACGTCCTAAAATTTTGACCTCAGCAATTAAAATTTTCGTTTCGTGAAACATGAAAAAATTGACAAATACAACTAGCGACGCCTGGCGTCAAGTGCACATAAAATTTTTATAGCAATTTGTATGTTTCAAAATAATAATATGGCCTAGAAAATGGCAGGTATAGTGTAGAAATACCTACAAGCAATATTGTAGCAGGAAGTATGAGCGAATTCGATGGAGCTGAATAAAACCATAGACTTATGAATCTCCAAGCAGCGATAAAGAATATCACAAGTAGTCCCTATGGCTTAGGAAGAGATGATAATATCATATATTTTCTATGCGGCGATGTCATTTTTATAATACCTACGTACTACTAAATAATATCATCGTAGGTATAAAGCGAACTTAAGAAAATACATACTTTGCATAGAATGCAACTTTATTTCAATAATGCAGTGGAAGACTAAATGTCCTGTCTTTAATTTTATTCTTCACTATTCAAGTGTAAATTTCCAGTTTACATCGCGTTCTTTGTGAGGTAGGCAGAGAAACAGAGCGCCAGATTTTCCTATCGTTAACATTTTCCTGCTTCCGCGTAACACTCATGCAATCCGTTGATTCACAATATGTCCTCTTGAGAATTTAGTTCATATGATCATTGGTCGTGCTAAGTGTTCACATATACGTATTTTTTCACTAATGTGCATGGTCTTTGTTATACTCTTTCATCATTCATCCTCTCTACATGTCCTAACGTAGTTCTTTAATAATATACTTTACTGAAAGTGGCGTGACAATAAGCTTGACGATTGAAATTGATTGATAAAAAAGCATTTCAAAAAATTTCATATATTTTTTATTGTTTTCAAATTCTCCATAGCGGTTTATGTGTCGTCTATTCAATTTTACGTTTTTTTATTACATTTTTACCTATCGTATATAAAGCTTGGCATCTGTTAACCGTAAATCCAGTAAAGGTTGTCGATTTTCCAATTTTAGATTCGTTACGTATCCGCACTACCATTTTAACGTTTTCCGTATTTTTTTTATTGTTTGTTTCGTCTGTCAATGAACGCTTTCAATAACAAAAAAAGAAGAAGAGAGATATACGGATTGAAAAAAAATACAAAATTAACAATTCACAGAGAAAAATATTTTTCACTCCTTGATGGCAGTTTTGATGTAAGAGATCTTTAATGTGAAGTTGGTTGTTGAATGATCGTCATTGATGCCGCCCTAAGCGAGTTCTTGAGGAAATATGAAATCCTGGTGGGATTTAGGAGACGGCACATGTAGACTCTTTAATTGAGGATATCGTTCAAGGAGGGCTCATCGAGACAAACCCTGCGCCTGATGAACCCTAAATTCCGAACCCCATTCAAAGCCTGGATGAAATAGGAGCCGATGCTTCTAAAAAATTTAGTGCATGGCGAAGCTAGTTTTACCACTTTATGAGTATACTTCTTAACCCATTTACTAGAATGTTTATTTCCTTACTTTGTTAACGCAATATTGTGCAAAAAAACAGTCTTTACCTTAATTGAAAAACCCTCTTTTACCGTATGCCATTCCTATGATAACAAGATCAGAGCGTTTTAGGAATGACACGAGAAGATGTATTTCTTGTGTCACATAGGAACGACGGACAGTGCAAGATGGTCTTTCGATTTTCTGGAATGATAATGGCTTTCTTCAATTATCTGTCAGGTAAAAGTAATAAGTACGTTCCTATTGCATAAGTGCATATAGCCGCTTTGAGTAGCGACGCATCCATATGTTTACATGAGGATTACTGCAGGGCGAAGGTAGCATTTTATTATTTCCAATTTCCAACGCAAATGTGAACAAGCTCTCGTGTCTAGTGAGGCTGACGCCGACGCGTTGAATTAGTATTGGCATTGTCATCAATGTTCAAGGACTTATTGTTTAAAGGACAGACAGTCAGACAGACTGTTCCCATTATTACAGGTTGGTACCCTATCAAGAGTGTTCTGTAATAATTACCTAATGGGGATATGATATAGGTGCTTCATAAATCGTCCGGACATTAGATAGTCATCCAGAATCATTATTAGACATTACTCGTTAGATATAGTTACATAGAATACATACCTAGATATGAATTACCTATCTGTACCTATTATCTATATTACTCGTTCATAGATATTAACATATTAAGTCCTTACCTACTAAGTAGTTATACCTACAGTTCTACGTGGCATTTTACATATGGTGTGGTAAACAGCAACAGTAGCGCTTTTTTGGACTCCCATATTAAAGCATGTACCTAAGCACCATTCCGAAATCCATGAGATATATCCTTTTTC
Source organism: Ceraclea dissimilis (assembly GCA_963576895.1). NCBI lineage: Eukaryota > Metazoa > Arthropoda > Insecta > Trichoptera > Leptoceridae > Ceraclea > Ceraclea dissimilis. The sequence goes on along the minus strand of OY756370.1, from coordinate 4,143,833 downwards.
TTCATTTCTGACATCGCACTGCTGCTGGATGTGGCGACCTCTTCCAACTGATTCTAGTCTTATCTACTTGTTCGCAAACACTATCTCTCTGCTATTGGAGTTACATCGTTGACCCATCTTACTGCAATAATTTTATTTGGCCATTGTCATTATTTACGGTCATTATCAGTCTGAGTTTCTGATACCATTTAATTTAACTGGTCCATGCGTAATATCAATGGGCCGAGTTCAGGTTTAAATTTTAAAGGGGAATTTTTTTATTCATAAATAGTTTCATTGATAAAAATATTCGTACTTTTTTTAAATTTAACTGCATTTACTGACCCACATAAGTAAGTATTTAAATTGTATCACATATTTTTTCCAACTTACAGGAACATACACACTCGCGTTTCCGCTGTGAAATAAAAAATGTAACGTAGGTAGAAATTTATTTCATCTGCATATTAAAAGATTTGTACAGAAACTTTTTTCCAACAAAGGTTTAATTGTTTTATTCGTAGAATAGAAATAAAAAAATCTGAAAGCAGTGGCTGTTACGCGAATTCATACTAGATGATATTCGCATCAGATGTTCAAAGCCAAATTCAAGGTAGATTTCCAGATGATTTATGTTTGTTGAAGGTATTTTGTTTTTATAATATTTTCGTCTTCTTATTACCCGGTTAAAAAAAGCATCATGGCGGGATCTTACACCGCTCAGAACCGACGGGTTTTCTTTGAGATGGTTAGTTGACGACAGAGAAATCTGAGACGAGGTGTAGGTAAAAAAAAGAGTAAGGGTGGTAAGGTAATGCCTTGTGACTATTTCTTATGTTTTAACGAGGAACGCCGAAGGGCAAAGAATATAGGTTGTTAATTAGTTGAGTATATATTTTTATGCTGAATATCATTCTTTTGATTCTTTTTCGTTTAAAAATGTTTTGGTATTTGGTATTTTTTTTATAAACGAACTATCCGCCAAAGACAGGTAAAGTGATGAATGAATATCTTGTCCCGTGTGGAATTGACGCCAATGCTTTGAATTAGGTAGCTTGCTGTATGAAGCGTAGGTATTCTGGAAATTGTTTCGATTTTTCATTTCAATATTTCTATAGCCTTTTGGAAAGCAATGTATGCATGCAACCCGATGGAAACTATACGCAAGTGAATAACAATAGTTATTGAAGAATCTTTTCAATTGCATCCGGAAAATATTATGTTGCGTTGCATATATCTTTATATACAAAAAAGGCTGTCAATGATTTTTCCATGCAGATTGCGAAAACAAATTATGTGCGAATATGGACGTGTAAAACGCTTTAGCAAAAGAGACGTCCTTGTTCATTATCTGCCATTCACAATACTGAAGATTTGGAGACTCTATGTTTTCCTATAGGAATGGTTGAGGGTTAAAGTCCATCTACTAATATAATTTCTTTACTAGTTTTTTAGTTCATTGGCCTGCACCTGGATATAAGGTTTGATGCAACCACTATCGTATATAGGTAGATATGTTGTTTTGTAATAAAAGTGATTTTTCTCTTGAATCATAACAGGTATTTGATTTTTATTAGCCTATGTCTTAGACAGGATTACTATCGTTACTCGCAGTGGTGAATGATTTATGTAGAAGAAAAGCCGAGTGTAACATTTTTCATTGCGTCATATCATATTTATTAGAGCCTTTATTTTATCAGCCAAAATCAAAAGGCAACTCGATGGGAATCACATTGATAGGTAACTTGCGTCTGATGCCTATGCAACCTTACTACAATAATATACTCGTAGTGATTCTTTAAGTGAATATACTAAAATGCATTGTGATCTCTCTGTGTTCCCTGGAGGAACTTGCTTTACAGCGAGAAGTAGTAGCAATATAACAGTATTAATTGTATGAAGGATTATAATAACAGCATCACACAATACACAGGTCCTAGTATATTCTTCTTTTTCTCGAAATCTCCGACCTTCTTGCATTATACAATAGCACGTATATTTTTGTTAATACGTCGGGGAGTATTTCAGAAGGAATATGAGCCGAGCAGCTACTGGAAGTTGATTGCTTCATTTACCACTTTGCGCTGATGTGTTTTTTCTGTCTTGCATTTTATATTATCTTTTTTATTACGAACACGTACCTACCTACTTTTCGTTCATCGTATCATCGTGTACTTTTTATACAAATTGGTCAATAAAAAAGTTTATTTCAGCATTCAACATCAGTATAAAATGATAGATGTTTTTAGTACGTCGCAAACTTTTTATTTTGATCTATTTTGTAAGCATCGTTCCCTATAATTTTGCACCTCTATTAGTTAAAGTAATTGACATTTTAAATTTATTTCTTTTCAAGTACCTACGTATCTACGATGGACTTTTAGTATGCCATAGTTATTTTTTTTTAGGAGAAATGGGCGTGAATGTTATGTATAAAAAAAATCCCGCAGCGTTAGTTGTTTTCGAGTTTAAATGCAGCTATGTATTATAAGGTAAATTCATCGATTTTATCAATCAAAAACTTTAACATTAAAAATCTTTGTCTGAAAGGACTCCGTTCAAAATAAGGGTTGATTAAGTATAACGGTGTTCATATTTTTCATTTCATAAAAATTAATTCCATCATAAACTTTGTGTGTCTAAATTCGAAACATTAATTAAAAAAAACTCATTGTCCTTGTTGTTATTAGCTAAATTCGAAAATTTAAATATGGAATCAAAATTTACTCATTGCAAAATTTCTACGTTTTAGTAGTTTATTTTTTTGTTATCGGCGCATGATAATTCCAATACCTAGCAAAGCAATACAGGGCATGACAAGATAGATGAAGGCTGAAAATGAAATATTTGTTTCATACGATATTATTATATCTGAGGCTCTATCTCATTCTCTCATTCACACGTCTTATTATACCGTTCCTCTCTATTCTTTCTATCCAACCTACCCCCCTTACATTACATCTTAACCCTCACCTACACGAGTCTACTGCTACTAATGACGGGTGTACGTGATGCGAGGGTGAGTATTATTACCTTCGGCGTATAGAAAGTTCTGTTTTCGTGAAAAGTTACCGAATAATCAGATAAGATTACCTATCATTACCAACACTGTTCCGTTGTAGGGTGGTCATGCAAAGGGAACAGCATATTTTTACCAGAAAAAATAAGCAAGTACCTACCTTATTACTGAAAGAACTAAGTTGCTACTGCCACTACTAATAAATAAATAAAATAAATAAATCTTTATTGGGCAGAGAAAATTGCATAGTTACAAAAACAAGACAAAGGTAGCATGCCAAAAGGCGGACTTGTTGCAAAAGCAATATCGTACAGTCAACCCGAACTACTACTATATAATTACGGTGTATCCCAATAATGGAGCAACCAGTGAAAGCTGCGTGTTTATAAAAATACACATGACATTATCGTTACGACATATTATATGACATTCATAATGGGTGGCGAACGTCACTGCTGAGAAAGATGATAAACGTCCTATGGAAGTTTTATAGCACAAGCGGAAAGTTGGTGAAAAATTGTGAAAACAGTTTTTTTGCTTGTTTAAGTTTGCATTTCAATAAAGATATTAAAACCGTTTGCAGCTTACCGAAAATTAATTACGCTAAAATCTTAAGTTTCCTATTCTAGAGGAGATATTTAAAAAATTGGTCAGCTTTCCACTCAACTCAAATCATTTTCATTTAGTCCTACCGGTTAATCAACAATGTTCTTTCAAAGAATTTAAATACAGTCCTTGTTTTATTCCATAAAGGCGTTTTCATAACATAATTGCTATCAAGTACCTATACATGAAATCTTGATAGATGTTTTTAATGAAGGCACCAATTAAATCGTTTCCCATTAAAAAGACAAACAATAATTTCTTGTAATTATCATTGAAGGTGGGGGGACATCAATCGTCGTTAATTTGAATTTGATTTGGGGGGGCGAGGGGGAACTGAATCTCGAATAAATAATTATTTCCTATTTTCAGACAGATTACAAATTTATTATTATTTGAAGTTGAAACTTGTATAAAGGTAGCAAAACTAATGAATGTTAACGGAGACCTACATAAAAGTGAATTAATCATTATAATTGAACCTGATGAAATACAAATACGGCAACCATCTTGCGCTCAGTTTTCTATTATTTCATTTTGTATGATCGGGGCATTATAAAACTTTTGGATAACTAGCGACATTGGAGGCGCCCTTGAAGTGGAGAAAATCCAGAAAACGGCGCGTTATAAATTGTCTTTTATTATTATTTCTATAAAGCGACATATGAAGAATGAGTGGAAAAACGTTCTAAGACAGGACGACAAATGGGGTGTTGAAACTAGAATGAAATTGAACAAGTAAAGATGGTTGGGATAATATGAAAGGATGGCAACAAAAAATACTTACAAAGGCCCCTCGGTTCGACCATGTCATCTAGTTGCTCAAGGAAGGATGTGTTTAGAAAAAAAGAATCGTGGAGTGCTTGTGATTGCACGAATGTAATGGAAGAAAAGAAAAGTGCGTACGGATAGGTGAAAAGTGTGTAAGTCTGGGGATCTGTTCTCTTTGCCTACCCCTAAGAAACACAGCGTATGGAGATTTTTCTGAAGATAGTGAGGGAGTACGTTTATTTCGACAGTTTATGGACATTCTTATAATTTCGTCTTTTTTAAGCATAACGTTGCTGTTTGGCGTTTCTCCGGTTGGCGGAAAAGTTTTGATTTTCTTCTTATAGACACAAGCTTGAACGATCATTAATATTTTCTCAGGTACTTTCTTTTCATTTGATCGGAGATAATATTATTCATTTTCTATATAGGTGTGTGTACTTATATAAGAAACATTCAATAAAAATCTTTTAATAGCATTCGCTGAAGATACTCAATAAGGCATCCCCTACAAACAGGTAGGGTACCTAATTAAATTACAGATATTGTAAAGTACAAGCTTTTTCTGAAATTTATACAAAATGAATGACCAGTACACCACCTTTATAAATCTAGATCAGTATTTCCCAAACTATCGTTCTTAATATTGAGTGGGCCTTAAGTCGTGTTTCTTATTTCAATAGTCTCTTCTTCTTCTTCTTGCCTCTTCCCAGTTTATCTGGGGTCGGCCCTTCTGGTACGTAGTCGCCAGACCTTACGATCCTGTGCCATCCCACTAGTAAGCTGATGGTCCCTAAGCTCCTTTTCGATATTTGTCCACCAGGTGGCTTGTGGACGTCCTCTGGATCTGGACTGTGATGGTATGTTTCTTATTTCAATAGTCTTTAATTTAAATTGGTAACACTTTTAAATATATTTTGTTTTCATTTAAAAAATTTCGCCTGCGGTGCTAACTTCTTAGTACGTTTTTTATAAGGTTAAATTTTCGTGGTGGGGGGAGGGCGGCGAAAATTCAGTGAGTGCCTCTATACCGAGAAAAATTGTAAATCTGGCGTTAGTACACCCCTCCCTGTCTTTTCTTAAGAGGTGGGTCGCAAGATTGGAAATTTTCGTTAGATGAGTCGGCACCCAGTCGACTTTGGGAACCACTGATCTAGATAAATGTACCGCCGAAGCGGATTATCTCATGCACCTGAATGATGTTTTTTCTACTCTTACATAGATGGCGATATCAGTCATCAGGTTATATTATAAAAACTACGTTTGTTTCAGAACTACAAACACTGCAACTATAAATTTTGTCTTGATTATTTTTCATTTTGTTTTTGGTTTCCCGTCATTCTACTCTTTCTATCTAATCAATAAAGTTCAAAATGATTATCGTTTATGATGTGATGTACATATTTGTAGATCCTTAGAATAGCTGGCGAAGAAGATATAGAAAGATCAGTCACAATGAGTACATAGGTCAGTCAATCTATTATTAGGTCAGGCCATGAATCTCAAAGGCTTCCACACTAGTTAAACTGTTACATTTTTTCTGGAGTTCGAAAAACATAACCAAAGACAGGTTAGCATAGACTAAGTAAGCAGGCGTGCATATTTTACTGTCATATTCAATTATCAATTAAAATAATATGAGTACACCTATAAAATATAAAAATAATACAATGGTAGGTTTACACCTATAGGTATGCAACTATGTATAATTTGTAGAGCATGTTTGGTTGGTTACTTTTGGATTCGTATCATAGATGGCTCTCTCATGCTTACTAGTTTGAAGACGTGCTGTGTGAGTTCGTGCTTTTAAGTTCGCGTCAACTTATCTTCGTTAGTCACTAGGTATTAAACCATACACTACTCGAAGTATGTAGTTTCAAATAGGGATGGAACAACTTTAATCGAAACATCTATAACCTGGACACCACGGTCATTCAATTTAACCCTACTAGACATTACCTTACGGGGACTAAGATAGGATGAGGTGGATATTAAGCTTTCATAGTATATTGAAATTGTTTATTGTTGTTTATCATCCGTAGGCCCACCTGGACACCTAGAATCGTCATTTCAACATATGTAAAAAATAATTATACATCAATAGAACAGAAAATATTATGATGAAATATCACCACAAACATTAGATTATGAAAAATCACTGAAGAACTCGATGAAAAGGATAGCCGTTCTCGCTGCGTCGAAATTGTCGTCTCCCAGCGTTATCATGATTCATGTTTTTTGTTGTTGTTTGTAATTGTGTAATCTCACTCCGGCCGACGAAAAGACAATAAGCTGTAAAGTGGCCCGTGCTATATTTGGTATATTGCGATATATTTTTTTTTCATGACTTGTCCTATTAAGTATAATAGGCAATTGTTGAGATAATCTCGGCTCACATCGAGTTTCCGCTTTCTACTTTCATAGAAATATTTCTCACCTCCTTAGTTTGTGAGTTAGTTTAGGTATCTCGCACTACGTGATTCGTGATTGCGCCCAAGACTTTGTTTGCTCGATTCCCAACCACAATAATACCAATACGTAGGTACACCCGCAACCACTACCACTACTGGCAGTTCTGTTGATAATAATCATAGAATATTATATTGTATGGAATATTTTGGATTGTATGACATTTGGAAGGAGTAACATATCTGAGTATCCTGTCCCCGTAGATATGTAACAACGGCAAGTAGAAATCGACATCCCACCAACTGAAAAATGTTAAGATTTTTATTTCAATTTAAATGATCCAATCCGATGTGAATATTCATAACAATCATAACGTAGCCCACCATTTAGTATGGAAAAGATTAGAAGTGTCTATGAGGATTTTCTTATAACTAATGTGAGGTCACTTCTCAGCGCTGGAATCGAGAATAGTACTCATATTAAATTAATATAATGATTTTGATGACATGTGGTCACCAGTTGTTGTAAGAAAATAAAAGATTTTTTATAAAATTTAGCACATAATATAGGCTCATTAACTCTCTACGTGTGGTTAACTACAGGTACTTATTATAGCTATATTCTACTGTACTAGCTATCATGTAAACTATTTGTTAGTATTTTGCAAATCACTGTGTAAAATTAGTAAGGCCAATATTACTATAGGTTTTTAGTCGTGGCTCATTTACGTTCCTCGTGAGAACATGGGGAGGTCACGTGAATTCACCACTCAGAGTGGATTTTTGTTCGGGGGTCAAATATCGTCTCCCTCAAAACTCTTGTAAGTACCTACCGCTTTTACACTTTGTTTTTTTTTTGCCCACTTACGTCGTAATGAGTGGGTAATGTAAACTCACGTAAATTTCGAGTAAGATCGTATATGGAGAGAGATCGAAGAGTGAGGTGATCCTTAAATAACATTAACTAGTTTTGCGCAAAACATGCTGACATGTCCATTTTCTTCTGCATTTTGCGGGTACACTGGTGGACTGAGTCGCGAAAGTTTTCCGAGCAGAATGTGAGAACTAAATGACTGTTTGATATATCCGTCTTACGCTATCCATCAGTTGACAATAACCGATTAAGTTATACTTATTTATTTTAATGGATTAATGACGTTATACTGCTGTAAAAAGTTAATGATATTTTTATTTTTAAAAGTAATAATTGAGTAACCCTGTGCAGTGTGCAATATGAGTTTTATACTCACAAGCTTTTTACACCATAATAAAGTTAATTACTCACCAGCCCGCATTAATCTAGTTAATGAATTAAGTGTTAATAGCAATATGCAAAAAATGCAAAGTACGTGTTATGAAATTGATCCATCCAATAAAAACGAGTACGCGGTGAGCGTGGTGTATTGGAACGTGGACTTTTAATCAGGAGGTGCTGAGTTCGCATCTCTGTGCTGACATGTTCTGCTGCTGCACTACACGATGCAAACGATAACCAACTGTGAAATGTGGAGGCAAGGAAAGTATTTGGGTTTGTGAACTCACTCTTTAAAAAAACGCTGTGAGCGCCGCAAGATTCTAGAATGTCACTAAAAGTTTAAAAGAAGATCGTTTTTCAGGAAAAAAACAATTATGTAGACCTTTAATCAAACACAATCGTGCAATCAAATATTTTTGTACAAGTTTTGGTTACAAATACTAATTGTACAATGTAACTAACTGACCTGATAAAACAATTTAGTTTTACAACGGTCAGTAACTGTTGGATGTTATAGTAGTATGATGTGGTGTGCTCTTATGTATTGTAGGTAGGCATGGTATGTAACATAGGAAGCTTTTGTTTGTAGAGTAGGTAATATTATATTATTATTAACAGGCAGGTAGTATGATATTATTATTTATTGTAATCATTTCTTTATGTTATAGGTACTGAAAAGAATTTGTTGAATAAAAAGTTGTCAGCGAAGAGCGCAGGCTCGTCTGCAGGGAAAGGGGTGGACGAGACGCGCGGGGGGCACTGGGGGCAAAACGGGTTCAGTATCGTTGCGACCGTCGCGCGGGCGATAGTGCGCGTCGCGCTGTTACAAAGCTCAACTGTGGTGCGTAAATTCAAATTATACATAGAAAAAGTGAGTTGTTGTTTATCGAGTGAGTTATTTTGTAAAATTTTAAAAACAAGGGCATGACGATGCCTTCAAACAGTAACATTGTCGTCGAGTGGCTTCGGTCCCTTCATTTGGGGCAGTATGCCGAAAGTTTTATCGACAATGGTTACGATGATCTCGAGATATGCAAGCAAGTTGGAGAGCCCGACTTGGATGCAATCGGAGTGTTGAATCCAACACATAGACAACGTCTTTTAGCTTCTGTGCGTACGTTGAGGGAGGAAGGTGCTGCCTCAGTGTATTTTACCCTCGAGGAGGCTGCCGCCGCTCAGGAATGGGCCGGCAAAGAGGAAGAAGTGGTCGAAGAAGGTGCAAGGTACAGGGATGAGTACGAAGAAGGCAAAGCGGAGTTAGTGAAGATTCCAAGGGTACAGCTGAGAGTTCTACTGAGGGACAGATTAGCACAGGATGGGATCCGGTTAAGTCTTCAGCCATACTCAACAACGGTAAGTGACAACTACACTTTTTAACTCGAAAGATTACGAAACAATTTTTGACAACATACGTAATAAACAAACTTCAATTTCTACAAATACAAAGTTGTGTTTTGATACCTAATGTTGGTGATATTGTAGTAGGTATAAAGTATATTACGGCAAGCCTTTAGGCTGTAAGCTTTCTACAACTTTTGTATAAAAGCAAATCTTTTGAAAATCAAGTTTACAAAGTTTTAAATTTGTTTTCAAATAAACGTGCTCGGAATTCTGTATATTATTTACTTGATTGTTAACTAGAACTTGTAGTACGAGTACCTACATATTAAATTGTACAATATAACTACTATATTAACTTAGTCTTTTTCTGATAGGCAATAGTTTGAATAAATAATAATCTTTGTATCGTGTTTTGCGAAACTGATTTACTATTTATTACTTATTCGTTATTTTATCAAAATGACTAACACGTTCGTTTTGTAGTAAAACTTTGACTTTTAGATAATGCCTGTATACTAAAGTATCATTTAGCTGTCAAAAGTTTTATTTCTTGGCGTGTGCAATTTATTACTCAGGTAGAATTTCCTGATAGACATCAATATTTATAACAAAGTTATATCGCTTCATTTTCTAGTTCACGATACGAATTCTATGACTGTTATAGCAACGGTTGATTAGATGACTTGGACAGTGCAGTTTCTCAAGTAAAACTGAAAAACTTTTTCATAATCCTCTATCTTTTGGTGCACATCAAATGTCACTGATGTATAAAATCTATTATGTATAAAAAAAAAGAAAATAATTCTATTAAAGGGTAGGAAAATCTTTTTGCAATACCTACCACCATTTGTGATCTACCTGTTTAAGTTGGGATGGGTAAAAACGTAAAAATGCTGTTTAGGTATCAGAATTTTGCATCAAATTACGAGGTCTACTGGTTGACATTATTCTTTAGAAAATTGTAGTCGTTTTGACTACTTACGTACTTTTTTACTAAAAATTCGAAACTAAAATTTGCCGATTGATTTTGATGTCGGCGAGTCTTTTGTAGATGGGTGATCGATAAATTGATACCCAGCTATGCGTATTAAAATATACCTAATTATTTCGTTATCATTGTCTGATATCTCTACGGTGACAATAACAATTATTCACACACTTATCTAATTAAGAAATTACTTGTTTTATTGTTGATATCCTGCAGTTTAATTAACATTACTCACCTACTATGAATAATGAACTCTTATTACAGTTTTCACAGCTGGAACAATGATATAAAAATCGTCATATCCTTTATTATAATGTCGCACATTTGTTCACTTCCAGTTATTATGTTGAATTGTTTGACTTTCAATGTACCTTTGTATGTGAACTGATTCTTCTTGTGTTCATAATTTTATTATGATTTTGATATTATATTTCAGATTTCAAAATCAACGAATGTGAAACACGTCACGTGCGATAAAAATTACAGCAGGTATTTAAGTTGGTACTTCAAAAAATGACGTAAAATTAAGAAAAAAAAAACAGTAATTGCACAGTTTAGGTATATGGGTATTTTTAAGTGTGCATCTCACGAGTCTTATAAGATTTTTGTAATAAAATTGATTTGGTTTTGATTGGCTATTAGACCTTGCATACGGCAGTGAATCTGCCGTTCAGGTAGATTGTAATTTATCTCAATAAGCAAATTTTAATTTGTTATTAATTTGAATGAAATATGTCCAAATTTATCAAGTATCTAATGCATTCTTAACTTTATAAATGTAGTTGAACCTAAGTACAGAGTACCTAGGTTCATCAGAACTGGACAGTAGTTATGACAGTGTGTACTGTACCACCTGTCACCCGATAGAAATACAGAACACCTGGTGTTTTTAAAGGTAATTAATTCTAATAAGTAAACATAATATTTATATACCTATATCTAATGTACCTAAAGAAAATCGTGAAAAACTTTTATACCCACCTTCCTAAGTACACGGGTATTAGCCTTTATTTTTTATTCTAGGTCGATATTTTGTTCACGTAAAGACTAAAAATAAACTCTTATTTTTGGTAGCAGTTCAAAGTAAGCATTTAAGAATAAAATCGCCCGAACGCTTCGTCAGGATAGAAAACTGTAATACGTTTTCCTCTGCGCTTCCTGATTCTTTGAAATCTTGGCATCTTACCAATGCTCAGTTAAAGACTGAAAAGATTTTCGACAGTAGTTGTTGGGAGTCCAAAACAAATCCCTTTTTACTCTCTACAAACGAACAGTAAAGTTGTACAAGTAATGTATGTATGTTAGACTATATTGTGTACATAACCCGAACTATAGCCTAAACCTATGCAAATATAACGAAAACTCGCAGGGAAATCTCGTCACCGGAACGTGTGTAAACATGACGAAATTCGTATGACATCCAAAGTTATCCTTAAAGTTTTGTAGTAGTACTTACAGAAAGTTGACATTTACAAGTACAAATCGAACGGTTTCCAAATACCTATTCCATATTATACCTACGTTTTTTAGAAGTTTTATTCATCTTTATATTCACTACAAATATTGACACAACTTTCTGATTCATTCCATACCCAAAATAATGTACATTTTTGTATTCGATGGGACGAAATTCTGCACACAAAACGACTTTAATTAAGAGGAGAACAGCAAAAATGAAATAGACTCGCTCAAATTTAAAACTATCGTCCCAATTTCAAAATAGTCTAAAATATTTCACAGTGTTGATATAAGTTAACAGTCAATCTATTGCAGAAATACAAACCAAGAAACTGCTAATAATGAGCACGCTATAATTTTCATGTTGCACAAATAGTGATCCTAATAAAATCGAAAGGTTACAAAACTGAGAAAATTATAGGTTATCTTTGCAATTATCACATTGTTACTATAATTTTGGTCTAATTTTTGTTGGATAAAAATATACCTGGCGGGATATAATTGCGTGTTAATGTTCAAAATTTTAATAATTTTTGAGAAACGTTTGGTATAAAAATATATCTTAATTATTTAATATTTTCCCACACTATTTGATAATAAACACCTTTTATTATTCCAGGCGATATTTTCGATTCAATTTGCAGATTTGTTTGTTACTTTTGTTCGGTCGGTGGAGTATTTACTAAAATAGTAAGGACATTCTAGTCGGTACATAGTACATACTAAGTACAAACTAGATATATCTGTAGGTATTAATTATATTCTGATTTTGGGAAGTTTACCCGCATCAAATTATCCGCCACACAAGTTGTCGATTTCGTACCTAATATAACATTGTCACAGTTCACCGCCTTCGTCAAATAAATTTTATCTACCGTACTGTAATTATTTTATTTTAATGGTTATTCAAACAGAACCAAACCGCAATTTGTCCTAATCTTATAGCGATTTTGTGAGTATGTTTTTTTTTGGTATTTCCAGGAGTAGGTAGGTACGACATTAACTTGTAGGTACACGCATACCTACTCTACGTACACTAAAATTGGATGGCGTACAGTCACTTTTACCCCAAAATTCAAACTGTATTTTTAGAAGATGAATCGAGGGATATGAAATTGAGTTTATATTGATAGACCTGACCTGACTGATATACCTAATACCTATATCAATTTTTTTTTAGAACACGTATCAATTTGATCACCTCTGTCCGGCTTTCAAAGTCCTTTAGCCATCAGGATGCTCTTTTACCCCCACACCTCGAGTTTACAGCAGTAAAACAATTTACTTAATTTTATTACGAACTAACTTATTACCACTTACATTTTTCTGAGAATGTCATAAATTATTAGTCTATAAATTGGTCAGCGATAAATTCACTCCCCGACTAGGTGTCGTTATAGTTATTACTATTACGTACACAATAACATTGTCAAGTTGACAGTTGGTCCGGTCCTCGAAGCGAATGATAATAAAATGGGGTGGGCTCACCGAATTTATCAGTTATTTGTGACGTCGTCTCGTAACAATCACAAAATCTATCCAACTAGTTATCTATCTACAATACTGTTATAGTATACCAAATAACAGTCGATGATTTATATACAAATATCATGCGACCTTATTGAATTGTTATTGTTATCTATTTATCGATTTATTATTATTATTATTATGTTTCGTTAGTATTCTACATTATTATTCATTCAATGGTTTTTCCAAAATTGTTTTATTATTTTTTGAGCACTTACACATATTCCCCAGTTTATTACTAATTTCCAATTTTTATGTACGTACAGTGCAGTGGTGGATCCAGGATTCAATTTTGGGGGGGGGGGGCTGAATGTCTTCACATGGTAAAAAGTACTGTCACTCAACGTTTTGGGGGGGGGGGGGCTAAGGGGCTGAAACACCTTTTTTTGTATATAAAGTACCGTCACTCATTGTTTATGGGGGGGGGCTTCAGCCCCCTAGCCCACCCCCTGGATCCGCTAGTGGTACAGTGTTCCGCAAACACTAGTTGACTCTCGTGAAAATACATGTTTTTTTATTAAATAAAAAAAGCATATTGAAAAAAAAAGCAAACCAGTCAGAAGTTCTGGTGTTATCTCTGCATATCCCGTAAAGACGGCGTGTTAGGGTATAGACAGATCGACAGATTTACGTGTATATAGAATGATTAATTTTTTAACCTTTAATTCGTAAAATCCCTAGAATTGTTTTCTTTGGAGGAAGTGTACGTACTGTCTACCATTTATATGAGAATGTTAGAGGTATTTACCTAGGTACAAATTATGCACTTTATTGAGTGACATTATCTCTCGATATCAACGTAAATAGATTGATAAGATACTGAATGACTGAATTGATTTATGTATAACCATTGTAGCATTTTTGTGTACATAGCGAATTTGTTCTCTGATAAAAAAAATACACCCAAATGTATTGTTTGGGAACCGAGCATACACCTATTTGCTTTGAAACTCATCGATGACCTAATAGTCCAAGAGCCCGCTGCTTAATTTATGACGTATCTGTTTTTTGATCGAAATGTGGTATAAATGATAGCTTACCAATAGGTTATTACATCGCACTAGGGTTGCCTATCAAAATCTTGCCGCAACCCCCCCTGCCCCCCCCCGAAAAGGTCCCTCTTCGCGGTTTTTCGCATTTTATAGGAATATGGTAAGAGATAGGAGAAAATAGTCAATGAGAAAAATAATCCTTGCTAAATTCTCTACAAAAAATGTAATGTCTATTTTTTCATAGAACTAGCAGTTTACCCGCAATAGCCGGTCCAAAACCGAAATTCATTTAAAAAACTAAAAAAATGAATTTAAACTAAATTGGTTGAAAATTGATAAGAGCTACAGGAAAATAGTCAAAGAACGAATTAATAACCATAGTATTAGCTACAAAACGAGCTATAACTTATTTTCATACATTAATTAATTTAGGAGTTATTGCAATAAAACTCAGTGACGAAAATTCTTAAAATTTAGTTTTTCATAAAATAACCAGCCATATAGCGCCGCAGGCCAAAATTTTTTTTCCATAAAATGTTAGTGATAATGGGTGGAAGAAAGTTAAAGATAAAAAAATCATAAAAATTTTTTTTTTTCATAAATATCCTGTTTTTCGACCGGCCATTACGGGTAAACTACTAGTCCTATGAAAAAAATTATTTAACATTTTTTGTAGAGAATTTAGCAAGGATTATTTTTGTCATTGACTACTTTCTTCTATCTCTTACCATATTCCTACAAAATGCGAAAAATCGCGAAGAGAGACCTTTTCGGGGGGGGCAGGGGGGGTTGCGGCAAGATTTTGATAGGCAACTCTAGTGCGATGTAAAACCCTATTGGTAAGCTATAATTTGTACCACATTTCGATCAAAAAACAGATACGTCATAAATTAAGCAGCGGGCTCTCGGACTATAACGTTTACCGTATAAATTACCTAAATAATGTATGTATTTTTATTTAGGTTTGGTAGAGATGTGTAAAGAATAATACACAATATTTTCAGGCTTTCTTTTGAAAAAAAAAAGCGGTGCTTGAACGACATGCTTAGCTTTTTTTTGTAAATCAAGATTAATTGAATGCAACTTTAAGATTGCACAGCCAGATTCAATGTTTCTTAAGGACTCTGAAAATGTACTTACAAATTGTTGTACTTACACTGTTATATTTTCCACGCGAGTTTTTATGTTTGAGTGATTTCGTCAATTACCTAATTTGATAATGTCAAGAGAAGTTTTTAGGATTGTTGACAGACTGTCAGTATGTCTGATATCAGTAAGTTCTGATTATCGAAACCCACCTGAAAAATTAAACAGTAACCTTTTGATAGTCATGACATCTTTTCATAAATATTTAATCAGGACTTTTTGTTGTAATAAATATAGACTGAAAATAGCTATAAAATGTGTCGAACAAATAAACAGAGATAATTGTATTTATTTCAATACATTTTATTTAACGAAATAAATCATTCTAAACGACATTTTCTCGAGAGCCATTATTAAGATAACCCAACTGGAAAGGTCAGGGAAGATTGTCCATAAAAAATAAGACATTGACTCATGGCGATAAATATGTAATTTGAATGCCGATGTTTTGTCAACTAAATTGTCGGCGTTTTGTATTAAGTATTTTATTATTTTGGACTTACATAATCTGTACATCATTATTAGAATATTGTTATCATTTATTTATACACCCAACACTTTGTCATTCGCTTTAAATTATTGGTTGCTTTGATAAACATAAGACACAGTATCGGACTATTACCGACGACTTTGAAAGACAAAACTTTAAACGATTTTTATTAATTAAATATTTGTGCTGTGCCTACTTCGTTTTCGTTAGGTACCAAAGCACGTAATTTATTAAGAACAAATGGTACTCGCCTTCTGTAAAAATAAGTCACGAAAAACTTTTAATCTTTAAACTTGACGACATTAAACTCATGACAATCCACCTTTAATCGCCAGGACACTGGATTTTTCTTCTGTTCCAATAAATTGTAACAATTACCTGACGTTCCTGAAATCAAATCTATAATTAAGTAAGACTACAGTTTTCATATCAAAGTACCTACTTATACTTTTATTTTCATTTTGATGTAGCAAAATGGTATGTGGCTTTGATGAAAACATTCTGATACGTGAATCTATGTTTAGTAATGTTATTTTTATATAATCTGTATTTCTCTTTAATTTTCTTCTATCTGTTTCGTCTCTATCGCTTCTGTAATATCTTTAGCTCTTTTTGTCTCGGTGTCTTTTATTAAACCTAGACCCTCGTGTTTACCGAACTGATCCCAAAGAAAAGGATTTAAATTATTTTGTATCATTAGTACGGTTTAGATAACAGCAACCCGTGTACATAACATTTAGTACGAGCGGAGAAGTAGCATCGGCTAATGAACGAAATGTATCTCTTTTTTATTATTTTAAATTCAGTTATTGAATTAAGAGCTTAGTCATCGGACGACATTGTTAACGAAAGGAATTTTTGTCTGTAGAAGGCAAGCGATATAAAACGGCATAATTAGGAAATACCTAGTCTCGTTTACGTAAGCCATCCTGCTACTGTATCAGTATGTGCTTGATTATCGATTTGATATATCGTAAAATTTGTGTATTTATTCTATGAATCATTATTTGTTTGTATCTATGTTAACTTCTTTATCATGAATAGCACGGTGATCATGCGTCTGTTTGTCAAGTTTTCAAATAATGAAGAGCTTTTCTATTATACCTAGCTATGTTTAATTTTATCGATTTTCTCTGTTCTTCATTTTCTCATTTCTGATTGTAAGCACTTTGATATTTTAACAATACAATTCGTAAAAGAATATTGGGGAATAATATTATTTATTATGTGTGAAATATAAGGTTAATTTGTCTAGACTTTTCATGACATGGCAAAATCTTTATAATGTTTGTAACTTATTATTTTTTAGTTGATGCCGACAGAAGCCGCCATATGATGATATTTGATTATAAAAAATATCCCACGAAGCAGCTTAAATTATAAAGCCGACCTCTGTAGGTAGATAATATTATTATTGTGCCACTTTCCCATTGATTTAATGCGGTCTGATAAATTTTAGATAGGTCCCGACCCGATCGACGGTAGTGGTAGACAAATTCATGACCGAACGTGGAATAAACTTATTGATATTATCATTATGAACCGACTTCTTCCTGTAATTAACGGTGTAACCATGGAGAATTAACGACAATCACGGTTAAACCGATATAGAATTTAAATTACAAGTAAATTATCGATGGGTCGCCTCTTTTATGGCATTTCTAGAACACAAAACAGTTAACAATATATCAGTGGCGAAGGGTGGATTTCTGCAGAAGGGAAGCCGGAACTAACATTTTTTACGGGATTACGTCAGGGTCAGATTAGAAACTATTTACCTATCATTTTTCCCAAAAGGTAACTCGATGGGAATCCTGTTCTTAGGTAGCTTCGCGCCTGCAATATATATTCCTACACATTTTACATTATATTGTCAGTCAACGTCCGTTGTCGAGTTGATTCTGAGACTGTTTTCCGAAAACCTAAAAGAGTTTATGAAGAGAATACACTTTGGATTTCGGCACCTAAAATAAGTTAAAAGGAATGGCCGAGACAGATTTGGCAAACGTAGGACTACCTAGTTTGAGCAATGACCAAACCATGATAAGCATGCTCTGATTTTAAAGAAGTTTAGAGCAAGATTGAAAATTTTGATTTAAATATTGTGATGAAAGAGAGCGTGTATGAATCATTAGGTTGTGACTCTTGGTACCCTGGCGTGACAATATGATGCACCCTAATTTCAGCAATGTGGTGCATTTAGGATTCTGATGGCAGGCAAGCTGACGACTTGAAAACACACTTTACAGACTCTATTTATATGTTTGTGTATACGGTTATTAGGTCCAGCACTTTATTAGTTACAAACTTGGGCCTAGTATTACGTTTTAAGGCAAGCCTGGTCTTTGAATTTATATGGAGGGCATAACACACTATATAATACGAACGATTTAGATACAGAAACAAATCAAAAGCAGACCATTAATATTACAAATCATAATTTAGTACATACTGCATAATGCGTAACATCCTCAGTATAAAGCAGCTCGGTACTAAACCAAAGGCAGGTGCAAAGAAATTCCTACTTAACTCGATTACTATTAGATCATCAAATTCCAATTATAATCATCAAATAAAATATTCCCATCACTATTATTATTTCACACTCAATTTAAATTATATTTTAACGTCTGATAAGATCAGTCGATTAATAACACCGTGATATGGGCAACCTAGATAATGATCAACTTATTGTCAAATTACACACACGAGTACCAAACATAAAGTTAATAATTTGTCACCATTTGAAAATAATGTGATTTTATCTAGACCCGTCGCAAGTATAATTACCGTTTTAGTAAAATTTTCTTCTTTTTTTTCGTTTTAATTTTATCGTTTCCGCAATTTTTTTAATTGTACGAGTACGTGGTTGACTGATGAGGGTGCGGGTCTCCTCCCCAAGTATACCGGGTTCAAATCCTGGCGCTTACAATGTACTCTGCGGTTTGCTATTCAACTTTCAGCTTAGAATGAATATTCAGGATAAATATTTGGGTTTGCATAAACAAACTCAGACCCTCTTTTTTAACTTATACAGCTGCCGTATTTGGTCCCAGCCGAGTATTTTGTCATTTTTTGAGCAGTAGCTACAGCTACACAACTACATGTAAAATATGTCCTTTGACATAGGCAACAGAGAAATACTTATTTGAAAGTTAATAGAGTAATTTCTAATAACTAAGCAGGTCCATCTACATCCTACAGAAACGCCGAGATTCCAACATTGAATACGAAATAATCAATGCAAAATTTCACCGCGACTTCATGTCCAAATAGGGTACCGAACAAAGTTCATTTTTTCATGCAAAGATTCGATTAATTCGTACATTCCCCACATATTATGGACTTTGATTCTTCTTCATTCATCATGCAGTAGATATTGTGGGGTCAACAACCAAGAGTCTTGGGTTGCCTACCAGACCCATCTACCTTCGTCATTCTTCTTGTCAACTCCAGGTGCCTTGTGTCAGCATTGTTTACATTTAGGATTACTATACTTCGTCATGATCCTTTCAATCGATACGACGAACAATTCTTTAAATAATATTGTATCTCTTATTAATAAAGAGTTGTCATTTACTTATTAGGTGTTGTGACGATGCAGTTTTGCAAAGTAATTCTTGTAGGTCAATAATTAAAAAAAAAGTTTAATGTATGATGTTTTTATACAGTTAGCAAATCGCCCCCAAAACAATTTTTAACCCTAAAATGGTGACAATAGGTTTTTTTGCCGTGACGAAAATTCCCACCCATGTAGGAGATATTTAGCTCGCCATAATCCGTTTTCGTTTGTATTTAGTACCTACCTATTGATTGTATTTTTATGTGACCCCATTTTATTTCAAATACAAAAAATAATATATCACTTATTTTATTAGATATATCTATTTTGTTTGATAATGGAAAATTAGGATTCAATCGTGTGTTCTGTACACTGCTTTATAAAATCGATATAAAATATCTAATGGATATTTCAAACATGTGCAGTCAGAGGGGATTCTACCAGATGATCTATTGTTATAAGTTTATTTATTTTTGTCACTATCAGATATATCTAAAAAAATGTCAAAAGTCGTTTCTACCGTACTTACTAATGAAAACTGGAACATAGATTTTAAATAAATAAGTATGAAGAAACACCGAATATTTTTATAATATATGTCGTTGTAGTTTGTAGGT
Source organism: Ceraclea dissimilis (assembly GCA_963576895.1). NCBI lineage: Eukaryota > Metazoa > Arthropoda > Insecta > Trichoptera > Leptoceridae > Ceraclea > Ceraclea dissimilis. The sequence goes on along the minus strand of OY756370.1, from coordinate 4,123,680 downwards.
ATTATTATGTCGTACGCTGTTGTGTAATCGGCAACAGCGACAGGTGTGCATTACCTTATCAACCAACGGATGTACGAGACACGTGTGTTTCTTATTATGGATACATGTATGTGGAAAGTCATACAGTTGTACAATAAGCGATGGTGTATATCACACAATAACCTATTAGGTACTTGCATTTTTTTTTAATTCAACCAAAATTAATTAACATTGAAACTGAAAGGAACTGAATGGAGAAAGACCGACAATTATATTTATTTATTTTATTTTTTTATTCTTCAAGTTTTTAAAACATAAAATAAAAATTAGGCATATATGTACCTAATAATAAATCATACAGGATTGTTCAACAGGACGAACTTATGGATATGTTGTGCAATAAGTTCTTCTTGATCTTTTGAGATGTTAGGTTGAACAAATCTAATCACGAAAAAAACTATGTATCTCATTGACAAAATCTATTTTTTTTTTGTTATCCGAGCTCTTAATCGTCAAACTAATCGTGGATTCATTAACACGTTTTTGGGGCGAGTTTTTAGAACATCAATTTAAATCCACGATGTGTCTCATTTCCACGAATCCTTGGATTATGGCGGTCATAATTTAAAAATAGAATAAAAAAAAACATTATCGGTGAATCAATCTATTTAACCCATCCCCTAAACTAGCGTAAGGTGAGACGATTGTAGACCACACACGAGTAATTTAATAGGTAGGAATAATAATAACATAATTTCTTCATTTTTATTCTATTACACCATTTTAGGGTTAACTTAATGTTTTAATCTATGTTCCGCTACGTAAAACATTAAATTTTATATTCTTCCTGTATTCTATTTTTTCCCTATTTTGTTAGTTTAATATTCTCGATACGTATTTATTTAAATTTTGATGTCAACTAATACAAAAACGCACGGCACATTATTTTGATGCATAAAAACTGGTTGGTAACGCGCTGGACTGTAAATCCAGTGGGCGCAGGTTTAATCCCCGACTTACTCCACTTCACAACATAAGCTTTTAAGTTTTCTGTGAAGTGTACAAACTTACAAAGATTTATTTGGGTTTATTTCGATAAACATGGTTCATTAAAAAAAAACTCGTCCATCAGGCTTATCGTCTGCTGGTTTAATGTGATCACTTTACTCTTAAGTAAGACTCACCTGGTTGTTAGTTTATTGTAAAGTGATGACAATGCGATGTGTAAAGTGGCTCTCCATCAGGCTTATTACTGATCGTCGGACGGTTTAATGTGATCACTTTACACTTATGTAGAATTTGCCTGAATTCTTTGTACTTCAGTGTAAAGCGATCACATTAAACCAGCCGAAGATTAGTTATAATCATGATGGAAAGTCCATTCTTCGCTATATATCTTTTGAAAAATTAAATTAAAATTGTGATATTCAAAAGAATCCTTGGATTACCTTTTTTTTGTTTCAATTACGTTTTCATCATGTCAGGTCTCTAGATATTTTGAATCTAAACTTCACAAATTCCACTTATAGAATATTTTCTGCATGAAAACAAGGAACTATTACAGGAATGTAAATAGAAAGTGCTCTTATCTCCTATACCTGCTCAACGTTGTCATCAACAAGCGATCTATTTTCATGTCCTCTCTAGCAGCTTCTCATGGATCTACAATAAGATTATAATCGTATTTGATTACTGTAGTTTGCTTCCACAATTATTTTACATATTATTTGATTCTGATCTTAAAAGCTCACGTACTATTTATCTTGTCTCTTCCATATAAATAATTCTCCTTCAATATATTCATAATAATGTACTGGGAATCATTATTGTCTAAAAACTGGTTCTCAAGCCGCTTCGTCTGCAAGGCGGCGAGACATCAATAAAGTAGTGGGACAAGTATCGAAAGTTATTCACATTACCCTTGAGACAGATTTGATATTATAAATGAATTGAATTCCTTTTACACTGAGTCACGTGTTTTATGTAACACTCTTTCTTTGGGATGATGTTTGTGACTAGGTACACCTACTAAGTGCATAAATTTTCTTTTTTTTTTATTTCAATGAGATTAGATTGATGAATTCTAAGTAGCTAACGTTTGTATAATGGGATTGGTTTTGATATTACTCTTATAAAAAGTGCTCTCTTACAACTAAGATGATGTTTAACCATTATTATTTTATGTTCCTATCGCTTCAATATAAAACGTAAAGTGATTCTGTAAACTTGTACAAGAGCTTCTTAAAATGCAGCTATGTTTTTTACTAATATTATTAGTAAGTACTAGATATTGATAGTGTTATATAGATTATTTATAATGTAGGTTAGGTAGGTATGTAATATTACATGTTTAGTCATATTGATATCAGACACAAGACAGAAAGACTTGGAGACTACGCACCAGAAGGGCCGACCCCAGGAGAACTGGGAAGAGGTAAAAAAAGAAAGATATCAAATCTTCCTTAATCTGTCCTGTATTTTGACCTTTAACTAGGTTACATTATTTTCAAACATGACCATGACTGATGTCAAAAAGTCGATCAAAATAAAACTGCACAAGGTTCGCCTGAAAATCCGAAGCAACATGTCAAAACACAGTGAAAAATTTCATCATTTTGCTGAAATGTTTGACATAAATTTAGTTATGAAAGTTCAAACCTGGGAAACAACTCTAGTAGTTATGATGAATATCACGATTTTTTAAACTAAAAAGTTACAATATTTTACGTGTTTTAGTATTTTTTATAACCTGCCTATCAAATTTCATCTCTGTAATAAAAAAAATAATCCCATAAAAAAGTAAATTCTTGTTACGTACGTAATGCTTCCAGGTCCTTTGGCCTTGTGACTTCCACGTAACCCCTGAGGGTGAACGTAAATATAAAAACACAATAAAATAAACCTATACGTAGATATGTTCAATAAAATTTTCAGTTTTTTATTGAGATTTTTAGTGCGGTGTATATTGTACTAAAATGGCTAAAACTAATTCAAATAATGATTGAACTTAAAAAAATCAACCAAGAACAACAAAATTCTGATATTAAATAAAATAAAAATAAAATAGTCTTTATTGTACTTACACAGAAACATACAAAGGGCGGGCTTATTGCCAAATGGCAATTTCTACCAGTCAACCCGTCATATCATCACATCACAACCCTAAACCCATATTGAGAATAGGTAACGGCTGGCGAACCTCATCGCTGAACAAATTTCAAAATAACTTATGAAAGTTTTACGAACACGTAAATTTTACAAGATAATTGTGGTTCAATTGTAGGTGCAACCCGGTGATTCTGCGTTCTAAATATGTGAAATATCTTCTGCTCTTGATGTAGAAGCTCCACAAACACTTGTTTTACAGAACACTCGACAAAATATTAAAAAAGTATGGGCCGATTTCACAACTCTAAGTTCTAAGATCAAACGTTCTGAAATATGTAATTTTGGTTGTAAACGCTTTGAATGTTATTTATCAGACCGTGGCGTGGGTATATGAGTAATGTCATATTTAGGGGTTATTTTGTCATCATGGAAGTGTGTAATTTGTATAATAGATAATAACACGTCGTACTGCTAGTACCTATAAACCAATCATTTGTATTCCCCATAGGGGATGTCTCCTTTTCTTTACATTCATTGTATTTCTACTTCCAAGTTGTCTGGTCAATTGAACGTTACACCTGGTTTCATCGTCAGCTGTTTCATTGAAAAAAAAAAACAGGGATAGCAAACTTTTTGTAAGGTTATTGTTTAACATTTTTGAAATGTTGTGTAACAAATTATACCTACCTCTTTGTAATCAGCAAAAGATTTCTGACTAAGAAAGTTTATAGCTGAATTTCTATCATCGAATATAGGTACATGGGTTTATTTTGACAGATCTTGATGTCCTATAACCTATGTCACCCAACTTCGTTGCACACACCACACAGGGCTTACGACACACCAGGGACACACCACGTAGCATAGTAAACCTTTACTTTCTACTGCTTTTAACAATTAAGAAGAAGTAAAATTAAGACCAATGTTTATTTTACAGAAATTCTCGTTTTCGAAATGGAAACTTGACTTCAAATCTTTACTTAATAAAAAATATTGCTTACCCCTGAATAAAAAGATCGCATTGTTACAAACGAGGACTGTGGAGCATTGTTAAGATATTTCCGGACATTTTGATAAATTTCATGCATTTTTAATGTCCAAAGAATCATTTTTAAAGTTAAATAGGAACAACACTTTGTTCTCCATTTCCTGTTTGTCACTTCTGTGTATTTTTATTATGAACACAATTTTGACTCCAAAGTCAATAGTATATTGGCGTGATGTAATTTTTTTCTGTCGCCCATATAAGTTCCTATTGCCCATGTAATCATAAATGGAAAAATAAGAAAATTAATAAAAATATGTGCAATTTTTCTGGGCTAGTTGCGTCGCCAGCTGGTCATATGAAGTGAAAACCAAATGGGTGTCCGGTAAGTTCGTCTAAAATCAATTCGTCTAAAATCAATGCATCTAAAATTAATTCATCTAAAATCAATGCATCTAAAATCAATTCGTCTAATTATTAATTCGTCTAAAATCAATTCGTCTAAAATCGAAGAATTGATCGTTAGGTAAATTGATTTCGGCCGAATTGATTTTAGACGAATTGATAATTAGACGAATTCATTTTAGACCAATTGATTTTAGACGAACTTACCGTAAACCATAAAAAATGCCAGTATTATGTATATAAATTTATACACAAAGCTTAAAGTTGTAGTAATAATAATAATACATTATAATTGCTTACAGAATACACAACTTGAAGATCCGTAACAAGCTAATTTACAAGTTACATATCATTCTGATTGATAAATAATGGTATAAATATGTTAATTATTACATTAAACCTCAACTCTACATACGTCTTGTTCAGTGTTCACGTTCCACTAACATGCTGTCGACACGAAGATGGTATTGAAATCTTCTTGTACTTATATCATTTATTTATTTTTATTCATTTTGATACACACTGTAAAGTATGCAATACTTTATGTCTATAGTATGCAAGATATGTTTTTAATTATATTTATTGTTTTGGTTGCCGATGATTTTTTTTTTGTATTTTTTGTCTTGTTGCGAAATCGTAGTGATTGATTCAAATTGATTATTATTCTACCAAATTATGAATTAACTGCGTAAAGAATATGTGTAGATTTTTAGAGTTTTCACATATAATGGGTTGGGTGGCAGAAATTGCCATTTGGCGATAAGCCCGCCCGTCGTATGTTTTCTGTACAATAAAGATTATTTTATTTTATTTATTTATTTTTATAATGAGACGGCCTGAAGACCCTCTTTAACTGTATAACTCTCTTATGATACTGATTAGATAAGAGCACCACTATTATATCGACACGAGAAGATACTAACTTAACCAAAAACGCTTTGTATTGTGTTTTTTTGTATTCCCATCATTTTGCACCTAATTTCCATACACCGATAACCACCACAATGTGTCTTTAACTCATTTAGTAGTACCTAATGATAGGTAACTGTAGTTTTAATTAAATGAATAAGTTTATGAATTTTCCCATTTCATTACACCGAGCGACGCAAAGGCTAAAGCTGTAATGTTGCTCGGTGTAATTTTAAGTTCAAATAAATAAATAAATAAATAAATTTCTTTGCCCAGGCATTGTCGGGTAAACAAGCTAGTAATAAAATAATAATAATAAATCCACGCATTCTTATTCTACATTTGCGATTATGATATCGGTCGTTTAGTTTTACTGCTTTTTAAGTCGTCGTTCGATAGAAAATATGGAAAAGATTGCACAAAACATGTAATTATTTTGTTTTATGAATACGAGTTTATTACTAAAATAATAAACTAGATATTTTTTTCTTTAATTGCGTACAGTGTAGTATCACTTATCCGAACCAACCGAATCTTACACATTTTAGGACTATAACTTATATTGTTTAGAATACAGGACAGGCTCCAGGAAGGAAGTACTTACAGGAGTTACAAAAAAAAAACAATACAAAAATAGGTATGTAATATAGTTAGGAACCTAGGTGTGTAATTTAAATAAAGTATACTCAATCACTAAACCACCTCTTGTTGTGTGTAAAAAAATGTGTGGTAAAAAATAATATCGTACACATTTTTTGGATAATTGTGATTTTTAACGAATCCGCTTACACTAGGCCAACCCACTCCAATACACTGCAGCAGCAACTGCTTTGTCGTTAGCCCTATATAGGTCCGCTTTATCACACCCCTCCGCCATATCTCGGCAGACGAGGAGGTGTTCGTCATCTGGTGTCTCTCCACAGCTACAGGAGATGTCCTCATCCACACTTATGCTCCACCTATGTAGATTCTTCTCGCATCGTGTTACGCCGATTCGGAGCCTATTTAGCGTTTTCCACATGCAAAAGGGTAGTTGGTTTTATTGTGATTCTACTGTATTAAGATTTCTCAACGTCATATTTTATAACAATAATTGTCGTTTGGGTATAGCAAATATAACAAGTCATTAAATAAAAATAATAAATTGACAATAAAACAAGTTACGTTAATGATATGAAATATATTTATTTATTGTGAGTTATGTACTAATTCTTCTTTTTCTGAAATAATAAGACAATACTTTCTCGCATTGTGGGCGGATGTTTTTATATGACAAGGTCGCTAATTATTAGCGAAATTGAATATTGCAAGTACAATATCATTTGGGATTTATTCTTATGATTTTACATTGTTACGTAACTAAAAAAACGTATTGAACGCCAAAGAATGCCTTCAAGGTGGTGTCTGCAAGACCCGTCACACTAATCAAAAGGTAAAAATTAAGGACGCACCCATGGCTATAATATATCGTATAATCTTAAAATAAAACAAAAGAACATCAAAACGTTTATAGAATAGCAAAATTTAAATTTAGAATAATTATTTATTCACATAACTAAGCGGCGTTCCCATAGATAAAAATAAAACATTGTGTTTTTTTAATGGTCACTGCCGCCGCGTATATAAAACGTTCGCAGTAGTAAGTTTCTTTAATTACTTTTATTGTGTATACTTTACTTATGTTTTGTTTAACTTTTTCTTACATAATGACCTCCGCGCAATAAAATAGATTTTAGTACCAATAAAAATGTCACCTTTGGTTTTACCTAGTTAAATATACTTAAACATAATTAATAGGCGACATTAATTTATTTTGTACTAGTTTAACTTTACCTAGCGACGCCTCTGATTTCAAAAATATACATTTTCCATACGTTTCTGGAATCGGTATGAAAAAAATAGGCCATTTAAAGCTATTTCTTCATCGAATTCGCGTAGTAGTCGTCGGCCAACACAATATGAGTAGGGCCAATGTTGCAACTTTTGGACTAAAACAGGTCCGTTTTACTTAAATTTACTTTGCTCTGAAATAATTTAAAGAGATCGTCTTATTTCGGCTAGTTCCTTCGTACTTAATTAGTAACAGAAGTTCAGTTCAGTTAGTTCCTTTGTTCAGTTCAGTTTAGAAGTTCAGTCCAGTACAGAAGTTCAGTTCAGTACAGAAGTTTAGTTCAGTACAGAAGTTCAGTTCAGTACAGAAGTTCAGTTCAGTACAGAAGTTCAGTTCAGTACAGAAGTACAGAAGTTCAGTTCAGTTAGTTTCTTCGTACTTAATTAGTTACCTGGTGTTTGTTCTTCGTATACGTTATAGTAGCTTATTCGTTTTGAATGATCTTAGATCTTTTTTCGTAAAATAATACATGGGTCACAGAATTTTGATTTCGATGGATTTCGTTGGCCATAACGTTAGAAGTAGAAGTTCTTCATTTTCTCTATTTACGTGATTACGAGAGAGTCGCCTTTGTTCAATATTGACTGCTCCTTTAATTCTCAGGATGTTATCAGTATCTCGTATCTTCGGATTTCTTATTTTGTCTTTGAGAGTTTTTCCAGAGAAACCTACTAGGATCTTTTTATTTTTTTTTTAAATAATAAAAATAATAAATTTTATTTACCGTAAATATCTATGTACAATTACAATATAATTTAAATATAATCAATATGACATTTTGTACAAGATGTTCTAATCCCCAGACAGCAACTATCGTGCTGGTATAACACACACGCTGGACACACAAATATAATTATATAACATTAACACTTTACACTACATATTTTCACTATAACATTTTACTTCTCATGTGATGTCTCTTTTTGTAAAAACATACTGCTTAATACATTTCTTGAACACATGTATACTTTGTACACTCTTCACCTTATCTGGAATATCATTGAACAACTTGATGGACGAATAAACAAAGCCATATCTTGCTCTGTTGGTTCTGGGTTTAGCTGCTCTTAAATCGTTCACCGATCTGGTATATCTAGTGTGATGTTTGTATTAGGATATACATACAACAGTACATTCTAAAAACAATGTTATTGTAGATAATGTGATGTACGTATGTTAATTTGTAGGTAATGTATACAGTATGGTCCGAATTAGCGAGTCCACTTAGGGAGCGAACACACCTACAACAATTATGTGTAAATTAATACGGCTGTAACATAAGCCCTCATTCTCATTATGGCCACTTTATGTAGTCTTTATGAACTGCCCGGCGTTGGACTGAATATTTTGGCCTCTCTTTTTTAAATCTGCATTAAGTACATCAAATTGAATTCCTGCTCCTGACGATGTTTTAGTACCTTTCCCACTGTAATTTAAGACTACAAAATATATGTACAAGTGCTTATATGATATTCTATGATCGTCCGTATAGGTAAGCAGAGGTGATAGACCAGGCGACTGAGCCCATTATAAGTAGACACCCCACATTGTTTTAGTAGTTGAAGCCTGACACAAATTGAATATCCATATTTCGCGCTAACCTACTACAATACTTCGCTTTCTTTGAAAAATTTTAAAGAAATAATGGGCTAGTGAGTATGTTTAGAAATTAAAAGAAAGGAAGAATACTTGTATAAAAATTACGAACATTAAACATGTAAATTAGTAAAAAAGGCAAAGGGCAATTTAGTATCAGCGATTATGAAGCCATTATTGCAAGGTAAGGTACAATATTAGGGTGATCACTCATACACATGCTTGACATTTCTACTAATTCACGCAATTATGATTAATTGGAGCATAATGTATCGTAGGTAGATTGTATAAATAGAGGTAACATGATTACAAATTAGTCTATATATTATTTTAGGGGTTAGTTCCTACATAGATGTATAAATTACATAGACGTTGAATATCTGACGATTGGTATATGGAAGGGTCGAGTAAGATTATACTAAGCAAACGCCTACTGAAATAAACTTGTACTATTGAAAGCTACAGAACTTTGAACTCAGTGGTAGACCCATCATACCATCACGACATTCTTCAAAATATGGGATACCAGGGACGTGTATTCAGGTATGCTTTGCCTTAATCAATGGATCCACGACACGTACGTCTATGGACGTAAAAAGTTTGTCTTGTATAGTACCTAAAAACCCAGGCCTCAAGCATTTACAATTAAGTGCATTCCTTTGAATGAAAGCATAAGCATGAAAGCAGAAGTGCAATTGCGTTAGCTAGCGATAAGCGTAGGTTTTTTCTAGTTATATCGATGTTCGGAATGTTATAAATAAATCAATTAAAATCTGTATTCTGGATCGGCTCAACACCAGAGAACTCTAAGTTTGAAGAAATCAATTACAAGAAATAACCAATAGATATTATTTGCATAAACTACTTATGAAGGTATGTTTTATTTCAGCTTTTCGCTAATAATTGTGTAGGCGAATCTAGATATTTTTATACATCTGTTTTCCGTTCGTTCTATTTTCGGTTACAAAAGCTAGAAAAAATACAAAAACGTATTTTCTCATGGGTATTAAAGAAATGGATAAGAAATATATAAAAAAAAACTTAATCTCTCAACAAACTGACATTCGTATGGACACTTTAGATTAGTTTGTACCTATGAATATCTTTGATGTAGTGGTCTTTTGTTGAAATCGTCTGATCGATTCGGTCGGCGGTTTCCCCAAGGCATTTTACCCCATATTATATTATTGTAGGTATTAGCATCATCATCCGTAAAAAATGGTTTGTACGATTTAGTCCCAGCGCCCAAGATAAGTCTACCGGATTTATCCTCCGGCCGTTAAACGATGTTGAATCGGTGAGGGTTGTGCGAAGTCTACTGATGTTCCTCCCACTAACCCTTGTGGTTCTTTCTTTAACAGGCTTGCTTCAAAATAACAATAACAATATTTTGTACATTGTCAATTCACACGTGCCGAAATCATAACAATTAAATATTTTAACAGCGACCATGTGTTCACAATAATTTCAATAATTGTTTGTGAAATTCTTTAGCTACAAAAGAGCGGCACAAATGACAGAACTGTTATGGGCATGAAAAATAATATTGCTCATATTTATTAGCATTAAATAAGAAAACATGCCTAAATTAAACCAAGACCAGTGTTTCAAAAAAAAATTTATCCAGTTTTAAACCATGAAATGTGAAAAACTTATGCAATTCCGTATCACTTTGGAACAGTGTGGTGGTAGTGAAATTTGAGTATTCTCCACTAGCAGAATTTCTTCAGAAGTTCTTTATCATTCTATTATTATTATTTCGTATGGCTTCTGCCACCGATGGGCGGCAACGTCAGAAGATAAGAGAATTATGCTATCTGTTACATACAGGAGACATGCACCCTACAGAGCAACATCCAGGCTTCCAAGCCATTCAAGGGCATTGGGTACATATTATAAAGTCAAATCAAATTGCTACTTTTAACTGATATTTTTCACGACATTTTTATTTGATTCCTGTCACTGTTACTATCACTACACATTTATTTGCTGCTCTATTTCGTACGAGGGATAGTAATTGAAGGACCAAAGGGTGAATATCACAAAATTACTCCATTTTGCATACAAATTATCCAGTGTTGCATTTGATCGTTTACGTACCTAATACATTCGTTTTATACTTATTACTTTCATGTTGGTAGGGTTCGTTCAGAATTCATCTAATTATAGCGTCCTTCTACCGTCGATTGGTTAAAGACTTTCCAATTTGCAGGCAAGTTAGGTGTTAGAAGAAATATAGTAGCTGCAGAGTTGTGCCTTTTTTTGTGTCTCTCTCTCTTTTTTGAAATTACTCTTTTGTTACTCTGCCGGCAATACGTCGCTCGACTGTCAATCGTGTGGGCTCGAACCCTGATACCGATTTATTCCACTTTACCACACAAGTTTTTCCAGTTTATTCCAAAGTGTAAAAATATGTGTTTACTTTTTAAAGAGAAATAAAAACATAGACTCATTCTTGATGAGTTTAACCAAAAAATTGTCTGAAATATGATAGAAAAAGAGTGATTGATGCGATGGTAGTTATATGGAATAAGATCTGCGTAGCTAATAAAGAATAATGGTATAAAAAAATCTTTATAAAATATGGTGGGCAAATATTTGTATACTAACCTTAATAATAAAATATATCATCTCATACATTCTGCCTTATCTAAAGAAACAACCGTAACACATGATGCGTGAAGTTAGCTGCAGAAAAAAAACATCATAATACCGAGGTAATAAAGTTTTTATTTAAAAATATGATCACCTGTCCCTTTCTTGCGCAGTATATTTGTATATTTTATATCCCATCATTACGCTAAATGTTTATGTTCATCATTCATAATAAATTATTATTATTACGAAGCATTCCTTTACCTTTTATACCTCCACTACATATAGGAAGTATAATGTGACCATCTCTTTTTTTCACCTACTGTTCTCTTAATGCATTATTATCTTCCTTCTCATTCTGTTTCTTCCACCCCATTCATTTTTAAAATTGTCCTTAATGGAAGGACAGGTACCGCGACTGCGACGTTATTGTGACGATTGTCTCGTGAGGGATATCCGCTAATTCGACTTGCGTCGCAGCATGTAATTTTGCAAATTGAAATGTTTTTAATGCATTTCAAATGAGGGTTCAAAATCATCATTTTTGATCAATCAATCTAGAACAAATAAGCCACGCAAAAGTAAGATAAACTGACTTTCACTTTATTGATGAAAAAGGGTGAAGTCAACCGGTGCGATTCGCTCGTCAGAATTGGTAAAAATAGCTATCGATTAAATAGAAAAATACAGTCTTAATGTCTCTTAGTGAACTAAAAATATGCTAAAGTTTTTTCTGGCTTAAGCAGTATAAGCTAAAAATAAGATAATACCATCTAAACTACCAAGCCCAGATACAAAAATCCCAAAAGTGACAGAAATAAGTAATACAAACGGTGAAACCAAGGCTCATGGGTGTTTCACTAAGTGTCATTTCATTCTTATAAATAACCCTCAGAAGTGAGGTTTTAATGTCTTAAAAATGATTGATAAAAAAGTCTATAAATATATACTTACATAAAAATTATACGTCGAAGATTACTAAAGAAATGTAGGGATTTTTGGACCTCATTTTCTCACTTTACAGATCAACAGGTCTACTAAAGCGGAAGAAGAAAAACTGTACAATAGATTTCTTGAAATTGGCGCAAATCCGATAATTCTCTTCTCGTGGAAGTAGGATCAAGTAATAATAATAATAAAAATAAAATACTTACAAATACCTGCGGGTAGGCGTTCACATATCCTTGTAAGGTGTAATCAATACAAGCCTATTATCCTCATACAAACAGTATTAACCTTGTACAGACCTGGGCTAATTCTGTTTTACTAAAAGGGAAGCATTATTTTGTATGTAATTGTATACTTTTTGTTGTAAGTAGATAACTACCTATATTTACCCCATTAGAAAGGGTTCTAATTTTGAAATTTTATATTTGGAATTACGGGACACAATATTGAACCTCCTGTGTTTAAATCAATACGTAAAGGTTAGACACCCAATGGAAGCGTTTATCTAAGAATTAATGGTTCAAAATTACCTAATACCCGTCAATTTAGACGAACGAAGAAGCTGAAAAATATAGTCAAAAAAGCGGAGTAGGTTGGTATTTTTAAAAATTATCTAATTGGCTATAAGATATTACATATGATGTAATAAGCCCGCCTTTTGGCACCATTGTTCTGTTGTTTCATTTCCTCCAATATATTTTTATTTATTATTAGGTAGGTACTTTCTTGTATTTGTGTGTACCTGTAACTAATAACGTTAATACAAATTTCTGAAAGTCTTGCAAAATATGTAGGTATAAATCATAGATAAGTCACTAATTGAATTCAAACATTTTCAAAAATAAAAACTACTTGAAAAATACCTACTATAAGTATCACCGTCTATACTGAAAATTTTCACACCGGTCCATGCGGATATCAATACTTTTGTGTACTATCGATAGATATTTTATACCACCGAATTTAGTTATGCGGCAGATTTATTTTTTTATTGATTATAAATCACTTATGATTTGTAACTTTCAGTTAATAATAGGTACATAAAAAAATACTTCAGAATGGCAAAATCACCCGTAGACGGGTGCGTCCCATGTCAGAATGAAATAAGGAGAAGATTTACTGTCTCGCAAAACACTTGTAAAAATACCTGCGTTACATACTGACAAATACACTACCTACATTATACATTTTAAATTTATCTATGGTTTGTAGGGTAGGCATTCTGGTCATTGCCTAATGATAGTTCTGTGCGTAGGTACCTATACCTACATAAATAATTATAGCATATCTGTACCTAATAATCTATGGAATACGTAGGGTCTCCGCACGATTTTTATCCATGTATTCAATTCTGACACCTGTTTTCGTGTGTATTGTCTATGATTGTGTACACATTAAGGTATACATAGGCCAGGGCTAGGGTAACACTTTAATTGTTGCAGCAATATTTCTTTCTATTGTTTCGTGTGTTAATTATACATTCATCTTCCTACACTAAAGTAGATTTCTCAGTAATTGTTCACACTTATAATTTTATGCGTCTACGTCTTCGAACAAACGACTGTTTAAAATTCAATTGTTTACTTTGCTCATAGGCATGGAGGTACGATAATTTTCCCCTACTATTGCTTTCCACAATTTGTGACGTCATCAGTGTCTTATGTCACTACGTTGAGGCCTGTATAATATTTACGTAGGTCTCGACTACAAAACAAAACAATATGAAAAACAATAGATAAACGTTCTATATTCAAATAAATGTTTCAGTCGATAGTTAAAAACGCATTTGGAGCAATAATTTACATCAGTTTAGTATTGTCATAATATGATCACAGAATGCTTTAGCGTGACCAAAAAGATGGAATCGAAATCGAATACCTATTCTATTTCAATGCAGTTCATGAACCCGAACCGCGCGGTTGACACTAATGATTTCGTGTATAGAAAGGGTTTAACCCCTTTCCAAAAAAAAGAAAAAAAAATGTAGAGTTTCAAATGAAATAAAATACCAAAGTGAAAACCGCAAAATGCTTTTAGTTGTGGTAGGTACCTATCTAGAACCAACCTGAAATATCTTTGGTACCATCAGAAGTACAGACCACAAAATTATAGTAGATACCTACGTACTTAGGATAGTGCCCACTGAGAAGACATCGTTTTTTGAAGGTTATTATTTTAGACGGATGTGGGAAAATATGAGTTTTTTATGGTACTTAAAGGATATACCTACCTACAACAATTAACCTAATTAAAGTAATAATGTGCAAACTTCGTCCGTTACGCTGTAAATATTCATTTTGCGCTTTACACTAAAATCCTCAAGGACGGACGTGTTTTGAGTAAAAGTAATCGTTGAATGTGTATGAAGAATTGCATGAATGTGACGGAAGCCCGAAGTGTGTGTAAAGATAGGAAAGTCTGGCGATCCGTTCTCTCTGCCTACCCCGCAAGGGAGGTGGCGTGAGGGTATAGTATAGTAAAAAAAGTGGACTTTCAAGCCGTAGCGATGGAGTAGACGACCGAATTAATGAATTTTTATCAAATTGTAATTCAAAACACATTTCAGTCGAATTGGAATGATTGAAATGGAAAGTTTCATCATCCCAAAACATCTACTTGTGCCTAATTGCAATTATCCATTTGTCACCATCAGTCCTGGACGAGGGGTAAGCTGTGGATAGAAGTACCTAACTCGTTAGTATTCTGCAAATGTAGAAATTAAAAATATCCAATTAAAATGATTGCTCTCGATGGCTAAGATTATTTTTTTATACGAACGTGCTGTGAATTTTGTGATGAGCGTCTGAAAGCTTTTGCTTTTACTCCACATTTTTTTAGTTTGTGTAATATTTAATTCTGAGAAGCTTTTTGAAATTGAAGGAGATAGTTACCTACTTACCTATTTGGCTCAAAATGCAAACGAGACAAGAAGGCAAGCCAAATGAATGAACCATACCACTTCACAACACAAACTGACTAACTAATCTATGTATAAAAAGTTTTTTTGTTCAATATTTCTACACGCAATTCGAGTGTAAAATTTTAATTATTTTTATAATCCAGGCTACATTTCGATAGAATTATTAAAATAAAAATTCGTGTAACATTTCCCCGGAATGCTACATAAATCTAGAGTTTTTTACCCTTCGATACCATGTAGGAGTACCCTATATTATGTATTATAAAAGTGTGACGCCATATGGTGACAGTTGATTTATTCGTAAATTTGACCTTTTTTCCGAACGTAACGTTTTGTTCCCTACTTTTTTTTAGTGCTTAGCCGGCGGCTTGCCTTGACGCGTTTCGGATTATAGAAGTAATATCTTCATATACAAAAGTATCACAGTTTTCTTTCCTTACTATTATTATTTCTCCAACTTCACATGTGCAAAGAATGTCGTGTTCCTGATATAGATTTTATCGGCGAGTGCAGATATTTTTTGTTACTTATAAAACTATTTCACACGTTTGTGACTATTTTTTGTGAAACATATTCTTTCCATCAAGACTTTTCAGCAGGTTGGCAAAGACTTAGACTTAAAATTGCATGAATTTGACAGAAGCAATGAGCTTGTAAAGATGTACAGCTTTGCCTACCAAATTTTCTGTTTTTCTATTTTAATCTGGCCTCCTAAAGCTGAGTATTGTGATTCGTGTGAAAATGTTCACGAATTAGACCCATCTTGTTATTTGCCTAACCAATTGCTTCCTGAATTACCTGTGAAGACACCCTGAAAATCTTTCCACCGAAAGATTCAAATCTGTGATCTTTATGTAGATCTCAAATAGTTATGATATATGATGTCAAAGACTTTACTATGCGGTCGACAGTAACAGGCTTTTTCACTCTTTGTCAGTTGATACAGCTAAGTGAAAATTATATGAAATCATCCCTAACATCTAATAGTCTACTTTGAATATTATATTATAATCCATGCGATGCGGGTGCTTCTAAATATTATCTTGGAAAACGACGTTGATGATTCGTTAGCAGGGAGATAATAATATTTCGCGATTCTTCTAGGAAATTTTGCAGGTGTTGTGTTAGGATGTTAGGTGTATAATACACGCAAGTTAGGAGCGAGAGAGGTGAGCAGCAATAGGTACTTATATAATAGAAGCGATATTAACTTGGGGGAACCTGAACGTAATAATAATTATGTTATGAGATCCCATTAATAAATACCAAGTTTGTATGTAATGGAATCCCAAATACTACATACCTGTACCTGTTCAAGTATTAAGGGCGCCTTGCCTAAGGGTGTTGAGCAATAATAATTATATTTTATAATACATTATACACATGCTTCTACCTTTTCTATAATACGTACGTACTCTCGTTCCTCTCACCAGCAAACTTCAATCATAATGACGTCGTATGTGGATGGATTTGTATCATGAAGGTGCTTATCATAATATAGTCCGAGAGCCCGCTGCTTAATTTATGACGTATCTGTTTTTTGATCGAAATGTAGTACAAATGATAGCTTACCAATAGGGTTTTACATCGCACTAGGGTTGCCTATCAAAATCTTGCCGCAACCCCCCCTGCCCCCCCCGAAAAGGTCCCTCTCCGCGGTTTTTCGCATTTTGTAGGAATGTGGTAAGAGATAGAAGAAAGTAGTCAATGACAAAAATAATTCTTGCTAAATTCTCTACAAAAAAATGTTAAGTTAATTTTTTCATAGGACTAGTAGTTTACCCGTAATGGCCCGTCGAAAAACAGGATATTTTTTGAAAAAAAAAAAAAATTTTTTTGATTTTTTTTTCTTTAACTTTCTTCCACCCATTATCACTAACATTTTATGGAAACAAATATTTGGCCTGCGGCGCTATATCGCTGGTTATTTTATGAAAAACTAAATTTTAAGAATTTTTGTCACTGAGTTTTATTGCAATAACTCCTAAATTAATTGATGTATGAAAATAAGTTATAGCTCGTTTTGTAGCTAAGACTATAGTAATTAATTCGTTCTTAGACTATTTTCCTGTAGCTCTTATCAATTTTCAACCAATTTAGTTTAAATTAATTTTTTTAGTTTTTTGAATGAATTTCGGTTTTGGACCGGCTATTGCGGGTAAACTGCTAGTTCTATGAAAAAATTGACATAACATTTTTTGTAGAAAATTTAGCAAGGATTATTTTTGTCATAGACTACTTTAATAAAATAATCTTTATTGTACCAAAAAAACAATCGTACAATGGGCGGACTTATTGCCAAATGGCAATTTCTGCCAGCCAACCCATAACAGAGATTAAATTGAGATATATCTAATTATAATAAGTACCAAAAGGGTACCTTAACTTAACAATAATTGAATACTAAATACATACACAGATAAACATATTATACATATATAAATAATATATACATAAATGGTATATGGGATGGGATAGGGTAAGGGAGGGATGCTGGGTTCAGGAGGGACTGGTAGTGGGATTTGAAATAGAAAGGTAATGCTGCTTCAGTCTACTCTTGAAAACGGAAATAGTTGGTGCGAGTCTGATGGATAATGGAAGGTCATTCCACAATCGCGCAGCCTGTACGGTGAAAGAATTAGTGAAAAACGATGTATGATGGATAGGGATTAAAAGCGTACGTTGTGCACCAGAACGGAGTGGTAGACCATGAGATGCCAGTGGAGTGAAATTCGACTTTAAATAATCAGGTGAGGAGGGATTGTATAGGACATTGTATAGAAGAGAGAGGGTGTGGAGATTACGGCGATGAAATATGGTTAGCCATTTAAGTTCAGACCTGAATTCTGAGATGTGGTCAAATTTCCGCAGGCCATACACGAAACGGATACAGATGTTTTGCAGGCGATCAATCTTCATGATCTGCTCCTTAGTGATGTCGATGTACGATATGTCCGCATAATCTAGGAGAGGTAAAAGAAGTGTAAGACATAAAAGAATTTTGGTAGGCTTGGGAAGAAAATTTTGATGGCGTTTGAGAGAATGAAATCTATAGAAGAATTTGCGGCGGACTTCGCTAACCTGCGGGACCCAAGAGAGACACTGGTCGAAGTAGATACCCAGATTTTTGACCTTATTTGTCAGAGGGATGGGAGTATTGTCTAAAAATAAAGTAGGTAAAGAGATGGTCTTAACTTTGGGAAGTAGTTTCGAGCTACCTACCAGAATAGATTGAGATTTAGATGGGTTGAGGATTAATCCATTTTGCTGCGCCCAGTGGGAAATGCGGTCCAATTCACCATTCATTTGATTAATTGCAAGCGAAGCTTGATCCAACTCGAAGTGTGAATATATCTGAAGATCATCAGCATAGAGGTGATAAATAAACAAAAAATATATCTATATATATGTAATTAATTACTACTAATCAACAGGAAAAAGCAGTAGATATGCAGCAAAATAAAAGCGTCTACAGAATCATGCATAAAAGAAGCACACAATACATTTAAAAATTTAAAACCTTATATTCTGTGAATGCTGCGAAATAGGTAACTAATTGCATTGTAAGAAGTACAAGTACAATTATATGAGTTGAGGGAGAGCGTGTTCAAGTAAGGTAGAGTGAGTGTTGTTGATATTGACAGAACATAATATCTAGATTTAAACCCTTGCGATCACCATAAAGTTATGAAGTTATACTACATGTATATACCCATGTGCGCGTAGTATATAATGTGTGTAAATAAATTGCTATAAAGACAATAATAAATAGTGACATGATTATAAAATCCAATACGAAAGTCCAAAAACCACAACAGCGAACATCTGAGAAACACAACCGCATCCTCATAATAATCAGTGAAACAATATATGGCAATACTCAACTTATTGTCTACGACATGAACCATCATGAAACTACGTCATAGATGACAGTACTCTAGACGTTTATCTGTGTAAATTCAATACAACGAAAAATATTACAAACTTCAATGGCGTACACGAAGACAGCATATATTATACCGTCGTTTGAAAATAAAAGCAGTAAAGGAAATTATAAATGTGTACATTACCTGTGTGTTGAAACATATGCATCTATAATGCAGCTGACATTGAAATGTGTCATGAAAAGAAAAATATGGTTTATATATTGAAAAAGTATGTTATGTCTCCTCATCACAATCCACATATGTGCCCAATGGATGGAATAAATAAAAATAGAAAAATTATTAGTGTTTGAGTTAGAAATTATAAATGTGTACATTACCTGTGTGTTAAAACATATGCATCTATAATGTAGCTGATATTGAAATGTGTCATGACAAGAAAATTATGGTGTAAAATATATTGATAAAGTATGTTATGTTTTACTTATGTCTCCTCATCACAATCCACATATGTGCCCAATGGATGGAATAAATAAAAATAGAAAAATTATTAGTGTTTGAGGTGTGAACAAAGTAGAGGAGTGAGACAAAGAGATTACCAGAGGAATTCGCTGTGACAAAGCTTTGGAGTGAATAGAGTGAACAGAACACATAACCTAAAAATATTCTGAAATCAGGGCAATAAGACTATTAATATCAAAGTTTGAAAAAATACAGGTACAGGGTTACTTCCTAGTCGAGCGTGGTCTCAGATTCATCCTACTTGGATCTTGATCAGCTTGGGAGGTATGCCGAGATTCAGGCTTTTGCGACATCTTGAGGGATTCCAGTTCTCTCATGCAGGTTATTATGACTGTTTTGATCCTTGTTTTGATGAAAATCTTCCCAGAGGAGACCCAGCTATCCAGGCCATACAATTTTCTGGCCTCTTTGAAAATGGCCAGTCGCCTTTTGGTCAGGAATTCGGTTATTAGTAAGGACGATCCCTTTAATTTCCTTCTCTCAGACAGAAGCTGGGTGCGGGCGCACTACTTTCTTCTATCTCTTACCATATTCCTACAAAATGCGAAAAACCGCGAAAAGGGACCTTTTCGGGGGGGCAGGGGGGGTTGCGGCAAGATTTTGATAGGCAACCCTAGTGCGATGTAAAACCCTATTGGTAAGCTATCATTTGTACCACATTTCGATCAAAAAACAGATAAGTACGTCATAAATTAAGCAGCGGGCTCTTGGACTAATAACGTTACCATCATAAGAACGGAGCGTAGTACGATCCATATAATGCGATAGGAATATTGTAATTAATTTATTATTTTTCTTGCACATTACAGTGCAAAAATATGTGTTTATGCACCCAAAAGTTGTGACTCTCAGACTAGAAAATAATGTCGAAAGGATGACTGAGAAGATTTCTGTGTTAGTATTGACTACATTGTCGAGGATGAGAATCAAATGAGTAAAAGAGCGTTGATAATGTCTCGTGAAATTTGTCATTTGGGCTCTCTGAAGTCGTTCATATGATGAATCTAGGTCAGTCCCAGATGGTCGCCTCTTCTTTCACCCGTAGAGAGTAACTGGAACAAATTTGCTAAGATATGAGCTGCACCTCATACATAGATCTAAAGAGTAAACGGAGTGGAGAATAAAATGCAAGGATTTGTTTCCAACTAATCCCGAGGATTGAAACAGCCCAAACTCTCTGATGGCTCTAGAGTTGTATCTAGAGTTCTAACATAAATGATAGCATTATATCAAAAGCTGAAAGCATTAAATTTCATGTAGGAAACATCTGTATGGAGTAGTAACGAATTGGACTTGTTTTACTGCTGACGTATGTTTGTACGCTTCCTTAGATTTTGCATACAAAATTCATAATGCTACACTACATACATCATAGTAGAAGCAATACTACATACATACTACTGTATTCTAGTATTGCTGAGCTCGTTACTTGAGATAGAGACACACAAAATGTATCACAGATATACTCGTAGTATTCAGGCCGTCTGCTGGCGAGGGTAAGCAATTCCGGGAAATGAATATTTGACAAATCCCACGAGTCGAAATACTACTGAAGACAGTGGTGTTATAAATCTTTTAGTTTTTGCAAACAGGTGTTTATTCCGAAATGCTATTGTTACTTAAGTTAAAATTGCGCATCCATTTAAACTATGAACTAATATTTATATATTTTTCATACGATGCAACCATCAAGCTAGCATCACGTTGGGGTTCACAAAATTGATTTCTATATTCCTTACATTCATATTTTCTACGATTCCCCACAACAACCTTGTCTATTACGATTACGATTTGGGGTTAGTTGGCAGATATGGCAGCACTGTGATATGCTCGCCCTAATGAACTAATATTTTGGCATATATTAGGTACTTTTATGTTAACATATTTCTGTATTTTGTTCTCTTGAATTGTTAATAAATAAATTACTTCAACATTACCATGTAACTTCATAGTTCGATGTTCGATCATTCGCATAACAGTAGCGAAAGATGTCGTGTTCTTTTAGAGAGTTCATATTAAAATTCTCACAATAAGGACAAAAAACTGCAAAATACATCATTAGAACATATTACTTATTGACACCACTGACACGATCGTATCTTTCTTTCAAAATGTAGGCAAACCAAGAAAGTATCTAAACAGACCTTCTGTTTGTATTTCGTTTCTTCTACCTGACAGTTTTTTCTACTTGCTAATAGTAGCTACCGATGTTCCTCTTGTTTTTTGCATCAAACCTTCTTAGCACTTTGATGACATTTTTATATTTGCGACAAAATGTTTTGACAGAAATGGGTGTAATGACAGTTACGTGTCATTTGACATGGTGTTGATTATTATTTGATCTATATATTTCATTTTGTGCCTTTACCTCAATGATTATTCTTTCTTCTCTAATTTGTGGATTTGCACCTTCCGTAGAGTTATTTATGTGTTACGTTTAATTTTTATTTAATACGTATTTATTTATTCAATTAATTGAGAAAGATACAATAAAAGAGACATTGGATATGTCGCTAACAGATATTTACAAAAAAACATATAATCGCAGGTAGTAGGTATTTACCACAAACTATAAGATGCTCAGAGAAAGGGACTGAAAGGAGAAGGCATGGAAGTGGGTGAATGGAAACTATAAAGGACCGAAAGAAGGAAGCAAAAAGTTTCTTTTTCGACTGTTTTTTGATATTTGGATTATTTTGTTGTAACACTTATGTAGTTTGTTTTTTATATCATGAATTGTATCTGATGCCACTTCTCTGTATTCCTATTGAAGCAAAAACACGATTATCACCGAATAATATCTAGTTTTTGTACAACTAAATTGCTAATGTTTAGATATAGTACTACCTACCCTTTCTTTGTCGTATCTAGGATCCCGATTCTCGATGTCTAATCCAGGCTTAGGTGTTTTTTTTCAATTATACACACATAAGATAAGGTGTAAACTATAAACAGTACTAAGACACCAGGTAGGTAAAATGAATCGTAAGCTAGTAGGTAGGTTTATTAGAGGCTAGACAATTCGTCTTTGTGTAAATATAGGTGAAAATAAGTAAATATTACATATTTATTAACACGTGAGTAGAAACAGATGTTCCTTGTATTATACTCGTAGATAACTTCTATCTATGAATACAGTTCATTGTCAGTACTCGTATGTTGAAAACCAATCGTTGTTATCAGATAATTTCTTACTATGTCCTTCCACATATTGATTGAAGCGTCAATGTTAGATAAGCGATACAAAAAGGATTGGATACCTACCTATATATTATTCCATTACCGAGTGTATAAGAAGAGTTTTTTCTTTGCTCTATTCAATTTCAATAATTTGTTTACTCTGTTGTGTTTTTTTGATAAATGTGCAAATTTTAATACTAATTGATTTTTTTTCCATTCTTTTCAGGTATGTTCCACTTCCAGTTTATTTTAATTGTTGCTGTTTTACTTGGCACTACTTTACTCAATGTTTTCTGGTATGTATATTAGTTTTCATTAAAGTTAGATACTCCTTTGCAAAATGTACGTTCATATGGTCTATTGGTCGTAATTTAGGAGAATCTGGTTAATATGATGAAATTTATGCCCACCAATGCCCACACTTTTCCATGATTTCTTTCAGTTTTTATTCAATTTTTGAGCACCTAGCTTGAGGGCTTGGCACCAAGAATGACGTCACAGTCTTTTCCCACGGCATTAAGGTTCAAAATTGCGTGACAATCGCATGATAAAATGGTAAAAATAGCGTTTTTTTCCATTTTTTGGGGTTAATTTTGCGTGTATCAAAAAACTTTTACGGTTATTCCCTAGATCTTAATGCATATTATCAGTACAAGAAAAAAAATACTCCGCGACTTTCGGGAAACGAGTTTCCGTCTTTCGGAAAAAAGGTCAGAGGTGTTTTTAAATATTTTTTTTGCGAAATCTATACAAGATATAAAAAATCTATTACGGTTATTCCCTAGATAAAGGTTCAATGCATCTACCTTATTTTGTTACAAAACATATTTAGTAACGGTTGTCGAGATAGAAGGTCTCCCGTTTTTAGAAATTTTTGAAATGTCGGTATGCATACTCTTAACCAACTAGATTATATATAGTGCGATGCGTATTAATTGGTGACCAATGACCATATTTTCTACAATATACACAAAAATTGATAACGTTGGATGCCCATCGAATATTTTATAGTATTTGTCTATGTTTAGTCTAGACAGACAATGAAAAATAATGTCTTCATTTTCTACACGTTTCGCAATTCCAATATAACTTTTATCAAATATCTAATATCATTCCGATTATTATTGCCTATTGGAATTAATAAAAACAAAGACCAGATTACGATTGTAATTTGATATTATTATAATAAACGAATCCAATAAAACGTATAGATTACGCACATTTATTAGATTTTTCGTATTTTTTTTTCATGTTTATTTCGTTCCATAAAGATTTTTTCATTAATTATTATTTTATTTACATGGATATCATTTTACACAAATAATTATTACCATTATATATATTATTTACTTACTTGCGGAGCAGACAGAGAGGCAGCGTGAGCGTTATAGTTTAAAACCCGATCCCAAACAAATAAAATCTCAACAGTAAAAAATTCGGTAAAAATTTTGACGTTCGTTTTTTTCGGATCGTAATTCTATAGCTCAACGAAATATTTTAAAGTCGCTTGATGTGAATTTCAGTCATGTGGAGATTATCAAAACTATAAGACATTTTATACACGTAGGTTTCTATACGAACTTGATCTTCAAAACCCATAAGAGTAGGCATATTGACATTTCAAAAATTTCTAAAAACGGGAGACCTTAGATCTTGACAACCTTAGGTACTAAATATGCTTTGGAAAAAAATAGAGTAGATACATTGAACCTTTCTCTAGTGAATGACCCTAAAGGATTATTTAAATCTTGTATAGATTTCTCAAAAAAAAGTGAAAAACACTTCCGTTTTTTTTCCGAGAGATTTCTCGTTTCCAGAAAGTCACTTAGATTTTTTTTGTATTGATAATATGCATAAAAATCTGGGGAATGACCGTAAAAGATTTTTGATTGAAGCGAAATTGACCTCTTTTATCATGCGATTGTTCATGCGATTTTGACCCTTAATGCTACGAGAAATGACCGTGATGTCATAGTTGGGTTGCGAGGCTTAATGCCTACATCAAGAGTCGTCATTTATCAGGATAATAAAAGAAGAAAAAAAAAGTCATTCTTGATGATCCTTGCACCTGTAAAATTTATAAATAAACGGAACTTGAGACCAAGATAATAAAAAACTGACTAATGTCTCTTTTTCTTCCTTAACGACCGAATGCTTTAAGGGCTTGGTACCAATAATGATGTCACAGGCATTTCCCACGGCATTAAGGTTCAAAATCGCGTGAACAATCGCATGATAAAATGGGGAAAAATAGCGTTTTTTTTTTCATTTTCTTGGGTTAATTTTGCGTCTATCAAAAAACTTTTACGGTTATTCCCTAGATTTTAATGCATATTATCAGTTATCAAAAAATTACTCCGCGACTTTAGGGAAACGAGTTTCCGTCTTTCGGAAAAAAAATACAGAGGTGTTTTTAATTTTTTTTTTTTGAGAAATCTATAGAAGATATAAAAAATATTTTACGGTAATTCCCTAGATAAATGATCAATGCATCTACCCTATTTTGTTCCAAAGCATATTTAGTAACGGTTGTCGAGAAATAAGGTCTCCCGTTTTTAGAAATTTTTGAAATGTCAGTATGCATACTCCTAACGACCGAATGCTTTAATGACCTATTCTGATAGACACATCATTACGTAACTTAAGGTTGATTCCCGATTGCGACTACCGGCTGTACGTTGATAAAATAATAATGAATGTCCACTTACTATACTTGTACGTTTTTAATGTCAGACAAAGATAAAACTATATAAATCTTTTACCTTCTGGAAAGAGATGTCTGTATAGTAAAGCAGTGAATAATATCCTTAGTATTATACAACAATGGATTAGGGAGAGTAGTGGTTGGTTTTCCTTTATTAAGAAGCCGGCTTGTCAAGTCATTCATTATTGAGAAACATTTATAGTATAGTCAATAGATAAGAGAAGATTCCTACATACTTCTTACCTAATAATATTGTTCTACTACCTGTCGTCTCCCGCTAGAATATTGTGACGTTTCAATAATAGCTATAGAATTTTTATATTCTAGGTCTTTTCCGTACACTTTTCTCTTTTTGTGATTTTCTTGGTCCAGCATTTTGGCCTATGACATTGACACTATATAGTCGTACAACTTATGGATTTCTAAGGCCGTGGTCTTAATTTTAAAGCTTGCAGTATGATATTATCCATAACGTCTAATTAGTTATTCTCCCCTTGTGTTGTGTGGACACTTTTTCATATACTATTTTAACTTTATTGCTGTTATATGGTTAACAATGAACACTGTCTTTTCAGTGTCTGTTTTGAGGTCAATTCTAATATTTTTGTCTGTTTTTGACGGCGGCAGGGGTCTCCGTTCCATCACTTTCCTCATTTTACAGGTTTTTACGGGATCCTGGTATCAATTTCAACTTTCATTTGCCACAATTTCACTGTTCGCAATAATCCAACAAATTCATAGAGCTTTAAAACTTTTCACTGTATTTCCATGTAGGTGCTTTCTTACTTCTATATAGGGAAATGTTGGCCTGTTCTATTGAGCAATATCATGGATTAACCAATACAAAAAAAATATGGCGGATCAATGGTCAGGTCAAAGAAAGACTCCTGAAGATATATTCGAGTCAGGAAAATAGAGATGGATTGGTCAAACTCTTAGACGAAATGAACGAAAATATTGTATTGTATTAAACTAAACAATGTTGTACAATATTACAGAAATGTAGGGATTTTATAGTGATGTAATTCAAAGTACCAATAGGTATAGTTATCTTTAGGTTATCTATTTTATGGGTGACTTCTTACTAAGTCGTAGTTAACTGTTTACGACGTTAGTTTATTGCGTATCCTTTGGTTTATGTCATTGCGGATAGTAGTTTTTAGATTCAGTAAATCATAAAATAATGATTCCCCGACAAAGACGATATTTCTTACTACTTAGTTATCTCCAAGCAGCTCCATCATTCACAGGTGAATAAATTCATTTTATATGGATATATGAGTATAATTTTCTTTTTACCGCAGTTATTGTATGTCATTTGTAAATATGTAGTATGTATACTGATTTTACAACATAGCTTCTGTAGCTGCTCGCAAGCTGGCCGAGCTGTCACGTTTTTTGTGTGAATGAGTAAAAAGGCGTTAACCGTCGGTTACGTATACAATCCAAGACAATCAACCCGTCCGCACGTCTTTTTACTCATTCACACAAAAAACGTGACAGCTCGACCAGCATGTGGATGAGGCATTATATTGTTTCTGATGCGGGAATTATTCCTGGCGTAATATTTGAACTTTTAAATATCAGTATTTTGTATTTTTAATTGCCCCGTAAATCCCACTAAAAGTCGAATGAAAAAAAAAGTTAGTGCCCCGAGGTCACTGCACAACCTAGTGCCCTTTTGTAACTCGTGTTGTTTTCCAGTGTCCTGTAAAAGCTGAAAAAAAGACCGAAAACATCCCCGTTTACCATGTCTCAGTCGAATGGGGACGGGTCTGATTGGTACAAATTGCTTTAAAATTACATTTGTATGAATCTTGATGCTTTTGAACGCACAGTGGAGAGATAAATTTATTAGGAAAATTTCCAATGAGAAAATTACTTTTTGTACCTACTGAGATCTCATAATAAGCCACCCAATATGAATTACTTACAAAGATAAAATACTGTATATTGTTTATTACATTTTTACATTTACTTCGTTTTGACGTAAAGTACTGGTACTAGGTATACCTCTACTTGCAAACTTACTGGAGAATTTTCTTTATTTTTTAGTTTGTTATGTTATAATATTATAGTAGTCGGTTTACATTCCGCACAAAGAATAATAAAGACTCGTGTATTATCAGCAATGACATTGCAATGAATATAACTGCAACATGTAATAATATTGCTATCAAAGATACAGAGTGGAACGTCGAAACTTCAATTTTCAATTCAATTCGGTTCATTTCTCAAAATACTTATTATACAATTGAGTAGTTTATGAATATTTAATAATAGTTAAAAAAATCAATTAGGTACTCCCTCTTTTGTAAAGATACCAACAAGATTCTTCTTCGTCTTCTTTCTCAGTTTTTCTCTTCATTTTTTTAGCGGACATCCCGAAAAAAGAACCTAGAATAATGGGATACGCGACAGAACTAAATCTCATTATTGACAATCGCCTGATGATGAGGGTGCAAATCCTCGAATACTAGTCGCGAAAGCAGTTTTTTTTTGTAGATTTTATGCTAAATATTTAGTTGTTCATTTTTTTCTTAAAAATGAACTTCCACCAAGTATCGACGGTCAAAAATATCTAGATTATTGATTCTCATACAATAAATGATCAATTCAAACAGAAATCGACAAGAAAAAAAAACGCTACTTTGACATTTCTTCCGAGTAACCTTGACTGCCGCATTTGGAAAATCCCTGATAATAGAAATCAGTATATGGTGATTGTTTAATGGCATGGTTGGTTCGTTTTCGTGTAATTTACTGTATCTCATGTAAAAAATTTTTTGATAAAAACTACTTGTAAAAATGGTTCCCTTTCTTCAATAGCTTTGTTTAGGTATTTCTTGCTATAGTCGTCTTCCAATATTGTCTTTCCTTCTTTCTTATCCATTATTAAACATTATTTCTGTTTCAAGGGAGTAAAAATGCACTCTGTATAATAAGAGGTAGTATTACCTACAATGTAATTGAATCTACGGTCTGTGGCATTATTGTCGTTAGTGGAAATGCGACTCAAAGAATTTCATTTGGCTTAATAATAATATCTTATGTACACTCCACTACGTTTCACCGCATTTATTACTATCTAAGTATATTGTGATATTATTTTATTATTTGCTGGTGTTTATTTATTTTTTATTACGCTGAAACTCAAACAATGACATTGGAGCATTCGAAAAGACTCATTTCTTGTGAAAAGATCTAAAATATAGCTTAAGACCCCTCTGACTGGCGAGCCCTATGATGATTTCTTTTTCTTCAATATTAAAGCTAGTTAGAAAGCTAATATGTATTATCAAATTTATGAACAATATACCTTATTGATGAATTCTGAGTTCGCACTAAACCTTAACTCGTTGTCCCCTAAATTTTCCTAGTCGGTATTATTACGTGCATCATATTTTTCCTTACTAAAATATTATTAAAGTCATTAGTATGAATTGTTCTTTAGTTAAGATAAAGCAGTTTTACCGTCTCGAAATGCATGCATGTTTCACTGCGCAAAATACAGCAGCACTAGAATTTATCTTATATAATAATATTGTAATCCTGAGGTTATTTGTGTAAAAAGTTGTGCGCTAAATGTAATGTATTATTATATTAGCAGAATTTCCACTGGGATACTGCAATTTCCATTCGGTGACTATTTTACGTAACAAGGTAACTTCTTAATTTATGACTTGAGCGGAAGTTGGAGAGAAAATAAGGGTAATTATTTTGTTCATTTTACATACCCATAAGTCTATACATTTACAAGTATCTCGTACTGCTTGAAGACATTAAAAAGCACAAGTACTTTGTCCGGTCACTGAATTACGTAAAACGGTCTTCGAAACAACATTTTGATCCAATTATTTCATTTTCTTCTCGTCTTTGTTTATTCTTTTTTGCCACTCCAATGACCATACTTTGGGGCTCCTTTCCATCCTGTGATAATTTCATCAGGAGTTGACTTTCAGCTGCCCTTCCATCTTTTTCTTCTTTTGTCTTTCGTGCTGGGATTTTGTGGACCATGTATCAAAAAGGATTTTTGTGATTCGATGTATTTACGTGTTCTTTCAAAAATCCCCTGGTTCTACTCCATCGTTCTATATCTTGACTATTGCAGGTCTGTCTCTAATTTCGTCATTCAAAATTCTCCAAGTCTCTTATTTATTTTCTCGTAAAATTCTTTGGCGGATTTCATCAAACGAATAAAAGCCTACTTTCTCTAGCTTGCTATGTTTGTATACATGTACTTTTTTGCGACTATTTCTCAAACATCGAAAGCATCAAAACTATCTTAAAACTTATATATGTATTCCACATGGTGTATTCAAATTCAATGTTTATAAAGGAGTTATTGAATCATTTTGAAATACTCTGGTGCCTTCTTCTCGCATTTTCGTATTGTCTGTTTGTTTTTTGAAGATTCTTCTAAAGAAAATCTTTTTCAATATAATTGCTAATGTAGTCCTCTGTAATCTCTATACTCCAGTATATTATTCTTAATATTCTTTTGTCATTTCAATCTTCGTCTTTCCCAACTTTTCAAACGGAAAAACTTCACTGGAAAAAGCTGATAACACGCTGGTGTATTTTTAAAGTATAAAAGGACTTTGCATTTTAAAAGGGATTCGTAAGATATTATTATTTGTCTATGTCTTCTTCAATTCTTGTATTGTCTGTGTGTTTTTTTACGTGATGTCGGTGTTGTTGCTTCATGCTGGTATGCTTATGGATGGTTTAAAATATTTTTACTTTTACGTGCACGGAATAATGTCGAGAAAGAATTCCGAGTAAATTTGATTAATCATTTCGATATTTTTACGTGAAACTTCAGAATAAATGCGCGTTGGAGATAAAATATCTACTCCGTCTACTGTAGACTGTGTTTCTCAGAAAAAAGAGACATGACTGAAAGATTGTTATTAAAATTTACTCAATATTTTCAACAGATACCGTTAGTATAGAATAATTAAACGTAAAAATGTTCAGTGGAGGTTTTTGAAAAGAAATTGACGTTTGAACCTCAATAGCTTTTCATTTTTTTAATGGATCTATTTCAAAGTTGGACTAACTTATTTTTAGAAATCATTTAGTTTTACCTCGCTGAAATACTGTATTTCAATTTGAAAACGCTGTGTTTACTTTCAATTACTATTTCGATCTCACGAGAAATCACCTTTCGGACTTGTTTATTTAGTATGTAATTTGGTATGGTTTTCAAGTATCGTTTTAATTAGATTTTTTTTCATAAAGGATTGCACGCCAACACTTTATTCCTAGCAGTTGTACCTGGCGTTGCTTCGACTAATAAATGAATAAAAGTATGCTCACATATTCAGTAAGATAGATGAGATTTTAGAATATTGATGAAAATGTAAAAATATCAATAAAAATTTTCAAGAAGGGAACGCAAGCTAACCGCCTCCAACACATCAATGTCTGTAAGAGATTTTTTTCTTAAATGTATCTGCTCCAGGTTTCATTATCCTTTCATCACACTTTCCTCCTTCGTCACATTTATGCATATTTTGAATCACAGTAACAAAAAACTTACTTAAAGTCAAAACACTAGAAATATCTGAGAGATCTAATACTTTTTGTTGCATATATTGTTATTTACTTTCAATAGCATAAAATGCCCGAACCCTGAACTCTTTCGAAGCTTACATATAACGCATTCAGCTACAATTATATAAACATTTAAATATACGATAGATTCAACATGACTATATGTATTGGATACTTTGATCATAATAAATTTAATACATTGTTGTCTCTTTAAAAAACTTCATGTTTTTTTTTAATCTCGGAATTTTTTAATTCACCAGGCAACAATGTAGTTTAGTATTTTGTCGCCATATTATCTTTGCCGTTGTGAATAATCTGTTTACTTTACATTTTGTATGTCGTTTTTTACGAAAACTTATTATTTCTTTTCTTTTGTGGTATTCTGCGGGGACGTAACGATTCGCGAAATCCTTTATTTTTTGTGCTAGTCCGACGTACCGTGTAATTGTCGTCGTGATTGGAATAAGGATGAATATTATTTGGACCAGCGGAGACATAAAAAGATAACATTTTGTATTCATAATCTTAAACATTATTAATTAATGCGATGGATTTTTTTCCATTTTGTAATTTGATTTCGCTTAGTTATTTTGTATATTTATTTAAGTTTTCTTTGTGCAGTTTTATAATATCTGTGGAAAATCTCAGTGTCAGTGACACGATTGAGAATTTAGTCTGCAATATCGTTGATTGATTTCGTATTAAGTCATTATAATTTTATTCGTGGTGTATTGATGATGACCTATGAGGAAATCCTTGGTTGGAGAATATATAGGCTCCCATTTTTTCGATATTTTATGAGTTACAAATGTCATGTATTAATAGTCCAAGAGCCCGCTGCTTAATTTATGACGTATCTGTTTTTTGATCGAAATGTGGTACAAATGATAGCTTACCAATAGGGTATTACATCGCACTAGGGTTGCCTATCAAAATCTTGCCGCAACACCCCCTGCCCCCCCCCGAAAAGGTCCCTCTTCGCGATTTTTCGCATTTTATGGGAATATGGTAAGAGATAGGAAAAAGTAGTCAATGACAAAAATAATCCTTGCTAAATTCTCTATAAAAAATGTTAAGTCAATTTTTTTGTAGAACTAGCAGTTTACCCGCAATGGCCGGTCCAAAACCGAAATTCATTTAAAATACTAAAAAAATGTATTTAAACTAAATTGGTTGAAAATTGATAAGAGCTACGGGAAAACAGTCAGAGAACGAATTGATTACCATAGTCTTAGCTACAAAATGAGCTATAACTTATGTTCATACATCTAATAATTTCGGAGTTATTGC
This sequence comes from Ceraclea dissimilis, assembly GCA_963576895.1. Taxonomy (NCBI): domain Eukaryota; kingdom Metazoa; phylum Arthropoda; class Insecta; order Trichoptera; family Leptoceridae; genus Ceraclea; species Ceraclea dissimilis. The sequence goes on along the minus strand of OY756370.1, from coordinate 4,091,205 downwards.
AATAAAACTCAGTGACGAAAATTCTTAAAATTTAGTTTTTCATAAAATAACCAGTGATATAGCGCCGCAGGCCAAAAATTTTCTTCCATAAAATGTTAGTAATAATGGGTGGAAGAATTTAAAAGAAAAAAAAATAAACTTTTTTTTTTATTTTTTCAAAAATTATCCTCTTTTTTGACCGGCCATTACGGGTAAACTACTAGTCCTATGAAAAAATTGACTTAGCGTTTTTTGTAGAGAATTTAGCAAGGATTACTTTTGTCATTGACTACTTTCTCCTATCTCTTTCCATATTCCTATAAAATGCGAAAAACCGCGAAGAGGGACCTTTTCGGGGGGGGCAGGGGGGGTTGCGGCAGGATTTTGATAGGCAACCCTAGTGCGATGTAATACCCTATTGGTAAGCTATCGTTTATACCACATTTCGATCAAAAAACAGATACGTCATAAATTAAGCAGCGGGCTCTCGGACTATAAAGTATGTTCGTAAAAGTTTCACAACTTTTGGAGGAATGAAATTCTTCACTTCTGAATGTCATTTACAAATCATTTTAACATTTAACTTTTTTTATAAATAAACAGCATTTACTTGTTACGCCATCATTAGGATACCTAGATAGTATCGCAGTATAAACAGTGACCAGTTTTATCCCTGGATGATAATTATGATATTTTTTTACGTACACTTTGATTTTTTATACATTGAATTAAGATCGCTAACTTAGTGCAAAGCTGATTCATAGGAAAACACAAAAAAAACACGTTGCAGATCAGATCAAGAGTATCTTTTAATGTATAGATTGGATTAATATATTTTTTTGATTAAAGTCTCTGACCGTATCTTCCAGCTAGTGACCACATAAATAGTAATTGTCACCAAAACCGCATGACTCCACAAAATCACGAATCACGTATTATCACGATTATCACGTAGATATCAATAGTCTCAATTATAATTGGAGAGAAGAAGTATGTATGCGTGTTTGAGGTTCTAACTAATTTTGAATACTCACATTTTAACTACTTGGATATGGGTGTAATCAGTGTAATATTAATTAGAAGATATAATAATAATCAAGACGTAAGACGATTTCTAAATACTGATATTTCAGGCACAATGCTTGTATTTTAGGCCCACGTTGAGCCTAATCCTGTGATATCCGTGATATCTGGTTAGGTGAATTTTTCCCAGTATTAGGCTGATTAGTTTATCTGTGAATGTAGACTCTTCTGGCTGATAATACTGAGAAGTGTGTTGGCAAAGTCATGCCTCCGCGTGATAAAAATGTTTTTCCATCATGTCTTATCATATGAAATAGCTCATATTTATTTAAAAGTTCTGAAAGAATGCGAACTTAACAGGCTGTATGTACAAAATTGACGCTGGCGAACAGAATAGTAAACATACGTTTCAATATAGTCGTATTTTATGTTTTGAATTATTAGGGATTTATAGAAATTCAAAGACTTTAGTGTAAGCGGTCGAATACTGAACGACTGCTAGTAAACTAATACAAAATATCAATCTGGTTTTGATGTCTGAAATAATTTCTGAATTAGATTGTATAATATACCGTATAATGCTTAATTCGTTCAAATCTATCATTCAATTGCGATCAAGTACAGGCAACCCAAGATTATCCAAATTTTATAGAACCAATAATTTACGTTTTCTCAGTTTTTTGCAGTGAGCAATAGGTATCTCTTGCGACGTTATATTAATAAGCCTCTGGTGTAATTTTTTTTCTAGCAGTGCATCAGTTTTTGGGGTGATGCTGCAGGTGTCATTCTTTTATTTATTTATTTTTGAGAATTTAAAATAACACCGAGCAACATTACAGTTTTAGCCTTTGCGTCGATCGGTGTAAACAATTACAATACATCATGACATTATATATCACGATCAAATTCAACAATAGGAACAGTTTTTGTCATCACCGAACCCTTGCGAATCAAATCAGCATTATTTTGGCGTTTTCAAAACATGTTCTATTTAGCACCGACTCTTCTGTACTGAGAAGATATTCGATTAGTGCTATGAGTTGAGATCTTCATAAATGATGATCGAATATAATGAAGCTTCACGCACGAATTAATTACCTTAATTATATTTGGCTCATGATTTCTAGTGAAGGTGTGTCGTATCTTATTACATAAATATCATCCTCCTAAGCTGCGAACTTTTTTATTGAAAACTAAATATCTTTCTAAATGTACTAGCGTTATTTGCAGATGGCGAGGGATACCTGTTGTTCTATTGTATAATAGTACACGTTTATTATATTCGATTGTTGTGTTACCATTCGTGTTTTGATTATTATGATTGCAAATTACTTCTCACACTTTAGCTGCGAGTGCCTTTGGACCCATAATAATACTATAACATCATTTCATACTACAAAATTCTCGTTAAATTATACAGTTATATAGGTACTAGTTTATACTATCGTGGATGATGGCTCACTTGGTTGAAGTAGCATCCACGGCATCAGTCTTGTTGCGAAGAGTCTTCCGATTTTCCTACAACTTAACGTATGAAAAACATGTAGTTATAATCTTCACTTTGTAAAGAAGCAGTGTTATCGATCATAGTTTTGTTTGCCATTGTAATTTGACAGTAATTTGATTTCACGTAATTTGCCTACTTTGTTAAGCATTTGGGTTTATAAGTCTTTTGCTTCTCATCTCTGTGAACCTCTTACTTTCTGGAGTGTTGTGCTTTTCATTGAATGATTTCAGCCCACCTCTTGATATAGAATTGCCTAGAAGTGCGAGTAAAGAGGTCGCTATTAATTCGCCTGAGCTACCCGGGGTTGTGGAGGGCCTTAAGCCTGCGGGATTCCTTCAATGAATGATTTCGGCTAAAGGGCTCTGTCTCCAACAATACATACATACGGTTTTTTAGGTAAGGGAAAGCTTTGCACAAGTTGATTTGTATATTTCATATGTTCATTTTCCAACACTCTCTTCAAAAACTAAAGAACTATTTTGTATGAAAATCTAATGAAACTTGCAACATTTTTATAAACATATCCACGTAGGTATATAAAATTATATCATCGTTTCTTTGACATTGTTGATAATAATTTCGAATACATTAAACCTTGGCATTCCTCTGAGATTTTGTACATGAATATTTAGTTGTATAAAATAGCTCCTCGAAGTGAGAATACTAATATTACAAGGCAGGAGACTGAGAAAGATAATAAATAATAATAATAATAATAAATTTTTTTATTCAAAAAAGTAGTACAATATATTACATTTCATACATACACATAAATCAAATCAACAAGTTTTTTTAACGCACTACCTTCCCAAAAAAGTAGGTACTTGTGTATGGGAAGGGATAGCCGCCTCTAAATAATAATACATATAGATACAATCATATTAAAATACAAATACAAAACTGTGTATACATATTATGTATACTACACTTTAACAGCCTAGAACATTTATACCAGTCCGTGTATCGTATTATTGTTACAGTGTATACACCTATGCAGTTGACAAAATATAAAACTATACAATACCAAAAATATAAAACTATACAACACCAAAACTACAAAACTGCAAAACCGGTGTTACAATCATACAATCTACAGGTGCTCCACCATTATGCATCTTGCACACATTAACTTATAAAATACATACTTATATATATTAATATATCCCACCGCACACCATATTACGAAATAATCACTCTATACTTTGGAGTTTTTCCTCTTTTCTGCACTTTCACCTTGTGTAACCTTTTCGCTGAATATATTTGGATCAATAAACACAAGTTCGCAACTTAAACAGGTGAAATTTTGTGTAGATTTCTTTACCTTCGTAATTTGTCGTTTTATTTTTTGCTAGAAAATGAAATGGACATTTTATGTTCCGTAAGAGATTTCTGTCTTTCCAACATTTACTAAACACATTTCGTACATTTGTTACACATTTATTTTTATTTGGTTAGAAAGAAAATCTAGTTGTATTAATAGTTTGGAGAAGTAAGCTAACCCTAAACCTTTAGTAACTACATTGGCACGTGTAATCTCCGTTTTAGGTAGATTTCCATAAGGAACTCTACCTATTCGTTTCTCCCGTGATGTCGCAGAATTGAAAAATTTCTACCCAGTATCACTAATTAGGACCAGGAGAACCCGAATCCGACCTTGGTTTAAAAGTTTATATATATAAGCCATATATATATATGTCCCTTTTCTTGTGCGCACGTTTGCGGCCAATCTATGCGTCGCAGAAACGTGAAACTTGTGTGGTAGATTTTTGGTAAGGGGTAGATGAACTGATAGGAGATTGGGTGAAATCCATTAAGAGGAAGGTTCACTTTTTAAGGCTTTAAATTAAAAAACAATCATTCTGAGGGGATCCAATGATTGTGAGGGTCTGTGTCTGGTATCGCATGAAAGGGCATTAAATAAGGAATACAGATCAAAAGTTATATTTTGTCTAGCTCAATTCCTCGGACTACACTGATCGATCGAAAGATCTAGTTAAGTAGTTACCGCATAGGTACTAGCGTGTTTGTTGTCTTAGAAAAGTGCTTCACGATACGAGTAGAACTCACATCTTTTTTCAAATTTCTAGTGCTTAGGTACCGGTACCAATCCATATTATATGTGGAATGCAAATAATTTGATTATTGGATTAGGTACTTCCTTTGATTATTGAAGTACTTAATCAAATATTTTTTCGTCATACGGTACTTCGATAATCAAAGAATAAACTACATCCATACTACTTCATCGCTTCGCTGGTTTATTTGCTGATAATATTGTGATTGTTTTTATTATATGTACAGATGTACTCTTAAAATTAATAAATCACTTGAAATCTACCTATGCCTGTGGCGTGCCAAAGGAATTTTTTATATCCGAATTTTCCTCTCAAATTTTCTACCTACAATTATATTATTTTTAAAATTACATTACGACTCTTACCTTACTTTAGACCTTTCAGGAGTATACACCTACCTAAATTTCATAAATCTTTAATTCTTGGTAGGAATGAGACGTTGTCAATGTCAAAATGAGTTATAACGACCGACAAACTCGCCCTTCAAAATTATTTTTGGCAACTTAGGGAGATCACAGTCTTCATCATTTAAATTGACTAATTAGTGTCACTTCACTTCGCATGCTTTGGGGGTTAGGCAGGCAGAGAGGAGAGAACTCCAAACTGCCCCATCCTTACGCACACTTTTTGCTTCGACACATTCACGCAATTTATTATACACACCATCCAGTCCGTCCTTGAAAATATGGTGGACATAATCGATCCTTTTTATCACTAATATCTACCTGTCACTACTCATTCTCTCTACATTATCAATCTATTTAAGCTCATTAACTTATATCCTAGACATTCATCTTACAGTCTCACGAATAACTCAACTTAATCTTATGTATCATCATAATTCATAAATCCCTATACTACTCACTTCGACTGTGTACTACATAGATACAAAGATCAGGACAAGACTGGTGCTTAGTAGATACATACATTCACACCTCAGTAGTTTAATTATATTAGTAGCTATTATTATCAGAGTTCTACAACGGATTCATTCACACGAAGCGAAAATTGCAACAGGGTCAGTGACATAACCCAGTATAGTTATATTCGTACAAAACTCTTGTCGTACACATGTAAAACGTACTCGTTGTTACTTTGAGAAACCTATACTATTCAGTATTCACTACTTAGTAGGTATCAGTATCTATCTGTAGATACTCTCGTAGTATGCAGTGAACCGGTTCCTCTCAATGATAATAGTGAGTACTCACATTAAAAGTACTTGTAGATCAAATAAGTAATTCTGTTAACGATGTTAAATGGTAAATGGTAAAATTACTGAGATATTTTTGAACTTACTTAAGAATTTACTTCTGTTATCCAAAAATAATTACCGATGCACGTAATAATTATGACATAATAATACTTGCATTCATTTTAAATGTTCGTGTAAGGCGATCTCTGTAAGATTAATGACTGTTCTTTTGCTGTTTGGCAATGAATTTCAGTAGTTACCTACAGCTTCGTTTTGCAGAGTTTTCACTTGACATAATACATACTTCAGGGTGTGGAATCTTAGCTAATTTTTATGTAACTTTAAATGGAATAAAATAGGAAAAAAACTTTTAATGAAAGAGAGCTTGCCCTGGCGAACGTTACTTATCATAATGGATGTGTATTATCTTGTTATTTTTTATACTTTTTTATATATTTTCACTTAGATAGTATTCAAAACTTAACAACTTTCAGCCGCTCTTGAAGTCAGGAAACATTTTAAAAAGTATAATAATTCTTGAAGCGATTTATGCGGAAGGTTTATGTCCAACACTGGATGCAAGAAGGCTGAGACGAAGATGATTACGAATTTAGGCAACTTTTATGAAAATTATTTAGCTAAAAAAATTACCAATATACTAGGTATTTTTTGTATGTAAATTTTTATATGGCGTATTTACATTGGTGGTAAGGTGGTAGGCGGTAGATCGTTTAATTATAACTAGAAATAGAATTTATGTACTTGGGAGTATTATAATGCCTAATACCTATTATTATAATGTTTGTTATTATAATATTATCCTATACCTACTGTATACAATCTTCTCTTGTCAGCTTAGTGTGAGCTGAAGTAAAAGGAATTATTGTATATAGGATTAAATCTTACTAGACTGAGGGTATTAACATTTGTTGGTTTTATCCGATGCATTACAATGTGGGTACGTTACGTACCTTACTACATAATACTAGTAATAGTGCTAGTAGAAGTAGAAACTAGTAGAGTATAATAGGTATAACAATCGTGTAGAACAGATTACAAGCAAAATCTTAATACCAGCCATCCAGTCTTCACTTCTGAGTTCTGACAATGAGTAATCGCAAGATTAATTATTATGAATCCAACTACAACATATTCACACTGGTTGTACTAATGTGCTTTGTAGTCAAAGATTCATCCATCCATACTTACACGATCTGGGATACCTAACCAGCGACAGGTGTGCAAATGATGAAGGTGCTACGTAGAGAAAATTTTTCGTCACTATTTCGTCACAAATCCTCAACTTTCGTCCAACTCCATGTTTTGTTTACATACAAAGAGGAGAAAACTATGAAATCTTTTAGCATGCCATCTTTGGTCGCAATGGGGTCAAAATGGGTGGCGAGCTATATAAGATGTTAAAGGTAAAAATATTATTATACGCGACTTATGTTCGAGGATTCTCATCTTTCATTTTCACCTTTGAAAATGGACATCCTGTAAGCACCGTTGGTCGAAAATCTTAATACTGATATACAAGATGTAGGTAATGTCTCTTGCATGTAAAAATTAATAGAATACAGTATTTTGAAGTAATAGGTATCATTTAGTAATGATTTATGATATCTAGTAATGCCGTTATTTTAATTTACGTCAAGTGTCTATGTACCTATCAATGTACGTATCTCTCTATTATGATATCAGTATCAATGAATTATTACATTTCATGTATGCGATTCTAACTGTATAGATCAAATAATTTCTACATTACATCTTATATTTAAATCGTATCTGTATGATACCTTGCGTTCGCTATTAATAATGTGGTTTCGATATTGAATATAGGTGTAGTTACTTTTAATATTAATTGAAGATTTAATATCTTAGAGGTAAATAGGTACTATTGTCGTTTCTTCCTGTCGAAGAATGTAGGTACTTGAATAACTTCTGAATTTGTTTGTGGTAATCAAATTGTCAGAGTACTACAAACATTAAAAATGCAAAAATCGGTAATTATAAATATGTACCTGAAATATTGTAAGACGATTTCTAAATATTGGAGAGCGTGTATGACAAATTGCATGAATGTGACGGAAGCTAGGAGTATGTGTAAGGATAGGGCAGTCTGGCGCTCTGTCCTCTCTGCCTACCCTGCAAGGGACGTGGCGTGAGGGTATAGATAGATAGATAGATAGATAGAGATAGAGAGATATTTCAAGCACATGCTTGTATTTTAGGTCCCGGGTTGAGCATAATCCTGTGATATCCGTGATATCTGGATAGGTGAATTTTTCCCAGTATTAATTAGGCTAATGAGTTTATATGTGAATCAGGAATATGTAGATTGTAGACTATTCTGGCTGATAATACTGAGAAGTGTGTTGGCAAAGTCATGCCTCCGCGTAGTAAAAATTGCCTTTTGGTGGTGATATCTAGATCATTTCGATATTTTGATAATATCGTATGAAATTATTTGTGACTTCTTGATAAATTGCACTCGGATCCTCCGTCCATTCCAATTGTCATGTCCCATAGAATTAATTAGTAATTCAAACATTTTCCTATAAAACATGCTGGAATTTTATTCACAATAATTCTCTTGCCAAAATAAAAAAAAAATGCTTTTAAAATTATTGCCTTTTTTGTGTTCATGTGATTCAACTCAATAGTATTGGACCATTATTATTGACAGGAAGCATGTAGTAAAATGTAGTACCAAAAATGTAAATTAAACTATTATTGGCTTTTCGTTGTTAGTTTTTCAGTCCGTATCTGCAAATTTTGAATTTTATTAAATGTGTGTTATGCTTTTAATTCAGTATTGTTTCCTGTTGTTTCAAAGTTTTCAGGAAGTTACCATAAACTTTTATTGATTTCATCAAAGCTTTACCGGTGTTGGAGCTTTGGTTCGTTAAATTTTGCAATAACGTACGAATTAGCGAATATATTTTACCTAACTCATCAATTACGTGATACACGTATCCGAAAAATCGGTTTAGTTTATTATTATTTCTTTGATTAGTTCCGTGATAAATTTTGGTATTTTTTTTCAACTGCTGGAAGCCACGGGAATGTACATATTTGTTTTTATAAGTAGTTGAAAATATTTCACTCTGCAGTTGGTTTCATCCTGCAATATAATACGGCACTCCTGATCTACTGCAGGTTATAAGGAAGAAGGCCATAAGAGGTTTAATGTAAGGCAATTGATGCCGTCTGATGGATTAGGTCATTTTGCTAAATGCCCTTATTTTTATCGCCTCCCATAAAGCTTACGTGAGGCTACTTTTAAATGTGTATTTTACAGGTTTCTTCTTGCAGTTTAAATTGATATCAACTAATCAATATTCCGAACCAAGCGATGTGAATAATTTTCACATTTTACGTTATAGCTTACCTACTTACGTGACATACACATTTAATATGAACAACTGGAATACGATCTGACTTTCCTCGTAGGATCCCCAGGTTGTAAAATAGCCCCCCCCCTCCTATTCTTTTTTGACATCTTTTTGGATATCCCGTAAAGAAATCATCAGGTGTTCGTGAAACTTGCGTAAGACATATTAGTACAATAATATCGTGTTTTCGCGGAGAAAAAACTATAGACATTTTTTTCTCCATCGTACTTTACGTATTTGGGGGCGCTGAATCCGAATTTCAACTTTGCCACCTCGTAAATGTGATGCCTTCTGAGGTATCTCAGAAAGAAAGAGAAAAATATGCTTTTTTTACATACTTTGATTGATAATTCAAAAAGTACACATTTTAGAGAAAAGAAGCTCAGGACAAGAATAAACTTCACCAAATTTCCTACAAAATGACATATAAATCTTTTTTGTGGCATAAACCGTTAAGGCATCAGAGCGAGCTAAAATAGGGCGTAATTTTCACCCTACAGCCAAAAATTATATATGTTTGTAATTTTTCGCTCATAACTCAGAACCTACAAACTTTTGAGCAAAAATATCTAAGAAAAAAATAAAGTGCATATTTTTTTCTTTAATTTATTCTACCACTGTTTCGTCGACGGACAAACAGTCTAGGCGCTAGAGCGCATTGAAGTTCAGTATAGTACATTAGAAGCAGTTTTGACTATTATTTAAACTGATATATAACGATCAAAAAATACTTAATTGTAGGTAATGCACTTGAATATATGAGAACAAAGGCGGTTATATTTATATTTTAAGGTTTGCCACCACTTAATAGTGCTGCGTTGATAGAAATGTCAGAATAACTCAGAAACCATAGCTATTTCTTTGTTTTTTTGTCCATATTTTAAAAATTTAAAACTTTAAAGGAATTATTTTATTGAAAAAGTAAACAACATTTAATTATCTATGAATCACTCCTACATTTTTTTTAAATCAGATGAACCACTCAAGAGCCAGAGCGCTTTAAAATTTAATCAAAATGGAAAAATCGTCCAATTACTGTACTTTCTTTGGTTTATCGCCTACGGCTGAGAAGGTACGTACTTTTAATGAAAAAAATATAAAAGAAAATTAAATTTTCTACAAATTATCTCTCTTAATATTTTTCACTCAGACGAACGGGTTCGGAGTTATAAAGCATCAAAATTTGTTGTAGTATATCAGAGAGAACGATATTTATGTACGTCGTACTAATATCTCTATTTAATTTTGAATTGTAAATCTTGATGCGCTATAACTCCGAACCCGTTCGTCTGAGTGAAAAATATTAAGAGAGATAATTTGTAGAAAATTTAATTTTCTTTTATATTTTTTTCATTAAAAGTACGTACCTTCTCAGCCGTAGGCGAGAAACCAAAGAAAGTACAGTAATTGGACGATTTTTCCATTTTGATTAAATTTTAAAGCGCTCTGGCTCTTGAGTGGTTCATCTGATTTTAAAAAAATGTAGGAGTGATTCATAGATAATTAAATGTAGTTTACTTTTTCAATAAAATAATTCCTTTAAAGTTTTAAATTTTTAAAATATGGACAAAAAAACAAAGAAATAGCTATGGTTTCTGAGTTATTCTGACATTTCTATCAACGCAGCACTATTAAGTGGTGGCAAACCTTAAAATATAAATATAACCGCCTTTGTTCTCATATATTCAAGTGCATTACCTACAATTAAGTATTTTTTGATCGTTATATATCAGTTTAAATAATAGTCAAAACTGCTTCTAATGTACTATACTGAACTTCAATGCGCTCTGGCGCCTAGACTGTTTGTCCATCGACGAAACAGTGGTAGAATAAATTAAAGAAAAAAATATGCACTTTATTTTTTTCTTAGATATTTTTGCTCAAAAGTTTGTAGGTTCTGAGTTATGAGCGAAAAATTACAAACATATATAATTTTTGGCTGTAGGGTGAAAATTACGCCCTATTTTAGCTCGCTCTGATGCCTTAACGGTTTATGCCACAAAAAAGATTTATATGTAATTTTGTAGGAAATTTGGTGAAGTTTATTCTTGTCCTGAGCTTCTTTTCTCTAAAATGTGTACTTTTTGAATTATCAGTCAAAGTATGTAAAAAAAGCATTTTTTTCTCTTTCTTTCTGAGATACCTCAGAAGGCATCACATTTACGAGGTGGCAAAGTTGAAATTCGGATTCAGCGCCCCCAAATACGTAAAGAATGATGGAGAAAAAAATGTCTATAGTTTTTTCCTAGAAATGCCATTAAATTTCCTCTCCTTACTGCACTATATCACATCTCTTCAAAGAGAATGAGTGGGTTTTTATAGACAGAACTTACTGGTTACTCCATGATATAGGATAGTACTTAATAGATTTGACTTTTTGCAGAGGAACGATATATGTATTTTAATTTAGTAAATACAACTTGAAGCTCCCCTCCCACTAACACTTGGGTGGTATCTATTTCATCCAATATTTATACAAACAATATTTACATACGTACTAAGAGGGACCATGCAGGGTTCACCAGAAGGGCTCCCGACAACAAACCCCTCTCAGGTTTAAAGCAAACGTTTACAGAGGTCCTTATATTCTAATGCATTTTTTCGATAAGGTAATGCTCACTCACTCACCTGTCGCAAGTCATTACGTGTTGAGGAAAACGTGATGTAATGGAAAGATATTATGTAGATGTAAATTACGTTAGACGCCAATTTCTCTGTCGTATATTAATCAAAATATAACAATAAATTATCATATTTCTATACAACTATCAATAATAAATTAACTGTACCCCAATTTTAGATTACGAATTAAGAAGTATTATAATAATTCTAGTATTTTAGTGCATTGTAAAACGTTTAAATAATCAAAATTTAATGATAAATGTGTTTTTATTTCGTATACGATAAGACGTTTATCAAATTTATTAATGACTGTTTGGGTCCCATGTGCCTAACTATTTTTTTGTGATCTTGTCGGACCGCACCGATCAAATGGTATTTCAATTTTCTATAATTATTTACCTGGTGCTAGAAGGGACTATCAGATATTGTTTTACCTACCTATATTTTATAATAATGGATATGTATCCAAATTATATCATGACCTATAAACTAGAACTGGATATTTCAAAGTGAAGTACTTATTTTGTTTTAAACAGTCGTGTCCCTTACAATGTTGGTAGAGAGGATTAAGCGGCGCATTTTCACCGTACATTATGACACAGAGCCTCCACTCTTTTTACAAGATTTATAACTTTTGACAAATTTTGATTCTGTCTGTTCTTGGTGGGAGGCGCTATTAGAAGGAACGAATACAAGCACTTCGCGGAATGGCGTGTTTAGTATTGTTTGGAAAAACGCTAAAAACAGTTCTGGGATGTGAAGTCATAAAATCGTCGCTGGAAGTCGAAATTACAAAACAACTAGTAAAATACCTAACATCTTACAAAGTTTAAGCACATTGCACATCGCTCATTATCACTAGGTATTGGTTATTTATACTAGTCTCGCGCGTACGGACTATGGAGTTACTAAGGCGAGCTTGTAGCATAATTTTAATTTCTCATCGCGAATCCTTGCAGGTAAATATGAAAGAAATTGTGCGTAGTCATATTTTGTATCTGGTATTATAGTAGATACATGGAAAAGCAATACATGTTCTGAAAAAGTTGGTGACATTATAGATATTTAAATTGAAAAAAAAACATTTTATATTTTTTTCACTATATCAAAAGAAATAAGTCATATTTATATGATTATACCTATATTCTATTATTTCTTTCTGTTGATAAGTTTTTCCTCGATAGTAAATAATACATTGGCGCTAATCATCATCAAGATTCAAGATCGTCAAAGGAAAACAATCATAGTATCAGTGGCGCAACTAGGTGGAGGCGACCCGCCCCGTATGACGGTACTGAGGGGCACCAAATGAGCGTCTAATTTTCTTGTAAGAAATGAAATCGGCGGTAGTTCGTTTTTATAAAGCTTCAATGTTTTTGTACAATTTTCATATAATTATCTATTTTCCGTTAGAAAAAAACATCTCTCATAGATTTTATAGAAAGAAAAATCTGTTGAATTATCAGGAAGGAATATAAATTTCTGCACTTTTCTTGAAATTCCGAATGTCTCAAAACTAATTTAAATTTGAGAAGGAGGCAGCGCCCTTGAATTATTTGCCTAAGGCGGCGGTGGAAATGTGATATTTTGTGAATTGTGATGAATGTGAGCTTTATTTTTACCACTCGGGAATGTGACGTCACTTTCGGGGTCCTCTTTGGACGGCACTGCATAGTAATATAATTTAGTACTAAGTGTATATTATGTTTTATTGGCTTCCTTTCTCTGATATTATTTTATCACCCGTCTATTATTTTGTGATTAAATAATAATGTTATCATCTATAAGAATTTCTTATAATAAAAATGCTCACTGAATATTTACATTACTTACTGATATTTTCCAGAATTGAATAAAACGATAGCAATATCGCGGAGCAGGGAAATACAAAACAGTGTAAGCAATAATTTAGAAGAATATTCTCTTTCCACTTACATAAAATTGTTTTCAATAACATGAATTTATGAAATATTGGTATAACTACAGAATACAAAAAAAGTGTTTTGTGAGTCAAGTCGTATATTTGTATTAAGAATGTTTATTTCTTTTTATTTAGCATATATACAAATACGTTAAATAAATTCTTTTAAATTGCCTGTGGAACACCTGTGTTCACGTAATGTATTTCTGAAAGGAATGAGAGAGTAACGTAACAGGATGAAAGAAAAAGAGAGATTAGTAGAGGGAGAGAGATGAGGGAAAGATGAGAAAATTTAATATAAAAGGATACGTCGCAATATTAGGTACCATTAAATGTAAAATGTGTTTAAAAAAGGAATGTGAATTTGAAGTGACCCCTTAGGATATTTTCATTTTTTATATGTACTTGTAATTTCACAATCACTCACTCCATTGTCCAGCAATCTCGTGGTCCACATTCGGACGTAGGCTTCGCTTGACGATTTCCTCACAGCCCGATCTATTTTTTTAAGGATCTATGCTTGGTGTACTAAATTAATAATTAATTAATTGTACATAATTCGAGATGGGAATTCGAGCCACAGCTGAGATGGAGAGGCGACCTGGTCCGACATGTCGGTGCAACCTGGATGCAGTCTGCACAGGACAGGACAACATGGATGCAGATGGAGGAGGCCTTCGTTCAGGAGTGGACGGGATAGGCTGATGAAAAAGAAGTACATAAACCCAAATACCTTCTGCACACTTCACAGTAAACTAAATCTTGTGCTGTGAAGTGTAGAATACGATGATATGATGAAAGAAACAAATTTATTCGTCATTTTTGGTGCAGATGAACCATTTGTGTGGACGCTATTCTTTTCAACAGCCATTAGATTAAAGGTATGACTTCACAATCCTGGTTATCGGTGAACACAAGTGTTTATTTCACAAGATTTATTCAAGAAGATATTATTATACCTGCAGTACAAACTGTATCCAAATTGTGTACCTGACTAATAAATTTATTTCTTTTCGGAATGTGTGCTCCAAATCATTTTCGGGTTTCAATTTCATAAGAAATTATTTTTGCTGATGAAATTGCGCGGGGCGAATCTTTATGGTGTCGTAAAGAAGGTAGATATCAGAGATCGAGCGATAGCTTGAAGATAAGATGATCTTAACGAGTATCAATCAGTCATCTCGTGGAAGTAATAACCTGGGGAGGATTTCATACTCACTGTATCCTTTGTTCACTCTCATACAAATATTATTAGGTATTTCATGATAAATATGATGATTGCTAAGGGAAATTGATATATTATTTCACTTTTATTGATCACACGCTTTGGAGTATATTTTTATGATTTTCAGCTTAAGAATCATTTCGTGATTAATTGGAACAAAATTTCATAAAAATGTGACATTAGTCTTAACAGAGATTCTGATAATCAATTACCAGTAAATTTGATTATTTTAAATAACAAAAGCGTTCAGTTTGTGTATTTGACATTTTCCCAAGGAGTCGAAACTCATCCTGAAAGCAGCAATTAAAAGAAATAATTAGGTGAAAACTAAGTAAAAGATATGTTTCGTTATCAACAACATGTAGGCATAAACAACAGAGTGCTAGAGTCCCATATCCTTATACACACTTCTTACTTAATACGTCATAGATACTCTAGCATTGCTTTTACTTGAGAGTTCAGACTGGCACTAATGTGTATGATTGTTTAATTATGTATATCAATCCAATTACTCTAACCCAGAGAAAGCATTTGTCAATATTGAAAGTTTTGCTATGTTTCCGGAGATGTTCAACTGTAAAATATCCGAAAAGCATTTTTCTTGATAAGCTATATAATATGATTTAGGTATACGTGTGAGTTAGGAAGATTCTCGAATTCGTTATCAAAGACATTCACTTTAGCCTTTGGCGTATAAGTATTCGACATCAACTACACATAGGCGTTCGTTCGCAGGATGTTTCTATCATTTTAAAAATAAAATAAACGCAAGAATAGATAAACTGAAGAAAATACATAATACGAAGTGTAGGTACTTAGTCTTTTGTGTTTTTACGTCCTCGTATGTTCAGTTCAGGTGTACTTATGTTCTCAATACTTTGGGCTCTTCCTATATAAGTCCTATACGCTTCATCGTATATGTTTTATTGCGGTTGTAAAATTTTATGATTTTTTTACGGAATTGAAATAAGAATTCCATCTTTTGTAACAACCTATCTCCTCGACATTTCCATCAACGTATAAATATATCCCATAATACATAAAAAATACCCTATCCCTTCCACGGTATAATATGCAAAGTACCCAAGTATAATATAACAAAAATCACAGTTATCTGTTACGTATTCCGTGCGGTTTCTTTCAAGAGTTTTAAGTATGGATTTTAATAGACCTTTACCAATCGTTAAAGTTTTGTCATCAAAGAAAACACATCACCCAATATTATGTATAGGCTTGTCAGTGAGTTTTAAAAGAAATACATGATTAAATGCGGTCGACAGACCCATAAGAGAACAAATTTCCTTAAGGAACAGACCTATATGACAGTGCATTTTATAGCGCCAATTTCTAATTGCTAGTTTTATGGGTGTTACGTACTCGTATTACCAAGATTAACAGATTCAGAACAGGCACGTGCATTGAACAGTGCACATGTAAATCGCATCATGTACTTCACAGAAAGGATTACCAGAGAAATTTAGATTCCGAGAATACATTTTCGAATTGTCCTACATCCATATTAAGGTACAACCCTCGCGAATGACCTTGTTCAGTAGGCTTCTTCATAATTCAGACATCTTCCTTACTTTCAGTTATAACTTTCATAAAATTTCAATTATCTGTCACACTAAATCATACGAGCATATAAAAACAGTACTATCTAATGACACTAAATTCAGATTATCGTTTCCAATTCTTCTTTATGATATTCCAACTTAATTATGAACTTCCTCTTGTACAGTTTTGTACTAGAGTTGTAATAATATGAAATACAGGACGATCATAATAAAATAATATATTACTTTGAATTATTACTGCAGCTATAAAACAATATCTCTGTACATATTTACGTACTTACGAACAAACATATTACATTTTTTTAATAAAATAGTCCCTTAGTTTATTATCGTTATATATGGGAGTTTTTTTATTTATCTTTTTTATGTGAAATACTGTTTTTTCTGGTTCTTATATACGCCTCTTTAAAGGCGACATTTTATGGTGATAATAGTAACTAATAAAAAAAATTTGTGTGTTTTTTTTTGTGTGAGTGTGTGCGCACAAACCATTTAATTTACTTTGTTTTATGTTCACATTAAATAGGAAATTGTTGTCTAAATTGTATTTATTCTGGAATCTTTGACTGTCACAATAAAATGGGAATAACATAGCAAGGATAAAACATTAAACATAAACTCATAATTGGATAAATTATTAACGTAACCATTGCGATATTCCAATAACTCCACTTTCATATACGAGTACATTCCGCAAAATTAGAATTTGTAGCAATCTCATAGATAGATTGCACGAGCAACTAGGAAATTTTGTGGGCACGCACATGCATATTTCGTGCAGTCAAATATGGGAAATACCCTGGTTTGAGGAATTGAAGTATCTAAACACATTGGACAAATTTGTTACCTATTTCTGCTACGTTCACTCCCTGTATAAAATAGTAGAATATTATGCAAAAAAATGACGTTTATTTTAAATGGGTAGTTTTTTTATCTTTTTTGCGAATATTATAGATATTTAACAAAGCTACGAGTAAGTGGCATGGTAGTGTAAATCAGTCTCCGACGATTTCAAGAATTCGACTTTGGACATTAGTTTGACAAAGATATGGGAAATTAGTAATGCTTAACGACTGTGCTCTCGTAATATTGTAGCAATGAAAGCTTAATAAAATGAAAACATATGCCTGTGTTTTTATGGTAATATAATTCCAACACATTTGTCGGTAGTAAAAACTATAACACGTTATAATTATAAAATATCTACTATTTAAAACGTATTAAAATAAATATATTAGTAAACCAATACTAATTAATGATCTGCCACCTACATGAAGAACTTAAAGCCCATAAAATTTATGTCACTTTTTATTACGAGTATGTTCATAGAAAGTCTTATGCTATAGTAATAAACTAATAATTCACAGATCAATGTGGAATTTTTCGAATAGGTATATTGAAAACGTTGGTAATTAAGAAAAACGTGTGTGAAGAATGCTCTCCTGCCTGTGACAACATAAGGAATAGAGACAATGTCCATCACCCATAAAGTTGGCAAAGGTTGAAGTGTACACAACGATCCATGGAAAAAATAAGAAATCAGGAAATCAGATGTAAAACCCGAGTTGTGAACGTCATGGATCGTACAACTAGACTGAAATGGCAATGGACAGCGCACATATCAAGACAGGATGATAGTTGATGAACACTCAGACCCATGTATTGAAGACAATGGGAAAACAAAAAAGGTGTCGGAAGGAAAAGATGGACAGATAACGTAACTTGATAGCAAGTGGACAGTGGGTGCGAAATGCGAGCAACAGAAAGGAATGGAAATGTTTTGAAGAGGCCGTATCCAGGAGTGAGAAGACTAGTGCTGAATAAGAAGAAGGATGTATCGCACTGCTACGAGAATAATATAATCATTCTTTACTTAAGATACGATATGGAGGAACAAGCACATGCTCACAGACAGTAAAGTCCGAATCTATAAAACATGCGTCAGGCCCATCATGACATATGGTGTTGAAACCAGGGCTGACACAGTCAGGACAAAGAACCTGCTTCGAACGTCTGAAATGAGAGTACTCAGAGCAATAACAGGGAGAACTCTCAGAGACAGGGTGAGAAACACTGAGATTAGAGAGACCTGTCAGACGGAAGATATCGTAAAATGGGGTAGGAAAAGGCGACGATACTGGAGAGAACACGTGGACAGGATGGATGAGGGTAGAATACCCCACATCTTTGCCCATAATATACCTATACCCATAATATAAGGATAGTTGGTGTTCCACATCCCAAGAGGAAGGCATCCGTTCACAAACAAACAGATCAATGATTTAGAACAAGATGAAGAAGAAGAAGATTCTTTACTCATACTTTCGTACCTACTCCTTGTTTCATATAACTTGGCCACTGGCTACATAGTAATTCTATACAAAAAGTGTGACAAGACGGATGAAACGAAATGTATATCCTAAGCATCATCATTAATTCCTTTAGAGTGTATTGTTGTGTACGTAACGTACACTTAAAAGTCAAAAGTATCTCTGATGTTGTTCGTATAACATACCTCTTATATTGTTATCGATTTTCTTCGAGTATATTATTGTTTACATCTACCTCTACCTATAAATTTTCATCTATTTGATATGTTGAATTGTTGTAAGTAGGAGCCCTTATATTTTATCCTGTTGTTGAATAATTAATGATTCGCTCCAATATTGTTTGTACAAATGCCAATGTTTGTTCTCTTTAGTAGGTAATGATGTACTCGTACACTCGTATAGAAGTAAACTTCAAATTTGATTTCGGCTTCATAATCTTACCTAATTTATAAGTACGTACGATACTTGGGAACTTCAATCTAGCATAAACATTGCGGTAATCGAAATTAATAGGTACCTATTATAAATTAAACACGGGCTTTGTAATCAATTTTATACGTATTTTAACATTCATTAACTTTCACTGTTTCCTTAAACATTAAGTCAACAAAGAGTTGCAACTCCAAAATTTAAGTATAGATACAGGATAATATTAGGTAAGTATATTTTTATCAAAAAAAGTCTTTCGTTTTCTACGGTTCATTTTATTTCAATCCAGCATTCTTGGAACTCGTTCATTGTCTTGCTTAGGACCAAATACTTTTCACGAAAGTGCACTATGACGAACTTATCACAAGGTCGTGATTTCCTTCATTCACCCATTTCCATTCTCGTTTTTTTAAAGTTTTATTGAATACATCATTTTTTTTGTAAGCGTTCTCCTCAAAATTGGGCAGAGCTGTAGATCTATACGATAACAAAACATGGAAAAACGTCTTCTCCTTATGTGGACAGCCTTAAAGTATTCACCAAGTTTCTCCAGGCTGTTTTGTCCGGAAACAATTCCGCTCTACTCCATCGATACCATCCTAGCCACCTTACTTACTTATTTAATTATTCAGTTATACAATCCTGTAGAATCGATGTATAAGTTTTATCTTTTCAACGAAATTCAATCCAAGTACGTACATAATCTTTTTTAATATCATCATCATTAGAAAGAATGGGTGAATATAAAATAAAAATACTTGAAGTCAATGTTATGGCCGGAAGCTTCACCATTTAATATTTCCGATCAATCGCAAGATTACTACTTCTACTGCTTCCTACTTATAGTACGATACTTTTATCTAACTATATATAGTAAGTAATATAAAGAAATTTTACTATCCAATTAATGTTCATTACTGATTATAGATAATTTCCCGGTAAATTCTTTTCTTATTCCACACCGTTTATTTGATTTTAATTTTACGCCTTTTCATTTCGTTCTCACACGACATTAAAATACAAATGGTGTAGGTTTAAAATCAAATTACTTATTTTTTATTATAGTAATTTTATTATTTTAAATGTGGCTCATTAATCGAATGCTTGACTGACTATAAACTCAAAAATGGTTACGGTGACACATGAATATGTACCTAATTGTTTCAATTCATTTATGATGTCAGCTCGTTTTGTAAATAACACTTCGAAATCAGAGTTCTTGAGCAATAATTATGATGAACTTCCACCGAAAACTTGAGGTCCAAACACTCAACATTCTTAAATCTGAGTGTATAAAACATTCGACAGTTGAATCTTGTTTTTCTCAGATGAAGATGACATAATTCGATTCATTTTACTTTTTAAGTTCTCTATTTGTACCTACCAACTAATTTTGTACCTACCACCATATCTCTATTTGTACCTACCAACTAATTTTGTACCTACCAACATATCTCTATTTGTACCTACCAACTAATTTTGTACCTACCAACATATCTCTATTTGTACCTACTAACTAATTTTGTACCTACCAACATATCTCTATTTGTACCTACCAACTAATTTTGTACCTACCAACACATCTCTATTTGTAGAGTGGAATTCGTATAAGAATGCGCCGATAATTCAAATAAACGTCATTATTTCATGAATTTTTATAAAAAGTATTATTTTATTTCCATCCTTAGTTTTAAAAATGACTGTTTATAAAAATACCTTTTAACAAAGTGCCCCAAATTCTCGGCGCATCCTTATACGAATTCCACTCTACCTACACACTAATTTTGTACCTACCAACATATCTCTATTTGTACCTACACACTAATTTTGTACCTACTAACATATCTCTATTTGTACCTACACACTAATTTTGTACCTACTAACATATCTCTATTTGTACCTACCAACATATCTCTATTTGTACCTACCAACATATCTCTATTTGTACCTACTAACTAATTTTGTACCTACCAACATATCTCTATTTGTACCTACACACTAATTTTGTACCTACTAACATATCTCTATTTGTACCTACACACTAATTTTGTACCTACCAACTAATTTTGTACCTAGCAACATATCTCTATTTGTACCTACACACTAATTTTGTACCTACTAACATATCTCTATTTGTACCTACACACTAATTTTGTACCTACCAACTAATTTTGTACCTAGCAACATATCTCTATTTGTACCTACACACTAATTTTGTATTATTGTTCTTTTTCAGGTAAGTCCGGTACAACTTTGTTCATTAGAGGATACAATGTACGAAATTAATGGGTAAGAGTATAGTTATTTTATTCGCTACATTAATTACCTAATTTAGTGAATTGTACTTTAGGAATTATAATTACGGTTACGCCCACCACACAAATACTAGTTCGTAATATTTCCACAATAGGCAATAATGTTTTAGTGCCGAATTTCAATTATTAAATACAATTCAACGTAACGGTGGTTTTAACTTCACCCAAGAGGTATTAAATAAAAGGTATACTTCGAGTTAAGGGCTTGGCACCAAGAATGACTTCACACTCTTCACAGTCGTTTCCCACGGCATTAACAAGGTTCAAAATTTCGTAAACAATCGCATGATAAAATGGTAAAAATAGCGTTTTTCCATTTTTGGGGTTAATTTTTCGTCTATCAAAAAACTTTTACGGTTATTCCCTAGATTTTAATGCATATTATCAGAACAGAAAAAAATACTCCGCGATATTGGGGAAACGAGTTTCCGTCTTTCGAAAAAAGATCAGCGGTGTTTTTAATATTTTTTTGAGAAATCTATACAAGATATAAAAAATATTTTACGGTTATTCTCTAGATAAAGGTTCAATACATCTACCTTATTTTGTTCCAAAGCATATTTAGTAATGGTTGTCGAGATATAAGGTCTCCCGTTTTTAGAAATTTTTGGAATGTCGGTATGCATACTCTTAATAAGTACAATAATTCTAATATTTAGTGCCTATTTTGTAAATCTCTTCGGGACAAGAGAATGATTTTATCAAAAATTTATGATGTTTGCAGTATTTTACCTTAATTTTATTGAAGGCCAAATTTTCATTAGGTATACCTACTTCCAAACTTTTTAAGACGTTAGGATTGAAAATTGGCTTTATTAATCATTTTACAAATCATTGCAACCTTTGAAATAATACCTAACTATTTTACGAGTATAATGTAATCGTAACTCCTGCTGAAAATTCGTTAAACGTAGTATGAAATATTGGATTACTGAACTTCACAGCTTTTATCTTAGTATGAAGTGTACAGGAAAGTATTTTGGTTTGTTTACATGAGCCCAGAGAACAACTATAAAATATGCTTCTAAGATTGGTAATTATTATATGGTTTAGTGCCACATTTCAATTGATTAATTAATGCGTTTTAGTAGACACGACTACGAATCGATTAGAAGTGATAATTAAATAATATTAATGCGATCATAATTATTTTATTAAAATGGAATTACTGCATCGTTTCATAATAATAATATTGATATAAAAGTATCCACTTAGAAAGCTATTAATGTTTTTACTGTCGTTTTTATGACAAGGAAACTAAACATTAATTTAGTGTGTGCGGTTGCAAGATATTTGTCACTGTTATTTACGATAATAAACGGAAATTTGTTTCGATCCACATATATCAATATTTCACCCTAGAAATCGGCGCTAAAATAAGGTACTTTAAGTAACAGCAATTAATCTGTACCTATTAATTATTTCCTATTTCATTATTTTATTTAAGTCTATAGGAAATTATTAAAACTAAACTAAGTGATACACGAACAATAAACTAAATTGACTCTAATAACTTGTACTAATACTTACCTACGTCTTTAAACGTTCCCATTTACTAGACTAGAAATAATTGTATTTGATATTTTCTCTTCATTAAACAATCTTATTTCGACGTTAACACACTCAGTGTGATTAAATCACAGAATGATGTTATGCAAATTATCCCTATTATTTCTAATGGCGTAGTTTCCACACGACTCCGTATTTATAATTGCGACTTTCTTCCACGACATTTTTGCTTTAAATGTTAGAGGTGAAATCATTATTGCTGAACTTACAGACAGCAAAATAACTCTTCATTAAGTTGAGAAGTGTTTATGTAACATTTATAATTAACAGGGATACCTGTGTAATAAAATTAGAAACGGTAGTAAACCGTAGAAATAAAAGTACTTAAAGTACAGAGGTATTGCAGTGTTCAATTGTAGATCCTGTTAGGTATAGAGAGAATCTTAATGTAGAACTTATACTTGTCTGGTGGTCCACAGCCGCAGCCAAGTGGCATTGCTAAAATAGAGTAGGTACATTGAACCTTTATCTAGGCATTGACCTTAAAAGTTTTTTTATATCGGGTATAGATTTCTCAAATGAAAAAATGTGAAACATACCTCGGATCTTTTTTCCAAAAGATAGAAACTCGTTTCCCGAAAGTCGCAAAGGATTTTTTTATTGTGATAATGTGTATTAAAATCTAGGGTGTGACCGTAAAAGTTTTTTGATTTAAGCGGAATTAACCCCAAAAAATGAAAAGAAGAAACGCTTTTTTTTTACAATTTTATCATCCGATTGTTCGTGCGAATATGAACCTTAATGCCCTTGAAAATGACCGTGAAGTCACATTTGTGATAGTTGTTATCAAAAGTAACAGTATTAATTGTGATTTTTATTTTTAACAGTAAGTTGTTTCGTTTAGTAAGTGTTTGGAAAATAAGACACAATACAAATTGTCTGAAATAAAAAGTAAATTATGTCATATTATCTGTAATATTATTATATTTTTAAATGGAGATTTTATTAACGTATCATAATACAATATGACAAAAAGAAATTTTACAGTTGTGGTTTTACGACCCAAACAGATGGTCCTATATAAGATTATTGTCTTATTTAAGGACACATCCCACGACAAGATTATTAGATTGAATCCATATATTTATGTAAGTAGATACTATTGTTTTCGTTCATATACTTTGTACCCTTTTTACCAAACAATATGTGATTTATTCTTCCTTTCAGGTTATTCGGGTGTAGGCCGCGTGTCTCTTGATCTTCTCTAGCTTTCGGTAGCGATACCTCTGCCATCTTCAGGATGAAGTAGATTTTTCTATGTAAACGTCCAACACACTACTGCTCACGCTGCGGCAGTAAATCACTGATGACTCGACGGACGTTTCATCCTGAAGATGGCAGAGGTATCGCTGCCGAAATCAGAGAAGATCAACAGACACGCGGCCTACACCCGAATAACCTGAAAGGAAGAATATATATACCATGCTGCGAAAACCTACAACATCAATATGTGATTTTATGACAAACTAGTGATTAAAAAAACCTGCTAAATCGGCGAAAATATTGACAGTTCATTCAATGTTCTTTTCGTTAATCTTTATCTAACGACATAATTGTTCAAAAGTGTCCTGAAGCGGAATTCTCGATCTTTTTCTTACCTTAAGGAAGGTCTCCTTAAGTAAGGATACCGTCCGTTGCAAAAGATGTCTTCTAAAAGATCTTTAAGCATTAAGGAAGATCCTTACAACGCGTGGTAAGGCTAAAGTCCTTATTTACACCTTTTTTTTTACATGTGATACCATTGTTGTCCTACTCTATTGTCTCCCTTCTCTATTGTTTCACAGAAAGATATGTCAAAATCCGCCATCTTGGCATTCGATACGCTGTTCGATACTACAAGTTTAATCTTGAAAAAATTGTATTTTTAGATCACCTCAGCTGCGAATGGGATAAATTACGACTGCAGAAATAAGTAATAATTATTTTTACTTAGGTTTATGTGCAAAATAAGTTCACATTATTACAAATTTAACTCGTAAAAACAACATCCTTAAGGTATCGCCAGAGTAAATACCCGGCGTTAACTTAAGGACAATTTTAAGGACGTTCGCCTTCGCTAAGGAATTCATTTGTCATCGAGAATCGCAACATCCTTACTAAGCGAATATATCCTTAAATATTCGCCTTAAGTAAAGGAAGAAACAATGTGAATCGCGTCCCTGAAAGCAAAATAAATAATTGTTGAAATTGAAATTTCGAACCCCGACGCTGGGCGATGTGTTCCACACTTTGAAATACAAGCCTTTAGCCTAATGCAAAGTGTGAAAGTTTTTGGGTTTATGTATGGAAGCCCAGATTATTTAAAAAGCGGCTATGTCGTCAGTCCATCTCTTTTGGGTTCTTCCGACGCCTCTACTAACTAAATCAATGGTTTTCTTTCCCGGCTTTAAAGAAATTCCCGGAAACAAAGAAGTTAAACAGAAAATTCACCATACATTGATACATTCATAGCCCCATTTGTAAAAGATGATGTTTCATTTTTACCAACCATCATGTAGCATGCAGATAAACGTAGATACATTGATCAGCAGGCCATGAGAAAATATTATTATTAAATTTATACACCCAAGTTCAAGTATACTATAATACATACTCGTAAGTGAATTATTGTTGAGTTGTGGTGTAGAGATGTAGGTAGGTAGGTCGAGATGTTGCACGCGTACTGGGCAATTTAAAATCTATTTTATTACCGATACAGTTAAAAGCAATCAATACAGGTGGTAATCAAAATATTTTTATTATATGAATCTAGCCTAACATAAATCTTCCATGTGTGTGAGCTTATGATTATGTCTGATAATAACGTTAGCTCTACGGCAGCCGTAATCAAAGCGGGATTTTAACTTCTTGAATGGTAGTAGTACAATCTTAGTATTATCTAGTTTTATATTATACTCGTATAGTTCTTGACGATTTTATTGATTGTCCATGTTAGCGGATATTGAACAATTACCTTCTATATTGATATTAGATTTTGTACTTGGCAGACCCCAATATACCTACTCATTAAATATTTACAACATAGCTTTCGTAAAATCTGTGTACATAATTGTTCCTCTTCTTCCCCCCTCAATCCCCAACCTTTCACCCTCCTCGTGACGGTATGTATGTGTAGGGGTAGAAGAAGAAAATAAATATTTATTATTTTTGGCATTGTATCGCGGAGCGAAAATCGCGGACGTCTTAAATTAGGTGCCTATTTAATTAGGTAGTTGGGACATATTTTATCCGCTGTATATTTCTATCACCTAATAAAATATAGTGAATTAACGAGGTAACAAATGTCATTGGTAGCTGGGTAGGAACCTTACTATAGATCACGATATGAATATTTGACATTAGCTCTTTAGGAATGTTAATGAAATCACAACAGACACATTCACGACCGGCCATGTATCATTCTCTGGATAATTTTTGTCAGTTAAGTGTGAGACACTGAGACAGGCCAGCCAGTGGTTCATAAATTGAGAGGAATATTTGGAAAGACGAACTTTATAATTGAATCAAAACTGTCAAAACAAACTGACACAAAAAATTTCATATCCATCATAAAATTTTATTTTTTGTAGGACTGAGAGAGATTCAAAATTTGATCTGCCGAATATTTCATTTATCTTCAGATTTGAAAATGGTCCGGGTTGGATCTCGACTGAAATTTGTTATATAAGTTTATTTTTAATTGGTTTCAGCACCAAAGCTTGAAAGTTTTCCGAAAACAAATAAGGAATATATAAGGATCCTAACCAGGACCTTGACGGGACACTACAGATTGCGGAAACAAAATATGTTCAAGATTGAACTGTCAGATATCTCAGTCTGTAGATTTTGCTCACAGGATAGTGAAACACCTATCCTATGTAACTGTGACGCACTCGCTCATGCCCTTGGAGAGACACTATTGAACTCCGAGAAGGGCAAGATATAGCGTTGAAGGATGCTACAATGCACATCAATAGTTCTATCATCTATCTTGGTCGCAGTGACACAATGATGTTTCCATCCTTGGACAAGGACACTGCAGGAATGTAAGTTAGGGGTGGGGTTTGTAGGGGGGTTCCCTTCTGGCTAACCCTGAGTCCACCTCTTAAAAATATTTTGCCAAGAAGTGCGGGTAAAGAGGACGCTATATGTGCCTGTGCTACCCGGGGATGTGGAGGGCCTTAAGCCCGTGGGAGTCCTTCAATGTAGTGACACAAGGAACTTTTGGTCCCTTGACCTTCTTTGAAAAAGGGCTCTAGTTAATACACCCAGCCACGATGTTTCCTACAAAAGGAATATCAATACTTTAATACATTCTTTACACATTGTGAATCACTGCTAAGGAGGTAACACACATTCATATTCATATAGATACTTACTATGTATTACTTAACATATTATATTGTAGCGTGAATATAATTCATCCAATTTTATCCATTTGCCATTTGTTTGTACGGCGTCTCCCTCCATATTATTATTTCAATATGAAATATTATACTCTTCTCTCGAATATATCATTATTCAGGCCTGTCTTGTGTCTTATACTTATAGTCTTATATAAATTAATAATATCACATAACAGTGTGTAGGAAGGTATAGAGAGCTTAGACAACTTTATGGATTGAATCGGTAAGGATGAACAATAATACAGCTGTTTCCTACGCTGTCCTCTCACCTCTGTGTTCCACATTTTGCATATCAGTTTGTACTTGCAAGATATATTTTATTTCTATTCTATTCTGTTCTATCCACTCTCGCCACGTCCCTTGCGGGGTAGGCAGACAGAACAGATCGACAGAATTTTCTATCCTTAGTCCTTACACTCCTTACACACACTGACACGCTTTGTGCTTCCGTCGAATTCATGAAATACGATTCCGTTTACTCAGAACACGTCCGTCCTTTAGAATCTGGTCTTCGGGATCCCACCGGGACTAATCTATTGTTTTTATTCACATACCTATCTGTATTTTTTTTTAGTGAATATGAATCATAGTACATATATACACATAGACTTAGACCAATTATTTATTTATTTATTTACGGCGCAAGCCTTTAACATTAATAATAGTAATAACAAGTACAATACAAGCAACAACAAAAATAAGTAAGTTAAGGTCGGTACATCTGAAACATTGACAAAAATATATAAAATATCAGATCAGAAATTAATAATACCATTCCTTTCCATTTTAATAATTAATTAAAACACATAACATATATTAATTGTCTTACGGTAATTATTTTACAAGTTACGTCTGTATAAGATAATTTCATATACGGTCATAGTATTATATTTCACTTCAACTTGAATAATATTGCTAGTATAAATTTATTGGTCCTGCATCTTGAAGTATATTAAGCAGGAATTTATGAATGTGTCTATGGTAATTTATGATAATGCATTTATCATAATATTTACCTTTACTTTACTGCAATAATTTGTACCTATGTGTTATTTGTATACAAACTTATCAAAATTGTTATTGATTACGTGGTTTACTTAACTCAGGCGCCCCCTATAGGGAAGGTGTGGAAATTTATTGATTCTCAATTAGGGAGATAGTTATGTAGAAGATTATTTAACTAGAGGCTTTATTTGTAATCAGTGAAAGAGACGCTGTGTTTTGCCT
Organism: Ceraclea dissimilis; assembly: GCA_963576895.1. Taxonomy (NCBI): domain Eukaryota; kingdom Metazoa; phylum Arthropoda; class Insecta; order Trichoptera; family Leptoceridae; genus Ceraclea; species Ceraclea dissimilis. The sequence continues at coordinate 4,062,425 of OY756370.1, read as the reverse complement.
TAATTGAATACTAGGTACCCTATTTACTTAACGCATAAAGTAAGGAAGCTAAATTGCTAGAATAATATACGTAGGTAATAATGCTTCTACTTCTTCTGCAGCCACTTAGGTCCAATGTTGGACATAGGCCTCCCCTTTGGTCCTCCTTACCTGTCTTGGGCACACTGCATCCATCCACCACCGGCACACTTCCTTATATCGTCAGACCACCTTGCCTGCGACGCTTCTTCGGCTTGGTCGCTATTCCAGTTTTAGAGAACTTGAAGTGGCGACTTTAATTTGGAGAATTTGTTTATTAAGTTTTACCCAATTTTAGTAAGATTTTTGCTTTTAAAAAGACAAAATACAAGTATATCCTTAACGTTTTTTTTTGTATGAGCAAATCTATTTGTAAATAATGAATATTTTCATTCAGTTCAAAATAGTACTTTTGAATTAGTATTGCTGAATTGTAAATAATTATGTGGGTTTAGTGTAATAAGAGCAAATGTAATAATACATTATTATTTGTATCATATTTTACAATTCCCACGCTTGCCCATTTTATGCCAATACGTAAACCTAATAATTTTGTATTTCTGTTTGAATTGTTGATTAGTAGTAGTAATTATATAAATTATTCAATTCTCAACAGTTGTGACCGTTGTTGCTATTAATTAAATAACTATGCGTCATTTTGCGTTTATATATAATTATTTATATCAGCCCCAAATCGTAATAAACATTTCGTCGAATTTCCGATATAAAAGGACTAAATTATTCATAAACCGCTAAAGGAACTTAAACGATTCTCTACTGGGTATTACTGCTTATGATTTTTGAGTGAACCGTGGTTGTTTTTTGACATTTCGACAATGTTGACAATGACAATTTTAAAAATGTTGACTATTTTACAGTCTATCGCATTTAAGGTACGCTTATTTATTTGTTTATTTTCTAATCTATGCAAGTTTCTAACAGAATGAAAGAAATCGCATGCTTATAGATAAAATTAATTTTATTTTCAAATTCCAGTTAGATTTGAGCTTTTGTCCCTTGAGCAACTTTCTAAAGGGCCTTAGTCTTTTTTGGGATTTGTTCATGTTTAGCAATATTCTTATGGGTTTTTGTCCAGTTACGCTTGCAGACAGATCTGTTTCAACCTTGATTTTATGGGTATGTATTATTTATTTAATCATTGAATATCTGATATGTCGTGTGTCAATGCTGTGATTGACTTGAAATTTGTCTTTTATGTATGTAACCATGTATGTCTGATCGCTGCATTGCGATAAACTCGCCCTAGTGAACAAATGTTACGATTTCTTATTGGTAGATTTTAGCAGGTTTCATGGAGTTCTTCACTTGAAAATGAATAATAAAAAAAAACAGTTTAACGCAACCACAGGAGTTAATGGAAAGTTGGCAAATGACATTTTATTTTTATTTATTTATGTCCTTAAAAGGAACATTCCAAGCAGATAAAACTTCGTCATATTATCTGGCGAGAAAAATAAATCATTTAAATTTAGAGGGTGCCGCGAGACTGAACAACAAGGTTGTTTGTCATCGCCTTTTAGTTGATTTATTACTTTTAAGTTAGTTGAGACCTTTCTGTAAATAAACAAATCCTTCCATAAATAAAATGAAGAGCCTTTTACTAACAGTATTATTATTTAGATTCTCCTCGTCCTTTTAGAAATAAATCATGAAATATTTTACAACAAATTAAATGAATTAAGTTATATTTTTATGACGTAGAGCCATACAATTATGAATGCATATTGCTACGATTAATAGACAATAATTAATCACATTCAAAACTGAGGAAAAGTCCTGGCGTAATCGAGTACATGGTTGGCATAGTTGGTTGAGGCGGCAGTCTCTCGAGCGGGAGGTGCCATATTCAAACCCCAGCGGTGGTGATGATGTATTCCACACTTTGCGATACAGGCTTTTAGCCTAGTGCAAGGTGTGCAGAAAAGTTTTTGGGATTGTGTGTGCAAGCCCAGATACTTTTTATAAAAAAAGATCTTTTCGGTATGAAGATAGCGGAATGGGGAGTAAATAGAGGGACCTACCGAACTTTACCTGCGCTCTAAACTAATTTTATATATGTACCATCTAGGTAGATACTCTAAAATTTGTACGTAGACGTAATGGTATGGAAATAGTATATCGTACCTAACTATATTGAATTAGCCATATATGAACGATTGAAGGTCGACTATATAGTAGAATTGTATCGGAAAAAACCTTTCATAGAGACACAGCCCCATTAAAATTTCCTTTTCTTTGAACCTTTTTAAGTGTCACATTTTTTGTATCTGATATTAGGTACGTACCTAATTCTATTTATCATACAAAATTCACTAAACTAATTTAAAAAGGGTAGAAGATGTCTTATCTTGAAGGATTTATGTCCTTCATGAATACAGACCCCTTTTTACGTCGTTTATTTATTGTATCTTCTTTTATTATACCTACAAGAACAGTCAGTCATTAAGAAGTCACCATTTGGGTCCCTCGGTAAATAAAGTCACACGATTTTTTTTTCTGTCTTTTGTGCCCCAGAAAAAGGTGCCATTAATATTCATTAAAATATTATAATTAAGATATTAAAATATTTTGTTTATCTTATGGCTCCTTTTATGTATGTTGTAGGGACAATACAAATCCAGGGTTTCTGAACAATGCCTGGAATTCAATAGAATGTATCTAAATACGTACGATTTCGTTTCGATTCTACATAAGATAAAAGCGAGGTTAGATAAGTAAGACACATTTTTTTATGAATAACAAAACAAAAAAAAAATCATTGGTGATTTTTTCTCTGTCTGTACAATTTTCAAAGTTTCGCTTCCTCTTGATGAAAAATGAAATCTTGTACTCCTTTTATTAGCCAATCTGCTGATTAAACCATGTTGCTTGTATTCCATTTTGTCGACATTGCATACGTCAGTAATTTGAATGGAATTATTTAAACTTTGACCAAGTGACATTTACGTGCATAAGCCTTTGTTCTTAATAAGTAAAAATATTAGAAAAATGTTAAAATATTAGAAAGAAATTGATATAAATAAACAATAGAAAATCCAGTCATTTGCTACAGTGCCTGAAATTCGTACTTTGTTTTTATTCTACTTTGTTCTAATGAAATATTTGGAGCGTTTTTTATCTTTTTTTTGTAATTAAAAGCATTCCGTCCATCTCTATCTTGATTTGAGTTTTTTCTTTCATTTTTATTATTAAATATTTTCTTTTTAATAATAATCTATCCATTCCTACTGTTGATAACGTCCGTTTCACATAACCCTCGGTGTCAATATTTTTAATATTCATTACATTTCTTTCTCTTCTTTTGTACTTTAAAAAATCCGCTCGGCTGCCGAGTGACTGATTGACATATTGCCGAGTGACATATTTTTATTCCCATTCCCATATTTTTCGTTATTAACAGTGAGGATTCTCCTTCTTTTTATCAGCCCCATTTCCCCAACGGCTGGATATAGCCTCTTCCTTTGTCTTCCACCATTCTCTGTTTTGGGCGCTTTGTCGTCTCCACTCATGTCCCACCGACTCGAGGATATCATCGGCCCATCTCGCCTTTATGGTCTTCCTACACTTCGTTTACTTCTGTAGGGTCTCCAACTCAGTATTTTGGGGGTCCATCTGCTGTCCTTCTGCCTTGCCACTTGACCCGCCCACTGCCATTTCAGTGTCCCTACTCTCTCCGCAATGTCTGAGGCCCTTGACCATCGTCTTACAGTGAGGATTGCCGTGACTAATCCATCACTCTTATTTATTAATGTTGTTTTCAAGTATCCCATCTCTTTGCGTACATCGCAAGGGACTCAGCGTGAGGTAAAAAATAGCTCTCTCTTCGTCTTACTAAAATGTGACATCTACAAATCCTGAGTATATGAGTAAACGATAAATGAAAAATTGCATCTAAGACCCAGCCTGGATTCGAACCCGAATCGTCGTTAAGACATGATTAAAATATAAGGAGATGTTATCACTATTGTAAATAAACGAGCATTTTGAAGATTCTCATCTCACAGTGGGAAATCATGATATATTATCACTTAACATAACTCTATACTATTCTATTTTTACAACACAGCTGGACAATTAATCTTTGCGCCTTATATGTACGAGTGCTTGTTAATCATCCTACTGCATACCCATTTTCTACCACAGTAGACACATAGTAATACAAAGTCGATGGAGAGAGGTACCTTATTCTACAACAATGTTTTAAGAGTATGCATACCGACATTTCAAAAATTTCTAAAAACGGGAGACCTTATATCTCGACAACCGTTACCAAATATGCTTTGGAACAAAATAGGGTAGATGCATTGAACCTTTGTCTAGGGAATAACCGTAAAAGATTTTTTATATCTTGTATAGATTTCTCAAAAAAATGTTAAAAACACCGCTGATCTTTTTTCGAAAGACGGAAACTCGTTTCCCTAATATCGCGGAGTATTTTTTTCTGTTCTGATAATATGCATTAAAATCTAGGGAATAACCGTAAAAGTTTTTTGATAGACGCAAAATTAACCCCAAAAATGGAAAAAAACGCTATTTTTACCATTTTATCATGCGATTGTTCACGCGATTTTGAACCTTAATGCCGTGGGAAATGACTGTGACGACATTCTTGGTGTCAGGCCCTTAAGTTGTGCTTTTAGAGCTGTGAATTATAACACTTTTAATAGTACAATGTGAGAAGGCACTATGTGTAAAATGTTAATAGTCTCACGCATATAAAATAAAATGATAATAAAATGAAATCTTCACACTTGTTATTTTGTATCGTATGCTACACTTATTTAAATATTAATTTATACATTATTTCATGGGGTTCTAAGTACGTATATTTTAATAATTATTTCTCTCCATTTACATTATAAATGCATCAAGTATTTTGTTAATTAACCATCATGTTATAATGTAATGCAAACATCTTATTTACTTTTGTGTTTTTGAAATAGTTTCGTTAAACCCATTATTCTTAACTTAAAAAGCTCATCGTAACTACATCGTAATAATAACCATCTTCAAGGCAAACAACCCAGAGGGGATTGTGCTTTTAAAATCTTGTAAAAATATTGGCGCTATCTTTTGTAATTACTATTTTCATCGTGGTCAAAGTTTGAACAGCGTTTAAGCATTACCATTATTGCCAAATTAAGATTTTTATCGTGCGGAAAATAGTGTCTAGATCTAGATATCTTGCAAACTTTATAGTAATATCATAAATGGCTTTTAATTTTAATGAATTCTTACAACAACTTTTAAGTTAAGAAATTGCTTCTTTAGTTTTTACTATATTTTTAACGGTTTATGCTTGGTAAGTGTCCTAAGCATCCTAGTGAACTGTTTGATTATAAGAATAATTTTATTTTTCGTACTTGTTTCTTCTTCTTATGATTTTCGGGTGAACTGTTTGTTGTTTTATTTTGTCGACTTATTTTAACACATAGTTGACCAGAAAATCAGGTGCAGTCGATTAGGTATCAACAGTAATAATATAAGTTTCTGTATTTTCCGGGCGGTATCGACACGGGCCGTGAAAGCCTACGAGCTTACAGTAGTAATAATTTTATTGACCTTCTTGTTGCACACTACGAAGTGTCTTACGAAAGCCTTACGAACACCTACTAGGCACTCGAAATATTCAAAATATCTAATTTGTCTAATTACCATTCCTTTTCTGATCTATCCACGAATTCTGTCATCAATACTGATCTCATTTTTAAGCATTACCTGTTTCTAGTAAGTGCGCAAAAATGTGTGGGTTTTGTAATTTACAAGCCCATTTGTTTCTCCTTTGGAAGACGGTAAGTATGTAAATTTTTATTACGTATAATAACATGACTTTTCATTATTGTACGAAGTAATTTTTATTTTTTTATAAGTGTGTAGTATATTTTTACTCTCGACAAAACGGCAGAGAGACAACAAAAAGTTACATTAAAATACATTCCTACATGTACGCGTCTTCTATTATCACCGCACCATACCATACCACATCCATGAAGGCGTTCGAGGAATTTTTATGTCTTCATCCAAGCATATGATTATAATATTTTTCATTTACTTGTGACATTATTCCACCTTTCTCGACATATTGTAACAACTGTCATAATACTGTTGGCTTAAACGCACAATGCACCAAGTCGTTTAAACGTTTTCATATATATTTGTTTGTTGTTTGTGTGCAACAACTGTATTACAGAATTTCGTAGACTTTCACGCCCGCTTGCGAAACGTTCTGAGTATTGCACCTGTTTGGATGAGATTCTGAAACTTTTGAACATATTAGCACTATATGTAGTGGAAGAAGACACTATTCTCAGGAAACTAAACAAGACATTGTTTTTTTTTTATTTTTTAATATGCCAGATGAAAAAATCAATTATATGCAACCATCGTAATTCCTCCCAAGACCCCCGATTTTTTATTTTCCGTCATCTTCTTCATCAGCCTCTCAGATCCATTGTTAATTATGGATCCACCATTTGCTCCTCCAAAACTCCCCGTGCAAACTGTATTTATTTCCTGCCTGCAGATATTTTTACATCGTCTGACCACCTGGCGAATTCCCTTATCACATTCGTCGTTCTCTTAATGAAAAGAGTTCGGGATTTGGATTTGGACTATTAAGATTCCGCAATACTTCCATCGATTCACTATGGGAATGGCGTAGGCATTCTTCCCTGGAAAAATGTTGACGGTATTAGCGTAGATTTTTGCATTCATAAAGTAAAAAATAAAAACGGTAGGTATTCGGTATTCGTAGATATCACATTTTTTTGAAAAAATTTCCACATTTGACATACATATTAGTTATTACACATCTGTCATAATTGTTGAGTTACACATAATGATTGATTGTTTTGTTTTGTAGGTACTATTTAGTCATAACACTCATAACTCTTTGTAAGATACCTACAAGAATAATGTAGGTACTTTTACGCAATACTGTAGGTACAAAAATTTATGTGAATTGTTTTCCAATTTCATATAATACCTTCCAATTTGTAGATTGAATACGAATCGACAAAAAAAGGTAACAAAAAATTAGACTTATTGAATTTTTCCACGAAGCTGACGATATTACTTTTGCCTTTGAAACAAAAAGAAAATAAATTTTGACATAAAGGCATTAAAATTTTTATGATTCTATTATAAAACAGAGACATTATTACTCCATTGGGATAAAATGTAGGAAATACAGGCATATGTAGGAAACTGCCTACGAATTTTTCATACAAGATGTGATAATATTGTTTTGCTACCCTAATTTCTAAGAGTTCCCCGTGGTAACATTGGGAGCAACAACATTTTTTTAAAATAATTGATTGGATATTTATTTTGCAGAACTCCATTATTAATTTGATGTTGACACTATAGTACGTGTCTAAGTTCTACATACATATTTATGTTTTGGTTTAACATATTTCGGATGTTAGGCCAAAGAGTGTTGTGATGGTATACTTGTGGTGATAAGTTTTGAGAATGGCCTAACAAGCCGAAACATGTTAAACCAAAACATAAATATGTAAGTAGAACTTAGACACGTTCTATAGTGTTAACATTAAATTATCATTTTTTTTCTAATGTCTAAGAATATACGGGGCTTAAAAAATATCATTACACTAACAAAACAAGCACAGGAGACCAATTATTTAATCTCAATGGTTGAAAATATAGCCATCAATGGTCTCTATTATTTTAAGATCATTTTGACTAAAAAAAAGCTTAAATGTAATTGCTTGAATTTAACTAAAAAAGACTTCTCCACTTTATAACTTTTCTACTTCGCACTGAGAACTTTATTAATTTATGGACGGATAATAATAATAAGCTTTATTTCGAAAACTTCCAAAGTTTTCTCATTTTCATAGACGTTATTTTTATGGTTTTTATTGACGAATAATCTTTATATTTTGGACATTTGCTTTCCTTTTTAGTTTGGCAGTTGGATGAAACTTTATTGAATTGAAAATTTCTTCTATCAATTCAATAAAAATTAAAAGGATATTCAATTTTACGATAGGTTTTCAATCATTATATTAATATTCTATTTACATTTTTTCTTTCGTATTCTATTTTATAATGAACAACACTTACTATAAGACATTGATCCATTCATTTTATTTATCTTTATTTTAAAACAATCAAATACCTGCCGTGGATATGAAACCAACTTAAAATAATTTATCAGTAATAGAAAAGCAATAAATTTAACTTTACAAAGTTAGATTTATTCCTTTTCTATAAAAATGTTGCTTCTGGATAAGAGCTTGTTTTGGCTTACTCAGCCACTCGCAAAAATCTAAGAAAAATACTTTCAAGAACAACGTCTTACAAAGCATTGACTGAATTTCAATTACTCTGTCCTTCAAAACTAAAACAAACTCAAGAAACAATTCTCTTTTTTACTCAACGTCAACTTACAAGAAAATATACATAAGAAACAAATACTCTAAACCAATATTGTCTCGAACAAAACACCAATATGATTATTCAATGACGACAGGTTTTCTTGCTTGTATTTCGCGTTTATTAGAAGCTTTCAGGCAAAAAAATCTACCCCTGATTGACGTTTCAGCGAAGTAAGTAGTGTTTGCTTATTTATTTTCGTTTGTCGAATTTCAACTTTCTCAGTGAAATTTGTTTTTCTTTCTTCTTACGAAAGATCTACACGACACTACTATACTTCCATTTTTTGTATTGTAAAAAAAAACTTACATTATTCTTAATTTAAGTGTATCGAAATTTCGGACGCTTCATTTTATTTATTTGAGAGATTTTGTTATCTATTGTAAAAAGAAAAATCCTTTACAAACCTACCTAGTTGTACACAATTAGTTTTAGATATTTTTAAAATCGGCAATAGAAATACGATTAAGTGCATCAGTCGCTTCTTTTTCTAGAGACTTAAGCTAGGAAATAGTTTGCAGATTTTGAACATGAAAGCCCAAAAACAATTGTTCAAAGTTAAGACAGATTTTGTCCTATAAAAATGGAAAAAGTTTATTACAATACAAAAAGTCCACATTTCGTAACGTTATAAAACAAATCGATACAATAATAAAAGCAATTTGAAAAACGAATTTATAATTTATATTTTTCGGCCTGTGAGTAAATATTTTAAAAGCACAATTAGGTGCGTAAATAAAACCCAAATCCATTTGATTTAGGTCATGGATTTCGTGTATTTTTTATGATTAATTACTTATTTACTGACATAATATTATTTAAACAAAAAAAATCACGTTTCAGATTACTGAACCGTTTGCGGTGGCTTTGTATTTAGTTATTTCGCGAAAAAAAAAACATTAATTTAACGCGAATGACTAATCACTTACAACACTTTTTAAAATAAATAACACGTTATTAACGTACCTACTAAAACACGACTTTATTAAAAATATTCACCCCGTAACATTGCACACGAGAACATATAGATGTCACGAGGATTGCCTTCTTAGAGTGGTGTTGTACGATGGGTTTTACATTTCCCACGCCTTTTCAGGGCTCTCTTCTAATTTCATATCAATGAGTGATGACCAAAAATAAAGTTATCCAACAATACCTCATGGATTACGTTAACCTTAGCCAAATGATGCTTTTTGAACTAACTTATATTTTTAATTTTCAGCCTTAGGCTAGGACCTTTCTCTAATTAGGAACTGAAGCTTCTATAAAGTTTGTAAATAGGTACTGTGATAACGATATCCATTATGATTCGTGAATTCAAGGCATCTTGGTAATTTTGCTCCCTTTTTACCTCACATATACATTGACCCTTTTTTGTAATGTAGCTTTATAATTTAATTAACTGTAATTGTTCATTCGAATAAAACAGAAAAAAGTACGGTATGTTTAATGCCACTTTACTTGATTCAAGTCCACCTCTCATATCAACTCATGAATAGTCGACAAGTTGAAATAATATTATTATTTTAAGTATAGTACGCTATAATTAATTTTCACGGGTTTTCCCAAAGGGTATTTTAGCGTTTATTTAATGCTTCTCATTGTTGTATGAACCTTGGTTATTATATTACATTAAAACATTGCAATGTCTACCATGTTTAAATTATGTTTCTGCAAATAATAGAATATACTAACATATAATTATAATGAGCCCGACAAGAACCATTTCTCCGTAATTAGGTATAACATTCAGAATATCCTTTTTCATCTCAACAAACCCAGGAGCGTTTTTCTTTTGGCTCGTGTAAGTCATACTTACTTACATCTCAGTTCAGAATAAAGTTCACAATGTCTCAATATATTTTCATATGCGGTCAGCATATTATTTAAATTTAATTAATCCGTTAATTGAGGTGGTCGGTATCTGGATTGGCAACGCACTCGCCTGCAAAACAGGTGGATGTGGATTCTACTTCCATGTCGACCTACTTCGCTTCACGATGCAAGCATTTCTAGTAAGCGAAATAAATGTACAAAATTGTAGGTATGTACTTAGTTTTATTTCAGTAAGCCCAAATTCATACTAAATTAGTATTTAACTCGGTAATTTTGACGATTAAACTTTGATATAATGTAAATTTTATTTTACCACCCCATATTTTAATAAGTAGGATTAAAAACAATGACCTTTAATAAATTAGGGTTTTGTGTTTAATATTTTATTAAATCTACTTATCATACAAAAAGCACAGCTCGACGCATACAATAGAGCTTTTTTGTAGGTACTTTATTTTATTAAAGTGTCGATCTTAATCTGCCGTCTAAAAATACTAAGTATGATGGTGAGTGTAAGTTCGGGCGACCGCGTTTGAAGAATGAAAAAGACGTAAAAGTTAAGTGTAATGTTTAAATTAGGGACACATGAATGAACCTGAAAAGTTAATTCAAATATCATGAAATGGCATGAAAACAATGATTATGTTTGTTTATTTCGCGAGTGGCAATAATTAGTAAGAAGATAAAATGAAGAAATAATATAAATAAATTTCAAGGTTTGCAAAGAAAAACTTTCTAAAAACATCTGCCCATATTTCTTTTATGTTGATAATTCATCGCGTGTGTACTCTTCTTCTGTTTCAATTCTGGGGACTGATTTGTTACAAGGCCCTGCATCTCTTCCTCCATTTCGCTAGGCCTTCAGCAGTCTTCTTCAAATCTGTGTGGAGGTGCAGTCTACATTTATCTCAGCCTTGATCTCTCCTCGCTGGTTGTTGAGCTCCTCCAAACGTTTTCATTCCTTACCGCCACTCGTATTTTTGTCCCACTGTCTCCCCGAAATTGAGGTTACTTCTTCTCTTCTGTAATATTGTGTTCTTTAAATTTTCATAAGGATGCACGATTCTCAGTTTAGCGTGAAGAGATTGCAGCTTGGTGATATGTCCATCCTAGTGAAGTATTTTTTTCACTTGAAGTAGATACCCACCTAAAACCATCTATTGAAAAAAAAAACAGCCCCCTCTTTTTTATATAGACTACAAGCAATAATAATGAGTTATGATCTTCAATAGTACACTGAATGAGATTTTATTCCACTTTGGATTTCGAGTTCTTAGCCTTTGTGGAACACTTTAAATTAAAATCGTTTTCGGCAAATACGAAACATTAGACGTTTTTTACGTCAACTCTTGAATTTTCAGCTTACAGAAGAGGGACTCGACTCAGTACGTACCTAGTATAATATTTTAAGTAGGTACCACTCGTTTAGATAACAAGAGTCATTTCATTTCACTCTCACTTGTCTTCTATCCCAGTCTCTCATTCTTTATATCATTATTATTCTTCTCTTTTTATTTAATTGTTTATTTGAGATGATTTATGGTCAGCCATTTAATATTTATTTCAAAATGACGTATCATTGCCTTATCTCCTTCTTTCAGTTATTATTAGGGGTTGTATTAGTATTCCCGAGAAGACCCTCTTTACTGCACACCGTTCCTATGATGATGATATAAATATAAAATAAAATGCTCTTTATTGAATATGCAATACTTATCCCCGTGGGGATTTTTAGGTCTTAGAATTGGTCCACAAATCTTTTTAGATATGTATTTTCGGGTGTCCTTTTAGTCAGGTGTTTGCAAAACTCCTGTAAGACATTTCATGACTCTGCAGTGATGTCCGCCACCAATTCAGAATATCATATACATGTTGGCTCAAAGGGAATGTTGTGTGTGTTTTACATTGGTTACCGTGATGGTATAGTGCAGTAGTAATAACATTTTCTGTAACCTATGATTTTATAAAATCGTTTTCAATAGCTGTAATTTAAATAAAGTATTTGGTTACATTGTTTCTTATCGTCATCTGCTGCTGGTAAAACATGAAGAAAATATGTTGTAAGCATTGGGTACTTTAGTTAAATATCACTATAAGAACTTAGGATGTAGCTTTTTAGGGAGTGCTTTTCCCTCATCGAAATACTTCTCTGGTCATCACATATTTCTCGATGGTACGTCATTATGAAAAGTTGTCAACTGTTTGCTAGTTGAGATATTTTTTTTTCTCTTCTTTTTACATAAACTCATAGATACAGTAGGCTTGTATTACTGTGCATCAACTGAGAATTCTCACCTATTGGATATACAACATTATACTTTTTATTGAATAAAAATTACAGAGGTACGCCTACCCTCACTGTAAGTTATTACTGACTAGTGACAACAAGCAAAATTTTATAAGAAATGGCATTTTCAAATGGAAAACATTATACTCGTTGTGATGGGAACACCCTACTAGCTAAAAATAAAAGAATACTAAACTAAACTTTTGGTGTTCAACATTACCTCCTAACTAACTGCTACCTAAATTCAAAAAACTAAACCCTATTGTCTAGTTCTAAAAGCTACTTTCCCTAGGTTCATTTCTACTTTCACTCTATCACACATTCTAATCTCACCTTTCATTCCAAACTTTCATTCAGACACTGAATTTGCGTAAAACGAATCGCCGCTTGTCCGCCGTTATCCTGTTTTCGTAATTCGTAGCGAAGTCTTTCTTTGTTCTACAATATTCGTTGTAAATTGGCCTTTACGTGATCAGTCTAATGGTTAGATTTTCTTTAATTTGGACCCACATTGTGTTTTTCCGCTGAAATAAAATCTTCACCTCAATTTGGTGCATCTACCTATTATATAATACGAAACATCGACTCAATAAGTACCCCCAGCGTGTCACTGAGCTATTAGGTACTTGTAGCTCAATACGGGGTACGTGTTACACTCATCTCCTACACATAACATTCAGGGGCGTATTCATTACATAAAAGTTACATTATAATTTTACAAACAGATAAGATATTCTTTCATTCGTAGTTGTTAGTAAAATATTGATAGTATCACCTACCTTTGTCCTTCTGAAATGTTACATAGAAAACACACACAATAACACAAAGAGAATTCAATAAATTTACAATTCAAAGTACCACGAATGAAAGTTTACGAGCTGTGGAAAAATTAATTAAGATGTTATTTGTCTTTTGTACTACAATGTTAATAAAAGACAAAATTAAGGTGGATTGAGTTTATAATCGTAAATAATTAGATACTTTTTACATTCGAGAATAGAATTTAAACAAATGGACATTGTCAAAATTGTTTGTCATGCGGTTAGTTCAAAATTAGATTTGGCATGCTACAAGAGCCCCATCCCGCCCTTGAAATCTCGGCCAACCTATTACGAATGCCAAGTCTTTGGGTTATCGCGAAGGTGCAAATTAAATAACATTCCAAAATGGCAAGCAACTACTGTATAATAAAATATAGGGGTGACCTCGCCTTATAAGAACCCTCACCACAAGGATTTTTAACTCAAGACATTTGAGGTTTTTTCGTGGAATGGACTTGCCGGCTTGCGCAAGTACACCTTTCCAGGTGTCATAGGTAAAGGACTAGATAATTAGTAATTTATATTTTGTTAGTTCCATCCAAAAGACTCAGTACAGACGCCCTTCGGATTCGGGAATGGATTTGGGTATATACGTCTCTATTGGGAGGGAAATAATAATAAAAGCATGCTTTATAAGGGCAAGGATAGAGTCAGGTATGTTAGCATATAAATTTGTATAATGCAGTGCTATAATCATATGAATAAATATTATAAGATGATGACACTATCCACTTTTGTAAATTGATGAGTAAATCTTCGCATTGGCTGAAGATTCACAACAAAGAAATGGTAAATATAATTTGTCTCAATCCGCCTTAACCTAGTAGTAGTGTTAATACAAGTTATTAAAGTTAAAATAATAAAATAAAATAAAATTTCTCATCCTTAATCCGGTCCTGTTCTCGTTGCACTGAAGCTAAATCTAATATTAATATAATTAGGTCGGTTACTGCTTCCACAATATTCTAAATAAGAATATTTCACTCCAAAGCTAAATTAAACTATTTGGAAGGTGAAAGAAAATAATTAATTTCATAAATAAAACACACGTTAGTATTAAAACAAAGCCCCTTCCAAAATAATGCCATATCTTATCAACGAATAAACCGCCCGAATCGCTGATAGGATATTCACTGTCCCCTGAAATATCTTCCAAGCCATCACATCTCGATTCTGGATACCTGAATCCTGATAAAAAAATATCAACAAAAACATACATCACCCATTTCACACACACACACACACATCTTATCCTCAATACCTGAAATAATGAATAAAAGGAATGTCTATGATTTCATCTCTTCTTCAGTAGATTCTGAAAGAAATATGTTAAGTGGGAATCATCTCTCTATAAAGGGAACAAGTATACCTAACCTTTGCCCTATAATATATAGCTACTTACTACTTATGATATTGCTATAAAGATGGGCCTCCATCACATCGTGTATGACAGAGAAATATTTCGTAATTTTGATTGAATGGAGCGACCGAGTCAGAGCCTCTATGGATGAGGATGGTCATTGGTAAACTGGAGGAGTCGGAGTCCTGACCCTTAATCACGAGGAGGAGTCACTCAATAATATGTATCACTAAAGGAATGATGGTAAGAAATTTAAAATAGTCGATGGTGTGCAACATTTCATCGACTTTTTTCTACTTCCCTACGTATATAAATAGCACACAATAATTGTTTTATAGTAGAGAAGCTGTAGTAGTTATAGTTGCGTACACTATATTGATAAAGATCTCACTAACATTCATCCCTATCTTCTTGTAATACTGAATGTTTCTACACAATAAGGCATGGATTGGTATCAGTTTTATAGTTATGCTAATACCAGAGTTACGTACTATTATTGTGTTTACTTATTCTAAGGAGTGTATCCACTCGACACGCTGTTCAGTGCGACATTACAATATCCTGTACCCTTTATTATAATCATTAAGCCCAGTGCTGTATTCTTCTGTACCGCAAAGTAAATTGCATTGTAATTTTATTGCTGCACTTTGTAATTTATTACAAAAGTGTAGTAGGCAAATAAACTAAAGTATGAAGACTATCATACTTTTATGCCACTGCATAATCTCATTGCAGGTTGAAGAATGATCTGGAATTGGAGAGTGTGAGGTGGTCGGTAGCCTGATCGGTAGCCCGATGCCGACTTAACCCACTTCACAACACAAGCTTTTCAAACTTTCTGTGATACAGTGGGTTGCAATCACATTTAGTTCAGCCGACGATAACTCATCATTAAATGTCACCCTTCTTAAATGTCTATTGAGATTACTAATTATTGTGCAACTGAAACATACAGGTAATAATAAAAATTCTAATAGCCCTACAATATTCAAATTAAAAGAAAAAGGAGTTTGTTGTTGTTTAAAATTTTAACGAAAATCTCGTGCATGAAAAGTTTCAACAATCGAATTGTTCATTTTAGTTATTCAAGAAGATTTCAGATACTGAGTTTAAAAACTTTAACTTTTCTTTCTAATACACGCAAATGGTTTTTACAAACCATCACAAGTCCGAAAATTTGTATTATCTTTTTGCTGCATCTCTCTATAATATGAACAATATTTAGTGGGTATGCTAGTAGTTGCAACACAATATCCCAATACCCTTGAAACAACTTTTTACTGTAAAGTGTAAAGGGATTGTCATAACTTTAAACCAATTTGATGATATCTTTTTTTTTTGTACGAGGGGTCGCTCCTGTGCGAATGATAATACGTAATATTAATCGGCATTCCTGCCACGTAACTATTGTAAGAGCTTTCCTTTTTGTACTCGTCCCAGTTAGGGTTTGCCCGGGTCCGAGAATTCGCCAAGGGATCATCGTGCCTTTTTGTTCAGAGTTATTATAATTCTATCTCAAGAACTTTCTCAATGTGATCGGAGATAAAAATTCAACGTTTTTCTTCTGTATTTACTTTCTTGCTCTTTTTATTCTGACGTGACCTACGCCTAAAGTTATTTATTACACAATCAACCAAAAATATTGTTGTTGTACATCTATATCTATTTTTTTCATATAAATATGAGTTTATCTAAGTAAATTAACTTTATATAATAATCCACAGTAGGTAGCCTAGAAATGGTTTTATTTTTTGGAGTAATCGAAACCGAAAATCAACCCCCGTGTATTTAGTTTGTGGGATTGAGTTAAAACTAGTAAATTAGACGTAGGGTAAAGTTGTGAAAAACTTAATTAAATAAATATGTAAAACTTAGCTATACTTTCGTCATTTCGAATTCATTGAAGATATTTGCAAAGCCCTACACATACAAGGCGTGCCGAGCTTTCGATACACCACCTATAATTATTATTGCTACAATATACTATCTGTATTCTCGATACAACGTATCGGCATGATTGAAATTCAATATGCGTACTGCGATAATTATTGAAACCAATTGATCTCTGAATAAAGTTTAACAAAAAGCTCTTAGCTTATCTGCTCTTGTTGAATTTGCATAAGTCTTTACACTCAACGCTCGTATTAAACTTTTATCCATCGCTCTCTGTGTGCTTTTATTATGGTAATTAGAAATAATTCCATTGTTTCATTCCATTGTCCGTCTAATTTTTAAAGAAAATTGTAATTATTGCGTTTGAGAAGTTTTTAAATTGACTATTCTTTGTTAATTACTCTCCTTTATTTTTATTCTACTACTGTATTTTAATAATGGAGCAACCAGTAAATATTTTTTGCATGAAAAAACACAACTTTTTCTCTACGCGAGCCCGTACCTCATTATTGAAACTTAGGCAAAATATTTTAAATGCAGTTTAAAAAAAACAGATGTGTTTAAAATGTAGCAACAAAAATTTTGTACCTAATAAAATACTTTTATCATCTAATAAATATCTAAAACGATTTACTTGGGTAATTTTAAAAAGGTATTCTGGTTGAATCATTCCCTAAGTACCACTAAATATTTTTTTAATTAAAAGAATTTATAAAATTTGAAGGTTAAAAGTAATACTTTTTTCTGAAACACGTGCAAGGAGCTTTTTACTTCTGAAATTTATTGACGATTTTCGTGAAAATTCTACCCAAAATTACCCCACTGAAACAAATTAATAGGGAAATTTCGGTAAGGTGGGTTTGAGAATTTAAATAGGCCATTAAGAGAGTGCTTCCGATGAATCGAATTAATTTTCGTGTTTTTTTTGAAGAACAAATAAATTCCATACGAATGAACATTAAATATGCATTCGTCATTAATATAATGAAAATAGGAGAATTCTCATTGTTTTCTTTAGCAAAATCAAACAATATTGTAATACTCTGGGGCACACAGGGAGTTCACAAAGCCCAACCATTTAGAACTGTTTTCGATGTTCTTTTTCCATATTTTCCTTAACTTTCTGATGTCTTTTTCATAAGAATGACATATAGTGAAGATATTCTGGCGTCGTATACCGTATGGGATAAAAAACTACACTTTTACGGTCAACTATGGTCTGCCATTCTCAAAGCATACAGTACAAAACAAAAAAATAGGTACGTTTATTTTGTTATTTATATGTTTCGTAAAAGCTTGATAGTTTTCAATAATACAAGTAGGCACATTGAATAGATACGTGCAATACACTTATTCACAGAATGCAGCGCACGTTACATCAATTCCCTCAGGATGAAAGTAGTAGATGGGTGTGCCGATGCTTACAAATTACCTTCGAATTCGACTTTTTTGAAATGAGATCCTATTGAAGATAATAAAGACGTATATTCACGTCGTATTTCTTTTTAGTAGATGTTTAAACTTTTTGATACAGAAAGCGAGACTGCATAATATTATGTACCATCAATAAAATTGGTATATGGATGTGATCAGTATGAATGTTGAAATCTTTACTAAGATCTTCACCCTTACAGATTCGTCATAATATAAACACAGGAGCTCTTTCAGACTTTTTCTGTGCGCTGAATATACTTGATTTTTAGATATATTAGTCACAACACCGTTCTAACGTAATCACCACATAATAAAGTTCAGAATGCAATTAATAAGTCGTCCCGGTTATAATAATCATATAATGTAATGACGTGGTAAAACACAGCTTCTACTATAGGTAATATTATATGTATTGTACGCATTGAACAGAACCAATATGCTAAGAGAAATAGCGCGTAGTCATCTCACGATTTTCCATCTAATTACACATTGATATTATTGGTTTCTAAGTTTGACTGATAACTTATAATACTGGTATCGGTAACACTAAGGAACATTATTTGTTAGTTTCTAACTTCCCCTCGCGTTCGCGAATTCAGAGATATTTGTACCCGCTCCCATACCTACCTTAAACTTTTCTTTCATATTATCATCAGATCAGGTATTCACCATAACTTTCTCTTCCTAAATAACAGTCTAATTAATAGTCACAAGAAATACATACGTACATACAGTGAAAGTTCACAGATTCAGAAACCCTTCAATTAGTGAAAACTGATTGTTAATTTTGGTTTGCCCTATCACTACCAGTACAACTGTTTGATAGTTTTCGTAGTGATACATATTGTTATACCCAACTACGTTCTAATATCATAGCTATTAACATGTAGGTATTGTAGGTATATTGAATAGCACACATCAATTCTAGTCTCGTAGTATTCAGAATCTTCTTCCGCCACCAACTTTGTTTATTCCGAAACCAATCCACAGACAGAATCCAATATATTCCCCTGTCTTGAACAGGGATGTCACATAGTAGTTAAGTTATTTATTTGATTTAAAACTTTTGCGGGGAGGCAGGTAATAATAACGACGACACGCTAGATGCCTAGTTGTAATTTGTTAGACGACGTGAGGGAATCATAATGTGTCACCCCTCGTACGAATATACAGTGAAATATCGAATATCGACTTCTTGTTTCTGGAATATATGTTTGGAGTAACTTATACTGAGTTTACTGCACATATCGTTGAGCATTTGAAGTAGTGTTTGTGTTTTCTTATATAATTAATTAATTAATGTAAATTTGCCTACTGTTTTAATTTGTTTACAATGAGCGACGCAAAAAGCAAAATAAGTTGCTTGGTGTTTTTGGTTTATCATTCGTTATCATCCTCTATTTATGCTAATACAAGTGAAAATACGGCCTCCTAGACAGGAGAAAATACTGGTGTAATTTAGAGTCTGCTTTTTAGTTGCTTATTCATTACGTTTTAGTTCACGGTTCATGTGTAAAATTTGGACTTCATATTATAATTGTTCAACAGAGTTCTAATGAGAGTCAAGTCAAGTACGTACTTCACTAAAAATGAACTAAAATAAAAAAATCCAATGATTTTCTTTCATTTTC
Source organism: Ceraclea dissimilis (assembly GCA_963576895.1). Lineage (NCBI taxonomy): Eukaryota > Metazoa > Arthropoda > Insecta > Trichoptera > Leptoceridae > Ceraclea > Ceraclea dissimilis. The sequence goes on along the minus strand of OY756370.1, from coordinate 4,042,724 downwards.
CTACACGTGTTTGAGCTTATAGAGCAGAATTCCACATAATTACTAATTTAATTGCTTGAAATTTTAATTTAATAATGAGTAATTTTCTTTGTTCCAGGTAAGAGAACTTTGTAAGCTTGAACTTCAGAGAAATGTGTAAATACTTCTACATATTATTATCAATATTTCCACATGATGAAACTACGTACTTCAAAAGCAATTAACAACTTCGGTGAGTTATTCATTAATATTCATATACCCATACTTACTCGGCAAAACAACATCATCCTTATGAAATTCTGGAATGTTTTGAAGAAGAGTGAAAAATAATGACATTAATGCATTCCTAAGATATTTATTTTTATGGTTTGTCCATTGATCCTGCCACATTTATCACAGCGTGGGGTTTTCGCTATTCAGGTGTCTACACATACATGAACAGTACTAGATCACTCTTGAAAATGGACCGTCCAGAATGTTTTTGGACGGTCTCAATTTCTAATGCATCTTCTTTCACCTATACACACTTTTTTGTCCTATTATCGCACTTTCTCTTCGCGTGTTCAAACTATCTCATGTTTTGTATCGTTATATGAAGAGTAGGTATATTTTCGAAGCCGAAATTCTAACTTAGTTTAGTGATCAAGTATACATAGTATTCAATCACATTACATACCTATTGGATATATCTAAAAGCACTTCTAATTTGTATTCGTATGGATTCAATCACCCTTGATTTCCTTTTTAATTACGTCTAATACACACACCACCAATCTTCAGCACGTTCAATCTACCTACAGTACTCAGTGTGTAGTGTATTGAGATAGCTTACCTACTGAAAATCCAGCCTTGAAGATAACTAAGAATACGATTCCCATCGAATTACTTTTCAATTAGGATGATATGATACATATATTGTTGTTAACGTAAGTCATGTCCCTTTTTCCCGAATCCTAAAAAAGAGGGCCACATGCAAAACAAAATAGTAAAAGTTATACGCCATTCGAAAGAAAATGCCCCTTGAAGGATTTTAAGCAATTGTATACAACATGTATACAAATGTATACAACATCTTATAGGGCAGAAAATTTTCTTTCGACTTATATGTGATCTTTACCATTTTGTTTCATTTTTGACACCTTCTCATTTAAGAATCTAAAAAAATGATTAATAGATTATTTTCTAAATTTATTTTTTCTGACATATCATACTTTTCATGCACGACACAGAAACACTTAACAGTAAACATATCTATTGTATAGAATTTTCCTTTCGTACATACTTCTATAATTGTGTGTTCAATGTTCATTATTATTACCGATTCCCCATTATTCATCTTCCTCCTACGTAGAACATACATCCTAAGAGAGAGTTGTGTAATAATAACTATGCAAATTATATCAATACATCGCTAGACTTCCATCAACTGTGGGATCGCTTTTCACATGAGCGATAGACCTTGCTGACTTGTCAAGAATCAAAGCTTTGTTGAGCTGATGGAATATGTCAACTCTTATTCACAACTTGTTTGTAATGGAATATTATTATTCCCATATGCCTTACTTCCTTCTTCGTTTGTATAAACCTACTACGTACAGGGTCATCGAAAAAGAATGCCCCTATTTTAAAATGGAATAGCTTTGGAACCATTTACATCAAATGAATGATTCTTTCACTGTATGATAACTAATGAATGTAAATTTTGTTTGATGTATGATACAATGCGTAAGCGCATGCGCAGAATGGCAACGCTGTCGATAAAGTCAACCGACGCTTTTCATCTACCAGCGCCCTCCAATGTAATGGTGATCGTGAACAGTAATGCCCTCATTTTGAAAAGGTATAACTTGGGAACCATTCAAGTTAAATTAATAATTCTTTCTCTGTACGGTAACTAATGATTGTAATTTTTGTTTAAAGCCCTATAGAGTGGATAGCGCATGCGCAGAATAGCTGCTTAGCGGAGAAAGCCAATCGGCGTTAACTATCTACGTCTTCCAGTATTCGTTATCACCATGCAACGCAAAGCACAGTGCGTTTGGTTTTTTGCAATTTCGAACTCTTGTTTTTGTAATTTGGTCAAGAAAATGATTTTTGTGGGTTCTTAACACTAGAATTCCGGATACGTTAAAAATTCTCTACTGACGCTCGTAGTCGGCCAGTTGAATATTTTTTTCGCACGCTCCCTGTTTTTCTATTAAGTACGGTTTCAGATTAATTTGTTTCTACAACGAGCCGCTGTACACTGAAAATTGACTCTGACTTGGGTAACCAAATAACGCAAGGCTTATAGTTGCGCTATCACCATTACATTGCGAGGCGGTAGATAAAAAGGGTCTTTTGGGTTTGTCGACTGCGCATCCATTCTGCGCATGCGCTAACGCATTTTGTTATACGTCAAACAAAATTTACATTTATTAGTTATCGTACAGTGAAAGAATCACTTATTTATCGTAAATGGTTCCAAAGTTATTCCATTTTAAAGTACGGGCATTCTTTTTCGATGACCCTGTATTATTCTAACTCCTGTAATATATTCCAAGAGTTCAATATATTTGGCACGTGTTTGCTATACCTACGTAAGTAAGTACTATATCGATAATGGTTAATGCATGCGTACCTTTTTTAATAGAGATCGAACGAAAAAATTGTTAAAAGCTTCTTTGTAATTTTTTTCTGATATTGTTTTAGACAGTCTCGTGTAAGGCTACTTATAGCAAATACAAGAAGTAAAACATCAATGATAATTTAAAATTTTAGCATTTTAATAGTTTTAAAGTAGACAATAGTACCACTAGAAGGATCCGATAGTTCTCACACCATTTCTGAAAATATCGACGCTCGGTACCTCTAGCGAAGCGTCGCTGTAAACACTAAACTTGGCCGATAGCGGGGAATATGTTCCGCGATGATTGGGTTATATTTTTTAAAGCTACAGATAAAAAATATTCTAGGTACTATCTACCAAGAGTTTTTGAGAGGACCTTCGCAGTTATAACTCCACCGCAAAAATAATTTTAGTTCGCTGATTGTTTACAATTAGATAAAATTATATAAACAAGCGAGGTGGAATAGTACCTGCTACATAAGTATATCAAGAATAAAAAGTGATCTAGGCTTTTTAAAATTGAAGTAGGTATGTGTGTTCTAAAACATTTTATGCTTTTTGAGGAACATATTACGAGCTATAATTTTTTAAAATTATTATCTATCCATTTTTACGAGAGTTATCCACAGTAGGTACAGGAGTTATCGGCTAAGTTTAGTGTTTACAGCGACGCATCGCTAGAGGTACCGAGCGTCGATATTTTCAGAAATGGTGTGAGAACTATCGGATCCCCACTAGAATGGGGGAGTAGAATAGATCACGTAGGTCGGGGTACCTCGCCTAAAACAATAAATTAAGTAATATTTTAAGTTGTGCGAAATGTCATAATGGATAGGCGAAAATGTGGTGAATTTTGATTTATGTTTACTTCAATACAAATGTTCTCAGGTATATCGATTTGTCGTGTTTACTCAAAACGAAATTCCTGGGAAACTAAATTGGAAGACCAATGCACCGCTGTTAACACCATTTCTCCTTTAACGCAATAATACACTTACCTATACGTAAGTTACGGTGTCATATTAATTTCCTTTGGGAACGAAAAAGGTAGACTGCAATACTTATATGGCATAGTAAAATACTGGGTATTTTGTACCTTTCACTGGAAGCGATGTATTTTGTTAGGAATCTACCAAAATACGTGACTGTTAATACTTCATCTTGGCTACGGATGCGTTAGACATTTTCAAGAGTTTCTTGTTTTTCTTTCTCTATGAGTATATGATTATTTTTCTTCCCCGTAGGCGATATACGTTTATTTGATATAGTTCAACGCTTAGTGATTTCGTTGTATTTCTTAGTATCAATCAACTATTGGTTTGATGTATTTCTTTTGATCTATTTCACGTGCCAAAATACGATATGTTTTACTTGCGATATTATACCTACCTACTGAAAATTTGAATAGGCAATTCCCACATTTCAAAGGTTTTGTGTACTTATACCAGACGGTATGAACTTATAAAAACAAAACTAATAGGTACCTATTATACGATACAGTGTAAGAAAGGGGTTTAGACAACGTAAGAAGACGTAGCTGGATCATGTTCTCATAATTATTTTATTTGCGCACATGTGTAACATTTCGAAAAAAGAAAGAAAAAGTGTTATTATTGGAATACAATGTGGCCTTCAGTTTGAGTCTTTGTCTCTTTCACTTTTCATCTTCGTTTCGGTTTTCCAGTTCGAACTTATTCAGAATGCCCGTTTCGCCCATCACAAGTCCGCCTTTTAGCATACTACTATTGTCTTGTTTAGTAACCGTTTAGTAAAGATTTATTTATTAAATTTATTAAATAAGTACGAAATTCGTTGTTGTGGGAATCGTAGCGACAAGAAAAAAATGTACAAAGCTCGTCTCGTTCGTTATTTTTCCGTTTTTACTGAAACTGAAGCGTCATAGATGTAGATTTTATAATGGATCAGATTTATTAATCATCGACATGAGTAAGAATAGGTATTTGATATTAGTATGGTTTGTATTCAGTTGCGTTGTTATTTTCTTAACAATAATCCCAGGTGCGATTTAAGGGAATTGAGGAATTCATTTACGCTTCGAATCAGATTCCTTCGTTTTGTGGAAATGTGGCATTTATAATGCTCATACAAACAACATGCTTTATGTACTAATCTTACACACGGAGCACAATTCAAGGCTTAGGGAAAACAATTATATTTTATTCATAGACTCTACGATAAACTCGATTGCTCTCTTTCGTTTTTCGTTGTCTGTATCTATATTTTCCTCTTCAAATTGAAAAGACTTACCAATGTCCCGGCACCTTGAAATTTTGCACACGTAGTTGCTTTCGGTGACGGTTTTTTACCTGTAGTGTTTTTTTTTTTTAATTTAAGTTTGTTTCATTCTAAGATCTCTCAATATAATGTGAATTTTTTTTTATTTCACATTATTTGATAGAGTAGTGTCAGTTTATGAATAAATCTGCAACAGTTCAAATACTTGGAGTGTGTATGGAAGGTAGAGCGAATATTAGTATCGATTAACAAACATTCTTGACCCAGTTTTGAAAGGTTTGTCGGAGCGGTATTACTTTACTAATAATGCAATATGTCTGCGAAACATTTGAATAGACTGTTCGTTCAGCCATCATAATCCCACAAGAGAGCAATACTATTAGCCATTTTAACTCGAACAGCGGGTGAATTAATGGATTGAACAAAAGAGATGTACTGGCAATTTGTATTTTAGTACTTAGTATGAAAACCGCTTGGAAATAATATCACTTCTGATACGGAGCGAGTGTTTTGTATGTAGGTCATTAAGATTTTGTAATTAAGAACTTTGGGCGTTTGGTGTTTTGTGGAAATGTCGGTTATTGATATTAAAGTGGAGATTTAACAACTTGTAATGTGTTGTGTCTATTCCTAAACTATTTAGTACAATAATGTATATTAATTGGGAAATAGTCCCTTTCCTCATCTTTCGTTGTGTAGATAATTTTAATTCGTTACTATTGTTTGTTTTTCTCTTTGTCATTGATTTTTTTTATAATATTTTAGCCTTCTGTCATATATTTCAATACGTTTTTCTCCTTCTATGATGACTTTGAAGTTGTCACAGTATTCTGTTTTCCTCTTTGTCACAAATTTTTAACTGATTATATCATACGAGGGCAGGCTGAGAACTTCGCGGCCTTGAGAAAAAAATGTACTGGCCAGTTTCAATTTATTATTGATATGGATAATTTGAACCTTTACAAGGCTACTGGCAAAATTTGGCATCAATAGGACTAAGCTGGCACTCTTGGCACCATTTTTAATTCAACGTGTTTGAGATTTTTGTGAAAATGAGAAATTTTCAGTCACGATCCGCGATAAAATGTTTTATTATCACAGGCTGTATATCAAAACAAACTTTTTAAAATAAGTCAGATATATTATTGGAGTCTGCTCTATCATATGCAGTAGTTAAATTATGGGTAGCAGATTTTGAATGTGGTCAGCAAGGTTTTGAAGAAAACCCTCGCAGTGGAAGGCAACAAACTGCAGTTGTTTCGAAAAACGTCAATAAAATCATGGATGTGGTTCAGAAAGATCGCAAAATTAGTACCTGGCAGATAGCAGAGATCCTAATGGTCTTATGTTAATAAATAGATTTCATATTAACTTCAGAACAGGGCTTGTATAAGCTTTCTGTTCGCAGGGTGCCAACGCCTTTGACTCCATTTTAAGGCCGAACAAACATGTGTTCGTTTTCGATTTTCATTGGAATTTTTGGCCAGGTTTGAAGCTGATCCTGAAGATTTTTTTTTCGTCATGTCACCTTGGATGAGACCTGGATCTAACAGAGCCTAAAAATTATCAAAATAGTGGCGGCATGGTGATTTTCTGTCTTCAAAGGAATCGATGTCTCCTTTGTCAACTGGAAAAGTGATGGCATTAGTTTTTTGTGAATTTAGGGCTAGAATTACAATAGACTACTTGACTAAGGACAAAAAAAGAGGTGGGAAGTACTTGCTAATCTAATAATCCAATTGCGATAAATTACCAACGCGGAAAGACTCGGAAAATTGGCCAAAGTCGTGATCTTTCACCGCGACTCTGAGCCAGTTCACAGAAAAACAATTTTCATAGCCAAATTGCATGCCAATGGCTTCCAGTTGGTGAAACATCTGCCTTATTTACCTGAAATGGATTCGTCAGACCTTCCTCTCATACCTATGCCAAAAAAATCTCAGCATGTAAAAAAATGACTCAGTTAACGGTGTTACAGTAAACGCGGAGCAATATTTGAAGACCTTTACCATTTCTTCTATAAAACTAGGATCCCAGCTTTGAAACGTGGCTAGCAAAAGTGTATTCAACTTCGAATAGACCGTATAAAAAAATAAGAGGAAAATCCGACCATACTACAGTACATTTTTTTCTCAAGGCCGCGAAGTTCTCAGCCTACCCTCGTATCTTATCCACCAGCAAGAATTCGGTGGGAGTTTTTGATATAATTTTTTCTGACATTTGCGAAAAAATCATGTTTCTTAATAAAGTAATGCAAAATGTCAAGGGTTAAATTTATCGTTTTATAATTTAATTATAATTTTAATATGATTTCTTATTTTTTATTAAATTTATTGTTATTAATTTATCCGTTGGCTTTCTTCTCTGTTTGTTTATTTTATCTCTTGCCTTACTACATCTTTACACATATTATATTAATATCTTTGAATATATATAAGGACAGCGGGCACGAAGGGGAATACTAATCTGTATCTCACCGGCTTCTGTTTAAAGTAAATAAAAAATATGTAAAAAATCGATCGATAGATTAGTTTGCAAGTCAATCATAAAAATGGACTGATGTGGTAATCGAAAAATGGTAATATGAGAATTTACAAAGAGGTACATTTTTTCTCTGTTGATTACGTAGCAATATTAACAATTACAGAGTGGTTTTTGGCATCTTGGGGATGATATTGTAATGTAATCAAGGATTGTTATAGGATTAATACAAAATTTAAGTATTGAGGTCATTGAATTGCTTATTATAACCTAGCTGAATATTTTTCTATTTTTTATATACATAATTAGATAAAATCTGTCACTCTTATTGTCAAACATGTAATTTGTATACCTACCTGATGATTAGATTACCTATGAGTAGAAATACTCCTCGCCGCTGGAAGGTAATAAACGTTCAGTACCTGTAGTATGTTCTTAGAAAGTCTTTTGTTATTCTGTGGCATTTCCCCGTGTCTGTATGTAAGCTCTGTCTAAGGTGTAAGCTCTTTGTCTACCTCTATACAATGTACAATGTACACATACTTTACTAACAAACAGACATTGGAACCTCTATTAAGTCAGAAGCATCAGCTGTTTCAGAAAACCATCGAACAACCATCAGACTCAATCGCCCAATCTGAATATAAATCATACAACACGGAATTGCGTAATACGATACGGACATTGAAAAACCAATGGTGGACAAATAAGGCAAACGAAATCCAACACCATGCTGATCGACACGATCAAAGAAACTTCTACCAAGCAATCAAGTCAGTTTATGGTCCCAGTAAGAAAAAGAACAGCCCTATCTTAGACAGCGAAGGAAATCTTCTGAAGGACGAAAGTGGCGTGAGGGAAAGATGGAAACAACACTACTCAAATATACTGAATTGTCACACCCATGTCGACTCGGAGACTGTGCAAATAATTCCCCAGTACCCAATCATGACACACCTAGACAAGCCCATCGAAAGAACCGAAGTTATAACTGCCATAAAGAACCTTAAGAACGGTAAAGCCGCTGGTGGTGACGAAATCCCCGCCGAGATCCTAAAAGCGCTAGCAGAAGACATCGTGGACAGTCTCCTTCATTGCTTCAACGTCATTTGGGAAACCCGCACAGTTCCTCAGGACTTCCGAGATGCTATAATTGTCAACCTGTATAAAAATAAGGGTAGTTCTTCAGACTGTAATAACTACAGAGGCATATCTCTCTTGTCGGTCGCGGGAAAGGTCTTGGCGAGGATCATGGCGAACAGACTTGTACCGGCTATCGAACCCCTCTTACCAGAATCACAATGCGGGTTCCGACCTGGCCGTGGCACGGTGGACCAAATCTTTTCTCTAAGACAGCTACAAGAAAAGACGGTTGAACAACAGACATCCATGTTCGTGGCATTCATCGACCTCGCCAAGGCCTTCGACACTGTCAACAGGGACCTACTTTGGATCGTGATGAGCCGACTGGGAGTGCCTCCTGTCTTTCTGGAAGTATGCAAGAGTCTTCACACTAACAACACAGCAAAAGTATTATACAGTGGGTCGCTGACGGACTCCTTCACCACAAATACCGGCGTCCGCCAGGGGTGCGTGCTGGCTCCCATACTCTTTAATTTGTTCACTACGGCACTCGCGATCGTTGTTGATATGAGACTGACATCAAGGGGAATTCCAGTGAGGTGCAGATTTGATGGTGGACTGTTCAATCTGAGCCGATTCCGTGCTAAGGCTAAAACAGAAACAAAATATGTCACGGACTTACAATATGCCGATGATTGCGCGCTGATCTCCCACACTGCTGAGGACCTACAGACCATGCTGGACACTTACTCATGGGCTTATAATGTCCTTGGTCTGAAACTGAATACGTCCAAGACGAAAATATTAACTACTCCAGATATACAAAATATACAAATATTATCTGATGGCCAAACACTGGAAAAAGTGGATCATTTCAATTATCTGGGAAGCATTGTGAACAGCCGATCAAATATTGATGACGAAATCCAGAACAGACTAAACGCAGCCTCTCGCGCATTCTGGAAGTTACGGGATCGAGTGTTCGGAAACCACGACCTGTCACTAAAAACCAAAACAGCAGTGTACCGCGCAGTCGTGATGCCTACCCTTCTATATGGATGTGAAGCCTGGGTTCCTTATAGACGCCACATCAGGTCTCTGGCAAAGTTACAGCAACGCCACCTGAGGCAAATCATGAAAGTAAGGTGGTACCACAAAATAAGTAACAAAGAAATCCTAGATAGAGCGAGCTGCCAGAGCATCGAGGTGTTGTTGGCCCGTGCTCACCTTCGCTGGTCGGGTCATGTCGTCCGTATGTCGGATAATAGACTTCCAAAGAAGCTCATGTACTCCGAGTTGGCTGAAGGTAGAAGAAAACATGGCGGGCAACGGAAAAGATACAAGGACGTTCTGCACAGCACGCTGAAGGACACAAACTGCCAAAATGACTGGGAAAGCTTGGCGGGTGATCGGAAAAATTGGCGGAAGACCATAAATAACTACAGCGGCCCGCAGAATAGAACCACCCGCAGACCCATCACAAATGTAGAGCAGCCCTGTCCAAAGTGCGACAAAGTGTGCTTGTCCAGAATCGGCCTCCACAGTCACCTTCGATGGCATCACCGGCAGGAACAACTACGTAGCAACGATTCTTCGGATGCTTCATAAATATGCTCGGCAACGGGCTCTAGGCATTATTATTACTTTACTAACAATATAATACCAAAGGGTGGAGTGTTTGGAGATGTGTTGCTTGTTTCTGCTTCAGATTCCCTCCACTGGCACTGTAGACATTTGGAAATTAGTTAATTTAGCAGTTGGGACAGACGGGTGGAGATACGTGTTATGATTTACAAATAAGAAACTGTGAACATTCAGCTTAACACTAAGCCGGCGGGTCATAGTGATGAAGACATTATTAATAATTTCCTTCCTTCCCTCGGACGTACATTTCATTTATTTGATTGTTGATGAAGTTTGCGAGGAATTCTTATTATGTTGGATTCTTACAGGTAAGTTTTATCCTACTAGGCATATTTATTTTCATCTTTGAGGTGATCTGGAGCTATTTTAGTAGGGTGAATTGTATTCTATACTTTGAAGTCATCAACAATAAAATTAAATTCCGGATTTTTGCTGCCACATATTTAATCATAGTTTCTTCAAGTTTGTTTACTTCGTATACATTTAACAAATTTTCTATTATTTTTGTGCAATACGTCACGTTTTTCTAGTTCTTGTACTATTGGTAATGATTTTAGATTATAGAGTATTAAATCTACGTGTTATGAATTTGTATGCTATCTTGGGTGCAAAAATACTATTCTAGACTACCCACTCGTCTTTCTTCTCTCCCGTTCATGCAGTTTTTTCTCAATAAGTATGTGCATTTTTCAGAATCTATTCGCAATGATTGATACATTTGCGATACTCTGATGGCCGCTCATATTATTTAACCCCATATTTCTGCTTCCAGACACCATCTGTCGCTGACGATGTAACAATTCTGCTTTTCATGATATAGGCTTTTAGCTTAGTGTAATGCGTACAGAAAAGTATTTGGGTTTGTAATTATAGAACACAGTATCCTTCAAGTATATTTGGAATTGTTGATTATTCGTCATAATATTATACCACATAACAACACTGGTAAGTTTGATGGAAATATCTACCTTTTCGTATAATGGATTCCAGGTAGATTAGTGAACAAATTATGAAATTCGGGTAAAGCCTTACCTGTTACATACTTTAATGGGGTTAGTTTTCACTTCTACAACCCCCCTATCCGGAATAATTTTAACATGTCTTATCTACCCTCTTGTATACGTAAAATTACCTTCCCTTGTTTCGATACTTGTATAATAAAATCCACGCGGTGTACCCTTACCGTTTTGTTAATAAAGAAATTTGGCGGTTATTGGAAATACAAATTTTTTAAAATTTAATAACATCGACCTACGTATCCGCTTTGTTTACGAAAGTTGAATTCATCAACGGAAAATTAAATCATACTGTTGATGGAAAATTTATCATAAATAATGTAAACATTAATCTTATTTTGAGACTAACGTACTTACTACATTCTTCTTTTTCTTCCCTATTTTTACATTTCATCCTTCCTTCAAAAGACTTAAGGAGATCGTGAGAATTCGTCACTTAGTTTTGTACCGTGCGTATGTAAAAATGTAGATATAAAATTTTTGGTCAGCCAACAATTAGAGGATTACCAGAAGTATTGACCCATTGATAACCTACTCGACTATCACAATACAAACTTTTATTGATTACCGTGAAATTTGGTATTGGGTTTATTTCAGTAAACATTTTAATTGAAGGAAGTATTGGACATCCGAACTGTTGCCACCTTATCCAAATGTTCCCTGCGGTACTTAAGAGTTATTTAACATTCAATGTTCATTCGAGGGGGCGCTGCCAGACGCATGTAAATTTTATATTAACAACATAGTGATGATATTGGGAATTGGAATAATTTATATTGCCTGAAATTTTGAAAGCTTTTCTTCATTTCATTGTCAGTCAGCAGGTAAGTAAATAGGGAGGTACTATCAGTAGATATACATGTGAAATGTTTTATCGTTTACGAAAACACTAATGATTTATAAGTAGGTGTCTGTGTAAATAAACTCGAGTGATAAATAGCTTAGCGAAATACCAATAATACTTTACCTTTTATTTAATTAAACAAACGACGTTGTACAAGCGTCAGTTTGTTAATAAAGTTGAATCGCTTATTTTCATTATCTTATCTTTTTAGGATACGTCAGGTAGAACTAATTCCTTCTGTGCAAGAATGTTTATTTAAAAGAAACTTAGCGGGCGCTTTGCAAAACGAACGAGGAGAGATATTATTATTTAAATTTATTACGTTTTGTAATTGTAAATTCAACGCGCATTTCCTGGTAAGGATCACCTACCAATCCCCGTATAAAAACGCCGAGGCTAAACTTTTCCCTTGTTCCCTAGAACGTGATGAAATTTTGATTTAGTGTTTTCAGTTTACATAGCTTGATACATCTGCATACCAATATCTATTATCTTCTACATACATAATTTTATACCCACATTCGTGAAACCTACATATATGGGACAGAATCTTATAAAAATTACTATCTTCTTGGAGTTACCCTTACAAGCTTTTGCCTTTGTTGCTAAATAGCTACATAGGGTTATTTAATGAAAACGTCCTATATAAATAATAAATCTCTTTTTTGCCCTAATCCGTTTTGCAGAAACGCAAATGTGCACAATATTGGAGCACATCCTTTGTAATTGGTCAAAAAGGGTGTTGTTTTTGTTGAATCTGGATTCCAATTTTTTTAAAACATGGCAAAGTTTAAATAGAACTTAGTAATAGACCTTACTAAATATTAATTTAATTATTGCCTTTAATTTTAAGTATTGCTTTTGAAACCTAATGTTAAAGTTGTCAAGTGAAAACAGCGTTCCTTTAATGTACAAATTAATTGTTATTACAAATTCATTTCGTTTCGTGTAGAAAATTACGACAAAATTATACCAAAGTAGAGAAATGTGAAAGTCGTGGATGTATTTTTGAAAAGTTTATTTTGTACTTTGAATGTTAGTTTTGTATTTCAAAATTACTCAATTCGCAACCGTTAATATTAGTTATACGTTACAGGTATAATGGGACTTTTTAAACGCTTTCAATCGATGTTCTAACTACAGCTTTGCGTGTTTCTGTTGTTGTTTTACAACGACTAAGTTTTTAAACTCGTTGAGTGTATCCGGAAGAAAATATCCGCGTTTGTAAATAAATGAACGGATGTTTGTAACAAGGTTGTTATAAAATCTTGTAATCCTTTAGTTTTGTATATATTAAAATATAACTTTTTAACTTCACTTTGTAGTAGGCATGTACGTATTGTAGATTTGTTTGTAAATTAATGTTACACACAGTTTAAGATGTTCAACCGGTAATCAGTTTAAGATATGTCAATTCGCAGTTACACATATTATATAAAACCATTAAATAGAAATTAAATTAGGTACAGTAGTCTCTATAAATATGTTGTATCCCATTTTATTAAACTATATTTTAAGTTAGATGCAACCACTATTGCATATTATACTCGTACATGTTGTTTTATAATTAAAGTCTTTTTTATCTTTTATTAATCGTATGAGGTATTAGATTTTTTTAATAGTCTGGGTCCTAACCAGGATTCTACTATGTCGTTACTTAAAAATATGTAGACTACGAGTTCTCCCTTGAAAAACTGATTCCTGTGGTTTTAGTGCCTGTGCAACCTTACTAAAATATTATGATGATAATTCCTCATGTTTATATTCAAAGTTCTCTCATTCGTCTTTTATTATGGAAGTATGTAAGTCAGTAAGCCTATTACGCAAGTAGTCATGTATGTTGGCTTCCATGTAGCGTCAGAATGTACTAGTATTTGAATATTTTGTAGGTATTTGGGAGTGAAAGTATGTGCATGGATAATATAAGTGAACATTTAAGTTTAATATTTGAAGAACAAAACACATTGAACGCAAGAATTTTGCAGATTTTCACACTAACGGCCAAACTTTTCAAATCGGTTTTCAGACCCCCCATTTTCTTTTTGCGGTAGTGTATCGTTTTTATGGCCTCGTCTGAAATATGCGCAAGGCGATTATTTTGCCTCGCGCCTACTATTAGCTACTATGGGTGTTGTAATAAAATTTGAGAAACACATAATTTCGCTTTCCGGCGTTTCTTAAACATTCCTTGTTCTGGAATATAAATTCAAAATGACGTATACACTTTTTCTAAAAAAACGACTGACCCCTTAGAATCTCCAATACTATGTATCTTTGTAAACAGAATTGACCAATTTTATTATCGAATAGGTCGGCCTAATTAAATAAGGATTTAATGTTTTAATATGTGCTGCGAAATGAGCGGGGAGTATTCGGTCAAGAGGACATTTATATTCAATTATTACAGTACATGTGTTTAATTCAAAATGCAGGTGTTAATCAGGTGAGTCAAAAATTGATTGCTTAAATTAATATACATGTCGGTACAGTAAAGAAAAACTATTCAGTGGAGTGCTATTTATAAGGCAAATCGTTATTGTTTTGTTAAATTGAGGTGCCAACGTGTTTGAGACTGTTAGACAGGCAGATGGTACGAGCTTAAAGCTCCCAAATTAATGGTCGACGTTAGCCTGTTTTATACTCGCATTCTTATCATATTTCTGTGGTGAATAATCTTACCCTCAAAAGGCTTCTCGTTTTTTCTTTCGCAACTTATTTACTTTCATAATATACATTTACGTAATTCGCCATATCTCTTTCCTTTCCTATATTATATTTATCTTCTTATAATCCAAGTGTTTTTTCTCTTCGTATTAGTATTGTCATGGTTAAAGTATTCCATTTATCTCGATTTTATTTATATTCGTGAAATTATATTACGGAGGAACACAGGCTCTCTAGTAGGTATGGAGGCTGTATGAATATTTTATCGCTTTTTCATCATATCTCCTACTTCTTACATGGAGTAATAATCTTGCGTATTATGTTTATGGGAGTATTTTTGTATCCTTACATTTTCATATTAAGTAGATACGTATAATGTCTCTATAGGTTCCAGAACCGGACTATTTTAATGAACTGAGTTTTTGATTGGATGTGTTCGCCGGTTCGGAACCGTATCTATATGCTGTTTTTTCGGTTCATTGGTAGTTTATTCGCAGCAGCCACCAATAACAACTCGGTGAAATCATAGGTTTGTACATAAAAATACCTTCAAAAGAGTAAAAAGGAACTCTACTTAAAGAAACTATTTGCCCACTAGGTTTCTCCTAAAACATTGTAGGTATCCTTTATATGAATTCCGTAGTAACAGTTGAAACAAGAATTGGAAACAGTACCTACTACTTAAATTTAATATAGAATACCAGAAATTTATTATATTTTCGAACACATGACTACCAAATCTAATTTCAACTTTAAATATCTAACAAATGAGAATCTAAAAAACCTACTATTACTTACGTATGTTTTTGAGAGCCGGTTCTTGTAGAATCGAAAGAACCGGATAGAAATGGTTTAAATAGTATATCCCAACTCAAACACATCATTAGGATGTTATTTTCCGCTGGGAAATTGTTTAGAGCTTCGCATGAATTAATTAGTATGTGTGTTACATGAAACCAGTTTTGACTGAATCCTTTGAAGTCGTAATCCCAAGAGGTCCTGATTTCTCATATCAGACACGCTGCCCGCTTTGTTAGAATTTTCGGAATCATGAATTGAAAAGTGCGGGTTTGTTTCATGAACTACTTATTAGATTGGAGATTTCATGTGGAAATTTTGGTGAGTCGATCTTCGGTCACAACACTCCAAATACGTAGTCAATAATTGTAGTGCGGTTCATCCCTATTATTATTTTTCATTACATTTATACAAAGGACATAAATAAACAAATAATTTCTATTGATAAAACATCTATCGTTCTTATCTTAAGAAAAAATAAACGATATTAAAAAAAACATTCTTCTCCGATAAAAAATCAAGGAAGGATACATTCTTTTCATACTATAGATTTGTCGATACACCAATTTCACAAGTGACTACTTTACGACACCCATTTGATTTCTTACAAAGGATTGGATGACTTTATCTGTCATCTTTATGTTTTTCACCGAGCGCCTTGTTATATCATGTCGTAGATAGTTGCCATAACAAAAAATGAGGACGTGAAACGGGGAAAAACCATTACTGGGGAAATGTGTTACTCGTGTGAAATTTTCCCTTCAATAGGCGTTACAAGTTTTGCGGTATAACAATGTTTGAGGGATACTTTGCGGTATACTTTTTGTACGGATTTATAATGCACACAATCTTGTGACAATAATATAAAAAGGTCCAAGTTTTTGTCCGCTCCGAGTTTGCAAGATTGTGTCGAGTTATATTTTCCTATTAGTAGCTTCTACTTTGTGACGTTATATTATTTGTTTTACTTATATCTTTGCAAACAAGGAAAATCCTTGATAACAACTTTATACTTAACCTTTTTTCCCTTCAGGCTTAGTCCTTTTACTATTTTTTCCCTTTTATATGCAACAAATTTTATAATACCTACAAATATTTAATTCGAGTACGTACTTACTTTTTTACTGTCTTCGGTATGAAAAACTTTTTTTAAATATGCTTTCCTTGAAACTTAGGTACTTCAGTTTGTTTACATCTTACGTTTTTACTGTTCTCTTGGTAGAAGGTAAGGTTGGTTAGTTGGCTGCGGATCGAATCTCAATATTGATTACTGTGGACTTCTGTTGATACTTTAAAATACCGGGAATAGAAAAATAAGTTTGTGACCTATTAATGTTTTGGAACTTGGAAGAATGGTCAATAGTCAATAGAGTTATAATATTAAAGATGATTTATCAAAATTGGATTCGAAAGCTTACCCGAAGCTTTTCTTTTAAAAACAGATTTAAAAACTTTTTAAAGATGTTTCATGTGGGAAACGTCATTTTGTCTTTCGAATAGTTGGGCCATACACCTTCTATGGAAAGCTTTAATAGGATAAGTTTCTGACATGAATTGAGCCGCAGTTGCAGTTTGAACTTATCGGATCTTTTCAATCTCTTTACACCGAGGCTTAGAAGTAAATTTAGCGTATCAGCACTCGCTTCTTTTTCAGAATTGGCGGCACGACCTTCGGCTATCGGCATTCATATGCAAATATACTCGAAGTTTTCAGCCTTGTTGGCAGTAAATCGAATGTTGTATCATATGAGAAGATTTCGTTTTACTGAATTCTTACTATCCGTTTGCTTGTACGATTTCTTAAATTTTATTTACACGACTTCGAAGGCTGTTTCTTTTCAACATCTCTCCGTTGCAATGTATGAATAGCTTAGTATCTACTATTTTTTGGGAGACTGCAAAAGTTTCAAGCGCAATTAGGAAATTGGTCATAGTTGGTAAATTGAGGCGTCAATATTAAGTTGATTATCCTTGAAAAGGCTAGTTTTTCTGAAATATAATACTTTACTACAATCAATAGTTTTGTATAAAATAACTCTTTCAGTTTATGTGTATTATTTATTAATAAAGTGATGTTGTTTGAAAGTGCTTTCACACCATTTATTAATTATTACGAAAGTGATTATTCTTATTTAAACACTTAACAATAATTGATTACAAAATAATTATTACACTTCATCTTAGTACCATTTACGTCCAAGTTGAATCGACAATAATTAATATAGGAATTGTAATATTCCATTCACACAGAGTTCCAAAGTTTTAACAAACGAACAATCCTTGAGAAAGCCCTGTCTTCGTTCACTTTAATGAATTAGTTAATTATTATCTAAAGGAAGTTTAGAAGATACAAAACATGAATTATCATTCTACCAAAACAGTATCCGTAATCAGTTCGTATTAAGAGTATGCATACCGACATTTCAAAAATTTCTAAAAACGGGAGACCTTCTATCTCGACAACCGTTACTAAATATTCCTTGGATCAAATTAGGGTAGATGCATTGAACCTTTATCTAAGGAATAACCGTAAAATATTTTTTTTATCTTGTATAGATTTCTCATTTTTTTTTATTAAAAACACCTCTGATCTTTTTTCCGAAAGACGGATACTCGTTTCACGAAAGTCGCGGAGTAAAATTTTTTTTTCGTACTGATAATATGCATTAAAATCTAGGGAACAACCGTAAAAGTTTTTTGATAGACGCAAAATTAACCCCAAAAAATGGAAAAAAACGCTATTTTTACCATTTTATCGTGCGATCGTCACGCGATTTTGTACCTTAATGCCGTGGGAAAAGACTGTGACGTCATTCCTGGTGCCATGCCCTTAAGTTTTCAGTCGCTAATTTATTTCGTTTTTTTCATTAAGGAACTCAATTCGTTGTTCATTCAGCATTCTGGTCCGCGTTCTTCAGCATTCATGATCAAAGTTTTAAGGGTACCATGAAAGTATAATGTGTAATTGAAACTCTAATGCTGGATTTCACCAGCTTTTTAGATGAGAAATAGAGGAGATAGGACTCACTTATCATTAATGTTCATACAACATTTGTGCTAGGTGTCTCATATCTCCGCTATTCCTCACCTTAAAAGTAGTTGAAATCCTGCGTAAGTTATCGTGAATTTTTCATCAACCGTTAACTAACGCATTCACACAACATCCCTTTAAGGCAAGCATAGAGGATCGAACACCACAATTATCTACGTGTCTGATTTTTACATAGATCGCTCGCTTTAAAAACATTCCTGCACTTTTTCATAAATACATCATGGTATGAAATGGATGGATAATAATATGCCCTATGTATTTTCTCAGGGTGATGTTGTTGGTCGAGTTTGCTGTGATATATGAAGTAAAGATCCTGCTATTAGTCACCTGATTAGTTAAAATGTTTTCAGCCCTCATCAATTGAGGGTAATAGGAGTCTTAATGGGTACATCACTGAATGCGTAATTAATATAGACTTGTAACAACAATGTTTGATAACGAAGATAATATTATTTATTGTTAATAAAATTATGTTTGTTTAAGTTAATTATTAATTTAATTAATGAAACACAACATGAACTAATAAATTAATACGTCTGGTTGTTTTAATTGTTAATTACAATAATTAAATATAACAGTTTTAATGCGGTATGGTATAAGCAATTAGCAGACGACGTAATGAACATATCAAATGTCTTGTCCTAGGTACCTTTCTCCTACACAATGTCTCTCATGATGATGAGAAAATTAGAGCCCCTGAATCGTATGGATTTCTTCATATGTCATTATTTCCATGGATATTGTGATTAAAATGAAAGTAAACAAGTTGAGATGTTTGATGTAGAATGTATAAATGATGAAAGGATAACAAAAAAAATATACCTGGGAAAAATAAGAGGTGTAAGAAAGCGCGGCCCTCCAAGAACCACACGGCTTGATCATGCAGCCAGATTCTCAATGACGGACGTATTCTGAGTAAAATCAATCGTAAGTGTGTATGTCAAATTGTATGAATGTGACGGAAGCACTAAGTGTGTGTGTAAGGATAGGAAAGTCCGGCGATCTGTTTTCTCTTCCTACCCCGCAGGGGACGTAGCGTGAGGGTATAGAATGGAATATAGTTGAATAGAATATTATTTCCACTTTTTTAATCCTCTTTATCCTTCAAGCTAGTTGAATGGCGTTATAAATGATTTTCGAACTGTAGAATTATTTTCCACTCTTTTTTGATACTTCCTCTAGTGTCCTGTAAAAGTCAAATGTTCTAAAACTCCTTGAGCAGTGAGGAATGCAACCCATTCTGAAATGTTGAGAGAGTGTTCCGTGTGTTTTTGTATACCTACATATATGTTGCATTCTCTGATTGTCCCAATTTTGGGAATAGTCATACTTAGTGTTTATTAATTGTACAATGTACATGGAGATTGATATATTATTTTCATTAAGTAATTCATAATTACATACCTCCCGATGTAATTAGTGTTCAAGTACTTTATGTATAAAAAATACCTAGTATATTTCATATCTGGTGTATGGTATATTTTATTATACCATACACGACGCCCGCTGAGAGGGATGTTAAAATTTTAATTATATATACTTAATCATGTCAAAAAATATTATTAAATAACATATCTGTTGCGCTAGGGAACCACGCAATAAGTCTAAAAATAGTACGTAATATTTTTAAGAAACATGTGATAAGTCCAAAAATTATGTTATTTATTTGAAGCATTGTAATGTTAAACAAGATTTTAAGAACGTACGGGGTAATGAGATATTTTGTACCTAATTTTATTTTTCATTTAAATTACACAATAATGAATCTATGTCATGTAGTCCATCCAGTAGATTATGCCCTCACTCTGTGTAATATATCCATGGATAGTTTATTTAGCAGAGCTGGGCAGAAAAGCGTTAATCCGTTAATCGTTAATTAACGAAGTTAACATTTTGGTTAACGATTTAACGCTTTTCTCATCTCCAAAATTTGTTAACGGATTATTTAACTTCCGTCACATTTTACTTCCGTTAATTAGGTCCGTTAATATTTGATTATTTGCATAGACATCATCCACTGGCTGCGCTGGCATTAGATAATCCAAGGGTTGTATGGAGTTATGTGCGTGGTGTCGTATATGAGTTGGGCGTTGGAAAAGAAATTCAGATAGAAAGGAAATTTGTTGTAAAAAAATTCAGCTGCGGCGCCTTTCAAAATGTGAAGCTAGCGACGTCAATGGGCGAGTGTAATAAAAAATGTACCTAGGTGTTTGTAAAATATCTATAAAACATTTAATTCTTATTCGATAATGAGACTCGCCACCCATTCTGTATGTTTTATTTGTTGTAGGCTCATTGTATGTATTTGTGTACCCACTTTGTTGGGATACATCACCATAGTGTGGTAGTAGTAGTACTTATGTAGTTTTATTTCATGCCATTTTTAAATTTTTTAGATTAACGTTTTAACGGATTAACGTTAACTTCAGTTTCATTTTTCAAAATGTAACGCTTTAACGATTAACGAAGTTAACTTTTTAGTTAACGGATTATCGATTAACGAAGTTAACTTTTTGATTAACGGTGCCCACCTCTGTTATTTAGTAACAACAAACGGACTGCAGAATATAGCCATACTGCCAGTGTTATTCTCAAAATGTTAGAAACACATTATACCTACCTTATAATTACAAATTAAACGGTTAAATACTTTTCAATCCATAGTTTTTTATCTAGAAAATCTAGTGCTAAGCAAAGCAGACGTTGAAATTTGAGATTCAGATAATTTTTATTGTATTTTTATTTTATATTATAAGATTATGTGACACCCACAAAATAATCAACTAAACATGAATACATTATCATACAAAAAACATCTCATGTCGACTCTACAATTAAGGGCGCCCGCAGCATACACCAACAACAAAAAGGCTGTCAAAAAGAAATAGTAATAATAAACTGACTAAAGCCAATCCGTGCTCGCAAAAATATCACCAAACGATGAAGTCATTGTATAATTGATTTAAAGAGAATATTTTCATATTTGGATTTCCAAGAAAATAGTGTTTAGAAGAAGGGATATTTTAGGACTTATCACATGTTTCCCATAGACAACTCATATTATTTTTATAATATGATTAAGTATCTTGTAACGTGTGTTCTGTCAGTGGTGTGTGGAACTCGTCGTGGTCAAATAGATATACGAGTATTATAAAGTTGTAATGAAAATGAAACATACATTCTTCTTGCTATAATATGATGTATAACGTACTATACTTTATTAATTGTATTAATCATTTTGTAAATTAATTTAGGTTGGAAATGATATTATATAACTTAAAAACTATAAATAAAGTTATTGAGCTGTCCTTCTATGTTTACAAAAATACTACACGGTGTTATTATGCAGATCGGTCCATAACTCTAGCAAATAAATTTGGTGTAGCTTTTTCTCTGATCCATCCTTTGCTGTTATTTATTTCTGCCTTGAATTTTTGAAATTCGGAAAATCAATACAGCCCCAAAGGTTTGCCACCATATCTTTTTTCAGGGTGAATTGCTCGACTCGATCCATTCTATTAAATTAGAGATGCTTTTTTATCAACTTACTTATTTTAAAAAACAAATTGATGGTACCACAGTTACTAGTTAGTTAAGGTTTTTAAAGAAAGGAAACTAATGCTGGACTTTACCGAATTCTTAGGTGAGGAATACACACTTCGTACATCCGTCACATTCATGCAATTTGTCATACACACTCTACGATTACTTTTATTCAGAACACGTCCGTCCTAGAGAATCTGATCAAGCCAAGTGGTTCTTGGCCACATTTTCTCACCCCTTTTTTTCTACCAGGTATATTTTCTTTGTTATTCCTTCATCGTTTATTCTCTCTACGCGTCCCAACCATCTCAACTTGTTCACTTCCATTTTAGTCACAACTCCCGTTTTACATTCTGAATATCTTTATACAAGTGAGCCCTGTGAGTATGTACAGATGTACACTCCGATTTTCATATTTCAGTGAGTTATATTACCACCGTTATGTACCACACTTCATAGGAAATGTATTAATATGGTTAGATGAATTGAAGACTTCTCTAGGAGTAGTTAGTTAAGTAATGATTGTCAGTTAATTAATTCAATATATAGTAGGAACCTACCTGTATTATGTTAATTAAAATTAATTGGTATAGAAGTTGATTGATAATGCTCCTATAAGTTTCAGGCTCGGATACAATTCCTTCCCCGGCATTTCGGTATTGAATTGTATTACATAATTTAATAGCATAATAATCCTTTCCTATGTAATTATATTACTAAAACATTTGAGTGAGAATTACATTAAGTAATTTCACGATGTTAATCAATTATTTCTGTTCAGCGTATAATTAAGGAGTTAATTTTATTCACGTACGTCTGTAAGCGAATATAATAGTACCTGGTATAGAGTGTTGCTATTACGAATTATATTCTGAAAACACGCCGCATGATTTGCCTACCTACATAAATTGTGATGTGATAATGGTTGTAAGTTGTAAGATATAACTTTTTTGCAATAAGCCCGTTCTTTGGTCGACACGATTGTTCTGTACTTTTTTTTTCACATGAACCCGTGGATTTTTATGAACAATAAAGTTGTTGTATTATTTTATATATATTACTTTTTGACAATTTTTTCCAACTAAAGCCTAATTAGTTTTTAATTAATTGATTAGTTAATTAGCCAAATGTAATCCTATCCAACTATTGTACAGAAATAGATTTTACACAAATCTACTAAGAATTCTTTCTTTTTTCTTTCGGCCACCCACATGATTCGCTTCTATGCTTTCTCTAGAAATTGAATTTTGTTGTAAGCGATTTTTGTGATTTGAGCTTGTACAAGGTCAAATGCTTTCCTGCACACTTCGCACAGTGAGATTAAAAGCTTTTGTCTTGAGGTGAAGAATAATCCTTGCATGTTGCTTTTGTTGTGTGCATTGTTTAATTGTGATAGATAACAAGCAGGTGTGCCATTTCTTAGAGTAAATCAGAAAGATAGTTAAAAATTGGTTTAAAAAAATGTAGAAGACATTGATTGATACACGCAAAGTTAAAGTATGGAGTTTACAAAAACAGTAAAACATCGTTGAGACATAATACATGTCGTAATTATTGCAGCATGTATAATGTGTGTACAAACCTAATGAACATTTAGCGTGCTTTGATACATTTAATAATTACTCGCATTACCTGCTGTCGGTAGATGTTGCTATCTCTACCTTTATAATTCATACCAGTAATGGATCCAATCTCATTAAAAACACATTCCGTACACTTCTCTTACTATCTTCTGCGAGGATTCCATACAAGACGTCTGCATTACTCCATTGTGTGAACATTTTGTACCACGTCTTGTTACTAAGTTAAGTTCAAATATAGTTCACGGCGGTGTACATCTTAATTTCATTTTATCGCAAAGGAAATGCATGCATTACCGGTCTCGCGATAATAATGTAATGTAATTTTGAACAAGGTGTACTGTACACAAAGATGAACAAAGCACGCTATAATGTTATTTGCAGAAGCAGTCGTGACGTCTGACTACAAGAAACTCATCAAGGATCTAGTCTCTTCTTAACGCGATGTACTATGAGTCCGATTTATTAACTAGTTCCTCTATATATAATATTGCAGCATTGTATTGGAGCACAATTTCTAAACACGTATCTGCTGAGAATAGAGCAGACAAAGTGTAATGATAATTTATTATATTGATGAGCTTTGTGTAACCCAGCGAAGCCCGGGAAAATAATTAGACTAACGAACATATTAGTGCACAAAGAAAGTTCGATCATGCAGATTTGTTTTCAAAGGAGGTACAGGAAATGCATTTATTTTTTTGGAATTCATATTGCTTTCGAAAGTTTCGAATAAGTCAGCTAATCGCAAGACGCTATTACTTCTAAAGGTTAGTGATAATACGTACGACGACGTGATTGAAGAGGTAACTGCATAGAGCCTTATCAAGTTTCTTTAAGTTCTTCCATCTTTCTTGCTTCCCATCCTTTTAACATGACTCCTCTCGATCCTGAGTCAGTCTGATTAGTGTTTTATCTGGTAAATATTCCCTAAACAGCTGCCTGAGATTGTCGAGTCATGCGATTCTTTATTATATCCCATAGCATATCTTCTCTGTATCTTTCTCTCCACTATTAGTTTTGGATGTTCATATTTTTCTCTACAGAATATAAGCAAAGTACACGGCTTTTCGCCATCAGTTTTCTTTCTGTTGTTATATTACCACGGGACATATCTGTATTATGTATGGGACGATACCTACATTATCCAATAGACCATAAGACTTATTAAGTACATTCTCTCACGCCTACAATAAAATGTATTAATTTTTCATGTCATCTGAAAATTACACCTCAATTATGATGAAGTTTAGGCGTGAAAATTTTCTAACAAAACATATCACAATACTTATTCATACATTATAACAATAAAACTGTAACATTATAAAAGTTTAACAATAGACTTCACTTTTTTCTATGAGCATGATTAAGTGATGTCGGAGTAACGTGTGAACAGGCGATTCGAAATGGTACTTTCATGTTACATTGTCACATTGTAATCATAATAAGTTTATATTAGTTGTACCTAACTTGTTACTTGTACCTATACCTAATCTTAATCTTAAGTCATTTATTCTAGACTTCAGCCCTGAATAAGACTAGGGCGATAGTCTAAAACTAGCAGGCGCGAAGCTACCTAAGAACACGATACCCATCGAGATACCTCTAGGAAAAAATGATAGGTATAATAGTGTCTAATCTGACGTAATTCCATAAGAAATGTTAGCCCCGACTTCCCTTCTGCAGAAATCCACCCTACGCTACTGAAAGCTAGACAACTTCAATAAGGGAAACAACGGCCGCGAAAATCTGTGCACTATAATAAGCAAATGATATTTTTTTGTAAAATTATGACCTAATTGAGCGACAAACGAATTGAATCACATACATTGATGTCACAGTGAACGAATTATTTGCGATTTCTTTACGGGTATTGAAGCTAAGCTGAAAATAATAGGTACCTTGTTATGAGCAGCAATCATCTCTATTTTAAATTAGGGAGATAAGAATCTATTAAACAATTACAGTACCTACTGAATATTATGAGGAAAGGGGACAAAACACAGTGGACTGTATGCCACAACTTCATACATATGTTGTGGTAAAGAGTGTAGAGTGTAGAGACATACGGTTATACATAATTTAGTACAAAATTCGTTGCACTGGAATGTCCGAATTACTTTTATCTACGCGAATATATTGTGGTCCGTCTGTGTCCGCTGTGTTTCATAGAATAAAATTTTCTCCGAGTTTCACGGAACTGATGTAATATAAATCTAAAATAACGTAACTTCCACGACGACACCGCAAAATTCAAAAGCCGAAAACCCCTTTTAAACTACACTACTGTTTTCTTCTATACCTACCAACACTGTTTGTTCTCTATTGTGTGTGTGAATGTAGGTAGCTGATGCCAAGTGCGATCTAAAAATAATGAAGACAATTTCGGACCAGTTCCACCAGTTGATATTTGAATAGCAAACTTGCATCATAAATATCCTTGTGGCCTTCCGTATGTACTAACTGACTCTGTGTGTGCGAATGATAAATAATGTCTCGGCATTGTTATTATTATACTACTACTACACCTTCGTATATACAAACCTACTAAGTTTAGTTAAAATACAGTCTACAGTGCAATGCACCATATGTTGCAAATGCGAATTTGAAAAGCTGACTCTACTCTATGAGTACTCGTAGTATCCATTTACCTATCGTTGCTTGCTCTCTATTGATACTTTCTTCCTTCTATTAGTTAACATCACGCAAAGTAAATTCTCCATTCTTGTACAGATAGCTTTCTGAGATTTTATAGTTTCTGTATTGTGATTACATAAATGCTTCCCTTTCTAAATTATCTTAGTCTCCTTAAGCTTCAGTGGTTTGTCATTTTTATAAAATTATTACTTTTTAACAATAAAAAGGACAAAGAATGAGAGGACGGCCAAAGAAGCCCCTTAAGGAGACCATCAGAGGAGACATGGAACACCTGGAGCTTTCTCCAGAAGACTGCTTCGATCGGAGCAGATGGAGAGAGAGGATCCGAGCCGCCGACCCCAGATAAATGGGATATGGTGCAGAGAAGAGAGATTACTTTTTAACAATATTTTGCTATTTTATTGTGAAGCTTCGTAATATAATAGTCCTGTATCACTAAATGTATATACATATAAACAAACCGCGCATATTCAAAATGAATAACACATAGAGCTTTACTTAAATAGAGTACACCTACGTATGTTTTTGTTTTATTATCATCTATATATTTCTCTTAAATTCACCACTTGTTGTTTTTCATTGGAAAAATAAAAGAAAAACTCCTTTATATTGTTTTCCAATAAATTGGAAATAAAGGAAGCTTTCTATTTTGTGACAATTCAGCGGAAAAACATCCAATTACTTTCTGGAACACTTCATTAGAACTCTTTGTGTAGGTACTTCCGTATTAGTACAAAAGGAGTGTGTGTATGCTTTCAGTTGCAATTGTAGTCAGCTGTAAAATTTTAACTTTATTTCGCTTGAAAATCACTATTAAACCCTTATACACATAATGGGATAGAAAGAAAGGAGATCATATTACTCATTTGTGAAACAGATCAGGGAATCAAGGCCGATCTGCAACAGTTTTGTGCAGTGTGCTTCCATAATATCATTTCACTTAAAAGTTCAGACATAATAGTTCGAATGGGAACGGCCTATAGAACTACGAAAATACCATCTATTTTTTTTTATTCACGGCACACAAAAATACAGATCAAGTTCAAGTAATGCCCTATTACATGTGTACACAACTAGTCAATACAGATAAAACAATATTAATAATGAGAGTTCAGGTAATTCGAGAAATTGTATGTCAACAGTCAGTGCAAAAAATAAATAAGAAAATCAAAATGAAGTCAAGGTTATCAGTAACAATATGTAGTCATAACAATGTTTAGGGTCAGGCAGGAAATTGAAGCAACTCACTGAATATCTATATACGGCAGTACTAAATGATCAATCAGTTTATACTTTATTAATATGTAGGTATCTAATCATTATTGTGGAGCTTTGTACTATAGAATTGAACTATAATCATATATAAGATTATTATCTATCGATATTGGTGCTTCTGGTGCAACAAAGATAACACCTAAAGGCGGTGCCCTATTAGTAAACTTGCTCGTGTAAGCTCTGTATGAACTAATAACGTGTAATACGTAGTGCACAAGTTCCCACATACATTCAACCTAGAAACTTAGTCGAAACCAATCGCGTTATTAATATTACAACAACATATTATAACTATACGATGTAGCGGTTCGTCTAATAACTGCTTCCACTGCCGTTGTAGTCTACTCGTACTACTGCTGTAGTAGGTTATCTATTTATTGATAGGATTATTTGTTGAAACTTGTTACGAATACATGCCTCTTACAAATGGATAGTTCAATCAATACATTATTATCTATCACCATTATAGAATCGTTATAGTTACAAGTATAATATCATTCTAGTAGTAACACATATCAAAACATTCTATTAAGATTTCATCTATTATCAATCCATACTTTATTGAACATGATATTATATTTTTTCGTAGATGAATCATTTACGAAATTTGAACTCTGATCTTGCATCTCAGTTTTAAATTAGTATAAGATGTTTTTATCTGCTTCCTCATTGGCATATTTTATTACTTAAATAGAAAGCTCACAACAATAATACGTACTTACGTAGTACATACTTACCCTCATGTTATTAAGGTGAAAAAACTGTCATTTTTTTAACATTTGTGATTTATGCTACCTACACAAACCCAAACGAAACCTTGCAGAATGCACCGTTAGTTCCGGGATCTGACGAACCTGGCACTTTCCACTTGAGAGATCACAACCAACTGTTTCAACTATGTAGCTACCCAGTTAGTATTTTAAATTACGACCTTAGGTAGGTATACTGTATTGCAATTTTTTTATGCATTTTAGTTGCATACAAGAAATAGTTCGCCGACAGGACTTTGAACGCGGTCTTCCTGTACAAAGGTAGCTATAATTTTATGCAAATTTTATCAAAGATAAAAAAATCAATACGCTCTTGGATGTTTTGATGACGCGGTCGAGAAAGGAATACGTAATTTTATAACATTTGTTTACATCGCATACGCTCCAAAAAATAAATAGGTTGGGTTGCAAGGTATAATTATTTGCATACCTAAAGGCGTGCCTAAAATACACAAGACACGTTCCTGACGTTCTCCACCTGCACGTGGTAATAAATTCGCCATCTGCCATAAAATCTTATGTGCACAAACATACATACGTCCAACGTTAAAAACTTTGAATTAATAGGTCGCGTAAAACGTTTTCGATTACAACCGTTTATTATAAAAACATTATGAACTTTTTTTTAAAACAATTTTTATGTCTCTAAGTTGTTTTTAATATCACGAACATACGGTTAATCACTGTCGAATGTCATCGTGCCCAGTGATTTGATACCTGCGTTTGATATTATTTAGAGACTTATTCGGGTAACAAGACTTACCTTCTATCAATGTTATTAATTCTTCGTTCCCTATTTATTTATTTATTTATTTTATTCCAAAAACTCGAAAAGCCGTATGGTAGACAAATTTCTTACCGTAAGCTGTAGACAAATTTCTTACTTCTATTAAATTCATTAAAATTCTCGGATTAAGAAAGGTTTTTTATGTCAAAGATGTGAACGTGGTTTCGAGTCCTAGTGCAGACTAACTCTACTACACCACGCAAGCAAGCTTTTTTAGCTTGTTCGGGTATAGATGCTTGTCGTTAGAATAAAAGTTAAATACATTTCTTTTCGCAGGCTGTGTATTCTCTATGTGAGGGACAAGTTTTGACCTAGATGCAACGTATATACTAATATTATATGTTGTGTGTATTGTATAGGTTTAGTATAGGATATAGTTATAGTATATGTAGTATATTAATTGTGTTTTTAAATTATAAAATACCTATTGTAGATTTTATTATTTTATAAAATTATTTAAATAAAAAGAAATAAAAAAATACTAAACATAACATACATTTTATACCTATCTATGAAGAAATACGTCACATTAGGCTCTTTAGCAAAGATTACATTTTATATACTCAAAACGCCACGTCCCTAAGAATCTGGACGAACATGAAATGATCTTCGTTCACTGAAAACTATTGTCCTTCTTCTTTCGCATGCGTATAACCATGGTACAAGTTATCTAGGAGACGTAGTTCCGCGTGAATATTCTTCAAGTAATCTAGTGCCCTTGGCGTCACCTTGTGGATTTGTTAAAGAATGCCTACAAATTTCTTGTGAGGACACCTCTCCACTATATAATCGACAGTAGAAAAAATAACAATAAACAATCTATAGCGACATAAACGAGAGTATTAAATTTATTATTTTATGATGAGAACTTTACTTACGAGGCGGATCTTTGCTGTTCTACTGCAAACTAGGTATAAAAGAATTCAACAAATTTACCTAAGTTAAAGTGTGTCATTAATTAAAAAAAAACGTAGTTATAATCATGAATGAAATTGGTGACCTTTTAGAACGACGTTAATTACGGTGGGTATATATAAAAGTTGCCTTCATATAATAAAAAGCTTAATAATGTTGGCTATTTATAAATAAATAAAACTAAATATATTCATCGTATTGTATCTAATTATAATATGTTTTACATAATACCTACAATTAATTTGTTTTTGCCATTGATGTTTCTTGAAATTATAATGTCTTTGGTTGCTCAAACAACTTAATATTTTATTTTATTGAATCGAATTACAATTCATAGATGGAATAATTAAGAATAAATTACATTTATCAATCCCTAATTGCCTTTGCGAGTTATCGTTTTCATTCTAAGGTATGTGTTGCCTAAATTCTTAATGTGATATCCAAAGGTGAACTAAAAGAGTAAGTACATATGGTTGGTTCTGTTGGTTGGAGCGCGAACTTCTAATCAAGAGATGCCGGGTATTTTGCACTTCACTACATAAGCTTTTAGCTTACTCTGTAAATTGTGCGAATATTTGAGTGCACACCAGCTTAGATCCTTTTATTACTTACCCATTGTTTTTTTTTCAATTTTGGTTGGATTTTGTAATATACTGGATATTCCTTGATTTCCAGTACTGGGAGCTGATTGTAAGTTCTTTCCATGTGTTGGACAGATCCAGAAAATGAAGAACACTTGTTGTAATACTGAGCACATATATTTCACAACGAATCTTTACAATATTATTTTCCTAGGTTTGCCTATTCACAGCTGAGTCTAAACCAGAATGAGGGCCCTGTTCTCTAGAATAACCTTCTATCTCTACAACAATTATTAAAACCTAAATTCCTACATACAAGCCTGCCATCTGTGTTCCAATGTTATAAACATTTCACCAACATACCAACCTAATTATGCCCTCATTAATCAATCACCAAATAGCGAAGTTCCAAACCCCCCAAGATTGATTTACCCAGATGTCAGTACATCACAGATTTGATGAACCTATTCCCAACTAATGAATAAATCGATGCAATACATTATTTTATTGTATAGCTTTTGGATCATCGGTTAAATAACTATTTACCTATCGAAGTAGCGTCTATCAAAATGCTAGATAAAAACAAAAACTTTCTTCTCAAACGGTAGATAACAAGTAATTAATCACTTGATGTGAATTTGATGGTTGATATCTGAAATTAAATCTAAATATACATGGGGATATCCAAATTTCAAACAGCTAGAAATTGTATTTAGGTCGTGTCAATATTGTGTGAAGATTTGTAGTTTTTTTAATCAGAAATTAAATTCGTTGCAAAGCTAGAACAGTTTGTAATCGAAATGTGTTGCATAATAATATACTAACGTGCCTACCGGACTCTACCTCCATTCCTCTACTACGCTCTTTGCTCTTTATGAATATCAAAGTATATTATTGTATAATCGGTGCCATAAATTCAACTCGCCTGGTTGTAGTTGCATCCTGTGCCGAGTTCTCATGATATAAAATACTTTAAACTAAACTATACCTCTGTACTAGTTAAATAGTAATGCGATACGATAGCTGGGGATTATCACCAACAAGAAGTTTTTTTTTAATGAATCTGGGTTTATTGAAATAAATCCAAATACACCTTTGTAGACTCCACAGTAAGCTTGAAAAGCTTGTATCGTGAAGTGGACTTGGTCGGCATTGGGGACCGAACCCACGCCCACTGGATTAACGGTCGAGCGTATTACCAACGAGGCAACCGACCGCCTCTAATCGTTAGCTAGTTGGTCATTTTTATTTGTTTTCAATAAACTTTTATCATTCTGCTACTATCACTGCTATTCCATTACCCTGTATTTCAATGACATGGTAACTAGTAAACGCCATGCGTATAAAAAACCTTTATGTACATTGTACCTACATACATAGATCCATATTCTTTCCATTCTATCCCTGTCGTGTTGCCCAATATCGTATTGAGTCGGGGGTTCCAGGTATCTGTATTCTTCACCAGAGGGCCTGTCACTTGCAATCTCCAGGACCTCTGGCCTCTCCAACTACAATCTTTAATGTAAAAGTTAGAATAGGTGGCGAAATACATTCCTGAAAATGATGAAAATCTTCTCATGAAAAGATGTTATATAAAATTATATAAAAAAGAAGGGGCCTATTCTATAAGCCGTCGATCCCATTAATTTATTTCGAATTCTGGTGATTGTTCCGTTGTTGCTTGCCGCGTTTCACAAACAGCTGATCTTTTTGCTATTCAGTCATATTATCAAAGTCTTCTAGCTTTTCGAATTTCTATTGCATGATAACTCCTAGTTGTAAAGTACTATTGGGACGATACAATCTATCCCTCGGACCAAACATGCAACAAACACCTGTTCGGTCGTAACTTGTAAACTGCATTATCCATGAGTACTTAAAATTCCAATAGTTGCAATTTAATTGTACGATTTACGATGTTGAATTAAAATGCGTGGTTCATTTTTTTAACACATTTTTTGATAAAGTATTTACCGAATAGGCAATTTATTATTTGAGACCTATTTTTCAGTTGTTAAATCGATATTTGAATTCCAAGGTTATTGAAAAATTTTCATCTCACAATAAATTTAGGGAGTTGGAGGTTTTAGATTTATAGATATTTTATTTACGTCCATTACGCGTGTAGCTCCAAGCTTTTATTTGTAGTATTTTCAAGTGTTCTTTTTATTCTTTTTATTTCATTATATTACATGATTTCTTAAAAATTGTTAGAGAAAATTAATTCAGCCTTAAAGTGAATAATTACTGAATAATTAAATATTAAAAACAAAAAGAGCAAAATAATCATGCCAAAATAGAACTTAAAATAATTGACAATGCCATAAAGCTAAGAGCAATTGAGAC
Source organism: Ceraclea dissimilis (assembly GCA_963576895.1). NCBI lineage: Eukaryota > Metazoa > Arthropoda > Insecta > Trichoptera > Leptoceridae > Ceraclea > Ceraclea dissimilis. The sequence continues at coordinate 4,009,844 of OY756370.1, read as the reverse complement.
AAAAATTGAATACCTACTTTCATTACAATGAAAATCAAAAACCGGCTGAAATGTCTAAGTACATAATTAGACAGTATACTCGTAGTATATATCTATAGACTCAACAAAACTGCTTTGTTTTTTACTTTGTATATACTAATAAATATTACTAGCATTAAATATCTGACAGTTTATAGAGTCTTATAATCGTTCAAGATTACAAAATAATATAAATTAAAAACACGATTTTCAATACCTACTATAATTTCAAAATCGTTGTTATTTCTTGGCATCTTTAATAATATCGCAGTTCACTTTGTGTACCGAAGTACATTTCAAAGCAACTGTAGACGAGAGAAAAGTCGTATTAAACATTCATTAGAAGTCTATTAATTACAGCACTTACAGAATACCTCTGTTCTGTTGCTTGTACGGTTGTATAACAACTGACATTTTAACCTGAATATTCTATGTAGTACCGAGAAATATAAGCAAAGTTTTCAATTTAATTAATTACCTATTATTCTCAACGATTAATCGAATTTCTAGATTTGAAATCTATATTTTGATATATTATTTCATTAGTGGCCTACTGAATCAATGCACACATTCTAATTATTATAGATCGTATATTATTTTAATCAAATGTTAGGTATATCTACAGAATTGGCTTAAAACGTATCAATTTTCTTTCGTATGCATACGACCATTGTACAAGATATCTATGAGTTTTTGAACCACGTTTATATTCTTCAAATAGTCTATCAAACGTTGTCTTGTGAATTTCCTCCACAACCCCTATTTATTTTTACTCATTAATGCAGACAGCTGATTGGTACTGAGATTTTTTAAATTTAGGTACTATTGCCGTCTTAAACGAAACGTTCATCTGGGATAATGACAGTCGAATCTCCGTGCCAAACGTGAAATTTTATCTAATTAAGTTTCTAGAAGTGGGATATTTCCAAGTTTTCAGGGGAGCCAGGTATCTATATATTATAATGCACTGATTATTGTCAGAATAAAATAAGTGTTTTCATAGTAGGCCAAGAAACATACATATACATTACACAGGGGGTGTAGGGTCATTAATTTTCGGAAAGCTCGAAACGGATTTGAGATATGGATGTATTATTATAGCTATTGACAGAATGCTTTTTAACTATCACTAAGTAGAGTGTAATGTTATTCTAGCATTTCCAGTAGACAATTATAATTATTCCACCTTAGTTCTACATATTATATTATAATGAGAATAAAGAACTGTGTATAAACTTCCGTCTCAATGAAACACTAGAGTTTTAATGAGAAAGATACGAGCAATATACACAGTTATGCAAATTCATTTGGCATTTAATCGAGAAAGGGACTTAGGTAGCATTTAAATTTATGCTTTTCCTAGCTTTAATGTGTATTAGAATTAAATAACCACAATAATAATATAACTTTTCTCATCAAAGCTTCTTTTTATATGCAGGCTTTAAATAAATAAATGCACGAGCTTTTGCCGTTAGCAAATGTAATAAGTAGCTTTTTAAAATGCACATATAATGTGCTTTGTGGCTTGTTGTGCGGTTCGTATAAGTTCGAACATTAGAGAACAAATGATATAAAATCTTATAAACCTCTGGATAACATTTTTTCTACTTAGTCATTTTGAAATGTTTACTCAATTCATCTCACGTTAGGTGATCTCCGAATCTTATAAAATATATACAGTGCTCTTTTTGTTCAACAATGTATCCAGATTATTCAAAACCAAACACACCTATCCAAAGACCACAGTCCCTGTCGAAAGTTATGTAGTTTTCTTTAAATATTTTTACCTATCTAGTCTGCTATTTATTGAAAAAAAAGGTATGTAGGTTCTAGATATTTTTTTACGAATGATTTGACTTTACAAAATTTACCGTGAAATGGAGTAGGGCGGCATCAGGGATCGAACCTGCATCTTATTATAATATACTAGGATATCAAGTATTCTTATTCCTTTCTATGTCTATTGTACCTACCTATACGAAAAATTGTATAGGTTGTTCGCGTGATAGCGAACCGAGCGCTACGAATATATCCGCTATCCGTTACGGTTTCAGTTTTCAGCAGTCGTTTCTTCGGAGCTTTATCATGAAATTGTATATTTTTCCATCCCATGGGGTTGTATTTTGAACGGGAAATGCAACCGATACACCTTATCTATTCATGAAAAAATATCAAGGGTTAAAATTACCACTATGACTTGAAGCTATTCTTGTTCAAAAACGCATCATTTTCTTCTCCATGTTATGTTATCGTCTATGGGTAAAATGCACAAAAACATTTTTGGTTTAATATTTTTGGTATTGAAGAATATTTTTCGATAAGTTTGAAGCACCTTTTGAGTATTATTTATATAAATGTGATAATTTAAAACTCCATTATGTTTTCACTAGGCGAGTCACTTAATGACAAACTTGTCACTTAAAACAAGTTATTAATAACTTGAGTGAATTTTCGAAATTATATAACAATTGGGTTTATACATGTATGTATAAACCCAATTATTTATTGGTCTGTTTGGATTAACTGGAAAAGAGCGCTGAATAGTGACAAACTCAATACTTGAAGTTTGTAGTTAACTATGGTTTGTTTTTATTTGAGTGTGTATTTTTATGGCGTTCACTTGAATAATAAATTATTAAATTCAAGCGAAAACCGATACAATCTCTCAAATGGACTGAATCATAACACTTACTAAGATAAGTGCATAATAATGACATGCAAATATGCATGCAAGCGGGCGAGTATGTGCTATGCGTATATACTTTAGGATAGGATAGATTTCAAGCCTCATCTGGTTATGAACAAGGGAATCGTTGGTAACATTTAGTGGTCAATGGTGACCATTAATAAATAAAATACATCGCTCATCGGGTGGTCCCGACCCCCGCCGGTTATCTGATAGTGTCTCACACATGCCTACATCCAATAACCTCTAGTATACCCACCTTGTAATCCTCCATACTTCACATATACTCTTACGTATATTTATCCACTATATTTTATATCAATCTGTGTAGCGATATCATATTTTGATATTCTCAAATAAAGTTGCGCATTTTTAACAGATTACCCGTGGGATCCCCGTGTTGAAGAACTATTTTTTGATACTTTTCCGAGAGTCGGGTGTTAGTAAAACTTCCATAGGACTTCTTTACATCTTCTTCATCATTGATGTTCACCACCCATTCTAAATGTCATAAAAACTTATGATATAAAACATTTGATATTTTCTTGCTGGTAATGTTGCCTTATAGTAGTGCCAGACTGTAAAGTAACCCAATATGTTCGTAATTTCGACCCATGTCATATCATACTTACGCTCCATTGGTTATTGAAATCATTATGATTTCAGATCAAAAGGGCCGATAGTGATTATACCGCACACTTTACACAAATAACACACAACTCGTTACATTTTTACATGGTGCCTTTGTCTCTTGTTTACATAACAAAATTCGTTCAATATTATTATTAATAAAGAAGATGGTTACAAAAAGGCTTCGGAATTTACATACGTATTTAAATTGCCCTGAGTAATAGGGGTTAAACGTGCCACATTATTTACAATTATCAACGTGGAAATGTTATTATTCTTTTGGCATTTTGTTGTATCTTGTTTTGAACATGCAGCTGATAAACAACGCATTATTTTCATGGGTATATCGGGAACAGGTTTAAAAGACGGGAAAGGTAAGAATGAAGAACACGAGTATAGTCGAGTTTAAAAACAATTTAAATATAACCGCAATAATATCAACAGCTGTCTGGGGAGAAGATTACTTCGCAAAATAAATGTTTACATTGTGAAATGAACGCGAACTTTGCGCCTAATACATAACTGTAATAGTTAGTACGCTACGTCTTGTTAATTAATTCTTATCATTTCAATTATTATAATATTTATGTATATTTTTTTTTATTCAATTTCTTTTTTCTGTTTTTTCCTATATTTTTGTTCAACTCCTTTTTTTTCTGTTTTGTCCTGGGGTTAACTGGAAGAAATCGCAGTTCTGCGATAAGTTCGCCCTAGTGAACAACGTTTTATAATCTGTACTATGTCCATTTTGTATATTTATATGTGTTTGTTGTTTACTTTAAGTTTAAATAAATAAATAAATAAAATAAATATAAAGCATCTCTAGATTATTAATACTATCTTGCAGAGTTTTCTCCTCCTGAATGTCCAATATTTCCTTTCTTCAGCTGCGGACTCTCGATCTATATACTATTATTAAATCTTCTATTATTCCGTCTAATTTGGTTTTTGTTTTAAGGCTCCCGACCCAACTATGACGTCACAACCATTTCTCACGGCTCAAAATCGCATGAAAAATCGCGTGATAAAATGGTAAAAAACGCGTTTTTTTTTTCCAATTTTTTGGGTTTAATTTCCCTTCAATCAAAACACTTTTACGGTTATTCCCTAAATGTAGGTTCAACGTATCTACTATATATTTTTTTCAAAGCATATTTAGTAAAGGTTTTCGAGATCTAGGGTCTCTCGTTTTTAGAAATTTTTGAGATTTCAGTATACATACACTTAAATATAATATATAATACTATTATTCAATTCCACCTAATTTGGTTTTCGTTGTATGCTTGCAAATTATCTTAAAATTCAATAAAGTGAATCATAAAATTTGTATGACGAATTACATTAATGTGACGGAAGCTAGAAGTGTCTAGGGATAGACAAGTTTACAATAATAATTTATTATGGCTTTGATTTATTTTGAGGGGATAAAATATGTTATTTGTCAGAATAAATGACTGCGAATTATTGTGCGTATAAAACTTCAAATACTTGAAAATATAAGAACTTCCGCGTATTATATTTCTTCTGGAAAAACTCGTCAATTTGTTCCCCAACTCATTAAAGAAGAAATTGATTTTTTTCTCAGTATTCATATGAAATTCAATTTAACTTTATTCAATTGCGGAGTGAGGATGTTAGGCAGTACATACCATGTACATACTAATGTTTTATACTTTGAAATAAGAAGCTCACATGATTTACGATCCTGAAATAGTAATATGGTGAAATGAAAGTATAAATAAAAAATACTCCTTGACTCCTTAGTTTTTTTTTATGTGTCGAAACAATGTCCACATTAGGTTTATACTATTTATTTCTATAATATTTCCTCCTTTATCAGGCTTTATCGTGCGTGCATTTGGTTGCATGTAAAACACATCCACAAAGCAACGTTTCGGCAAAACTTACTGTTCACAATACGGTGACCGTGGTAACAAAAGGTTTGGCTTAACGTCAAACGAGCAAGGACACGGCTACCAAACACTTCGACCATAATGGATCATCGCGAAATCTTTAGCGATATTTTGCCATTCCTGATACTATGATTTTGTTCTCAGAAGCAGAGAAATTCTGTAAGTACTCGTAGGTACTACATTTATTATTATTTGTAAAACGATACTTACTCACTTTGAATACTTACGCCTAAGCTGTGAGCACGTTGTTACTTAATTGGTACTTTTATTGATTATTGCTTACCCAATAATAGGTATTATTCGATACTTTGATAGAAACCCTATTCATATTACAATAAATGGTAAGTCATCACACCTTTTATTAATTTCTCATCCGATTAAACGCTTAAATCTTACCAAAAGTAATATAATTCTTGGAACAAAAACAAACTTACGGAATAAATTCATAGGAATTTACTCCTTACAATTCCCCTGTTTATAGAAACAAAACCTATATTTCTCTACAGCTTATTATGACTTTTAAGCTGACATTCGATACTTTTTTTTGTGTTTCTTTGGGGTGGAGAAAACACGCCGTCGTCTTCTTGCTTTTTTTTATTATAAAAAAGGTTTTATTTCATTAGCGACAGGTTCAACATTGAATATACTTTTTATGTTTTAGATATGTCCTACCAAATTTATTTTCCTTTATAAGGTGGGTGCGGGGTATCATTTACTTTTACAGTATAGTTTAAAAACAATTCTTAAAAATTGTTTATTTGCTTACGCTTAAATGACATAAAATCTAGAGACACGATTGAAAACGTCGGTGTTCCTTCTTCTTCATGTGTCCTGGCGGGTCCTCTCAACGTTGGCGAACACTTGGGCAAACTTGATTCTGTCCTGCGCCGCTCGGAACAGCTCCCCTACACTCCGGATGCCGGTCCACTCCCTTATATTCCGCAGCCAGGACATCTGTCTTCTACCGGGCTCTCGGCGTGCCTCAATTTTCCCCTTCAATATCAGTTAGTGATATTTCTCTCCACGCAGCACGTGACCCAGATATGTTTCGACTCTCTTTCGAGTTGTTATAAATTTGACCAAAAATTTGACTATTGTCAACCTTCTATGGCCTTCTTATATTCACACGAGGAACATGATGATGTAAAATATTCCAAAGCCATTTATTTTACCTGTTTATAAAACAACACTGCGGAAACTTTTTTATGATAATCTGTTTAGATCTCTGTAAAGTTATTATTATCAGCTTACATAATTCTGGTGGGAATCGGGTATAAATGAAACGCAGGGTCGTGGCAACTTTCGCAAGGTGTTCGAATATAACATGCCTCGTGATTACTGCGCTCTGATTTATGTTCGAGAATTTTTCGTCTAGCACAACATTTTTGACATCGTAAAAAATGTTTCGAGCAGTCATCGATAGATGTCGAGCTCCTTTATATTCAATTTGTTCATTTTTTCTTATAAATTGAATTGGTAAATATTGTAGTGCAAAATGTTATTAATCAGAATAGAAAATACTGGAATTATTTTTGATTTACAAATTTTTATTCTTGTACTTCAATAGAAAATACTGCTCTATATAAAAATTCAATTTACCGTAAGAAAAAACGTACAATAATTAGGTATATTAGGATCGGTTTTCTCTGCCTACCCCGCAAACCGCGTCATTTTTGACGGCTTACAGCTAGTTTTTATAATATTTACGTACAGAGGGCGAAAGATAAAATGATTTATAAGATTCTCAGTGAAATAATTTACCGTTTTTAATTTAAAATACTCTCACTTGTTATAATGTAATTAATAGTATTAGTGAGAGCCTTATCCACTTCGGGTTTAATTAAATTTTGATTTAATTAAAAATCTGAATAAGTAGATTATCACATTTTTTAAATAAAATTCCAAAATAAAAGTAAAGAACACAAAAGCTCTTTATGTTTTATTTATAAGCACCTTTCTTCTGTTCTTGTTGTTAATTGAAAACAGATGTAAATTATTTTACATCTTTACATTTTGTTAATCGAATTGTAAAGTATTCATAAAAAACGAAACGAAATTGGAGTATGGCTATAATTTTTATTGAAAGTAGTTATAATTTTTACATACATTTTGAACAATGGTTGTCTCACTTGAGGTTGCTGAAGACTCACCTTTTTGTGCGTACCTACGGGTCAGTCACTGGTTAGCCAATGATAGGTCAAGTTAGCCGAAACTGATTAGATTAATTCATTTTTATTATTTTGTTTTGTGACGATCCTATGTGGTGATTTAATTATCATTTTTACTGTTTGTGACGATCCTATATGGTGAAAAGAAAAATGTACGGTGCCCTTGGGGCGATTTTATCGCTAAACGGCGCCTAAAGTTTATTATTATTATAGCTAACGTTGTTTAAAACATGTTCTTGACATAATTAATGGGTACAGAATGCCTGAAAGAAGATAATATGTCTGAAGCAAGGTCATTCTAGACTCGCCTGGATTAATAAAGTCAGCCGATTCAAGTCCAAGTCTTTATTGGCGAACCCGTACTCAGTAAAATAAAGCGTCCATTGCGTATGACATAATAATGTGACAGAAACAGGAGTCACTAAATAGGTTGGTACGGATCTTCCCAAAAAGATCTGTTGTATACGAATAACGGCGCTGATGATCCGTTTTTCAATTCACGAACTTTTCGTCTACAACGAAGTGTGCAGGAACCTATTTTATTACTGAGCTGTCAAAGAATGCATTTTGTTTCCCAAGTTTCAAAGTACGACGTCCACAGATTTGTTTGATTAAAATTTAGAAGTAATTTACCTCTACTCCTTTTACGAGTATCGTTAGTTTACCAATAAAGAAATATTTTACCATCAATACTTTCTATTAATTGTGACATTTAGCTCTTCTTTTTGTTTTTGTTAAGATTACATAAAGGCCAATCTGATATGTAATAATTAATATCGATCATTAGTATTACAAGACATAGTATTTATTCGTGATTTTTACCGAACACGATTTGACCTTTCAGATTTATTGCAAGTATAACAAAATTCATTGTTGAAGTTGAAGATTTTTTTGTCTTTAGCACAAAAAAGTGCAGCGTAGTACAAGAAAAATCATCTTCCTCGAAGTTTTGTATGACTTGTTATACTCGTAGATATTAGAAAATATAGGATGTTAATTCAAGAAAATTGTCTCGACTCACGGTTTTTTCTCTTTATACCGAAAACTTTAGGGATTCGCGAGAATAAATCAACCATAGGTTTAGATTTTCTATAATGCCTAACTTCTTTTTTATATAGGAACATCGATCGTTGTAGTGCAATCAGCCATTGAAATGGGACATTTTTTATTTGCTTTGGTCAACATTTTTTTTAACTTAATGTCGATTAATTTAAATTAGTCCCAAACCAATAAAGTAGTTATTATTAAGTATGGTCTGTATTAATGAACAAACAATACCGAATTACTTTCTTTTATTGATAAGTCATTACCTAAAATTGTCTCTTTCGATTTGATTAATTTATGAAATCGTTAAATTAACAAATATACTCGTAATAATTAAGTATTGACTGTTACATAATAAATTAATTTGTAATAAAACATATGTGAACAAATAAATTAATTACACATGTAATAATTTATCATCGCGTGACCGTAGCGGAGAATTATCCAAGATAAACAACATGGAGATTTGTATAAATTGTATCAGTGGTGATACAACAATTGACAACTAATTAGGAATATCTGCGGTTCCGCGTAGAATCTTATCTTATTGTTGACCAAAAATTATCGAGTATCTACTTCAAACCAGTGGAAACAGAACCTAAAACTTCTCCGTTTTGGGGATGGCAGATTCAAATAAGTTTATTTGTTTATAATAACCTTACATTTATTTTACATTTAATACATACGTATTTAATTTTGAAGAGTTTTAATTCTTCAAGTGGACTAAGTGAAATCATCTAAATAAAATGTTTTCGTTTAAGTTGGTACATAATTTCAACACAATGTGGTGTGGGATTGAACTATACCTATTTAAATATAATATTATAGCTTAGAAGAAGAAGCACTTTTATTCTTTGTATTTTCATGTCATATTGTAACTGCGTATTAGTACTAAGCTTCGTTACAAACTTGGAATTTCAACTATCTGGTTTAATCCCTATTTATAAATTCATTATGAAGCTTACACAGAATTCAAATTAGACTACACGTAAGCTGTACAACGCAGAATATAGTAACTTTATAAAAGTTTTATAATATTTATTATTATGTACGACTAACGAACATTATTTATTTTCTTCTTGTTCTAATATTGAAAGTTTCTGCACATTGCAGACTTATAAAATTCCTTAACAAAATCATTTTCGTGTATTAATTACCATTAATAGATTTTGCAATGTTTATTTGGTTTGGTTTTATCATTTCACCACCTATATTCATATGTCAGTTTCCATCTATACTAACACCATCTATGTATGTAAGTTTATAAAAACGTAGGTGTTTTGATTTCACCGCCTATATTCATATGTCAGTTTCTACCTATACTAACACCATCTATGTGAGTTTATGAAAACCTAGGTGTTATCATTTCAATACCTATATTCATATGTCTGTTTCCATCTATACGAACACCATCTATGTGAATTTATAAAAATCTAGGTGTTATCATTTCACAACCTATATTCATATGTCAGTTTGCATCTATACTATCACCATCTATGTAAGTTTTTGAAAACCTTTCACCACCAACTATGTGAGTTTTTGTCTAGGCTATCGCTATCTGTGCGTTTTTTTTTTAATTCTGATTGTTGTTATAGCTCAAAAAATAGTTTAATATATTTTTTTAGCTCTATAGTTTAGTTACAATTCACCAAAACGTTTTAATTGTTCGATTTGATTAACGCACTTTATGTGGCAGTTACAATTCTTTTAGTGGAACTTCTTTTAGGAAGAATTGTATGTTTTTCTATTGATTTCTCTATTCTATTGTGTAAGAAGCGATGTCGATCTCTGATTGTGAAATTCTTTCTGGTCCATTTAAAACGTTGTATGGCTTCATCTAAATGTCAATTTATTTTTAGATTGTCAATTAATTTATGGTCACACTGTGCGGAGACAATTATTCCTCTGTAATCTTATCAACTATTAAAATTCTAGTTCATTGATGCGGTAGATTTGAATTTTATGAATTTTTGTACTTAGTTATGTAAGTAATCGTGAACTTTATCGGAATTTATAGCTTTTCTTATAACTTACGTAACTAGTCTTACATGTACATGATTTTTAAGGTACTATAATGAACTGAAGAAAATGTTAGTTTTAGGTATCTATGTGATGTACAAATAAGTTTCTCTTCTCCTTTACTTCGTTTAAAATTTAAGTATCGAAAGCGCAATTTACGCCTAAATGGATTTCCTAACGTCATTTGCATAAAGTGCTTTAGTACTTATAGAAAACGTACAATTTACAACGTTTCTCAACACCTTTTGGAGATTTTTCTACAACGTTTTGCCATTTATAATGGGTTTGAGGTCGGTAAAACTGGAATAGGAATAAAATAATAGTCCAGAAAACTGGACTGTCGATATCTGTATTACGGGAAAATGATGTGTGAAAGAGGATGTCCAAAAAAGTGGAGTAGCTTAAAATTGACTTAGATCAAGTAATGTCTAAAAATGAGAAAATTTTCTCGCTATATTTTCCATTAATGATTAAGCTTCTGTATGGAAACACAAGGAGATCACTAGATTTTACTATTCGTAATAGTTAATTTTCCTTCCTCTATTTTTCAAACCACTGCCGACTATGAATGCGTTTCGCTTAAAAAAAATATTCCTCCGAATGGTAACGAAAAAACGGAGGAGATAAAATCTGAATTGTTTGTGAAAGCATCACCATTATAAGGAGTAGGTTCCTATCCCTTCTATTATACAACACTGTCTTTATTGGATATAAATTTGTTAGTTATCTACTAAACGTATTGTTCTATTACAAACATACATAAAGAGAATTGGAATATGGAGTTGCCTTGAGGCATCTAAAGTTTGCTCTAAACATCTTACAATCCTGCGGTTTCTTCTCTCAGCACTCCGACATTATTATTGTAACAGTATTCTACAATCTACAAGACAAGACAACGATGTATTAGTATTGCAATCCTTTCTGTTACCTATACTTCAATCTGTCTCTTATTTCTCTCTAGATATCAAGTATGCATCGTACGTAAATGTGTGTTATTCTGAATGCCTTCGGGAGGATTGAATTGGTTTTAATGTTCATATTTACGCTCAGTTTAATGATGCATTTGTGTTTACCATTGAACATACATGCATAGACATAAATTATGGTATTTTCTTATGCAGAAAATACACGGTTCTCGATACCAATATTTTAGAGTAAACCGTGTATGTGTCTCTATCAAGCTTTCGTAATTTGCAGGTAATACATGAGTTAATTATTTAATTTATGTTATAAGTGATAGGTATAATTTAAATAAATAAACATGCCTTGTGTATGACGAAATTGATTTTTTAGGTTGTACCTATAATGGAACAGTGTTAGGCATTTCAGAAGGATTTTCAATTCTGGAATGGGGTCAGTGAGTGTAGGTAATCACGACCCACATAAAAAAATTTAGTATCCAGAATAGCTGAATCTGAAATGGTTGAAAGGAAATAAAAATAGACATCCTAATGTAGGTATTCGCATACAAATGATCATATTATTACCAACGGTAGGTAAAGTGTGGAATAGGTTTTCCATGGGTAATGCATGTGTTTCTTATATGCCAGTAGTTATTTCCAATACACATCTCACTGGGTGGGGCATGTGTAGAATTTTATGTTGCCTAACATTTATAAGAAATATAAAAATATTTTGGTGGTCTTTGTACATGATAAGTCCGTAAATGTATTTCTTATGTTAATTATATAAGTTGGCACCAACCATTGAACCATTTTTTTATAAACAATAAATGTTGTGGTCCATTTCAGTTGTTTTAATTTAAAACTAAGTATAAATTAATTGTTTATTATTATATTGTGTGTATAAAACGTTTCTTAGATACCTTCTGTCTTCATGATTGAGCAGTTTATTATCCAACAATGTTATAGATAGATAGATAGATATATTTATTGGTCATAATATAGTGTACATATAAAAACATAGGCATTTCATACCTCGTATAATATACTTATTTTTACACAGTTTAAATTTTGTGCCATTTTTTTTTTAAATGTACAAATCTCTTTTTACGTAAATATATTTTGTGCAGATTTACAGAACAATTTATAAAGAAGAATGAGAAAATGCAGGGTTCAGCTCAAACTCATGGCATTCCAAAATTTGAGAAATTATATATTTTCACTCTGTGCATACATAAACTCTGAAATTTATACACAAATGAATAACATCTTTTCTTTCGGACTTACTGTGTGTCTCCCATACGCCACAGATACAGATGTTATTATTTTGCTCACTTTACTTCAAACATTTCATTTGATCGTTTCACAAAACATAAAGTACAACGATGGTGGCATAAAACCGCAAATCTTTTTGATCATTCATCTGAAGGGGCTGTCTTAACTTTTAAGGAAAATCCAGATAACTTGGATTCTTCAAAGAATACACTAAACTATGTAACAGCAACTCACCCATTTGTTTGAAAATTTTCAGCGAAGTATAATTAGTGTACGTAGGTACAGAAATTATTTGTGTTGCAAATTTTCATATTTGTTATTTTCTAATCTAGGTAGAGTATTGAATAATGCATCTATGTCTATACATATCAGTGAAACATACACATTTAAATTGGGTAACCGAAAAAATCATCAAGGTTAGGAAGTGATTTGAGGACTAGAAGTTCGCATGGCAATTAAAGATAAATTTACATCCGCACCCTTAGATTTCAGTAGCATTAAATCCAATGTCATCCAGACTTCCAGCACTTTTTTGTGATCTTAAGCTTCAGCAGAAGAATTTCTGACGAAATAACCCGCAAAATTCTACCACCCTTGTGTGCATATAGTGGTACATGCGAACATTTGTATTTTGGGTGTCCTTTGGTTAAGTACCTATTATAATAATGCATTTTACCGCACGTGAGAGAAAAACCTTTGTGGTATGAAAAAAAGTCGACAGTCTTACGATACTCTAATAGATTGTTTTATTTTATGCTGTGATCAATTAACTCTCTTTATCATAAATATCCCGGAGTTTATGTCTGCGAAACTAACTAATGATAATGTACTTAATGTTCTCATTGAATTCCATGACTACCTATATTCACTAAGCCCTTTGTAATTGAAATTTCATTTGCAACAATATCACGTACATTTATCTCCAATACTATTGTGTATTATTATTTCACTTGATAGAAACGGGAAATAAATATCTAACTTGTATCCAATAAATCAATCATTTGTGTAATACGCATTCCTATAGCGATGTAAATCTTGTCAAGTAGTATCTTAAAGGAATAAATTCGCAATAAGGAGTTAACGTCTTATATTATTACTAAACCATATGTAAATTCATTTTGAAATGCTATCTATACAAATTCACGTCATTCAAATGTTTCCTAGACTAAACTACCACTATTCCGTACATCAACTTGAACAAACAAAAGCTTGATTCAAGAGAGCTTTTGAAGTTCCTTCAATGGTGTAAAGACTTTACTCCGTTATCCGCGAAATAGTTTATGATCTTTGCATTGTCTAGCCTCTAGCGTCTTAGGATATTGTGTACATGATATTACGAGTATATCTACACGTACAAGTACTTTCCTGTATGTAGGTACATGTACATTGTACGTACGTCTTCATTCATTTCATTGTTTTAAGGATATGCGTGTACAGTACAGAGCGTCTTGTTTGGTTTTGATTTAGGGAAATTATTGAGTGGGGGAAGAGAAACATGCACCAAGTGCCAAGAAATCTATTTCGATAATTGTATAAAACATTTACGAAAATCTTGTAAAAATGATAATTATGACTTTTAAGAATCAAATTGATATGATATGGATCTTTTGTTATAATTCAAAGTCAGCTTCTCGCGCGTTTGAGATGCTATAGTTGGCTACGGCGCGCTTCAAATTATGAGAGTTTTGTTTTACCATTACATTGATGGATAGACATCCATCAATATATTGTTTTTATACCACCATAATATTAGTTTGTGGGAGAGCCTTAAAACACTAATAAGAGTTCACATTTCAACGAATTCGGCCACTTTTCGTGTATTTTTCATCAGGTCAACATTATTGCAAAGTGCATGATTTAAAATGTTTAGATAAATAATGACGATAATTATCTTACAGAACATTAGCGTACTTCTCTCAATAATTTGGAGTATGATGCTTAGTGTATATTTCAATTACACTCTTCAACTTCAACATACAGAGAACTCTATACGTATATCAGAAATAGTTAGATCTTCCTACTCGTAGAGATATTTTAGCAGCCGATTGTCTGACCTGACAACGCGTTTACTAAATAACATAAATTATTTGCAGTTGATCTCACTGACGAACAAAAGACATTAATAGAATCTCTAGAATTTACCATAAAGGTACATCTACTCCACTAACCTTTGTTCTCCGGCGTCTCAATTATTATTTATATCTTCTATTGTCTTCTAGAGAAGTGCCACATCAGCGTTGAAGATTCTATGCCAAATAATGCTCGAATAGTTGCCTCTAGAACTAGTATATTATATTACAATCGTAATACAGTATTAGAGTAATGTTATGCATCTATTGAAATAATAGTATCGGAGAAGTTTATAATATTACTGTATCAATTCCATTACTGTTATTTAGTGCATTTTGAACCGTTTTACTATTAGTCCAAGAGCCCATCGTTGAAATCATGACGGATGTATTTTTTGATCGAAATGTGGTTTAAAAGAATGTTTAGACATAATATAATACATTGCCATAGGGTTGCCTAGCAAAATCTTGCCGCGAGTACCTTTACCATGATGATTATTGACACCAATTTTGAAGCGAATTGCACCCATCTGTTTTTTAAGTAAAATTAGCACCATGGGAAAGAGGACGATTTGAAGATATAGAAAAACATGGGTTGCCTGTCCTCAGTCTGCCGCAACCCTAGGCAACCCAGGCTCAAAGATGCCATTTTTCGAAGTAAAATGCACCCATCTGTTTTTTACACGAGTGACACATCAAATTGAAGCTACTGTCTTCCTCGATACGATGGAATAGGGTTGCCTCCCTAAAACCTGCCGAAAATTAGGGTTGCCTGCATTTGAATGGTGATATTTGAATGAAATTGACCTGGTTAAAATGTGGTGGCATATCCAGGAAAATACTATATTTGCTTTTCTTTTAATCATTTTTTATGTTTTTTGGGGTGCTGAATCCAAATTTCAACTTTTTGAGCTCCTAACTATGATGGTTTTCGCGAAAAATGCAAAAAACAGAGAGAAAAGTGTTTTTCTTCGAGACTTTTTTTATAACTCGAAAAGGATGCACTTTAGAGAAATGAATGTTAGGAGAAAAATAATCTGGGTTAAATTTTCTATAAATTATTATACGTTGTATTTTTTTGTCAGACGAATGGTTTTGGAGCTAGAGCGCTTTAAAAGTTGAAAAAAATCTTAAAATTGTTCCAATCTTGTAGTTTCTTCAGTTTTCTGCGTACAGTTAAAAATATTTTAATCTTTAAATAATAAAATGTAAAAGAAAAATTAATTTTCTACGATTATGTCTTTGGGTTCATTTCGCTCAGATGCACCATTTAAGAGATAAAGGGCATCGAATTTGGATATTATTTAATGAAAATGAGATTTCATAATGTATAAAGTTGTATTGGTGTTATCTGTATATGACATCGCTACTCATACATACATACTAATACAGACGCATTCGTGTTATCACAATGATCTTCAGTCAGTAAAATAGCAAATAATGTGAAGACTGAAGACACTATGTTAAAAATGTATTATCATTTGAGAGTCATTTGTTAAATTATGATGAAAATAAAATAACCCTTTTAAAAACAATCGTGAAATAATAGCGTTTGTTTCAATTCACGTGTAATAATTGTATCCCGAGCGTATTTATTATACAGGGTCATCGAAAAAGAATGCCCCTATTTTAAAATGGAATATCTTTGGAACCAATTACGATAAATTAATAATTCT
This sequence comes from Ceraclea dissimilis, assembly GCA_963576895.1. NCBI lineage: Eukaryota > Metazoa > Arthropoda > Insecta > Trichoptera > Leptoceridae > Ceraclea > Ceraclea dissimilis. The sequence continues at coordinate 3,993,444 of OY756370.1, read as the reverse complement.
TTCACTGTATGATATAACTAATGATTGTATTTTTTTGTTTAAAGCCCGATAGAGCGCATGCGCAGAATAGCTTTAAAGTTTTAAGTTTTAAAGTTAATAACATTTTTCACCTGCAGCCGAGTGAAAAAAAAAGTTTTAATGTTAATAACATTTTTCACTCGGCTGCGGGTGGTGCCAAGTACCTATAGTAAATATTACCGAGTTATTTAAAGAGTTTTTCTAGTTTGACAGGCCACTGTCATTTTACTATAACTTTTTTCACTCGGCTGCGGGTGATGCCAAGTACCTATAGTAAATATAACCACCAAAGTTGCTACGTGGGTACTGGAAGAATAGCTAAAAATAGACAAGCGCAAAAATATGCATATCGCGCACGGCTCCACCCGCAGCCGAGCCGAGTAAAATTCTAACAGTAGGTACTTGGCATCACCCGCAGCCGAGTGAAAAAAGTTATAGCAAAATGACAGTGGCCTGTCAAACTAGAAAAACTCTTTAAATAACTCGGTAATATTAACTGTAGGTACTTGGCACCACCCGCAGCCGAGTGAAAAATGTTATTAACTTTAAAACTTTTTTTTTCACTCGGCTGCAGGTGAAAAATGTTATTAACTTTAAAACTTAAAACTTTAAAGCTATTCTGCGCATGCGCTCTATCGGGCTTTAAACAAAAAAATACAATCATTAGTTATATCATACAGTGAAAGAATTATTAATTTATCGTAATTGGTTCCAAAGATATTCCATTTTAAAATAGGGGCATTCTTTTTCGATGACCCTGTATAATAAATACGCTCGGGATACAATTATTACACGTGAATTGAAACAAACGCTATTATTTCACGATTGTTTTTAAAAGGGTTATTTTATTTTCATCATAATTTAACAAATGACTCTCAAATGATAATACATTTTTAACATAGTGTCTTCAGTCTTCACATTATTTGCTATTTTACTGACTGAAGATCATTGTGATAACACGAATGCGTCTGTATTAGTATGTATGTATGAGTAGCGATGTCATATACAGATAACACCAATACAACTTTATACATTATGAAATCTCATTTTCATTAAATAATATCCAAATTCGATGCCCTTTATCTCTTAAATGGTGCATCTGAGCGAAATGAACCCAAAGACATAATCGTAGAAAATTAATTTTTCTTTTACATTTTATTATTTAAAGATTAAAATATTTTTAACTGTACGCAGAAAACTGAAGAAACTACAAGATTGGAACAATTTTAAGATTTTTTTCAACTTTTAAAGCGCTCTAGCTCCAAAACCATTCGTCTGACAAAAAAATACAACGTATAATAATTTATAGAAAATTTAACCCAGATTATTTTTCTCCTAACATTCATTTCTCTAAAGTGCATCCTTTTCGAGTTATAAAAAAAGTCTCGAAGAAAAACACTTTTCTCTCTGTTTTTTGCATTTTTCGCGAAAACCATCATAGTTAGGAGCTCAAAAAGTTGAAATTTGGATTCAGCACCCCAAAAAACATAAAAAATGATTAAAAGAAAAGCAAATATAGTATTTTCCTGGATATGCCACCACATTTTAACCAGGTCAATTTCATTCAAATATCACCATTCAAATGCAGGCAACCCTAATTTTCGGCAGGTTTTAGGGAGGCAACCCTATTCCATCGTATCGAGGAAGACAGTAGCTTCAATTTGATGTGTCACTCGTGTAAAAAACAGATGGGTGCATTTTACTTCGAAAAATGGCATCTTTGAGCCTGGGTTGCCTAGGGTTGCGGCAGACTGAGGACAGGCAACCCATGTTTTTCTATATCTTCAAATTGTCCTCTTTCCGATGGTGCTAATTTTACTTAAAAAACAGATGGGTGCAATTCGCTTCAAAATTGGTGTCAATAATCATCATGGTAAAGGTACTCGCGGCAAGATTTTGCTAGGCAACCCTATGGCAATGTATTAAATTATGTCTAAACATTCTTTTAAACCACATTTCGATCAAAAAATACATCCGTCATGATTTCAACGATGGGCTCTTGGACTATATTGTAATGTCTTGAACATAATATATTTCACTACCCTTTTGAAGTTAATGAGGCAAATAATATATCACTTGCGTTTGGAATCTATGCTCGACAGACAGCAATTAAAGTTAAAATTTATCTAAGTTGAATTTGTGAGGTACGAAATAATATGGTTCATGCGCGTTTTCTTTTTACTGTGGGATAAATCGTTGATAATAATGGTGGATAGTTTTTCTCATGTAAAGTATGTAACCCAACTTGTCTGTACTTTGAAACAAGAAGTCATGCAAAGAAATTTACTCAAAATCAAATATTTGAATGGCTTGTCTACAAGTAAGTTATATGTATTATTAACTAATTTGTACTTAAAGCCAAAGATACGTAACTTTATTCGTTGAATACACCCGCTCCTTGCTCCGTACTGCATAGTTTAGCAAATTTAATTCAACTATATTAAATTTCATTTCAACTAACCAAAGCTGCAAACATTCCTAATTATATTACATAGATGTAGGTTTACAATACGTAGGAATTGTTTTTAAAGCAAAACGAATTCAAATGCAAGTGATTTTTTTTGTATATCGTTATCGTTAGCCGTTGCTTACTAATGTCGGTGTTAATAAAATGTACTATTCCGGGAACAAAACCACAATAATAAACTGGTGCACGATTTTTACTGTAAAAATTTTCTCTACTATTTATATTACCTATATTGTATAAGCACTAACCAGTGTGCGCTGGCTGCTGCAGTTGCAATTTATATTTGAAAAAGGTTTAAATTTTAGCAAACAAACAAACATTGGTTAGTGACTGTATGTTGTAGAAAGTAATATATAATAATACTTGTGTAGAATGTCTAATAGAATAATGTCACATAAGCCGTTGTTTGTGAGCTGGAAGCGCTGCTCTGTGATCGTGTGAGCAAATACACTTAAAGTCACGAACTGGGTCAGATTTGAAGAAACGAGATACCTCTAGTATTTTATGCTAAGCTTCGGGGAACAAACATTCTTAGATACCTTGTTACTTATTACCATCTCTGTGTTCGACAAATTGTCTATTATTTCAAATAATATTTCATACGACAACCTAACTATTAATCCATATTATTTTTTATTGTAAAATTATTGTTTTTTCGTAATGTATTAGTGGCTTGCGCGTATAATTCCAGCTATAATAATGATATAAATTTTGTGAATGATGTCACGAATGGCGCCTTAAGAAGTTTTTCAAGTGCTCTCGATTGTATGATTAATCATCTCTAATCTACCTATAGTGTAATCTTTACAAGATGAAATCATACAAGAAGAAATTACACTCAGAAACGCTGAAGAAATTACACAAAATTAGACAGGTTTTTGACCTTTTTTCATCTTCACCTTTCAATTTTATACATTGATGAAATTACACTACATATTCTAAGATATTAATTTTATGTTGAAGAAATTACATCCTTAGTAAATTTGATTGTATCTACAGTATCCCCAATTCGTATTTATTTATTATGTATATTCCAAATTAAAACCAAATTTGTCGTTCAACGTGTGCAATTTCGTAATTTAGTCAGTGTGTAATTTCGACCCTAACAAATCGTTCTCACATGATTGTTATTTTAAGTACCTATCTACCAATTTTACTATATCACTTCTTATAACCACTGTCACAACACTGTAGTAATTCACATGTGCAATTGCGTCCTGTATGGTTACTGTGCAATTTTATCTTGCAACCTAACGTTGAAACATATCTTCCAAATGACATCATATTATTCAAATATAAAGTTAAAAATAATATTATCATACTTGCTTCAACCGATTTGTTATGGTCGAATGTCGCTGTCAAGTGGTATACTCGACTCGTGTATACTCGTACTAGAAGAATTTGTTTACGTGAATGTTCCTTATAAGTCATATTTTAATATCTCTGTACTTGATTTATATCCTTAAGGCAAATTTGTTTATTCTATTAATGTAATTTGTATCTCGTCTATTTAGTTTTAATCGATATACTATTTGGAAACTTGTAGCACTAATACAGTATTTCGTACCCATAATAACTGACATAAATGTGTCGATATGTGCTTTAAACTTGTCATTTTTATGACAATATCATTAAGGGTAAACCCACCTCCACCCCTGAATTTTTCAGGAGCTTTAGCTCCTATGTCATCCAGTCTTTTACGCAAAAAAAGTTTTATTTATTTTTTCCATGGGAAGGCTTAAGGTTAGCTGGAAGGATTCCCTCTCTAAACTACTCTAAATACCTTTAATGTCCCTTGGAGAAGACTCTCTTCAAGGATCTACACACTTCTCGAATGATAACGTACCAATTGGTTTTGTAAAGTAAAATTTGAATCTTCTATTTCTTCAGTCTAAATTTTTCCACTTTCATTAGCCTCTTCCTAAACGCCTCTGTCCCTTCTTGTCACTCATTACTCCATCCTTTGTTGAGATTTGACGACCCATATCACATAGTAAAATTGACATAATATAAATAAATAAATAAAACTTTATTAGCCAGTATATGAAATCATATGATATCATATGAAACAACAAAAACAAGACAATACAGTGTGCCAAAAGGCGGACTTATTGCAAAAGCAATATCTTACAGTCAACCCGAGTGTATGAAACCTATGTGTATGAAATTGTTTTTTACATTGTTTCTTATTAAAAGATGAATCCAATGACAGAGCAATCAATTTCTGATTGGGTAACAATAACAGACTTTACAATATTTTCAGTTCGTTTAAGAAACCGTATATATCACTGTTATAATTCCTAATATTGTCTTTGGTGGTGATGTTGTTTTCTGGCTTCGAAAAACTTTGGTTTCAAATCAATGCCTGTATGGGTATTTTGTATTTATCCTGTAGAATGTTCGTACAATGTAATCCACTTAACTTATAGGTAACAGAGTTTTCCTAGATACCATAGACAATCATCATGTCATGCCTTTGGCTAAAGGGCACCGTGACAAACCAGAGACAACGTGATTCCAATGTTATTAGTCTACACTTTGAACTTTCTGTATCATAGATATAACGGTCATACACCAAGTGACGACCCATAATTGTATTCAGAGTAAATCTGTATCCCACGTTATTGTTTTTCCAGTAGTATAATTACACACTTTTTTTTTCTAAGACTACGCCGAACTTTTTCTTAGTTCAAAATATGGTCCAAGAAGCTTATTTTGACAGGACATCAAAAAATTAAAGAAATAGGACCATGTCTGACAAATTGCATGAATGTGACAGAAGCAAGGAATTTATGTCAGGATTGGGCGGTCTCGATTTCTATTTTCTCTGCCTATCCCGCAAGAGATGCGGCGGGAAGTTATGGATACCTAATGGACGAAAAATCAAAATTCATTACCTACAACTTTTTGTATTATCACCAAATCTTCCTCGGAAAGGCTGTCCGTCTACAGTAGGGTGCATCACCTGATGTATGGAAAAAAAATTTTTTTTGAATCTCGAATAGCCCTAGTGCGGAAAAGTTGCAGTTTACTAAGAGTGTTAACCACACCAAATATTAGCTTCCTAGGAGTCCATCTTGAGGTTCCGCAACGACCTTGAAGTTTTGAAAAAAATAAAAAAATACATAAATTTCTAATATGTGCAAGGTCTTATAAAAAGCATTTTGTCTAAAGTATTTAATAATATTTTTACTTAGGAATGCTTAAAAATGATAAAACAACACTAAAACAGCAATAAATTCATTATAAACATTTGCTTTAGAATAATTATCTATATTGAAAACATACTAAAAAACATGCTTACAAAATAAGCAACAACATTTTATAAAGAAACACTAACGAATTAAATGGGGCGAGTGAAAACGTTTTAGCTATTGTTTCTGGTTTAAGTTTGTGCACATTATTATAAAATTGTCCAAATTATACTGCTTTGACCATATCAAGTAGATATTTTGGTGTGTATAGTAAATATTGTATTGTACTGCAATCAAAATACTCTACATCGATTTTCTGAAAAAGTGTACATATTAATCGTTGAAATCGCGAAGTGATGAACTATTTGAACTTAAAAATTCACAGGGTTCAGTTATTTCACCATTTAACTAAATATATAAGTGCCTTAGTTTCCATGTAATAGACAAATTAAACCATCGAACAAATCACCCTACTTATTTTTCTATATAGCAAAATAATCCCTCCTATTCAAGCGCATCACAATCAATAACTGTTAGATGTTGTAGAGATATATTTTCAGTTTCTAAATTTTGTGCGATAGCCTACCTATAGTTATATCTAGTGCAAATCCAGTTTCAGGTATAATATGTGTTATATTATCACTCCCAGGTTTGCGAATCAATGAAAAATGTTCCTCGATTAATACATTTTGTAGAATTTTCCAACGTTTATTTGATTATTTAATTCGACTAATTATTAATTTTATTCTAGCATCAAAAAATAATTCATAAATCTGAATATTTCGTGGGTATTTACACCATAGATTTATAAGGTAGGTACTAAGATACTTAATAGAAAAGTGTATAGTTTATTCAGAAGAGAACAGGGCAACATGCTTTTGTATCACACATTATAACAGACCAAAACCAGCTCTATCAGAAACTTTATACCTATCAATATTAATGATTTTTTGAACTACCATAACGTTGATTATAGGATAATAAATGAAATACTCTTTAAAGTTGATTGGACATTTTTGGAAGAATTACCGCTTCAAGAGGGGTTAGCTCAGTTCTATAGTGTGATTCGTGATAGGGTTATTAGACATGTGCCCGTGTCAACCTATTTTCCCTCAAATTATCCTGATTGGTTTAGCAAAGAGCTAAAAAATAAAATATTGGATAAAAAACTCGCTCACAAAGCTTATAAGGATACTGGAAGTTTGGGTGATTATACTATCTTTCAGGATCTCCGTAGGGATTGTAGGAGGATGACTGATGATTGTTACAGGAACCATATTGGTAGGGTTGAGTATAGTGTCAGGTCTAATACTAAACGACTATTCAGATACTCTAATTCTTTGAGATCCGACGACTCCCCTGTTCCTTGCTCAATGCAGCTTGGCAGCAAATCAGCAAATACCCTCCCGGAAGTTGTAAATTTGTTTGCTGATTATTTCAACAGTGTATATGATAGTACCTCTGTCCCACGGCCCTGTTTACCTTTGGAATCTCAAATCAATCTCCAATTATACTCATTGAATGTTGAGATTAAAGATGTTGTTTCTGCCATTAGAGAACTTGAGCCTAAGACGAATGGTGGTCCTGATGAGGTCCCCCCGATAATACTCAAAAACTGTATGTTTAGCTTGGCGTACCCTCTCTATATAATTTTTAACAGATCTGTCTCTGCCGGTCAATATCCTGAGTACTGGAAGAGTGGGTACCTGACACCTGTATTCAAATCTGGAAGTAGGGATGACGTGTCTAATTATAGACCCATATGTATGCAATCAACTATACCGAAGATCTTTGAAAAAATTATACTAAACAAGATATCTTCCTCCATAAATGGGACTATTACCGAATACCAGCATGGTTTTATGCCTCATAGGTCAACTCTTACCAACCTTATGGTCTATGAGAATTATATCTCCCAAAGTATGGCTTGCAGGACTCAGGTGGACTCGATCTATACTGATTTTAGCAAAGCATTTGACCGGGTTGATCACTCCATTCTTTTGCATAAATTGTCCGCTATGGGAATCACTGGCTCGTTGTATGACTGGTTTTCTGACTACTTGACTGGCCGAAGACTGATGGTACGTGTTGGTGACGCTGTCTCATACTCGTATGAGGCAACAAGTGGGGTTCCTCAGGGTTCCCATCTTGGTCCAACCCTATTTATATTGTTTATTAATGACATTGTGAATATATTCTCTGATGTGAAAATTCTAATATACGCCGATGACTTAAAGATCTATAGGGCTATAAGGGATGCTGAGGACTGTCATGTTCTTCAGAGCAACTTGGATAGACTCTGCAGATGGTGCTCTGACAATAGACTGGTGCTGAATGCCAAAAAATGTCAGGTAATGCGTTTCTACCGAATTGAAAAACCACAAATTTTTAATTACACTATTGACGATTCTGCACTTCAGTCAGTTGATGAGATTCGGGACCTGGGGGTTGTATTTGATCGTAAGATGAGCTTTGTCAGTCATATTGACAGTATCTGTGCTAGGGGCATGAGACTTCTTGGTTTCATTCTTAGAATTTGTAAATCTTTTTTAAATATTTATACCCTTAAGATACTCTTTGTTTCGCTTGTACAGAGCATCCTAGAATACAATAGTACTATCTGGAACCCCTGTTTTGAAGTACATGTTAAGAGTCTAGAAAGAGTTCAACGGAAATTTCTAAGGCACGTGAATTATAGATTGGGCATTCCAAGGGAACAATTAGATTATAATTGTTTGCTAACTTATTTAAACATTTTGAAGCTTTCTGATCGTAGAACGTTGATCGACCTGATGACCTTATATAAGATAATAAATGGAGATATGGATTGCCCGGAAATTCTGGGTCAGATTAATTTTCATGCACCCTTGAGAGCAACCCGTCAGGCATTGCCTTTTTATACTCGTGCGTCTACCACGGCTTATAACTACAACTCGTCTGTGAATAGGTTGCAGCGAATGGGTAATGGGATCGCTGAGTTTGCGGATTTCTATGGGGATACTCTATTAAGGTTTAGATTCATTGTTCTCCGTTTTCTACTGTCACATGCCCAGCCACTGATTTGACGGATTGATACTTTTTGACCTCTTGCAATTGTATTTTGTTATTGTTTTTATTCTTTTCTGCTGTACAGAGTGATTGACTTATTCTTTGCAACCTTTTATAATTGTGTTTTACTGTCACTTTATTTTTATCTATTATGCAGAGACTGATTGTTTTTAACCCCTTATAATTGTATTTTATTGTTGTTTTATTCTTTTCTATTATACAGATTGACAGATTGATCGTTTTTAACCTTTTTACAAAATGTGTTTTAATGTTATTTAATTCTTTTCATTATATACAGACAGACTGATTGTATTTAACCTTTTTTTATAATTGCACTTTATGATTATTTTATTATTTTCCATTATACACATTGATTGTTTTTTAGCCTTATATGACTGTATTTTATTATTATTATTACTTTATTCCTTTTTAGTACACAGATTGATTGTATTTAACCTTATATAGCTGTATTTTATTATTATTTTATTCATTTCCATTATACATCAGACAGATTAATTTTATTTATTTGACCTTTTTATAATTGTACTTTATTATATTGTCTTTTTTTACTATACAGGCTGAATAGTTGTTTTTAGCCATTTACAGTTGTATTTTATTATTTTAATCTTTTCTGTTGTATCTGTGCTGAATATAACAGTTCGTATTAATGATTATTTTGCCTTACAATTCTATATCATTTATGTTTTTCTCATTTGTATTATGCCTTGTTTTATATTGCTTAATTGATTATGATCAAATATTTTATATTATATATTGTCAAAGGCCGTAGGCCGTGAATTATATTAAATATTAAATATTAAATGATTAAGTCTGGTGTGTAATAAAAGCATTATCCTGTCGAAATTATTTGAATAGTTTTCTGTTTGTAGTAGAAAATATCATATTAGGTGTTTTACGATCAGATGAATCTAATAATAAATTGCTGTCAGAAAATACCATCCAGGTATCCTTCTTTCTATTTTCTTATCTTCATTCTTGTCACCATTGACTATTATCCTTTTCATAGGACCCCTTTGGTCTTATAAGAATAGTTTTCCTTTTAAAGACACGTTTAAATCTTTGGAGCACAGTCATGTTATCCTGCATTTACATAAAGCTTCATCGAAAAGTTAAGAGCTAGATTAATGAAATTTACTCACCTTATGTTAGAAGCTCTCAGATGTTTCTCGGCTTTTAAAAGAGTTTATCGTATTTTTATACTTCAAATGAAAATTATTGGTCATTGATCTAACTCTTGTTTCACAGAGAGTTAGTGATGAAGCATTCTTCCGTATATATAAAGAAATACTGTCACCAAGTATGTATTTGGGGGTCCTGGTCTCCAAATGGAGGGTCATGTGTTCCATGTATTGATTTCCAAGTTATTATTTAATACTCATAACACTTTAATACGTGATCATACGTAGGTAACACATTTTCTTTGAAAATTCAAAAGTTCCTATTATTGGGCATTTAGCTGTTGAGTATACATATTATAATTATTTTTATGTAAAAATAACAATATTTAAAACGCTAAATATGCACTTTGGGCATCTACTGCTACCAACTATCAAAGAAATGTATAAATGTTACACCTCCGCTAAGATAAAAAAAGTACGAATTTTCATCGATTTCGTGGTCAATATTTTTTCAGAGAAATAAATATTTTTGTGGGAAAAACTATAAAAAAGAGTACATACACTATTTTTATTTGTTCTTAACTCAAAAAAATCATGGAAAAATTCTAAACAGTATTTAAAAATCGATTTTTAAAAAAGGGCGTTTTCATCATTTTTTCCCAACATAAATGCGCGTTGCGGAACCTCAGGACATTTTTTTTTTATTTTTTTAAAGATGTTTTTTATTCATTTGAGACCCAAATGCAACCTTTTGGAACTAGGGAAGGTCGGATTTCCCAAGAAAAGGAAAACGGCCCACCCTAGTCTACAGGCAATGGATTCAGGCAAAACAGGCAAGACAATGGCTTCGAATAACTTCTGTTTTATTATTTTTTGCTTTCTGACCATCTACTGGTCCGCTAGAAATCCAAGATTAGACCAAAAAGACTGCTCATACACGTTATTGGCCGGAGAAAGAGTGCGGCCAGTCTTTGGGTGTAGGTAATTCAGTTTTTCAAATTCAATTAACGAAGTTATGTTTTCCTTTGTTGTACCCGTCATATTAAAATGTGTCACCTAATAAGACTTTACTTAGAATAAAAATTTCCGAGGATTATGCAAAGTGTCGGTATTCTTTTAGAAGGACATAAAGTGATATCAATAATACCAACGTAAAACTATTATAATATAAGATGGTGGTCGATGATTCACATTATCTACTACTTAATAAAATAAGTAAATAATGGAACTACCTACTTATTAATCTTTCAAGTTTTATTTATTAATATTCTCGTTTGACGACATTCCTGGAATTCGTTCTCTTTGTGACTGAACAACAATCCACAATTAGGTGCAGGTATTGATATTTATATTCAAAGAATGTAGAATTTGATCCAGGTACACAACCAATTAATGCAAATAATCCAAGTTTATCTAAATAATTGTTGCATTGTGTAATTTTAATTTTCCTATCTGCACGAGACTGCTGCTTTTCAATTAGTTTCTATTTTTGCATCCAAATAAAAAAAATTGAGTCAATAACTTTTTTCATGTATTTCATAGTAAAATAAAATAAATTTAATAGGTACATTAATTTCAGACCGTTTACATTTGTCATGGTTGAGTCATATCTCGAGATGGTACGATATTTCAACCCTTAAAATGTCTTCTTAGGAATATTTCGCAATGTTTAGCAAATTAGATGAATGAATGCCGCATAGTAACGTAGGTACAAATAATCTCAATATCTACCTATTCTGAAATCTCCTCCACTCCCCCGTCCCGACGATGCCCCACTTAAAATTTTTAAGCACTGGAAAATAGCAGAAACACCCGGAGACGATAAACTGTCATTGGTATGCAAAACTTTGTAGTCTTGCTGCGTTCTCTAAAGGAACAATGGTGAGCGTAACGAGAAATCTTATGTTAATTAACAATGCGTTGAAGTAACTTGAAAGTATTAATTTGCTATATAATGTTTTGTTTATGAATTTCTCCCAACTTTATGCGAAGCTTTCAAGTCGTAACTTCATTTTAATGAGCGAAGCTTCTTGACGATTCATTGCGTATTGCAAAAAGATTTATAATAACGATATTGTGAAAAACTCTTTAATTAAAATTTTACAACGCACATAACTTATAATTACGCGTGCATTAATTTTAAACTTACGAATATTGAAAATAAGTTATTAAAAGCGAAACGCTCAGATTGCCGTTTATCGCTTTTTATAACGTGCTACATTATAGGGATGTGCAGCGCTAAAACTAACATCGCAATTACAATTTATACAACACATCAAGAAGGTATAGCTTCTGCAAATACAGACATTCGAATGAATTCTTACATACAAGGTCATCGAAAAAGGATGTTCTTATTTTAAAAAAGTGTTGATTTTTTTGCAGTATGGTAACTGGTTATCGCAAGTTTAGTTTGAGCATATACGCAGATTAGCTTCAGAGCCGTCAATGCCAGCCACTGTACAACCCAACATCCACGGTTCAGTAAGTTGTTCACAATGCAATAGAGAGCACAATGAGTTATTAAAGTGACCAAAAAGTGTTGACTCTAGATTCATCCATTTTGTGCTAAAAGAAATGCAACATTCGATGTTCCTATTCATCGATTTTATTTGCCAATTCTATTGATGTTAAAATAATATTGTTTTCTTTATTACCGTGCTTGTGTGAATTTCCAATACTTGCATTGCTTTTTTGTACCTATACCCAATGGTTAATAATAACCAACAACACGGCAAGTACCACTAGTGGTGCATTGCGAGAAAATGGCGCATCACACCCGACATTATCGGAACATTGATTTATTGCTTTCAAGATAATAATAATAATACCTAATAATAATAAGACAACGTATTCCCCTCCCTATTCCAGTCCTCAACATGCATCGAATGGTTCCTATTCCTCAACATGAATAAATCCCAAAAATGACAAAAGCCCTTAAGAAATTTGCTCAAGGGATAAATGCCCAAACTTTCTAGTTGGATTCCAGTAGACAAATTCTTTATAAAATGTTGACTATTTTACTGTCTATCCCATTTCAGATCCGCTTATTTATTTGTTTATTTTCTAATCTATGGTAGTTTCTAACACACGGAAAGAAATCGTATGCTAATAGATACAATTAATTTTATTTTCAAAATCTAATTAGATTTGAGCTTTTGTCCCTTGAGCAAATTTCTGAAGGGCTTTCGTCTTTTTTGGGATTTATACATGTTGAGCAATATTCATATGGGTTTTTATCCGGTCACGGCATCGAATATATAGAAGTGGCTTGATCGATGAAGATTAGAATGCCGAACATATTATATAATCATTAACTAAGAATAACTACTTGAAATCAATCAGCGAGGTATTCCGTTTGTAATAGAAAAATATTGCCCAATCCCACCAACTTATTACACCTAGGAAGGGGACCCCTAAATAATTTCCATACAAAAACAGAGATAATATAATATTTATATATCGGTTGGACAGCAGCAGAGGCAGCAGATAGCAGCAGATCCATATGAAATTCTACATGCGACTCTCCTTGTTGGGGAGATTCTGGGCGGAGATATTTGGGCACCTAACTTAGAAGAGTTTTATGTAGAATTTCATATGGATCTGCTGCTGTCCAACCGATATATAAATATTATATTATCTCTGTTCTTGTATGGAAATTATTTAGGGGTCCCCTTCCTAGGTGGAAGTTGGTGGTATTGGGCATATATCTCATTTTGCTTAATTATCGATGATCCAAAAAAAAATACGATAACTCCCTAATCTGGCAACGAAAAGTATGAACAAAGAATAAAGTGTAATTTTGTTAAAAGGATATTCTCATTTGGGAATCGTTTTATAAATGAGGAACGAAAAGAAAGTATACTTTTTTATGAAAAGTCATGAAATATTTACCTTGCTTTAGAATGTTGCTGCCAGATTCTGAATAATATAGGTTATTTGTTAGTTGTTATTTTTCCAAACTCTGTATTGTGTCACAATTTTATTTCAAGGGAATATGAATAATTGAAGAGGTCGGGAGAGTTTTGTTTTGTGATTATTGACAAGTTGAAGATCCATTATATAAGAATCCGAAATTACCCTCATACAATGTTTATTAATAATATTATTATGTTTTTGTTACAGGTAAGCGACACATTTTGCTCATATAAAGTACCTACCTACTACACAAGATATTGTGCTGGGGTAAGTTTTTTTACTGGTTGTTTATCCATACGAGATACCCAATCGGAATTATCACAAAAATTTATTTATTTAAGTATTTTATTTGGATTATTATTCTTATTACTTTAATTTCGGATACATTTTTTTAGCGGGCTACTGGTTTTGTATTTCATAATTACTCACTTTCACAACGAACCTTCGGTCATTATTTGATAGGGGATGATTCCACCAATACACCCTCGCTGGTAATCTAATATTGTGGAAAAAGTATTTTTTTATTTATTTATTTCTTTACACTTTACAGCAAATATTAACATTGGAAATAATAGCTACTAAAACATCTCTTCACTAGGGGGAGCTTATTGCAGTGCTGCGATCTTAACCAGCTAACTTTTTTTGTTTTGTTATCTATTATTTTTATCGTTTTCGATTTATTTGACCTGTATACCTACTTGAAGCTGATTTCTGAAAGCTGCTGTGGTGTGAACGTATCTATACCATCACGCCGCGTCCCTTGCAGGGTAGGCAGAGAGGACAGAGCGCCAGACAACCCTATCCTTACACAAACTCCTAGCCTCCGTCACATACATGCAATTTATCATACATGCACGCTCTCCGATTCCTTTTACTCAAAACGCGTCCACCCTTGAGGATCTGGCCGAGATGATCTAACCAAGTCAGTCTCGGGCAGCCGCGTTTCCTTACCCCTCCTCACTCATTCAAATGGTGAACGTATCGATGGATGAAATATTTTTCATGATCTACGACATGTATATTTTTTGGGTTAGTATTGTTTCTTTTTTCTACGACACATGAAAATAGACTTTTATTCGACGAACACGTTCGAAATTACTTCTTGCGTTCGACAAAAAAACGTAGAAAAATCTTTGACAATAACATATTATTTTTTCATACATACTCGTAGGTCTACTCTGCTGCCGCGTCGGAATTGTCGATAAATTTTATTATTCCATATTACGTTGTGAGGTCGTATGTTATCAAATGATACCTCGTCGACATTTTTCCGATATCTCATTCTTCGGGATTTTGCTATAACGTGATCTGTATTGTAAAACTTGCCACACTGGTGCGGATTGGCCATTGCAAAATAAGCAGAAGTGTAAGTTAGTCGTAGGAACCAATAATATGCAAGCCTATTCCGCCTATTCGTAGGTCTTTTATTTATTGAGTCGAAGTTAGCGTTGATTTTTTTTATTGAACAAATTGTTTTTTATAACCGCCTGTTTTATTTTTGTATACTAAGTTTAATCCTTAATGTGTTCTTGAAAGACGAACTGCGCCGGAAAAAATCAACCATTAGTGATTTTTGTGTACATAATCCCAGATACCCTGCATACTTCACAGTAAGCTAAAAGCTTCTGCCGTCAGCAAAGAGATTTGAACCTGGTACCTCCTGATTAGAAATCCACGTTTGATTTGATTGTAGATGATGCTTCTCATTCTTCAACAGTGATACAAGAACGGTCCTTGTAATTTGAGCTCTTTTGATTTACTCTGTTTACAAACTTTTATAAAGCGAATTGATCGATAATCATATTGGCTAGGATAAGGTAGGTATTTATTAGTCGAGTTTAGGAGAGATTGTAGATCACTATTGTAATTTTACATTGTGATCTATAAAGAATATCTCGTTCGTAATATATTCATTCGTAAGTCCATACCTCACCTCAATATTGTATCCAATCCAGAATCGATTTTGAATAATACTCGTACTAGAAACTCTTGTTATTATAACAATACCATGACGAAATCAAAACGAATTCAGAATATATTGAATAATTAATATGATCAAACGTTTGATATTTCTACGTGTATGCCACCCATCAAACAGTACGAATTTCTTCATATTTCCATGAAGAAAAAATCTGCGACAATGACCACTCGCTCACGAGTGGATTGCTCAGGTAATGATAGAATAGAATGATAATATTGTAGTTATTTTCAATAATTTACCTACGCTAATCAAAAATATGCACGTGAGTTCCTTAAGGTAAAATGCACGAATTATATAGCAAAGTTGGTATTTATGGCCTATTAAAGGGTGACAATAAACAAACAAAAAATCTTATTGATTATTACTGTAACCTTCTGTGTCTAGATTAAGGTTTAAATTAACCATTGTTTATAAAATATTTTTTTTCAAAAGCCAAAGTGTAGTCAGGATTCTGCTCTATCCATGTAGAAATATGAAGTCTGACAGTTCTCCCGTGTAAAACTGATTCTTGGACATAGGCGATTTAATACCCTTGCAATGTTACTAAAATATTATGGTGATATAGGAACGATATTACATTAGACAAATAATTTTAGTAACTACACAGAATAAATAAAAAAAGATAGATGTATAAAAATATATAGCATAATGAGATAAAAATGATAAACTATATATTTAGTTTAAAATCCACATTAATGACTTTATATTACGCGACTAGTGTTCGAGGATTTGCACCCTCATCATCAGGTGATTGTGAATAATTTTGATCATGGGGGTGCTAATCCTGGAACACTAGTCGCGTAAATCAGTCATTAATGTGGGTTAAAAATGGACTTCCACCATGTATCGACGGTCTAAAACCTTGAGATACAGCAAATGCTTATACAGCAACATACTCCACGATGTTAGAATATATTAACAACGATAATATACCTATAATGTATTCCAAATATTATCAGATATATTTTGTTATACTCTCAAAGCCATCGTTTAAATACATATTTGAATTGAAAATTGAATGAAATGATCCATAAATATGTCGGCTACGTATAATATCGTCTGAATGTCATACCATAACGTATTAAACATTATTTATGATCAATAATATTCGCATTTATCAAAGTTCATAACCTAACAAAATGTTATTTTTATGACTAAATTTTTAGAGGTTAATTTAACAATTTTTCGTAAATTTGAAATTACACACTATTAAAATTCATCACTACCATTCTTCTTCTTCTTCTTGTTTCTCAGCCGTTGTATTTCCAATGCTGGATATAGGCCTCCCCTTTGACTTTCTGCAGATCCCTATCCTGGGCATGCTGCATCCACTTGCTTCCTGCGATTCGCCTCACATCGTTAGACCATCATGCCTGAGGACTTCATACGCTCCTTTTGCTCGCACCTAGATTAGTTACTATAAAATCAATCAATTGTGTTCATTGCGATCAAATTCGAGAAGCAGAATTCACCCTCAAACGTTCCTTTGTGGGAACACAGAGATGTCACAAAGTTACGGCATTCAGAACCATTTTGTGCTATCCAGGATAGGGACGGTGTACAGTGAAAGGAGGTCTTTCATGCAGCATATAAAAAGGCTTTAAAATAGCTTTCTCCTGTAATCAAATGTAATCCAATTCTATGTTATTTTATAACACATTCTTTTTATTAGTACACGTAATAGATGTCATCCATTTCCATGGTTGTGGAAAGGATTTCGGAACTGTTGCACTAGCGCTGCCCCACTTTTTGTGAGAAACTATTTTTTCAAAAAAGCGCTAAAAAAATATATTATTATTTCGCCCGGCTCGACTGCGGGTGAGGCCGGACGAGGGCACAAAGTCAGAATGTGTTTTTTAAACGAATTTTGTAAATTTACGATGTTTGGGACTTGAAATGTCACTCATGCCAAAAGATTATCGTTTTTTAAAAAGTTTCTAAAAATGATATTTTTGAAACAAAATAAGCTCGATTTTGAAAGAGCCTCCGCTAATGCAATTGTTCCAAGATTTCTGTCGTGAGCGTCATAAATAGTGTCATTTAGAATGGGTGGTGAACATTGAATATCAGTGCTAAGTTTTGGTACTATAAGTTGCATTCGTTTTGACAAACAGATGTTCGGTAACTTTGAAGAGCAGAATAATATTTTACTAACCTACATAAATTATTACGAATCAAAGGTGCAAAACAAAAGGAGGTTATCGTACCGAATAATAAAATGATAATATTGTAATATCATTTAGATTCTTTTTGCATCTGAACGCTACTTTATGTATATATTTTATGCAAATTGTGATTTTATTCAAGCCCATTATCGAGCATTTTTTTCTTCATATCTTTTATCTCTTATACGACTTAAACGATCGATACATTTATACGACATCTTTTCAATGTCTGTTAACATTCATAATACCTGATTTTTATTGGTTTCATAATATTTTATTGTTTATCAATCATAACTTTATATCGGTCCAGTTTCAACCAAAACATCGCACGGAGTCGACTTCTTTATTTTTTTTCTTTTCTTTTTCTTATTGCTGTATGCCCATGGAAAAGTCCAACACAGACTCTACGTCGCTTCTGGAAGCTGGATTGATGCTGGTTTTCGAACTCATTGGCAACAAGCGTGGATTGTATTTCATTTCAGCAACATAGAATCGTCAGAAACAATCATTCTTTACAATCTCACAAAGTCCTCATCTTACACAGTCAAGAATTTGTTACCTCATGTACATATTTCTATTTCTACAGATTTTGGTAATATAACTAATAATATGTTTTAGTAACACTTATGTTATTTCCTACGACTTTACAATACATAGAAATGTAATCATCGGGTATTTTTTTAAGTGAGTAGTTACATACCTAGTTGAACGGTGTAATTATTGAAAAAAAAAAAACATTTATGTTCGTTGTTTTCCCTTATCGCATTGACAATCGCCCGCCTCCAGTGGAAATACTACACTCATAAAAGCCGTACACACATTTCCCCTAAATTATTTTTCAATAAATAATGACATACGATATGATGGTTTCATTAGATATCCACCATTATCAACAATTCCCGATATTTGTTTTTACAATGTTGATAAATCTAATATACAATTTAATAATTTTCATGAACTTTTAACATACCTAGGCAAATCCGAATTGAATTATTTTTATTGCCTCTAATTGCTGTAATCAGAACACTTTTTTAGATATTAAAAATGAAATTATTCGTTTATCCCTACCTACCTATGAATTAACCCCTATCGGCACAATGTGCTATGTCGTACCAAACCACTAAAAAGCAATTATCGCCGTAGAAATCATATTGGTAGTTTGTCCAGACCCCCTAACATATTTAATAGCCTGTGTGTTTCAACCAGTAAATCGAATAATTTCTTTGACAATTATCCATTATTACATATTTTGTAAATCAACTCGATTATTTTTGATAAAAAGTTTTTGTCATATATCGTGGCCAACGAAATCCCAGCTGCATACCGTCTCCCTGGAAGACCGCCAAAACGTTGTAGGGAAATGAAATGCATTTCAGCTTCCTAAGGATGTGGACTTTCTAAACCAAATAGATAAGCAGAAGAAAATATGAAGAAAAAGATTTTTTGCTTACTTTAAGTTAGAGGAAAAACTAAATAACACTATATGCTGCGAAGACCTACGAATTATTGAATATTTTTTCCGATTTCATGATTTTCCTTTCCTACAGGTATACATACCTTTTCAATCTAGTCAAATTTGATGTTTTTTATTCTGCGACCCTCGTCACTACCATATTACCTACACTTCAACATATGTACATAATATTGCATCAAGTACTATCATAACTGTCGTCACATGAAATTCGTTATCGACAGTTGATAGTTCATCATTACCATAATCTGGGTACCATTCAGTATTCATTTCGGTCAGATTGACAGATCTGTCTATTCAAGTCATCTCTTTGAGTTTACCGTGTGTACCTACATGCAGAATGACCTCATTGAAATTCCTGCATTTATTAGAAACGGCTATATTTATTGAATGATTTGTTTTATACAGGGCATTGGTTTACCATCAATCGGTTTTCTATTTGATTTGTGTAGTTTGTTTGTTTCTGAAGGATGTTTAGAACTCATTTTGTAAATTTTCGACTTTGGATGGCTTCTTTCAATTTCATCCATAAATATGTTTTAATAACCATTGGTAGGTATATTGCACAATGCACATATACTGAAAATGTAGTTTTAGACAGTAAACAAAAATTGGACATAGGCCTGTTCATTTTCATTGACTTCTTTAAATTGTAATGAACATCTATTATGAATGAATGAATTAATAAATTTATCCTTTCCAGATATACACACACAAAAAACAATCGATACAAAAATATATACGTACATAAATAAATCATTTCATGTGGCACTAAGTTACTTCAACTATCCTGGAAAAAAATAAAATTAAAAATGAATCTATTGTTTAAAGAAATTTTACATAACGATTAAGAATCTCTGTCTATTAGTATGAATGTATTTATTATACAAATCGCAACGATGCGTTAATTGTTTTAAAAGAGATAAAATTTGTATTAAAATATTTCACATAATATGAAGATACAACATGCGAATTACTTCAGACAGATCGTCATCAATTACCCATCTATCTGACATTCGCATAATCACTCTGTGAGTGTACGAGTATTATTGAAATGGTCGCTTAGCACATCATTATGTTGGATGAGAGGTGATCGTTAATAATGGAATCGATGAATGCAGCGAGGAGCATTATGCATTCCTGCCACGTTTTCTCATTTGCGGAGTTGCTTCATATATATTTTTTTCTCTTGGCCAAAGATTAACACAAAGGTTAAGAGGGGAGAGTGGTGTCTATAGGTAGTGTGCGTGCTACTTTAATACTGACTTAATGTGTTTATTATGAGAGTTGTGGGTTCATATATAATACCTATACTCGTATATCGACGTTCCTCAAATATTTCATATCGCTGACCTCCAACCTAATCTATTTTGTTTTTGTTATCATTGCTTCCAAATGGTCAGTGTTTCGACTGTTTTATTTTTCATAAAATAATCTGGGCTTATAGGAACAAATCTCCACAGTAATCTAAAAACCTAGGTCTCAAAGCACAGAATATATCGTTAGCAAAACAGCATTCGCGATCAAAATGACTGCAAATTGTTGGTATTGGGTGGCTGTCCGTGATAGGTGTTCTTGAGTGTCAGCAATCTGCCGAGAAGATTCCAAGCATTTGGGTTAGAAATTATGTTTCAGCTATTTTTCCGTGAGTGTGACATTAGACTTGGTTTCGGCACATTTGTTGCACATATGGAATCAAGTAACTTCGGTCTTGTCAGCGTTTGGTTTCAGTTCCACCTGAAAGAATACTTCTCCACGATTTTAAGATTGTATTGCATTTCATGGGTATATATAATATCTGTACTTGGAAAACGAGTTATAAGTATATGAAGATATCTATTGCCACTAAGTCTTGATGTTGAGAATATCTGCAGATAGATCATTAAGTTTAGGTTAATATTCTCCTCATGAATGGAATAAGTAAAACAAGATATCTCGTTATTTGTAGATAAGATGGTAGGTACTTAAAACATAAACTTCCCTGCTTTGTGTAGGATTCTGTATTATCTCTCAATAGCCGGACATATTATTATCATTATCATTAGAAGAATTTATTAAACTTCACAGTACTTAGAATACAAGATATTATTCATTTGAACAAGTAGTGTTGTACCTACTAAAATGATTTAGATTTCTCTGATACCAATACATCGAATCAGTTGCTTTTTTTAGAAGATTTTTTTTTAGGCAATTTTCTAAAAAACCTGATGGCGAAACCAGTAAATGTTCTATGTGTATAAAAATACAACATCAATGCGAGGCGAACTTCGTAATGAAAAAGATGGGAAATATCTTTTATAAATGTTACGTTTTCCTGAAATTTTCAGGAAGCTCAAAAATAAAATAAAAAATATTATGTACTTAGTACTATTCTAGAGCTTGGCAATTTTTCATTTTCGTTTTCCTTAAATTCTTGTTCTTTCTGAAAATTCTGAAAACTCTTAGTGTAGAGTGTATCAATCCCAGTCTATTTCACTTCGTTTTGCTCGTGGTACCTACATAATGTAATATAAATCTTGCAATCTACTTTTCTTGTAAATCCTAAGATAGAAAACCCCTTTCAAAATGCTATCTCCATATCTATCTTTTGTAGGTAGGAGAAGAAGTTATGCATTAGCTTTGTAAGTCAAATGTGCGTCTTATATACTCACTAGTTGTAAGGAGAATGTAAGTAGTTGTTGGTACTTATTTTATATTATGTGATAGCACACGTCAAAGGGTTGGTTCTTCAAAATCTCGTAGCGTGTGGAGAGTGCGAGGCCTGAATATAAATTTAGAATCATCATACGAAACACTTCGTAGTATTCGTGTGGCAAAGAATAATACCACCTACTACAAATTGCGGAAAAATAAGTGGTATGTTTGATTTTCACTACCAAACTAGTGCAGTTTAGCTATATACTCATATAGAATCATTTTAAGCACTATTTTTCATCCTATTCGAGACGATATAGGTATTTGACGATACATACAAAAGTCAGCAGTTCGTTTTTTTTATAAATTATAGAAGATATATTTGCTTTCTTTAATACGGTGCCTTTAGATTTCTCGATGGAAAGTTGTGGGGTAGTCTGTTTTTCTTTCATTCTATACGTATTTTGGGGTGCTGAATCCGAATCCGAGGTTTGCCAACAAAATTTCGTGACGGAACATGGCGAAAAATTGGTAAAATGGCGAAAATAATCCTTTTCTGGCGATTTCTTTATAAGAAGTCGAAAACTGACAACTTTCGTAAATTATTTTTCTACGCAAAATTAAAGTACGTAAAATTTACTACAAAAATGAAATATGAAGTTTTTCTCTCGAATAACTAGAAGCGGAGCTGTCAAGCTCCAAAAATGGGCCAAATTTTCTCGTTATTTTAAATTGTGAGAATGGAAAATGTATGGAGAATAGGTCACCTTGTTAGAATTATCACCAAATTTTGTCAATTATTCTTCAGATTTATGATACATATTTTACCTCGTTGGAATCAGTAAACATGGAGAAAGGTTTCAGGACAAATTTTATTTAAAAATATAGTGAAATGTTTACGCTAAAAAGGTTTAAACATTTTTAGCCTAACCAAATTACTATATTTTAAAATAAAATTATTTAAACATGTCTAGCTCAAATATTTCACGGTGTTTTTAAATAAAAATTTCGTTTATAGTTTTCTTTGTGTTTTCTGATTCCAAAGAGGTAAAATATGACTTATGAATTTAAAGAATTATTGTTGAAATTTGCTTATGAAGCCAACAAGGTGAACTTTTTCAATACATTTTCGATTCTCGTAATGTAAAACAATAAGAAAATTTGGCCATTTTTTGGACCTTGACAGCTCCGTTGCTATTTATTTTAGAGAAAATTTTTATATGGAAATTTTGTAGTAAATTTTACGTACTTTAATTTTGAGTAGAAAAATAACTTACGAAAGTTGTCAGTTTTCGAGTTCTTATAAAGAAATCGCCAGAAAAGGAATATTTTCGCTATTTTACCAATTTTTCGCCATGTTCCGTCACGAAATTTTGTTGGCAAACCTCGGATTCGGATTCAGCACCCCAAAATACGTATAGAATGAAAGAAAAACAGACTACCCCACAACTTTCCATCGAGGAACTGTTTTGTGTTTAATTTCACCGGATTACTTGTATATTAATGTCGTGCATATGTCAATAATGACATATTTATGTATTTATATTATTTGATGTATAATATCTTTGGAATAATGGGACAAAAATGTGTAGGTGCGAAATGAAATTTATAGAGGGGTTTTTCAAACTTATTACCACACCGCAAAACAATGGCATGGTATTATGAAATTACATTTGCATACAATACGTACAAAAGAGTTCCCAACACGACGTTCGATGGAATGGAATTGGACAAAAGAAATGGTGAAAGAAACATTAAAAGAAAACAAACGTAATTCCTCGCGAGTTATTTACCTCGTCGATTGGTATCCGATTGTTCCGATATACTTACATTGGTTTCATTGACGTAAATCAAGACTCAAGAAATGCTCAGTTTTAAAAAGTTATATTATTAGTTACTTTGGAGGTTGCCGACTATAGGAAAATGATGAGGCATACGGAGAATTTCCTGGGCTTCCGACGCCAGAGAAAACACTTTTTTTATCGATTTTTTAACAATGAAATCTAAGATCTCTCTGTGATCTCAGAAGGAACGTAAAAGGCTGGACCGATATTGTAATGATAATAATAAACTTGTTAAAAATAGATCAAATCCTTTTATTTATGTGATGGATTAATTGGCAAAGTAGGGTGATAATCCCATTTGAAACGGAAAAGCGAAAACCTTATCTTTTATTTATTCATTTATTCATTAATATACGATCATGTAGATCATTTACATATTACAATATTATATTTAAATACAATAACCTACAAAAACAAAAATTATGTACTAAGCAACATACCCACAACAAATTGTAACATTTTATTTACTTAACAATAACAAACTAACAAAATAACAAAATACAGGCTCACACAGAGCAGTAACGGACTGACATCAATTCGCACTATTGTCTATTTTTTTATTTTAATCAAGATCTCATTCAGATTTAACACATCTACATGAGGGGCTGTAGCGAACCAAAATGTTGAGACATTCTCATCCTGTATACATTGAGGCTTACGCCGAAAATATCTACTATTTCAGTATGATTATTTCCCGCTCGCTGTAATCTTACTAGTGGCGAATTGAGGCCGTAAGTGGTGGCAGAGTCAGGGTGATAAAACGGTAATGCCTGCCGAGCGCTCCTACGTGGCACGTGGAAGTTAATTTTTTGCAGTAATTCGGGACAGTCCACCGCCCCGTGAACTATTTTGTACAAAAATATGAGATCCAGCAACATACGTCTATCGGATAGTTTTAACAAATGTAATATGGACATGAGATAATCGTAATTCAACTGATCTATAGGAATCCCCAATCGGAAATTTATGTGGCGCAAAAACTTACGTTGGACTCTATCAAGACTGTCAATGTGTACACTGAAACAGGGGTTCCATATTGATGACCCATACTCAAGAATACTTCTTATTTGGGCTACAAATAATAATTTCAGTGTATAGACATTTTGGAATGGTTTACATATTCTAAGTATAAAGCCCAGAAGACGCATGGCCCTACCAGAAATAGCCTCGACATGATCTATGAAACTCATCTTCCTGTCGAACGTTACCCCCAGATCGCGAATCACACCAACTGACTCCAACGTTATATCATTTATAACAAAATTATATAATACAGGTCTATGTATTCGAAAAAAGCGCATTATTTGACATTTTCCAGAATTCAGTACCAATTTATTTTCCTCGCACCATGTGACAAGTCTATTTAGGTTCTCTTGGAGAACATAGCAGTCCTGAACACATTTTATTGCCTTGAAAATTTTTATGTCATCCGCAAACACAAGAACATTCACATCAGTGAATATGTCTACTACATCGTTTATGAACAAAATAAACAGTATTGGGCCCAAATGGGATCCCTGAGGGACACCACTCGTAGCATCAATAACGCATGACACTTCTCCGTCAATCCGAACTGACAGTTTGCGATCCCTTAAGTAGCTCGCGATCCACGCAAGTAATGGACCAGCAAAACCCAACCCCGACAGTTTATTCAAAAGCAGACTATGACAGACCTTATCAAATGCCTTTGAAAAATCCGTATACACTGAGTCCGTCTGTACTCTGTCCCCCATGGCATTCATTATGTAATCTGTATATATCATCAGATTTGTTTGTGTTGATCTCGATGGTACAAAACCGTGTTGATTAAGTGATATTATTGAATATAGACAGTCTGATATTTTACTCAATACTATCTTCTCAAATGATTTAGGAATAGCTGACAGTATACAGATTGGTCTATAATTAGCCATATCTTGTTTCTCGCCAGACTTAAATATGGGCGTTAAAAAACTGTACTTCCATCTATCAGGAAAGTAACCAGTGGATAATGAAGTATTAAAAATAACATAAAGAGGATATGATAAACTATAGAGACAGTTTTTAAGAAAAATAGGTGGCACTCCATCTGGTCCCGAACTTGTTTTGGGAACCAGTTCTCTCAAGCACCGCACAATATCTTTTATTTCAATGTACAAACTAGACAAGTTGAGGTTATGTGGTGTAACAAAAGATGAGCTGCCAGCCGTCTGCCCGTTTGCGTCATAAACACTGCTGAAGAAACTAGCGAACAATTCAAGGGCCTGAGTTCTGGTGTTAGCCGACCTACCATTATAATACATAGAATCTGGAATAGACTTGTCATCAGATTTTAATGAGTTTGAGTACTTAAAGACCTCCTTTGTATTCATCCTGACAGAGCTCTCAATACCGTTTATATAATCATTATAACATTGTTTTGATAGTTGCCTGCACTCCCTCCGCAATTCAGCAAAAACAGTATAATCCTCAGTACACCTTGACTCCTTATAAGTCTTATGGGCAATTTTCTTATTAATTACCTTCTGTTTAAGATCGTGACTAAACCATTTGGGGAACCGTGATACTCTAACAGTACATTCAGGGATAAAGGTATCAATAATGTTCAGCAAAACATCATAAAACATATCTAGACCCTTGGGTAAAGGTTCAACCTCTAAGAATGTCCAATCTGTACTAAATAATTTTTCATTTATAGCCATAAAGTTGGCTTTACTAAAGTTTCGATACTTAAACGATTCTGTATTTGCAGAAACTGGTCTATTAATACTAATATCTAAAGGGGGGTGATGACGGCCCTTGGAAAGCACCAATTCAAGGCACTCACAAACGTTGACACCCGGGTCGCATGACATTACTAGATCGAGGGTTTTACCATACTCATTTGTAACATAATTTTTCTGAAAAAGGTTTTGAAAATTAATGACTTCGATAATTTCCCTCTCCTTCTCCGAAAATGATTGTCCATTACGGGTTGTTACATATTCTGGACCTTCAGAGGCCCATCTCAAGTTTGGAAGATTGAAATCACCCACGCAAACGAATGAAGCCCCTGGGTTTGCATTCATTAGTTGTTCAATTTCATCGCAGTGGTGTTTATAAATATTAATTGATGCATCGGGAGGGATATAGACACATCCCAGTACAAGTTTACGATCAGCACACTTTATATTGACAAAAATATGTTCAACGTCCTCACAAGTAGTTCGGAGTAATTTTGATTTCATCTGCTTGTTCACCGCGACCAACACACCTCCACCATCAGATTTAACACTTGTATTACTTGATCTGTCCAGTCTGTAAACATTGTAGGCCGTGAGTCCTAGTTCCGAGGTCCTGACGCTCGAAGTCATCCAGGTCTCGGTCAACAGAATAATATCATATGAAAGTGCAGCTACATTCACAACAAACTTGTTTAACTTGGTCCGCATCCCCCCAACATTCTGGTAATAGCAATTTATTGGTCTTGATGATGATTTGGTACGTTTTTTGGAAACTTTTTAACAATTTTGGGATCAGAATTTATAAACCTGATGGTCAGATCTGCTTCTCCGTTATCCTCTCTGTACTTAAGTTCATTTCTAACTTCCGTCAGTTGCTGACGTTGTTTCCAAGTCAAGTCACTTTTTACTTTAATTCCATTTGTGATCTTAAACCTTTTCGTAAGTATATTGTGAGCATGTTGTTTATCACGCAATTCAACCTTCACCAGTCTCGGTTTGTCTGCTTGTTTTTTACCAATTCTATATACTTTTGAAATTTGTACATCCGGAACCAGGCTCTGCAGCGTGCTCGTGATGTTATCGTTATCCTTCTTCATTGATTCTTGCACGCTGGATCCGCACTCAGGCACGTTGGACAAAATGATGTTCCTTGACCGCTTCTTTCTCTCCTCCATTTCTGAAATTGCATCGTACATTTCCATTGTGCTTGGCTGGGATGGAGTCTTGAGTGCCAAGTTTTCCGTAAGGTTTTTAACAACAGAATTGAGGGCATTGATGAATCTCCAAGACATTTCTAATTCTAACTAATTTTATCAACTTTTTAATGTATGTTTTAATATTTTTTTTTGCTACCTGCTACCTTTTCAGTTTAATATCAAGTTAATATTAATTATTACTATTACTTATTGTAAATATTACTAGCAAATTACACTGTAACACGACATCTAATCATAAAACCATTCAAAGAATAAGCTATACTTATAATATTATGCTCATACAAGGATCACGTGTCATGCAGCATTTAAGACAATGGTAATTCACACTTATGGTGTTTGTTAAGTTGATTTTGCTACCTTCACTGTTTGAAAGAGCAGTGATGAAAAAAAATATTACAAAAATCGCTGTCACTGTGATCTATAGAAGAATGTGTGATTACTCACATGAACATACAATGTACATACAAAAATTTTCTTCCCCTTCTAGCCGTGGTTGGGTCTGGGGCTCAAGGCATCGGTACATCTTCGCCAGAGGCCTCACAAAAATATTGTAATCATAATACTCTACTATTAATTAAAGTAGACTCAAAATTCAGAATCATATTACCAAATCTTTGTGCGGATGAAATCGATTTTTTAACATCATAGATACAATATAGGTATGTTTAGATAAGTAAAAAAGAAACAAAATAAGGATGGATGGAAATAGGTAAAAAAAAATACCTACTGGTAATTCCTTTCAAATCGCTAGAATACTAAATTATATAGCGTACATCAACGTCATAATCTTCAAAATTCTGAATTTCTTCACAGTTCCATTAAAGCCTAACTCATCTGTAATAGGATTTTATTTCATGATTATGTTATCGCCTGTTCGGGCCATATTATTATCTCCTTCATTCATATTTATATACAGTACCTCCCTTAAAACGAATGTATCATATTATTACTGTATTAAACATAACCTTTCTATT
Source organism: Ceraclea dissimilis (assembly GCA_963576895.1). NCBI lineage: Eukaryota > Metazoa > Arthropoda > Insecta > Trichoptera > Leptoceridae > Ceraclea > Ceraclea dissimilis. Next base: position 3,964,675 of record OY756370.1, on the reverse strand, counting down.
ATTCCCAACCAAGCCTAGAACAATATATTTATCGCCGATCCGTTCATTTCCATTATTAATCCGAAAGAAAAAATGGGTAGTATTGATTATCCTATAAAATTGTATTGCAGATTGTGTTTTTTTTTTTCAGTTTTAATACGATTTCCATTTCGTTTCCTTTTCGTTGAATATTTTGTAACTGGGATATTTGGGAAATCTATAAATCCAAGGCCAATAGAATACTTGAGCAATATTGGACGTGGAGATCTGTCTCCAAAATCATTTGCACAACAGCTGTTTCGTGATTTGACGGCGATACCAAAAATGACATACATTACGTTAAGAATAAATTTTGATTGTTCCGTATAGGTATGTCTGGTTATTGAGAATGTGATATTAAATATGTCCATTGAGATTACCCTTTATACAACTGCTTTGGATGGCGATGTCGAGTGGCCTCATTCTCTTTTCCCACTAATTCTAGATGTAGGTACTATTCGTAGTTTAGAAAATACAATCTGAAAATCACTTTGCATTCTTCTAGCAGGCACATGCAAATTACTCGGCTCATGCAATAAACAATGCATTTTTTAAAACTGATATAGCATGTTGTATTTTGTTATTTCTTGTTTAAAAATTCCACATTCGCAAATATCTAATCTAAATGCCGTTCACGGCAGTAGATTAATATAATAAAATGTGTATCTAAAATAGTGGATACACTATTTGAATAAACTTTCAATGAAAATAATAGTCGCAATGTAAGCTTTCTGTGCCGACAAAAAGGACTCGAACCGAAAATTTCGCGATTTTGATAAAACGAATTTACTTATTTGTATCTATTTACAGCCGAAATATGTTTGTGGTAGCAATCCTGGTATGCAAATTTAATCATTTTATTGAAGAATATCGAAATCTATAATTTTTTAGAAAAGTGAACAAACTACCCCGGCACATTTTCGTTAAGATGAATTCTTATTCACCCTTTAACATTTCTAATCTGTTAATAAACATGCAATTATAGCAATATCTATTAGCCAAGTGTTATCCCTTGAAGATAAAATCACATACGAATAAGTACTATTTTTCTTTGAAAAAATAGCGTGAATTACAACTAAATACTTACGCGAACGTTGCCAAATTATAATGCGAATCCAGTCTCTAGCTCTAGTAATAATATTATGGCGAGGTGATGAGGGATGTAGTACATATAAGGTAAGGAAAAAGTAATATGAGTTTATAGCAGACTTTGTAGACGTCGACCACGCGTTGCACGAAGACCTTTTGGGGTGCGTGTTGAATTATTCAAAGCTGACAGTCGAATGAAACGTGAACCTGGCGTGGGTGGAGTTGGAGTACCCAAGGTACGAGGGTAGATAAAACTATAGGTAGTGAGTACTAGATCGAGGGTGAGTACTTTTAAGAATAAATGTGTTACCGTTAAATAAGGAAAGAAGTTAAGGTGTACTTTAACTAGTTAGTCAATGGATTCGTTAAATGTTCATTCATTTTCTTATTCGGAGCATTGATGACATGATACCTTTATTTCTGTAAATTTCTCCTGTGAATTTATCTTTAAACTTTTAGCACATATCTTCACATAACGTAGTACACATTGAACTTGTTTACCTCCGATTTCCTCTGAATCAGTCCGAAGTCATATTGGCGATTCGTACACCGTAGGTATGTATAAAAAAGAACCAACGTATTTTCTATATATGATAATTGCAAACTTTTATTGTTAACCAGCAGAATATCTAGGCAATTGTACAAAACTAGAAACCTTAGAAGAAAAACTATTTTCACAAAGGGTTAGGCAATCTTCAAACTAGTCAATCTGAACATTAACTATTTTTTTTATTGTTTATTGTTGCTTATCATCCGTAGGCCCATCCAGACACCTGGAATCGTCATTTGAACATGTTTCATTTGAACAATCATTTCAAGTCATTTGAACAATCGTCATTTCTAACATTAACGGTAACGCTGTATATTCATTTTGGAGTTCTATAGTGTCTTGTCTGCGAGGTGCTTAAAATCCATCGTCTTTACCTATTCGTTGTATTGCTATATAAGGCAGGGACGTCAAACAGGAAGAAAATGTTCAGACTAAGGGAAATGCAGCTTAATCCCTATACGCCCATTTCAATATATTTCGTTCTAAACGAAGGGATGGGGTGTTATACAACTTAATATATTAAACTCACATATTATCTTTTGCATACACACACTTCTTAGCTCTGCACAAGGAATTATAAATGGCATGATAATATATTATACTTACAAATTATTGATATTATACGCGAAGTACGAGGGTAAATTATGCAGTTAAGAGCATACTATACATATTTTGTACCAATTCAACAATTTTATTCTTTTACAAATTCATTCAGGTATAATGTATTAAATTTACGCATAGTGGAAATTTCTGATTCATATTTTACCTGTTTTGAATATGAAATATATTTTTTTCCATGTAACGTTCGCTTTCTGAATTATTCTTAAAGATTTTTTCGCTCATTTCTTTTTAACCTCAGGAGTGGTACAAGAAGAAGAAATAGAAAATAAAGTGCTTTATATAAAGAAAATAATATAAATTAATCATATTCGATGCAATCTGATCCTAGATAATGTAGTGAAATATCGTATATCCTTGTATAATTACTTCCTATACATAATAATCAGTCTACTTCTAACATCAGTACAAGATAAGCTATCCCACTAATGTCTAAGATGGATTACTTCCCTTCGTCAGAACTGACAAAAACAACAAACGGATTCCATGATGACGCGACGTCTTGATCTCTTACAGTCCTACCACCCATACTTACAGAGTAGTTTATTGTCATGTACCTTGTTGTGTTATTTGAGGGATGTTTTATTCAAGTACAAGTTTACAGTCATAATGATGTATTTGCATATTCGATTTCCACAAATGTCTTACTGGGTTAGCTATGACAAAAAATCTTAATATCGCAATTTCATCATAACTAAATGAAAATTATGTTATAAGTATTGAATGTCCTATGTTATTTTTTTCCCTAAATTTTGGAGAGACTGTCGTCCTGGCTGTCCCACGTTGAAGAATGTCCGATTAAAAGCGATATTTATGTTCCAACGGCGGATATTCAGAAACCGTCTATCGGTATTTTTCTGAAGTTCCCAATTTATGTTTTTTTACGTAGTAGGTAATAGTGTACGTACATTTTCAATCGAATGTTTTATATTATGCATTTCCTACACAGTAGCTTTTATATTCCTATACTCTACAAAATTTTGATATTTTAGAATGATTTTGATGCATCTTGAGTCTTCATGTTTAAGTATACCTGTGCTGAATATTCTGTATCATATGTCCCCCTTTTATAAACGTATCATCCCATTGCATCGTAGAGGACTCTATACCACCGTTCTTTCTTCCCCCCTTTCATGTTAGATCGTCTGGCAGCTATGAACGTGATGTCTGACCAGACTTGAATAATATGTACACAAGCAGTAAGAACAATTACATTTTCTTTGAGGTTCCATACTAAATATAATTATTTCACAACGGAGAACTGATGAAGTGAACAAATTGAAATGCAATAGTGAATTAATAATATTCGTGTCTATCAGGTGAACTCAATGATTCGGAAATTCAAATACAAATTCTCTACAACTGTTAATACGTTTATTCAAGATGTTGAAGGTATCAGTGGGTACCTATATTATTACGTAGGAAAGGAAAGAAGTTTTGATTGGAAGATGTTGTACTTAGTACTTATTAGTGATTTTTCTTTATTTCTAATTCGTCACCAGATAATCACTTAGTTTAAGTGTTTTATCATTATATTTCTAGCTAACTTACATGTTAAGGTGTCTGAAGTATAAGGACACAGGACATGTCTGAGGGTGATAAATTAAATTAACAATATTTTAAACTATTTTATAACATTCTTGTAAAATTAATATTAGCTACTAAAATGGATGTGTGAAATGAATATTGTTCAAAATATTGCCCTAATTAGGAGCATATCTGTTAAGTTTTTTTCTAATTCCCGTTACATTTCCCACCCCTCTACTTTGTATCAAATTCATTCCCTTTAGACACGAAATGAAGTGCTTGTTAAATTCAAAGCAATTTCACACTTTTTTTTAGATTGAGATTCTCCTTACATTTTTGCTCCTCAATTAGACAATTTATCATTCTCAAATTTAAATGAAGAAATACATCACTCCCCCTGGAGGCGCCGCTCGAGGCTTTTTTTTCTCTTCAGAAAAACACGTGTTTTGGTGAATAATAATAATTTAGAAATGTAATTATTTCTAAAAATAGCAAACTCATTTAGGTTGGAGATTGTTTGTAGCTATTTTTTATTTACCTGTAAACTAGATAACTACATTTTAAGTACTCGGAACTTGTCCCACGTTGTATTTAAAAATATGTTTTTTCAGTCTTATTCTAAAAGAAGACCATTAATTAGATACTTGTAGTTAAAATAGGATATGTACAATGAGAAAATTAAGCAGAAAATTACTTTTGTAAAAAGTTGAATTCAATGAATTAGGTAATTAAAATTATGCGAACAATTTTAATTGTGTGGGTTTTAAATTACACAATACATAGACAAATTTAAGTCTGGATAAAATCATACGTGAAAAAAAATACGAAAGATGAATTCGTTATGATTTAGTGTAATTTTCGCAACCAGCAATCTTTTCGTTATTCAGCCATATAAATATAATGATTATTAATTGAAAATGTGTATTTTCTCTGTGTGTTTTTCATTCTAGTGCGTTACCCATTAATTAAAACGGTAGAAAGTGCAATTTCTTCTTGTGTAATTTCATCGTGCACTCGATTGCACTACCTACACCATATATTATGTAAAATGTTGGCTCATTCTCAAGAGTAGGCACTATTGCGCAATCAGACACGATTGCAAATGGATGAATGATGATAGGGCAATGGTAGGCGTAGGTAAGTACTACGGAAAATAATATTATTAGGGAATAGGGCTATACGAAGTATATTCTATAGGCCCAAATGTTATTAGAGTAGAAATATCAGGAGGAAATAAACGAGTTTCGGTTAGCGAGAGAAGCTGTGAAATATGTTTTCACATTTCGAGGGGGCGCATCCGGGAATTATCATGTTTTATTTGGTCAAAGAAGAGACGTAAAACTGTCTTTAAAAAACAAAATTTCTATCAATACAGTATCGGAAGACGTTGTTTTTGATAGAATTTCATAAATGATGAAAAAATATATGTTTTCATACAGCGGGTTTAGGCAATGTCTGCCAATGAACCACTTTCGACATTGCATTTCAAAATATTTTACGCGTAATTTTAAGTGTGATTTAGTACCTACCTGTTTGAAGTACATTCAATCGAATGGACATTCGCTGGATTTACGTAGGTAAATCCAGCGAATGTCCAAGTTACTAGATACTACCATAAGTTACTAGAATTATGCTGGACTTCACCAACTTTTTGAATGAGGAATAGCGAATATAGGAGCTACCTAGCACAAATTTTGTATGAAAAATAATGATAAGTGGCTTCTATCTTCGCTATTCTTCACTTAATAAGTCGGCGAAATCCAGCATTATTCTGTTTCAAATAATTCCAACGTCCCCAATAATAGTTAATCCTACGGCTGCTTTGAAGACGAATGTTACAAGTTCGAATTCTTCTTATATTATTTTTATCTTATTGATCCATGTGTGTTTTTACTTTTGGCCTCTTCAGTCTTCACTTCCACGCCACTTCTCTCTGTCCCTGGCCATCCTCTACTATCTGGTTTCTACAAATCTCAGAAGAAAAATTAGAGATTGAATGTATTTTTAAAAACATCCGAAATGAGTACTTACTTTTTATTTCCATTTTAAATTTTAAATTTTGTTGAATATACAAAACACGATAATACCTTTACAGCGCTCCCTAGACAAAGTGTCTACCGACCATTCTTCCATACTTTATTGCCTTAAGGTATTTTCCACGTGGAACAAACTTTGCATAACAATAGCATTCATTGCGTAGACAAAGGGCGAAGAAAAAATGAAATTGTAATTTCTATGAACCTATTGGAAAAATTACTTCTACGTGCAAATGTATTTTAGTAAAAATCCTTGCAGAGCTTTCGTAGCGTTGTCATGAAATGTGCAAAATTCTGTATGGGAGTGTATAAAATATATTTAATTAACTCGACGCTCGTAACTTTTTGTGCTTTAAAATTCTTGACTGTATAGTTAAAATTACCCCATTCCTGTACCAAGCACGAATTCATTTTACTACAATATCCACCATTAAAATAATATTCATTCCCACATAACCGTTCTTATAGCTAGGAGATGCAGGAACGAAGTTTTATTATAAACGTGTTTAAAATTTCAGATTCACTGTTCTATTTTGCGAACGCTATTGACGCTATTTTTAAATAAATAAATAAATAAAATAAAATAATATTTATTGTACTAAAAAATAATCGTACAATGGGCGGACTTATTGCCAAATGGCAATTTCTGCCAGCCAACTATTTTTATATCACGTTTTTTTTATAACATTGAAAATAATGGTGACACTTTCATATTACACTGTTATTTGGACGATAATATTATACATAAGGGAAGTAAATGTGGGAATAGGAAGCACACGGCCCAAAGTGAGACCTGGTGGATTCCCTGTATTCACATGAGGAATATTAGCCATTTTTGTGTTTCTCAAAATTGTGTATACTTCATGTCATACACTTACCTTCTTCTTCTTCTCCTTAGCAATTATTAATCCCACATGGTGGAGGGGTCTATGTCATACAATTACTATGTCATCCACTTACCTAATTATCAAAAAATCTTAACAGCAATAATCAATACTTAATGCATTTCGACCCAAGTCTCAACTTCACTCGTGCTTTGTGACGTAGTACGACGATTCTATACTGGTAAGTATCTAATTTGTATCCCTTAGAAAATTTTGTATTTCTACTTGTAGATATGGTTTTTTGTAGAAACAGACTTCTAGTATGAAATGAATAGTGGGTATTTAAATGAACAAGTTTGTATGTTGGATTTGGAAAAATGTTAATCAAAGGGTTGACAAATACCAACCAATAAGTCTTAAGTTATTCACTAAAATTAACAAAATGCTACTGTTATTTTTATAATTCACTGCTCCCTAATATCAGGTGTCGTCGCATTATATAAACTGCAAGTAGCAATAGTTGTTAGTTTTATTTTGTGTACATAATATTTTAATAACACAACAAAGAAATTAAACACAATTAATTTCCCTTTATTACTCGTTACTCGGGAGTTACTTGACGTACACAAAGTATTAACACTATTGTAGTTTTACATTTTCATAGATAACATTGTTTTAAGTATTTGGTGTAAAAATGCTATAAAAATGTTACTCGTATATTCGCCCGTTCACCCGTAAAAATAGTGTTGCATAATCACGTACAGAGCTGAGTTAGAGCTTTTTTACTACATCTTGTTAATAGATAGATATTTTATTTCTCCATCCTTGCATCCATTAATTTAGTGACAGCATATTTTGTAGCGTGAAGTAACCAGTAACAGGTGTGCGTTGTGGTTCTTTAAACATTGTCTTTTTTTTTCAAGTTTTTTTTTCAAACTTCTGTCTGTTGACTGTGTACGTAATTACATTTTTTTAATTGTGGAAGTACCTAACCTATGTACCTAATTTCATGCATCACCTTTAATTTTTATATGTCCAGCATTGAAATTAAAACGGCTAAGAAGACAGAAGAGAAAAATAAGGAAAAAGGTGGCTTTTGAAAAAGTAGGGACATATACTTTTGAAATAATATCTCTTTTTTTAAAAAAAACGTCCCCATTTGACGACTTCACAAGCTCTAAGCCGAGCTTTTTCTTCATACGTGTTCATTCTTTACATGTATCTTAGATTTTCTAACACGAATTCTGAAATCTAGCATGAAAAATAACTTCAAAACCTTTCCAGGAATTCGAACCCACATGTATGTAGATATAAAATTCTCCTTTATAGGGTTCTAAAAGCATTAATATTCATTCATTCAAGCTACAATTTTAAAACGCCATATAATTTTGATATTCAAACTATTCTTTTGATATACTCGTAACATAATGTATGCAACTCTCCCCTAGAATTAAAATGCAGTAAAAATATTTTGCAAACATTATTTTGATGAGGCGCACATGTTATTTGAAATATTCACTTGGTAAAATGGGATGTCCCGTTCAGACAACATTCCCCTCCATCTCGGTTGATTAACTATAAAAAGCACACAGGTAGATGGTTCATTTTCAAAGTTGTTAGGGGTCAAAATAATAATTCAAACACGTCCGCTTTTAGTGGTGTGGGGTGCGATTCTTGGGTTAAAAGTTATTTCAATGACTTATTTTACGGTCTACGTTTTTTTATGTCAGCGCAAAATGTTTCAAGTTGTGATGAAAAAAAAATCAATCCTTCATAATTTTTCCAGCCTTTCAGGAAAAAGTTTCGGCATAAAAACGTAGACTTCATTTTGTAGCCTTTTTTTACAACTCTCACACATTATCACCAACTATTTTAAAAGTCCTAGTTAGCGAGAAATAATGTTTTCAATATTTTGTAACTCGACTTCTTCAAGGATGAAATATCAAGATTTTCCACGTTTTAAAGATGGAAATATTTAATTTTTTTCTCGATCTAGTTACAAGTTGTTTTGATAAAAACTTTAATGTTTTGCTTGAGTTTTCTCGTTTTTTTACAATAATAATATGTTCAAAATACGCAACCACCTGCCATTTTTATTTAAATACGTATGTATGAAATCTTCTTTTCCATTTTCTTCTCTAGTTTTGGCTTCAACTTTTACTAGCGATTTCGCGATGCTTTAATAAGAATAAAGTCGAAGACTGCGTTGTCATCCTCATTATATTTAAATATAGATATACCTATAGGTGCAAATAAATAATAGGACCAATTTCATTTTTAACCCTTTAATACTCGTATAAGGTATAAATTCGAAACATACAAAATTTTGCGTCAAAAATAATGGCACTTACATATTTCCACTGGAATGATTCATAATTTCGATTTACATTCCTAATACGAGTAACGTACGATTTCCATAATAGTTTATGTTCTTCCAATGCGAAAGAAAAAAAGTATTTTCACCTACGATAAGTAGTGAAGTGTGTAATCATATAGAGAGATATGAAATTGCCATCGCGTACAAAGGGTACCTCAAAGTATAAGCTAATTCCTTCTCGGAAACGAGTGAAATTACCGCTTGGCAATTGAGAGGGGTAATATTTTCTTTCTCGCATTTTTTTTCAAAGAGCAATCAATTTTATTCAAACGCATTCACCTCCAGTAGTCCCTTTTTGCTTTGTAACAGCTGATGTGTGAAAGCCACAAGCAAAGATTATATTATCAAGGAGTTCCCCCTCTTTATTCTTCTTCTTCTTCATCATCATACTGCCACTTATAATACAATACCTACGCAGTGAAAACTATATTACTTTTGCGTATATGTAAATAAGAGTTGGTATTCACTATGGAGGTAGAATATATTTGGTGTCGTGATGTCAAATTGGAGATTGTAAAATTATTATCTTATGAATATTGCAACGCGCGGTGGTGTTTCGCGTGACTTAAAGATCCTGATATTAACTATTTGTAAATAAAATCGCCTTCAAAATAGTGCCTTCAGTAGTAAGTACTATTTTTAAGAACCCCATAAGCCACTAAATTGGGTATAAATGACTTTAATTTCATAAAGTCAAAAATAAGGTCCAACATACATTTTTAATGCCACTATTTAGAGTGCGTCGAGGGACTTGCTCGTAATTCAAAACACAATAATACACTTTTTTTACAACAAAATCGCAATGTATGTTTCGGTTTCAACAGCCTTTATAAAAATCCTACATTAATTTGAATACTCAGTGCAACTCTATAGACTAACACAAACTCTATTTTGCTAGTACTATAAGGTATGCGTATTTTTGATTTTCCCTTATAAAGTACAAAGGCCAAGACATTACTATCTCTGTTCTTCAATAGGGGAATACTAAATAAGTACTATTATTGGATTGAATTCATGCTTTCCTACCAACTCCCTACATACATCTTCACATATTCCATCTAATATTATTCTAAAATCTACATTACTTTGTCGTATTTTGTCATTCAAGGTTTTTCATACTGCCTTTTGATATGCCATGCATCAAAAAGTTTACTTGCTGCCATTTGACATGGTTTGGATACTTTGATGTGTGCATGTCCTCCCTTCTTCATATTCTTAAATATCATTCTTATTTCCATATATTATTTGAAAATAACCAAATGCCTTGCAGTATCATAAGGTCAGCCTGGCGAAGGTGTCTTAAAATCTTCTTGTGTCTCCTTGTGCGATGCTAAATGGGCTGCCCATGGAATTTAAACCACTGGATGATACGGTCTTCCGGGAATGGCTGAAAAAGTACCTCAGTAGATAAACAATTAAATTGTACGTATGGAGTAATGCTTATCAGAGCCCTCGAACTGGCATAGATCCGATTATAAATATGTGATTTCCCGATGATAAATACGTATGTAATAACTGACGAGTCTAATGCTGGATATCACCAACTTTCTAGGTGAGAAATAATGAAGATAGGAGTCACTTATCGCTATTTTTCATACAAAATTTGTGCTAGGTATTCCTCACGTAAAAAGTTGGTGAAATCCAGCATAATTGTCCGAATAGGCTAAGGTATAATGGAAAGACCTAATAAGCAATAAACGAATTTAAAAAATACTTCTTTGTTCTATACTTCATAAGAAAGATATTCAACATATTGCAGATTTTCTATTAATTTACCACCCCTCTGAAACTTTTCTGAAACGAATTCAACCTCTGTCTTTGGTTGATTGTGGAAATGGTCTGTAAGAAATAGAAACTTAATTATTGCAAAAGCTACATAAAAGTACTTACCGGTGGTGGTTGTTAAAACTTAGGGGCCTTAAATGAATTATGCGCGTGCTTTTAGAGAAGGGGTCTTCGTGTTATAACACTGAATTAACTATAGTCCTAAGAATAAACCTAATTTTCTTTTGCGCTGTTGTTTCTTTTTGAAACTATTGTAGCAAGGTAATTATATCTTTTTGTATGAAATTGTGTTCTTCCTTTGAACCCTCGTTCTTCGTTAAACATTTTTGGATGGAATTAAAGTGTCATATTTGTTACTTTATTTTGTACCAAACAGCGTAAACTTTTTTTGTTATTTGGAGTCCACAAGATTATAATCGTGTCCATGGTCAATGTATTCGTGGACCATGGACGCTCCAAGAATCTAAGACTTTTCAGGTTTATTTTGATAGAATATATTCGTTGTCTTTCAGGTACATAAATCAAAGGAATAAAATTTTATATAAGAAATGTATTAAAAATTCATTGAATTAAATTCGCTAATATCTATGATTATTATTTCTTAGAGGAGTTCCCTTTTTTTTCTCCTTGCTGTTAAAAATATCATTACTTTTCATTCTGCTCTAATTTCCTCTACATTATTACAGCTGATTATAAATGCTATCAGAATAATGTTTCCCTTGTATCTGTTTGTGGTTTAGGATACTGGACACGTTAGATTAATATGTCTCACGCTACAGAGGATTTTGTGCCATAATGAAGCAAAAACATGTTCAAGGTATAATCATCTGAACTGGGTAGTTAACCTTTTTGATGCCGCAGGATGGGTAACATTACGCTGTGATTTTTTTGGTTAAATATTAATGAGTTTGCCTCAGAACATATGAGGTTTTCCCGAATTAGGCACAGTATAATCTTCATAAAATATATTCGAGGATTCAGAATAGGTATATAATACATATTTTTTTATTGCAAAATACTGTATTGATATAAAAAAAGGCTAGAGTGACAAACCGAAGAAGCAAAATTTCAGCACTTCGGCGCTTCAAATATATACATTTCTCTTCTATTACCATTTTCTAAAATTTTGTGGAATCGTATGCATGAGATTCTGGAGTTGTTCACCGATTTCATGCGCTCTCTCAAAATCTTATCCTAGTTTTTCCGCAAATTATTTCTTATTGAGTATTCCATATTGATCGTTCCATTGTTGTAGCATCTATTGGGTTTTAGACTTGAGAGTAGGTATTATTAATTTCTAGGTAGTGTTTGTATTATTTAATGAGTGGGCTCGTTGATATTTTCCACAAAATCCTTGATTATATGGGTAAATGATTATTTGTTTTGTTTATGGGTGTAAAATGTACCCTTGGAAACCTAGGAAGAACTTCCCTATTCAAATAAGTTAGAGACGATAATATTATTAGTAAGTATTTCTAACCATATTATGGAATTATACCGCAAAATTTTCTAATCCTTAATAATTCCTAATACCTATATTGAATAATCCGGATAAAATATGCGAACCATCAGAATAAATCCGAATAAAACAAATAGGATTTGCATAAGTTTTTTGTTATGATAAATTTGGGTATATTGTTGTGATTGAAAATGTTCATAACATAAATAGACTTGTTTCAGTTTATTTATTTTTGTTACAAAGCTTTACTACCCAGCATAAATCAAATAAAAAATAGCATTTTTCTAAATATCTACGATTTCCACGTACTTACTTTATTACAACCAAGCTTCGAGATTTTATGCAGTATAACTAATTATGCCAAGCTTTAGCTATTTATTTAAGATTTAGCTTAATAACTAACTGTTTTAGGTTCGCTTTAAGCTAACTATGTAGCCATAATTTTATACAAAATAAATTCTTTATATTCGCTAGAAGTTGGCAGATAGGTATATTATGATTTTTATTAATTCTTATTTTTTATCCCATAGTCAATTTTACTCTGTGCAAACTCATGCAATTCTCAGATATTCCTGATAATGATAGCATCGTTAGTTTACTTACTGATTTTCCTCTTTTATAGTTATTTAATTATATGTAGATTCAAATTTATTTTATAATCAAATTGTAGTACTCTACTTAGATTTTTGTGAGTCACTATTAGATTGTTCATCGTTTCTTTCAATCCAAAATTCAATACTTTCGCATCACCCATTGTGTACACAATATATACTTGTAGGTATACCTATAATGGGGTAAGAACACAGACTTTGAATCACGGTATGGTAGAACATTTATCGACCCTTTTATTGTTGTAAGGGAGAGTAGGACGAAAGGGTCCTCAAGGAATTCACTTGGCTACGCAGAATAATGCAAGGTATAATTTGCTTTTGTCGTGAAGACCCTGAGAGACAACGTGCTTTAATAAATAAACCATTAACCAACAAGATGTACGGGAAACGAAATGGTTTGCTAGTTTTTTTCTTTGGAAACAGAATGGATGTTAGTAATGTAAATATTTAAAAAGTTTCTGGAAAAAGAATATAAATCGAACTATTGTTGCTTACGTATCACAATTTTTTCCCATCACCGTTCCTCTTCAGAACTCAGAAGACAGACACAGAAGAAACATTGTTTGTTGTTATATTAGGCGAGTCCTAGTTTGGCCCAGTTAGAGTACCTACATGTTTTATCGCATATCTTCCAAGTGGGAGATGCCGGTTTCGAATCTCGGTGCAGATCATGTTTCTGACACAAAGTTTCCAAATCACTAGTAGTCCAGTAAAATGCCAATTTGGCGGTGAAAAAATACAGCTAAATAGGTATTATTTTCCATCTTTCATTTTGCTTTCGGGGATGCTTATTCCGAATTACAACTTTTCCACTTTGTAAATATGGCGCTTTCTGAGAATCGTAGAAAGAACGAGAAAAATCCTCGTGAAAAAATAAACGCCCATCACATTTCCTCTGACTATAGGACGAACTCACCAAAATTTACATACCCAAAAAATGAACAAGAATACAATACACTCGTGGTTTTTCGAACAAGACTCCATTCGGTATAGGGTCGGTCCAAATTTAACCATCCAAAATTAATTATTTTTGTTGCTCGACATTTTTGATTTTCTTTATTTTTTATAGGGGGACTCTCGAATATTTTGTGAGTACAAATCCATTAAAAAAAATTTTTTTGGACTCATAGTTTTTTCTTGGCGGCCATTTGAAAATCTCAAATTTGACAAAATCGTACTTTGCAAGATCTTCTCTAACTTTGTTATTTATACAGATATCAAGACAATTCGAAATGTATTATATAGAAGATAAAATAAACTAAATAATTTGTAATAAAATTTTTTTGGTTAATATTTCAGAAAGGCCCCAAAATGGATATGTAAAAAATATTTGATTCTAGAAATTTGTTACTTTTTGGCAGTAAAAAATATAATGAACAAACAGTTTTTTTCCACAGTTTTTTTTATTTTCTGAATACATACTACTTAGCACTATCTTTGATGGCAATATGAATTTTGGGCACTTATCCAATTTTTCCGTAGAGCACTCGAAATATGACACTGAACGGCAAAAATCCGGTTTTTGAGTTTAAATATCTCAAAAGGGACTGAGTGAAAAACGTTCATATTTTCACAAAATCATCTTTCTGTAGATATTAATACAATATCAAAAAATAATTAGTGCTTTTGGCCTGGTTCAGGAGTTATGAAGCCCCAAAGTTAGCAAAAAATGCTCACAGGTATACGTAGGCGAACACAGCTGAAGTGCATAAATGATATCCTTTTGCAATAAAAATTTCACTATGCTACTACTGTACCATCAGGGTATCTCTCAGTATAGGGGTAACCAGCAACTACCATGTACATATATATACACACAGCATAATTCTCTATGGGTCCCCCCTTAAATATAGATAAATCATTCCAGCATCTTAATGCATGGGAAAGTCGGCAAAATTTGTAAAGTTTTGAAACCTATGCAGCTAGTATGGACATGCTGTTTAAAAAATCGAGTGTCTATACCCCCCGACCTGATGTGCCCCCCCCTGACCCCCAAACAGGGCACCCTACGTTTTTTTATATTATTTTTTATTTCTAAGCGATATGGTAAAAGATAGGAGAAAATAGTTAATGACAGAATTAATCCTTATTTAAGTATCTACAAAAATGCTCTATAATTATTTTTGGTAGAACTAGCAGTTTACCCGCAATGGACCGTCGAAACATCCAATTTTATCAGTTTTTTTTTTTTACTATTTAATCCCAAATTACGGAAAATCCGTAAGAGTTGAGAGAAAATAGTTAAAAAATTATTATACGCTACAGTTTTAGCTATAAAATGAGGTATAATTTATTTTCAAAAGACAAATAGTCATTGAGGTTTTGGAAAAAATCCAGTGACAGAAATCCTTAAATTATAATTATTAATATCACTTCTGTTATTGTAATTTTTTGCAATAGGCCAAAAACTATTAGTCTTTTGAAAATAAATTATACCTCATTTTATAGCTAAAACTGTAGCGTATAATATTTTTTTAACTATTTTCTCTCAACTCTTACGGATTTTCCGTAATTTAGGATTAAATGATAATAAAAAAAAATTCTCATAAAATTTGATGTTTCGATGGTCCATTGCGGGTAAACTGCTAGTCCTACCAAAAATAATTATAGAGTATTTTTGTAGATAATTAAATAAGGATTAATTCTGTCATTAACTATTTTCTCCTATCTTTTACCATATCGCTTAGAAATAAAAAATAATATAAAAAAACGTAGGGTGCCCTGTTTGGGGGTCAGGGGGGGGCACATCAGGTCGGGGGGTATAGACACTCGATTTTTTAAACAGCATGTCCATACTAGCTGCATAGGTTTCAAAACTTTACAAATTTTGCCGACTTTCCCATGCATTAAGATGCTGGAATGATTTATCTATATTTAAGGGGGGACCCATAGAGAATTATGCTGTGTGTATATATATGTACATGGTAGTTGCTGGTTACCCCTATACTGAGAGATACCCTGATGGTACAGTAGTAGCATAGTGAAATTTTTATTGCAAAAGGATATCATTTATGCACTTCAGCTGTGTTCGCCTACGTATACCTGTGAGCATTTTTTGCTAACTTTGGGACTTCATAACTCCTGAACCAGGCCAAAAGCACTAATTATTTTTTGATATTGTATTAATATCTACAGAAAGATGATTTTGTGAAAATATGAACGTTTTTCACTCAGTCCCTTTTGAGATATTTAAACTCAAAAACCGGATTTTTGCCGTTCAGTGTCATATTTCGAGTGCTCTACGGAAAAACTGGATAAGTGCCCAAAATTCATATTGCCATCAAAGATAGTGATAAGTAGTATGTATTCAGAAAATAAAAAACTGTGGAAAAAAACTGTTTGTTCACTATATTTTTTACTGCCAAAAAGTAACAAATTTCTAGAATCAAATATTTTTTACATATCCATTTTGGGGCCCTTCTGAAATATTTACCAAAAAAAAATTTATTTAAATTATTTAGTTTATTTTATCTTCTATATAATACATTTCGAATTGTCTTGATATCTGTATAAATAACAAAGTTAGAGAAGATCTTGCAAAGTAGTATTTTGTCAAATTTGAAATTTTCAAATGGCCGCCAAGAAAAAACTATGAGTCCAAAAAAATTTTTTTTAATGGATTTGCACTCACAAAATACTCGAGAGTCCCCCTATAAAAAATAAAGAAAATCAAAAATGTCGAGCAACCTCGCCTGGTCGTTTTCTTTTAGACTGACTCTATACCTAATATGAATGTATGTAATAGTTTGTATGTATGTAATGTAATAATGTCTGTAGTAGGACTGGGGACCTAATGTGTGGGGACGGACATTCAAACTGCATAAAATGGCCAGCGGTAACAGATGTTGTTCCAAGAGAATTTTCCTAACAGGAATACTTTTTTTTATGTCTAGAGCTTCCACTATATTATACTGGTAAGATTATTGCATATACGTGTTCGGAATGTCGCTTTGATGTTCCACTTTGTGTGTGGTTTTATGGAATTATCTTCTTCCTTCTCCGCAGCTTCTCTTTAATGTATGAAAAGAATTACCATTATCCATTAACTTCATAAATATTTTAACTTGTATTAATTCTTCTTCTTCCAATTCAGTCCCTCAGTTCCGAGGATCGCGGCTTTCGAACCGTGGTCTGTCTTTCGCCAGATCCTCAGCCTCTTCAAATGGTGACGACATATTATACACATAGTGACTCAGAAGCTTGTGCGTATTATAATAAGTTTGAATTTCAGACAAGAATAGATTACCTTAATTTTCGAATTTTCGATTCTGGCACCAACATGTGTCAAGAATGAACAGCGCCAGACTCCTGGGTGCCTGATGGTCAACGCCCGCCAGGAAGACCACCGAAGCGATGGAGAGACAGCTGGAGTTCCACATCACAGGAGAACAATCCTGTCAATACAGACTCGCTGAGTCTAGATGCAGTTTAAGAAGAAGAAGAAGAAGAATTTTCGAAACATATTGACGTCAGCAAAACTTTTAAACTTTTGGAAACCTTAAAAGAAGCATTGAAATGAAGCTCCGTTTTGTCTAATGCTAGGAAAGCTTTCGATTGTTTGGTTACATCCCCGAATTTATTTATTTATTTATTTGTTACAATGTTAGTTTTTCATCTTACTCAGCAGAATATTACGAAATTTCTTACATTTAATTTACATCACCTTGACAACATTTATTCACTGTTTTTTTAGTATCATATTTTCAAAGTAATCCTACAAAATTTGAATTGTCGAAACTGTAAACCTGAAACTTTTCTTGTTATCTCGACCTATTATTATGTAAACAACTTCACACAATTTTCTGGGATTCACCTTTTTAAAGCCAGAGTTTTCACTTCATAGTTTATTTTCTTCAATATACACATATTTTATTTTACTGATACCTCCAGGCCCCAGATCATTTTCACAGCATTATGAAGGATTTATCATATTACTGTTATTGGAAATTTCATCGATGGTTTAGTTAATATTGTCATAATTTAATGACGGTATAAATTGGACACACGCAACGCATGGCTTTGTGTAGTGAAGTTAATTATATTAGAATATAAATGACACAAGTCTAATATAATAAAATTTGTCATATAATCCAATGCAGACGCGTTAATATTCATCTAATAATCCTCATTGCATTCGCCCACACTCTACTATTAGGTATAATTATTGTATATTACTAAACTTGTACACTACACACGTAATGTTGGGTGTTTGTTTGTTGGGCGAATATTATTAACCAGAATAAATTACCCGGCAACCCATGTATATGTTTATGAAATAAATTGTTCATGTATTTTGGGAAAAATAGGAATCTTGATACTTCTTGGGGCTCGAATCTATATTATGACGCTAAAGTTTGCATATCAGTAGACAAGCGATTAGTTTACTGTGTGTAGATCCAGGAATGCATTTTTAACCATCTTTAATCTGTACGTATTTGGGATAGGAGCTTGAAAGGTCAGGGTGTTTCGCCATGATTTTTTGAGTCTGTCCCATTATTATTTATTTACCATCTGTTTCTGATTTCCATTCTGTCGACTATAAAACTGTATTTGTTGAGAATTAATTTAGCTCAATATTTTCATTCACACTTTTTTTTCCACAAAAATATGATGAATTATTTTCGTCTATCAAAAGAAACAGAGATTTTCCAAAATCTTTCAATTCTGAACATTTATTATATAGAAATTAAAAATTGAAAATAACTAGGTAGCTAGGTACACACATACAAACTTCCACAATATTATGTCATTATGTATTGTATCTATCCAAATTATAGAGACCCAGAATCCTAGCGTCCAACAAATTTCCTAACGTTGATTTATGTTTTAATATAAACACGACTGCTCTACCCTAATATAGCAGCACGTGCTTTTACACCATGAAGGTTTCCCACTAATATTTGCTAATCAGAGTAAAGTGTATAATATATAATGCCTCCTACTAGCACTACTAAACACACCCTATCAATGGAAAACAATGTTGTCAGGTTTCCAAGTCTACAGTTTCGGCTTTAGATCTACAGCTTTCTGGACTTTTCTGATTTTCTCATTTTTTAGTTCAGCCTGCATTTTTGTTAGTCTATGAGATTCGAGTAAGCTTTTAAAATCAATCAGGAGAAACGGTAGATTTTTTTAGAAGAAAGGTAATATAATATCTACAGATTACTTACATCATAGTTAAATTGACACATTTGTTATTTTACTTGTAGGATCAAACACTAATATTATGCTGTTGTGACTGGTTTTTTGGCAATAATACGAGTAGTTAAGTATACTAACAATCACGTATCCATTTTTTACTCCTTAGTTTTTAATTAGGTAAGTATATTATTAACATTGTATTTTTTCCATTAATAAAAGACAAGAAAATTGGAACTGTAAACAATAATTAATCTACAGCTTTTTCTTGTAGGTATATTTTTGGTGTCTACAGCTTTTTCTTGCAAATTTTCGATGTCTACAGCTTTTCTGTATCAAAGATTTGGCAACACTGATGGAAAATTAGAGAATTAGAGGGAAGGTATCGAGTTTATTAGGTAAATCCCGCAGTTTGTTTTATTGACAGTATCAATTTCGTGATGAGAAATTTTTGCCTCTGTATTATTTGTAGAGGCTTTTCCTGTTCTGTTTATCTTTTGCCTAATAATCTAATGTATTCTGTCACGATATTGACACAAAGACGATTCCTTGAGATTATTAGGTACGTTGTTATTGTTCTGTTTGTATTATATTGCTGAATATAATAACCTAACCAGTTTATTTATTCCAAACTACGTATGTTCTCTTCAGCAGTGGTGCAGAGAGCTTTTTTGTGAGACAAGCAGTCAAGAATAACTCGAAAATTTCCAATCTACGTACATCACTTTTCAGTTTCTTCGTAAGCGACATCTGTAATAAATTTCTGGCACTAAAATGCATTACACTTTTAGAAATAATGTCTTACAATTAGTGATAAATAGCAAAGGCTGTGTGCATAAAGACATTCAAATTGAGTAGGGTAAAAAACAAATATTCCAAAATATTTTATTCGTTAATTTACCTAAATTACCATTTAAAATATTCATGTAATTGGGGCAAGTCCGTTACATGGCAAAGAAATTTTAGACGAGTTTTTAGTCTATTGATTTTACGATATCTGTTTTTTCGCGACACTCTAAAACAACACAATTATTAATAAATAAACCGTGGACTTTGTCGGTAAATCATGTCACAAAAAAACATTTATAAGTGGGTAACATTGATTTTGTTCTCTTGTCGTGCTGGTGGTAAGCACGCCACTGAATAACTTAGGAAAGAATTACATTAGGTATATTTTGACTTCGACGGTTTGATGTTATCGAAAATAATATTTAGGAAAATATTATTGTGTTATTACGTAGAATCGTATGATATTCCGTAATAATATTTGGGCTCGATATTTTATAGAGCTTTTGTTCTCTACGTAAATAATACTTTCATTCCTAACCTAACGATGTTCCCTCGTAATACATTTCTTCTAAGTATGTTTACTTTTATTTCTTTCGGATTATTTTATTGTTACCTACAAAATTATTATGACGCCCATGTATTCTCCAACACAACCTTCCTAACATTCACATCTTACAAACATACATGTCTACATAGATACTGATACTATACTTTACTCTTCAATAAAATCTGATTATCTTTCTTAGAGTAAGTAGTACAATACGAAAATTATAATTTCTTAATCATACTTTTTTTACTAATATAAGTTTTTCTTATTTTTTCAGGTAAGTGTAAATTTTACTCTACATAATCAAATGAGCAATAGAGAAGAAATATTGGAAAATGGTAAGATTTATTTATTTATTTAGACTCTAATTTAATAAAACACAGCATTGTGTTAAAATAACAAGTAACAGATGGTAAAACATTTTTTCTCACTAGGTCGAGCTTATCGCAGTTTCAGCTGACTCCAATATTATTTTTTAAAAAAGCGGATATTTATTCATCCTGAAAATAAAACGGTGTATGAAAACCTGTTATTTCAGACTCGTACTGTGTTTTGTGTTTTAAACATACAAACTTTGAAACCTTAGGCGATATCTGTAATACCTACCTACTAATTGTAGTTGAAAATTTCCAGCGCAACCTTCAATATTGTTTACTTTCCATTGACCACACTGTGTTGGTTTTGAGGTGTTCCGCTATTGTACTATCGCTACCTACTTTTAACTCCCTTTTCTCTCTACTAACATTCATCCCCTCTATGTTACTCTCCTACATATACTAGTAGATATCTACGCTTACCTATAACTTGGAAATATTTCGCCTCAACCCTCGAGTGTAAAATTAACGCATATAAATTAACCAACTCTCCCTGGATAGCATCCCAATGTAATTGTAAGTAAATATACAATATTTATTCGCACATTATTATACGCAGTGGGCTATTATTCAAAGTAAAGGTTAGCATAAATCTATCAGTTTGTTGGTTATTGTCACGTGCCTTTGGCGACTCTTGCGATATGGTGGGTGTTTGTGAAACTATTTAACAATATTAAAGATTCATCTTCTCGTTCTCTATGACTTGAAGATCGGCGATTCTAGCGATGTGGCGGATGATCTTGAATTTTTATAAACAGAACAGTATTCGGGCATCTTCTTCTTCTGTTATGTTGATTATTGGAGACTCCAGCGAAGTGGTGGTAGATCATGAAACTTTGAAATCTTCTTGTTTTTATGTTCTCTTTTTGTTGTTGCGTTTTTTATTGCCTTAATCACATCGAAATTACTGCATCATCTTGTATTTCGTGACACTGTTATAGATTCTTGACTCATGGCTTGATTTTTGGGCCAAAAAAGGGGTGAAAGTAAGATTCGTGTGAATAAATAAGCCAATCTGTCATAATATTTCCTCTGTCAAAACCGCAAGAGGCGCGTCGTGAAATAGATAAACAGCTTCTTGTAAGAATTTCGAAAATTAATTTTAGTTATGAATCAGTGCAACATGTTGCGTATGTGTACATTTGTACAATAATAGTAATTAAAATAGAGTATTATAAATGTTTAGCTGGTTTTGTTGTAGTTTCGGGTTATTTAAATGCGTGAAGCAAAGACACATAAAATTATGTTTTGGTTTAATTCTAAAACTTTCAACACGTGACACACATTAAAACTTTAATAATTGTACTTAAAAGTTTTAAAACCACTGCCATTAATCTACAGGGTGTGGCGACAACGAAGGGCTCGTCGTTGAAATGACAAAATATCGTAATATTGTATCTCGTTGTTTGATAATAATTATTTGTTGTCACAACTTGGTAAAGTTAATTATAGTCTTAGGTCATTAGGCAGGCGGTGTAGTGTTTTGTTCTAGGGACAAGACTAGTATTAGAATTACTAGATACAACACCCGGTGTAGCCCAACAAATTAATCGATTTGAAAACGTAACCACACATAGTATTCCAAAAATCTTCCATCATGTTATACGTCTATACCATTATGATATTTGACACGATGGGGCAACCAATGACAGGTATGAGGATGTGCATTAACTTTACAATATGTGTACCTACACATCGTGCGCTACATATTCTAGAGTTCTTTCTTTTCTCGAGTTGACTGTAAGATATTGCTTTTGCACTAAGTCCACCTTTTGGCATACTACCATTGTCTTGTTTTTGTAACTATATTTTCTTTGGCCAATAAAGATTTCTTTATTTATTTATGTATACTACATTCGAAAAAAATACTAATAAATATGTCCAGACCAGGATTAATAGTTCATACTCTACTTTTTACAATGTAGATGAGACCATGTCGTTTCTGTACCTTCAAAGGGCGAGTGGGAGCAACCAACCCTTAACGAGACCGTGGTGCTTTTAAGTACGGCCACCGACCGTTCGAACATAGACACATTAAATTTATCTATATTGTATACAAAACTATTATGTTACTAGTTGTTACTTTCCTGGACATGAGTGACTAGTATTCTAATTGTTGTCAAGATAAATTTATGTTTAAAGTTCTAAGTATTAAATTTAAAGTCGATCAAATTATCTAAAGAAAATTTCATTTACTGTGCGAAATATTTTGAAATATCCAATTACATCCATCCATTATCGTAGAATTTTTTTAATGTGGAGTAGCTCGCAACAAGTGTGAATTGCTCTATTAAAGGGTGAACTGGTTTTTGAAATAATTATTTCCTCATAGGAAATTTAGGACTTTTATATGGTTTTCCAGCAAACGTGTACAGTTTTATTTTGGTCAACGTTTTGACACTCCTAAAAACACGGCGGTTTGCCCGAAAACCAGAAACAATCATGTCAAGAGTTTACCGTGTAAACCTTTAACAATTATTTCTTAATTGTTTAATGTTTGTTGTTATACATTATGAAAAAAAAACACGTAATAAATTATACATAGACAATGATTTAACGATGTTGTAGTAGAAGACAGTAAAAACTGAAAATTCGTTAATAGATACGAGCTTTTTTTATGTGGGTACATAAAGCGACGATCTAACCATTAAACTTACACTCGTAACATCGCTTTTACAATCGAACTACCTTTGAATATTGTAGGAGGAGAGATAAGACGTACTAACGTGTTGGATAATTTAGAGTCGGTTGATGATTGACATAATAGTTTCATCAGATCAATTCAAAGCCATTACGTGTACGTTTCACTTCACTCTGAGTAATTTACTGTCCGTTCTCACGATTACTTACAACGGAATTAATTGTAAGACTAAGAGCTTTGTACAAAATACTTCCTACTACTTACTTTGGTACTAGTTTTAACAACACGCCGTATATTAGTGACTGAATACAGTCGTTCTTTATGAAATCTTGCCTCATATTATGTTACCTCAACTCAGTAATTGTGCAGTGTTTCCTAATACTTTTTAGGTTTACAAGCCCAATACTGGATTTTACCATCTTTTTTGGTGAGGAGCCACATATCATTTGCGCTAAGTGGCTCCTATCTCCGCTATTCCGCACCTAGAACGTTGTTTAAATCCAACACAACTCCATACTGTGATTACTGGAACAACTCATCTGCCGAATAACCGTTTATATAAAGGTAAGGAGTACCGATATACTTGGAGTTTTTTTGTCTCATTACCCGCATAAATATAAGAAAAAAAATCACATCGTTCATTATAATGTGTTCTGAAAATTGCTAGCTCTCTATAAACTTTAATTACTTTGGTTGTGGGTGCGATTTCATTGATTTGTATTCTGAACGTAATTAATAGCTCTGCAGCACATTCCTTTTTATTAGAGATAGCTACGTGACGTGCGTATGTAAAACTAAGATAGACTGTATTGCCGATAATAATAATTATCATTATTCTCTCAACAATATTCTCGAACATTCTCATGAAAATAGATAATTTGAGATGCTGGGAATTTTTCGAGTATGATTTCCGCTGAATTGTGAACGTGAATCTGATATCAACTAGTCTTCACATTTCAAGGGCGATACACTAAAGAACGAATCTAATCGAATCGATCGTTGGCCAGGTTAGGGTAATCGATTTTTCAATTTCAATGAGGGTATAAAGTATTCACATTGACCCAGGTGACTATCAGCCATGAGTCTGATGAAAATTCATATTTTACATCGTATCTGCGTGACAACTGATTTGTAATCTACCAACGAAATTCTGAATCAAAAATAAATGCGACGACCTTTAAAAATATATTGTTTTAAAAAAAGTATTACCGAGAAACGTCTACGTTTTTGCATTGATAGAAAATGTTATTTAGACTTGTGATAAGTTTGGCTATTGTGACTTATAATTTATTTTGAGTAAGTTTGAACGATTTGATTCGAAATTATGTTTTTCTCATCCTACGTGACAGAAAAAAATAAATCTGAGATATGCTGAAAAAAGGTTAAGCGAAGGCACACGTAACAATTATTATTTTGCTAAATGTTTAATAGAAATTTCGTCAAAACTTATGTATTCTGAAATTAGTTTTTATAATTATTAACAGTGTGTTGTCGGGCAAACTTTTATTAATTATTTTTTCCCCTAGTCGCGCGGCATTAGAAATAATTTTTATTTATTTAATTTAATAAACTAACTTGCCTACTGGAATTACACAAAAAAGTACAAAATGTCGAAACATTTCATACTTTTTGTCACGCACTTAGTTTTCTAACGAAACGGTTTCGAGGCACGAACTTGGAAAATTCGCCATTTTGCGTTACCTAAGTTAAATAAACTTTACTTGCTGATATCGAAGCTTGGAATTGTTTTTTAAAATATTTTTTATCGCTCTTATTTGATTGTACGACGTAAATCATAATATTATGCAAATTTGATGTACCGAGAAATATGCTTTAAAAAATTTATTTCTACTCAAATAGATATAAAATTTGATAAAGACGCTATGATATAGACGTTTTTAACGTATCAGTTGTGGGGCATTTTTCATGCTCAAAATCTACCAGTCAGAAGAAATTTCGCCGCAAGCGTTGTCTTACTTCTTACTTCACTCTCGTTAAACTGCATTTCATTATCAGAGACAATTTTCAAAGTGTAAATACACCTATCATTATCATATTTATAAAGTACATTAATTTGTCTCATGATACAGAATATCATGCGATAGAGAAAACAGTACCTTCTTGCGTTGCCGTCGTGTCGTATCAAAACTACCTTAGCGATTTCGCGATCCCCAGACAAACAAATTTTCTTCGTCTATTTTTATTATATTATGAAAATAGATTGAATCAGATTTTAGTTTCCTAGCTACTGGTTATACAATTCGTATCGTTTGAATTTTAGATATTGTCTATAAATCTTTCAAATCTAATTTATATGCTTAGAAGGAAATATTAAAATGTTTTCATTATAATAACGGAGCTTAGCTAACTTTCAACGGCCTCGTGACAAAAGTACGTTTGTAAAAAGATGTAAATTTTTATATTACGAGCAACGTAATTCACTTTCACGATGGCTTGTTTCTTGACATTTATTATATTTTAATTAAATTTATTATCCTAGTTTGTGAATGATGTCTTTAATCTGAACTTGAAATTGAAAGATTGCTGCAGGTAAAAGAGATTTATGAAAAACTGAAAATTTTATGGAAATGGTATTAAACAAATTATACCTTCGGTTGCGTCCCTGAAGCTCATCAATATCCGAACTCTCACGATCTTCATGTCTAACTCTAGTCTCAAACGATATTCGGTATAGTCTTATTTTTCTTAAAGTGCCACATCAGGTCCCTTCGACGACGTTTATCACCCTGGCATAGGCCATGCAATAGCCGGAACAACTCCACTCTCTAGATTTCGGTCCACTCGTATGTAGATGTTTATTATCCAGGACATCTACTGTCATCTCACCTCGTGACTACCCTCAATTTTTATTTTCATGATGATGTGCAGCAGAGAGTACTTTTTTGTTGGGAAGAATGTGTCCCAAGTGTGTCTTTTTTCTCATATTTTTATTGTACCTACAACTCTCTCTCTCTGTTCTAGCCCTTCAGTGTTGATGAGCACATCGGTTCGCGGGATACGATATACAATATTTTTATCTGTTCTCTATTTTCATTGTATAAAAGAATGACATTTTCTTCCTTTTAGGTTGTTCGGGTGTTGGGTGTGTGAACGTTGTCGAAAGCTCGAGACAATCAACGTACACGCAGCCAACACCCGAACAACCTAGAAGGAAGAATATATATACCATGCTGCGAAAACCTACAACATCGAATGTCTTTTTGTTTGTGGTAAATAATGAAGGTCGAATAAAACTAATAAAGCCAGTTATAGAAGTTAAACAATAAGGAAGGAAAAAAGGACTTAAATTGTGCAGGGGAGAGACGTGTATAGAAATAATGTAATAATAAGCATAATGCGATTATATTTAGGACATGTATGTATTATTATAATATAATATAAATGAAAAAGGTCTCTCTCTATGAATCATTTGAATAACAACACTTGGTTATTTAGGAGCTGTTGGCACTTGTAGCAATATGACAGATGCTTAATTTGAATAATACGGGGGTTGTCGTCCATCCTTCATAAAATCCTTTATGTTATTATGTTGAATGTGATTAAAACTTCCCCGAGATGTCAGAACATACTGTTTCAGGACAATTTGTGATATAAATCAACCAAATTTTATTATTATTTCTGTCAATTTACACAACTCACTTTTGTATGATGGCCGAATTCATAGAAAACATATTCAGCGAACGAACAAAATTCATCAACTTGTAAATTGTCGAAAATAATTTTATCGAATGATCCATAAATTTATCGCTCAACAAATTCGTCGAAATTCATATAATTGTTTTAAATATTCGCTTACTATTTAGGTCAAATGCCGAATCAAAGGGAAAAATAGGAAATCCACCCTAATTGGGTGATTTATGCAATTAAAAAGTTATACATTGCAATAAAATAGTTTTTCTATGTTGCACAAAACATTTTTTAAGGTAATATTAATAGTGTAATTTTCGTCGAATACTCACCCGCTGATACGATCGTTCGATAGAATTGTTTACGATAGATTTTCACCGTGGCATCATTTTCGCCTTGAGTACGAAAATAATTCGGGTCGAGTAGATGTTATTATAGAGGTATATTATGAGATCTTTCTGCGTAGTGACTACAGGCAGAGGGCGGAAATTGCGAATTCAATAAACCCTAAAAATACAAATTTGTGTAAATACAACGTGACTACCTAGTTTAGGGTCTGTAAACAAAATACTATAGACATTATTTTGATGTCTATCTAAGTAGTTGCCATACTCTTTTAGCCCCTAACTTTCCTTGTGGCAACACACAGAAGTAACAACGCTTTGACATATCAAGAGGTTTTTTGCGGTGTGAATTACTATATTCCCATCTCATTTTTAACACTGTTAGACTCCAGGTTAAAAAATAAACAGTAGTCTTTGTGCTTTGAAACAAACAGCGTTACTTGTAACATACTAAACAATTCTGATCATCATCGCTTACAGGTTATATCGATTAATTTTGAGAGACTTGACAGGGGCTTGAGCTGGACAAAATTTGACTCACGATCTGCATTTCTTTTCCAACGCCCTTTCATACGACACCACACATGGCCCCAAGTTTATCCAAGTTTATACAGAAACGTATTGTCACCGAGTTTACGTAAGTTTTCAAAGTTTCAGGTCTCTAAGTGGGTAGTCAGGAGGAAAAATTGATTAGAAGATTCCATCACAGACAAAAAAAAACACTACACTGAAGTCAAATGAAACCTTATAAATATTATTTTCCAATGATGTTTTTAGTATAATATAATTATTTTATTTCATTAAATAAATGCGATTTTAAATTAGTGATTAATTATATTATTACTGCTTTGTTCTGAAGAGGTGACATGAGTCCACTAGAGTAAATAAAACAAATATTTTTAATTGCAAAATGCATGATACCATAAATTTACAATCACACCATTGCATTTCATTGCATTGCTTATTACAGTATTATACCAATATGGACATAGGGTAAGTAGTGCTCTTATTTCGTATGGTGACCATGATAAATTATATTAAGTATTGGTGTTTATTATCTTTACGAATTTTTATTTATTTAATCTTTAAGTATAAAAAAATGGACAAAGTACAGACTATAAATCGTTGTTCACTAGGGAGAACTTTATAAATTTTATAATGTAGGTATTGATTATTCCTGCATTGCATCAAGAACCTTTTATTTGTAAAGTATTTAGTAGATAAGTAATTTTGGGCAATTTAATGATCTTGAATTGAATAAAAGTGTTTTTAATGTATCAAAATAAAATAAAAACGGCGTATGCATCATTCGTTGATCTCTTTCACTGAAACACGTCATGGAATAATAGTTATTTATTAATTTCTTTGAATGAATAACTAAATATATTGCGTCTCTGAAACGTGCTATTTTACGAATACGTCATTATTTTTCTAACTCGTAATTTAGTCATTTTATATACTTAGTATCATCCACAAATTGATCGCTTTGTTGTATAATTGTTGGTCACCCCATTAAACTCTGATTATACGTTGCGAATGTGGGTGTAAAGATTGTTCTGTATTTAGTCCATATGGAGCAGATTGGATTTTATTGTAAAATGAACACGACCGGGATGCGAAGCTTAGCCTTAGGCTATCGAACCAATGAGTCACGCTGCACGCATGATTCTCATTATTCAGGTCCATTTACATATATCCGTGACGGTACAGTGAAGATGCAGTGCCATATCAGTTCTTCACTAGTAACATATTGCCTTCTATTCATATACGTCATTAATTTCATCGTTATTTTCATGAAATCACATTAGATGTAGTGAAAAATTTCTTCAGCGATAAACGGATCACGTTTGACTGAGGGCATGATAAGAAAAAAAAACGCCAAATTGCTCACTGGATTGGCTCTGACTGAAATCTGGGTGAATCTTGATTCTGAAAAAACTAGTAGGATTTTGAGTACATGGTTGGTGCAGTTGGTTGAGGTTGAGGCGGCAGTTTCTCGAGCAGGAAGTGCCAGGTTCAAACCCCGGCGCTAGCGATGTATTCCACACTTTGCGATACAGGCTTTTAGCCTAGTGCAAGGTGTGCAGGAAAGTATTTGGGTTTGTGAATGCAAGCCCAGATCCTTAAAAAAAAATTGTCGATAATCCAAATTTTGTAAAGAAGTAAAAAATAAAAATGAGTTCAAGTCGAAAGTTGTTATCTGGTGTAGACGCTTTCATCGGCACTGACGCTTTGTTCACTGTTTCGGTACTGCACCGTCACGGGTTTGTGTAAATGGACCTTTATATTGATTAAAGTCGGAACAATCTAAAGCCTGCTGCGTGCTTTATTAGCATTGCTTAAGCAAACTGGAATGTGCGAAGGATTCCTTTACAGCATGTTCTTGTGAATAATTAAATTAATTTATCGCACAATTAATATTTACCTTAATTTAATATTAAAAAAACATGTTTGCTAAAGTTATTAATAAATAATACATCCATCCTTCTATATTTATATCATCACGACATCTTATGATGAAAGTGAACTAGTTGAGATGGTTGGGACATGTGGAGAGAATGAACGATGAAAGGATAACAAGGAAAATTTACCTGGGTGAAAGAAAAGGTGGAAGGAAACGCTGCCGTCTAACAACCACATGAGTGGACCATGTTGGCCGATCCTCAAGGACGGACGTGTTTTGAGTAAAAGTAATCGTAGAATGTGTATGAGGAATTGCATTAATGTGACGGAAGCCCGAAGTGTGTGCAAGGATAGGAATGTTTGGCGATCCGTTCTCTGCCTACCCCGCAAGGGAGGTGGCGTGAGGGTATAGCATAGACATCTTATGAACTTTTGCCGGGATACGCTATATGACATCGGAGACTCGAAAACAGCAATAGCAGAAAAAAGATATGCATTATACTCCTAATATGCCTACCTTAGAAATAAATCAACCGGTATAATATTTCATTGATAACAAGTTTTATTGGTACAATATAATATTTACTTTTGATATATTAGATAAGTATATAAAAAACATGATATAAAACGATATTTTGTCATTAATAATTTTACGATCAGTCTCTGTTCGTATTGATTGAATATTTTAATAGACAGCACGTCAATTCTTTATTGCTTGTGACTTTAGTATTCAATGAATATTATATTACAAAATCCCACGCGGACGATTAATAACAAAACTCTATTAACAAAAGTAGTATGCATGCATGTAAGTAATTTAATAATTGAACGATCTTGGTTGAATTCCTCTATTGAAATCTAAATATCCAACAAGTGAATTCATAAAAAAATTTATGACATGTTTTTTTCATGAAAAAAATAATCTGGGTTTATCGAAATGAAGCCAAATACACTTTTTATTTACACTTTGCTGTAAGCTTGAAAAGTTTGGGTTGTGAAGTGGAGTTAATCGGCATCAGGTATCGAAATTCTTCTTCTTTTCTTCTTCTCAGCCGTCTCGCGCCGTCCAGTGTTGGGCATAGGCCTCCCCCTTATATTTTCACTGCTCCCTATCTTGTGCCGACCGCATCCATCCGCCCCCGGCAACCTTCCTTATGTCGTCCGACCATCTTGCCTGGGGCCTACCAACGCTTGTATCGAAATTGCGCCCACCTAATTTTCGGCAGTAGTGGATAGGAAAATAGGAATGGACAATGGAAAGGAAGAAGGAAAGGATAAAGGACTGTGGAGTTTCATGTACTTTTGATATACTCGTATAATTATTATTTTGATTTCATTAATTTCAAATTATAATACAGGTGTTTGTTGTTAATCAAAATATTGTTTGAAGCCCTGTGAGGCGTGCGGTCGAATTATTTCAATGGTCCAAAGTAATTTCACATTTTGGTTGTTTTTAATTTACATACGTAATGTTGTTTTTATAAAACGCCCAATGGAAATAATACGTAATAGGACCCAAACTCAAAGAATGATAGAAAAACCATTAGGTACATATTATGTATTTGTCACCACATGAGAGAAAAATACTTTGTCTCATATCTAGAGTATGCTAGATAATTGGAGGAGTGGAGATCGATCTATATTATAGATCTTTACTGCAGACCAATCCACAGAATTAAGAAAAGAGATATTTGATTTTCCTCCATTTTAGACGATCCGTTTTGAAGGTGACCCCAGACACCATAAAATTCAAAGCTCGACAGCAAATAAACATGTACCTAGTTAAAGTGAACCAGAAACGGTGGTGATGAAATTGAAAGGAGGTACAAAAGTGCTTAGAAGCGATTGCAAAAACATACATACATTAGGTCTATTTGTTCATGACTCTGGAAGACTCTGCTTCACCGTGCATCATTTCTACGACTGTGAAATTGAGAGTATTGTGAATAACGTGGGATAAAGATAATATGTATGTTCACTGAACTAAACCACAACAGATAGCTAGGTCTCTTATTCTTCCTATACATAAATGAATACTGTACAGTGTACGTGTCTGGTTAATTCGGCTAATACTTATTCAAATAATAGCTGATTCGCCTAATAGTGATTCCTAAATGATACAGATATATGTTAAATGTGTAACTTTTTAAATATACCGAAACTTGGTGAATTTAGCAAGAAGACTTTATTGTTACAATCTTTCACATTCATCAGGCAGGACTGGTTTCATTACACAGATGCTGCACAGGCAACAACTGGAATTATTAATATATGGACTGGTTATGATCGATGCTGGAGATTTATGAAAAGCAGAACCGAATCAAGAACTGAATTCGGAGTTTGTCGAAAATCGTCATTCTTTTGAATGCTTTTTGCTACTATGTTATACAGCTTGTGATGGGAACACCCTACTAGCTAAAAATAAAAGAATACTAAACTAAACTTTTGGTGTTCAACATTACCTCCTAAATAACTGCTACCTAAATTCAAAAACTAAACCCTATTGCCTAGTTCTAAAAGCTACTTTCCCTAAGTTCATTTCTGCTTTCACTCTATCACACATTCTAATCTCACCTTTCATTCCAAACTTTCATTCAGACACTGAATTTGCGTAAAACGAATCGCCGCTTGTCCACCGTTATCCTGTTTTCATAATTCGTAGCGAAGTCTTTCTTTGTTCTACAATATTCGTTGTAAATTGGCCTTTACGTGATCAGTCTAATGGTTAGATTTTCTTTAATTTGGACCCACATTGTGTTTTCCCGCTGAAATAAAATCTTCACCTCAATTTGGTGCATCTACCTATTATATAATACGAAACATCGACTCAATAAGTACCCCCCCAGCGTGTCACTGAGCTGTAGGTACCTGTACGAGGTACGTGCTACACTCATCTCCTACACATAACATTCAGGGGCGTATTCAGTACGTAAAAGTTACATTATAATTTTACAAACAGATAAGATATTCTTTCATTCGTAGATGTTAGTAAAATATTGATAGTATCACCTACCTTTGTCCTTCTGAAATGTTACATAGAAAGCACACACAATAACACAAAGAGAATTCAATAAATATACAATTCAAAGTACCACGAATGAAAGATTATGAGCTGTGGAAAAATTAATTAAGATGTTATTTGTCTTTTGTACTACAATGTTAATAAAAGACAAAATTAAGGTGGATTGAGTTTATAATCGTAAATAATTAGATACTTTTTACATTCGAGAATAGTACTTAAACAAATGGACATTGTCAAAATTGTTTATCATGCGGTTAGCTTAGGGCGCCCTCCCACGCACGCGCCCTAAAGTCCTGAACAACCAGAGTCGATTTCAGGTCCAGTTAGTAATCTACCCTCTATCCGTTCGCGGAATAAATAAATTTCATTCCAAAATTGACAAGCAACTACTATATAATAAGAGTATTTTTGACTAACCCATTTCTTTCGAAGATACTTTCCAGCCATGAAAGTCGAAATGGATTCTACGATGAGTGTGGGATCTCATAAGCTTGCATGAGATGCATTTCTTCTACAGAAATGCGCAGGTTAGGACATGGATATTAATAGAATATATTTTGTTAGTTCCATTCAAAAAATCCAGTACAGACATTTTTTGAATCCTGGGATTGGATTTGGATATATAAATTTCTATCGGGAGGGAAATAATAATAAAAGCATGCTTTATAAGGGCAAGGATAGAGTCAGGTATGTTAATATATAAATTTGTATAATGCAATGCTATAATCATATGAATAAATGTTACAAGATGATGACACTATCCACTTTTGTAAATGGATGAGTAAATCTTCGCATTGGCTGAAGATTCACAACAAAGAAATGGTAAATAATAAATAATTTGTCTCAATCCGCCTTAACCTAGTAGTAGTGTTAATACAAGTTATTAAAGTTAAAATAATAAAACAAAATAAAATTTCTCATCCTTAAAGCGGTCCTGTTCTCGTTGCACTGATGCTAAATCTAATATTAATATATTTAGGTCGAATGCAGTTTTCTCAATATTCTAAATAAGAATATTTCACTCCAAAGCTAAATAAGACTATTTGAAAGGTGAAAGAAATTATTAATTAATTAAATAAAACACTCGGTAGTATTAAAGCAAAACCCCTTTCAAAAATAATTAATGCCACATCTTATCAACGAAATAACCGCTCGCCTCGTTGTTAAGATATTGACTCTCTGTCCCGAGAAATCTCTTCCAAGCCATCACATCTAGATTCTGGATACCTGAAATCCTGATAAAAAATATATCTATTATCCATCTCACTCTTATTATAGAAAAATCTTAATCCTATTTCATCTCCTCTTTAGTAGATTCTGAAAGAAATATGTTAAGTGGGAATCATCTCTCTATAAAGGGAACAAGTATACCTAACCTTTGCCCTATAATATATAGCTACTTACTACTTATAATATTGTTATTGATTCGAACCCCATCACACCTCCCCTTGGATGGGGGTTTTAAAAACCAAAACAAAGATTCGGATTTTTAAACCACCATACATCAGCTCAGGAAAAAATTGCTGAAAGAAAAAATCATAAACCTTAAAATTAAATTAAACTTATATTCCTCCGAAGTACAGCCCTGTCTCCAGTCTTCATGAGTACATCATACCTGCCCACTTGAAAAAGGTTTTACAAAAAATAAACACATATAAATAAATGAACCCTAAAAGTTTATTATTATTTCGTTTCCTATACGCACCTTATAATTAATTACCCACTCAAGATACCCTAATATTCTCGAAACTGTAAAATTTATAATCCGTCAATATTATTCTTAGGATCGTCCCAAAATAACACTTGTATCTAATCTAGTATTATTTCATTCTACTAACATTTCGACTCATGTACTACATACTACATGAAATATATACCTAACATGTTGTAAGTATAACACATTTTTATATCCCGAAGTAGGTAGATTTCCTGTTGTATGATAAATTCCACATCGATAATTTGTTTCAAATTTTATCGTCTTGTCAATCGAATATCAGTGAAAATCAGTGGCGAAGGGTGGACTTCTGCAGAAGGGAAGCCGGGGCTAACATTCCCTATTGGACTACGTCAGATTAGATACTATTATACCCATATTTTTTTTTTCAAAAGGCAACTCGATGGGAATCGTGTTCTTAGGTAGCTTCACGCCTGGTGAGAATATATCATCTATGACATAGTAATTACTTCCCGCACTATTTCCATATTCTATTTTCCAGCCATCCGTAGAACTCTCTTCTTCATAATCCCTGCAAAACTTTCAGGTCCTTGGTTGTATGGGTTTTCTGTGGTGGGTTTTGTGACGATCCTCTTCAATTAATTTCGTCACAACGATGAATTTCTTCTCGATAAAAGATTACGTATAATGCATGTCTTCATTGTTCCATTCGTCCTCTTAAAGCAACGTCCATATTGGTGAATTTCCTCTGAACATCGATGAAATATCAAATCATTTATTTAATAGTAAGTTATCCTAAAATTCCGTGGTATAAATCCAACGTAACATTCTTAGATAGGTGTATTTCTTGTATACCTACTACAAACTCCCCAATAGGTAATACGCATATACCTACATGTCAATACACAAATGTAGGTAGGTACCTTCCTACACAACGAGCGCACAGATCTATACCGCTGCAATCAAAGTAACAAAATTATCGTGTCATTTCATTTGTAGATTCACAAATCGCAAGTATCATCATACTTTGTTACGTTCTTCACTTATAACTTACACTATTATCTTATTAATAAACTGAACAATTATAACAAAATTAATGGTCATAAATATTTTATCACGGACTTACCCTAATTACAAAATTAGCTTAAGATATTTGAATACTAAAATAATATTAATTGTAATTAAGAATACATATTACAAACAAGAAAACATCCTTGATATTGCATCCGTCTGTTGTATATCCGGTCACCTTTCCTTATCTGACATATAAAACATCTGATAGAAGCTAATTATTATTATTATTTTTGTCCATATTTCACACTATAAATTATTGCATAACTTATTTATTTGAAACTAACAATAACGTCTTAATTATTTGATATTTACAGCGTCATTCTTAAAGTAATAAACCTAAAATTTAATAATAAATACAAAATTACATTCTACTTGTTAATTATAATATAGTCTCTTGTCCCTCACGTAGTCTAATATTTCAAATCAATGGAGCTGAATGTCCGCACACTCTTAGCACTTTACATACATAATAATATAAGATCGTTGATAAATCCAGCACTAATATCGAATGTACCTAAATAGCTATGTATCTAAATATCCATAACAGACGAACGAGATACATATCTCTATATAATCCCTCCGTGATACCTAAAATTCAGGTATAATCCTCTGTAAGTTCACTAAAGTACCTACTGACTTCGAAACAAATCTAAAGTCAATGACTTAAAATAAACATACTTTGTCCCAAAGCTGTATTCTTTCATAATGTAAACAGTCAACGCATACATTCGACTAAACTAAGTACCTACTTCGGATCGAATAAATCCTAGGTCTCTTATGACGAATCCATTCTAAAAAAATGTATTTCGATGTTTTGTTTATATAACTAAGTCATATCTATATCACTCGATGCATCATGTACCTAGACCGCAGGTATATTCCAATACTATCGGAGTATCTATCTTCAATCGTTTCATAGAACTAAAATCGTCCGTAACCACTTCTCGATGTACCTACAGAGCCAATATCTCTAACTAATAATAATATTATTAGTTTCCGATCCCCGTTGTATAACACTACGCTGTATAACTACAGTCAAACCCCGTGTTACGTATATTCGAACGTATTCCGAATAATACACCAATATTTTCGTATTATCTTTTTTTTCGTATCACCAATACTAAAATATCACATATAAATAAATTATCAGACGATACATAATGTTACGCAATATCTTGAAGTTCCTTGTTTCAATCATATGGACCGGTTCGCCGTAATTTCGTACATCTTGACCTCCATTCTACTCCATCTCCAGCTGCCCTCCTCGGCTCCCTTCTGCTAAAACATTGCATCCCTTCGGTGGCAAGCAAAGTGACCTCTTGATTCTTGATGTCTCGCAATCATCCCCTCCCCTCGCTAAGAAATAGAAATTTTCCATTTTCGCAACCTTCTAGAGACGATGACGCATCAACCACCACCTCCCCTCAGTTTTAAGACGTGTCATATCTTCCCATTAGTGTAGACAAGCAAATTTAAATTTTCTTCATACTATTTTTTTTTTCTAACTAATTCTAAGTCTATTTTCTAAAGCTATCCGTAGTAATCCAGTAAGTATTTAAAAAATACTTATATCCTCTGTCACTAGCACCATTTTTTGTGATGGGAACACCCTACTAGCTAAAAATAAAAGAATACTAAACTAAACTTTTGGTGTTCAACATTACCTCCTAAATAACTGCTACCTAAATTCAAAAACTAAACCCTATTGCCTAGTTCTAAAAGCTACTTTCCCTAAGTTCATTTCTGCTTTCACTCTATCACACATTCTAATCTCACCTTTCATTCCAAACTTTCATTCAGACACTGAATTTGCGTAAAACGAATCGCCGCTTGTCCACCGTTATCCTGTTTTCATAATTCGTAGCGAAGTCTTTCTTTGTTCTACAATATTCGTTGTAAATTGGCCTTTACGTGATCAGTCTAATGGTTAGATTTTCTTTAATTTGGACCCACATTGTGTTTTCCCGCTGAAATAAAATCTTCACCTCAATTTGGTGCATCTACCTATTATATAATACGAAACATCGACTCAATAAGTACCCCCCCAGCGTGTCACTGAGCTGTAGGTACCTGTACGAGGTACGTGCTACACTCATCTCCTACACATAACATTCAGGGGCGTATTCAGTACGTAAAAGTTACATTATAATTTTACAAACAGATAAGATATTCTTTCATTCGTAGATGTTAGTAAAATATTGATAGTATCACCTACCTTTGTCCTTCTGAAATGTTACATAGAAAGCACACACAATAACACAAAGAGAATTCAATAAATATACAATTCAAAGTACCACGAATGAAAGATTATGAGCTGTGGAAAAATTAATTAAGATGTTATTTGTCTTTTGTACTACAATGTTAATAAAAGACAAAATTAAGGTGGATTGAGTTTATAATCGTAAATAATTAGATACTTTTTACATTCGAGAATAGTACTTAAACAAATGGACATTGTCAAAATTGTTTATCATGCGGTTAGCTTAGGGCGCCCTCCCACGCACGCGCCCTAAAGTCCTGAACAACCAGAGTCGATTTCAGGTCCAGTTAGTAATCTACCCTCTATCCGTTCGCGGAATAAATAAATTTCATTCCAAAATTGACAAGCAACTACTATATAATAAGAGTATTTTTGACTAACCCATTTCTTTCGAAGATACTTTCCAGCCATGAAAGTCGAAATGGATTCTACGATGAGTGTGGGATCTCATAAGCTTGCATGAGATGCATTTCTTCTACAGAAATGCGCAGGTTAGGACATGGATATTAATAGAATATATTTTGTTAGTTCCATTCAAAAAATCCAGTACAGACATTTTTTGAATCCTGGGATTGGATTTGGATATATAAATTTCTATCGGGAGGGAAATAATAATAAAAGCATGCTTTATAAGGGCAAGGATAGAGTCAGGTATGTTAATATATAAATTTGTATAATGCAATGCTATAATCATATGAATAAATGTTACAAGATGATGACACTATCCACTTTTGTAAATGGATGAGTAAATCTTCGCATTGGCTGAAGATTCACAACAAAGAAATGGTAAATAATAAATAATTTGTCTCAATCCGCCTTAACCTAGTAGTAGTGTTAATACAAGTTATTAAAGTTAAAATAATAAAACAAAATAAAATTTCTCATCCTTAAAGCGGTCCTGTTCTCGTTGCACTGATGCTAAATCTAATATTAATATATTTAGGTCGAATGCAGTTTTCTCAATATTCTAAATAAGAATATTTCACTCCAAAGCTAAATAAGACTATTTGAAAGGTGAAAGAAATTATTAATTAATTAAATAAAACACTCGGTAGTATTAAAGCAAAACCCCTTTCAAAAATAATTAATGCCACATCTTATCAACGAAATAACCGCTCGCCTCGTTGTTAAGATATTGACTCTCTGTCCCGAGAAATCTCTTCCAAGCCATCACATCTAGATTCTGGATACCTGAAATCCTGATAAAAAATATATCTATTATCCATCTCACTCTTATTATAGAAAAATCTTAATCCTATTTCATCTCCTCTTTAGTAGATTCTGAAAGAAATATGTTAAGTGGGAATCATCTCTCTATAAAGGGAACAAGTATACCTAACCTTTGCCCTATAATATATAGCTACTTACTACTTATAATATTGTTATTGATTCGAACCCCATCACAAGCTGCATAGTTTTTTCTATGCTGTCTTCGAATATTTTGTCGTAATTATTATTTCTAATTTTTCCTTATCTTATTGTCGTCATAGGAATTTCGTACCTACAGTGAAATAATGTTTTTACTTAGAGGGTGCCGGAGTTTTGAGATTCTAAAAAATTTAATTCATCAATATGAATTAACTTAAATTAAAATATTATAAATAAATATATTTTTGACTAACGAAGGTCAGGATGAGGCGGTAAATTATTAACTTGGGAGGGACCTTTGATTATCGAAATACCTAATAACTAAAAAAATGATTCCACTTGACGTAAGGACACAAACATAAAGGTACTTCGAAAATAAAGTACGTTTTTTTTATGAATTTCTAAATTCCCTCATAAAAGAATTTAATTCAAAATATTTTCCCGAACAAAATAATATTTAATGAATGTTAGGAGACATCTTTCTCAGATGACAAATTCACGTCTATAATGAATTTTGTATTATCGGAAATTAAAAATGTCATCTTGAGCAATATTTTATATTATAAGAATTTATTTTTTTCATTTCAGTATAAAAAACAATATGAAATTCGAGAATATTGCCTGAAAATTTATTAATAAAATACAGATTATCGGTACCTATAGAAACAGATATTTTATTTATCTAATTAAAAATGATCTGTGCTAGTACACACTCGAATAATAGGTAGGTATCTAGTATCCTGCGCCCTGTACAATTTACAGTAGTAGGTATATCGTAGATTCCAAAATACATTAGGCTTCAAAATACCTAATTTAGGCGGAGGTTTTAGGTGGAAGTTTATTGTTGTATGCATACAAAAAACGAATGCTACATATTGGAATTGAAAGAACATGAATGATGTGGTTGGAGTGGCCAGAGGTCCTGGAAGTGACAGGGGTGTCTGGTATACAGATGCTTTGGGCCCCCGACCCAACCAAGGATAGACGGGGAAGAAGATGTATGTACGAGTATGTATGTATGAATGATATTCAAAAATTTTAAAAAAAAAGTGCCTACTGATCAAAAATGCATGTAGAGAAAACGTTTAAAAAAGCTGCAAGCTTTAATAAAAGTTCGCGTCTGCCTTTACGACAAGACACTGTTTTGATTTAATGCATAATAATGGCGTACTAACGAGTATATGTTTTTGTATGAAGTGAACCATTATAATAAATGGTAATAAATAAAGAATAAATGTATCATAAATTACACCTAAATGTCAATACGGACTTATCTTTCAACAATTACAAAATGTTCACTCGTAGTAGCTTTCACTATTACAATATTTCATCCTACATTTAGGCATTGTTCTTTGAGAGAAGGATTCTTAGGTGACGATGTTTTGTGTACGATATCATTTGTCGCGTTCGAATACTGCGGAGACTTCCGATAATGAGAGTATCTATTTATTTATTTTACGTACCTTCTCGCATTTTGTAAAAATACAAATACGAATTTATTTTTGAAAAAAAACATGCTAATACGGGGTTAGCTGGCAGAGATTGCAGCATAAGCTCGTCCTAGTGAAAAAATGTTATAATGTCTATTTGTAATGTTAACATTCTTCGAAAGTGTAAATATCTCAATAGATGATAATCCAAATGGCTATGTAGGCATCAACTTTGTCGATATTCTATAGAATAAAGAACCACTCAAAAAAAAATTATTGTCCTTACTTCAAACTTAAAATTAAATGCTTTGAACCTCCGTTGATTTAGTTTAAAATATATTTAAAAAAACCTTAAAATATTTATAACCCTTTTCGTGCGGTATTCTAAAAATGATAATTTGTGTGCGCGTACTGCCGATTATAAATACGTATATTTATATAAAAATAAATGGTTTATATAAAATAGCATCAATCTTAATTCGAAGGCTGATACTTAAAGTCTCATTTACCGTCATAAATTATCAAATATGTTCCTTTTTTCGCCCCGAGTAAATAAATTATTATTATGAAGCAGTATTAGTATACGTACGTTGGTACCTACCCACTTAAACGATGTTTTTTTTCGATTATTTTTTTTAGACGATTTCTTAAAAGAGGAAGAAGAATATTAAATTCACATTCCTCTTGATGATTTATTTAGAGCAATGATTACCATCCTAATTATTGTGCTTTACTAAATTTCAAACTCTAAAGTCAGAAATCTATAAATTATTGCAAATATTGTATCTCGATTGTACGCACGTAGTATCAATTTTATTTATTTAACTATATTAAGATAAAGCCCAGTTAGATGATGTGACGACTCAGGACAGAGGAGCCTGGAGAAGACAAACAAGGAGAGCCGACCCCAAATAAATACGGGAAGAGGGAGATGAGAAAGAAGAAGAAGATATTAAGGTATAGCACCGGACAGCTTAACAACTTATTGCCTTCTTGCCGGACGGTGTTCGGTGATTACAAAATGTTAGAACAAAACAACACAATATAGAGACGACAAAACGCATTTTACACATCACTGGTCAATGAACACATTTTACATAAACTACTTACCTAATAATAAAAAATATCATATTCATAAATATTATCTAGACTCAAACAAATTCCAAATATGTAAAATCACAAATTGATTTGAAGTTTAACGTCCGTATCAAAACCACGATGGAAAATTTAAATTACTTACAGGAAAATGCAGAATTTCACTGTA
Source organism: Ceraclea dissimilis (assembly GCA_963576895.1). Classification (NCBI taxonomy): domain Eukaryota; kingdom Metazoa; phylum Arthropoda; class Insecta; order Trichoptera; family Leptoceridae; genus Ceraclea; species Ceraclea dissimilis. The sequence continues at coordinate 3,922,804 of OY756370.1, read as the reverse complement.
AGACTTTGAATGGTCTTCTGTTCTTTTAGGGGAACATTGTGGGGCGAGAAAGAATGTTGTAATGCATTAATCAAATGCCCATGAATATCCATTTAATCGCCAAGTTTTTTCAAACGTTTTTCTTGATACCCATACAATTTGGACACCTTGCGTGTCTTAATATACTTTAAGTCTAAAAATATTATGACGGTAGGAATATTTTGATGTATTATTGTATTATAACCTTAGCACTATCGCCTGTATCTCACGCGTACATTATTTTTATCATTAGCATTTCGTGCAAAATAATTTTATAAATATAATACTTTTATCGTTAGTTTCTTTAATATTATGTAACCTTTTTCTCTTTCTTTGAAAAATAGTCCAAAATTCGTAAATGTTTCCATATAAATAACACAATAAATGCCTCATTTGAAAACATGAATATTTCATTGCGGGTCTGTATTTTTATATATTTTTTATAATTTAAAATATAAGACATTTTTATTAATTTATCCATATTCGATTTCCAAAATTGACTTCAAGATAAAAAATACCGTAAACTAGGTTAACATCAGAAAACTTTACATAGGTATATATTTACTATTCTGTTGTATATAGGTATAATTTTTGTTCTAGAACGTACATAAAGATATTTTGTTCTAAATCCTACGTAAAATATATATAATTATATTATAATTTCTATGAGTTCTCGAAAACTCCGTAATCTCAACGATTGGTCGACTTCTGTCTGGAAAACGATTGGTCTAAAATTAGGTAAAATATTAGATTTCAATAAAATGGATTCTCTAATATTTTTCTTTTTTGTGTACGCGTTCAATTCTGTACGTTATTTTATGTCTACGCAATGTACGCCACTTTCTTTTACGAAGTTTAGGTATATTGAGCGACTACTTTATCTCAACTGTCATAAAATTGCAATTTCCTAAGACTCATAGAATCGCAATCAAGCTGTATTGTTCAGGAGAGAAAATTATACATTTATCAAAATGTAATTAGAAGACGTTGCAGTCAAAATAATCTTATCAGTGAGTACTACCCTATTCAATTCATTTCATATCAGAAGGGTTGAATGTTACCCCTTCATTTCTCCATTTTATGAATAAGATTTTCTTCACACTCATCTCCCAACACCACAGTCATATTTCCTACAATATTCTCCCAATTAGAACTAACTTTCGGGCCCCAATAGACCAACACACAATGGTTGATGCATTTCAAACTCAGTTGTTATACGATCGATTTGCTAAATTAATGTGAAGTGAGCAGGAAATAATTTTAATTTTTACTCAAGCAGTATATGGAGCTTTGAATTTCTCTGATCCTCAAGTATTTTTAACGAATTCTGTCGCTCTGAAAATACGCGTATAATCGAGACTCATCTCAACGTCATATAAGCGATTTGCTAAATTTCTGAAGTATGTAGAAAAGTAGGTTTGTACCTACTTGAATTTGTATTTGATGCCGGGTCAGTACTCTTGTCAAACCACGACAAGCCATCACAAATTCACACTTGCGAATAGGGCGTTTGTTTGGTTTGCCTTGTGTAGTGTTGACTTTTATAGATACGATCGAGTGACGATTTTCTCACAAATCAAAGGAAGTTTGTAACAAGTGACGAGTGTATGGACCCAGCATAAAATATTAATTTTTCCAAGCATTTACACGTATGGTTTAAATAATTGTGGTATCACTTCCATTGCGATGTGGAATAAAATACAGAATCAGGTACAGGAAAAATTGTGGAGTAAAATGTGGCAATTTACAAAGAACTCTACATGAGTGTGAACTATTCACATTCTTTTACATTATAATGATCGAATTTTAATAATTTATTGACGACATAATTGTATATATAGTATGTTATAATGTTCCTACTCTTTGTTGAAGACTAAATTCATTGATTTTATGGCTACGAGTTTCAAGTTTGAGTGAATTAAACAATTTAAGAGTTATAAATTTACATATAAATGAAACTGGTCACTTTATATGTAAATATTATGTACAGGATGGACAAACCTACAACAAGTCGTCATTAACTTAACACATAATAGAAAACAATAACGAACATCGCACATTGAATCTAATGATAAAAAAGTTGTGATATAAATTCTGATGAAAGTGATTATACTTTGTGTTAGATCTTTAGTTGTCATGTCGATTTTGAAATTGTGGAGTAACATTTGGATTACAATAATTTGGATTGAAATTGTGGAGTAACATTTGGATTACAATAATTTGGATTGAAATTGTGGAGTAACATTTGGATTATAATAACTGTTTGGTTAATGTAGTAGATTTAACAAGATCAGAAAATATTGTAAATTAATTTAATACAAAATTGATTGAATGTGATACAATAAATATATAGCAGTCTTTATCTCATTTAAATGATGTGCTTAAGGATAATGTGCATAATTCTGCCTAATGACCCTATAGTTTACTTGTCTGTAAGTCATGAGATTATAATTTGATTTCGTACGTTTGATGGTACATTTTTTTAAAATATGTATGTATGTGTCCGTTAATATTTTGATGAATAATGTTCAGTTTGCTTATACGAGGGCTATTTTTTTATCAAGTTCCGTTTGTGCTTCTAAGTAAGCAGGAAGTGCGAAAGAGCGAGATCTGCACATCACGAGATTGCGCAACTCTCCCACCATAACCTCTGCTATTTTCGGATCGGATGCGTCACTCGCAGCCGAGTTACAGGAAATTGAACATGACCGCTACGATCGATGCTCTCGATCGACGATCGATACATTAAAAAATCGAATAAGGATGTTTATACTACAACTTTTTCATTTATTTTATACAAATTTGCGTATTAATATTTTTAATTGCGTGACTCAGTCTTGCTTTTAGTTAGTAATCATTCATCGTATTTCAAGGCCCGGATTTAAAATTTATGGTACCAAAATATTTAATTTATTGTTGCAATAAAAACATCCTGTATATTGTATTAATCATCCAATGAGAATTTAAAGATTACAACAACGGTAAATTATATTTAATATTACTCTTCATTCAGATGGTAAAGAAGGAACTGATTTACCCGGCATTGCCCTGGATATAATTTTCTATTACCATCTATGTTCACAGTGCAGGGCTGTGGAATCAGCTCACAGCAAATATTCGGACCTGTTCTTCCTTGTACTTATTTCGTAGGATGATCGTTGCTCGCTGGTCTTTCCGGCTTCTTCTTCTCTGTGTCGTCGACCTCGGGTCTAACTGTTTTCAGCAAGTGGTCCATTGTTCCCTATCCCGCCCTTTCCTCTTCCCTCTCCTGTGTATACATATTTTTTTTATTTATCTTATTATCTATTAGTATGTATTTATGTCTATATGTATGTATACGAGTATATCTTACTACCTATATAATTAGGCATGCATATTTTTCTTTGGACAATAAAGATTTATTTATTTATTCATTTTATGTTCCTCGCACTGTTATATTCCCCGTAGAATCAATAGATAAGAATTCATCGGTTGAGCGTTTTTAGTGTTTTCTCACTGCGTGTGTTTTTTAAATGTGAAGACAGTACCAGATACGGTACCCAAATCTCAATCAGTCAATCGTAAAAACATATCCAGTGAGAAAAGCCGACAAAAAGCTTAACCGATGGATTCATCACGCTGCGAAAGCCTGGAAGATTATTCAATAGAGAAGACTTTACTCCTTGCTGGTCCTACTTACACCTGCGAGTCCTGTGTTGTCAGGCTGAATCTCAGTCTATTTCACAAATGTCTAAAAAGATTTTTCCTTTGCCAAATAATTCTAATAATAGGTACTTAATGTTTCCTACAATACTTTTTCCTAAACCTTTGACAATCAGATTTACCTGTGCTATCGTTACTGTTCTATGTCACTATTTTAAGATGTGATGTTAAATGCCATACGATAAAAAAAAATGTTCAAAAAAAAAACTTTCTGCTGCCCATCCATATGATGGATAATCAGTCTTTAGAAAACTATACCACAATTTCGTTAACCAAGCGAACACACATACAATTGTATATCTTGATATGTTAAAATTGTTATAAAATCAATATAATAAAATAAATAATTGTTTGTGTGTATGTTTATACAATACTTAATACCAAACCTTCCAAACTATTATCTTTTTAAATTTATGCGTACGATCGTAATTTTATTTACCTGTTTTTTTCTTCTTTTTAATTTTCATCCTACACGACTATTTCGTAGGAGATGAGGGGAATAGTGATGGAAAATATTTCGATTTTAAAATCACATCGAATTTATTGAAATTACTCATGATTTCTCTATTTTTTCTCGTGTCGTGATCACAATTCTTATAGGAATTCACTACTACTAAGCCTTTTCCATCTCCTTCCAATCGTCTCTGTTTTCTCCCTTCGCATCCAGGTTTTGATGACTTGGACAATGTTGACAGATCACCTTATGGGAGGTTTCCCAACAATTCTGTTCATTGCCTGCATTGGAGAATTCTGCGTGCCCAATACTGCCCATCCAGTATGCTTCTTGTTTATAGTTTATGTCTAGCCAATGAGTTATGAATGAATTATAATTCACGAAATCATGTAAGTGTAAGAAATCATGTAAGAACCCTACGATCCATCGCGGGCAGAACACTTAGAGATAGAATCAGAAATGAGACTATACGATCTGACTGCGATGTCGAAGATATAGTAAGGTGGGGGAGAAGTAGAAGACGCTTCTGGAGGGACCATGTCGACCGAATGGATGACACCAGATTGGCAAAGGTAGTCAAGACGGAAAACCCCACTGGTAGAAGATTACCCGGAAGGCCACCCAAGAGATGGAAGGACAGCTGGACCTCCTCATCCCAGGACAGCCCGCCGTCACAAACAGGTCACCCGACCTAATACAAGAGGAAGAAGAAGAAGAAGATGTAAGTGTGATATAACGAGTAAAATAATAGGAAAGGTCGTAGTAGCGTTAGAAACCATGTTACCTTATTCAACGTATCTTGAATACGACACATCGATGTTTTGATTTGTAACGTTTTACATTCCTAAGATGAAACATTCCGATCACTATATTTTTGCGTAGGCATGTAGAATATTTATTACTTGTTTTATATTACTCTTAAGATCACAAAGATTCAGGCTTTCTGTTTCGTTTCTTATAATGATCAAGTTAAAATAATTTTATTACAAATGATAAGAAAGTTATATATGCCTACGTTCTCGTTTTTTATTACGATACCAATTTATGTTCTTATTTGTTAAACATGCCAAATAATTCTAATTGTTACATGTTATGGGCGAACCAACGAATCATGATTTTGTTTACACAGTTATTGATCTCTGATGCAGATTTTTTTCATTTAGTGAGTCATAGATTTATACTGTAACTCAAATTATTTTCCGTTGGTGAAGTTAATTTTTAATCGAGAGCATTATATGTTAAATTGTAATTGGAACACATTGTATAAAGACGCTTTGACAACTGGATGTATCAGGTTCTAATCTTTGTGCTTGCGATATATTGTGGAAATCGCAAAATAAGTTTTTGGCGTACAATTTAAAACGTGCAGGTACAGCCGTATATTTGTGACCAGATTTCCATGTCAACTTCTTCTTCAAAACACGACACAATTAGAATCCCAAATTTACACAATTAGAATCCCAAATTTCCGTGAAATAATAGTATCAAAAAAACTTTGTTTAAATAAAACTTATAAAATGTCTACTAATTTAGCGTAACGTCCAATAATTTTACATTCTTAACAACGACAGCACAATATACACACCCAGATAATAACAATATGTTTTAGGACACTACGATGACAAGATACACGAAAACCACTATTTAAAAGAACACAGTATAATATTTTCTGCAGAATCATCTAAGCAATAAATTACATCGATAAAACTGTCGTAGGAATTATGTACTATACGTATTGTCAGATTCCCACCATAAGATATGTTCCATAGTACAATTTACAAGAATAATTAAGGAAATAACTAATTATTTTACATGAATTTACAATCATTACTCGTGTAAAAACTACAGACTGGATTTTTTTACATGATTATTTTAACCTCACTTATATCTTCTTAATATGTCTACCTGGACTTTTAAAATAAATTTTCAACAAACTTCCCAATTAGCTACTTTACTAGAGGCATGGATGTTTGCACACTTGTTTTCGATGGTATCTCACTATTCAACATAAGTCTACTTTCAACAATGTTGATAGTATGGAGTTAAAAAAAATGGTTTACGATTGACATAATTTCACAATATTGCACTTGTAATAAAGTAAAATACAATCATCATTATACTTTAGAGAAGTTGAATACTACTAAATCGCCTATGTCCAGGATAACGATTTACACAGAAACTTCTGAGACTACATATTTTGAGTAACGATAGAGAATAACCCCTGGCTACAACATAGGCTATTTAAATACTTCTTACAATTAAAGAGAAAAATTACTAAACAACACGTTAATCTAACTTAAAATTCAGGCTCAGTTCAGTCGGGCAAAAAGTTTGCTTGCAATAAAAAAGAACAAAACTTAATTGTATCAAAAATCTGCCAGCTTATCTTGAATGTCCAATAGGAAAAGAATATTGTACATAATTTTATTTTACGTGATTAATTTGTGTAAATTCAGTTTACGTGATTAATTTGATTTTTTTATTATACTGCTCTTTTATCTTATGTATGAAACACTGCAGAATAGATAATTGGTTGTGATGGCAGGATATTTCATATGACTCACCAGGATTCGTTTTATTAGTTGTACTTCAAGAAGAAATTCTCGCACGCGATTTTGAAATAATCTTTTTATTATAATTTTTCTAAAGGAGTTTTTAATAATAGTGTAGCGAATGGCAGAATTATAACATGTTTTAGAAAGGATGAATTGGAAAATGTTATTTTATAAGTTGTTGTCGAAAGGAATACGGCGTGATAAGGACTGTTTTTTGTATAGAGTTTTGCCTGCATGTCTGTATTTAAAAGCCCAATGATTATCTGCTTTTTTGCACATAATTTCACAGTAAGCAAACAAATTATTTGCATATCGAAATGTAGAATCAATCACCAACACCAAAATTCGAAGTACTCGCTTTCTTGGCGTATCTGCTAGGCCAATATACTCCAGCAAAATCGCATTAGAAATTTCATTTGCTGAATCTACATTATAGTATGCCTCCGCCATATCTCGGCAGACGAGGAGATGTTCGTCATCTTGGATTCCTCTACAGCTACAGCAGATGCTCTTAGTGAGCTTACATGCCCCACTTACGAATGTTCTTTTTGCATTGTGTGATACCGAACTTATGACTACCCGTTTAAGCATAGGTAAAGCTCTAAACAACTAAACCATGATCACAGTTCACATAACTTGAATCGAAACAGAACAGATCAATGTAGCCAATTGGTATATTGCAATATCAACAACAGTGTTTACTTATTCACTTAAACGTTACGTCAGTTTGTTGATATATTATATAACTAGCTGTATTTCCCGTGCTTCGCAACGGCTAAAATTGTGTAGTTGGTGTTGTGGGTGGTGAAGTTACATCGTCTTAGAATTAAATACCTAATGCAATAAATTTTTGGCATATAGGAAGGAATATATTTGTTTTACCTAGTAAAATTATTTTTTATGTATATAGGATTCTGCTCAATTCAAATTTCACAAAAAAATAGTAAGAAAAAGAAGTAAAAAGCGTTGGGCATAGAGTGGGATCGAACTCGTACCCTCGCATCGCATAACACTCAATTTAAGTTAAGTACGCTAGCCCCTACACCACGCGAGTCAAAACAGACGACGACAGAAAGCGCCGCGGAGCAAATGTCAAAACTATTTTTTAATTATTATAGACATACTTTTAGTCATACAGAAGTATTTGTAGAGCATTGTATAAAAATAATCCTTAGGTGTATATCCTAGTTCTAGATTATGTAACGACGCAAACAAATTTAAAAACCATATTAACGGGACTACTTTAAATGGCTTCTTTCATTTTCATACTAACTTGATAGAATTCAGTATCTTGGGAAAATTGATAATTTTACCAAACCACGATACAAATCATATATTTTAATAGCCTATGTTGAAGCCGAGATTCCATTTGTAAGTTTATTTAATAGATGGATGTCTAAAATCGTCTGGTATTAATGTTTACTCCGGACGCGAATCGTCATTTTTTTCAGATTATTTCCCAGGTCATTTATGATTCATAGATGGCGGTAGTGATGTTTTATAAAATCAGAAATGAAATAAAAAATCATTATAAATCAATAATTCCCTTTGTTGCACATATTTTTATCCAAAATATCAATACAATCTCGTGCAAAGTCAGTGGCGTATACGAATATCTACTTTTTGTATTGTACGTATATAATTAAAACAAAATTAAATTAGGTGCAATGCGAAATGTTTTTTGTAAACAGTATATATACAATTTTCAAAATAACGTTCCGATGTGATTGTGACGGCGTTTTGTCAAATACTCAACGCTGCCGAAAATCCACAATTATTAAGGAGATTATCTCACTGTATATTACTATACTGTCTTGTTAACATTTCAGTCTTTAGGTTATAATATTATCATTACCAATTAATTTGTGTATTACTCTCGGCGCTGAAGCATAACATTAGGTTAATATGTTGATATTATATGTCTGATTGAATCTGTCTGTCTAGGTATTAACTACACCTGCATATTGTGCGACAATAGTTTACTGTTTTAGTACAGAGCCAATACAATTCGCTATTGCAAGCAGATAATATGTAATTTCGATGGGAATTTGACACATAATATCGTGTTTTCTTTCTCATTGAATACACGTACGTGTATAAATTCTTCTGTGTATCTAAATAAGCAAATTCAATGCGACATTATACCTACCCGTACAAGTCCAACCCCACAAGTGGTAAAGAAGCGATCTATTCTTATATATGCGCCGAATTGTTTGATGTTCGTCAATACATCACCCTATCGGATTTTTACGAAAGTATTATTGAGGATAGTGTAATTTATTCCCTGTCTAACATTTTTATTTTCGAGGATTTCACTGAGTACATACACTCGTCTCTCTCTTACCAATGCATATATATTATATTGTAGATATATTATTATCTTCTGTTTCTCTATTCTCCGATAGTCAGATCTCTTTGAAGTTTTACAAACTCATTAATATTCCGACCGTGCAATCAACTCTTATTTTCTAACTTTTTGATATCAGTTGTTTTTTTTTCGTATTCGAAATTCGTTTGGTTCTTTCCCCGTAGAGATGTGATTCTTTACACGGGGCGAAAAAAGAGAGAATAAGGCCGCAATTTCTCTGAAATTCACCGCAATTCGTCGATTTAATGACGTTTTGGTTGTTAGACAATTTATCCATTCGTGTTTTGTTTTTGAACTCCGAAAGATGATTGAACTCAACAAGATTTCAAATTGCTACAGCTTAGTGCGAGCTAATGTCAACACTGAGTCCAGTTATTCGTGAAGAAAATTGATCGAGTTCAAAATACCACAGCATAAATTAATATTCAAAGTCCAGTTGTTCTTCGAATCAAAATTCTATAGTTTTATTGTTCATTATATCTACATCTTTCTTATCATATTAATCACTCCAATAATAATTTGGGTAATCGTATGTAATAAAAGTAATTAAGATTTAATCAGAAGATAAATGACAATTATTATAAATTATTATAATTCATATTAATCTTGATAACGTCTTCAATAATAACGCCTACCCATATATTATTTTATTAAAGCTATATATACCCTGGTACGTATTATAAAAAAATATCAGCTGTCATAATATTATACACTGCGTTTGTGATATAAAAATTGTGGTATAAATATCGCTAATCGAGTCCAATAAAACATTTTATACGAAATTTTAAAATTAATGTCAAGATGATGAGATCTGAGGTGTATAAAATGTAGGTACAAAACAATTCCTCTAGCATTAAAATTCATACCACAACTTTCCACTATTTTTCATCATGAATTAATAGGTTTTGTACCACAATTTTTTTGTATCACACACTTTGTAAAAATAAATGCACCTACATTTTTTTAATTATTACTCGTTGAATTATTGTTGATTAACAATGTAGAAGGCCATTTTTTGACAATAATTATGGTAAAAAAAAAAACAAAACGTTGTAGATTAACCTTTACACGAGTATCTTCTAAATTTTTTATGGTAAGTATGTCTGCCGAGCTTTTTAAAATAACGGAATTTATACAACAATTTTTAATTTCAAGACTTTTAATGTGTGACTTACCCGCTACAACTACCCTGCTTTTTAATTGTTATGATGAACATACCTGCTATACTGGAATGCATGTTAAAATGTACGTGAAAATAATGGAATTTATACCATATTTTTTTCATTGTGAGACTAAATCTATCTATCTATCTATCTATACCCTCACGCCACATCCCTTGCAGGGTAGGCAGAGAGGACAGAGCGCCAGACAGCCCTATCCTTACACACACTCCTAGCTTCCGTCACATTCATGCAATTAGTCATACACGCTCTCCGATTCCTTTTACTCAAAACGCGTCCATCCTTGAGGATCTGGTCGACATGATCGGACCAGGTCAGTCTCGGACGGCCGCGCTTTCTCACCCCTCTTCGCTCATTCAGATATATCTTTTTTGTCATCCTGTCATCATTCATTCTCTCAACATGCCCAAACCATCTTAGTTTGTTTACTTTCATTCTTGTCACTACACCAGTCTTGCAGTCACTCATTTACTTTTATTTATCGCCGTGTACATAAAAATTTTCTGTTCGCCAAGGTTTTATGGGACATCGATTTTTCCTTGACGTTTAAGTATTTTCGACATCGAAGTAATGAATATTACCTAATATATTAAAAGCTTGTGTAATTAACATAATTAAACAAGGGGATTCGATTGCGATCGATAGCAATTAATTAATATTTTATTACTTCATTACGGTATAATGTAATTATTCTTCCTCGCTATCAATTTCCATTCATTATTGATTATTAACATAATGTTCTCATCTGTCCTCATGTTTAATAATTACCTAATGGCCAAATTCATACAACATTACTCCGTGTTTATAATTTGGAAACAATTATTTTCTACTATATAATTATGTGTTGTGCTCTGAAGGCCATCTGTACTTATTAAAATGGTTAGTGTTTTATCGATATTTGCACTTACCTACCGACATACTCTGATGCTTTTTGAATATCCACGTTATTTTAATATTGCAATTTATTTCGTTTTATTATGTTACATATTTTTTCATTTAAGCTTTTATGTCCAACGGTCCTGCTCCTTGATTTTAGGTTTCATGCAACCACTATTGCTAACATGTTGTTTCGTAATTGACGACAATTTATCTTCAAATAATTATTTGATTTTTTCAGTACCCATTTTTTTAAAGGATTGGGGCTTGCATGTACAAACCGAAATACTTTCCTGCACATCTTGCACTAGGCTAAAAGCCCGTATCGCAAAGTGTGTAATACATTGCCAGCGCCGGGGTTTGAACCTGACACCTCCCGCTCGAGAGACTACCGCCTCAACCAACTGCGCCAACCATGTACTCACCAACATTGTCCTATCATTTTCTTCGTTTCATCACCAGCTTAGATTATATTAGTTATGACTCTAGTTTTGACTATTTGGGTAACCAACGAAATACGTGGGTGCGTATTTGCGTAATACCTTATCAAAATTTAAAAAACTACGACACATACCTCCACAACTGTCTCCTCGCACCCTAAGTAGGGACGTGCACAGCAGAACACCGAATTACCATGCACATAATTATACACATGCCGAATTACACATCTCTATACAGTGGGAAACTTGTACAATCATAAAATAATAATCAGGGTTGCCAAAACAGGGTGAATTTATACTACACCAACTCGGTAATAATTTTACTGCACTTCAAACTTTATATTATAATATAGGTAATTTAATTTTATTATTGATATTGTTATATAGTAGGGGGTCTAGACACTCTAGCTAGATGATCTAGGCATATCAACTTCACAGATACACTCCTGTGGTATAGTTGATGGCATCCACTTTACTCTAGTAGGTAGTTTGTCGGAGAGATACCCTCAATTGAGAGGGGGATTCCTGATGGTATGTTTGTGAATCATTCTGCAATAATTATTAAAGTAGCAGGGTGTATGTACTGGAATTTATATGTGTGACGCAATACAATTGAGAAAGGAATTATTTAATTGTATGAACACTATGTTAATTCGGGGAAAACGGTTTAGTTAAACGTTAAAAGTATTGTTTTGGATGAGTGAAAAGTGGATAGACCACCGGAAAGACCCCTGAAACGATGGCGTGACAGCTGGGAGTCCATATCACAGGAAGCCAACACAGCAGCATAAACAGATCCTCGGATCTGTATGAAGGAAGAAGAAGATGATTTGGATATGGCATCTATTCCAACGTAATTTTAGTAAGGAACCGGATATGAATCGGAGACCTGCTTCGACCAACTGCACCAATAATGAAGGTTAGCGATAGATTCACTACACTTCCTAAATTCATGTCCACATGTCGAGTTTGGAAGACGATTCAAACCGACACCCTGAATGAAGTGAATATTAAAAATGAAGTGTGAGCTGAAGGATCTTTATAAATTTTGCAGCAGAATAAATAAGTTTTATATCTCTCACTGAAGAATGGAAATAAAATTTCTTTACATGTATCTACGAAATGGTTGTACGTAGGTAATTAAAAATGCTCACATCAGCAAGTTCTTTACGGTTTTATTAGGGTACTCAAATGCAAAACTAAAAGGATCAAGACAAGTATACCATACATACTTAAGGGGTAGTTAGTAGTGGCTCTGTCATATCTTGCAAACTTAACTGTATGCATGTGTTTTGTAAGTTGGAATACAATCGTAGCTGTATTGATAGTGGTAGGTGAAGTCGTAAACATACGCACTTATACATTTATACATGCCTTCGTACAATCCACGCACTCAGATTCCCGCTGTTAATTACCCTATGAAAGGGAAAGTGGGCTTGTCGCTTTACTATACCCTTGCACTATTACTATACAACTAGCAAGCAAGTACCCTAACTACCTAACTACAGGATGTAGGAGATCTCACACATAACTAGCTCTACTTTGCGCTAAACAATAATAGTATGCACCATGCCCCGTCGCTTATAATACATCGTTCTTACAAATATTTCTAACGAATGATGATGGGGTTGAGTCCTATATTACAGACTATGTAGTCATGTATAACACATACGTATAGTATTAGTTCCCTCAGTGCAATTTCTAAATTAGTATTAAATTTGAAGGGTAATTCTTACGAAGAAATGTATGTCTATATTGTCTATGTACCTTAGTTGGATATTTTTTTTGTTAAATTACATAAAAAAGCACAGTTTTTTCAACACGTTTTTCGTTTCATATCTCGGGCGATGAAAGCGCTCAAGTTTTTAAACAAAAAACGTGATAATTAGGTATACTATGTGTGTCACTTTTTATCATATGTGTTTTTAGAGTGTGAATACATAAACCTTAGGCTCACTTATAATTTGAATTTGGATTGCGTTCATGTTTATATGCGATCGATTACAGAATTGAATTTTAATTAAGTATCTAATTTCTTATACCACTGATTTTTCTGTATAAGGATGTATCTAAATCATCTCAACAAGTAATCTTGTAAAACTGACTAATTTTGAATACCTTCAGCGCCATAGAGGTTAATTAAAGTTAACCGACAAAAAGTTCTATAATATAGTCATATTTTTTTTTATTTTATAAAGTCCTTTTTCATTTGAAAACTTTAGTATTTACCGAACTTAAAATATGAATACGTAGTGAAATTAATCATGTACTTAGTTATATATATGAGTATGTAAAAAATATATGTGAAAGCGTGCACACTCGTATTTTAAACTAAAGTTTGTATTACGAGTATGTCGCTTTATCCAAAGAGTAAGCTTTGACGAATTGAACTTTTGCAAAGTAATCGACAAAACGTATTGACGAAACGAAAAATTTCAAAAAGCACTAATTATTTCTTTAATGAATGAATGAAAAAAAAATCATTTAAAATAATTCGGTACTCGAAATATAGTTTTTTAAAACGTATTCAATTCATAATATTTGTAATACAAATTTTATACTTTGTGTACAAGTTTTTAGTAACCTCTTACTCTACTTTACTTTGAATAGGAAACCCCGCAGCTTTTCTGACTTTTATAAGCTCAATAGGTTTTGCATATTAATCATTATATCCGCCCCTGATCCGATAAGGGATTAACAAATAAAGTATTTTCAAGCAGCTACCCGTCAAAATGAATTACTGTTAAATAAAAATTAATAATACTTCTTGTTAAATATAAAAACATAGTTTAAAATATTTGTAAGACATATGTTTCAGTAATGAGTTTCGCTACCCGTTATGAATGTAGGTATGTGCCAAGAGAATGTCGTATGTGTTTTTATACACATTCAGCATTTATCGGTTACTCCGTTATTGGGATGTAATGTGATGGTGTAGTAGTAGCAGCATTAGTTTAAAATAAGGGATCTTGATTTGCATAAATAAATCAAAATACTTTCTTCAACCATTCACAGTAAACGCTTGTGTCGTGAAATGCAGAATATAAGAACACCGCTTTGGTTTTTTTAAGTAAATACGTAATATTGATGACGCGAACCAAAGCCACATACGTTTAAAAATTCATGTTTTTGCATGCATACCATCCCGGTATTATTTCCTCAATGTGGGGTAGCTATCGATATAATAATAATAAGTTTATTCAGAAGAATATGTACAGCTTACAAAACAATGGTTACAATACAAAATTAAATTCTCATTGAGGTGACAGGTCCCTATACAGCTAAAAGCTTGTATAAGGGGACCAATATACACAACAAACAGCTATACAAAGTTAGACAATATGTACAATATAAGAAAGAAATATCACCAAAGGTATATAACCCATATAAGTAAATGATGCACGACACTATTTCATCCTCATAAAAGTCGAATCCAGAATATTTTCATCAATTTTTAAAACCTGAATTTTGCTGTCTTCTATAAAGACAATAATGTCATTATTGTTGGCGTTACGTAATTATTTATTTCAATTTTATTTTAACATCAACGCTTAGAGCAACACTCTTGGGGATGTAGAAATATGATTCCCTTTGTTTTTCTGATGCCAACCATTCATTGTGACTTTGTTTTATAATTAAATAATGTTTTCCATCATCGTATTAGTACACAACACAGAAATGTGGATACACTCAATTTACTTTTTGATTCATTTCCAGTCAGATAATTCTAATACCTAACCTATTATATATCATTCATATTTGTATGTATTAAATTTAACAGTCGCATATTATTTGAAACCAGTATGTTAGTATTATAAACTACAACATCAAGGATGTACTACAAGATCTATTCTAGAGGGCTCAAATCTCAAATCACGCGGGCTATCGCCGAAGTCATAGCCTGAAATCAAGGCAACTTGACCCAGAAAAAAAAAAACAACTCGTTGAAATTTATATATATGCATCTTATTGAACGTTTGTGGACTGTGTAGACTTCTTATTGTTGACTAGATCCGCTGTTCTGTTTGGCTTCCTAGGGCGTTGAATTCAAACTCTTTGCAGGTATTTGAGGAAGACGATGTCCGCAGGGTTCTTTTGCAGGCCCATTTTTTTCTATCTATCAATTTCATTGTTATATTCAATAATGTCATATGCTATTCCTTTATCCTTGCAAGCAATTCCTAACAGTAAATATGGCGTCGTAGTTTTCATGAAAACAATATGGCATTAAAATAATTAGGTAATTTTATGCTTTCTATCGAACAAATTTTGTATCGAAATTATGCAAATTCTTCACAACACTGAATGTCAGTTTGTTCTTTAAAATTTCTACTATAAATTCCACAATCAACTATTCAAACACCCTCGAATATTTTCTTCCAGTTGGTGTATTATTTGTATTTGTATAATCAATAAATTGTTTCCCAGATTGGATGTTTGTATTGGCAAAAACATCTTGGACTTTAAAAACGTACAATTGCATTTTATTCTCGTGTTTAATGTGTAAATAAAAAAAATAATAGGGATTTCAAATTATTTACAGTACAAAGCTATTGGTAATAAGAACACATACCTTAACATCCCCTATCTGTATCAGCTGTAATGATGTCACCCTAGAGGATTTCTAACGAACCCTAACTTTTGAATTTACTGGGGACTGATTGACAATAACAAAAGCCCTTACCTACTGAATAAGTAAACTTTCATCTGTACAGTATTATTGTGTGTCGTAAATTCTTTGTTAATTTCAAATTACTCACAACATTTCGATTTGTTACCCGTTTTTTTTATTGAAAGCGGAATTTATCGTTTATACTTTTTACATTATCCGAACTTGCAATTTTCCATCGGCACCTTAGCTATATATTATATTCGTCATACGTACTATAATATTAACATTTCAATTTCTCTCCTATTTTATGGTTGTGGAAAAAGCCTTCACTATATTTTATACAGATTTTTTTTCGAGTGTTATTGGAGCTAGGTATTTGTAAGACTTCCATAGATTATGTTAATCTCCGTAGAAGTATGTTACGTATAAATGTTATTTCACTGATTTGTGTTGCATTTCATTGTATTTTGTACTAACTCTGCAACAGTGTTAGGGGCTACTGATCTGTTGATACAAAATCCTTATAGATTATTGTATGTAGGGATAGTTAGAGGTGAGAGTAGCATATAGGTATGTACTCGTACAACTACGAGAGGGAACATTTTATACTTACGTAATATAGCTAAGGATTTATACTTGGCTTAACCCAACGGTAACCATAATAGCTAAAGCTGATGTTTTATATATATTCTATCTTTGTAATATAGAACAGAATGTAAGCAACAGAGGGGTTCAAATCTGATTTCATGACCTTTGCCAATAACAATTGATTTTCCTCTTAATATAACGACTTGTATTTTTATTATTTTCAACAAGAAATTTATGTATCAGAGGTTTACTTAGGTATATCCTGAAGCCACGAGATATAATCACTATCACAATAAGAGTCTAATTCGATTTCGACCTTTCAACTTGTAGGTACTTTATTTTATAACGCCATCGGCATTTTTACGGTTCGCCGTTCCTACAACAATGACATTGAAATAGGCACTACACAATAAAGCGCTGGAGTGTTTCCTCTCTGTATTCCGTGTTCTACTATTACAGGACGCCAGAAAAAGCTGTTCAAAAAATATTAAGGCATGTGGTTCCACACCTGAGAAACACATAAACCTATTACTTAAATACGTACCTATGTAATCAGGTGCTTTGTTTATAAAATGACTGAGTGAATTTCTTAGGTTCTTGAACAATAATTACGACTGATATTTTTGTTCAGTGTGTTTTATAATAAATTAAATAAATCTTTTTTTAACTTATAATATAATACATAGTTAGGTTTATTATTATTTATTTATTTACATTATGACAATCCACCCATAAAGTAGTTAGGTATATATTATTAAAATAAAAGTAATTCCAAAGGACGTAAGCTTCTTATGTTTCAATTTCTGGAGAAGTCCATATCCATATCATCTTCTTTATACTAAAATTGCTCTTACGTTTCCATAACCGATATTATTATTGGTTGTATAGTATACCTACATACCTAATATGTATTATATTAATGTTTTGGACTGATCGGATTACTTTGGATATTGCAATAGAAATTTACCAGAAGCCCTCAGTGCGATTTGCAGTACCTGGCATTTTCTCAGGAAATAATGAAAAAAATATAATGACTTTCAAATATCTATGTAAAATAAAATTACTGTTCTATTTCAAGATTTAATAGGTACAAATACCCATACTGCTAAAAATTGACTACGTAGAAGTATATAAAAATTCTTTTATTGGAATTCTGTAAAACGCTTAGTATAGTAGCCAAGGGAAATTCAGTGACATCCATGAAAATTAGAAGTTTTCTTCTCAATCTTTTTTATGTTTTCGGGGGCGCTGAATCTGAATTTCTACTTTGCGATCTCGTAATTGTGATACTTTCTGAGAAAATTTAGAAAAATGTATGTTTTGTGTACTTATGCAAAAAAAGAATCGGTACGTATGTGTTCGGTACCTATTTACATATTAAATTTTTCCTTTCTCGACAATAACATATTGAATGACCAGGTGGATGAGACCACGATTTCGGTTCCCGACAAAACACCCAAAGAGTATGAGTAGTGAAAACTGTGACCGCTCTATGTTCCCAGGAAGAATCTTAGAGGCTCAAGTATCAAGTAGATAATAGTAGTTTACTCAATAGAATAATCTTTTCTAAATTTGAACCTAATCCCTGCCAATAGTTGGTCCTTATCTTCAGTGGTTTATAAAATGTTCTGCAATAAAGAATGTATCCAGTTGCTTGGTGACAAAAGATATAAGGATTACGAACACACAGCTGGAGAAATGACGTCCATTTGTGATCCTTTTTTTCTCCTTCTCCTCATGTTTTATTCTGCACTTATTTATATAAAATGTTTCATTATAATAAATCGGACATTCTCTTGTATCTCTCCTCTCCCTAGCCTTAATCTAAATTCGGAATGGTCGTCATGATGGACGCCATGTTTGGTTTGGATGTTATATTATTAAATTTGTTTAATTATTGAAGTATTTTTTCCGTACTCTGCTGTTTAATTAAATTTATAATGAAGGTGAAAGACAAAGTTTTGGGCATGCGAGGGACGGATTATGAAAAAATAAAATTGGACTCGAGTGATTAAAAAACAAAATCAAGAGTAGGTACTTTCAATTCAGCACCACAGAATATTTAATTATTAATAACAATTAAAAAAGTTATTCTACTATTGGATGCTTTTTGTGTATAAACATAAAGGTACACAATATTATTTTCGTGCCAACATGTAAATATATGTCATTCAGACTGGCGACGAGCTTCATTCCTGAAAAAGACGTGAAATTTCTTTCGGGGGTTTCACAAACTCGTACAGGAAACGCGAAGATATATAAAAAAAAAACAGGGGAGGGGGTATTTTTTTTAATGGATCTGGGCTTGCATACACAAACCCAAATACTTTCCTGCACACCTTGCAAAAGCCTGTATCGCAAAGTGTGGAATACATCGCCAGCGCCGGGGTTTGAACCTGGCACCTTTTAGGGCCCATGTTATGCCCCACCACACGCTTGGCGAGCGGCGGGCCCAGCGAGTGTTCATGCATGAGTGAAAAGGCGTGAACGGTCGGTTACTTACACGAGACAAGACAAACGCTTCATCCACACGCCTTTTTACTCATATACACATGCTCGGTCCGGCGCTTGCCATTAGACAAACGCATTGTCCAAAATTGCTATGAGTAATGGTACCTGGTGACCTCCCTGTGTTCCTCCGAGAAACGTCAGAGAGTGAAACACAACATTGTACTGCAGTAGTATTGCATATAGAAAATAATTATACACTTACTCGTAGTTTTTTCTTCGTGAATCATGTACACGTACTTTATAATGGGGTTAGAAGCAGAAAAGAAACTTTTTAAACGTTTTCATTGGTTTAAACTACTTAATAAAAATAATATAAGTAAACACGTAGTTTTCTTGTGCAGCGGATATTGAATTTCTCTATTGAAACAAATCCCAGAGTTGTCGTTTCTGCACTAACTGAGAAAAATGGCTTATGCAATGCACATTTTCTACTGAGGTTGCATTTAAATTAATCTGATACCTGCACTACGTACTCGACTCGTATACAAAGCAACATTCGTAATGAAACTACGACTAGTAGTATATCGATTTTATTAAGATTTATTATTGCAGTTTCCAATGTATTATGTTTAGAGAAATGTATTCCCACTAGCTGCGCTGTTCATCTTCTGATTGGTAATAAAAAATAATAGTATTAGAAAATATTGGGATCTTGGTATTATTGTATTTATCACCTCGTAAAGAATATAGAACCAATGATAAAATATTAGGAAAATTTCTCTATGATGATTTGAATTTCACTTACGTCTTGCGGTATGACGTGTTTACTTGAGTGGTGAAGTAAGTCCAATTCAGTAACTTTAAGCGTCTACAAATTTATTTTACTATGAAAGGATTGAAAAAAAGATGTCTTATTTTAGTTAGAAAGCACTTAATTGCAGAAGTGGATATTGGAGTACATTTTATTACACGTTCTTCGTTCAATTAAATTTAACGTAAGTAGTATTGAAACTGTTTTGATGTAAAAGTCTATGTGGACGTAAGTAAACAAATAAATAAGGTTATCTTCTTCTTCGTCAGCCTTGGTCCCGCCACAGCTGGATATAGGCCTCTTCCATTCGTTTCCAGTCCTTTCGATCCCTCGCCTTTCTGACCCACTGTCTACCCGCTATCGAGGTCACGTCGTCCGACCATCTTTTCCGAGTAAATAAGCTTATCGCATCGCGATATATCAAAACACTAATTCATTCGAATGTACGGTAGTGCAAAATCACAACAGAGTATTATATAAGTCCGTATCTTAAATTCGACCTCTTTAAAAACACTTTTGGCTTAAAATTAATTAATTCAATGTGATGATCGGATTAAATTTGAATAAAACAGGCATTATTTTATATAAAGCACCGCTATATTGGCATCACAACTACCACATTTTCCCTTTTAAGGCATTTCCTTTAAGCACTTAAACAAATGAATAAATTTTCCATTTGTATGTTTATTTATTCTAAGAGTATTTTTTCGTATTCAGAGTTCACTTAAAAAAGATTTCAGTAATGAATCGAATGAAATGCGGATTAGGACTTTAATCCCGAATGGATAAAGAATCACATTGAAGCATTCTTTTTCTATTTCTTTCCTTCTTACTTTCTCCCTCCCCCCATTATTACTACTTTAGGGGATGAAATCTTATGTAGTCTTAATGAATTCATTCAAGTGATTGACAAAACACTAATACATTTTGTTGTCTTTACCAATATTGTCTTCTTATTGGACTTTATTCAGATATTGGGTTTGTCTCACGTTCGGGCTCACAAAATTCGTTTAAAAAACCTAAAAAATAGTTTTTAAGAGCTCCTTCGGACTTTCCACTTGTCGGCGAGTGATCTAGGCTATATACAAGATCCCTATTTAATAATGAAAAAAAAAAATGAAAAGCCCTGATGGCGTCATTTCGGTATGAAGACAGTAGTATGCAGACGGGGGGTTAATATTTAGTGTGTAAAAATAGGGGACCTATGCAACTATATCTACGTTCCATACTAATAATTCTATGTCAGTAGGTACCATTCAGATACGTTATAATTTTGACGGATGCTAAATAATTCTGTCTGCAATATTTTTTATAGAAAACACGGTGTTTAATTGTGTTTTTACAATGTAGATACAAATTCAATAATTAACTATGTAAAGCATTGAGTGACTGAATATAAAATGTACCTTCCGAGTATTTTTTCTTAAGTGCACCCCATCAATTGAATTCAGTGGTTTGTTCTAAGCTTCTTATAATATTATTTTCTTTTCCTTTTATGTGCATTGTCACAACAGAACACAGCAATGAAAGTAGCGCATCAGTAGAGTATATATTTTTAAATAATTCAGGATTAGTGCACTTCTGTAAATCTATCTACTCCCATTTCTTGTTTTATAATCTGTGTTTTTTTTATGTAGTCGCTTAAGGAAAGACTATAAGAATATCCTGTACTTTTTATTATTGACTAGCTGAAAATCATTCTAAAGTATACGCTTTTTTCACTACATTGCTCATCCATATTTCATTATTTGAATCGCCTGCAAATCTGTTAGATATTCTTGGTTGGCAGACATTGCCTATGGCAATAAACCAGCAATTTGAAAATATTATCTTATTTTTAAAAGATTTTTTCAAAGATTTTATTTATTTATAAGTTTTAAATTATAAAATGCTGTCAGTATTCGTTCTGTTGCATTGCCAAGGCGGACATTGAAAGCATTCAGAGTTGCACATTTCGTATGTTAATTAACATGACCACTATCGACATCTGTTGAATAAAATATTATACTTACCTATAATAATGTTTCATCTTTTCTTTGTTACAGGTAAGATCCAAAGTTTCTTCTTCTTTATCTATGAGTGCAGTGTCAATGGTAAGTTTTTATACCTGCATTCAATTAATCTATGTCCCAGTTTCTTTTACTGCTATACGTAGAATAATAGAAGGAGAGATCCATTTTTTTAAAACAA
Organism: Ceraclea dissimilis; assembly: GCA_963576895.1. Classification (NCBI taxonomy): domain Eukaryota; kingdom Metazoa; phylum Arthropoda; class Insecta; order Trichoptera; family Leptoceridae; genus Ceraclea; species Ceraclea dissimilis. The sequence continues at coordinate 3,900,558 of OY756370.1, read as the reverse complement.
TACCTACTGTATCTAGGAGTATATCCTACCCACGTTCCGTGTATATTCCGATAATAATTGTTTGTTAAGAAAAAGACCATTGTTTTCCATATATTTTCACCTGCCTAATTAATTCATTTGACAAAATTCTTCCAAAAAGTTTAATGTATAGATTCTATCGGAAATTGTTCAGTGAACAACTCAATTATAAACTTGGTGAAACTTTCTCAAAAGAATTTATTAATAGAAGTAGCTTTTAATTATTTACACGAGCGAATCATTCAGACATCTAATTAATATTCCAAAATATCAATTCATTTAAAAATCACACTAAAAAGGACAGCTCGATCAATACAATAATTATTTTAAAATTGTATTATTAGCCTTATGTAACATTATTTTAATATTTTAATTATTTATATTCAAATTTACTCTTGTTTTTTTAATTATTTTAATTATCTGACATCATTTTATTTCCTATATCAATATTTTATTTATCAGACTTTTATAATTTACTTGGAATTTTTGTTTATATAGTTTTATTATATTGTTTGTTGTTACTATTGACCGATAAACTAATTGTGTGCACTAATAACTGGGGGTTACTTGAACACTACATGTGGTATACTAATGTAGTAATTGATTCATAAGTAATTTCTGTATGTGTACCTTGAATAAATAAATAAATAAAATATTAACAAGCCCTTGGTCACTATATTTTTTTGTGTGTTGAAATATCTCTTGCATCGACATTTTCTCGACGCTCATTTTCTACAGCCACATCTAGAAATGTTTGCTTTAGTTCATAATATTTTCTATATATAAAATTCGCCCACATTCTTGAAAACTTAACGAAACTTTTCAACAATAGAAAAATGTTGTGCTACAGTTTAGTACGGAGTTTGGTTAGCACTATTGTTGTTATAAATACCCACCGTTATATTATTATACGGAATTTTTCTTTTTTTAATAAACCTCACCCACTAATACTTCATTCTTCCTTCATCTTGTTTCACTTCGCTACACCCTGCATTCTATGAACCAAATCGATAGGCATTGTTAGATTGAAAATAACTTGTAGAAGTATTTCAATTTATTTTCCAACTTTTTGATCACGCGCCCCTCGCCATAATATATTATTCTTGTTTGACAGATTTTTATTTAACATAATATTGTTCTTAACCTACTAAGAAAAACATCTTTTCGTAGTTTTATTTATTTACCGCGCTGGTCTCTGACAGTATTATCTTATTATCACACACGATTAAAACTTATACGAAGAAGTAAATTTACACATACCTCCATAAATTTCATCAAAATATAGTTGATACAAAACATAATAATATACAACAATGTTACTAAGGTGTATTCGGCTTCTTCAAGCTAATACGAGTATGAATATTTCGTCAAAAAAATCCTCTTTAATTTGTTCTGTATTTCCTAATTTTTCCTAATCTCTTCTGTGGTCTTCGGAACACGTATGGGGACTTGCTAGAATTGGGAGAATGAGGATTTATTCTAGAGCTGTCCAACCCAAGGATTCCTCTTTAGAGTCCTAATTGTTATTCGTGTATTTGATGTCCCTTTTTGCCTCTGATTTCTTTTGTTGTTTATATGCCTCTTCTTTCAAAGATTTGTAGACAAGTCTTGGAACTCTGCAATACCATGGGCTTCTCTATTATCAAAACTGCTATATGCATGAAGTTAATGGAGAACGTCGAAAAAAATATTTATATGGCAATTGTTTTATTATTCATATAGAGACTAAATCACCCCGTTTTGTACTTTAAACCGAGGGCTTAATTATTGTACTTGGATTAGTGTGTACAGCCATAAAGTCGGGGATGGGTACGTGGATATACTACATATAATACTAACTGCTACTGCGGGTTGAGTCAGCCAATGGGATGTGCTTAAGACTTTGGATCAGTACAGTGGATCAGAACTAAATTGTCCTAAGCTCCCCATCTAGGTACTGCTTTAATGTCACTACTACTACAGTAAAGTACTGCTGAATGTTGGAGACTCAATCCACATAATGCTGAATACATTGTACCTATGATATCAAGGTATGTAGGTATGTATATCTGGCCGTAATTATTTAGGGGATTTCGTTCAACTGCCTCGAATACACCCTCGCATCGTTATGAAGTACTGTGTGCCTATACACTATTTTAATACTTTCTAACGCTTCCACACTTTGCAACGAATGATTAAGTAGATAATGTCAAAATTGTACTTCTTGCTAAAAAAAATGATGAGATATTATGTTTACCTAACTAGTAAGTGCACGGCTCGCGTGGTTGGTTAAAGGCTGGAGGGCGCATCTTCTAAGTTTAATGTGCTTGCTTCAAATCTCTCTTCTGATGGCATGTTCCGAACTTTACAAGCTTTTTGCTTTTGTTTTTTTTTTATGTAAGGTGTGTAGGAAAGTATTTGGCTTTTGAGGATGCAAGTCCAGAAACACGATGTAGTTCGTCATTTGACCATCGGTCCTGCCAATTTTTATCTAATATCTTTTGTAAAATGATATATATTTAACATTTTAGGAAATATCATTATGGATAAATGGATTTTTTCACCTCTTGTCGCTATGTAGAGAAATCCGTTGTGGGTATATATCTTTTGTCATTTTTTACTGTGGGGGGTGAGTATTGGTTGACACTCGGGTCCCCTTAATAACAAAGTACACAGCTTAGTGAATCGTATCACTCATCACTTTCAGCACCCTTCGTAATTTATTAATGCTGTGTAATCTCAAATCAAAAGCTATCGATTTTTTTAATCCAACAATAATACTTTAAAATGTATAACGAATTTAACTTGTTAATCAAATTCGTAACGCAGATTTTTCTCGTCCAGGCGTCGCTCTTATAAATCTGGAAAATTTAGTTTTGATGAATTTCGAATTTGTGACAATTTATCGATGCCAATGGGAGTGTAACAAGTTCCAGTTGGCATCTTGTCAGAGAACTTCGGTGTTAGAAAAATATCTGAATAAATATGAATTATCCGAAAAATGTTACGAAACGTGACATAATCTACTTTAATATTCGTCGACACGTCGTCATATGAATAGTATTCCAAACCTATCGATAAAATATTGTACAAATACGCGCGGCGTCAAAGCTCTGTTTGACTGACTTGACAAGTTTAGTAGCCCGCCAGTCAATGTCAGCGTGAATTAATCAAAAGCACAAGTTAAACCGTATTATACCTATTTAGATAGAGAGATAGTCATTGTATTGTCTGATGACTTCCATAATAAATCCGATAATCATATTGTTGGTGGACATTATCTCCGTGAGACGTCAGTGAACTGTGTTGTACTAGTCGACTCTTTGATTTATAGTATTAGGATTATTTTCTATTAATAGTAGGCATATTCAATACTGACGTTTCAAAAATTTCTAAAAACGGGAGACCCTAGATCTCGACAAAAGTTACTGGAAGTGCTTTGGTAAAAAATAGAGTAGATACATTGATACCGTCATTTCAAAAATTAGGGAATGACGGTAAACAAATAATTTTGTGAAAAAAACCTTTGATCCTTTTCCCGAAAGACAGAAACTCGTTTCCCGAAAGTCGCGGAGAATATATTTTATTTTGTATTGATAATATGCATTAAAATTTAGGGGATGATCTTAAAAAAATTTGATTGTAGCGAAAGTAGCCCCAAAAATAGAAAAAAACGCTGTTTTTACTACGAGTATTTTATCGTGCTATTTGAACCTTTTAATGCCGTGGGAAATGACCATGACGTCATAATTGGGTCGCGAGTATTAATTTCAAATGTCGCTTTGTAATCGAAAAGTAATCGTAAAATACTGCTTCATCCTTTGATATCCTTTATGAAAGGAATCACAGTGATGTCATACAGAACGCTTTTGTGCAATGTACGTTTCCTCATGCTTCATACAAGTTGCCACAAAAGAGTTTCCGATCTTGCGCTCTGCCCTCAAGTAGCCATACTATCGTATACAAAAGATTGTCAACCGTCTCCGGCCATTGGTCATATTGCCATAACCATACAATATAGTGTACCTACAGTTATTACCGTTTATTGCATAGGAAAATCATAGATAGACCATAATCTGTAAATTCCGTCTATGCCACGCTAAAAATAATCACATTTTTTTACTGAACAGATTTTAACTGTACGAACGATCTTCTTTTCTGAAAAAAAAAAAGCGTGGGAGGATGAATCGAATATAGGTTAGCTATTCAATATTCACTACAAAGAACTGTTCTAAGTAGGGAAAAACTCGCGACCTCCTTTTGTAGAAAACGAATTTCAACACATTTCCATTGTTCTTTTGGACTATCGAAAGTTTGACAGCGTAGTTCTTAATAATATTACAGTATTATTGATCGCTAATCGTCGAGTCTTCCAATACCATATTGTGTCAACATTTCTTAAAGCTACCGATCCAACTATAACGTCACGGTAAATTCCCAGATCACATGATAAAATGGTAGAAATAGCGATTTTTCCATTTTCGGATTAATTTCGCTCCAATCAGAAAACTTTTACGATTATTCCCTAGATTTTAACGCATATTATCAATGCAAAAAATATCTCCGCGACTTTCGAGAAACGAGTTTGTCATTCGGAAAAAAGATCAGAGGTATTCACAATTAAAAAAAAACTTAAAATGCTAAATGAGTATTGAATTAAACTTTTGAAAGATATTTACACGAGGTCTCCTCACATTGGAGGGTAGTATGGAAAATTGTAAATATTGTAATTAGTTCTATATGTATGTATTAAATGTAAGATATTAGTTACTAATAAATTTATTTGAATTTGAATTTGAATTTTGAATTAGTATAGAGAGCTTAATAACACCAGCATACAATTTTTACGCCAGGCCAGAACCAATAATAATAATATGATTATCGTGTTTGTTGAACATGTTTTCGATATTAATACGTATGTTTATCCCACATTCCCAACGATCTAATTCGTATAAAATTTCCATCAATATTTTCCTCATGTTTAGGCCATTCATTTTTATCTATTATATATAAGTATTCAGAAAGGATTAAATAACGCCATATGGTGGTGAATGGACGTACGTAAAATATACCTAATAATATTATGAATGTTGAAGGGAAGTACGCACTAAATACCAAAGCCTTAAATTTTGATAAATGTTTGCTGGATGATCTTATAAAACACCTCTATCAAATTACAAATAATGTCCTTATGGCGACAGAAATACAAATAAGTTCGACGATTTCTAATCTTCAACCATCATTAAGTAAATTTGTAAAAATTAAGTATCATCAAATATACTAATAATTACTTAAATAAAAAACAATTAAAAAATTATTTGTAAAAATAAAACACTGATTTTTACTTCCACTATTTATTTTGAGTACATACACCAGAGATCTTTCAAAGCTAATGCTTCATCTTCAGTGGTTAACTATGAACTAAATAGTGGAAGTAAAAAACAGTGTTTTATTTTTACAAATAATTTTACAATGTCCTTCCACAAAGTTAATCTTCCATCAATAAATAAAAAAACAATTATATTTTGTGTTATTCGGTTTCTTTTTTGTCATTATCTTCGAAATAAAATAGTGGAACTTGGTTCTTGTATCATCTCCACCGTTCAATATATTACGCACAACCGACCCTCTTTTAGTGAGAGTCTTCGATATCGTATTGATGAAATTTTTCCCATTTTCATAAACTGCGAAATCTTCGGCCTTGGTTAATATATTATGCCTGAGTGATGAAGTTTATCCGGCATAATAAAACCATATCGATGTGTCCACATACAACACGTCAATTGACGTCGTAGCAAAAGTACACAGATGCCGACGTGCGTAGTTTTATGTCAGTGTATTTATATGAAAAAATGGACCACTTTTAATCATGATATCTAGGTACCTACTTCTGTTGCATATGTTGAGTTGCTCAGTATGCTTAATGATGTTAGTACAGAACCTCTTTGAGGATATGGAATATTATTAAACATCGCTTATATTCATAATCAGGCTGAAGTATGCTAACGTTCATACGTTGCCTTAATAATTGTCGGACTCTTTCATGAATAATTTCGCATTAGCGCAATATCCACAAGCCATATACCACTTGCTAAATAATTGCAGAGATAGCATGCACCAGCAAGCTGTGGACTTATCCACAAACTTCATCGACAAATAAAACTATTTTTAATCTTAATAGTCGATAGATTTTACTTTTTCGTGGCTTTGCAAAAAGCGAGAACCAAATTACAGCTCTTGAAATTAAGCAATGAGGTGTCTACCCGATCCAAATGCCATAAGTATGACAAAAGTTTTGCATAAGAAAATAATTGCATAAAATTTACATGAAAACAAAACAAAATAAGCACCAGCTTATTTCTTTAGATGCAGAACACATTGTCAACACCGATATCCCAATCAGGCAGATCTGTTCAACAGTAGTTATCGGGAAGGTAAAATATAATTTTACTGACGCAACTTTTCGTCCGTTGATGAACAAACTCACGTGAAATCTTTAACATTTTTTAAAAGATTGAGGGTCCTAAAGATTTTTAGTCTCCAAATGTTTGACAACCCTTTCATAGTAAAATTTTACTCCCTACTCATAGTAAAATTTTCATACGTAATATTCTTGCATATTATACTACTTAATAATTATTCGCAAGTATGTAGGTACATTATGCCTTTTAAATTATTCTGTATGTGTGACATACCTACGAGTATTCACTATGTTATTTTTCGGAAATTCCCACAGAAATTTAGGTTTTTGCATACTTACCTACAGCTTAATGGTATCCTCTATTTAGTGAGACTTTTATGAATATTACCCGGTTTAATATGCATTTTATATTTACTGGCTTTTTCGTTACGTTCTCGTGCAATGTAAAACGCAGTTTTAGTTATACTCGTATTTAGATATTCATCACTAAAAGTACAACTACTTTGCTATGCCCTTTAAAGAAAGTTCGTCAATTATTATTCCTAAACTCCCTGATTTTTTGTACTTATACGTTTAAGTGTTCGAAATTCTGCAGTGGTGGTCATGTGCTCTTTTTTTCTCTCCATTATCTTCCGTGTGCCCTAATATCGGGCACTTGGACTCGTCGAATTTGCATAGTTATAGTATACAATCAAGAGGAGCAACAGTGACAATGAACCAGAGAAGTAGAATCAATGCAAACAGAGTGTGAAGGGCTCAGTTTGCATTTTGCATGATAGTGATCCATCTAAACTGGACTCTTTACCACTCTCTGACTCTCTGATATCATATCCAAGTTAGGATTATGCTCTCATCCTATATTAACGGAATAACCCCTCAAATTGAAGGCAATATAGTGTTTTGCTTAGAATGATAAACTTGGTATAAACTGTTTAATTATTGATTTGATTTTTCGGTGGTGTTATGTCTATTAATGTATGCAAAACGCAGAAAGACATATATTTTCTATCTCCAAATTTTGTATTTTTTTATATAAATGAACCATTTCCGTCCAATAAGTAAAGTTCTCATTTAAATTCTGAGGTAGTGTTAGTTAACTACGTGTATCTACATTGAATCATTGTGTGTACAGTGAAACCTTGATGTACGTCGCCAATTCATTCCAGATGCATTTTACAAACAGGATTTGCATTACTTCTATGAAGCGACTTTTTGCCAAATATTATCCCCTAGACGTGAGCGCTGCGCAATTATGGGAAGCAGTTTTTTTTTTATTTATTTTAGAAATATGATTGCTTATGGCTTTCGGGCGAACCGCGTCTAGTTTTGGTCGACGTTTCGAGCATCTTGATCATGTCTTCTTCTTCAAAGTGTCGTAACGCCGATCAAAATAAAACTACACACAGTTTACCCAGAAGCAATCAAGTGCTTACAGTGAGAACAAATATTTTAAAAGAAACTTTATTTTAAAACAATTATTTAAATATAAACATTCAGTATATATCAATTCTTTTTTTACAAACTTCTAAAGATACTTTTTTCTTTCTTGATAAAGAATTACAATTTGAATGATAGTATAATAATATTTATTTTAAGCGCATTCATAAAAAATATAAAAATATACTAGCATATTTGGAGCAAAATATAAAAACAACCATGAACTACCTAGCGGATTCCATTTTGTATTTCAGTCATACCGAGGGCGTATAGCGAGGCATGATCGTACGACGTACACCAATGCAGTCACATGGCGAGGTTTCACTGAGTATTGTGTTTCGTGCTGTTATAAATGATAGCCGTCACAAATATTGTATGTAGGTGTCAATCCAACAAATCCCACGCATCGCCTTATGGATGTATCTGAATTCTTTCATACGATTATTAGTTTATTGTAAAAGAATCTCTTTCCTTCTCCTAAGTTATTTATTTATTTATTCCGTCAAGTACTGTAGCATCTTTATAATAAATAGCTTAGTTTTGCTTTTATCTCCTTTTGTATTTTTTAGTTACAGTCTCCCATTATTTCAATTATATAAAAACATGAGAAATAGGTAAACTCGTACCTATTCTACCCCCCATGGAATTTACGAGTTTTGGAATAGCCTCTCACTTATTAAAAAAAAATCGAGTGTCCCGTAACAGTCCTACTAAGCAACTAAATAGATCATGGAGAAAACTCGATGTTCGTTAAATTTCAACAATGCATTTCGTTACCTAATTCGAATGTCACAAAAAATTTGCGCAGAGAAGACGTTGCGTGTGCTTCTTATACGCTTTCATCATTCACTGGTTACCCCTTCTACCGTGATAGTGTGATTTTTTTAAAGAAAGGATCTGGGCTTGTATATACAAACCCAAACTGTCCTGCAGTTAGCGGTAGTCATATACGTATCTTATTACGGTTAAATAAAGTCGTAGGAAAAGTCGATATACGGAGTTTTTTCAATTTAATTAAAGTTATGTATATTAAACACCTACTTATTTTACCTTCAAGGAGCCAGTTGAGCAATCACGTTTCTAAATGAAGCCGATTTTTTAAAGGAATAGTAAACGAAATCGCAGTCGACATACCTAATAAAACGCGCTCGAGTATATTTTCCCGTTTGTCAGCAGGCCCTTGAACACTAGTAGAGTGATAGAATAACAATTGGTTTGGACGTTGAAATTTATTCTATATTGATATCATGAATATAAATATTATAATAATGATGAATAAAATGAGACGTTTCTATGGAAATGATTCACAAATCACAGAACAATGCATTCAATGTATAAGAATTCTTCTTCCATCTGTTTTCATACACCTACAAATTATTGTGTTTTATTTTAAATGATTTGAAATCTTGATATGGTATCACAGAGACAGAGCGCCAGAATGCCTTCTGTCAATTTTATATACAGTTTTATAGTTTTATTTATATATAGTATTTATTTATAGTTTTTGGAACTATGTACAATCACACAAAACGACTCCGTTCTTGAAAATGCATCTATCCCTTCACGCTGCCTTTCTCGTGGTAAGCAGAAGGACTACCCTATATCTTAAAAAAAAACTCCTCAAGTTTATGGAATTCGTCATACATGGTCGTCGGTTTCTTTTACTCTATGTGTGCGTCCCTGAGAATGTGGTGGACGTATTCTTAATGCCATGATATCCTTTCACTGTCTTCGAGAATCCAGCCGATAAATTGATCGATCGATCTAAGCCACGTTTCTATCTATTCTACGTTTGTTTTAACTATCTTTTGTTTGTCGCCCTTTTTCAACCTCTCAAATTCTCAATATATCCAAACAGCCTTTAAATATACCTACCATAGCCTTAAATAAAGACACTCAGAATAATTCCCTTAAAATTTACGTTTCATCACCCCTCTACTCTGATAAGAATATGTCAGTACGTACACTGTCGTTAGAAATAAAAATAACTATTTGTAATATGATAGATACTTGAACTACATTTCAATTAAGTAATTAATATTATCGTGTTAACTTTGTAACATTCCCAATTATTTACAACGCCCATCCTAGTTTGTTAAAGCTTTCCTTTGGAATCTGACTTTATTTATTATACACTTTATTTATTACACACGAACCTATGATATATTTGTATAATTCTTTTCCAATTGGGCGTGTCACTTGCGTACGACAAAACAAAACAGTACACACCCTTTTTACGAACCTTCAAAACACGAGAAATCCTGTTACAGCTTATTTTATGTAGTTTTGCAATCGCTAAGTCTATCTTTCGAAATTTGGTCAACTGCAGAATACTATACTTATATATCTTATTGAATTAGTAACCATTCTTTATTATTTAGTATGGATTTGCCGCCAAAATATTTCATACGAGTATAAGTGATACAAAACCTTGCATATTTTTGAAAATAAAGTTTTGGGATTAGCTGGCGATGATTGAAGCACTGCGATAAGCTCGCTTTAGTGAACCAATATTTATATTTCTCTTTATGTAAATATTTTGTTTTTTACTTAATGTGTAAGTAAAGAAATTAATTTTATATCAATCACAATTTCGTCTCCACACCATATCCCACTTATTTGGGGTCGGCGGCTCGGATATTCCCTCTCCATTTCCCCCATTGAGGTAGTCTTCATTATTATAATCACAATATTATAAGAATTGCAATTAGATCATTTTCACTTAACAATACATTCCTTGTAGGTAGTTACCTGTTAATTTGAGTACGCAGTAGCTAGTTAAATTCTGTTTTCGATTTTACACGTTATTCGAATTACAATATTTAAGCAACGGAAAAAAAACGCACTTAAAAACGTAAAACGACTGTAATCTGTAAAGAGCTGTTTTGTTCGCTTAGTGAAGACTATTTATGTACTAGGCATGTTCACTCTATCGGCTATTATATCGCAATAAATCTCCAATCACAATTAGGTTACATACGGAATGATGTTTATGGTAATGTTTATTTAATAGAAAATTTACGAGTTATATGGACTCAGAGCTGTTCTCTTTCGAGTTTGTTAGTTTTATTGGCAATATTATTTTTGTTTTGTTGTAATTTGGTTGTTTGTTTCTGTGGGGGCGGTGAGGAATGTTTAGTAATATTAGTTGTGTTACTACATATTGTTTAGTAACATACTCATAGTTTAGTTTACAGTAGGGAAGAATTCGTTTCCAATTAAAATATTTTTGACTGATAAACTAAATTAATTAAACACTTTGCACGTATTTTCTGTTCCTAACCTATACAATAAATTGATTTATAGGTGTTTGTAGATTAATTTACAATTCTATTATATAAAATAAAGTCGCTTTTTTGTAAGTGTTTGCATAACTCCCGTATTTAACGACGGATTGCTGTGAGAATTTGAAACAACATTTGCGATAATATACTCTGTGTTTTAACGTCGCCGGTTTTTGGAGAAAGAGCTTTTCTTGAGAGATGCCATGATGATAAGGAGATCCAAGGGTTATGTGTCGTCATGTGTGGCATCCAATGAAAGGGCGTTAGAAAAGAAGTTCAGATCTTATGTCACATTTTGTGCAGTTCAATCCAATAAAGTATGCCGGCTTGGTTTTCAAATTTGCCGTTGCAAAGCACGGGTAATTCAGCTAGTTTATGATAAAGAATAATACAATAGAATGATATATAGGAAAGCTTCCTTGGTAGGTACAGCATGTATTTTTTTTGTTGTGTATCGAAAATTTTACTCACAAAATAATTTTGAGATTCATAAATAAATAAATAGTTAATCGTGTCTCCGTGGGATTTTCGGCTTCTAGAATTGGCCTCCACTCTTTTTATATATTTTTCGTCAGCACCGTGAACAAAATCCGGTACCCCTTGTCTGAAAAATGTACATATTTGTTTTAACCATAACCATGCACGACGTGTACCCGACATTATTTCTGCTACTGCATTATTCCAAATATGAGATAATCAGTACACTTGTGTATACTCTCCGTGCAAAATTTGATGTATCATTTCCACGGGGTATGTTAGAAGTTCCAAAATTTTGAAACCCACAAATTTTATACTGTATCTACAAACTCAAAGAATTCGATAAGGTATGCATAGCTTTTAGTAGAAAGGTGAAGCCAATAGTTTTACTCAAACATTTTAGTTAGTATTTAATTAATAGAGAATTTCAGTTCAGAGATTGTGTGAGCATTTCTATAATAACAATTTTGAAACAGATACCATTGATTTTATTTATAAATGTATCTATAGATAATAGTAAGATATTTATAAATGTATCTATATATAAGTTCTCTGGCGGTGATGTCTACACGTCAGTTAATTCTCCTTTTTCAGTAGTATTCTGTTTCGATTCAATCGTCTATTTCATCATTTCTATGGTTTCTGTTAAAATAAATACTCCACGATGAAATTCTCCTACATACTCGTACATCCATCCATAGTGTTTATATTATCACTATTTTAATACCCACGACTTCACGAGTATTTGGAATAAGTTACTCCATGTTTGCGTTAAATAAATACTCTGATATTTAATTAATAGTGAGTCATCGATGTTCAATACCTGATTATTTTACTTTTAAGGATTTATGTTAGAGATTATAATAGGTACCTGCGTACTTATATTTATACTGTTTATTTTTACTTATAGACCAGAACTTAACGCTTAACGTTCTTACATGCTAAGTAGGTAGGTACCTAAGAATTCCTCAATATGTACTAACTGTCTATATATGTTTTTCTGAAGGATGCCGATGGCTTCAATTTTTTTATTTGTGTAAAATAATGGACTAGTCTTGATCCCACACTTAAATTTACCCATGTCGTTACGTTAGGTTGGATGCAAAATGCTCATATGACATCTTCAAGAACGAAACAATATAAGAGATATCATAATTTTTGTGTTTTGTGTCCATTCATACGTCTTAGTATCTAATTATATCCATATGTATCTCAATCCCAATATTATTTATTTATATATCTATTGAAATTAATTCAGATTTACTTTCTCTATTTATTCACACTTGCATATTGCTCTTGTATCTATTAGTGTTCAGATTCGTATTTTTTTAGTTCATGCATACTTGCAGGTTTATCTATTAGTGTTCAGATTCGTATTTTTTTAGTTCATGCATACTTGCAGGTTTTCTTCTTTGTTTTTCTTTTTTTTGATTTTTTGTGTTTGTTATATTGTAGGTAAAATATGGAATCTTTGTTGGTCTGTTTATAAGTGATATGTTAATTTATGTTATTTGTTATTGTGACTGTTTGATTCCGTTAAGAAAATAAAATAAATAAATAATAAGAGAAACGCACGTTTCTTCTAACAAAAAAATATACATTTTCTCGGCTCATATTGATGGGAATATTTGCGTTAAGCTCTGATTTATTTATCGAAATGGCCGCTAATCAGTCATGACATTACCTTTGATATTTAACGCTGATATTATTTCTGATAGAATAGCAATGCCACGGTAATATTAGCACACACCAACCATTACAACCCATACGTTAATATTAGATTAAATATAATCTGTTTTTAGTTCTCAGTATTAAATTATTATTAATGGAATATGAAATATCTAAAATTATTGACCCAACTACAAAACAGGCGATTTGCCGTAAAATGAACACAGATTGGTTTTGCGTTATTCCCGAATCTATTTTGTGGTCTATGCGCCGTTGATTCGAATCTAATTAATATATTATTAATGTATGTGGAAATTAATATGAAATTCTGCCAATCATTTATACTCACGCATACGAGAAGATTTTGTCGAAATTGGTAAAATGTAGTGATACACTAAAACCAGGCAGATTGTTATTTACATTTCGGAATACTGAGTTCAAAATGACAATATTTGAGTATTACTTGTATTTGGAAGACCCTAGCATGCACTTTTCTATATTTTCCTAAATTTTCTACGATTACACATGTTCATTAACATACACAGACATTCTGCAAAATGACACCGAAAACAATGTTATTAGGCCAGATATTTACGCGATGGATCAATCACGCTTTGAGTACCAAAATAGTTATATCCATATGAGTTTGAATCGCTATTATTTTGCCTACTGTACTTTACCTCCATCCTAATTGTCTGTCTAAACTGTTTTTCTATTTTAATGTGCAAAAAAAAATACGAAATAAATTTAATAAACAATAATCGGCGTTTACCTACTTGGAGTTCGTGACAATGCGACAAGTTCGTTCATTAGCGAACCTCCATAACTCATGGATGTATCGATTTTGTTTAATTAAAATTGTTTCGTGTTCAACGACAAAATGAAGTTCTTCGTTTATTAGGTGTTGAATTGTTTTCGTAGACGCACCTACCATTAACCTACGTACTTAATAATAATTGTAGAGTAGGTATCGCAATTCATCTTAAAGTTTCACGTTGCCATCTGGTCGCCTGGACTTCTCGGTATGCAGGAATGTCTACAAACAATATTAGCTACCCAAAGGTATACTGTATACACTACATACTCTCAAAGCTACAAGGTAGCCGAGAGTAATATATTACTTGTACACACAGTGAATACAACAACAATTAATATATGTATGTAAATTCCCTCAGGTGCTTGATTAAGATCCAGTATGCAATTAATTAAGCGGGATTGATTTGATCAAGACCACCCACATAACACGTCACAATCTGTGCGATTCAATTTGCATCTAACGGTTGGTCGGTCTCTCTCTCTGTACATACACCTACGGATGCAACAATGTGTGTATTGTTATTAGAAACTTCACTTTTCATTAATCTCGATCGAAGATCGACAACCTTTTTAATAGAAAAGCTTCAACTCTCGTGCGTTTAACACAAATTTTCAATGTGCCGTCAAATTAAATCCATAATTAGTGGATATCTCCGGTGAGCAAATGCCTATAGGATTCTGTTTTCAGTAATACATCCCAATAAATAATTAATCTACTAGATTTGTTCTAGAACAGGTCTATAATGGTTTTGGAACAGCTATAGAATATTATTTTTGAAAACCACAATTTATGTTTTGTGAGAACATCGGAATTTTCTACATGTCGTAGTCGAATATAACAAGTGATCACATTAACCCAGCCTACGATCAGTCATAAGCCTGATGGAAGGTCTATCTTTTACTGTATACTACCTAGTTATAGAATGGTTCTAAAACAGTTTCACGATAGTTCTAGATCAGTTTTAAAACAAATCTAGGAGCTAATATATGTAGAAGTATCAACATTCAACATATTCAACAAATATGAAGAAATTTTACAGATAAAAAACACTATTCCAATCCACAGTTGTTGAACTAAGGAAAACAAACGTTATTACCTAATTCTGTTTTCAATAATTCAATCCGATCAAAAATTAATCCATTGGGGTGGGTTTCCGATACCCGTTTCTATTATTATAGTAGAACTATTTATAGAAGAAAAGGTTTTCATGTATGTATTACTACTAAACAAGGTTCGTCTACTGATAGAACACGTTGTACCGTGGGAACTACATAGGTTATGTGGGTGGATGAAACAAGATAAGTTCCTAATATTACTATTTACTCATCTCCGACCAGCGCCAGCGTTGGACGTGGGTTTGGTAAAGTATTGCCAATTATTTTTAGTTTAACCATCTGATTAGTATCGATATTGTTTTTCCAACAGAAATATGCTTACCTTTTTTGAATAGTCATGTAATGGATTTACTTTAAAACAATGTAGGTATTAAAGCAAGGGTGGCCAACCTTTTTCAGCAGCCGGGCCAGATTCTAAAATTGAAATGGCTTACCGGGCCGCACAACCAATTTTTCGAAACAAAAAAAATAAGACAAAGGTTCGTCTCGGGGGGGGGGGGGGATGTTGGCAACAGAAATTAAAATATTGTTATGACCTAAAACAGTGAAGTAGCGCCGCAGGCGATTTTTTTCCTGCAAAACTGAGTGGAGGAGGCTCGCAACAAAATGTGTGAAAAACATTTTCTAATTAAAAAGATTACCCAAAATAGCGCCGCAGGCGAAATTTTTAAGGGAAAATGGGTGAAGTGACGAATCTGATTGTCTTTCTATAACAGGCAATGCATACGGTTATATCGTAAGACGGCTTCGCGGGCCGCATTTAGACCCTCGGCGGGCCGCATGCGGCCCGCGGGCCGCGGGTTGGCCACCCTAGTATTAAAGTATTTTAAAAGAATTCAAAACAAGCAAAGTAAATACTTTTGTTTACTTTTATATTTAACTTTTTTTTAGCAAATATCTGTAAATTAACTCTGTTTGGAGTTTTACGTCTTCCAAACGGGAGATTGTGATTTAAAATCTCAGAAATGACGATGATTTCGTATTTCTTCACTTCACACATACAAGCTATTTGCTTACTTACTGTAAAGCTTATATACGATTGTAATACGAGGTGGTCGGTAGCCTGGTTGGTAACGCGCTCGACTGTTAATCCAGTGGGCGCGGGTTCAATCCCCGACTTACTCCACACAACACAAGCTTTTAAGCTTTCTGTGAAGTGTACAAAGATGTATTTTGGCTTATTATTGAAGTTGTGGATTACAGATTCATATTTATAAATTAAATAAAAATAATAATCGGGTTTGTATGTACAAGATCAGATCCTTTTCAAAAGCACTAACTTCTGACGTGTATTCACTTTTGAGAATACCGTGATTTTTGTAATTAAAATGTGTTAGTTTTTAAACCTACCGCATTAGTTTTAACTCCCTTTTTAATACGGTTTCCTCACTAAAATTTCGTAACAGAAGTTAGGGAATAATAATATATATAGAAAAAGCTCTGAATGGCGAATTTTTATCTCCTTCTTATGTTCTTATATGTCATACAATAAAGGGTAAAAAAACAGTAGCGGTATTAAAAAATGTATAAGGTAACAAGTAGAAGTATAAAAATATTATTTTTTATCAGCTTTTCCCTCAGGAGTTCCTAAGTATTTACGGTATTCCGTTATTACTTTATTATAAACCTACTTACGGACTTACTGAAGATGGTGCACTTATATAAAATGAGTAGAGATATCTGTCCATTACTGTCGATAAATATAAACATTCTTGTCTCTTAGCCCATACAGATTACGTGTTGTGTTTTTTGTTTTAAATCTCTATATGAAAATAGACTAAATGATGTACCTTCTTCGATTTCTGTCATAGAATTTCGGACTTAAAAGAAAAATGCTTTTAAGTACGCCTTTTTTTTTCACACAATTTTTTTTATTTCATTATATTTTTAAACTCTTCGTGTTTTACTATTACAACGAAAATGTCTTATGTGCTTTGCGTATCTTGATTATATTTTTCTATATATTTAGTGCCAACTAAAAGAGTGTGTTTTAAATTTGTTATACCATAAAGTAATTAAAAGAGAACGTTCTATTTTCGTTAGCAAGATTAGGCTCAGCAAAAACTCCATGGACAACGATAATAAAATAAGTGAATACCTAGAGTACCTATCGAACTTCTGCCTTTTTTCTGGACGTCTTCTTCTCTTCTTCTTCTTATTCTTATGTTGGGCCTAGTGGCCTGTTGTTTGAGAATTGTTAGTCTCGGCGAGTTGTCAATCCACCCGAACGTCAAGTATACTTATTTACAAAATCATTATGAGTTGAGCTATTTCACGTCTTCATACTGTTGTGATATTTCAAAAATAATCCACACAGTTACTTGCTCAGCAATGAGTTCTCTGAAATCACAGAGTTATAATCGTTATGGTCATTATTATAATAAAAATGTATGAGATTTGATGTGTATTTGATTCAAATGTATTTGATTCAAATATCTCATTTTTTCGCCAACAAGTTGCCCATAAAGGATTTCCCCGCGAAAAAGTTAATGTAATAATCCTGTTATATGCAAATTACATACAAAGCGACAACTTCACCAAGTTTTTCTCTCTCCTCTCCTAACCCAACATAATGGGAGGTACTCTATAATATCGATTTTTATATCTGCCACAGCGAAAACCCGTTTTTAGTGGAAACGCGTTTTTACTGGTTATAACTAGTTTTCACTGAGTTCCCTTGTTACAACTAGAACATCTTCTTCTTCTTCATCAGCCTTATTCCGTCCACTGCTGGATACAGGCCTCTTCCAACTGTTTCCACTCGCCTCTGTTCTGTCACTAGAACATACCGCTGGTCAATCTCAGTGTCAGTTAAAACTAGTTTTTTGTCTAGTTAAGACCATGTTGACCAAATTCTCAAGGACGGACTTGGTCTAAGTAAAAGGAGTCGTAGAGTGTGTATGACGAATTGCACGAATGTGATGGAAGCCCGAAGTGTGTGTAAGGATAAGAAAATCTGGCTATCTGCTCTCTCTGCCTACCCCGCAAGGGAGGTGGCGTGAGGGGATAGAATAGAATAGAAAAAAAAGAACTAGTTTTAACTGACATTCAAGATTGACCATCAATAAATTCTAGTTGTAACAAAACACTAGTTTTAACTAGTGAATACTCGTTCTAACTCAAAACGAGTTTTCACTGTAACATATCTACGGATTATAATGAAAACGATATAACATTTAGTTTTCGTGCGAATGAAAATAAATTATTTAAAATACGCAGGCAGTAGTCGGTTTTCCTTAATCTTTTAAATGTCACATTTTATTTATAGGTTGGTTAGACTGTGTTATTATAGCTTGAAGAATAATCTCGCTTTTTGGCACATTACACTGTAATGTTTTTAATAATTTTTATTCATGTGCGAAGTAGATTTTTTTTCATATTCTGCTTCAACCATCTCTACTAAGCAACTGAATATATGTAGACCTCCTCTTCTCCACTTAATCTTTTGATTTTTTTTAATATTGTGAAAAATATAAAAAAATCGTCTGCGGCGCTAGTTTGTATTCTGAATTCATATTGTATATTAAAGAAAGGAAAGGAGATTCACTATACATATATCCGTATATAAATTACTTGTACCAGTAATTCATTTCTACATTACTACGAGTGTCTAATTCTCCAGAACTCCTCCTTAACGGAGCTCGTATTCTTTCAGAACTGAGTAATCAAATGTTGTGCTAATATAACATTTTTTTTTCATCTAAAAATCTGCTAAAAATGCTTTATCACGTAGCAATATAGCTAGGTTTTGATTTTTCTATATAGTTTTCACAGAAGAGTACTTATTTCAGGAACTCAATAACACTACTCATAATTTTTCTCTTAATCACAATATTACGTGGGTCTACTACGGAATAAGGGTATGTTAAGTTCTTATTGTATTGGTCTGTTGGAGTGAGGATTACTTATAATAAAAGATATATTTTTGTATTGAGTTTTTATTTTTAGGGTATTTTCTCTATTACAATTATTATTGCTGAAACAGCGGGTGTTAAGAGAAAAAGGAGATATATAAGAGTAAATACAAGACCCGTATGTTGTGTGAACAACGCTCTCGATCTTGAGATAAAAATGTCAAGCGGTTTTCTTTGTTTAATTTATATCTTTGATATAACTATGTACTGTACAGTGTACCTACATACAATTTTGTATACTAGTTTTCACCTTTTTTGTACGCACTGAAGTGCCTCTTGTAAACAATACACTTGGGTTTTACCATTAATGAGATTAGAAAATATGAGAGAATTTTGAATTATTTAATCAGATGAAATGTGAAAATATACGCATACATTTGAAGCTGCATGATTCCCAGGAATATTATTATACGCGTCTGTGTTTAAGAGGATATATGGGAAAACGTTGAGAGATTGGTTTTGTATAAGAAATGAAGTTATTAGAAAAATGAGAAAGACGTATGTAGTAACTGGAATGGAATTGAACAAGTTGAAATGGCTGGGACATGAACAGAGGATGAGTGATTAAAAATATAATAAAGAAAATGTGCAAAGAAACACGGCGGTGGAGATTCTCAAGGACGGTCCTTTTTTGACTTAAATGTTTCGTAATTGCATGAATGTGACAGAAGCAAGAAGTGTGTGTGTGTGTTTATGGATAGGGTTGTCTGAATCTCTGCTCTCTCTGCCTACGCCTCAAGGGAGAGGCTAGAATTGGGTAGAATCTACGCCCTTAAATGATGTTAATAATATCTATATTTAATTATTTCTAATACAAATATTCTTGTTTTATGTGTAGGTACATAGGTATATCTTGCTTAAATTGAGCTTCGTAATTATCGTAGCTTTCGCGAAGGGGAAAGGGTGTGAAATTTATTATAAAAGTTACGTAGTATTTATTTTATATCAAGCCAACTAAGTCTAATAGCTTAAAGCTTTACTCTAAGCTCTTTTATGGCAGATGTGTCACTTATTTTTTCTTTCCATATTTCAGAATTAGCTGTACTGACTTTCATTCAAAAGGTTAATCTCTAGTTTTTTTTTGGTGTACATTTTCACAATTTATTTTATTTTAATATAATCACATTTGTTTGATTCATTAAATATTTATAGCTATTTTTTAAAGTATTTATGATGTGATTCGCACGGAAGATGGCAATAGTACCCGCACCCTTCGAGTCGACCGGCAGACCTAAATTTCTTATAGAAAAGACTGCTCTACGTATACGCAAGCCTGGCCCTACAAAATTACAGTAAACAGTTTATTTACTTTTGATGCTGATCAAACACAAGCTGACGCAATACTTTTCCTCTTACTTACTACCTACATGTTTTATGTTCCAAATTATATTACCAGCTCGATAAACAAGTATGAGATATGTTCTTGGTTGGCTCAAAATATTTACTTTAGAAAAGTTTAATATTTATTTCATACCACTTGTACTGAGAGTAGAACTCGTATAATGAAATAAACTATGAGATTCTACATACAATAGTAATATTACTTAGTAAAGTTAATCTTAATTATGCACGATGTGTTTGTTTAGTAAAGTGATGTTTTCCTTTTTAACTTTACCGTCATGTTGGTTGCTTAACTTTGTATAATTATTGCACTGTTGTTTATCCTCAACAAATTATATTCATATTAACTGTACGTTCTGCTACTACACTTGCGTTCAAAGGCAAATGAAAGTCAAATTAGCATCACGAAATTTTTCACTGTATGTACGTGACGGAATCTAGAATTCTATCTAGAGATAATGTGGCAATCTATTGCTCCATTATGGCATGGTTAAGGCCGTTTAGGGGATATACAACGGCAGTATTGGGAACTGAAGACATGAGACGAACCTCATATTTTGCCCCGAAAAATACTGCAGAGCGGTGAGCGCAGTGGAGAACGAAATGTATAACTTGTATAACTTGTAACGAAATGTATGCTGCAAACCAATTCGTTAGACGATATCTATGACTCTTGCTCGTTGCCTCTGCATTTCATTTCTCAAGGTGTTTTTTCAACCCAGTACGGTTCTTTCTTTTTTCTACGGATCTTTGAATTGCAAAATTGTACCGGTTGAATTTGAATTCGGTTCACAATAAAATATTCCGTATAATAACATCAGAAATATCTAATGATTGTCTGAAATGTCTGTCTACAGTGCACGAGGAAATAAAATATTGTAAATAATATACCTATAGTCGGTACATTTATCAGGAACTCAGACGAGAACAGAGCATCAATTTGATACAAGTACTGGGTGAAAGATAAAGGGAAGTTAATGTTAGTAGAATGGTAGGAGTTGAAAGCAGACAGATAGATGACGATATCGGTCACCCGTCGTCGAGCCGTGACTTAACACGCCTCCCATAGTGACTGCTGAGAAACAACACAACTACTTCGCAACTTTACTGTCTGTCGATGTCATTTGTAACACCAGCGAATAGGAACTTGCAATCTATGTAACGATCAGGGTTGCCAGCACAAAATAAAATAATTTCCATATTTTTTTGCATATCGCACCGCATTTTTGAGACGCAGAATTTCTCTTTATAGTTCATAGCATACTTGAATATAAGAATAAAGGATTATAGACTTACAAAATATTGTATGAAATACCTCACTTTTGTATATACTCAAAGTTATAATATCTACTTGGTCTATTTCTTAAGGTAATTCGCCTGGCCTAGTTCACCAAGGGCCATTGTAATTACAGTACTCCACAAAATCTACTGTTTTTATTTTTAAAAAGGATCTTGGAACATAAACCGAAAAACTTTCAGCACACATCATCATTGAATCACGATGCAGAAAAATCATTTCCTTTTTGATATCGGGTAAACGGTACGACCAGGTGACGGTTGCCACTGGAACGACGTTTGCAGAGTCATTGCTGCGGGCTGAAGACAGACCAGGGTGGGCCAGAGTGCTACGAAAAGTATCGCATGAAGGTCACAATCCTCAGTATTGAGGGACCGATTTGGAAGAAGAGAGAAACGTATTAAGCCTTTGTTGGTAATCGTAAACATTACTGAAAGCCTTACTGGAGAGGAGAGGCTTTGATCAACCCTGCTGTTGTTGGTATATTAGTACAGAAAACATTTTCAAGTCGAGTCTGTATCTCAGAGCATGAAATACTAACACTTTACGACCAGTTATTATTCACAGCTAAGTAGTACAAATCCGTAGATAGCAATGATCGTAACTCCGAAGAGGTTCTACCATTATACTAACTATGCATACCTACATCTGTAGTATACCAATTCCTAGGTGATGTGATGTGTACATAATATAAACTTCAACAATCTTCTTCATTCAAATTGATGGTGCAGTATTAAATTCACTATAATACTTGGATCGGATCTTCTGTGTCGATGATTCGTGCTATCCTTTGTTTGAACTTTCTTCAGTTTCATAGCTTTTCCATGTTTATCTTCAATGCTTCTTGTTTTTTCTATCGTTTATTTTAGAGAGTAGTTCATTTTGTCAATTTTAATTCAATAATATATTGTCAAAATCTTAGTGCTACCTTTATTTAGCATTTCACAGCGGAAACATTTAGCTAACTGTAGAAGGTGCAGAACAAGAGTCTAGTCCTAATCATGATAGGCCGGCTACAACGAATGTAGTATTATTAAACGGTTACAATTAATTTTACGCATACAGAAGATGTGCAACTACTTAAGTATTTTGCAGGGACTCAATACCAGATTTTTGTTTAGATAAACCCATCAGTTCGTGCAGATTTCATTGGAGGATATTAATGTTATTATAATTTTGTGTTGCGATTGAATATAATTTATTATTTTGGCCGAAAGTAGGTACCTATTTGCAAAAATATACAAATCAATTCCGGATCCACTCATGCCAAGTGATTGCTATTCAAAAATGTAATCAATTAATAACTTTTTTTATACATAAAAATGTAAGGGCACTCGGGATTGAAATCGGAATCGTTGGATTGAATTAAAATATCAAATTACTTATACATTTATATGATAATTTTAACTGAAACAATTGTTATGCTATTGTTTCACAAACTCGTATTTTTCGTGTTTATTTTTATTATATTGACATGACGCTGTAACAATCTACCTACCAATCTGGATCCGTGTAAACTTTTGATTGAAAATACGATATCCACTGCTAATAAGTATTTTTTTTAAATATATTTTATGTATCAATAATTTTCACGGAGGTCTGCTTTGCATGCATACTTCTCCATTTTTAGACATAAAGATGTGTATTTTTTAAACAATTATCGGTGCTATCATAACAGAAAAAAAAATACCAAAAATGTTCTCGAGGGCAAGCTGATTTATTTATTTATAGGGACCCTGCAATAACGAGTGTCCAATAAGATACATTTCTTGGACGAATAGGTATTTAATATTGCACGTATCTTGGATACATGGTCGGTAGCCTGGTTGGTTATGCGCTTGACTGTTAATCCAGTGGGCGCGGGTTCAATCCCCGACTTACTCCACTTCACAACACAAGCTTTTAAGCTTTCTGTGAAGTGTATAAAGATATATTTGTGTGTATTTAAACAAATCCAGATTCATTTAAAAAAAATCTATAATACGTAGGTTGTAAAAAATAATTAAAATTTGAAATAAATAAAATTAAATGCTATTAAAAAGAAGAAAAAATCTTTCTTTTATACTCTCTCTATCATAGCGGTCTAAAATACCTTCCTCTGATACAAATTTTGATTAGTTCAGTAGATACAACTCTATTGATAAGAGAAGATATTTTTGTTGTTTGATGTTTTCTATACTCTCTTTATATTGTTGTTTATTCTTCTCACGGACACGCTTGCGGTATTTCGATTGAGATTCTAAAGAAAATGGTTCATTGCTTCTGTAAATGACGCTTGTCGGAATTTTCCAGTTTACAAACCCCGCAGTATACTGTTCAGAAATTGCCAATGAAGATCATTGTGTAAAAAGGTTTAAATGAGGGTCAATAATATGTGTGTTTCTCTATAAAATAAGGACTAGGTGTTATAATAGAAAATTGCGCGAGGTGTCTTACTTTTTCTATTACATTTTTTACCTACGTAGTTTTATTTTATTTCTTTCCCCACATTGTTTCATTTTACTTTCTTCCCCATTGCATTGTTTCATAATATAACAACTATACATTTCCTTACTCTACCTAGTACGTAGCCCCCCAAAATTCCTTAAGGAAATACAGGGATGTCGTAAACCACCGCATATCATTGACCTCTTGTCACGACATGATATTTCTAAAGCTCTAATGTCACAAGAACGGCGGCTCTTCCTGGAAATCGTAGATCCTGTGGGATAAAAAATACAATACTTTTCAGCCAACACTTTTTTTTTAGTTTGTCTGCCTAAATACATACATCCTTAAAATATACTTTATTAAATACATAAAAAATACATAGAGAAATGGTACGAATTATACGAGAATTATTTATTTATTTAAACTTTAAGTGAACAGAAAAAAAGAAATTAAACAAAAATATTGGAAAAAAAAACAGATAGAAGAAATTGAATAAAACATAAATTATGGATTACAATAACTTGTATTGTGAAGTTCATTATAAATTACAGATCAAACTGATATCCGGACCCGTTCCTCAATTTGCTAAGACCTTATTAACATATATAATAAAGCCAGCACTCGATTCATAATTAATTTACTCTGTATGTAAATCTTACTTCTTAATTTCACGTGTAAATAAATTCTTGTCGGAAAAGAAAGTGTACAGAAACTTGATATTGACTGTGATCAATTGGTAATGTTAAGTTTCATCGTTGAGATTGTAATCTTTGATTTATTGTGATGTGTCTGATAGATCAATGATCGACAACTCAATCAACCGAGTGCACCCACGTGAAAAATCGTGTGCGGGTTCAAATTATTAGTTTAATCTGTTAAGTAGAAGGTATGTTTGTTTAATTAAATACATTATTATACAGTAGGAATAATCTGTATACAAATGTGAAGTGAATGTTACATTTGAGGAGTTGTTTATACAATATGCTTATTGCGCAAACTTTGGTGGTAACTTGCTAGGTTAGCGTGGCACATTTTTTACCATTATATGAATGTTACATTTACGGAGTTCCTAAGAACATACCTGTATAGTTTTTACTGTATGAAATTTTTATACATTACTGGATTAAGTTATGGGGTATGGATTAGTTTTATTTTGGACAGAGATTAATAGCGGGTTATTCGGGTTTGCATACTAAAATTTAGTATTACTGAATATATGAAAAATTGTAGCATTAGCTCTTGGAATGCTGATGTAAATTGTTGATTTTCACATAATCACAAAAGTGCTAATATCCCGAAAATATTTTTTTCTCGTCAATATGTTGGTAAATCTGTATAGTACCAACTACGAAAAAACAATTCTTGAGTTGAAAATCCTTGATAAACCTTCTAGCGTTACCTCAACGAAAATCAATGAACGAAGTCTAAGTTTGAAAGTAAAAATGAATAATTCAATTTATAAGTCGTCTAATTTTTTATTAGTGTAATGTAACCTCAATTTCAAATTTACTTTCGTTGTCGCTGTAATAACTACATAGAAGAATGAAAAATAATTTCTAGTGCGCTTTTCACGACACCAAAACAATACAAAGTTCACACACGCAACATATCAATTTAGTCGTTTTTGTTTGTTAAAATACTTTTGATCCGATTTCATAATGTGAAATTTAATGTAATTTTAACAAATGATTAAACACGTTATTCAATTTTTCATGTTTTTATATTATTAAAATATGAAAATGTAAGGATTAATAACCGCCCCCACAACAATCGTTCGTATTATATTTTCTCATGAAGAAAATGTTTTATTTCTGTTTTATAAAATTGCTTTTTTATCATTTCTTTCGTATGCCAGTACCGAGTTTCCAACAAATATATTAGATTACATTACTCGTTCAGGTGGATAGTTACCATTGTTCATAGTCATAAGTTATATGAAGTCAGAACACAGACGTTAGTATGTCAGAACTAATCAATGTATCAAAAGTAATATTATTAGAACAAGAATATCTATGTACATTATTACTAAGTCGGAGATCGATTGTAATAGCTGAATCTAATTGATTCACATACGTCCCTCTTCACCTGTGTAACTTCTTTAGTATCTTCGTAACTTTTCACGACTCTTTTTGTACTTTGTTTCACTAAGAAAATTATATTAGGATTTAAGAAAATATTGTGATTGCACGAATATACTTGGAAATCTCAGTTTACTGTTATTTTGAATCTGTGTACCTACATTGGTATATATACAAATATTGGGAGTATTTGCTCGCTTTTATAACTATCTAGTAAAGAAATTATATCTCTCTACGTGTATGTATGTACTATGTATGTTGTATTATTAATCATATTAAAACGTTCATACAATTTCGAAGAATATTTTTCGCTTCGTCTCTCAGCTAAATAAACAAATGTCTCGCCATAAATTTCCAGCCAGAAAAGCGTAATTAAAGCCTCTGCCTGAGCTATGGTTTAATATTTCGTTCGGTCCGGACCCTCTTCCCGCGGTCTTTTATTCTGATTATATTCTACAACAGCCTGTCTTAAACTACGGATTAATTTTAATCGTTTTCTCTTTTACCAAATACTGGATTAGTATTAGATTTGGATAATTATTTATACAGTGAACATTCTCACACCATACTATATAAGTTAAGAATCCAATTGAAACAGACTTTTTAATGGGATTTAATAATACGTCAACTTTTATATATATATTTTTGGGTCCTTCTCAAAAAAGTAATTCTGACAGCCTAGCCTCAAATCAAATTGTAGTTCTAATAATTAACCAAATGAAATTTTCCAGCTTTTCTCAATAGAGATGGACGTGGACAAGAGAATTATTATACCTAAATTTTCTTCTAAAAATCTGTGTCCATCACCGCACTCAAAGGTATCATATTTATGTGTAGGTGATTCTGTTTTTTGGGAAAACTATTCAGTTCAAAGAATTTCTTCTAAAAATACGGTTTTTCTCACCCTATATGCTAGTATTGACTTTATAAAAAAAATAGTTTTTATCTACAACTATGTATTGCACTAATAATGCAGATCAGCTTTCAACGGAAGAACTTTATCGAATGATAAAAATCATTTCCATTCTATTTAGAATTCACTTTGAAAGAGCAGGGAATAGATAGAAAAATGCATATCGTGATCATAATATTATTATCCTACTCGCATCGTTACTGAAGGAGCAGTTTAACATTTTATATAGAATAAACTACGGAATAAGGTTCCACTTATATACTCGTATTTTATCTCTTATACTCTGAAGATCTTTCTCAACTTTTATACATCAAGACCCAAACCCTAGTTAAGACCTTTTCGTAGATTATAAATTTTGTTTGGTTTATTATGAATTTCGTAGAGAAAATTGGTATACTTAATTAATTTTTAATGTCTGCGGACGATGCCTCTTATTCTAGGATTTGAATATTTATGCTGTAAATTTAATAACCAAATAATAAAAATTTCCCTTGTTGTCTTCGGTGAAAATGTATTTATAGAATCGCCACCCTTCTCTGATATCAAAAGCAAAATTCTGGTACATTTACATTAAATTTTCTAAGTATATTTCTACTAAGTTTATGTTCTGAACTCACAAATAAGATCGAGCTCATCGACCTTTATTTAATCTGATATTCTTGAAGACTTTCAAGTTTCTTGTAAACCTATAATTTATGGTAGGAATTTTATAATCAGTTTTAATCGATAAATCTCTGAACTTTTCTACACCTTCTCGTTTTCGATAGCACAACAATATACAGTGTAAATTAGCACACACAATCAACAGATAGGGATGTTAGTTAGTTAGTTTAAAGTAGTAAAACTTTTCCCGTGAAGACATCCAATTTTGTCATAAAAAAATATGTCAATTTTCGCACATTTTTAACTCAAAACGTCATGATGGACTCGAGCGTCGAATTATTAGAAATATGTTTTGTCTGCGAGAAGAGTGGGACTAGTATTTCAATAAATCACTGCTTAGTATAATTGCTAAATTTATTTGTATGTAAAAGAGTTCGCAAAATTCCGAGTATATCTGTGAATCAATGACCTGTTCTCATTTCAAAACACAATAATTGTATTTACTATATTTTTGTAGCGTAACTTTTTATAATTAAAATCTAGGAACATTTTACTAAATATTTCAACCTCCCACGCGTAGTATTTCTGATACACATATTTTATATTATAACGTTCGACTAATCCATTCAATTTTGACACGGTGATTTATCGTAAGATAAAAACTTAAGCATTAGGTATGTAGATACTGCTACCTGTCTACTTAAGCTTGTCCCCTTAACCGTAATAGGTAAGTTGCGTTTACTAAGTTAAGTAAGGAAATACAGATAACAATCTTGATGCATACTACTTCTGTGTGATTTGAAGCCTATTTCGTTTTTTTTTATTTTATTTAAGTGACAGGTGAATGTTATTACTGTACACCACGAAACATGTTGAATAGAAGTGGAAACAGTAACGTTATTCGTCAGCTTTCTTTTTCTTACTAAGTCCATTTTTGTTTCTCGTCCACTATTTCACTATCCATCGCTCCATTTGGAAATACAAGGAAGAAAAAATAAGTATTTTATAATATATTTTTTTGAGTACATTGTATGCCCAGTTGGTTAGAGCGCTGGACTCCCAAGCGGGAAGTGCTTGGTTCATATTTTGGTGTTGACACTTCTGCACTTCACGACTCAAGCTGTTAGTTATGACAGGTTCACAATATTGATCATTGTATAAGAGTGTAGTGTGTAGATCCTTGCAGTGAGAGTCTCCTTCGCACGGGTATTCAGAGTAGTTTCGGGAGGAGTTTGTTGAAGGGAGCACTTCCGACAAACCTTGAGCCCTCCTTCGAAAAAAATAATTATTCATAATGTTTTTGCGTACAAAAGAGCTGAGGCTCCTGAAATACACACAAGGGTGACTTTACCCAATCTAGAACAGTACATATTTCATTCTGCATACCTGATACTGAAAGAGAAAAATAGATAACCGTAGGTCCTGATAACTTCCTAATATACAAAGAAATATGTTCCGTCGGAACTTTTTTCTTATAAAAATAATTCATTAAGTAAGAACGCAAGTTATCTAATTTTTCATCAGAACTAATACGGAGTAATACGAGTACGTTCTACACGCACGTGATGCCGAGCACGGATTTGTTTTATGAAGTCCAATACTACTGAACTACTGACTAACACAATATATTTTCCTTACTGTTAATTTATTTCTGTTGTATAAGTGTTCTTTTTGATTAATTTTCTTAATCTCACACGTGCGTATTGATTTTGTTGAGAATTCTCTGCACGATGCCGCAATAATTGCAAAAAAGGTTAGGAAATTTGGTAGAATGAATCTCTTCTCTCTCTCTCTCTCTCTGTTACTCAGCCCTCTTCGCTTCACTGCTGGATGTAGGCCTCTTCCATTTTCTTCCACTCATCCCTCTTTCTGCCCCCACGCATCCAGGTTCTACCAGCTTGTTAGACAATGTCATAAGACCACCTTTAGGGAGGTCTTCCGACACTTCTCCTTTTCGACCATGGCCTCCACTGTAGGATTCTAGGTGCCCATCTAGAAAAATGAATACCATGTAATAAATATAAAATTGCTTTAGATAGGTATACCAGATGAGTCACGGAAAATAATTGCTATATATTTGTATTAAAAATACAGGAATTAACTCATTTCTTCACAACATAGTGCAGCTGTTTTGCCGTGGGGTCTCATCCACAACAATTTCGTTTTCTTAAAATATTGTGTATATCTAATTAAGTAACTATATGTAAAGATTTGCAAATCTAATAAGTACCTTGGACAGAAAAAAACACAAAACTTAAACTACACGTAAACTTTGAGACATAATTTATCGAGTCTTCGTCTTCATATTTTTTTTAAATATTTATGTAAGTATCCCTTTAGTTGTAAATAATTTTAAATAAGTTTTTTTTTCTTTTCCAGGTAAGTTCCTGTTAATCGATATTATGAAGACGTGTCTGAATTGCAGAGTAAGCTGTTGGTATGTAAATTAATTATACTTTAGTTGTACAAAAGTATTTTTTAAGATGAAAAATATTTTCCAATCGATTCATCCGTCTTTCACTTTTCTACAAATTCCCTTAGTGTATTTCTTTACGTATCCCTTATTTTGGTATTCTTTCACTTTTGTGGATTTTCTTTCAAATGTTGTACTAGTGTAAATGTTCCTACTCTCAAAGTTAGAACTGTGTGATAATAACGTCATTTTTTGCCGAAATGTCGAATACACTTACAGGCAATTACAGCGAAAAATAATTTTGCATTCAATCAGAGATTTCGCCTGAAACGTATTTCCTTGAAATTAGCTTTTCAGTCACATTATCGATTCAAATTTGAACCTTTTCTATGGATAATTTTAATGAAATCTCAAAATTTTTAATGAAAGATATAAAAAATTGAATGAAAATCTTATTGGTGAAATTAAGTAGGTACATCAAGCAAAAGGAAATCTGTTGAAATCTGATTTTTCGACTTAAATATTATTTTGAATTATATCACCGCTTTTTTTTAATTACTTGCCACCGAAAGAATAAGGAATGGTTCTGGCGTAATATTATTATTATTTCTTATTCAATATTTCTTCTTCTTCTTCTTTCGGTTTCCAGAATTGATTACGTTCCCATTTAAAGAGATACCCGACACTTTTTAATGGTATCTCAAATTGAAATCTGTTTAAGACAATGTTTCCCTTTTAAGAAATTAAATAAAAAGACTCCGTTTTGGTTTTATAAGTTACGGATAAAGTAAATAACTAAGACAATTCATGAAGTTACTACATTTTTATGAATAAACGAAAAAGTTGTATGAAACAAGCACCCATTTTATAATATATTTCTGGACTAATAGAAAACTTGTCATCACATCAAAGTATAAAACAAGCACCCATTTTATATATATTTCTGGACTAATAGAAAACTTGTCATCACTTAA
This sequence comes from Ceraclea dissimilis, assembly GCA_963576895.1. Lineage (NCBI taxonomy): Eukaryota > Metazoa > Arthropoda > Insecta > Trichoptera > Leptoceridae > Ceraclea > Ceraclea dissimilis. The sequence continues at coordinate 3,869,379 of OY756370.1, read as the reverse complement.
CTAGAAATAAGTACAATTGATTTTTTTCTAAGTTTGGTAGATCGTACTGCAGTATTTAAATGAGTAAATTGTATAAATTAAATCCAAGACGGGAATTATAGGCTCTGTAAAAAAAAGTCAGCCAATGTTTCAGTATAATAACGGAGACCCGATGTTTATTTTTCATATCTAAATAAATCCAGCATACTATACTATGAGAAGCCATTTTGTAGGCAAAGATCTGAAGCGTCTGATTGTCAGTCACGAGTTACAAGGTCATTCTGTCTGTTCGGTAATCACAAACAAATTATAAGTAGATTATGTACTATGTATCTGAATTCATTTCATCTCGATTCACTCGTCTATTAAAGGAAGCATTTTCTAGACAATCTACGAAATTGAAAATTCGGTTTTTTGTCGGTTACGGAGCTATCGTAGTAACTCCCTACTTCGTCGTATGCTTTTATTACTAAGCCGATTCTGTACTATTACAATAAGGTAGTAAATTTAATGCTGCTTAAGGTGGATTACTGTTTGCAAATTATTTTCATTTGATACTGGAGCGTGGGAGTCGGTCTTACGTCTTTTTACAAAAAATGCTTAATGATGCATTGAGATAAGGTTTCATTAGCTAAAGAGTCTTATGATTTACGGTCAAGTATTCGTGAAAAATTTTAGTAAGGAAACAAATAATAAACTTAGCAAGTTTTTTCTTTTTAGGAAAATACAGGTACAATTTCAAACATAAAATAAATACTTACAAAAAAAACATTTGAATTTCCTATCTATCTTATCGAGTAAAAAATTGTCACTCAAGCTAACCGATACCTTGTCTCAAGTCCGGAGAAAGTTCACTTTTCACTGTGCTTAGATTAGTTAAGAATAACTGCATGTAAAGCTTATTTATTTATTCAATTATGAGGTTCAACAGTGTTTTACATAAAACAGATAAGCGACATAATGTAGATTTGGAATAAAGGTATAAATACACTCAGGGTAGAAGAAAATTTGAATTAGAAAAAGGAAAGGAATAAAAAGGACGATACAAGGAAAAATGTAATGAAACCCCGGAGTAGTTCAGTGAACGGAGCTTCCATAAATACAGTATAATTATTTTACTTTATTATTATGTTGTACTATTTAGCTACATATTTTATTTGCTTATTATCGATTTTAAATTTTACAATATAGTGGCAAATTGCCAAAACTAAAATCCGATTTAATTTCGCAGTTAATTTTGTAGTATTTTTGTCCAGATGTCACTTAGTGATGTAGTTTTATTGTTATTTTCATAACATTATTATTATAATGTTTAAGGGCATGGCACCAGTTTAAGGGCAGTCACAGTCTCTTCCCACGGCATTAAGGTTCAAAATTGCGTGACAATCGCATGATAAAATGGCAAAAATAGCGTTTTTTTTTCCATTTTTTGGGGTTAATTTTGCGTCTATAAAAAAACTTTTACGGTTATTCCCTAGATTTTAATGCATATTATCAGTACAAGAAAAAAAATTACTCCGCGACTTTTGGGAAACGAGTTTCCGTCTTTCGGAAAAAAGGTCAGAGGTGTTTTTAAAAAATATTTTTGAGAAATCTATACAAGATAAAAAAAATCTTTTACGGTTATTCCCTGGATAAAGGTTCAATTCATCTACCCTATTTTGTTCCAAAGCATATTTAGTAACTGTTGCCGAGATAGAAGGTCTCCCGTTTTTAGAAATTTTTGAAATGTCGGTATGCACACTCTTAAACAAGGTGCCTCTAATACAAGCTATACTTTGATAGGCCATACGAACTATCGGGGGTCGAACTGTCGGTTGAAAGAAAATGAATCCAACCCAAATTGCAACAAAAAATATTTTGTGACAAGTTTTATTTTATTTGTGTAATTAAGTATAGGTGCCCTTTTTTATAGCTGAAAAAGAAAAATGCACCTCTAAAAATAATGCAATAATTTTTCCATCATCTTAAAAATATCTTGTCCCTATGAATAATTTATTAGTTGTGCTCAAGTTTCATACTATCTAACATGTGTCGGACATATTATTATACTTACAAGAAGACTTGGTACTCTTTGACAGGTCGGCTGCTTTTAAAGGGCGCTCTACCCACAAGCTGTCATTTCCATGACGTCGTTCAATATTGCAAGAACTCCTCCTCTACATACATTATATTATTACTGCAAGACCCTCCTGATTGAGAACAGATGCACACGTCATATTCTATACTGATCACCATACAATATTACCTAATATTGTTTTTGCGGTTCTTGATATTGAAGATACTTGACTAACCTATCAATATCTGATTGACATATTACAGAGGGGATCTATTTCTTCATGCCCTATCTGTAGATGAAGCTAATATTGTTTTTGGAGCATTTTTTTATTATATCTATCTCTGAGTATTTTTATGCATAACTAATTGACAATCAAATATTTATTACTTGAAGCTAATGAGTATCTCAATGTATTTTGTTTTTTCGATTATTATCCATCTTGCACAAGACATAGGGAAACAATTTTCTAAAAGAAAGAAAACGCTACTCTAACCACATCGTTTGTGTTGTGATTTATATTTGAAATGTTTACATATCTATGTATCGTATTCACCAAAAGTGTAAATAAATAAATAAATTCCTCGTTTGACTAGGGAGATTCTTCTTCTTCTTCCTCAGCCTTCCTCCCTCCACTGCTGGACGTAGGCCTCTTTCATTTCCCTCCACTCATCTCTGTTTCTCCCCCTCCGCATCCATGTTCTTCCGGCTTGTTGGACTAGGTCATCAGACCACCTTTTGGGAGGTCTTCCGACTAGGGAGATTAACAAGGATTTAATTAATTATTTATACCTATGTCATTTTGTTCTCAATTCTATATTTTAACTACCTGTTAATTTAAAATAATCCAAAAGTACTCTACAAACCGTCGTCAAACCACTGAAAATTATAATACTGTTTAAAAAGCTTGTGACTCTTTAATATTATCCTTAATATGAAGAATGAACTAACGACAAATCGTTTTCATGGATAATATTTTAAAACTTACGTTACTTCTAGAGAGAATTCATCAATTTTATAAGTTTTAAGTACTTTGGTAACTATGGTTATGTAGAGCTTCCTGAAAACTTTCAAATTAAACGTTTAAAATATTAATCACCGTCATTCGACACACGTTTATCCATCAATTTCCCTTCTGAGCGCGGAACACTTTACCGAAAACTAATTATAATTGCCTATAATAAACACCCCCACTTTACTGGGTGATAGTTTTCGGTTATCTCCTTACTACATCTAACCTATATAATCGTAAATTCAAGGGACGTATGCGTAGATAGATAAGAGGTTGCTCACTTTAGACTAATACAATGTACTTAATATGTAACAGTCACAACTATAAAACATGAATTTCTCTTGTGAATTGTTTGGATCGGTGTCCATTTCTCCTGATTGTAATCAGTGGTGCCCCTTTTTTTCTAAAATATCATTTTTGAATACCACGTACGATAAATCAACAAAATTTCACAAATTTTAGCTCTGAAGCTATCCTTTAAACCAATCTTATAAAAGTGCGATTAATTAGGTACGTACCTACTTTGACAATAACTACACCACATTATTTAAATGCCAGATGGATTAAGAAAACGCTACGGCCTGATAAATTTGCTCTACTAAATATTTATGTTATATTTTTTTGTAAATTGCTTTGATTACACCTAACGAGTACAGAGGCCTTATTCAAAACACGAAACGTGACGGAAACGTTGCAGAGTTTTACGCGTCGCTCCTATGGTCAACTGAATAGGTAGATAATCTTAACCTTAAAGTTTTTCAGACCTGTACCAGTTTTTACTCAGATATTATCTACCTACTGATTAACATTTTTTTATCAATCAATTTTTATTCCTGATTTATAATTTGGTATTATTGTGACCTCGTGTCCGTCCCTTAGTGATCAGCAACAATTACCATCTTATAGGTACAAACGGCGTTACGACGCCCACACCACTAGGCGCCACGACGCCCCGCAGTGTAGACGACACGATATAGACATTTCATCAATGACTTATTATTATTAAGCATTATTATAATAATATTATGACAAGCAACGGCCTCAAATGCTACTGCGTGTTGCTTTGTGCCACAAACACTAGATTAATATAATTACTTCATTCAATTAAATTATATGAACTTAGTTATATTAGATTTAGATTTAATCGACCGTCAATTCGAATTGGGTAGTCAACAAATAATTCTATCAGGAAAAGTGTTTACCTTATATAGCAGTCATAAGCAAAAACTACGCATAAGCCTCAAAGCTGAAAATTAGATATTCGTGAAAAACACATTAATACGTAAATATGCGTAGGTTGGGAGATAAAAGTTTAGTATAGAAACTCAAACTTTAATGATTGAAATACCTATATGGGTCTTTACTTACTTACTTACTGCTAGCCACTTGCGTTCCACTGCTGGACATAGGCCTCTTCTAAACTCTTCCACTGTCTTCTATCTTAGGCTATCTGCTGCCATCTACGACCCGTAAGTTGGACAATGTCATCTGTCCACCTTTTCTGTGGTCTTCCTACGCCTCTTTTGTTCTCCCAGGGCCTCCACTTCAGGATTTTAGGTGTCCATCTGACACTGTCCTGTCTCGCCACGTGTCCCGCCCACTGCCATTTTTGCTTTGCTGTTCTTTCTGCGATGTCGGCAACTTTTGTTCGACGTCTGATCTCCTCAGTTCTAATTTTATCTCGAAGACTGACGCCCAACATTTGTCTTTCCATGGCTCGCTGAACACATTTTATTTTTTGTACGCTTCTGACAGTGAGGGACATAGTCTCTAGACCGTACGTGGTCACTGGCAAGATACACGAGTCGTAGACTTTAGCTTTCAGGCTTATTGGCACCTCTTTGTTCCCAAGGATGTATTTCAACCTGCCGAATGCAGCCCAACTCAGTCCTATTCGACGTATATGGGTCTAAGGTTGAAATACTCATTTACTTGCGATAAAAAAAAATAACACAATAATTATTGTCATAAATTAAATTATGTTAAATCAAGATGGTACTATTCGCATTGAGAATTTATTCTTGCAACAACAAAATAGCAAAAAAAAAAACACATTTTTATGACTTTTTAAGACTGTATTGAAGTCTCGCTAAATTAAGTCAACCAACTCCACCAACCTTGCACTATACTATCCCTTAAAGGATAATGGACTTCCACCATGTGACATCTCAATCACAACATTAAATCCGTATTTATTTCCTCTGTAGGATAAATAAGTTGCAAGATACAAAGGGGTAACTTTTTTTATATTATGCGAGGAATCACCGAAAATCATCTCCAAATATACACCGATGAAGGGCGATGCTGTTTTGATAGGAAGTTCAAGGAAAGGGTAGAGATATTATTTTGGAAAGGATTGGGGGAACGAAAGTGAGTGACATGACCTAAGGAGGAACAAACATCCTATGATTAATTCTGATATGTTGTGTTGATTTAACTTTCATAGATTTCCTATCATTATAATATAACGCTTCCTGTATGTGTGTCCTCACGTGAAATTTTTTAATTTATTGAGACCACTGTCTTATTTATAATAGTGTGTTACCCATCTAAAAGAATTTCAGAAAAAATATTTGGATGGTAGTCGCCAACTGTCAAAACTGAAAAAATTTGGGTTATTCACACTTTTCATTTATTTTCAGCTCTTTTTCACCTAGACTTTTTTATACATACTAGAAAAATGTGTTGACCTGTAAGTACCTATTTCTATTTTAATAAAAAAAAAGTGAATCCTAGCAAGATATTTTGAGACCAAAATTGCTTCAAAATTCCATGATATCGTTTTCTGTTAGAATAACAAATATACAAAAATATCAAAGAATACCGTATTTCAAGTCTAGTTAACTTATTTTTACTCCAAACACAAATCTAATGTACGAGTATGTGGTGATTTTCATTATCACATTTAACACTCTAACATCGGTCTTCGTATTAACAAGACGTGTATACACGTTCAGCGTTTCCTTTATTAGTTCGACAGTTTGCCATTTAGACGGTGTTGTGTATTTACCATTGCTTACCTAGCACAAGTTAGTAGCAGTATCGGTAACAGTAGTAGAATTATATTTGCTGCATGGGGTTTCGTTCTATGTTGGGAGATGGGAGTTCGGTGGGCTTAAGGGGTCAACTCCCGTGGGTGATTGTCTCTCATCAAATATTCAGGAAGCATAACCGTAGCTGTGCTTTCGTTAGTTATTATAATCTGCATGCGATATATCCATACTACCTACAGATAGATGACTTGAAACATTTATAATTATGACGTTGACAAATGAAAGAGCGAAAGTTTTAACCGACTCCGAAATTCGATAATCATCGCCCCTAAAGACTAATCAAAACTTTGAGAGGAATTGTAAGATAATTTGCATTTTTGAATATTTTTAGCAACTTCATATTCCACTGTTTGAATCAATAGGGGTGAGTTGAATTGATGATTTTGTTACGTACCTACTTAAAACATTGCAAACTTAGTTTACTGATGCGCGATTTTGCACCCTCGATGTTTCCGATTTAATCCGAATGTTGACAATATTATTTGCATGATATTAAAATAATGAAAAATGAAAAGAAAGCTAAACAGTTGCATATCCGTAGGTCACAAAATTTTGTACGAAATTGGTATTTTTTCGGTAATAAGTCAAAATCATGTCAGACTCTTTCTGTTTTTTCCTCAGACGTTTTTTTTTAACAGGGTCTATCTATCTATCTATCTATACCCTCACGCCACATCCCTTGCAGGGTAGGCAGAGAGGACAGAGCGCCAGACAGCCCTATCCTTACACACACTCCTAGCTTCCGTCACATTCATGCAATTAGTCATACACGCTCTCCGATTCCTTTTACTCAAAACGCGTCCATCCTTGAGGATCTGGTCGACATGATCGGACCAGGTCAGTCTCGGACGGCCGCGCTTTCTCACCCCTCTTCGCTCATTCAGATATATCTTTTTTGTCATCCTGTCATCATTCATTCTCTCAACATGCCCAAACCATCTTAGTTTGTTTACTTTTAACAGGGTATCATCTTAAAAGCTTCTCTATGACTTTTTAGTCGAATTCTACTCCTAGGGCGTTTTTCCAATAATATCTACGTCCTATATTTTAACACCCATGTATTATACAAACTATATTAGGAATGTGTGTATGTGGAAACAATAATTTTGCTCGCTTCAGCAGGCGTTTTAAGGAAAGTTCTACAAGAATTATTGGCTAACAATGATATGACGATTTTTCTTCGTCTACCATAGCATTTATGAACTGCGCTGCTAGAACCACATACTGGAAAGTTCCTAAGTAATAATATTAAGAAAACTACCCCATCACTCTGCCTAGAAGTTAACTCAGGAAGTTTACCATCTGAAATTCAGCGTTGAACATCTTAGAAAATAATATTAAATTATGTAACTTTTTGAAGGATTTTTCAGCTCTTACAAACAGATGTTCTTTTACCCTAAGTTTTTCCCAAAAGTTTCCGTAAAACACCTACAATAAACAACTTAAAATACCTGCACTGATAACTAGCCGTATCCACTATTAAAACTGATGATTTTTTCCACAAAATATGATAGCTTAGGTTAACGTGAAGAGATTGCTGTATACCCATAAGCTCACCCTAGTGAACCGTTCTTATGATTATTAAAAAAGTGTATTATCTTATTAAATTATATTTATCAATGGATGACACCAGCCTTGCAAAGATAGTCAAAACGGAAAACCCCGCTGGAAGGAGATTACCCGGAAGCTCACCCAAGAGATGGAAGGAAAGCTGGACCTCCTCATCCCAGGACAATCCGCCGTCACAAACAGGTCACCCGACCGTATACAAGAGGAAGAAGAAGAAATTGTATTCTGTGTAATGTTCGCCAAAAAAAATTAAAATAAAACAAAATTTGATTCACTATTATCAGTACGTTTAAATGATTTTCCACCAATAATATTATTATCATTATAAAATGGGAATAATAAGAGTTTTATTTTTCTGACAACATGGGGTAATTTGAGGACTTATTATTATTATTTGTTTGTATGAAACGGATTACTACAGTTTGATTTTGATTACAATAATTATTAAGTACCTACGTATCGTTAAGGCTCCAGATACGTAGGGCGATCTATACTATATTATAGGCTCTTTTTCATTTTATAGGACATTAATGCCCAATCCCACCATCTAGGAAGGAGAGCCCTAAGAAATTTCCATACAAAAACAGAGATAATATTATATTTACTTAGTTATACCTAGAGTGTGAGTCCTGCAATAATTCCATATGAAATGCAACATGCAACTCACCTACATTAGGTGCCCAAATATCTCCGCCTCACATTCTACATCTAAGTAAATAGAATATTATCTCTGTTTTTGTATGGAAATTTCTTAGGGCTCTCCTTCCTAGGTGGTAGTTGGTGGGATTGGGCATAAATCTATTTTTCACGACTATTAATAAGTCATATTAAGAAAGTCATATTTGGGAATATATTTTGGCACATGGAATACTAAAAACGTAATTTATGAAATTCTCACATTAAAATTTTCTAACCTACCTCTGTAAATAAAAGTAAAGTGTCTATATTTGTGTTTGTGGTGTTCATTACTTTTTAAGTGAACATAATATTATTTCTATTCTATCCCTTCACGCGTCCCTTGCCGAGTAGGCAGAATGAACAGAATGTCAGAATCCATGATCCACAAAAAAAAATATTCGAGCGGTTGTAATCAAGCGTATTCACATTGGCATTGATATGATAATGATTTTTGTTTTTGTTACTGTTAATTGCAAAATTGGACACTATCTGTAAAAATTGACGAGTCCAGATGCCCGAATGGGCCTAATAAAACAATAAAAAATATGAGACATTGTTGGTCGAGTGTCGCGTCGATTACCCCTCCCGCATCGGACAGGCGTAAAGGGCCACTTAATATAATAATTAATACCTAATAAACACAGATTATACCAATCAATTTTATTTGTCTACCAAAGTATTATGTCGGTAATATAAAATTTACATTTTAATGATTGGTTTTCCGAGGGTAGGTACCTACTTTTGAATACCACCTATTATATTTTATTTTATTTATCTGTTGTCAGTAATTGTGGTTAACTCATTCCCATTTTAATTGTTTTAATTAATTGATAATCAGTATCGGGCGCAATTTGGCTGATTAAACATTTTTTTCCGCTCGAGTCATCCGAATTATATATTCTATTTTTTGTCATTTTTTGAGGCTCTACGTTATTTACTGTAGATAGTAACACTTTTTGCTGTGAGGCTACGGCTCAAAATGCTGTCTTCAATCTTCCGTACTATAATATATTCTTTGAGTGCACTGTTATATTTGAGCAATCAAAAACTATAAAGGCTAAATGAAATTCAGCACGGTTTACTACCCATTCTTTACTATTGAGTATTCTACGCCGCTTCGGTTGTGTAGACGTACGTGTCTACATGAAAGCAGAGAATACAAGTATGTCGTGCAGTCTTTTATAAACAATTTCACATCCACATCAGCTGTCGCTGATTACCATACATCAGTAAGATTTGAGTATTAGATATACGAGGATGAATTTTCATATTAAATTCTTATACTTCGGTGGTTACCCCTATACTGTTAGCAACTATTAGAAATGAAATAAAATTGTATTGTATGTATCATTCTGTCATCTAGATACGAAAAATGATCACATTTAAAAACAAATTTCCCAACCCTCTGAGCAGTGCGTGGTTATTACAGATATTAGTATTCATTATCGTCACTAGGCGGCGCTGATAGTAACGCAATATATTATTTCCACTTTGACAAATGGCTGTTATTCTGTCATATTAACGATTTCACATACTCGCATTCGTGGTTGCTGTTAGAATGTTAGATACCACTACGAGGCCATAAAATTATATTAGATATATTTACTATAGTTAGGTATGCCTATCTTATTTACCACTACATTAAACAATTTATCAGTAGAGGAATTCTAATTATTATAGTACCTACTCTATCAATGATGCTATTAGGAAGTTTTGACCAAACACAACGCTCCATAGAATGTGAAATATTGATGGTATAAAAATTGGAAAGATGGTGGAAATTACTTATTAGGTTCATTCTTTCCATCCAAAATTTTCACGTACTTATCCATGAAAGTTTTCCGTGAATTGGGAAAAAACTGGGATTCATGAATACTAAGACCTCAAAAAATGTAATTCGAGCCCATAATTGGCCCAAGCGGACTTCTTATCAGGAAATGCTGGGTTCGAATTTCGGTGCTGACGATGTATTCTGGACTTCAAAACATAAGCTTTTAGCTTACTTACGTGCAAGAAAGTATTTTAATTAGTGTACACGTGCCCAAATCCTTTTATAGAAAATTCCTGTTTTCTTCTTATATTCATTGCGTATTCTAACCTCGCAATATATTTTTTTCTTTTCTACATATTTTTTTATTATTATTATGTACCTAATTGGAGTTAGCTGAGCGATAAACTCGCTCTAGTGAAAAAATATTTTGGCATTGTTGTGTTAACTCGTTCACTTGAAGTGTAAACAAATAAAAGAAACATCCATCAGATTGATTTTGCTTTACCAAAAAAACACGAAATTACATTATAGCCCAACACTTGGAAATTTTGTTGTGTTTTTTCGTACATTCATTTGGTTTTTCCCTTTAAAATCATATCGTTTCTGTATAACAAACGTCGCCCGAATGCATTCGTCCGTGAAATGCATTAATACAAATTAATCCCGTAGGATCTGTATTATTAATTACTATACGATACAACTCCTACTGTATAGGACAGTTCCTAGTTCATTTATTCACAGAATGTTTCGACTCTGGCCCCCAGAAGTATTAATCATTTACTGGACTTTCTCCACTAATACGTTTGTCGTTGTGTTCTAATAAATTACTCATGCATATTCCAGATATCGAATAATTATCTCCTTCCGAATAAATCTCTCAGGGTTGACCTCCATGAAACCTCTGACCACGCTGCGCCGTATGATAGTGCGTCCTGTTTTTCGTCTTTATTCTTTACTGATACATCACTCCCATTTAACCACAACCTCTTTTGTCTCTAACTGAGTCGGACTGAGCACTTAACAGCAATTCTATGGCTTATGTATACTTATTTAAATTGTTTATTGTAAGAAATGTATGTAAGAAGAGATGGTTGTGGTGCTTTTTCTTTATTGTCCGACTGATGGGATGGATAGATAGATGTCAATATATGAAGAGTTTTAAGGCTTTAAAGTGTAGTAGAAGATGGTTCCTTCCGACGTTTCGGCATACCTACTATCGCCTAAGTCATGGATTTATACTTTAGGTGAACAAATTACTGAAATATGATAAAAGTATATAAGACCCAGCTCATTTCAATGTTGCGATCTCTTGGAGTGAACCCCAGTTTAACGCAGGAAAATCAAAAATAATTATCGTAGGGTATGTGTTTGACCAATTGCATGAATGTAATGGAAGCAAGAAATATGTGTAAGGATAGATAATCCTGGAGATCTGTTCTCTCTGCCTACCCCACTGCTACGATGAAAAACGAAAGCTTTATGTATGTACCAAACTTGCGCAAAAGCATCTACGACTACCTGTAGATACGTACCGCCATGTTTTTAAAATTAATTAGTGGGTAGTTTATTTAGTAAAATATTACCGCAGTTATTTTTCACAGGGTCTCTAATAACATTATGATCCCTTCACCCAAGGTCATAATATTATTATAGTAATACCGTTGTGTTTTTATAGTACCTACCATCAATTTAATATATTGCCGAAAAGGTTAAACTGTTTATGTTCTGCGAGGAATTTTGAAAGCTTGTTCGTATTCCGTCTTTATTACGGTGTAATTTAAGCTTTATTACGTTTATAATATTCTAAAGTTTTATACGGCAGTATAACATCTGAAAATACGTGATTTTTTATACTCGGATTTTCAGATTGCTTGTACAGGGAAACTTCAAACTGGAACTCAAACATGACTAAAATAAATCGTTTCCCAAGAATTTTCTCAAAAGTGAATGCTTTCTGTGGATGCATTAAGGTTATTGTCTCAGAAAGTTGAACTTGAAAAACTCAGCGGAAGAATTATGAAGAAACGTAGAGCTTTGGAAATAACACTTCGTCGGAATGGATCACTAATCCAGAAAAAAAAAAGTTTTTTAAGGTTTTCAGGGTGATTCATGATGTATGCAGAGCTTTCGGGCTTCATCGTGTGTAGAAGGCAATTTCTCTCACCGTTTCGGCAAACCTACTGTCGCATTGATCACCGTTTTGTGAAACCGAAGTATCGAAAGAAATCACGTTCAACACAATATCAATCCCAAAGTTCTGCCAAAGTTCCATGAAGAAATTCCCTCAGGAATGACGTCGAGGAATACCGTGTAAAACCGCTTTGAATGACTGGTATTGAGACATCCCTATGTTCTCTTTAGAAACGTTAAAAGCCCAAATACTGATAGAGTGAATTCCTGAAACTAAAAAAAATGCATATGAGAGAACCGAAACGATCGTATGCTTAAAACTAATCTCTATATAGTTCGAGTGATAGTGTTTTTGCCTGTTGAAAACATCAGTTAAGATCTAGGCTCCCAGATTTAACGGTTCTTTACATTCGTCTCCCCCGTGTTAGGAGATTAACGAGAAGGACATTATACCGTCGTGTTAATGAGGTCGTTACAATGAAAAGGCACTGGGAGCTTTATCATTCAGTTTATTACAGAATTACTTATCCCGACCTTCGCATATTACAGCTTCGTGTTCTGCTTCAGCTACGCACCTACCATCATCAATGCTTTAAATTCCAGGTGATTTTATTTCATATAAATTACACAATATAAACTTAAGTAGGCATGCGGAGCTTCGTGTAGTAAAATAAAATGCCTATTCCACGCTTTAATTCCCATAAAAGCTCACAAATTGTATATTAAAAGCACTTTCGTTTTTTACTATTACCTACCTTACTAGTTTTTCTTTATCGAGGTTACGACAGAACTTTTTTTAAATAATCTGGATTATTCGCAATAAATACTTACATATTTCAATACTTCCTTATAAAGTGAAATATCCTAATCTGAAATATCCTAAATATCCAAATCTTATAAAGTGAAATAAGTCGATTTCGGAGACTGAATCCATGTCTAACCGATTGACAGTCGAGTTCGCTTGCAAATTGTATTTTTTTTTTAATTTAAATTTTCAAACAAACCTCACCTGTATGTCGCTGGTTAGAACTCTTACGATCTTAACTTCATTATTTTCATAACCATTAATAATGCAGTTAAGCAATTATTAGTTATAACTATTTCTAATCATTTCATGACAGTAGGTACGTGCATACTTTAGATTATACTTCTTCTTCGATCTGGGATATGTTTGTGTCAGGGTTTCGCGCTCCTTTCTGGGATGCGGAAGTCCAACTGTCTCTCCATATTTGGTTTCAAATTTTCATTCTCGGAGTCAATATTCTTACATTCTGTTTTCAAGGTCCTTCGAAAACCGTCTCCTTTTCCGGCTCCGCCGCACGATATCCTCAGTTTCACACGTTTCTCTTTGCAATTCCACTTGACTACAAAATTTTGTTGGTTTCTAAAAGGAAGTGAGAGGTGTACTACTATAATCCTAAATATTAATCCTTCAGCTAGTATTAACATAATGTTCCGGTATATTTACTTAAGGACTAATAATAGTACGTACATTTAGTACACAATATGTACCAATACCAAAATAACACATATACACCTAATAATCCATGACACATGATGGAATCATTGATGATGTTATGTGTGACGTCACACCACCCGTCATAGACACGTGACATTCTATTTAGTGAAGATGGGTACCTACTTAAGCATACGGAATATGGTTGACACATGAATGCGTTTGCTTGACACATGAGGTGAAAATTTAGACACATGTGTTGTGGGGGTATAAATGATGATGGCTTCGTGTAGGGATGGTCACGATGTAACAAACATTGTTATTTTAGAATATCGATGAGTTTCAACTATATAACATTTCGATGATTTTCGATGTGGCGGATATTGGGAATCCATTTATTTTAGTTATCTTTCATTAATTAAGATGAACCATTTTTGGCGTTTTATAATAAGCAAAAATATGTTTTCTATGTACGTGACAAAAACATGCACTATAGTCGTGATATATAATCGATTTTTTTTATTCATTCGTGAGAAATAATAAATTAACAGTATGCAAATTGATGAAATCCTTCCAAGGATACATAATACTATTATTCGTTCCCGTTTTCAATTTTTTTAGGTATATTACTAAAAAAGTTGGTAATTTTGAGAAGAAATATGAGTAGGTAGGTCCTGCTGCATAACACACCAATATATTTTGTAGATCAGTTAGGACCATAAACTCCATGAAGAGTAGTCACTCCTTCTGAAATAATATGATGCAAAAAAGGTAATCGATACTGCAACGATGTAAAATAAAAACACAAGAAATCGATGCCTCGATGAATTTGTAATGATATGCAACCCTTTTCATATACACAGCAGCATTTGGTATAATCTTCGTATTGTAATTAATTATATTGTTTATGTACGGTGGTGTAACATTTTAATATGATTCATTTGTCAGGCAGAGATGGGAGTTACAATGTTACATACGTATAAGTAATTTGAGAGGAGGAAGACAAAATAGGAACTGGGAAGTACATGCACGGTGCAGGTATACTCATTCATAACACATGCAGGTAATCTCGAGTATTAAAATAATGTATATGACTAATTAGCCCCCATATGGAACTCATGATCATTACTCATTGATAAATATGTTTTCCACTGCCCAGATTTATGTTTTATGATTATTGTGGGACTTTTAGGTTTTATGTTTGACATGTTCTTTTTAAAATTACTTTTCTGTGGACGTTTAAATTTTCAGCTGTGAGTTTTTCCTGTGATTATATTAGAGCGAAAAGAGGTAAAAAATGATTATATCTAAGTACACAAATTGTTCCAATTTTGATGTTGGATTTTTCTTATGAATTTTGATGGTATTATTGGTGTAGAACTTTAGGAATGACATGTAAAGAATCTGAAAATCGAGGTTTTTTGTCAACTAGAAAATAACAAATCTAAGATAATAGTCTTCTTTATCTTTGGGAATAATAACAAGGCAAAAAAAATATCAGCCTTTTGTGTAAGATTATGAGAAGTATTATAATAAGAATTAAAATAAGCTTCCTACGAAGCTTTTAATAATTATTTTATTACTGTCTAACAAGCGATTAAAATTATAACATCTTTACATGAAATATAAATACTCGAAGTGTAAAATTAAAATCTGCGTCTTAAATAAGGTATGACTGGTTGAGACATAAGATAAAACTATTTATAACCAGTAAGGAGATTTATTTCTCTACGACACGAGTAATTTGTCTGTAATAAGAAACATGTCATGCGGGGAAAAGTGTGAAGATATTATTTCATACAAACATTCGTCAGTAGATAGCGTGATATAATCACATTACATGAAATGAAAAACACAAGAAATGGATGAAATCACACAAATGAAACGGGAGTTGTAGCTGGCATATCAAAACGAGAACACATAGACACCATATCACATCATCATCATCAGCCCGCGTCTGCCCACTGCTGAACATAGGCCTCCCCTCTCCTCCTCCACTTCTCCCATTCCTGTGCGATTCCCATCCACTGGGGGTAACCATCCACTCTATATCACATACATAAGATGAAATCACATAGAGAAATGAAATATGATTGCCGATTGGTAGATAGCATGTCAAGATGAAAGACACCAAATCACATAGAGATTATAGCATATGGATGGATCACAGGACTAAATCACATAGACTAGGATGAAATCATCCAAATGAAACAAGGTTGCATATAATTGATGAAACAGGATCACATTGGTTAAAAAAGGACGAACTCATGTAGGGTGAAATCGCGCAGCCATCGCCAATCGAAATTATCAATAATTGTATTTTGTGAAATAGTCTTGGATTATCTTCGTGTGATTTTCATCACTGTGCGATTATGTCTGTGTGAATTTTCCCTTGTGATTTAATCTACGTGATTCCGTCATGCACCTGAGCATTATTGGTGTATAGTTTGTTGAGTAGCTGGGAACCCACGGTATAATAAATGACGTGGCATGACATCAGAAATAATCACTGGGGTGTTACTGCTGAACGAGATAATCACGTGTTTACTGTTTATTTCTAACGAGAGAATTTAAATGAGACCCTTATTGCATAGAAAATAATGGTTTACATTGAATGGTATCAATGCTGCAAATTTACTATGTTAAGAGTGTACATATCGACATTTCAAAAATTTGTAAAAACGGGAGTCCTTCTATCTCGACAACCGTTACTAAATATTATGCTTTGGAACAAAATAGGCTAGATGCATTGAATCTTTATCTAGGGAATAACCGTAAAAGATTTTTTATATCTTGTATAAATTTCTCAAAATATAATAATTTAAAAACACCTTAGACCTTTTTTCCGAAAGACGGAAACTCGTTTCCCGAATGTCGCGGAGTAAATTTGTTTTCTGTACTGATAAAATGCATTAAAATCTAGGGGATAACCGTAAAAGTTTTTTGATAGACGCAAAATTAACCCCAAAAAAATGGAAAAAACGCTATTTTTACAATTTTATCATGCGAATGTTCACGCGATCTTGAACCTTAATGCCGTGGGAAAAGGCTGTGACGTCATTCTTGGTGCCATGCGCTTAAACATATTTTTTACTTTGTTAACTGTTTTCCATTTCACTGATGTATTTCAGCCAGGATTATCAAAATATTTTTTATACCAAATCTTCGTTGTTGGTTTCTCGGGTTTCCTTACTGCGTCTAGAATGGTTGACTAACTGAGCTTTCGGCAGCGATACTACTGCCATCTTCAGATGAAGCAGTTTTGGTATGTAAAAGGCCGTCGAAGTATCAGTAATTTAATGTCGCAACGTGAGCAGTGGTAAACAATAGCGAAGATATGGATTCGTCGAGCTGCGAAAGCGTACAATATTATTTAATTTTTAACCAATTTGCCAGTTTACTAGAGTTCTGGAAATTTTCATGTAAACACGCGACGTGGTTGTTTTGGAATTACGAGTAGGTATACCTACCTCATTTCCAAAAAGAAATAGGACCATATTGTTTATATAAAAAAAAAACAGGCTATCATATATTTCCCCAAAATGGTCCAAATTTTTAAAACATTACAGCACGAATAAATATTGGTGTAAAGATTAGAATTTTTCTGAATCAAATATAATCTTTGAAGAAAAAAGTCATCATTCATAAAATACCAGAGCTTTTATAAAAACCTTCTAAAAAATACTTGTATTTTATATTTAAAGAAAAATGATTTTCTAATACTCTCATAAATATTTTGATCCTATAAAATTTCTCAAGAGTGTTTAGGTATTTTGTATGAGTAGTATAAATAATAAAACATTTTTTTCTGTATTCTTGTAATAATAATAAGTATGTAATCAGCTTTTCTATCCTTTTTTATACTATAAGGTGTTTATCTCCTACCGCGAGACGCGTACCAAAGTATGAAAAAAATAATATAATGAACGACAAAGAAAAAAAGCAGAATATGAAATTGCCTGGAATATTTCACACATAAATATCGCGTAATGCGAGAGGGGACAGTAAGAAATTTGTTCTTTAGGATCATCTCCCAGACATAAATTGTTTGTGGTAGGTGTAGAGGCTTCCCCTTTTTTACGAATCTCCGCTGTACGTTTTTTCCGCACTTGCAGTTTCCTCACACCTGCGGCATATCAAATTGTCGTTGTCTTTAGTCTATGGGACAAATTTTATGGCTAAAAAACGTCGCAACATATTTTAAAATAGTACAATCAAATTGAATAGGTATATAGGTATGTAATTTAAATTTTACGGAAATTACAAGTCTCGTGGCCTGGGGAGAAAATTTCACACCTCTTAGTTTTGAACTTAATAAAAATAATTTCTAATATCAACTAAAACTTAACTTAAAACTTGGGTTAGGTTTTGTTCATCACTTTATATACCGACACTGTTTCTTTATAGAACACCTTTTTGCAACTCTGCATCTACCAGGGCCTGCAATAAGTAGTATTATAATAAATCATAATAAATAATCAGTGGAGTTGAATTGTTCACATTAAAATTCTTTGCTTAACGACATGTCGCGCATAACCCAATCTTGGAATCTGGCCTTAAGCGGGGACGTATTGATAATATTATTTTTTGTGTTGCCAAAATCATAATGTATGTTTTTACAACAGCTGCAACTTTTGTGTTATTGTAGAATCGCAATAAATTATTATATTTATGTTTATTTTTATTATTTCTCCCACTGTTGGTTATACGGCACAGCTACAGATATTCATTTCAATATTCAAGAGAGGGCTTATTTTGATATCTTTATTTTCACCAAAAGGTACTACGATTTATTGTTCCGTTATATTATATAACAATTTTTCTCTTTTTCGTTGCTTGGATTAAATATCGCACAAAACATATTTTTGTTAAATATTAGCTTTTAATGTTAGTTGAAAAAGGCGGTATTGTGAAAAATTGGTATCTGTAATTTTGGTCGGTATTTATATGTTATTTTCTTAGAGCACAGACAGTCTTACAAAGGCAGTACACAGGCTTACAGTAAAGGCTCAATATTTCACCTAATATACCTATTTCAAACAAAAAAATATATCAATACCGCCAGTCCCGCGAGATGGGTGTGTCAAAACCTATTTTATCGCGTTCATGTGGAAGTAAAAAAAGAATTAATAATTGATATTCTTGTAAATAATAACTAGTCTCATCTTCTTCTTCTTATCGTGTCGGTCACCACTCATTAGATCACATCACTAGATCACTCACTCATTCGATCACTAGACTCACTAGTCTCATAAAATGATTCGATTTTATATTTTAGACAATCCGCTGAAAATCACACGTAAATGCTCGTAACGTTTATTTGTAAGTATTTTTTCTTACAACAAAGTCAGATTTTTCTCACTTTGTTTTCAGTTTTTTCACTTATATTTTCACGTATTTCATTTACATATTAAAATATTCATAACACTTGTCACGTTGGTGTATTACTGAGACGTGGGTTTTGTATGTTCCTATAATGTGTTTACATATTGTATCTTCTTTAGAAAATCAAGTGTTTTTGAACTATTTGTATCTATACATATCTGTCCCCTCTCGCTGCACCCCTTGCGGGATAGGCAAAAAAAAACCACTTACTGCCTACATGACACAGAGATTTTTGGGCTGTTTATTCAAATTACACAATGCAAATATTTGCCGACTTTTAAAGAAAATGGAGCCGCTGTTGGCAAGAAAAATCACTATAAAAAAAGACAGAACCTTAACGCCAGAAAGGATTCTACACTGCTTCTTGCTTCCGCGACAATTAGTCACAAAAAAAGGATCTGGGCTTGCATACACAAACCCAAATAGTTTCCTGCACTAGGATAAAAGCAAAGTGTCGAATACATCGTCAGCGCTGGGGTTTGAACCTGGCACCTCCCGCTCGGGAGACTGCCGATCAACTAACTGCGCCAACCATTTACTCTTTGTCAGAGAATTTAAATTAACATTATTCGGGACCAAAAATGGTTTGTTTTTTTTTTCTTCTTTTTTTACAATTTTGGTAAACTTAAAAACATATTTGTACACTTCTCAGTAAGCAAGCTAGAGAAACTCGTGTGGTGAAGTGAAGTAAGTTGGCATCGGGGATCGAAATCGCGCGACTGTATCTATTCAGCGCGACATAATATAAAAAAAAATCTTTCGTCGTAGGTAAAGAAACTCAGTGTCGAATTTTCAGGAAATTAAACTTTGTATATTACGCGTTCTTTAAAATAAAAAAAACTTGAAATATTTGGGTGGTATATTAAACTCGTATTTATTTCACTCGATTTTTTCGCAGAATACCTTTGTTATTTTCACTTAGTTGGCGTATTATTTCGAATTGGTTGGATATTTTGTTTCTTTTTTGTTGGGAAACAATTTTTAAGTACGATGAAAAAACTTTTTTTTTGCAAACTAATGTAAGATGTTTTTCGTGGGTGTTGCCTACTTTCCTTTTATTTTCATTTTCTTACTTTTTTCGTATTATCTGCTTAATGCTCGACAATCAGCTCTCTTTTCGACTTTGTAAGTTGGAAATGTCAGTCACAATTGTAGTGATCAAGGCACTACCCGACTACGCAGTTTCAAACTTTTTAAAAGTTTTTCTTTTAGAATGTTTCGTGCTCAGATACAGGTACCTACTAATATACTATTACGCGTACATATGTGAATAGATTGTAAATTATTTCTTTCTTTTTTAAAAAAATTACTCCCCTTATATGATGCAAAAGGTTTTAGTTTTTGGTCTCTTGAACTCACATCGAAAAGTTTATCTTACTTACTTACATAAAAATTGTTGGTATAGGGTTGCCTAATCGTTTTCGTGTATCCTTTGTGAGACTGTTTAACGAAAAAAAGTTTTTTCAATCGATCAAGTAGTTACCTCAACAGATATAGAGCAAAGGATGGACTTTCTACCAGGCTTATGTCTGATCGTGGGCTGGTTTAATGTGATCACTTTACACTTATGTAACAATCACCAATTCCACTATGGCCGACAATCAGTCATAAGCCTGATGGAAAATCCAACCTTTGCTGTATATCTGTTGAGATAACTTCTTGTTACATGCAACTAGACATGATAATTCCGATGTTCTCATAAAGTATAGGTAAATTGTGATTCTCAAAAATAATCTTATTTCAATCTATTCGTGTGACTTTAATGTTTTTTAGATTACTTTGAAAAGCGTCTAATATTTCATGATCTACTTCCTTAGGTAAATTAGTCGGCGTTATGAAGGACATAAATCTATACGTAGGTAAGTGAAAGAAGAAAGGAAATCAGGATTAATTAAATGTGATTTCTGAGTGCCATTTCAAGATGCAAGCTTATTTCAGTATTTAAATTAGAATAATACACCAAACAAGTTTCAGGAATAATAATTCTTAATTTTAAATACAGCACCAAACTGTCTGGAAGTTTGTGCAATGATAAATGTAGAGAATGGGGAGGACAAATGTATATTTAATTAGACAGAACATACAGTACGCCGGTGCAAGAATGTAACAGACAAAATAAGAACAATATTTTGACGTTTAATTTAGCTTCGCTGAAGATTGATGAATCAAAAATTAAGTAGAAACATCAAACACCTACAGAATTTCCTTATTCCCTATTCCTGTTTCGTTATTTTTTTAATCTATTCTGACCCTCTCTCACTTGTCAAACAGAAGTCACCATCATTAACAAAACCGTCAGTTAGTTTCGAGATTTTTTTTAGATAAAAACAACATTCCAGTTTAGGTATTTACTTATTTATATCTATACAAAGTTTTCCTACAATTCCGTTTTTCGTCGAATTGCCTTTTTGTTTTATTGGAAGAAAAATAAATTTCACAATTCATTCATTTATATATATTTTTTTTCAATTAGATAGAAGTCCATCAAATATTGGATTAATTTTGTACGAATTTCAATTCACAAGACAGCAATGAATTCCATAGTTCATATCAGCAGCATATGATTAACTGCTTTTTACAAGGCAGAATATCTTGCAAAATATATAATTTCTTGAGTTTAACGTGTAAAAATTTTCATGATGAAAGTGCACTATAATTGGAAAAGTAGCGAAAGTAGCGTATAATTTTATTGTCGTTCTCAGTAAGGAAACTTACTAAATGCATCTCAGTTTTGTTTGAAGTGATTCAATTCATTCCTTACTCCTTAAGTATGCAGTATGAGAAGTGTGTCTTCGCAAATTGCAAACAAATTACATTCAAATCTTCAAACTTTGTTTAAGTGTTTAATGTTACTTCGTGTTGTAATAGGTATAAAATTACTAACAAATAATATTTCCACATGCTACAAACAACTACAAATCAACCATCCTCTAGATTTTGTTTTAATGTGGGATGTTCCCAGGAAGTTGTTTCCATAATAAGTTTAGTATTCGAAACGCAAAGAACCCCAAACATCTTGAGATCTCTTTTGACTACAGAAAACACGGACATCAGGCGTCTATTCAATTCAATTCGATTTATTTCTCAAAATACTTATTATGCACTTGAGTAATTTATGAATACAATTACATTGGTATTTTTGTTTTATTGTTACGTTTTTTTTTTGATCCAGTTGTATTCGAATCTGTCACCATTCGTTTATGTAACTTTTTTAGTCAGTATTAATGAATTATTATACACATTGTATTGTTTTAAGTATAGGGAGGTCTGGATTCCGTTATCTCTGCCTACCCCGCGAAGGGATGCGATGTGAGGGGGTAGAGTAAAATACTAACTCATAGAAATTTATCCATTATTTACCGTATTATACAAACGACTGTTTGATAAATGCTTTAAAAGTAGGTAGATGTTTACAGCAATGTGTGATCGATTTTATGTAGCGATTTGTATAAAGTTGTTTCCCCTATTTCACACGACGATAAGCCCACATTAACGAAATAATAAAATAAATAAATAAAACAAAATTGTATTATCCGTTTTGAAAGGTAATTTCGCCATTATTAAATAATGCCTATTATTAAAGTTTGCAAATAGGCAGGTACTCAAAACACGTACGTACGTATTATAATAAAACAGGAAAATCATCATTATTATAATGTACCCAGCAATAACCCATCAAACATGACTGATTTTTTGTTATTCCATTTCGGGAATTACTCATACCTTAATTGACAGTACTGTAAACATTCTTCTTCTTTCTTTAAAGTGCCTTTTCTCCACCCGTTCGCGAGTGATATGGCAAGTACTATGATATTTTAAAAATCAAAATATTTCAAATGCATACATACGGTAGTCGATAAAGTTATAGAAAATTTAATATTCTATAATTCTTATTTCAGTCTTTTTTCTCTAGGGTGCACCTGTAAAAATTTTAATCATTAAACTGTAAAACGACCGGAATTTAGACGATTTTGGCTCGCCCTAGTGAACGCACAAGGGCAGGGAGGTCACATCCAAAAATCAGAACTAATACTCTTAATGCATGGCAGGGTATCATATTCACTATTAAGTCTTTATTTCTCGGAGTCAAAGGGAAATTCTACTGCTGTGAAAAGTGCACAAGCATTTACCGTTAGAAACATCCATTGTGTCAGAGAGAATTATATTGATGGCTGAATTTTTAATTAATACCTACTTGGATACATTGAATATTTTTGTTTATTTGTATTTATTGGGATTTTGGATTACTATTAATAATTCAATGTACTTTATTACTATCGAAATGAGGGGTGCAAATCCCGTCTAATTATAGTATCATAAAAATAGTTATATTAATTTATAACGACCGAAAATTAACAGAGTATCAAATGGTGTGAACCCGGAATTCGGACCATTTTGACCGGTAGTCGTAATAGCAATTAGCCCCAAATACTTTGGACTTAGGGATTATTAGGAAAATTGGTTGGTACCTACCAGCTGAAGTATCCTTATTGTAGTTATTAGGCACGAACTACATATAATTATGCTATTAAAAGTTATTCTTCGTAACATATGGAGGTTGTAAGGTTTCACCGTTCATAGGCATTTTATACCACGTGTTAAAGAGATTCTCCCAGGGCAAAAATCATGCGAGATGAAAAATATATTTCTTTGAAGAATGATTTATTTAATGTATATAAACGTTACAGAACCTACGGTTGAAAAGCTTCTGTTGTGGTAGTGGAGTTAGCATCGACACTCGTACGCGATTCCGATCAGGTCGTATCTTATCACAATAATTCATCAGACATTCTTAAAACATTATATTCTATTCTATCCTATCCCCTCTTGCTACATCCCTCGCGGGGTAGGTATAGAGAACAAATCGCCAGACTTTCCAATCCTTACACACACTTCCGTCACACTCATGCAATTCGTCATACACACTCGACGATTCCTTTCACTCAGAACACTTCCGTCCTTGAGAATCTTAAAACATCACGTAGCTAAAATCAGTGTCTACTCTATATTCATAAACAGTTTACCTAATCTGAAAATCAACTAGATTTTATATTCTATAGACGTTCCATATGTCCAGTGTATTTGTTCAGCTTCAAAAATATTTTATCACATATTTTAAAATACCTAAGTACTTATCTACCAATTTGGCCGTTGTTTCAATTTTGTCACCCGTCAAATGCATCTGCGAATAATGTTGTTATTTTATTATTTTTCTAGTGTACCTATCATACTGGAACAAGCTGCCACACGCGGTACCTACCTACTCGTATAGTATTATTTATTATTATTTCATTTATACCAATAAAAGTTAAATCCGACGGATACGTTTTTAAGCACGCCTCCACATAACACCATCGTGGATATCGTAGGGTGACCACGTGAAATCTACGTAAAGAGAGATTGACTTAAAAAATAATGTTGAAAAAGGACGAGTATATGTATGTAACTATGTAGCAGACGCGAAGCTAGGCTAAGAACACCATTCCCATCGAGTTACCTTTTGGATAAAACGATAGGTATAATAGTGTCTGATTTGACGTAATCCCATAAGAAATGTTAGCCCCGGCTTCCCTTCTGCTGAAATCCACCCATCGCCACTGCTATGTAGGTACTAATTTAAAATAGTTGCTACTCTAGTATGTAGATTTTCGACCTGAGGCATATAGCGCAAGTCCATTTTTAAAGTTGAAAATGGAAAACTGTTAGGTATATAGTTTAAACCCACGTAGAAACTTTAATAACACGCGACTAGTGTTCAAGGATTCTTATCCTTATCAACAGGCATTTGACAATAAAGTATTGAATAGTTCTACCAGTTAAATTTAAGAAAAGACTGTTTTTATTTCTATCTCTGTCAATCATAGGTTCAGTTTCACTGTTACCGTATTCGAATTTTCAAATTCATCCGATATCAACACTAATCTCCATTGGATTAAGATCTAAACGAAAACTCTTGAAATACCGAATGTGAACAAGTGAAAATAACATATTTGAATATAGAACAAATCAACTTACTCATTCCTCTTCTAAATTTACAAAATAATTGAACTTTTAAAAATAGAACGAATATTGTCATCCTAACAATAATACGCGTACAGTATACGGGTATGGGCAGGGGTAATGTACGACGAATGACACGGGCATTTTGGTGTTGAACGGGACACAATACCTACCCCCAAATATCTAAATGTCATTGTTCAAATAATTTTCTCGACCAGTATATTCCGCAATATACATACTACCTAGATGATATATTATTGTTATGTACTCTTAGTTATGGACACAACGCCAGCCGCCGGTTGCTTCAATATTATGATGACGACACGACCAATGACATTCAATAGGATTAGTGATTTAATTTTAGAAGACCGCGACTCTGTCAATAATAATTCTGAAGTAGTATGGACTGTATTGTTGACATAACGTATGTATCCCGTATTGTATTGGGCGAATCATAATTATATGAATTTATGTTCACAATATTATTGGCTTATTGTCTCACTATATGCTGTCGTCATAGCAGGAAAAAATTGAAACGGAGGTTATCGCGAAAAACATCTAGTATGGCCCATATTCATGGAACCTTATGGCCACTTGAACCTATGGAATCACTTATATATGCATGGAATAGGAGGGGTTGGAAAATCGTATGTCTTTGGTTGTCATCGTATTCTTGAAAATTAGCTTTTTACATACTCGTATATGCATTTCTATGGTGCTGGTATATTTCTAGATATTATTTTTTATTAACTCCTTAAATGACCATTTCTTCGGTATATTCAATCTAAATTTCAGACAAGACATTACGTATAGGTATTATGATGTATTTTATATCTGTGAAATTCGCCAGACAGCTGTCGACAGCTGATTTAATTTGACGAATTTTTGGTATTGATTTCTAGTAAAATTGCAACGTAAATAATCCAAAATACTTTATTGTATAACGGTCTATTTAAGTACATGTAAATCTAATTTCGTCGCGAATTTAAAGTGGCGCCGAACAGAGAAAAAAATAATTTAGGGATATTCTTAGAATAATTGTTAGTGATGTTTACCATTTTCTTTTAGAAACGACAGAGTAAATTCAATGGCATACTTGAGATAAATTATTTTTTCCACAGTTGCCAAGACTCTTTAATGTCTTTCTGAATGGAATCTGTCGATATTATTGTATCACATTCTCAATTCTATTGTGTACCTACATACATTTAGTATGTTCTGGTTTCTTTTCTTTTAATCTTCGTGGCATTCCATCTGTCTGCTAATGGCTGGAATCCAATACCCGTCTCAGTAATGTTTCAATAGCCACAAACCGTGAATGAATAAACTCAAGTACCTAAACGAAATTCTTGGTTGGTTTCGTTTTTGGCAGACAGTCTTTACGACTCCTTTAGTGTGCATTTATTTATTCCCCGATCCTTATTGTGCGCTTCTTGTTTTATGTCAGAATTTATTGCCGAGTTATGTAAGGATGTGCAGTGTGCATAAGAGAATTATTATGTAAAAGATGACGCAAATTTTCTGTTCAATAAAAAGTCTACCATTATCATAAGTCTATTCGGTTGACTCTAAGATATTGCTTTTGCAATATGTCCGCCTTTTGGCACACTACCATTGTCTTGTTTTTGTAACTATGGCCAATAAACATTTATTTATTTATTGCAAGTTATCTCAACATATATACAGCAAAGGATGGACCCTCCATCAGGCTTATGACTGAACTCCAGTCCATCCGTTTGCCGCGGCCGTGAATCTAACCCAGACCTCCAACCTGACAAGCCGGTATTTTGTGCTATGATGGTTGGTAGTTGAGTCGAGAAGAAACATGATGGAGATTATTATGATCAACCACGAACAAGGCGTTGAGGAGGTGATCGTAAAAATGTGGTTGTGTGGTTATGAATGTGGTTATTTTTAGAGAGACATGTGACTGAAAAATAGGATAAGTATTTTGAAGAAAACGAAAGTTAAGTAATTGAATTCATAGCTTGAATTTCGTGACTGAGAATGTAATATTTTCAAAAGTAATTGACAAAATAAACAATATTACCCTTAATTTCAGACAAAGACAGCAGACACACAGTAATACAAATTCAATAAAATAAATTGTAAATATTATTATTAAGACATGTATGTAAACCGCAGTTGACATTTATAATAGTAATTTATTTACTTATGTTTCTTACACCTATAGTAATATTGTCAAGAATAAAATAATAATATTATGAACAACACACATGCAAACTACAAATCGTTTTTAACGGCATACTATTTGTCATTTATTAGTTAGTATAGTGTTTTGCAGAATAAAATAATGAAGTTTCAACGAACAGGATTGTTGAGTATAATATTCCTACTACCTATAGTGCCTATACCAATTGAATCGAGTATGTGTTATAGTTTGTGGTTGAGGAAGATTTTGTCATACAGTAAACCTCGAGATTTTGAACATTTCCCATTTTGTGAATTTTTGATTAAAACAACGATTAATGAATTCCTGATAACATACTTGTATGTATGTAAGTATATCGCATGCCGTTGGAGAGATTAAGATTAGCTCATGTATTGAAATTCTTCAGCAGACAAGTTGTGTCTATTGTGCCGAAGAAAAATTAAGAATTTAACAGAATGTGTATTGTTCGTTAGTCCCAAACTAGACTGTGCGTAAATAAGACTGAATTGGCACAATGTATGTACAAATAGGAGTTTATTTTGTTAATCAGCGCAGGAAGGACCCATTAATCATTCATCACCTTACTATACTGATGTACCCCAACCTCTTTTGAAATATTTGATCACCCTTGGAGTGTTCCTTTTTGTTTTGTTTCAAGAAAGAGTAACGAATACGCTATTGTGAATCCTCGCGCAACGGTGATTTATTTCTGTAGTATGTAGTGGATTTGTTTGATTTTCCGCATTTGGAGAATATTTTATCGTGGACGCCCTGTAACAGATATATTATTATATGAAATGCTGAATGTAGGAGAAATGTCTCTGTGTTCCGAACGACATTAATGGTGCAACCAGAAATTATTGGTTTTCTCACAGTCGGAGCGGTCGTGGGGGCCATTTTACGTCGTGTTGTTGGTCCAATGGGATTTATGTATTGTTTATATCGAAGTTTAGAAGGAAGATATATTATAGAATACATTCCTATCTTCTCGGCCTTTCTGTTTCTGATAGAGTTGCACTTCCAACAGTGTTTTCAATTTTCAATTCCGATCGTTTCGAAAGCTCCTATGCACCAATAGTTCAATAATATAGTACATTAAAAACCTATTAATTTACCAGCTAGAGTGCTTCAACCAAAAGCCTTATTCCTAAATAATTAAATTGTGTTTGCGCGAGGAACGTAAAAGTACATTTACTTCCAAAAATAACTTAGTAGATTATTTATTTACTTATTTATTTTAAAATAACACATGGCGCAAGGCCATTAATACATAAAGTTAACAGATATTTAAGATAAATAAAATTATACTTTTGTGGTTATGATATCAACGTTTTTATACAGAATTGCCAACTTTTTAAAAGTCAAAATCTCGAGAATATCAAATATTGAATTTATTTGATTAAAATCGTAAAAGTTATTTAATGAATCTAAATTATTAGGATGTTCCGGACGCCCCTTAGGCTCCCAAGGTTACGTAACAATTTATATTTCAGCAAAAATAAGAATAATGTCCCATACACACACGCCGTATCGTGTACTTAATGAATTTAATTTCCGGTCGAAGGAGAGCGCTGAAATCACGTTTTCATAATATTTCGTTTGAAACAGACACGCTGAAAAAATTATATTTTTTATCTTATGTGCTTTTCTCTTGTAAAAGAAACAAACGCTTAAAACTAAGCCGCAATTTAATCCGACATTTCCATATATAGAGACTTTTAAAATTTTAATACTCTTTAAAAAGTTTAATTAATTGAATAATTTGTTTCTTCTCACTGCACTTTTATGTTGTTTTGTAACCCTTCATGATTTCTGGGTAATAAAGATTTATTAATTTAACTTGTTTCGTTTTTTCACATCAGTAAAATCACATACTTACATTATTTTTTACATCATTTCATAAAACATTCCGTTATAGCTTTTTTTACGTATTAAAGAGCTTTAGTGTATAGAATTCATTTCATACAAACAACAAGACTTTTATTGCCCACGTGAGATTCTAACGTAAAGATGAAAGCACATATCCTCACAATATCATGTAGCATGAACTTACATGAGAAAAATATAATAAAACGGTGTAATGAACTAAGCAAAGCTCTACGAAAAAAGCTTCAAGGATTAGTAATGCTCGTAGCAAAAGGTAATTTTCTCAATTCAATGGTTTAGCTTAATCCAGTATCGACTAACCGATCAAGGAGATATTTTGGATACAAAATACTTTATAAATAAATACGAGTCATTTTAATATTTTATGCATTTACTTTTTTTTTGTTTGATGATCTTTTAAGTCGTAGAATTGCACATTAGTATCGCACGATGTTCAGAGATAAGGTTCACCACGATTCGCTTACTATTTTTTCAAATATAGTGCAACGAGCATTTACAAGGAGAAAAAATAACACATCAAAAATATCAGCAATAAAGTGCATCACACGGATTTTTAAATGCATTTACTGAAGGTTGCGATAGACATACATATCAAATATCATCCATCCATTGACAAGTCACTTCACATGCACAGCAGTCATTGGTTACTCATTTTGTGAAATGTCTTAATGTCACGGTTTGCTAATATTTCGATATAAATCCCATTAATATATCATTACATCTACTTGGACCTAACCCATACAAGATTAATATCTACTTTTTCTATCCCCAGTCTGGCAGTAAAAATAGTTCTAGTTAATACAAAAGTAATGTTTCTTTGTTTTAATATTCATAAACTACGCTTTATTAACCCCAGAGGACAGACGTTCTTTTGATATTTTTAGGTGAGGTATTTTACTACTTTTTTACGATTCGCACGCAATTTATTCAAAAGTATCTATCTTAAAAAGAGTGACATAATAATTATGAGTTCGTTGACTAAACAAGCTTTTAGGCAAATAAGGTAATAAATCTACTATTATATTGATAAAAATGAGGTGGTCGTTAGCCTGGTTGGTAACGCACATGACTGTTAATCCAGTGGGTGCGGGTTCAATCCCAGACTTCCTCCACTTCACAACACAAGCTTTTAAGCTTTCTGTGAAGTGTACAAATATGTATTTGGGTTTATTTCGATACACCCATATTCATTTTATTAAAAAAATATATATGATATCTTTCAAAATAAATGATGAACTTAAATTAATTAAGTATTGAAATATTTAGATTAAAAAATATATTAAGTAGTTCAACCCTTTCCTTTCTACATAACCTAAAATAAAATACATAGGCATATTATAATAATAACTTTGGTTTTGTAATCATTAATTTCGAGAAACGAAATACGTGTGTGTGTGTTCCTTGTTATTTAGCCCGGCTTTACAATATTTTGCGGTTTCCACCGGATATTGTTTCCCTCGTCTTAACCGCAGAGTTTTGTTGAGAATTTAACCGTAACGTAGGTACATGAGAAACACCAATTTATTTCATTTATTTATCCACCCAAAGCATTGTACCATCGCGTATCATGTTTCTTGTTTTGTTTACCGTTATGTTAGTAATATAAATACTATAACAACTTCCCTTACGTGACGAATTTTATAATTAAAACAAAGATAATTAAATTACTCATACCTACACCTACTCGTACATCATCTTCTAACTGCATTGATTTTTTCGACAAGCTTTTACTACGGCTGAAACGAAATATGATAGACTTAATATCTGATGCGTATCTTTAAAGTACGAGGTCCTTGGTTAGAATCAGACGACGTATTTTGCATTTCATGACTTAATTAATTAATGCAATCTTTCGATAAAATTTCGATAGGATATTTGGTCACGTGTGTGTATTTATTTTGGTTCCATGTAGGATATCATTGTCTATCTATCTATACCCTCACGCCACATCCCTTGCAGGGTAGGCAGAGAGGACAGAGCGTCAGATAGCACTATCTTTACACACTCCTAGCTTCCGTCACATTCATGCAATTTGTTATACACGCTCTCCGATTCCTTTTACTCAAAACGCGTCCATCCTTAGGCAGAGAGGACAGAGCGCCAGACAGCCCTATCTTTACACACTCCTAGCTTCCGTCACATTCATGCAATTTGTCATATACGCTCTCCGAGTCAAAACGCGTCCATCCTTAACAAATATTGTATTCTTTTGAAAAGGATTTCTATTTACTGTTAAATACTTCTGTTGTTACAAATAATAATGTACTTTGAGTATGGACTAATGTCGTAGATGACACATTATGTGACGATACTGGTATATTCAATCATTTATACCCAATTGTATTGACATATTGACAATAAAAATTGTAATTATATTTTACTGTAACTTTCATTGACAACAATTGCATTGTACTTATTCTTCTCCTACGGCATTGTTATTTTTACACCGATATTTTTTTGATAATATCTCCATTCCAAAGGAGATAAAAGTAGACGGCAGACTGTCCTCCATCTGTCTAAAGCGAGTCCTTCAGTTTTTCGGACACATTGCCAGAAGAAACGACAATAGTCGTCGACAACTAATGGTCGTGGGAGGAGTAGAAGGCAGAAGAGGTAGAGGAAGATCCCCTACTAGATGGACTGACCAAATCAAGGCTGCCACAGGTACATTAGTGGTTGGAGCAATGCGTACGGCGCGGCGGTGTGTCGGGAGAGGTGGAGGACAACAATCAAGAACGTAATACGGATAAGGAGAGAGGATGGTCACGACCCTCAGCAGTGAGGACATCGACGCAGAAGATTTTTTTTGACATATTTTACCACATAGGATTCTTTATTTTAAAAAAAGTTGTTAGTTGTTACTTAATATGGATGTGTAAATTGTAGGTTAGGTATTCAGTATTCTTCACAGAACATCCTTAATTAAAAACGTTCACAGATTGTCTTCTAAAGTTAATAAAGCGTGGGTGTTTTAATATTATAATACTTGTATCTTTAATAATATATTGTATTAAATAATAGCGTCGGGCAAGTTAACGAGAAAAGAAATAATTATTTTCTCCCGAGGTTGGCTTGACACACTGTCTTGTTAAAGTGTCTACTACCTGTCGTCATCATGTTTTGATCCTCGTGGTCTTGGACCTTTCTCCCTCACTGGATTGTATTCATCTCATATACATACCTACTGTATATTATACGACCATATTATAAAGGTACAGTTATATTGTAGATGTATGGCATGCTTTGAAACTCGTGGCTCTAATAACATTGAATTCATTTTAAGAGTAGGCGTGACAGACATTTCAAAAATTTATAAAAACGGGAGACCTTAGATCTCGACAACTTTACTAAATATGCTTTGAAAAAAAAAGTGTAGATACATTTAAACTTTATCTAGGAAATTACTGTAAAAGATTTTTTATATCTTGTATAGATTTTCCGAAAATAAATGTTTAAAACACCTCTGATCTTTTTTTTCAAAGATCCGAAAGTCGCGGAGATTTTTTTTGTATTGATAATATGCATTTTAATTAAGGGAATAACAGAAAAATATTTTTGATTTAAGCGAAATTAAACCCAAAAAATGGAAAAAACGCTATTTTTAGCATTTCATCATGCGATTGTTCATGCGATTTTAAACCTTAATGCTTAATTAATTATTATGAATTTTATCGTCTGATTTGATTGTACTACCAGTTGACAACCCTCCGATACAAAAGGTCTCCCTTGTCCAAATTGTTGAACAGCGGTTACTAATAAAGAGGAGTTTCTTTGTTGGTAGTACAGGCAGTATGGTTTAATATAATGTATACGACGCCACCACTACAGGAAGTAAAAGACAATAACTCACTATGAAACCAAATTACCCCGACAAGTCTACACGTGACAGGGGTACAAGAATTCAAACACCCGCCCGCACCCGTCTTCGCATTATGTACACACGCACCGCTGGAACTCGTAGACATAGTACTGCTTAATATTTGTTGTATTATTAACAATAAATTTTACACCTTAGATTCATTGTAGACATTTCAGTATAATTTATATGCGCCACATTACAACTATACAGCTACAAGTACAACAACAGTGACAAATTTTAATGTTTATTGCATGCGATAAAGCGTTAGGGTTCTAGCAATTTTGGACATTTGCATCTATACCCTTGATTATTTATTGAAGTGTTCAAGGTATCTACTTCTTATTGTATATCCCATCCCTAATGTTGGCCATCAATACTCTGCTTGCATGAAACAGATCTCCCCTAGCCTAGCTATCTTTTGCCAACTTTCTGTAGTCTAGCACTATCTGAAAAAGTGGTGCTTTTCTCCACGTAGCATAATATGACCCAAACATGAGAGGTTTATATTAAAGCTATATTGACGAGAAGTCTATTATTATTGAAAGTTTCATCTTTCTGTGTATAAAGCCTAGCCTAAATATACAAAGATTGTTAGAAAATAAAACCTTTCCGTAGAACTCTTCCTCTGGTAATTCGATGTGAATGATGTTCGCTCATCATTTTTTATTATAACAATATCTTACAAGTTGGTTAACTCAATTCAAAGTTTACGGATAGTACTACCTTTATAAATTAGTTTCAATAAAGAATGAGGTAATCAGAGAAGTGGGTCACTACAAGACTGGTATTATGTACATAGTTACATACCTCTGACTTGGTTGAAGATTTCAAATCCTAACTTCATTCATTATTAACCGCAATAGGAAAAGTTGTTAACCAAAGACTTTTAGGCATTCGTGAATCACTTGGGTCTATAACTTTGAAGATGAAATCACGTAAAACGAACAATATTTTGTTGAAAGTAACGGAATCTATCAATCATATTTCACAAGTATAAACAAAATAATTTTTATAAAACAGATTTTCTCCGAATCAGTTTCTCAATCACTCAAGTTAAAAAAAACTAGGTAACAAATTGTCAATAAGTAATCGATAGACAAATTGACAATATATTTGATAATAAGTAGTCATTAAGGCGAACTTATTGCTACTTACTAAGACATATCTTTCATCTAACTTCTTACATCTTCTTAAAAAACAAACCTTGAAGATATTTAATAATATCGCCAGACGTTCGAAAAAATATATTACATGAAATTTTAATTCTATTTGGGAAGTTCATTACTTTCAATGTATGTATAATCAATGAGTTTCCGAACTTTTTTAATTTAAGGAAAATTGCTTGATTTCTTTCGGGTCCGTGAAACCAAATGTTTTGGTCATATGGAATCACTGGCTGGTAAATGAATGGATTTGTCTTCACAAAGGGGAATGGAAATAAGAAAGATGGATTTTACAAAGCTTACATCCTGCCTTCTTCCTTTCTTTGAATTCAACAGTCAAATTGACATTTCTTGTATTTTAATGCTGACTTGTGCAACTGTTATTGGAATGTTATATTGTATAATATACTCGTAATAGAAAAAGCAAAAAATAATAGGAATGTTGAAAGGAATAGAAATATTATTCTTTTGATGATTATATTCCATATATCCAGTACAACCAATACAAATATTAGGTATTCTTTGAAAATAAATATTGCCACAAGATGAATCTTACGCTATTGTCTATTTTTACTTATCCACAAAGAATTGTAGTCTTTGATATTCTTATATGTCTCTTTTTTTACACATATTTTTCGACCGACTTCTACACAATCTACAGGTCAATTATCTAACTAATGTCCCTATGTACCAGAGGCGAACGGGTGGATTTCTGCATAAGGGAAGCCGGGGCTAACATTTCTTATTGGATTACATCAGATTAGACATTATTATTCCTGTCATTTTATCCAAAAAGTAACTCGATGGGAATCGTGTTCTTCTTATTAGGTGGCTTCGCGCCTGCTACGTATTAACCAAAATAAGACTTTTAACACTTATTTTGGTTCGCAGAGTTACAAAATTGGGGCTTTTTTTTCTTGTTTTCAATAAAAATAACGTATCGCATACATCATTATTTATATAGATTTTAACATAGAAAAATAGAATAATAAGTTAGAAATAAACAAATAAATCCTCAATAAATACAAAGACAGATAAATAATGGAAGACGTACAAATTCCCCTGTCAAGCAAACTGTTATGTCTTTAAATTATATCCATACAGTAGGTAATTTAATAATATGTCTAATATTTTATACAATACTAGCCTGTCATATGCCCGTTAAAATGAACGACCTCTTTATTTTCTTCGCTGCTTCTATAATACAGTCACTGTACCTCCAACGATATCTAAGTTCAACCGGATGCAGTGTTTTGTTTTTGTTCGTTCAACAATGTGAAATTCGCTATCCATATTGACCTCCGTCGTATCGGACTCTGAATAAACCCGGTGAATCAATTATTATTGATGTTTTATTTGTGTTTGAGTCTCGCTTTTAGTCTCAAAAAAATCATTAGTGCTAGGTAGACTCGAAGCACAAAATTTGGTAATTAGGTAGGTAGGTACAGACTGAGGTCAATTCTGTAAGTAATTAGGTGCGTAGGTACTATCTAAAATAAGATGTTATTTTTTTCAGTAATTTTATATTAAAATAATTCATGTAAGACACACAATGCATTTCATTTTTTTTAATACCTTCTAAAGGTATTAAAGGAATGTTCAAAATTTAGTGTATATAGTGTCTAGGCGCGTAATATGAAAAGTATTTTTTAAGTAACGCTGTTTCAGTCAAGAAATTTAAACAGATTCTATACAATCATGAATTATTTTAATAGTTCCGAAATTTTTCACGGAGTTCATTCAAATTTTAAGTACAGAAATTTATCTTTTCGTTACGAGAATTATGTTTTTAATAATCTTCAAAATACGCTTCTGTATGGAGCGTAGGCGACTGTTATTAGTAGCAGTGGTTGGTTGTTATTTTTATCAAATAAATTTATTATCTTATAAACTATAATCGGGATACTAGATAATCTAATGTGACACGAAGTCTCAGTTATTATTTCTATTTAATTCAATCGCTAGACAATAATATATTTTTAAGTGCATTTATATGTTTGTATTTTACATACTATTTCAACCATAAACTACGTATGTTGATAAATTATTGCCCATATTATTCTAATTTGGTATGTTGTAAGATAATAAGTTACAAGCATAAGTACGGAACATAGAGATTGCGCATTGAATTATTTTTACTTCTATGTTAAAATTTTGAGCGGAATTATAGTTGGGTCGCCCTGTCTTTTTACCGAAACGATGGCCTAAAGACTTTTCATTAATTTTCAATATTTTGCATGTCCAATTAATAGTAATAATATACATACATATTGTATCGGGTGGGTGCGAGTTCGATCCCGATACCAGTTTATTCCACTTCACGATACAAGCTTTTTAAGTTTACTATTACGAAAAATGGCCAAACACCATATTACTAACTTTGATAGGAGAATCTATTAGTCCGAGAGCCCGCTGCTTAATTTATGACGTATCTGTTTTTTGATCGAAATGTGGTATAAATGATAGCTTACCAATAGGGTATTACATCGCACTAGGGTTGCCTATCAAAATCCTGCCGCAACCCCCCCTGCCCCCCCCGAAAAGGTCCCTCTTCGCGGTTTTTCGCATTTTATAGGAATATGGTAAGAGATACAAGAAAGTAGTCAATGACAAAAATAATCCTTGCTAAATTCTCTACAAAAAACATTGGGTCAATTTTTTCATAGGACTAGTAGTTTACCCGTAATGGCCGGTCAAAAAACAGGATATTTTTTGAAAAAATAAAAAAAAAAGTTTGATTTTTTTTCTTTCACATTCTTCCACCCATTATTACTAACATTTTATGGAAAAAAAAGCGCTATATCACTGGTTATTTTATGAAAAACTAAATTTTAAGAATTTTCGTCACTGAGTTTTATTGTAATAACTCCGAAATTATTAGATGTATGAACATAAGTTATAGCTCGTTTTGTAGCTAAGACTATGGTAATTAATTCGTTCTCTGACTATTTTCCTGTAGCTCTTATCAATTTTCAACCAATTTAGTTTAAATACATTTTTTTTTTGTATTTTAAATGAATATCGGTTTTGGACCGGCTATTGCGGGTAAACTGCTAGTTCTACGAAAAAATTGACTTAACATTTTTTGTAGAGAATTTAGCAAGGATTATTTTTGTCTTTGACTACTTTCTTCTATCTCTTACCATATTCCTATAAAATGCGAAAAACCGCGAAGAGGGACCTTTTCGGGGGGGGCAGGGGGGGTTGCGGCAGGATTTTGATAGGCAACCCTAGTGCGATGTAATACCCTATTGGTAAGCTATCATTTATACCACATTTCGATCAAAAAACAGATAAGTCATAAATTAAGCAGCGGGCTCTTGGACTATATGTCCCAAATCTCGAGTTCGTACAATGTCTGGTTTCCGAGATATTCGTATACCCTAAAAAACTTTCAATCCTATTTTTCAACCCTTAGGGGCGGAATTTCCAAAAATCCCTTCTTAGCGGAAAGTTTTGTCTTCAAAATTTCACTCCTCTAGGATCAGCCATTTGGGCTCTGCGTTGATGAGTGAGTATGTCAGTCAGTCAGGATACTTTGGCCTATTATTAGAGACTAACACCATCAACGAATGATGAAGGTTTTCACGGTGTGCGATTGACATTGTTTCTTCGATCAAGTTTATCTACACACAGTTCACCCGACAATCAAGAAACAATACCATCAACGAAATTTTAAAGCGATGAAACATATCTGCTAATTATTTGATTATCTGCATTATTATCCAAGTCAACTACACATTGTTCTTACGTATGTGTGCACTTATAATGTAGGTATTGTTATACACAAATACATGAATGAATGAATACACCACCACACCTGACATTACACCATACACCATACCTCGTGTTGTGAAGATCGCATTAGTTATGGTATGTTTGAATAATTATTCCCAAGTCTCACTAGATTTATTAGCAACACCTCTTCTCCTCCTAGATTATGTACACTAGATTACTGTACTTCTCAAACTGTAATACTAATAAATATTCTACTTACTATTATCACACAACTTAGAGCCTATGCTAAGAAAGTTTCTAAAAGTTCTGCAAATTATAGTTAAAACGTTACACCTACATAATTATGGGAATATTTATACACATGTTTAGGTACCTTTTTTAAAAAGGATCTGGGCTTGTGCTTACACACAAACCCAAAAGTATTTCGTTATACTGCAAGGAACAGGGGCCTCTGGCGAAGGTATACAGATGCCTTGGCCCCCGGATCCAGCTAATTAATGATGATTTTTCTTTAAATTTACAAATCATTCTTGTAAAGCGTCGGGTTTACTATATTTCGTACTTGAGGTCGGTCGTAAGCCCGACGATGTTCATTTTCAATTCTACACTGTTGTACGAATGCTGCATAATTAGAACATTGAGAGAGGCACAATATTCACATCATGCAGCATTTGCAGTGAACTCCCCTGGAGAATCGCAAGATAGGCGTTCCGATGCTTTGGAATCGGCACTGACTGGCTTTCACTGGGGGGGAAGGGGTGACGGCGAAATAACACCTAGCCGACCCAACTGTCATCCTCACCTGCTCGTGGTCCCCCCTGCTAGACAACTAACGAGGCTCTGGCGACCGAATATCGGCGGTATAACCGTAGCACCAGCACAGGCCTAAATCCCTGTAGCGCATAAGGAAGGAGATCCGGGAAGAACCCCCATACTAACTCGACCAACAGCGTTGTATGGAGCTGCATACTACTGTAGCGTGCCGTGCCGGGCAGCAGCAGCACACAAGCACAACAGGCTAAAATACATTACGAGCCACTGCGGTGTGGAAAGACTAGGGAGACTACTGCACTATCTTATCCCAAGAGAACTCTCATGAACGGACAAACAAGGAATAGTGTGATGTCATGTGATCCGACTGACGCTCGGCGCTGTTCTGGGTCCGGGCCAAGCAGTGTGAAATTGGCTACCGGCCAGGTGAGGGTGAGAAACCAGGCCCCGCATGGAAATTTTGTTACTGGAACACAGACATTATCACCAACACAAAGTACCTCCATGAGAAAGAAGATGAAAGTAGGAACGTGGAATACTAGAGGGTTGCTACAGACTGGAAAACTCCAAATAGTCGAGAAAGAAATGAGAGCACATGACCTGAAGATACTTGGTCTATCAGAAACTCACTGGAAGGGGTCAGGACACTTTGAGACCTCAGATGGGAACACCGTCTTCTTCTCGGGGCCAGAAAACGAGAGTGCCCAGGGTGTTGCCATAATAACGCCTCCGGACATCCGAAATACTATTATAGGATATAATCCAATCGACGCGCGTCTCATACACCTCCAAATTAATACGACACCGTGCAAACTGAACATCATCCAGGCTTACGCACCAACAACAGCAGCCGACGAAGATACAATTGAACAATTCTATGGCCGACTCGAAGAAACTCTGCAAAACATTCCTAACAGAGAACTTGTGATAATCCTGGGAGATTTCAATGCCAAAGTGGGAGAGACTGTACATGATGAACACTTACGCGACATTGTCGGGAAATACGGTATAGGAACCAGAAATGAGAGAGGAGAAAAACTCATACATTTCTGTCAAGAACAGCAGCTTTCCATTGCAAACACAATGTTTCAACACCACATAAGACGACTGTACACGTGGAAATCCCCAGGTGACAGATTTCGAAATCAGATAGATTACATACTGATTAAAAACAGGTGGAAGACATCTATTACCAACAGTAAGACACTTCCAGGAGCAGACTGCGGCAGCGACCATCAGCTGCTAGTCGCCTATACGAAACTACGTCTCAAGAACATACGGATGCCGAAGAAAACTCCACCAAGATTAAAAGGGGATGCATTGACCGAATTTGGAAATAAAGTTAAACAGGAAATTGCTACCACCGACGTAAATAATGACGATGTGCAATCAGCATGGACAAAGATCAAAACAACTATTCAAAATGTACAAGCGTCATGTAGGAACAACAACAGAACGGAGAGAAGGAAACCCTGGATCAAAGACAGCACTTGGACACTGATTGAAGAAAGAAAGAGCTTAAAAGCAAAAGGTCTAGATAACATCACAGACAAGCAGGCATATAGAGAAATGTCAAAAAATATACAGCGACAATGCAGGAGAGACAAGGCTGCCCGTGTGGAAAGTATATGTGCTGAAATAGAAGAACACGGCGCAAGGCACCAAACAAAAGATCTCTTTGCGAAAGTAAAACATTTGACACAAAAATTTAAGCCAAAATCCTGGCTCATAGAAGGACAGGACGGTGAAAAAATACAAGATCTGGATAAGATACTCGAGAGATGGAAGAACTACTGCGCTGATCTCTACTCCGAAGAAGATAGTAATACAGAAGCTGTTGTAAGCATGGATGATGATTTCGAAGAAGAACCAAACATACTCAAGAGCGAAGTGGAAGCTGCACTAAAGGCCCTAAAACATGACAAATCCCCCGGTATTGACAATGTCACAGTAGAGCTGATAAAGCAAATGGGTGAAAAGGGCATTGAGCTGCTAACCACGCTCTGCAACAAGATATGGGAAAGCAAGGTGTGGCCAGAGGACTGGAGAAAGTCCATTTTTGTTCCTATACATAAAAAAGGATCTACAAAAAAATGCGCAAACTACAGGACCATCTCTCTCATTTCACACACGAGCAAGGTCTTATTGCACATCATCAAAAACCGTCTTCAACATTACCTAGGAAGGCAAATTCCACAAGAACAAGCCGGTTTCGTCAAGGGAAGGGGCACTAGAGAGCAAATACTGAACGTAAGACTGCTCATAGAAAAATGCCGTGAGTTCCAAGTGCCTATGATCATATGCTTCCTTGACTACTCCAAGGCATTCGACTGCGTGAGATGGAACCATTTGTGGAGTGTGTTGAGAGAGATGGGAGTTCCCCAACATCTTATCATCCTAATAAAAAAGTTGTACGAGTCAAACAAAGCAGTCGTGAGATTGGACGACCTCATATCGGAAGAGTTTGAGGTTCAGAGGGGAGTGAGGCAGGGCTGTATACTGTCGCCAGATCTTTTTAACATCTACGGTGAATATATAATGAGGAGAGCTCTTGATGGTTGGGAGGGAGGTATATCCATAGCTGGAAGGAAGATTTCCAATCTAAGATATGCTGATGATACTAATCTCATTGCAGCTAGTGAAGAGGAGATGTTCGAACTTCTGAACAGAGTGGAGAGGGAGAGTAGAGAGCTTGGACTGGAAATCAACCGCAGCAAGACAAAGATAATGATTGTGGACCGCACCAACCAACTACAACTAAATAATAGGCTAACTGGAATGGACATAGTGGAGAACTTCGTATACCTTGGTTCCACTATCACAAATGATGGAACATCCACGTTAGAAATAAAGCGTAGAGTGGGAATGGCAAAGAGCGCAATGACGAGCCTGACTAATATATGGAAAGATCGCGGTATATCCTCTAAGGTAAAGATGAGGCTTGTCAGGACACTAATTTTCTCCATATTTCTCTACGCTGTCGAGACATGGACTATAAAAGCGGTAGATAGGAGAAAAATCGACGCATTCGAGATGTGGTGCTGGAGAAGAATGCTTCGTGTGTCCTGGACTGAACATAGAACCAACGAGTCCATATTACGGGAGCTCCACGTAGATACTCGGCTCTCCACAATATGCCAACAACGTATGCTTCGTCTTTTCGGACATCTATCAAGACGCGAAGAGACCAACCTAGAAAGAACGGTAATGCTAGGCAGTGTACAAGGCAGGAGACCGAGAGGCAGATCGCCGATGCGTTGGAGCGACCAAGTGAGGGCAGCCACAAACACCACTCTACACGAGGCCGCACATCTGGCCATGGATAGAGACTCGTGGAGGAGGATCGTCAACTGCGGGAATGAGAGTCGCGACCCTCAGTCATGAGGATATACGACACCAGCATATTACTCGGCTCATCTGTTGAAGGAAACTGTAATATATGATATTGAGACTTCATTTTGTCTGTACCTATATAACATATCAGGTACCTTGGCTACTTACTAGCAGTGTGCATGTTTTATGACGATAATTCACAAAGTTCAATCAATGGGGGGTCTTTACTCATTCACTCGTACAGTGAATACCTGGGTGATTATTTTACTTACCATAATGTTGTGTCAACCAAATATACTTATCAAATTACAGAAATAACTCCTAAATTATTGACCCCCTGTCTTTGTATGACCTCTTAACACGTTTTAAAATACATTTTTATAAATCATTATGTGAATAGGAAATCAAGCGATCACTACTAAGGTTCATCTTTAACACGTACATAAATTTAATTAAATGATAAACACACCTAAGAAATTTGTAAAAATTTATGATAAGATTTCTACCATTTAGAAGCTTTGTGTTGTATTATTAATGGGGACAAGGTAGGAGCCTCCAAGTTGGCGTCCCTGGATAAGCGAGCACAAGATAAGAAATTTTAAGCGATTACAAAGATCATTGAGAAAGAAAACAAAAGAATATACCAGAAATGAAAAAGCTCTCGCGAACAGATCCTACCAAACACGGTCAACAGCGGCACTTCTCAGAGCCGCAAATGACGATGGTGTCAATCAATATTGAAGGATTGACACCAGAAAAAGAATCAATTTTATCAGATCTATGCATGACAACAGCTTGCGATATACTTTGCGTCCAAGAGACACATAGAGGAACTGAACATAAACGACCTGACATTAAAGGTATGCGATTAGCGGTCGAAAGACCCCACAACAAATATGGTAGCGCTATCTTTGTGCGCCCGGATGCTAAGATTATCTCAAGCGGCAAGACAGAACAACTAGATATAGAAATTTTAACAATTGACAACGGTGTATGCACGGTGACTTCAATATATAAGCCACCAAACATAGACTTTGACTTTAATGAAACACCTAATTTTGGAAACCACCCTACAAGGCTAGTTATGGGAGACTTCAACAGCCATAGCATAAACTGGGGATACCAGGATACGAACAGAGATGGAGAGGCGGTGGAACAATGGGCAGAAAGTAACCAGATGGCACTGATACATGACCCCAAGCTACCTTACTCTTTCAACAGTGGAAGGTGGCGGAGGGGATACAACCCGGATAATTTGTTTGTCAGCAATAGCATAGCAAACCAATGCAAGAAGTGTGTACTGGCACCAATACCAAAGACCCAACACCGACCCCTCTCATGTCAAATATATGCCGCAATTAGACCGAGAACCGTCCCTTTTAGACGGAGATTTAATTTCAAAAAGGCTAAATGGCGAGAGTTCACGTCCGCTATGGAAGACAAAATCAAACACATAGACCCACACCCTAAAAACTATAAACAGTTTGTGAATACCGTGAAGGAAGTGTCCAGAAGATATATACCCAGAGGATGCAGAACAAACTATATAGCGGGACTGCCTAAGGATATGACCAGAGACCTGGAAGTGTATGCGGAGAAGTTCGAGCTGGATCCTTTCAGTGAGGATACAATCGGCACTGGAGAAAGAATAATGAACGCAATATCTGAGGAAAGAAGGAGGGAATGGGTCGACACCATAAATGGCCTGGACATGTCTAAGAATAGCAATAAAGCCTGGAAACTTCTGAAGAAACTTAACAATGAAGATCACCAACCGAAGCAACATATAAACATAACCGCTAATCAGATTGCGCATCAGCTCCTGATGAATGGAAAGATGGGGAAAAATGGTAGAAAAACAAACACCAGACTTGCAAGAGTTCCCCAGGAGGAAAATGACTATTTTGCACCCCCATTTAGCATCCTGGAGGTTCGAGATGCAATACAAAACATGAAGGGTAAGAAGGCTGCGGGCATTGATGGTATAATGACTGAACAAATTAAGCACCTTGGCCCGAGGACTATTGAATGGCTTACAAGACTCTTCAATGAGTGTGCAAATACCGGTCGAGTACCAAGCATGTGGCTGCAGGCTCAAGTGATAGCTCTACTGAAACCCGGCAAGGAACCAAATGATCCAAAAAATTTCCGCCCCGTATCACTTCTATGTCACCTATATAAAGTCTATGAGCGAGTAATACTTAACAGAATCAAGCCAATCATAGAAAACAAACTCATTGATGAACAGGCAGGCTTCCGATCTGGTAAGTCCTGCACTGGCCAAATACTGAACCTCACGCAACATATAGAGGATGGGTTTGAGAAGGGGATGATAACTGGAGCCGTTT
Source organism: Ceraclea dissimilis (assembly GCA_963576895.1). Taxonomy (NCBI): domain Eukaryota; kingdom Metazoa; phylum Arthropoda; class Insecta; order Trichoptera; family Leptoceridae; genus Ceraclea; species Ceraclea dissimilis. Next base: position 3,825,018 of record OY756370.1, on the reverse strand, counting down.
TCATCGACTTGAGCGCTGCATACGATACGGTAAATCATAGGATGCTCCTGGCAAAGACCTACAACCTGACAAAAGACTTCAAACTAACCAAAATCTGTGAATCAGTCCTGAAGAACCGCAGATTCTACGTGTCTCTGCAGGGAAACAATAGCCGATGGAGAGTACAGAGGAATGGACTCCCACAGGGAAGCGTACTGGCACCCATCCTCTTTAATATATACACGAACGACCAACCCATAGGACCAAATACTCAGCATTACATCTACGCTGACGACCAGGCAATAACCGCACAGGGCGATACTTTTGAGGATGTGGAGGAGAGGCTATCGGGAATGCTGGAGAGAATGACGGACTATTATGGGGACAACCACCTAAAGCCCAACCAAGCAAAAACCCAAGTGTGCTCCTTCCACCTAAAGAACAACAGAGCAAAAAAGAAACTAAGAATATCGTGGCAGGGTGTTGAACTGGAGAATTGCGAGAACCCTAAGTACTTGGGAGTCAAGCTGGATCGCACGCTGTCATTTAGAAACCATTGTGTGGATACACAGAGGAAGGTGGCTGCCAGGAATAACATAGTGCGGAACCTGATTGGATCTAAATGGGGAGCAAGCCCTAATGTTCTCCGAGCGTCAGTGCTCGCCCTATCATACTCTGCAGGAGAGTACGCTTGCCCCGTCTGGTGGAATTCTGCACACGCACAGAAGGTGGATGCCTCCTTACACGAGGCAAATAGACTGGTCACGGGATGTCTCAAACCAACACCAACTGATAGGCTGTATGCTCTCAGTGGAATCGCCCCGCCGAACATCAGGCGAGAGGTGGCAGCACAGGTGGAGAGGAGCAAACAAGCCACGGATCAAAGACATATGCTGTATGGACACCTACCACCACCTGGCCGCCTTAAGTCCAGGAGAAGCTTCCTAAATGCGACCGCACCCCTAGTAGACACACCAGAGAACGCAAGAGCCCACCTGTGGAGGGACACGACAAGGGGTGCACCGGGGACCATATTTGGCGTGCCAGTGGAAGTCCTGCCCCCAGGGCATGACCTACCATGGCCAATGTGGAAAACCCTCAATAGGATCAGGGCGGGGGTCGGTCGCACAAGGAAGAATCTCCAGAGATGGGGAATGGCAGAGGACGCGGCGTGCGACTGCGGACAAATACAGGACACCGACCATCTTCTAGCATGCCCAATGGCTCCTGGACGGTGTGCTTGGGAGAAGTTCGCAGATCGCACCCACCTTGACGATGACGTCAGGGAGATTGTGGCTTTCTGGGAGCGGATGGGACTTTAGTCTCTATATGTTGACCGACACGAAAAGAAGAAGAAGTATTATTAATTTGATGTATTGTGTGTCTATTTGAAATTTTACATATCTTTCTTTTAGTTCATTGTAAAAGCCTGCTTCTGAACATAAATATTTTTTTTTCATTTGATCTCTCTCTGCAAATGATAAATAAATAAATCTTTATTAAACAAAAAAATCATGCAGAGTTAGTTGCAAAGCAAGGCAATTCTAGTGTTCTAAAAAGCGAACTTATTGCAAAAGCAATATCTTACAATTAATTTCATTTTATTTATTATATTTCAAGGCCTTAATACATACACTGAACAGATATTACAGCATGAAAAATGGAAAAATAAAATGCATACATGAAAAAAGAAGTATGGTAAACAGTGGCGTAACTAGGCGGGGGCGGGGGGGGGCGGTCCGCCCCGGGCGGCGCATTTCAGGGGGCGGCAAATTGGCACAACATATAAAAAACACACAAATTAAACAAAATCACTGAATTTTCTAAAATTTTTATAAAAACCTATTAAATTACAATAATTTTCATAAAAAATTTTGCCTGCGGCACTAATTAATCCGGGTGGCGTCTTAGGTACATATTATTTATAGGTGCTCAATTAAGTTAGATTTTCGATATCTTATGCCTAAAATTTCGTTACTTCTTGCATGGTCGCTTCCCCTATACCAATACCTGTAACCATATGTGTTACCTCTACTACAAAAAGATAACCAGGTTCATAATTTCACCCATTTTTCACAAAAAATTTCGCCTGCGGCGCTCTTTTTTTGATGTTTTTCTATCTTTTTTGTGATACATTTTTATTTAAAGAAAGTAAACAAAACTACAACATGACCTTGATTTTCATTTAGTTTTATGAAAAAAAATTCGCCTGCGGCGCTATTTACGTGCTTTATGATGTCATATTTATATTAAAATTCTAGTTGCTCTCACCTAGCTTCAAAACTGCAGACACCAATGGGTAGGTATGTACTTGTATAGGTTCTTTAGGGGTCGGGTGGGGCGGTATTTTTAGAGTCCGCCCCGGGCGGCACTAATGCTAGTTACGCCACTGATGGTAAAAAACAAACATTCAACAGCACTCGTTTATACATATCACACACATACAGAGATAATAGCAAAATAAAGATACATATATGAAAGCATAAGCATAGTAGTAGTAATAATATATAGATCTTCTAGTTAGTTCAACAAAAAACCCTTGCAAACATCTAAATCTGTTGACAAATAACTTGAATATAATAACAATAATACAATAATTATAATACGGTGAAAATCTACCTGCGTTTTATAACAATAATAGGTATCAGAATAAAAATATCATGATTCATAAGGCGTGCATACAAAACAAATTTAATTCAATTCAAACGTTGACATGTCCCCATTTTATTGTCAACACCCACGATGCTTTGGATAAAATGTAAAATGGGTAAGTAGTGCATACCTCTAATATTATTTGTCACCAGTATTGAAATCGTGAAATAATAGAGTGTTGAACTTATAGAAGTGACAAGCGACGGCGACGTGTAAATTGTGTATCATAAAATATTCAATGAAACTAAAAAAATCTTTTTGTATATAAAATAAAAATTCCATGAAATGGAAACAGAAAACCACAAATAACATTTCACTTCTGAATGTCTCTATGTAAGTAATATAACTTTATATTAGGTATCTATTTTTCAAAAGTAAGCGCAGTTGGTTGGAACGTGGGTCTCCCGAGCGGGAGGTGACGGGTTCGAATCCCGGAGCTGACGATGTATTCCCTATTCACGATACAAGCTTTTAACCTAAATGATAGAGAGTGAAATTCTCTCAAACCAGTAATTTCTATTGCTGACTAGGGATGTTTTGTTTTGTAATTGTGTTTATTGTATTATTTTGTGTTATGTTATATTGTTTTAGATACATAACCTGGTATACAGGAAAGTACCTCTTTGGGTTTGTTGTACAAATCCAGATCATTTTATAAAAAAATGTGGAATTTATAAAATGCTTATAAAAATACAAATCTATTGAGTGGTAATTCCGCGACATTTTCGTATCGTATTTTAAACGGAATAAAAATGTCTGTTGTGCGGATTAAGCGATTCGAAAACCATAAAAAAATTGAAAGCGATAAAATGATTTGTAAATCGATGATAAATATGTTGTAGGAGTAAGTAATAATAAAAACACAATAATTTATTCCAAATTATGCTGACGAGGTTATTTTACTTTAAGATATTATTAACAACGTGAATTGATTCAATATGACAGATGATATTTAGTATAATAGAAAAAATATTAATATAATAAATGAATAATCTGATATGAATGAATAAACTAAGATGGTTTGGTCATGTTGAGATAATGAAGGACGACAGGATGACAAAAAAGATATACCTGAGTGAAAGAAGAGGTGTGAGGAACCGCGACCGCCCGAGACTGGCCTGGTCCGATCATGTCGACCAGATCCTCAAGGATGGGCGCGTTTTGGGTAAAAGGGATCGGAGAGCGTGTATGACAAATTGTATGAATATGACGGAAGCTAGGAGTGTATGTAAGGATAGGGCTGTCTAGCGCTCTGTCCTCTCTGCCTACCCTGCAAGGGACGTGGCGTGAGAGTATAGATAGAAAAAATATTGTAGGCATACTCGTATTTAACAAATTATATGTGAGATGTCTTAAAAAGTAGTATTAGAGGAATCTCGAACCGCCTGATTCTTTAACATTCAGAGGAGTTTTAATTTTTTTAAATAAATCCTTTTTCAGGTTCTTAAACCTATTATTTTTTAAGACTTAAATGTGTGAAAATGCGTCTACAACTTTGTCTACAACACGATATCTACACTTCACTATTTTATAACATACCATTGGTTTCTGCATTATCCTATACCTTCGGACGTAATCTATGTCTTGCAAAGACGTAGAAAGGTACTTTCTAAGCATTTTTCTAAAATTCTTTGAATAGCCAACCTCGTAGATAGTATTTCCTATGTTCTAAGAAGAAACGCTACTTAAACGGTTAGAAAATCCTTATATTTCATATTTTCCTTTGAAAATGTTGCAAATAGTTTTATAATTGTGCAATTTCATTATATCACGCCAATGCCTGTAATATTTTTTCATTGTAACGTTGGTATTACTGTAAGGAAATATAAAAATAATTATTGTAATTGCTTCTAGGGAAACAAGGGTAATTTGCTTCGCCGTTACGAACGTGCAAATTACTCAAATCCGAGAATGGTTTAAATTAATGTTTTACATTAAGCGCATTTTCCACTAGTCTTCCGTGTGGATTTTAAAGCCAAGTACATAACATGCCTTTCTAACGTTCTTCGAACCTCGATAAAAAATGGTCGGAAAAAAATATATTTTTAACTAGTTGTATAATCTTATCTTACACTACGTAACAAGTTAATAATTTTCCGGTACTTATTCCTTTCTTACTTTTTCTTTTTTTTTTAACTTCACAGTAAGGAGATTACACTGCCAATACTAAAATTCTAATCAGAGGTGTCATTTTCATCTATGGAGCCAATCTAGTTACATAGATTTTATTTAGTTATTGAAAGAATGTGTAGGTATACCTACTAATGGCTTGCGAATTTTTTTTCAAAGAACGAAGTTATTACCGCGAAAGTTCGTGTAATATCATGTCCTAACATAATATACGTTCAACTCGATAAATCATTATGAAATAACTTTTGCCTTTATGTTTGCATATTAACCTTAAGACTAAATAAATAAATAATCATTATGCATGGTAATGGATGAATTATAATAATCCACGTAACCTTACTTACTGAAAAACATACGCACTTTTATTATTATAACATATAACAATGTTTCATAATATATAAATATTCTTTAAGTATATCTTTCTTACTAATCCATTATCTTAAGTGTTAAGTTTAAGTCCTTTTATCCTGTGGTGAGAATAAATCTATTGTGAATTAACTAACACACATGACCTAAAATATTTAGTCTTCTTCGCAATAAAACTTAGGAGCAAAGTTTTAGTAGGTGGTAGTCTTAATATTAATATGTTCGTTCATAATACATTAATGCTTTTCTAAGTTTAGGAGAATAATAGCTGTAATAGTTATGGCCTGTCGTAAAGGAGTTTTCTAGGAAGAATAGGATCCCTGTCCGCTAAACTCTCCAGATTAATTCCCAGTAAGGGAGCAAAAGTTCCCTGAGTCAAGTTTTACTACTTACAACTGCAGTTTGAATTATTGCAGTGGTCTCTGATGCCAAGAGAACGGACTTGTCCTTTTATTCAACTATTAACGTAGAAGAATACTATCTCGAGTCTATTGGGATACTTGTGAAACTATTTCTAACTTCCTACACCAGTTAAGCAAACATTCTAGAAACTAAATGTTTGATTTGGTTTTCTTTAGTAAAATAAACTTAGATACTTTTTAATTCAGTGGTCTGGTCATTTACCTGCATTCGAAATATCTGCATTATTTAGTCATTCGAAACTTTAAAAATGTCTCTATTTAATTTGTGATGCTGTAAAAAATTGCGTTAAGAAATTTAGACGTTTTATGATGAGAAGAAAGAGCGTTGTGCCCAGAATTTTCGAGTTTACCCATCACTGGAATGTGCTGTGAAGGTTTTGTTGTTGTAGTGTATTAGAAATAGTGAATTGAACATTCTAGGCAATATAATATCATTTGAAGGCTTGCTTTGCCAGTATTGTAGAAGGGGAATATAATTTTCTATATTCGTATTCTCTACGAATGCTTTCAAGTATATTTCAAGCCACGACACACCTGTTATTTGATTCTGAAATAGCACCTACTATAATAACGTAGATCTGGATCTAATGCATCGAATGTGCTTTCCTTGTAGATGAAAACAACAAGCACAATTCCAATCTCATATCACAAAGCCAATTCCCGGATTGATTTATAGAGACAACACACAATGTGATTTATTTTCAGGAAAATGCATGAGCTATATATTGGAGCTTTGAAAGCTGAGCAAGTTCTAACACTCCTAACCTAATGTTTCTAAACGCGTGGTCCATGACTTTTATACGCTTTTCTCCCGAGCTTTAATGGACTGCAATTACACCAATTTATGTATATTTAAGATATAACCAAAACAATTATTTAATTTAGTACCTAAGTCATTTTTTCAGTTACTTACGAGTCGGTATACCTAATTAAGTTATTGTTTTCTCCTGCAGAACAAATCTTGCGCCTTTTTAGTTATATGTGAACGAAATGGGTAAGCAATTAGTTAGCATTCTTACTATTTTTACTATACAGGATGTTTGATATATGCATCCTTCTATCAAACACTCTGTATAGTTTTCATTTTATACCATAATTTTTAACTCTCGTCCAAAACACTTGAATAGAATGATGCTAGGTATGTTAAATTTTCTTCTCTATTTCCACGTGAATAAAATTAGTTATAACCAATTCTTTCATGGAAGCATTAGATATGAGAAGTTTTAAAACGGCACACAGACTTATATACCCATTTTTGTGTTACTAATTGTTACGTTTTGTGGAAAACGCTGAATATTTATTAGGAATTGTATTATAATATCTACCATATTGAAATTAATAATTTTGGGATATGTCTTCAACAGCTGATTTTATTTTATTTTTATTTTATTTTATTTTTATTTTATTTTATTACAAACAAAAGCACAAAACAGACAACAACTTTAGATATAAGTAATAACATGTAGATAAAGACAATTAGTCCATTCATAATTCAGCTGTCACCCACAAGCATGCACTGAAAGAAATCATATTTTTGATTCTTGTTAATGTATCAGTTGTTTGGTAGAAAATCCTAGAATAACGTCGAATTAGTGGTCTTCCCCGCAACATTTTACTGCAGTTTTGCTAATATATGAGTAAACTGTAGATTTGAAATTACGTAAAATCATAATGTATGGAGAATTACTTTAAAAACAACAGTTTTATATCATGTCGATGTCTATTTATTAGGGTTTCCTGTTAAAACTACGTTAATAACTATTATTTCAAAAAAGCAGAATTCATACTAACAAATTATAAAATCTCTACGTACATATTAACACGATAAATTGTATTCCTAACAGTATTTTCCCGTAATATACGACATTACACGATTTCTGTTTAATTTATAATGACTCGTCACTTCAATTTAACAGTAGTATTCCCCAAAAAGATAATATAAAGGTCCGAACGTTTATAAATGCAAGAATATCATACAAAAATAACATTAATAGCTAATGCTAATCCAAAGCTAATTTGCTGCTAACTTAACATAATGAGTTTAAACGAAAATGCGGGCTTAATGATAAGTTATCAGGATTCATTACAAAATATCATAACGCGGGACGCATAAATAACATTATTCTCGTGGAAAACGCAGGAATTCTTGCTACTCTCAACGAACATTTCTCGGTTCTATGCGCATGCGTCTACTGACAGACGCGTATACGCAGAGAGTGCATTATGGCGCGATCTATCTATTGTCTAACACACTTTTTACAATACTCTCGCTGTGGTGAATTTATTTAAAGCGTTGTTTGGAATTAATTAATTTGTAATAACTATCGTGTGTACCTATTCCTTCCTATACACTTACTTACTGTGCAAATTAAAATAAAGTTGGCTATAAAAATGGACGCGACTACTGCGAATCTTTTGACGAAGTGGGGAATGTTTTTTTGATATAATGGGAAAACGGCATGTTGTAATTAAATAATGTGATTTTTGCGAGGTTTTATCATATACCTACTGTGAAAAATAATGTACCTATTCCAGCATGAATATTGTACCTAATTGCTTATTTATAAAGTAATAATAAATTATAAACTATGTATATTTCATTCCATTAATAAATATACATTGTAAACCATGTTTCTTTCTGTTATTTACCTTGACCATATTCATTATTATACCTACCATTTGGGACTAGATGATATTATCTAACGGTTACATTTTCTTGTGTGATTAATTCATTAAGGCAAGTAAATATATGTATATCCATAAAGCACCTGGGTGTAAAAATAATTATAGTTAGAATATATCATCTTATCCTCAAATAATCTCATTACTATTATATTTCTCTTATGTATTTGTGTGTTAATAATTCTTTTTTGCTATAAAATATATTTATTTCCATAGAAATACTTGTAACGTGTGCTCTGATAATCCCATTTGCAATAGATACGTGCAATCTCAATAATAATATGCTTATTGTGTTATTTTTGTTAATTGCTGCACATCTTATATAATAATTAAAGAGAATAATACAACAAATAATACTTTTGATGTGACAGCGTTTGCAAGTGCTAGATTGTTGGCAATTATTAAAGGGAATATCAGAGATACCTACAAGTTTTTATATGGAATAATAAATTTTATTGTAAATACCTAATGTATAATATTAACATTAATAATACTAAGGAAATATTAGGCCAACAATGCCGAATTTCTGGGAAAGAACTTAGAGATGATAGTATAGTAATTGAGAAATATCACTATAAACCTGCAGATTTAAAAAGAAAGAATGTTGTTATGACAGTGCCGCAATTGAGAAATATCAGTCCTAACCTGCAAATTTAACAGGAAAGAATGTTGTTATGACAGCGTAGTAATTGAGAAATACAGTATAAGTCTAAAGATTAACAGGAAAGAATGTCGTTACGACAGTGTAGCAATAGAGAAATATCGGTATAATCCTGCATGTTAACGGGAATACTTTCCTGTTAAATCAGCGGTAAGCTTTCCTGCAGAATCAACGAGAAATTCTTACGGTCCCGAATATAGCAGGAATATCACTATAACAACAGGAATTCTGGTGAATCATTTCTTAGAGTGTGCGCCACAGCAAAATTAAAACATATAAGTTCATTCCGGTCGTCTCACACACCCATACTCAATCTCGCTCACACACTCACCCATCGCACACGCACACCTCTGATTTTACTATTTTATTAAACATAAAAAAGAGAAAACAAATAAGAACACACAAAAAAAAATATTTAAAAAAATAAGGAAGAGTTCGGGATAAGACGAAGAGGAGGGGGGGAAGGGGGAAGGGGGAGGGGGGGGGATGCTCTGCATATCAGGGAGGTAATATAGATGATGTCAGCCTAGCACGTACCTGTCGCTTGTATACCGGTAGAGTAAGTCTGAAGATGTCAATGTCTGTCAATGTATCGTCATAAAGACATGTAAGTCTATTAAGGGGTCTTCTTAGTCCTGCGTTGTTATTCGCGGCTGGAGAGTAAAACGTTTTGTGAAGTCTAGTTCTAGTCGTTCTAGTTGGAACCCGCAAACATATTCCATCCAGAAGTTCAGGTGCGTCGATGTCAGAGTTACAAAGTTTATATAGTAAGTTGGCGTCGAGTATGTTTCGTCTTACTTCGAGAGGAGGAAGCCTTGATCGCGGGACAGTTGTGATGTACCCTATCGCCACTTGGAAACCACCGAAACAGCGTTTTTCTACGCATATCTCGATTTTGTTTCGTATTTTTTTTAAATGCCTTAGTTTTACGACTCTCTGTAGACTTTCTATAGACGCAGAAACCCTTACGTTGCTGAAAACGTAAAAGTACCACTTACATTACATTATACATAGGAAAAATAATCTTTGATTATACAGATAGACCACTGGAGCGTATTTTTGTTGTAATTTTTATAATAAGCGAATCTCAAAAAGAGGCAAAAATATCTATTTGCGTGGTTATTCCTATTACAACAAACGGGGGTTATTTTATTTTTAAATTAAATTGCAGAGGAAGATACTAATCTAATTACAAAAAGGTTTTAACATTTCTCTGGAGAAACACTTTTTAGAAGAGTATCTAAATCCGTACAGTACCTCAACGGGATCCATAAGGCATTTCACATTAGTTTTAGTAACTAGGTTCGTCATACAAATGTTTACGTACAAAGAAAATGTATGTTTTTGTCGACGATTCCGAAAGCTCAAAAAACATAGTTTATTAATTAGGTATTTTCTAGTAGCTGAACAACAAAGAGCTTGACATTTTTATTGATATATATATACCCAGAATATGAGCTCTTACATTTCTCTGGTGTTAATCTGATCAATCTGCTCCCACATACAAATGTACGTAGGTACACTCTTTTTATTTGTTTTTCAGTCTTTGGTCCATCTTTATACAAATATTTCTAGGGTTAAAAGCGACCATCTATATAATAGTGGTGGGTCAAAATCTATCCAATATTCTAATGGGTCACGTAAAGCGTCATAAATCACAGAATTTTTGGGGGTTGGGAGTCCAAATACATTTTTCCTTCTCTATATTTCGTACTGACGGAATGCGCGATCTTTATGAAAAATATTCCCAAAACTATTTGTAGTTTTTTTTTTATTCGGATGACATTTTGTCGATAATGGAAACGGGTTGAAAGTTCGTTTTGATATATTCAAACTTTGCGATTTTAAAATACTTTATTTAGATCATTTTTACTTCAGCCATTTTCTGCTGCTAAAGAGAAATTATGCATATTTGTTGTAAGGTGCATTCAAGATTCGGAATCGGTACATTATTTATTTATTTATTTAGTTTAGGCATACATACATATAACAGAGACATACATGGATTTTAGACAAACTAACACAAACACAGAAGTAATCCATTCCACACTTACATGTACACACTAATAAACAACTGAAAAAACTTATTGTTGTATTTTTACGTATGTCTCTTTATCTATTACAATTTAGCCAATAGTCGTTTAATTTATGGATTAAATTACGTAGAGAGACAATTTAGGTTTTTTATTATTTGGCCTGTGATTTTTTCTGTGAAATAAACGTATTATATTTATATATTATTTTTATATTATTACCAGGCAGAAAAAATACTGCTTATTTTGAGACATTATTTTCGTAGATAAGTCTTCCAATAATTCATTTGAATATGTATGTCCTCTCATTATTTCTTATATTGATTTATCATGCAAGAGAACAATGGGACGATTACGTATCATTGATGACGTTGATTATATTGTAGACGTCTACCTGTAATGATTGTAAGTAATTCAGTGGGCGGATGGAGAAGAAAGCAGACAGTAGACATACTTAATGCTGCTAGTATCTCATAATAATACATCACCACATGTTTGTCATCGTACAGTGTTTTCAGCCCAAGGGATGTTACAATTTGCGATAGCTTGAAACTTTTGTATTCACTCGTAATAAATTAGTTGAAACGTATAGAAATTTTGAAACATTATTAGTTGCGTACTTGCGACTCAATATTTAACTTATGGAGCACTGAGACAAAATAATGAGTGACAGAATATGCGCGACTATTTTTTTTTCCGAGTATGTTCTCTGCTATGTCTCGAAGCTACGAACAAAATACATAGCTATTTTGATTTTCTGATATATCAGTCAAACTCTATATGTAAATAACATTAAAAAAAATACAGAATTCTCGAACCCAGATCCGTTGTTGTTTTTGGATCCATTATACCCAGTAGTTCTCCATCTGAGATTACTTACTTACTTTCCGTGTCCGGAACACCATCAAATTTGAAACCCCCAATATTCAGCCACCCGGATAGCCCTGGCGTTCGCCAGTAGCGCATCCTCGGGCGTGCATGTCGCACCTATTTGGGGACATGAAAACAGGTGACTGTGGTCCTGTTTGGCACCACACTCACAGGTGTCTTCCTCTCTGTAACCCCATTTTTTGAGGTTGCTGTAACAACGGGAGACACCTGTTCCATTGTATTGTGATAATCTAAATCAGACACATCTCTTTACTCTAGTGTTTTACATAATATTGTGATTTCATTTTCGATACAACCTTACAAAAACAGCTCCATAAACAATAATATTGTATCATTGCTTACAGTACGTAAAAATCTTTGTATATTTCATTCCACGTACTCGGCTGTGTGTACAAACATGCACTTAAATGGAAAAGCAATGAGACAGCATCATTGTTATAGTAGAGATTTATATCTTCGTAGGATATGTATTGAAAAATATTGTTTACTTACTGGTAACTTGTTATTATTACTGTATGACTGTTTTCTTACTTCTCGGATCCAGTTTACATTTATGATATACAATGCTAACTTTTTGTACCCGGCGAGGCGTGTAATCAAATTTTACAATAATAGACTAAACATTTTTAAACCTTTGTTCCTTCGTCCTTTGCTTTTCCTCTTCCGAAACTCCCAACTTAAGATCATAAGATTTCACCACTAAGAGTGGCTTTATGTAAGGTTATAGTTTCTATGAACTTGCAACGAAACAACCTGGTAGCGCGTTCGATCTGCGGCTGTGCTGGGAACAAATTCTCCATGGCATCTTTTTATTAAGGGCATTATTCAAAAAATAATTACGGTGTAGTCAAATTTCTATCATAAGCGTAAATGAATACCGAATCACTCTTATTTTTGTATCTTGGGCTGACGATCTGTTTCTTAAGGACTACGTTTCATTTTTATTTATTCAATTTTCGATACGTTTTAAGGGTGATTTCACAGAGAAACTTGTTGCGGTTTGAAGATGCAAATAATAATATTGATGCATCTACAACCGTCTGAGTTTGTCGAGATTGTTTGTTGTCACTTCGATTCTCACACACTTCTGGTAAAATATTTTCATCTACTATCGTCGAGTGTTTGGTTGAATAAGAACTTTTCAGAGTAGATATGTTTTGTCAATAGATTTGTTGTTAGATTTGTCGGAGAAATTTGATAGTTGCAACAATGTTGTATGTGGTATAAATTCTACTTTATTTATCATGCAGTTTGTTTTTGTAAACTCGTGTAAAATAATCGTCATTTTGTGGATGAGACACCAAATTTACTTTGGTTCATTTATTATTTTAATAGCCATTACAACACAACATAATATGAAGAAATGAAACATAATAATTATAAGAACGAACGTTCACTATGGCGAGCATATCACACTTTAGCAAACTCTTCCAGCTTTCGTCGATGAGTTCTGCATTAAATTATGGCTAATATCAGCTTCTTTTTTACTAAACAACATTTAACGATCAATCATCTTCTCAGATTTTATACGCAGAATAGATGATAATAATAAACCTTTTCACGTCACCTGAAAATACATTCACACTCTATTTTAATAACACCTTTTCACAGTTAATATTATTCAGACATGGAAATTTCTTTCAGGGAAAAGCTTACATCTTTCATGTCATCTTTCTTCGCTTTATTTACATGGTATAAAATAGTTTCTTTTGGCATATCGCTCTCTTATCTTTTATTCATTCAATTTCTCTTCTTTTTGTTATTGATTTTGTATAACTATCTGCTTCAAAATATTATGTCACTCGATATTATTTTCTCACGCATTCTCATTGAACGACGAAGAATATTTTTCTTCTTTTTTTTATTGTACGTACTCGATATACGTTGAAGGCTCTTGTTATTCCAGACAATTTTAATTTACAATTCCATAGAAATATTGAGTGACGTCATAGAAATACAACTGAAAATTTATAAGACTGGAATTGAAGGGAAATGAAACATGGATGTAAGAATAATGTAGCTACAATCTTACAATAGCTACTCTATGTTATGTTTGCAACACAATTTTTTGTGTAAGTCAACAAAATTAGGTATTTTATAAGCACTTATTTGTGCCTTCAACAATTGATTCACCGCGTTTCTTGCGAGTTTCTTTTATTTCGACGTCGATTTCTTATATAATAAAAACGTATTTCTCCAGATTTTAATTTGATTTCGTTTTAATAATCTGATTTCAATTTGAGCGTAATAATTTCTTGGTTTTCATTTCATTACCTGCGTAGAAAGCCAGATTACAAAAATAAACTCCAGTTAAATCTTTTTTAAAAGAGAAATCAGGTTCAAACATACGTCCCCTAGAGGGGAATATAGAATCCATTATGAAAAAGATTTTCATTTACATATTCCCCGATTTGAAAATTCTCCCATCATCCGACGTACAAGAACCTAACGCGAGCTTTTCATAGGTATTTAGAGATTGAAAGCTTTTGTAATTATGTAGGTGTGCAGTGGATTTCCTTTAAATGGAGTGTTGGAAAATGCGAGTATATTCTTTGTCATTATCACTTTCATGATTTCAGACTTTCAGTAACTTCAGTAGGTAATTCAATAATTCACCAAATATTTTTACTTTCGGTTTCGTGTACGTCTAAACTCATGTCAGTCGTAAACCAAATTGTTATCACTATTCGATGTTAGTTTGAGAAAGACAATTTTTTGGTCTTGAGTGAGACGCGTTTTAAGGAAATAACTGAGCTATGTTTAGTTTAAAATGTTCGCATTTTTCTAGGATCTCCAGGACTCCCACGGCTAGTTATCAAATATTTACTATTTTTATGACAGTGAAATTGCAGAGAGTGTAAAAGATAATAATACTGAACAGAACACTGACAAAATCTTGTAACATCTATGTGTTACTACGAGCGATGATAAATACCATAGATTCGATTAATACCTGATTATGTAAGTTCTGCCTCTTAAGAATCTGGCCATACGTTAAAAAATGTACCATTTTCACAATGTCAAAATGTTTCGGTTCTTATTTTATTTAAAGGTATTTGAGGAGAAACGTATTTTCATTGTCTATTCTATCCTTCGACAGTGCAATACAATTGAAGTTAAATCCGATAAAACCGCAGCCACCGTGGATTCCACTGCAGGTATTTGGAATCCTATTCTATTTATCTCCATTTCTATTTTATTTGCAAATTCACTTTTCTCCGCATTCATATTGCATGCTCTGCTCATGCAACGAAACCTAATGTTATCAATTTCGTAGCGGTTGATTTTATTTATTTACTTACTTTGTCACTAGGTTTCAAATTATTTAAACCTACTTCTTCTTATACTTCATTCTTTGGGACTGTATTCTGTCCTGTCAAAATCTCAATTTCCTTCCACGACGTTTTATCTGGATTCAGTTGACATCCACGTATTAAAACGGTCACCTCTCCATCATATGGACTGTCTTCCTACGCTCCTTATAGTTGCTATTGGTCTCCAGGTTAAGACTCTTTAGTCTTAAGTCATCTCGTTTCTCTTAATTTTTATTCTCTTCATTACCTGGACAGTGCACACTCCACATTAAATAATTTCATATTTTGTCGTGAAGCTCAACAGGGAGATCCAAATCTATCACGAGTACAAGATTAATCAGTAAACTGAGTCATTTGATATTAATGTCGAAGAAAAAACTTAATTACGTTAGTAATATTTGGTTACAGGAAACAACTCATACTTTATTCGGAGTGTGATTTTAGATTTGCCACGGTACAAGCAGTAAGCAATATAAATAGTGTGTGCTTTGTATTGAGTGATATATAATGTGTACTTTGTAATATCAAAGTCACCTAAGTCACCACCTCAGTTTTTTTTATCATATTCGTCCAGCTCCATCAAGGTGTACATACAAATAGTCTTAACGAAAACCCTCTAGCAATCAGATTTCATCGATGAGCAAATCTTACCATCATAATGGTATAAATATGATTGGGAGATGTAGATATTTATGTTTAGGTTAACCTTTTTCATCAGTGTGAGCTAAGGACAGGATATTATATGCATGATGAAGAGTTCTGTAAACCAACTCAATCATAATTTATTTATTTTTCATGTCAAACCAGAAATAATCGTAATCTCAGAGACAATACTGACTTTATTATTTCAAAACATCCTATAAATAACTTTAAATTTTACTAGACTTGACGTAGGTGATTTTAGTAATAATTTTTATTTCTAATTTACAAATATTGTAATTTGTAATAACATTTCTATTTCTGTTTATAAAATGATGATTACAATGTTGTAAGACTGCTACTATTATATGTTAGCGGTTTAATGCATTAGAAACCTTTCCCTAATGATTATATTTCCTTTTATTTTCAGGTAAGTGGACGTTTTTATATTAATGGATTTGAAGTTAATGGAGAACAATTCGAACACTTAAAGGTATTAGGGTAAGTTTCTTTAGTTTTATTTTTTAACCTTTTTAGTTTGAAAAAGTCATACTAGGTATTGTAAACATATTCAGACGTACGTGAAAAATTGTTTATTATTATTATATATATTATTCTGGGCCGGGAACTTATGACATCTTTATATTTTAAAGGCCAGAGGTCCCTCTTTCTCGCAGTCTCCAGGACCTCTGGCCAAACGCAATCTGTTCTCACACACTTTTTCCACTTGATTCTGCCAGCAATTTCTGGGGAGGCCCAGAGGTCTTCTGCCTGCTATCTAGGCTTAAAGAGCTTTTATAGAACGCCGCTCCTCTGGTATCTTGGGCCATCTCAGCGTTGCGTCTCTATGAAGAGGAGTGTGGGTTCTACCCCATTAATTCTACATAGTGCATTAATAAATAAGTATTCAGTTATTCGATGAAAATACTTAACATATGTTTGTACGTACTGTGTTACACTGTAAACATCGTCTGAAGGAATAGAGGAAAAATGTAAATGTAAAGTTTGAAAGTTGTATAGCCAAATCTACCAACGAATGTTGAATTGAATTTTCACGGCTAACCACAGAATGATATAGATTATGTACGATATTTCCTTTCGTTCTGTTAGAAGTTTCCACGAAAAAGGGAGTTTATTTGTTATACTTTGTCGTGTCGTAACTTTGTCAATATCTGACGGTGTTATAGCGACGTTGGTCGGGTGTATCGAGGACAAATATAATCATGTTTGTACAGCAACGTGTGTACACAGTGGAGACTTGCTTTCTAACAACAAAAACTCCTATCGATAGTAAATATTTCATATACACTAGCATTATGTCCCTACCATCTGATGATATAAAATGATTTGATCTATTTGTACAAACATATCGTGTCCTTCGCTTGGATTGTGTGGACATTTTTTTTAATCTACGGTTTCTTCTATCCAGGATTGTAAATATTGAAAACCTCTATTCTTTCCTATTTTATTCCCATTACCGTTCCTCCCACGAAAATACGACGACAGTATCAGGTTCACTTTGGATCAGCATTCACTTACAACAAAAATTACACTTTATTAGATATTTTCATTAAAAAGCTTAACGCAATTTAGGACCCGATCCGTGGTCCCATCATGAAGTTTTAGATCGCGTTCTCCAACTTATTCAAATTACAAACCATTTTGATCATTTTCACGTTCCACGGTAGTGTGGAAATTATCGTGTAGTAATTTTAGCTCCTAAACAATTCAGTGACCATTTGTTCATATAATTTTTGATCTCATAGTATTTTGATTCTGAACTGGGTCTTACAACTCTTAGATAAAGGATCTTAGGATAACGCAATTTTTAATATAAATAATAATCTCTTCGGTATTATATACGCAAACGCTAGGAGGACGTTCGTGTTAAATTTGACCGTTATTTGTTCCTTTCATCAAAATAACTTCGCAACATTTTTTAATTCCTTTATACCTACATAGTTTAATCCTTCATAATTTATCCACGCTAATCTTTTTATAATTCAATCCTTAAGATATTCACACACTGTCTGATGTTAACTTTGATTAATGAATGTCGCTAGTGAGTCAACTTCTATAGTATCCTGTCAGGCGGACATGGTTGCTGAGAAGCGGGGGCAACTACTACACTATGTACCTTACACAAATTACATTTTAATAGTTTCAAAGTCCATCTTTTTTATGACACTATCTTATATTAAATTTATAACATTACGTATTCTACACCTTCATTGTCTTTTTATAATTCTTGAGTTGGTCATGCCCTACACGATTTTATGCCAGTTGAAATGATTTCTAAAAGTTAATATTTGCTACGTGGGAAAATTCAAAGGCATGCCTATACTTAAATAACAACGACATACAACAAAGCCAATTTGTATAATAACTTTATTTATCATCAGTCATCTATTAAAAGCATATCAAAGTTATTTCTATTAACAGGTTGCAATTTATTGGTTTTAAATCAGTCTTACCACTACTCCCATAGATCTAACATCTTGATGCGAAAACCGTTTAAGTACTGAAAACTTTTGAAAGTTTATAGGTACTTAATGTACCTTGCTAATTCAACAAAAGTATTGATTAAGTATTGATGAGCGAGATGGGCACCCAGAATCCTGACATGGCGACCATGGGAGAACAGAAGACCTGTGGGATGACCCAAAAAAAGATGGGTAAATGATATGGTCCCAGTCGCAGGAAGAAACTGGTTGAGCAAAGCTCAAAGCAGAAAAATTTGGAAAACGTTAGAAGAGGCCTATATCCGGCTGAACAACAAGAAGAAGAAGATTGATTAAGTAATAATTCTATAATACCTACTGCATTTAAGGGTAGGCATTAAATGCATTAAAATCTAGGGAATGACCGTAAAAGTTTTTTGATAGAAGCGAAATTAACCCCAAAAAAAGAAAAAAAAATTATCAATCATGCGATTGCTCATGCGATTTTGAACTTTGATGCCTTGAGAAATGACCGTGACGTCATGGTTGGGTCGAGAGGCATAATCGAAAAATCAATTACATAAAAATATTTTGTTACACGATCCAATAAATTGCCTTTCGATCTGTCGTATCGTATCTTATATTGACTTCCTGCATTATTGTATGATAAATAAAACATTACTCACTGTGTATTCTCCGCAGCAGAACTCATAAAATATTGAGACGAAGCGAGACAATACATCATTCGTACCAACATGTCATTATTATACTCACGTGTATTGTGCGTCGTATCCTTTATATAGTATTTCTACAATACTACCAACTGAACGGCTTAGTGTCACAAACTGAATACCTAACTCTATGGAATAGTCGTACCAAAAAATACTTAGGTAAATTAAAATATTGTGAAGAACCTTATAATTATCAGAGAGTTTCCATTCTTGGACAAGGACGGAAAAGGAGGAAATAATAATTTGCAAAGAAGTGCGGGTAAAGAGGACGCTATATGCGCCTGTGCTACCCGAAGATGTGGAGGGCCTTAAGCCCGTGGGTGTCCTTCAATGTATATTAGAGGGTTTGAGAGTTGGGCAGATTGCTCGTGAAATTTTAATGATGCTTCAATTGGTTCTTGAAAGCGAGAATAGTTGAAATTAGTGTGTATGAAGTGAATGATCATGAAAGAATTTAAATCAATAGTGAAAATTATGTATACCATGTGTCTTCATTATTAAGACTATTACTTGTGTATTATAGAGGATAATTATTATAAATCCGAATTGCAGTAGAATTCAACAGGAATATCTACGTGAGACATGTTTATAGGTATACCCGAGTGGGTAGTGAGTAGTCACCAGGACGTACCTTGATCCTGTCCAATTGTACATTCATGAGTTATGGTTGTGCGGTCACAGTACCGAGGAAGACAAGTACCCAAAGGAGACATTTTCAATTTAAAGGTTCCTTTTCCGGAAAGGAAAGAGCCGACAAAAAGACGATTCATGTGAATCAAAAAGTACCACAGTACACAGCTGTAGTTACGTAATGGCCATACAGTTGGTATTATACTACTTATGTTTTTCAAAGTTCTTCGAAGGAACACAAAGAGGTTACCAAAACTCTGCATTTAGAGTCGTTTTATTGAGTGCGTTCTTCCTTTTCCCACATCACTTTTTTAAAAGTTCTGATTCCATTGTCTGCCTAATAAGATAGTTATGGTTGAGCAATGTTTTGTGGAAGCTTCAAATAGTTATTCCAGAAAAGCCATGTTTTTCAACCCACTTTCAATAAATTGTTTATTGTGCTTGAATTATATAAATTTCTTGTTTCGTGCTATGTCTCTGACGAAATGCTAAAAGAGCATTGCATTAGCACTGATATTGTGAATAATATCTGCTGTATATATTTCATTTAATTATTATATGTCTAATTATGTAAAACTGACGAGTCCAAGTGCCCGATATATGCAGAGTCTAAGGACGATAAACAACAATAAACACCCTACATCACTGTGAAATCTGCCTACGGTCGCTTGTAGACGAGTGCTTGGATTGGTGCAAAGGCGAAGATGTTTTTCGACGTCGCATAATCCCGTAAAAAAAGTAGAATCCACCAGCTTCTGAATATAAAAATCCAATTTCAGTTCCTGCTCCATTTAGAACAATTATTATTATTGAAAGCCGAGGAAATACACGCCGGAACTTGTATTTTTATTCTTTTTATATTCGGTTTTGGGATTTAGCGTGTGAGGATTTGAATTGTAGCCAAATCTGTCGCG
This sequence comes from Ceraclea dissimilis, assembly GCA_963576895.1. NCBI lineage: Eukaryota > Metazoa > Arthropoda > Insecta > Trichoptera > Leptoceridae > Ceraclea > Ceraclea dissimilis. The sequence continues at coordinate 3,804,533 of OY756370.1, read as the reverse complement.
TCCATTATGTTTACACCACTGATCATCTGGTGTTTGTTCGGTTTTATATTTTATTTATTTTATCGTATTTGAATTAAATGAAAATAATAAATTGCCTTCTAGGCGAATTTGGAATTGCATTTCTTTCAGTAACAATTTCGTATTTAAAACATTGTACAAAAACTTTTTAAAACGTATGCAGAGCAAAGTAAATAAGTAAATAGAACAATGCAAGCATAACGTTGACGTTAAAGAAGGCTGGAAATTGGAACTGGAAACTGGACTCTAGGAAATTGATCAACAGGTTCATCTCCTTGAGTTTGTCTCCACTGCTGAATAACGGGCTCTCCAAAACGTTTCCATTAATGACGGACGCTGTTAATTAAGAGGAACTTTATAATACTATGTGTGTTTGTTCAATACAAGTTTCTATTGTAATCTGTGAAAAAAGAATATTGTTAAGGGCATGGCACCAGGAATGACGTCACAGTCTTTTCCCACGACATTAAGGTTCAAAATCGCGTGACAATCGCATGATAAAATGGTAAAAAAAGCGTTTTTTTTTTCCATTTTTTGGGGTTAATTTTGCGTCTATCAAAAAACTTTTACGGTTATTCCCTAGATTTTAACGCATATTATCAGTACAAAAAAAAATAACTCCGCGACATTTTTTGGGGTTAATTTTGCGCCTATCAAAAAACTTTTACGGTTATTCCCTAGATTTTAACGCATATTATCAGTACAAAAAAAAATAACTCCGCGACTTTCGGGAAACGAGTTTCCGTCTTTCGGAAAAAAGGTCAGAGGTGTTTTTAAAATATTTTTTTGAGAAATCTATAAGTACAAGATATAAAAAATCTTTTACGGTTATTCCCTAGATAAAGATTCAATGCATCTACCCTATTTTGTTCCAAAGCATAATAAGTAACGGTTGTCGAGATAGGAGGTCTCCCGTTTTAACAATTTTTTTTAAATGTCGGTATGCACACTCTTAATACTACCTAGTTAAATAATTTGTTGTAACTAATGATTATAAATATATTCAGACGTTGACAAATTCATGTAACTTTTTTAAAGATACAAATAACACATAAACGTTTCCTGTACATTTTCTTGATTACTTTCTTTGCAATCGAAACAAGCAGTCGATTTTCTGCCAAAAATAGATTGTCAAATATGTCACGAAATAAAGAGTGGCGCTAATGATACATATCACACACACTTGCAGCTTTACTTGCTACCATGATCTTATTCTTAACTCCTTCGGGATCTGATCACGTAACGATACGCTGATATGGAATGAAATACTAGCAGAAATGTAATAAAATATGGTGTATCTCATTAACTATTTCAATCAGTGCTAAGATAATAAGGTTGGGAAAAAGGAACCATAGGCTGATTATGAAGTTTTAAACGAATCCGATTAAAGAAATAAGTTCATGTATAGGGTAAGATTAAGTTAAAGTGTGTACTATTTTTCTGGAACGGACGAAATGAGAAAAAATATAGAATCATAGGCTAACATCCACTCAATTTTACCTGTTGGTGCTCAGTTTGATTGAACGAACGAATTTGTGACAGTGTAACTGTTATGTAGCAGTTCATCTGCAGTTTTTAGTTCCAAATTTCTTCACCTACAATGTAAGGTTTGCAACATTATCACGAACACGAAAACAAATCACTCATACAAGGATTTTTACTTTTGCTTGATTGGTTGGCTCGGCTCCAATGCGATAATATTTTTCCTATACGACAAGAAATAATAATACGTGAAAACACAAGACTATGACAAATTGTAGGATTGGAAATAGTAGTACGTTTTAATATTATTGAGACTTTCTGAGTTCATTTTGTCAAAGAAACAACACATGTTAACACTATAACACTTCTTGTTGAAGTCAGACCTCTATCATTGACAATGAAAAATCTTTAAAAGTTCGTAAACATCAGTCAGTCTGTGACATATTGCACGTTCTATTGGGCGTAGGGCAATACTTTACTTTCTCAAATATTATACTTACTTATCCAGCCATCTCTGAATGCTGAACGTAGGCCTCCCCCGTACTCCTCCATATATCTCTATCTTGCGCCCTCTGCATCCAATCACAAGCAAATCGTTTTTATGTCGTCTGACCATAGCGTGAGGGGGCTCCATCTACTTCTTTTAGTTTCGCGAGGTCTCCATTTCACTACCCTCTTTGTCCATCTTTGGTCCTGTAGTCTCGCAACATATCCCGCAAAAGACCATTTGAGCTTAGCCGCTCAAATATTATTGAATTCGAATCGATTGGTATCGGTATTTTACATCAATACGATTACGGGAGAGGCTGATGATACAGGACAGTCTAGCGTTTAATTCTTTCTGCTTACCCCGCAAAGGACGCGGCATAAGGATCATCTATCTCTAATTAGTTCATAACCCAAGTAGGAGACCATTCTGCTTAGGAGACCACATGGAGACAACGGACATCAAGAGATTTTCACAGGTGGTAGCAAATAACATGCCAGAAGGTGGTAGCAAATAACATACCAGTATATAAGTGGAGTTCGTTGTCCCAGGAGACCTCTAAGACTTCCGGATCTACTACAAGAAAAAGAAGAATAACAATAGGTATTTATTAGTGTGGCGGAATAAATAAAAAATGACATAATATGTGAGTACATATATACATACTTACGAGTACGTACGAGATATGAAGACATATTGAACTTATCTATGCGTGAAATTACTTGTATAAATTATGTACACCATTATTCTTCGTGTAAGCATTCAATTATTAATACTTCTTTCATTCGAGACCAAAAATGTGTCCCATAGTATTATTATTTAATTGTTTGTGTTATGTATCATTAGTCACAATTACGTCCCCGAAACAGTCCAAACTAATTCTATTATTATTACAGTCGTTACATCTTATAACTTACTCGTATCCACACAAATTTATTTATCATGCTTTATTGATTTTGATGACAGATCAATTATTAAAATTGAAATTATTCATCTGTGACAATTATTGTAGTATTTTTCTTCTTTTCTTTTTTTTATTGTGGCCTCCAACCGCTCGCGAGTGATGTAGCTTGTAGTATTTTTAGTAATACCTAGTTATTTTAATAAAAGTTAGGGAACTCACTTTTTCTATTCACTGAGATCTGAATTTTTCGCATTCATCTGCTCGTTTAACATGAGTCAAATAGTTATATCAAAAAATAAGAATAGAATCGCTGTTTATTTTCGATAATTCATACGCATAAATATTTCAAACGGTAATGATAAAATATAAAATATTATTAATGGTTTTTAGACATCAAAATGTTGACATTAGTTTAGTTTTTTTTTAAATTAAAAAAGTATAAATTATACACAAGTACCTTTCATACAACCTTTTAATACAACTTATAAATACAAGTACCTTAAATCAATTTATAACAAAAAAAATACATAAAAAATTACCTATTGATCTATTTGTAACAAGGTAAGAAAATTGAGTATAATTAAAGCAATTATTTTGCGATATTAGCAATTATGGTTGTATAAAACATACGAAATAATATTCTCCAAAGTTTGGGTCTTTATGGGTCTATTTCTATAAATTTATTCATAAATGAATACTCGTTAAAACTCAAATATCCATAGAGTTGGAGCTTCGAAAAAGGTTTTTCGCAATTAGGACAAATTTCCACGCATTACTAAAAAATTAAATTGTATTGATTCATTGTTTAATATTGTCTAGTACGTGTTTAAAATAAAACCTCCGTTGCTTTGAAAAAAATGTTGAGTAGATTTATTTTTATTTGGATTTCCAATACTCCGAAAGAATTGACATGAAAGCTTCGAACGGTTTTATTGAGCATGTCAATGTCATTATCCCTCCCATTCATCCCCTCTCTACGTGAGTCCCACTTACACACCCCTTGTACTGCCTTCAATAATAAGTGGGTATGTAATCGAACCTTTTGTTTTAATTATCAGCCCTAAGATAATTTGAAAAAAAGGGTCGAAACGCTAAAGGCGTGGCATAAAACCAGACATCTGTCATGTGGTGAGCTCAAGACCTTTCGTATCTACAATTTTGCAAGTCATTCCCCGTCGCTTCATCTTTACCAGTACCACCATTCCTCAATTTATATCGTAGGTTTTGTATGTAATCTCAATCTGCTCAACACTATCTCTTTTGAGTAATTTTCTCTTTTCTGAGATGGATTATTCACAATCTTCAATAAGTTTCCGCACCAAGTATGAAAACCTGACAAATTCACCGTTTATAGTAGCCGTTTCATAACCTTTGTTCTGGCGTACATTCTATCGTTGTCAATATGAAATTCAAGATTGTCATTTCTTGAAACAACACGATAGAATATGTTGTATTTAGGTATTTCCATTCTCTAAAATGTATATAATGAAATTACTCGTAATTACGAGCTCCGATCTTTTTTTGCATAGTTAATTTTAATTTATTTACCTTCACTATAGTGAACGATTACAATATTCAAAGAATTAAAAATCTCTTGAACTGTTTAAAGCCTTTTTAATATCATCATAATTTATACGTAATCTGCTCAGAATGTCATTAATATCGAATTTCTTTTGGTAGCGCTTTCCATATTTCAGCTCTCAAATCCTTACGTATGAGTATTACAATTAATTTTTCCTGCTGAAATATTTCCCACAGGCCTGAGTTTAATTGATGAATGATATATTCCCATTTTAATTTTTAAACTTTCCGGCTACTTACTTAGTCAAAACCTTTTGTGCAAACATCCATGTTTCAATTATGAAATCAGCAATTTTTCAGCTTTTCAAACAAAACTTTTTACGCTTTGTAAATATGCGATTACCCTCAATATGTTACAAATCTCTACATAACTATATGGGATCATAAAATTAAAATATTCTCTATAATATTAAATTAAAATATTCTCTATTCTCTATAAATTCTGCTTTCAAATATTTTTAATTTTCATTTCGCCTTTCTTCATTTCAATAAAAATAAATCTATTGAGCTAAACTCAACCATAGACTGCTAACTATGAAACGTCTCTTGAATGATTCCTGGTTTAATCTAACCAATAACCATATATACATTTTGAGCTCTATTTTCTTCAGTTAAAATTGTGGTATTCTGGGATAGAGGTTTTTCCAATCCATCGGACCAACCAATGTAAACTTATTCACTGAAGAACGAAATCTTGTTGGCAAACCTCAGATTCGGATTCAGCACCCCAAAAAACGTTTAGAATGAAAGAAATCCAGACTACCCCACAACTTTCCAGCGAGAAATGAAACTAGACTGGACGAATGATATTCTGTGTCGATTGATGAATAACTCCTAATTTAAGCTATTTACGCAAAAAATCACAGAATGTAATTTAAAGAATGTAAAGTAGGTACTGGATATACTCGAATTTTATTATTTTTTCACTATGTATCTGCAAATTCAAGGAGACTACAAAATATTCGTACACTCGATTTATGGGCTTGGCACCAGGAATAACGTCACAGTCTTTTCCCACGGCATTAGGGTTCAAAATCGAGTGACAATCGCATGATAAAATGGTAAAAATAGCGTTTTTTCCATTTTTTGGGGTTAATGTTGCATCTATCAAAAAATTTTACGGTTATTCCCTAGCTTTTAATGCTTATTATCAGTACAAAAAAAAAATACTCCGCGACTTTCGAGAAACGAGTTTCCGTCTTTCGGAAAAAAGATCAGAGGTGTTTGTTAATTTTTTTTTTGAGAAATCTATACAAGATATAAAAAATCTTTTACGGTTATTGCCTAGATAAAGGTTCAGTGCATCTATCCTATTTTATTCCAAAGCATATTTAGTAACGGTTGTCGAGATATAAGGTCTCCCGTTTTTAGAAATTTTTGAAATGTCGGTATTCATACTCTTAATATCAGTAAATTAAAACCACTTTTATGTGATGTTTAATTGTACATAATAATAAATAATACTTCATGTAGATAGACACTGGTACAAAAGCAAACCGCATTTCATCTACTATCCTGAACGTAAGCTAATAGACCAGGTTTTGAAATGCAGGCATGAAGTGGCTGCGTTTACTGTATAATAATATAGGATACACCTTTATTAAAACTGCTCTGTAATTATGCGAACATTAAGAAACCACGAAGGTGTTGTGCGGTTGGAAAAAAGTCCGATTAAAATCACACTAGTGGATGGATGTTATTTAATGAATTTCATATTTATACATGAGAATGTAATTATTATTGGATCTTCTGACATGCATTTTTTACCTACTTCTGTCCTTGAGAATCTTCTTAATAATATGATCCATCTTGGTGATTTTCAGTGGCCACGTTACATGTATCACACCGTACACGTCTTTGGCAAAGGATGCGGCGTGAGGAGGTAGAATAGAAAAAAGAAAAAAAAAACATTTTTTCGTTCGTCATTTTGTCATCTGGATATTTTATCGTTTGGGCATTTTGTTGTTTGGACCTTATTTCGTTGGACGTTTTGTCGTATCGCGAGGATGTTTCGTCTTGGACATTTTGTCGTTGAACCAATTTGAGCGTGGACATTATACGGTGTAATCATCTTTCAAATTAAGTATTTTTTCATTGCCATCTTTCACCCTATATTTTTTGGAATGTTCTATGTGGAGATATATGAGTTCTGCATCTTTGCCTATCTCGCTTATATGAATTGATGAAAAGATGACTACTTTTATCACATAGTAACACGTCGTCTATTGTTCACTCTAGCATTACAATATTTAATTAAGCATGAACATTTCACGAAGAGTGACTATAATATTACAGAGCATATTAACTACTCTATATTGCACTCAGAACAATTTCGTCTACGAATTCACATATTACAATATGAATATGCGTAAATTTTTATTACAACATAATAATATTCTCCTTTCATTTAAGTGCCAACACGCTATCATATTATGATTATTATGCATTATACATGACAATGTCATTCCCTTTCCCATTCTCATACTACAAGTAAGAATTCATATTATTATATTATATTGGTACGACTTTTCTCTTTCAGCATTTCATTCCTTGGAATACTTTGTATAATAAGGGATATGTAGAATATAATAGTACTAGTGGGTACCTACCCGTGAAAATCACGTAGGCTTTGCTAAATATGTATAATTTTATTGTATTTTTATGTTCTATATATGTATGTTGAATCCAAATTTTTGTTATAATGCATTTTAAGGGCGCAAGCCGTATATGTTGAAATAAATAAATAAAATATGTTTTTGTGCAACCGCTATTATTACTCCACCCTTCAAAGTTCCTCGAGTAAACACAGGAATATCACAAGGCTCCGTCTTCTCCCCATTTCTCCAATATCGTCATGAAAGTCGTAAGACCAGATTCATATTGTCGACTTTTTTAGTTGGCACCCACCCCTGAAAGCCACAAAACTCCTCTTACATGTCTACATACATAAGAACTTTACACGCATGTAGAAGGTGGGTTCTTTAAATAGTTCGATTTGCAATATTTATGTGTATAGGTACGCACCATATAGTATGTATGAGAATTTGATTTACATTTTCTGACACGTTGTATAAAATGGTACTTACTTGATTATTTCCACGAAAGAAATATTTCAAAACTATTTTCATTCATAATTTCATTAGTAAGTAAGTACCTACAATTCTTTTCAAATTTATTTAAGTACTTCTTTGAATGAGACTTCGTCGGAAATTTCTAGCCACCCACGAAGGCGTCGCTGCTTTAAATTTACATACATATTTATAAAACTTGCAAAATCTTCCAATGGGCAAGCGTTACATACCTACATGACTTGGATAATATGAGTATTATGTAATGGAATAATAATATGTAGAAGCAGCAGTAAAAAAGATAATATTACTGTATGTAGGTTTGTATGTAGAGATGTACATTTGAAATGGTATGACATAATATGAGCATATTATTTTGTTTGGTATGCGTTCAATAATATTAAAATATGTTTCCCTTTCGTATAAAAATCGTAGGTAGAGAAATACTATAAAACATTCTTGTATTTTGCATGTGAATTTACCTACACGTCTTTCATCCCAAGATTCAAGAGTATGAGGATGATAGATATCATACGTATAGTACAAATTGTTTTAAAATCACAGATCTAACGTGTGTCAACGATGTATTTTTTACATCAACTGCCCTCCTTTTTACGCACATATTTATTTATTTATCGTATGGTCAAAAGAAGTATATCACATCCCTCAAAGGAAAAAGTTTGAAGGTTGGGCATTGGGCAATGGTAAATTTCGCAAGCAAGCTTGGTCATCAGAAATTAAACTGAACGTTCTTTATATATTCAGTCGCTGGCTCATTCAGGTATAGGAGGTCATCGAAGCTCCCTTCGCACATAAAATACATACAAATATAACATTCAATCAATAATTGACAGACAATTCATGCCATCTAAAATTTTAATATAAGTGTACTTGTATGAAAATGCATAATATCCTTGTGATTTCGGGAACAATTCGGAAAATTCGTCCAGTTCGCTCTTAAAGAAACTCATACCTAAGTACTTTATCAGAGGATTAAGTGTTAAATAATCAACGAACAGGCAACAATCATAATTATTCAGTCACGATTTTTGTTGTCGTGTAAAATGTATAATCGAGCGAAATAATGATTATTATTAGAGTTAGGTATCTACCTTAGTTTAATGACTGCTCTATACTAATACCTACTGCTATGATGATGATTATAATTTCATCGCACCTATCCCTGTTCAGTGTTCAGTGAGCGTGGCTGATGAGCACTCCGTGGGAACTAAACAGCTTATTCATATTACAACTATAATAATGATCTTTCCTCTATTACTCCCAAGTAGCAAGTACTCGTAGGTATTATACGAAGCGCTACTAAACTACCAAGGAGCTTTAATAGCAATTATATTTATATAATATTATTATCAAACATTATCTTGTATGACATTCTGCGGTTGAGATATCATCATCATTTAAAGATTTATTACACCTCGCATTATTCATGATAACTTTTGATTCATGTTCTTTTACATTATTTTGAATAGCTGGTCTCACTACTATACTGTGACTGGACAAACTTGTTACAACTTTTAGTTTATGGAAAGTTGCAACTCTCGCTGGTTATCCGTGATTATCAAACGACGTTTAGATATGTTCTCGCAATACTTTCTCGTCGCAAAAAAATGCTGTTTTCTGCAATTATGCATGCCTAAACATATGTTTATCTAATCTCGATGTTTTTGACCGTCGGTACTTGGTGGAAGTCCATTTCTAAGGAAAAAATGAAAAACAAAGTATTTACATTAAAATCCGCAAAAAAAAAAACTTTAGCTTTCGTGGGTGCAAATCCTCGAATACTAGTCACGAAAACTAGTCATATATTTTGTGGATTTCAATCTAAATATTATTTTTTTTTCTTTTTTTTCCTTAAATATGTATATCTCCTTCATATAATATTACCTAGATAGGTATAATTCTGATAATATTCGTGCAGGACCACGTAAACAGAATGGATGACTTAAGAATACTATACGCCGTGGCCCACAAAATCCCAGCTGGTCACGCGTATCTCTTGAAGACCGCCGCGCCGGTGCGATGGAGGGACAACTTAAGTCTAGAGTTTAGACCGAACAGGTCGCCAGATCTACGAATGAAGAGGAAGAAGAATATATTCGTGCTCAAATATATGAAGACAATTCATAGTAAATATTGAATGACAGAAAGAAAAACACCAAAAACCTACCTGCGTATATCGTTTCATTTGCTAAAATATTTCTGTACGCACATCAATTTACAACCCTAAACTTATCTGCTTCCCTAGTATGAATCCCATAGTTATTTACATAGTTAGTTAAGTACTCGTGGTATTGAAATACTCAAACTATTGTTTCGCAAACTCCGCCCAATTTAATATTAACAAATAAGTTTTTACTCAATTGATTGGTCGAAGCAATTCAATATGGCTTATTTTTTATTTGCTCACTTCACCAATAGTATTGTTATAAATTGGGTCTGCCTATATGCGTTATATAATATTATATTTATGTATTGTTTAGATATTTCTATAGGGTTACCAAAATCCAACCATAGTATAGGTACTAGATATATTATCACTGAAGGATTATGTATTAGGGAAATGAGTGACTGCAAGACTGGTGTAGTGACAAGAATGAAAGTAAACAAACTAAGATGGTTTGGGCATGTTGAGAGAATGAATGATGACAGGATGACAAAAAAGATATATCTGAATGAGCGAAGAGGGGTGAGAAAGCGCGGCCGTCCGAGACTGACCTGGTCCGATCATGTCGACCAGATCCTCAAGGATGGACGCGTTTTGAGTAAAAGGAATCGGAGAGCGTGTATGACTAATTGCATGAATGTGACGGAAGCTAGGAGTGTGTGTAAGGATAGGGCTGTCTGGCGCTCTGTCCTCTCTGCCTACCCTGCAAGGGATGTGGCGTGAGGGTATAGATAGATAGATAGATAGAAGGATATTAATCGTTTGCCAACCGCAGATGTACATATTTTGTTGTTTTGTTTTACGCGGTTTGGCCCGGCACTTGGCAATAATTATTACGAAAACGATATGTTATCGAAAACGTAAAACGTTATTCGTACTTAGTATGTACTTGATACTACGATTCTAATACATAGGATTTCTTACGTGATTTCCCTAAAATATGCTACAAATAGATCCTTCATAATGTCATATTAAATATGTTTATTTATTCTAGTAACAAATCCCGAAATCTTAAGATCTCTTTGATATAATTGAAAAATTCTGTAGGTGAAATAATGTCCAAAGATTGCTAATAATTTAGTTGGCCCGTTTGAAAGCTATTATTTATTTATTTATACTTCAATTGAAAATTACATTAGCAGAATTTGACAAGATAATATACAGTTAAAATAATGACTAACGCTTACTAGGGCGAAGTTATCGATACAGCTTTCTCTTCCAGTAAACCCAAAACAATTGTGGTATTGCAAAAAACTGGAAGTTTCTATTTTATTTAGATTTTATGTAAAAAAAAAAAAACAAACATTGGTAATCCATACCTACCTAGTTACGTAATATTGCCAAATTTCTCTTTCGCGATTTGGTTATTTGCAGTAAATTCTCAGTTCTAGATCAACTCGTAGATTGTAGAAGATGGGTATTATTACACAGAGTTTCAAGTTGTGTCTAAGTTACTCCAAGTTACATAGACATCGTCGGCCTTCAAGTTTCAAAGTAAACCCAAAGTCGATGTTGACTTACATTAATTGTTTTGAATAGTTTTTCCTTACCTCGGCGAAAGTCTCGCTCAACAATGGAAAACAACTACGTACCTCCTACGACATTGCTTACGAGCAAACTCTTGTCAAGGGAAATTTAATAATGTGATAGGTATTTGCTTGTGGATAAATTCTTTACATTTTCTCATCGTCTTGTACATAAAGACACCGCATTAATATGTAATTCAGCTTTACAACCACTTTGAATATTCTAAAGGTGAAACACCTGAACATATAAGTATAGTATTGTACTTATCATAAAGGTACCAAATATTTTGCATAAATTGATTGTAATATGGAAAATATGTATTTTACTTCATTTGATTAATCTACCGATGCCATTATGTCATTTCTTGACCAATCAACTTGAAATGTAGAGGACGATATGCATAGCATTGCATATCTACTCGAATGTTTAAGAAAATGCTCAACTTTTGAATTCAATGATCATTATTTTGAAATCAACACATCAAATCCATTTCTTTAATTTTAATTGTACCTACAAATGATTGTAGGTATGATGAAATAATACATTACCACTTAAATATTGATAACAAATATATTCATCGGTGACGATACAGTGTAAAAACTGCAGTGTAAAAAAATGAACCCTACCGTTCCGTGTCAGTGAAGATAAGTAACAATTTTTTTTTGGTATTTTTACCGCATGTTTGCTCGATCTTTGTCTTTGTATTGTCACCGTTACGTAAAATTGACCTTTCAATATAAGGCGTGAAGTTATAACTGTAAATATTGGTTTGTTTAGAAAGCTGAAACCTGAAACACAACAGTGTAGGAAGTTTGTATTATTTTACAAACAATCATGAAAGATATCACAAAGTTTTAGTTGACTTTGAGGTTGTATTTATTGTTATTTCTCTCTGGGATTGATTGGTTGGTATCCCTGAGGGATATCGATATTTTAAATTTCCGATCAGTGGGGCATTGAGATCATAGTACTCCAGCGATCATAGATTGTGAACTGTCGTTTTGATTGGTCCACATCATTAATCACGCAGAGCTGTGGGGTTAAGCGGAATAAGCGGACAGTAAAGGGTTATACTCCCTGATAGACATTTTAATTTGAAAAATACAAAAAGACCCTCTTTTCATTTTAGACTCTGTCATTAATCAGATTGCAAATTAGAATTGAATTTTAAGAACGGTTTCTCCTTTTAACGAAATCGCGGATTTCAGAATTTTTAAATAAATAGAAACGTGCGAGTTTTTTCACAATCGCATGATTTAATTTTTACTAGAACGATTTCTTTCTCTGTGACTTTCTCGAAGCGATTTTCGTTTAAAAAAAAGGTCTGGAGATAAAAAAGTCTCTTTTTTTCGGGAATCTATAGGTACAAGATATGAAAGATCTGTTACGTAAGTCACTAAAGGAAGTAACAATGTATCTAGGATATTTTTTGAATTGCGTATTTTGTAAGGTGATAGAGATATTTGGTTCGGCAAATACCCTTTTGGCGACACCATATACCCTTATACAATGTTTGAAATATGACGATTTGGCGACACTATCTACTTTATTGCGATGCTTGAAAATTCCCTTAGGCGACACCATCTACCTTAATACAATGTTTGAAAAATTCCCATTTGGCGACACCATCAACCTTGATACGGTGTTTCAAAAATACTCTTTTGGCGAAACGCACTACAATAGTCGCTCGAGTTTAAGAGCCTTTTTTGTAGTGTTCGTGAAAGGACAGATATACCTGCCTAACGCATCTGTGTGCATTCTCGTTTATTGTGCGCTCACTAACTATAACTGCGTGTACGGACTTGCGTGTAGTTACGCTGTTGTACACTACAAAAAAGACTCTTAAACTCGAGCGTCTAGAATACCTTAGTTTTAATACATTATTGCATGCAGATATTGTATCCTTATTGCAGCAGTATGCTAATTAACGCAACAATAAGGATGTTTATCATAACAATAATGTTTCATTTCCCTAGTGTACCATTAGTTGAGATTACTATACAACAATTTAATCGCTGCTCGCACAGGTGATGTACCAGTATGTAACTATATACAACCCCACTGGGACTAGAACTATTCACTATACAGTGATTGAGAAGAGAGAATAGTCGGAAATGAAAAGTTGCGGAAAGATTAATGGTGTGTTCCCTTATCGTCATTACACCGTCCGCTATATCCAGGTCCAATTCTGTAACTCTTCGAACTTATAGTATAAAATGTGTTTTACAAAGAAATATTTGAGAAATGCACGTATTATTTTAGTTAGTACGCACTTAGTTAGCTATACAGAATCGAACCTAATATTTACATATTTTGAGTATATATTTGTATTTTTTTTTAAGAGACTTTAATTTACACAATAAGTCCAAGTGAGGGTATCAGAGATATGAGTAACTGTAAATAGGGGTAGTGACTATAATAATATTTAACAGGCTTACATAGATGGTTTGGGCATGTGGAGAGAATTATTGAGGCAGGATGAACAAAAAAATATACTTGAGTGGATAAAGACTTGTAAAGAAGCGCAGCGTTCCGAGATTGATGGACCGACCATGTCGACACGGACAGATACGTTTTGAATTAAAAAAAAATTGGAACGCGAGTGTATGTAAGGATAGGCCGGTCTGATGTTCTGTCAGCTCTGCCTACCCCATGGAAAAATGCCTCAGAATACAACGCAGAAAGGCCAAATTTGTTGATATTATATTCATAGCCGTAGGTTTGGTATGGGCACTCGAAATACAAAATTCTAACAGCCATTCTTTCATACAGAGCACCGACTTCTATGCAACTATTATCATAAGAACTACGTATTTCCTTTTTTTAACAAGATTGAGAACGAATAGATAACAAAAAAAACGATTTGAAAATGAATGCAAGATTTTCTTGAGAATTTTATTCGTCGTGGAATCGAATAGCTACTTTCCATATTCTCAAATGAACCGTATTCGATTATCTATCTTGCTGTATGATTGTGAAATTGTCGCATTTCATACCTCCATACATAATAATCCAAACCTGTCTTTGAATTTTAAAATCCCTAAGATAAGAGTACTATAATAATATGGATGTAAGTAGGAACTGATCTCCTTTCTACGCCGTCAACCAAAGAATCTACTTACGTTTATATTATTGTCACTTCATCTTACATAATTCTGGTTGAAACCGAGCAAGCTGTTCGAATATATACGGAATTTAAGATATTTTGCGGTCGCTCGCCGTCAGCTATCATAGAAAATTATTCACATTTTTTTTATTCACATTACGCCTAAAAAAATATTTTAAGTAGTCGTCGATAGATGTCGACAATTTTAAACATGTGAGCTTACAAAAATGTTTTGAGTAGTTAACTGTAGATCTCGAAATTTTTAGACTTCGTAACATTAAAATATGTAAATCATTAATAATTTTACCAGATAAATGTTGAACTACTTTACTTTAAATTTCTTCACTTTAAAGCGAAGGGGTAAATATTGTTGTACAAGGAATGGAAAATACTATGCTAAATCAAATTTAATTTACCAAGAATGTACGTACAATCTATCTATCGTATGACCAACATCACGCCTATATCAATTAACATTCGTTATGTCAAAGTGTAAAAAAAAAAGAAGTTAAAAACGCAGGGTGAATTTATTTGTCAGAGACTTGAATCTAGATTTCTTATGTATTGTATTGCTTCGTCGCTAAGGGTGGGTTTCTTTATTTTGTCATACAATAACTTGTATGGATAAGGAAATCTGGCGATTCTCTCTGCTAGCCCCGCAAGCCGTGTCATTTTTGACGGGCTTCAGCTAGTATAATAATAATAATAGCTCCTTTCTTATAGTCCAAGAGCCCGCTGCATAATTTATGACGTATCTGTTTTTTGATCGAAATGTGGTATAAATGATAGCTGACCAATAGGGTATTACATTGCACTAGGGTTGCCTATCAAAATCCTGCCGCAACCCCCCCTGCCCCCCCCGAAAAGGTCCTTTTTCGAGGTTTTTCGCATTTTATAGGAATATGGTAAGAGATAGAAGAAAGTAGTCAATGACAAAAATAATCCTTGCTAAATTCTCTACAAAAAATGACAAGTCAATTTTTTCGTAAAACTAGCAGTTTACCCGCAATGGCCGCTCCAAAACCGAAATTCATTTAAAATACAAAAAAAAATGTATTTAAACTAAATTGGTTGAAAATTGATAAGAGCTACAGGAAAATAGTCACAGAACGAATTAATTACCATAGTCTTAGCTACAAAACGACTTATAACTTATATTCATAAATCTAATAATTTCGGAGTTATTACAATAAAACTCAGTGACGAAAATTCTTAAAATTTAGTTTTTCATAAAATAACCAGTGATATAGCCCCGCAGGCCATAAATTTTTTTCCATAAAATGTTAGTAATAATGGGTGGAAGAATGTGAAAGAAAAAAAATCTAACTTTTTTTTTTATTTTTTTAAAAAATATCCTGTTTTTTGACCGGCCATTACGGGTAAACTACTAGTCCTATGAAAAAATTGACTGAATGTTTTTTGAAGAGAATTTAGCAAGGATTATTTTTGTCATTGACTACTTTCTCCTATCTCTTACAATATTCCTATAAAATGCGAAAAACCGCGAAGAGGGACCTTTTCGGGGGGGGCAGGGGGGGTTGCGGCAAGATTTTGATAGGCAACCCTAGTGCGATGTAATACCCTATTGGTAAGCTATCGTTTATACCACATTTCGATCAAAAAACAGATACGTCATAAATTAAGCAGCGGGCTCTCGGACTATTATATTTTATACGTCTACTAAGGAGCCGGCAATTGGACCATTCCCCTTCGCTTCCTTTTACGTTCGATTCGGATCTTTTTTATTTCTTGTCAAGTATTGCCGATTGCATTAATGATATAATAAGTATTATTATATGAAAAAGACTCTTTGATTATAATATAAAATAATAATATACCCGCATTCCAATGACGTTTGTGACTTTTATCATTTTGTACTGAATTAATTCAATTTATTTTATACACTCGTAATCCATCAAATCTGTGACACAAAATACAATCAGTACGAATTGAAATACGATCTCCGTTTTATGTTTGTTCTTTATTTTGTCAACTTACTTGTTTTTAATCTGTGTTTTCTCAGATAACTCGCTTCGAATTGTATATCCTTTCCTATTTCAGGCCAAAAAGCTTACTAAACAGGCATAATATTGGCATAATGGGCTATGTTTTTCAATAAGGCACTGCAGGTAAAATTGAAAGAGTAAATTTAAAAAAGCAACTATAGCGCCGTCAATCGCTTTCGGACGACGCCCGAAGTATTTAGGAATTTTCGGAAGACGTACGTAAGTCTAAAAATTATGTACAATTAGACAAACTGAAATGGTAAAATTATTGATCTGCATTCCTTATTTCTCTTTTTGGTTCGCTAATCTGTTCTGTAACTAGAAGGAGTCTTGTACGACATTGAGTTTTAAAGTTGTCCTTTCATTTCTTTAGTAGTTTTCGTATAGGATTTCATAAGAAAAGAACTCAGATAAACAAGAACAGGTCTTACGAAGGATTTTTTAGGTAGTAAAATGAAAATCGCATTGTATACCTATGTCCACAACGAGATTAGAATGCGAAACTCTTATTTGAAAGGTTGTTAGACAGCCACATAATCAACCTACTTACCTACTCAAATGAAACAAAACTTAATTAGTATGTTAATTAATATTTTAGATTTCGCTTTTATTCTTCGGCGTCTTTTATACAAGGTTAAAAAGAATTTAATACCCAGTGAGTTCTCATGTTACTTCGGAGTTATAATGTTCTTTATATTGTAGCCAGTGTTACCAAACTGGTTGACAAAAGGTAGGTTTGGTATGTCTGAAGTAGAAACATAGTGATGGAATTACATACCTGTCACATTACATCAGTTTATTGTTTTGATTCTTATCGTACTTATTATAAGCCGTTCGGTGTTTTGCGGTTGAAAGGAGCAACTCGCATATAAAAGTTAATTAAATGGACTCTGTGATATCTTGTTATTATACCTAATATTATTATAAGTCTTACTTACATTGCGGAATGAAATAATAAGGAGAATTGCATCTTAATTAATGCAATGGTTATTGGTTATATATAAATATGTGCAACTATATAATTGCAACGTAGTATAGCAGAACTAGGTACTTTGGTTATTTTTAATATACCTTCCCACCATTTTGATACAAATTTAAATGCTTAAACTTGCATATCTAGAATGAAAATAATCATAGTTAAATAATTGTTCTCAAGCTCGGTCATTGGTATTTTCTTTAAAAAAATGAGTTTTCGAGTTTCGAGAGTCGAGTCTCAAGTGTCATGTAAGGAAGCATCATCTCATCAACTCCCACATTGTTCCTTTTCATCATTTCTATTCCTTCCCGCCTCCCTGTCCTGACGGGAAATATATTCAGGTAATTTCAAGACAATAAAAAATAATGCACAATTTTATAGAAGAAAGCTACATAATACTAATACATTTTATATCAGCATTCCTGAATTCCTAACATAATTTCTATTGGTAAGAAATTTCCTATTGCCAATACATCTTATTCGCGCCATCTATCGGAATCTCCAATAATACAACATGTAGTATGTATATCTAGTAGGTAACTACATACATTTACCTTCATCCGGCAGCGATTGAGTGACGGACGTACTAACACAAGTACTATATTATATTGTGCAATGAATTGAATCTTTGATCGTCTTGACAGAGACGAATTACCTCCAAGACGGTCTTTAGATCCACATTTTCTTCATCGCGTAACCCACCTCTGATCCACATTATATATAACCTAACCTTAAAGCGGTACGTGACTCGAATTTTTCCAATTGTTTTAAGATTTAATTTAAATCCCTTTTCATTATTACTTTCGGTTATTCTGCGGCGTTTTTTATAAGGAAAAAGGTCTGTCTAATATATTTTTATTTCCTTCTCCTTTATCTTGCTTGAATTTTTCACGATTATTCATTCATTCACGTAGAAAATGTCTTTGTTTTAATAATAAGTATTGGAAATGAAATGATTATTTCGTTTATCCGGTTATTTCAAGGTTTCTTATTTTATTACGAAACATTTTATTCAAAATCACTTGTAGAATCGAGGGTAATATTTTCATTCGTTGTGGAATTCCTTTAATACATACTTTGTAGCATTACTATATGATAAACATGTGGGAAAACACTGAGAGATGTAATAAGAAATATGGTTATCAGAGAGATGAGTGACTGTAAGACGGGGTATCGACTAAAATGCAAAGTAACAAGCTTAGATGGTTTGGGCATGTCTAGAGAATGAAGGAGGAAAGGTTAATCAAATAGATATACACACGTGACACGAGTAAAACAAGGGGTTGTGAGAATGCGGCCGCCCGATACAGATCTGGACCCATAGATCCTCAAGGACGGACCCGTTTAGAGTAAAAGAAATCGTTAGGCACATATGACTAATTGCATGAATGTGTCGGAAGCAAAAAGTGTATATAAGAATAAGCTTACTGGTTTTATTTCCTCTCTGCCTACCCCGCATAGATATAAACATATTACATCATATCTATATACTCAATCATTCATTCATTCGTTTACACAGTTGAACTATTAAAACTGTATTTTTTTTTACCATGAACGTATCTGCAGATATTAGTTTGCCGCAATAACAAAATTTTGCCTTCTTTCACATAGGTTAGAGTTTTTTCTTCCACATTTTCCCGTTGATTCATGGTTCTCCATTAATATCCCTACTGGCAAAAAGTTTTGACACCGTCGGTAAAAACTTTCCTATGAATTGTGCATTCAGTGATTGCCGCTGGAGAAACATTTGGTGCTACATGAAAGTTATTTCAGTTTTGAATTTTACCCGTACTTTCCGAACCATATAAATCTTGGAATGTTCGCCTCTTATATTCCGGCCTTGCATTTTCATATTCTGAAATGAAAATGATATCTGCACCTTTACTTTTTTTACAAAAATATCTGTATTTACAAAGTTGTACACCTATTTATAAATATGTAATTTTATTTGGCTTAAATTCGCTCTTAGAAATAAATTCTCATCTCTAAAGTTCATAGTAAAAAGAAAAGATACACTGTGTAGAACCAACAGGCATATTATTATTATTATACAAACTATAAAACCAATTTATCGGGAAGTCGCGATTTCTTCCAATGGACTCCGGTCATGAGCACTGTGAAAAACGAATCAACATTTTATATAACACACCTAAAAAAATCTATCGTTGGTTATGCAATTGTTTTTTTTTATATCGCGACTTCGCGATATTTTTGTTTTTTGTCGTGCCATTGACTTTTACCATAACACTGTTAACCATCATTATAGGTACCTAACATGATTGTTGATTGTTCATTTCAATAGTATTGGTCTTGACACTCATTTTTCTCTTGAACGAAATTATCGCGAAATCGCGATGAAATTATTTTATTACCAAAAATAAATGTAGTAATAACTTATTATTACTAATAAGTCAATATTAGGTACCTACCAGTGGCGAAGGGTGGATTTCTGCAGAAGGGAAGCCGGAGCTAACATTTCTCATTGTATTACGTCAAATTAGACACTATTATTCCTATAATTTTATCCAAAAGGTAACTCGATGGCAATCGTGTTCATAGGTAGCTTCGCGCCTGGTACCTACATAAGAAAAAAAATGTATTCTGTTTATGAATATTTTATTTTTGCCACAAAAATTCCGTATGTATTTTCTCGTATAATAGGCGCAAACATTAAACCAATTCTAAATACCCAATCCCTTTTAATGTTGTGTGATATGTAGGCACTACAATACAATATTGTTATGTGTACAGTATGTAAGTACTAGTACCTACTAAATTGTATGGCCATCCAATCGTGGTCACTATCAGGACTCGGTGGTACACAGAGATTTCTGTGAAAAGGCTTACGGAGAAGGCCTTACTAAGTATCATCGTTTGAAATAGGCGTGACATGAAGAATTATATAACTGCTATTATTTAGTGTATTATTTAAGTCGGTAAAATAACAGCGACTTTCTTTATATTATGTTTCATCAGTGTGCATTATTTTCGGATCCCTCAGTCAACACACAATATTACATTTATGTTTGAACGCTTCGTCCTTTTGTTTTTTAGTATGGTACCTATAGCTGGTTAATTTGCTATTCTCGATTAGTTTTTCTAGCCAGCTAGCTGTATCCCACAGCTGGAGCTGTACTGTAGATTCTTGTTATATTTCAAATACGATATTGGTAACGGGGCTTTGATATGTGTTTGTGTTCGCGCTTTCCCTAATAAAAATATGAATACTCTTGCGCTGACTCCATTGACTCCTTCCTGCTAGCAAACTCGATAAAATAATTCATTAACCGTAATATATCTTCTACTTTTTACGTTGCTATTTTCAGTCACAGTTGACAAAATGTTAGTGGTACTCTCGTGTTACAGTTACATACTATTTCATGCATCCCTACCAAACCAAATGCTAAAAGTAAGTGCTACTTAGGTAACCATAGAAGTAAGTAAGTATGTTAGTGTATTCTATTTTAGATAACAATTGTATCGCTTTGGAGAGAGGTACTATTGAATAGGCATTTCTGCGACCGAATACCTGTACCTAGTACTTTTCCCTATTTGTATTCCTGTACCTGATGGTAGATACATTACAATACCTTGATAAGAGCTTCTGGTATGTTGGAATATTATTATTCAATGATATTGTGTAATTTATTGTGGGTAGCTGCTTAGTAATACTATAAATAAATTCATCTCTGGAAAGTTAATATTGTTTGAATTCCTTTTGGAGCAAAAATTTATTCCACGAAACCAAGTAACTTGAATTAAAGAGTTATTTCTGAAGATGGACTATAATAACTTACACAGCTGTTTGATTGAAAACTAAATAACATTTTCTGCATACAAATCACAGCAACCAAATTTAGTAAACAGTAAGTAAAAAGTTCACAACTTCAGCAGCACCACAGGTAGATGTTCGATACCTGACCGTTTGCTTTACTAGAATACAGTACCTACAGTAAATCAAATTAAGCAAAAATACTACTACAAAAGTACTATAAATAATATCTGATTGTGTTAGTTGGTACAATGAATAAAAATCTACCTCAGAAATCAAAGAGTGGTGCCTTGAAATATTCTTTTATACATTTCTTTATGGCCCCAACTCGTCTGCCTTTAATGTTTCAAAACTTTTTTTTTTCAAAATAGTAGTATTTAAGTATATGTGAATGCTTCATGCAATTTTCATTTCTCAATAAAATGCTGTGTTCTTATACATCGTAGTTAGTTTAATGAATGCTGTTCATTTCTATTGAGGAGCTGCAAGGTTTTTATCTGCACCTTTTCATAATATTTTCTTCATTCTTTATTGTGATTTTTTCCACGTTTTGTATAACATTAAGAATTAAGTATTTTCTCTGTCAGACAACATCTTTTCTAGAAGTGGGTACCTCTGCACCAAGTAGATGTGCTTTTCATGAATTTTCTATGAACTCGTGTAGGATGCAACGATTCTTTCGTTTGATGTGCATGTAAACATTTTACTTCGTGGCATTGCGAACATATGCCACATTTTGCAACGGAAAATAACCTGTAAATACTATGAATTGTGTACATATTTACTGTTATTTTGTCTGCTGTAAAATAACAATGACTGCATTTAATAGCAGTACTGCATTATTCAAAACACTACCACATCTTTTCGAAGGATTCAGTATCCTGCTCTATAAAACTACTAGGTACTGCTAATACTATTGAGAAATACTTTTCAGAGAATTTTGTGTTACTTCTCAGTAAGATAAAAGAACTTGTTTCTAATGAAGCACCCAGTTTGTAAATTAAATTTATTGTCAGTGTACCATTTCAGTTATTTTTGCAACCGATTTTTGAGTAGATGTTTGCCAATCAACTGTAGCTAAATAGATGACATTATGTGACATTGTAATTAGAGAAATGAGTCAATGTCATTTTAACTGGAATAAATGTGAATTTGGTATGCTTTGAAAATGCGAAGAATATAACATTAGGGTAAGATAGAAAATCACCGAAAGACACAAAGACGATATGTAAAGTGCTTTTAGAAATAGGACAGAATGTTGGACTTTCATATTTCTGTCTTCTACTTTAATTTTCTAATACAACTTTTTAATAAATGAGTCTGAGAATTCTTTTCCGACCAACCACGAGTAGATAATTTTGCATTATTTATAAATTTATATCAAAATTCACGAATCATTTTATTAAGACAACAGTTCTCGTTGCGTTGATTCCATATTAAACGAAACCCACACAGATCCTTCCGCTGCAGTTTGTTATAGGTACAGTAAATCTACCACTTCGTACTACAAGAATACATCATGCATAATTTATCTTTGCATCCGTTTTATGCTTCCTACTTATGTGTCTTGTGTGTATTCAGTTAAATAAAATAACAAAAAACTCAAGACGGGGAACAAAACAAGAAAGCTAACGTGCTTTCGTCAATCTGCAAATAAATCATTTAAGTGATGTTGTGAATTATTTTGGCTAAGACTATCAAATGATCAGAATTTCCTGATGATATGCAATATTGTGAATGAAGTAAGTACATACATGATTAGTGCAGTTGGATATAGCGCCGGTCTCCCAAGCAGGGGGTGTCGGGTTCCAATCCCGGCGCTGGCGATGTATTCTTCACTTCGTGACACATGCTTTTATTATTGTGCAAAGTATTTGAGCATACAATATACAAATCCAGATTTTTAAAAAAATTGTTATTAACTTATTTTTTTTTTTTAAGATTCTTTTCTATATCAAAACCGAGATTCGAATCTGAAACATGTTAAAGTGTGAAACGCTAGTTACAGAATTAGAATACGTTACGAGATCGTCACATCGTCTAAAATTAGCATCGAAAATCACATCTTGAAAAATAAACAGTGATTTTTTATTACAGTAGCATGCAATATTCAGACGTGAACGATTGGAATATAAATACAATACTAATAAATTTTAATCACAACGTTTACCACTGGTGTGGGTGTCTTGAAGTATCAATAAGTATATTTGTATCTTGTATTTTTATTTTGTTTTAAAAAAGAAAGATGTTTTCTTCAACACTTCAACATAAAGTGAAATGACCATGAGATCGGAACTTACTTAATGTACGACAAACAGCTTTCAACGGAAGATCTTTTTCAACATAATAAACATATTAGTATTCAACATCATAATCATTCCTTTTTTGTGAGGTGTTAATTCCCTTAATTCGGATGAAATATCTTTTTTAAATTCCACACAATGTCAAATGACTTATAACTTTATAATACTAAATTTATGTGGGTTTATTTCTCTTAAACTTATTGCTTCCCAGAATTTCTTTGAGCTATGACATTCGATAAACACTTTCGTATAGTATTTATTCAGAAATGAAAGTCCAAATCACTTCTTCTTATTCTTCTTCTTTCTCAGCCGTTTTAATTCCAATGCCGGAAATAGACTTCCCCTTTGACTTTCCACAGATCCCTATCTTGGGCATGCTGCATCCACTTGCTTCCTGCGATTCGCCTCACATCGTCAAACCATCTTGCCTGAGATCTTTTTACGCTCCTTTTGCTCGTTCTAGGTTGCCCCTCGAGAATCTTTTTGGTACATCTAGAATCGGAGCGTCTGGCAACATGTTCTGCCAAACTACATTTTAAGGCAGCTGCTCGTTTTACCACGTCGGAGACCTTGTATTTATCTCTATTGTATCCATTCATTTGTCCGTCTATCTCACAAATCATTCTTTAGAATAATTTCTGTAATTTAAATAGGATTAATTTGTGTAAATTGACTACTAGATACTTTACCTATATTCTAATTATTGTCTATTGTAGTGAACGAAAAAATTAAAATAGTAAACAATTTATAAGTAAAATTATAAACCATAAGTAAACAAGTGATAGTTCCTCGGGCTGCGGAATTGGCTCTCACTCTTTTTATTATACTATTTCGAGTATCCTGTAAATGTCGGATTCCATAAAATGCTTTTCACCATCCTTAATTCCTTACAGGACGACATATACTCGTAAATGTTGCGTCATAGTATAAAACTATTGATTATGGAGGGAAATTGCCATTTCCACTAGCTGACCTGTAAATTTGACAAATAATGTTTGCCAACAATAACTCAGTATGATTCATTGAGTGAGACTCGCCGTAAGGCCGTAATATTATCTTTTTATTTATTTTAAGGAGATAGACACTAACTTTACAACCAACCCGTAATAATTAAGTATATTTATTGCGTCAAGTCCGTTGTCGTATTATAAATCAACTAATTTTACAACTTTCGTTTTACAGTATTTTTTTCAGAGTTTATATTTTTATAGTTGAAAATTAACCTGGTGAAGTCTTCCAAGCATTACACATCCTCCTTCCATTTCCATGTCTTTATTGCTCTTCGCTTTATGACTCCAAACTTTATTTGTTCATGGAAAATAATATAATATTAAGTTCCCAATAAACTGTTCTGGTTTATGTTTGAGCAACTTTTTTCAAATTTTACTCAGTTGATCAGTAAATCTATCGTTTATTACTATCCAATTTTAAGCGTGAATTCATCACGTGTGCTTTGTCTATTTTATTATTGTAGTATAGGTACATGTTGATTTCTTTTTTACGTTTACCTATTATTATTGGTGTACATATGCTGCAGACACTCTTAATAGGAGAGTTGACACGCCATGTTTTTTTAAGTGTATAATAGGAGATATCTGAATAGGTGAATTTTTTGGGCTGATTTGATAGGCTGATGAGTTTATATGTCAATCATGAATGATAATATGTAGACTTTTCTGGCTGGTAGTACTGAGGAGTGTGTTGGCTATGGAGAGGAAGATGCTGGGCATCTCTTTAAGGGACATGGTATCAAATCCTCGTATTAGAGAGATAATTAAAGTAACCGTTGTAATAGAAAGGGTCGCTAGCCTTAAATGGAGCTGGTCTGGGCATATTTCCAGGTGCCAAGACTCCCGATGAACCAAAAAGATAATGGAATGGCGACCAAGAACAAGCCGAAGAAGCGTCGGCAGACCCCAGGCAAGGTGGTAAGGCGATATCAGAAAATGTGCCGGTGATGGATGGATGCAGTGTGCGTAGGACAGGAATATGTGAAGGACCAAAGGGGAAGCGTATGTCCAACAATGGACCTATGTGGCTGCAGAAGAAGAAGAAGAAGCAGCCAAGTGTTGGCAAATCTTGCCTCCGCATAAAAAAAAGATAAATATTCGATACAGTTAACCCTACTCGCATTAAAATCGTATATCATAGCATAGCATAATATCCTTCAACACAACATTAAACATTATATTATAATTTTCGTGAAAGTATTTATAAAACATATCCCACATATTATTTTTCTCCATCTAATATTTTAATATGCAGTACATTATGTGTGAGTAAGAGGGACTGTATGGTGTGGTAATATTAACAGCCACTGTGGTCGTTAATGTCATTAATGTTTCATTTTATACAAAATTACCAGATAATAAATCTGTTCATTTCCGGAATTTTCTACACACATTTTTGTCACATAAAATTTTAATTTTATATAATTGTCTTCTATTCCATTCTCATACCTTATTATACAGCTATATCTATTCTACAGGGAAATTAAATTAATGTGTTTTTATATATATATACACAATATTCATCATGTCTCAACGGGTGCCTTGGGCGTCTTAAACTAACTTTATTACATAATTAGCTAGGCGAACCTACGTCTCAGAACCATTTTGAAGACTTCGTATGATGTTCGCGTGCATTGAATAAATGACGTCAATTTTCATATTTATTTTCTCTGCATAAGAAATTGTCTGACCCATTTTGAATGTCATCTTCTTCTTCATCATCACCCTTGGTCCCTCCACTACTGGCTATAAACCTCTTCCAAGAGTTTCCACTCCTTCCTGTCACTCGACTTTCGCACCCATGTCTACCCGCTACCGACTAATTTCTTATCGAATGTCATAATATGAATAAGAGACTGTGGTTGGAGTGGCCAGAGGTCCTGGAAGCTGCAAGTGACAGGGACCTCTGGCGAAGATACACAGATGCGCTGAGCCCACGACCCAACCAAGGGGGAAGAAGATGTGCGAGTATGTGTGTATGTTTTTTTTTGCGTAAAACATAAATATTGTATGTGTTTTTATAGGTACAGTAGCTACCACATTATCAGACACACCCTAATTGTACAGTAGAGAAGTAGTTTCTATGTTTCGTTACAGTAACGTAATTCTGAGTTTTTGTCAAAAGTATGGAACAAGGCGAATACAAGTAAGAAGTAGTATTACACATTCTTCTCCTGAAACACTTTTTCTGATTCGAAGGGTGAGAAAACACTTAGAAAGGTACATAGTATAAATAATAGTTTTTGTGTCAAACAAAAAACTAGTAAAACTTGTCACTTTGCTACGATTTTGTTTCCTTCTTTTTCAACCCTCTATTAATTTGTTATGACACAAGGTTGAATACTTTAGGTGAGTAGAATACCTACATTACCTACTCTTATAGGGACTATACTTACACATTGTTTTATTTTGTTTTCTGAACTTAAGAGTAGGCATATTGACATTTCAAAAATTTCTAAAAAACGGGAGACCTTAAGTCTCGACAACCGTTACTAAATATGCTTTGGAAAAAAATTGTGTAGATACATTGAACATTTGAGCTAGGGAATAACCGTAAAATATGTTTTATATCTTGTTTAGATTTCTCAAAAAAAAAAAGTAAAACACCTCTGAACTTCTTTCCGATAGACAGAAAATCGTTTCCCGAAAGTAGCGGAAATATTATTTTTTGTACTGATAATATACATTAAAATCTAGGGAATTACCTTAAAAGTTTTTTGATTGAATCGAAATTAACCCCAAAAAATGGAAAAAAACGCCATTTTTACCATCGTATCATGCGATTTTGAACCTTAATGCCGTGGGAAATGACCGTGACGTCATAGTTGGGTCGCTAGCTTTAAATTGTATGGTGGGTGTAACCGAGCATTAAGTAATGTGATGTAAAATAATTCGGAAAAAAAATAAAGTAAGTGGCTTTTGATCAATTAGCCAAAACAGTCACGCAACATGATAGAGTAAGGTTTGATTCTATACCCACAGTGGTTTGAGTAGAATATAGCGTGGGGTCGACTCTGATTTATTTAAGTTAACT
Organism: Ceraclea dissimilis; assembly: GCA_963576895.1. NCBI lineage: Eukaryota > Metazoa > Arthropoda > Insecta > Trichoptera > Leptoceridae > Ceraclea > Ceraclea dissimilis. Next base: position 3,777,074 of record OY756370.1, on the reverse strand, counting down.
CACTAAAGTAGCCTTTAACATATGACTCAGATAAGTATCATTTACTTTTTAAATAAATACATTATGTATTATTTTGGGTAGGAATTTTTGTATGTATTTCTTTCCTTCATTTGGAATGTACGTCTATAAAAGTCATATATATTTTTTAGCTACATTACTGCTATTACTCTACGATTACATTATACCTGTAATGTATAAAAAATCATAACACTCATTGCCGATAAGGGCGATCAATATCCTACGGAATAAAGCTCTCGAAATATTATAGCTGGATGCAGTGTGCCCAAGACAGGGAGCTGTGGAGGACAAAAGGGAAGGACTATGTCCAACAATGGACCTAAGCGGCTGCAGAAGAAGAAGAAGATTGTAGAATATCACGTTAATATAGAAAAAAATATAGATTATCGGTAATACCTACGTGAAAAAAATTCCTAGGTATCTACATAAGATTGGCCCAGTTAATCAGATTGCAACCTCTGTATGAAACATCCCTTAGCTCAAATCTTAATGTTGACGATGTATTCAAATAGTAAAGTAAATTGCGAAGCGTCGGGTTTGAAAATTGTTTTTTTACGTAATGTAGATATTTCAATTAGTGTAAAATGCGTTTCGTAAATTAACTTCATTTTTTACAACTCTCATTCCTTTTTAGAGAGACTTGGGTTGAAAAAAATTTCTGAGCGATTTGTGGAATGTAAAAAATATACAGTAGCAGCTTATAACGATTAGCAGTGCTTTCACACATTATAATATTGCTAGGTTACTGATTGTCGCTTTGTAATAAAGACCCAAACTCATGGAAATTATGGATTTTCATTATCTGATCATGGAATACTCCTACCTGAATTTTTCTCTACCATTAATACTGCTCCTACCATTTAAGTTGTCATTGTGTAGGACGTAGGTAGGCTTGTATTAAATATATTGTCAGAAAGTGTAATAACTTATTTGAGGGTTTCCGATAACGCCTCTTCATTACGTTACGTATAATCCCATTGTTAACATCCGAAAGAATTAATTTCTTTTTTTTATACTCTCTTTCACATACAATACATCATTGACTTAAGAAATTCTTTCTCTAAGAGCTCCATATCACTTTTATGGTTTGGACATTAAGGTCTACTGATAAATGCTTTCTTTTTCTTATAATACTTCATCAATGCCGCTCTCTCAATTAATATTTTCTTTCAGAATAGTTTTAATCTCTCATTTATGAATGGGGCACTAATATTTTAACTACATTTCCATTAATCAGTTTTTACATTCCCGCACGTCTTTCACGGGCCATGCAGTTTTCTCTCTATGTCTGAATGTTTGAATGTTGCTGAAATGTTTTTTAGCAATGCGCAGATAATAAGAATCAAATGGGAACCAAAATTCCTCATTACCGATATTTGCATTATGAAATTATGCATCTATAATGTGATGTGGCCATAATTTGTGTAAATCGTTCAATGAAAACTTACCATTATTTATCATGCTTACAATAGTGTAGGTAGAGTTGAAACTGAACATTGTCGTTCTTACAACCGACCTCGGTTGGCTTTAGTGATCACTTTACACTCGAGAGAAAAAAATGACATCAATGTTTATCTGCACTCTACATTATTGTAGGAATACTACATAATAGTACCTGTATACTACGAAATGCAATAAATCCAACGCATTACAAAAATAATCCAAGTGAAAACTTACTCATACTTCTTAGAAAGCGAAATTTTCTGTTCGAAATTTTCAAGGTTCACAAATTTATGACAATTTTTACCGACGAACCATTAATAAAATTATGTACTTGAGTCTAATCTAATAATAAAAATTAAGGTAATTTTATGCCCCTTGAAATGAAAAGAATGCATTCCGTTCCTTCTTTGGAATGAGTTAAGAAATGAATTGGTCTAATTATGGCGATCATTTCATTGAGATAATGTGATGTCGGGGCGCAGGGGACGCCTTTTTTAGATCTCCATGAAGATATGGAATGCATTAGTAATGAGTTTCACGTTTTTACTCCCACAATAACTCCCCTCTCTCCTTATATTTTTACGACTTGACATTCTTGAACTACTGTACTAATACTACTGTTTGTTATAATAAAATTACTATATCAATTACAATTATGATTTCGTTTAGTTAAAAAGGAAATGACTTTTTTTTATTAAAGGAATTCAAAATTATTTTAACTGCACTCGTTATTAATATTATTTACGAGGAGTTCCTAATAAAATATTATTTATGGATATAATTTGTCACACGTCTTTAAGATGACATAATTATGCTTCATAAAATCATTTACACAAACAAGAATCGTTAATATAAAAATCCGAGTGGGCTTTAAAAACACTTTCACTTCAAAAGCTTAACATAAATATATGTGAGTCAAGATTATATCCACAATCAACCTTCAACCATTTTTCAATTCACTGGGGCTCTGAAATTTTTTACACTTACTTGTCTATCAATTACTGAAATTCGAAACTGGTGGCTACAGATTGACAGATCTTACTCCAGTGACCCGAAATAAAAAATATGAATATAGGTTATTATTAAATTAAAACAATATCACTTTGTTTACACCACTTTTATTTCAAAAAAGTTCCCTTCTTCAGGATTAGTCGCCACAAATAAAGAAACCTTCATAATCAAAGAAAATAAATATAGGTATTTACTATTTTGTCAACTTATCTAATAATATTCGTTTTATTTGTTTCAGGTAACGTCTACATAATATTATACCTACGATTAGTGGATCGAAAATCGGTATAACTTTAAGCTCAACATTTGATATTCTCCAACAAACAGTAAGTTCTTTGGCATTATTGAGTGGAAAGTTAATTAAAAATACAAATTATTACGAATTCAAAGGATCCTGCATCCCGGAAAATATGTTTAAAAAGTTAGTTCAGCTTTAAAAATGTCAGTTATCGTTAGAAAATACATTTAGTTTATCATTTATATTCTTTTATAGAAAACCACTTTACGTATTGAATCCAAAGCACAAAATATATAATATTTTTCAGTGCTCTGGGGACTAAGTCTAAAGTCTCTCTAACGAAAGTGTAGTGTAAAAATTTAAAGTAGGTTATATTATTATGACTATTGAGTATGCTGTCCGTATTTGTAGGGGTTGTTAGGATCCTTGTTACTTTTTGTTGCAGTAATGTAGAGTGGTAAGCGATGTTCATGTACTATTACGGTGTCGGTCGTTTGATATCCCGACAAATTGAGATATCTAACATTAATCGAGTATTCGAGATAAATGATACTATTTCTCAATTCTAGTTTTTAAATTAATCTAGGGTTTGTAAAAATGCTTACACCTTAACTGGCCGCGTTTACTGGAAGACATTGCTATTGCAATTAGTCTGTCTTTTGGTACACTACACCTGCCTTGTAAGTTGATAACGATAATAAGTTTTTTATACGAATATGTTCACAACATTTTATACAAATAATAGAAAATAAAAACATTTTTACACAAAATCACGTTCTATTTTCAACTGCTTTCGTGTTCTGTGTGTCATTATTTCGGGAATGTATGATGTATGAATAATTAAGACAAGACATATCCTATCGTGAAAAGGTCGTGCAAAAAATTATCGACTTATCGAGATTTTTGAATGGCACATTCTTCAGCTCGATGCTGTTGCAGCGAAAAACACAAGCAAAGTACAATACAAAGTACACAACCGATAAGCTATGTTAGTAATGTTAGTATAGAATTTCCATTAAAATCGAAAGGAAGTGAATACAACGGCGAGTACATTATCATCATTGCTATAGCATTGTATACATTGCACCTGCGATATAATAATAAGCAAACAAATATATTCTTCATGCACTAGTTTCCCAAGGACTATATTTCTATAATTTTTCCATAATGTGTCGCAAAATTTATGCAAATATTACTGGGTAGTTATACTGTATGTGAGTTTATTCTTGGCCGGACACCAAATCGTAGTTCAATAATCGATTATATCAACCGTGTTCATTGAACAATCAAACTTAATGCAGTAGAGTCATGATATACTAGTTTTATATGTTTCCTCTTCTTGCTCATAAAGTCTACATTAGCTTAGTCTCAATGTCACAAAATTGCCCGTTGTACAAAAATTGATAAAAACGAAATTTATCTGCGTATGAAAAATTACACTTTATGAAAAGACAGAAACTCGTATATATTTTTTCTATTATTTTGCACCAATTCAGGTGCACGAACGTCTAATATCATTGCTTCTGTCACATTTGTTCATTTTCCAACAAGTTTTCATTCTTTAATTCTCTTATTGCGCTTTTCATTTCGCTTCTTATTTTACAAAATGCAGAAGTATTCTAGACACCTTACATGCAATAATATAATTGAAACGGTATCGTTTCCTTCCTAAATGCGCTTTCTAGAATAACATGAACTATTAAGTTTCTTACAATTCACAACGTGAACGCGATGCTTGAAGATCTAAGAAGAAATTTCTCAAAGTGTGTAAAGTTTTTTACATCTTACCAAGCAAGACTGGATATTTTTGTCGTATTCATATTTGTTTCTCATCAAAACTTATTCATCTTCATGTTAACAAGTTTACGAGGTGCCTTCACGAAACGTCTTAAATGAATTTATTGGGCACATATTTTCAAGTCCCACCTCACACCCGAATAACGCAGTCGCCCACTGGTGCCCTTTTATTCTCTCCTTCAGCCCCAAAGCCTTTCGGAAGGGCACGCCTAGAAACACCACTCGGAATGACTCCTAATGAATTTAATAAGCACGGAAGATACACTTTTTTCTTTCTTCACGATTCGATCCTTGATAACTTTATCTATCGAAAACGCTGAGCGCCTTGGTCTATCTTTATTTTCTTTGCTTCGCCCCCTAGAATTACTTTGTAGAACGATGTAGTAAGTTCGTCTCCGGGCCTGATAAGATCTCTTCTTCTTCCTTCAGCCATCTCTCCACTGTTGGATATAGGCCTCTTCCACTTGTTTTAATTTTTCTACATCTGAGCTTTGTAAATCCATCTACTGCCCGCGACTGGGATAATATCGTCAGCCCATCTCTGTGGCCGACCTACTCCTCTTTTCTGTCTCCATCTAAGAACTCTGGGTGTCCATCGCTCTGTCCCCTGTCTGGCAACATGACCTATCCACTGCCATTTTTGTTTAGCAACACGGTCCATAATGTCTACGACTTTTGTTTTGCGCCTGATACATACTACCATGCAAAAATATTTTGTTGATTCTGCTATCTTTGAAAATAGTTCCCATTAGGAAAGTAATTGATTGCTCTATAGAACTTTGCTTATCATCCGTCTACCCTTATTACTATCCGTCACATCATTGATGTAAATTGTTCCGACGTGACTGAATGACCACTGAGTAGAAAATAACAACGACATTGTATGGTGATGTGGAACTAATGTGCCTGTCAGATGGTTGGTAGGCACCTAATAAAAGAGGGTAAAATATTCCGTATAACTTGTGACAGTGTGTAATTTGATAGTATTTCCATTTTCTCCATAAAATGTCAATGAATGACCTAGAACGAAAATGCGTAATAAGTATTTACATTGTACAGACATACGTCACCGTACTTTCAAATTAGCTGGTCTTTTTTTGCTAAACTCGCCCTACAGAACAAATGTAAAAATAAATAGATAAATAAATAATTATATTCGTGCAAATGTATATTAGGTATGTTGTCCATCGTGATTCAAACATAAGTAATTTTATTGCCAAGTTTGTCATACAAAGTTTAATAGAGAGTTAAGACAATTCGTTCAACCGATATTCCGTTTAGGAAACAGAAAATAATAAATGAGTTCATATAGCATGTAGGTGTGTAGGTAATGATATAATATATCTGATATCCTTCGCTTTTTTAAATTCATTTATCACCATCACTTTGATACGGAAGTCTCCTTAAATCATTTCACGTCCAAAGCATTCATCCATTTTTATTCAGTTAGTAAGTTAGATACTGTTCTTATACTCGGTTAAGAGAAATCGCTCGGTGAGATTCGCAGAACGACAAACAACTTTGAATCATGATAAATTATTTATACGATAAGTCGAAACTTTTACATTAAAACCAATTTAACAAACCGTAATATATATCAAGTTATATATTCATTCGATTATAGAGAAATGTTCATTGACCAATTATATTGTTTCACTTTGAAACTCATTTGACAAATGCGAAACTTTAAAATGAGCTGTCGTGGGTGTTTGACGGTTTTGGATTGATAGGTAGTACCTACCTTATAATTTGACACTTACACCCGCGACAGCCGTCTGTAAAATCATTATAATAATCGGCCCATTTTTTGCGTCGTTTCCAAAAAATGATTCCTCATCACAATTACAAAAACTGCGAAATTGTCTTAAAAGCTAAACAATTTTCAGAAATTGCTCAAGATATCTTGATTGTAACTAAGACGGACCTAAAATAATAGTCAATCATTTGTCACATCAAAAGGGTAAGGATTTTAGATAATATCTTAAAAATTAAAACACTATAAATGTGCGATTTTTTCACATCAATGATATCCAGAAATCATATTACTCACTCATGGCCTGTAGAAACATGATTAGCTCATCCATTCACTGGAATACTAGCTATAGGTATCTTCTTGGTGATAGTCATTTCTGCACCATTTTAAATATCTACATATGACATTTAATCTTGTAAAGTGTATGGAAATATCTCTGTTATATTCTGATGGTACTTTTAAAAGTCCAGATTTATTTCCAGTTTTTCCAATGGATAATTGAATAGAAACCTGTTCGTAACACTTTCAAAACAATTATTTTCCCCTATTTTATTGAATTCTTTCTACCTTTGAATAAAATAGGACTTGGTGTTCATTATCACTTTGAATCAATGTAACTTGAATAACACGAATTCACATTGACTAGCTGATATGTAAATCGCACCAATCCAGAATCCTGTCAGTAATTGTTCTTATATTATACACAAAACAGATTCGATTCTTTATACTACGAGTACTTCAGTATTCCTTCTATCCTATCCTTTTGTTAAATGTATGTATGAGTATTATACAAAAAGCAGTTTTTTTTTTCAGTTATTCATTGAATAGAACACGGGCTGTAACTGCAACAAATGAAAAAATCTATATGGAATATTAGGACTCGACAACTCAGATGTTGAAGGTTTAAAAAAGTATATTTCTCTGTAAATGTAACATTTCTATGCACCATCAAAACATTTTCCACATTGATTTAAAAATAAGACGACAGCTGTAAGGACATGAATCGATTTCTGTAGATAGAGATACTAAGATTGGGTTGTGAACTTCATAGTTGAATTTCCTGTTTTGTTAGGTTGCCTTTAAAGTTTTGCATTCTTCTACATTAGCCTTGTTCCCTCCACTGCTGGATGTAGACCTCTTCCAAGCGTTTTCGCTCTATCCTGACGCTCGCCTTTCGTACCCACTGTCTACACGCTACCAAGGTCACGTCGTCCGCCCATCTCTTCTGGGACCTTCCGATACCTCTTCTGTTTGCTCATGGTTTCCACTTTCAGGGTGTCCACCTACGATTGTCTTGTCTTGCTATGTGCCCTGCCCATTGTCATTTCAGTCTTGCTGCACGATCCATTTAATTTTAATTTAATAAATTTAATTTTTAATTAAAAAAATAACGATTGCATTAAAATAAAAAATCTGCAATAAATTGTTCAGCACCAGAAAAGCTTGTCGCAGCGTAGATTTGTTTCAGAATATCCGAACTACTAGTGATTTATTGAGATTATTGAGAATAATTGGTTGTCTAAAGATTCCCATACATTTTCTTTTAAAAAGCCTACCCCTCGTTAATCTACAATATTTTCATTATATCTGGGTACCCGGTACATATCTCTGGCTTTAGATTTTGGTATAAATAAATACTTACTGCTTTATAATGTATTATAATAAACCCACCGTGGATAAATCTCTACCGCTTGTCTGATCGCATCGCTACCGTAATACTAATAATAATGCGGCGTGGATTTAAAACGATTCATATACAGTACTATGATCCTACTACTTTATCATTGTACTTTACATATTAAGATACATAAGATACATAAGAACTATTCTCATTTGTGAAACATGAAGGGGATTGGATAATATTTGAGGGGGTGTATTTTTCTACCTCTTCGGTCATGGCTACAGTGATAAAGAGGTCTAGCTTTCCCTCCATCTTTTCGGCGGTCGTCCGAGTGGTCGGCGTCTTTCGGAAATCTTTAGCAACACGAGCTTAGCGATTCTTATGGGGTCCACCAATTTGACATGATCTCTCCAAAACCGTCTTGTTTACCTGCTCCTTCCTTGTAACAAATGTATATTCAATGAATTAATTACACAGCTATCAAGAATTCAGAAAAGAATTTGTACTGTGTCAGATTATACTCGTATGTAAAATGTCCGTGGTACAAAAATCATCGATAGATATGGTTTTCAAATCCATAGCACTGAAACCAAGTTTTCTGTCTTTCTTTACCATTGTATGGTTTATTTCTCAACAAAATGTATCTCTCTTAATAAAAGTCCTAAACCAAGTTTGTAGCGATAAATTATTCACTGTTTTCATAATCCACAGTGAAGTGACTAAATGGGGTCTTATATTATATACTTTGCAATTTCGAAACCTCAGATTCTATTTCCGGCTTTTACATTTCAAATTAAAACCTCTAAATATAATTCCGCCCTAAGCGGGATTGTGTGTGGTTGGTGTTTTTTAAATGAGATTTTACAAATTTAGTATACCTACGTATATTATTTTATCAAACAATTCGTAATATTTAGATACAGATTATATACTTCGTGGATTCCATTACAATGAGAAAAGTACAAATATCCCATTAAAGTTTATTTTTACTTATATATAAATAGCCACAAAAGGTTCAGAACGACCCAAATTTCCAATGAGTATTTTTATGTTCAGAACTTTCAGGCGGTTTACATTTTTTTTTCATTGGATTTTCGTAATATGTAGTTCAATTATAAGAAAACTGTACCAATGATTTTCGACAATTCCTTAAAAACTACTTCAAATTTGATCAGCACATGAATAACACTAATTAAATCACACATATTTTCAACGACAGATAGATACGTACTGTTATTTTGCGTTTCTCTTGAATTTCGGTCAAAATACCCACAAGTTTTCGAAATTTATAACACCACAAGAAAGGTGGACAGATGACACTGTCCAGCTTACGATAGAAGAGATTAAAAAAGTTTAAAAGAGGCCTATGCTCACCAGTGGAACGAAAGTGGCGCATCAGTAAGGCACCTGTTAACTTGTAGAAGTCCTTAAGATATTTTATATCCCGATCTCTTCTTGTATATGGGGGCCATTATGTGTCGCGTATTTCCTTATTGTCCACTAACTTTATAGTTAAGTAATACTAAATATTCTAATAAATAAACAGTATAAACCTACCCTTACATAATGTTATAAAACTTTGTATATTTTTCCATTATCCTCTCTATAAACCACTCTTCGCCTGACTTTAAGTTCTGGGTTAATGCATTTTTAATACTCAATTTTTATAGAGATTGTTTACTTTTACGATCTTTCTCCCGACCTCTACATTTTACTCCCGGCATTATTTTAATATAAAACTATAAAACAACAAACAAACCTTTTTTCAATCTTAAAAATTATGTCTATTTAATGACTTGGAGGAAATGCAAACATGTTTTACTCGTATACTTAATATTCTAAATAATACCGGATATCTTTAATTTCTTCCCCTGTTATTACCGGGTTGTATAATTGGTCCAACTTTTTTTATATTTTTTTTTCAAGGTATTCGTATAACTTCAATAAGAGGTTCAACATCTTTTTCAGAAATGACCCAGTTACTAACCAGATTGTTGAGCGTGATTCCATTTTCTGTTGTATACTATTATGTTAGAAAAAGTAGGAAAGATACTTAGTAATTATAGAATTGTTAGTAAATATTTCATGTTATACTAATTTAAAAAAAATGATAGTACCTACCAAAGATTAATTAAAAGTTAGGCTTGAACATGACTGAAGAAAGGCGAACCAGAATTGATGGCAGTAGAAATGAGGTGGTTAAAAATGGTGTACGACAAAAACACTTAAAAAAGATAGGAAAAAGAAGTAGGTGTGATTGTAAGACGGGTGTTGTGATTAGAATGAAAATGAATAAACATAAATGATTTGGTTGTGTTGAGAGACGAAATGACTAAATGAATAAATGTGGCCCGACGCGTTTTGAGTAAAAGGAAATCTGAGAGCATGTTTGAAAAATTGCATGAATGTGACAAAAGCAAGGAGTGTATGCAAGGATTTGAAAGTATGGTGCCCTTTTTTCTCTTATTTACTTTCATCGATTAGTGAGAATGAAATTTCACAATTCTTATCAGATTCTCACACGTATTATTAACAGAATTTTGTAGAAAGTATACCCATTCCGTTTAAGATTACAACACGTTTGTGATTATAAAATATAAACTTTGAATATTAATTATAAATTTCACGATAATAATAATTAGGCGGGTACCTATCCTCCTTTGTGTCTTCGTGATACAAAAGGAAACTGAATCTTGTTTGGAACAAAATGATGGAAACTTGATTTTGAATCATGACAAGAAAGTCTTTTGGAAATAATATTCATTATGTTATCCGAGTGAAAAGCGTAACAATACAACGTAATATCGAAAGGTATCATTCGAGTAAATTCGACCAATACCAATTCGACTAATAGCTAATTCGACTAATACTTCTTCACTTTCGTTAGACTCAGGAGTCTGTTCTAGCAAGAGGAGTCTCCTCTTGGGAGTTGAGCTCCAGCTTCAGCTCCAACTAATACTAATTTAATTCAACTAAAATTAATTCGACTAATTTCATACATTGTACAATGTACATAGAATACACGCACTTTTCATTCTACCACTAGGTTATTATACCAATAATGAGGTAACCAGTGAATGTTATGTACGTATAAAAACACACAACATTCTTCTTGCGTAATCATGTTTGTGACATTCAGAATGGGTATAAACCTCTACATCTCCGATCGTAATATGACATAAATAAAAAAATGCTATAGATACTAATTTTATATAAAATATTAGGCCTAAAACATTGGCGAGTTTTCTTAAAAATCAATGTCGTGCATTGTTTAATGGTATTTCACATCATAATAACTAATCACAATTGTTCTGGATTTTAAAATATTGTGAAACGTATGAAATTATGTAGTCCAATTAGTTATTAGTCGAATTAATCGTTAGTCGAATAAGATATTAGTCGAATTTACTGTAAATCATGTAGAAAGCATTCGTTATAACATAAAGTATAGGGTAAATGAGAATCAAAACTGATGACGTCAGTATTGAAATTTTACTGTTGTTTTATGTTATCAAATGATGTATCATATTATCTATAAAGAATGCTATACAAATCTTAATGAAAATTAGATAATAATCTTAATTAAAATGATAAATTAATAAGATAATAATTTTCATTTTATTAAGGATAATGAAAAGCAAAACATATTTAAAATAAAAAGGAAACGTAACAAAATACGCTGTGTGGTATGTGTTCAAAAGAGCAAAATTTCCTTCGGTGTGATGATGATGATGTGTTTAAAGGAGCATAATATTAATTTAATTTATGTAGCATGTGTAAGTATAGTAGAGCATTATTTAATCCAGTTTTGTGTATAAGAGAGCATAATTTAATTTAGTTACGTGTATAGAAGAGCATAATATAAAACTGCATTAAAATTCACCTTACTCCCACTGCCATCTATTGAATAGTAGCGTAAACAAAACTTACTACAGACCCATTGACTTTCATTGTTGGTAGGATTAATAGGCATACGCCCTACTTGAAGATGCTTATAAACAATAACAGCTGCGGAGTTTAGGATCTCGGACGACACTTTAAAATCTTTGTAGAATTATTGAAGGGAAATCCCGCGGACTTAATGCTCTCCATCTATATTAGGTATAGAAGACTACAGACAAAATTTTCAGTAATTCGTATTTATTTCTGATCTACTCGGGTACTAACCGAGTTTTTTAATCCTCAATCAACGCTGAAAATATTTGTTATCTGGTAGACAATACATGTGTGTGTACACATCGTCATAGTAAATCAACATACATGATCAAACAGAGGAATGGATTGAAAACGCGTGGAAATTTCAACGTACCTATCGAATAACGACATTAAAATTTACAAAATTATATTAGATCTGATATTGTTTGCCATCATTTTAATGGTTCAAAGGAATCAAGTTTTTTTGTTCCGATTTTTTCACACACTAAAAAAATAGTTTTCACACTAAAAATATATTCAGCGTTAACTGTTAATTACTTTCTATTACATTTTCAACATTATTGCAAAAAATGCCGACAACTGAACAATTCACACTATCAAAATTTGTACTCGTTTAGGTAGATAATATATACATACTATTACACGGTTCAGTGAAATATTTGGGTAGAATGAGACCTATTTTTGTTTTTTTTTTTTTGTATTTCATACCTTATTCAACTCAACATTCCAATGAGTTTATGAATGGATATTAGGTAAATTATTTTTTTATTATTTGAATCGCGCCCTCTGACGTTCTTTAAAATAACACAAGGATGTCACAACTCTTGCTATCATAGCTCAATTAATTATTTGGATTAGTTTTTTTAAAGGATCTGGACTTGCATACACAAACCCAAATACTTTCCTGCACACTTTTCACTAGGCTAAAAGCCTGTATCGCAAAGTGGGGAATACATCGCCAGCGGCCGAGTTTGAACCTGGCACCTCCCGCTTGAGAGACTGCCGCCTCAACCAACTGCGCCAACCATGTACTAATTTTACTCACAATAGTTGTATCTATGAATATTGAAGGTTAGCTTAGAATGCTTTAAGGGAAGTTTAGGGACAAAGTTTCTTAGATAAATACAATTATTCTTCCGTCTGGCAGTTAAACAGAAGAAAAAACATTATTCTGCCTTAAGGACGTCGCAATTTTGAGCAAATAATAAAAACGTCTACATGCTTCATATTATTTCAATCCGGAGTGAGTCCCCCAAAAGAAATTGAAATAAATATTAAAGTATTCATACCTACACAAGATACATGAATAATGCTTTATAGTATTTACTTGCTATGCCCTCGTATATGAATATAGAAAACCGCTGAGAATATACCTACTTCACTCCCTAGAGATAAATCCTAGACTAAGATGATTCAAAGATCATCTTTATACAGTAATATTGTATTAAGTATTACATAAAGCGAATTGATACTTAGGATTTTCCTAAATAGAAAGAAAGAATACTAAGACATGAAAATGTTATGTATGTTTTGAACATTAATATAGGAAGACATACCGTACCTATCTAGATTAAATGGCAGACGCCATCCTTCTCAGATCTCGCGATGTGTGAGCCAGATGGCAAAACATTGAATACATTATGGTAAATGCTCACGCGCAATCATAAACAAGTCAGGGCCTCTGGCTGTTCAGCGAATGTTGTGTCTAGAAAGATAAAAATAATCGTTCAAAAAATCACTCCCAAATTTGAGGTATTTGGTATAGCGATACCGATTATGGACATAACAGAAAAATAACTAAAAAAGTGAGTTTTTTCTATTAATATGGATTGTTTACGATATAATTCCGCAGTATTTTGTTATAAAATATTGCTCATTTTGTGTTACTTTCGGGCATGGAAAATACATTTGCATTATACTGAATATTCCATAAATTGTTTAATAATCATGAATTAAATGAATACCAATACTTTCATAATAATTATTAGGTATTCGAAAATCCATGATAATTAGGCAAAAATATCTTTTAAATTAAAACGATCGCTTATAATTATAATAATACAACCAAATTAATTATGGGAATTCCAAACCTAACCTGATCCTAGTCATTATAATTCGTATTTTATTAAGTTGTACCTTTAGTTAATAAATAAAATATAATAATATTATATGCCTATGGTTTTTCCCATTAAATATACACGGAAAGGATGTTTTGATATTTCATGTCTCATAATGTGTCAAATTAAAGAATAAATTACGTGGGATTTTAGAAGAATTTTATTCACCACAAAATATTATAAGATTTTTCATATCATTATTCAAAATGCGAAATATTTTGTATCTATTCTATTTCTCATGCCTCTTCCCTAGCGGGGTTAACAGAGATAACAGAATGCCATAATTCCTTGTCCTTACACACATTTTGTTTCCGTTGAATCAATAGCCATGATACTACAACAATACTATACCAAGCAGTCTCCCGATAGTGGCATAATAATGTTCAAAAAACACAAAAAAAACTGCTGTGTAAACATTTATAGTATGCATGCAGAATAGGTGGCAACCAATATTGCTGAAAAAGATGAAAAGCGATGGAAAAGAGATAATAGTTCTACGAAAACCTGATACTCGGAAATTATATGAAATAAGAATGAGAGTGGGGGCAATTCTACAACTTAGGAATTCCACGAGAAATTTTATAGGTACCCTATTGGTGTGTATAAATTTTGTTTGGATAAATTTACGTAAATTTTTAATCTATCAGAGAAATACAATGAAGAAATAATTCCTAGTAGGTACGAGTACGTGTTTCATACTCCAACAATACGGTCTAAAAATAAAATTCAATAAATACACAGAATGCTGCGCCAAAAGATTCTACCAAGTACCTATATCAAATCCGCGCGGAGGTCAAATTCAATTACCGCAATCTGCCCATAACAAAGTTCACTGTATTATCTACGATTCAAGAAATCTAAATAGAATTTTTAATTAACTACGAGAAAAGTATAAAACCGTTTTATTGTTAGTCCGTATGCTTCGGCGTGCTAATTTGTCGAATCTAAAAAACATTTTCCGCAAACCTCCTCGTCACAATAAAGCCTTTTATGCAACATGATTTAATAAAGCCGACAACAACCGGAGAAAGAGTTTTTTTTTTAATATTTCGTTCATCCTCCTAAGACGCCGTATAATTCAAAAGGATAAGGACGACAAAAAATAAAGAAAAAGGAGTGTAAACTTACCGTTCGTTCCCTTTTCGCCTCGATTCCTGTTGTTTATTCAAATGCCCGTCTTTGGATCTTTTGTTGTCGTTAATTACATCTTTGCGGTTATTTTTTTTACCCATTCGTAATCATCTTTATTTGTTTTGTATTCATTACCCGACCATTGTATTTTTACGTTTTAGTACCGACGATGTAATTGAATTCTCTTGAATAACCAAGTCCACACTGATTGCATTGTCATTCATCACAATACCGTGAGCGTACTTGCGTTTTATGTTACATGCATTGGAGGTATGCAACAAATGTGGAGTTGATTACCTGTAGTATGAATAATTTATGTTCTTTTAATTTTAACTTAAGTACTTCCGATGACCATAAAACTAATACAGTGCTTGTCTTTTGAATGCAGTGCACCACAATCACCCTTTATTTTACGGACTTCTTCTGCCCACAGCACTTTTATCTTAAAACATATTATATTATCACTACATTTCATAGATACAAACGATATTTTGTTATGTGCTGCAAAATGAATTACCCGCCTCATCTTCTTCTTCAGTGGTCGTACGACGGCATTGTTCGTTAGTGTCCGTCTCATCTTCTAAGTTATGAACAGTGTACTTGGTAGCTGTATAGATTTCAACAACCGATACTTTAACATTTACATTCACCAATTATTCCAATTCATCCTACGAGATTTGAACTAACACAGTTTTGTAGATATTATAGAGCTCATCATTGTAGAGTATCTTCTAAGTATTTCTATCATTCATGAACCTGAGGATTCTAAACAGCATTCTTCTCTCAAAGGTATTGGAGAATGCTGGCTGGATTCTATCACTATCCTAACTTATAGATACATATACAATACATACATTATTTCGCTTTGCAAAATTTGCTCTACACCACCCGTATTCATGAACTTTCAATATAGTAATTATAATATAGGTACATGAATTTTATGAGATAGACTTAACGTACCGAGCTCCATATGGCGTCACTTTATTCAATTTTGAACAAGGAAACGAAAAAAATATCGTGCAAATAATTAACCTACACAAAAAAAGTTTAATAAGCTCGAAAGGATAATGCAGTACAAAAATATGCCAAGTACAACAGAGACATTGAAAGGAAATGCGCCGCGTTTTTTATTATTAAGCGTATACCTACATATTGTTTGTGCATTTTTGTCAGCTGTCCTTTTTAATTTTATGCGAAGACTTGAGCGTATTTTTAGTAGGTATATTGTATGTATGCTCTGTCTTAATTTGCCGTCGGGTTGCTGAGATGCATTTTATGAATTTTAAATTGCATCAGTTGCGTACTCACGAACATGTCACACCTAATTAGCAAAAGTTAACATATTTTAATTGTATCATGTTCAGTGTTCACATCGTTGTATCCATCATGAAAGATTAATATAATATTATACTTACAAAAGATAATCATTATCCACTTAAATCTTTAACACATCTGACTGGTTAAAGATTGGATCAAATAATAAATTACCCTTTCTTAATGTTCTCAATACATGCACGCAAATTGATTACTGCTACAAAAAAGAGTCCAAATAATCATTATACTTTCAATAAAAAATTGTCGTGATGAAGCGTAGATTTGGTAAAGTTAAAACTGAATTCGAACTCAGACCTGTCGTTTTTAGAAGCTTTAGTTCGCCTTTACTTTGATTGAGCTATTTAAGTCATATTTGCGATCATTACACATTTTAAACTTTAACAATATTGTTTTTTTCTCATACAGTAAACGGTGGATTCTCTCTAGGTAAATTAAAATATTTCATTCATGTCTACGTACGGATATATTTGTATATTGAGTAAATAAAAGCACAGTGTTTCTTGCTAGAACGAGTATAAATTAACTTCCTGTATCGCAGTTCTACCTAATATAATACATCTAACAACAACAGCGGCAAAAGCAATCCTCTATAAACCTTAACCATCCGTAAAGGCTACGGATTCTTGCAAGCGAAGTAATTTACTTTGTTATTTTTTATCGCCTCTATAAAAATGTCTGTTAACAATGGCTTATAGGCGATTTTTCACGAGAACGGGCATATTTAGCCTGAAAAATACTGTTAATTATAGTTTTTATTCAAATTTTTATTAGCGGGACTGCACGTAACCCAGTTTTTTTTTTTGTACCAATCTGATTGCATCTTTTTGCATGCATTGATGGCTCTTAAACACATGTTTTATGCATCGATATCTAAGAAGATAATAAATGTTAACAAAATGATTCACCAAGATATGTAGCTTTTCTAAATCAGAATTCGTATTTTTCCCTAGGAAATATATGAGTGGTAACTCCTTTGACTCAAGGGTTTTATCTACACCATTCATATTTCGTTTATTCTATTACATACCTACGTAAGTCTTGGCTGAATAATATCATTATTTTGTATTCTGTTGCATCACCTTGCAATTACCAAGGGTGAGTGTCTAAGTTTAAGGGAAGGAACCCTCGCCTTGCGAAGATCCCGATTGCTTTGTCTCATGTCAATTCACTCGTACAGAGAAAATCCAATCAATTGATCTTCAGAAGGTTTTTTCTCCCCCTTTTCCTAACTAAAAAGGATCTGTCTCCAAAGCCCTTGTTATAAGAGTCAATTCTTTTACTGTAACGACAAAGACTCTTTAAATGGATTTTATTTTCAAACGTCTAAGTCGTGAAAACTTTTTAAAATATATATTTTTTACCCACTCGATTTCTTTGAATCCTCCCGGCGAAGTTAGTGAGTTGAAAAAATAACTAGTCGCAAGACACTTTCCCTACCACATTATAATTTATATAGTCCCATGATAAGCATATACTTATTAATTTTCAAGATTTTGTAAAGTCAAAACGCCCACGCTAAAATAGTCTCACGAAATGTTAATTAACTAACTAGAGTTCATCGCGTGCTTTCAAATTGATTAAAGCATTCATCAATAATTTTTCATCAGCACTAACAAGATGATTTTATAACCTTTCAAAGACTAATTAATTTTATTGATGAACTAACACATCTCAAGATCTTTCACACATTAACATATTGATTTAAAAATATCCACGTACCACCCACCGTCTAAATTAAATACAGTGTTCTTATTTTACCTACTAATATAGAAATGAATCTTTATACGCCTTAATTTGCACCAGTTCAAAGCTGACAGATATAGGTATATTTTTTTGGTCAATATTGTTCATCTTATTCTTCTAAGGTGTCTAAATTCTCTTATGTTTTAAAATAAGTTTGTTTTGAACGACTGTCTTACAGCCACTTTTTTTTTCAATTAACCCATTTTTGGTGCGGTCCTTCTAAGATTTTTCATAATTTTCTCGTGAATCATACTGAGACTAACACACAAAAAAAATATTAATACTGATTATTTGGATGCGATTTGACGTTTGACACTCTCAATTATTTTTGGTCGAACGTCTTTCTCTTTGATATTATGTCATCTGTGTTTTTAACGCATCGAATATCATCAATATTAATCAATTCCGATGACTGCATTCTTTGTATTCATTGAGACATCAGCGTATAATCATTTTGACAACTTCATTTGATGGGTTTTTGTATTTTAATATTGTCAATGTAAACAAAATTATAATTTTAGATACCAACGCTTTATTGAAACATTTGCAAACCAAATAAGATTAAAGCATTTCGCGTGGAATTCATTAAAATTTGCAATGTAAATTTTATAATATTATTATTATATTATTATTTTTGGCTTCGTTTCGGGATTAATATACTTGCCCGCTTCCTTATTCTTGCATCATCTTCCCTTATGTACCGCAAATCTTATGAATTTCGGTATCAATTTTTTGGACCTTTGAATTTAATTATCAACGCAATTTTCCCCTTTTATTTACACTTCTAACCAATGTTGGTAAATAAAAATCTATCAAGGCACTCCCCATTATGTACGCAAAACCAGCACCAGCGAAGTATGCGGGTTTCATTAGGTAGATCATCCCTTAATAGAAACATTTAAGTATATGATCACCATTTCTGAATGTACGAATTATTGTTTGCTATTTCTCTAAAACATATACGTTACTTTATATTATACTGCGAGAGTTCAAACGGTGTGCCTTATGTAAATGGTTTTCATGATGATAGTGATGATGTTAGATGATTTTTGAGGCGCCGTTTAATGGATAGGGCGCCGGAAACTGGTCTCGGAGAGCGATTTCTTCAGCTTGTTCATGAATGTGGTTATGGGCTGTTCCCTGAAGATATTGAGTTTCTTTGTATTTACTAGCTACGTACTTAAAAACTCAGGATTCTGTCGATTATATTAGTAAAACTGAAATATTATATAATATTAAATCACTTACAAAATCCTCTGGGCTTTCTAAGAAGTATAAAGAGAATAAACTATCTTTACATATCTCAAAGACTGTCGGAATTATATCTAATGTCTTTTACTTGGAGTCCGTATACGTGACGAACCTCGCTCCTTCTATATTCTACGTTATTCTCAAAGATTCGCTATGAATTTCCACCCCCAACCCAACGTACCCTCGGGATACGAACGTTTTGAAAATAATAATATCCACGTGGGTTTAAGGTAGAGTCATCCGCCTTTCCTTACAGTCGTCTTTATAAATTCTAAATTAAGTTACTATAATAATATTATTATTTATTGTTCTTAATGACACATTCAGTCTTGTATTTCGCCGGAAATGGAAAATTTTACCAATGTCTCATAATTATATATAATTGTTATTAAAAGTTTTCGATGGAAGATATAGAAGTTTGTTAATTATTATTTCATTGGAAATGTAGTATTTATTATCTTTCGAAACTGATAAATTAATTCTACATTTCTTTGAATAAGTACAATAAGACCGTACCTGTAAAATTAGATAATTTTCCGTATAAAATTTATTTTTAAAACAACAAGCAATATCGCTGTAAAATTGAATTACATGGATGAAGTTTTCACATTGTGTTTATTTTTTGGTGTACCCCAGAAAAAGTGGTTGACTGCGTAATGGCGAAAATAGAGAGAAATGGAGATCTGGGAGAGAAGGCCTTTGTCTAAACTAAATACAGAAAGGCTGAGAAGGAGATGATTGTCAAATTTCGTTTTTTTAGTATTATTTTAATTTTATTTTTTAATATAATTTGTAACACAAACCCACATTCAGATTAAACATGAGGTTTTAAATTTGAAAGAAATTTTCGTGTCTAAAAGGATATTATAGACCCTCTTTAGGGCTCTGCATATCAAGCAACTGTAGCAACTAATTTGCACAAAAATTGACAACTATATATTTTTTTAATTTACCTACCAGCGAATGAACAATGATACCGGTTAGTCTTTTAAGATTTACTAGTACTCATCATCAACCTCACAAATAAATTCATAATTGGGTAAATTAAGAAACACGAACACCCTTAAAAATGCATGATGTACAGTTTTGTTATATAAAAAAACTCCTCAAAAAATAATTTTAAAATTAATATTATTATTGCATGCAAGAGTCAAAGGAAGCAACCCAATACGTTTTTAATCACTTTTAGGGTTCTATGCAGATAATCTTATAAAAATTCTTAGCAAAACAATTTCTAAGTTGTTATTTTCATTAAGGTTTTTCTTTGCCGCTGTTTAGATTTAATCACATCTGGAATTTCCCTTTTGAAACGCTTTTGTTAGTAGAAAACTTAGGAAGGGTTGCTTTGCTGTTGTATCTCCTGCATTTTAAAGGGATTTAAAACTAGAATCGTAGAGCTATAGGGGGAAGAGTTTTAAAACTCATGACAAGAATGTAAAAAAGCGAAGATTTAATCAACATTCCCATACTCTACCTACTTACAGCCCTATGATGTGTAAGTGTATTTTTTGAGTTCACGATCTTCATTATTAGGCTCACTGTTTATATCTGAATAGCACAATTTCGACATCTACACTCACATCCTATCGTTGTTTACTCAGCTTTATAAAAAAATCCAGGAGAACCATAAAATAATAAGAAAAGAAGCAGGAAAATTTTATATAATAAACCACTTGGCTTGAACATGTTAACCAGTTGCTTAGGAAGGAGGTGTTTTGAGTTTAAGGAATCTTAGAGTGTGTTTGCGGAATTGCTGAATTTTACGAAAGAAAGTAGTGCAAGGAAAGGGAAGTCTGGTAAACTGTTCTCTTTGCATTCCCCGCAAGGGACACGTGACGTGAAGGAATATAATAAAATTGCAAAAGATGAATTATACGTCAGTTAAAATAGTATATAGAAGTTGAATTTTACGTCAGTCTAAACTCTAAAGAAATGTGAACTGATAACACAAAAAAACGGACTATTCATTGAAAAAATATTGGATGTATTTCAGTACAGGAAATGAAGAAAATATAAAAATAATAACAAAACTTAACCTAATTTTAAATACAAAATTCGATTATAATGCCACGCTTGACACACGATCCCCAATGTATTATTTTACGCTTGGTTTAAAACCTTTCTATGTAGGTGAAACGAAATTTGCAATGTAGATTGTGTTTTTATTTAAATCTGGTGCTCCTATATTATTATGAGTAAAAGAATACAGTAGCACTGCCGGTGTTTGCTAGGATTATCCAGTTAAATCAACATAACAGTGCCCGTGAAATTTCAACCGTGTGCAACATTTTTTGGGGATTTAAAAATATATTTTTGCACGAACAATACGTGGCACTATTGTGTTTTCATAATATTCATTTTCATAAAATACATACAGGCATATTTGATACTTAACTATGATGACAGTATTGCAGAATTTTTGCCTCCTGCGAAAAAAGAATATTCAAGACTTTTTGTATAACTCCCAATGCATGACCCAATATTCTCATCAAATACTAAAACGTAGTTTTCGGAAAATTCCAGTTTAAAGACTTTCCATAAAATATACTTTTGTCAATCCATTCAATGATTGGTTGCTACTTTTTCATTAGCGTGTGCAAATTATACATATATACTTACTTTTCGTGTGGCGCGGTGATTGACATCTTCACCCATCCGGGCTGAGTCAGAAACTGCTCGTACTACTACAGTCTTGGATCCAGTGCTGTCAACCAGTCCACTGCATCCGGCATCGTCTCATGGATGTCTCGGAGGCTTCCAGTGATTCTTCCACCTATTCTCCTTCATCATTGAATTATCATTATTTCCAATATTAAAACTATTTTTTATGTATACTCAACGTCTGTATGTGTGCTTCCCTTCTGGCTTACCCTGAGCCCACCTGTTAAAAATATTTTGCCAAGAAGTGCGGGTAAAGAGGACGCTATATGCGCCTGTGCTACCCGGGGATGCGGAGGGCCTTAAGCCCGTGGGAGTCCTTCAATGTATGTACGTGTGCTTATGTGCAAATAAATAAAATAAAATATACCAGCATTTCAATTCAAATCAGTCATAAGAAATGTCCTACTAAGGGGCCAAGATGCACGCCAGCCTTGTAAATTGGTCGTACGAGAATACTGCAAAATCAAACGAACTTTTATGACCACCAACGCCGTCTTTGTGATAATGGTGGGTATTTGTTTACTGCCTACATTATTACTTAATGATTTTTGGAAAACCTTTACAAAACCATCCGACCACAATATTTTAAATACGTTATGACTTTATATTTACATAACATGATAATAAAAAGTCATATAAAATCGATTATTGTACGTACGTTTCCTCTCTCTAAGGAGGGACAACTTTTTCCATCACATTGTAATGGAGTTTTTGAAATGTCTTGAAAACCGGGATGTATCGCGGACTTTTTCAATTCTTTAAACTTTTGGATAAAATTATATTACTTTTCTGCGATGCTATAGTCAAACATGTAAATTAAATTATCGAATCTAACAA
This sequence comes from Ceraclea dissimilis, assembly GCA_963576895.1. Classification (NCBI taxonomy): domain Eukaryota; kingdom Metazoa; phylum Arthropoda; class Insecta; order Trichoptera; family Leptoceridae; genus Ceraclea; species Ceraclea dissimilis. The sequence goes on along the minus strand of OY756370.1, from coordinate 3,754,182 downwards.
CTGTTTCGCTTCATTGCCAATATTTTTTTTACATGATTACATAATCTAGGTTCCCCATCTATTAACAGGTATTAGATTTTACTGTTAACCGTTCGGTGTCTTTCGATGGCTTGAGCTGGACAAAATCTGCCTTTCAAAGTGAATTTCTTGTCCAAGGCCCTTTCATGGAATGACCCCACATAGCTCTTGGATCCCTCTAATGCTTTATATCTTTTTTCTGTCTGGAAAAAGCTGTTCCTCTGGTACAAAATCATCTAGTTTACACATTTGGTGAAAGTTTCTCTAGCTAGTTTTTAAATGAGTTCAAATTCGATTGTAAGAATTGGGAATTGCAAGAACAACGCCAAAAAATAATAACTTAAAATACAGTGACAATCCCCCATTCCATGATACATTCGTATTGGATATCCTGAATGAGAAAAGTTGGCAGTTCTTTCAAGATGTAGGCGGATAGTTATTCATTTTTATGTTACTTCATAATATTATTAAAATCCTTTTTCGAGAGGGTAATAATTTATGCGACTTATCGATATGGTAGACTATAAAATTTTATTATCTCTATTATACGTTAATATATTTTCGCTTTTATAATATGCCGCATATTTGCCTCTACAGTAATGTTATTGTGGTTTTGGTAAACATATTCTTAATTTTTTAATGTCCTATCTATGCAGACTATTGTTTGTAAGTCTAATTAACGTGGTCTTATTTTTATCACATCCCACTTAAACGGTTAAAATATGAGACCAGTAACAATTATTGTGCATAAAAATCTACATATTTATTTAGACAAGTAACATAACTTCTGTTTTTCTCAATGGGTGTCTGGTCATATTGAAAATTAACTTTGCAGTTTTTGTTAAATACACTCTTATATGCTTAGATGTTTTTTGAATATTTTAATACATTTTTAATTCCAGATCCTTACAGTCTTGATTGTCTTCGTATCTAAGTCATCATTACTGATTTCATAAAAAAAGTTCAAATTACTTTTTTATTCGACATGGGATCGACTGACTGTTGAATTTTTATATTATTACAAATTGACTAATCTTACAAAATATTTTCGAGTTCCCTAGTATTTTTTTGTTGTGTGCCAATATGTCAACTCCGAGATCTAACTCAACAAATCCACAAAAAATTAAGAACTTTGGAAATTCTACACGCCACATTACACCTCTTATTCAGACACCAATTAATACCATTTAAGCTTGTCATCGAGTGAAAGTTTAAAATAAAATATGAACTTTCGTATTATTATTTTTATATACAAATACGACATAAATACCACGACAGCAAACTTTCCTTCATTAAAAATGAACTTCCCTTATTAACGACTCGAAGGGAGAACTTTATACTTGAAAGTTGTTGTGAAAGTCAGAGTTTTCTTTTTCTACTATTTAATAGTTCAAAGGCACCTGCCACAGCGATACTTTTAAATGAATGAGGGTACGGGTGAAAAGAAGTCGAGGAGAAGTCTTCAGAGAGTTATGTTTTGATTTAAATTGATTACCGACGGCATTATTTATCATTCGTCTGCTTAGAATTAATTGTATTGGCGACAGGTCGAACTTCTTAAAAACCTTTAAAAAACTTCAATGTTGAAATTAACTTGATCTATCTAGTTGAAAGTTTCCTTCTCTCTTTCGATTAATTACTAAAATACGCGTTTCAGAATCAGGTAATTGTATTTAAGTTTATTACAATTATCTTCGTTCTAAGCGTAATTTTGATATGATTTCTAAATTATTATTTCTAATTATTATTTAAGTCTAAACTTTCTTTCTATATATACTCTCATTTCACTAGACAGAAAGGCACAATGCCAGACCAACCTATTTCATGCACATCCTGCTTCAGTTATTTTCATTTCGTTAATGACAATCTGTTTATTTATCAGTAAGCTACCGTCCTTGGTCGACATGATCGAGCCAGATCGGGATGGCCACGCTTACTAATATCTCCTCTTGCAGTCGTGTGGTCCTGTCTCACATTGTAGAATAACAGAATTTTCCCAATAAGTTGACTTGGTAAATATCTCTAGGCTGGATTTCTTGACTTCAGTTTTCAGTAGATAAGAAGACGTACGAACCCGTTTGAATTATGCTAGTGCTGAAAGCAAGGAGTCGCGGCTTTCAGAAAACTAGAACTACCACATCACTTGGTTGATTATGTTTAAGTGTTAAATGGGATAGAAAAATAAAAAAGATGAAATCTAACGTTATAATTTAGTTATCACGCTGTAGTATAATAATGTTGAAGTGCATTTCTTGTGGTTTGGTATTCAACTTATACAAGTAAGTAGTGCCTACGTTCGTTTAAAGTTTCATTAGCAGGCCCTCACGATGTCTGAGGAGCGTCGCGACAGTATTGCAATTTTTCCTAAGTGATCTTGAAAGACATCCATACTTCTTTGTTTCACAGGCGGCTGTATACTTATCCTCTACTTCATTCTACCTATATACTATAATAGTACTACGTCTCATACAGAGACTTTATTTTGAAGCTTAATTTCAGAGGATTTTTTTGATAGCATAATTTCACTACCTTCTCTTCAAGTGCTGTACACCCACTCTAGAAAATTTAATGATGTTAAGCACAAAAATATTTACCTCAATTTTTAGACGTACGGTTTAGTCAGACGGTAACTATCTGTACAATTTTTTTTTTTGGTGGAAAACCTTTTAACACTTTTTTTAAAATACTTATTGGGTCTGTCTGAACACAGTGTCTGGTGACCGTGTAACATTCTTGTGTCATGAAATTCCTTTTTACTTCCCAAAGTCCCTAGGTATCGAATATGATATTTTATATTTAGTTGGTACACCTCTTTTTGTCATTAAATACAGTACTAGAAAATTGTTGAATACGAATAATACCTAGTCAAGTAGCCAAAGGAAATTTGATGGCGTATTTAGGAAAAAAAAAAAAATTTTCTCTCTCGTAAATTTTAGGAACACCTGTCTTTTTACTAAAGGACACTCGAATGATTTCAAAGTACAGTCTGGGTCTATTTTACAACCCGAATATGCCACAGAATTTTCGTATGTATGGTATTATTAATTCATATTATTTTCTGCTAAATTACAGTGCGGCCTGCTTAACAACTTTGTACAATATGAAAGTTCGTGTTGTTTTGTGGTGTTTTGAGCGATTGAAGTATTTCGGCAAAACAAATTTGCTTTCATGAATATTGTATGTCATGTCGCAACTAACTCAAGAGAAAAAGTTCTTGTGGAATTAATTACACCATATACTATTATATATTACGTTGTAACTAACTTTTCCGACGCAACGACAGCAATTTTTTATTCTGTACTTTCCTATGCCTCTCTTATATGTGTGTCTTTTACGTCGTGTCATAGGTTTTTGTGTCATTCGAATAAATTCGCATATTTGTTGAAAAAAACACTGTTTTATTCACTCGAGTATTTTTCCTTCATTGCCAAGTTACTCGCATTTAATTCAAATTTAAACTCAAAAGTTTTTGTTGATTTTAAATATCACACAGATTCTTGGTATACATATTTTTTTAAATGTCCCACTCCAATCTGGGACGAATATTGTGTATTGGAGATATTTTTTCACATAGGTGGTATTAAATTATACATGTATGTGTGAATTGTAAATTAATGTAAGAAAATAGAAAATATTGTTTGTTTAATAAATTGAAATAGGTGTTTCCATAATTTGAGCCCACCTACCTACGTACTGCACAATGAGAATTACTCTTTGTTATCACTGATTGCATTGTTCATACTGTTTGACTAGTGATCGAACTATGTACTCGTTCGTACCTATCAGTAATAAACTTATTATTCATGAATCGCCCTTCGCCCTTCATATTCTCGTACCTATGTTTAGTAATGTTATTTATATTATTTGTTTCAGGATGGCGATAGAGGATACCTCGAGGGTCTCGCCTCAAGATACGCAGATCTATTCTCAACACATTACGGTGATGTATTAGACCATTTAGAAGAATTGAGGAGAAGAGAATGGGATGAAATGTCACCTAGGATACGAGTATTAGGATCAAGTACACCTGTCACGCCGGGTACACCCACGACACCCCCAGGAGGTCACGGGGCACAAGCGGGACCTAGTGCTGGTGAAAGAGCGCCACAATCAGGACACTGCGGACAAATGGGAACCCTAACGACGTCATTATCACAACCCATCTATGTACCTGGAAAATATTCTGTAAGTATATACATTTTCATATCTTTCCACATACTTATTCAAAGTTAGGAATTGCGTAAGTTACAATGCCATCTCCATACTTAGACGAATAAATCTGATCATAATTTACAATTAAAGCTATTCACAGGAGCATCATTCGCGTAGATACGTGGTTACATTTTACACTTGGTTATGTTTGTGCGACGTGCGTGTTTAATACATCATTCATTATTGATGATTTATTCTACCCTGTTAGTATCGACTGATCTCATTTGGCCAATCTTACGGAAATTTTTAGTGTATACCTCTTGAAGATAAAAAAAGAATTGTAATTATTGTAAAATTACTAGAAAATTTACGAGTTTTCATAACTTTGTTTCAAAGTATTGTGAATTCATTGCCTAATGAAGCATTATAAAATTTTTAATAATTCATAAACAATCGACATTATCGAAACTATTACGAAAACTACTCATACATAACCAAATACTTCACCACTTAGAAATTTTAAGTAGATTACGTACAATTATTATTCACGAGTGAAACGACAAAGTTTCACTACACTGTTTCAGGGAGCATACAAGCGTGAAACTAAACGAGAACAATACCGACGTGTCACTTGAAATTTATTTTCAAAGAAAACTATTTTCTAAAATCCTACACATAATTTACTTTGCTCGTACACTATACAATATTCTATACATTCACTATACACATGCAATTTAATTTTGTTTTAATGGTGAGCTTCTTCGCCCGTTTTTAATCTCCTTCTAAATACTACCTACCTTAATATTATGACGGTCTTAATGAAAACACTTTTAAGTTTTAAGTGCTTTTTCCTCGACGATGCCTCGGCGGAGATTGCGCAGCAATAATAGTTTAGAAGCTAAACCGTCTTTTATTCTTGATAAAAGACAAGAGTGTGAAACTATAAAAAGACCTTCTGAAAAGAAATTTAATAGTCGGTGATACAATTAGCATTTGACACACTTTTCTGCACACCTTGCTTCCTGTCTTACCAGTTTTTAAATAAGTTTATCTAAGATATTAAATTTTCTCTGCTGAGATAAATATTTTTAGAAGAATAATGTTGTTATCTACGTTATTCAGTTAAGCGATTATACATTAAGATCAAACCCACATCCACCTCTGGATATTTCAGGAACTTCAGCTTCTATGTCATCCAGTCTTCCATAGAAAACATATTATTTTTTTCCACGAAAGGGCTCCCCTCAATAAACCCCTCCTGAAATTACTACTCTGAAATAGCCTTATAATGTTCCTTGTAGGAGAATCTCACTGCAAGGATCTACACACTATGCCATTTTCTTAAAAACTGGGACGATTTATTTATTCTTTAAATTTTGAGTACAGTTACGGTTAACTGGAAGATATCGTATAACCGCGAAGTTTGCTAAAGTGAACATTGTTTTATCACAAACTATGTTTGTTTATACTATACTCGTATACTTGAACTTATTTAATGTTCAGCTGAAATACACTAGATATGCATAACACATTAAAACAAAGTAAAAAGTCAATACAGTTAATTCAATAATGTTCTCTTTTTTTTACTATGCAAGTAGAGGTAAGTAAGTAACAAACGAAAATCTTCATGCAGATGTTATGAAAATATTATAAGTGGATTTACGAGTATACCAACTGTTTTCTTGTTACAATAAATCGTCCTATTTCGAGTATACCAACTGTTTGCTTGTTACAATAAATCGTCCTATTTCGAGTGTACCAACTGTTTGCTTGTTACAATAAATCGTCCTATTTCGTTGTATTACGAATCTACAGTGTGTAACAAAGTAGACACTCTCTGCATTACTTTACAGAATGCATCGTTGAGCTAGCTCTACCTACGTACATACGTACAGGAGTAAACACTAGAGAAATCTGATGTAATTTTATGCAAACAGAACGTACCTCAATACGATTAGACGGTGAAATCGCATAAGACAAAATCATATAGACATGACAAAATCGCATGAGTCTAAATGACATATTGTATTACCAGCATGATAAAATTACACACGAATAAAAGTATACTTAACAGATATTATTTGATTAAATGTAATTGAATATCAAATATCCACCTTATGAATCATAATGTTTCTAATCAATAATCATACGTAAGAATATCAACACAATTAGCGTGTGTGTAATTTCATATAACCTATATAGTGACCCCCCTCTCTTCATACCGAAACGACTGCGTATGGACTATAATTCAGTTCTAAATGTGATTTATTTTATCAATTTCATTATTGCATTTCCGTGTAATAAATCCATTTGGCTTTTTCCTTCTGTATAATTTCTTCAAATGTGTTTTTTTTATCCCATGCGATTTCGTCTCATGTGATTAAATCCCGACACGCCTACATACAAACATACAAAATGATATTATTCCCTTAAGTAAGCTGATTATATCCGCATGTTGTCGGGCAATTTCTCTGTTTCCACTTTGCATGTTTATTATTTTATTATCCTTTTTGTTGCACTAATAACAGACATTTTAACAATTTATTTTCGTTTCACTTAATTAACCAAGGCACTACTACCTCATTGAGATGTGTACACTTAAATGATGCAAAATAATATGAAGTAACAATTTTCCTGTGTGGATTTTGTTAACTGCTGCATAAGAATATAAGAATTCCATTTCAAGAATTCGCTCACAAATTGTTTAAAGTTGTATTTTTTTTTTTATATTGGCAGCTCTGTATATTTCTTAACATCGACATTATAGCTAATAATGATGGATTATTTCATTAAGTACAATGTACATTGAATATATTTACAGGTGACCCTATTATTGGTGATAGTATTGTAGTAGTATTAGTAGGTAGTAAACATATTAATTCATAGTATGAGTTGAGATGGTTTGGACACGCTTTGAGAAAATGAGTACCTGGTTGAAAGAAGTGTTAGAAAGCGTCCAAGAACAACTTTGCTTTACCATGTCAAACCAATTCTCAGCTTTCTTTCGATCTTCTGTTGAGGAAGAGTCCCATAAGGCTGCTGGGACAGATGGAGCTGACATTGTGACCTATGTGAGGCTGACCTATCTTAAGACATTATTTGATAGAGTGGATAACAAAAGAAGGAGTTTTACAGACCTTTACAAAGAATTGACATAACCAGGCTACATGTTCCATACCAACTAGTGTGGCTCTGTTGATTCTTTGTAAATGTCTATACCTACCATTCATTATTTTGTTGTTTACTCCATCAAACAATGTCTTAAGAATCACATAGGTATCTCTGTTATCGTGGTGTTTTCCGATTCACATCTCAGTGTTTTGCCTGATATCCCTACCCATACGTTACCCTAATTTAATTAATTGGCATACATACGATCTTCATAACAATGTTGTGGCAGTCTATTGGTAAGAAAATTAAGGGAAGGTGAAGTAATTCAACCTTACATACATCCGGGTCTAATCATTACAAATAGTAGTAGAACATAGTTTTAGAAATTACCTACAAATTTTTAAACATACTGCTGGCAAAAGGTGCGCATATTATTAGTAGTAGTAGTAGTACAAAGGTTTATACGGGCATAGAATGGAAAACTATTGTCATGTACGTGCCTTTATGTATATGAGGCTTTTAAGATAAAAGCTTTCAGATTTTATACACTAACGGTGTATTCAGTTTACGCTTCGAAAATAGGTCGAGTTCCCTTTTGTTTACTAAATGGAAATATTGGAGACACTCAGTACGGCACCTTTGTTTGCTCTTCAAAAAGAAATTGCACTCGCCTGTATACATATTATTATTTCTGTATTGTTAAATAAGTTATCTACTGCATGAAGCTATTTCCGTTTTACCTCTTTTGATCCAAGGGGATTTGAAGTGGATGAAATATACTAATTCAACGCGTGCTATCTGTTGCTTCTATCCGTCGTGTTTTTCAAAACATAAAAGTAGTAGATTCCATTTTCAGCTCCGTAATATACATACATACATACATATCCACGTCCACTCCCTATGTGGAGCATGTGGTCGTCACCCAGTTTTTCCAGGCTTTTCTGTCCTGGGCCAACTCCGTTGCCTGTTCCCATGTCATTCCAGCCTGGCGCAGCTCTGATGTGAACAGCCTCTGGATGGTCATTGGCTCTGGATCTCCGTAATTTTGTAATACCAATTGCTGTTGTATAATTTTGTACTGTCTTTATAATATGGTGAAAGTTTTCGAACAAAACCCTCTGAGGATTTACAGTAAATTATCAATCGGTAACCAATTCGACTAATTTACTACAATAGCCTATTTTTAAGTAATGCGATTCGGCTTAAATATCTTATTAGCTCAGAGATAATGTTTTGTGTTTTATTCGCACAGAATTTCATGGTATTCTTGTTAGATCGTAATCTTAAAATATTTTTTTTCCCAAAAATTCTGGCGTTATTAATTGCAAAGTTTGTGCTACGTCGTATGTCTAACGAGTCTCACTTATCATGTGATTGTATTTTTTTTCAGCCATCGAGTTGTTTAACAGATAAAGAAGAGGATGAAATATATGGCTTCGGATACGGAGTATTTGGAAGACATATGATAGCTAGGCAACAACAACAGAGAGCTCTTTTAGGAAACAATTCAGCGCCTCAACAGACTCTACATCAACCTGGACATATGCAACCACTCGTTCACAATCATCATCACAACTATCAATCGTAAGTATCTTTTTATTATTACAGAACTAACAGTTCTTTCATTCAACACTACTATTGATACACAGACCAGAAAAGGTTCCACTTTTTCTACCAATCTTCTTGTTCTTCTTCTTGTTCAGCCATCCCTCCACTGCTGGATATACCGAGGCCTCTTCTAACGTTTTCCAAATTTTTCTACTTTAAGCTTTGCTCAGTCAATAATATTCAACATATAACACAAACGAAAATTTAACCTACATTTTACAAGATCATTTAATAAATCAATCATAATTTAAATCTAATCCAATTGAGAGAGAGAGAGAGAGAAAATTCTTTTTCCTTTTTCATTTATACTTTTCTTTGTATTTTTCAGACAATGTCCATAATCTAGTAGCTAATAATATTTTCTCAAACCTTTATTATTCGTAGTATAAAATCTACTCCTGCTTATGATGTCGTATCGAATTACGGTCTAAATATTTTATTATGTTGTATGTGAACTTATTTGTATGTATGAATTTTATTATTCACGAATATAATTATAACTTTAAAAAAAATCCTTTGTAATAATTATACTCATAATTATCTATTAATTTATGGATTTTTAGACAAATATTTATATTATGATATAAATCTGACTACTATATCGAGACTGTTGACCATATAGGAGAGAGGTGTCCTGATAAGAAGTTTGCAGGGGTTCTTGAGGAAATCTACAAGGTGACGCCAAGGGCAATAGTAGTAGTAATACGGAACGTTGACGCGGAGCTATGACTCCTAGAAAACTTGTACAATGGTCGCATGCATACGAAAGAAGAAGAAGAATCTGACTACTTTAGTACTGTCCATTATTAGATATCTCGACTCGAAAAAGTAAATCTTAATTAGGATAAAATCATTAAAAAAATAGAGTTCCAAAACAAGTCAACAGTAGTGTGCTTAAAAGAGGAAGAAATATCTTGCAGACAACGCGATAAAAACAGTGGAGATATACTCGTAAATCATTCTCAGCCGATATTTCGGGAAAACCTTTCCCTTTTATGTGTAAAATTAAATCGACAATTTCCATGTTTTCCTTCTAGGTAAACATAACCTGAAATTCGTCACGAACCGATGTTTCAGATTTCTATAGAAGATAATAATGTAATTATTTTAGTACGACGCTATGTTCTACTTAGATACGTAATAAGTAAATATGTGTGTAATACAATCAGCGACCTACGCATAGTATTCATAGTATATTTAATAATTTATACCTCACACACCATTGTACTGGGACTTGAGTTTGTTTTAATGTAAATTTACATACTAATAACTATTGTTAATATTGTTCAGTGGCGTTCCTAAAACTTTTAATAATAGTAAAGCTCAACCAAAAAGACTTATAAAATTTGTGAATGTCTTTATCAACAATAAGAACAAATTAAAAATCAATAACAGTGTATTTTAATGAGTTCTGTCTTTGCAAAATAACTATTATTATATTGCCAATTTTCAATGATAAATTAATGTCGAGTGAGTGATAGTAATATTAATCACAGTTACTTAATACCAATTTGCTCGAACTTAAAATGATACATGCCAATAATACATATTTAACATAGAGAATCATGATTCCAAATTACCCTGCCAGGCATGTAATCGTACATCAGGAATTTTCACACACGCGACAACTCTCTTAATTAAAGAGTTATTACAATGTTGCGATTATTGCGAATGCCAAAAAAGTATTCGTCTTAGAGATTATTAAATACACATCTATACTTGAGCTCTCACGATCTTAATGTCTGGCTTAGTCTCTACAATGATACTCGAGATAGAGTACAATATTGTATTTCTTATTATGATTTTTGGTTTGAATATGAAGCACGTCACTGCCACAGCTACTATTATTCTAGAATACACAAAGTACGTTTTGAATAATCAATTTGATTAATAATTATTCATGTGATTGTTTACTGAAATTTCTCTTTCCTATAAAGCTCTTGTCACCTTACGGTTAAATATTAGTTCAACGCACACAATAACCTATCCTTCATCTATTCCTACAACTACACAGTATTGTCTCTTCTACAAGTTCACCCTAATCTATTGTTATTTTAGTTTGTTTGTATAAATCATTTACTAGATCCTACTAGGCCATTGGTGTCAAACTCAATTTTGCAGGGGGCCATATATTAAATTTAGAATGTGTAGGCGGGCCAGATTCAAATAAAAAAAAATGTACTGAATTATTACAACATTTCATTTATTTAATTTATAATACATGGGCGTCGCTAGCCTCGGAGCTATTATAGGGGGCAACAAAAATTTTAAAAATTGATACAGCATAAAAACGTGTAAATAGCGCCACAGGCGAAATTTTTTTTAGTCATAGTGAAGAAGGTCATGATGTAGTTTATTTATTTGAAAATGTATATGATACTTTGCACAATATTATGCATGTAAATGTATTTTTTATAAAAAAGTTATAACAAATAGCGCCGCAGGCATTTTTTTATGAAACTTTCGTACTAATTTTAGAAAATTACGATGAGAAAATGTGTTGTAGTAATGTGATTTTTTGTGAATCCTTACCATTTTTTCTTCTTTCTGTGATACATTGCGATCGCGGGCCGTATTGATACTGCCCGGGGGCCGTATCTTTGACATGGCTGTACTAGGCGTACTTTACTACAATAATGTGCGAGTAGATACTCGTAAGTTTACCTTCAAGTGATTTAAACTAATATTGATTGCGTTGTAGTCATATTATAATGAACCCATTGCTTTTGTAATTAATTTAGAGGCACTGTGTACTTACATAAATTCAAGTCGTCAAATAACCTTGTATGATGAATATTTTAAGCATTAAAAAATTCAAAAATAATACTAGGAACTTTAGTATTAATACGCCATTTCTCAAAACGTGTTTTTTTAATAACAGCATTTTGCTAGGTACAAATACTTGTCAGCATTTTATTTGAGTATGTCTAAACTCATCATTTGCACGAAGGCTGGATATTTTAACTTGTGCATAATATGTAGATGTAATAACATACGTAAGAATCCAAGCGAAGAGCCAAATTAAACCAACCTACATGATATACCATGTAGACAGATACTCTTTAGCGCGTGTGAGTCGAATATTGGTGTCCCGATGCTTACGAATCGGCATAGGCTGGTTTAAGTGATCACTTTGTGCCCAGGGCAACGTTCGCCAATTCCACCAATCAGGTACACACACTCTCTAAAATCGCTCTATTGATTCGAAATGTGACATCTCGAGCAACACTCTTCAAATGTGAACCTAGTTATCGTGTTCGCCTACCAAAGTGCGCCATGAATCTTTCGATATTATTTAACTGTGTTAGCCAATGCCTTGAGCTCTAAAGCTCAGAGTCCATCATCAATATCTATATTTGAATCCCCATTTTTTTATATTATTGAATATGAATTTTCCGCTAATTTTCGGATAATTAAATTTTAAAGTAGTTACACTCATCCAGCCTAAGCATCGTAAGAATTTCTTGATTGTAAGTTATTAAACAAAACTAACTCACAACAACTTAAGATTACCCAATATTAAATTATCTGCATAATATAATAATATGTAGGTATTTTGTTTGATTCTCTACGAAATACCTTCGCAAATATTCTGTTTTGTGTTTGAATAATTTAACTATTTAATATTGTTATTATCATAATACTGAATAAGTGGGAGTAGCTTAGTACATCAAATTGCTGTATACATATTTTATTATCCTGGTAAAACTAGAATATTAATTTATTGTAATATTGACTTATAAACTTTAAGCTAGATTTTACTAAAATATCTATGATTTTACAAAATCGTCTTATTCAAATGCTAGAGCTTTCAAGGGAATCTTACTAGAAAGTTCTCGTAGGATTTAAATGTAGGTATTTAATGATTTTTTTTCAAGTGCAACTCTCAGAAAAACATACCTACTAATGTATAGAACAACTCCCTACCACATATAAAACTAATGTATTAAATTCATATGAGTTAGGGTTTTAATGAGGTCCGGAAACATTTGTAGGTATAATTTGGAAGATCCGGAAACATATTTTGTTCCACCGTTTTATTCCTACCTATTTACATTACATTTGTTTTTCCCCTCTGTATTTAACTCTACGTTAAATAATCCAGAAGTATTTTATTAATTTTCACCTCTCAAACTCCAGTTAGTCATGTAAGTAAGGGTTTTTAATACCTCTCTCCTGAAACAATCAATATTATACGTCTTTTGCTTCATTGAACCTCTGAAATATGATTTATTTTCTATACCACACTTATGTAATAATTTGAATAATACCCGCAAAATACAATACTTTAAATCGGATTGGTTTCTCATGCTTACCACTGCAGTTTCGTTGAATTATTTTGAAAAACGGGAGACCTTGTGTCTCGAAAACCTTACTAGGTATGGTTTGGAAAAAAAATAGAGTAGATAAATTGAACCTTTATCTAGGGAAAGAGCGTAAAGACTTATCTTTTATCGATTTGTCAAAAAAATGTGAAAAACACCTCGGATCGTTTTTCGGAAAGGCGTCGTTTCCCAAAAGATTTTTTTTTGATAATATGCATTAAAATGTAGATAATGACAGTAAAAGTTTTTATTAATAAAACGAATCAACTCCAAAAAGGTTCTATATTGAACGTTTTATCTTGAGATTGTCGATGCAATTTTGAACCTTAACATCGCTGGAAAAGACCGTTCGACGTTATAGTTGGGTCCTTAGCTTAATGAACGGTAGTAGGTACTTTGTACATTACATTACACAGCAATACGGGGATATTACTCAATTAAGTAATGCATGCTGAATTAGCCATGTAGACAAATCCGATTAATCGTTATAAATCTAATTAGTTCATGACTGCAATAGAATGCATGTAAAAATAATTAGTTATACAATTTTCCCTCCATATATAATAATTAAATATCTTCATGTATTCAATCATATTGCATTGAATCTGTTGAAGTTCATTTACATTCTATCCAATTGAGACCGATTATTAAATTAGTTCGACGTCTTCATACACTATCACCTAATCCCATTATGAGGAAAACAGAATACTTAATAATCAGTTTTATCATTAGATCATATACCGCTCTTTATTAATTATATGAAATGAAACTCAATTAACGATTCTTTCACTTACGTATGTAACTCCATTAACGATTCTTTCACTTACGTACTGCAAAATCCACAACTAGTTACAATTTCGATCTTTTTCGATCCTCATTGGAGTATACTACTATTACCCGTAGGCGAGAGAGAATATAAATATCGAATGGACTCTTCTTTGCAGGGTCTAGTAAGGTTGCAAAATTTCCTTATTTAAATCATCAAAGGCACTGTACAGTGAAAGAAATTTTTCATAAAGTAGAAGCAGTATTTAAGAACATTAGAATATTTTCTTTGCAGTCATTCAAAGAATTGTTTTCCCGAATTATACGTACCTGCCGTACCTTTTCAGTAATTAATTTCAATTAATAATTTCTTTGAGAATTTACTTAGACGTATCCCCAGAAAATAAACAAAGACTAACCACACCTCAGACATTCCATTGAAGGAATGTACCCATTTAATTATGTTACCACAAATTGGACGAAATATTAAATACCTTTCTGACTAAGGCTGGCCACAAACGTCCCGAAGTTCAGTTCCGGAATCGACCGTTTTGCAAAAAGGTTCCGACCAAAACCTCTTTCTGAATTTAAAATCGGGGTGACGCTGAATTCAGAGAGAGGTTTTGATCGGAACTTTTTTGCAAAACGGTCGATTCCGGAACTGAACTTCGGGACGTGTGTGGCCAGCCTAATAATACCTTTCGAAGTAATGAAAGCAATAATTCAATGTTTTGACACAGTAACTGGGTATTTCATTGTCAGTGAAAAATCACTGAAGTTAATATAACCTTTACAACGATCTCCTGCAGTTAACCTCTCATATAATTAATGAGGATAATTCAAGCAGGCTTATTCTGCAGTACATATTTATTTTTAGTTGTTTTACTCAATACGGAAACATTTTTTTATCCTTACTGTCTTCCAATATCGACCGATGAAAGACAAATCACTTGCAGGTAAATATGGCTGAAGAAATTTCACTTCATTCCGCGATAAACTGTGATCCTGATTTGGTCGTGTTTTGAGAATACCTGCCAGATAGTTGGTCAAACAGTCTCGTATGGCAAAGTTTCATCTATCCTCTCGCGTCGCGTCACTTACGGGGTAGACACAGAGTATGAATTGACAGACTGCCCTATATTAACGAACACTCCTTAGTTCCGTCACATTCATAAATTTTGTCAAACACGCTCATCAATTTATTTTAGGTACTATAAAGACGTATTTTCTTGAGTATTCGCGATCAGCATATTTTCCGACTAGAAACATTTTAATGTTCAACACCCTTTAGGGTAATAAATATCGTTATATCTACTGACAGCTAATTATAGTATTATATATAACACCTAAATTAATTTGTTTTAATATTAAATTACACTGTGAAAGCACTAAGAAGATTCTGCTTCTGTAAAGCTTCGTGAAATTGATAATCATCACGTATATCTAATTCACGTATATTTATATAATGAAGTAAAGATGAAATTGTAGAAGACTGTTGAAAATGACTTGGGGTAGGTAGAAACACATCTATTGTAATAAGTAATTGGAATCATACCACTACCCTTATAATACAACCAGATGAATTGCTTCACATTATTGTTTCATCATGACGTTTTGTACTTCTGAAAATAATTCCTTTCAAAAATTTCGTTTGCTGTGTTAGTATGATCGTCGTTAAGTTATGTAAATAACACGTTACATATAGTTATCTCAACAGATATACAGTAAAGGACGGACTTCCCAACAAGCTTGTGACTGATCTTCGACTGGTTTAACGTGATCACTTTAATTTTAAATAACATTCACCACCTACGGTCCATCCATCCACCGCGAATCGAACCCAGACCTCTAGCCTAACACACCGGTGTAGTACCCGCTGTGCCATTAAGGCTGGTGACTGAAAAGACAAAGACACACGTAGACATAGTGTACCGGCGTCCACTGCGATTGGTTTTGGCTATGTAGAGTACACTGTTTAACTGTTGAGATCTGTTATTCAACTACCACGTGTACATAGAAATTTGGTGTTTTCACAAAAAAAAATTGTGACGTCCTAAGACCAGCAAAGAGGTAACCAGACAGTTATGTTGTGGCTCAATATCCCAGGAAAAACCCTGTACAACAAACGGATCTTCGGATCCAATACAAGAGAATGAAAAAGAATATAATATTATACTCGGATAGTGATATAGATAATTAAAGAAGTTATAAAAATGACTAATTCTGGAGTGCTTTAAATGTATGTCCTTAATAAAGCATTTAGATGTTAATTTAATGCCCCACGTTATAATATTCATAGAACAAAACATCATAACGAGATAAATTACACTTAGGCGTAAAATATTACGGAATCTCATACAGTTTTTAGTATAGTAGCATCATTCTACATACGTGAAGCTCAAAACCTGGTTAGACTTTATTAATCCCAGTTGACAAAAGTTATTCTGAACATTCTGCGCCTAATATTCAGTTAGTTCGTTACAGCATATTCCACTCCACGTACATTGGAAGAGTACATTATAATATTCAAGCTTTGAGCTTTCCTTCTTAATGTAATTAAATTTTATGCTTATATTAATGTAAATGAGGAAAATTTACAAAATATACGCTGCCTATTATGTGTACAAGTTTCACTTTAAAATTTGAAAACGAGCGCCGTATTGTCGGATGACTCTCGCTTCAATGTGTGTTTAATCGTTTCAACTCTCCCGCTTTTGTTTTTGGTTTAATTCGGCAATTTCACGTTGTAAGTTTCGGGTTTTGTCATCTTGAATACGAGAAATTAATTCGTAATTTGCGAATTGAATTTTCAATTTTACTTCGAAATTATTTAACTCAACATTATGTACTAGTTTACGTCACCCGGAGTAGCCCAAGTAAAAAAAAACTCGATTAAAAGCTTCTTCTCCTTATGTCCTGAAGATGGTCTCAGCAAGTAGCCCGAAAGCTCGGCAACCTACACACGGTACACCCGAGAAAAATGGAGAAGAAATTAACAAGGACTGTGAAAATCTACAAAGCTATCTAGATTGAAAGCTAATGTTTATGTTTATTTTTTATTGCTTACGTCGACTAGCATTGGAGAAAAAGAATGACTTTATCTTGGAACCCTTATCTGGTGAAATCATTGTCTAAATTATTAATATAAAAAGTTCTTAGATTTAATCTGGGATAAAACAACCAGTAAATCTTTCTTTGATCATAATAAATTTATCTATAGCTTACTCGTAGCTAAGGTTTTACTCAAATTACAATCCAAGGACGAATCGTATACGGTTAAGTTTAAGATTGTGTATCTTTTTCTGCCCTCTGTCCTCCACCGCCTCTTTCATACCCTTCCATTTCTTTCTGTCGGTTGCTGCTTGCTGCCTCTTTTTACCTCTCCGCAGCAGCATTGCCTTCGGATCATCTCTTTCGGGGTCTTCCCACGCCTCTCATATTTTCCCAAGCTCTCCATCTTAAGATTTTAGGGGTCAATCTTGAATATATGATACATTTATACAAACCGTTAGACATACACTGCAAAATATTTATTATAATTCTAGAAAGTTCATATTACACGATATCACAGTGTTAAGTTGGAAAATGATTATGAAACCACATTTTATTATAATATGACACTTTGAAATTTCAACGTCTATATTTTAATCCTCCCCTGAAATAATAACATGGAACATATTATCACGTATAATATTTTAAGCGAAATATTTCTTGTCGTACATAGTTCATCCAAACCGCTACTTTACCGTAAAAGTCACTTCAGACTTGCGAGTGATATTCTGCTAGCCGATATCGCTTCTGCGGTCTTGGGTCACGTTACTATTCTCAAATACTTCTGATAATTTGATATTACATGAATACCATTCTAACAAACATATATTAGGTATATTTTTAATTGACGGTAATGCTGACCTGAACTCTTTACACTCAGTTCAGCATTTGATTGTACTGTAATTTTACCTATTATTATCAATTATCATCTACGAGTATCACACAGTCAATTTTCTGCTGCTTCTCCTTTTTATCCCTCAAGGTTGTGTATCTACTTCTGACGAGATGCCAATCAGAGAACTTTACAATCTGATTGGCATCGAAGTAACATTATGAAACATAAATACTTTTGTTTTATTTTTGCTCGCGGTTGTCTTCCAGCTTATGTATGTTCTTGTGTTCTCTTATTTTGACTGTTTTTACAAACGAATATTGTATTTTTCTGTGTTTGACGAATGCAAGTGCTCGTTTTGGGTCTACGAACAATAAAACAAGTAGAATGCTCATTGGTTTACATGTCAATAATAAACGAATGAATAAATCTTTATTAGCCAAAAATCAAGATTCTTACAATAAAACAGACAAAAGTAGTATGTTAAAGGTCTGACTTATTGCAAAAGCAATATTTTACAGTCAATCCGAGAAAAGAAAACAAAACTTGCGCGTATGTCAATATGCTTACTAATAACATTTTTTTTCTTTTTTCAGATGTCTTAGTCCAAGATCAGCATATTTCTATGAATTCCCTCCTAGTGGTGAGTACAATTTACCTACCTATCCATTGTTTGTAGTAGGAATGAGTTTATTTAATATTGTATATTTTAATACGTTAATTATATGTTGTTAAGCTTATTTCTAATATTGCATACTCGTAGTTACTTTGCAATATGTTGCTCAGTTTATAATCATGAGGATTAAATTTAACGCTTAACACGAATGTGATATTTGGTTCCATACGTGATATTACATTACACATTGTGTTAGAGAAACACATTGTCATCCCTTAACGTCATATCTAAAATTATCTCTAAACCGAAGAAAACGATCAAAGCAGGAGTGAACTTCGTTGATGGGAATCTAAATTCATTATTAAGTAAACATGGAATCACGAATGAATGCCAAACCTATACATAAACAAATCATTTGTATATTATTTACGTAGATAAATGTGTGGTAGAATCCCGGTCCCTGATTGGTTAACACCTTTTGGAGACAATAGCAAAAAATATCAACATACCCATTTTTACGGTGACCATGTGTTCGAAATTGGGAACGTTGAAACATTTGTGTGGACAAGTAATATGGAATAAATATATAAAGAAAAAATAATAAAGAAAAATCTTCGCATTATATTATTTTATGTACAACAAAGGGTTTAAAACAGAATATTTTGTTCGTATAATATCGTATAACCAATGATAAAAAAGAAATAAATTTTATAATATTTTTACACCATGGTCACACTTTTCAGGATTGGCATTCATTCGTGACTTGGTGTTTAATAGGTAATGTGAAATGTCTCCAGTTACACCCACAATCAGGTCTTACACGATTCTAATTTTGTCGCCTGAAACTCTGTTTGTAGTATGAAAATACACGCAGTGGAAAGTTGGAAATACTCAAAGTGGATCATCCCCAAATAACACACAGCCGATAGGAGTCGCCGAGTTCCAAATCCCGCCTTACTGGATTTGCTCAATTTTTGGTAAAATGAAAGAAAAATATACCCAAAAATATTTTTTCTTATCGAGACTTTTGGAACTCATCGTGTTTCTAACAGAATTTTTAAGGAAACGAAGTGCTACTAGAAGAGAATTTTTGACTTTTGAATAACGTTAATAATGAAATAAAATAAATAAATCTTTATTGGCGAAAGAAAAATATGCAGAGTCACAAAAACAAGACAATGGTAGTGTGCCAGAAGGCGGACTCATTTCAAAATCAATATCATACAGTCAACCCGAAAAAATAAAGTAAAACATGTATTTAATAATAATCCAAATCATCTTTTCACGGGACTCAATTAACTTAACAAAAATACTATAAAAAAAAAATTGTAAAAAATCATTTGTAATTGTCTCGCTCGAAATACTTCATAACTGCATAATATTCTCGATTCATTTTCCTAAAGATTGCTATTGTTCTCCTATATTTCTATAAAATCTTTTCTTAATCCTTTACGTTGCTTTCATCTCATTGTTTTGTGCTTTTTCCTTTTCTGTATAAGCTGTGATTCATAGTATTATACTTATTATAAACTTTTGTTACAACGTTCAATTGAACTTCCAAGACTAGTCATTTTCTCGTAGTGATAATAACTTCAGCTTTAAAATCACTAAGTATGTTCGTATAGTACCCGTTGTCTTTTCTTTAGGAAAATAATATTAACGGTTGAACTTTTATTTAATTATTGAAGACGAACTGGGGACGGCGACTGAAATTAATTCCGTTTCTCCATTAGTGCGATTAAAGAGAGAAATGCATGCCCCAATAAGAAAACAGATAATAAGAAGAATTGTCGTCTAATTGAATGTCTCATAATTAAGATGAATCGGTGAGTGATAATTAATATATCGCTTTATTGTGCAATTAGTAAATTTATCAAAAGTTTCCAACTCCCCTCTCAATTTAACGCGACTTAATCCCCAAATGGTGAAGGTGATATAGGTACAAGATATTCTATTGTACTCTTCTAGCTGCATCCTTGGTGGTATGGGCAAAGAAAAAGACTGACAATCTTGACGATCCTTAACGGATACATCTCGCTCCCGTCACATTCATACGATTTGTCATACATGCTCTACGATTCCGTCCACTCAAAACATGTCTGTTCTCGAGAATCTGATAGACATGGTCGACCCACCGACGACGTCCAAATTTCCTAACACCTTCTCTTTCAGCCATATACACTGTACAGTGTGCATTCCTTTCGTCATCCTTGTGTCCCTTTTTTGTAATTATTGTAAGTACTTATTAAATTTTTCGAGTCAAAGCAATGGTTCTCAACTAACTGCACCTGTGTAAAGTAGGTATCATGAGCTCTTACAGATCTCTGCTATTAAACTGAATCCCGAATAAACCTAATATCGCTGTTGGACGTACATCATCGAATTTTTCTTCCTCAGTATAATTTCATATTGTTACTATTTCAAAGATATTACAATATTATAACGCGTGTTGATGTAAGCTTTTGAACCTTATGTAGTAAAACTTACGCAACGTACGCATACAAGTTTTATTATCGACATATCCTCTCTGTTTTTATTATAAACGCAAAGGATTCTAGCGCCTATAGCTTGAGTAGTATGTATCACCAATATTTTTTTATTCATATAAAATCCAAGAGAATCTCACAAGTTGGTCGTAAAACAGACGCAAGGAAAGTTCTCGTACGTAATGTGTGAGACATACGTAAAGTATTTCGCCAATCTACAGTAAAATATCTAAGAGGTTTGCGCGGCTTATGCTTTGGTACGATATACCCACGTCGTAAAACAAATTTTAGAGTTTTTCCGTTTCGCGAATATTTTTTGACAAGTTTTATTGTTTGTGAACTAGTCAGATAATATTTTTGTCGTTGGCTTAAATCAGGTCTACTATATTATATTGACTCAGTGATTATTAATTTTGTATTGCAATTAGTATAAATCATTAATATCAATGACACTATTAGCTACCATGATTTCCCCCACTACCGTTCTTCAAGAGAATTCAGAGCGGTCACACCGTTTACGACATAAAGCAATTTTGCAGCACCACTCTTCCCACGCTATTCCAAATTTTCTAATCTCTTCGATCACGGTACGACGAAGGAAAGATATTCTGGCCGTGCGAGATGATGTAGCAAAAAAATATTGTGATGGAATACCACATTCTCTCCATTCCTTGCTTTATCAAAATTTCACATCCAAATAGCACGTATCTTACGAAATAACTCACATATTTTTTATAGCAAGTATTTAAGTTATAAAGTAATATAATACTTTTGTCTTTCGGTAGCTCGCCGAACGACACCAGACATATTTGCTAATGAGCAATTGAAACATGACGTATTTTCTCCCATACTACCTTCCACCTACTTGCCGACATACATTCGTACTTTCTATTCATTATTTCGTCTCTTCATCACACAGTCGTCTAGCCAGCTTCCTCTTTTCTTTCTATTTTTTTCCACCAGACAGAAAGATACATTCAAAGTGGAGTCACATTATTTTTAAATGGTAGCAAGTACTTTCGAAATGTGCAACATTTAAACTCAGAAATGAATGACATATTTTAAGTTGTGATATGTGAAAATTCCTTTTTCCATTTTTAGTCTTAAAATATACTTGAGCTAGACGTTTCAGATTCTATTCATTCCAGTTTATAATTCTTCGGTTATTATGGTATTTTTTGAAGAACCAAATTTTTATTTTATCTTGTCTCAAAAGAGTTTTAAAAGAAATTATTCTTACTGTTTTTGCTACTATATTCCTTTGTTTATCGTTTTGTTCAATGTTAATAGTAACCTGTGCTTCAGTTTGAGGAGGACACATCGAGTTTAATGCTGTAGACCCAACTCTGTCCTTTGTCTAGCTCAAAAGATTTTATTATGAAACGTTTTAAAAAAAGTTTTCATTCAAGAGTTAAAAAAGTTTAAAGGTAGATATGTCAATCAAAGCCTTAATTGTTTGCTATGAATTTTATATAAGTTTATCAGAATTATGTCAGTCATTTTCAAAATATCATCTAAAAAACTTAAGAAGATCTTTCTTACACATATTTAAGCTCAAGTGTGTACTTACCTAATTATTTTTCTTGCATTTTTATTACCTTTCTGAGTCGTGTGGCTAAATTACCTCCCTGTATTCTGTCGAGGAACGTTAAAAGGCGAAGTAAAAAGTCCTGTATAAATTTTCATGTATCGTTATTCTATTCTTCTTGAATATTTTTTTCTCTATTGAAATCTTATAAAATCTCGAGAAAAACGTGCGAAGAAAACATTTTTCTTATATCGAATAATATACAATTTGCATTTTCATGAAAGACTATTATAACAAGAAAACATGTAAACATACAATGACCTATTTTAAAGAGGCGTCTTCCCCTTTCTGACATTTCACAAAAGCTTCGTTTGTATACAGACGTCATGTTTGTATTATGCGAATTGTATTTTCAAAAAGATATTTTTCATTCATAATAATATGCACACATACACAAAACCAAATATAAACAGGAATCTGTCCGCATAGAGATTAAAAAAAACACGAAGGATTACATGTAAAAATATTCGCATTCATATTGCATATTCCGCGTATCCTTCATGCGATGATATTCTGCATGTGACAGAATATGAATTTTTAAAAACGTCAGAAAAATAGTATTAACTTCATATTATATAACAACACATCTGTGAAAGATTGTTCAGCTCTAGTTTCAGCGCAAAATAAAAACTAAATCTTTTGTAGTTTGCACTATAAAATTTATTTCGTGAATTATTTTCTTTTTGAACTTCAACTGCAGGTGTTGTTAAAAAATGTTTGAAATTATATATGAACTTCGTCACTATAATTATGTCGTAAGATTGTCTAACTTGCCTTATAATTTGATGAAATGTCTTACGAAACTATATATATTACGAAAATCTGACTCTTACAGAGATCTCTTCTCGGCCTGTTGGCTGAGATCAAAGTGTCTAGACTAGACTCTTACAGAGGACACTCGAAATTTACGAAAAAAACGGAGTGAGGGCTAAAGAAAATTTGTTTGCTTCTAATTTACTCCAAGTTTTGTATGTTTATACGTCTTCGTTAGCTTTAATACTCTTTAAATATTTGAGTTATTTTTTTTTTGTTAAATTTTTCAACATAAGCATCTGTTTTTTGTAGGAAAACATCCGAGACGTTGACCTAAATCTCCTGGCTCCAGCAAACAACAAACCAGACATGATTAATTTATTCAGCTGACGAGCAAAGGGAAGGGTCCCCTAATTTATGAAATATTAATGAAAAGTTATTCATCAGTTTCACGAACATTGTATAATATTTATGTAGTATTAAAAAATCTTTTCAGGCTAATCATTACACGTGTTAAAAATGTTAATGTTTTTCATGTACGTTTTTTTGCACTTGAAGTTGACATGATTTGCAAAAAAGTATTTTCTTCGCTAAACTTGATTAAGCTAAACGTACAACTATAGAAAATTGTTTTATAGAACGACAAATACGATATATTGCCTTGTCCTACGAACTTACAAAGTTTGAAGTGCATAGTGTACACAATGATCCATGGAAAGGCAGCTCGGATTGAACCTCAGGTATAAACAAAGAAATAAGGAAATCAGATGTAGAACCCGAAATCGGAATTGTGGAAATCGTGGATCGTACAGCTCGTCTCAAATGGCAATGGGCAAGTACAGACAATAATAGGTGGTCACCCAGATATTAAAAATTGAGATCATGGCAAACAAAAGACGTGTTAGAAGGGCACAGAAAAAATGGGTAGACGATGTAATCTCGGAAGCGAGTGAAAATGCGAATCAAGAAAAGCGAAAAACAGAAGGAAAGGAAACGTTTGGAAGAGGCCTATATCCAACAGTGCAGAGAAAAGGGCCAAATAAGAAGAAGTCGAACCAGAGCTATCATACTATTTCGCAAAAAAATCACTATTTTATTCGATGTACATATTTTTACCTATTTTTTCGAATGTATGAATAATTCATACGATCTTTGTTGTATATTTCAGTATATCAACTATAATGTAACAACAGTAATATTTTGTTAAATCGCCCCCAGCTGTACTCGTATGTAGGTGAAGTACATGAAGATGATATATTATGAAGCTGTCACCCAAGTTAATCAATATGTCACGGGGTTAATAGTAGTATGGCAGTAGTAGTAAAGTACAACATATTCAGTACAGCCGTGATGTGAAATTCAGCCGACAGTTTGACAGCAATGTAACTACAACGCGTCACTAGGTTACATTCTATTACAGTAATGTTGTACTTATCCGGCACTGTTTAAATCTATCAAATGTTTTGTAGATTAAGCCAAGGCCGAACGCAATAGTATTATCATACAACCGACATTTGACGATGATGACGTCACCGAGATTGGGAGAAAATGTATGGGAAAAATTATTCTGTAGCCCAAGTGTTTCTCACCGAGACAAGGTGTTTGTCACCGATACAAGTTGACGTCACCAATCATGGTGGTGATGGTATTCGTGGGTCCAGGCTTGTATACTATCGTTGGCTTCAGTTAAGCATAAGTAACACGACATCAAATTTCCCAATTTCTTCTTCTTTTACTTTTTTACGTATCCCGTCTGGTTCCCCCGACGTTGACGATCACTTGGGAAAAAGTCTCTCCGTCCTGGGCAGTGCGAAACAGCTCCCCCACAGTTGTGACTACGGTCCATTCTCGAATGTTTCGATGCCAGGAATGCTGGTTTCTTCTGACCATTCTGTGACCCTCTATCTTCCCCTTCATGACGAGCTGGAGTATTCCCGATTTCTACATACATCTAATTCGCCCACTTATCATCTCGTTGCGCTTCAAAAATCTCTCAAACCTTGGCAGTCTGTTGCCACTCTTGTGCCGCGATTTCAATGACTTCACCCGTCTTCCTAGTCTTTGATCTTCCTTTCTATCCTTTTATTTTCGTAAAGTCTCCAGTTTCCCATTCTTTCAGCAATGTCGGTAACCTCTCTTATTATTTCTCATAACCTTTAGCACGACCATGTATTTTTTTAGGAATGTAGATTAGACTAACTGCTTTTTCATTTCTAAGTTGAGTGAAAAAAATGATGAATAAAACCGTTTTTTGTCTACCGGTTTAGTCAGCCCTTACTGTATATTTATGCATTCATGCCTTTATTAAAATCACATTTAAATATTAAAGTAATTTGCGTCACAAAATACGTAAATTTAAAAAATTTGTTAATTTTGAAACATTGCTTGTATTTTAAAAAAGTATGTTGATAAATTTCGATTTTTACACCATTGCATTGTGCCGCCGTAATCCACAAAATATGATTTTTATTGAGAGATATTATTCCTCATCCACACGCTTGTCGAGAGTCCACAATTTTTGTGCTCATGAGTCAAAAGGCGTTAACGGTCGGCTACGTACACGAACCAAGACAAACGCTCAATCCACACGCCTTTTTACTCACCAACACAAAACTTGTGGACCCTCGGCAAGCAAAAGACTAATATGAGATGAAGCGGAAATACGCCCAAAGCCAAACAGTTCCGAATTGCAAAGCATTGTGGCCTCCCTACGTTTCTAAGAGGGTTGTATATGTGCCTTGTAGTATACAATACGAGTATCAGTCATCGTTTTGCCTCAATTACTGCTAACTTGCTAACTTTCTGTTTTAAATAATTATGAGAAATTATTACCAGAAAATAATCTTTTAGCATCAAAATTTCGCTCTACGAAAACGTGAATTTTCGAAATTTTCATGACCCGACTTTCACGAAACCCGTTTCTCGCTATTTAACTTTTACCTACAAATTAGAGTGAGTGTATTCCTAGTATTATTATTATACTCTTCAACTAATGCGCTTAAGAGTATGCATACCGACATTTCAAAAATTTCTAAAAACGGGAGACCTTATATCTCAACAAACGTTACTAAATATGATTTGAAATAAAATAGGGTAGATTCATTGAACATTTATCTAGGGAACAACCGTAAAAGATTTTTTATATCTTGTATACGTTTCTTAAAAAAAAAATTGTGAAAAACACCTCTGATCTTTTTTCCGAAAGACGGAAACTCGTTTCCAGAAAGTTTTTTTTTTTAGATTCAAACAATAATAACTTATTTATTTTTTCAAACTCAAAAAGACACATATATGATACAAATAAATAAACAAAAAAATATATATAGATAAAATCTCCCCTCAGAATTGAGCAAAGCTCGTGCTCTGAGGGGAAGCTCGTTTCCAACAATATCAGCAATACAAAAATTAAAAAATCGCGCGTCGCGTTAAAAGTCGCGTTATTTTTTTTTGTACTGATAATATGCATCAAAATCTAGGGAATAACCGTAAAATTTTTTTAATAGACACAAAATTAACCCCAAAAAATGGAAAAAAAACGCCATTTTTATCGTTATATCATACGACTGTTTACGCGATTTTGAACCTTAATGCCGTGTGACGTCATTTTTGGTGCCAAGCCCTTAATAAAGCTTCTCGTTCAGTAATTATTTTAATGAGTTTAGAAAAGGTAAGTACAGTACCACTCATCCTCTAAAACTAATGTTTAGTAACAAAATAATAATATATTAGACCCCCGAGTGTCTTTTATACGTTTCTCTATGATCGCAGCTTAGGTCAGGGTTAATATACCAATTATATAACATTGTGGAAATTAGACACTATAAAGACAATTCGTTAATGTGTTTCCGTCATTATTGGGCAAATAATAAGTTTAGACAAACATGTACTTCAGTAGGTAATGAAGTGTAATTTTTGTATGAATTTAAATGTCTTTAGCAGAACAATATAATTGGACCATTTTTAGCGTCGTTTAGCAATATTATCGCCTCAAGGCCACCCTAAATTGCATAATATACGAGTTCGTATAAACATTGTAGGTAAATCTTCACTGCTCAAGTTCGTCAAATTAAAGCGACACACAATATAAAATACAAGCCAATACAAATTGATTTCCTTTTCTTCTTACGAATTTCAGAAATTTATTTCCATTCAAACTACAAAAACTTTGATGTAAAACTGTAGGTACAGAAAAACTTGTTACGAATCTTTATGTAAAATAAACATTTTTACTAAGAGAAATGATTTTTATGTTCTCAAGTAGATCCATGTAATTTTTGCGTCTAACAAAATCTCCAAAAGCTTAAAGCTTACAGAAGCTCTATGTATTTTCATGAAAAATTACTTACAATTTGTTCATTCTAATCTGACGCCTCATCTGACCATGAAAGTGCGGTAACCAAAGTTAGAAATAATATTACAGAAACCTATTGAAATATCTTCGATAGAAACTAT
The DNA here is from genome assembly GCA_963576895.1 of Ceraclea dissimilis. NCBI lineage: Eukaryota > Metazoa > Arthropoda > Insecta > Trichoptera > Leptoceridae > Ceraclea > Ceraclea dissimilis. The sequence continues at coordinate 3,726,425 of OY756370.1, read as the reverse complement.
TACAAGCGCGTTTCTGAACTGGCTGGCTGGCTTCGAATTAAACTTACAAGAGTTTTGTTAAGATTGGCAAAACTAGGTTTTCTTCCAATCCACAATTAATAGTCAGTTTCAACAATGGAATTTGAAGACTCAATCGATAAATCTAACCTTGTGGGGCAAGCAGAGATGACAAAACATGAGACTGTTCTATATCTACACTTCATGATTCGTGTTTCCATCATATTCATGTTATTGAGGTAATCGATGACCTGGTTTGGAGTTCTGCTGTCGATCTACTCCGTACCAAATCAGAAGCTTCTCCAGGCTATCTCAAATTACTCAGTTTCATTTTCACGAGTCCTGATGCCGACCCACTAACTAATAAAAAACTATCCCAATCCACCAGAACTTAATAACATTCATTCTAGTCACAGTAGATGATATAGAAGTTCATAGTTTTATCAAAATGATCTTCACCCTAAGTTTTCTTGTACCTATCTAAATACTTGTATACCTCTCTACTTATTTTCTTACCAACATTTAGAAATGTCAGGTCGTACTTCCCTGGGTGTTATGTATTGCTGGAAATTTTTCACGTAATACAATTTTCATACTTTCTTTTGATCCGAGATTTCACGCTATTAAACCTTATCGCGTGATCTCATCTTTCCGTTTTTTCTTCACGCTCTCTACGTTCTGAAGATCTGACACGAGTATTACGAGTATTATACCATTTCCTTCATTAAATAAAGAAAAACATATTCCTAAAATTTTGTTTACTGGCCATGAGGTACCGGCATAGAACAGTACAAATCTCCACTTCTCCAGTTTCAATCCTGCGAATTGATTTGCAGCAAATTTTTGTTTCTCTATTTCCATTCTATTTTGTCATCTGCAGCTCTCGTCAACTCGACATACGTGGCGCAGTTCATATCCTCGTACACCTGGTCTAGGTACTGCCGTCGGGGCGCCTTTAAATCTCCACTATTTTGATATACTGCGAAAGTCGTTGATGAGTTGCAAAATGAGGTTCACTCTGATTGCGTCAATTTACTCAATAATAACCATGAACCATGTACATATTTTTAATATGGTAAAGCATACCCGTCACTGTCGCCGATTACCTTACAGTGAGGGAAATGCCATGATTGTATGGACAGATTTATTTGCTTAACATTTCTGTATTAAAACTTCAAAAACTAACACCTAACACCCTTAAATATTCGAGTGATTGTTACAATTCTCAGAGTCAACAAAAAACATTTACTTGGAGAAGGTTATCACCGTTGTACTAAAACTAGGAAATTCTCTGTACCTCACTAGCTCAAAAACATCTTTGTATTATCAAATTTTACTGAATTTTTGGCATTTTCTACGTGTGTGGATTTAGAGATCAACGTGTTGTTGAATTATCTCTTTATTTAAGTTGTAAAATCCCTTTAGTATTTATATTTTTGTTTATTTTACTATCACAAAAATATTTATAGCGATTATTATAATGGTTGAGCAATTCCGTTTTTAGACTAACGCCATAGAAGGATCCTCAAAGGCTTTGTTAAATCGTAAAATGGTATCTTTTTCTCACAGACTTATCGGGTCGTTTAACACTGAGGAGATTCGTTTCATCCTCACAGAGAAAATACGTGTAAATGTACCGAGTTTTATTATCCCCTTCCAAATCCTCGTACCTCTATAGTATAATAAGGCCGACAATAATAATATTATGTACCTATTTAAAACTTTAAGATTCTTCGGCAGAAAATTTGTTTAAAATCACTTGATACTAAAACTTTTTAATATGAAAATTATTATAAAGCATTTAATAACATATCAATCGATTTGTTTGTTGTATTTTATGAGAAAGAATCGACGGGTAACCAACTCAATTTTTACACAGCGACTTCTATAACTTATTTTACATCGAAGTTTCAAAATTATTTTGTTGGTTAAAATCTGATTCCTTATCCAATAATCCGAATGAATCTGAGAAACTGATGAAGAAGATGATAATTTCTAATGCTATGATGTTTTTTTTTTTCCACTGCTCCGAAAAAATCTTCCAGATATTTGATTTTCGGAGTTTTCCTATGACTACGTAGTTGGTGCACTTGCTGACATTGATTTTGCATATTGTGCGAATTAAGTCTGTTGAAAATACTCGTATAACAAAATTCTCCTAACGTAAAAACATTACTATACGTACTGCTGGATATAAAAGATGAATTTCTTTACAAAAACATCATCCATGTTATTACACAGAAGTTTATTAGTAGGTGCTCTACCGTAAGAGGAAGCTGGCACCTGTGAAATTCTTAAGGAATTGTATGATAGAATGAGGATATAATATTATTATTTTGTGCTGTACTCATTGCGAATCACTCGTCCGGATGACACGACTCCACGCCTCGGAGACCAAATAAACTCTACCTGCTCTCTCTGTATTTCTTTAGGAATAAATTCATCCCCTGCCACTTGGAGGAAGCCGGTATTACGTGAAGAGAATCTCTAAGCGTTGATTCATGAATGACTCAACTCTCTTGTACCAGGTGTTTCCTATATACATCTACCTACACATTGTGTTTTTATGTGACATTAATGTACATACCAATATTAAATGACAATTACAGATATTATATTCACTTTGATAAATTTTAATACATCAGATACTAGGTGCATCTAGCCAATCGTGCGAGAGTGAAATTGAGCTTAAATTTTCATCAATTCTGTAAAATTTCCACAAATAATAAATGTTGAGTATCTTCATTCAATAGATTTCAAAACTATTTGCGTCTTTTGAACGAATTCTATTTCAGAAATAATGTTTTTCAAATGCTCATTTCAGACATAAAAGCATAAGGAGGACGTACCTACCTATAGTCCAGTAAAACGGTATTTCACACATATTTCAGGGGACGCTGTATCAGAATTTCAACTTTGCCACATCGTAAATGTGATGCGTTCACACCTATGTACAATCGATTCCAACTTTATTTCTTCTCTTGCATTGTTTTCGTCATGAAATTTTAAATGACTTACCTACGAGTAGTAGACCAGTGTTTTAACATTAAAAAAGGGGGTATAGCGTAGATAATTGTCGGAAAGCTGGAAACTATTTGATTCCCTTCATTAACATGCAAATAAGGTTTCTTGAAGTTTGCACCAATTTTCCGCTTGTGCTAAGTACAGGGTGACCCATAAACCGAAAAAATAATGTACTTTTTTCAGTTTTTCAGTAATAACTTCTAAACTATGCTTTCTACGAAAATGGTGTCTTTTTATAAATTAAAGTACATAATATTCTGCGTCGTTTGAGCATAAATACTTCTTTGTACCTCAAAAATTATTGTGATACAGACACTGTCAAGTACATATTAATTTTCGGAACAAATTGAAATATTCGTATTTTTCACTTTTGTTGTTGAATAACTCCCCAACTCAGGTATTTACGGTAATATTTTACTAAAAGTATTTAATTGTGGGTCAATTTTCTCTAACTTGTGATTAAAAGTTTAGACCTACGGCACACAGTTAAGGATGCACAGGTATTTAGAGAGAGACGAGTGAAATAAAGAAATTTATCAAATGATAGATTTAGATATGTTAAAGTTAAGCTAATTTAAATTTTACGATTTCGTTTTATTAATGTATAGTTTTGTCAATTAAAATCTGATTTTTAATACTGTTACGCCACTGCCTAATATTTTATATCGAAAAGAGTATTTTTTTTACATTCATTGATTTTATTAAAATAACTCCTAAACGGTAAGTGTTATGAAAAAATATTTATCTCACAATTTATCTAGAATAATTTCTCTATATTACATTTGAAAAATAATTTATCTAATTTGAATACTAAATGAGGTAGAATTGATTAAAAATGGTATATAAAAAATAAGTTCATACATGCCGTCACTTTTTGTTAAATTACTTCAAAACCAAGCAATGTAGCGTTAATATATTAAATTGCATTTAAAGCGAAATAAATTTTCTATTAAATGAGTATAATAAAATTAATTTGTGATTTATAATAAAAAAGTACTAGATGATCAAAGTTGATTTTGTGTAGAGGCACATTGCTAAGTAAGAACATTTTGTATGGGAAGCGTTGAATTATTTTACTAAATATTGATATTGATCATCTAGTACTTTTTTATTACAACTCCCAAATTAATTTTATTACACTTAATTTATAGGAAATTTATTTAGCTTTAAATGCAATTTAATGGATTTACGCTACACCGCTTGGTTTAGAAGTAATTTAACAAAAAGTGACGGCATGTATGAACTTATTTTTTATATACCATTTTTAATCAATTCTACCTCACTTATTATTTAAATTAGATAAATTATTTTTCAAATGCAATATAGAGAAATTATTCTAGATAAATTGTGAGATAAATATTTTTTCATAACACTTACCGTTTAGGAGATATTTTAATAAAATCAATGAATGTAAAAAAAATACTCTTTTCGATATAAAATATTAGGCAGTGGCGTAACAGTATTAAAAATCAGATTTTAATTGACAAAACTATACATTAATAAAATGAAATCGTAAAATTTAAATTAGCTTAACTTTAACATATCTAAATCTATCATTTAATAAATTTCTTTATTTCACTCGTCTCTCTCTAAATACCTGTGCATCCTTAAATGTGTGCCGTAGGTCTAAACTTTTAATCACAAGTTAGAGAAAATTGACCCACAATTAAATACTTTTAGTAAAATATTACCGTAAATACCTGAGTTGGGGAGTTATTCAACAACAAAAGTGAAAAATACGAATATTTCAATTTGTTCCGAAAATTAATATGTACTTGACAGTGTCTGTATCACAATAATTTTTGAGGTACAAAGAAGTATTTATGCTCAAACGACGCAGAATATTATGTACTTTAATTTATAAAAAGACACCATTTTCGTAGAAAGCATAGTTTAGAAGTTATTACTGAAAAACTGAAAAAAGTACATTATTTTTTCGGTTTATGGGTCACCCTGTACTTAGCACAAGCGGAAAATTGGTGCAAACTTCAAGAAACCTTCTTTGCATGTTAATGAAGGGATTAAAACAGTTTCCAGCTTTCCGACAATTATCTACGCTACAAAGCTAAATTTCCTGGGCTATAGGTTGGTATTCTACGTAACAATCTGCAGTTTTCCATTGAAATTGTTATTGCAAATCAGAATAATACTTACTTTATATGTGCTGTATTGTATACAGGAAGATATTTTATCATACTCAGAACTTTCATAAATTGAACACAATATTGGAAAATATATTGAATCGTTCGTTGTTTCAATCATCATAAAATTTGTAAACTGCAAAATACCGTATATTTTTATTGGATCAGCTGACCGCGTGTGGCAATACAACTTTATTAGAATAATTGTGGATATTGTAAACGAGACATAACAATATGAGACAACGAAATTACATTAGTATACATGGTTACTGCATGCATCCAGTAAAGGTGTGTAGTTTGTATGTTATCATATTAGGTACTAGGGTGACAACCCTAACGTATGCAAGCGAGGTATGGACATTGGACATGGCTGAAGAAGGAAGAATCGGGTATAAAGAATGTGTGGAAAAACGTTGAGAGATAGTATAAGCTTAAAAGAGTTGAGTGAATGTTAAACGAATGTTGTGATTAAAATGAATGTGAATAAGTTGAGAGCATGTTGAGAGAACGAATGATGAAAGGATGACAAAGAAAATATACCCGGGAGAAGGAAGAGGTACAAAGAAGCGCGTGGCTCGACAATGTGGACCAGATTCTCATGGACGGAGGTGTTTTGAGTAAAAGGAATGGTAGAGTGTGTATAACGAATTGCGTCAATGTAACGGAAGCAAAAAGTGTGTGTAAGGGCAGGAAAGTATGGCGAACTGTTCTCTGCCTACCGCGTTAGGCGTAAAGGGAATAGACTATTACTATTTCAGGAAAAACAGTATAAAAAAGGGTGTACTCGATGTGAGTTGTGTAGTAATAAATCCGCCACACGTTAAAATTATGCTGTAAAGTGTGAAAACAAAGTGTTTAAAAACTCAATCAGGTCTAACTTACTAAATGTCATACATATGGTTTCCGGTGTATGGATCCTGGGTCAAATAGTTCTGAAGGTTAAATAAAGGACGCGCTCCTGAGCTAATAATATTTGACGATATGTACGATTTCTGTACTTCCTTTAACAGGAAGGATACATTTTTTTCTTGTGTATCTGAATATTTCCTTTTACAAAATCATTCATGTCACATAAACACCCAAGATTTTACGAAAAGGTAAGCAAGTGAGAAAAAAAGACGGCACCCGAATTACAAAAATAAACTCTTTCGAGTGATTTTTTTTACCTACGACCTATCAATAATGCTAACAGAAAATCGAATAAAATATTTCAGAGCTTTTTGCTCGATGTTTTTTGCTAGATTCACCGTACATAACTATTAACTAGCTTAGAATTTTTTTATGAAATCAAATCATGAGTTTTGAATAGCTGAAATGTATGGCTGTCTTAGTTGCTTGGACTGCTACAACTTCTTAAATAGAAAATATGTAGATTTTATTATCATCATTATGTTATACGAAAAGACAATGTTTTCTAGTCGCCTTGCCGCATTTGATAAACTGGTTGACATGATCTAACCGTGTTAATCTTGGACGATCTCGTTTCCTCACACCATTTTTTCACACATCATGTGCTGGGTACTCTTTTTTCCTCCTGTTGTCACTCATTCTCTGTCGTGTACAAACTATCTCAATTTATTAACATTCATTCTCATTACAAGGCTTTCATTCACTCATTTCATGTTCATTCCTTATCATTAATCATATCTTCCAAAGTTTTCCCATACATTCCAATATCCTTTAGCAAATCCAGTATGCTTTAAAATAGTGTGACTAATCGTGTTTTTTATTTTGTTTCAGAAACATGTCTAAGTACTGCGAAAAAGAAAGCGACGACATTCTCAAGATTACTAAGAGGACTCAAGACTGTTCATCGTAAAGAAAAGCATGGGAGCTGTTCACCGAAACAAAATAGACAATCCAAGAATCAAGCGCCACCTCCACAACGGGTAAGAAAGCTTAACCATTCGTTATTATGCTGTGTGGTGTGGGAATATTAGGTGCTATATTGTAGAATATAATATGTATAAATGGAACTTAATATCTTTCAATATTGTTGGCTACCCTTTATGAATCCGCTTATCGTATAATTGCCCAACCGCCTACTCACAATTTATTCACAGATATTTGGGAGAACCTCCGATATTTGTAAATGGATCGATATTCCTAGAATCAGAAATAAGTAATACCTACCCAAAACCATAACTATAAGGGATTAACCAAATTGTAAACTAAAATGGTTTTTACTATAAATAAACTTATGGAATGCAATCAATACAATTTGATAAGTAATTGGCCAATATAATAAATTTAACAAATAATAACACACAGCATCTTAATCTCATTTTCTACTTAGTTGTTTAAATTTACTTTGGCTATCAATTCACAATTTAATACAGAATCAGTACTATGTTATGTAAATGTTGACAACTTTTCTAGGTATTGTAAGTAATAATGATAAGCTCAAAATATGAAGGATGTTTATATAAGTTTCATGCAGTCAATTAATTTGATTAAAAATGTAGAATCCCTTTAAATTAATAATTCCACCACAGTTTTCTTATACCTAAGTAAAACCTACCAAAAATTAATTATAATATTACAATAACAAATTATAATACTACACAACACATTTTATTTTTGCTTCTTAATCCTGTATTTACATTGTTTTATCTTTGTAATGAAAATAGCCTAATTATATATTTTTTTATCCCCGCAGTATAAATTATATTTAATTATTTATGTCCTATTTTTATGTTTATATGATATCCTTTATATCTAGCAAAGACTCGTTGATTTTTTTGTTACTTTATATGTATAGTATTATTTTTTCTGTCTATCTTTTTTTATCAATCACATGGTTTCATTATGTTGTACGTTATTTTGGACACAGCGTCCATTGTGCTCGAAACTAAGTTGGCATTTTCAAGCGATGTAAGTGTAAAATATTAAAATAAAAACATTATTTTTTCATCATAGGTACTACAAACAAACATTGTATTAATATGTCCCTAACAGACTTATTCATAAATCAATCGATTTTACAGTACTTCTGAATATTTCAGAATATGTCAATGTACTCTAAAAGAATTTTCAGTTCTAAATATTACAGAAATTCGAGTAGTAGAACACGCATGTAATAATTAAATTATTTAACATACATTCACAAATAATTATGGTCTTTACACATTTATTATTGTACCATACAATTCATTAGGAAAGTAATATCATGAGACCCTTCTAACCGTAGGAATTCACTAACGACGTTCTGTAATTTAATTCAGCAATAAAAGAGGACACCTAGAATTTATTCAACGCGCGTAACGACATATCTAGGTAGGCATAACTCAGATACTTACTAGGGATAGATATAATTATTTTCTTAAGCAACCACCGCCTTGAAAACTAATTACACCTCTGAAGTTATTGACGCACGAAAAGCATTTTCAACTACTTTACCGATATTAACAAGAATAACCACTTTGTATTCAGTATTACACCTCGAGCCTAATATTGAACAAGTACTAAGTACCATCAAAACAATAAGTTTCAAGTATCTGATGCTCAACCCACACTCGAAACTTTGGTCTCTACAGATTTCAGTACAATTATTGAAATACTTTTTTTTTGAACGCTCAACTATCAACTTTGAATATCAAAGAAAATCTTAGTACTAAAGCTTTATTGTTAGAACATTTACCTTTGTAGATTTAAATATACTCGTAATATAAAGAAATAGGCTTCTTAGAAAATTCATACATCTGTTCCTTCTGCGTCCCTTGCAGTGTAGGCAAAGGACATAACGCCCTGTCCTTGCCTACACGCTTCCGTCATATTCTTGCATTTTTTGTACACGTCCTACGATTTTTTCCCCACCAACACCTCTCTAGCAAGAGTGAAATGAAATGGTCAAAGGACGAACTTATTGCAATAGTCGTGATTTCCATTCAACCCGTGATCCGTATCCGTTTACTATCTACGAAAGGAGAATGCTCAATAAAAACCCAGGTCCGGCGCAAACGAAATGTAACTCAAATGATAGGTAAAAATGAGTAATTAAATACTGCATAGGGAGCATCATCGAAATCAATGGCTTAATGGGTGAAATACCTATTCGAAGTTTTACAGGGGTCACACGAATATATAGGAAAAGGAGCATTAAACAGTTACAATTGTGTTTCAAAAGTATAAAATATGATAAATATAAGGTAGCCCGTTTTCTTCTTCTTCATCATCATCAGCCTTGGTCCCCCACTGCTATATGGAACTAAGAAATAATATTGTTTAAAAGCTCTTTCAACCTTCCTGAAATTATGCAATCTCTGTGTCTCGTGAATTTTAAATAAGTAGGTATTTCACGCATTTAGCCATTGATTTCGTTGATGCCACCCATGCAGTATTTAATAACCCATTCATACCTATCATTTTAGTCACGTTGCGTTTGCGCCGGACATATTTATTTTTTACATAATTCATGAGTATTTTCCTTTGAGCCTACATCCGGCAGTGGAGGGACCAAGGCTGATGAAGAGGAAGAAAAATCAGACGGGCTACCTTACACTCATTATATTACATACTTTTTAATCGCAATTGTAACTGTTTAATGCTCTTTTTCTTATATATTCGTGTGACCCCTGTAAAACTTCGAATAGGTATTTCACCCCTTAAGCCATTGATTTCGATGATACCCCCTATGCAGTATTTAATTACTTATTATTACCTATCATTTGAGTTACATTTCGTTTGCGCCGGGCCTGGGTTTTTTCTCCATACAAAATGAGCATTCTCCTTTTGAAAATAAAAGTCTTAATAATAACCACTCTTATTAAATTCTGATCTATTTAGATAATATACTCTAAAAGTATAAAAGTCGAATGTCTCAATTTTCAATATTAAAATACTATTGTATTTTTAGAATTCCTTAAGGATGTGACAATTTTGGATAATGGTGTATTAAAATATGGTAATATGGTAGTAATGTTGACCCAATTTTATTTTTAGCAAAAATATCTTTTAAACGAGAGTATAACTCAGAAGATACTTTATATTCCCAAACCGTCTTGTCAATTTTAAGTTTACCAGCGCAAAGGTCAAAAGCTCCAGAGCTAAAATTCTGTAAGTCTAATTGTCACGGGAGCCTTTATCAGAAAAACGTAACTTTATTTTACCCTTCGCTCGCAGAATAATTTGTCTAAAATTTCCTGAAGAGACGTTTCAATTTTTCAAGTCAGAAGACTACAGTTATAATAAAATTACATTAAATATTCCAATCCTGTCATTAAATAAAGTGGGTTTCCATTTTCTTTGGTGTAGTTTACAGAATCATCAGCACGAATAATAATTTATCTCGAAACTTTCTGAACGAGCGAACTTTACATTATTCTATTGATCGTTATCCTAAGCTCGACATCAAAGAATATTATCTTAATTTTATAAATCAGTTTTATGTACTTTAATTATTTTCATGTCGTTTGATAGAATTATGTTTGTATGCGCAATGCTTGTAAATCAATATGCGATTATCTAAAAGTTTCCATTACTTAATCTTTACAGAAACACAGCATAATATTTTGAATCAGTTTATCAAGATTTACTCTGAAGTTTTCTAAATCTTTGATCTATTCTAATGTTATCCTATCTCATTATCTAATCCTCCCATTCTTCTCTGAAATAAACGCCTCTTTTGTGCCTCTTCCACTCATCCTTTTATCCAACTTTCTCTCCTATTAAAAGCTCGAAACTTTCTTGTATAATAATATTGTTAAGACCTCAACCCTTCCTTATTTGTTTTAATGGGACAGAATTCTCCTGACAAAGTAATGAAATATTTAATAACGGAGATACAATTTTTTAATAACCTTATTTTATACATTCTTTAAATGCTAATCAAACTGCTATTTCTTAATAATGGTATTCTTTTAAAATACATTTATATAATATTCCTGGTATTTTTATAAAAGAAGTCCAATAGTACTTTGATCAAAACAGTCCAAAATTTTCATATAAATATTATCTGTAAAGGTAGACGAAGTAAGAAGAACTTATTGTTTTAGATGATCAAAAATAAATTTACTATACCTACTATGTAAAATTTAGTAAGTTCTTATAATGACATAAAATTATTTCGAGTTATGAGGACCTGTTTTTTGTAACATTGTTTTCAACATGATTAACACTAAAAACACTCAGATCCTAAATATTATGACCTGTGTTCTCTGTGAATAGAATGTTCACACTACTTTCAGTAGGCATACCTATCTAATTCGTCTTGCTGACAGTCGTATGGGTATACATCTCTAGTTTAGTTATCCCTATAAAGTTCTCGTTTTGTTCCTACTATATTTTATTCCAGAGTATTTTTGCTTAATTCACTGTTTAAAACAACATTCAAACCGATAAAAATTCACCAACTCCACCGGTTAGATACATTGAGATGTTTGTAAACAATGTAGACGCCCGGTAGCCAAATGTTTCCCTGTAAATTATTGCGAATTAAATCCACCCATTGTTTAAGAACTCCTCTTTTTGCAATGCCAGGCTTCTGGCTAAATTGACTGATAAAAATACACTTTATTTTACATGTCGTATTTCTTTGACTCGTTTAAGTACTTTGCGAATCTTTCCACGCCTCTTTACTTCATAAAATAACAGATAAAAGAATTACCCGGTTAGTTAATCTCCACTAGATTTTACTAGATATCTTTACTGTTTAGAGTACGACGATTCATATACACAAACTGAATGTAACTAAAGTCTTTCAGAGTCGAAGAGAATAATCATTATCTGTGTATTTTTTAATTATTTATTGGTTTAATAGCATTTTGTATATCGCTTAGGGCCGTTCTAATAACAATCCGTTAGTTATGCTTGCTATGCGCATCTGTATGAAAATTATATTTTATGTAATTTCAATCACAGTGTTTGTAAAGGGTTTAGCACTGGAATAATTGATAGTTGTAACTATACTAATAATTTTCAATTCAAAAATCTCGATATTAAACATAAGGTTCAGTGTTTCGTACATTATAACGGTAGCTATGACAGAATTAGTCCATTGAATTTCTATTGTATCGTAAAAATCGCTGACACAGATCTACTCACTCCAAAACCCCGTCATTGAAAACACTTTAAGCAATATCTTACTTCTCCACCAAAGAAGAGATACCATATAATGGGAAATTCGAAATTACATGTTGTGGAAGTATTGAACACATCATTTTCGTGTATAATATTTAAAATCAGATAATATTTTAACATTTATTTAATTAAAAATCATCTTCCGGTTCACAGCATATTTATTCAATCAAAATTTCAATTAATTAAAATAATTTTCATATTCTTTAAAATGTCATATTTACCTACTCATTACACCTATTCAGATATTTATAGCAATGTTAATAGGTACCTACCACTGTTCTAATTTTTCTTCGTCCATATATTATATCGAATACTACGAGCAAATCCTGTTATAGCTCTTTAGAAAGCGAGACGAAGAGACAAACAGTGCAGTTCCAGATCATACTCATAGCTTTAGAATATTCAAAAATATACTATCAAAAAACATCAGGAGCGTTGGGAAGCTTTACTGAACAGTTAAGGCCATAAATTTTTATTCCACGTTGATCGCCAAAGTTGTACAAACTGATCGATACTATAGAAAAAGAAATCTACTACTACCTGGGCTTAAGTGGAACAGGCTTTAGAGATTGTAAGTAATCCCTTTACACTGCGAATTTCGTAGGAATAAAAATATACCTATTATTCGCTATTTTAACTCAAGTGTTATTACATTATCTCTTTCGGAGCTGTTTGTATATCGTTTCTCAATTTTCGGCATGCTATATTTATTCAAGAATATTGCAAACCTATATTAATTCAAGTGCATATGTTGCATAGAAAACGCCGCTTATTCTTTATGTCGTATTCCTGATGTTTTGCCCCAATTTAAAACTGAAAGCGACACATACTTTCCCATATTACCTTTCGAACCCAATTTTCCCTTTGAGTATGTAGAGTATACATTTTACAATGAAGAGTCGCGTGCCTACACATGTACAGTCATTGTCTTCACAATGTACGTAGGTATGTTCTACATCAATATCTACTCTCACGTTCCTTTCCTACAAACTTTTTACCAATTTTTCGACACAAATTGAAAGGGTCCTTTTATGTTTAGGCACACTTCCGTTTTTTTTTCTTTTTTCGTTCGCATATAAAATCCCGTCTTCAAAGGGGTGAGGGGAATTTTCTTCCTCTTCACACATTTTAGATTGAAAACAACCTTTTTTTATATTTCTAGACGAATTTGTACTAAGAAGAGTGACAATCTTCAAGTATTTTTCGCAAATTTCTAAATTTGTCGTCTCCCATGCTTTAAATACTATATAATTCAAGAGTAGGTAGTTAATTTAACACATTAGTTAACTAAAATTTGTGCATATTTCCTTACTTGTCTAAACTGTGTATTTCACCCGCATACCATTAGGCATATCGCTGGTACTTAACAACATTTTACTTTGTAGGTTTGCTAAATTAAACACAAAATCACAAATAATATTTCAATTGTTGTTTTGTCTGAATACAATAATCCATTACTCATTACATAGTTTGTTTCTATAATTTATCTATGCGGGTTAAGATTTAATACGACTATGGCTTAACAATGTCTACCATTGTGGCAAATCCTATCCTATTGACGTATACGTAGTACTAGTCCAAGAGCCCGCTGCTTAATTTATGACGTATCTGTTTTTTGATCGAAATGTGGTATAAATGATAGCTTACCAATAGGGTATTACATCGCACTAGGGTTGCCTATCAAAATCTTGCCGCAACCCCCCCTGCCCCCCCCCCCGAAAAGGTCCCTCTTCGCGGTTTTTCGCATTTTATAGGAATATGGTAAGAGATAGGAGAAAGTAGTCAATAACAAAATTAATCCTTGCTAAATTCTCTACAAAAAATGTAAAGTAATTTTTTTCGTAGAACTAGCAGTTTACCCGCAATGGCCGGTCCAAAACCGAAATTCATTTGAAGTACTAAAAAAATGTATTTAAACTAAATTGGTTGAAAATTGATAAGAGCTACAGGAAAATAGTCAGAAAACGAATTAATTACTATAGTCTTAGCTACAAAACGAGCCATAACTTATGTTCATACATCTAATAATTTTGGAGTTATTACAATAAAACTCAGTGACGAAAATTCTTAAAATTTAGTTTTTCATAAAATAACCAGAGATATAGCGCCGCAGGCCAATTTTTTTTTCCACAAAATGTTAGTAATAATGGGTGGAAGAATCTGAAAGAAAAAAAATCAAACTTTTTTTTTATTTTTTAAAAATATCCTGTTTTTTGACCGGCCATTACGGGTAAACTACTAGTCCTATGAAAAAATTGACTTCACGTTTTTTGTAGAGAATTTAGCAAGGATTATTTTTGTCATTGACTACTTTCTCCTATCTCTTACCATATTCCTATAAAATGCGAAAAACCGCGAAGAGGGACCTTTTCGGGGGGGGCAGGGGGGGTTGCGGCAAGATTTTGATAGGCAACCCTAGTGCGATGTAATATCCTATTGGTAAGCTATCGTTTATACCACATTTCGATCAAAAAACAGATACGTCATAAATTAAGCAGCGGGCTCTCGGACTATACGTAAAATTTGTGATATTAGGAATATTTTTAAGAATGTTATCTTGTCTTCTATAGTTTTATTAATCGGCTGTTACAGTACACTCCAACGTAACATTAATAACAAAAATGGGGAGGATCGGAACGATAAACAGCTTTCAATCAATCCGTAAGAATAGTGCGTTTTTTTAAGAAATATGCTCTCAAATTAGGTTTATTGAAACAATAAATTCAAACTTCTAATCCTGAAAATTATGTAATAAAGAAAAACGACTACCAGTTCTTCATGAATACATAATAATTGGAAATGAAATACTGCAATAATTATAGTGAAAAAAGCTTTATTTTCTTAGCTTTGCGCGACTTAGTTAGGTACGACATAGTGTAATTAACATAAACTTTTAACAATTCATTTGCTTTTTATCTTTGTGCTTTGAAAGTTTCCTTAACGAAACAAAAACATGGATTATTCAAAAGGTTATTGTTCCACAGCTTCTTGATTTCTTCTTTCTCCTGAGGCGAAATAATCTTTTCTTGAGAAAATCACCTGCTCCTGGCAACCTTGAAAGCGGTCCGCTTTCTTCGTCTGTCAAGACAACAAAATAAAAAAAAAAATTATTGTTCTTCTTAAAGAAAATCTTAAGGATTCTTGTTAACAGATAAGTCGAGAACTTTGAACTTTTTCGTATAAGAAATTTAATGAGATATTTTTATTTTTAATGAATTAATTTTTGTGTAATATTTTGCAAGTTAAAATTAGGCTGTGAAACATATAAACTGGTTGATGTTTTAGCTGCAACTGTGATTCATTTTCGTGAATAGTTTACTCTTTAAATATCTCTTATTAAATAACTGTTTAGATACAAATGTACAGAAGTAGAGCACAATCTTCAAGATAATAAAATAAAACCAAAAAAAATCGAACGATTGCATTACTAATATCTCTGATCTGCATACTCAATTGATGGCAGTAACTAGTCACTCTTTGTAAAGCCTTTCTGGAGATCCTGTTTGGGGTTTGATGAGGCAGTTGTGTGTAATGGGCATACACAAGTACACATTCATATTTCGTAGATCATTTCATAAGATGCACAACCGCACACATCTACTTGATTACCCTACATAGTATGAAATGCCACGCTGGTATGGATGAATAAAATTTCTCCTATTTTTCTAGTTAATGCTTGTTAAAGCGATGTACCAACGCGTCACATATTTGCAGATTGGAATGTTTACCTTCAAAAGTCTCTATAATATGTAAACGTAAATCCAAACACGAATCCTACTCCTATCACTACTGACTGCTGAGTCCATGAACCCTTATAGGTACAGCAGATATTTACTTTGGTGTTGATAACACAAATAGCAATATTTTTCCACAAGTTCATAATTCGTTTGTTGTTACGATAGTACAACCCATATAGAATTATTATCTCCTTTGCTTTTTGCACGACACGCCACGACATAATCTTATCGAGAATTCCAATACGAGTATTATTACTACTAGCATGGAGCTACTTTTATGGCTGATTTCCCATATATGCCCGTAAGATAGGATTTCACCATTAAAATCCACAACTTTCTTATCTGTTTGTTATTAGCCTTATTCCCTTTCAACATGTTTTTGCTTTGAAATCTACCACAGATAGTAGGTACTTAGTACACCTATAAAGTACCCATATACATTACGATTTAATAGGTAAAATGTTTGAATTTAATGTTTTCGGGATAAGGGTAAAGTTCGTCATTCCTATCGCATCTAATCATTCACTTTTAGGTGTATCAAAATTCTTATGTTATTCAACAGTTTCTCAACTAAGTACCTACCGTAATATACCTTCTTCCTCTTCTGCCCTCCTCCCTCTACTGCTCGTATTTATTTAAGAATGTCTCTTTTTAGTGTTTGTCGAGGCAGTTCTATTAATTAATATCACGTGGGCAAGGCTCTCGTGTTTCTGTGCATGTGTTGCTGATTTCTTCATGTTGTTGAAAATGCTTTGACTATGTGGGTGGATGATAATATAGGGACTTGTTAATTAATTAATATGGACTTCTCAAAATAAACTCAAAGACAGATTTGTACAATAAGTTTTAAAAGCTCGTTTTCTGAAATTATGAACGCCAGTATTTTATATCGGAATAAATTAATCCGTAATTTAATTATTATAGATATTACAGATGTTCTCTACAAAGCACACTATTTATGAAAAAAGTTTTAAACTCTGACTAATTTTTAATCGTATTAATAAATCCTAGCCCTCTAAGTAAAGTTCAACTTTTATTTAAGCACTCATACGTATTATAAATCGTGTAATGTGCGCTAATAATGTATTGTAATTGGGGAATGAATTCTAATGAAAATAGTCATTTGTTGAACGTATTAAGTTTGGAATTATTTTACTAAACTTTACGGCATAAGAAAAAGGCCTTAGGGTGATGACAAAGTGGAAAGAGACTTGGATAAAGTAAATTTGTCCCGCGATGTAATCAGAGGAGACTCCTAGATCAAACAAAAACCTAATTAGTTGAATGTCTGTTTGGCAATTAAAATTCAAACGTTGAAAGTAACTTTGCGCTAAATTTGAACGAAATTAGAAATTTCGGAATATCTCCCGTTTTGAAACAATCAACAACAAAGCAAAGTATGTGATGTTACCAACTTTTTGTATTCTTCTCACACACACTGTTTAATTTCGGAAATTTGCCGATTTCACTTGTAGAGAAATCTAATCATTGTTGTCGTAAATATTTTAGTAAGAAAAATTGTACGAGCTTCATTACGAATGGAACTTTAATTGGAGACAAACGTAGAGTTACTTGTGAAATGTAGGCATTGCTGGTATCTTGAACGCATCTATTAGAGACTGATTCTGTACATTTATCCTGTCCTGGAATTTATACTTAGCATCTCAGAAGGATCCCAAGTGTCTTACTTTACAAGATGAGTATTTATTGTTCTCCACATGTCACGTGATTTATATTTCATACAGGAAAGGCGCAATTTGTGGGGAGCTACGAATATATTTTTATATCCAAGTGGTATAATTCAATTTCATCTGTTTGATATTCCGAATTCTGTTATTGGATTCGATGGAATCTAATAATATAATGGATTGGATAATACGCGTGGTTATAATAATGTTATACTTATAAAATGTGAATTACCTTCATAAAAAAATACGTACGAATTGAACGGATTCGAATGAAAACGTCGATACTTTGGGAAAAATGTTACAATATTATTGCAATGTTTTTCTATGATAATGTCTCTCTATACAAAAATTACAATCGGATACATTATGTACCGAGGGTTAGTGATGCGTCAGAGAAACATCGAATTGTTTAATCTCTTGTAAAAAACATCGACTTCCATGTACAAAACAAACCCTTACCCCTTCCTACACACTTCACGTAGAACACATCGTCAATATCCTCGTAAGTAATTATATACCTCAACTTTATACAGAATCTGTCTCATCCTAATACCTATTTAGAATAACGCTAGCAGTTAGCTTCTTGCAGGAAAACATGTATCAAAATATTGTTCCCTCCGATATGATAAGTTTTCTGTTTTTATTATATTTACAGTAATCGATGTCCCAGGTAGACAAATTCAAATACCTGGGCGCCACCATCACCCCGGCAGGTGACCTCCGGACAGAACTGCCCATTTGCATCGGAGCTGCCAGTGGGGCATTCAACAACATGGACAAGATCTGGAAGGCATCCGGGTTTAGTATCCAGACAAAACGCCGCCTATTCAACGCCTGTGTGATCCCTGTCCTCCTCTACGGCTGCGAGTCATGGCACTTAACCAAGGCTCAAGAGCGTAAGATACTCAGCTTTGAGAATAGGTGTCTTAGGAGGATACTGGGTATCACTTGGCAAGAACGTAAAACCAACGAATACGTTCGACGGCGTTCCCAGCAACGATCAATCCTGTCAGTAATACAGGAAAGACGTTGGTCGTGGCTGGGCCATGTTTTGCGAATGCCCAACGACAGCTGGCGGCGTTCCCAGCAACGATCAATCCTGTCAGTAATACAGGAAAGACGTTGGTCGTGGCTGGGCCATGTTTTGCGAATGCCCAACGACAGCTGGCCAAAGAGAGCGCTGTTTTTCCACCCACAGGGGTCCCGACGCCCCGGAAGACTCTCTTTCACAGTGCACCGTTCCTATGACAACGAGATCAGAGCGTTAGGAATGACGTGGAGAGAGGTAATATCACTCGCACAAAATCGCTCTGAATGGAGACGCCTGGTAGCCTCCCTGTGCTCCCGAATGGAGACATAAAGGGCGTAGTAGTAGTAGTAGTAATCGAAGTATAAATTGGAGAAAAAGTACAGTTATTGGACAGCTTTTTCAGTTCCTAGTTGGTCGGTAAACAAGGAATTGATTTTTCTGCACTAATGTCGCAGAGAGACATATTTGGCAAAAATTATGAATTTAATTCTGAGTGTCAAATAAGTGTACATATTCCCTATCGTTTCTTTATTTTTCGTAAATTTATATCTCATCTTCTTCTTTGCACTCGCCTTTGTCCTATTTACTTGGGGTCGGCCCTCCTAGTCCTCATCCTCCAAGTCCTTCTGTCCCCCGCATCCTCCGCACGAAGCCTCGCCTCCTTTAAGTCTCTCGCGATTGTGGACATCCATGTGGTCAGGGGTCTGCCCGGTCTTCTGGGCCCTACTTCAATGTCCATTGTCCTTTTATTTTTTTTTAATGAAATAAGTATTTATTTATTTATTACACATGGAACAGATACAGTCACAAAATCAAACATTGACAGGTACATTAGTACGAGAATATCTATACACAAGACCAATAAATTTGATCATGTTGTCCTGTGGCAGTCTCTTAACGTGTCCGTACCATCGTAATCGATTTTCGGCCACCTTTTCTCCAATTTATATCAATTTATATCTCATCGACAGCTTCTATCATCTGAATTGTATTTCACATACGAATCGTTTGCATCACCAATCGCCTGTATAATATTTAAGTACCTAATGTTATTATGTTGGCATTGTATTATGCAATATGTTTCACATGATAATGTAATATATTGAACACAATGTTATTATTCCTATACAAAACACCACCGTGCCAAATGACAAAATCGTTATATTGTTCCAGTCATGTTCCTATTGAATCTTGTTCGGTGCATTAAACTTAATAGGGTTTTAAATAATCATTTTATAACGTCAAAAAGCTCATATCAATGGGTTGAAATTACATTTAAAATATTTTGTGATTTTAAAATAAGGACTACATGCCTATTTCGGATCATTATTAGCCCGCGGGCAGCAAGCAGATTTGATATCGCTATCGATAATAAAATTTACAATAAAATTTGTTTTTTTATTTTAATATAGTTACTGAAAATTATTTGTTAGCAATGCTGTAAAGAAATTTAGGTAGGAGAAGGAAATATTGTTATAGGATATATTCAACAACTTTTCAGTTAGCAAATTGATTGTATCATGAAACGTGGAATACATCATCAAAATTAAGGTTTTTTGAAGTCAGTTTATTTAATTATATCAATGGTCTTTTTCAATTCTTATCTATGTTGGGTGTAATAATGTTATTTTTTAATTTAAACTTGCAATAAAATAAACTATAAATTCAGGCCGTCCAATTCCAATTTCAACAACCGCATAAATATTTCTCGTTTTTTTTAACTCGGCACATTTTCGTTTTACTACATTTTTCTCAATCGGCCCAGTTTTTCCCGTCCATTCTATCTTGATTGATGTACGACCCTAGTTTATGGTCGGATTCAAAATGCTTCTATTGGGAACGGTTTGTTATGTTTGGAGAAAAATCGACACCACGCAAATACTTGACTACCAAATCGCGATATTTTCAACGGCACTATTTGTCAACCGTTTGTTTAGCTGGTGAACGAACGTTATTTTTGTCAATGTAATATATTTTATTTCATCCTTTTTGCACATGTAGCTTGCTACTACCGTTATTTAAATTGATCGCACCTATCAACCAGAGTCGTGAGCTTTTTTGTACTAACACTAACAGCGACTAAGTATGTAGCTCTGCTTTTTCACTCTTGCAATTTATACGGCAGATTACGACGAATTTGTTCAATACATTCAACTACAAAATATTCAGGGTAAATAAATGGAAAAATGGTATTGCAGCTGCATTGTAAAGAATGCAGAAATCTGTTTGTTTTTTTTATCAATAAAAATTAAGATGTATCCACTATCCAGTAGTAACTTGGCAACAAGAGTACACCCACGGTTCATGATGCGAAAATTTAAACCAACAACCATAAAAACCTATATGTACCCATAGAATAATAATATATACTAGTACCTTATGTACCTACGTTAGTGTCGTTTGATAAAAAGAACTTTACTTGTCTTGCTACCTCAAATTATGCAAAATGAATTGATGTTCTAATTAGGAAATGTAATATATACATCCATTTTTAATAATCATTCTTTTTTCTTGGCCACTCAGATTCATTGTTGAATTAGGCCTCCATTTTTGTCCTCTAGAACTCTATGTCCTGAGCATACTACATCCATTTCCCTCTGGCACGTTTCTTTATATCGTCCACCTTGAATACGCTCTGCCCGCACGCTTCTTCGGTTTGTTGTGGGTTACCAGTCCGTTATCTTTTTAGTCCATTGTGAATCCTGGCATCTGGTAACATATCCAGCCCAGCTCCATTTGAGACTAGCGACACTAGCATCGCTTTCCGCCACATCGAATATTTTGGAAAATATTAGTACGTATGTCAATCCAATACATGATATTATTGAATCAACATAACCCACATATTAGTATTTTCCTTACCTAGCCTACTAATACATTCGGCGTATATTTACATTTCCATTGATATTCATATAGCGTGATCCGTGATGTATGCCGCCTTCTGTACAAACCTTCAGACACGTATTCGACATAAATTATCTGAAATTATTCATATCGAATGATTTGACGTGTTAAATGCTTCCTTATTATTACACATTACATCGAAATTACGACCACAAAGTTTCGGGTCTATAACAGTTGTAGGTAGGTATACCTTACTTATGGAAATATACGAGGTTCTATATTCAACCTCTTTCTTTCTCTATAATCTAAAATCATATATTACTTTTGCTGCTCGATTCCATAACGGTTCTTAGACGAACATAGAAGGATCACAGATTTTACCATAAAGCTGTTTTTTGATTCAGTTAGTATTAACGGTACGATTTGCAATAACAGGGACCAATTGAGTGGATAGAATATTAGAGCATTTATAGATATAATAGAGGCGACCACGCTTCCATACACCACCTCTTTCATTCTATTCCCAGACATTTTTTCCACGTGCCCAAACCATCTCAAATGGTTCACTTCCACCCTATCAAAATGTAATACTGCGAATTAGGTGACGTGGGAACTGACGTTCTCAACATGCATAAAAAGTAAAAATTTACAAATTGAAAAGTATTTTTAGTAGGCACATTCTCTAGCTAATATTAATTTCACTTCGTGGCTTAGTACTTTTACTTTTACACAAGCAGAATCACAATTTGCATTCCATTCATGTAAATGGCATATCTCACAAACCGACGGTATTAGCAAATAGTTACTAATAAGTCAAATGTAGGCGGATGGTGCGTGCTTTGAAAATCGCAATGAGTTTCCTACAAGAATTTCCCATACTAACATAACTATACTGTGTAGGTATTATTTAGCTGTTTGTATCTGAGCGAAGAACATTTTTTCTTACCACGTTTTATCTTTTCCTGTTTTACATAATGTGGGAAATTTGTAAGAGATTGAAATAAACGTGAAGATATTTTTTGAATGTAATGAAATTTGTTTTCCAGACCAAAATTGTAAATAAAATAAGCAATACAATACGAGTACCATCAATCTGATACTTGTAGGTATTTAATATTTCACACTTAACAGTATGAGATGTAAGGGAGTTTTACGAACATCTGACTCTTACAGAACGCTCGAGAAAATATCATTAGTAAGGGGAATTCTACAACCCGGGAGTGAAAACTATCTAACGTAATAGATAATTTTCATACATAGGTGTAGTTATTACGAAAGGTTAGGTACCATTAATATTTAAGTATATTTTGTGCCGCACCTTCATAAAGTATGTGCCTAGGTGTATAAAAAATTGGGATAGCAAAATTAAAAAAGTTCCCAAAGAAAACAAACCCTTGAAGATTTTTATTACCTTAATAATTTTCACTTCCTGCACAAATTGTGTTGATTTTTTCCCTTATTACTTTTTTTCTTATTTTCCACCTTGTACAAACTTTTCATTGAGTCGTGTGCAGTCATTCTTGCTTCTTCTTATAAAGCTCCGTGCATAAAATAAAGCGCCACCGCTTTATACTGTTATTAAGTGTTTCTTATGATGGAACATCTTTAGTTAGGTCATTCTTATCACTTGAACCAGCACTTGAATATTTGAGGCGTTTCGTAGAAAACACCTCGAGTCAAAATATTTATGAAATTGATCTAAATTTTTTGTGAAACAACTTTCACATTCTTTCATTCAACAAACATTTACGGCGTGATTCCTTTCACTGTTGAATATAGGCCTCTCCATATTATTTCATGTCATTCTACTCCCTGATGCAACTCGAGTTTCTTGATGTCTTCATCGTCCCATCTCATCTGTGGTCTCCGTACCTTTCTTTTCGATTACCTAATGTAAACGTGTTTTTTTTTTGTTTTTCCTCCCCTTTAAGGCCCTCTTCTCTCTTACGAGTGATCTGGACTTAGTCCAAGCTTTGTCATATTTTTCGCTAACGTATTAAGTTCTGATCAAAGAAGAAGCAAAGTTTTGGTATTAGGTACACAGAAAATGTTACCTATAGTCCGTAAAAATTCTCTATATTGTATAGAACATGACTTTCTAGAGAAATCCCAGTGACTTCATTTACTTCTAAAAAGTATTACGTTAGCCATCCAGTATCTATTTGTTCCATCAGGGTATTTCCCTTTTAATTCGACCAAGTTTAGAGGTGATAGGCGTGTACTATCAATGGAGATGAATTATATAGTCCATAATATAATCCACGATGGGTGAAAAACCTAACTTTCAAATATTTTAAAGTTTATGACACAGTTTGTTCTTGCTACAAGTCTTCCTCTCTATAACCCCTTGGAATTATTTAAATTGTAGCGCCGTCCGACGCCGCGACGCATTTAGTATTATGATGATATTGTGAAAATAGACGCCGTGGAAATATCTGACAACTATATCCTTTTCCTTCATTATTTTCAAGCAATTGTTGTAATACTTCCGTATAGAATAACTCAAAGATATTAGAATTAAAATACGTTAGTAGAAGTAGTGCGAGTGTCATTTTTTAAGGACGATAGGAACAGAATTATCTGATTGAAATAATATAGTATGTGTATCTCTTTAATAACGTTGAGAGATGTGTGAGATAAAAAGTGATTAGAGAATTGAGTGATTGTAAAACGGATGTTGTGACTACAATTAAAGTGAACAAGTTGAGGTGGTTGGGACATGTAGAGAGAATGAACGTTGAAAGGATTACTAAAATATATACGTAAGTGAAAAAGTATAGATGAAATGTAGCGCGGCTGGACAATTTAGACCAGTTTCTCGAGGACTGACGTGTTTTGAGTAAAAGGAATCATAGAGTGTGTATGAGGAATTTCATGAATGTGACGGAAGCCCGATCTACGTCCATTCCATAAAACCTTAATCGCTAGTCAACAGATCGTTGCTTGCACAATTAAGCGTTTTTAAAGAGCAAAATTATAAGCAT
The DNA here is from genome assembly GCA_963576895.1 of Ceraclea dissimilis. NCBI lineage: Eukaryota > Metazoa > Arthropoda > Insecta > Trichoptera > Leptoceridae > Ceraclea > Ceraclea dissimilis. The sequence continues at coordinate 3,701,903 of OY756370.1, read as the reverse complement.
TTTTTGAAGGAATGGCTAATAATTTCTAATTTCCATCTGACCCCTAGCGGTCGTCACGAAATTCACAAAGTTACTTCAGAAAATTTTCATTTTAATATTACTACATTATAGGCCTATAAAAATTGTTGGACGGTATTTCATTAATATAATTTATTAGTAGCTACTAACCTAAAAGTAATAAAACGGATTTACCTACGTCTGGCATGATTCACTCATACCTCAATTCCAAGAAACCGTAAAACGGTGGCGTGTCTTTGGTTGGAAATGTTGTAGATGAAAATAAAATGAATATACATTACCTTATATTAGATACTATATTCTTCATAAGTAATTGATTTTTATGGCCCTAAGTAAAAAGGTGTATAAAAATAATATACGAGTATTATATTGTAAAAGAAAAATAGGGTGTGCTTTTCTATACAATCCCTCATCCCTCTGTTATGTCTATTTTAACCAAAAAGATGAAAATATATTCTTTCTCTGTGATTTTAACAATAATATTAGGTTTCTGTACATTGCTGTTCATATTGGCTCTAGGACGACTGAACGCTTCATGTGTTTCTACGCACAATTATGATAATTCTATTCTAACCCCTCACGATGCCTCCCTTGTGGGGTACGCAAAGAGAACATAACTTCTAGGTTGTTTTCAAAAATAGGTCCATGGACTCATAGTTTTGACAGTGGAGGAAGAGCTTTCTTGGCATTTCATACCAAATGCCAGTTCACAAAGTTCAGTGGCACAACGGAGGACATTCAAAACTTGTCTCTTTTAACACTTCAATACCTAAATCCTCGAATCTCACGAATTGAATCCGTCATTCTGTTCTCTCCAATATCAAATAGGTACTAATAAAGATTTTCGGTTTTACCTAAGTATGTACATTTTTGTCCTCTCCACTTCAATACCTGAACTCCCATGGTTCATCCACATGCTCCCCGACCCTCGACGTTTTTTTGTGTGAATGAGTAAAAAGACGTTAACCGTCGATTACGTATAAAATCCAGGGCAATCACCCCGTCCGCACGTCTTTTTACTCATTCACACGAGCATAGGCGAGCGTGTGGTAGCCACATTACGAATTTAATATTTATAAGTAGTTGATCCATATGTAGCTTACAATCCGTGACCAAGGCGGCAGTATATTCGCCGAAACGTCGGATCATCAAATCTTCACACGATTAAACCTGAAAAAAAAAACAAATCTACTAATATTTATTCTGTCATTCTTATATCTCCAACATCATAATATACAGGTAATAAAGATTTTCTATTACAAGTAAGGATATGTTTGTCGCTGTTAATTTGCATTGCGAGAAAAGTCGCTATCTAAAATCATTGTAAATTGGAATTACTCACAAAATTAAAGAAATCCCTACGGTAGTATTTCATTATTCGCCTATTGTTTCATATAACGAAATGCGCTTTGCACTAGTTGAGTCTGTATGGTATACTTGTATGTACTCGTATATGTTTTAGTATGTAGTAATCTGACGGCTGGTGTTGAAGAATAAACGGTTTTCGAGAGCGTGAGGTACCACGTCTCGAGTGGCGTGTAGGAACATATTCTATAATAGAGTCGAACCTTCTCACATTATAAGGGATGCCTATTAATTCATTTCTCTAGAGAAAAATTCGATTTACATCCGATTACTTTTGATATCAAAAATAGTTTATCATCATCGCTTTTAGTTAAGTATTCCAACTTCTGGTTCTATATTTTCTGTTTTTTTTTTTCTGTGTCTGGTAGATACAATGTGTTGAATCTGGTTATAAATAGATTTCTCGAACAGTTTAAAAAATTTAAAAAATTGTCCACGTATTTTTAATCATTCCGTTTTTAATGTACGTTGTGGCTTCGGAAGCCATCATTTTGGTTTTAAAATGCCCTTACAAGCCTAAACATCAAAAATTATTAGTAAGCAGTCGCACCTTTCTCTTCAGTGTTCCATACTAAAAGATTTCACAATGAAAGGTTGGTTGGCAGATATTGCCCATGGCAATAAACTAATGCATGTCATTATATCAATAAAGTTTTTTTATTATTATTTATTATTATAACGGTTTAATTTAATGTTTACAAAATAAATTCCACCTAATTTTTAAATAGATATTTACCCAGTCACGAAAACTGAAACAGTTTATCAACCGTTTTTATTTGTAAAAAAAAAACTTTCCGACGTGCGCGTGCTGTGTTAAAGACAGAAATTTTCTGTCATCAGATTGCTCAACATTGCCGTTTCAATATTGTCTGCAATAATTTTAACATTTCATTAGATTTGATTGGTTCATTAGCATCCCTAGTGTATTGAGTTGAGACTTGCACAACTCTTTCAATTCGCGCATTTTTTATATCACAGTACAGCGGAACGTGGTAGTAATACTTTGTTAGTACTGCTGCAGTGTCTGTCTGGGGACACTTTTTATCTCGTTGATCTAATATGCCTTTGATGCTTCGCAGACGACGGGTTTTTTAGGATACTACATACTTTCAAGTTTACTACTAACATTCATTGTTTATTGAAAGTCTCAGCCTAATTGAAAATTCACATGACATACCACGTTTTAGATTGGAGATTTGCATAAGTGATAATGCTGTGTTCTATGAATTGTTTAAAAGCAACTTTAGCTTACGATCCAGAGACACAAATATCTCAAATTATATCATGTGAATCGACTCAAAACCATGCATATTAAAAGGCATAGTTGTTGTGCAAGCTACAAGCTTTTAAGAATGAAATCTAGTAAAACGTTGTCAGTGCTTTTCAGAACAAGTTTTTGTTTCCGATTTTCAAACAATTACAATTTTCAAGGATATCCGTGTAACATTCGACAAAGTTTTGAGGAAGTAGGAGACCTGAATCTATTTATTTTCTTTGCTTTGAAAAATAAGTACTTATTACACTTCTAGTTTTTTTTTTTTTCATGTTTTAAATCAAAATTATTACTAGAATGCTTGTGAATCTTGTAACAAACTCCTACTATCCACATGTCTATAGGATTAACATAAAATATCGGACAGTAGAATTACTTGAAGATACCGTAGTCTTTTAACGACATGATTAATTAGCAAGGTGTATTAAGCATATAATTAATTAATCCTGTAACAAGTTTAGGTAGTAAAATGTCATTAGGTATCACCTTTATTTCGATCCCCCTGTCCTGACAAATGATAAATAACTTGCACAAAAAAGTTTTCCTTTTTTTTACGTTGATCCGACAGAGATAGATCAACAATGTCTACTACGCCTTTATAATTTTTCACAGCACGGATAATAATCCATCTCCCAGGATAATCACAAGAAGCAATGAGCTGGAGTGACACCATCATGGCGGGAAGTAAATCGACAGTCATCTGTCACATCTACTACCGCTGCTGCTACTACTGTCACTATACTACCGCTACAATACTACAGCAATATCAACACCCTTCTTGTGTTATTATTTTTTATAAGTATTTTGTATCATAAAGATGATTTAGACTAGTGATAACATTTCACTATCACAGAATATTTTTTCATTTGTGGCGAATTTCAACAGGTTTAGTTGAAATTTTTTTATTATGTTAGGTGACAGTTGAACAGCAATAGTTCTGATAGCTTTCCAGATTTTCACGGTCCTTGTTAATCTCTTCTCCATTCTTCTCGGGTGTACCGTGTGTAGGTTGTGGACTAATGTCCTGAAGATGGCCTCAGCAAGTAGGCCGAAAGCTCGACAACCTACACACGGCACACCCGAGAAGAATAGAGAAGAGGAAACGTTCTGTTTTCCATTCAAGGGGTTTTCAATGACGTAGAAAACCTTATTACGAGTATTCATTCTCGATTCCTCTTTTGAATCAGAAAATTAGGAACATTATTAAGCAAAAATATATATGAGGCGAACATATAGGGTTTTGCAATTGTTTACTTTTGTCTATGAGGAAACCAGTAAATTTCACATTCAAACTATCAAATTGAACGATATCACTTCTCCTCCTCACGTCGCGTCCTTCGTAGAGTAGATAGCGAAGACAAAACATCGACTGCCTTACATTTCAATGGTGTCTTGTCAGGTCACCGATAAAAGTGTTAAAAATAGCAGCTACTGATATTTCATTATTACATGAAAAAACTCCCCAATACAGAGACATTTTAATACTTGTAATATGTCGTATGCCCTTACGATTCAGGATTATGTGTAGTGATTATTTTTTATTATCGCTTCTCTGAAAATGTAACACTTGTGAATTCGTATTACGCTTTTTGTAGCCACCATTATTATTCACAGACGAATTCTTTATTCAATCAACCATTTCGTAGACATGGCAAAAATGCGAATTTATTTTCAGTCGCGTCTATACGATTGTTTCTGTCAATCGACATTAAATCGAGAGATGTATGGATTTACTTTACTTATTTAGTTTTGTTCAATTTAGGCAACATTAATCAATTTCTTTAATGGTGAAAGTACGATCGGCGATGGACCAGGCAGGATATATGATTAATTTGATAGAAAGTAATTCTAGCAAATACTTTATGGCCACTCGCTTATGTCAATATTGGACCAGGCAGTATGTAGGTTGGGTCTGTTTTTGGCTTATTAAAATAAACTTAAAAAATTAAATTTATCATAAAATCTGGGCTTATGTACGTATACAAACCAAATACTTCCCCGCACACTTTAGAGCAAACTAAAAACTTGTGTCGTGAAGTATAGAATAAATCGAGATTCGATCCCGGCAGCTCCAGGTTGGAAGTCCGCGCTCCTGCCATCTGCGTCGTCCACGTACAATCTCTTATCAGTTTCATCAGAATAATGTTTTCTTCAATTGCACATTCATTCGAAAGTTGCTTCGGAACTGAGAATAGAACAAAATTAACACTCTTTATAAGACAACAGTCCAAATTCTCATGCATGAATATCGTAAATACTGATACTATCTGAAAGGTCACAAGAGTATCAAAATATGAACTTTTTGATTTAAAATACCTAATATCTACAATAGCCAAGAGATCTAACGTAGTGTTAATCACAGCTCTAGGTGATAGATAATCCTAAAATTAATTTAGACTAGGTACGTCCCATATTATTATACCTCGATAGAATTCTGTCATATTAGATTAGTTGATTTATTGATGGATTCACTGTGTTTAATTTCACGCAACACGGACTTTGTAGAGTTAATCTTTCAGGGGTTATACGTATATACCTACAGCCATTATTCCAAAAATAATCAACGCCAACCGCGTCCAAGTTCATAACGCAGATTCTGTTCATTAAATATTTCTATAGCAATGAGATTCCGAGAGAGGACTAACGAAAAAAATTCCTTTGGCACGCCGCAGGCATAGGTAGATTTCAAGTGATTTATTTATCTTATTAATTTTAAGAGTACATCTGTACATATGTATAATAAAAACAATCACAATATCATCACCAAATAAACCAGCGAAGTGATGAAGTAGTATGGATGTAGTCTATTCTTTGATTTTCGAAGTACCTAATCAAATAATAATCAAATTATTTTCATTCCACTCATAATATATGGATTGGTACCGGTACCTAAGCACTAGAAATTTGAAAAAAAGATGTGAGTTCTACTCGTATCGTGAAGCACTTTTCTAAGACAACAAACACGCTAAGTACCTATGCGGTAACTACTTAACTAGATCTTTCGATCGATCATTGTCGTCCAAGGAATTGAGCTAGACAAAATCTGTAAATTGATCTGTATTCCTTATTTAATGCCCTTTCATACGATACCAGACAGGGACCCTCACAATCATTGGATCCCCTCAGAATTATTGTTTTTGTATTTAAAGCCTTAAAAAGTGAACCTTCCTCTTAATGGATTTCAACCAATCTCCTATCAGTTCATCTACCCCTTACCAAAAATCTACCACCCAAGTTTCACGTTTCTGCGACGCATAGGTTGGCCGCAAACGTGCGCACAAGAAAAGGGACATATATATATATGGCTTATATATATAAACTTTTAAACCAAGGTCGGATTCGGGTTCTCCTGGTCCTAATTAGTGATACTGAGTAGAAATTTTTCAATTCTGCGACATCACGGGAGAAACGAATAGGTAGAGTTCCTTATGGAAATCTACCTAAAATCGGATTAAGGTTTAATTACACAAACCTTCTATCTCTTTTTTCTTATTTTTTGTATCACGAAACGAAACACAAATTCAGTTTGACATTTTTGAAACAGATCCGAGGTAGGCACTTTGAATAATTATTATTTAAATTCGTTCTTTTTTTTCATCAACGGTCTCAGTTTTTTTTTATTCTGCGATTGCTTTTTTTTAATCTGTTTCGTATTGATCATACCTTTTAAATTGTCGTAATTGATTTTAAATTATAATTAACGTGAATGTAAAATTATAATCAAATAAATCATTACAAATTAGTAAAACAGAACAATACGCAATGACAATTCTTCCAGCTATCCGAAAAATAAAATAGGTTCATATAGTCCGAGAGCCCGCTGCTTAATTTATGACGTATCTGTTTTTTGATTGAAATGTGGTATAAACGATAGCTTACCAATAGGGTATTACATCGCACTAGGGTTGCCTATCAAAATCTTGCCGCAACCCCCCCTGCCCCCCCCCCCGAAAAGGTCCCTCTTTGCGGTTTTTCGCATTTTATAGGAATATGGTAAGAGATAGGAGAAAGAAGTCAATGACAAAAAAAATCCTTGCTAAATTCTCTACAAAAAACATCACGTCATTTTTTTCGTAAGACTAGTAGTTTACCCGTAATGGCCGGTCAAAAAATAGGATATTTTTTGAAAAAATAAAAAAAAAAGCTTGATTTTTTTCCTTTCACATTCTTCCACCCATTATTACTAACATTTTATGGAAAAAAAATTTGGCCTGCGGCGCTATATCACTGGTTATTTTATGAAAAACTAAATTTTAAGAATTTTCGTCACTGAGTTTTATTGTAATAACTCCGAAATTATTAGATGTATGAATATAAGTTATAGCTCCTTTTGTAGCTAAGACTATGGTAATTAATTCGTTCTCTGACTATTTTCCTGTAGCTCTTATCAATTTTCAACCAATTTAGTTTAAATACATTTTTTTAGTATTTTAAATGAATTTCGGTTTTGGACCGGCCATTGCGGGTAAACTGCTAGTTCTACGAAAAAATATACTAAATTTTTTTTATAGAGAATTTATCAAGGATAATTTTTGTCATTGACTACTTTCTTCTATCTCTTACCATATTCCTATAAAATGCGAAAAACCGCGAAGAGGGACCTTTTCGGGGGGGGCAGGGGGGGGTTGCGGCAGGATTTTGATAGGCAACCCTAGTGCAAAGTAATACCCTATTGGTAAGCTATCATTTATACCACATTTCGATCAAAAAACAGATACGTCATAAATTAAGCAGCGGGCTCTTGGACTAATAGAAAAAAACTGGTCAAGGCCCAAAAAAATTATGTGAAAATGAATCATTAATTGATATGCAGTAAATTGGCATATGATTGGTGCAATTTATTGGAGCATGGACCCCTAATCAGGAGGACCGGGTTAGAAGGTGCTGACGTATTCTGCACATCACGACATAAGATTACTTAAAACTTACTGTGAAGTGTGCATGAAAGTATTTGGGTCTGTGTACACAAACCTAGATTCCTTTAAAAACCGTGTTGAGAAAGTAAAGAAATATCAAGAAATTGTCGCATATTTCTTCCTCGAATACATCCAAAAGATTAGTCTTCATTATACGGCAGTAGACACGGTCATAAAAGACGGTAACTCTAGAACTGATTAGCGCAAGACACTAGGGAAGTATTTCATACTAAGTTGAATAATAATATCTCTCCTGACTCATCCGTCAAACAGATTTCACTTCGTTAAGCTACTTATGTACATTTACTTTTACTCCAGTGTTTCATTATTAAGCCCCTCTTAATCTTTGATCTCGCACTGCTCAGTGTTCAAGTTCATATCTTCACACGAACTTAGCGAATACTAAGAATATTACTTACTTTACTTTTTTTGTCCTTTTTGGTATTAAATTGCATAATCAGTAAAAACTTTTTTTTATATATTTTACTCTCTCAATATTTTTCTCCCCCTTGACAATGTTTAACTTCAATTAGTATTTAATTAGATTATAAAACTTTCTATATTATGATTTTTACGTTAATTGTATTATTCACGATTGTTCGTATTAAAATGTACGTAACTATGAAGTTCATGGATAACGCACGAGGGGTCGGTAGGGGTTCCGCCTCCAAGTGGCCAGACTATCGGCCACTGAAAACAATCTATTCTTTAAGGGGTTTAGACTGTTCAATAATCTGCCGAAATCTGTCGAAAAGTCAGTTTGTAAATTTTCCAAAAGACGTTTTTCATATTTTTCAGCAATTAGGTTCGTCACCCGTTTTAAATATCATATTTTGCTCAGTAGAGAATGTTGTGGGTATTTTTTATACGGACAGCAATATCTAGTTATTGGGATAGGTGTACGGTCTTTAATAAGTAATGGTAAATTGATTTTCAATAAAAAAATAATAATATTATAAGTCACTGTGAATAGGAGTAGGTATTGGTGAAGAGCTAGTACTCATACCTCAAAAATTCCCTGCTGATTCAAGTTTCCGAAATATTTTAAAAGTTAATACGTATTTCTCTTTACCCAAGATTATTACGCAACAGCTAAATTTAATGTTCATTGTAAAAAAGGAAAAGTGACATTTATGCGTGGAATATTTATTACGAGTATACTGTAAGTGGATTTTTTTGAAAGGTTCGTTTTCAGAAATGTTTGCAAAAACAGCTCATAAAATTGTAAGATATGATAGGGCACGCTCGCCCACTAGACCGCAATACACCCTTTTAAATTTTCTTCCTGACTTTTTACCTTTTACGATGAGTGGATACATTTTCAGAATGAAGATTAAAGGACTCGGAGTGGACTGTATTAACCATATTCATTACATTTCGGTCTCGAGTACCCCTGCTTTTGTGTACTTATGTGTAAATGAATATTTCTTACTGAATGGTGAATTTTGTCGTTACTTTTATGTAGTGATTCAATTTTAGGAAATTGTTTTCTTTTTTCTTCACGAAAACATTGTATTTTTACACAGTTCTTCGGTAGACGAAAAGCAAATCAATGTAATTGACTGTCACATTTACGCACTCGTTTTTAGGTAGATTTCCATAAGGAACTCTACCTATTCGTTTCTCCCGTGATGTCGCAGAATTGAAAAATTTCTACCCAGTATCACTAATTAGGACCAGGAGAACCCGAATCCGACCTTGGTTTAAAAGTTTATATATATAAGCCATATATATATATGTCCCTTTTCTTGTGCGCACGTTTGCGGCCAATCTATGCGTCGCAGAAACGTGAAACTTGTGTGGTAGATTTTTGGTAAGGGGTAGATGAACTGATAGGAGATTGGGTGAAATCCATTAAGAGGAAGGTTCACTTTTTAAGGCTTTAAATTAAAAAACAATCATTCTGAGGGGATCCAATGATTGTGAGGGTCTGTGTCTGGTATCGCATGAAAGGGCATTAAATAAGGAATACAGATCAAAAGTTATATTTTGTCTAGCTCAATTCCTCGGACTACACTGATCGATCGAAAGATCTAGTTAAGTAGTTACCGCATAGGTACTAGCGTGTTTGTTGTCTTAGAAAAGTGCTTCACGATACGAGTAGAACTCACATCTTTTTTCAAATTTCTAGTGCTTAGGTACCGGTACCAATCCATATTATATGTGGAATGCAAATAATTTGATTATTGGATTAGGTACTTCCTTTGATTATTGAAGTACTTAATCAAATATTTTTTCGTCATACGGTACTTCGATAATCAAAGAATAAACTACATCCATACTACTTCATCGCTTCGCTGGTTTATTTGCTGATAATATTGTGATTGTTTTTATTATATGTACAGATGTACTCTTAAAATTAATAAATCACTTGAAATCTACCTATGCCTGTGGCGTGCCAAAGGAATTTTTTTTTAATACACACTTTATTATTATAGTTATCCAAACACTATTAGACGGATTGATCAAGACGTGTATGTGGATTCACATGTAACCTACTTCCCACGATCCGTGCACGTCTGCGATATTACGTACCGCCATACAAATCGCTATGAAAGCGTCTGTAGATTTACGGACTCACCCCTTCCCACGGTGTGTGAATCTACGTACGAATCCGGATTCCCGCACCGTGGGATATCGCTTTTAGACATTTTAACATAGAACTTCAAACAAAATATGACATTACTTTTGTAGCGTTTAAAGCAGTTGGTTTGTAGGCTTAAATTTTGAAAAATTGCAATGAAACCACTCCAGGCAGAGGTCCTGGAAACTGCAAGTGACAGGGGCCTCTGCCAAAGATATACAAATGCTTTGGGCCTCCGTCTCAACCAAGGATAAAAGGGGAAGAAGATGTATACATGTATGTATATGTATGTATACTCGTCTATGCAATGAAACCAAGACTTGTTAACAATGTTTTGTTTTTAACTAATAATGAATAAACATTGTAATATCTATATTATCTATCCAATTTTTTGGTTGACTTATTTCAAATACTGTTGAAGTCGTGTATCAAAAACTTGTGGGTATAATCCGGTGAAATTAAACACAAAACAGTTTCTCGATGGAAAGTTGTGGGGTAGTCTGTTTTTCTTTCATTCTATACGTATTTTGGGGTGCTGAATCCGAATCCGAGGTTTGCCAACAAAATTTCGTTACGGAACATGGCGAAAAATTGGTAAAATGGCGAAAATATTCCTTTTCTGGCCATTTCTTTATAAGAACTCGAAAACTGACAACTTTCGTAAGTTATTTTTCTACGCAAAATTAAAGTACGTAAAATTTACTACAAAATTTCCATATAAAATTTTTCTCTAAAATAAATAGCAACGGATCTGTCAAGGTCCAAAAAATGGCCAAATTTTCTTATTGTTTTACATTACGAGAATCGAAAATGTATTGAAAAAGTTCACCTTGTTGCCTTCATAAGCAAATTTCAACAATTATTCTTTAAATTTATGAGTCATATTTTACTTCGTTGGAATCAGAAAACACAAAGAAAGCTATTAACGAAATTTTTATTTAAAATCACCGTGAAATATTTGAGCTAGACATGTTTAAATAATTTTATTTAAAAATATAGTAATTTGTTTGGGCTAAAAATGTTTAAACCTTCTTAGCTTAAACACTTTACTATATTTTTAAATAAAATTTATCCTGAAACCTTTCTCCATGTTTACTGATTCCAACGAGGTAAAATATGTATCATAAATCTGAAGAATAATTGTCAAAATTTGGTGATAATTCTAACAAGGTGACCTATTCTCGATACATTTTCCATTCTCACAATTTAAAATAACGAGAAAATTTGGCCAATTTTTGGAGCTTGACAGCTCCGCTGCTAGTTATTTTAGAGAAAAAATTTATATTGCAATTTTGTAGTAAATTTTACGTACTTTAATTTTGCTTAGAAAAATAACTTACGAAAGTTGTCAGTTTTCGAGTTCTTATAAAGAAATGGCCAGAAAAGGAATATTTTCGCCATTTTACCAATTTTTCGCCATGTTCCGTCACGAAATTTTGTTGGCAAACCTCGGATTCGGATTCAGCACCCCAAAATACGTATAGAATGAAAGAAAAACAGACTACCCCACAACTTTCCATCGAGAAATCTAAAGGCACCGTATTAGTAACAAAAATGAAAATAACGAACACAATATTCTCCTTATACTTAGTAGTAACATTGATAGTCTTAAATGTATAGGGGACTCTAGTGGCTACGACCAATGCATTGTTTGACCAATGTTCCTACCAATAATAATCATTACGTACCTAATTGTCACTGGACAATCAAAATAATTACTACAATACACACGAATTTGTGACAGTCAATTAACTTCCCATCCATCATTTTATTAGTACTGTGATGTAATAACTATCGCCTAGATTACTATTTAACACGTTGATTTATATTACGGTTCAATCACACCATTAACCTTACCAATTTAATTCATTGTAAAGATACAAGATATCTCTTATGTACACAATGTATGTATCAGAAGCTATAATTCATCTCTCTAATGATTTATAACACTGTACGACGCCAACTGATGTAATAGGAATTTTGATTGCTTTCACCCATTATTAATTAATTTAACATTCATTATAATTATTTAGTAATCCTTTTGTTATTTGGTAATGAATTTTCATCGTTCCCTTATCATCAGTATGCAACTACTACATACGTATTATTATCCTGACTCGATGTTAGTATCAATAATATGAACTTATTGTATGTAGAAGAAATATGACTGACACATTGTAATATTTTATGTTAGGTTCACGTTAAAATGGAATAAAAAATGTGAAATTACTAAAATTCAGAGAAGATTTATTTGAACTGAAATAATTTTTATAAATCAACGTGATCGTTTTATTTTGTTTTTTTTTATTAATAAAAAAGGATCTGGGCTTGCATACACAAAACCAAATACTTTCCTGCACACCTTGCACTAGGCTAAAATCCTGTATCGCAAAGTGTGGAAGACATCGCCAGCGCGAGGTTTAAACCTGGCACCTCCCGCTTGAGAAACGGCCGCCAACCATGTACTTGATTATCCTCTGTTTTATGAAAGTGACGTTAAAAAATAGGTATTCAAAGATGAAGTGTAGTAGTAATGACTATAATAGGGTGAGATATTCTCAATTTAAATTATAAATAAATACCATCGGTGTATTATACTCGTAATTGTTCTCACTAATCTATTGATGATCAAATGATTATTTATATCAAATACATGGTTCCATTGTAATGGCAGTAGGCCATAATAGGCAAAGGCACCACCAGGCCTACCGTACACGCAATAAATATCCCAATTGTTCCGGGTCAAAACAGAAATTATGTTCAATTGATTTCATGTTATTATTATTATTATCAGCTATGGTCTATTTCGAGTTTAATTCACCCAAACTGTGGTCTGCGGTACTGCTGTCTGTATATTCTGATCCTCATATATTGAATATGTATTCAGGTATTAATAGTATCTGAACATTGTTCATCAAATATCTGATGTGATCACTAGTTTATGTTCTGTCTAAACAATTTCTCATTTTTGTGATATTTTTTGGTTGTCACAACACTAAGCGCCCGCCACATTTTCTCTCTATTTTCCTTGCCAGTCTAATGAGTACTGTGTTACACATAACAACGTTCCACAAATAAGTGTGCAACAGTTCTTTTAGAAAAGATTTTTTATTTGAAGTGATGAGCAAGAAGAATCCACCCACCGTCGACTTATATTTTTAACACTATGCTACGAAAAGATAATGTAATATGTGTTTGGCGTAAGACGATGCTATATTTTCATAACTTTATTACTCAAGCTTTAATCCCTAGAAAATAATTTATTCACGTTTATGTATTGATACAAGTTATTATCCATTAAAATAATATTTTTCTCAAATCATCCAAATATGATATAAAATGGGTGTGTAAGTATGAATATTTAGCGCACATTATAAAATCTCCTGCTATCAACAAATAATAATATAATTAAAGTTTTACAAGTGCGTAATTTAGAAAAATTTCACATTGCACCAATTTGCGATGCTATCAACATCTATCGAAAAATTTGCGAAACTTCATTCAGTTTTCGCATATTAACGTCTGCTGCTTTAATGTTTGTCATAATAGTGACATCAAAGGTTGTGATTTGCTGAATTCACTGCAATTACAGGCTGCATCTCTGATATCCGTTGTTATATGTAATATTACGTGTGTAGATGGGAAATGGCATATGTGATTTATGGTGGACAAAATTTTATTTGGGTCACAGCATTATATTATGCTCGTCTGATTATCACATGCGAATACTTATTCATTATCTGGTTTATTATGCAAGTAGGTAATTTAAATTTACAACATGAACTACGAATATATTCCAATGGGTATTTTATTTATCATTTACGACTGTATTATTCTAGGTATGTTTTATTTATTTATTTATCGTATGGCCACTTACATCACAATTAAAAACATTTACACAGTTATGAGCGAAGAGGGGTGAGGAAGCGCGGCCGCCCGAAACTGACCTGGTCCAATCATGTCGACCATGAACGGATGGACGCGTTTTGAGTAAAAGGAATCGGAGAGCGTGTATGACAAATTGCATGAATGTGACGGAGGCTAGGAGTGTGTGCAAAGTTATGACTGTCTGGCTCTCTGTCCTCTCTGCCTACCCTGCAATGGACGTGGCGTGAGGGTATAGATGGATGGATAGATAGATAGATGTAAAAGTTAAGCGCAGTGTCAAGTTTCATGTTTGATCTAGGTTTCTGATATACTCGTATTCGGTCGCTCCGTGCGTCGGTAGAGAGGAAATCAGATGCATTACCACTGTATGCTCTGTGTAACACACAATTGTTGACTATGTGTCTTAAAATGGTCCAATGGTCTGCTGTCAGCTTCATAATTATGTATTACTTAAATGTATCAATACAATTATTTTCTATGCTATCATGCTGCTTTTGTTGAGAAATAGGCAGAGAGAACAGACTTCAACAGACTTCCAATATCCTTTAACATATTACTTCCTTCACATTAATGCAAATCGTCGTACATGCTCAAGCACTCCGTTAACTCAAAACTCGTCCATCATTGAGAACCTTACAGACATGATCGACCATATGATTCTCGAATGGCCGCGTTTCCGAACACTTCGGCTTTTTTTCTAAATAGATTTGACCCAGTTAATTTTTTTTAATTAGTTGAATATCAACAATAATGAAAATACATTATAGAATCTAATCAGATTTTTGACTTAATTAAGCGAAATGACCTTTTCTAGTCAACGTCTACAAATAGTCATTCGAAATTATTGTACCCCAATGAACACTGAATAAAATACTATGTTTGTATTTTTAATTCAACCCTGTGTTGCCATCGTTAAAATATACCTTACGTTTTATTTTATTTAATGTCATTTACCCATATTATATTACGGACAATTGTCCAATAATTTTATATATCATTATAAAATAGTTATATCCATGAAACAAACAATACGTAAAACAAATATGTGATTAAATTTTAATGGCTATATTGTATCCACTACCATATCCATTTAACAGAGAGTTTATTAAAAACATATTGTCCTTTTTTGTATGTCGTGATTTATATATATATTTTTTTATAAAACATAGTATTGATTGCAATTTTATTTTACGGATAATTTGATTCTGTAAATTTATATTTACATTGGCTAACGGAATTAAAATTAAAAATTGTCCATTGAAATGCGAATATCGTAGTCGATAATTTTTTTAATCAATTTACTCATATATTATTATACTCATATTCGACCATCCTGAAAAGTAGCAGAAAAAAACATTCAATCTGATTGTTTTTGATGACGTTCATTCGACTTGGATCTTTTACCCCAAATGTGCAATTGACCCATTTGTCCAAATATCTAATTATATAATATGTCGAATGGATACCGATAAAACTAATTCAAGCTAAAACTGGATTGAAACGGACCGAAACAATCGTCAACAATCTCTACTTTAATTAACAAAGTAATTTGTGAAAATTGGTAATAAATAAGTATTTTTTTGTGAAGAAAAGTCTAAATATGTTCATGTGAAAAGTCTGACAATAATAGCTTTCATGGACAAAGTATATTTCAAACTTAATTTTATTGTAAAAGTACGTAGGTATATGAGTTCTCCTGTGAAAATTTAATTATCATATTGTTCAAAGGTTAATAAATAAAAACTGAAATACACAAACAGAAAAAGAACAGAGTAATAATTTTATTTGCTGACAAGTTTTTATTTTTGTTGCGTTTATCATTTTTACACACCATTAAAATACTTTTATGCCCATGTATCATCACACATACAACTCCAAGTGAAAAAAACAAAATATATTATTACTCAGGATATTTAAATACAATGTATAAAAATATGTGTTAGAGATATTCACGACGCTTATAATTATCTCAGTGCTTTCGGGAACTTTGTGTATGTTTATTGTAATTTTTCACGTTTTGTCAAAGCTCTTTGTTGAATATGATCACAAAATTGTATACTGAATTAATGAATGATAACAAAATTGAAAACTTTGTAATCATAGCAACAGAAAGTTTCGCAAAATAGTCGAAAGCGAAAGCCAAAAGTGTAAACGAAATTTTAGCAATTTGTTACATTTGGAAATTGTTACTCTTCCGGCAATAGGTGGATACTCCTGATAGTGTGCTCCAAGGTGCCATGACCCGTCTTTGTCCAAGAGGAGACACCGCTTTAAGGTCCATGGTGGACCCCAGAGACTACGATCGTCTCCGCTACTTGCAGATGAACGGCGGCGCTCCTAATACCTTCGAAGAAACAATCCATAGGGTGAGCGGCATGGGGATCACGATTATTTCTTTTTGGTTATAGTTAATTGTAATTATTAGTTTGGCTCTAGGACATCGGGATGACTTTTTATCTTTTTTTCAAATTCTGTATGGTTTTGGTGATCTTATCTTTTCCAAATTGTTGTGCAAAAACAATCAGGTTGCGGAATTATTTAGATACAGTAGATATAAATTTTTCAAAATTTATTGGGTTGTCTATTGTATTTATAAATTTTAATTCAACGACAATTTTCTTAATATGAATTCGTCTATTGCGAAACTGTAGTTAAAATCGCAACAATGTAAATATTTTGTGAAGTTAATTTTACATTTAAAATTGTAATTTTTGATAATGCGCATAAATGTAGTAAATTTGTTTGAAAATAATTGTAATCAATGTATGTTTTTTCATGAAAAGGTTTCATTATTTTATATCAATATTGCTGTTAAATATACCTACCTAAATATCTTTTTACCAAAATATTAAAGGTGAACCATTATAATGAAAGGAATTTGATAGACCTTTTATTAAATATGAACACAACCAACTAAAAGTTCTGAAAATTAAAGAATATTTAGATTAAAATAAATGACCAAAAATCCAGTCCGTTTTGAAATTCAAACATTATTTTGTTGTCTTTTAATACAGCCTTCAAAAAAGTTTGCATGTCGCTTTAAATGGAAAAATTTTGAATGTTGTCTTGGTCACAATATAAATGTGAAACCAAAAGTTTCTAAATTGCATGAATAAAATTTGGTATTAATGGTGTTAGTCGTCTATAAATTGTATCAGAAAATTAGATCTACTCAATTAAGTATAATGTTCACCTTGCATACTTCAAAAGATGTGAAATAATTGTACAACTTAGTTGCTTATCACAAATAACGAATTGCTTTTATTAAACGTAACGTAAACGATTACTTGCTTTTTTGTCTCATTTTTCGTCGTTCAAGAAGCATGCTATGCAAAGCATGTTTTTATTTATTATCTGTAAAAATCAGTGACAATCCGTATCAATCTAAGATTCGAAGTCAGCAACTCCCCAAAGGGGGGAGTTGCTGACTTCTCAAACGAACTCAAACGAATCTTACTCAAACGAACTGACTCAACTGCGTATCTTTCGATTTCTAAAAAAAGTTATACCTGCAAATTAAAAACAATAGTACCTTAAACTTTCTAACGAATCGATTGTGAATATAATGATTTTAATATAAAAAGGTTGGTGTTAATTCGCTAAAGAAAATAGGTACTCATCTAATTAATCTACTTCAGGTTTCACTAGAACACTTAAGGGTCTTCACCAAGACATTCGGTCTTAGTGCACCATTCGATTCGTCCAGGCCAACTTTCTTCCTTCAATATCTCCATCATAGCGTTCTTCTTCTTACAACGTCTCCTACTCCCGCAGTCTCTCAGCGTTATTTAATTATTAATAATCCAATAAATAAACTAAAAAGCCGTTTTATACTGAGTTCCTTTTTTTGTACTAACTTTATAATCGCATCATCCAGTGAATGACGGGAATTGGAATCATAAATTGTAAAAACTGCGAAAGCTGTCTATCCTTGACGCGGATATTTCCACCGCTTATCGTTTGAAATTTCCGTGTAATAATTTGTCAGCACGGAATATACTCGTCGAGGTATATTATTTTATTTCATGGGTTAAAAGATGAACTTTTTTTTTTAACATTCAAACAACTTCCATTTCGCTTTAATGCTTTTTTGTCACATTTACGCAGTCAACATCAAAATTAATGATTATATTTCAGTTTATTTTCATTTCGCAATATTTACTGGAAGCTTTTTTTTACATTTCAATTATTTTTCAACTCCAAATTGAGTTTTCATTTTTCACATTTTATAATTGGTATATCTAGTGTCTGTAACTCGATAATCTAATTTAAAAACTGATCAAACGTTATAAAGATTACCTGAAAGTTATTTCTAGCATCAAGGCGAAAAGGGTACATAAAAAAGTCTGTGGGTTGTCTACTCTCACGCCTTTGTAACAGGTTTATGCCAACTCATTCTAGAAAAGCATGTCCGTCTTCATTATTTGATGTTCATAGAAATAACAGATGGCAAATACGTGAAATATTCTTATAATTTTTTTGGATATGCTGGGTACCATTTTAAGGAATAAAAAAATTAGAAAGAAGTCCTTAATAACGATACAAATTTTTGTTCTACTTTTTATTGAATTTTGCTTTAATTTTTGTCTTCCTATTTACTCACTATTTTTTTTTTAAATTCTACTATTGCATGAAGCATGTGATTCTATGACCTCAATTGCACACCAGTAAACATATTATGTATTGTAGCTAAATTAAGGGACACCTATTTGTTAAATTTTTAGTTTAGACGTAAGTTTTAATTACTTCATATATCTACTCTCACTATCACAAATCAAGCTTTCTAATATACCTACTATGAATTTCCAAAATAAAATGTGCATAAGAAAAAATAGTACCTTTTGTAAAACTATTATAATAATAGTGGAGAAATTCTAAATCTACCAAACGAAATGTAGCTTTAAGTTTTTTGGTCTCGACAATTTGTTGTCAGAGAATTAACTGGTTTTTGGATCTTATGTTCGCACTATTGGTAAATTTGTATATATTTTCCTACAATTTCTATTGTAGATAATCGAAAATTTCCCCTCTTTTGCATCCTGTAAGTGTTCGGTATGGTATCTCGTATATTTGAAGTTATAATTTGATGAAGCGAATTGTAATTTCTGTGTAATTTGTTTCAGTTAAAGGTTCAAGAAGCTTTGAAGAAAAAAGAGAAATTTCATAGAGAACATGAGGAGGTATACAACCGTTTTCAAAATTTAATTTTGCATGCCTCATTAATTTGTTTTGTTCATTTTTGGCTTGAGTGTTCAATGTTCTGTAACGACAACTTTATGAAAGAGTTGTCTTGTAAATGGAAATATTGTAAAGTTTTTCTCAAAAGTTTCTAATATTGCAATTATTACCGGTTAAGTGATGAATCGTTTCGACGTTAAAGGCTGAAGAGATGCCTTTGAAATGAGTAATAATATGAGTTAAACTGGCCTTTTAATGTTTTCCCTAACACGAATAAACGGGACAATATACACAAAACTTTCGCTGCCTTATTATTAAAGTCGACAACTTTGGAAATTGTTGAAAATTGCTATACTTTTTCTTACGTTTCCGCCTTTTAAAGTGAAATTTGTTGTAACAACTTTCTACGCTTTTTACATTAAATTCTCTTTGTTGACGTCTTTTTGCCCTTCCTTCAGATGATACACTCGATAATACTTTCCCTTTTACTACAACATAATAATATAAAAACTCCATATTACCTATATGTAGCTTGCTTCACATAAGAAATCCTGCAACATTTATTTTCTTTTAGTAACGTTCCCATAGTAAAATTTCCATAGACCCTAGATATTTTTGAGACTTTTTATGTATACCAATCATCCCATATAAAAGTAGTAGGATAGTAATGTGCTTTTTGCTTATGTTAACCTGAATAGATTTTATGTCACCTAGCTTTAAAATAATTAAAATTTAGTAATTAAGTAACTCGTAATAAACAGCTGATCTTCACCAAATTTTTGTTCAATAATTATAACATACCTTATTGAACTTTTATTTTATTTACAATGCTTGTATTTTAGGCCCCACGCATCTGAGCCTAATCCTGTGATATCCGTGATATCTGGATAGGTGAATTTTTCCCAGTATTAGGCTGATGAGTTTATATGTGAATCATGAATGATAATATGTAGACTCTTCTGGCTGATAATACTGAGAAGTGTGTTGGCAAAGTCATGCCTCCGCGTTAAAAAAAATTATCCGATTAAAAAATCCTTTTTGATTGAGGAGTTCAATTACTGGTTCGATGTTTAGCGCATGTTTCTATTTCAATTTCTAATTGTGGACATCATAATAATTCTATTTTATTTTTTATATTTTTAGATACTTCGGGATATTCGACACGGCCTATTGCATCTTGGTAGAGACGGAGTACGTGGACCAATGGGAGGTGAGGATAAAAAAAATATTTTTTTTTCTACATTATTTTCATTTCCATATTTCATCTTTCATCATACACTTTAGTTAGTTTCTAGTTACTTCATCAAATTAATTATTTTTCAACACTAGCTTTCTTGCTTCAAATAAACTGGCCTATCTCTTCAAATATTCTTGAAAGAATTTTCACTACGTGTATTTTCCTTCAAAATAATTCAATCGATGAATACACGCAGTGAAAAATCCCTTAACAACCGATGGAGGCTTTTCACTACAGCTCAGTGTCTTCCAACTATTCATATTACCTAACTATAATTTCATCAGCTTTATCCATCATGAGATTTTTTCCACAATTCAAAATATTTCTAGTATATCATACCTAATGTACATGAATAATGATTTCCTTAAAATACTGGAAACGGAAAATTTTCTGAAAGCATTCATATATACTTCATATATTATTTATAAACAAATATGCGATTTTAATCTTGTTTCCGGTACAAAAGTTTGTTTGATGTTTTAGTAGTAAATTTCGTCTGGAATATTGTTTTATATTCTAATCTTAATGTTAAATAAGCTTTTTAATTTGTTTACGTAAACTTTATCCACATGGGGTTTCAGATAGTACTAATATAATCCGCCAACAATAAACATATCCACAATCCATTTTATCCGGGATGTGTCTTTTTTGCGTTTTCTGCTACGTCTATAGAAGTGTCTAGCTTTCGACATCGCGTCGGTACTAGCGTAATTTTTCAGGATAAAGTATATAAACAGACGGAGCAGAAAACCTGATAAAATTACTAGGTTATTCCATTTCATAACCCTGAAAAGTCTACAAAATTCACAATCTTTATAAATTATTTGTTTAACATACTTATTTCGTGTTGCTTAAACCAAATATCGCAAAAAAATCAAGACCTTAAATATCTGGACTTGTGCTCAAAACCAAAGGTGATATATCTACACCTGTCAGTAGCTACTCTTCATTGTGAGAAAATATATGATGGAAGGATGCACGAAATTTATTACAGAACGTATAAGTTCGTTTTTTCTCATTTTTTCAAAATTCAAATCTCTCGAGCTTTCATCCTGAAATTCGACTAGACGTATTGTTTTTAATTTCGTTTTTTTCGAGGTGATAAAATATTAATATATGGCCGTGGTATAATATCGACGGAAACGCCGAATCCATTTCCTGATTAAAATCAATACCTGCATCAAAACTCTAGACACCGAATTATAATATAAATTTCCTAACGTTGACAAAATCTCCAGGCTCAAAATGTTAATATGGCTGCATACAGTAAACCCTCGCTTTTGCACACTTGATTCTACGTGCAAAGCAGTTTTATACCTAAATATGCAATAACTAGCAAGGTGAAAACTAATACCCATTTAATATGAATACTAATATTTCGCTGCAATCACTTCGTACTAAAATAAGTTTGTTTTAAATTTATTTTACTATGAAAGAATTGAAAAAAATCCTCTTATATAAGTTAGTACGCACTTAATGAGTTACAAAATCGGACCTAGTATAATTCCAAACCCGTATTTTTAAACGATATAAAAATTAGGCCCTGAAGTTTAAATGTCAAAACTCACGTTATATTAGAAATTCACATGAAATTTTACGAAGTGTCATTTATGTCACGGAAAAATTCAAAGACACTTCAGATTCAAGTGAGATTGCTTTAAAGAGTAATTTACGTGAGTCGAATCACGGAATACCATTCCTTAATATTTACATACGTTTTTATTCATCATCCTCAATACGTACGAATCATCGGTATTTCCTGTACTTCCACATATTGTGTGGTTCGTTTTATCGAGATTTTACTGTGTTTACATAATATTGTACCGTCATAGACTTTTTACTTACCACCCAAGTTTTTTTTTTTTGCTAAACAATACCCTGAAATTTGCATTGTATCTCGGATCCATGTTATCGTAGCGCTCGATGTCATATTTTCATTATGTAAATTTGAATTTCTTCATACTTGTTTTCATAACCGAAGTACATTTTTTTCGGAAATATTCGAGTATATTACGTAGGCACCTACTAGTTTTTGTGACCGGCGTAACCTAAGTTAATAAAAAACGTACAAAAGTAATGTCGCTTTATAAAATTGCTTTACAGAATACAGACTTTTCCGATTTCTAGATGAAAAGCCTGCTAAAACGGGAGAATATTTACTTAAATTTACACCTATGAATACCATGTGAACAAATTAATAAATATGCTCTATTCTCCACCGTGTCCCTTGAAGGGTAGATAGAAATAACAAAACGCCAGACTTCCCTATCCTTCTACACACTCCTTGCTTCCATCACACTCATTAAAGCATCATACATACTCTACAAATCGTTTTACTCAAAACACGTCCGCCCATCGGTATCTGATCGACATGGTCAAATCATGCGGTTCTTTAAGGGCTACACCTTTTTTTTGCTCATGGTATATCTTATTTTTTATCCTTTCTTAATTCATCCTCTCAGCATGTCCTAACTTTCTCAACGTATTTACTTTCATTCTGTTCACAACGTTCGTCTTACAGTCACTTATCTTTCCAATCACTGCATTTCCTATCCTATCTCCTAACATTTTTCCATATTTTTTTCTTATCGATGTCATTTCGAAAGCATTCACACCTGATTCGTCCTTCTACCATGTTTGTGCATACTTTAAATATTATGTCGATATAATATGGTGTAGTTTCACAGATCTATGTACTGTATTCCTAATTAGCGCACAGTCTGGTTAACCTGAACTGCATATTATTTTTAAAGCTTAAAGCTGTAAGCTAGTAATTAAGCTCAACAATTCACATCCACAATTAGTACAGTCTAGGTAAGATTATCGTCGTGTTTTTTTTTTCACGACTCAAACTCGTCTAATAATCGTGTGGTAGAGGTAATTATATTCTCAACAATTCCGTAGGTTTTAGTAAGTTTATGTACTTACTTGTAAATAAGGAGTTAATGTCGTCATATCGAGTTTTGAGGTTAATATGTATATTGTTTGTATAGCTGAAATTTGAGGTTTAATCACATCAACGGTTTTATCTATATCTACAAGTATTTAAGTTTTTCTTTCTTTACTCGGGTTGACTGTAAGATATTGTTTTTTGCAGTAAGTCCACCTTTTGGAGCACTAGCATTGTCTTGTTTTTATAACTATGTACATTTTTCTTTGGCCAATAAAGATTTATTTATTTACTACGCCGGTTTATCCCAATAATGAGGTAACCATACGCGAAAATGTTTAGTACATTCGAAATGGGTTACGAGTCTCATTTCTCATAGGAGTTTTACGAAAACCTGGATCCAGCATAGGGAGGTTACTAATATGGTAGACCCAACTACACTCCATGCTAATTTTACATACATAACATCTTCATTCTACGTAGTACGTTTATATATGTGTGGATAACTTTATGATTTTTAGATATATAAAAAACGGTATCTATGTGACTTTTTGTATAGAATCTTGTTATTTTCAGATTGTTTTTTTCATGGAAATAATAATGTATACAGAATCGGCATAAACCCGAATTATTTATGAAATATTGATACGCTTCTTGATACAGATATCTTCAAAGACTTTTTTTTATAAAAGCAGTTTCTACAATAAAAAGGTGTCCGGAATATCCATGGGGAATATGATCGTAGTTTGAATAGCATAATGTTCATTGAAATACATTTTTCTGCTTTAATACTTAATATCTCCCTTTGTGAATAAAGTCGGCGGAAAATGACTGATGCATCGAAGAGTTGTTTTTTTTTATTCGTGTTGAATAGAAATAACCATTCATTGTCACAGAATTATTTATAATTTCTTTCCTTTTCTTTATAATTTCCTTTTGTCATATTTTTGTTTTCACAACTATGCATACAGTTTTTACATCACTGAAAACTTTTTCGAGTTTTAGCTGTTTATCTCCAGCAACGTAGAAATTTTGTGTTCACATTAACGTTGCAGCCCGTTAAAAATAAAAGTAAATCCATAGTTTTTCCGTGCAAGTGCAGAAGCAGGGACTTCTTTTTCGAAGACTAGTAAGACTCTTGTAACAAGTGAATGTCTATTATTATTATATTCTATTATTCTTTACGGCTATCCACTCGTCTGCGAGTGATCTCTGCAAGTGAATGTCTTCTTCTTCTTTCTCAGCCGTTTTAATTCCAATGCTGCTGCACATCTTCAGACCATCTTGCCTGAGGTTTCCTACGCTCCTTTTGCTTGTTCTAGGTTGCTACTCGAGAATCTTTTTGGTCCAGCTTGAATCTGAGCATCTGGCAACGTGTCATGCCCAACTCCTTTTTAAGGGAGCTGCTCGTTTTAGTGAATGTTTTGCGATCATAACATTATTTTTCGCTGAAAATACTGTCAATAAAAGTACCGTCACATAAATTATCCAATACTTTAAATTATTTTAAAGAAAACATTTATAGCTATTAAAACGTATTTTGATATTTTTGATAGCTGACAATGTATAAAATTACGTAGAAAACATTTTACTTATTAAAATTATTCACAAAATTTGGAGCATCTTTCTATTTCATAATTCAGAAAGCTAATATCACGAATATCGCGATTTGTATCGTTTTGAAACTCGTAGACTTCCTTTGGCTTTGCATGTTCAGAACAAACATTACAGGAAATAGTGCAACTGCTGCATAATTCACTGTTACAATAATTAATTCATCGGGTGAATAATATTATTATCATGTCAGGATGTGTTCCAATGAAAGCAATATGCCGAGTTATTTATGATGGTACATTGTTGCATATAAACATGGCCAGATTTATTTATTAATCATATGGTCAAAATAAGTATATCACATCCCTCAAAGGAAAAAGTTTTAAGGTTAAATTGGGCAATGATAAATTTCGCAAGCAAGTTTGGTCTTCAGAAATTAAATTGAACGTTAACTTATGAGGAATGTAAATGGCTAAAATATTTTTATGGATTTATCCATTGCACAAAGCCATCTTCTGTCACCTGCCTTATAGAAAAACATGCTGGTTAGGGTTCTAGGGTTCAAATTTTTACAGACAATTTCGATGATCTGATTTACCCAGAAATTCCCGACTGTCCTTAAGAGCGATGTAAATACGAGTATGTTGCAATATCCATTTCCTCATAGTAATTCAGTTATAAAATTATTAGCATTTGTATCCGCAATCTTTTTCGGATTCATTCTTTTTAAGAGAGAAAACACGAATAGCGGGATGTACAATATTTTCCAATCAAACCAAAGAATTGTTTTCATGTTGATTTTTTTATCAATAACACTTTTTAATTAAATATAGCATTGGAAGTAATGAGATTTCCGGACCATATACATGTATTAGGCCGTAGAAATAAATTTAATTTCCATGCGACATTGCGGGAAAGTTGCGAACTAGACCAATAATTTATTAATGAATATTTATATGTTTAAGTACATTAATTGGTGCTGTAATCTTCACATAAATTATACTTTTAATAGTTTGTAATGCCGCGAATTCGTGTTGCCAGTGTTGTTAATAGTCTTATACCTAGTAGAATGAACTTAGTTATAATACGTAGAGTACGTAGAATGGTGGGTGGGTAGGTACCGTGCCAAACCCAGACGAATGCTGCGCAATAAAAGCCCCAGCAATGCAACACGCTGAGAAACGAATTTCACAAGTCGACAAACATTGCGACACGAAACTTTTAATTGTTTTCAAAGAGTTGACAAAACCTTCGACGGTAAATCCATCGCCGGATCTCATATTTCAGGAGCGCAGGTTCTATAATTAGTTATTATGCAGCCTTTCTTCTTCAATTTTTCTATCCACACCATATCCCATTTATTAAGGGTCGGCGGCTCGGATCCTCCCTCTCCATTCGCCCCGATCGAGGCAGTCTTCTGGGGCAAATGGAGAGAGTGGATCTGAGCCGCATTTCGTCTTCAATTGAGAGCTTAATGAGGTCGGGTTAAAAAGTTTGCTCTCCAAACACACGCCTGAATGAATTTGTAAATAAGATATGTTCAAAAGTCCTAATGCGTGACCGAAAAATGCCAACCATCATATTGTTCTGAATAAACCGAAGCATCTTCTATGTATCCTCTTTAGATATTAAAATAAATAAATAAATCTTTATTGGCCAGATAAAATATACATAGTTACAAAAACAAGACAATTATAGTGTGCCAAAAGGCGGACTTATTGCAAAACCAATATCTTACAGTCAACCCGATATTGTTTGTAACTGTTTTTTTTTTGTGCTCCTTAACATTAGTTAGGCCCAAATATGGCAGTCACTGTGGAGCACTATTTTTTTTATTTAAGAAAAGGGATATATTTTTACTAAATCTGTTTATTTTTATTCTAAATGTTCTTCAACCCTTTTGTTGGCAAGTTGCACGTTTGTCGTTAATCGGCTTAACTCCCGCCGCGCCGTTGTAAACCTATCGATAATATTTGGGAAATTACATACATTCACTCAATATTATTTTTTACAGTGTTACGAACGATAGAATAATGTATTTTATATGGTAGGAGGTTGGACTTTCAACACAAAATACACTTCTGTATTTCAACATACCATTTGTCAATATTCCCCATGAGAACGTGTGTCGGTGGGTGGAGATACGAGTTGTGCAGAATATACCAGCTGTAGATATTTTTAATTGAATATTTGAAGAATAATATTATTTGAAAGATTTGTACTATCAACGTTTCCTCTGGGTATTAAGATAAACATTCTCCAATATTTGTTCGTGATATAAAAACACACACTCTTCTAAAATCGCTGCTCTTAAGCTTTCTATATTATTTGCTTCGTCGGCATTTTTACCGATACCTATTCAATATTTTGCGGTTTTTCTTTTTGTTGCCTTTTACAAAACGTTAGATAGTTTGCCGGTTTGTTTGTTCACTGAGTTTTTGTTAATCATTCATTTATATCACACGATCATCATATTTTATTATGTGATCCATTGAGATTAAAATCTGTATGTTTATGCTCCACGTCATGATAATCTTCGTATGTTTTACAGATGACACCTACATGTATGACGAAGACGCAAGAATGATGGGCCTAGCACCCGGGCATTGGTACGATGAACCACCGTACGAGAGCGATCCTGAAGACTTTTTAATGGGAGGCGGTCCCGTCCCTACAGCGACAATACAAAACGGAAGAGTTTGCTTTACATTAAATTTAAGAAACGAACCGAGAGGTGAAGGTGTTATATCATTAAGGAGTGCTGGAGACATATCACTGCCTAGAGATGGATCAAGGTGTGCCCCTAGAAGAGGTTTAATTTTGCCGCAGTCGGGTCCTTATCCACCAACGATAATACCATTGAGATCTGCAAGGGATCGAGAAAGTGGAGATTATGCTGGATCAGATATCCAATCTGTAAGCTCAAGATTATCTGGGCTATCTGTAGAAACAGGTCGTTCAGAATTAACCGACAGTGGACACAGAGGAAACCAAAGTGGTGGTTATAGGCAAATGGCATATCGTATGAGAAGGCCCGAAGACAGATTATCACCTCATAGTTCAGATTACGAAGATCAGGAAGAAAATGAAATGGACAATCAACACGTTGTAGCTACTGTACATAATGTGAGTATTTTAAATATTTTTGCCAGATTTCTTTAAATTATACCACATATTTTCATTATTTAAATAAAAATCGTATACTTTTTCAGTCTGCTGATGACTGCGAAGGAGTCTCGAGTTTAGTTGGTCGAGTACGAGGACTACGGCAAGATGTTCAACGTAAAATTTCTAGGTTACGACAAGAACAAGGAGTAGACCAATCCCCTAGACGACCTAACAATGACCAAGCATTTCCCTGTTCAAACAGTTCATTCGAAAGTCTACCAAGTGGATCTGGAAGCAGTAAGTACATTATATGAACACAGTCTGAATTTAACGCTTTTCTTCTATTTCCTGTAATTGGTAGGGTAGAAACTAATATATTTTGGTTTCAGGTACACAAGCATTAGTTCGAGCAGGCAGCAACCATTCTTCCATATCAGCAGAAGACAATAGAGAACTCAGTCCAACAGGTGGTCCACAAGTTCTTTGCAGGGCGCGGGCTTTAGTTGACTATAATCCAAGTTCATACGACAAGGATGCTTTAAGATATAAGGTAGGGATATATTAACAAAAGCTTATTCGAATCTTCAATTATTAAATTATTGAAAAAGTTAGAAGTTATTTCAACAATTTTCTATTATTTTCCAGAAAGGGGACATCATTGACGTTATTCATATGAATGCTTCAGGATTATGGAGAGGAATCGCCCACAATAGAGTTGGACACTTTAAATTCCACAATGTTGAAGTTCTTACAGATAGAATGACAAGAAGTAGCGCGAAATGGTTGCACAAAAATGCGGCAATGTACGGTTTTCAAAAATCAAGACCAGCCACGGTCGAAGAACTTTTACACAGGATAGGAATGCAAGAATACTCTTCAATATTTGTAATGAACGGATACGAAGATTTGGAACTGTTCAAAGAAATTGAACCGTCTGATTTAGATTACTTAGGAATCATGATAGCTGATCATAGAGCAAAGATCTTGACCGCTGTACAGCTGTTGCATGACATGGACTGTAAGTAAAAAAAATATTTATGATTTGTTAATATTTTGTTTGCTGTATTGTTTTGTATTATCTAATTTAATTTTAACGTTCTTTAATAAATGTTTTCATGTCTCTCGTCTTTCATTTCACCACTTTTTATTCTAAGTGAGCTTGCTTCTTTTTTCACCTTCTCTGAATATTTACAATTTACACACAGATTTTCAATATTCCGTGTTACATTAATTACGTATTTGTTTACAGGCAGCGAAGGGGACATTCATGGATCCAGTTCAGAGGGTGATGATCCGAAACGAGGAATGACTCAGCAAGTCGAATCACCGTTCGGCAGACGACAGTTCCCTAGAGACTCCGGGTGCTACGATGCTCCACTACACATCAAAACATCTCCACTAATTCACCGATCCGACAATTCAGACCATGAACAAAACAGTAGTGATAATACATCTAATAGTCCAAATAATCTAGACTCTGTAGTGCAACAGTGTACCAACGAAATACTTAAAAGAGTGGAACAACAAAAGTTAAATACAATAAAAGATGATAGAATAGAACAATATCATCCAAATATACCCGTGCCAAACAGTATAATAACTACAACTAATATGAATAATGAAAAGTGTGTAAGGACAATGGACTCGTATGTGATAGCTCGTGGACAAACCGTGTCTGTGGAACCCTCAAGGTGTCGATCTAGTACCCAAAATAAATCAGCAGTTAGGAAAAATGTTATGCCCCCTCTTTTGAAAACAAATAATACAAATTCGCGTAATAATACCCTCGGATCTAATCATACTTTAGTAGAAGACGTATGTGAATCTGATCATAAGTTGAATGTTGTAAAATATATCGTAGGTGGTGGTAATACTAATCAAGTCGATGGACCTTCAAGCGGGGGTTCTGGTGGTGGATGTTTATCAGAAAAGAGTAGCGATTCTGGGGTTAGCAGCAGTTCGTTAAGTTCTGCACAATGTGTTAGGGAGAATTGCGGCAAACCTCAACCGCTATGAAATTCACTTCAAACGGAAGTGGTGAAGTCTTTAATTAAAAAGAAACTATCCAGTCCGTTGTCATCAGAAAAATGAACTGTGATGATAGTTCAGTACATTTTATTACAATCACAAACTCTACAAAATATCACAACATTACCTTTACAGTTTTATAAAAAAACACCATCATTTTTTGCTTCATTGCACCATCTATTTATTGTCGAAGTACGGAACGTGCTGCGACATAATTCAGATTATATTACGAAGACTGCAAATGAAAGAAACAATAAGCATATCCGTTTTAAACTTTGTACTGACTATTTACTTTTTTTCTGAGCTGGCTACAAAATTGCGAGGTAAAATAATACACTTTGTCCATTACTTTGTATGTTTTATATTTTCATATCAAGTTGCGCGACATTCAATTTTGGTGTGGCGAATCAGTTCATCAGTCAATCACCTTATTGAACTCTTTGGTAATTTAATACATGCATACCTAATTATTAAATATTTAAATAAAAGTTATCTTATTTCGTAAGAGTTAAACTTTTTGAAAAGCAATAATGTATTATATTGTTTATTAACTATTATATAAATAAATAAATTATTGAAAATAATAAATAGGTTTGAAAGGATTTTATGAATGTTGTTACTAATTTATTTTGTACAAAACTAAATAAATTTTAAGTAGGTAGTGTAAAATTCATTGATGTTCTAATAAGATATCAAATCGAAATCGAAACGGAGCTAAGAGTTCAATTGATTAAGACTTCTTACTGTGTGTTCAATCCCATCTTCGGAATAATATTAGCACGAAAGAAATATGCGTGTTTACTAAAAAAAAAAGTATAATTTTTCAACACCAATTGAACATTTATAATGTACACGTTTGCTTATTATATATAATAGGTACTTGTAGACGACATTCCACGATATTTAAGATTATTAATAAATTAACTATAAATAAGTTGATGTATACCAAAATTCTACATAAAATGTATTATATTTAGGAAAAAATATGTAAATTTTAAAGTAAGATGGACATCAGGAGCACAAAATGATAATTGAAAACAATTTTTTGAAACTGATTCTTTCGTTTTTATATTTAGTTTATCTGCCTATTTACGACAAGAAAATATACCAGATCATTAACCTACCTTTAACTAATGCCTCCAATGGAAGACCTACCAATTTGATACAAAAAAATGTATCATTTCAAATCGTCGAAATATCGACTCAATAAACAAAGTTTCGAAAAGTTGTTTTTGATATATTTTGTTGCTTTCAATAAATAATATTACAATTACTATTCGCCTTCCAATTTTTATAAATAAACTATTATAAATATTAACATCGAAGACATTTAATTCCACTCATGCTTATTTAATTTTAATTATTTATGTTTTATAATTATCATTATGACTGGATTAGGTTAAAACAACTATTGTTTATTTGGATTAAATTGTTAAGAAATGAATACCTAGTCTATGAATGGAAATATAATTGCAAAACTATTCGCCAGGTGGAGCTGGAGAAGAATATGCCTTACCAGCAACTGTCAAATTGTTTTTTTTTTTAAACCGTTAAATAAAACTAAAACAAAACTTGATTACAAAATATGCAATGCAGTTACACTTTTATACTTGGTTTACCTAGGTGATAAATAACGAACGTTTATACAATTATCACCGTTTTGACACAATGGGTGAAAAATAAAGAACATTTTGTTCAGTTGTTCATTTTTCACCTAGAGTAATCAAAAATACTGTTTTTTTAATGAGAAAAAGTCGTGCATCGTTCGTTTTTCTGTACCTATGGTAAAAATAACCAATTTTGTCCTGAAGATTGAAATAAACTTTTTAACTTTCACCTCTAGCCGACAAAAAGACGGTAAGATTCATAAAATTTGATATTGTTGGGTGTGTTCTTTTGAAGCGACGCCAATCGGTAGAGATTTGCAATTTATGATTCCATATTATTTGTACATAGTTTATATTGTTGATTTTTTATCTTTTTTATCTATTTATCTGTAACCTTTTTGTATTAATGTTTCATTCTTATTTATACTATTTTGTATAATATTTACATATGTAAATAAGCCTAATGTTGTAAATAAATAAATTAACAATTAAATTTTTAAGATTAATAAATAAAGTGATGTCGAATGGTCTAATATATTATAATTTGTAATTATTAATACAATTGCCAATTTGTTTTCATATAGATTTATTAAAATATATATCATTGTATTTTAATTTTTGTATTATATCATAATTATGAATTAATATTATTGTATAGTAATATTATGATTGGTTAATAAAAATAAATTTATTAATAATTATTGAACTAACTGTCTTACTGCACTTTTCCTCATCCCCCTAAAATAAATCAATATTGAAGTTATTTTATTCCAGAGTAGAGTATGATAGTTTTGAATAATTAACTCCGTACCAATATTTAGGGATGCCAAATGATAATAACAAATTTCTGAAATATTGGGATGAAATGAATGTATTGGCACCAACATGATATGAATACATAATCTATACCGTAGTCAGATATGTTACCAACCCTGGGAACAAGACAACCAGAAATCTCTCACTGGTGTTCAATATTTTTTATCCAAAGGAGGGCTCAAGGATCACCAGAAGTCCTCACAAAACTTTCTTCAGGACGATAAATTTAGTAGAACTCTAAAAGTGTAATATAATATTATATACACAAAAAGTGTTAATTTTCTCTTTAGTTCAGGTATTTTATAATGTCAAGCTGTAATCTCAATATATGTGATCGTTCAAGGTAGAGAGGTCCTAGATTCAAATCTCACGAAGTCACCCGACGATCAGTCATAAGCCTGATGGAAAGTTCATCATTACTCCTATACTACCTTGACATTTGATTAAATTCTGATATTCCAAAAAAAGTGACGAAATGAATTGTAACCTCCTTGGATAAGGACACTGAAGAAACGTAATTTAGGGGTGGGGTTTGCCGGGAGGCTCCCTTAAGGCTAACCCTGGGCCCACCTATTAATAAGATTTGCCTAGGAGTGCGGGTAAAGAGGTCTCTATCAATGAGCCTGAGCTACCCGAGAATGTGGAGGGCCTTAAGCCCGCGGGATTTTCCTTCAAAAAAATTCCAAAAAAGTATATAAATATAGTGATGGAAAAAACTATGTGTGCAATTTATGTGTATTCTGCGCAGAATAGAGCACATTGTATTAATTGTTTTCATTTGGATAAACTATCACGTAGTATATCTCTCTGGTGGATGCCGGTAGAATGCACAAGACAGATGAACAGCTTCCGGAGATAATAATGTCGCCATAT
Source organism: Ceraclea dissimilis (assembly GCA_963576895.1). Lineage (NCBI taxonomy): Eukaryota > Metazoa > Arthropoda > Insecta > Trichoptera > Leptoceridae > Ceraclea > Ceraclea dissimilis. Next base: position 3,668,568 of record OY756370.1, on the reverse strand, counting down.
GGAGCATCGAAATATAATGTGGTCGCTTGTCATGCAGCATGATGCAGTAGAGAGCAGAAGCGGCCTGATTCATATTAGGATGGAGAACATTATTATGAACATACATGTATATTGCTGTAGAGAAAATGACATTTATGGTATTGGAATAATTGTCCAAAGTATCAAGTTTTGCATTGAAAATTACAAGACGTAAGTATATTTGCTTTAAAGTTACGTTAAGTTAAACTATTTAGGTAGTAAATCAAAGAAAATCATAGAAACATACAAAAATGTAGGAAACCTTTAGAAGGGAGTATGAACTATAAGGTCAAAACCATTGAATTTAATTGATCTTTCTTTCTCTCTTTAAAAAAAAAACAATTTGGGCTTCTATAGATTCTGAATCTTTCGTACACTTTTCTACCTTTAATTAATTGGCGCGCCTTAAAAGAAATCATTGGATCTTTATGATATGAATGTTCGCAATTGGCATCACAAAATAATTTTAGGGGATCTTCGTATCAGTAGCCATTTCGCTCACGTTCAGTCAAAGATGCATTTCAAGCGTTATATGATACAAATGGATAGCCGAAGCATAGAATTTCAAAATCAACATGAATCAAAATCATAAATACACAGAATATACTAAAATACAATTACTAATTTTACGCTTCAGTGCTTTACAGCAGAAGGTAAGACATTTAAATGGTTGTATTAAAATCAAATTGAACATTAATTTAATAATGTAAATAAATAATAATATTAATTGCTCTCGGCATAAATGGAGAACATTTTACTTACATAGTTAATCATATCTGAGTGGTTGAACTTTACCCACTTGTGCATATTACCACCACCTACCCTTGTCGCTCTTACCACGTATAGGTGTAAAGCAGTTACTGATGATGAGAACGAAATTTAATTTATCGAGTTCTCGTGTTGTAAAGTTTTGTTCTCTACATTATAATTTGTTGAGATGTAGGTAGGTTTATGTATGAAATGAAATAGGACAATTTTTTTTCTGCATTCAGGGATAAGAAATTATCAAAAGCTATTGTTTCGATAATCTGATTTAGCTCTTAGGAATTGTGTAGGCCATGTCGCATGATTTCCTTCAGATTTTCCCTCAAAGTATAACTGTATCACCGAGAAAAAGTTAAATACGGATATCAATTTTTGGATAGTATTATATTTTTGTCGTATTTGTAAAAAAGGATCTGGGCTTTCAGACACAAACCCAAATACTTTCCTGCAGACGTTGCATATTAAAAAGACAAGGCCAAGAACTGAACCCTGAGGAACTCCAAACCCTGACGATTTGTAATCACCACCCAACGTTACCTAAATTACATTCCCAACTATTTTTTTGCGAATAATTTCATTTTACTCGTATGCGTGTTTTTTAATGTTTTGTTTAATTATTTGCAGTTTTAATATCGTTACGCGCTGCTTTGAGTTCGAAATTAATTTTTCATCGATAACTTGCATGCACGTGTACAAAAACTTCAAAGTTATAGTACCTAAATCGAAATGAAAATAATTGATTCATCTAAGCCAGAGCTACGTAAAAAGTTCTTTCATTTGTTGAAAAGGGCCGAAAACAATTGCTCAACAGATTTTTAAGTAAAAGTTTGTACTTTGGGTAATTTATGCCAAGCGATCATTTTTTCCATATATTTGATACGAATTTGTTAAACAATCATTTTATCATTTTATCGAGTTTCTCGCCTTTTCGATAAACGCAAACAACATAGAGAAGTCTCAGTTGTTACTTTTATTAGGTAATACGTCTCGCACTGTGTTCCCATTTCATGTCGACAATTAATTACCTACCTCCCCTAGTGTTATATTAATTGCACTTGAAGCGAAAGCATCTTCAGTCTCTACCTGCTACTTGTTATACCTGCTACCTTCTATCTTCTACCTGCTACCTCCTTCAGCACTGCTAATAATTAAATTATTTTGATTCATGTAATTGGGAACGATAATATTATTATGATATTAGTTAAATGATATATTCCTTTAATTAGTATTCAATTGGTTATTACTGTTACTATGTTGGAATTTTGATCGCATTCCAATTTGCTTAGATAATGTGATGAGAATTTTGATTTCGAGAAACCTGAAAATGAATTATTTAAAAATACTTAGGAAACCTTTATATGCCGTTTTCCACGGTAGTTATCATTACGAGTACCTATCATCACCATAGCAGAAGGAATGATAGAGGGCAGTTATCTGAGAGGTCGGCCAAGAAGTAGTTATATGGACCAGATTATTGAGAGCGTGCGCTATAGCAACACTCAAGCAGTCTGACGTTATATTCAATATTGTCTCCGCCAACTCTGCAAGAGCCACGGTCAGATAGATGCACTATGCTATCTCATTAATAGAAGAAATTTAGATGGTCAATGCTGCACCTGATCATTGAAACAAAAACAGAGGATCATAGACGTATTGGTCAAAGCAAATACCCTTGTTCTAAACCTTAGAGATTAGAGCAGCTCAACTGGCATGGCATGAGGTGAGGAGTGTTGAGGAACTGTTTCTAGATGTCTAGGTTAGAAACACTAACTAGTAATAACTAGATGGTAGTCGAGGTCTAAAAGATCTGAGATGAACTTGAAGACTAAGTGATAAACAATCAGTGCGGCCATAACCAATTTAAGGGTGAAGAAAAAAGTTGAAACTTTCATCAACTGGAGAATTTACTACACTGAAACTGATTCGTTTTCATCCTCAAATTACTGCTGAATAACAAGCAACGTTAACGTAATATACATTCATTCATCAACCCGTACTGGCGGAGTATTTAGTAAATAATACTGTAATATGAATACGTCGTACAGCTAAAACAGAATAATTATATTTTGTCTGTCATAGTACGCTTCAGCCGACAGCATGTTAGTTCAGGGAGAATAACCTATTCATTCGAAATATGTATGTACAAGAGTAAACCTTCATATTCCATATTTGTGCAATCATTCATCATGCAATATTATTTCGTGTATTGACGTAATACTAGTATAACAGTTTGTTGAAAACATGAATGGAAGTAGAAATAAACATTTCTAGAACAATCCATTCATTGCTCGTGTTTATTAATTTATTCCATTCCTTTACCCAATCCTTTCCTATTTATTTAAATCTTTAACTATTTGATTAAGAGTTTTTTTTGTGATATTTTATTTACTATTATGATATGATTGTTCACACTTTGTTACTCGTACAAAAAATATGTCTGAAACTATTGATTAGAAGGTGCATAGATATTCATCATAACTACTATTACATCACCTAATAATGTTCCTCGGAGGTTATTAGACCCATCCTTTTTCTGTTCTCATATTCAGTACAGGGTCTTTCTAGACATCGGGAACACTGTAGGATGAAAAAACAGCGTTTTTTTTTCGGACAAATCTAGCATTCTCAAAAGATGTCTTAGTATGAACCATCGTCTCTTCCGGATTAAAGAAGTGGCTGGGTATAGGTATAGGTTCTCTGACATAATTCGATCCTACCTACTTTTTTTACTCCCACTACCATTTTGCTCTATATCTCCAATATACGAGTAGAATAATTAACACTACCTCTTTAAAGGGTAGGCATTAGTGATATACATGTTGGTACTCATAGGAAAGAAAAAGAAATGGCAATATCAATGTACAAGGAGAGTCAGCAGACAGCAATGCACTTAACCAACCAGCGACAGACGTGCAGGTGTGTATTACCTCCTTTAATTAGGAATTAATAATTGGGGAGGCATTCATGTTATATTGCGTGTGAGAGAGTTATACGCATAACGCAGTGACGATTTAAAAATGTTTAAAATTTAATGTCCATATACACTGTTGAATTTACATAGATGTCTCTGGCAGAACGGGTAGAACGACTTTTTGTCTATGGCCACGTTCTGTCAGAGATGTGGTCAGAGAGCTGTCATTCGTGTTGGCAACACTGCTTCCCGTTGGCGTGCCATTGCGTGAAGATTATTGTTGTGTTTAAGACTTAAGAAGTTTACATACAATAAAATACCAAGTTTTGCCAAGTACGCTCTGTCTTTTTATTTCACAATCCAACTATATCAGGTTGATCATTGAACATACGCATCTGATTCTTAATTATGTTATCGTTATACCTGCCTGCGTTTAATCTACTTGTATCATTGTTGATTACAAGAATTAACATCGATCGTGTAGAATTTCAAACAATTTGTAAACACGAGGGCAAACGTCATTCCAATGGTTGTCGTCATCAGTTTCACATATGAAATAATATTTTATTCAGTATCCTCTCATCGCCTGAGTTATTACGTTCGTACAAATTACACGACGTTATAATGTTAGAGAAGTGGCACCATAATAAATCACAATATTACTGTACGAAAATTAGTAATTATGGAGGTATTTTCAATAGCTGATGTACATTGAAAGGGGGGATTAAGAGTATGTATACCGTCATTTCAAAAATTTCTAAAAACAGGAGACCTTATATCTCGACAACCGTTACTAAGTATGCTTTGGAACAAAATAGGGTAGATGCATTGAACCTTTATCTAGAGAATAACCGTAAAAGATTTTTTATATCTTGTATAGATTGCTCAAAAAAAAGTGAAAAACACCCCTGATCTTTTTTGCGAAAGACGGAAACTCGTTTCCCGAAAGTCACGGAGCATTTTTTTTTTGTACTGATAATATGCATTAAAATCTAGGGAATATCCGTAAAAGTTTTTTGATAAACGCAAAATTAACCCCAAAAAATGGAAAAAACGCTATTTTTATCATTTTATCACGCGATTGTTTATGCAATTTTGAACCTTAATGTCGTGGGAAACGACTGTGACGTTATTCTTGGTACCAAGCCCTTAAATTGATTTACCAAAATGTCATCGCAGAAAGTCGTTCGATTTTCCTGTCAAATATTAAATTTCGAAGAAGTTTTCTAACTTTTAATACAACAAGACGTTGAAACGTGAACGAATCTGTAAAAAGAAGTAACTACGAAATACATCAAAACAATACATTTCACAACGAGAAACCGCAACATGCAGTTATAATATTTTGATAGATGGCCATTGCCCATTGTTTCAAACAAGTAAAAATGTCGAAAGAGAATTGAGACATTCTCTGTATTATATTGTTAATAGTTTAAACCTTTATGTGATTGTTTTGTGTATTGAAAACATTGCGGTTTTGTTTTGCTATTTTCTTTGTAGCGATTCACTTCGTTAAACGTCCGATCACGTGCAAGTTTCTGCATAGCGGTTGGTATTGGATATTTCCAACGAAATTTCAGGAAATTGGAATGCCCACCATCCGTGTATAAAACAATTTTACTAGAGGTTTTTACTAATCTATAGTATTATGAAGGTTTTACTATTTTATGTTTTTTTCGATTGGCTACACTATTTTTTTTTAATTTAACGCGGGCTAACCAAATTACAAAACTTTGAAATCAATACAATGTCAAAGCTTTACCACCACAAAGGTAATTTTTTTGACGAATCTTCGCAAAGTTCCCCCCAGTTATATAAAGAATAGGCCCCATTCTACCGTATTTGTTTAGTATCTTGTACGAATCGGGTGTTTATAAAACGAAAATAATATATAACGGTTTTCCACAAAAATATAGGACTTTTGGAGTGACCCACTCCCTAGGGGTCGGAGGCTTGAAAATCAAAGAACTCTTGTTATAAGGATTGGATTACAAAAGAGAAACTGTGTGCTCCTGCCTTTTACGGAACGCTCTAAAAAATGACAAACAAAAGTTGAGGCCAATTATTCTACAACCCAGGATCCCCACGGGAAGCTAGTCGCTATCATAAATTTAGCGGGTACTAATATAAATCAAACAATTTTTCTTTACACAGAATTATGGCATTGACGAAAACCTACTTGTAATTTACTTCTCAAATATACGAACGTTTGAAGGATCTTTGTGAATATCAGATGAACTTTTTCTTTCCATTGTATCCAGCTAATGTTTAATGGATTAATAATACGATATTATGACAATATCTTTCTTCATATTTTATGAACATTTCAAGTACAAAACATCATTGTATACAAGCTGCGTACCAGTATTATACGACAGCCTCGCAGGCCTTGGAGAGTTGATAAAAAGAATTTATTCATTTATTCATATTCAAAATGAGTAGGTATCTACTTACAAAAAGGTTTACGAGAAAACATTTCAATAAAAAAAGATACTCATATTTTTTACTGCCATGCCCTTTCATTTCCCTTTGGGAATAACGAGAGGAATACAGATTTTCATTACCATTTGTTTTTTTTTTTCTACGTTGACTGAACACTTTGACACACAGTGTGGTTTATTACCTAACAACTTTATGGCGTTCTTCTTCATGTGCCATGTCAGGTCTCCTGTCGTTGGCGATCACTCTGACGAAAAGTCCTTGTACTATGCTGCCCGTAACAGATCATCTGCCGGCCTAATTCCGATTCACAAGTTCCAATTATGGAATCTATATCTTATCTTATTTGTTTAATGACCCTTGTGACAATTTGTAAAGACAGATAAAGATACCGCAGTGCGTTTTTGATCAATTCAGTCGCAGTTTTCTTCCGATGTCAGTTTTATGTAAGTCCTAACTTACTTTACGATATGAAGCTACTAACGACAATTGTATGGATGTATTGTACATTCATAACCAAACATAATTTATTTATTTATTGGGGACACACACAGAATGTAAACAAACATACATAATGACATACACAAAATATATAATTCACGTTAACCTCCCAATTAAGAGTGTCCACAGCATGCACGCATGGTAGGTACATTACAAATCAATCAAATGAATATAAAACAATTAAATATACTAACACGTAGGCAAACATTTAATCTAAGGCAAACATATATATAAATGTGTGCAGGTAAGCATTCAATTAGCAACAAGTAGGTACCAACACACTAATAAAATAATAAATTGATGGTACCCACAAATAATATCAAAAACAAAACAATATTAAAAAAAAAGACAAAAACATAACCAGACAACCAAATCGTTGCTTTCAGCTAATAATTAAATGCAATAATATGTTATTTCGCGTATTTTTAACCGCCTGCCATATACGGGATACTCTAAAATGGGTGTGAAAAAGAATGGAAGAAATCCAATATCGGTCGATCTCAATTCTCCTTATTTATCATGCGCAAGCTAAAAATATTGTCAAAATAATAGGCATTCAATTCCAGTCCCAGCCATAACGGGAAGACGTTGATATGATGTAAATTGGCTAAGAAAAAAATAGAAGGAAATTTATTACTCGTGTACCTTCGAATACAAAAAAAGGAAGTTATAACATTTTCCTTTTTCCCGCAGAGTTACATTTTCTCATCATTTTCTTTTCCGAAACCTCTTTAGCATTTTATCTTTTTGAAAAATATCTTTTGTGTTTCAATCTAAATGGATCTTTAGACTTCATAGGTGAAAAATCAAGTCCCTTCACTCATTCAGATACGTGACTTGGAAATTCTTCTTCTTATCTGAGAACACGTACATCATACATCAACACAAATGAACCTACCACGTACATACAAATAATACACATTCTGCAAGAACCGACAGCCCATAATGTGTACACGAGTCTTCGCTACTTGCTAAAAATTTTCTCCAACAAAACGTGAGTAATGTTTCTTATTTTTTTACTCTCTACCTATTGTTAAGTTTTGCTTTGAACAGTACAGTCGATTATATTATGGCAAATAAGAAGAACAAATAATAGGTACTTATGTTTCATACTAGGATTCGTTGTAGAAAATGTGCGATAAGTGTACCTTTAAGTCTTAAATATCTCCAATATAAACTACGTACTTACCTATTTTGTAATCTGTGATTGTAATTTTGTTTCGTTCACATTATTATGCAACATAACAGAGACAAAATAGTTTAGTTTCTCGACAGAATGCTGCTATAGTGTTTTCAATCACGACGTTTTCCAGAAACCACCATCATTTCACAGACGAATTGACTTCTTTGATCAATTTCCTTCGGTCCAACGGAACTAAGCCGGGATGGGACCTTGAATATCAATTTGGTTAGTTAACTTTCATATTCAAATTTGAAACCGCATCTTAAGGAAGCTTTCGTGAAGGAGAATAGAGAAATATATAGAGGTGCTTAACTCTGAAGTACTGTATCATATGAAAATAGGATTTATAGGTAAAATACGAGTATATTACTTGAAGGTAATCATATTTCAGATTTATTTTATTCAACGAAGCAAAGATTTAAGCATCTGTTTATACGTTTAAGTTATTTAGGTTCAGAAATATCTAAAATAGGTATGAAAAACCCAAAAAACAGCCTCTGGACACGTGCTAAAGAAAACAGGACTTGAAAAAGATCAATTCTTGGAAGGACTAAAGAAAAGAGGGCACCCAAACAAGTTTTAGAGGTATGAGAGAACTATTTAATCAACAAAAGTTCATTTGAAAATTTACTTGAAACAAACCTGAAAATATTATTCAGTGTTTAATTATTTACACATAAAAACCCTTAAATTATCAAGTAAATTAATTATATAATATTTTTTTGAAAATGAGACATGCGCTACAAAAATAATTTGCCTAGAAATCTTTGAAATAATGTCAATTTTTCCGACAATTTTAACAATTTTAAGAGAAAGGTCTACGCCTTACGACAAGACAAGAAAATTTCTTTTCCTGAAAATAGTAAGAAGCTTGTGTTTTGCAAATGAAGACCCTTTTATATTGGTTAAATAATATGATTATCCCTTCGCTAGCAGTAGTTGGGAGGGTACGTCAAATTTTCGATAAACAGGTTCAACGGTGAAATTTCCAACAAGCAAACCGTACATTACGTGATCCGTACTCAACTCCCAAGAAGGTACAACCACCACACAACAACATCTCACGTCATCGAACTTGATAAGCAATTATTAGTATCTTTACCTAAGACCCAACCTAAGTATGAGAGTTTCCTAATCACACAACTCAAACTTCGAACGAAACTTCTTCTATTGGTGTGATGGTTCGAGTTAAACTTTAGCAGACCTAAGGGGTACCCATAACACTCCATAGTTTTGTTTTCATTTTTGCTGGTTTTATTCTTGTGAAGTAAATATTTTACATGGCTTATTGTAAAATATTATTGGGAGACAGAGAAGAGTGGAGAACAAGATGTAGGAATTTGCTTCAAACCAATCCGCAGGATTGAAACTAGACAAGAAGATTTTATTATCCATTTGTTAAAGATGCCCACATAAACATGAACAAACATTCATGAGTATGGGCTTACATAACTGACGTTTGGCGGTCGTTTTACACTGAAATACAAAATTTTGGCAATACTTCACATTCTTATAATTTGCATCTTCTTTATACTGAAATATCGATATAATCAGGAACACTTATTTAGGAAACTATTTTCGGAAAACAAGTCGATTGAGAATAGATTTGCAGGGTCCTGTGAATACCCCTTTCCAGTTTCCATGATTTTTCGCCCTTTGGGTTAAAGACCTCGGTAATTTGTACATCAACTACGATTCCGAATCAGAATTCCTGATCTACCACTCCGTAATACAATTAGGTGTACTTGTATGCTGTAGTTTTTATGATCCAAATTAAACATACTCGTACTAACAAAGAAAACATTATCAGATTTTTATTACAACTAAATTAACCGAACAAACTATTTATAAAATATGTTATACATCAACTGTCTTGGTAGCGACATGAGTTTATAACGTTATTTTCATGATAAAAAGATAATAAAAAAATGTACATAGAAGATTACAATTGTCGACCGAACCCACCACTGACACTGGTTGCTTTAGAAACGTAGTTTCCACATACGAGTATGTCATCTGGAATATAAGCAAAAATATTTTTTTTATCACGGCAGTCATACATCTCCCATAAAACTTTAATGTAAAGACATTTTCGCCGGTTTTCAGAATCTTCAAATAACTCCAACATTTTAATTCACTATTAGGAATCGGCCTACAGATCTTCCTTCTTGCTCTCGAGATCCAAACAGTTTGCCGTTAATCTCAAGAGTTATCCTTAATTTACTAACATATTATTTGGCTTTAAAAATACTAGGATTTGCCATGACATGGTCTTTCATAATAAATCATTTTCCATGTATGGTATGATATTATATTGAATCAGTAGTAGATTTGTAATGGAAGCTTATTATTATGACTTCTACATAATATGTATCTACGAGTGTTGTACATACATACATACTTACAATTTGTACTCATCGCTTTCTGGCGTAGATGTGATACATTATTCAGCTTTTGATAAATTTACATATACGTTTTTAGACGCTTCTATAGCTGCTACAGAGGTCGGAAATTTTCAAACTTACAAGAAATTTAAAATTATCTTTACAAATTAACGATACAAGGGAAATTAGTATTCCCAGAATTTCTATAAAGCTCGAGAAACCAGTATTACCCACGATAACACTCGTAGATTCAAGTAATTCGGTAGCGAAACTTGGATCACGGTACGCGACTGCTACCTCATTCCGATTATTCTAGTAGTGACTATCGATTATACTCATACTGACTACAGATTACACTCATACTGACTACAGATTATGCTCATACTGATCATCGATTATACTCTTACTGACTATCGATTATACTCTTACTGACTAGTGACTACCGATTACACTCATGCTGAGCACCGATTATACTCTTACTGACAACCGATTACACTCATACTGACCACCGATTATACTCTTACTGACTACACTCTAAGTGACAATCGATTACACTCATACTGACTACCTCACCACACATTTTGTTGAAATATTCGCAGAGTTTTTGATATTCCATGCTATGGTTTTCAACATCTGCATTATGAAAACATATCGCACTGACGGTTATGCTAGGTACAGTACAGCACAATACATATTCCTACTTCCACACACACCACTACTCCGATTGCAGACAAGCGGCGTGTTGCTAATATAGTTTTTATTGGATATGACAGCCATCGGAAGTAATTTGGAAGCAACTTGCAATGTTATGGGAGATACAAAGTGTATGGGAGACCCACCACCGTAATCTACCACATATTATAATGTATCTATGTAAATTTTGATATCAAATTATATCGTGTGTTGTTCATGTTATCAATATTTTCATGTAAGTAGATATTATGAACCAACTTGATCTTATAATGTTATGCGTATTTATTGAAACGAATGTATTGAATAACCATCTAACCTTGTTTAATAATAAAATTTTAATTGTTTTTCCGAAGATACATTATTTATTAGCGGTGAAATTAAAAGAAGGAATTATTTGAATTAGAATAAAGACCTCCGGAAACTATGTTCTAGGGCGCCGAGAGCCCGGTAGAAGACACAAATGTCCTGGCTGTGGAATATAAGGGAATGGACCGGCATCCGGAGTGTAGTGGAGCTGTTCCGATTGGCGCAGGAAAGAAACAAATTCGCTCAAGCGATCGCCAACGTTGGAAGGATCCAACAGGGCACATGAAGAAGAAAATATAAGTCTTGAAGATGGATCCGGCAAGGAAGCCGATAATTCTGCATCAACATCAACAAACACACGGTATATCCGAGAAATACGAAAGGGATATACTCGTATTGTAAGAAACTTTTAGACAGATCTCAATGTAGGTATTTTCTTCAATTCGAAGTGATGTAAACTTGCAGAATTAAGCACATACTGTGAAATATTTAATTAAATATGGTAGGTTAGATGACTTGTTAAGTGATTGCAAATTAATTGCAGAGCAAGTGTTAGAGAGAATATTAAAATTATTATGATAATTTCAACAGTTTCCACAGGCGTGGATCTACAGGTACACAGATTTAGTACTACGTATTCATCACAATACTCAGGTTTTTAATTACAATTTCAATGATGAATGTTGCTGAAATTATGGAGGAAAAATCAACATTAAATAATGCGCGCTGAAGAATGTTCGTTCGTAGAGTAATGTCTCTGAAAATTTGTTTTGAATTTAATTATTAGTAGTGTACTCTGTAAAAGTCAGCAAAAACTAAAATACAACATCCGAAATAATATCTCATTAATTTTTGTAAAGAGTTTTATCACCTATTATGATTGTAGGTATCTAAATAATTTGTTTAAGATTTTGATGATGGTCCATCTTGATATACTTATATAGAGTTTTCAGGCCCGATCGTGTTGAAGAATATGATCTCTTCCGACCTTTCGACGAACCTACTGCCATCTTAGTCGAGGATCCGTGACCAAGCCCAATTTTTCCACATTGCAAGGAACTCTCGAGATGGGTGAATGTTTTTTTTAAATTCCTCATTACATTAATTAACATTTCATTATGCTCTCACTTTAAATACGACGCTGTCTCATTCATTCTTCTCGCTCATGGCATAATATTCAACAGTAGATATATACTATATCTGTCTCAAGAGTGTCTCACAGACCATACACCTTTAAAATAATCATATGCATATTATTATAGGCGTATCCACACAGAATAGTTTTGTTTCATTCTATCTAGAGCGACACGTCAATACGTGTGTGATGGTCTCTGTCGCACAGGTGAAACAATAAGAAAAAAACCGCTCTTGATTTTTTGTTTGTTCTCAGACTGCAATGATGAACCGTGTGCGCATATTCAGAACCTATTGAAATATGAAGAAAAAAATTAACGTGTCTGACAAAGTACTAGCTCCTGCATTAGGAATAATATGAGAGCCTGATGAAAGAAATAAAGGAATGACTCTTGTTTTATGCATAAGTAATTATAAACTTTGTAGATACTTTAATATCTCATGACATTTTACGAGTATATATTTTATAAGGGTGTACAATAGAGAAGAACAAAAAGATTGTTCTGACTGTGACTATTTTTCGATGTATGTACTATACATGGCATGCATATGAGTACATGTTTGGCGCAGTTGGTTGAGGCGGCAGTCTCTCAAATGGGAGGTGCCAGATTCAAACCCCGACGCTGGCGATATATTTCACAATTTGCGATAGTGCAAGATGTGCAGAAAAGTATTTGGGTTTGTGTATACAACCCCAGACACATTTTGAAAAAAATATAGGTATCATATGGTGTCGTAAAGGGCAGCGTCAAAATTTGAGATCGTGAGAGTTCGTGTATCGAAACGCTTTGGAAGTCATGTTCTTAAGTTCTCCGCTCTGCTGTCGAACCTTGAGAACTGACATTTTTCAATAATGTGATTTGTTGACTCCAAACCTCCGCAGACCAGAAACCAGCCTATGGTTAAAAAAACAACGCTCTTCTTTATCAAATTGGTACCTCAGATTGTTGTCACGTATAAAAATACTTTGAGGTTTTTCCCTAAAATAATAAAAATCAGTTCAACGGAGATGCGGGAATAATAAATATCACAAGAAAACCAAGGGAGAGGAAATGTGGGTCCATGTCTAATTTTTCCGGGAAAATTTTAATAGAATTTAATATAATATTTTATGTATACATTGTTCCTACTTCGTCACTCCCTAGCAACTGTTTCCAGAGGCATTCCCGTGGGGTAGGGGGTGGGGAAGACGTGGGGAACAACAAGAAAGTGATTAAAGCCACATGGGAAATAATTTTTGGCGTGACGCGGTTTACCTTTGATATAAACATAATTATTCGACACCGAGAAATTTGTGACGACGCTGGCATGAACCGATAGTTCCATCTCAAAACATTTCATCTCGATTTTTTATTTTAATTTCAATTCAATTCAATTTCAAAATTCTTTTTATTTTTCTTCAATATTTTACATACACAAATAATATGGTTACTTAAAACTATACATGTTTCGAGATACCTCCCCAATAGAGACAAGTCTCGTGTGTGGGGAGGGAATTTACATATTTAATATAAATATTTCATATATAACCATAAAAACAGTTGGATTAGTTTTGTTCCGGTTTCCGATATAGATATAGTTAATAAGTTGATTTCAAGAAGTATGCAGCCCAACTGTGAGAAGCTCCAAACTGGAGGGTAGCAATTTAGCAAAAGAGATACGGAGTTTGAGTCGAGGGTTAAAAGAAGGCCAAGGATATAGCGTGCGGACTTTCGGAAGACATCAAGTGCATCGATTATGCCCGAATCCTAGGGCTAGGGTTGTAAATACACGTTCATTGACTTCAGCTTTGGTCTTTCCACGGCCTTTAGTCGTATTTTGGTTCATTCCAGTTAATAAAAAAAAAATTCTAAATCCGCGATAATCACCAACAGCGAGCAGCAACTATTTTAGCTAAAGGTGTCAATATTTTGCCACATGAAATTATAACTCTTTTGAAAATGTTCTCTCGAGTAATAATTATTACAATATTGTATGATTTTCCCTTTCTGTCACAACGTCTGAGATGTTTTAATAATTTTATATTCACAAAGGAAAGACTCGTTTTTGTATACGTCTATACGTTTATCTGTAATTTTACAAAAAGTTTACCTCGCGGTAAAATTGTAACGGATAAATAAAATATTATCTAGATAACTTTACAATTTATTTCTTATTACAGCCGTGGGAACCAGGTTTTTGCTTTTAAAATTCAAGTGGCGCTTGCCAACTTCTGATAAGAGTTGTTCAAAAAGATGAGTTATGAAGAAGAATGTAAGTTTTTGTCATAAAATAAAAGAGTCTGTCCAAAAGCCTGTCAATGAGTACCTAATAATAAGATGTGGGCACCTCCTCCATAAATGGGGCAAGAGGGAACATCCTCAATGCCAGTGCGGGCAGATAGAGACGGTGGATCGCATTGTGGGGCACTGTCCCATCAAGAAGTTCGAGGGGAATATTTGGGAAATCCATGAAGTGACGCCAAGGGCAATTGAATATCTGAGAAATATTGACGCGGAGCTCTGACTCAGACTCCCAGATCATTTGTACAATGGTTCTATTCGCATACGAAAGAAGAATTTAGACGACAATCCTCGTTGTTTCAAAATCCTATGAATCAATACTTATCGAAAACAATGTGTTATATCATACTAGAAATTCTTCCGTCGCGACGGTCGGTCATAATATGAACTATTAATGTTCCATTTCTCGCAAGGTAAAATTTCCGAGTAAAATGTACCTTGAGGAAAATGTGCACAGCAGTAGAGTAGCTGAAACATTATACTACGTGAAATAACATTAACAGCAAAAAGAAGCATTCAGGTTTCCAACATTACCGTAATTTACACGGTAAAGTATTTTGAATACATTACCTCTGCCACTTTTCTTACTACCACAAACTGCAATAAACAAAACTTTTTATACGGCAAGAAGTGGTGTTTTGGGGGCGTTTCATAATGCTATGGTGAATATTTGCACTGCATTTGAATATCTTTTAGCTCTATTACTTATGTAGATACACTTTGTATCGTTACACCTTCAATACACGTAACTAAGTTTCTTGATAAAGCACTCGTTATGGAAGAATTTGTATTGAATTTTAGTCACACGCTAATGATTTTACTAGCAAAAGCAAGAAAGTCATAGGAAGAAAGTAATGTAATCAGAGAATTATCATCGCCTTTTATCATTCTCCTAATTTGAGAAGTATTCTGTTTGCGTGGTTATATTATAAACAAAAAACTTAATTGATAATAGCTTGAGAATTTTCCTGAATGTTGCTTTAGGATTACATAATACGAATTCAAATAAATTTATTAATTTCTTTGATTTTGAAGGTTTTACTTTGTGGCGACATTATATTATAATTAAAAAAATATTAATTTGTTTACACCACTTTTATTTTTGACCAGTGTCAACATGTTTCGGGAACAATGTTCCCTTCTTCAGGACTTATACAAGAGTTTATTAATCACTAACATTTCTACACATATTAAACCTATTACAATATTTACATTTTCCAAACTACGCTCCAATGCGAGGAGACCTCGTGTATTGTAAGGAAATTTCCGGCATTATCATTAATTCAGATACACAAAAATACACAACAATAACAAAACCTGTAACAAAAAACGACAATAGTAATAAATCAGCCTCGTGCAATTATCTGTCTTTCAATTCAAATCTCTCTCCAAACCTTTCATAGATCACCTTTTTTAAATAACAACCATAAAAATTCTAGTGAAGATTAAAACTTTCTTAACAATCCATCCTGTTTTCGTAAAGAACTGTAGCTTTCCTGATAAAAGAAAACAATCGTATAATTTTACGCTAAATCATTAGTAATAATGTATCATAAAAGTTACTGAACTACATATTGAGTCCATCTCAATATTATGACAACTGTATTACTTTATATACATTTATGATTTCATTTCATATCTTTCACCTACATTTATTCTGTGATGTATTCTTTATCGCAATACACTAGTATTGTTTTATGGTCCATGAAATATGTACGGCGGTCTTCGTGAAGCGGAATGGTCATTTTATAATAAAAATTGTAACATTAGATAATATCATTCATATTTTACATTATACTTTTATGTTTTACTTTTCGTTGTAGAAGTATTACCTACATATAAAATATTTATCTTCGTTTACTTTTATTAAAACATAAATCTTTATGGTTTTTCGGAATGAGAAGCAGATTATCAGCGATCCTTTCATTGCTTAGGTGATATTTGAATATTCGAATTTATTCTTTAGATGTTTGTAAGTTTGTACATATAGGACAGAGTCAAAGGCTAAGATCGTGAGAGCTAAGGTATGGAAGTGCCTCAGGAGATATGTTATGAATGTCTTCCGATGGAACAACCCCGAATGTCGCTATTGTCGGGTGGAATCCGTTAATCACGTTTTTTTTTTACTTTTTGGGGTGAATTTCACCTGATTAGAATTATTTTTACGGTCATTCACCAGATTTTGATACATATTATCAATACGACAATGATTTTTTCTTTAGAACCTTCGAAAAAAAATCTGTCGTTCGAAAAAAAGGAAGGTGTTTTACATTTTTATTTTATTCACATTTGTTCATTGTATCAACCTTATTTTTTTCCAAAGCATATTTAGCAAGGTTGTCGAGATCGAAGGTCTCAAAAATCTCATTTTTGTCAAAGTGACAGTATTCCTACTCTTAACTGAATTACAAAATTTATCGACTTACTCGTATAAACAAAAATCCGATTGTTTGTGAGTTAGACAATAACAAGGACAGACGAAGTTAAATAAAAGAGTAGTACCTGAACTAACTAACTAACACCACCTGAGAATCCTCAAATACACAGTTAATTTTTTTGCTAAAATATACACTTTATTTATTCGATATTAAGTACCACTTTTGTCTATCTATACTTACAAGTCAATTGCATGAATTTCAAAAAGTCATATTATTGTTGAAAATATTCTCGACTAAAACTTTCTGCAGTCGTAAAACATCTCTCTGCATTTTTCAAAATTACATTTGAAACTTCAATTCGGTCCGTATATTTTTCTCTTGCTAACATCTGTAAAGGAGAAGCATTTGTATAAAGATTTCACTAAAGTTTTCAGAGATCTTCTATCAAGCAATTTGTCAAATGTGTAGTAGGAAGTCCTTCACTTTTATGACCAAATCATTGCATCGAGTTGGCGATTTGACTTCAATTCAAGTTGGATTTTCTTCGACATTATTTTACTTATGTCCTATTTCCCTATACTGTGAAAATCGAGAACACGGATAATGTTCTTTGGGTAAGTTATTAGGATGTGGAAAATACAATTAAGACCAAAATGACTATTATTAAATATTAATTTTGAAAATCACAATTTATGTTTTGTACGAACATCGGAATTTTCTACATGTCGTAGTTGAATATAGCAAGTAGTTATCTCAACAGATACACAGCAAAGAATGGACCTTCCAAGCCAGCCGACAATCAATCATCTGATGGAAGGTCCATCCTTTGCTGCGTATCTGTTGAGATAACAACAATTATTTAAAGTATTATTGAACCTGAAACAAATTAGGTTCAGTAATTATAAGGCTCACCACCCACTTTGAATATTTCATAGTGCGATTAAGCAGTCTTATTGATCTGCATAGTGTTAGTATATTTAATGCAGTATTCTTATAACAACGTAGAATTGAAGATGAACATTGTCGGACTCACGACCGACCTCGTCTGGCTTAAGTGATCACTTTACATTCGAGAAACATCCGCCATTTCAGTTCATCCAGCTGGGAATCGAACTCAGATCATCTCCACTGCACCACGAGGAGCGATGGCCTTAGCGTCGTGTTCCGTATATATTAATTTCTTTAGTATATTTTCTAGCGACGAGCAGAATACGTTCAAGATTTCAACCTGGGGAAAAGCGCTCCAACGAACTAGTAAAAATCCATTAATAACATCAATTTTGCTCTGTAATAAGGTTTCAGTAGTCGTGATATACAGAAGTCCCCTCAAAGTACCAAACCTATAATACGTTATCCAACTCGTAACTTTATTAAGCATACCGATTTATTTAGATAATATACTCGTATTTTATGTAAGGAGAACATTTCCAAGTGTAAGTTTTTCTACGTGAAAGATTGAGTACCTACCTACGTACGTATTAATTCACATAAAATATATAACAACTAATGTAAGACAAAAAGAAAAGGATGGGAGATACGGTAACTAGGAAAGGAATGGATACACAGTAAATTCGACTAATCCCTAATGCGACTAAAAACATACCGTGCGAAATCAATACGATCCGAAAATGCCTAAAAGTATGTTGAGGACACTTGCCGCAGTTGGTTGGAGCGAAGAGTTGCAAAACGCGCGGATAATGTTTTCTGCGCTTCACAATAGAAGCTTTTAAAAAGCGATGATATCCGCAATATGGTGACTAATGCATAGAAATTCCAGTAAATTCAAATTACTAAATAAGGTACTAATTAACAATATTATTTACTATTGACTTATTCATAGCACATACTAGCTTGCTGTGAAATGTACAAAGATGTAGTTGGGTTTATTTAGATTGATCTAAATTCATCAGGTGTATTTGAAAATATGGTAAGAATAGAGAATTCAGAAGGTAACCTACCATCGATATGAGCGGATCAAGAAAAAGAAAAAATACGTAATTGTCCTTGAATACCTAAGTCATTAGTCGATTTGGTTTTAGTCGCATTTGCCAAACACCAATGGAATGGAAGAGAGCTTTTACTACGCTATCTGTTTGCGTACTTTACGTGATATCTAAGTTCTTTCGAGTTAATAAACTTTCATGGCTAGAGTATAGGTAAAAGTTTTCTTGTTACTCATATTATTATAAGTATACTTATACATAGTTTTACTATTACTAACATTTTTATTCTATTATTATTTGTGTATGCTCGCTCACGTAAGTAAAGCAAGTTAAAAAGACTATTTATCTATTTACTTTGTACGTAGACTGTAGAAGACTGTTTCTCTTTGTTGTAGCATTATGGAAATTATCATAAAATATTCCTTATAATTTATCAATGTTAGAATGTAAAAGAGAACGCGACTCTTTTCGCATTTGTATAATGGATCAGTATGTAGAAAGATATGGTGTAATTTGAAATTGAATTATGCAGGTAGCGATCGAGATCTAAATCAATACAAAATATCACACCGTAACTTTTTTTTAATTCAGAAAAGGGTCTGGGCTTGCATACACAAATCCAAATACTTTCCTGTACACCTTCCACTGGGCTAAAAGACTGTATCGCAAAGTGTGGAATACATCGCCAGCGCTGGGGTTTGAACCTGGCACCTCCCGCTTGAGAGACCGCCGCCTCAACCAACTGTGCCAACCATGTACTCAGCTTGATACTTAATATTTACTTTTGCTTCCACTTGAAAAGTTCAATAAGAAGTATGTAATGTAATTTTTAATTTTAATAAAATGAATAAGCTGAGATGATTTGGACATCTTGAGAAGATGTTAAAAATAAAAAAAGAGGGAGAAGTAAATTGACTTCGGAGTATGAATGCCCTTGTAGAGAAAGCAGAAATAGTAGACCTATAAATAAAAACAACTCAAGGAATAGATCCCAGAAATAGCAAAAATAACAGATAAGTACCCAAAACATTTGAGGAGATTTCCAAGCAAAAATTTGTATTGATCCCAATCTCTGGGATTGATCCACACTCGATGGAGTGTAAGTACTCGCTAATATAATAATATCATCCCATGAACATTTCTACTGAGATATCTCACAAGTGTCTCCGACGCTAGGAAATGTAAATTATTGTTGGTCGTTGTGATTTAATATGATCTCAAGATGTCTTTGTAGACTTTGTAAATACTACTACTACTGAATGGTACTTTACTTCAGAATCTAGATAGAACAATAATATTCACTTCACACTCAATCTACGTCCTTAGGGAAAGAGAGACATCTTGAATTGCAAATCAAAAGTTTGTACAACTTGAAGATGATAATAATATTATAGAATTCTTATACAATACGATCAGTGGAACGCCGATAGAATTAGAGTCTGAATATCCATATTAAATATCTATACCAATTCTCTTGCCCTGGAGGAATATATTGTCGGGGGGCATCTTCCTCGAGAGTATTTGTAGCAAATCTGCTACCATACGAGCTGAACCTGCTCAGTTACAGATTTGAAAAGGACTGGTGAAGACATAAATGAATACAGGAAGAAATGTAGAGGTTTGCTGCCAACCAATCCCAAGGATTTAAAAGGAGACTATTATGACAGTACTATTTTTCGGACAATCCCAACTTTTAGGCTTAAATAAATGGGCTAGTTTACTCCATCAATTGCTGTGACTCTCCATGATTAGTTGAAGTGTTTTCATTACATTACACAGTCAAACAAGGTAGTCAAAATATCAACCAGCATGTATCGAAATAATATGGAAATTTGAAACATACGGACAACAAACTCTGCCGTAGTTTACCACCAACTTATAGGCTTATGTGGTAGACAAATATGTATTTTGCAATACTAATACTGCTGATATAATATACTATGTACCACCAACGAGCGTGGTCACTTATGTAATTAAGCGTTGTTTGATTACGCCCGAACAACAATTAATGTCAACACTAATATATCACAGATGATTATATAGAAAATAATAGCATTTCGTATCTTCAAGTTGTAATAGTGAAAATGATCTGGAATATATTATTGCTAAGTACTTTCCCAGTCTGTTATCGCATAAGACGCCAACATGTCCTGTTTACTCTAAGTAATTAACTACGCAATCACAGTGAGAGAGATTGTTGGGAACAAAGAGCAGTTAGAAGAAATAACAAGCAGTGATTCGAAAATAACAAATTGTGCAGCGAAAGAGAACATCAGTGTGAATGATAATTGAATTTCGGCAATGAAAGTAATAACGGCAATGACGCCGAAAATTACACTGACTCTCATTACGACATTGACAACGATATTGACAATGATAATGATTCTGACAATGACACTAACAATGATTATTACACTGACAATGATACTGATAATGACACTGACAATGATACCGATACTGATAATGACACTGACAATGGCACTGACTATGATTCCGATAATAACAATGATAATTTTTAAAAATCCAATGACATCAGCGCGTTATTAATAACGTAGGAATTAACATGGGTACTGCAAGATGGTGATAGGGCTCGACGATGGCCTAAAATGAAACGTACGTACAAAAAAAAATACAGAACCAATCGCAGCGTAAAATGGTCTATTTTGTAGTATTTACACAAATGGTGAATTTCGGTTGATTGTGACAATAATAAATGTAAGTAAAGTAGCAGTGATTTAGATAATCCACTCCGTCGGTGTAAATTCGATTTTCCTTTAAATCTATCTTCTCCCAGTATCCGCACATAATTTTCCCCATTTAAATGCAAATGAACGGCACAACAAAACCATAAACAATGAGACATAAATTAAAACGAATCTTCAAATACAAACATATAGTGCTTGTTAAGTATACAGAGACATGAATGGACCGTATCCACGTTGAATGTTTGTTGCTTGTGCTCCGAATACACGGTCTACAATATTTTGGTACCACCTTTGAATAAACGCATAAAGATGGATTTAATCGTTAAAAGCTATTAAAGCATTTTTGAGAGCATTGAGGAAGAAACGTATCCATAATTGTTCCCCTTTCTTTTCTTTAAATAGGCTTGTTGGTCCGTATGGCGGAAAATCATGGTCTTTAGATGATAAGGTACGACTGTTCCTCCATCTCGGACGATGTTCAGAGATGATCTAACGGTCCCTCCGATATCTTCTTCTGAATCTGTTCCAATGAACAATGTTTTTTTCCAGTAATGTATCTTAGGAACTTTACCTCGGATATTTCGAAAAGCTAAGAAAAGGCAATTGCTTTCGTTAAAATACAAACTCGTAGTAAAACCATTACTAATCTAAGATGTTTCCAAGGCTTCCTAAATCAAATCGTTCGATCATTGATGTTTTGGCCAAAAAAATAGCTTGGTCATTCAAAATTACAGCCCCACTTGATGTCAGTGTTTCTGAGTAAACTGGTTCCACCTAATAATTTTAATGTCGGTCCTGCGTAGCTCGTAAATCTAGTTAGTTAAGGAGAAGAGTAGTTGCTACTAAAGAGATTCCAAAATCTGGATTATTAATTAGACTAACAAGCAATGTGACCAACATATTGTTCAAAATATTATCTAGTCAACTTCTTCTTCTCTCCTATGTGAGCGACCGTTGTACAGTGTATGTATCTGAGAGTCAAAGCTCCGTGTCAATATTTCTCAAATATTCTATTTCCCTCGACGTCACCTCATGGATTTCCCCAAAATCCCCTTGGAATTTCTTGTTAACTAATAAATTCACACAAATTTAGTACCGTAAAGAAAATCGTTCATAATCATACGATTCTTAATACGTAATCTTTCATTATTCTTGTAAATAGGGAGAATATCTACTTCCCATTCCTCATCATCTTCTACATCGCAGGTTCTGCGGATCTCCGCCTTGGGTATTCGTTCTGTTTCTAAGGGTCGTGCTATTCCAATGGATCTTTTCGATAGTGCTGAGAAGGTTAGTTGTCACCGTGTCCGCTCTTTATTCAATACCGTTGCTCATGATTAATTATGAGATCATGTGAATCTGTTAACGCATATCTTGCTTGTGCAATGTGCAGTTTCACTGATTTAATATAGCACTCGAAAATAAACAAATGGACTGGAATCTATGACTAAAATTTGTATTAAATTGACTTAAAACAAAAGTTTTAAGCTCGCTCATCAACCTGTAAGGGACTTAACATGACAGATGACTATGTCTAAATAGGTCGCTAGTTCGCATCCGGCTCGAAGGACCATTTGTAAAGATCATGATTTATCATAATAAAATAAAACATCGTGTGGGAGGACCGGCAAAGTCGATATTTATTGACGCACTGAAACATGTTGCAAATCACATTGCAATTAATTCAATACCTTCTTCTGCAGCCACTTAGGTTTATTGTTGGACAGACATACTCGTAGGTGTCCCCTTTGGTCCTCCACAGCTTCCTGTCTTGGGCACACTGCATCCATCCACCACCGGCACATTTCCTGGTCTGACGATATCAGGAAATGCAATATGAATTGTTTTAAATGTTTACGGTTGCCATGTCTAGTGAATATACCCAAAAATGAACCCTTATTTTTTATGTTTTTAACATAAGCGGGGAAGAAGAAAATATCTTCGCTTGGTCAATGGTCATCTCTTACGAATGACATACGATTGTTCACCTGCATTGAAACATAATAGAAGACATTCGAACTTAGATGCATAAAAATATTTCTTCGTGTTTCTATGTAAGTATGTAGTTAAAATCAGTCATCGAACATAGAACATAACTGGAAATAGATAACGACAAAGGAAAAAATATCAGGAATGACACCGATGGATATTTTATATGTTCAGAAATACATTTTTTTTATTATTGATTATTTCGGTCACCGTCTATCTGTTTGCAAACCGACTGTCACTCGAAGGTTTGTTTGTGACGAGGGTATGTTTACCGTGTGACTCTTGCGTATGGAATTTTTCATCCCTAAAAAAGTACGGTAGTTTTTATTTTCAATGGTAGACAAAATGACTCAAGTCAAATTATACCAATATTTTCGTTTTTTTTATATGAAAATACGATCAATTGTTTCAACAATCCGTTCAACAAGAAGGAACTATACAATAATATAACAGATCTTCTTAGTTAAATGAACATCTTTCTCAGAGAGTTGTGGCTCTCGTAAGGAAGATGCGGTATCTTAGAAGGATCATTAATAAAGCTTGTGGATTTTACATACAATAGCTAATGTTCACATTCACTATGTTAGACCAGTAGGTACACCGTAATATTATTTCTGATTAATATCATGTTAGATTAAATTAAGGAAAACAAAATAATAATGTACCTAACCAAATTGAAATAATACGTTGTAAAGACTGAGGTAGTCTCCCATAATTTGATGAATCAGATAAAAACAGTCGAGGTATAAGTGATAAAAAAGGAGGAAATAAGTATATTCCATAACTTGAATCAATCAATCCTAAAATCTTAATACCAAATCAAAAACCACAAAAAAACAAACTACGTAATAGTTTGAACAGTAAAGAAAATTTCCACGTAAAAGAATACCAACTAATTTATTTATCTATTATTTTAACGGCCTCAAGGCCTTTGAAAAGTTTACAATATTCAAAGTTAAAAGTATCAATACAATAATGACAAAAAACAGTCAAATAAAAATCGCAAAACAATAGAGATATAAAACAGAACAACATTTCAATACTAAGTACATTAAACTCCGGGAGCCAACACATTGCGAAAGTGCAAAATAAATTTTAATGTAGACTTGTGCTAATTTTCACACACGCTGTTCTAGTATCATTCTACATATGAGACGAATCATCTGGTGCGAAAAACAAACCAATTGAAAATGTCAAGTTTTATCTGCACAGGCAGGTTCCCTTCACATACAAAATCTGCCAGTTTTTACAAATATGGGTTCTGCATAATGTAGAAAATGAAATCGTTTACTAACCTAAACAAACTGAAGCAAAAGGACGTCATGAGATTGTGAGCAAGTTACATTGTGCTATTTCAAGCGATTTTCGGTAGCGGGTAGACAGTGGGTCAGAAAGGCGAGGGATCGAAAGAACTGGAAACGAATGGAAGAGGCCTACATCCAGCAGTGGAGGGACCAAGGCTGACGAAGAAGAAGAAGAAGAAGATTGGACTTAACGAAAAGAGTGTCAAAAATGGCATGCGAGTCTTCTTTTGTACGACATATTATGCTGTATTTCACCAACTTTTGGGTTAAGAATAGCGGAGATAGGAGCCACATAGAACAATAATTATTGTATGAAAATTAGTGGCTTCCTATCTCCGCTATTTTGTTCCGCTAGAAGTAAGTGAAATCCAGTAGGTAATAAACTTTTTTTAAATACTAGGTATACCTAAAAAAACTGTGTAAGCACCTCAATGCCAAAACGAAAACATTTTTTAAATATCGATAATAACCAAGCAAACCTCGGGATACTACCTCTAAAAGAAGATTCTCCGAGAGACTGAATCTAAATTTTCATAATAATCTTACGATTTTCCACGTCCTTTGGTAGTAAATTCGCTGGCCCACTTAACTAAATCACACTCCTTTTTAAAGTAAGATATAGACAGAGTAGTTTGATACTTAATAATGTATTCAAGACTTTCTTCTATGGTCGACTTAAAATATATCACAGATTAACGGTAAATATGTAATACTAGTAGGTAGCAACCTACCCGTGAAAATTCCCGATTTTTTTCTACTTTTCTCTTCTATTTGTATGCCCTCAGACATTCAAGGAAGTATTATTTGAGTTTGTGTTCTTTAAGGCCGAATCCTTTTAAAATAAAAGCTATAACTATTACCTATCTCTATCCTAGAGGACGTTAGAATTCTGCTCCCTTTTCGTGATAGGTCCGATCTATATTTTCTCTAGTATCCTTTCATTTCAGTTTGATAAGTGCAATTGTGAGTAAGTTTTCTGTAGTCTTTAGTATCCATTCCCGAGAACCCCGGATGTCCCTTTGGTCTGTAAACCACATTGTTAAGGAATGGCAGCTACGAGGTTTAACGGCATAATGGAAGATATTCACAACTTGTCTCCTGAGGCACTTCGATTTCTGAACTCTCACGATATTAATCTCTGAATCTGGTCTCTCCAGTGCCATACAAATACATACATTGATGCTCCACAGTATTTCTACAAGGTCCTAGTTAAGATCCTCTAAGGTTTTTTGTATTAAGAAGTGTCACTTCGTAACCCAATTCTAAGTAACATACTCTTTATAAATGACGTAAATTTGCACATCCGTACTTTTTAAATACCAAAAGTGATCTCACTGAAAATCACGTGAGTTAAATTTTCATACCACACATTCGCCTTTTATTTTATAAAATTTCTACGATGTCTCTTCCATGTATGTAGCTACAATAAAATATTACAAAAATGTCATATTATGTTAAACACACGATAAATTCTTTAAGATACGGTCACTTTCCGTTGTCGTGCCAGTCGATATTTTAAAAATATTTCAGTAAAAGCGCATAAAATATTATGATACATTCAATTTTATACCCGATTTTCCATTCTCTACTAGAAGTCGGTATAATAAAGTCTAAGATAGTCTACCTTCTAAATAATTTATGAATAGAGAAGATATTGAAGTAACTAGAGGATTCTTAACAAGTTAAGGGCCATATTTAATGTCAATTTAAGATTCAACTCAACATAATAGCACAAATTCTCAGAACCACCTCCAATTTCTCAAAATTTATTTATATATTATAGTGAGGCTCTCATGTTTCAACAAATATCTATGGAGAACAACTTACTGACTCGCATCACAATTTATAGCTTTGAAGTGAAACAAGCTAACTCCAGTGATTCAACGTATACCTTTGATAAATGACCTCTAAGAAAATTGATAGATACCTATCTATTTGGATTCCACATCTGTCAAATCTTGAGAGTATTTTTCATTCGGGAACTTGTTCCTTAAGAAAAATAAGTTTCTTTAATTCATAATTTCTGCCTTATTCAGGGTACCAGAAGGCAAGACGTATCTTAGAATTGGGCTGTTTCTAAGGGTTATGGTGACCGTGCATTCTGTGCAGCGGGCCCAAGCCTGTGGAATGCCCTTCCACTCGATGTTAGGTGTGCCAAAAGCCTGGAGGAGTTCAGGAGGTTGCTGAAGACTCACCTTTTTGTGCGTACCTACGGGTCAGTCACTGGTTAGCCAATGACAGGTCGAGTTAGCCGAAACTGATTAGATTCATTCATTTTTATTATTTTGTTTTGTGACGATCCTATGTGGTGATTTAATTATCCTTTTTACTGTTTGTGACGATCCTATATGGTGAAAAGAAAAATGTAAGGTGCCCTTGGGACGATTTTATCGCTAAACGGCGCCTAAAGTTGTCCAATTATTATTATTATTAGAATACAGATGTGTCCTGCATTATTTTACGATTATGGCTGTACACTTGTACAGTGTACACTTGTAGCTGGTTACTCCACAAGTCCTGCCAGAATGTGGATCTAACCCTCAATTTTTTTTAAACTTACGAATATGCAAGGTGTTCTTTACTGTTAACTTAAAACGTAAAAGTGAATACGTCCTTGCTACGTTAGAATTTCTTATTTCCGAAAATTTATTCGAATCATGATTAATAATATTTCATGAGATGGAAAACGTTAAATTTATTTCATGATAAATGATTTTGATATTTAATTCTGTATTAAATTTAAGATTTCCCTTTTGTGAATAATGATCTGCCGGTTTGAATAAAATAATACGTGAAAGGCATTATGTAAAATATTATGAATATATTTACGATGCGTTGAAATATTCATCTTAATGGATAATAGACAGCACTGATTATTCAAGATTTTGTCCATAAAATAACTCATACATTTTTGGATATCTAAGCTGTATCCTTTCCATGTGTAGTATCAGATTCTCCAACTTTGGCTACCACACCAGAGAATCAATTTTTCGTGGCGTTTCCCAGAAAGAATAGGAGGAACCCGTCATAGTTTTTTTTACACATACACGGGAAAACCCTTTAACATTAGACGTAGTGGTAATATTAAAAAAAACCTTCATAAAATAGAACACATTTATACATGAGACGTCTTAAGCACAATTGGGAAAGATAACAGAATAATGGAGAATAAAGCAGATAGCAAGGCTGATAAACATTAGAGAAAAACCGAAATAAGAGGAACAGATAGAGCAGAAAGGCGAGGGAACTGGGAATAGGCCAGGGAACTGGGAATAGGCCAGTTTTCTTTTCTTCTCCTCGCCAACTTTTTCTCAAAAATATGATTTATTTCGGCTGATTCCCAAGTATAAAAAAATGTAAAATGATTTCCTCTCTTCCTTGTTATTTACGGACTAAATCATTTAAATTTTCAGTCATTATTTTACTACAATAACTTATTATTATTATTATTTCTCATTTAAATCGAATTCTGAAACTATAATGTGCGTACGAACTAAAATAAGACGTTCTTTTTTCAAACACTTCATAGCAAAAGAAATTTAAAACACACTGTTCTAAAAGTTACGGCATTGGGCCTAATGCCATTTTTTATAGGATCTGGACTTGTATACACAAACCCAAATACTTTCCTGCACACCTTGTACTAAGCTAAAAAAACCTGTATCGCAAAGTGTGCGGAATAGATCGCCAGCACCGGGGTTTGAACCTGGCACCTTTCAATTAAGGAACTGCCACCTCAACCAACTGCGCCCACCATGTACTCATTGTTACATTTAAATTTATATTACGCAAGTACACAACGCTTATATCCAATATACCTATATTTATTGTTATAACATTTACGATAAATTAAGTTAATCTACTCTTGGGGTCGCTAATCAATTCACGAGACAAAATCAAAACTTAATAATAAACCCGGCTTCTCCCCAATCATGCAAATGAAGCCAACTCAACCCTAACTTAATCAACTTAATTTATCGTTCAATAAAATTTGAGGTCAATTAAATTTACGCTACGTTCAATCGACTCTAATTTACGGATTTTTTAACAGTTTCTTACGCGTTTCGAACATGCCCAAATATCCGTTAATTATTTATTGATGTCAGTTATTTTAACATCGATTTAATGGAAATTGAACCGACTGTACTATGGTAGTACACTTATACCTATTTATTAAAGTTCTTTAAAGTCATAAATTTTTCAGACTTATCATTTATCAAATTTCAAAAGTTCAATTCTTATCCAGGAAAAGACGAACCTCTCAATATCGGAGTAAATTAATGTGAAAATTTGAAGAATATTTTACGTCGTAATTATATTATTTTGAAAGCTCAAACTTTTTGTATTCCTATAAGTTTTCTTCGGGAGCTCCTGGAAGGAATTGCAGGAGTGACAGTAGCAGCATTTTACATATTCGCCACCATAGCATAAATACACCTTCTTAACTGTTTTTTTAAGGCCACATACTATTATTTATTTCACATAATGTAATGGACCAATGAAAAGACACCGTGGCAATGAAGAGAAGGGTTATATTCAGCAGTGAATAGAGAAAGGCTGTCTGTAAATTACGTCGGTACTGTAAAATTATATTCTCAAAATTATTATGCTGACTTTCAGCAACAAAGTTTTATAAGTAATATAAGTATATTGTATATTTTGTTCAAAATTTCTAATTTTGCTTAATTAGACAAATTTTGATAAATAAGTCCCAGATGGCTCCAGTCACTTATTGAATTAAAGTATGGTACAGGATGAGCCCTTTAACCTCAACCAACATCAAGTTAACCTCATCCACCCACCGCAAATGCCAATCACCTCCATCCAATATCTCAAGACTGTGGCTGCAATGGAAAAGATATTTGCGGATACGGTTGATGCGTGTTAACATCTGCAGTTGCGGAAATATTGGGACGCAAATGGGCAGATGCTTTTTTTCCTTTATTGTTCCCTAAGACTTACTTCATGCATTTGGATTTGTTATGTTTACAAAATTGGAGAAAAAAAACGATTAGCAATATTGTAATATAAATAGGCAAGTTTAGACAACTTTAAAATACGGATAGTTACACTTTTAATGGTTTATTTTATAATATATATTATATCTTTTTACCTCCTTCAGATAGGCACCACGTCTCACTGCCGTACACCAGGATACGTCTCACTGCCGTACACCATGATACGCCACACATTGGTCTTGACCAGGAGTTTGCAATACATATTGAAACTCAAAAACTCCTCATAATTGAGTATAGGACATATTCTAAGGATTTTGATTTTCGACAGATTTCGCAGACTCTTGTAAAATTTGAAGTCAGATTGCGGAAATTCTGCAAATTTCTGCTGCAACCCTAGACCAGGAATTCCTTTTCCTTTATAATATACGTAAGTATTTCATTTACCTCCATCTTTCCTGGTGTACCAATACAGATTCAATGAAATTCCTATAGAATATTGTATCTATAGTTCACTCAACACATACCTATTTATTATTCTACGGTTTCTTATTATTAGCCAAAGAGTCCCTTATATTAGAAAACGGTCCTGTATTATTCAATTTCCTTTTTCACTCACGAGACCGGAAGATTTTTTTTTTGCTTTAAAATTGTTGTAGACTTCATAAAAATATAACCGCTAGCCGCCGAAGTATCAATTTCCGAAATAAATAACAATGTTATGTTAGGGATATACAGAGTTATTTTAATTAAACGAAGCTTTTTTATGCTTTTTTATAAATAATGAAATTTTTACCCACCTACGGCTCTTGTCCCTTTGACTTGTCCTTTTTTGGAGTAGATATAGGCAAATCGATACGCGATTTTTTTAAATATGTTTCTAATTTTCTTTACAAATATTAAGATTGCTTATTTGCTGACCCCTTTTCTATATTCCATGAATAGTTCAAAGTCTAGAACCTAGAAGTCGTTCAGAGTCTAGAAAGTTGAATTTGCAGGTACCTGCACGTGTATCAACAATAGTTTAGTCAGGAGTTAAGGAATTACTAATCTTCAACATATCGTCACCCGCGAGAATAAAAAGGTTTAACTGTCAAGACAAAATTTTAGAGAAAAATTAGATCAATGTTTAAATCACTCAAAGTTTCAACCATTCATATTTGCTCTCAATTATCATCCGGTTATTTAACAAATCTATCCCAATGTGTTTTTGTTATGTACTATACTTTGTTTGTACATAACGAAAAGGTTTGGAACACTTTCACGTAAAAAGTCAAAATTTTATAGATAGTTAAGACCTTGTTATTATTAGTTACCGATACGTAGAATCAATTTGTATGCAGATTTCGATAAAACTTTAACTAAAAGAGAAACGGGTACTTAGCTAACGTGAGATTGTGACAATCACTTTTAACGTCACTAGTGTAGTGATGGCAAAGACAAATTCACCTCTTTGTCTGTTTTAGAACAGTGTGTTTTGTACATACTATTAAATTATTCATGAGTAAAACAAACACCGTAGATCCCAATAGAGAATTTCGTTTGCTTTCTACTCGATAAAGTATAAGAAACATTGTAGTATTAGATAAAATACAAGCATACTAAAATCAACCGTGTTTAACCTGTCAACAATTACTACTATATTTTCCTCTTTTGTCATATTCCACATGTGGACGCAAGGCGGCCACAAATCTTCGCCATGATTGCGATTCCTTTGTGCAGTGAGTATACTATCTAGATCTTCTAATAAAAACTTCCATCAGGACTTTTCGTCAGCTGATCTAATGTGATCACTTTACACTAAAGTAACTTTCAGTAATTATTATGGAAATTTGTCAAACACCTGGCCGATACGGGACACTCTAAAAAATATTTAAGAAAGAGTGAAGGGATGGATTTTGCAAACCCGGGATAGGAGCTTATTGTAAACTTCCTGTGTTCTCTTTAAAAAAAAACCTAAAGGGCAAAGCGTTACATCCATACATGGTTACTTAAAGAATTAGGTAGGTATATCGAATATTTACTCCATACTGAAAGACAACCTCGATTGCGATACATGCAAAGTATCGGTTTTCTATACAGGAGATTGTATTTTATGTTTATTAAACAAAGCATACATTTTTATATATATAGAGTTCTTATTAAAAACTGGGTTTTGCAATCCAGCGTATTCCAGCTAGGATTCTGCTTTTTCCTGTGTAGACGCATCAGTATTCGAGATATGAAAATCCTAATTCATGATACTGCGGATATTTTTTTACATGTGCAATATTGCGGGAAAATTCTACGATGGTTGGGAGATATTGCTTAATTTGTAATAAGTCTGTCTTTTGGTACACAATTATTATCTTATTCCACCCATTTTTTGCTGAGAAATATAATTAATTAACCTAATTAACAAATTTTTAACTCGCATCTTACTGATATACTAAGATATATTGAGAGTACATGGTTGGCGCAGTTAGTTGAGGCGGCAGTCTCTCAAACGGGAGGTGCCAGGTTCAAACCCCGACGGTGCGGTGGCGATATAATCCACAATTTGCGATACTTATAGGTACAAGGTGTTCAGAAAAGTATTTGGGGTTGTGTATACATTAAAAAAATATATTCGTTATCATTATTAATTCATTTAGCTCATTTCATTATTAATTCTCTACGATCCTGCGTTCGATCAATGGCTGTTGATGCACTCTGTAAAATATTTTATTTTAATGGTTTTCAATTATTAAATTATCATACACGAGTTGCACAATAATTAAAATTATTATTTTAGTGAAATATGACGAAATCTACATCACAAATTTGAGAATGTACGTCACGATTTTTTTGGGTAAAAAGTTAAGCAACACTCAGGCATATTTAATTGAATCTCATGAATGAAGCAGACGGTGAATTATTTTTAATTAATGTGATATTTTGTATATGTAGATTGTAGTTTATAAATGTGTCCTGAAATTACATAGAAAAATGAAATTTGCATTAATCAAGAATTGTAACTAATGTGCTGATTCCGTGTCTTAATAATCATCAAAGAATTATGAATGAATCTAGCGAAGCCGCTGTGAGACCAAGAGCGGCCGAAACAAGTTCAATCATATTGCGAAACTAGCGCCGCCCACGGGGCAACACTGGAAACACCTCACATACCCGACTTGAAAGGTAAACCCGCTATTTCACAGCTACAAACCACAAGTAATCACTCAGAGTGATTCTTTGCTTGTCCATGTATCGAGAATCTCCCCAAAGCAGGAGTCATGTTCGTTATGGAGAGAATTAAAAAGATACTGATGATTTTGTGTTCATTTATCCTATTCTGCATATTTCTATTCAATGTGCGACAGTATGGAAATACACGTATACACTTGTTATTTATGTTTGTTTTTGTTATATCAGTGTAGATTTAATTTATTCAGTTTTGACAAGTAATTTTAGGTTAGTTTTTATCTCAACATACTTTTTATTAACTATAAGTATTTTAGTTTACCTTATTTATCCTGTCTCTGTGAAAAGATTGCATCATATTTTTATAAGTAAATGTATGTTTATTCTATTCAAAATAGTAATAGTCCAAGAGCCCATCGTTGAAATCATGACGGATGTGTTTTTTGATCGAAATGTGGTTTAAAAGAATGTTTAGACATAATATAATACATTGCCATAGGGTTGCCTAGCAAAATCTTGCCGCGAGTACCTTTACCATGATGATTATTGACACCAATTTTGAAGCGAATTGCACCCATCTGTTTTTTAAGTAAAATTAGCACCATCGGAAAGAGGCCGATTTGAAGACATAGAAAAACATGGGTTGCCTGTCCTCAGTCTGCCGCAACCCTAGGCAACCCAGGCCCAAAGATGCCATTTTTCGAAGTAAAATGCACCCATCTGTTTTTTACACGAGTGACACATCAAATTGAAGCTACTGTCTTCCCCGATACGATGGTATAGGGTTGCCTACCTAAAACCTGCCGCAAATTAGGGTTGCCTGCATTTGAATGATGATATTTGAATGATGATGACCTAGTGAAAATGTGGTGGCATATCCAGGAAAATATTATATTTGTTTTTTTCTTGATCATTTCTTATGTTTTTTGGGGTGCTGAATCCGAATTTTAACTTTGCAAGCTTCTAACTATGATGGTTTTCGCGAAAAATACGAAAAACAAAGAGAAAATTGTTTTTCTTAGAGACTTTTTTTATAACTCGAAAAGTATGCACTTTAGAGCAAAAAATGTTAGGACAAAAATAATCTTCAATAAATTTTCTATAAATTTTATTACGTGACATTTTTTCGTCAGACCAATGGTTTAGGAGCTATTACCCTTTAAAACTTTATGAAAATCAGAAAATTGTTCCAACTTTGCACTTTATTTAGATTTCTGCCTACAATAAAAAAACTGCATACTTTTAAAGAATGAATTATAAAATAAAAATGAATTCTCTACGATTATGCTTTTGGGTACTTTACGCTAAGATGCACCATTTAAGAGATAAAGAGTGTTAAAGTTTGATATTATAATTCAAAATATGAATTTTCATAGATGAAGTAGATTAGAAGTTTCTGGTTGTCACATCATTACCAATACATACAAAGGTGTATTAGCGCCAGTATATACAATCAGCTAGCGAAGTTTTATAAACAGTCATGACACTACGTAATAAGAGTAATATCATTTGAGAGTCATTTGTTAAATTATGATGAAAATAAAATAACACTTTTTATAAAAAATAATTATATTCACGTCAAATTGTATCCAAGGCGAAGTTAGTAGATACATTAACATTATACAAGCACATGGAGGTGTGATAAAAAAATACCGCAAATAAATAAAATTATTAATTATTTTATGAATGTTAATTATGGATGAATAAACATAAAACTGAGGAATTTAGGGGGGGGCGGTTGAATTTCACTCCGCTCGGCTGCGGGTGGAGCCGTGCGCGATAAGAACCTTATTTGCCCTTGACTATTTTTAGCTATACTCTTCCAGTCCCATGTTGCAACTTTGCTGGTAATATTTTCTGTAGGTACTTGGCATCACCCGCAGCCGAGTGAGAAAAGTTACAGCAAAATAACAGGCCTGTCAACCTAGAAAAACTCTTTTAATAACTCGGTAATATTTACTGTAGGTACTTGGCATCACCCGCAGCCGAGTGAAAAAAGTTATAGCAAAATAACAGGCCTGTCAAATTAAAGAAACTTGTGTTGTGAAGTGGAGTAGGTCGGGGTCGGGGTAAATATTACCGAGAAATATTATTATTTTGCTATAACTTTTTCACTCGGCTGCGGGTGATGCCAAGTACCTACAGTAAATATTACCGAGTTATGAAAAGAGTTTCTCTAATTTGACAGGCCTGTTATTTTGCTATAACTTTTTTCACTCGGCTGCGGGTGATGCCAAGTACCTACAGTAAATATTACCGAGTTATTAAAAGAGTTTTTCTAGGTTGACAGGCCCGTTATTTTGCTATAACCTTTTTTACTCGGCTGCGGGTGATGCCAAGTACCTACAGAAAATATTACCAGCAAAGTTGCAACATGGGACTGGAAGAGTATAGCTAAAAATAGTCAAGGGCAAATAAGGTTCTTATCGCGCACGGCTCCACCCGCAGCCGAGCGGAGTGAAATTCAACCGCCCCCCCTTAATTCCTCAGTTTTATGTTTTTTCATCCATAATTAACATCCATAAAATAATAAATAATTTTATTAATTTGCGGTATTTTTTTATCACACCTCCATGTGCTTGTATAATGTTAATGTATCTACTAACTTCGCCTTGGATACAATTTGACGTGAATATAATTATTTTTTATAAAAAGTGTTATTTTATTTTCATCATAATTTAACAAATGACTCTCAAATGATATTACTCTTATTACGTAGTGTCATGACTGTTTATAAAACTTCGCTAGCTGATTGTATATACTGGCGCTAATACACCTTTGTATGTATTGGTAATGATGTGACAACCAGAAACTTCTAATCTACTTCATCTATGAAAATTCATATTTTGAATTATAATATCAAACTTTAACACTCTTTATCTCTTAAATGGTGCATCTTAGCGTAAAGTACCCAAAAGCATAATCGTAGAGAATTCATTTTTATTTTATAATTCATTCTTTAAAAGTATGCAGTTTTTTTATTGTAGGCAGAAATCTAAATAAAGTGCAAAGTTGGAACAATTTTCTGATTTTCATAAAGTTTTAAAGGGTAATAGCTCCTAAACCATTGGTCTGACGAAAAAATGTCACGTAATAAAATTTATAGAAAATTTATTGAAGATTATTTTTGTCCTAACATTTTTTGCTCTAAAGTGCATACTTTTCGAGTTATAAAAAAAGTCTCTAAGAAAAACAATTTTCTCTTTGTTTTTCGTATTTTTCGCGAAAACCATCATAGTTAGAAGCTTGCAAAGTTAAAATTCGGATTCAGCACCCCAAAAAACATAAGAAATGATCAAGAAAAAAACAAATATAATATTTTCCTGGATATGCCACCACATTTTCACTAGGTCATCATCATTCAAATATCATCATTCAAATGCAGGCAACCCTAATTTGCGGCAGGTTTTAGGTAGGCAACCCTATACCATCGTATCGGGGAAGACAGTAGCTTCAATTTGATGTGTCACTCGTGTAAAAAACAGATGGGTGCATTTTACTTCGAAAAATGGCATCTTTGGGCCTGGGTTGCCTAGGGTTGCGGCAGACTGAGGACAGGCAACCCATGTTTTTCTATGTCTTCAAATCGGCCTCTTTCCGATGGTGCTAATTTTACTTAAAAAACAGATGGGTGCAATTCGCTTCAAAATTGGTGTCAATAATCATCATGGTAAAGGTACTCGCGGCAAGATTTTGCTAGGCAACCCTATGGCAATGTATTATATTATGTCTAAACATTCTTTTAAACCACATTTCGATCAAAAAACACATCCGTCATGATTTCAACGATGGGCTCTTGGACTATAACATGTAATCCATTTCAACGCCACCTTTCTGAAATTTCAGGCTTAAACGTATATTTTTAATTTCACGGGAGTATTAATTATAAATTATTCGTCTCTTTTATACTTCACTAATGTATGTAGACTTTACGAATGTATTCCTACTTTTTCTATTCGTTTTAATTTGAGAATATTAAGCACTTTAATGTATACTTTAATCGCGACTAACTTGAATTTAATCGTTTCTGCGATACACTCATGACGATAATTTTATATCCAGAATAAAAGTGAATAAAATTTGGATATTGTGGTATGTTAGGAGAAAGTGTAGGTAGGAAATAGGCTGGCCACAAACGTCCCGAAGTTCAGTTCCGGAATCGACCGTTTTGCAAAAAGGTTCCGACCAAAACCTCTTTCTGAATTTAAAATCGGGGTGACGCTGAATTCAGAGAGAGGTTTTGATCGGAACTTTTTTGCAAAACGGTCGATTCCGGAACTGAACTTCGGGACATGTGTGGCCAGCCATAAAGGGCTGATTAAAAATATAAATACAGGCGAAAAACGTAAGGAAGCGTGACTGCCTGAGACTGACCCGGATCGATCATCGAGTAGACGGATATTTTGAGTAAAAGGCGAATCGGATAGCGTATATGAAAATTGTTACAATTTTTTTTTTAAGAATACGTACATTTTTAAGGAACACAATTTGATAATAGAAGAAAATACTAGATTGAATCTAAGTTAGCAATTTTAGTTGAAATATAAAAAAATAATGTTATCATGAATTTCAGTTATCTACCCACAGAAAAAGCTTTAAAGTGTTTCTCTTCCTCCATCTGAAGAATAATACGTTTTAGTCCATTCTCTTCCTTTACAAAACAAAACCTTCCCTCACAACATAATGTCATAAAAAGTGCTGTCGCCGGACAATGGATCCGGGATGAGAGGCTTTTATGCGGTCCATTGAACATCTTACAGCATTTAAGGGGTGCATATTTCATAACAAAAAACATCGATAAACAGTGCATCGCTTATAAAAACAATATGCTGCAATAATAATCGTAGAATAAATTATTCTTGAATTTATACAACCTACCTCATATACAGAAGTTAGAAACTAGAGGGAATTGTTTGGCTATGTTGTTGGTATTGTAAAAACGTTATTTTGTTGTTTTCTTACTTACTATTACGAGTAAAAACATGGGGGAATATCCTCGAAAATCTCGATACATGAACTCAGTTAACGCGAAGAGAATTTATCCAAAATATATTTTCAATAAAAATAAATAAGCAAAAATTTAATAAAAATAGAACAAACAGTATGTCAAAAGACGAACTTTTTGTAAAGATAATTGTACTATAGATGTGTATTATCTTTTTAATATTTTTTTTCCATTGCATCTGTAGGCTAACAAAAACATGTTTTGCAATCGGAGGCATTTTCAATCAATTATTGACTGATACTCACAAACAGACAAACATGTTCGAATTCTGTCGTAGCCTCGTATTAAATTTCCAGTTTTTTTTAATTATTCTATGATTTGAATAAGTGATATAAGCCTCCCTAAACTACACTCTACGTCATAAATCCTTAAGGGTGAATCTTTTTCTGAAAGATAGCAACAAAACAATGACATAAATAATATATTATATCGATGACTGAACATCACTTTCTGAGAATTAAATGTTGAAGAAAGGGAAACGTGTCATATTCTGATACACAGTAATCGTATTGTGAAATATTTTACATGAATAAATTGCATGGACTCAAAAATCTATTTTACATTAAACATTTTCAAACAATGTGTTGATAGTGCTGGAATAGCTTCACGTCACTTGTCTGCTAACATTACGACAGAGAATGTAGCTTATTTCGACATCTTTCACAACGTGAGCAAAAGATTTGGTAGTGCCTGGCCGACTGGTAATAGAGGCGGGAAATTTCGCAGAAGAATACCGCCCGAATGCTGGACTGTTCTGAATTTTAAACTCCCATAAATGATAAAAATGCCAAATCTATCTATCTATCTAGACCCTGAAGCCGCGTCCTTTGCAGGGCAGGAAGAGACGACAGAGCACCTGTCTTCTTCATTATTATCCTTGGTCTCTCTAGAAGAAGGAGAGAACGGGTTACCTTATACTTATCATATTATACGCTTTTAAACCGCAGTTGTAACTTCTGCTTCTTTTACTAATACATTCACGTGACCCCTGTAAAACTTCGAATAAGTAATTCACACATTTAGCCAGTGATTTCGATGATGCCACCTATGCAGTATTTAATTACCTATTTTGACCTTATCATTTGAGTTATATTTCGTTTACGCCCGGCCTGGTTAATTTTAGCATTCTCCTTTGAGGATGAAATAATATTTGGATAAATAATTAATTGGTTCACATCCAAAATCTATCTGAAAGGAAAATATCAACAATCATAATAGTAGGTGATACTTAGATGATAATATATTATACGTATGTATGTAAGTGGTACAAGATCTTGGCAAGAATAGAATTTTAGAGCCTTATGTCTAGACTATTTTTAGAACAATCTGTAAATATGTTATGGGTGAGCGAGTCAATAATACAAGGGAATAATAACCGATGGGGATATTGCCAAAATATGAAAGGTTTATGTCGAAATCTTATACAAACAATACCTACTCGTACTACTAACTGTAAAGCTCTACAACTACAAACTAGACTTTCGGAAAACGGATGTTGTGACTAAAATGAAATTGAAAAAGTTGAGTTCCTTGGGACATGTAGAGAGATTGAATGATGAAAAGACAACAGAGAAAATATACCTGGGAAAGAGAAGAGGTTTAAGGAAGCGTGGCCGTCCAAGCTTGACCAGATTCTCAAGGATGGACGTGTTCTGAGTATTAGGAATCGTAGAATGTGTATATGACAAATTGAATGAATGTGATAAAAGGACGAAGTGTGTGTAAGGGAATGAAATTTTGACGATTCTCTCTGCCTACCCCGCAATGGATGCGGCGCGAGGGGATATAATTAATAGAAAAAAAAAATCATGACTAAAGTAAATGGTTGGCGCAGTTAGTTGAGGCGGCAGTCTCTCAAGCGGGAGGTGCCAGGTTCAAACCCCGGCGCTGGCGACGTATTCAACACTTTGCGATACAGGATGTAAACCTGGTGCAAGGTGTGAAGAAAAGTATTTGGGTTTGTGTATGCAAGCTCAGATCTTAAAAAAAAAACATTATTATTTTATTTTACAATCTTATACGGCTTTTTAGGCCATTTGTACAAAGCATATCATAAAAAATCACAAAAAAACAACAAAAATAGTCACACAATTGTGCTTTACATAATATAAATCAATAATTACAAATTTAAGATAATCAGTCACATACCGCTTAAAAGATTACTAACAACACAGTAAAAAGAACATCAGTCATAGAACATATCAGAGTATCAAAAAAAAAAAGATTATTGCACGCAAAAAAAATATTACTATACTCTTTTAAAACCCATTTGTCTTCTTAAAAACACCGCAGACCAAGTGTTGAATTATAGTGATAACAGTATCGTAAAGTTAGCAGTAAAGGAATAAGTAATGTATTCCATTGCTCTTTTATCAATCGTATGTGTTATTATTGTCTT
Source organism: Ceraclea dissimilis (assembly GCA_963576895.1). Lineage (NCBI taxonomy): Eukaryota > Metazoa > Arthropoda > Insecta > Trichoptera > Leptoceridae > Ceraclea > Ceraclea dissimilis. Next base: position 3,628,113 of record OY756370.1, on the reverse strand, counting down.
GAAACACGGGGAGGGTGTTTAGAATTACCATAGACCATTCATACTGAAGATGTGGATAGAAGATACGTATTGTTACAACGTATGTTAGCAAACAATAATGTTGTATGTTGTAATTGTAACCTAGAGATAGTAATGTACATTGTACTGCTAGTTGTTATCTGAACCATCCATAATACAGGATGTTGATTGCCATATTGCATGATATGGCATAATACTACAATTTGATACCATTATACGAAGTCGTGCGGAAAATTTTGGAAGCTTTTTGGTTTGAAAATTAAAAAAAACGAATCGAACGCAATCACTTGCGACTTTTGAACTTGTAAACTATTCTCGAGCTCTGCTGCTTCTATGTGTGTCTTTCAAGTTGAGTAAAACTTTCGCGTCCCTTGTAGGCTAGGTAGAGAGAAGAACTTCCCTACCCTTACACACACTTCTTGCTTCCGTTATATTGATTCAATTCGTCTTAGACAATCCGTTTCCTTTTGCTCAAAACACGTCTCTCCTTGAGCAATTGGTCGAACTTTCACAATGTCTTTTATTACGAAAAAACGTGCTACTATTCCGGAATGCTTGCTAAGACGTTGCTACCTATCGCCACCTGGTGCCAAAAGTTCGCAAATACCAAAAAGTGAATTGAAAAAATCTTGTCATAAAAATAATGGCACAAAAATAGCGAGTCAAAATCCACGGTGCGCAAGATCGCTTTCAAATGCCCATCTTTTGTCATCAAGTGTTAATCGTTTTGAAATAAACTATAGCTTTTCTGCTGTACTTTGTCAATCATTTTACATCTTGTTCGAAGTCGTGTTAATAGATTTACCATTCATAATATTCCCATCATTTTCTGACGCGAGTTACATTTGTCTAACAATACTTTAATACTAACTATTAGATCGTGATTTGCTTACATTGTTGTTATTTGGCGAATACACGTTACACAATAATACCTATATTACAAAGAACACGTCCAAAATTACATGCACTGCTGTGGGTATCCTTTGCATATTGTTGGAAGATATTTGCATTGCCTAAGTTCTTGCTCGATGTACTTATGTAATGACATTGTACTGATGTTACAGAAAATACAACACAACATTCGTAACATCAAAATATTGGCTCTAGTGATTTCTGTTTATCGGAAATTCTGATACATATAGGTTGAAGTCTTACGCAATTTCTTCGTAGAAATATCGACATACTCGTATATTGCCTACATTTACATGCCAAACCCAAATGTTGGAAATTTGAACCCACATAACTATCGACTGTATCATAACAGTTCGTTGAAAATCCTAAGTGTTATCAGTGGATGAGTTTTCAACATTTAGTTACCAAATGTTAACGGTGACAATATCGCATTACTTACTACTTACTTATCCAGCAATCTTTGTCCGCTGCTGAACGTAGGCCTCCCCCGTACTCTTCCATATATCTCTGTCTTGCGCCCTCTGCATCTAATCACAAGCAACTCGTTTAATGTCATCTGACCATCGCGTGGGGTCTCCCTCTACTTCTTTTATCTTCGAGAGGTCTCCACTCCACTATACTCCATCGCATACTATCATTTGATTTCCACATATGATTATTATTGTTAAGTTTGCAGTTAGTCTCTGGCAGAGCGTGTCGACAATTTTTGTCTATGGCCACGTTCTGTCAGAGAGCTGTCATTCGTTATTTTCCTCTCCCCGTTGCCACGCCAACGCGTTGGCGTGGCATTTGTGTGAAGTTTATTGTTGTCTTGAAGAAGTATCGTGTTTTACATTACAATAAAATACTAAGTTTTTCCAAGTACGTTATGTATTTTTATTTCATAATCCAACAATATCAGAATGATCAATGAAGAATCATAGAACAATTATGACGATGAAGTTATTTAGGATATTACTCCAACTAAGAGACAATTTTCAAAATTCAACAATAGAAAATAGGTCTTGCTTTAAATCGGATTTTATTGCATAACAAACTTCCAAAAATGTCCGGATGAATTTTATTTTAAGCAATTAGACTGATGGAAAGGCTAATTTCCCGTCCTAAATGGAAAATCGATTCAATTATGTGTACAGGGAAAATATGCCTACGAGACAAAAGGTCGAAAGTATTTAAGTACATTTAAAAGCTGAAATCTGTTTAAGGTCCAAATAATATTACGGGTTAAGTAAATAATATACTTACTGTGTTTACTCCTTTCCCCTTTTAAGGAATAGTTTTTGTCTAAAGGGTTTATATACTTACGTATTTTTTTATCTCTCTATTTATAATTTTTTCTTTATAATTTTTAAACAGACCTTATTTTATTACAGTTTAGATCCCGAGTCCTTCAGTGATTATATGAACAAATTCATGCTCACAAATACCATCACAATGCAGCATTAAGCAGCAAAAGCTAGTCTTATGCCCAATCCCACCAACTTACACCTAGGCAGGGGACCCCTTAATAATTTCCATACAAAAACAGAGATAATATTATTTATTGAATCAAGAGCAGCACGCAGAAGAGCATAAATTCATATGAAATTCTACATAAAATTCTCCTAGGTATAGGGGCCGAAATATCTCCGCCCAAAATCTCCCGTATGTAGGAGAGATTTATGTAGAATTTCTATGAGTTTATGCTCTTCTGCGTGTTGCCCTTGATTCCTCTTCTTCATCATCTAGGACTGCGTCCTGTCATTGCTCGGAGCCTACTCCTGGGACACCGATGTCCAACTATCTCGCCATCTTTTATGTGGCCTTCCTGGAAGTCTGGTACCTGACGGCAGCTCGTTCGCTGCTACGCTCACCACTCTCTCAGGACAAGCTCTCTCCACGTGATCTCTCCAACTCGCTCTTGATTCAATAAATAATATTATCTCTGCTTTCTATGGAAATTATTTAGGGGTTCCCTGCCTAGGTGTATGTTGGTGGGATTGTGCATTATAGAATTAATTTACCATAGGCTAATAACTTTATGATTTCAACTACCACTTTGTGCTGAATTAATGTTAATAATTCTCAATACAACATTGTCTTGTAAAACTCAAGAGAAATAGAATTCTTCTACCTTTCCCTGGTATAAGGTTTTAATACATTTTTATGAAACTGCCATCTAAGCATTGTATCGCATTACAACTAAATGTTCACAATAAATATCCGCCATCCACTCACAAGCAATGGTAAGTTTAATCTTGTATACGTTTTCTATCAATTGTTCAGAGAGCGTTGCTGCGTCAGCAAAACAATATTATCTGGTTTGATTCCAAGACAATTTAAGCAAATAACACTTATAGAGAAATATATACAAGTATATTATAATACACACAAGATACCCTAATGTTCCTATGAAGCATTGTGTAAGTTCCTTTTGTTCAGTAATATTATTATCATATTGATTGTATTGTGGTTGTACCTATTACCAACTAAAGTATGAAATATCGAGTGTTTTGTAACTACATTCAAGGGTAGTAGGTACATTGCTGTATGTTTTTTTTTACTTTTATTAGTACTTACTGTTATTTTTTAAAACAGTGAGTTAATAAAATAGGTAAGTGATTGTTAGCCTGTGGTGTGACTAGAATGAATGTGAATAAACATTATTTTTTACACGTTTCATACATTTATTCACACAATCGTCTTACAATATTTACATTTTTAACTTTGGTGAAAATTGATGAAAAAGAAATGATCAGGGTGACTAAAAAAATATAGGTACGTAATATGGGTACCCAGTAAGTAGAGGCGTGGGGAAATGTGTAACTATAACCTGGTTCGTTCATGTCTACCAGATCCTATCAATAGAGCACGTCTGACAGATATCTTATCTCCGGTAGGTACCTTTTTCTCAATCACATGTTTTTTTATATAGAAAATGAATCTGGGTTTATCGAAATAATCCCAAATACACTTTTGTAGGTACACTTAGGTAATCTTGAACCACAGTAAGCTTGAAAAGCTTGTGTCGTGAAGTGGAGTAGGTCGGCATCGGGAATCGAACCCTCGCCCACTGAATTAACATCCGAGCGCGTTACCAACCAGGCCACCGACCACAATTTCGCTCTATGGGTTTCCAAATTGAAACCAAGACATCACTGATCAGTGATCACATCAGTATGAAAAAGTAAGTACCATCATAAGATGGGAACGTATACGTACGATATTATATGATTGTAAATCTTATATGAATATAACATACATACAATACATCTTGTATGTAATAAAGTAGTGTGTATGATATATGTATAAATATTTTATACGCGGAGCACATAAAGGAAATCCTAAATAAATATCTTAGCACTCCTTTCTCTGACACATTTCACCGCTTGTATGAAAGACGAAATATCTTTTCCCCTATTCAGCACATTTCAACAACTGTTGGAAAATGTACTCGTACAATTATGTCATTATAAGAGGGCTGAAATGAAATTGATAAAATGATGAAATCAACAAAGTCCTGTAGATATTTAAAAGCCTCAATTGGTAGCGATTTCCGGAAACACATCAAAGTTTTTGTGTGGCAAAAGCAAGATACAACGCAAAATAAGCATCAAAAATTAATATAATTAAATACTAGAAAATACTTTGACGAGGTTAATAATTCATACACATCCACACACCTGTCATCTTTCTGTGCGGGAAATTACGTTATATTAAATGATGGATGGAAAAAACACAATCGTAATGAAAATTCAATGATTGATCGAGAATTGGTTTTCATTTTAAAATCTTCCCTTCTCGTTGCATGAAGATTTTTTATTTATTTACACATACTTAGGTACACACAAATACATAAATATGTTAAAATTTCTAGCAATCGGATACCATGTTATCTGTTAACTAGTGTACGCTCGTTTTCAATGCTTCAATCTCTTCTAACCAACCTTCAATTGTTTATTTATTGTTTATTGTTCTCTAATCATCCGTAGGCACTTGGAATCGTCAGGTTTTTAAACAAACATCATGCCATGGCATCAAAATTTTTCAACTAAATTCTTAGGGAATCATTTACCGAATAGAGATTTCTTACTACATATGAATTCACAAAGGTATACTTACGTACCAATCGAAAATGTACAAAGGTTTTGCGAAGAACAATAGTAGTTGGGTATATACATATAGTATGCTATTTCCGTATTCTTACAACTATTTCAACTATTCCTGGTCCCGAGTTAAACGAATAATATTAAAAACTCAACGGTGTGAAGATTTGTGGTACAAGGAAGGGTATTGAGAACATAAATTTAAAATGAAACACTTGGTCTTATGTAGGTACAATGGATTCTACATCCCAATACAAGGTACAGTATAACAATAGACCTGCAAGCTTGGAAATTTTATTTTGTAGAAAATTACCGTGTTTCTTTGACTATTATTGTTGATTTTTTGGAATTGTCATGATTAAAACGAGTTTTTAAGAATTTTATATGTCCTTGACTTAATTTGGTTCCTTTATATATACTTATAATGAATATTTTCGTATAATTACTGGGGTTAACTGGAAGAAATCGCAGTTCTGCGATAACTTCGCCCTAGTGAACAACGATTTATAATCTGTACTATGTCCATTTTTTATGTTTATATCTATTTCTTGTTCACTTAAAGATTAAATAAATAAATAAAAATAATATCGTGCAAGTAAAATAAAATGTTTCTATATGTTTATTGGCCCTTTCGTCTTTCTGGGCAATGCCGAGCTCAGAAGCTCATGTGAGTAATAAAATTAACTAGCATTGTCTGTCTATGAGTCTCTCGTAGGTGGAAAATACTCATGCGTAAATAAAATCCAACAATAAATTATCACTGCTTCATATAATTCTAAAACACACATGTGTATTTATGGTGTGTGTACTTGAAAAATAAATAAAAATCACTTAAGACTATAGTCACGACATTTCCTATCCTATGGGGCATTGGGGGCCCCAGATGAACTGAACGGAAGACCGTTACTCGCCTCGTCACCATTTCCCCCAGTGAATGGGGTAACGCAATTTAACTTTTGCATCCATTTGTCATCACACCCCCTCAAGTCCCCTAACTCACTACCATACCTACTGCGAACTACGTATCTGTCTACCTCCTACTTTCACTAACTATGTACCTACCTCTTCCTTGCCCTATTATGTTTTTTTTATTAACAATCTTTACTATTCTATCGGAACGAATAAAGTCGATAAAATATTAGGTACACGCAGGTATCATATAAATTTCGCAATTATTTTGGAGCAAGTCATTAATAACTGTCTTTCTCTTGACTTGAATACACAATTAATTATTGCAGGTATTCTATAGATTTTGTTGAAAACAAAAAATAAGGGTTAGACATATTTGGGTATATTTCCCAGACCTTAATGTTTATTGTATTAATGTAGGATCTTGCTTACGTACACGTGCCAAGACAAACGTTCCATACACACGCCTTTTTACTCACAAACAAAAAAAACTTGTGGACGCTCGCAAGCGTGGGACGGCGACATTATGTATTTTTGTATTGGCCTGACCTAAGAAAACCTCTTAAAAAAAAGTCGTGGAGAGATATAATGTAATGAACCAAGCTCTATGAATGTTTCATTAGAACTTTGGTATTATTACAGAGAAAAAAATGTAAGAACGAGAGTATTGTTATCTGATGTGAAGTAATAAAAAATCTCCGGCAAACAGTTGTACTAGTTGTGAGTAATGTAGTGATTTAACTAAAGAACTAACTTCGAGAAACCCTACCTATACCTGCCAACGTACAATATAGTATCTAACAATACTATACATTAGGCTGGGTCACATTTGTATGGAAGAAAAAAAAGTTCTTTTAATCAGAGTGTAATACAATATTTACAGTTTTTATAGTCACACTCAAGCACTCGAAAGATCTGTGAAGGTTGCCACAGAAGCCTCAGTAGCTTTAATAACAAAATTATCAAGAGAAAACTTTATGTAAGCTAAGATAGCATTTCGTAGTATAATACCACAATTTTAGAGGAAAATAGATTTCACGATAACAAATCTATGTATATATTATATTTACCTATGTTTTCACAATTATTTATGTTTTCAAGTATATGGACACTTAAAACTAACTGTTTTTTTAGTATTTAAAAATCTAAATTGCGTTACATGCCTATGAGAAAATATCAATTATATGGGATAATTTTGTGTATGGGAAAATTTCAAGGTCGGTGCGGAGACAGAAGATGACCTTAAAATTGAAAAATATTTTTCATACGTAATCTAGTCACCATTTAGCACTAAACGCCCGCTATTACGTTAGCAATATCGGCAAAAAAGAAAAACGGCCCAGCCTTCTACGAGTATACATACTTACCCTCTCTACAAGCTACAAGGCGTCGCGTCCCAACTCAAAAGCGGGTAGTTTATATTGCAGTATGGAATGGGAGCTGATAGTGTTATCGCAACAGTTGAGTAATGGTAAAGTCCTCAGAGAATAGAATACATTAAGACAACTTCATTTAATTTCAACTCTGAAAAACGTCCGACGAATAAAATAATTGATCATTTTAATGGTGTTACTTTCTCACAACTTCATATTCTACATTAAATTAGTTCTTTATTTTTTCGACTACACTTTTCAAATAAGATTTTATGATTATTTAGATCTTAATTATAATGTTAAAAAAGTCATGGTAAAATGAAAGGCTAAATAATTAATTTAAAATCCACAAAAGTGATTTTAGATTATGCGACTAGTGTTCGAGGATGTGTACCCTCAACATCGGACGATTGTGAATAAATTTTATTTTTTATTCACAATCACCTGATGATGAGGGTGCAAATTCTCGAACACTAGTATGAAATTCTTTTAAACTGGAGAACGTAGTCATGAGAAGGAACGACTACCTTCTTTATTCGCACTTAGGAGGCTTAAGAAGGCAGTCGTTCCTTCTCATGACTACGTTCGCCAGTTTAAAATAATTTCATATAGTCGCGTAATCTAAAGTCACTTTTGTGGATTTTAAACTAATTATTTAGTCTTTCATTTTACCTTAAAAACCTCGAGATTAAAAAAGTCAGATCCCAGTATACCAGTGACCTGCGAAAATGTAAGGGTTCATCATCTTTAAAGGCTCAAGGTTATAGAGTTACGTACAAATTCCTGTATAATGTTTGAGATTTGCAACAAGAAATGATTTTAGTAATGTCGAATTTATTTGTTGTTTATTAAGTTTGTTTTCCTGCCTAGTAATAAAACGGAATTAACTTGTTAAGAACTCATTCACCTAGGAAGGAGTATTGTTGCTACTAATCCCAGTTGACTCAACTCGTCCGACATACACCTACTATAATATAACTCCAAGGAGATTGGTCGGTGTAGTAAATAAGTACTGTTTTGTGTACTTTTACTTTTTTTACAACTTCATAAATGACACTAGAACTTTTCCGCTACAAGTTTTATAACCCTTGTGTATTATAAAAGAAAAGTTTCTCACCTTAGAGAAGAATGACAATTCTATTATATTAAAGCTGTAACTTTGCCGTTGATCAAACTTTGATCGAGTTTTGTTATGGGTAGAATAGAAATGCCTTCAACATTTGCGATGTTCGATTCCAAAATGCATCTTCTATCTATGAAGGAATCGCGAAAGTTAGGGACAGCTTGCGGACAAAGAGCTAGAACTTCGGGTGAACGAGAGTAAGAACCCATAACAAGAAGTGCAGTATGACCGTCCGTAATTTCGGCGGTACCTGGACGCAGTCTGCACAGCATAGGGTGACACGGAGACAAATGGGAGAGGCCATTGACCAGGAGTGGACGTGGGTGGGCTAACGAAGAAGAAGATGCACTGTCGGTGCAGCCTGTTAGAGCGAGAATCTTTGAATTTTGAGTATGACTGAATGCTTGCTACAATTTACGAGGAATTTTTTAACTATCTGTGAAGTATTCAAGATTTCTTTTTGCGTTTGCAAGCCATGGAGATCTTGTAAAAAACTGATATTGAAAAATAAGTTATGTTAGGTTTTTCAGTTGAACTTCGTTAGCTGGAAGAAAGACCTTGATCGCCGTAATGAATTTTGAATTGAACATCAAGAATTTGAGAGATTTTCACTTGTGTACATTTTTTTCAGGATTTCTCAACGATCGCGAAAATAGAGGCGATTGCCTTTTGATAAAATTTCGCGAATCTTTGGCTTAGCAAATGCGAAAACGGAAATTCACGAAGAAGTGTTTTATATTAATGTCGTGTCACCATCGGAGACAATAATAATTGTAATTCTGACTCTCACTAACTTCTTCTAATATTAAAAGTCCCCCCGACGTAATAATTGTCTGCTTGATTAAACGCTTGAAACTTTCTAAAGTTGTTCATGTGGATACTCGTACACCCACTTGCAATACTGTATAACAATACAATACTTCAATATCAATCTAATATTATAAGATCTGCTAAACATTTCAGCTGTTGTATTAACATGTAACCATAATTTATTGGCAAACCTGTTAGCCAACACTTTTGTGCAATCTTTCAAGAATTCACCGATAACTTTTACATCTTAACACCAAGTCATGTTAAAATTAATATTAGATGTACGAGGTATTGAAAAATATTTAGCTTTGAGAGGAAATTCAAACAAATGTAAAATACACACAGAAATGTCGCATTTACATAATCCGTATTTTGTGGAATCATTTCTATTCTAACCTAGGAGGAGCATTTCTTTTAAAAAATAATAATACCGTCACATCACCGCTTACAAGCACGTGAAAATATAAATGCCACGAAACACTGCGCTACCAGAATAATATAGGTGAAACAAAGGGATAAATTGTGAAAGATTTATCGTGAAGCATACAACACCTTTGAATTTATTCGTCGCGTATTATAACAGTTCAGATATAAATGTATACTACTATATAAGAATTTAGATAATTTTGAAAAAGGTTCTCGAATGTAATTCAAATTCTAACTGTCGGGATATGAATTATTATTTGAAATGTGTCCACAGTCTTGAATTTATTTACAAGACATAAATTTTCTTTAAAGAACAAAAGGGAAAGTGAAAACCGTTTTCACTTCAAATAGAATTATTACAATAATAAAATCATTTTTCTTTGATTCATATTTCAAATATATCAAACACTATGATCGTAAAATATTGAATTATTTCATTTATTCGGAATATATTTTGCAATATATTTCTGTGTAGATTTTTTGCGTGAAAATGATAAATGGTAACTAATATAAATATTTTTTATTGTATATGTATGTATAAAAGATTTCACAAAGTTAAAAAAACAACTATTTTGGGCAGTGCAAACATTTATTCCCACGTCATTCCTATCGTTCTTAGTAATGCCACATGGACTGAAAAAGTGTCTTCCTGGAAATTATTGAATCTTGCAGGTCAAAAACAATATAATGGGGGCGTCTTAGATTTTTTTGCCACCAGAGTGCGCTGCAGCAAATGGAGGTCCGCATAGATCCGGCAGGTACTATATATTATTATTCTATGGATAATAAACAAATGGTTTGTTTTGTTATGACAGTATTGACAGTTGTGAAGACCTCCATCTACTGCAGCGTCATCTAGTGAGTGGTAAATAAGACGCCCCCATTACGAACAATCCATAATAATTTAAATAATTGTTGAAGATTTTCATGATGATCCATAATGAACAAGGACTCACAAATCTGTGACCCAGGCAACAGAAGTTTGAAGGTATAATTATTCAATCTGTCAATTTTGTTCACAAAAACAATAGTTGTCATTTTTGGCAATATTTTTTTCACAAAAGGGTTATTTATAAAATAAAAAGAGAGTGCATAATAATTTAAGACCCTTCTAGAGTATCATGAGATTTGTAATAAAAAACATATGAGTATATTTAGAAATCTCAGGCAGACGTTTATACCAATGAAGTACGAGTATATACTTATAAAGGCGTTAAAAAACAGCAATGGAAACTGTGTCGCTTATATATTTATATGACTTTATATTACCTACTTTCGTCGTAATCTAATAACATCAAGAAAATAATTCTTATAATCAAGAGAATCTGTTAAAAGAGCTAAAGAAGCAATTTATTCTATGTTCCACAATTTCTAGACTCGACGTAATAAAAAATTAAACAATCAATCTTTCGCGAAATGCTTTACTTTTTTCTTATTCTTCTTACACTCAGAATAGTTGAGAATAGAAACAATGTGAAACTGAATAGCATATTAGAAGAATCGCAGTTTCAGGATATTATGGGTACTTCTGAATTATATTATTATTACGGATTTTTATAAAGTTACAATTACAAATAGGTCTGCTGTTCTTAAAGCTACTAAAGCTACGTGAAACGAGCCTTTTTTATATCAGAGAAATAATATTCTGTGGGCAAAAATATTTTTGTAATCCATAAAGAGAAACTACTTATAGAAACTCTATAGAACAATCTATCTGTCTTACTTTATATGTCAAAGTTTTTAATCTGAATTTCAACTCTGCCAACTTAAAATGTGGTACCCCCGAATACCCTGTGACCAGTTGTGAAATAAATATCCCTGGGGACCTGATCTTGGGGAGTAACAAGGCGATATCTGTCGCCGCATACCTATCGGAGTGGCAGGGACACGCAAAGAAAGTTGTGAAATACTTTTTTTGAGAAGAATGCATCACAGATTCATTCATACAATTCATAATATGCTCACACAGTACGGATGTACGTACGTCCTATTTTGATTACAGTTTACACGTGAGGCCTTACGACTTTCGAAACAGTATTAAATGTACTTTGAACATGTGCATTATTTTTGATCAAAGTTTATGAGAACTTCGTTTCAAGATTGCAGCAGTAGACTTAATAATGCAGAATATAAAGTATAATTTTCCAGGAAATAAGAGCAATATGATATTTAGGAATTTTAAAAGTAATAAAGTCTTATATTTCATGAACTGATGAATGCAGTTTTGAAATTGCGAATTGCATTATTCGCGACTCTGACGTATTCCGACAACAATACAAGAAATAAATATTTATTAGGAAAACTATGAAGAAGGAATACCTACATTTCATTTTGTACACGTGAAAATGTTACGTTCTTTGTTTGTTTAGGTAAGGTATATCATATTGCTAAAGCTATGCTTTCCTGTTAAAACGTTTCCTAATTATAAAACTTGAGAGTTATAGTAGCGCATAAAGCATTGATTCATTGATTTAATTATGCATAAAAAAACGATAAATTTCGATATGTACATTATACCCCCTTTTTCGATTAAGATTTATCAATGCTATTTGACGAGGTATATGCACTGCAACCTAAGATATATTCTACCCCCCCCCCGGTCATAAAATGACCACCTAGTTAGAGCAGCCCTTCGAGTCCCAGACATCTTAGGGTGCCTTCCCACGACAAGTGAATCCGGATTCGTACGCGAATCTGGATTAATCCCTTCCGGATGGATGATTTCGTGCACGGGGTATGGGGAAATAGTTCCCTATTTTCATAATAATATAATAATTCATTGTATTAATATTTTTAACTTTTTAACTTTAACGTTGTAAATTTTGAAAATATCTTGAGTCCGTTGAAGCAATAAATAAATAAATATATAATATAATAAATAGATAATAATAATTATCTCTGTCATACTGTTGAATATATACTAATTCTGTTTTTGTGTTTAAAAATTAGATCGATCAGGTACGAGAATAAATTATTGTCTTTACACCAATATTAATTGTAATTTAGTAAAAAAAAATAAAAGAAAGCATTGCCTGCGGCATTAATTAAACTTGTTTGTGGGTGATATTTTTTAAAGTTTGTCACACGCAGTTTTTGTATCTTGTATCACGCGTTATTTTTCAACACCGGTTTTTCTCAAATTAGCTGCTAATCTCTTTCAGTCCCGTTATGGGCCCGCTACACGCTCGCGAGTCACCACGACCTTTTGGTGCTCATGAGTAAAAAGGCGTCAACGGTCGGTTACGTACATGTCAAGATAAACGATCCATCCGCACCCCTTTTTACTCATGAACACCAAAAGGTCGCGGTGACTCGCGAGCGTGTAGCGGGCGCATTATGTGTCGGGGTGTACATTATATTTTATTTGTACGGGAAAAAATGTCTACCATAACTGGAAATTAGAGAACCCATTAAATAATTTATTTATTTATTTTTAATATTATTAATGTCGATATTATCAGAATAAAAGAATACCGGCCCAGTATCAGTGCAAAAATTGTGCTGTTTCAGGTCCGTGGTATTAGAAAAATATAATGATTGGTACCTTAAACTTTTTTTCATTTTAAATAAAATTATAATTTCTTTATCATTCGTGTGTTATTTAGACTAATAGATTAGGTACATAATTTTTGAAGGGAGACATTTGAAAGATTGGCATCATACTGATAAAATGCACCACATGGACTTATAATTCGATGTAACAAAATTCCAGAAAAATTAATTCCATAAATAATAAGAAAATATAATGTTCCCCACTCTATGACAACTGGGGAATCTAAATTTATACATTATTTATTTTGATTTTATTTTTCGAATTATGCGGGTATGTCTGTCTCCCTCACTCTCGTTGTATATTGTAACAGTACGAAACCCATAAGCATATTGCTCAAAATAAATAAACCCCACAAAAGTCGTACAAAAGCCACACAGGATTTTTTTTAGGGATAAAAGCACAAATTTAATTGAATTTTGTAAATAAAATTAATTGTATCGATTAGTATTCGAGTAAATTATATTAGGAACTAGAATAGATTAAAAAATACGAATAAGCAAGCGGATCTAAAATGGGATAGACAATGATTTCAACATTTTATAAATAATTCATCTACTGAAATCCAACTAAAAAGTTTAAGCTTTTATTATTTGAGGATTTTTTATTGGTTTTTAATCATCTGTAGACCATATTTAAGGCACTTGGAATCGTCAGGTTTACAAACACAAAATCAAATGCAATAAATCAATAAACACAACAAAAAAGAATGAAAGCAATAAACACATAGACAATACAAAACTATAACACATTTGTGGTACAATTTAATGCAGGTCTGGATGTAAATTGTCCAGAACTACATTAAGTACGTCATATTTCTGAAGGGTTTTTGTGTTTTTTGGGGTTCATACTATATCATCGTAAATACTCCTATGGGTTTTTCTTCGGAAACCGTTGTGTATACACGCGCTGAAACATGTAAGTAGGGTTGTCAACATTTTTTCAGCTGATTATTCCATCTGCATCAATAAGTAATTTTAAAAAGTTATCGGAAGCCTGGTTGCTAACGCGCTCGATCCTCGATGCCGACATACCCCACTTCACGACACAAGCTTTTAAGCTTGTTATGAAGTTTACAAATATGTATCAGGGTGTGATTCGATAATTTTATGAAAATAAAAGAAAACATACACATTATCTTATTGTTCTTGATATCAGTTCTTAACTCTTTTTTTGTTGCTTCCTTCATTGTCCCCTCCTTTCTTCCTGTTCTTCTTCCTCTTCCCATGCTTCCTCCTTCCCTACCATAAATGTTTTATAGATATAAGATATATATTTTTAACTATGTAATGTAATCTATTTGTTTTGCGTGTGTGCTAATTGTGAACGGATGTAATTGGTCTTGTGTATTGATATTTTTGTATTAATGTACCTGCCAATGTTTGTTTTTGTGACTGTATCTGTTCCATGTGCAATAAATAAATAAATATCTACTTATCTATTTAAATAAAAACTGTCATTTTATGAACTGCTTGAATTTTATAATATTTTTATTTGCTAGAAAAGTGTGGTTTTCTCAATTTTCAAATTAATGTAAATTACACACTCATTCGTCAGTCAAAAACTGCAGGCAATGATATAATTCTTAAACTACGTTTAAATTTTACAAGTGAAGCGGATTTGGTTGATATTTTCTTAGTTGTTGCCAAAAAAAAATATATAGTATTTTGCGATCCATATATTTCTTGCAACTCACTTTCAATATTATTATTATACTCTAGTACGGTTGACAACCCTCGTTGTTAGTGAATATATATCCGAAAATATATCGAATAATAATTATTTTTATTGTAAAATTGTTACAAAAATATACAAATTACCCGACTAGCAAAAATTACAACACGTTATTTTCAGTTAATGTAGGTAGCTACATGTTATCAATTTAGTATCATATTCTTGTATTATGTATTTTTGTACCTATGAATAACTTTTGAATCAGTATTAATTTACAGTAAGTAATGTTAAGAGTATGCATACCGACATTTCAAAAATTTCTAAAAACGGGAGACCTTCTATCTCGACAACCGTTATTAATTATGCTTTGGAACAAAATAGGGTAGATGCATTGCACCTTTATATAACCGTATATAACCGTAAAAGATTTTTTATATCTTGTATAGATTTCTCAAAAAACAATGGAAAACACCTCTGATCTTTTTTCCGAAAGACGGAAACTCGTTTCCTGAAAGTCGTTGAGTAAAATTTTTTTTTGTACTGATAATATGCATTAAAACCTAGGGAATAACCGTAAAAGTTTTTTGATAGACGCAAAATTAACCTCAAAAAAATAAAAAAAAACGCTATTTTTACCATTTTATCATGCGATTGTCACGCGATTTTGAACCTTAATGCCGTGGGAAAAGACTGTGACGTCATTCCTGGTGCCAATTATATAGGTAATACCTACCGATTCGGTATAATACTTTAAGTAAAAGTTAATGTCGCCGCCACACGCTTGCGAGCGTCTACGAGTTTTTTGCGTTCATGAGTAAAAAGGCGTCAACGGTCTGTTACGCAAACGAGCCAAGATAAACGTTCTATCCACACGCCTTTTTACTCATATACACAAAAAACTTGTGGACGGCGACAAATGGAATATATATGTATTACGTTTAATAGTTATACTATAGAAAATGAAGTAACGTAATAAGCTAATAGGTACATAAATATATACATAATTATATTTTTTAATAAAACACACACACACACACACACACACACACACACACACACACACACACACACACACACACACACACACACACACACACACACACACACACACACACACACACACACACACACACACACACACACACACACACACACACACACACACACACACACACACACACACACACACATAATTATATTACACATTTTGTAATTATCAAACTATAAATTAACATTGAAATAATTGAAAAAAAAGTTTATTTTTAATTAAAATACATTTTAAAATAGAAAAGAAGAAATAAAATGAAATAAACTGTCTGTTTGGGATGTTTCCTAAAGAAATATCTACGTATATGTATATTGGATTCAACACTTGTATTGCAAGTTATCCAAACGCTATGGATTAGACGGATTCATCTGGATTCATCAAGGCGTGTCCGCGGATTCACAGGCAACCTATTTCCCACGGTCCGTGCACGTCTGCGATATTACGTACCGCCATACAAATCGCTATGAAAAAGTCTGTAGATTCACGGACTCACTCCTTCCCACGGCATGCGAATCTACGGACGAAGCAGGATTCACCTTCCGTGGGATATAGCCATTACATCTCAACCTCGTGTACGAGTATCTTACAAAATCATTGTTTATCAGATGGTGATGAGGACAATAAGGAATAATCACTGGCATTAGCCATTGTAGGTCCTGTAGCGGACGAGCAGCTGCCTATATTAAAAATCATGTATTTTTTGAATTATTTTGTAGCTACGAAGTTATCTGGTTGACCTTGGAATAATTGAGATGCTCACGCTGCGGCTGAGTATCTTTTCGGAGTCGTTATTTATAGGTATCGGGTGACTATACATACATACCTATCTAGGTATGTATAGATGATTAGGAAAATGATTACAGCCAGATAGCTCCGTAGCGCATTATGTTATTTTGATGAATCTTTAGGAATATTGCTCATTATTGTATTAGCTATAAATTGGAATTCACAGGATCTGAGAATGTCCGTTGGTTTGGGATTTCTCTGAAGGCGTACCTGAGTGGTTGGAAGAAATCAGTCTGGTTGACCTACCATTCGATAGCCTTGAGGATTCCACGCTTTAACGTGAGATTCCCAGGTCTCTGTGATAATTAGGTCCAGAGATATAGGATTTATAAGGAAATTATACAAATTAGGTTTTTTGTAAATATCTCTGTAATTAAGTGTTTTATAGGGATAAGATTAATTGTATTAGATTTAGATTAGCTATTGCGTATTCGATTTAGGTATTTTAATTACAATAGGATTAAGTTTTATATATGTACAAACTATAATAACATAATCCCGCCATTTCTACAATGTTCACGTTCCGAGCAGTGCAAAAAGCATGCTTGAGTTTTTAGTATAAAATAAAGAGCCATTTCTATGGCGGACAGTCTCGCATTGAGTCTCATAGAGTCTCTCGGATTCGTCTGAACACGACCAACAAAACGCTGTTTCACTTTCATCCACTCCACCGCATCACCATCGCAACTTCAACCTCTGCCCTTCTCAGGGCAAGTCAAGGCCGACCATCGTCGAGGATTGCAGTCCAGAAAATTACTTAAAACGGTGTAGGTTTGCTACATCGCGCTGGTCCTTCGATTCGCCGGATTGCCAACCAGGATATCGAGATGCCAGGCCCCCTGAGGAGTGGAAGACAACGAGAGTTGGATGACAGTGAACAGTGCGAGGAAGTCGTAAGTCCCGCTATGTCGGAAGCGGGTGCGCGTTCAAGTTCGTTGTCGCGAATTGAGTTCGAAGAAGTGTGTCGTAAACTTGAAGATGATCGTCGTGCGGATCAAAACGCGATCGTCTCTCGAATGGACGCGGTCGTGGAAAAATTGGTGCATAGCCAGACGCAACTCCTGACCGCGATGATGGAGAGATTCGGCAATCTCCTCGCAGGTGAAAATACACGTCGCGTGGAGACTGTGTCCGCCCCTACGGTCTCCGTGGTGCATGTCGTCGAGGATCCAGTGCTGCAAGGGGAGCATCTGGGGTCTGAAGACCGTTCAAGAGGATGCCTTGGCCCACTAAAGGGGGGCATCCAAGGCATGGCACCAGATGAAGATTCCGTCGTGGATCCCGTGTCGCCAAAGGGACAGAGATCCGGGAGTCTCCCAAATAACAGCGTTTCCAAGGAGCCAGTGAAAGGAGCGGAAAAATCCGAAACATCACTAATTTCTACATTGATGGCGAGACAAACCACGTCCAGAGGACTACCACCTTTTGATGGCGACCCCCTGGAGTGGCCAGCCTTTAAGGCACAATACGATGTATCATCTGAAGTGTGCGGACTCACGGATGCAGAGAACCTGCTGAGGTTGAATGCCGCACTGAGAGGAAAGGCCAAAGAAGCTGTAAGCGGACTGCTAATACACCCATCCAACCTCCAACTAGCCCTGAAAACCTTGGAAAGGTTCTACGGGCGAAAAGACGTAATAATATCAAAAATGTTGGAAAAGGTCAAAAGATTGCCCAGACTTCAAGATAGTCCAACAACCGAAGAGTTGAACAGTTTCTTCATTACAATTAGAAACTTTGGAAGTGTGGCCGGCCAACTAGACGGAAACTATCTGACAATTCCAGGCCTGCTAAGTGAACTAGTTAGAAAGTTGCCGCCACAGCTAGAAAATGCCTGGATTAACTCCCAATGGGCATCGGTAAGCACCGCACCAAAAAATATTATAGACTTTTCGGAATTTCTAGAAAAAGTGGTTGACCTAAGGGTCTCGCGTGCCGCATCGGGAACTGGGCAACGCGCGGAAAGGCCCAAACCCAGACATTTCGTGCACGCACAGACTGAATCAAATAGAAACGGGTGCGATCTGTGCGATCAGACGCACCCTTTAAGAATGTGTGAAAAGTTTCTACAAATGAACGTTAATGAACGGTGGGAGCAGACGAAAAAATCCAAAATGTGTTTCAAATTTCTCAACCCCTTTAGTGCAAATCATAAGTGTACATTCAGGTGTGTAAAGTGTAAAAAACCACACAACAAACTCTTGTGTAAGGTGACGGAAGCGGTGGTTACAAACATTCACGCGAACACATCGGTGTTGTTAAAAATAATCCCCGTTCAGATCCACGGGCCGAGAAATAACGTCACTATATATGCGCTCCTGGATGAAGGGAGCACCGTAACTTTGATAGACAAGGACATTGTACAGAAGGCTGGAATAAATGGAAAGGAATGCCCACTAATGATCCAAGGAGCTAAGGGCATGCGAGCTTACGAGAACAAGTCCCAGCTGGTAAAGCTGAACCTGAACAACAGATTTGAAGCACCAGCAAGAACGATTGCCAAAATAGATCTCCCAGAACAGGACTACATGGAAGATGGGAAACTTATAAGGGTGATTCCCAAACTATTAATCGGGCAAGATAATGCCAGTCTTATAGTAACCCGAGAGATCAGGGAGGACAATGGTATGAAGGTGCAGTCAAGGACACTACTGGGGTGGTGCACCCATGGTCGTGTAGGAACGGAGCCTAACACACTGGCAATAGGTGCAGTAATGCACATGATTTCGGACCAATCCCTGAACGACCTGATAAAGAAACATTATCCAATAGATTCATTAGGCGTGACAGGCCCGGCTCGCACCAACAAGGTGGAAAAAAGGGCTGACGAACTAATGACGAAGACAACGTCACAGCTCGATTCAGGACATTGGGAAACAGGATTACTGTGGAAGGATGACAACATTGAACTGCCGAATAACAGGGACAGCGCCGAAAGAAGGTTGTTAACCCTGGAAAGGAAGACAGCAAAGGATGACAACTTGGCAAGGGAATATAAGGAGAAAATCAACGGTTATTTAACCAAAGGGTATGCCAGAGAGGCTACAAAGGACGAAATAGATCTCCCACACCCTCGCAAGTGGTATCTGCCGCATTTTCCAGTAATTAATCCAAATAAACCTGGAAAAATCAGAATAGTATTTGACGCAGCAAGCAGATTCAAGGGAATATCCCTTAATGACAATTTGACCCCTGGCCCAGATCTATTGGCTTCGCTAATGGGCTGTCTACTCAGATTCCGGGAAGGGATGGTAGCAGTAGCAGCGGACGTGAAGGAAATGTTCCTTAGGGTGAAGATCATACCTGAAGATCAAAAGGCGCAGATGTTCTTGTGGAGAGAAACGCCTGAAGAAAAGATAAAAACTTATGTAATGACCTCGATGGTTTTCGGTGCCACCTGCTCCCCAAGCAGTGCACAATTCGTTAGAAACAAGATAGCTGAGCTGGGAGAACAGGATCACCCGGAAGCAGCTCACAGCATCCAAAAGAATTTTTACATGGATGACTATTTAGAAGCATTTAATAACACAGAAGATGCCGAAGGAAAAATAGCAACAGTAGCAAAATTATTACTAAATGGAAAATTCCAGTTAACCAACTGGGCTTCAAACGTGCCACAAGTTTTAAGGACGTTGCCTGAACAATTACAAGATGATAAAATGATAGATATTATGGGAGAGGACACTAAAGTGCTTGGAATCACTTGGAGGAGTGACAAAGATATATTAGTTATAAAGTTTAATAAATTATCTGACACCGCCAGTGAAAATACAATGACAAAAAGAAAATTATTGGGAGAAGTGATGGAACTCTTCGATCCCTTAGGCCTCGTCACATGCTTGACAGTGCGAGCCAAAATACTCCTGCAGGATATTTGGAGATCAGGTATAGATTGGGATGACCCTGTGAGCGAGGCGCAGTACTCAAGATGGAAGGACTACGTCACGTTAACTGAGAACACTATCTGCAAAATCCCAAGGTGCACAATATCCAACAAGTCAGTGCCAGTGACCCTCCATGTATTCAGCGATGCATCAGAATCAGCGTGCTGCGCAGTGGCGTACACAGTTGAAGAAGGAAGAGTGCCAGCGTTCGTCGCCAGCAAAGGAAAGGTCGCCCCTCTAAAGCCATTATCAATTCCGAGGTTAGAGCTACAAGCGGCACTAATGGCGGCCAGATTGGCCAAAACTATAAGAAAGGAGACATCTGCCAACATCACCAGGACCATCCTTTGGACAGATGCTACAACAGTGCTATGTTGGATACGAAGTGATCCAAGAACATATACCAGTTACGTTGCCAACAGATTAGGCGAAATAGACGAGCTTTCAGAAGCCTCGCAATGGAAATGGGTGCCGTCTAAACAGAATCCAGCAGACTTGGGCACCAGAGACGGGGAACTTCCAGACACGTCCAAGGACGGGATGTGGTTCACCGGTCCAGAGTTCCTGAGACAACCAGAAGACAAGTGGCCCCAAGAGCCGAAAAATAGGACGGTACGAGCAGAAGAGAAAGCTGAGAAGAAGAAATGTGTCTTCGTTACGACCGAAGAGATTGACTACGGAGGGCTTCCAGACATTGCCCGATTTTCAAGAAAAATAAGATTACTACGCACCACAGCTTGGGTAATTAGATTCGTAAACAGGTGCAGAAAAGCAGGGCCAAATGGACCTGCATTAACTGCGCCAGAAATACAAGACGCCGAGAGGCGATGGATTGAACGATCTCAAGGTCAATCCTTTAGAAAAGAAATCGTCGAACTGAAAGAAAGCCGAGAAGTACCTAAGAAGAGTCGCCTACTTAAAAGCTGCCCGATTTACAGAAATGGTATTGTATACATGGCAAGTAGGCTAATGACAACTGGAAACTTGACAAGAGAATTTCGAGCTCCAATAATATTGGACGGAGACCATCCATACACAAGGTTACTCATAGAAGAGGAGCACATCAAGTGCCATCATGGAGGCACGACCAGAACAATGTGCGAAGTGAGACAGAAATATTGGGTGCTGAAGCTACGGACAGTAACCAAGAGCATCATCCACAGGTGTTTAAGCTGCAGAACGAGGAAAGCTACAGCAGAACCACCGACAAGAGACCGTTCAGCCAATGCGGATTGGACTACTTTGGTCCACTGTTTACAACAGTAAATAGAAAGAGAGAGAAGAGATATGGGCTGATATTTACATGCATGACCACCAGAGCCGTGCACTTAGAACTGACTGAGTCCTTGACAACAGACGGCACCATCCTCGCAATCAGAAGAATGGCGGCCAGAAGAGGCTGGCCAGACGCCCTTCACAGTGATAATGGAGGAAATTTCCACAAGGCAAATGCAGAGCTGCGAAAGGCAGTACAGAAAATAGAAAATGATAGCCGCTTCCAGGATACCCTTGCAAACAGAGGGGTCGAATGGAAGTTTATACCTCCCGTCTCACCTCACATGGGGGGAGCGTGGGAACGGTTGATAAGATCAGTAAAAACGGCGCTAAGCATAACCCTGAAGGCAGCAGCGCCCCGAGAAGAAGTTTTAACCACAGCCTTGACTGAGATTGAATGGGCTATAAATAGTCGGCCACTAACTCACCTGTCCGCCGACTCAGCCGAAGATGACCCATTAACGCCAAACCACCTGCTACTTGGCGCCAGGGTCCACTTGCCACTGTTGACAGACACGATCCCAAATCGTGTGAAATCCCAGTGGAAGCTTGCTCAAAAAATGGCAGACAACTTCTGGAAAAGATGGTTAATAGAGTATCTTCCAGACTTGAGAGCTAGACAAAAATGGAACCTGATGACAGAACCATTGAAGAAGGGAGACTTGGTGATCATGGTAGATCCAAAGAATCCAAGAAACCATTGGCCGAAAGGTATAATCACCGAAGCTACTCTAGCAGCAGACGGACAAGTCCGAGTAGTGAGAGTCAAGACAGCAGCAGGAGAATATACAAGACCGGCGGTCAAGATCATCCGCATCCAGGCAGCAGCTGCAGAAACTTGTGAAGCCTGAGGCTTCACGGGGGGAGTGTAGCGGACGAGCAGCTGCCTATATTAAAAATCATGTATTTTTTGAATTATTTTGTAGCTACGAAGTTATCTGGTTGACCTTGGAATAATTGAGATGCTCACGCTGCGGCTGAGTATCTTTTCGGAGTCGTTATTTATAGGTATCGGGTGACTATACATACATACCTATCTAGGTATGTATAGATGATTAGGAAAATGATTACAGCCAGATAGCTCCGTAGCGCATTATGTTATTTTGATGAATCTTTAGGAATATTGCTCATTATTGTATTAGCTATAAATTGGAATTCACAGGATCTGAGAATGTCCGTTGGTTTGGGATTTCTCTGAAGGCGTACCTGAGTGGTTGGAAGAAATCAGTCTGGTTGACCTACCATTCGATAGCCTTGAGGATTCCACGCTTTAACGTGAGATTCCCAGGTCTCTGTGATAATTAGGTCCAGAGATATAGGATTTATAAGGAAATTATACAAATTAGGTTTTTTGTAAATATCTCTGTAATTAAGTGTTTTATAGGGATAAGATTAATTGTATTAGATTTAGATTAGCTATTGCGTATCCGATTTAGGTATTTTAATTACAATAGGATTAAGTTTTATATATGTACAAACTATAATAACATAATCCCGCCATTTCTACAATGTTCACGTTCCGAGCAGTGCAAAAAGCATGCTTGAGTTTTTAGTATAAAATAAAGAGCCATTTCTATGGCGGACAGTCTCGCATTGAGTCTCATAGAGTCTCTCGGATTCGTCTGAACACGACCAACAAAACGCTGTTTCACTTTCATCCACTCCACCGCATCACCATCGCAACTTCAACCTCTGCCCTTCTCAGGGCAAGTCAAGGCCGACCATCGTCGAGGATTGCAGTCCAGAAAATTACTTAAAACGGTGTAGGTTTGCTACAGGTCCTGGCTTTCTAGTTAACCAGCCAACAATCATCGATATTCCCTTCAATCCTTAAAGATGGCAACTACGTTTGTAAAGAAGAATTATGTAGGTGTATATTATTTTGTCAAATCAACAATGTTTGAAGAATTGTATACCTTTCAGAATAAGTATAAATATGTAGATGTATCATATTATACGAAACAAAAGTGAATTTCATCCGTTTCATGGAAAAGGTTCAATTTACATATTTATGAAATTTTTCAGGGAGAACGAATGCATTCGTTATCAACATCGCTTAGAACCAAAACGTATTATAAGTTAAAGTCCTTCCCTGAAATCTTCCCTCACTTCAGCGTCTAAATAAAATATATTTTTGTACTCCTAACAACATAATACCAGCGATGATACTTAAGAACATTTTGATTACTTCAATATTCCCCTTCCTTGCAATTCAATGTAAGAGATAAAAATATATATTTTAAGCCACGATTGATTCTATGAATCGTTGAATCTTATTTATACGAGTATATCTTTCAATTGAAACATATTCAAATGATACGATAAAAGTGGCATAAATCATTGCATAATTCTTCAGAGATTCTTTTCATTTATCTTCATCAAATTTATTTTTTTAATAATATGTATATTTTTTTAATAACTTTATTGAAATACAAGTTACAATTATAAGGTTTACAACAATAAAAAATAATAACTATCATGAATGGTAGCCGTGGTCTTCAGACAGAAAAATGCTGGTATTAGAGGATTCTCCCAGTTACCTCGAGAATGATGTGGATTTTCCACATTTTTCAACATTAGATCAATATACGAGTATACAATAAAAGATTATACAATACGAGTACAAATAACAATGAGTGGCCATCTAAAGAGAGTCATGAATTTACAAATAATTTAAAAATAGCGTGATTGCATTATAGAATTTCAGTAGCAAATTTTGTAAAAGTAAAAAGATGTGCCTGAATATGAGCTTAGCTTAGGCTCTCCACACACGTCCGGAAGTTCAGTTAACTGAATCAACCACTTGCAAAAAAGCTCCGACCAAAACCTCTCTCTGAATTCAGTGTTACCCTGATTTTGAATTCAGAAAGAAGTTTTGGTCGGAGCTTTCTTGCAAACGGTCGATTCAGTTAACTGAACTTGCGGACGTGTGTGGAGAACCTTAGTCTCTGCCATTCCAAAGGAGATAAAGTTAATGTAATGAATAAATAAAAACATGTTAGGCAAGGGATATAGATGCGGTGTGCCTGGGACAGGGATCTGTGGAAGGCCAAAAGGGAGACCTAAGAAGAAAAAGAAGTATAGAAGAAGGTAAGGAATTTAAAAAAAAACACATTTTTATTTACTGTAGGAAATGTTTATATATAATAAATATTATTTGAGAGACGAGCTAACGGCCTAGAATTCCACAAACCAACGGAGGTAAGTTAAGTAAATTTTGTGGTTAATCTTTATTAAAACAAACCCACCTGTATTTCCTCTGGAGAGATGAAAGTTACTACTTAATATGTAACTTGCAACTAGAAGGTTGTAAAGAAAAACATAATTAGACTAAACAATGAGGCTACGGTCGCTTTGCGGTTACATGTTCAGTATTGCAGTATAACTCACAACGCGGAGTTATCATTTTATACACATACACTATACTAGGCTTTGTGACGGAATCACATGCCGTAACAAAAAAAAACTAGTCAAAATCACATAGAATTTACAGAGATAAAAACCTCAGCTATGATATAAGCTTAGTCTTATATAGATATAAGTTTGCAGGCAAGTATTTACATAGGCTTTCGATAGGTATAGGTATTGGGGCCTAGACCATAAGACGAAAATGTCGTTGAAGCGAGGCCATGTAGCAAATACGCAGTATGTAATCGTAAAAAACTTATTAAGAACCACGCGTAAAAAAAAATGCGTCTTACTGTTTTGTTTGACCATCGCGGATAGGAGTGTAATAAACCTTCCTATGTAAGTAATTATCAATTCTTCACAACATACACATTTGCCAGCGTGATGTGATACTCAATTTTTACAGTGTAAAGGAGTCGAACTGTGAACTCCAGAGGCGGAAACGATGTTCTTTTTTCGAAATTGTGAATTAATAGGTTTTATTTTGGACTATAGTCAAATAGCTGAATTATTCAGGATTAAAAATCGAAAAAAAATATCCCATAATATTGAATTTTGTGATCGTGGCGATCCAAAAACTGATCGAAGGTGTCGAATTTCACGAAAAACAAAAAAGTGCCGATATCTCGAGAGTAAGCTATTTTGTACTAAGATCATATTTCAATTTTCTGGTCAAGTTATGAGCTGGTCTATCACCCTTCGACGAGATAACGTTGATTTACGCGACATCCCTGTATAAAAAGTCTTAATTTTAGTTAAGCATTTGATTTCTTTGTGATTTCATCCCATGCGATTTCATCTTATGTGATTCCTTCCTCCTGACACAACATACCTACACATTAACCCTAAATTATTCTAACTCAACACCCTAAAGTATAATTACAATTTCCATAAATTTTAATGCGCCATAATTTCATCCCTGCCAGGTGTTAAGACCTCACTTGCATTAATGGCCTAAGATAATATAAAAACATTTCTGCATAAACATCTAAATATCTTGTGAACCTCCCTTGCAATATAAACCTTGAATCATGATTAAATCTAAATAAATAAATGAGTAGTTATCCCAACAGATAAACAGCAAAGGATGGCTCTTCCATCGGCCTTATGATAATATTCAAATAATATCACCATGGCAACCACCTGACAACATGGCTTCACACCTGTCTTGATGACAAATTCTTCTTTTTCAACCCTGGGGCCTGAGCCTAACACGAAAAACTCTAGAAACTTTAGCGTTTTGCGCGTTCTTTCCATGGTGATTACGTTATCACTATATGGAAACTAAGCAGCATTTTTCGTGTTTTGGCTCAGGCCCCTGTGGGCCTCTTTCAAACGTTTCCACTTCTTTCTGTCGCTCGCCTTTCGCATTTACTGTCCATAACCGCTACCGAGGTTACGCCGTCTGTCCACCTTTTCCTTGACCTTCCGTGGCTTTCCATATTCCAAGAGTGACAAACATGTTTCCACCCATACATTTTCTTACCTCCACAAGGTCATCACTCTCATCTGTCACTTGAAGAATAAGATTTTCAACAAGTCACCAAATTGATACACTCTCCTGCATTTCATTTATTCCGCCGGTGTATTTTTCTAACTTGTAGGTATAATACAGTAACCCTACGCCACAGGTTATGATCCTTTAGAGCTCTCAGGAGTATTAAAATATACAAGTACTTTTTTGGGGTAAGGTAGGGGAAAAGCAACCACAGTATACGGATAGATACATTGTCTACCTCGCTTGAATTCAGATATCAGGGTAGGTACTTTATAAACCCACATTCTTTACGTTTTCAAATTTTATTCGTCTCGATCTCATCTCGTTTCAAAAATAATTCGTACTGTCTAATCGATCGAATTTCAAACGTGTTTCAAAAGATTGCTATATTCGCAGTCCTCTTTGGAAATATTTTTATATTGTGTGGTTGGTATTATCGTTTGCGCAGACTAACGAAATGTGGGTCTGCGCACGCCATGCGCCTCGCTATTCATGTTAGTGATTTGCTAATCGCTGGCGTCATGTCGTTGACTCGTTGACATAATTATTTGTTAACATAATTATTGAGTATATTTTTCATTACATGTAAGTACGTTTGACTTTCCTCAATCTATCTTATCCTAGAAGTAAAAAAAACATCTTCTTCATATAGTTTAGAGTCATTATGTTGTTATGTGTGTGTAATGTCCAGGAAATATTACTCTTTCGCGCCGACTTTTTGTCGAGAGTATTTTGCTTAAGAAAATCGCCAAAAACGTCATTTTTTCACTCTGCTCGACTGCGGGCGGGCCTAGGCTTTCTACCAGACCCACCTTCAGCCGATCCTAGCGAAAAAATATAGTTTTTTAACGACTTTAAAACGCCACAAACAAATGACATTTCAAGGCCAAAACATATGTACGATTACGAACACAAACTTTTAATAAAAATTAATTAAGTTATTAGCTTTGTTATTCGCATTTTGTAATGTTATTACTATAAAACACTGTTTCTAGAAAAATAATGGAATCTTCTTCAGCAAGGGTGGCAGGGCGATCAGTCTGCTAGTGGAAGAGATGGCTTTACAGCAGTGATTGAAAGCATTGAACGGCTATGGAAATATGACACATGATCTACAAAAGTCTAATATTAGAGGGAATTTCTCCAGGGCATACGTACACCTCATTGCTCCACTTCCAATTGTAAGTAATCATACCAGGCACATATATTGTATCTCATAATAATATTGCACGTATATATAACGTTTTTCCAAACATTCTTCTCAGTGATCTCTTTACTCACAGTTCGTTCTTATCGGATTACTTTCAAAGATCGTTACTTTCGTCTTATGGACATACATCCTTAACCCATTCCTTTCGCAGCTGTTGTGCACACAGGATATAATTTCCTGTTATCGCAGAGAAGAATGTATGGAAAAACATTGAGAGATAGGATAAGAAATGAAGTGATTAGGGAGTGAATGTAGAACGGATGTTGTGACTAGATTGAAGGTGAACAAGTTGAGATGGTTGGGACATGTAGAATGTAGAGAAAATGAATGATGAAAGGATAATAAAGGAAATACACCTGCGAGAAAGAAGAGGCGTAAGGAAGCACGGCCGTCCATGAACCACATGGCCGTACCATGACCAGACTCTCCAGGATGTACGCGTTCTGAGTAAAAAGAATCGTAGAGTGTGTATGAGGAATTGCATGAATGTGTAGGAAGCCTGAAGTGTGTGTAAGGATAGAAAGAAGAAAAATGTAATCAATTTTATTCTTTGATTATATTTCAATTTGTTTTTTTTACTTTTTCATTCTTTTTTTTCTTGAATGAACACACTCTTACATAAGTACATTAATTGCAATTTTTTAGTATATTATTTTAATTATTGAACATTCTTCGTTACAGGTGTACAGATTCCAAAAATCTTCATTGATACTGGTACTGAAGGGAAGATAACACATTCTTCATCAGCTGAAAACCAAAATCATTTTATTATTATGAGCGCTAAGATCAACGCCATCTCTGAAACTGTAGCGTAAATTTTAGTAATACAGATATAAGCGCTGATAAGAGTATAAGGAAATATCGATTAAGATTTATTATTTATATACAGAAGCACAATAAATATTTCTTATGACTTTAAAATTTTGTCAATGGTTATAATAAATAAAATTCACATTGTTATTAATAATATTAAGGTCTTTTTATTTTATTTATGCAAAGTATAGTTAGTTGACACTATCAAATAAGTAATATTGATTCTTTTCAAGTAGTTATCTCAACCAATACACAGCGATAGATGGGCTTTCCATCAGACTACGACTGATTGATTCTTACCTCTTATATATGGTATTCTTTTTCTGCACCGAGGTATCCATACTGTTGAGAGTCGTGGTCCTCTTTCCTTGTCCTTAATACGTTTTGGATTATTGTCCTTCACGATGTACCTGTAGCAGCCTTGTTTGGTTAGTCCATCTAGCAGAGGATCTTCGTCTCTTCTGGGAATGTGCTCTAAAGAACTCGCTTCAAACACATGGAAGACAGTCCGTCATCTACATCGTTCCTTTGGAATGGGAATGTTCCTCTTATGTCAAATAGTAAGTGCGTACCGACATATTCAATTCAAAAATATAACATAACTTTGTCGATGGAGAGTATGTTTGTTGTCAAAAAGTTCATGTGCTCTCTACATTAATATCTCTTTAACATATGAAGGTTTTTTTGTCATTCTGCAATAAACAAATCAATTACTAATATTTACACGACACACTTGGTAGATTGAATAAATTTACTATCATCACATAACCTAATTTAAACAATCAACATGTTTTATCAGTATTAAGATTCAATTAATTGATTTTTGAACACAGAAACATATTTTTATCACTAAAAGTCCACGGCAAAATGATAAACATAACCTATTTTACAATACGTGTTTTCATTGTAATAACACATTATAATGACTATTCAGTGTTTTTAATCAATTAATAAAGGTTTTACTAACCTATTTATGCAAAATTACGTCACAATATGTTATATTTATGTCATAATTAGGTAATTAATTTTCCATAAATAAACACGATTCTAATACACCTGCCCAAGAGGTGGCGGGATTACTTCTGTCAAAATACGATTCAAAACACGCAGATAAAAGTTACAGAGTACGGTTTTACATAGATTTGCGAGTTTCAAAACGTCATTCATAGTAAAAATATTTGAAAAACGTGTTCGATAGTAACAGCGGCTTTTCGACGAAATATCGTCATTAGACATTACGAAATCAATCAAATCTGACGTTTGATAGCGTGATATCGGCGAGAAATTGACGCAAATCGTTAGAAAGTACCACCCCAGATGCGAGGTTTCACACTGGATGTGCGGAGTTCAATGATCCTTCTAGAGACAATTTCCATCAAGGTGAACTGAAAGTGAAACTCGTTATTACTGTATTCAATTTAATGTTAAATTCGTTTGCATTCTTCATGCCTTTAGGCAGAAGACCTCTAAATTCTTTTTTTTTTCAGCCCTCGTTCTTCCAGTGCTGGATTCAGCCCCTTCCATCCCTTCCACTTTCTCCTTCGCATCCAGGTTCTTCCTTCTCGTTGAACAATGTCATCAACCTTTTGTGCTTTAACCAACACTGGGCCTTCTTTGGAGAACTCCCCTTTCGAGATAGACGGACAGGACAGAACCCCAAACCACACTATTCTCTACACACACTCGTTGCTTTCGTCACATTAATGAAATTTATCATACACGCTCTTCGAGTCCTGCTTTTCAGAACTATATAATAGTAGTATGAAATTATAATTTATAGCGTCGTCTCGTGCCTCAGCTTTTCGAAGACACTGTACAAAACGCAACAAAATTCTTAAGCAAAGAACAAACATGCATGTCATCTGCAAAAAGTCTGCGTTCATATACATTTTTATATACATAATATTATATCGTAGGTATTCATAGTACCTGTTACGTAGTAGATATGTTGTGTTTGTGTCTATCTAGAATAGGAATCTAAACACAAAATATTATTCTTCACATTGGAATAACAAAACACAATATCTTTATGTGTTCATTACACCGTGAAATAATAGGAAGAGATCAATAA
Organism: Ceraclea dissimilis; assembly: GCA_963576895.1. Lineage (NCBI taxonomy): Eukaryota > Metazoa > Arthropoda > Insecta > Trichoptera > Leptoceridae > Ceraclea > Ceraclea dissimilis. The sequence continues at coordinate 3,597,240 of OY756370.1, read as the reverse complement.
ATGCTGCAATATTTCAGCCTCTGAAAAGTCATTTCCGGACACCGGATCCGCTTTTATGTTCTGCTAACATTGCCAGCCGCCCCACATGTAGTATTTGAATTGATAGAAAATCTAGATACATCTATTACGTATACAAGTAAGGGAAGGGGCCTAATAGTTGACACTTTATGGAAAAAAAAAACGTTTTTTTTTTTCTTAATAAAAAATACATTTTATTATGGAACATTACAAATGACAAGTGAACTTTAGAACAGATCTTTTCTTTAATAGATGAAGAGATAAGGGGAAAAAATGCATTAGATGTTTTGTAAATAGTACAAAAAACACATTATCTAAGGTGCATTGTTTTAAAAACCAACATACGTTATAGTGCATGCCGAAGATATTGCAATATAATATTTACGTACTTGTTTACGTACCCTTAAAAAACAAAAAATGAGTAATTATCACGACATGGGACACAAAATATGACTCCATTTTGAAATAAATATTATCAGAAGCTGCTTTCTTCACACCTCACAAAAGATAGTTTCACAACAATAATACAGCCAATTCAGACAAAATATATTCAAGACTTTTCCTATTATTGTAGAAAAAAGTCGTCAAAAAGTGTCAACTATAAGGGCCCTGTCAACTTTTAGTGCCTTTACCTTAGTTTTTTTATATCTATTGTGTAAGCAACGTTGCATTCAGCAAAAACGATTACCTATAAATGAGTGCAGTTAGAAATAAATATTCTGTCCCTCCTTTTTAGGTACTCCACTCATCTACGAGTGAACTAGGAAAAGAAATAAATACACATCTAAACTAAATGTTCAATGCGTGTAGTGTGTACGTAAAATGATAGTCGAATTCTGAGACCGTTTCAGAGACTTTCCTTCTATAGAGAAGACACACGTGGTTTCAGTTCCTTGAGATGATCCATCTATGGTGCCTCGCCATGCCAAGAACGAACAGAAAAGGACATAGCTTTTGCATACCGCAGCTGATACATCCAATTCTTTGCTCGAATATGTTACAACTAAGAATATAGGTAGATATATTGGATCCTAGCTTTACAGTTTTTTCCTCAGCAGAGACGAGAGTCGAATTCTGAGACCTTCTTCTATAGAAGACACATTACTGTTGAGGAAAAAAACTGTAATGTATTTAAGTCTGTGCAATGCAGATAAATTCCGGTTCCATACCTAAAATAACAAATAACTTAGGTATATCTCAAATCAGACTTTAAACTGTATTCTTGGTGCTCGATCTGTGAATGATGTTTTTAATTTTGTTTTTTTTATTTATCTCTATGTTTTTTTTTTAATTTTCTTGTGTTTCCGTGACTATTTGTGATGAAAAAGACTGATAGAAAAAAGACATATATATAATGTGACTCAGTCAGAATCATCAACATCAATATGTATTTTTGTTATTATTTATTTATAACGTTTGTACGTTTGCACGAGTATTATATTCTGTATTTCTTGGGTAAAGAATATAATAGGGTGAAGACCTATTGAGGATAAAATATTTGTATGTCATTCAACGGCATGACGTTTTTTCCTGTTCATTCCCCGAATACTTTAATCCAATTAAGTAAAGTGAAAAACCAAATGAAACTATTTACATTCGACATTACAGAACGCCTCAGTTGTACGGTGGTTCGCTTGACAACACATAAAGCCTATAGTAAGTATAGTATAATATAAGGCGAACTATTATAAAAAATAGTGTGTCAAATAAATTTCAACGGATGTCGCTAGTGGTCAATGTAATCTAATTTCTATGTTACGGCACCGGTGCAGAGGCATTTTTAGGCTGTAATTTCAGTAGGCTTTGTTGAGATTCTTCTTATTCATTCAAATTAAAAACCTATTCTAACATTTTATTATATGACGATTATTTATATCTTCAGTCAAGCAAGGGAAAAGGGGAGAAAGAAAATAGGTATGGCTTATGAACCTCAATTAGAAAAAGGAAGCTTTGGTTTGCCACAACTAAAAATACCATAACATAGAAATTATTGTAAGTATATTGAATAAAATATAATTAGGTTTGAATTTTGAATTTATAGTCAGACACATTAAAGGAGTCCGTCATCATTGACGAGTTATAACTAGTAAATATAATCGAAATTCGCAGAAAAGCTGATTGCAAATAATAAAAACACTGCGAATATTTTACTGTCTGATGGTGCCGAGCTATTCCAGAATGAAGCCATAAAAGTAGTGTAGTTTTTAACTGATAATATAGGGTTACATATAATAATTTTATGTAGGCATCTATAGTCAGGGATTACGATAATAAAGGATTTTGTGTTGCGATAGATTAATTAACACATTTCGTTTCGAGACCGACGGTTCATGGTAGAAGTCCATTTTTATAGATACTTAAATTTAGGGTAAACCCACCTCCACCAATGAAGATTTCAAGATCGCCATCAGCTCTTATGTCATCCGCTCTTTCACATTTTTTTTTCGAGGGAGGGCTCAAGGTTCACCAGAAGGGCTACACTAGATGAAAGACTACCCAGAGAAATTACTACTCTTATCAATTGGTAAAATGAAAAACAAAGTTTATAAACAGTTAAAAGTGGAGATGTAATGCTAAAACTCTAACGCCCCCCCCCCCCCCCCCTCAATCAAAAAATATTAGTATAAAATAGTAAATTCCTATTCGATTAGTATGTATTTGTATTATACATTTGTTTTTCATGAAAAGTACATCCTAAGCAATTAGTCTAAAAGTGAATCGATTGACAGGGAAACGGATGTACTATTTATCCGGTCAAATTTCATGGGAAATTATGTAGGTAGGAACTGAAGGCACCTACTTAATTTCTGTTTAAATAAAAAAATATACATTACGGTCTAAAATAAGCAAAAAGGTGTAAACTAATGGAAACATTAAAATACAGGACCGCCTGAACGATTATTACGAATATATATTTTTTTACTTTTATTCAAAGTTCCAAAATCTTGTTGCAGAAAAAATCATTGTGTTAGCCGTCACCAAACAAAAACGCATAAAATAATTCAAAATGAATAAGCAACAAAAAAAAAACAAAATCTACAGGGTATTTTTGTCAACAAATAACAAAAACCCAAATCTTACAGATTTCGGAGAATTGAAAGTTGCGTTAAAATTAATAAATTAGAAAATATTAATGCAACGGACGATAAAAGTATGTAGTCCATATCTATAGATGATTTATCTATGGGAATCTAAAATTTTGAATTATGCTTTTTTGTAGTTTATTCACCATGATGATTTTTTTCGCATGAAAGAGTTTTTCTCCGGGAACTATACTAAGCACTATTTTTATTTATTTTATAATTTGAGTAACATTGTCATGCAATGGAATTAAATGACTGATTAAAAAAAATGTTTAATTTTTTTATTCCAGTATTGGGTTATGTATGACTCAAGTTTAAATAGAACAAAAGCATGACAAAAGCTTTAAATATCTAAACATACAGATTTTAAGGTTTCAATAATTAATAAAGCTTTCTGGGTAATTGTAGTCAATGGAGTATAATTAGTTATATGAAAATGTCAACCAGTAACTAATAATTACAGTTACTACGTAAATCAGACTTGCCTTTAAAATATTTAAAATCATTTGGTGATTATAACTTATAAGTAAACCATGACATACTTGTACAAATTTAATAATTAAACTAATCAATGTCCAGGTATCTGTTGTTTTCTATAATTTTCCTCTATTAAATTAATTGTACCATGAGTCTATCAGCACGCAAGGTCGTTCTTCAATCAAAAATATAGAATGTTCTGAATATATTCGTTTTATTCGTAAATCTGAGTTCATCGAAAACTACAGAAATTCACCGTCGCGCACTTAACTAAATTCTTAGGTTGCGTTGTTGCGGTTCAACGCATATTGAAGACTTCTAGTATTATTGCGTTGCGAGACAAGGGAATGAGAGATGGGCACCCAGAATCCTAACATAGTGACCATGGAAGAACAAAAGACCTGTAGGACGACCCCAAGGTAATCATGATGTAGTCCTTCCCAGATTAGATTATTCATTCCCAAATTTTATTTCAACGTCTTCTTCTTATAGTGTCGGTCTGCACTCATTAGATCCCCCTCCGCTCCCAGAAAGCCACAACCTCTTCTGCGTCATCGTCCAAGGGAGAGCGATCTGCGAGACTTTATTTCATTAGAAATTCACATCTTGTCGGGAAGCTCTACACTTTCTGTATAGCTTCGTGAAGGCTAAAACTCATAACCTTTGTTCAACTGATCAATTCAAACTGGTTAACCCAGAATTCTAATGTTTCATCCTGATTCAGTACCTGTATGTATACGAGTATCAATTTCTCCAATAAACTTTTCTAGCTAATTTCTAAGAAAAAAAGGAGAGCTTATTAAGCGGGTAGTTCTGCATTCAGTTGATGTTACCATTGTTACCACTACCAGTAGGAACACACCTTTATGTTTTCAGACCATTTCCGTCGTAAATTGAACATGTAGGTATATTAAAATGCCACCCTGTTTATAAAACTATAACAATAACATTTTCTTTCTATTGCAACCCTTTGGGGATAGGCTAATTTGAAATGTTGTGAGTATCTTGATAATTAATACATATTAATTCATTACATCGCGATAGCTAATCGTTGCTGGTCGTATCTAATCCAGAAACAGTTTATTTAATATTTTTGCTGTTACATATTTTAATACCATATTAGTTAATTATTATTGCTTTCTAAAATGAAGTTCTTAAAATCAGAAATATCGTTCTTTTTCTATCTCTTGAAAATAATCGGTTTGGCTCCGTACGCACATCCGACTAAATGTCAAAATGAACCAATGTTCATAACAATTTTAATATTAATTATCAACCTTGCAATTTCGATTTTTTGTCTATTTTTCTCTGCTGCAAACGATATAGAGTTCATAGTAAACCAAGAAATTGAGTGGTTGTTTAATGTATTATTTAAAGGTCTTCAAGTAACGATGGTATTTATGGATATAATGGTGTTGTACGCTACTGTGTCACATTTTCTGAATCGAAACCGTCTAAGACATTTCGAAGAAGAAAATATCAGAATGGACCAAGTCTTACGCGAAATAAAATGTGAACGAAATAATAAGAGATGGATAATCTTCAACAGCATTTGTATCACTGGTTTCATAATGGTTAACATCTTTAATATTGCATTCTGGATTTTAAGTACATCCATATATCAATCAAACCAAAATATAATAATGGTTTTAACAGTTTTTGTTCTATCGAAACAGTTTGCAGTATTTGTGCAATACTCTTTCGGAGTGTTCAGAGTCGGTGAGAGATTTTCTGAAATAAACAAAAAACTTAAAGAGCTCAGTAATGTTTTAAAAACTGAGGAAAATGTGGTTGAAATTGAAGAAACTATTCTTATATCGCATAATATTTCTATAAAAGATAGAGAAGATAATGTTAACCACAATACTTGCGAAGTTTATAGACAAATGGTGATTCTGTCTAGAGAATATATGAAAAACTGCGATGCGGCTAATATTTTGAATAAGTGTTTTTCAATGTGCATTATGATTGCATTTTGTATCGACATCTTGTTCACACTTATAACATTATTCTGCGTCTACAGAATGTACGTGAATTTCACAGAGAAGGTTTATAGTGGAACAGTAATGTGTACTTATTGGAGCATATTCATAATGTTATCCAAAATTGTTATCGTTTATATCTGCGACTACACTTCACAAGCTGTAAGTATCAGTAATTAGGATTTGTGTAGCATTAATGAACTTTTATCTGATAAAATTCCATACAACGATTTTGAATTACGCTAATTGTACGATACTACATTATGTCCAATAATTATAAATACTAGCTCTGCCCTGGAAGAAAATACATACATCAACCATCTATTAAATATTTCGGGGTCCTTATTACCTACGAATTTTAGACCGCAAAAGGCGAAGAGGTCTTTCTTACGATAACTGAATTTCTTAATAATCTCAAAGTGGCGTTTATTTCAATAATAATATGCAATTCTTCGCAACCAGTACTGCAAGAGTGAACAACACAAGATATTGTTCGAATATTGACATTGTTTTCTATGTCCCCATAGGCCCGTGCTGTGGGATTTACCAGCATGAAAATAGTAAGTAAAATATCAGAGAAGAACAATCGCCATCAAGATATAATACAACTGGTGAGTACAAAATCTCGGTTATACATCACTCGATTTTCGACGTGCTTTGCTAGGAAAATGAATAGAGTACAGAATCTCATAAATTACCCTCATTTCTCAAAAACATCTTCCACCTTAATTGATAACTCTAATTAATATACATTTTTTAAATTCCAGCTAAAGAATATTGCACTCCAAGTTCAGACCGCGAATTTGAAATTCGATTGTGGACTTTTTACCTTCGAGTGGCCTCTTCTTGCAAAGGTAAGAAACTTTCGCGAAAAGGGTATAGATGACTTTTTGGTCATTTTATTCCCATAACTAATTTATCTTTTTTTTATTTTAGATAGCCGCATCACTTATATCCCAACTCATCATCTTTATACAGTTTGACAAATCTGCAAATTCGTGCCCACGGTCATAACTATTGAATTGATAAGAAAAATTACGATATGACTAGTACACCATCAAAACCAAGAATACTCGTATTCACAATGTATAACATTTATGTCAATTGTACACAAACACTTAATATTCCCGAGAGGAGATCCAGAGGAAGACTCAAGTCCAGGTGGAGGGAAGTGGTGAGGCAGGACATGAGAGAGAGTGACGCTGTACCGGAGGATGCGCAAGATAGAGCAAAGTGGCGGCGAAAGACCAGTAAAACAGACCCCACCACCATGTGGGATTAATAATTGCTTAAGAGAAGAAGAATTGTAATTTAATTATTGTAGTGTTTATACGTTCTCATAATAGAAATTCATGTCTATTTATACTTTTGATTTATACTTTAAAAAGAAACACAGTGATTTTTTCACTTTTATTACAAAAAGTTATTCCTTTGATTGCCATCCTGGCACTTTTATGTACACCATACAACGCCTATACTTCGAAAAGACCGCGGCATTCATCAAACAGAATCACCAACAAACCCATAGATCATAAGAGGGAGAACAAACTCTGTCTCTGCAAGAGTAGTGTACCAGGATCAATCGCTTGAAACAGACTATCTGAAAACGCATTACCAATTTAGAGACCAAGCTGAATACGACATCTCAAATTAAAATCAGTATCATTTACCATTGAAATCTTTTCTATTCTATCTCCTCACGCCACATCCCTTGCGAGGAAGGCAGAGAGAACAAAACGCCAGACTTTCATATCCTTACCCACACTTCTGGCTTCTGTCACACTCATGCAATTCGTCATACACACTCTACGATTCCTTTCACTCAGAACACGTCTGTCCTTGAGAATCTGGTTTACATGGTCGAGCCATGTGGTTCTGGGAAGGCCGCGCTTCCTTAGATCTCTTCACTATTGAAATCAATACCCATAAAACAGCATCCAACAAATTTTCATAAACATCTATGTTTTTTTTAATAAAAATTGGGTACCTATTCTTATTCCCGATTATCTAATTTGATTTTCAACTCTATATTTTTATTATATCTAAAATCAACTATAAAATTATAGGTATAATATGTAAGATGAAATATTTAGTTAATATAAATCTTTACAATCTCGGAGCGTATTAAAATTATTTTAGCCGTCTTCTTCATAATGTAATTAATAAAATAAATTAATGTAGAATATAATTGAATTATAGACTAATCCCCTAACCTTGTCAATTTTATTAAAATAATAATTTATGGAGAAATTGAAATTGGCGTCTCGCTGGATTAAAATCTGATGATAAGTTGAGACATTTAAGACCGGCTGAAGATAAAATAAGAAGATAATAGATTAGTTGGTTTTCTAAACAAATTTGAGAATTTCACTTAATTGGAGAAAATAAATGAGAATGCTAAAAAAAAACCAGGCCCGGCGCAAACAAAATGTAACTCAAATAATAGGTTTTCGATTATGCGATTTCGATGATGCCCCCTATGCAGTACTTAGTTACACATTTTTTAACTATGATTTGAGTTACATTTGGTTTGCGCCGGGCCTGGGTTTTTGTCCCAATGAGCATTCTCCTTTAATTTTAACAACTGTGAATTGAATTGCCACTAGCAGCAAAAATGAGCAACCTACTGCATTTTTCAATTGCTGCGCAAATAGATTGTCAGTGCGAATTTTTATACACGCGTGGCTGATTAACCCAATATTGGGATATATCGCAACGATATATTAGTGTTAGGTGCACAAATTGTAACACTCTCTTAGTCTTAAATATTTGATACAATCAGAGTATAAATCATTTCTCTTCTGGACTATTAAACCTACATACTAAATAACGTCTTAGCAAATTCAGGAGACCATTAAGACCATTGGCTTTCATAGCAAATGTATACAGTACCTATGCCACACACACCATTGAAAATGTCGGTTGCATATATTGAAGCTGAGCTAAGTAGCCATATTCAGCAACCATCGTAAGTTAGACTAATGGACACAACACTACGGATTCAATTACCGTTAATGGTCTCCATGAAAGACCAAGTTCACGAAGGATGCGGTACAACGTCTATTAAATCAAAGTTTTAGTTTCACACACAAGGCAAGAGAAAAGCAACATTTCACATGTGTATTTAATCAATTATATTAAATAACATGCTCTCAGAATAACTATAGTTGACGTGAAAATCCTTAGAGCTATTAGGGACAAATAGGGGGAGACAGGCTGAAGGGGTTACATACAAAAATCGATATTAGTGTCGAATCATTTTTTTTTTTTTGTAAATTAGGTGAAAAGTAGCAAATTTGCACCCGTATGATTATAAAGAGTGAGGTTTAAGTGTGTATAGTATACACGATACAGCTAGTACAAAATAAACTGACAAATAAGTAGAAGTGAGCAGTGAACTCTTCAAAAGCACCATAATATGTAACGATAATAGCCCTACTAAAATATACAGTAGCTCCACATCGCGACTACGTAACAAAATGGTCTGATATTATAGTTTAATATTCCGTGGCTTCGTACTACTCCTTGATCCATAATTTTATTCAAATAACATAACACATTGAGCGGAAGTAGTCTCAGTTCCGTGGCGGATGTAAGTGGTATATGTATTCTATTTCTCTGCGGGATATAATATCCAAAGGATGGGAACTTAGCTTCACCCATGGCATACAATATTACGAGTATGACTTATATACTAACAAACCTACACTTTTAGAGTGATTTCATTGAAGGGATTATGCATGTAGGTACATAAGTCACGACTTATATATGCTGTAGTACCAGAAAATTATGAATGTATAGCGATATATTGAACATTGAATTATTTTGCCCACACCGTGGTGTTTGAAATTTTAATGTATCTGGATGGCACATATGCAGAATTAGTAGGAAACATAGGGTAGATAGGTCACAATTTTATATCTTCTTCTTTTTTCTCAGTCGTTTCAATTCCAATGCTGGACATAGGCTTCCCCTTCGACGTTCCACAGATCCCTATCCTGAGCATGCTGCATCCACTTTGTTTCCTGCGATTCGCCTGACATAAACATACGAGTAAATAGTAAACCATATCTCCATACCGACTGAACAGTGATCAGTGAATAGACAATTACTGAAGAAGGAAAAACATACTATATGTACTTACTTTCTTACTTATACGGCCATCTCTGTCCATTGACGAACGTAGGCCTCCCCCATACAGCTCTGCATTTAATCACCAGCCAATTGTTTTCATCATCGGACTATCGCTTGGGGGATGTCCATCCAAAAAAATGCAGGTATTATTGAATTATTTTAAGCTTTAAATGTTTATAAAACAATCCTCTCTACTTACCCATACAGAAAGAAAGTAAGTTGTCTGGTATGGTATACAGTACAATGTAGCATATCTGGAATGGAAATGTTTTATCTGTGCATTATTTTATTGTCAAATACAATTTCAGAACAAACGCAAACATTTTATCAGTTTGCCTTCTCTCTCTCGAGTTCACCCAAATTAAGGGAAATAAAAGCTTTTCTTTAAGATTGTTTGCTTACAAACGACACAAACAAAACCAACAAATCACATTTCTGAACATCCCTTGGGTAAATATGATTGTTTCTTCAGCGGATCTTCCCCATTTTTCTTTGGTAAATCTAAAATCCTACAAGACGGACATTCACCCCCCTTTACTAAAGCATTCCTCTTGTAGTCTTAGTACACTACTCACATTATTTGTATGACCTGTTTGCTTAATACAAAATCGGCTGCAATTTGTTATGATATAATTTTACTAGTATTTAAAAAGACAGGCGAAATATAGAGTCTGTGTTTCATATTATGCTTGTTGAGTGCGGTTTCGTCTACGGTTAAAATTTGGGTTTCATCTACAATACCGACTTAACTGAAAGGTTAAAATAAAACAAAATTAAAGAATCTCTACCTATGGAGTATCTCCTGAAGCTACACATTTAAAATAAAAATTTGATAGAGATTTTGAATTAAGAGACAACAAGAATGCATTTTTTTATAATTTTAAGTATTGAAATAAATTAGACATTATTGAAAATTTTCACAACAGAACATGCATACATTTTTTGATTTTCGTCAAATTTATTTTCCTGTGTTCAATGATTACCAACTTCATAAAATATCAGGAAAACTGAAACAAATCTAATGTGCCCAATAGCCTTTTAAAATCGGTATTTTTTCGTCTATTTGCGACCCTAAAAAATATAGAGAAAAAATAATACAAAGGCTCGAATTTCAGTAAATTTTCATTGTTTCCTTTGCAGTATTGTCACAATATCGTATTACTGATTGGTAAATGTGAACATACATTATTAAAGTCTACTAAATCATTGTTTACATATTGTTAAACAACGTCTAGTAAGTAAACAAGATGAAATGTCCTTCGTAGACTATGAAAACTCCTGGCTCGTTCAAATTGTGTCTCCACCATGCCCTGAAATGTGACGCATATTTATATTATTTATTGTTATTCTCAGAGTTGTAACAATAAAAATATTTTAACAAATTTATTATGTAAAAGTAACAGGAAAACATAAAATGTGACTAGGTATTTTCTTACATTTCAACGGTTATCTGTCTGCTAAATCATTTTTTACATGTAGTTAAAGTAAACTAGTATCAAAACTACAAACTTGTTCAAACGGTGTGTTCCAGCTTGCCCCGAAATGTGACACATATTTATTGTTATTCTCAGAGTTGTAACAACAAAAATATTGCAACTAATTTATATGTAAAAGTAACAGGAAAACATAAAATGTGACTTGGTATTTTCATACAATTTCAGAGTTTGCGTCTCCGGGGTGACTTACTGAATTGCCTGTGGTCAGTTAGGCAGGAATGGGTATATATCAAAAAGAACATGCTTAGTGTTCTAGTAATGCGAAAAATTGCAGAAGTAATTGCACGAAAAGATTTTATACTGTGAATTCCCTTCCACTTTATCATAATTTTTTTGCTATGAATTTTTGCTCATAAAATGCAGAAAATTTTTACTTCATTTTACATTGTTTTTCTTGTAAATCTTGATGCAGTATTTTAATGGTGACATTTTATTCACATGCATGCGATATCAGGAGCAAGCTGAAGACGTCGCTCTTCAGGACCAGTTTCCCGCGCCCTTGAGATGGATAATCCATGAAACGACGCCATAAATTATCCGATAATAAATACTTAAATACTGTGTGTGAAATATTCGCTTCTAAATGTAACATATAACTGAAAAGTGCTCGTAATTATAATGCACTTCCACTAAGAATCTTCGGTCAGAAAATCAACATTCTGAAAAAAGCTCATTGAAATTGAGACAAATCTCGTGGTTTGAGGAGGAAATTCACTTAAATTAGTAGGAATAATTTACAATTGATTTCTTTATTCACTATATAAATAAATTAAATTAAATTAAATAGTGAATTAAGTTAAAATGTCCTTCCACAAGGTTACACTCACCAACTTAAAAAATCTGATTTCTTTATTTTGAAGGTTTTGAGTACAAGATATCAAAACGCATACCTATTTTGGGGACATTCTGTACGACCTGCTGGTTGCTGAACTTATTGTGAGCTTTTTTAAAAAATACGATGAAGAGCAGGGGTGTCAAACTCAATTTTGCAGAGGGCCATATATTCAATGTAGAATGTGTAGGCGGGCCAGATTCAAATAAAAAAATGTGCTGAATTATTACAACATTTTATTTATTAAATTTATGTGCGTCGCCAGCCTCGGAGCTATAGGGGCAACAATAATTTTAAAAATTGATATAGCATAAAAAACGTGTGAATAGGGCCGCAGGCGAAATTTTTTTTGAGTCATAGTGAAGAAGGTCATGATGCAGTTTGTTTATTTGAAAATGTATATAATATTTTGCACAATTTTTGCATGTAAATTTATTTTTTATATGTTTTATATGTTTATATTTTAAAAAAGTGATAAAAACATTGCGCCGCAGGCAATTTTTTTTATGAAACTGATGGATTTTCGTACTAATTTTAGAAAATCATGATGAGATAAAGATGTTCATTTGTAGACGAATCGAGTGAAGTCTAAAAACATGATTCTTCTTTCTGTGATACATTGCGATCGCGGGCCGTATTGATACTGCCTGGGGGCCGGATGCGGCCCGCGGGCCGTATCTTTGACATAACTGATGAAGAGGTAGAGAGGATAAAATTCACCAGTGATGGAAGTTCATAAAAGAGTTCCCGGTTCACGGAGAGAAGTTATAACCAAAATGTGCGAGAAAACGTTTTCTCAAACGAAATTCCACAATCTTGACAAAATTCCACAAACTTGACAACATTCCACAATCTTGACAAAATTCCACAATCTTAATAAAACTCCGCAATTTTGAACCTAGAAATATGAAAAAATATAACATGCTTCTTTCACCATTTTCTTTAATGATTGTGGTGTTCTCTTAATATACTTAATTCAAGCCTTTAGACATAATTATGTCGTACTGTAATGGTTTGTGTATTTTTATTTTCAGAAAATGTATAGACGTCGCTCGACTTTTTTGTGTGTAATTTAAAACCAAAAAAAAGAACAAAAACTAAGTCCTCGTAAAACACAATACAAGTAAAAAAAAAAAAAACAAAAATAAAACTAAAGAAAAATAGTTCTAACGAACGTTGTGATAGAAAGCAAAGAGGATGTGGGATGTGTCCAGTGATGAACGAATATGTAGATGATGCTTTTATATTTCACTTATCAATCCAGTAAACAAATTGTAGAGAAAGAACTGAAACTCTAGCTCACAAATTATCCATTCATTCTAGGTTTGTGAATATAAAGTCAGTTTTCAATGTTGTTTACAGATCTTCACAGGGTCAAATTCTATAATTCTTTGAACTAAAATAAGTACCTATGTTTTAAATTTATTGCACTGTAAGATATATCTTATATTTAAGATATAAAAAATAACATCTTATTTAAGTTAGCTCGCCTCAATTATTTACAGAATTGTATTGAATTAAATTGTCGTAATATTGTGACGTATAATAATTTTCATCAATCTCTAATTTTCCATGAACAATATGCGATTACAATCAGAGTATGTTATATTATTATGGCAGTTCCATTGATGTTTTGTTCTGTGTTCCTATCGTTGAATTTCCCCATGGGCGCACCTGTATACTCTGAAAACTCCCCGAGCCAACACAAGTCATGATATTTTCACCTAAGTCCTGTGCATCAGACCGTGTATGTAGTCCGGGTAGGTGAAACTTACCCCGAGCGAGGTTTAAGACATGTTTCCCTTCAACAAACTACACTAATACTGACTACGTACGAGTATTATTAAGAATGTTTAGAAACAAAGTAAGATGTCGGTTCCTCTGGGTGGATGAACTTTTATTTACTTGTATCATTAGTCGATACTGTCACACACTGCATCCCATTAGAGGTTGTAAGAGAAGACAGAACGCTACTCATTTCAATCTCGCTTGCCTGGGTTCCAGTTTAGTTTGTTTCATCATAACTATTTTATAGTTCTTCTTTGGACGTCAAGGTTCTTGGATGATTACAACTTCTTTCAATCCTTCGGAACACTTTTTTTAATTAAAAAAAGTGAATCTGGGTTTATCAGAATAAACCCAAATACATTTTTGTACACTTCACAGAAAACTTGAAAAGCTTGTTTTTTCGTACATCAATTTCAATTACCAGCAATACGGAATATGGGCGTTGGTCACAACAGATTTAGCCAAATGCAAATAGAATACTGAAGTACAATTTGAAGGACAGTACAAAAAGTTTCGAAAAACAATAATGTTTCTCTTGTACTACCAATCCATCGAAAATCGATGAATACGATAGTGATGGGAAAAGAGATATTATAGCTTGAAATTACACGTCTCTTTTATATTCACAAGTGATCCCAATGAAATGACTTTTAAATTGTATTGTTATTGAGGCAACATGTCCTAAGATATGAATGGAAATCATAGAGAACTCCTCAACTGCTCAAACTCCCATAACAATTGAAAGGAAAAAAACACCGCATGGGAAATTAGGATGCAAATTCACGACGTTATTTGTTTTCGGTTGAACATTTTATTTGCCTTGGAGATGTTCGTAACTAGCACTGAGATCTGACAATCTTAAAGAACAAACTTATGTATGTGCGTAGATATGACACATTCCAGAAATACCAAACCATCGTTTTACAGAAAAAGCAATCTACGAACAAATTACATTACCAGATGGGCACAGTGAAGACCTTCTAAAAGGTGGTCTGATAATATTGTCCAACTCCGATAAGCCCCGTTAAGGGTTGCTCCTTCCTACTTACCCTGGATGATGAAGGAACGCTAGTTCCTATGTCATCCAATAATTATCCAAAAACAGTGCTAGAGAGGGCTCAGGATTCGCCAGAAAGGCTCCCCCGACAAACCCCTACCTAATTTTATTAAATTAACCCTCAACGTTCACAAAATATCCTTATATACTAATACAGTTTCCTATATACTACCTTACAACTCTTGAACTTGGATGCGAAGGGGAAGGAATAGTGATGAGCGGAAGGGAATGGATGAGGCCTACATCTATCAGCAGAGGGAAGAGGGCTGAAGAAGTAAAAGAAGAGTTACATTATTTATGTATATTATGTGTCTCATTCTTCGTAAGCAAATTCAACGCATTTGTTGGAGCATTAGGTACACTGACCATGTAGAATTTTCCGAAAAATGGTCTCATTTCCGCGGTATTTTTTTAAATTTTGAAATAGACACTAGTTCTTTCATTTTTTTTTAAATCTAATTCCACGATTGATCTTCGATTTAAAATCTTAATAGGTATTTCATACTTTCTTGTTTTTTGTGCGAACACTGCTTTGGCTCCCGCAAGTAGAACCAGTTACTTGATCTAGTTTATTGCATCTTGCGAGGAATCTTTAGGTTATCAAATGTAGATTAAAACATCTCTGTGACCGATTGTTATAAAGATCTGATAATCGTAGAAGCCAAACATCGTACAATCAATGTTATTACATGACATTCTATTGGGGAAATTGTCTTAGGGTTATACACAAGGGAATCTTTTCCATTTACATCCTTAGTGTTGATTCCTCCTTATGTTTAAGTATATCATTTCGGAATATTTTATTGGATGATTTTAGTAAAGAATAAAACTGAAGGATGTTACTGTTTTATTCTCAAGATAAAACTTTGATAAAAAATATACAATATTTTATGTAAGTAATAGTATTTTTATAAGAAATAAAAAAATGCATTTACCAAACTCACGCCGAATCAGAATTTTATATCAAATTTTGATGCGCTCTAATGCCTAAGCCGTTCACCTGACCAAAATACTTATTGAAAATAATTTGATGAAAATTAATTGTAGATATTCTTGTTCTACAATTGTTTTCTGTAAGTTTCTGCGTGGTTTTCAGGCTATAACCGAATTAATGAAAACATAGCGTTTACTGCACAAATTCGAAATTCAAATTTAGCACCCCCAAAAACTTAAAAGACTACGGAATAAAAACTTGTTTACACAGCAAAACCAGCAGTTTTAGTGAACCTATGCTAGACTTGCAATAAAAACTTGGAATTTAAAAGGCTACAAGCTATTGCTATTGCTTTCATTATTATGAAAAACAAAAAGAACAAACCAAAGAAAGTTCCATAGTGATAGTAGGTACCTACTTGTTCCTCAAGAAAAATATCATGCACCTCAAAAGATAGACATAGATAACGGGGAAGACTCAATACAAATCACCAAGGATACGGACTTCATCATACAAATTCCGACTTGAAAGAAACGTCTACATATTTTAGAGTGTCTAAACCTACAATAGGAATGAAAGATTAATTGAACTAGGAGAATGCCCAAACATCTGATATAAATTTTCAGATAAGACTAAGTTACATAATGCAAGGTAAGTTCGATATCATACCATTATTACTGTGCCAAAGAGATTGTGCCAAAGTTGAAGCCAAATACATTTCAATATACCTATTATTTTGTGCCAAGTTCCGCGATTCGACGACGCATTGCCGTCATATTTTCAGAATTTAATGGTAGTTTATAACAAAATTTGACTGGAATTGAATGACTTTCTTTACTCTTCTTATTCAGCGAACAATAGAATTTTACGGATGTATTAATTCAAAGCGTAAGATTACTTCAAAGACATGAGTGTTATTCATGGCATACAGTCCGTACGTTTCAAACTCTATAATGATAAGATTCTATAGTATTGTGACCCATAGAATTTTATTAGGAACTCGTTACATGTTCTCTTGAATGAAATATAATGTTTTCTCCTTTTTCACTGAGACGAATTCAAAGGGTGAAAATGATTACTTTGTTTCATTTCTAATATTGATAATTCCGGTTTTTCGAAAAAAAAGCAGCAAGCAGATGAAAGTAGTTATCATCCAACTCAAGTCTCTGTTCAGATAGACTATTTTTAACAAGGTATAACACTACATAATAAG
Organism: Ceraclea dissimilis; assembly: GCA_963576895.1. NCBI lineage: Eukaryota > Metazoa > Arthropoda > Insecta > Trichoptera > Leptoceridae > Ceraclea > Ceraclea dissimilis. Next base: position 3,580,226 of record OY756370.1, on the reverse strand, counting down.
AAATATTCTCATCTTGCAAAGATGAGTTCAAATACAGACATTTTTAATAACAGCTGGTAAACTCAAAAGCAAAACGAAGAAAACTCTGAAGTATAATGAAATGCTTGAACAAACACAAAGTACTATTCATAGATTTTTGGTGCATTGTGAAAAGATAATCATCCTTCAGGCTATTAGTACTTGGGTTGGTACTACATACAACTACTGTTTAACAAATTAATGTGAATTACTAAAAGAAGACTTGGTAAGAAGTAGGAGAGAAGAAAGAGAGAGAGGAGATGATAATTACGGTGACCACCTGCTCTTCATGCATTTTTTCTCCTTTTATTACACCCCATTACCGAACAAAGGAAAAACCTCTGTCTCACTCCCTCATTCAGAAATCGTACCACAGTAGGGGTGAGTTTATCAAAGAAAGTGAACAATTCCATCTGTGATTTTCAGCAGAGACTTTGAGAAAAATACAGTTAAAAGTATCAGTTCTTAGTTAAATCCGTGGCCCAATTATCATTCATACCAGTTTTGTGGGATAGTTCGAGGAGTAAGCGAAAACATATGATAGAGAAAACAATTAAATTCTCCTTAACAATAATAGTATTGTTGTACAACCTCCGCAACAACAACACTACAAACGACAATACTACGGAACCAGCCTAGGCCACCAGTTCACATAATCGACAGCGTTCAACCAGTTCCACCATTCACACTCTATAAAGCGGAGTATACTCCGACCTGGAAACATCTCTCGAACTTCGCGTCTTCATATCTTCGAAATATTTTACATCTACAACAACCTTTACTTACCAAGGGACTGTTAACTCCTCACATTAACCTTACTAACCATTATGTGTATCTTTGATGAAAACCTCATAGTTCATTATTATGTAGCTTTGTTGTAAAATTTCTTATTAGCAGTGACTATTATTTCGAGACAGATGCTAAATAAGAGCTATACATCGACAAATAGAATGTTTTACCCGTATAAACTTACTTGCCTCAGGTGAACATACGAAATGGAGAAGATACTTGGGAGCACGTGAAGTGTTTCTCATACACGTAACTATAATACTCCTTAGTAGATACCATTTCCAAAAGACATATGGTTATTATGATAACTATTAAACTGTACTTTCAGAAATAATAGTTGTCGTAAGTTTCCACTATGACTGCGCAATGATGAACGATTTTGTATGTTGGTACGCCTCCTTTTGGTGTAGGTGTGCTATGAATATGATAATACATGGAAAACCCATGTGTTCACCTTACTGAAATGCTATGATTCAAACTAAGTAAAGTACAAATACAGTCCAAAAACCAACTCATAATACGGTTTAGACTTTTGAAAACTGTTTATGTACCTACCTACATTTTCCTAGATTTTTAAGAGAAGAGAACTTTCGATACACTTACGATCACAGATTTTTTATCCTCATTATTCCATCCTACTGCTAAATTCTTAGCATCCATCGTACCAGCTTTTTGTCAACTCTTCGTAGTCCCTATATATTTTCACCATGTTTTCGCCTGTGTTTAGAATGAGTACATGCAAATACCAAATATCGAAGGAAAAGGAAAAGCTAATAGTGACGAGAAATCTTGTTCAATGTTCAAGGCATCATGTAATCACAAGTAATTAACTGCACCAATGTTCAAAATGTGTAAATCAAATTAGAAACTCCGCATACCTCTGTGGGTACTTTGCCACTTACATAACAATGTTTAGTATTATCACTTAAAGTTTGCAACGTCCAGCAGTCACTACTAATATTTAGTCAAACGACTAACTAAGTTAAATCAAGCTTTCGTTATATGGTTTCCTCTCGAAGCTTTAGCGACAGAGCCGACTAAAATACGAAAATATTTACACAACTTCAAATCTTACACAGCTTAACTACTGACTATGCACGAATCTAGATTTTGGAATCTTTCACCTCGCAGCTAAATCTCGAGGATACAATTCAAACATCATAATTTTAAATCTTTGAATGACAGTACAAATGAAATTCCAAAATGTGACGGTAGATAACGCCTTGGCATTTGCCAAAATCAGATCTTCAGGGTGCAGCCTTCTCCCATCATAACCAATGAGCATATCCTGTATCTGTCCTCTTGAATTGCGCCGCAGTCACAGAAAAGGTCGGAGAAACAATTATACACCCTCTGGTTTGATTATGCAGCATTTTATGTTTTATATCAATTTAGTTCACCTTCTCGATTCGTGTTTACCTCATCATCAACATAGGATAGTTCGTTTACCTAATTGTAAAAACTCTGATTCTAATCACTCCTACTTTCACCGCTGGATGTAAACTTCTTCCATTCCTTTCCAACCGTCTCTTGCTTACCCCCTTGGCATCCAAGTTCTGCCGACTTGTCCGACAATATCGTCAGACCACGTTTTGGGAGGTTTTTTAACACTTCTGTGATGAATTCTGTGTGCCCATCTACCATCTTCCCTGGCACTCTAATCATATCAATATTCAAATAAAAATGTACTTTCCCACTTTTATTTTCTCCTTCACCAGGCGTCCCCTCGGCGACACTCTCTCCTCTATTATTTTCTATCATTATTCAGTACAAAACAATACACATTATTCTACATTCTAAATGATTTATTATCCCAACTTACTTAAAGGCTTTTATAAAATAGGGTTAGTTTACCCTTGCATCAACGACTCATGAAATATGATTATAGTTCCATGAGCACAGAGATGTATAATGTATTCATGCCATTAAAGAACATCCGGTTTTGTGTTGATTGAATTGTTTCTGTCTATCTATTCCAACCTATCTGTCTGCGTCTCTTATACGAAATGTCTATATTGCAAATTGCGATGTTGTAGATTTTGTTATCCCATTAAAACTGTGAGTCTTACGAGACTGATGTTGTTATTAATTCACAAACTTACATCCGGCACTATGAACATACTCCTGAAATCTAACTGCTTTCAGGTTTTCAGTACCGTTTAATAAACTACACACGAAGGTTACTGACATTTTAAAATAAACATTACGTTCGTTTAAACGAATATTTCGTTTAAAAAAACGAGCTTTGTAAAAACTACGAATCATTTTTATTATAAAACTAGTTTTTGTGCCCGGCGGGTCTCCTCTGGTTTTAAGGTTTGAAGCAACCACTATTGCATGCATAGTATTTTGTAATTAAAATATTTTTTCTCTTGAACCCTTATTTAAAAAAATCTAGACAGGCGGATTACTTCTCAGCATATTGTTACTTAACTAACTCTAATTACTTAAAATCAATAAAAAGAGTTGTATTTTTGACTTCGAATAATCTTGATTAGAAAAGGGGATTTTGGTTCAGAACTCATTATTTTATTACGGAGTAGTCGTCATTTCTGAAGCGCAGAAACATTTCTAAAATACTCGTATCCCAATATATGATTCCTTGAAACATTTCAGGAAAGTCTACAAAAAAATATGATATTCTAACCTACAGATGGATAAACATAATCATTTTGGGCAAATATGCCCATAAAGTGTACACGTGTGTATTACTTTTTTCTCCTGAAATCACGTAGAAAGTAGAAAATATAATAATATCAACGTACCCGTACATATGCAGTGGAACTTATATGTTCGTCACACTCGATATTCGACAAATCTTCTTCTCCTAATCCTACAATCAATTTTAATGTAGGTATAATGCAGTATTCCTAAAATGTAAAATTGAAGATAAACATTATCGGGCTTACGACCGACCTCACATGGCTTAAGTGATCACTTTACTGGAGAATATTTATTGTTTTCATTGTTGTTGTTTTATTGTTTTCTATCGTCCGTAGTAATAATTATCAGATCAATGCCGATCAGAGTGTAAAGGGCTCTGATTGACATTTCGTCATACATATAAATCAATTATTCAACATATCGTCAATTTGGTCAACATATTGTCGTATGTCATAAATATAAAATGATCACTTAAGCACTACTTAGCGACGCTCCATGCTTGCAGGGTTGAGAATGGCTCAGAACAGAGACCGATGGAGAGGTATGGTGCCACCCTGTGTTCTCCCCAGGAGTTAGAGGAACCAATGATGATGATGAGTAAATGCTGTACATGAATAAAAACACACAATATTCTCTTTGCTCAAACATTTATATGACATTCAGAATGAGTTGCAAACTTCATTGCTGAAAAAAGATGTAAAATATCATACAAACACCTGACTTTTTCAAGACACTACGAAAAGTATCAAAAAAGATCGGGGCAATTCTAGAACCCAGGATCCTACGTTAATGATGCCTCAAAAATTTATATTATTGTGGCATAAATGATCCATTGTTGGATCGCATACAGAAGTTCCACTGTATATTTCCATATTTCTTCGTAGGTAAAGCTCCACTTAAGTTCATCATGTCTGGCAATTCCCTCAACATACCAGGGCAGAGCTTCTAGCGTTCACTTTTCATGAAGTTTCCTCAACGATAAATTAAGCAATTACCTTCGGCCTTCCGAGAACCTACCCGAGGAAGTAAAGTACATCACTTGATGCAAGTTTCTATCACCAGTAGCTGCAACCTCCTCATATTGCTTAGGGTGTGCGCGCCCCTATATTCAATCTACCTACACATGTTGTAAATAGTGTTACAAACTTGACAGCACTGGCATCAGAAAAACGAAAAACGTGTTTTTTTTTTTCATCTTACTGTGGTGCTATAGATATCAGTTAGCAGAACCATCACGCATTGAGTTCATTGAGCGAAGTTTTTTGTACATCCCCTCACGCTGCGTCCCTTATAGGTTAGGCAGAAAGAACGCATCATCAGACTAATCGCCGCACTTCATGCAATTCGTCATGCACACTTTACGATTATTTTCACTCAAAACACGTCCTTTCTTGAGCTATCAAAATTGTCGACATGAGCCCGTACCATGGTACGGAGTCCGATACAGTTTTAGTGCTTTGCTGGTATAAAATAAGAGCCAACATCAAACTTTTATAAATAACATTCCTCGTATCTCACTAAATACGATGATATATTTATTTATTTTATTCTTACAAAGAAAAACAGTGAGTGGCATTACAGCCTTTCCGCCACTCACTGCAATTACAATGAAAAATACATTACACATTAAAAATCGTTTATGCATCTCGACAATCCATCATCACGAGTACAATCGAGGAAAACTTGAACATCAAATACCTACGTCCGTACATGATGCAACCCGATCGAGCAGTCTCGTAGCTCTGCCTTCAAGAGAATCAACAAGAATGTTAGTTCTACCTGATGGTGAGTAGAATAATGCATGTCTCCGTGATCTGGCGTATGCATCTATTTTTCACTTCACCCCACCAGCGATTTCTTTTTATATAATTTTCTTACAAATACGTTATTTCATTCAAAATAAGTTTGAAAACTGATTAAATCACACATTTCGTAACACCTATCATAGCGTGGCATCCCTTGTAAGTAGATCGTGCATTTCATCATATAGATATGTCATATACCTACTAAGTTGAGAAATATGTGGGTAGGTTAAGGTAGGTATACACCGTGTGTAGGTAGGTACTCGTTTTCAATCTCTCCTCGAGAATGTGTATATATTTCTCACGAATATCAAATCAAAACAAATGTTTCATACCACATCCATGTACTATATTTTCCAAACCACTGTGGCAATACCACTTCTACAATAGTAGGAAATCTTAACTTCCAATTGACCCTGTAAAAATGACAGTAAAATTTGCAGTCAGATGCGTAAAGACCTTACTGTATTCCCATTTTTTTTTTTTTTGACAGCCTATTTGTTGGTGTATGCTGCGGGCGCCCTTAATTAAAAAGTCGAGATGAGATGTTTTTCTTTTTTGTATGATAATGTTTTGTTGATGTCTCTGTGGGTGTCGCATATAATGTAAAATAAAATAAATAAAAATAAAATGATGAATCTTTAAGGGTGAAATTAGTTGAATTAAATTAGGAAAACGATGTAACGACCTAACTGTCAAATTTCATCGATAATCATTTATTGTCAAAAATAATAAGTGCTGGGATTAATTATGTAACTAATTAAGTGTGCTCTAACTAAATTAAAACGTTCTTTATCAAATTAAGTGTGTCATACAGTAAAATAAATTTGAAACACGCTTATTTTAGTTCGAAAAGCCAACAATTTTGTATTTCCCATAATTTCTGCACTTGGCTCATATGCCTAGAAAGTAAGTTCCCGTCTAACATTTCCGTCAACTCAATTCGCTTACCCAAATTATTTATTCAAAGGCAACTATATTGACGTATCTACTGCAAAAAAACATAGAGAGAAAAACCTACAGATTAGTTATTATTTATTCATAGGATTCGGATGCATGTTATTATTTATTTCGTTTGTAAATGCATGTGTGCTTTTTAATATCAACATTTTATTTCATGTGAATCCGTTTAGTTCCCTAGAGAGAGACACGGTATAAGTAAGTTTTGAAAGTAAAGGAAGGGGGAAGATGTTGAAGGAAATAAGGGAATGAGAACTTCCGGTTGAACCCCCAGGTCTTACCTGCTGGCATCCCTTTGATCTGACCACTTTCAACTCTCCAACTTCCCCTAATGATGCCTTTTAGGAGGTATGTTTGTGCGGTTCCCTTAACACTTCAATTTCCAACCTTATAAAGTAGAGATGCTTGTGCGAAATAAGCAACATGATTTCAAAAAGGCTCCTTCTTGAGATTTCAATCGGAAAACCTTTCCTAATGTTGACAAGTGTTCAGCAAAAAGGAAAATTTTGCAATTTAACATTTTATTTCCACTCACAAGTGATTCATTATGTTTTTCAGCTTTTTTTATTATACTTCAATAAGCACAATTTTATCATCGAATGAATTCCTAATAGGGATTATTGAGTAGAGAGGAGAAAGGACTGGCCTGAATCGACCATGTTGACCAGATCCTCAAGAACAGACGCGTTTTTGAGTAAAATGAATCGGAGAGGGTGTATGACAAAATAATATAATGGCAGCTAGCGAGTGTGTGTAGGGGTGTGAGACCCTGATGTTCTGCCTACCCTGCAAGAGATACGCCGTATAGATAGAGCACCGTAGCTAAAATTTTCTAGTTTCTAGTTATCAAACAGGACACCAGTTAATATTTAACTTGATTAAAACACTAGATTTGAAGCAATAATAATTATAAATTGTCGAGACTGGAATATCACATACTTTCTATGTAAAATAAATTTAATTGTAATTTTATCAACATATCGATATGTGAAAGAAAGACACTGTATTTTATTAGCATACTTAACTATTTTCTGACCATTATTTAAATTGGCCGTAATGGCACAAATGGGGCAATCATCATTAAAAAACTATTCAAAGACATCAACTAAGAGACTAGAAAGGCGTCATTATTATCAAAATTTAACCATTGTGTAGTTACTTCCACTCCGTCTATTTCTATGTACCGAAAATTGCACCGCTTTTTAAAATTCTGAAATAATTGAAATCCTGAATCATTAGGAGAAATGTCTATGATTTTGTATAGTAGAACGGTTATGTAAAGAATGATAGGAGACTTTCCAAAACAAAGACAAAAACTGCATATAAATTACTCTGTCGCCATAGATGAAGGAGCCTACAGATTGCAACAATAATTTTATTACGTAACACTTTTCCTCAATAGAACCGAAAGGACAGATGACGCATGAGGGACATTCCGTTACGAATAGGAGTTGGCTGAGTTAAGTGATCACTTTATACCCATGCCAACGTGAACCCATTCCGCCATATCTTGCTGTCAAATGTGTGCATATTTTGATTTGGAAGTTGTAGAGAATGTACATGATTTAGTGCAGGTTTAGAATGTTTCGCAACGTGCCAATCTGTTTATTTCCAAATAATTTTATTCATAAGAGAGTAACATTTTGGACATCTCAATATACCTACATATGTATACTTCTTCTTCTTCTTCATTAGCCTTCTTCCTTCCACTGCTGGATATAGGCCTCCTTCAACTGTTTCCACTCGTCTCTGTTCTGACCCTTCCGCATCCAGGTTTCTCCTAATACGTTAATATAAAGAAATTAAAAACGGCATCAGTAATGAAATATAAGAGATTTTGTAACTACATTCAAAGAAAATTCAAAGTCTGGGTCTAGCTAGATATGGCAAATGCCCGTGCATTAGGGCTATTCAAAGGTCTTAAATAGCATGATGGGACTACGTAATCAGCTATAGAGTTGTGATAACCCAAAATATGTTTTTGTTTTTACAATATGCCGTGCTTTTGCAATAATTACAGGTCCTTTTATTCAGCGTCGTAATCCGTCTGATCCATTTACACTTCTATTGACACTGAAACAATAAAATTACACGCTTCTGAGAGATATCGATATTCGATATAGATAAGGCAGACAATTTATTTTCATGACGACTTATGTAGCGTCTAGTAGTCCATTTATGTAATCTATGTCAATTACCATTGGTCCTACTTCAAGTTCGGATATCTTTCTTTCGCTTTTACCTAAAAAAAAGATCTCGTAAAATTGCATTCGTATCAAAAAGGTCGGAGTGATTATAGGCGTGTGCTCTAGTGGTTGCAGAAATCCACAGACGGATTTTATTCCGGCGCTTGTATTATATTGCAGAATTTTACTCAAAGGGCGTTTTACACTCCGTATCTATTCATCTCAACAGTCGACAGCCGTCTCGTTAGTAAAATGTCTCAACAATTTTCAAGTGAGTGGAGAACTTAAAGAACCAAAAAGGTGTTAGTGGATCTGGTACCTACCTGCCCGCCTGCAAATAAAAAATCCCACGTTGTTTATTAAGTACATAACTATGCACATTTTTTTGTTTGTTCCTCAATTACTACTCGTTGAAAATTTAAAACGATTTTAAAAATGAAGCAATCTGTCTGACGAAATCATAAGAGTCTAAGACGAAATGTTCATTTATAAAATTTTAAGTAGGTGATGATTATTCATAGATTAGGATAGACTGAAGGATAATTGTGTCTACCCCCAGAAGATTATTTGGACCATAAGAAATGAAAAAAAGATATGCAAATTACAGACCCTCAATATTAATGCAGCTGATGTACCATTCGGTGTGTTGTTGCAGAAATTTGCGAAGTACCCGACTCTGCCGATATGCAACCTAGTATGTTTTATGTAATTAATTTGTCCTAATGAGGACTATCATATTTTATTTTGTTTTTTGTTGTGCATTTGTGGAATGAAGATGTCTTCGTTTTGATTACTTGTCAACCCCGATACAGGTCATAACCTAGTGGGGTTGGCGTTTTATACTATACTATGTACATATATATGTATTAATTATGTAATTACAATGTTGAGATGAGTAAATAAATAAATAAAAAAATGCAAAATGGTTTGAAGAAGTTTTTTTAATGTTAATTGATGCAAAGATGTTTGGAGTAAATTGAATTAAATAAATTATTAAAATTAAACAAATTAAAATAAATCCACAGATATTCGTTTTTCTTGGAGAAATCTTATCTGCATCCAGTTACACCGGGTATGTGGATTTTGAAATGTCTTCTTCTTCGTGGATTTCAAACTATGTATGGACTTGAGCGTTTATTGTCGCCATGCTAATGAATATCATTTCAAGAAGTCGCACAAATTATTATTTAAATCGTATTTTAATACACAAATGCTCATACAAAAGTGTACGAGTGTTCTATGGAAGATAAGAAACAGAAATGAAACGAACGTTTGCAAAGAAAACTGGATACAAAAATACGTAAGCCAAAAGATTAACGTCTCTTGGAGAAATTGTCCCCTTCATCTACGAATATTATAAAAGTAAGAATGGACATGTGCATTTTGAGATAATGAAGAAACACCGATTTGATCTTTTTTCCTTATTTAGGAAATCGTACCTTTGATTAAACACAATTTTAAGAGGGTCAACAATAATAATAGTCTAGATGAATCAATTAGATTTGAAGTTTCAAAAAGAAAGATTTCAGTTTGAGATTTGTATCTTGTAAATTACAGGACAAAAGCATTTGGAGGAATCCATTATATTTTATCGTAATACAAATATCTAAGTATGTCTTTTTCGTAAAAAAAAATAAAAAGGGTATTTGATATCGTATCTTTCAGAAAATGATTTTAAAAATACTTTCTGGGTCGCAATATTTTATAACATCAAATTTAGCATCTTATCACCCCGCTGAAAAACGTTGTTTGCGATCGATCAAGCTGCTTCCGGTGAAATGTACCGGGATATTGATTCCATATGCCAAATTTGAAATGACAGTCACTTTTCACGACGTAGATTTTGCTTTTAAGGTAAGGCGATAAAATTATTTAAATCCATTTTACATCAAAACATTCAAATCAGACACAGTTTCGCAACGAATTACACCTTGGGAAATGGAAGAAACAAAAACATTCAGAGATCAAATAATGGGATTTCCGAAAGGAAATAGAAATAAGAAAATGAATTAAAATATTCTCTGAAAAAAACTAAGCTGCCGCCGTTACAGTAACCTCGAAAAATTGAGTAGCAGATAGGAAGGCAACTGTGTCTATAGTGATGTACCTACACCTGTTTTCATAGCAAATGCCAGGGCCAACCCTCGTACATACTCCCGCATCTTCCCCTTCATCCTTGGTTGAGTCGCAGGCTTAAGGCATCAATAAATCTGTCCAGGACCTCTGTCCTTCCAACCACATTAAGTGTAAGCCCACCCCTGGATGTTTCGGGAGCTTCAGCTTCTATATCATCCAGTATTTTAAGCAAAAACATTTTTTTATCGAAGAAGGGGTCATGGTTCGTCGGAAGGGCTCCCCTCAACAAACCCCTCCCGAAACTACTCTAAACACCCTTAATGTTCTCTGGAAGATACTCTCACTGAAAGGATCTCCAACCACAGGAGCTTTTGTTCCTCTGATGACATCTCCAGGCCATCTCAGCTAGGACATCTCTATGAAGAGGAGTGTGGGCTCTACCCCGAGAGCCTCTCGAACATAATCGTTGATCATTTTACCCATCAAAATCGACCTATCGAGTAATCAACATCCAGATAAAATGACAACAAACTAATATCACTACATAATATCGTAAACAACAAGATACTGAGAAACGTCAGAATGATTATATGTAATCATATTATTATTTTCCCGAAACTACGCTCATGAATAATTTCAAATGATTAATGCGGGACCAACAAAATTTTAATAGTTGAGTTAGGAAATTGTTATTAGACAAATCCCTGGGGTCAGGTGGGAGTGCTTCCTAATTTGTATAGAGTTTAATGTTTCACTACCTACTCTCTAATTTAATATAATTTTATACATTATTATGTGAAGAATTATGGAGAGGAAAATACCTACCGAAATTTAATTTAAACTTTCGTAAAGATAGTACGTAATGTGTTTCGAATAACTAACACAATGAAACACAAAAGCCCTGTCATAAAGACGAAAAACGAGTTTGATCAGACAAATTGAAGGGAGTTTAATTCTCTACATTTTTAACATTCTTCTTCTCCAGTTTCAAACGTTATGTTTGGTCTGCAGCAAGGCCCCATGTCTCCTTCTCCACTCATCCCTGTCCTGTGCGGTTCTTTTTAACTCATCTATGTATAGTCGAAGCCCATATCCTGACAAAGGTCGTCTAGGAATTATTATTTTATTACATTACATGTGATTAAAAAAATTGTTTTCTATACTTACTTACTTTACGTGTCCGGGTGTGTCATACTCTGCCACTCCAATATGCGGCGACATACATCGCCTCGTCATTTCCTAAAATCAGGTCCCCAGGGGTGCATCTCTCTCCCATCAGTTTTCTATAGAAGATACTAACAACCGAAAAACTTTTAAAATGTCAAAATATTTCAGTTTTTCGCCGCTCGCCAAGTTAGCACAGATATTTTTTCGATAAGTAAAGTGCAGCTTTCCCGGGAACCCATTAACAACATCCTAAAATTTCAATAACTTGAGATTTTTTGCAAGGTTTAAGAAAAGATTATCTTTAAAAATACTTTCTAATATGTTCCGCATAAAACAATAATTAATTAAGCATTTATCAAACAAATAAAATAAACAACAAGCATCCCCGTATTTTTAATTAATGTTGTGGAAATTTAATTAAAGTACCTTTACCTAACATTATAACACGAACAACGTAATGATTAAAATAGTAAAGACATTATAATATGTATGATGGCATCCCAACATATTCAACTGAAGAACCGCAGTTTTTGCGAACTTACGTCTCAGCCTTTCTGTATAAAAATGAAAATCTTCCGGTTTGTAGTCTAAAAGATAAACCGTTTCCCTTGATATACAAACTTAATTTCTTCTTTTCTTGATACATTTTGCAATGGCAACATTAATATGAGAAAATACTGTTTTGTGGTAGAATTCTTTCTGCATTGGTATTAAGAGTATCATAAATTCCATAGCTGAGAAAACAAGAAAAAAAATCTCTTCTCTCAAAACCTTAAGGGTAATTGTGGACAACACTCTAAGAGTCAGAAATCCGAAATGATGAAATATGTCATACCTGCGATATACTAGATATCGTACGAATGGACAACGAAAGCCCCTAATCGGTGTCAAACTAGATCCCTGCAGAACACCGCCTGGCCGGAAATCAACTAAAACTCTTTCTTTTTTTTTCAACTCGACAGTTTGTCTTTTTCAAAGATTCCGCATAATATTTTATTAAAAAAACTGAGTTGATAGAATGGGCAAGGAATCTCCTAATCAGTCTCAAACGAGATTCCTGCGGAACTCCACCTGGCTGGAACCATAGATTTTTTTTTAATCTACAGTTTTTTTTATTTATTTTATAAATTCGTCAGTTTTTCATATTTCAAAAAGTCGTAACACATCTCCATACTTTAACATAACATATCGCATTAACATATCCCAATTAAAGTAAAACCTTAGGAATTCTCAGAGGAGACGGTCATTACATAAAACGATGCTATTTTCACTCTTTTACGAGAGATTGGTTGAACTGGGAGAGTGGTGCATAAGTTAATAATGTATATTTTAATACAGTGTTATGACATAATTATACAGAATAATGACATGCCACTTTATTGGTCCATCATAATATTACCCTTTGTATGTTGATGATACGACAATGTTTATTTTATATACTCGTATAAGGATCAAAATGTATGTTTGCAATGAGGACTATCGTTGGGAGTTGAAAAAACATATATTTTTTTTAATCGGCATTCCACCCAAAACGAACGAGTGATATCTGGAATTGAAAATTTAATACTACATAAAAACAAATCTATGATGTTTACTCGTAGCTTTTATGGATTTCCAAAAAAAAAAATATTTTTTTGTTTTACCAAAAATATGCAATTTGAACAGCCGTTTTGGGTAAACTGCTTGTCCTATGGAAGAGATGTATAGAACATTAGGATCGTTTTGGTCTTTGACCACGTTCTATCACATATTTCTAAAAAAAAAAAAAAAAACGTGTAGGAGGATCTATTCGAGAGGCATGGTAGGTGACGCCCCAAGATTTACATATAGGCTACCTTATGGCGAAATATGACCCTGTATGTAAACTTTCATTTATTTATTTATCAACATAAACGGCGTAAGCCTTTAATAATGTTATTACAATAAAATAATAGATCACACACGTACATGACATCAACAAAAAATATGCGTAAACAATAAGTCAAATCAACCTAGGCAATCTTCAATCAACAACTACACAATATAGGGGACCAATACATACATAATTAATATAATTATAATGCTATACAATACCAAAATACTAATATATCTCTGTCCCACCCGCACACTAGGCTGACACAGGGTGGACTTAATACTTAATAATACAAAAATTAAATCACTTTACGATTAAATAACAGATAGGTCAATTTTATAGCGGTGGGCACTTAGGTTAAGAGTGCAGTAAAAATGTTTGATTTTGGGAATGAACTAAGCAGACACTCCTTATCATCTTACATATGTAGCATCTCCCGTCTAGTCCTCAACTTATTTAAAGGATAATGCTCAATTTCCTCGTTGGCCCGTGGTCGTGATCAAGCATATTTTAAAGTTTAGTAGAATCTTACAAATTAGAATTATCAAACGAAATTTTTCCACGAGTTTCGTGTGGTATGATGATACATACAATAATCTACTCGTTGTTGTTAAAGGTACGATACTCGCTTTCCTTCAAAGTAGGCGAACATATCCAAAGTGGATGTTGAGGGCGTCTGTAATAATTCAAGTACCATCAAGTATTTTTCAGCTTCCAGACGGAAACTCAGCAAGTTATTCGTAAACAAGTTGTCTTGATAGTTGAAAATTTTTCTCATTAGCAGGTGAAATATCCAAGAAATTGCTCTCTCTCTACTCTACCCATCTACAATTTAAGCGGTTTTATGTATTATAGTATTATTCTTGGAATGTTTCCAACTTTCTTCATTACTTATTGAATTATTTTGAACTCGGAAGGATAAGAATTCGATTATGAAAATACTTGATTCGTACACAAAATAATAAACAAAATATTTTAATCAATAATTCCACCAACTTCTCTCTTTATTCCTCTCTTTCTGTCTGTCTAGTGTCTATGTCCCTATATCTTTGTAATCTATGGACTGAGGAAGGTTTAGGAACAACACAATATATGCCGACAACTCGATAGGGCGAGTATTGTGAGCGCTGGGGGTTCATGGTGGATCGCGTCGTAACTCCATTCCACTACGCCATCTCAGATGGTTAAATAGGCCGATCCGAGATAGACATATCTTATCACATTTAAGGCGTGGACGTTCTCCTCCTATGGATGGTGTCCTCTATCCTTCGGTCGGTCTCCACTTGGCCCGGTTCGCAGCGTCTTGCTCCCAGGTGTGCTGGATATTACTGTCCTTCAGGATGGTATGAAGGACGTCTTTGCGCTGGCCACCCTGGCTTCTTGCACGAACTCCCCAAATAGTATGTTTTTGGGGAGTTAGTTATCGTACATACGGACGACATGGCCTGACGGCGCAATATTATTACGAATGACAATATTTTTCGTATTTCAATATTGTGAGATTTAATAGAATGTGACCAGTACTATATGTAGAAAATAATAATATTGTATAATCCAACTGACCACACGTTGGAATTTATCATAAGTACAAAATCGCGTCGGCCGAGATTTACGACATCCTTTTCAGGGGGCACCACGGAGACATCTTTAGGGAGTTCTAAGTACTACAGGATATTACAGGAATTATTATTACCGACAGAAACAACAGTAATTTAGATGTTTCAACCAGCAGATGACCATGTTGTTTTACGTAGTGAGTAATGAGTTATAACTCTTTTTTTATCCATTTCTCATTATTTACTCTTGGGAATACGACAGAGGAAAGCCGCCAGCTTTCTACTTTTTTTAAACAATACATGACCTTTCATGGCGTCATACTACTACATATGACCTCACTCTAGGGCTCTAGACATCTCGTAACTATACTCATAATTTCTTTGTGATTTTGACACTTGTCACGTGACTAAGAAATTCAATAGTCCTTCCGAAGCCAAGGATAGTATACAAGCCTGGACCCACGAATAACATCACCACCCTGATTGGTGACATCATCTTGCATCGGTGACAAACACCTTGTCTCGGTGACAAACACTTGGGCTACAGAATATTTTTTCTCATACATTTTTTCCCAATCTTGGTAACTTCGTCATCGTCCAATTAGTAGAAACTCAACAAATTCTTTATTACATACCAATGAAAATATTAAAACCGTTCCAGCTGTCCAGGTTTTTTCTTATGTTGCCTAGCCTAAAAGGCATAATGCGAAAAATGGGAATATCTCTATCAAAATTGACTGACTCAAAAAGAAAGAATATCAAAGAGTAGCGGAACCTTTTCGATCGTGTCAGGTATTCCAAGCAATACTATAAAACTAATCAATGTTTAACTTATGTAAGACATACTTACTTAAATACTACATAGGCACATTATTTTTTTATATTATGTAGGAAGGTAGAAGGTACAACATTCACATTCGAAGTTTTTAGACATCGAAAAGATATTATGGTATGTATGAGTCGGAACTTCAGGAGCAAATATGGAAGAGAGATAAGGATGGGTTTAGTAGGTTGGTGTAGGTAGATATGTTTCAATCTTCAGAAGGGTGTTGAAAAAGGTCTTACAGGAGGTGACACCCCATCTTTGGGTCGCGCTGCAGTAAAAGTTTAACTGTCACCTTCTCAGCCACACAGTTTTATGACTCCACAGGGATTAAGAAGCAGACAATACGCAGCTGAGGCAAGGATGAGGGTTCGAAACCTCGCTACTTCTTTCACGTTATAATATTCAAAGCTCTCCCTCAATTTTTAATTATCGTTTTATTCCACTATCTATGTTAAATCTAAATTCAATCAATTCAATTCAATTTGAGGTGGTCGGTAGCCTGGTTGGTAACGCGCTCGACTGTTAATCCAGTGGGTGCGGGTTCGCTCCCCGATGCTGACCTACTCCACTTCACGACACGAGGTTTTCAAGCTTACTGTGAAATGTACAATGTATTTGGGTTTATTTCGATAGACTCAGATTCATTTATTTTAAAAAATTGGCAGAATGAAAAACAGTCTAAGTAAGTAACAACTTTTTTTATGTTTATTATTTTTCTATTCAAACTATAGTAATAGTATGCCCGATCCCACCAACTACCACCTAGGAAGCAGACCCCTAAGGAATTTCCATACAAAACCACAGATAATTTGAGTGATTATTATAACTGTCAAAACCTTTAAGATATAAATCCATACAAAATACAGCATGCAGCTCTACTTAGTTAGGTGGCCAAATATCTCGGCCCAGAATCTCCCTCACTTAAGTAGCTGCATGCTGTATTTTGTATGGATTTATATCTTAAAGGTTTTGACAGTTATAATAATCACTCAAATTATCTGTGGTTTTGTATGGAAATTCCTTAGGGGTCTGCTTCCTAGGTGGTAGTTGGTGGGATCGGGCAATATTCAACTAGGTTACAAAATCTTGTATAGAACAATTCGAAGACCTAGAACTTTACTCACTTCCTCAAACAATGTTATTAATTTTATCATCCACTCGCTTTTTTGACGTTTCAGCCATTGTCTTGACAGCTGCAAATTTGAAATCCCATTTTATACCTTCAGTAGAATGTTCAATAGCCTCGAGGTAATTGTCTGAGGCTGTCAAATATTTGCCCATAGCTGCATCGGAATGCTTATTGCCTGAATATGTATCTCCTTCTTTTTCGTTACTATCTCCCATGTGCATGGCTTTGGTTACTAAGTCACGACATACAAGACACGACAAATACAAATCCTTACTTTAATGTATCGGGACGGATTGAGGCAGCATTGCAAAGAGTATATGTTACAATTACCGATAATTTTGACAAATTCAATGACATGATTATTTATGCCGAGCAATTACGTAATAGAGGTTCAAATGATGAAGCTCTTGATCACATAAGTAATTCCCTTAAACATAATTTACCAGACGACATCAAGAACAAATTAAGCAGTGAACAAAAATCTATCCACAAGGAAATGGCTAAGAAATTCTACGAGGACTCTTGGAATACAAATGATTTTTATACGATTATTGCTAAGTTGGATACAGCTGCGAAACACATGAAAAGTGGAAATATCGATGTCATGTCATGTCAATAAGTGAAAAATCAATATCTTTATTATCGATATTTCCACTTTTCAAAAGTTTTCCACTTTGCGTTGGAAAAGAAATCCAGATCATAGGTCAGATTTCCTCCAGTCCAAACCTTGAAAGACACCGAGCGATAGAGAAGATTAGTCACCGCATACCGCCGAGTTTGGGATCGCGTGAAAGTGTTTCACAAGTAGGACTCATATATTTTTCAAATTTTGATTCTCTCTATTCTTGGTGGAAGACGCCATTGGAATGAAGGAATCCAAGCAACTCGGACAAAATAAGACAAAATCCTTGCCAATAATTCTAAGCCTAAATAATTCTTATACCAAAGAGTATTAAATAAATTACTATCCCGATATACCCACCTTAGTACCTACCTACATAATGTTAAGCGTTTTAGAATAAACGAGGGTGGTTTAATTTATTCGTAGAAGTAAAGTGTTTTTATCAAGTTAATTAGAGGGATGAAAAATGTCTGTAAAACCTTTATTTATTGCAGCACCATGAAGCAATATTGGCGCGGAGACTTTAAATTAATTATCTTCCTTAGAAAAATCCAACAATAATGAGATAAAAAATATCTAGCTTTATTAACAACACGATATTGTTTCATTTTTCACTATACTCCTATACCGTACACCTTGAGGGGTACGCACAGAGAACAGAACGCCACATTGCCTTATTCCCATACACACTCTTTATTTACGTCATGTTCACGCAATTCGTGTTAAAAAAAGAAAAATAAAAATACTGTTTACTGAACATGTCAAAAGGCGGGCTTATTGCTTAGTGGCAATTTCTACTACCCGACTCAAATTACACACACGCAGTTCTATTCCTTTTAATTTCGCATCTGAGAATCTGGAATGGGATTTTGTGTTTTTCGCGTGGCGTGAGTATCTTTAACATTTCACCTCACCCAGCTTTCTCAGCACCTCAATCTTTGAAGTGAGTCAAAACTCTCTCGATATACGATCCGGGAAATAATACTAATTAGACGCAGCTATCCGCGGCCACCATACAAGTACAACTCACGCGAACTTTTCGCATGAGGATCGAATTTTAGACATTTGCAAAATACGAAAGGAAAATTACGATCCTTTGAAGGTACGTCGCATAGCGAGAGAGTTGAATTACAAATGCCATTCCAGGCCTATCTCTCTAGAGGCTACGTTCTCTAACACCGCATCTTTCAGTCGTGTAACTCCTTTTTTCATCCTGTCGTCACTCATTCTTTCATCGTGTCCAAACCATCTGAGTCTATTGACTACAACACTTGTATTAGGCCCATCAAGTTCAGTTAAATAAATGTTGGATTCAATATTTCCGTACGTGTGTGGTTAGCCGTCTTAAAATCAGATTACTTTCTAGTACCATAGACTGATTTTGTAGTCATAGGCAATATATGTCATTCGATAGTTTTTTTATAGTCAAATATCGGTTTGTTTTACTTCGTAATCTCTATAATAACCGTGTGTACATAGAACACGTTGCTTGAAACACGCGATGACATTCACACCGATGCGATGGCAGAACGGAGAACAATAGAACCATAAACAATCGAGCGAATCTTTCGGCGAAAAACAATACATAAAGAACGCACTCCAGCAACGCTAAATCGTAGAAAGTATCATAAAAAATATATATTCCAACAAAACAAACTTATTTTTCATGAAGGATTACGGCCATGATACATCCATAAAAGGCAGATGGCGTGATTTTTATAAATAGAGCAATTTATTCTTTTTTTCTTTCACAATATAACTTAGTAGTGTTACGAAAGAATGAAAAGGCGGACCCATAAATTTATATTAGGGCAATATGAAGCAAGCTGGGTGGAGAAAATGTCGGAATAAAGGGGATGGCCTAGCAGCTAATTAAGTGTAACTTCGTTTAGGAATAATGCTGGAAGCTGGGAATTCTGTTTACGACTTCTTATTATACGCAGTACGTATACATAGCGCCTGAAATAATAAGCATTCAAATTTTTTAAACAACTATTTAAGTTCCAACAATTTTCCAAGTGCCCGATGTCATTGTGTTTTTTTTTTATATCTTATAAATTATTAGATACTTTGTCTTTCTTACAACATTCTCCAAGTACAAAAAATGCTTTTTTTAGTTGGACATAAAAGAGCAAATACCGAAATATATTAAATTTTTCGAATTGCATTCGAGAATGTAAGCGCAAAATAAGAATAACATTGGCGACAAAATAAATTTTGGCTTATTGTATAAAAAGGGGACGGAGTGTCAGAAAATGTCTACTAATAAGAATGGTGAAGTGCGATAAGCTTGCCCTAGTTAACAAAATGTCATCATCGCGAAGCTTGTGATGGTGGTGAAATGTTCGACTTCATCCTTCATCCTGGCTTTTAAATAATTTTCTAAGACGTTATTTTACCCAGGATTCTACCTATTTGTTGACAGAATTTAAAATTATTTTTGATATCTCTGAATAAACTGAAAAGAACGGGACTAACAAAATGAACCTATAAAGTATGAACTGAATCTTTGTATCATACGGTGGGGTGAGAATTGGATCACTGTGGACAGAATTCCTGAATATAATATCTACTCTATTGATAGGTGGTTGGTGGGTGCCTTGCCTACCGTTACTGTTTCATCCCTCCATATACTCGTAGGTGAAGGAACGCTCGCGTCTCTATAAAGTATAAATGTGTCCTTTGTAATCATAAGTACATATCGTACTAGGTTCCCATCAAATCTCTTTCAATTTTCCACATCACCTCACAATGTATTATGTGAAATTATTCACTCATCTATCTCACGACCAACACCTGTATGTTATGAAGGTATCCAGAATACTATACGTATGTATGTATTGAGATACCTGCGAGCATGTAGTGCATGTAGTGAGCGAGCATGTAGTGATATCTACTCTCAGAATTCAGTAAAGCCTGAAGCTTTATTTATAAGCAGGTACGTTACAGCTCTGTTTCAGAAAATAACCTTATTTCCTGATTATGCTTACCTACTTAATAATATAGGTACCGTTGGTAAGGTTCTGAGAAAAACTGTGTTTTTTTTAATTGAAATATTTTTTTTATATGTGTGTAACTAACTAACTAACTAACTACGCCCTTTATGTCTCCATTCGGGAGCACAGGGAGGCTACCAGGCGTCTCCATTCAGAGCGATTTTGTGCGAGTGATATTACCTCTCTCCACGTCATTCCTAACGCTCTGATCTCGTTGTCATAGGAACGGTGCACTGTGAAAGAGGGTCTTCCGGGGCGTCGGGACCCCTGTGGGTGGAAAAACAGCGCTCTCTTTGGCCAGCTGTCGTTGGGCATTCGCAAAACATGTGTGGGTACGATCTACAAACTTACATAGTACCTACATATATTGTAATTATTTATGCAACGTGTTTCGGTTTGTGAGGCCATCTTCAAAACACATTACACCTTTAAAAAAAACTAAACCGAACTATCTACCATGGGCGTCGTCAGCCTCAGAGCTAGGGAGGGGGGGGGGGGGGGCAAAAAAATCGAAAATTTAACACAGCATGAAAAACGCGTAAGTATTTTTTTTTTTAATTTTAATTTAAGCATGTACAAAAAGTCGTATAGTACGTAGGTAGTAGGTACGAACCTATATACATTTTTCACAACTATGTAGGGACCTAACCTACCTACTTAATATATTCACTCAAAATTATTTTCTCCACCCGAAAAAAATTCACCATCCTGCATTCCTGCGAGATGACAGCGACATCACATTGACAAACTGATGACTCAAGCAAATGCAATTCCAATCGAAGTAGGTACTTATCTAATATTATATCCGATGAAATTCTCGTAGTACCTACCTACTAGGTACTAGTATTAATATGCTGTTTAGCGAGCATATTAGGAAGATTGGCAGATCACGCAAATTGGACTTCATCATATCTATAAATGCTATTGACATACCTAATTACAAGTATATTCAACACGCCCTAAAGACAAAATAAATTATTAATTGTAAAAATTTAATAATAAATAAAAACACTCCATCTATCTAGCGATATTCTTCTGCTATTCCATAAAAAATGCATTTAAAAAATTCGTCGACCGGGGGGGGGGGGCGATTTCGGAGAAAGAAGTTCAGATTTTAATTCAAATTTTGTTCAGCTCAAGCCTATAAAGTATGCCGGGTTGGTTTGTCAAATTTGTCGTTGCAAAGCACGGGTAGGTAACTCAGCTAATCGATTATATTTTTTAATGTTTAAAAACTGTTTTAAAATCTTTTGAAGACGACATCTATTGATTTTTCGCGATAGGTCAGACGGACGAGCAGTATGCGTTTTATTATAATGATAGAGCGAGGGGTTTTCTTAATCCATCAAACGGAATGAAAACCAGGAGGGTTGGCATTGAGAGCCCCATCAATTTATTTCAAATACCTGCAATATAGCGATGTCGTATTATTATGTATACCCATCTAACTAAACCAACTAAAAGCAATGCACTTGGAATTTTTATCAGTATTCATCTCCACAAACCTTAAGGTACATTATTTTCTTAATTACAAGTGGTAGGTGGTAGGTACACAGTAAAAAACACAGAAAGTATCTCTGTAAATTCCTTATAATTTGTCTATCGATACGCAAAGCTGAATGTTCATATCTTTTCTCTAATTATTTTCTGAATCCAGCATTATGCAGGTTGACTGTAAAATATTGCTTTTGCAATAAGTCCGCCTTTTGGCACACTACCATTGTCTTGTTTTTGTAACTAGGTATGCATATTTTTCTTTGGCCAACAAAGATTTATTTATTTTATTTATTATTTGTACTAGGTACACCTAATTTAAATGTTTCTTTTTTAATTGATCTCTTGCGGGGTAGGCAGAAAATACAGAACACTTGCGCCGAACATAGCACTGTTGAGCCATCTATCGACAGTACAAGAAATTAAAATGGTACGAAATTTAGCTTTGAACAACACCAACCAACTTAAAACGCATCTTTCAATATGTATTGTTACTACATTTGATAAAACTTCCACGAAATTTCTACAGATGGTAGTATTAAATTACTTCCATAGACAATGAGCTTATTTGTTTGTCTATGACATGAATTGTCAAAATTGTAAACAAGCTGCCAAAAAGAAATAAAGTTTGAGGTTATCCAAGCGGACGAATTTGTTTCATTTTATATATAAAATAAGTTATTTAATATCTACATGATGTCAGATTTTGATATGGAGCAAGAATTGGCAAAGCAGTTATTAGTAACTGGCGGTGTTTTAATATTCCTAGGAGTTCCGGAAGGGACAGAGTTTGGGATAGACATGAAGTCATGGAATACTGCCGGAGAATTTAGAGGCATTAAAATGATTCCTCCTGGTTTGCATTTTATTCATTATGCAGCTGTTAGTAATACGGGAGACGTAGCGCCAAGGTTTGTACGAAATCATTTTACAAATCGATACCTATTTTCTCCACACAACGAAATCGAAAATATTGTCGAAGCGCGGCCCCATTCATTTACAAGCTTATTTTGTTTTAAAAAAGCGCTAAAAAGGTAATTTTTCACTCGGTTCGACTGCGGGTGGGTCTGGGCAAAAAATCCGTTTTTAGCACCTTTTTAAAAACACGATAATTTTTTGACAGGAGTGGCATTTCAAGTCCAAAACATTGTAAATTTACTTAATTCGTTTAAAAAATAATCTGCCCAAAACCCTTTCTGACTTTCTGTGCCCCCGTCCGGCCGCACCCGCAGTCGAGCCAAGCGAAATAATATCGTTTTTAGCGCTTTTTTTAATAAAAATAAAATGCTTTTCACAAAAAGTGGGGCCGCGCTTCGACAATAGTTCCACGAAATCTTGTTGATATGCTCAAACTTTGTGTATTTTTTCAGGAAAGGTTTCATGTACAACTTCCAGGAAAAAGAGTTTGTTGTCCGTATGTGGAATAAGGATACGGAAGATCTCAGTACAGATGGAATATCGGAAGAAAGTGTACAGAGAATTAAAGATAATTTATTGAACATTGATAAATTTCTTGCGCCGTACCCGTTTGATATTTATAATAAATGGCGATCTCTCTCCTCCAATATTACAGGTACACTCATATCCATTTAAATTAGTTTAATTTAAATTGCGTTACGAATTAAGTTTCTTTGATTTTCCTGTTTTTGTTTGATAAATAATTATTATACAACTTCCAAAAATTACACGATCGAGAGCAGGATTGCCCTGGGCATAAAGTGATCACTTAAGCCAGCCAAAGCCGACTCGTAAGCGTCGGAATGCTCATTCTGTTTCCTCCCTAAGGGAGTTCACATAATGTTACGTTATGTGAATGAAGATGCCCCTCTCGTCTCTGTTGAAGAAAAAACTGTAATTATAAAAAAGTTAGTTATGGAGTAATAACTACTACACCATCACAGTATATCTCATGTGAAAACATACAACATTGTCATTGCACAAATATCTACCTATATGGCTCACCACAAACGTACCGAAGTTCAGTTAACGGAATCGACCGTTTTGCAAAAAAGTTCCGACCAAAGCCTCTTTCTGAATTTAAAATCGGGGTGACGATGAATTCAGAGAGAGGTTTTGATCGGAACTTTTTTGCAAAACGGTCGATTCCGGAACTGAACTTCGGGACGTGTGTGGAGAGGCTGTGACATTCAGAATTGCTGACGAACCTTATTGCTAATCGTATTACGAACAACAAACTTTGCGGAACAGTATTTTAATTAATATCAGTATAAATCTTTTTAGCCGAATTAATACCAATGTTGACTCCAGAAAATGGCATAATCAGTTCAGCATTGGAATTAATTTCTTGCGACAATAAAGATAGACCAAAGGGAAAGATAAAATCATCACCGAGCATTAATAAAACTGATCAGGAAACACCATCTGTTGAACCAGGAAGTTCTAAACAGAGCGATGAAATCTCTGAAGGAAATGTATCAGCAGAGACATCTACTGATAATGTAGAAAAGTTAGATGAAGATTTGAAAACAGAATCTCCAGTTATACCAAACAAAAGACGCAGTAGAATATCGACGTTAGAAGAGAAAGAAGAAGAGTTGTTACCGCATTTAAAACCATTACCAGGTATAGAACGAGTACTAATTTATTTCTTCTCGTGATAAAAGAGTCTTGTATCATTTATTTAGAATGTTCTCTAGAGGTTGAAAGTCTGGGCAACATACCCAGTCTATCAAATTACTACCAAATGTATAATTTTTCTATGTCAGCTATACAACTTCAAATATCCGAAACGTAGAGGCAATCAACGAGTAGAAATTCACTACACACCTCTTACATATTATACTCGATACATGTTATATACCATCGTCACTTTTACGAGTCGTTTAGAAATGAAATCATTATTTTTATTTTCAGGTACAGCATTAAGATTCACACAATTTCCTGATAGGAATTATCCGGAGAACGCCACTCCAGCGGAAATCACAAAACATTCTCTCGATCAGTCGTACATTTTGGAAGTCATGTTATCTCGATATAAAGAGTAAGTATGAACAATTCTGCTTTATTATTCGGCATTGGATGGGCAGCTTTCTTGACCAGCTTGATTTGACCCAAATCCCATTTAAATTGTGTTTAGTGTATGCAACTATCCAGTCTATTCTTCAAGGAGTCGGTGTTTATAGCAAGTACAACTGACTGTCAACTGATTCCAAGCACTGCATCGGTCAAGAAGTGTTATGGTGCACATTTGATGAACATAGCTGGTAGTATCTCACATATGAGCAGTGGTTATTTTTGTTCACTTTTTTCAGGGCAATCGGCATTATAGGAGAAGTGGAATTTGCTTACATTTGTTTTCTCATCGGACATTCTTTAGACGCCTTCGAACAGTGGAAGAAACTTGTCACATTGCTGTGTTCGTGTGAAGACGCAATAACCAAACACAGAGGAGTCTATCTACAGTTTATAAATTCTCTCGAGACGCAAATATTGGAGATACCTGAAGAGTTCTTAGCTGATATCGTCATGAACAATAATCTAATTTACGTTAAACTTCGAGAGTTCTTCAAGACTGTTTACAATTCCGACATAGAAAACAGGTTAAAATGTGCTATAGAAAGATTCCAACATAATTTAACAGATAGACTAGCGTGGGATTTTAGTGGTATAGATGAGGATGAGGAAGATGAAAGACCAGTGATTGTTTATTTACCGTAGATCTCCGATTTAAGATAGAAATCCGAGAGAAGATCTCTGGGATTTAAGTATTTTCAATTCAAACTTCATTACCTGCTAATTTTATCTGTGATGGAAATGTTCTATTTTCAAATGAAGTTGTGACTCATGCACTGAACTCCATATACCACTACCGCTGAAAAAGTATTCAGTCAAATATCTGTCTCTATGGGGGTGAAGAGCACAGATAAATTTTGAGGTGTTTTGTCTCGTTTTATTTTTCTCTTTCAGCAATGCACCCGATCCCGAGTGATAAATGTAGCCCATTCACATAAATGATAGGGAAAAAATGATGTATTGAAGATTTTTCATTTGTTGATTAATAAAAAAATACTGGATGTCGCAAATAAATGTCTGTCGAAACATTTGGTGTATAATTTGGTTCCTTTTGCAAGTAATTTAGCTACTGTGAACATTTTAATATGCCATGATGTCGTCAATATTCCATATTTACTTATTATATGTATCTATGCCATAGAATCATAGTGTCACAAATATTTGTAGATTTTTAATGTGGAGTGCCACACTCTGCTTCCAATAAATGTATTTTTTTGTACAATGTATGAAGTGAGATTTTTACAATCCAGTGTGATTAAATACGCTAATAAATTTTAAATGTGGACTTTAAAGAGAGTTTTTTTTTGAGATGACGATTTTCCCTTCATGTTATAACTTACAGATTCCTACTGAAAAACAGTATTTTCGAAACTAGTAGTACACTTATTGTTAAAAACTGATGACTACATACCTATATGGTTTCACAATACCCTAAAAGATTATCCCTGAAAACTCTTGAATCAAACGCTTACCTGTATTGAAGAATAAAAATCTCTGGGGAGGGAAGGTCGCGCTGGCAGCAGGGACCACACACAATTTTAAATCCCGATTAACCAGAGGCTTCTGCAACTAAAAAATATTTACTGAGAAGGATAATTTTTGAATAGTAGACCTGAGTGCCATAGAACCAAAATAAAAAAATGTTATACCATTTTCATTCATTTATCACTAGTGTCCGACCGAAACTGGTTTTTATGACCGAAACCGAAACCGAATTTCGGCAACGGTCTCAGTTTCGGCCGAAACCGAAACTTTCTTACAAGAACATGTTTTGAGGGAAAAATAAAGAAAACGTTATTATAATCAGTCAGACTTTACTTTTTTACTTTTAAATCACATAACTATGCAGTCTTCGATATTTTCACTTATTGATAATCAACATAACAACCCCTTTTTTAAGAAAATATTATTGATTGCGCCTTAAAAATACTTAAAATAGGTGAGGTGAGTAGGTAGATTCATCCTTTGAATATTATTCTTTTTTATTTATTTTTTTAATATTAAACATAAAATTACTTATTTAAGTTGTTACCTAACATCACAATACGAATATGTACTTTAATATTTGAATTATTAACAAAACAAAATAAATCACTTGTATCTTAAGAACAAATTAACAATAATTAATAAACTTAATTCGTCATTTTGTACGACACTTCTTCAGTAAGAAAAAACAAAAACCAAACGACTTAATTATAAACGAATGCAAAGGGCGAGACTAGGTACTAATGCTTAAGTAGGTATCTGAAATGGTTATTTATTTATTAGTATTTATAATTAAACAATCTTATATTGTAGGTAAGAAACAATAGTTTTTCAGCATTTTCTCCTGGCAGGTTGCTCCTTCTGTCAGAATAAATTTGTCCAGCAGCACTAAATAGTTGTTCGCTGGAAACACTCGTCGGTGGAGCTGACAAGAATTTCAGTGCCACCTTTCTCAAAGACAGAAATGGACTAGAATCCCAGTAAGAATAAATATCTGCACTTCTCTGTAGCCTAGGCTCTGACAAGTATGCTTGAATGGTTTGCTTAATTTGTGATGATAAACCAGATAAACAATCACTGTTCTCCAGACCAGAGGTTTCTATTAAGTAACAAGTAGATTTATCATGGGCGTCCCAAAGCCCTTCTATTTTTTCTGGAGACGCTATTCTAGATGAACAAGATGGCTGTGGATCTTCAGAATGACAGTTTTCACTTATTGTATCGCTAACGTCGTCCTTGCACATCTTCAAATGGTTTTCTATTTCCAAAGTGGCAATGTCAACTTCATCAGAATTCAGATATGTACTTTTAAATCTTGGATCGAGTAATGTTGAAGTTATTAGAGCAGGATGTCCTTTGACGTATGCAAATCGTTGATTCATCGATTCATGTAACTTCGTTTTCATGTTTCTCAGAATCTCACTTTCGTTTTCTTCTCTAGTTTGAAGCTTTCTATTTAACAGTGATATCAAAGGAATTGCAAGGGATATGCATGCGTTATCATACGACAGATCAAGTGTAGCTTCATAAAAAAACTTTAGTACCTCAGTAAGATTCTTTATAATTGTAAACTATTCTTATGAATGTATATGGTATAGCCTATATCACGTAATAAAACTTACCAAATTCAAAATAAATCACACGACACAAACAAAACGTCACAAACACAAACAAAACAAAACGACCTGCAAACGCTTGCCAGTCGCGACATGAATACACTTCATCGCGTCACAACGCGCCGAACATGACCGATCACAGCGCGAAAACTCCCGAATGCAGTTTCGGTTTCGGTCGTAGTTTCGGCAGGTTTGCCACCGAAACCGAAACTAAACCGAAACCCGTTTTTTTGCCGAAACTCGACCGAAACCGAAACCGAAACCGAACATTCGGTCGGACACTATTTATCACTCACAGAGCAACGAACAATTTTTATGATGCTCTATTCCTTTGTAAGAAATGTGAATACCAACTTTTACAATAGGTAAATATTGAATGTATTAATTTTAGTTTAGGTACCTAGTTATTTTCTTAAAATACAACTTTTCTGTGAACTGTCCGTTAATGGTGAGGCAGGTGCGGCCGACGTTGATTGTCCGTTTAATTTGGTCTTGATTTGGTCCGCTCACCGTTGTCTTTGGCTTTTTGCCGCCTTTGCGTTTGTCAAATGTCAAAATATCTCCTGTCTGTCGGTTCGTTCGCGTAATTGCGTTAATTGATGGTTGATTGTTTACTCGTTTGAGCGATAAATATTGTGCTAGGTAGATTTAAGTGGTTTAATTGTAATTGGACTTTGATGATATTCGTTCTGTGGAATTCTTCCAGTGAGAAAAGTGGTTCTTTATCGTAAACTAGCTTGAAACACAACATAACCTAAACAAGTACGATGGGGACGATGAATCAATATTTAAACTTTATTGAAAGAACTTTTCGGACTTGCCAGGGCAGTATATCCTCTCGACTTTTGTCGTTACGAGATGACCATGTCCTTAACAGGAATCTGATGGTGGACAACATAGAAATGACGGTGGAAGATATTGTCAGTTCACCAGTGGATGAAATTGTTATCGCCCATCTAAGATGTGTTAAGGTTTGTCTATAATCTATCATTTTCTATAATTTCACTTTATCTACTACTGGTTGTCTTCTAATAATGGTAATTAATTGCATCTTTTAAGTAAGAAACATCTTGAGCAAAATTACAATTTTCTCTCATTGCAAGATTAAAATTCGGAACTATTGCAGTAGCGGGGCCCCATTCAAAACCAAGCTTATTTTGTTCAGACAGTGCCAGACCCACCCGCAGCCGAACCGAGCGAAAAAATACTGTTTATAGCATGTTTATAGGACCTTTTTAAAACACGACAATCTTTTGACAGGAGTGACATTTCAAGTACAAGACATTGTAAATTTACAAAATTCGTTTAACATATTCTGACTTTCTGTGCCCTTGTCCGGCCCCACCCGCAGTCGAGCCTAGCGAAATAGTATTGTTTTTAGTGCTTTTTTTAATAAAAAAGTTTTACAAAAAGTGGGGCCGCACTAGTACAATAGTTCCCTTTGTCATTGCAAGATTAAAATTCATTGTCATTTTAGTCACAATACTTGCCTTATATTCGGCAAGATTAAATTATTGTAGCCCCACGAGCAGCCGAGCAAAAACAGCCATAGGCAGAAACAGAATGTACTGAAATGATGGATGATGTTTTGGCTGGTTAGCACTACTACAAGATTGCTACATGCTTTTTTTCTTAAAGTGGCATCCACCTGTCCGTGATTGATATTGCATTGCTGCGTGGTTATTTTATGGGTGGGGCCACAATAGTGGATTAGTACCTTTCATGTTCCTCCCACTAATCATTTGGGATACTAACTTATTTCATTCTTGTAGTGTCTGCATCAAAAGGACTACATGGAAGCGTACAGATACCAGAGTGCTTGTATAACAGCTGTAACTAAGTTGCTACAATCTCAGAAGGAAGAGAATTGGACTCTGCCTCTCATGTACACCGTCTGCCTCGATCTCCGTCTTGTTGCCATCCAAGCCGAGAAGCAGTTGGGTCAGTAAATTTCTCTCGTCATACTTTTTTAATGTAATTCAATAATTAATTGTTGAACTCACATCTTATGGTCAAAAAGTTTTGCTGCTAATTGTGAAATCAGATTCCCACAAACAACCGATTTCCTTTGTCGCTGCAATCTTTCCGAAGGCATTTTTTATCTATAGTATCTAATAGGTATTTACGTTTACTTACAAAATCATGAAGCCTCACAAAAGTCTCATTATTACCACATTGTTTTCGCATCATATCATGAGTTTATTTCTTGCAAAATAAACTAGATTTACTTCACGACCTTTTAAATGCAGGTACATGTATATCTCATGACAAAAATTTTGCCTGAGGTGCTTAGCGTAGCATTTGTCATAAGAAAACACATACTCATTGTTTTTTTAACTCATTCTTTACATTTTTATTTAAAGAAAATAAACCTGATCAGTGTCAAGACCTTCTTCTATTCTTTGGCTCAGTTCTTTAAACTTCAATCATATGTCATATTTTCCTTCTAGGTCCTACTCAAGCGCCTGGAAGCATTCTGGAAAAAGCTGCCGAATGTTTGATGGGATGCTTCAGAGTCTGCGCTGCAGATAATCGTTCATCAGACACAGACACAAAGAGATTGGGAATGTTGACACTAGTAAATCAATTATTCAAAGTATATTTCCGTATTAATAAGTTGCATTTGTGTAAACCGCTCATTAGAGCTATCGATTCATCGGCATTCAAAGATCAGTTCTCTTTATCCCAGCAGATTACTTATAGGTATTTCGTAGGTAGGAAAGCTATGTTTGATTCAGATTATAAATCAGCTGACGGTTTCTTGACGTACGCATTCGAAAATTGTCATAGAAAGAGTTTAAAAAACAAACGTCTTATCTTAATTTATTTAGTACCGGTTAAGATGCTTCTCGGCTACATGCCGTCAAAACGAGTTTTACAGAAATACGACTTATTACAGTTCTGGGAACTTGTTGAAGCCGTTAAACGAGGCAATCTTAAACAAATCGATATCGTGATGGACAAACACGAATCGTTTTTCATCAAAGCTGGAATATATTTAATCGTGGAGAAGATTAAGATTCTTGCGTATCGTAATCTTTTTAGGAAAGTTTATTTAATAGAGAACACACATCAGATACCGATTAGTTCTTTGAAGGCCGCGTTAGAGTTTACTGGACAGGAGGATGTGGGATTAGATGAAACACAATGTATTGTGGCCAATCTCATTTATGATGGTAAAATTAAAGGTTACATATCGTATCAACACAGAAAACTTGTCGTTAGTAAACAGAATCCATTCCCGACAATAAGCAGTATATCGTAAAACTTATTACTATATGTGGTAATTGTTTTACATAATCACTGCATGTCACAGATATTTCTATTTTTTCCTGAGTCGATACAATTCGAGTTGTCGTTTGCCATGCCATGAAAATTAATTTTAATTTACAGGGATTAATCTCCATTTTAAATTTATATATGAAATACTTATTCGATACATATTTCTAAATACAAATATTATTTCATTTTATAATATATATTTGTAACATGAATAATATAGTATATAAATATAACACTTTTTTATTGATCTTTGTCATATCTGAATATTCATTACAATTCTTTTATATTAAATAAATGTTTTGTATTCATTTTTGTTAAATATATACATTTCATCAGCCTTTCATAAAACCTGACATTAACCCAAAGCCATACTTTACATGCAGAAATACTATTACATGTAGAAATACATTTACACGTAGAAATATATTTACTTTCATCAATGTTGCCAACTTTACATAAATCGTATATAGATATGTATTACATATAATAATGCTATTATTATATTAATGTATAAGTACTTCTTATGATATAAATAATTATCTATTAATGGAACATGAATATGTGCGCATGAATAGTTATATTTTCTAACGGGAAAGACCTTACCTAACATGAGTAAGGATAGTGGATAGAAAAATATAAAGGTATGGGACATAAAAAACAATAAGCGACTTCCATTAGACTGGCCCAGGAGTGAGAGGATTACTAAAAGATATTCACGAATTTTCGATAAGAGCGAGACGCTGAGAAGAAAAAGGAATGTTAAATATGTAAAAGGTTTCTATTGTATCATGACACTACACTTAAATATACATAAGTGCAAATATCGTAACCCTTTACACTCCAATTAGCATTGATCTTGGATCATTATTTGCTGTTGTAAGTTTTTACTCTCCCATTTTTACCTCAATTGCCAAAACTTATTGCAAAAGCAGTTGTCTTTCTATCAGCCAAATTTGTAATTATTAAATGAGAATATTTTTATGTCATGGATCGTAGAGGATAACATAGTATGTGGTCACCCATACATGGGAAAACAGAAGAGATGGGCGGACGACCTGACCTCGGTAGCCGGTAGACAGTTGATGCGATAGGTGAGCGACAGGGAGGAGTGGAAACCCATGGAAGAGGCCAATATACAGCAGTGGAAAGATCAAGGCTGAAGAAGAAAAATATTTTATTAATAAAAAAATATATGAGATTGAAATCGATTGTTGTATTGAAATATTTCTCAAGGATTGGGAATAGTATTTAAGTAATCGCTGAGCTCGATTTGTGATTAAGGAGAGATTGAACGGATAAAATGGAATACTGTATTGTTTCTTATAATATAAAAACTATGATCCAGCCACATATCTATCTACTGACTTATTAATGTACTGTTGATATTGAATCGTATGTTTTTTGGATGAACATTGAACAGGTTTAGGATCGTAATACTATTTACATAAACATTTTCATTTTACTATGTAGTAGATAAGTACTAAAAAAAGAATATTTGGTAGTAAGAGTATAAAAATAACAAATTAGCAAAATGTAAGATGTACCTATCGTGACTTTCAAACGTACAAAATGTAAGTTGTATGAATCGTAACTTTCAAATGTACAAAATGTAAGTTGTTATTATTTCATAATTTTCAAATGTATGTTGTACATATATGGTAACTTTCAAATACCAAATGTGAGTTGTACATATTGTAACTTTCAAATGTACAAAATGTAAGCTGTACATTTCGTAACTTTAAATGAATCTATTATTCCAATGAATATTTCTATGGATTGAATGAAGATTAAAAAACTTTTAGTGATATAATTTTTCAGTTACAGATACATATTTAACTTTGATACAAGATACAGTAAAAAACAGACAAATATTTAATTTAAGAAACGTTAAAAATAGTAGAAAATGCTATAAAGATAATAATACTTTTTGTTAACATTAATAAAATATATTATTGGTAACTACATAATATAAGCAATAATATAAAATTATAATAAATTATGCTATTATTTATATTAATTAATAAACAAATTGGCTACTAAATTCTCTCAATACATAAAATATATGTTATTATTTAAATACTTACATTTTTGTAACATAATCACTTAACTCTTTTGGATTTGAAAATAAATTCATAATACCTATGAATTGAACATTTTCGTCAACTGCTCAGGTTGACATTGTCAGAGAACTAACGAAAATCGAGAACCGGTCAAGCAGTAGTTGCACTTTCGCCTTTCCTAAAGCACCTGACCGCATCCATTTCTTCCACTACTGACCCACCCCGTTCGATTCCTACCCCTGATTGGTTATTATCAACCTAATCAGTCAACGAAAGCACTGGAGTTTTCTCACACTTATTGAGGGTGAAAAAATAAAGATTAAATTGTAATCATCAGTTTCCACTCTGTAAATTTACAAATGTTAAAATTCTCTGGTGATTTTCAAATAAAATATTTCCATTATTCAATATTGTGTCTCGTGGTTCATGAATTCAATGTAGTTTTTTTCATTATTTGGTCCACAAACGAAATAAAAAATATTTTAAATTAACACATATTAAACATTGATCTAACATTATTATAACATATAGACACTCTGAATACTGCAAACTATGCAATATAATATACTAACCTATACATACATACTTATTTTTAAAAATAAATATATCGATCAATCATCTATTCTTATACAATTTTGTATTACAAAAGCGGGAAATTGAACTGAATCATTTTCTTTGGCATCTCTCCGCTGGTAATTTAACCGGCCATTCTGAAACGTTTCACGGGTGGGACTGGATGAATTTTGGCTTGGTTTTCTCCTGCGGTGTGCTCTTGAGGTTTCGCCCATGGTTGTTGGTGATTCATCTGAAAGTTGTTATTCATAAATTAACCAATGCTTTACACTTGGGGGGAGGGAGGGAGTCCCGTCGGCGCCTCCACGTGGCGAACCCTGGGCAACGTGGGTGTCTTCGTCCCTCTTCGGGGGTCGGAGCCGCCTGCGGCGAAGTTCGACGGGATAGGGACGCTGGGCTGATCACCCAGCACCCGAAACTAATTAGGGATTAACAGGCAAAACACCACCAGGCCTCGGACGCACGGACCCGCACAGGGGGGGGCCCGCGCAGCTCGTGCATCCCCTGCAACGACCACGGAACTCAAAAGGTTTTTGAAAGTCGGGACCTACAACGTGAGGACGCTGAGACCGAACAAGGAGTTGGTTGCCGCCAAGGTAGCGAGCGATTATGGACTCGATCTGTTGGGTGTGTGTGAGGCGCGCCTGCTGGGCTCTGATCGGTGTGATGCCGGGGATTACTCCATGCTTTACTCCGGTCATAGAACATTACACAGGAGAGGCGTTGCCTTGCTCATGAGCAGACGAGCTTCTAGCTCGTTCCTTGACTGGGATCCAATTTCAGACAGGATCTTACGCGCATCCTTTAGGGCAGCGGGTGAAACGTTGACGGTACTTGTATGTTATGCTCCCACGGAGGATGCGGGCGTCGCTGCAAAGGACGGTTTTTATAACCTTCTGGAGGCTGTGACGTCTCGTATCCCCAGACGGCACAGGGTCATTGTGATGGGCGACTTCAATGCCAAGGTAGGCAGTGACCCGTCAAACGGACCCGGCGTAATGGGTAGGCATGGCATGGGAGTGCTAAATGACAATGGCACCCGGCTGATCGAATACGCGACACTCCATGGTTTCCTGATAGGGGGGACTTTGTTCCCCCATAAAGACATCCACAAATATACCTGGACCTCCCCTGATGGCCGAACCAGAAATCAAATTGACCACCTCTTAATCAGGGCTTCAAACCGTTCTGACTTGCTCGATGTCAGGACATACCGCGGAGTTGACCTGAGCTCAGATCATGAGCTGCTTGCTGGCTCTCTAAAACTCAGGTTCGAAAGATTTGCAAGACCACCTGCACCGCGGATACTTGATGTACGTAGGTTGGAGTGCCCTCAGTCGCGTATTCGTTACGAGGCTGAGCTTCACAGGAAACTTGAACCCGAGAGGTTTCTCTCTGACATACCCTCAGTGGAGGCTGCGTGGGAGAGACTCCGAGAGGTAATTAAAGAGTCAGCTGCTTCGATCATTGGATATAGGGACAGGAAGAATCCAGGCTGGATGTCAGCGGAATCATGGAGACTCATTCAGGATCGTCAAATGTTAAAGGTCCTCAGAGATGGCGAAAGATCCCCGAATAGGCTGGAGACCTTGAGAACTCAATACAGAGAGCTTGACCGCAAGGTGAAGCAATCTGTACGTCGCGACAAACGGCATAACATCGAAGCCACCATACAGCGGGCAGAATCTGCAGCGGCCGTGAATGACTCGAGGACTCTCTTCGAAATCTCCCGAGAGCTGGGCGGCAGGGGTCAGAAAAGAAGAATGGACGCGGTGCGAGACCGCAACGGAAATCTGATCTCTTCGCCTGACCTGCTTAGGGGGAGATGGAGAGAGCATTTTGAGTCAATTCTAAACCGACCGGACCCCTCCTCGCCCTTCAACATTGGCGAGGAGGAGGGAGACCTAAACATACCACGAGCGAGTGGTATAGTTGAAGGACCTCCGAGTCACGGGGAGATTGTGTCTGCTGTAAGGAAACTCAAGAATAACAAGGCTCCAGGAGATGATGGTATCCATGCAGAGCTCATAAAATGCGGCATGAACGCACTCATTGACCCGCTTTACCACCTCTTCAATAAGATCTGGAATGAGGGGCTCTGCCCAAAGGACTGGAGGAACGGAACCATCATAACACTATTCAAAAAGGGGAACCCTCAGGAATGTGGAAATTACCGTGGAATTACTCTACTGAGCGTACCCGGTAAGGTCCTATCTCAGATCATCTTGAACCGCATCCAGAAACCAATCTTAGCCATATTGAGGAAGCAGCAATGTGGCTTTGTGCCTGGCAGGTCCTGTTCGGACCCAATTTTCTGTGCCAGGTGTGTCCTCCAACAATCACAAGAGTATAACTCGCCAGTCGCTTGCTGCTTCATTGATTTCGAAAAAGCCTTTGACAGCCCCCATAGAGAATCAATTTGGAAGATATTGGCCCTTTACGGTATTCCCACGAGGCTGGTAGCCATGATCGAAGCCCTGCACACGGACTCGGAGTGCAGTGTGAGAACCTCCTGTGGTCCAACTGACACCTTCAGGATCACAACTGGGGTTCGACAAGGATGTGTACTGGCGCCTTTCATCTTTGTTACCGTCATGGACTACCTTCTCAGAAAATCCACGGGGAACTCAGGGGGAGTGCCGTTATTGCAAAGACCTGCCAACGAAACAAACGTGGGAACTCTACACGATCTAGAATATGCGGATGATCTCGCCCTATTCGACACGTCTGTGGGTGGACTACAGCACAGCACTACAATGCTCTACAACAACGCGACACGCCTTGGCCTCAAGGTCAACACTGGCAAAACTGAGTACATCTGTAACGATGCATGTCCGGATAGGGTCACAGCTATGATTGTCAACGGCAATCAAATCTCCCAGGTAAACAAATTCAAATACCTGGGCGCCACCATCACCCCGGCAGGTGACCTCCGGACAGAACTGCCCATTCGCATCGGAGCTGCCAGTGGGGCATTCAACAACATGGACAAGATCTGGAAGGCATCCGGGTTTAGTATCCAGACAAAACGCCGCCTATTCAACGCCTGTGTGATCCCTGTCCTCCTCTACGGCTGCGAGTCATGGCACTTAACCAAGGCTCAAGAGCGTAAGATACTCAGCTTTGAGAATAAGTGTCTTAGGAGGATACTGGGTATCACATGGCAAGAACGTAAAACCAACGAATACGTTCGACGGCGTTCCCAGCAACGATCAATCCTGTCAGTAATACAGGAAAGACGTTGGTCGTGGCTGGGCCATGTTTTGCGAATGCCCAACGACAGCTGGCCAAAGAGAGCGCTGTTTTTCCACCCACAGGGGTCCCGACGCCCCGGAAGACCCTCTTTCACAGTGCACCGTTCCTATGACAACGAGATCAGAGCGTTAGGAATGACGTGGAGAGAGGTAATATCACTCGCACAAAATCGCTCTGAATGGAGACGCCTGGTAGCCTCCCTGTGCTCCCGAATGGAGACATAAAGGGCGTAGTAGTAGTAGTAGTTACACTACCACACATTTTACAAGAATTCGTTTGTAGCGATCGGAGTTTGATCTGCAATCAGGGGATGAAAGTCCATTGATTAGAAAAATATTTTTTATTATTATTGGATAGGGTTATATAAAATCATATCTCCAATTCAATCTCAAATATATTTTTTAACAATGAAAATATGAGTTGCAAAGTATGAGAAACAGCAATCTGATCTCAGACTGATTCATAGTAAATTGAAAAAACGTTTAATATGAACTGTTGTTTTTGACTCATATAGCTGTATTCTAAGCAATGTTACTTTTTATGTAACTCATTTATTTATTCATCTCAACATATACATAACATAAACAATACATACATCTGTGCACAGTATAGTTCTATATAATTAATGTTATATGAGTTATGGCTAATTTTGTTGCCATGTTAATATCTTAAAGTGTGGAATTTTAGAATATTTCCACGTTCTTACCTCAATTTATGCAAAATCAACAGATTGCTTTTCTGATACTATACAACTCATATTAACACAAAGGAAATACTTGTAGCACTAGTTAAGTTTTTATTTCCTCACCTTAAACATAGACTGTACATTTTTATTCTGTAGTGGAGTTGGCTTAACCGCGAGGGCTCCTTGTTCCATAAGTTGCTGTAGCATTCTGAAAATAATCAGACGTTTGATTTCAACTGAGCTGTTTAACTAATACTAACACTGATAAATCTTATTATGATTTTTTTATATTTTATTCTTTTTCTTCTTACATCTTTTCTTAGATCGTGTAATCTGTTTGTTCAAGAAAGCCCTCATTCTTGGGAGGCCGAAGTCCAACTGTCCATCCATCATTTTGGCGGTCTTCCGGGGAGTCAGTGACCAGCTGGGATTTCGTTGGCCACGACATATGGGATGATATTTTATTGAAACTATCATATTATTTGCTTACTTGTTGTTAGGAGGAAGAGGTGCGCCACCTCCAAGTCCATCTCTTGCAGCAGTTATGAGATCAGGGCGCTCGTTCAGAGTATCCGTGAGAGCTTCCATCAGAACATCTAAAATAATGAAATAATTTAAATTGTAATATAAAACAATGTTACAATTTTCATTATGAA
The DNA here is from genome assembly GCA_963576895.1 of Ceraclea dissimilis. Lineage (NCBI taxonomy): Eukaryota > Metazoa > Arthropoda > Insecta > Trichoptera > Leptoceridae > Ceraclea > Ceraclea dissimilis. Next base: position 3,541,444 of record OY756370.1, on the reverse strand, counting down.
ACAATATTACAATTTCCATTGTGAAACACTGTTACAATTTCCATTATGAAACAATGTTACAATTTCCATTATAAAACACTGTTACAATTTCCAATATGAAACACTGTTACAATTTCCAATATGAAACACTGTTACAATTTCCAATGAAACACTGTTACATTACAATTTCTACAGCGAAGCACTGTTGCAATTTACACCATTTATTCCAAAACCGTAAATGCTTTCGGCTAGGCGTCGTTTACCATCATCAAGAGGACTAAAAAACAAAAGTGTGGAATGTGTATTGAGAGTGGGAGTTTGAAGTAAGGGGGTGTGGATGGAGCTAAGGGAGTTTAAGGGGAGTGAAGAGATGGAATGTCATAATTACGAGGATGCTGGGTTTAAAACAAATATTGGAAATTGTAACAGTGGTTCGCATTACAATTTTAATTATTAGATTATTACGGAAATAACGATTTTCCGAACAAAACTTCACATTCATAATAAAATTTGTCAAAGAAATTATAACGTTATAGCACTTACTGAAAATTTAGAGAAATGCACCTACATTTGTAAACACTACAAACTTAAGTTATTAATTCCAACACAGGACTTTCTTATTGAGAAAAGCAATTGTTGTGTCTTTGTGTTGTGAAATACTCTCAAATCACTTTCTTTCAACAGACTTCTCAGCGAGCCATTAAGACAAATTCGTTAAATAATAATGTTAAAGAGGTTTTACAATAGACTAGTGTCAATAGTCTACATTTGTCGTTGAACAGTGTTTTACGAGAGAGCAACTCTACAATATTGACTACATAATTAGATTAGGTATAATAATGAAAGTTTAAATTGCCTACCCAAAACTTTTTTCTCCAGTGGCTTAGAGATTCTCCCTTGTTCCGCCTCACCCTCCATGAAGTTTGTGAACTTCTGTAAAGCCACCTGAGCCTCGATGGAGCCTCGGGATAAAGACTGCGTGAACATTACCTGAAATTATAATAGTGATAGTGAGTTGTCCGATAGGTTTAGAAAAAAATATGTACAGTCGATAACGGGTGCTTTGGTATTGAAGTAGTGAACCAGAAGAAACAACATTGGAGATATACCTAAATTATTTTAGGTATTGGAGCTGGATTTTTTTGCATTGCGCAGATGGAAATACATTACAGATTTTTCCTCAACAGAAGCGAGAGTTATCTACATTCACATGGCTTTATGTGAACTCCCTTGGAGAGGAAGCAGGATGGGTGTTCTGACGCTTAAGAGTCAGCTTTAGCTGGCTTTAGTGACCACTTAGTCCAGGGAAACGTTCGGTGGAATAGGTAAACATTGCCCCGGGTTGTTGAGAGTTCAAGATAGAATGAAACTGAAAAATAAGAGATGGTTGGGACTTGTAGAGAGGATGAACGATGAAGAAAAACTGATTTCAAAACATTTTGCAGTAATAAGTATTTGACTTTACCTTGGCAAGTTGGTAGATGATTTCTTCCAGTGAGTACTCTGTATACAAGAAATCGGCAACTCTTAATCTCTCCAATAGATCTTCGTAGTCTTCTTCAGCAGTGTTTTGTAATGGCTCACGTTCGTACTGATCAAAACCACCTAAAAATATCATTACTCTTTATTGATTTGTTCTCATAGAAGTTGAAATCTTTTTAAGGATTTGAGATTATCCTGAGAGTTGTAGGTACTGATTACTCTGAGAATGAATTATTCGAATAAAAATTATGTAATCAGAAAGATGAGTGACTCTAGGATATAATTGTTCTCTGAAAAATATCCGTGTTGACCGGAAGAAATCAGAAGAAATTGCTTTAATATGCAATATAATCCGGTGAAATTAAACACAAAGCAGTCTCTCGATGGAAAGTTGTGGGGTAGTAGGGATTTCTTTCATTCTATACGTTTTTTGGGATGCTGAATCCGAATCCGAGGTTTGCCAACAAAATTTCGATACGGAACATGGCGCAAAATACAAAAAATGGCGAAAATATTCGTTTTCTGGCGATTTCTTTATAAGAACTCGAAAACTGACAATTTTCGTAAGTTATTTTTCTACGCAAAATGAAAGTACGTAAAATTCACTACAAAATTTCCATATAAAATTTTTCTCTAAAATAAATACCAACGGAGCTGTCAAGGTCCAAAAAATGGCCAAATTTTCTTATTGTTTTACATTACGAGAATCGAAAATGTATTGAAAAAGTTCACCTTGTTGCCTTCATAAGCAAATTTCAACCATTACTCTTTAAATTCATGAGTCATATTTTACCTCGTTGGAATCAGAAAATACAAAGAAAGCTATTAACGAAACTTTTATTTAAAAACACCGTGAAATATTTGAGCTAGACATGTTTAAATAATTTTATTTAGAAATATAGTAATTTGTTTATGCTAAAAATGTTTAAACCTTGTTAGGTTAAACATTTCACTATATTTTTAAATAAAATTTATCCTGAAACCTTTCTCTATGTTTACTGATTCCAACGAGGTAAAATATGTATCATAAATCAGAAGAATAATTGTCAAAATTTGGTGATAATTCTAACAAGGTGACCTATTCTCCATACATTTTCCATTCTTACAATTTAAAATAATAAGAAAATTTGGCCAATTTTTGGAGCTTGACAGCTCCGCTGCTAGTTATTTTAGAAAAAAAAAATATATACCAAATTTGTTGGAAATTTTATGTGCTTTCATTCTGCTAAAAAGATGACCCACAAAAAGTTGATGGTTTTTAAGTTCAAATCCAGAATTCGCCAGGAAATGTAAATATTCGCCATTTTACCAATTTTTCGCCATGTCCGGTCACGAAATTTTGTTGGCAAACCTCGGATTCGGATTCAGCACCCCAAAATACCTATGGAATGAAAGAAAAACAGACTACCCCACAACTTTCCATCGAGAAATCTAAAAGCACCGTATTAATAGTGGTTGCGTCAAACTTAAAATACAGTCCTCCCACTGGGCACCAAAGCTAGTACCTGCTTCAATATTTTTGACAACAGGATTATTTTCTATGTAAAACATCATGTTTCGTACTATGCATCAAATGACGTCGAACTATTTGTTATCACCATGCACTTTTTTAAGGAAGAATTATTATCATTTTTTTCTTACCATTGCCTGGCAAATATTTGTAGCTGCTTTGTAAGGAGTTATCTTGAACACTTTTCTTGTAAATATCTTGCCTGAAGTCCGGCAGAGTCATAGACAATTGTTCCAGAGTTGCCGGCGAGAGATTGTTGTTCCTTTCATATGTGTTTGTGGACAGAGCTTTCAGAATCTTGTCGTGGTTGAATTTACTAAAAGGAGGCATTGGGATCAACTTGTCAGCTTCGGGTTGTTGATAGTTATGTTGGTTCTGTAAAAATAAAAAGTAATCAGTGTTCAATTACAAATAGTCCAAGAAAGTTGTGGGGTATAGTTTAGATTTCTATAGTTCTGTATTTTTTCGGTTGCTAATACGAATTTTAGGTTTGCTAACTAAATTTCGTGACGGAACATTAAAAAAAATACAAAACAAAGTAAAAAAAAATATAACGATTCGTCCGTTTTTTTTTTGCTTATAAATCGAAAACAATCAACTTTTTGTAACCTACTTATTCAAAATGAAAGTACATGAAATTACCTACAAATTTTGTGCCTGTAAAGTTTGCTCAAAATAAATAGCAGCTCTAAAATAAATAGCAGAAAATTTTAGAATAATCGACCTATGAATGCTTAATTTTACCAATTATTCTTACAGTTTATGAGACACATTTTACTTAGTTGGAATCAACAAGCATGTTGAATGTTTTTAGGATAAATGTGACTTAAAATTAAGGTCACTCATTATGACTAGAGGTGTTGAAAAATGTGTACGCAATCCTTGCTATAAGGATATTGTGAAGTGTAAGGAAAGTCTCGTATTAGCAAACCTTATTAAGACAGCTATTGTATGTCAAGTTTCTACCTCGTTAGAAATAATTATTGTAGAATTTGGCAAGTGATTTATGTAGTTAGGTTTTTGTGTACTAACCTTTTCCAATTGCATCTGAATCTCTCTCAGTTGCGTGTTTTCCTGTTGCATTCTCTGCTCAGCTGCACTTTTAAGTCTTTGCTGTACGTAATGTGCTTGGAGATATTCAATATTATATTTGATCTCTTGTAAGAACGCTATGGCTTCTTCGCGACTCATCTAAAAATAAATAATAGAAATATAAATCTTCGTAAATCCAAGTGGCATTTCCCATTCCCAAGCATATATTTCTTTCATTCATGAAGACTGTCATGAGCTGACTTTATGGAAAAAATAAATTAAGAATTTTGCTTTCTCCTTAACCAAAAGTATAATATGCTGCACATCATTATGGGGGTGAAAATATAAGGAAGTCGCGGCGTGGGGCAAATGTCCTGGCTGAGAAACATCAGATAATAGACCGGAATCCAGAGGGTGGGAGAGTTATTCCGGCTAGCACAGGACAGGGATGCCTACGGCTGAGTGATAGCCGATGTCGGGGGGACCTGACATGGCACTCGGAGAAGAAGAATACTTTATGAACATTGCCGTTTATAACAGGTTAAAGTGGAAGTGGGCGGAACACATAGCGAGACGGGACAGCGATAGATGTGCGCCCTGATTATTAAAATGGAGACCACGGGCAAAGAAGGGAGGTGTTGGAAGACCGCAAAAAGATGGGCTGATGACATAACCTCAGTAGCGGATAAACAATGGATCAAAAGAGCGAGCGAAAGAGAAGAATGAAAAGTTTGGAAGAGGCCTATGTCCAGCAGTGAAGAGAGCAAGACTAAGTAATAAGAAGAAGAAACGTTATATATTTTTTTTAATTACCAAGCCTTCTTGTAAGAATTCCTCGATTGCTAGCGTCACACCTTTCTCATCCCCTGTCCAGAAAATATATTCAGCCATGTCCAACGGGGAATACTGTATTCCAGAATATGCTGAATAGTGGTCCATCTGAAAATAAGACAAATTTTCATTTAATTATATTGGCTAAAAAATTTGACCGCTTTCAGCCAACTACTACAGTCTGTTCAGCGTTAAAAGACGCATGGATTACCATGGATACGAAATGTTTCAGTAGATATAAAACTAATGCAATCAAGTACCCAACCGACAAGTTATAATAAATACAGTCTTTCGACAATATTCGAATATTGATAAAATTTCCAACCAATGGAATACGTTTGCTGAAAATAAGCAATATGGTCTCGAATTCGAAATTTGAATTTAAGCCAATCACCCACCAATCGTTCCTGGATGAATTCGAATGTTTAAAAATGGAACATCCTTATAGATTATGGGAACATCATTTTAAATATTGTAGGTACAACTGTTCTATCGTAATTTAAATAGACAGTCGAATGTTTAAAAATGGAACATCATTTTAAATATTGTAGGTACAACTGTTCTGTCGTAATTTAAATAGAGAGTCGAATGTTTAAAAATGGAACATTATTTTAAATATTGTAGGTACAACTGTTCTGTCGTAATTTAAATAGAGAGTCGAATGTTTAAAAATGGAACATTATTTTAAATATTGTAGGTACAACTGTTCTGTCGTAATTTAAATAGAGAGTCGAATGTTTAAAAATGGAACATTATTTTAAATATTGTAGGTACAACTGTTCTGTCGTAATTTAAATAGAGAGTCAACTCAATAACGTACATTATTATTTTCTTCTTGTGTAATATCCGCATTGAATGCACGTCGATTACCATTCTCTGTAATCTCTTGGGAAGCCATAAGGGGTAATGGCTGAGACACGGCTTCACCAGTTGGCTGCATTAATCTCGCTGCACCGGGAAAACTCTGCAATTATATAACAAAATAAACATATAAGATTAATTCTACTTGAAGAGCGAAGTGTCCAAGTTTGGCGATTTTACCCTATTTTGTGGTGAATTTACGGTAAAATCTCGAATCAATTCATGATTTTTTTAAATTTTAATATACCTATCTACATTACATTTCACGTAGAGAAAGTAATATGCAAGATGAGATCGGTCTTATAAAAAATTGCCTGCGAAGCTGATTTAATCAAGAAAAGTGATTTTACAAGAGGGGGAATGAGTTTAAATATAGACTACCTACTTGTAGTCGACTTTGCAAATTTTGTGTATGAGGTTCTTTGTTATCAATGTTACTATTAAGGCGTGTGTCTTCCTTTGTGCCCCCGCCAAAAAAATATGGCCCACCACTTATGATATTTTGGCACTTTGGCTATCAAAATATAATTTCCTAAGATGGACAGATTTGGTAGACAGAAATTGCTTACAGATTTGTCCACATAATTGGCAAACAAATTTTACTGTGGACTTTGTTTAGCTACAGGAAAGTGGAATTTTAAATCGGTATCAAATATCCAAAAGGAATTTCAAATATCCTTCGTTTCATTTCACGTTAACTCTACTCGTAGATATACCACAAGAGCCAGACATAGCTGCTGCAGCAATGATGCATAGTTTTAAATATCTATCATTAGGTACCTTAGCGGTTTCCTTTTGGCCATCATTGGAGTCGTGAACAATGGTGCGATGAATGCCTTCACTTGGAACATCCAACTCCACAGTAGCATGTTCATGGGGTTTTTCATCTGGTGAACTGGAAGCGTCGGAATGCTGGTGTATTTTGGCTACCAACTGTCCGTCTTCGTTTACTGGAAAAATAAGAAAAAATGCTTAGTATGATTTTCAATTAAGAGCGTCTGGAAAATTTATATTTTTATAATCACCGGACCCCAGTGGATGGGAATCGCACAGGAGCGGGAGAAGTGGAGGAGGAGAGGGGAGGTCTATGTCCTGCAGTGGGCAACCGCGGGCTGATAGAGAATCATGGGAGAGAAATGTGCCGGTGGTGGATGGATGCAGTGTGCCCAAGACAGGAAGCTGTGGAGGACAAAAGGGGAGGCCTATGTCCAACAATGGACCTGAGGGGCTGCAGAAGAAGAAGAAGAGGAGAGATTTTCATTTCCACAGCTTTTGTGTCCACTATACGAATTAGACATGTGCGCCGGCTGCAAAAAAGCCGGCGGCGGCGCCCATGTCTAAAATAGCCGGCGGCGGCGCCACGCCGGCGGCGTGGATCCAAAGTGGGGGAAAGCATTGGATTTTTTTGCAATATTGTTTTAAATGATTAAATACGTATATGTGAAAAAGATAATGATAAAATCGATTTATTTATTTTGAAAAACTATGATTATTTCAATAATAAAGTGAAATAAAAGCTCATATTTGAAAAATAATGGAAAAATTCATTATTGCCTTTTTATGGTGCTGGAGGGCAGGTCAAAAAAAACAAATCCATAAAGTCAAACGCGTCAGAATGAGCCTAACTATGGGCAGTAGTGCAGTCGAACAGGTTTCTCATTTGGCAATATTTGGGCTGTTAGCTAAACGGTGAGTGGAATTCAAACTCTGAAATAAAGTCCAGAATTGCGATGACGAGGTCGACCTTCCACAAAATGCAAAATTCCTATGTAACCAAGAACTACGGTTCAGCATAAGCTGTAAAAACATGTGCTGTTGCTTGGAATGGAAGGGTAATTTTATAAAATTATCTAATTTAAGTTTTGAGGTGGTCTGTAGCCTGGTTGGTAATGCGCTCGACTGTTAATCCAGTGGGCGCGGGTTCAATCCCCGACCTACTCCACTTCACAACACAAGATTTTAAGCTTTCTCTGAAGTGTACAAAGATGTATGTGGGTTTATTTCGATAAACCCAGATTCATTTTATTAAAAAAAAACTTATTTTGGATGTTATTTTAGGTGTAAAAATAAGGAAAATAAATAAATAAAGATATACTGTGGTGTTTTTAGTCGAAAGGTGCATAAATTAATAATGACATCAACCACAATACGTAATGATTATCGGTGGAAAGATAAATTACAATTTGAGAGTAGTCTGTAATCACAGTCCGAGAAACCACGTTAAGGGATAGTAAATTATTATTTTTTTATTAAAATGCAGCCTTGGATGAGCGAAATAATTGGATTTTAACGTTAAAATATCTAATATCAAAATATAATCACATTTTGACACTTTGAAGATCGTAAACGTAAAAATTACCAAATGAATGTCGTTTTTTGTCAAGAGAAGAGGAGTCTTAACTATTTCTACAGTACTTATTGTATTAAAATAAATTAAATATAGCATCTCTCTCTCCTGTCGATTTCCTCACTGCTGAGGGTCGCGATCTCCAAACCCAAACACCCGTTGCTTGACCAATCCCCGCCACGCAGCTCTGTCCTCGGCAAGATGCACTGCCCTGTAGATGGAGGGGGCAACAGTCTGCGTAACTTGGTCCGTCCATCGCAAAGGTGATCGTCCTCTGGGTCTCCATCCCGGCGTGTTTCCCGTGATTATTAGCTTCTCGAGACTATCTCCCCCTCTGCGAGCGATGTGTCCAAAAAATTGGAGAATTCTTTCTAAGCATGGAGATGACAATCTAGATGTGATTCCAAGTTCCTGAAGGATAGAGGCATTTGTCCTTCTTGAAGTCCATGGGATCCGCAGCATGCGCCTCTAACACCACATCTCGAAAGCGTCAACTCTAGCTTTGTCCCTCGCTCGCAAGGTCCAAGATTCCACCCCATAGAGGAAAATAGAGAACACAAGCGACCACACCAATTTAATTTTTTGCCCTCTGGATATCCTTCGGTCTTTCCATATTTTATCAAGGCGTTTCATAGCGTTCTTTGACATCCCAATCCGTCTTCTGATCTCCGCCTCGCATCCTCCTGCGTCATTTAGCACGGATCCGAGGTATGTGAAACTCTCGACAACCTCCAGGTCAGTGAGTGCACCTGTTATCTGGAGAATAGCGAATCTAGTCAAGTGGAATGAAAATAATTTCGATTAGGTACTTCGATAAAATCAAAGGTTAAACTAATGAAAAGATAGAACGGTTGGCCGAAAAGACGAAAGGCCGCATATTTTGGTCAGATATTCCTGGAAGAAAAATATAGCCTTCTGCTAAAATTTACGTGGTTTAAAAATTTCAGCGTGGTATGATAAAATCGACCGGTGTCCTAAAAATCTATCAACTATAAATTCTGAGTTTTCCTTGTGATTCCCAGTTAACATAGAATAACGTTTGTTCATTTAATTTCCACCATGAAGAACCAAATTATTAATGCCTCCATCCCATCCTATTTCTTGTTTTAGAATCAAATAAATAAGGTACAGAAAATTCCCCGATTTTTTTTTATTCCAAACCAAATGAACGAAATATGTGAGACGTAGGAGTGGGTTAACAATGCATTAGTTATTATTCGACATCTTATATAATTACTGAATCCTAGCGTCGCCACAGCTGAATGCTTCATTTTTTTACCTGGAAAAGTACTTATTTCGATTTCTGTCTCAAAAAACACAGGATAAATATTTTTGGTCACGCAGTTCCCACGCCGCCGGCGTGAGCGTTTTGTCGGCGGCGGCGCGCCGACCATGATTAGCGGCGGCGCGCCGGCGCGGCGCTCATGTCTAATACGAATAATAGGTACTACGTCAAAGTCTGTGACTCTTCGTAAAATTCGTACTAACTTAATACTCGTATTTCGTAGTAAAATAAATTTAAAACACTTATTTTAGTTGAAAAAGTTATGGAATCGGGCCTATCGTTTAGTTTACGTATCTTCAAACCGCTTCCTTTACCTAAAAAGTTCTCTTAACCTTACAAAACATGGGTTTTCCTCTGCTTTGAAATTCAAAACAAGAATTGAAGAACACTCTATCTCTTGTTCTGAATTTCATATTAGTTCTCTAGTATCTACCTAACTTCAGACAAGTTGGATCATGTTATCTGCATTATTCTACCCTTAGGTGTGTACTGTATTATGGATAATGTCTATGGATGAATTATGTATTAGGTTCGTACGTACGTATCCTTAACTGTACTCAACTACCCTATTAAACTTTACAAATTAGAGTTGTTGTATTCCTATGCATTTTAAACACTAGATTAGAGCACTAAATTGAAGAGATCCGCAGGTTGGGAGGACAAATAAGACGAAACAGAATCCACTTAAGGTATCGCACTTCCGGGGAATCCAGAAACCTAGAAAGACCACTGAGAAGACTATCACAGCAGTAGGCTATCACAGCAGCATCTTAGAATCTAAAAAAAGGAAGAACGAGGATTAGAACGTTTCTACAGAATAGCTGGGTATCAAGAGGAAGATTGGATGCCATAAAGGGATCGAAAGCAAACCGCTGTTGCGCGGCATGTTGCTAGACTCCATCAGGGACAGGCTAAGAGGGTATATAATGGAATGGAGACCCCGCGAAGATAAAAGAAGTAGAGAGAGGCCTACCACGCGATGGTCTGATGATATAAAATGAGTGATTGGTAAAGGGTGCGAAGGGCGCAGGACAGAGGCATAATATGGGGGAGGCCTACGTTAAGCAGTAGACTGATATGGCTGGTAGCAAGTAAATAAAATAAAAAAACACCTACATGAATTCTCCATTCATGCCCTCTACAGGAAATACAAGGAACTGACATTCAATAATCAATTAATTATATCAATGAAGTGTTGTTGGGGAAAAATAATTAAACCCCTACTTCCTATATTGTTTTATTAACGAAATCTCATTAATACTGCGTCACTTTCAGTCAGTCAGGAAGTAATTTAACATTATTTTGTAAGTAATCCCTAACAAGAGGAAGTGTGTTTTGTAAGAGCCAAAAAGGCCGATTGGATTTTATTATGTTTAAATACCCATACCTATACTAAACACTCGTTTGGGGGTGAACGGAATTGCCCTTTAATAAGCAAATTGCGGGTGATAACCTATCCATCCTATAAAGTGCGTAGAAAAGCCACAAAAAGATTGACAGATGACATTGTCCAGCCTGAGGGTCATAGAACTCGGTAGCAGATAGCCCGAAACAGAAGATACTGGAAAAATTTAGAAAAGACCTGTGTCCAGCACTGGAACAAATGTGGCTATCAGTAGGTAAGGAAGTATTTTATCCATCATTGGTAACTCTTGCATATGATAGATTTACCACAACGGGCTTATCTAATAACAAGACATTACCAATGACATTATTTCTTGGTTTTTCGGGTGAACCGTGTGCAGATAAACTTGACCGACGTTTCGACACTCCTACGACTGGTATCTTCCTCTGTGGAATTCCTCTCCAGTAAAGGTGTCGAAACGTCGATCAAGTTTGTCTACACACGGTTCACCCGAAAAACCAAGAAATAATGTCAATCGCACACCGTGAAAACCTTCAACATTTACTAAGACGGTACCACCTATACTAGAGATAATACTCGCGGTAGTGACTGACATGTTGACATTGGGACGCCACTGCTTCTAGTGGTTGGGAAATTAAAAGTAGTAAGGAATAGAAAAAGGATGAAATAAAAAAACTAATTTAAAGTTTTGCGCTTATCACGACCGTTGTCTATCAATGTTACTAGATTGTTTAAACTCAATGAATTTTTAATGCTTCGACTCAAGAGAGTTTCAGAGAATGAACAAATCTATTTTGCATCAATGGCTGGATTTACTGCGTGCATAGTTTTTCTCAATAATTACGTAGTCTTTCAACTGATGTACAGTGTAAGATGGGCGTGCTAGACTACGACTGCCCACCGGTTGGTTTAGGTTCTCTTCAACAGATGCCAGCGAAAAAATACGCTTTATATACAGATTTCTTCACACGATGCTTAAGTCGGCTTGTGACATGTATCGTTGCTTCACAATCGTAAGGTCGTGGGTTCGATTCCCACCCATAATATACCCTGAAAAAGTAGGACCGCATGGTGAACTTTTCTCGAGTGAAAAATGAACAGCTAAACCAACCGATGGCTGATCGTAAGTTCAGCATGGTCATCTTACACTGTAAATCAAGATGAGAGACTTCATAGCTGTCAACGGAGTTTCACTATAGGTACAAAATACAGCTGAAAATCAGAGTTTGAAATATGGATAACTATTCGTGTTAAACTTCTTCGGGGGCGACCGGCGACGACGTTTCGGGATTACTACCGTCTGTTGTCATGATGTGTCCCAAACTTATCATACAGAACAATACCTACACAGACAATTTCTGTTTCATTAAACATAAAATTTATTTATTTACGGCGCAAGCCTTTAACATTAACAATAGTTTTGTAGAAGTACAATACAAGCAACAACAAAAATAAGTTACTTAATGTAGGTACATCTGAAACATTGACAAAACAAAAAAAACATAAAATATCAGATCAAAAGTACATGAGTAATTAGTAGCAATGTATTGAAATAAATACAAATGTATAGAATTATTTCTTAGATCGTCGTCTGTCTGAAATTTCAATATTTTTTGGATTGTGTAGCAATTGCTGCGTAGGTGTCATTCTCAAGTATACAATTAGAACATCTATTCATACAATTTGCGAATATGAATAAGTTAATATCAAGAAGGTATAATCAAGTATCAAAAGCCTCGTTCAAAATTCAAGTACAATTACTTAACAATTTCATCAATTACATTGTATCTAATAATAAATCATTATTATATTATTTTGAATGGATTTGTGTTAAAGTAGCGTACATTTCATTATTTCACAATCTACATAAGTATCTACTAACAATTTAGATATTATTACTCTGTGTCTATGGAATTATTTCAAGTATTGATTCTCCCACGTAACTTTTCACGTGAATCAAAAATTGGTATTGTTAAATTTTTGTTACAAAGGAAATTAACATGAAATATCTAATGTCGTATTTTCAATAAAATTGCGGGATGCCTCCTTTTTTGGTATGCATGATGAAGGTAAAATTAAGGCTTTCCACACACGTCCGGCAGTTCAGTTAAAATTGAATCGACAGTTTGCAAAAAAGCTCCGTCCAAAACTTCTTTCTGAATTCAAAATCAAGTTGACACTGAATTTAGAGAGAGGTTTTGGACGGAGCTTTTTGCAAACGGTCGATTCAGTTAACTGAACTTCCGGACGTGAGTGGAGAGCCTAAATCTGTTTTTTTTTTTTCAAGATCATCGTTGCTTATGTTTAAGTTTAAAAGCTTAAGCTTTAGTTTTTAAAAACGTTAGTTTTCCAAATACGATGCCTACCGCAGAATTTCTTTAGAAAAGTTACGACTGATACGTCGATTCGTCTGGTCAGAAAATAGGCACAATCATTTTAATAGTTTACGCAATATTGATAGAAATCTTAAATTCTTGTACATATAAATGAAAGAAAAGCCTTTCATACTACGTGGGTGGCGGTAGATAGATAATTTGAGGTATAATTTTGAACTTATATCAAATCCTCATCCCTCTTCCAGTAAAATGTCAAACACGACAGAAATATGACACATCGCCGTCATCATTACTGTAATTAGTGAGTGATGATACATTGTAATTATAAATGAATGTATTGTTTGTGGGTGGCTACAGTAATGAATATTAATTAGAACCTATTATGTAGACATTGTAGACTAATATCTGTGTACGCCGTACCGCAAGTGTTATGCTAAAAATCTACAACAGATAGCGTTAGGAGTCTTCCGTATGTAAATAGGTACATATTAAGTTGAGATGGTTGGGACATGTGGAGAGAATGAACGATGAAAGGATAACAAGGACAATTTACCTGGATAAAAGAAGTGGTGTAAAGAAACGCGGCCGTCCAAGAACCACATGGCTGGACCATGTTGACCAGATCCTCAAGGACGGACGTGTTTTGAGTGAAAGTAATCGTAGAATGTGTATGAGGAATTGCATGAATGTGACGGAAGTCCGTAGTGTGTGTAAGGATATAGGAAAGTCTGGTGATCCGTTCTCTCTGCCTACCCCGCAAGGGAGGAGGCGTGAGGGTATAGTATAGTATATTTAAAAAAATGGATGATAATAAGTCCAAAAATAGCACAGAAGCGTGGTAACTAGTGAATGCTGTGCCGTGTGTCTATAAAAAACAACATTCTCTTTGCTCAAACGTGCAAATATCTGACAGTCAAAATGGGTGGCGAATCTCACTGCTGTAAAAATGTGGAATGTCTTATGGAATTTTACGAACATCAGTTTTTTATAGATCGCTTGAAAAAATATATTCATGGGTCAATTCTACAAACCAGGGTTGTCCACGGGGAATGATAAAATTATTCTAAATAGGACTGTCAAAGAGAAAATTTTGCCACATTGCTTTTGATTCCCTTAGGAAATTTTCAAAATTGACAGGTATTGTCAACTTGTTCCCAAAATTTTCAATGACAAGGTCAACTAGTCCCCAAAGTGTTCGTTTTAGATAAACAATTAATAATAGGTGTACATTATATTTCAATAAACAATTATTATACTACTACACTCACGCCACCTCCCTTGCGGGGTTGGCAGAGAGAACGGATCGCCAGACTTTTCTATCCTTACACACACTTCGGGCTTCCGTCACATTCATGAAATTCCTCATACACATTCTACGATCACTTTTACTCAAAACACGTCCGTTCTTGAGGATCTGGTCAACATGGTCCATAGCCATGTGGTTCTTGGACGGCCGCGTTTCCTTACACCACTTCTGAAGATATGCTTTGAGATTTAGAAATAAGGTGGAAAGAAAATGCTGAATACAATTAAAAGATGTTGACTTAAGTTAACTTACTTGACAATGTGTGCTATAAGATTCGTATAATCCGATTAAATAAGACTTAAAACAATTTAATAGATTAATATTAAACGGCGTAATGATATGAAGAAAGAATGATAATTTTCATACAATAATTATTATTAATCATAAAGTATAATAAATTACAATACCTAATGAATGAAATGTAACTTACTGAATTCTCTCAAATCGTGACGTTCGTAGACCTTTCCATCTTCCTGTGTCACAACTGAAGATTGACTCTTAGACATTTCAACTGATTTTACTTTGTGATCACCTGTAAAAAGTAGAAAAATGTTGATGAATTTAGAAAATAAAAAAAAAACATACATATTGTAAGGGGAGAAGAAAAGGCTAAAATGTGAATAATTATTTTTTTAAGTTTTTCGGCGTATATTTCGAATTTCCAAAAATTGTGAAAAAAAAATCCTTGTAGAGCTAAAGTATTCTTTATGTATTTATTATTTTGTATATCACTATTTTTATTCCAAGGCACTAAATCACAACTTTCGTAATTTTTTTTTTAATTAAGCAGTCCACCCTAAATGGGTGATTTGTGAACTTTCGCGTCATTTAGTCTCACAAAAAATAGCCTACATCAGCGCTTATTATATCACAATTTTTGTCGCACATAGACCTTCTATAGTAGTCTATGGTAATGCCAGAATTCAGAGCGTGAAACATTACTCGTATATTTTATTCGATGAAAAACTGTTGAAAACGAAAATATGCTTTCCACACGAGTTCAAAAACTGGGCAAAGTGCAAATTAATGTAAACATGCATACATAATGATTTGTGAATATCAAATCATCACAATAGGTATATCGTGCGTGCATGCTGTGGACACTCTTAATTGGAGGGTTGACCTGAATTTTGTCGTTAATCTGGAGTGACCCCCAAAAATAAATAAATGAAACACGCCTGGTTTTAAAATTTCAGCACGCCAAATCTGTGTACAAGTACAAACATTCGTACATAGATCTAAGTACTTCAAAACAATTTTTTTTTATTTTATTCTTATAAAGCAAAACAGTGAGTGGCATTACAGCTATGGGCCTTTCCGCCACTCACTGAACAATATGTGGGCTACTAAAAAAAGCGGACTAAAAAATTAAATTGATACAAGGATTTTCCATTCTGACTAAAAACCCAATATTATTGTTTCATTTTAGTCATAATTCCTGCGAAAACACTTTGTGAATTTCTAAGTGGCACGGCGCATAATAAATGTAGGTTATAAGTATACATAACAAAAAAGGTGACAAATATGATCCGCTTTGTGACGCACAACGTTTGTCAAAAAAACGTTATGTATAATAGTTTATCCGGAGAGGAAATTGATTTTCAAAAATGGAATAAATAACTACATTTGAATGTCTTAACTCATAACCTACAAAAAGCTTATTCTAGTTCTCAATGACAAAATGTAGTACAATAGAAAGCTTTTTTTTAGAACAAGCCTACAATTATATCGGTATATCTTTATGTAGTAGGTAAGTATTTGTATATTTATTGTGTTTTTTTTTAAATCTAGGTATCGGTATTCTATAAGTTCAGTATAGTTATTATTTTCTATAATTTTTAATATTGATACATTATCAATGTGGTGTGTTTTTTTTAAAGCCTAGCGTTGGCAAAATCAAAGATGTAGACGTTGTTGGCATCAGGATTCGGGAACTGGAAAAGCACATTCCTGGATAAAAGGAGATAGCCAAGGGAAAGAACCACAGCGGTTTGTAGAACCACTGAAAATCGTGGTCCTATTGGTTTCAATTTAAATACAAGAAATTGTATTTTAAATTAAATATGATTTGATATCGAAACCCAAAACTTTGTGCGTACCAAATCCCTACCCGAAATCGATTAAACTTTTTAAGCTGTTGAAGTTTGGAGTTTAATACTCGAAATTAAAAAGTAACGAAGGTAAGCTATCCGTTCCGGGTGCCCTAAATTCCCCAGACTTAAATCTGTTGTACTTTTATACTTTCATTTCTTCAGTTTGCAATTTTCCGCTCACAAACAGAAAGTGATAAAAAATAACTTTTTGCGTCGCGTCGTCTTGAATTTTTTATGGTTGCTGTGTGAGAATGTTGTTTTTTATTGGGTATGGGTAATGGATATATTTTCCTGTATAAGAAAGTGTGAATATAAATGTCAACTTGCGTTCTATAATCAATTTTGAGAAGCGATAAAACACTTTCTTTTATTCGTCACGATTCCTCTCATCGTACGTTGAACTCTTGACAAATAATCAACACAAATATTTTGAAACTATTTGTTGATTTGTGTGTTTATATGTGGTTGTGTGTAGAGAGTAACAATGCAACCTATTTATCTCTACTTAAATACTTTTAGAGGTTAGGTATTCTTAGGTTATGTAAAAGCAGTTGAAAAGGAACTTTATTTACAGTAAAACACGGTAGAATCCTGACACCTTTTTTGAATATCCATCCAAAATCTATACATATACCCATTACCCATACATGAATTGATTGTTTTATAAAAATTCACCTGCGGCGCTTGTTGTCATTTTTCTTTATCCAGCCATTTTTTCTCTAACAGAATCCAACCAACTAGTTATCTTTTTAGACTTACAAGGCGACTTTACAGCTATTACGTATGAAAAATTTTGAAATTGGAATAGGGAGTACCTATGCGACCTTCATTAATATGAAACTTCAGAAAGAAAAAGTATCTACATAGAAAATATTGATTCTAGATTTGATACCGTGGGTACAATAATACAAACATACACCCGTATTTTTCTTTGTCAAAAATTGATGAGTTCGGACCCTCTTTGTTTTATGAAAAAATCAGTGAATCTTCCGAATAGTTAGGAGATAGTTGTTATCAGTTCGTATCAGAGAGAAAACCAAAGTAACCGATGTGGCGGAAAGGGTCGCTAGCCTTAAATGGAGCTGGGCTGGTCATATTGCCAGGTGCCAAGACTCCCGGTGGACCAAGAAGATAATAGACTGGCGGCCAAGAATAAGCCGAAGAAGCGTCGGGAGACCCCAGGCAAGGTGGTCTGATGATATTAGGAAATGTGCCGGTGGTAGATGGATGCAGTGTGCCCAAGACAGGAAGCTGCGGAGGACCAAAGGGGAGGCCTATGTCCAACAATGGACCTGAGAGGCTGCGGAAGAAGAAGAAAGTTAAGTTTCTATAATGCTGTTTCTGCTATTTATTTAATCTTCTATTTAGGTACTCGCCGGGTAACAGATGCTAGTCATAATATAGTAAGACTTTTATCATGTCGATCCCAACGTCCAGATAAAGCTAATAATATTATTTCATTTCCTACCCTATTTCACTAATGAAGTGAGGGAATGGACAAACCGTGTAGTAAAAATTATTATTTCTCGGGAAACAGAGACACACTTGCCTCTTTACTACGTGGAGATCTTTATTATATTTACATTACATTATAGTAATAGTAATAATGTATTTGAATCAACAAGTGCTAAAGATTATTTTAATGTTGATTAAATGTAGTCATTATAGTTTATTACTATACCAATAAAAATCTAAACTTTGCTTATTTTATTCTTAAAAATAAATACGTATGGTTTCGAAAGTGAACTGAGAAACCAGAAAAGAATAGTATTGATGTAAATAGCCTATAATCTTTTTGTATGGCAAAGGATAAAGAAGGCCTATGTTTAGGAGTGGACGTTTACATGCTAAAAAGAAGAATTTAATAAATCTTGAATACATTTTGTATGTGATTTTAGTTTATATTCTGTGTTGTGATGTTTGGTGTGAAAGTTTTAAATAAACTGAACATCTTGTTGTTATAATTTTCGACAGATTCAATATTAACTATTTTAAAGAAATACATAAAAATCGTTAGATGGCAGTCGTCAACTAACTGTCAACTTGCTGAAAAAAATACAGTTACGAGCAGGTTCGTTATCGTAATATACTGCTTTAAAAACAGTTGTCGTTTGCCAATATTCTGTGCTAGTTTGTTCTGTTTTTACAATACATGACAGTGGCTTATATAGGATTTCATTTCGGGGGGGGGGGGGGGGGGGGGGCGATCTAATATTTGAATTTGGGGGGGGTAGAGGCAACAAAAATTTGAAGGTAGACGCACAGCATAAAAATTATAATAGCGCCGCAGGCAAATTTTTTCGTGAATGTAAGTGAAAAAGGTCGACTTTTAGGTTAGTATTAATATTGTGTGCAGAAAATGCAAAGAAAAAAAGCGCCGCAGACGAAATTTTTTTGAATGATGGGTGAAATGATGAACTTGAGTAACTTTCATGTTTAAAAATAACGTTTTTTAAAGAATTGTTCAACATTTCGGGGTGGGCGGGCCCCCTCGCCCCCCCCCCCCCTAGTATACGCCACTGATACATGATGAATCCAATTTATTATGCACATCACACTGACACATAATTAATTACAAATAACAATGTTAGTTTCATAAAGTATATTCCAAGAAATTATACTTACACATTTCTTTGTTATAATGTTATCCCATGCATTCTGTCGACATATCTAAACATTACTATTGTTTATTGTCATACTACATCTACAACTACCCCATGATACAATTAAATTACTAAGTTTGTTATACGTTTTATTGTTGGTAGCAATTATATGCTCACCAGAGCACGTTTATGTGTCCTGCTATCCGTCCCACTCAACTTCTAACAAAAGGTATGATTAGGTATGCCGACGACGTAACAAACATGTGTGATAACCCTTTTCAAAATAGAAAATGTACTAAAACCAAATTCCTTTACATTGCTGTAGACTGTAGAGATAAGACGAAAAAAGTGACACAAAGTCAGAATTTCATTGTGGGTGTCACAAAAAGGACATTCTTCAGAATATCTCGACCGAATATCCCGATATAATATCTTGAAAACCTTACTCAAATACCTGTGCTCCGTATAAAAAGACAGGTATATTGAACTTTTATCTAGTGCATTACCGTAACAGATCTTTCAAATTTCGTATATACCTACTTATAGATTCCTGAAAATATTTTTTTTTAAAGAATCTGGGTTTGCATACACTAACCCAAATATTTTCCTCCACACTTTACACTTTACACTAGCCTGAATCGCAAAGTGTGGAATACATCGTCAGCACCGGGGTTCGAACCTGGCACCTCCCGCTTGAGAGACTGCTGTCTCAACCAACTGCGCCAACCATGTACT
This sequence comes from Ceraclea dissimilis, assembly GCA_963576895.1. NCBI lineage: Eukaryota > Metazoa > Arthropoda > Insecta > Trichoptera > Leptoceridae > Ceraclea > Ceraclea dissimilis. The sequence goes on along the minus strand of OY756370.1, from coordinate 3,521,678 downwards.
CTAATTATAATTTTTATTTTTAATAACTATTTTTTCCTTGAAATTTGCAAAGAAAATATTCTCGTAGTTATCCAGTGCATTAAAATTTACTGCATAAAACATATTTCAATAAGTCGAAATTATCCCCAAAAAACGTAAAAATCACTATAGATATGGAATATGTTTTCGCGATACTTCTCCTCCTAAGCTACCGAGGTTGCTTAACTTTTCAGGTTCACGATTTATGTAATAATGAATAATGTTTAAATATTCTTACCCTCGTTGGCAGGATGTTTCAGCTTTTCCAGCTCTTTGACGGCTGTATCCTGTGGAAAACATAAAGAAAACGTTTTTAGAAATGGTTTATCTTTTCAAAGAAGATAATAAAACAATTGTAATTGTCGGAATAATTATTTATGAAGTTCCTGTGCAATGATGAAACTCTATTATTATTTATTGTTTCAAGGTTAAAAATAAGTAAAACCAAAAACGTTATTCTTTATCTGTTTAGTTTCTCTCTAGATGTATATTTTTCTTTATTTATACTTCAAGTTTTAAGCGAAATAAATACAGAAATATGTTCAGATTGCGTATACAATAAGATTCCATATACATTATTTCACTAGGGTGAGCTTACTGCAATGCTGCGATTTCTTACAGCTAACCCCAGCAAAACTACTTGCACATTATTACAGCGAAAAACTTTTACTCCGTGGGGATCCCCGAGTTGTAGAATTATCCCCCTCCACTATTTTTTGTTTATTTTGAGCGTCCTGAAAGAGTCTGATATTCGTAATACTTCCACGAGACATTTTACATTTTTTAGCCACCTATTCTGAATGTCACGTGAATATTTGCACAAAAAAGACTGTATGCGTTTTCATAGTTACATCATTATTAGGTTATAAATACTTAGGTGGTGGTAAATACTTATACCACTTGCCAATATAAAAAAAACCAGTACACATGTCAGGATGGAGGGGGGAAGGAACGAGATGAATGAAAAGGGAAAATGTTCATGTGATAGAAGATGGTTCTTTTCTTAAGAAGACATTTGAATGGCAGCAAGTGCTCCAAATGTCAAAATTGGAATATCATTCCACAGACGAGCGCAATGAACTGTGAATGAGCGACTGAAGATGCTGTGTGAGTGAGAATGCTCAGAAGAGGGGCGTGACTCGCCAGTATTTTCTTTTAAGTAAGAAAGGGAAAAGGGATTGTACAGTACATTAAACACAGTGGATATTTTTTTTTGTCTGAAGATCGCCTTTTTGCCGCACAGTAGTAGCTTTTATTATATCTTGTTTACATTAAAAATCCAATTCTTTAGAAAAAACAACTAAAGTAAACAATAAATTTTGTAAACCACGTGTATGCCTAAGTTACACATTTTTTATTGTTGACTTTCAAAAGCCATCGTTCAAACATCCGTGTTTACTCGAGGATATAAAGAAATGAAACATTTTTATTAAATTATTACTTATAAGACAGTGAAAACTTTTCAAAAGTATGTATTATATATTATCTACCTTTGTCTAAGGGGGGACTGCCCTCCCCCTATCGACCCCTTTGTAGAATGGTGAGTTCACTTGAAGGTTCAATTACGTGTAAGCAATATAACTATGTTAATACTAAGTGGTAGACTAAATACTAGATTCAATTAGTCATCTAAGTAAGATGTTTATGGCAACCTTCCTTCCAACAATTTGAAGTGTAGTACCGATATTATGTTATTCTGTGTATACTACTAGCACAAGCTTTAATTAAAATAATGATTTAATATTCACCGTAAGTAATTATTGATTATGTTTTCCTTGGCACACGTCAAAATCTTTTATGATCAATCACATAAAAAGGATCTTGGCTTGCATGTACAAACCCAAATAATTCAAATTCAAATAAATTTATTAATAACTAATATCTTACATTTCTAGTACATATAAAACTTATTACAATATTTACATTTTCCATACTACCCTCCAACGTGAGGAGACCTCGTGTATTGGATATACTCGTGTATGAAATACTTTCCTGCACACTTTGTACTAGGCTTGTCTTGTATCGCAAAGTGTGGAATACATCTTCAGCGCCGAGCAGTGGCGTAACTAGGGTGGGGCGGGGGGGGCGGTCCGCCCCGGGCGGCGCATTTCAGGGGGCGGCAAAATGGCACAACATATAAAAAAACATCTTGATAAAATACACAAATTAAAAAAATCTCTGATTCTCTAAAATTATTATGAAAATCTATTAAATTACAATAATTTTCATAAAAAAATTTACCTGCGGCGCTAATTAATACTTATGGGTACTCAAATAAGATAGATTTTCGATATCTTATGACTAAAATTTCGTTAGGTAGATACTTCTTGCATGGTCGCTTCCCCTATACAATACATGTATCCATATGTGTTACCTACTACAGAAAGATAACCAGGTTCATCATTTCACCCATCGTTCATCATTTGTCCAAAAAATTTCGCCTGCGGCGCTCCTTATTTGATGTTATTTAATGTCTTTTTTGTGATATGTACTTACTTTTTTAATATATTTATTTAAAGATAGTAAATAAAACTACAACATGACCTTCATTTACATTTAGTCTTATGAAAAAATTTCGCCTGCGGCGCTATTTACGTGCTTTATTATGCCACGTCTATATCAAAATTTTAGTTGCTCTCGCCTAGCTTCAAAACTGCAGACACCAATGGGCAGGTATGTACTTGTGTAGGTACTTTAGGGGTCGGGTGGGGCGGCATTTTGAGAGTCCGCCCCGGGCGGCACTAATGCTAGTTACGCCACTGGCGCCGAGGTTCGAACGCGGCACCCTGAGTTTGGAAGACCGTCGCTCCAAACAGTTGTGCCAACAATTAACTACATTACTTCTATTCTAATATTTTACATACTTCTATTTAGCTTCACCCGGCATTGTTGTTGTCTCCGAATCTTGCAATCGAATTTTAATTAATTTCCAGTGAAATTTTAATTATTTTTTAGGCATAACTACGTGACTATATCTAGAGATTCCGAAAACAAGTTTATTTGTTAACTCTGCAACATTCAGCTCTCACTAGATGAAAATACGATTCTGCACCACATTGGATCAGCCTTCTCCAAAGACTTAGATGTCAAGGCCTCTGAGGGGATTCAATGGTTGTGTGGGGTCACGTGTGGCATATCATGAAATAACATTGGAACGGAAATTCAGATCGAAAGTCAGATCTTGAAAATGTAAAAGGCTATCACCAATCACCATATAAATAACCACATAAATTAAATAAGTAAATATTGCTAGTTTATTTAGCCATTTGTGTAGGATTATTTAGGTTTCAATTAAATTTAAAAATATTACAAAAGTGTGTCATTATTGTTTAAATTGATTTTTTTTAGTGCTAAACAATAAATCGAGAGAACTTGTAACTTTACGACGGTCCTTTACACCTGTGACAAACAAGTAAGAAAATATTACGGTTTAGAAAGGACTCTCTATAAAAACTATATCGGGCTGTAGTTATCTTTTCATTTGTATGAAAGCATATATTTTAATTCTATGTTCTTTTTCTTATTTATTTTTCGCTCATTTTGTCAAAGGATAAAAAGCCATTAACGAATACAAAACCGAGTAATTAAAAGCCTTAAAGACACAAGATAATCTTACTTTGTGTTTGTCACGTCTCGGTTAATGCAAATAATTAATTATTAAGTACGTAGAATAATTCTAATTAAAAAGCATTTTAATTTAAAACAAAATTAGAGTAGGTACCCATGGTGGCATAAAATAAACTTACTAATTATCTAAATACCTGCTAATCAACGTACGTTGAAATTTTGTTAATTAATTTTCGATGCTTATTTATATTGTATTTAATAATGTCGAGGTTGTCACCCGATGGTACTTGGTGGATATAAAATATTTAAAAATAAAAACTGATAAGTCTAAACTTTATTGTCAAACGCCTAATGATGAGATGAGATTCACGAACACTACTCGCATCTAACAAGAGTCATTAAGTGGATTTTAAACTAGATACTGGTATTACATTTTTAACTTTTATGTTATCTTTTTTTGTACCTACCAAGCATGAATAGTTCCATGGATCATCGGGTGAATTTGAGCTTTTCTGCGTTTCTTTTTGTAAGGGCCATGGTCTCTCCGAATAAGAAATGAGGAAATTAGGAACTGAACCAGAGTAGCAGACATCATGGATCGCGTAGCAAGACTAAAATGGCAATGAGCGGGACGCGTTGACACAAGATAGACTCCAAAAAAAATATGATGGAGGCCTTGGGAAAATAAGACGTAATACGCTAACGTAAGTTAGTAACACGACGTAAGATGCTCGAAGAATAATGGAGAAGAAATTAACAAGGACCGTGAAAATCTACAAACCTACAAATATTAAAATTTCACAAAACCTGTTCAATATGATTTCTTTAAGAATAAAAAAATAAATAGGTTTTTAACAATAACACATAACTTAATCACAACACTTCTGCTTCATGACAACCATTCATTCCTTAATGTAAATGAAAACAAACGACAAATTCTGGTTCTTTGAATTTCAATATGAATTCATTCGTTGACAAAAAGCTCACATGTTCTGCAAACTATATGACACGTGTAAACTAAAAGATAGAAAACATTTCTATAGTGAGTACTAAGTAGATATATCATTCTAATACATGTGTAAACATTAGGGAGGTATTTGAAAATACCTAATATATCAATTTCTTTCTCCAAATGGAGTGAAATTTTATTCCAATTTCTTTCGAATCGATTTCTCTACATCGCAAGACTTTATTCGACTTTTTTTCTTGATGAAATATTAGAAGTCAATTTAAAAAAGTATTCATATAATAGTCACGTACTTTCGAAAATAATACGAGTTTTTTTGTATAAGAAGTGTTATTTTCATACATTACATTTTATGACTTGGAGTGGGCCAAATTCATCAACTATAAGGTTTCCTTTGCATGGAGAGAATATCTGATGATACGATAATTAAACAAATAATAATAAATATTCCTCTTCTTCTTCATCAGCTTATCCCCGTCCACTCCTGAATAAAGGCCTCCTTCTTCTGCCTCCATGTTGTCCTGTCCTGTGCAGACTGCATCCAGGTTGCGCCGACATGTCGGACCAGGTCTTCTCTTCATCTCAGCTTTGGCCGTCCCAAACTTCTGTTTCCTTCTTGAGGTCTCGAATTTAGGAGGTTCATGGTCCACTTGCCCTCTGCGCTTCTAGCCACGTATCCTGCCAACTTCCACTTTAGGGATGCTATGCGATGTATTATGTCAGTCACTTTGGTTCTACGTCTTATTTCTTCATTTCTGACTGTGTCTCTTAAGCTTATCCCTAACATGGCTCTCTGTGTTACGCGTAATTTTTATATTAATATATGTAATACTTAATATACAATATATTGTAAAATACATATTTTTCCATATTTACAAACGTCGAGCAAGTGTTTACATACAAAACACGACATAATATTTACGACAACATCAAAAGTGTGTGACGAACTAATCTATCACGCAAATTGCCCTCCCTTCAACAACCAACTTTTTCAACTGACATTCTTGTTCACACAAGTTCATTGTCAAATGTCACATAAATTCGACGTCAAAATGTCATAACGTTTTTACGAGTTCTCTGTGACGAAATAATGTCTCAATTAGTGTTATAGAATTTACGACTTACATAAAGTTGTTAATCCGGGATTACCCATCCCAAGAAGCTTTTATACATTTTTGGTAACTAGGTAGGTATTCCTACCTATATTGTTGTTTCATTGGAAATCCACCAGAAAGAAAAAGTGTGTGATTAAATCGACATTTCTTTATATTATCGTGCCGCTCGTATTTGAAGAAGGCGATTATCTCATGGAATTCTTCAAGTTTCTGGGTCAGACCAGAAAGCCTGCCGGATTAATGTTGTTCTATCTGGTACCTACTCCATGGCATTTTCTAATATTCTTTATCCAAACCATGGCAACCCGCATCTTCCCTTAGGATTTTCATCGAGTAATATAATCTCGATGTTTTAGACCGTCAGTACATGGTGGAAGTCCAATTTAAAAGTATAAATAAAAAAAAGTTCTTTATTTACAATCGCTTGATGATGAGGGTGCAAATCTTCGAATACTAGTCGCGAAATCTAAAGTAATTTTTGTGGATTTTAATCTAAATATTTGGTTTTTCATTATATTAATACCTGTAATATATTAATATCTGTGCCAATGCTTTAATTAATTTATTTATCGTATGGTCGAAAACACATCCATCAAAGGAAAAAGTTTAAAGGTTGAACTTTGGATAATGATAAATTTCGCGAGCAAGTTTGGTCATCAGAAATGAAATTGAATGTTTTTTTATATATTCAGTCGCTGGTAGGAAGTCCGATAGAATTAGTCCAATGGTAACAAAACTCGTTGTGCTCTGAAATTATTAAGTATAAGTATGACTGGTATGACATCACGCCAATAGCGGAATTAAAAAGAACTGAAAAAAGTCTGATAATTTGACACAGCTTTTTTTCTTCTTATTATTTTACTAGTATAGGTTTAATTTTAGAAGTCCTCAAAAAACGAGCTTCCCCAAATCCTTTTTTACGTAGCGCTAATATTCACGGAACTTTTATTTCATTTACAAGTATGAAAAAGCTTTTCAAACTACTAATGAGTACATTTTCGGAAATGTTATTTGAAAACTTGTAGACTTAAGAAAGTTCTTTCACAAGATTAAAGTTCTTATGTGTTGCCACTTTGAAAACTGAATACATGTGTAAAAAATTATACAGAATATGTTAATATTAGGCGTATGTTTTGTGTCATTAAATATTTGAAATGAAAGAAAATTTTACAAGTCAACAATTAATTAACATCTTCTTGAGTGAACATTATGAACTTCTCATTATTGTTATAATACTTGTATTATAATTTATACTCTCTGCCTGTGGTGAAGGTGTGTTTGCATAATTTAATAATTATTTTCAGAATACAAAGGAGTCAAAATAATGTTTCATTAAATAATAAAATTGTCCTTATGAAATGTGAAATGATGTGAAAATTTTATGGTATGCGTAGGAAATGTTTAACGAGTAATTCATAATATATGTACTACACCTTCTCATTTGGGGTAATTTCTATATAAACTCATATGAGAAAATCAGATGTTTGTAATTTTGACGATAATGTACCACACCACTTGAATTCGGATTAACTACCAGTCCTACGAAAAAATATACGAAACATTTTTTGTAGAGAATTTAGCAAGGATTATTTTTGTCATTGACTACTTTCTCCTAATATCTCTTACCATATTCCTATAAAATGCGAAAAACCGAAAGGGTGACCTTTTCGGGGAGGGCAGGGGGGGTTGCGGCAAGATTTTGATAGGCAACCCTAGTGCGATGTAATACCCTATTAAGTAGTAAGCTGTAATTTAAACCACATTTCGATCAAATAACAGATACGTCATAATTTTAGCAGCGGGCTCTTAGACTATTAGGCTTCGACGCCGCCACCCGAAATCAACGTTTGTAAAAAAAGTGGAAGTATTATTCTTGACGTTGCTGTCTTCCCCGCGGCTATTTTTAAGCAATGAAATTCGCCACTACATTCTGAATGTCATGTAACTATTAGAATCTTGGGTGCATTTTTACAGAGCGTTGACTAGTTATCCCATTATTGTGATATACCCTTATGGAACAACGGTAACAGCAACTATTTTCCCCTAGACAAAAGGAGCCTTAATAGCATGAACATAGTTCGAACACAATGACAGTTGTATGCTGCATATTCTCAATAGGCAAAACAAATATTATATGATCGTATAGTAAATAGTTTATTCAATTTTTCTTTCAATCAACCCTACACAACAAATTTATTACTGCGTTTAATACGAGATGTCAAGAAGGTTTCACGAAGATCCATAAAAATGAAACTTTCATTGAATTATAGTACAGCTACACATAAGTATATTTATTTGTTGGAGATATCTTTTATCAAACGCTTTTACTCCTACTCTCTCATTACTTCTTCAAATTGATTGCAATGGAATCAACACAATAAATAATAGAGACGTCTGGCGTGAAGTCTATTTATAGGATTCATCTTATTTAAGTAAACAAACAGAGATACAATAGACTGAGGCAGACTGTAACATATGTTGATCATATATGAAAAAATCACCTACGAGCAAAGCCCCAAAGTCTAGTAATATACCCCATATTATGAGGATCATTATCTGGTCTGAATGCCTATATTAAAGGTGCGACGAGCCGACATACACACAAAAATTAAATAAGGCACATTTTACAATTTTTCAGAAATGTTGTTGTATTGTATTATACCTATTTTAATATGATCATCTGGACATGTTTGTGCCAAGTGGTTCTGGGACGCCCTCCTTTTCTTAACCCATATATATTTTCATTGTTATCCTTTCATCATTCATCCGCTACATGTCCATCAACCATCTCAAGTTATTTACTTTTTACTACTATAGTTACAACATCCATCTACAGTCCTTCATCTCATGAGGATTACGTTAAAATCAAATAAGTACGTATTATTTTAAATACAATTGTTAGGTATGTCAAAATACCTAATGCAAAACGTAATCACTAAGTATATCTGAGTAAAAAATATAGTAATTCTACGAGTATAATAATTATTTTCTAATTTCTACTAGATCTGTGTGATATACCTACGTGATTTCTTCCCACACGACTTCTTTCTATTTAGTTTATTCCTGACACGACTGTTGTATTCCAAGCGTGAGGTGACAAATAAACATTACTCCTACGCTATTGCTTCTGGCTGTACAACTGCTGTCCTGATCTCTTTCTTATTGCTAACTTTATTACCTATTTAGTGTTATTCTTAGTAATAATACTATTTTATTTGCTTGAATTCCAACACTGGACTTGTTCACGTAACTCACTTTTTATTGTTTCATCCAACTTCGCAATACTTATCCCAGTTTCCAAGATATTTCTCAGTACTTGTGCACGTTGCTATGTCCGTGGTCTTGCGAAGTATTGTCTTTGTATTCTCGTAATCCGGATAATCCGCTTAACGAGAAGCCATCAACTCATCAGATCGTTCTTGGGAATTTAAATAAGTCATTCTTGTTTTCATTGAAAGAATATAATATCGAGAACTAGCTGTGTTACCCGTGCTTCGCAACGCCAAATTTGACAAACTAACCCGGCCTACTTTATAGGCTTGAACTGAACAAAATGTGACTTAGATCTGAATATCTTTTCCAAAACCATTTCATATAATACTACACACGACCCCATACAAGCCTTGGGTCCCCTCATCAACATGGCATCTCCTAGGAAAAGCTTTTTCTCCAAAAACCGGTGGTGTTAAGACACAGACTATATTATCGAAAATGTTATTATAAATTTTCGCAGCAATCCATCGTAAAATGCGGGACTTGTGCGAACACGAACAAAAATCAAAATTTACTTTATAAATATAGATTTCCCAAAAATTATGTAAATTGGGAGCACACTAACTAAAATCGTTATTATTTCGTTATGAAAAATAATTGTAACGCACTTATTTTAGTTCAAAAAGTTTCAGAATTAGATCTAGTAGGAGTAGGTATACCTAGATCCTCGGTGATATACAGAGCAAATATCAACAGGTAACTTTTCACGTCTTTTCAGCCCCGTAAATTTTAATGTTCTAATGTGCTCATTGTTTAAAGGGTATTGAAATAAACCCAAATAGATCAATATACATATCATAGTACGCTTGGAAAGCTTGTGTCGTGAAGTGGGGTAAGTCGGCATCGGTGTATGCAAATATAGATAGGGAATATTGAATTAATCACAATAAAAAAACGTGGAGGAGCTGCTTAGCAATGTATGGGTTAGTAAAGCTTTTTCTCAGGTGGTAACCAACGTTGGGCGAACTTTACATAAAACTAGCATCCTAATATACAAAACTGATGACACATTTTGCATATTTATGTATTTTTAAATTCACTCACCGCCCCCATCGACAAATTTAATTACCATTTTGATATTCGCAATAAACTGGTGATCAATTTATATTTGCATCAAACACTCTGGTCGCGGACGTAAATGCATTAGCAGATAGGTCAAAATTTAAAACCAACTTGGTAATATGATAAATATCTACTATATTTTATCGGCGAAACTCTACGGTTTTATATTGGAAAATAAACCAAAATTATCATAAAATATTGTACGAAAGTGGTATTAAACTATGAGTAAATTTAATTATAAATTCATATTGCAGTTAATGGAATAGTTCCGCAAAGTTCCATCAGCTAATTTGTCTGCATATTAACTTTCTGTATACATTTTCATCGGTAAGAATATATTATATACTAAGCTGATGCTATGGTTTCCTATGAAATTATTTGATTCATTATTCTAAGTTTTTAGTGTATTCATTTAGATAATATAATTTATCTTCTGTAGCACCTACACGGAAGTGAAAAAAATGGCTAGTGACAGGACGGCGTGGAAAGAAAGAACGAAAATGCTTGGAGCAAACCATTCTGCAAGATTGTAACTACATAATCATCACTACTAACATAACAGTATATCCCAAAACGGGATAACCGGTGGATGTTATGCATCAATAAAAACTACTTTTTGCGCAAACTAGCATATGACATTCAGAATGATTACGAACCTCATTGCTGAAAAAGCCTTATATAACGCTGAAAAAGGCTTACGAATACCTAACATAACATATTCTAATAAAATCTTAAATTAGTGCAGGGGGGGGGGGGGGGGGGAAATTCTATGTTCTTGATGAGAAAATTATGCCTAGTGAATATTGAATTTATCTTACCTGTGGTTTCGCATTTCCCTCCTGGAAATAAGTTTCAGCACCTGTGAAAAAAAAACATAATTATAAGCCAATTTTGGATACCTTGACATGGATTTTTTTGATATATACCTATAGTCTGATTCTACTAATAGTCAATATGAACTTACGTAAATTTTATTTAATTTCATTTCTACCAATTTAAATAAAGTTTTTTACTACTTTAATTATTATTTGTCTCTACCCACTCAATTATCCAACTTCTCTTTCACCACAAAACATTCTCGTTAATTGGCAATTATATTTAAAATTTAATTAGTCATTTAAAACTTTATGAAAAGAAAATAGGAAAACTAATTACAGCTAAGACCTTACTAACACTAATAGTTGACGACATAAAAAAACTTAGTTTTTAATTGAACTGTCCCCAACAGAAGTTTTCCTGGAAGTATAAAGATTACTACTAGGTATATAAACAAAATTATGATAACTTTAAAATAATAGATTAAAATAATTATTAAAATAATAAGATTAAAATAATAGATTGGTATAAATTGGTAGATAATTGTAAAATTCATCGTAGGCTTTAAAAATTTCAACACTGAAACACCCTATAGTGGGGTAGTTTTGTAAATAACGGGACTAATAAGGTTCTATCTGTGATTGTTTTGGCTTATGAGACCAAAAACTCGAAGCTTAGCAAAACTTTGTAACAAAATCTATAATTATTATTTTCAACCAGCTTAACAAAAAATATTTAAGTACTCTGTAAAAAACATAGGCACCAAGTTTTTGCTTGAACGGCAAAAGTTCAGCCGAACTATTTGACAAAAACTACTAACAGAATATAATCCACCCATTGAACTAAAATAGACGGTACTTTTCACATCGCCAACTTGATGAGAGCTTTGTCTGACAAAACTTTAATATCCGCCTTTGATTTCCCTTGAATTATAACCAATAACTAAGGGTTTTTGTGAGTTTCCCACAATTCTACTAAGGATTGTTTTCTAAGAATTTTCGGATAATATCTATCTATTTCTTGGAAGAGAGGTTTACCTGGAGGAAATTACAAGTTATATGTTCTTTTCATTGTAAAATTCATTCCAGGTATAACATTGATAATCTTTAGGTTTTATGTGGAATGCTACGAACTGGACAAAATTAATGGCAATATGGCGTGTTCATTTTATTTTACAAGATTCTTTTTTTGAAAGAACATCGGAATTTTCTACATGTCGTAGTTGAACATAAAAAGTAGTTATCTCAACAGATATTCAGCTAAGGATGGACTTTCCATCCGACTTGTGACTGGCTTAATGTGATTGAAGTGTGGCACTTTACACTTAAGTAGCATTCACCAATTCAAGTCCATCGATCTGCTGCTGCCGGGAATCGAACCCAGACTTCCAGCCTGACAAGCCGGTATTCTACCGCTGTGCTATGATGGTTGGTAGCTGAGTCGAGATGAAACGTTTATATGTATTGTACGCTGGCCCTCTATTGAGATTATTTTATATCTATTTTTATCAGAAAGAAAAGGTCGATAAAAATTATAGAAGACCGAGGACAGAACCTACAACTTCGGGTACGAAACACGGATACTGACTTTTCTACCTGATTTCTTACTTGCTAAGAGAGTTTACACAATGCGTGTGATTCTGTCGGTTGAATGATGAGTAAACTCGTATTTTTATAACAGACAATATAGTATTAGACGCAGTAAACTTTGGCTGTACAAGTGTAGACATATTGCATATATCTTTCTATTATATAGTTCAAACCTTCATCCACAGTTGATCCTACAGTAATCCTATCACGAGGAAACCCGAAGGTTAAGGTTATGTTACTGACGAGTTGTAAAACTCTTACCCTTAATTAAATGTCTGTCACTTTTCAAATATCTCAGTGTTTATATGCTATTAGATTACTATGAAATTATACTTGTAATCGTCTTTACCATCTCCATCTATCTACGAGTATATTATCATAAGGATGAATGAATGGCTATAAGGACATAAGAATGAATGGATGGATGGATCCGGTCCGCACAAGATAGGGAGCAGTGGAAGTCTGAAGGGGAGGCCTATGTCCAAAATTGGACGCGAGAAGGCTGAGAAGAAGAATAAGGACATTCTCAGCCATGTCCAACGTTTATGTCTCAAAGGTATAACGACATAAATGATGGCACCAAAATCACGTTGCACTGCTAACATTTAATTGATCTGAGTGCACTATTTTTCCTAGTACCTACCATCTTTCCTAGAACATTGTCGAAAATGTTTACGTACACATATTGTCCATAACAGCCATGTTACTACAATATTATATTACAGAATACACATGTACATAATATATGGTTAATATTGAGCCTAATATAAAAATCTTTTATCATCCCTCATATCCCTGTACAAACAAACATAATACGGATATTCACGCATGACTTAGTGCCTAGCGTATATTCAAACCTTTCTGCTTACATGAATTCCTTCATACAACATTTATTGTACCTAGTAATACATGAAAAATCATTTACATACATTTCTATGTGCGTACACAACAGGTGAACAAACAAAATACATAAAACATGGTTTATGAATATATTCCTGAAGCGGATATTGACATCGACAACGTTATTCAAATGCATGATCAATAATAACAGCGAAGCAACTTAAGCTTTATACCATTATGAAAATTCTAACATTGTAAGTGTACATACCTAAGTATGAATGTGAATGTTGCCAAATCGAAACTGTTGACCATATAGTAGAGAGGTGTACTAACAAGAAGTTTGGAGCGGTTCTTGAGGAAAACCATAACGTGACGCTAAGGGCAGTAGATTACTTGCAGAATATTGACGCGGAGGTATGACTCCAAGATAACTTGTACGATGGTCGTGTGCATACGAAAGAAGAAGTATCACAGAAACTCCAATATCCGATAAAATAGCCTACATACATTTTGTAATTTTTTGACCTCTCGCGTAAAAATGTTTGAGGTAATTCATGGGTACGATTAACAAAAACGCAAGTGGGTCGTTTTGTAAATCCCACATAAATATTTCAGTTCGTATGTATGTATGTATGTATGTTCGTATTTTTCTCACTCCCCGTTCCACATCATTTGTCTCATGGGTTTCCATGGATACAAAAGTTTTCCATAGAAAAACTACTAATCCAGCGTACAACATATTTGAAACATAGAGTACGTCGTGTCCAATTTCCACAATTTCCTGTTAATTCATTCCGGGGTAATCTTTTATATGAAATAGTTTTGTGCGTTCATTAATTGAGTGGATTTAGTAAACATTTCCAAGATACACATAGGATATAAAAAAATTAATAATATGTAGTCTTGGATAAGATATTTCATTACACAAAACATCAAAATTCAAGGTTTTTCAAGAAAATTTCCACCATGTCGTGTCGCTTTTGAGATGTCAGTTTTTAAAATTATAAGTTATTTTTAAATTTATTGAAAGGTATTGTAAGGTTAAATTCATTGTGAAATGTGAAGTTGGTTTGTATTTAGATTTTGCCATTGAAATAAAACCATTCGTCAAATTAAAAAGTGAGACGATACTGAAATACCTATAACATAACGCGTTTTGTAATAACAAAATTTCATATTTTTTATAACCACAGATATCAAATTCTAATGAGGGACATAAGCTTTTTTCTCTAAATATGAAGAATTATGTCTCATCTATAAATTTAACACTCAATCTATATTCAACGATGATACCAACTTGACATATTAAAAATTTGAAAATATTATTCATGGTAGGTACTAGGTAGGTACTTAAATTTCTATTGGATGAAGCAAAGTAGGTAGGTACATACCTAATTAGACACTGAATCCCACATAAATATTTTAGTTCGTACCTACTCGTATGTTTCTAACATTTTTCACTATATCCGTTATGAAGAATTATGTCCCTACAACTGATGCAGGTATATTTATAAACAAAAATAGTCAACAATAATAGGTAATTGGAATATCAAATGTTTCCCAAAATCAGATAAATATAAGCAAGTTATTGAAAACAGAGTAATATTCTAATTTCAAACTTGACATACCTATTATACCTACCTAATTACACAGAAAACAGGTATTATTTATATGGTAGGTAGGTACCTAAATTTTTATTCAGTGAAACAAGGTAGGTACTTTCCTAATTAATCGCTAATTATATAGCAATAAATAATTTATTATTCTATACAATACCTTTAGAAAACAGAGGTGTATCACTGAAATAATATCATATTTTGCATTATTCTGGATAATGAAGCACACTTTTTACTCAATAATACCACAAGATTATTATCAAACAACACTAAGTAATCGTTTCATTAGGAATTACTTACAATTTAAACAATAATATTAAGAAAATATAACGACATTCCAACAAAATTTGACGTTTACAATGTAGAATTGGGTAGAAAAAAAACTAACAGGTACTAAATATTTGTTATGCGAAAGCGTTATTTGTAACAGGTATTTGATATAACAGTAAGGAGTATTTAAATATCTGTTTTAAAAAAAAGCTAAGTAACTTGAATTTAAACGAATTTATCTATATTTGTTTAGTAAAAAGGTATAACTATACGAGTATTAATACTTTTTTAAATTATTTATTAGGTTAGTAAATAGCAGGCAAGGCTTGCAGCTACTGCGAAATAACAGTTTTGGCAGTAACAGTTTAAATTAGCTAACGCCCAACACTAATAAATGTCAACGAGAAGTTTTTTTCAAAATCGCTTTGACAGTGATGAAGATTGTCTTTAGCCAGCAGCGATGAGTGTCACACACGTAGGTCTATTATTATTCAAGGTGTTATATTATGAAACTAAAATACCTACTATGAAAATATTAATCTTTAAGAATTATACCTAATATGATGTACCTAATTTCAGTTTAAGACTACCAAATTACGTACGATTTTAGCGGTTCGATTATGGTGTAAACATAATATGAATATGGCAACACTGATTCCGTTTGTCAGATGCAAGATGCAACTGTCAACAGTGTCGACTTCAAACAAATTACGATGTTTTGTTTCGTTTCGTGTGTTATAAGTTTGCGTTTACATGTAATGTGTTATTATAGGTAGGTAATAATTCTAACACAATTTGGTGTGGAGAATAATGAATGTGCTTACATGAAAGAGTTTATAGTAATAAGACATGGAGTGTTGAGTAGCAAAATCTGTGTTCAGACATAACCTCAAAAAAATATTATGGTAATTTTTTTTTGAAATACTCATGTTTAAATACATTGTTATAATTAATACTACTTCTCTTTAGGAAATACAAGAAGTTTCAAGACTTCGTCACTCGGAGCCATTTTGTGGTGTGTTTTTAACTATCTGATACCATTGGTGTAGGAAGTACAATGGTCTTTTTGGGTGTGTGGAAGATGACATCCAGAAGTCAACTGCAAGTTTTTAATCTCAGTGTGAGGATACACTTAATGGTTGGCTGAGCTGTAAAGTAATTGTATGTGCAAATTATATAGAGGTTGAACATTGATGATGATTTAAAATTCCAGGTACGAATCATGAAATTCTAATCTGGCACTGTGAAAATCATGGAGTTCTTGATAATTTGAATGTTCGGATCACAGAATTTGTAGGGAAATTCAAGGTACGTACAATGTTTCAATATGCATTTACCTACTACATATTTCTCTATAACTGTGTTTATCTTACTTAGTAATTGTTGAAGTTTTTCACTGTGATTACTCGATATCGTAGCGTTTTAGAGATGCACCCTATGTAACTTAACTTGATTGACGTTTCGACACTCCTACTGGTCTCACCGAAAAACTAAACAACAATGTTTATCTTAGTTAACTAGGTAATTTATTTAAAATAGATCTGATTAATTCCTGTTTTAGTAGCTCGGAAAGCTGTGGAGGGGTATTCCTATGGTGCCAAACTGTTGGACGAGCCGATGTACTGAATTGAAATTTATTATTTGGAAATATACAATAATTGATGGACGTCAATGGCGATAGACGAGGCATTCATATATTGTCAAAGATCCATGAAATGAAAGTTGTTTGGTAGGCTGATGCCAATAATTCTGTAATGATGTTTAATATTATAAGTAATCCTTAAATCACATACAAAATAAGCATGTTTGGTATACCTTAACGTCCTATTATTATATTCATTCAACAGATGGCTAATAAATAAATGGAATATAAATATATACCTAAACTACATCTTTGCATTACATTACTTTTTAAGAACATAAATACTACCTACATTAAAACCTTGAATAATTTGATATTTATTTTTTTAATAATTTCATGTAGACAAATTAGTAGTACCTACCTATTAAAACATTTTGATTATCTTTGTACGTATTAAGTGTTTATAGGAAAATAAACACATCAATAATTTACTTTATTTTATGAATCTTATCTTTCCATACAAATATTAATCTTTAAAAATTATACCTAATTATTATTTGTATGGAAAGATAAGATTCATAATGTTTTGTTAAGTAATATACACAACTGCTTTTTGGAAATACTTGGCTCTGAGTTGTACAACACACTTATATCCATGAACGTCAAAAAGTACTACTACAGGATGGGAAAAGTGGGTTTGTATGTCTTAATTTTATAGTAATTTACCCCCATGAAATCTTTTTCAAGAACATGCAGTACTCATTGCAATTGACATATATATTTCATTACACTTCACCGTTTCTTATATTGAACTATTTCAAACACAAGACTTTGCCGTTGCGAAGCACGGGAAATGTACGCCTAATGCTTATATTACCTATACTTCCATAAGGATGAACTCAAAGGTTGCATACAAGGGGAATGAAACATATCAGATAAAGGTTCTCTATCCAAGCCCATGATGTTAGAAGTTAAGTAGTTGGGCAGTCTGAATACATGCAGGCTCATGATTGGTATGTGTGAAAGTCACCAAGGGAGGCAAGTATTATGATGAGAGCAGCTATAACTCATTACTTTATGATGTGATAGATGGATGAATGTGTTTCGGGTCCCATTGCTGAACTACTCCTTCATCCAAACCCAACATTTGACCGTAGCGAAGCACGGGTTCTTACGCTAGTAACGATAATAAAGTTCCATCTAGTTTTACAAAAAAGTCCTTCATAAGTTTAATTTTACAAGTTTTCTCTTTCAATATTTTACATCAAAAAGTTATATAAATCAATGATCCATACAATACATGTAGTACTGGATTACATTGCCTCACAAAAGTATTTTCCGAAGTAACATATGTGTGTGAAAATGATACGAGTTTGGGAAAGTTTAATCTCATATTTGTTGCAAGTTCAATTCTTGTTATTCTTGGGTGACGAATGTTAAATTTAATGACAGTAATGGTTGAACATGATATGCAAATTCTGTTTGTTATGCAGGTAAGCATAATTAATTTAGCACTCAATGTTTTATGCTCGTGAGGTCGACGATCTTCCAACATAATGGACACGCATTCTCACTTGAGTACCTAGTAAATTAACGTTTACTGGAAGAATCTACATAAAGGTAGAGAAAACTTCGTTCGATTAAGAAAAACGATTTAAAGAAATTGAAAAATGTGTTTTAGGTATAAGAGTATAATTTTTCCATAGACAAGTTAGACTAGAGTAGGCGTATGACTTTTAGATGATAAGTTTTTTTATATTTTTTAAGACAGCTTATTTTTTTATAATGTCGGTTCAAGTGGGATTAGGTACGAAGACGCCATTCAATTTCATGAATGAAGATTAAACGATTACTTTATGGGGAGGTAATTTTTCATGGGAGTGTAGGCGATATTGTAGGGCTTATTTCTAAAATAGCTTTTTGAATATCATTTCGATTATCCTGTTGCTTTTTTCATTCACTGCTAAGCTGAAAACTTTTAAATTAAGATCTTTTATAATATGTCTCTCTGAAATTGGTGTACTGAATATCTTCTTCTTTAAAGTTAGCCTTTTAATGCTGAAGATCATAACCTCAATAAAGACTTTATTTTTCTTCAGTCGTAGCGTTTCCTGGATTCTCACCCCCATGGCTTCTTTGACATAATCTGACCACCTGTTTTTAAATTAATATTTCCGTATCAGGGATCTGCTTTTTAGTACCCTCCAATAAAAATATTAACTGAATCATTTGAGTACTAAATAATATAGGTACTTAATTGTTATTACCGAAACATAAAGGTTTTCTGGTGTATTATATTAGTTCTCATGCGGTACAAAAAGCTGATACGACGACTCGTAAAAACATGGTTTATCGCTTTGATATCAAATAGAGTAGATATCTGTGTTAAGAGATAACAAATATTATATGTTTTTGGGCTTTAGTTACAAATTACTCGTAATAAACAAGTCAAAGCTTTATCAACATGGAAGTAGGTAAATAATTTTTTTATATTAAATGTGAAAGACGATATTATTGTAAATACGAGTATTAGGTATCCGTATTTGCAAATTTGTTTTACTACCCTATATGTTTTTTTGTTAAAGCAGTAGGAGGAAGCGACCTCTATAAAAGGGTATTTCTCTGATACAGGCTTTGTGTGGTTTCCCTACAACAAAAAAATGTATTCGGAGAAAGTAACAAAAAATCCGACCACCACGGCACTCATTTCAATAGTTATTCACCACTATGCTTTAATTTACTTTTCGTACTTCCTTCTGAAGACTGGGCTTTTCCCAACTTTCTCTTCATAATCACTGTATCTGTATTCTTATTCACTATGTTCGTATTCGCCTAATGATGAAGACGCGACAATATTTGTGGATTTTAAACTGTATTGTATACCTACCACTTTTTATTTGAAAGATTTTTTTACATTGTCATACTTACAAATTCATCACCTAACTAGCACTGTTTTCCCAGTAGATACACACATAGTTTCCCTATACTGAATTGCTAATCATTGTTTCATATGAAAAGCCTAATATAACATTGTGTACGTTCACACAAAACATGTTGTGAACAGAATATTTTCCCCATAAGAGTATCCAAAAATAACGAAATTGAAACATTATTTTGTGTAGCCGAACGGTACATAATACATCCTACGGCAAAGTCCCTTTGATCCGGTTCTTAAGCATCCGGAAATTAGAGTAGCTAACAGGCACTCTATTTTTTTTAGATTTCATTAATTAAAAATATTGTGAAGGAAGTTAGATTAATTAATGTATTTTTAGTTTAGTTAACGAGGCATATTTTTAAAATAAAGATAATGTGTTTTTTGAATAAGTAATTACCCAAAAATATACTTAGTCATTATATTCTTCCGGCTATTTAGTTGCATACTTTTGTAAATTAATTAATTATAAAAATTCTATCATCCATTCATAACGATTTTATGTTTTTTTTTGAGAATTCTTGAATTCTTCTCTTCTTCTCTATCTCAAAATATTCATAATTTATAGTCATTGAATAAGTATCAGGATATAAGCAAGATGAGCTACGCTGAAACATGAACAGATTTGGAGCAAGTGGTCGTGGATACGATATGTGTTGACGATGCATTTCCCTATGATACAAGCCATCGCTTACTATGAAGTGGGATGTTCGGCTCACATCTCGTAAATTTCTCAAAGAAATCAAGTATTTGGATTTATGCAAGGATAGATCATTTTATTAAACAAAACTATACGTGAGTTTTGTGGTAAACCGAATAAGAGTAAATTTACTGTGCGACTAATAAAATGATTGATGACGTCCGATCTCTCCTGATAGCTAAATATAACATCATGTCAGACTATTATGGAAGAGAGTAAAAAAACGTGACGACATTATTAATATCCAGCGACAATATTATGAGAGCGAAGAGTAAAAGACTAGACAGGTTTTTTCGATACTGTTTAAATTAATGTTTGGGATCTAGCCTGCCATCATCGTCAGATTCAAATATGATAGAAATCATCTCCTACAGTGGTCCGCAGCTAATAGAATCAGGACAGGCCACGGAAGATGCGCAGACCTAATGCATCGATGGGGGTTTTCCCCGAGCCCCGACTGTGAATGTGGTCGCCGCCAGACGATGGGCCATATAGTTGAGTGTCCAATTTATGATTTTCAGCGCGGTCTAACTGAAATCCACGGGGTCACTGCCGGGTCTTTTGCCATATGCATTAAAAAATCTCCACCATGAAACATATGTACAATAATTTCTATAGAACCATTTCATATGATGCCTCAACAGATATAAATTGCAATAATTTCGCTGCAGTAAACAATTTTCTATGATCTATTTGATTGTGTGTCTATCGCCGTGACTAAAAGTTTGGAAGAACGGAAAATCTCCAAAGCCACAAAAACGTATTCATTTTCAGCATACATGTTGCTATATGGAGGAGAATCATGGACGATAAAAACCCGAGAAAGGCAAAAGATCAATGCCTTCGAGATGTCGTGCTGGACATGTACATATGCTTCTTATCCCTTGTACTGCGAGAAAGAAAAAAAAATCAATTCTAAAAGAGCTAAAAATTGATGACTAGTGTGTCATCAATTTTTAGCCATAATTTGAAGCGAGTGAATTTATATATAGGGATTAAAAATCTAATATCTAAACAATAAATTTCATAAACATTATTTCTGGAGCAAATACCCAGTTTATGCAAATGGCAGTAAAGGCTTTTAGTAATTATGCATTTACGAACTCCACATATTCGGCTTGCAGTATTTGTCTATTATAAGTTTTGACTGGAGTGTCTGTTGTAGAGCCAAATATTTAGCTATGCAGTTGGACAAAATTCCAAACTATTGCTCAAGCAAATTGCAGAGTAATAATATTTACTATGGTTTATAGTTTGTATCGAATGTGAGGTACGAGTTGGTGTGATGTAAAACTTTCTTGGCATCGAATTACTATGCGGTTGTCGTTAGATGCACACTATTCTGTTTTTATTTTACGTAGACTTGACGACAGTTAAAAAGTAGATTTTGATATCTGAAGTATTTCTCTTCTTTGGCATTCTTCTGAGTCAGTCTTCATGTAAAACTGGAGATCTTATTATTTTTATCACTGTCCAAAAGTAGTGTCAATTTCAACGCCGTTCACTCTTTTACCTTAAAACTATGGCGTCACTTCTGCGTTTTTCAATGAAATGGCCTACTAGGAAATTACTCCAGAGCGTAGCTGTCCAAGTCTTCTGCGAAACTAATGATCTTTTGGATTATTTTCAGATTTGTGAGTGGATAGAAGTATTCATTTATTCGTGGTGGATTTTATCGTATGACATAAGTATGCAGTCAAATACAACACTTGAAACGCAAGTTCATTACGTCTTCAATTATCGTTTTAACACTTTTTACGTCATTGTTTTAATGAGAAATTTGACCACAAAACAAAATATTTCTAAAGACTCCGAAAGTTGAAAATTATTGTCGAACAAAAAAAAACAAGTTGAAATCAAATACTTGCAAAATGAAACCTTATGGATGTTAATTAATAAAAGTTTTTATTAAACAATTATTAAGTAAACACTTTTCTTCAGAAATTAACATTATAACCAATGTTATTTTTCTTGTAATATTTCGAAGCAGTCACGTTGCTTTGGTTAATAAAATCTGCGTCTTGTTTTTATGCACGAAACTAAATCTAAATGTTTGAATCCTTGGATACCTAAAATTTTAATAACTAAATAGGTTTCTATGCAATCTCCAAGTCAGTGTGGAGAACTTGAACATTGAATTTAATGTCTTGACTGCTAGTGTTATCGAAGATGTTCTGAAATCGACGTAAAATTGATAATTCAGTAGTAATTTCAAGAAACCACAATATTAAAAAAAAACATAATTATAATACAGTTAAAAACTAATTTCTATGCTCTCTTTTTCATGGTCGATCGATCGACGAGAAATTTACTCTTTTTCTACCATTCATCCTGATCGAAAAACTCTAAGATAAATTTTCAAACCATCTCTCAAATGACCAACTAAAAATCAACCATCATCAAAATACTTTCAAGGATCAGAACATTGTTTTATCATAATATGATATATTGCTTTTTGTTTTTGTTATAAGCGATTTATTACCTCGAAATTGTAGCTTACACGAAAGATTAAATTTCATGACCTTCACTTTGTATCATCAGGAGATCCTTAACAGAATTTATGTAAAGGGCTTGATGGGACAGAAAGATAAATGGGACCATTTAATATAATATTCTGCGCACTTATAGAATTCCTGAAAATTTTCAAGGTAGCCATAAATTATATACTCGTATTGTATATCTTCAGAATATATATCAAACCTTCTTTTATAATTACCAACGCAACAGTGGATCAAATTTTGAAACCCAATAAATAGTTCATAAATAATAGAAAAAAATGAAAAGTCTCGGTTTCGGGCACTGTTTGTTACTTCTTATAAAATGGCTAACGCTCTTATATCGCTTTCATAGGAACGATGTACTGTCAATTGTGAACACATTTCACTGAGAATCTTCCAATATAAAAAATACCCTGAACATTCAAGGGACCAAGCTTCAGTATAAATATTCTATGATAGTATTCTATGTACTTCAGTGGCGAAGGGTGGATTTCTGCAGAAGGAAAGCCGGGGCTAACATTTCTTATGGGATTACATCAGATTAGACACTATACACTATGGGTTGGCTGGCAAAAATTTCCATTTGGCAATAAGCCCGCCCTTTGTATGCTTCTGTACAATAAAGATTATTATACTTTATTTTAAAATTCAAGGGACCAACCTTTTAGTATGACCAACCATGATTGTATTGTATGTACTTATAATCGATATAATTTGTATCAAAGCTATTTCATGAATATTCTAGATTACTAATATAAATGTTGGAAGGATATTTTTTCTTATTCCCTACCATTTGGCCATACAATGTTGAGCTGAGAGTTACATTTTGATAGATTGGTACATCGAATAATAAAATCTTGATTGACATTACATAATTCACTCTGTGATGTATTTCAATTATTTGTTTTGCATTACAATGCGAAACAAATCCCATATATGTATTATACGAGTGTGTAAGTATGTGTCTGAAGAGCTTTCATTGTACGTCCCGGCGAATACAAAATGACTCGTGTATCAATTCTTGTTGTCACAAAAATAATATTGTTGAATAGGATAATAATAGCGGCCACAGCTGAGATGGAGAGACGACCTGGTCCGACATGTCGGTGCAACCTGGATGCCGTCTGCACATGACAGGACAACATGGAGGCAGATGGAGGAGGCCTTCGTCCAGGAGTGGACGGGATAGGCTAATAAAGAAGAAGAAGAAGAAGGTAAATAAAAATGCAGTATTATATAATGACAAGAAGGAATTCCTGATAATCAATGTGCACTATGAATATTATATTCAGTATACAACTTCTGGTTCACTTTACTACGTAGAAATTTCATAATCTCGTTATACTCGTACAACTCACGTCAACTTTAAGTTTCTCGCAGTATTAAATCAAGGAAATATACAACGCTGCTCTGTTGCGATATCAAATTGAAGGAATATTTACATAAAATGTTAATCCTGAAAGACGTTCAAAGTATGATTGATTTATTATACATCGTACGTTTAATTACATATACGACAGTAATTAATTACTAGTTGCGAAACGTCATTTCTAAGATTTTCTCTACGGTAGTAGGTCTCGCCATAAAGTTATTTTTCAGAACATCTCGACGACATTCTTAAAAACGCTTTGTGAAAAAAAGGTAAGTAGATACTACATTAAAACCTCCTGTCTTTAATACTAGATCTTTCATATTATATGTTGTATACTTAAATTCTCAGCGAGTGGATGGATAGATGTAAAGCATGATAAAATAATATACTTAGAATCCTGAAAAAAAATGTACAAAATACCTCTGAAGTTTTTTTTTTTAAAGTCGTCCTTTTGGATTAAAATTTACTGCTTTACCGAAAAACTTTTTTTTTATTAAAGCCATGTTGTCTCTAAAACAACTTAAGAAACCCGTATTTCTAAAATAATATGATCCGTGAGATACACTAGCTTTTCGTGCATGCAATTTTGAACGTTAAATACCTATACTGGAAATCTTTGAAAGATTCTCTTCTCCTTAATAGATTTACTTAGTACACAAATTCACTTATAGAAAAATTCAATTAGGTACGTATCACTAAAGGCGAATATCTCTGAGACATTTTTGTGATAGTTCTTAAGATGTCCCGAGAGGACACACTGAAGTCATTAGTATAAATGTGAACATTGCAACGAGTGGTCCGAGTTTCTAAGTATTTTCAGTAGAATACAGAATTATATATTCTTATTGCTGTCGATGTGTATGTTTCGTAACAAATCCCAGAAGAAATATTCCAAGCTCCACTGATTGCTTCATTAATATTTTGCTACGTTAATAAGCAATCAACTGAAATTTAAGATTAGAAATTCGATAAACCCGTCTGGAAAATAAAGTATTTGGTATAACCATTAACCCTAAATCCAGCAGAGAGTAATTGGGATTAGTTTCAAAATACCTGGAAAAGACAATGTAATTATTGGATGATATCCTTTAGGTAAGTATCAATAACTGTTGACATTTAAGTGTAAAAGTAGAAGCTTTTAAACCAGCCAGCCGGTAAAATGGTGTTGGAAGATAGAAGAAAGATCACGATAACCCCTGACCTTTCCCCCAGAAACTGTTTTACTGTCAACAATCAACCCTTTTCACAACAACACAAATATCCTTATTACATTATGTAACTACACACTCTAATTATCTCACATTTCGGTCTGAATAATGTTAAAACAATTTAGTTTAAAACTGTATGAGTTTGGATTAAGTTTAGTACCAATTAAATCTTACAATTCTTTTAGAGATCCGCTATAATCCTTTACTGTCCGTCAAGATGTATGAAAGTTAAATAAAAGTCGATTCCCTTTTCAATATCTGAAACAATAATCCATAAATTTTGGAACCTAGATAATATTATGACATTACAATAACTACCAAACTGACATGATAGAGTCAATTTGGAACGATCGGACTACGTGGCACGTGCGTCGTGCAATGTGCATAGGTTACCTACAAACTTTCTGAAAAATCTGCAATAAATTTCGTTTAGATCGTAGTTCATAGTAGGTAGGTAACTAAATATGTGAAAAATTGTGTAGGGAAAAGGAAGATTACTCGGCAAAACTAAAGATATCCTAAGACTTAAAAAACATGGATAAATGAGAATATATTTGATGAAATTTAATATTATTACCATAGTTCGTTAGATGTTCTAATCAGGTTGATACAGTGATAAGTCCTGCAATCGGAACATTAATTGTTGAAGCAGTGTGTTGGACATTATTTTCTAAAGTATAAAGGACGTATGCATAAGGAAGAAAGACTGGGTATTACTTACTATTGAAATAAATGTGACCAACGAGTATGTAGTATTATGATACTCAAGTCATATTACTTGAATTCTTGAAGTGGAAAATGCAACAAAAGGATCTACTAGAATAATATATCCCTAGAAAGAGAATGATGAATTATTAAATGTTCAATGAAACAGACTTTGATCACATACAATAGATGGGTCTATGTAAAGAGGTTTTGGTATGTGTAGGTCCTGGTGAATACAAAATGGTTTGATGTTTAGTTAGCCGTGAACCCTTCCTATTACGGTGGAATTTAACCTCTTATTTAATTAAAAATAAAAAAATATGTATTATCCAAAAATTACAAAATATATATCGAAGGTAATATAAGTCATAAATAGAAAATAATAGATCTTATTTCCTCAGTAGGCGATAGCCTGCTCCGGGGTAATATGCCATCACAGTTAGTATATCCAAGTAATGTGTGTGTATGAAAACACACAACATTCTCTTTGTGCAAACATTTATTTTATTTTATTTTATTCATTAAACAAACAGACAGTAATACAAAAAATCTTAAATCTTAAAAATAGTAACTAGTTAAGTATACCAATAGATCAAATATATATCGAATGACATTCAGAATGGGCGACGAACCTTGCTGTAGATATGAAAGGTCTCGTATTCTATATGTATAGACGAATACTGAATAATCAAATTAAGCCAGTTATCTTGAGAGACAATTTAGTACAATGTCAGGTAATGTCGAGTAATGTAGGTAACCTAATTCAATCCCACTCGAAAGTTACGCGAGTCCGAAGATAATTCTAATACTACATAAATTGCGTGCAAGTGTGTTTTTCGGGATACCTTTGCGGCCGCGTTTACTCACACCTCTTCTTCCACCCATGTATATCTTCTTTGTCATCCTTTCATATTTATCTTCTGTGCGACACTTAAATACTCTGCCAACTTGCATAAGGACGAAACGGGCGCTAGTCCAATTGAAGACAGCACTAAAGACTTTTATACTGATAAAGGAACAATGACAGAGATGTGGCACACACACTGACGTAAATATTTGTCTATTTTCTTTTTGAATTATTATTTTTTTGTTTTTCTATGTGTTGTATTCCACTATGTTTCATTTTATATTTTGTTTTAATTTATATGTAAAATGGTTATCTGTTATCCAGAGAGAGATGGAGATGAATGAGGGAGGCCTATATCCAGAAATGGAAGCTGCAGAGCTTGTGAAGAAGAAGAAGGTTATCTGTTAAGCGAAATTGTAATATTTCTCAAGATGACGATAAAGAGAAAAAACATATCCCTACCATCTCAACTTGTTCACTTTCTGTAAATCAAATCACTTAGATACTTTCGTCAATTCGTCAAAAACAGAGTATCGTGAGAACGGGGACGTCTAACCATTTTCCATAGTAATATGAAACATAATGAGTAGATTAAAAAGTATGCCAGGAGATGAGTGGCTCTATGCTCGCAAATCCAAATTTAATAAACGGATTTAGTTGGCATTAACTATAATTACATAATAAACGTGGATTAAGTTATTATTCAACATATTAAATACCTACCTCGCTTTGTTAAGCAATATTTTGACGGTAAAATCACAGTTTTTGGAGGACGAAATCTGTTTAAAATTTTACAAACGAACAAATCGCGTAGCAAATTTATTACCGAACTTTATTAATGAATTTACGCAATGGGAATTGTACTAAAGAAATAAAAGATTATTGCAGATTTTCGCAAAGATTTTAAAAATGTAGGTAGTTTTTTTTATTTGTTTTAAATCAATGCTGAAAATCTTATGTTCTGGCTAATGTTGCGTACTTTAGAATTTACAAAAGCTCACTTAGTCGTTTATGAATAAATTAATAAACGATCTGTTTTACATGATAGGTATATATAGTAAAGGATCAACATCCATTAGACTTGGACTGCATGAATATGGTCGCCCTGTATGTATGAAACATTTAACAATTATTCCATTTCATCCATCTTTTTATAAAAAAATTGGAACCCAGAAATCATAACTACGACAATATGTAAAAAATCTAATGTTTCACGAAAAGACCATAAAAACATATTTTGTTAATTGAATGTTTGAAGTTAAATAGAGACTTCATAACAAATCATTTTCAAGGAGAAAACCTTTTTTTTTTAAAAAACTTTTGCCGTACAAATAGATTGTTTACTACTGTGGCGTAAAAATATAATGATGTTTTTGTTTTGTCTAGGAAGTTTTTCTAGCTCCAAGAAATATGGAATTATAATATAACGTTTGCTCTAGTAGTTGAATCATTTCTAAGAAATATATTTCTGGATCATCGACTATTTTTTTTAAGTATCTGGGCTTGCATACCCAAATACTTTCCTGCACACTTTTCACCAGGCTAAAAGCCTGTATCGCAAAGTATAGAATACATCGTCAGCGCCGGGGTTCGAACCTGGCACCTCTCGAATTAATTGAAAGTAATTGGGTCCTTACCTTTGTCTGGTGTTTGTGGCAGGGCAGCTGGTTCAACATAACTCCGAAGTGTGGTGATTGTCAAGACCACTAGAACCAACCCCACGTAGCGGACCATTCTGAATGCTCCACCTGAAAAAACAGATTAATTGTTAAAAGTACGCATATTGACATTTAAAAATTTCTAAAAACGGGAGACGTTAGATCAGATTTCGAAAACCGTTTCTAAATATGTTTTGAAAAAAATATAGAGTAGATACATTGAACCTTTATCTAGGGAATGACCGTAAAAGATTTTTTATATTTTAAACAGATTTCCCAAAAAAAAGTGAAAAACACCGTTAATCTTTTTTTCCGAAAGACAGAAACTTGTTTCCCGAAAGTGGCGGAATTTTATACAAAAAGTTAAAAATATCACTAAAATAATCGTACACATGTTCAATGTAGGGGATGACCGTAAAAGTTTTTTGATTGAAGTGAAATTAACCCCAAAAATGGAAAAACGCTATTTTTACAATTTTATCGTGCAAAAGCCGTAGAAATTGACCGTGATGTCATAGCTGGATTGCGAGCCTTAATGCACAAATGATAGAGTTGAAATGGCGTGAGAACAAGTAAATAGCTTCTTGTGTTCTCAGAAGGAATTGTGACAGTGTGAATTCGGTGGAGGTAGTTTATTAGTTACGTAAATACGAATGTTAAGGAATTTCTCGTTCACAACCATATAGAGAATTTCTCAATTAATTTTGGGACAGATAATCTGAGGAAAAAGATATAGCGTCCTTGGGTTTCACTAATTCAATGAATAAAACAAATAACTACATCGAAAATAATCAACGCTGTGGTAAAAAAAAGGTAAAGTATTAAAAAAACATGCTACCACATCAAACGAAATAGGATACCTAATGCGCAGAGCTGGACAGAAAAGCTTTAATCCGTTAATCGTTAATTAACGAAGTTAACATTTTGGTTAACGATTTAACGCTTTTCTCACGTCAAAAAATAGTTAACGGATTATTTAACTTCGTTACATTTTACTTCCGTTAATTAAGTCCGTTAATATTCGATTGTTTGCATATACATCATCCGCTGTGCGACGCTGGCATAGATAATCCAAGGGTTGTATGGGGTTATGTGTGGTTTAATATGTAGTTCTATTTCATGCCATTAAACGCTTTAACGGATTAACGTTAACTTTCATTGCATTTTTTTAAAAATTAATGCTTTAACGATTAACGAAGTTCACTTTTTAGTTAACGGATTATCGATTAACGAAGTTAACTTTTTAATTAACGGTGCCCACCTCTGCTAATACGATATATTCCAATAATGGGATAACTAAATCACTTAATTGTTGGGATGTCGTTTACTTAATAGAAGTAAACAAATAAAAATACGTGCAGATCTAATACAAATACCATTGGTGAGTGTCCCCTGATTATTTACAACCACTAATACACCTTTTTTTTTTGTTGTCTGGTTACAAGTATTGGATTTTCAATACCTTATCAAAGCTAAGTTTCTGTTTTAACTCTACCTATGATACGTGAGGGGACAGAAAAAACTTGGAATTTTAAATGTGGTGCTACACAAGAATATTGGAGTTGGAAATTTTCTGGAGAGAT
This sequence comes from Ceraclea dissimilis, assembly GCA_963576895.1. Classification (NCBI taxonomy): domain Eukaryota; kingdom Metazoa; phylum Arthropoda; class Insecta; order Trichoptera; family Leptoceridae; genus Ceraclea; species Ceraclea dissimilis. The sequence goes on along the minus strand of OY756370.1, from coordinate 3,491,457 downwards.
CATATCACGAATGACGAAGTTCTTAACAGAATCGAAAGAGGAAGGCATGTTATTAACTAAGGCTACACTCGTGCGGATTCTAAAAATAGATACAATTTCAATATTTTTTGCATCTAGATTTTTCATAAATTTTCTTTCTTAGTATAACATCAATATCGTTAACAGAAATGTTTACGTAACAATAAAATATATTCTCAAACAACGTATCAATGTCTTTCTATATTCTTCTAACTCTGAAAATATAGCCTACAATATATGAATTAGGGTTGCGTATTGAGAACGGACAGGATTAAAAAAAATCCCTCATGCCACAAACGTTTCTGTTTCCTGTTATTTGCGACGCAGGCAAAAAATTAATGGAATAATCCAGTTTGATTTCCCCGAGAGCATTACATGAAAAATACATAATATTGACTCGATGATATTGAGCTTATTCAGGTCCAGCATAAGTTTTTTTTTTATAAAAAGGATCTGGGCTTGCAAACACAAACCCAAATACTTTTCTGCACACCTTATACACTAGACTGACAGCCTATATCGCAAAGTGTGTAATTCATCGCCACCGCGCGCCGCATCCATGTACTCGTGTTATTGCACTTTTATTTGTAGACATAATAAAAACCCTGATTTTCCGGTCTAAAATCCGGATATTTGGCAACCCTAAATATTATACTAAAGTCTATAAATCGTTCTATATAAATCGTAAGGGTTTTGAAACCCATAGATAGTGGGTTACGTGCTTAAAATATTCGATGAATCTGAAATTGAACCCCGTTCCTTCAAGGATGAAAGACAATCCGTTTGACATTTAAAAGGAATCGTTTTAGACTATAACAATATTCTATAAATAATTTTATTGTGACGATTTATTTCATAATATTTAACTAAGCACTTAGGAAAGGAAAAAACATTAAGAGTAGGCATATTGACAATTCAAAAATTTGGGCTGAAGAAAAAGAATCAGAAACTTTAACTTCGTCGTCATCCGCGTATAAATAAGATTAATTTTCTTCATTGTACTAAAATTATATTTAATTAATAATTAAGTTTATTGGAGCACTTTGAAATTAATAGTATATTGTTCATATAATTAAAAACGTGAAGGGTACTGTACTTGATTGAAGATGTACTAAATGGAAGTAGATTGAAGTATGTACGTAAGTGAATGTACACATGGGCGTCGTCAGGGGGGCAGGGGGGCAGCTGCCCCTCCTAGAGATTGGAATAGGTATATATTTTTTCATACTAAATTATTAAAGCTCAAAAAAATCACATTATTACCAAAAGTTTTCTCAACATAACATAAATTTTCATGAAAATTCATCAAAATACAATAATTTCATTTAAAAAAATGCCTGGGGCCGTGGGGCGCTATTTTTTTCACTTTTTTGTAAACGACATTTTTTATGCATATAATTATGCAAAGTATTATATACATTTTCAAGTAAACCAATGCATGCCTCAAAAAAAATTCGCTTGCGGCGCTATTTACGCTTTTTTCACGCTATATCGATTTTGTTTGCCCCCCTTCCGAGGCTGGTGACGCTCATGAATGTACATAATAATATAGTACTACTAAATAACGTCGTCGAGACAGTGATCTTACTAAACTTGTGAACTCAAAGTCTTCAATTTTAAATTATTCCAATGGCGTCATACATATTGATGATACTATTATATCCCATTACTACAACATTATATAGAGAGTAGACAGTAGAATCAACTCATGTGAAGGTAAATTGTAACACAAGCATAATATTGTGTTGAGCGTTTCATACATAAAGTCAAAGAGATTATCTCCGGCTACCTTTACACTTGTTGGTATAAAATATACATGTTTACTAAATCGGATTTTACTCGTATATTACAACATGAAATGGATATTAAACCCAGTTATAGAGCATTATCGTTCACTCTTACATAAGTTAATATTCTTTGTGATCTCCGAGATGGATTGTTACATAATTAAATCAAATATTGAAGATTATCAAATATCAAAGTATCATATTTGAGTCATGTGCCCAGGGGAGAAAAATATGAATAACTCCACCTGATCATTATGGACAAAATAGAGGGTCGTAGAGGGGTTGGAAGAAGGCACATTTCTTGGCTCCGCAATATACGAGACTGGACTGGAATAAAAAGTGCTGAAAAGCTGTTTCGAGCAGCCCAGCACTTTCTCTCAAGTGATAGTCAACGTTGGAGGGACCTGACACGACACCGGAAGAAGAAGAATTGAAGATTTATAAAAGCATTGTGACATTTAGATACTTCAGAGACAAGCTTTTTCTTCTATACCTATTCCTAGTAATTATTGCTTCAGGCCTCTCAATAATGATGTAACAGCTCAAAATACTTGGATAAAATGAGTTCTTCTTCTCTTTTGCGGGTATTTATAATCAAGCACCTAGAATGTTGGGTGTTTTGAATAAAGATTATTGGTGGAAGTTCATAGTAATATTATTCAAATGAAAACACAGTGTATAGCATCTCCTACATGAGACTGTTTCATTTCAGTAGGTAGGTATACCTATATTATTATTTTATTTGTAAGTATATTTATTTTAATTCCCGGGTTAGCTGCAAGATATTGGTCCTGAAATAAGTCCGTCCTTTGGTTTGGTATTTTTCAAATATAATTTGTTATTATTTTATGTTTTAGTCTCATAAAAAAAATCATTCCGAATATTATGTCAGCACCAACGCCGAAAGTTCGATTCTTTTCTAAGAAAAATGTATAGTCACGATTAATTCGCATTCTTACAGAAAAAGAGAGGAAGAAGGAGGCAAGTATAAGTATAACGAAAATAATATGTGAAAATATTTGCTAAGACGCAAGAATATACTAATATCTTTCAATCAAATGCCTTCAATATTCTAATGGCATAGAAAAATCAAAACATAAGAGAATAACAAAACAGATTTACTCGATGATAGAAAACTTATAAATCAACAAAATAATTCATGAAAATGAATTCAGAAGATTCTATCTGCAATCCACCACATTATTATTCATTGAATTCGTAAGAGAGTTGAACTTGTGTTCGTAACTATGTAAAAATAGACAAATCAGTAGACGGTCTTTGGCAGAACGCATTAATAGTAAAACCTCAAAGTCGGCAAATTGTATTATTATATTGAAATTGAAAATACAATGGCATTACGTACTGGACTAGCCTAGAACGACAAAAGGATTGCATTGGAATATCGATAGAAACTGTGTTTTTAAAAGGATTTTTTTTATTAAGATGCTGGAGAAAATATCTTACGGTGTTTGTTTACGTAAAGTCTCAGTTGTTTATTTTCCTTTAATGCCCTTCAAGTTGTAAACAATAATTTCGTAATAGAAATTTTATGTATGGTTTCCGTATTGGTAATATTTTCAGAAAGTAGGTATACAATACATAATAATAATGCCAAGAGCCCGTTGCCGAGCATGTTTTTTCTACTCAGAAGAATCGCTGCCACGTTGTTATTGGTCCTGCCGACGATGCCATCGTAGGTGACTATGGAGGCCGATTCTGGACTTGCAAACTCTGGCACACTTTGGACAAGGCTACAATACAATACATACTCAAACGCTGAGATTATTTTATTCACTCGTTTGAATTTTATATTAAAAATGTGGGTATGTACGATTGCGAACGAATTTCATACAAAATGGCTCTGCGTCGAATATACATAGAAGGGGTCAGTTATCTCTCTCTAACTAGAAATAAAAAACGATGGTCCTATGCACCCATGGACAAGTAATTCATCGGCAAAGAGAGATTATCAACGCAACGGCTGACAGAGAGTGGAATTTTTGGGTAAAAGAATGTTGAATATGTTTGCCTATCGAAGTTATTTGTAATAATATTAAATTGAAACAATATTTAGTATCTCCCACACTAATTTTTTTGGACTTCAGCATCCCACACAGAAAGTCCGTGGGAGATACTAAATATCGTGTTTCAGACAGGAAAAAAAAACACATTTTTTGTTTGTAGGTTACTGACGTCACTTACTCTACAAAGGTCCAGGCTGTCTAGTGTTTATAAAATTCAGATGGCAGTTGACCAAGATGAATCCTTTTTCACAATAGTATTTTTTTCTGACGATGTATTTAGAAAATAAGACATAATATCCTTGAAATCACTGACAGGTATTGCCAAACCGTTTTTGAATGGAGTATTGTGTCCTCACAGTGTTCCAATAAAGAACATTTAACAGCAACAAACTAGTGTTGTATTATAAATCAACGTGTTTTTTTTATAAATTTCTTTACCTTCTTTGGCCACACAAGTTAAAGAATTAACAAAAAAATCAGTTCTCATTTCTTTCTCAATTTTTTAGTATTATTCGTTAAAAGCTCCGTACGGACAAGATTATTTGTTAACACCATCACTGTTTTCAGTATATTTGATAAGATTACACATCAAAAACACAAAATGGACACAATATAATCTTTCTAAATCCATCTTCTGAAGGTTTTATTAAATCTATTATACCACAAAAAACATACGTTTGCTTAAAAAAATCCCTTCATGATATTCATACGAGTAACATAATATGCCGACCTACGCACTTCCATATCCATATACATTCCAAAAGGTCTAATGTTTTTACAATCATATGTTTTCCAAACAAACAAAAAACGTATTATTTTAAGTGTACATATTACATATTTACGTAATATCTCTGTTACTCCCATTCACAATTCAATTTGTATATTAATTTTTTTATGTTATTCTTTCCTTTTCATTGTGAATACCTTTAACGGTGAAATAATATACGGGTTTTCCTATGTTGTTTGTTATGCTTTGTGGATGAAAATTAAATTCGAAATACTTTGAAACAAATGCTCATTAAATTTACCCTACGTGGTAATGTTGTTTATTGAATACTATTTGGAAACGTAAATTACACTGAAAAACAAGTTATTTAATCAAAGGCGTCATGTCGACACATTCGGGACCATATGGAATAAATAATTGTAAAAAACATTCAAAGAACCACACTTATATTTCTCCACATAAAAAAACAGTTTAATTAAAGTTTACCAATTAAAACGGTAAGCGCGTAATTTTAATTCTAGAATATTCAAAAGCGTTGAAAAGCTTAGAGCTAATGTTCAGTTAGGTATATAATTTCTAAATCTGTCGTATAAATCCTCTTGTTATCTACTTACCAAGTGTATAAATTTCGCAGTAATTTCCCAATCTCGTAAAGTTCTATCGATGTCTGTTTACGAATAATAATTCGATATATTTACCTGGTTTACGTAAGACCATAAAAGCTTTCCAGTAATAAAATAACGGAGGAAGATACTTTGCAATGCGATGGAAAAGATGAGGATATTCTTAGATTTTCCCATCAAAGAAGCTTTCACGAACCCCCTGTAGTGATCATTACTAAGAGAACAGAAGGAAGAGATCACCCCGTACTTAGAAGGGATGAATCTGCTTGTTCATTAATATTTTTAAGAACAATAATTTTATCCGATGTTTACTCATGTAAAAAATTGAATACATTACTTGAATACAAAATAGGTATGTGAATAATTTTAGAAAGGATGTATCAGTTTTTTCAATCAAGTAAGCATAAATTATCAACCTTATACTAATCATAATATGCAAATTTCCTTCTGATTTTCCTTCAGGGAACTTCGGGTTGAATATATATATATATATATATATATATATATATATCCCCCTCCCCGCACACACTGTTTTTGATATTTTTTCGAAGGTCCTGTAAGAGTCCAGTGTTCAAAAAATTTCCATAATTTCGCATCTTTTTACGTTAGGGTTTCGCCAACCGTTCAGAAAACCTAGATAAATTTAAAATTTCTTTTTGACTGACTTTTTTAAACGACGCCGCATGGAGATAAAATATTTCAACTACATAAGTATCAATAGCGTGTTTGAAGTGAATTGATATATTGGGGAGATGCCTCGAAATATAAAGAAAATGTATGTAAAATTTATTATTGAAATGACAATAATGAAATAAAAATTTACCTGAAAACTGAAAATTATATTTCTTCATTTATATCTCTGTATCTTCCCATGAGTGTACAAAAAAATATAGTTATGAGAATTTAGAGCCATGCCATTCAAACTCAGTAGATAGATTTTGGTAACATATAGTACAGCTAGCCAATTGTGTACCAATTGCGTATGGACCCTATGAACATTTCGAGTATTTTATATCTTATTTTATTTGGAGATAGAGATAAAAAATTACATAAGGCATCAGTTCAGTGTGCCATATGGTATGAAAAATGTTCGTTGCTTGTGCGATATAACCTTTCATCGATTTTCATATACTTTGGATTTCGGTTTCAAGTAACAGTAGTAGACCATTCTCACCCCTCAAACATTCGCTTAGGGTTGGGTAGTAGAAACCTACTTCTTCACGCCTACGCGGCCTACGCCAAGTATAAAAGCAACAAGGCGCTACGTGAAGATGGAAATTGAAAAAATATATTATGTACAAAGATATTTTTAGAATGAAAAGTGATCTGAAGTGGGAAATATGTTATTTGGCTCCCTCTGATTCATTACCTTTTTAATTACGTACTTTACAAAAGTAATAAAATTTCTTCCACGAACGATTGATTACAATAATTTCTTATTTCAATTCTGGAGATTAGTTCGCAGTAAACTTCTACGTTTAGAGGTACATTAAATATCATCAATGTAAGTGGTAGTAAAGTAAAATAAGTCGAGGAATACATAATGTATCTACTCTTAGATAGTAACATTATGGAGTTTTCACATCGAATCATTTAAATCATATCCACGTTAGTGTTTTGACTTTGCGAAAGGCGAGCGACAGGAAGGAGTGGAAACTCTTGGAAGAGGCCTATATCTAGCAGTGGAGGGGACAAGATTGATGAAGAAGACGAAGAAAAAGAAGGTATGGTTAGTGTGTAACATAGTCTTCATATTTTGTCATACTAAATAATGACACCTTTTTCCATACCGCTGGCGCTGTCTCCTTACTGAAACACTGGCGTCAGACGTATTCTTTAGTTTAGGATATTATCCATGTTCTTTCAGTTGTTACAATATAAAAATATATAACATAGCGTATTATATTCATGCCCGTCAGACAAAGATAAGCAAAAAAGAAGTGGATGGGTACTTGGGGAATAGGTATAAAATTTAATGGTAAATTTATCACGCAAAGGAGAATGCTCATTTTGTATGGGAAAAAAACCCAGGCCCGGCGCAAACGAAATGTACCTCAAATGATAGGTAATAATTAGTAATTAAATACTGCATAAGAGGAATCATCGAAATCGATGGCTAAATGTGTGAAATACCTATTCGAAGTTGTATAGGGGAAACTTTGAATAGGTATTTCACACATTTAGCCATCGATTTCGATGATTCCTCTTATGCAGTATTTAATGACTCATTTTTACCCATCATTTGAGTTAGGTTTCGTTTGCGCCGGGCCTGATTTTTTTTTACATATTTCATGAGCATTTTCCTTTCGGCTTATATCCAGCTGTGGAGGGGCCAAGGCTGATGAAGAAGAAGATGAAGAAGACGGGCTACCTTATACTCATAATATTATACCCTTTTAGACCGCAATTGTAACTGTCTAATGCTCCTTTTTTTATATATTCGTGTGACCAATGTAAAACTTCGAATAGGTATTTCACCCATTAAGCCATTGATTTCGATGATGCCACCCATGCAGTATTTAATTATTTATTTTTACCTATCATTTGAGTTACATTTCGTTTGCGCCGGGCCTGGGTTTTTTTTTAGCATTCTCCTTTGTCTCAATATTCAATAGCAAGGACTCTATAATAAATTCGGTGATTGATTTTTATACTCGTCTGTCTACACCGTAAAGTTCAAAAACACCTTCAGAAAACCGAATAAAATTACCATCATTAGGCAACCATCACAGTCGTGCAAATTCGAAGAAATTTTCGATACTTTTTATCCATCTGTATATATCATATCTTTTTCTTTAAATATCAGTAAACAGTCAGCGAATATCGTCTCTTCAAAAAATACACGTCAGGTTTTTGGACATGCAAACGCAGCTACATTGCTGCATCAGCGTTCCCTAAATAATGGCATGCAAATGGGTAGAGAACCCCATCGCTGACTTTACTATGCATTTCTTACATAAAATTCCCAAAAAATCAAATATGTTATGCACAAAACTCAAGTTATGAAGTAGGTATATTATATTCATTGTCTGTGTGTGTGCTTTGTATAAACAAATAAATAAATTTATTAAGGGCCCTATTTGTCAAACATTACGCAGCGATTGAAACCGCATCATTGGGGATAGTTGGCAGCACTATGCAGCATTACGATAAGCTCGCCCTAGTGAACAAATGTTGAGATTTAAATTTGAAATGTTTACATGTCTCTGTATCTTGTTCACCAAAAGTGTAAATAAATAAATATCGTGCAAAAACACCTACGAATATTGCTAATCGTTTTCTATTACGTGGGAAAGGACAAGTTCCCGATAATAAACAACTCTGTTATAATTCATTAAATAAAATAAAAATATTCTGACACTTGTTGTCACCTCATCATGACAGCATTGTGTGAGGAGGGTGCAGGATTACTGTGATCAAACGTATCAGGCAGGTCGTAGTGTTGAATAATTAATAGCATAACACCACACACCGCAAGGGCGTCGCCAGCCTCGGAGCTAGGGGGAAAGGGCAACAAAAATTATCAAAATTGATATAGGATGAAAAACGTGTGGTAAAAAAAAGGCGAAATTTTTTTGTGAGACATAGTGAAGAAGGTCGTGATGTGGTTTGGTTTAATTGAAAGTGTACATAATAATTTGCTCAATATCATGTACCTATGAAAAAAAAATTCTAAAAATAACAAAATAGCGCCGCAGGCATTTTTTGTGAAACAGTTGTATTTTGATGGTTTTTTATACTAATTTTAGAAAATTTATGACATGATATAAGAAAATGCGTTGTAATAATGCGGGTATTTGTGAGGTTTTATCATTTAATATGAAAAAATTTGTACCTATTCCAATCTCTACGGGGGGGCAGCTGCCCCTCCTGCCACCCCCTGATGACGCCCATGATACACCGTATTATTATTACGACAACAAGAGTAACCGCAAAGTTAGACTCAGGTATATTAATCTCTCTCTGGTTTAATAGCATCGTAAGATTATGACTCGCTTCAACAATATCAAAATAATAATTGTTTTACCTAACAAAACTGTGATGATGTCAAACTCCTTTGATGAATAAGTATCTTTTAGAGCGGTTAATCGAAAACACGAAGCAGATTAACCATAGACTGGAAAATTATGGGGTAAAGTGGTGTTATTTTTTTACATTAAGTTGAGTACATTATTTTTCACTTTTTTGAAAAAACGTGGTGTCAATTTGAAGAAATAATTTCTAAAATGGACCGTTATGGATGGAACTAAGAAATAATAATTTTTAAAAGATCGTTGCAACATACGTCTTCCTGAATTTATACAACATATCTCCTGAATTTTGAATAGGTATTTCACACATTTAGCTATTGACTTCTATGATGCCACCTATACAGTATTTAATTAGTCACTTTTACCTATCATTTGAGTTTCATTTCGTTTGCACCGAGCCTGTTTTTTTTTCATAGTTGGTGAGCATTGTCCTTTAGGTCTGTATCTAGTAGTGGAGGGACCAAGGCTGATGAATAAGAAGAAGAAGAAGACATGCTTACTTACACGTAACAAAACAGAAATACTGTTGCATGTAAAAAATAATTCACATCGAATAAAAGTCTCTATTGTCAGAGTTGAGAATTTCACATTTCTTCACGCAAGTTTCTTCCAGGGTCAGCTGTTTTTAATTGCTTTTTAAACCAGAATATTTACAAAATTAATTATCCAAATTTGTGAAAATTTGGATAAATTCACGTTATTTGCGAAAGATAAAACGTGCCTAAAATAGCGAAATTAGTTCGTTTTATATGCTAAAGAAATCAGTTTCTTATGAGTAATGAAGTTTATATGCAACCTCAATATCATTCAACTCGTTTCATCAAGTCAGTCCTTTGAAGAATGGAATAATTTCGCAACTTATTACCCAATTTATATTCATATTTAGACACTTCAAAATCAAAGACACTTTAATTTAAAAATACACAACAAGAAAAAAGACAATTTTCAATCTCGTGAAAATTTAATTCGGTAAAAATCAATATCATAACTTACAACAAACACAGATAAAATCGAACCATCAATGTCATCATGGAATTTCTCGCAAGTCGCAATGGATAGACTTGCGAACTACTAAGTTTGGTCCATTTGGTAATTATTAACATGCAGGCCTCGAACAACATATGGTACAGGAAGGGTAGGAGGACCACAACTTCGGTGTGACCTGGATCCAGTCTGCACAGGACTGGGCGACATGGAGAAAATAGTACTACGCCCCTGGTGTTCAGTAAAGATTGTTGCGTCTCCCGATACAGGATATTCCTAGTGGGAAAACATACACTATCAATTTGTTCTACTGCGTAAATGGATAAAAAATATATTCTGAGGGTTAAAAGGAAACGGTAGTATTTCGAGTAAAATATATAGTGCACTGTGAATAAACTATTGTTTGACCTTTTTTTCCTTTTCTCAAATTCATTTTGTTGTGAGAAACATCGGATTTCTACATGTCGTAGTTGAAATAACGGGTAATAATTGTCTCAATTCCCTCAACAGATGTTGAGATAACTATTAATTGTTTGACTTACATATTTCACAACAGGTTCATATCAGATTCACTATATCCTTATACACCATATCATTATGCTGATATAAGTAGATTATATACTTTTATAACCTTACATAAAAGTTCAGAAAGGACTTGGCATCATAAAGAAAATTTGATACGAATATTACGATAACAATATTATGAAAGAGATTTTTACGTTTGATCTGTAAAAGAGATGTGGAGATATAAGAGACATAATATTATTTTCTTTAGAAACCCAAGTCACTCAGAGTTTTTTTGTGAAATTTCTTTTTAGTGACAAAGGCACGTGGATGGATTCTAACGAATCAGTTTGCGAAAACAAGTTAGTAGTCAGATTGTGTTAGTATAAATAAATTGGGTACGAAATCTCTTGGAAAAAGATAACTCTATATAGATATTAAGAATCTCTGACAAATTCAAGATATGTAATATGGAAGATACTGTATTTGTGTTATTTTGTTAGAGTTTCCAGATCAAAGATATTTCGGATATATAGGTATAGGATGAAACATGTGGCTATGAAAAAGTATCCATAATTATTAAAATAAAATATTTTATTTATTTATTCATTCATATACGGTTAGTTATGTTAAATGTTATGATTATAAAAGTTATAATTATATGTTTTAAAAGTTACTTTAATCCAATTTTATAATTATTGTTCATGACTCCACTGGATAGGTAAAACTATGATATGATGTGATTTAAAAACCACCACCTTAGTACGTCTTTGTTATATACATATTAATTTACAAAATACTTTTAAGTTTTCGCAAATATCTCGAAAGAACACTAAATATTCATGGACTAAAGTAACTTCTAAGACTCGTTGCTTTAATTATTTCTACCACTCTACGATTATTCATAGCATCACACTTTTTTACAGTGTGAATTAATTTGCCATAGTTGTGCTTCTATCACTTGATTTAAAGCGCATAATTCATAGAAACTTTGCTTCGTTGCATTACACTCGAAAGATAAGATTGTAAAAGTGGACCCACTACCAAAAATCCGTTAACGTTGTTTTAAGACTCGCAACCCAACTATAACGTCACGGTCATTTCCCACGGGATTAAGGTTCAAAATCGCATGAACATTGATGACAAAATGATAATTCGCGTGATAAAATGATAAAAATAGCGTTTTTTTTTTTTTTTCGTTTTTTGGGGTTAATTTTGCTTTAATCAAAAAACTTTTACGGTAATTCGCCAGATTTTAATGCGTTTTATCGATACAAAAAAAAATTTTCTCCGCGACTTTCGGGAAACGTGTTTCTGTCTGTCAAAAAAATAGATCAGAGGGGTTTTTCATAATTTATTTTGAGAAATCTATACGAGATATAAAGCATCTTTTACTGTTATTCCGTAGGTAAAGGATTAATGTATCTACCCTATTATTTCCAAAGCATATTTAGTAAGGTTGTTGAGACCTAAGGTCCCGTTTTTAGATTTTTTTTAATGTCAATATGCATACTTTTAATCTATTAATTTATCAGGGCATTGCTGGATACAAAAGTCATAATAATTCTACCTCTGGCGTTGTTTAATGTATTCACACAACAAACAATTATTGAAAATGTATTGGGAGTATGAACACTTGTTTGGTTTATACAATATTAAGTCTGAACATGCGGTTAAATTCCCAATCGTGTTAGCAAGTCGGAGCGTTAAATTAATTATTACCTATTTCAGCGTGGCCTACAGGGAAATGACAAGCAAATTTACCAATCCACTTATATATAATCGTATTATGTACCTAAAGTTAATGCTATCCGAATTACTATATTGCTACAATAATTTCTACGATGAAAACACAATCACTTTGTTTTTTGACCACTTAAGAGTATACTCGTACATACCGACATTTCAAAAATTTCTAAAAACGGGAGACCTTATACTATCTCGACAACCGTTACTATATATGCTTTGGAACAAAATAGGGTAGATGCATTGAACATTTATCTAGGGAATAACTGTTAAAGATTTTTTATACCCTGAATAGATTACTAAAAAAAAAGCACGCAGGGCAGCTCTCCCCCCTTCCCCCCTGACGACGCCCATGGCCTAGATGACATATATGAATCCAGCTGGAGTTATTTCGAGGCTCTACTTGCAATAGCTATCGCAACTTCTAGCTCTTGTGTGTAAAAACCTCTGCGATAAGTTGCGACAGTATGATTCGCGAGCTTCTCGCACGCTATTTATTGCAGCGAGAAATTGCAAGAATTTATATCATATAATGTAAACGGTATTGCAAGAAACTTCTGCAAGACTTCCGCGAGTGTTCTCGCAGGTGGAAACACGGCCTTAGGAAACCCGAAGAACGAACAACATAGAAATGATTGTGTTTTAATTTTATTAATCATGTCGCAACAAAGTAAAGAAGTCAATAATTTCTCATTGCATTTAAACGAAGTTATGAAGTCATGAGCCCGATGGTAAGTCCATCCTTTGCTGTATACCAGTTGAGGTGACTAAGTATAGTAGATAACAGTTACGATAATAAATTTCATTTTTTTTTTTGTAAATTACTGCGTTTTATAAACTTAATTACTTAGTAAAAATATATTCATTACATGAATGAAGGTATCAAAAACAACTCTAATATTCAAAGTTTTGTGGCCTCTTTTTATTCCTTAAAAAAACAAATAGGTGCCAAGGAAAAGTAATTATCATTCGATTGACATTGAAAATTTGTGCGAAATAATATCTCACTAGAGCAAGGCCGTGTATTGTTCGCTTTCCGATTTGCGAATCAAATTAAATTTATTTCATTATAACGAAATGTTTCATTAAAAAGCTTTTGTAAATCAAGAATAACAAAACGCCCTCTTTACGTGTAATTCAATTATTAATTCCCAAATCGAATGCCAACCATTAATTGTTTCAAATGAATGAAAATAAAGATTGGGAAATGAAATTTGTTCCGTTCGGAATTCCAATATTGTATTTGTGAAATATCGGAGCTAAAACCAGTGGTGTTTCTTTATAATTAGTATAAGTAAATTAATAAATATGTATTGTTACAAAAAACAAGACAATGGTAGTGTGGCAAAAGGCGGGTGTCGGTCTTACATAAATTTAAAGTACCTACCTAGAGGCCTTCAATATAAAATTGAAGATGCATATGCATAGAGGGTCGCACTTTTTAACTTACTTAATATGTGAAAGCTAATTCTGATAAACCTTTGCAGTAGGTAATCAGAAATGTTCACAAAAATTTAGAAAAAAATTAAAACATTTCCAACAATCTTGCGACTATAAGGTTATGTGAAATTTATGGATGAAATGCCAGAGCGGCGTTACCTTAAAAATCTGGCAGAAATAAAAAAATGCTAGAAACCTGCCCCATAGTATGCCTGTAAATATATGCCTATTTAAATTAATTAGTTCGCCATGGTGATCATTAATTAATTATTTATTATTATTTATTATAACTATGTATTAAATGCTTGCTTAAAGAAGAAGTAAATAAATATTCCAAACACACCACTGAACCAAAATTAATTATTATTTATTCGTAATGCCAATAAGAGATACTTTTTATATTACTTTTCACCTACGCCCAAACACCCCCTGAATTTGAACGATTCATTTAATTTTTATTACTGAACACCTCTTGAAGTTCCTTTTGTAATACAATGTATGAATGAAAATTATAACTTCTTCAGCTAACAATCAATTGTAAACTCAAGAATAATGATATTGTTTAATAATACAATACCTACACACTTTTGATATTAAATAAATGGGAATTGAGAATTTGCTCTGCGTGGGTGTTTCATTGTTATTAATTATATACAGTTACTAGTTACCACTTGAGACATTCAGTAATTCTGAGAGATTATGTTTATCTTTATACCCAAGAGTTATTATCGTCTAATCCCTTATTGTTCTTTCCCACAAACTGTTCCTGCTGATTTACGAATGAAACCGTCATCACTCTCGATCGCTCGGTGTCTTACGATGGCTCGAGCCGTACAAAATCTGACTTTTGATCTAAATTCCTTTTCCAACGCCTTTTTACTAACCTCGGACCTCCTTAAACGCTTTACATCTTTGTCATTAGTGAAGACTGATTCATTCTGTATTTATTTGCTAGGATTGAATAAACATTTTGTGGCATTACAGTGTAAAACACCTTTGCGCCGAAGTTGTAATCCAACGTGGTACAGAATCGTAATGTCATCCATCAGTTAACACAATTGTTGAAAGTTTCAGAACTCTACGAGTTAAATTCTACGAATAAATTCAAGATTTGAAGTCGACAACTACCAACAACGCCTAATCAAGCTAAATAAACGCATGTAAAAATGCCTGCTAGTTACGATGTTTCTTTGAAATTGATAAAAGTATCTAGCCGTAAGTGATAAATATATTAGGTATGAGTTATACGTACAAGTGGTCGGATATTTGTTTCTCAAATAATCCAACCTAGACAAAGTACCGCTGTGTTATAATAAGTTTCATTATGTATTTTGTATAAGGTCTCGGGGTCTATTTCCACTGGGTCACGGAGTTTCAATTCCGAGTCTGGTCTCTCGAGAGAAAAGTTTAAAGAAAAGTACGGTAGTGCCATAAAATTCCACATTCACGTTGTTAAGCTTTCTCCGGGAAAATTACAAAAGGATTTCGATGTACATACAAAACATGTTATAGTATAATCTTAAGACCTTTCAGGATTTCACGTATGAATACCTCGAACAAAAGTTCAGAATAATTTAAAACGGAAACGCCTACATAGGAATTTTCATTATTTTATAATGAGAATGTTTTTGTGATGCATGGAGTGAATGTGCAAGTAACATTAGTTGTAAGAATAATGTATTCTTTGTTCTCTACTGGGAAGCCTCTAGCTAAGCTACATAGAAACTCGTAATACTGAAAGTAAATTGCAAAGCGCAAGAACGTGTTTGATAAACTAATGAGAAGAGAAAAGACATCTGGGGTAATAAAGCGTTCAGCTTGTTTGAATTAGCGCAGACACACAACCAATTAACAAAGATACATAGAATTATTAAATACACGGACTCTAGTCTTTTTCCAACTCTTAATTGCGTTAACATCGTGTAAATTGAAACGGTTGTAATTGTTTACGAGTTAATAGACAAGTCTATCGATGTTTTTGTGATTCATTTATTTACTAATGTTAGAGACATTGTTACTTTAGTTTTGTTATTTCAAACTAAAATGGATACTCCTAATTTGTCAAAGAGAAATGGAATGAAAATTCCGCAAACAAAAAGCCCTAATAATTGCGTAGCGTATTTTTAACACCTAGTTTAAAAACGTGTTAAAAAAAATTATAAGCACAAAAAAAAATAATGTTCGTATGTAGGTCTCTAGGCCGTATAGGTGATGACAGGTAGAACAAAAGTCGTAGACGTCATGGACCGGGTTGCTAAACAAAAATGGCAGTGGGCGGGTCATGTTGCCAGACACGGGACAGAACGATGGACTCACAGAGTTCTAAGATGGAGACCGTGGGATAAAACAAGAGGAGTAGAAGATGGATTGGCAAAGCTCAAGATAGAGAAAAATGGAAGCAAATGGATGAGGCCTCCAGCAGTGGAGAAACGGCTGAAGGAAGAAGAAGAAGTATGTAGGTAGGTACACAGGAATTTTTATATTAGGTATCTAGGTACTGTGTTTACTGTAATTTATTTTTCTTAGGAATTTTCTCGACGGTCAATGTTAGTCTTATTGAATGTCCGCAATATTAAAAGTCATAAAACATTCATATACGAAGTTATTATGAAATTTTCATAAAACGTAGGTACATTAAGTTATTTTATACACAGTTCTGGTATTACTACTAAGAATTTGATAATAATGTTTTCATGTCACACTGAGTGAAATCCCTTGATAGTTCGTACGAGTTGTTAACTGAAGCAAGAGTTGTTGAGAACTAGATACTAATCCAGATAATGTAATGTTCAACAGTTTATAGACAAACCTCTTAGGGGATTTGACGTGTAATTAGCAGGACATGTGGAATGTTTGTAATTAGATTTGCACGTGGACCGTGGTGAGATAAAGATACTAAGAATATATCATAACTATTAGGACCAGTATAGTTGAAATACTTGTTACTACTAACTAGGTTATAATATTCTCAAACACGAATGAGTAAGTTTAATGTGTTCTACTTATCTGTGTCATATACGCGTTAGCCAATTACATGTTGAATATAAACATACCATCTCAGCTGAGACCTCTCTATGAAGAGGAGTGTGGGTTCCACCTCGAGAGCCTCCCGAACATACTCGTTCCTTATTCGGTCTCTTCGGTCTCTTAGGGTTACTCCTGCCACTCCTCTGAGGTACCTCATCTCTCATCTTCCGTTAAAAGCTCTGGAAGCCGAGGGTGCAGGCAGAAGACCGGTGGGCCGCCCCAGAAATAGCTGGCAGAAGCAGATGATAAAGTTGTGCGAGGAGAGATTGTGGTTGGAGTGGCCAGAGGTCCTGGAAGCTGCAAGTGACAGGGGCCTCCGGCGAAGATACACAGATGCTTTGAGCCCCCTACCCAACCAAGGATAGAAGGGGAAGAAGATGGGAAGTGGGACACACCATTTCTATTTCATAAAACACCTTATTATAGGAACATTTCCAACTCGTAAAGTTTTTTTTTGTGGGTAACGTCAGTTTTGCTCTCACATAATAGGTAAACATATTAAATTTATTTATTTCTGCCATATTCGGCTGAAGCCTCTAACAATAAACAAACAATCAATATCACACCATCAACACAATCGGATTTATTAAACAATAATATTCACAAAAAACAAATTTTAATTGAAATATGTAAATAAAAATAATACAAAATAACACACAATATTTCTCTCTCTGAACATGACGTTGCAATAAATTTTTAAAATATGTATTAAAATATACCTACAATTTACAATTTCAGAATTCATATAAATACCCCTTCCCAGTTAGTGTGCAATCGCCCTTGGCACGTGGTAGCAACAAGATCAATTCTATCCTGATTAAGAGTATAAAGCTTAATAATAAAAAAAATAGTGTTACTGATAGCTAGATCACTCGCTCACGAGTGAATTGCTGAGGTAATTATAGAATAGAATTCATACAAATTAATCTAGAAATAACTGGAAAAAACACTATGATAAGCAAATAAAATTTTAGATCTCATTTCAAACCTTTTCTACGACATGAGAAACTGAAGCTTCTCCATTTTTCGTACGAGAAAGTATACAATGAAATGAAATGATGATGAGAATCATAAAGCGCGTCAATGTAATAAAATTCATGTTTATGAGGTATTAATTCTAATGCCCCTGGCGTCACCCAAGATTTCTCCAATGGTCTCCTATGGTGAAAGGAATTACACGCGAAATAATAACACGGGAAAAATACCACATGGAAGGAATTTCACGGGGAAGAAACAACATACGCAAAAATATCGCAAGAAGAAATAAGATATTTTTATATCACTATAATAGGTAGGTTCGTAATCTAGTACATTTCTATGAACGTATTGATATTTTGTAGTTTTTAATTAAATATATAATCTATGTAATCGTGACCATTAGGTGTAAGAGAATACATATATTATAAATGGTGATATATTCCACACTTTGCGATACAGGCTTTTAGCCTAGTGCAAGGTGTGCAGGAAAGTATTTGGGATTATGTATGCAAGCCCAGATCCTTTTTTTATACAAAAAAAATGTGTTATTTCTTGTTCCGAAATTTTATATGTGCCCCGCAAAAATTATATTCATGTCATATTTTTTCCGTGATATTTTTTGCTGTGTGATTTTATCATGTAACTTCCCCAATATCTTCCTCCTTAACCTTCTTCACCGAACCCATAATGTAGCTTTTCTATTGCTTATTGAATATTGCCCTCGTTAAATTGCACTTAGTCGAACCATTAATCCGGGTGTTAAACACTGAGTCGTTTCCTTCCGAGTAAATTAAATCTTAATGCCCCAGACGCATAAATTAATGCACTTCGTTTATTCAAAAACACCATAATATTTGTCCGAAAATGACTTTTTATCGTCTGCGTTTGATAAAAAAACTATACATTATTTCAATTTCAACATCCTAGATAAGCGGTTTGGGCTGTGCCTTGGTGCCTGTAAGCCCTCCACTGCTGGATATAGGCCTCTTCCATTTTTTTCCAGTCTTTTCTATCCCTCGCCTTTCTGACCCACTGCCTACCCGCTACCGAGGTCACGTCGTCCGCCCATCTTTTCTGGGGGCTTCCGACACCTCTTCTGTTTTCCCATGGCCTCCACTTTACGAGTCTGGGTCTGCATCTTTTTTCGTCTTGTCTTGCTATGCCCATTGCCATTCTTACGTATTATTAATCTCCCACTTCGAAATATAAGATTATATCATTTTAAGGCAAGATTCTTTTTTAGATAATTTAGCAATCTCGGATTTGCCTCTCGTGTCTGTCGAAGCATGAAATTAAGGTAAATTAATAACCGACTGTGATGTTTCATTAAATTTCAATTCAAATTAATGAAAAAAACGTGGGTGTAACGGCCGACAGTCGCCTGTAGTATTGATTTAGTCGACACTTAATGAAAATCTATTCGAAATCCTCCAATACATACCCAACATCTAATCTTCACGATTTAAATATAAAAAAAATAATAATTTAAACGATTCGTCAGGGGAAGGGGAACTTGTGAATATTAGATGACCTAGACAAATTATTTTTATCAGAAATGGTACTTCATAACTCAATTCACTAATTCACTAATTTTCCCTTTTGTACTTTGTAAACACCATCTAACTCTTTAATTTTTATTTATTTACTAGCTGTATTTCCCGTGCTTCGCAACGGCTAAAATTGTGTACGGGTGGTGAAGTTACATCGTCTTAGAATTAAATACCTAATGGAATAAATTTTTGACATATAGGAAGGAATATATTTGTTTTACCTAGTAAAATTATTTTTTATGTATATAGGATTCTGCTAAATTCAAATTTCACAAAAAGATAGTAAAAAAAAGAAGAAAAAAGCGTTGGGTATGGAGTGGGATCGAACTCGTACCCTCGCATCGCATAACACTCAATTTAAGTTAAGTACGCTAGCCCCTACACCACGCGAGTCAAAACAGTTGACGACAGAAAGCGCCGCGGAGCAAATGTCAAAACTATTTTTTAATTATTATAGACATATTTTTAGTCATACAGAAGTATTTGTAGAGCAAAAACATTGTATAAAAATAATCCTTAGATGTATATCCTAGTTCTAGATTATGTAACGACGCAAACAAATTTAAAAACCATATTAACGGGACTACTTTAAATGGCTTCTTTCATTTTCATACTAACTTGATAGAATTCAGTATCTTGGGAAAATTGATAATTTTACCAAACCACGATACAAATCATATATTTTAATAGCCTATGTTGAAGCCGAGATTCCATTTATAAGTTTATTTAATAGATGGATGTCTAAAATCGTCTGGTATTAATGTTTACTCCGGACGCGAATCGTCATTTTTTTCAGGTTCTTTCCCGAGTCATTTATGATTCATAGATGGCGGTAGTGATGTTTTATAAAATCAGAAATGAAATAAAAAATCATTATAAATCAATAATTCCCTTTGTTGCACATATTTTTATCCAAAATATCAATACAATCTCGTGCAAAGTCAGTGGCGTATACGAATATCTACTTTTTGTATTGTACGTATATAATTAAAACAAAATTAAATTAGGTGCAATGCGAAATGTTTTTTGTAAACAGTATATATACAATTTTCAAAATAACGTTCCGATGTGATTGTGACGGCGTTTTGTCAAATACTCAACGCTGCCGAAAATCCACAATTATTAAGGAGATTTATTGGATCTTAACATTATATATATACATTGTTTATATGTTTGCCTCCCCCACTAGGAATATCCTGTGTCGGGAGAAGCAAACTCACATCACAATAATTATAATAAGAACATTACAAACTACACGATTGACAGATAAAAACAACATAACACAAAGTACATACCAGTCAAGTGGAGCCCAACACACCATACATACAACAATAATCATTCTTATTGTTGTGTACTTCCTCAACCATAGAAGTACAGCCAGGTGTGTAGGGTGACCACATGCTTGGACTTAAAAGTTTCAGGAACAAAAAACAAATTACAATCATAAGAAAAGAAAATAATTATTTTTTTAAGTTTCTAGGCTTGCATACACAAACCCAAATACTTTCCTGCAAGACTTATAATAGGTATTTAACACATTTAGCCATTGATTTCGATGATACCACCACGCAGTATTTTATAACTAATTTTTACCTATCATTTGAGTTACATTTCGTTTGCGCTGAGCCCGAGTTTCTGTTAGCATTCTCCGTTACTAAATTTTATCAGCTTAAAAATGATATTTTATGAAAGGTTTCAATCATGTTTAAAGCAGGCGCCTGGCATAATAAACATTTCTCGTACGTTTACCAATTAGAATAATATTCTACTCAATCTACGTATATGGAGTCTACAGAGCCTTTTGAAACTGAAACTCTTTCACCTCCGGCTATTTCCGGCTACCACGATTTCAACACGATGTATACGGAAATTGTTATATCCGATCAATTTCACGTGAAGAGATGAAGAGAAACCTACCCCTTCGAAAGTAACATGAAAATATACTCGTGATATCAATTATTTTAACGTTTTGCATATGCAAAATCAGCAAAATATCTAATTATGTAATGGCTGCGCTAAAAGTATACACGCAAACATCGTGAATATGTTTATTGATAGAAGTTCTATTTGTATTTAATTTAATAAAAAAAAAACAGATCTGTAAATCATTTTTAATTAACGTTCAGAGCGATGTGTTCGTAACTAAAGTGTTTGTTTTTTTACGATAAGCTTGTCCTAGTGAACAAATATCGTAGTCTTGTAGGTACCTATATTTTTCATTTGAAGTATAAATATAATATGTTCAAGATAAAAATAAATAAAAATAAAAAAATCTTTATTGAAAAGAAAACATATCTTCCAAATGGCGGGTTTATTGCCGTAGGCAATATCTGCCAACCAACCACTAAGGTAGTTGATAACCTTATTAAGGTAGTTGATAACCTTATTAACATGAGATGAAATAAATTACAGAGGGGAAAAGTATATCCAGAAATTTGCAGCAGAACTCCCGGAAAAACTATATTATCAATCGATAAATCTTTTTTTATTATTATTTCACTTATTTCCTTATCTTGGATTCCACCGTTACCAGCGATCTCGGCCGTTAAATCATTATTTCTGCATTAAACTCAGCTTTCGCTATAAAATCTCTCTGCGAATGACGCGACGGAATAAAATGTTTATATTACTCCTCGTATTTACTCATTCAGATCAAATATTGAATTTGGCACTAATTTATTGATGTATTCTGCGTTATTATGATAAACTTTCAAGGATGTTATCATTTCGTACAATATTAGGTATATTCGTATAGATAGATCTAAGTGCAGACTGGAAAATTTCACGATCGCGATAAAACGAATTTATTCGCGAATTTTGTGATTTTTGCTTGAATGACGCGAATTTGATGTTTTTTTAAAGGAATCATGCGAGGTCTAGTGTTTTTACAGGAATAACGCGAAAATACTTTATAATAAAGTAGGTATTTGATTTTATTCCTTTTCTTTTGCATACACCATTGTTCATCACATTGTTTATGTTAAAAAGATAACGTTTAACAAAGAAAGTCCTGGAGTGGCCACCTAGAACAGGCAGAAGAGGTGTTGGTAGGCCTAAAGCAGGGTGGTCGGACGATGTAAGGCGAGTTGCGGGAGGTGGTTGGATGCGGTCTGCCCAGGATAGTGAGCTATGGAGATCAATGGGGGAGGCCTATGTTCGACAATGGGTGCAGGGGGCTGATATGTTGATGATGATGTATTAAATGCGGTAAAACTGTATGAAAAATAACACCATATTTTGCCAAAATTTTTTAAAAATAACAGCACTTTTTACGAAAAATAACACATTTCCCGAAAATTGACACCGATATTTTCCAGTCCCTAGATACTTACAAGCAAGTTTAACATGAAATATTGACGTAATAATAATGATGATGATATCCTCGAATAAACGTTTGACTGTCGGTAAAGTTTTACACACAAAACATTTCATAGTATTCCTCAAGGCATCTCTTATAGTATACTCTGAGTGTAAACACTGTTTTACCAACAATATTATTTTGTGCTAATATAGTGTAAATAAGTACAGATAGTGCGAACTACTATACAAACTATGGCCTATATAAGTACTAAGTAGGTACCTAACCTACCAAGTAATTAAAGTATACAAACTTTGATGGATTATAAGTATTTAGCTACTGATATTGTTTACTTAGTTTTAGAGATGATGATTGTGATGGTGATAGAGATGGTTTATTTAAATACTAGCTGTATTTCCCGTGCTTCGCAACGGCTAAAATTGTGTACGGGTGGTGAAGTTACATTAAGAATTAAATACCTAACGCAATAAATTTTTGGCATATAGGAAGGAATATATTTGTTTTACCTAGTAAAATTGTTTTTTATGTATATAGGATTCTGCTCAATTCAAATTTCACAAAAAGATAGTAAAAAAAAGAAGAAAAAAGCGTTGGGTATGGAGTGGAATCGAACTCGTACCCTCGCATCGCATAACACTCAATTTAAGTTAAGTACGCTAGCCCCTACACCACGCGAGTCAAAACAGATGACGACAGAAAGCGCCGCGGAGCAAATGTCAAAACTATTTTTTAATTATTATAGACACATTTTTAGTCATACAGAAGGATTTGTAGAGCAAAAACATTGTATAAAAATAATCCTTAGATGTATATCCTAGTTCTAGATTATGTAACGACGCAAACAAATTTAAAAACCATATTAACGGGACTACTTTAAATGGCTTCTTTCATTTTCATACGAACTTGATAGAATTCAGTATCTTGGGAAAATTGATAATTTTACCAAACCACGATACAAATCATATATTTTAATAGCCTATGTTGTAGCCGAGATTCCATTTGTAAGTTTATTTAATAGATGGATGTCTAAAATCGTCTGGTATTATTGTTTACTCTGGACGCGAATCATCATTTTTTTCAGATTCTTTCCCGGGTCATTTATGATTCATAGATGGCGGTAGTGATGTTTTACAAAATCAGAAATGAAATAAAAAATCATTATAAATCAATAATTCCCTTTGTTGCACATATTTTTATCCAAAATATCAATACAATCTCGTGCAAAGTCAGTGGCGTATACGAATATCTACTTTTTGTATTGTACGTTTATAATTAAAACAAAATTAAATTAGGTGCAATGCGAAATGTTTTTTGTAAACAGTATATATAAAGGTTTCAAAATAACGTTCTGATGTGATTGTGACGGCATTTTGTCAAATGCGCTGCCGAAAATCCACAATTATTAAGGAGATTTTAATTGTATGTTAATGATTAATGATTGTGGTTTATTGATTGCATATATGTATGTATGTATTCTTTTATAGACAATCGAAACAACCTATGAAAAATCACATCAGTCTTGTTTTTGTCAAACTAAGATATCAGATTATTTGGATAGAAAATGGACAATAAAAAAGATTTAAAAAAAATGATCAATATTATCTAAAAAACAATACTTAAAATCATGGTCCATTACATTTAGGAAATCAGGTGAATAAACGCCGCATAGTTTCCCCACCCCGCTCGTTACTCGACCAATGTTGTCTCCCTAAATATTTTTATATGCATAGTGAAATCGCGAATAAACACTTCTCCGCAAAAAACCTGTTAGAATATAATATTTTTGTTATATTTCAGTCTTCTTCTTCTTGTTCAGCCGTCCCTCCACTGCTGGATATAGGCCTCTTCTAACGTTATCCATTTCCTTCTGTTTTGAGCTTTACTCAACCAGTTTTTTTCTGCGACTGGGACTACATCATCTACCCATCTTTTTTGGGATCGTCCTGCAGGTCTTTTGTTTTCCTATGGTCGCCATGTTAAAATTCTGGGTTGCCCATCTCTCAAAATGACAGTAAAAGTATAAAGAGTTATTTCAACATATATACGGCAAAGGAGGGACTTTCCATCAGGCTTATGATCGATCGTCAGCTGGCTTAATGTGATCACTTTACACAACACATTTTGAAAATTCCGATTTGAATATACATTGTGATTTTCGAAAACAAACTTATCAGGGACAAAATATAATCCTGTTCACTTTAAATTATCGCTTGTGTGTCAGCATTTTTGCATAAAACTTACCCTTCTTAAGATATGAGTATTTCCACCTCAAAAGATCAGTAAACTCCCCAAGATACTTATCGCAAAATGATTTAGTATGATACTAAATTCATTGTTAATAAAAAGGTTCTTATCCATTAGAGGTATATTTTAATTCATACAACGTTAAACTCTTCGTAAAAGAGTGGTGTAGTTAATTATTTCAAGCCGTCAACACAACAAAGGGCTAAATGGGGTAATGCCATTAGCAGGAAATATTGCAATAGCTGGGGTAATTCCCTGAAACTTGACATCGTTCTGTGGGATTTAAAAGTTACGTCATTACCAAAGAACATTATATCATGTCCCAGTTACATATTAAAACTTTATTATTTATTATATCCGGGTTCCCGTAATACCTACCACATATGCAATAAGTATAATACCCTCTACTAGTTCTGCCAGGATCCGAAAGACGAAAGCGAAAAATGAGTGATATAGAGATCTATATCGAGCAGTTGACAAAAAGGCTAGATAAAGACGTTTAAGTCAGCTTAAACCTAATCATTCTGAAATATAAATATCATTTAAAACGGTTCGTTTAAGATTTAACTTCAAAATTTCAATTTGATTAAAAACATTTGATGAAGAAATTAACATGTAATCAAGGGCTATTTATAAACATGCCACCAAATGGGCGACCAATTTAAATTGGAATTTGTTCTATTTATAGCAAGGTGATATATTTTAATTGTCAATCAACCTAAGTATTTATATTTTAGGAGAGATTCAAGGATTCAACAGTTTTAATTTTGTATATTTCACAGTTTTAAATTCGCTATAAATGCTATTGCAGACGGACACGGACAAGCCCGCACAGGTGGGGTACACATCTTGGGAAGAGTCTGGTTTGTGGTAGCGCGGATACGTTCATAGCGGTGCTTGGGATCCGTCGCTAGACAATAACTTAAAAGGTGCGATGCTTTGTCTCTTTGACCCTCATTTCGTTCGTTCTCTTTCATTTAGTATTGTGGAATATAGAATGGCATCAAATCTCGGATGCTGACAGACCGACACGCACCTTGCGTGATCGTCAGCGGTGCGGGTTTTGATCCGTAGTCCGTACAAGGACAAAGCGTGGGAAGCCACATTTTACACGGGCCACTGTTAAAAAATGCCATGATGGTATGAATAGATGAAAAAACTACGTATAGGAACTTAATACTTTTTATTGCGTAACGTGATCTGTTTCGCAATACCTACAATTCAGAATTATTGTATTTTTTTCGTTCAGAATTCCATTCCTTCGTTTTACCACCCCCGTCGTAAAGTTAACATAATAATAAAATTTGGTATAAAGAAAATATCCACCAAATTTGTTTACTGCTTTCAGTAAGTATAAAAAAATGAAATATTAATACTATTTAATAAAAATTATATGAATCCCTAGAGATGTTATTTCTTTGAGTGCTTTTACAATTAGTAAGATTAGAAATAATTAAAATCTCTAAAAAAATAATTAAAATTAAAATCCGAAGCAATCTGATGTCAAAAGTGTAATGTGGCAGAATGAGTGAGCTTTGCTCTTAGCATAAAAAGATCATTCAAGCCAGCCAATTCTTATGACAATTTATATTCCTCTCGGCTCAGTTGAGAAAAAGTGAAATACAAACTGCAATGCAGAAAAAACTCTCTTTTGGGATAAAAGTAGTTAAGCTTGATCGCCGCTTTTTTTTTTCACTTCGACTTAGGGCTATCACACATGTCCAGAAGTTCAGTTAACTGAATCGACCGTTTGCAAAAAAGCTCCGACCAAAACCTCTCTCTGAATTCATTGAAACCCTGATTTGAATTCAGAAAGAGGTTTTGGTCGGAGCTTTTTTGCAAACGGTCGATTCAGTTAACTGAACTTCCGGACGTTTGTGATAACCCTTGATCGCCAATTAGTCAACATTATAGGAGACCTATTTCAAGTTTTTAAGAAATAGAAAATATTTGATACCTTTTTATTTGTTGCGCATTGTTTTGCTTGCCCAAAAAACTATTTGATTTTTTAATCATCCTACCAATCTTCGTTTAATCTTTCACTAGTCGTCTTCTATTCATTATCTCTCCAATTATCTCACTCCATCTTATTATTCATAAAAAAATAGTCGTAGGTAAGTACGTTGAAAGAAAATTTGATTATCCCTCCTACAGGCAAAGTTCCCAAAATAGGAAGAAATTACAAGAGAGGTATTTAATACCTATCATTTTTAATTACTTTATTTTTGAGAGGATAACACCTTTGTAAGATGGATTACGTCTATTTTGAAATATTAAGATTATCTCAACATCACTCAACTAAAACAACGATAATGAAGGCATTATTTTACGTAAAGAATTGCCTAATAATTAGCGTCTTAAGTCTTAGAATGAAAATAATAAAGGCTTGAAAGAAGACTAAATAATTTACTGTTATTCCTACTCGTGTCTTGCACGATCAGTGCATATAAATCACGAAAAAAGTGATGAAAAATCGAGTAACTATTATTTACCACAAAAAACTTGCATCTAACATTACGATTTATGAAATATGAAAATTATACGCAAAATAATAAACAGAAATTAGTCGTAGAACCCAAGTTGTAGACGTCATGAGTTCTAGAGATAGGCTATAATAGCAATGGGCAGGACACATGGCGAGGCAAAATATCAGACTTATTAAATGGATAGCATGGACAAAAAAGAGGTGACGAAAGGCCACAGAAGAGATGGTGAAACGATTTTATCTACGGGTAGACAGTGGGTGGGAAAAGCTAGTGGTGGAAAAGAATGGAAACCATGGAAACGTTTGGAAAGTTTGGCCTATAATACCCAGTACTGAAAATGAAGAAGAAGAAGCATACCACAAAGCTAATATAGATAAATCTTATTTATGCTAATTACTGATAAGAATAGTATCTAGATGTATACGATTTTACCCACCTGAACATAAATTTATGTAGTTACTGGCCATAAACAAATCAAGACTTTCCGTACATGTAAAAAATGCGTATGTTGTTATAACAAAAGTTTGAAAAATAAATAAGTAAAGTTTTATTTCGTAAAGTAGGCAGCATAAATTGTGATAAAATTTATAAAAATATATTATGGACTTTTCATAAAATTCCATTATATTTACCTACGCACTGCTTAAAGTTTAAATTAACTTAGTTTTCAAAACAAGTATTAAAAAGTTCTTGAAAATAGTATTTTAGACTTACGTGTGTAGCAGTTGTTGTAATAAGATCCGAGATCACACAATTGTATGAAATTAAACGTGTACAATTTTTGAAGAAAACTTTCGAAGTATTGTGTCCAGATTTACAAAACAGGTATATACAAAAAGATGCCAGTAACTTATCCCAA
The DNA here is from genome assembly GCA_963576895.1 of Ceraclea dissimilis. Taxonomy (NCBI): domain Eukaryota; kingdom Metazoa; phylum Arthropoda; class Insecta; order Trichoptera; family Leptoceridae; genus Ceraclea; species Ceraclea dissimilis. Next base: position 3,463,110 of record OY756370.1, on the reverse strand, counting down.
AACAACAACTCCAGTAAGTAAATACATAAAATAATTTTCATTTTAACAATACAGAGGTGTTCAAATTATTAGACTAAAAACAGCTTATTCAACATATAATGATTTGGCAGTATGTTAGTATGTACATTATTTCGAATTTAATAATTTGTATGCATTCCGTTGACATTTATAAGCATCTTTATTCTTGTAGACATTAATTCTACTAAACTTCTGCACACTTTTTTTATATCTTCGTATTACATGTATTTGGAGGAAAACCACAACTGCTTCTCAGGAAATAGCCCAATCATGAAACTGATTGAGAATTTGTGGGCCATGGTTAAACATAAAAATTAAAAAAATGACATTAACCACATAAGTGCCCATAATAAAAAAGTTCAAAAATCTGGCACCATGACGATGATATAAAAAAAGTGTAAAAAAGGTACATATCTACTTAGAAATGTCAAAGGGAGAAGCTCAAAGTATTAAATTCAAATCGTCTATTAAAATATTGTATTTATTTATAAATGAAGTCATCATTTACTGAAAAAATATTTTAGTCTAATAATTTGAACACCTCTGTAATTTTCGTTTGGTATCACTTATTTTCAACGGGTTTATTATTAAAAAAAGACGCATATAAGATGAATTTTCATGGGTAAATACCAAATGTATTTAGACCAAACTGTATACTACTATACCATCACACTATATTAAAATAATGGGTAACCGGTGAAAGTTGAGGATGTTTAAAAACGCAGAATATTATCTCTTATATTAATGCAACAATCAGTATTTGTTGAGAAATTCATAGCTCTATGTTAAAATGCAAAAATGTTGAAGTCAGAAGTTGAATTTTCAATCACTTGCGTCTCGTAAAAAAGATAACGTCTATTGAGTTTGATGATAGTTCTCTCTGGTGCTAAGTGTAGCAGCATCATGGGAGCTATAGAAAGACGATTTTCTGAAACTTTTGCTGATGAAATAATCGTTCAAAATAGAACGGTATTGTATCTAGTAGAAGGTATTATATTTCACCTCAAACGTAACGGCACGGAGATAGACACGTTAAAAGAAATTAGTGAGCTAAGAGGCGTAAATTTCCAAGCGGTTTGATATTTTATCCCTTCACCAAGCGATCAATAATAAGTAGGTAGTGAACTCCGCCACTAAAGTGCTGTCGAATGATTATCAATAGACTTCAGTAAATTTGATTATACGCTTCTCGAGTTTGTTTAAGATAATGCTTTTAGTATTTATATAGAGTAACAGACAGCGTATTGACTACGCAGTGAAATAACTTTAACTTTGTATTGTTTCTTTTTTTATTGTGAAACAACTTCAATGACTTCATTCGACTTCATTGGTGGTATTTATGAGAGCGCTCATTGGTTTTAAAATAAAAATAAAATAAAAAAGTCTTTATTTACATAGAAACATACAAAAGGCGGGCTTATTGCCAAATGGAAATTTCTACCAGCCAATCCATGTTTAGTTGTTATTATTATTATTATTATTTTGACAGCCTTTGTTTAGGTTCATGCTGCGGGCGCCCTTAACTAGAGATTCGACACGAGATGTTTTTTTTTATGATAGTGTATTCATGTATTATTGCTATCGTAGACACCTCGCTGGTATTAATAATTGGTCTGAGTGAACCGTTTGTCCTGGCACCGGCCAGCTTTCTCCTTTCAATTATCAATTAAAAGTAATTGATTAACAATTATAAGGTAAGATTGGAGGACAACACCAAAATTCAAATTAATTGTTTAATTATTCAATGAAAAGAAAAAGTTTTGGGAAGTGGGAAAAAAGGAAAAATGTCAAGTTGATGGTTTAATAACTAAATTGCATACTTTTCAATTTATTTACTTAATTATAAAATCAATTGGCCACTTTAATTTCGAGATCGTAATTATCAGAAATATTCAGATTGACATCACCTTGGATTATATTGCAAAAAGGGTAAAATTTGATTAGCAACATGGTTGATTTTAAAGGTCAAGGGTGATTCGAATGCTGTAGAGGGTAGATTGTTAATTACTACATACCTACAGTTTTTCATTTCCAAATTACTGAACACGTCGACCAGAGCGAATACTTATTTATTTTTTTGAAAAAAGAACAAAAGCATATAATAAAAAAACGGATTTACGATTTAATCTTTCTCGACGAGTAAACAAAAAATATCCTACAGGTAAATCACTTGATCCTACGTACAAAAGAATAAAAAAAAAACTGATGAGTTCTTTTTATTAAACCATCGCTTAATTTCTCTCTAAAAATGAATATTTGGTAATAGTGGTAATTCTATAGGTACGTAGCAGGCGCGAAGCTACCTAATAACACGATTCCCATCGAGTTACCTTTCGGGAAAATGATTGGTATAATATTGTCCAATCTGACGTAATTCCATAAGAAATATTAGCCCCGCCTTCCCTTCTGCAAAAATCCACCCTTCGCCACTGCACCGGTAGTTAAAACAAAAAAAAATCAAGCACAAAAATGCTATGTCATCGCCCAAGAACAACAAGTTTCTAAAAAACACTCCCAACATACAGTTGGAACTTTATAAAATAATTAGTGTCGTTGTTTACAAATCTACCCCACTTCAGGGTGTTTTTTTAATTATTGTACCTACTCGTAGATTTTAGACACATTTTCAACCCAAAGTCACAATCTCACAAGTGGTTAATATGAACCGTGTTATATTCGCAGATAACGTAGTGAGTGCCGAAACACTAAATAAATATGACGAAAAAAGTTAAATGATAAACAGCTAAATCAATACTTAATCACGGTATTAATTTGGTTTTCATAACTTAATTAAAAGTCGAGAATTCCTGTCACATCCTCGTCTAGAGTTCCCCCTGTTTTTGTTGATATCTCAGCGTCTTAGCAACCAGAGCGGTGATACAATTTATTAAAATTCATCACATCGACCCTTCATTTCACTTTTAATTATAGCCAAGGGGTTTGTTTTGCATAATTACATATTTATTTTGTTTACCAAACAAATCAAAAGGCGTCTAGAAACACAACACGCGTCATTTTGTTTCCCTTTAGTTCAAAAATCGTAAACAATTTTCCCGAGACGACATTTTTTTTTGTGAACATGTTTGAAAGGACGTAAAACTTCAATCGGTAGAAAGTATATTGCCGACCTTTATTGCGTTTTTATTGGTAGTCAAATATCCAATTGTCATTGGTCAGATCGAAAATCGAAGAAGGATGAATATTGGATTTTGATTGGTCGCATTTTATGTTCAAGAATACTACACTACGTGAGAATTGCGAAGGTAAATATGGAATAATTAGTACAGGATTGCTTGAACATACCGATAGGATAGAATAGAAAAGATAGAGGGGTTATTTTGAAAATCACCATTTACATTTTGTGCGAACATCGAACTTTCTACATGTTATAGTTGAATATAACAAGCAGTTATCTCAACAGATGTACAGCAAAATGCATTCTAACTAAAAAAGACGTTCTTTTTTGGACCTGGAGTCGGCACATAAAAATACCTCAAATATTTTTATCGTCCATTATAAACGTCTCTATTTGGGTTTAAACGAGGAGTTGAAATATGAATCTACATACGCGTGTCTCATACATCCAAATTATTAATCGTGTCTCTAACGATGAGAGTTTGCATCTCAAAAAATTGTATTATGCTAATCGGCGGGAGAATTACGAACTAAACTTTTATAGTAATAATGTAGTCAAATACAGTGAAGACAACGCCCGTAACTTGTAGTATTGCGAAAATAAATAAAAATCATGAACGGAAAATATTTCCCGCGGGAATTCAACTACCTACTGTTAACACAGTTACCCAGTTCCTGCAGAAAATAATGCAATAGTAGGATGAAAATGTCAGAAAAAAATAAGAGCATTGCATCGCGTTTGCAATTCTACGCTTGGTAGATGCAAAACTCATTGTATAGGAAAACTGGGTTGCATTACAGAGAAAATATTCCTATTTTAAAATGCTTTAATTCCCAAGTTTCTCTCCGTCTTTTTGTACTTTCATTTTATTTAATAATATCGTAGGAAGCTACTTTAAAATGTTTACTCCGAAGTAATAAACGTTGTAATAATCATATGGTATGAAAATGTCCATAACTTTTAATGTTTCTTCACGTTATTTCCATACCGTTTCCTATAAAACAATTGTATAAAGAGGATTGCAAACATCACTGTACATTATCAAGCATTTACTATCTATTTTCTCCTTTTATCTGCACGTACCTACCTTAAACACGGAAAAGAGATTTTTGTAAAAATTATTAAAGGATAACAAAGAAAATTTAATATACACGGGGTAAAGAAGAGATGTGTGAAACGCGCCCGTCTCGTCTCAACCACGTTCTAAAGCTGAACGTGTTTTGAGTAAAATGAATCATAGTTTATGATGAATTGCATGAATGTGACTGAAGCGTAGGTAATAATAGGGATTTCCGGAGTTTTTTCTCTCTGCTGCCTATCCAAGAGATGCGGCGTAAGGAGATAAATAGAATATCAAATACTGAGAACAGTAGGTATATTCTTAATTAAAATATGATGCCTTGCCGGAAACAAAGATATTATTAACTATGCAGTACCTTGTTATACTTTATACAACGCAGTACGAAAAATATTTTACTGGAGATACAACAACATGAATATAAGTATACTGTTTCATTATATATAATGTGTGTAAAAGCTCATTAACGATGCTGAGATAATGAAAAATTGTGAGTGTGTTTTTGTGAGAGACTTTATTACTTAGCTGGTTTTTCTAGACATATTGTTATTATAATGGGTTTATAGTATGAACTAAGAGTATGTACGTCTATCACACCTTTGATACGGTTATTATATTACCTGCTATCGGTGGTGAAATTAATCTTCAACATACGTGACTATACCTGCAAGGCATCTTCGATTCAATCCGGTCTCTCGTTTTTGGAGACAAGATTCTAAGTAGGTACATATATTTCGTGTAAGTAATCGCGGTTATCAAATTACACACTAACCTTAAGGGGAGTTGAAATTGCTGTATGTCGCTTCAACTTTTCAAATTTTATATGAGATTTTAAGCGCAAAATAAAAATAAAGTAAGCAACAAAATTGATCTTGACTGTATCTTGACTGTACTCTTGTCTTGATCGGAATGTAAGTAGGTATGTAAAAAAGGGGACGAATATCAACAAATATGCGCTATAATCACTGCCTCTTATCAACCAAATTACACCACTATGTAAGAAAATACGGAAATAATCTCAAGTTCCGGTAAATTTCTGATGTAATTTTGAAATTATGATTTATCGAAAAAAAATATAAATATTTCCAACCAATGGACACTCTAAAACATATTCTTATTTATCTATACTTTAAGCCTTACGATGATATTTTTAGTATTAGCTGAGTAAATTTCCTTTTCCGTATGAAATTTTCATTTTTCACACGGTGTATAACAAATACCTACTTAGTTATCCAATGATAATGAATTCGTTGTAACAATGTACTACAGTCGTTATAAATTTAAACCAGAAATCCTCTCATTTAGAAAATGTTATACAAATATTATATTTTCAGAGGCAGATGAAAACAAAATACGCTGGAACAAAAGAACTTTTTCACTGAAAAATGTCACTACTATTCATTCAGTTCAGTTTTAATGACACTTTTCAAACATTGAAGTTGTAAAAATATTGTACGAATATTATTACACTTCTACCTTAATTCGATGTCACGCTCATTCAAGAATATACCGACAATCATTTTGTATCTAGATTTTTAGCGCATTTCGTAACCCGTAGATATCTTAACCATTGAATGACGAGAGTCCATAATTCGTAGATATCTTAGCCATAGTGTGACGTAGTCCGTAACACGTGGATACCATAGCCATACCATAGCCAGTACATAATCTGTGTACATCTCAGCCACAGTGGGGCGTAGTCCGTAATCCGTAGATATCTGAGCCATAGTATGCCGTAGTCTGTAATCCGTAAATATTTTAGCCATAGTATGCCATCCACTCGCAATAGTCACATTTTACTAATAGCTTCCATTATTGGAATAAAGATTTTTTAAATAAAACTAGTAAATATGACTTACGCTGGTTAGGTCTAGTACAAAAGATATAGGACTGATAATATTCGCAATTCCGCGATTTCTTCTATCTAACCCAATAATATATTATACCTATCAAAATACTCGTACTACATACATATATTACATTGACACACTTCAAATACTTTATTATTTACAAATACGTAAAAAAATCAATTGTAGGTTACAGATAGCCTCCGGCCCGGATACCTATCACAGAAAAAATGTATCAACTGGTCCCGAAAACTACAACACTAAACAATTTTTACAGAACACTTTCCAAAAAACTGTCTAAAAAATTTCATTGAATGTTATTGACTATGTACATACAAACCTTTTATAATATCACATATAATATAATTGTTTATCATCCGAGGTGGTGGCGATAAATGAACTCAAGTGTAAACTAAACTTAATCCTTCGCACCACTTCACACGACTAAAAATAGGGTTTGTTTACGTTTGAAGTCGGTTAAATACAAGTGGAAGAAGTATTATTTACAATGTAGGTAGCTATCTACTCCTACAGAGCAATAAATACGTAATATTAGAAATGTCTAGTTACATTTCCCACTTTTGAACTAATCTCTTCTGTATTCGCCGCACCAAACGTATTGATCGCATTGAATGATTGTAATTTATTTATGCAACTAGCTTCGGAATGCGGCATTGCCTGGGTAAATAAATAACAAAAAACAAATGGTTATAATCTCGTTTTCACGATAAAACAGTATTGCAGTATTAAGCTGTCACCTGGAAATATGATTGTAAAGTTTTTGGACATTAGTAAGTTATCAAAATTTGAATAGGAAAATGTGGACTCAGACAAAACCAACACATGTAGTTAAATAAAATCGTGGTAAAAACATTTCCTATAGAAAATATATTCATAATTATTACAAAATTTGAACATATTTTCATTGATAGAAACATCATCATGCACCTATGTAGTATTGTAGAAATTGGACATTGAAGATTGAAGATGTCGACAATCAGAAGTTAAAATCGTGAGAGCTCAAGTATTGAAACGTTTCAGGAAAGAAGTTGTGTATCTAAATACACAAACGTTTGCTCAAATAAACCCTGTTTCTTAATTAATTAATTAATTGATTGGATATTTATTTTGTAGAACTCCATTATTAATTTAATGTTAAGACTATAGTACGTATCTGAGTTGATGATTTGGGGTGAAAAAAGAGTGTTGTGACGATATAGGTGTGATGATAGTTGTGGTGAGAATGGCCTAACAAGTCGAGACATGTAAAACCAAAACACAAATATGTAAGTAGATACAATACTGTTAACATTAAATGAAACCCTGTTTCGTTAAAAAGTTGTCTTGATCAATATACTCGATTAATCGAAGTTAATAGTTTCCATAAATTATTTTATTTCGACCAAATGGAAAAAACCTTTTGTATTATTTTTCTGTACTTAGGTGGGGACGAACAAAACAGAAAACAGCACTGTGCCTAATGATGCTTTTAGAGAACCCATTGTTCGTGGAAATGACTTCAAATGTACATAGGTAAGTACACTAAACCCTTCATAATCACCACTTTTCTTGAATAATGAAAAAAAGTCCCTTATCTAGAAAAGAATAAAAACCAAATACCAATTGACTTTTTTTTGATAAAAATAAGTACGTATATATCTTATGCTGATAGTCATGTTTTATTTTCTTTATTTTATAAAAATAATCTGGGATTGGGTACACAAACCCAAATACTTTCCTGTTCACATCACAATAGATAAGCTTGTGTCGTAAAGTGCAGAATACATCGTCAGCACTAAAACTCTAACTCGACACCTACTGATTAGTAAGTCCACGCTCCAACCATTAACCAACCGCGCAAACTACCTGTACCTACTCTGTTGTCAATTCTGCAAAATGTCGAAATTGTCAAAATATAGCTTCACAAAGTTATACGATGCCAAAATAATTATATTTTACGGAAAAATTACAAAATCAGTGAGTGTCAACTTTTGTTAAATTTAGTTAAAATCAGCTTGTCATCCACCCTTGTTGCAGGTACCTACTAGGAACCCCATGAATTAACATGATATTTTCAGGAAAACATGAATAGGTACAAATATATTTTTCGTCGGGTCGGTGAATGTATTCGTATTTTTAAAAACAACATCAGTGACTCCGAACAAACAATTTCCATCTGGTTAATAATGATCGATCAATAATTTCCCCTCAGCCCAATCACTTGTTGATTCAACTGAGGGAGCTTTAGACATAATACTCAGAAGACAGTTTCACTGCCTCTAAGAAGCTTTTGAAGTTTGAAGCTTTTATCTCTTTCCGATTAAATGTTTCCCAATGGTGACATTGATCTGAAATGTATAATATCATTTTATCTTTTCGACTTTCCAATTCACTCAACCTTCATATTTTAATAGAGTTTTTTTGAAAATGTCATTGGGTTTTAGTAGGCATTGCAGTATAAGCTAAATTTATTTACTTAATTTACAGACAAACTCTCAATTTAAAAGTGCTTTATTTTAAGGTTCGTTATCCAATGATAATATAAGTATTTTTGGGATAATTATACCAAAATATTCTATAGGCTATATAGTATAGGTATTTCAACTGTGTTTAATCTGCACTGTGTATTTGGAATCACGTCGAGAGGCATTCACATTCACACAATGCAGCATTGGATAGCTCATATCCCCCAAGGAATTCTCTCAACGCTGCATTGTATGAACTTAGCGCTCACCTCTGTTGAGGAAATTTTGAATACAATATAAGTATCGTAGTTAAGATTTACATACAGCATCAACATTAGTTATCTCGCAAAGAAACCTGTGACAAATTATTAATTTCGTGAACTTTTAACATATCCTTCTCCTTTAACCTTGATATCTCTACAGCTGGACATTGGAAATATGTACCTTCCAAACATCTCTACATCTATCAGAGTAGAGTTCTAAACTATTTTGAAAATGACTGGGTTTTTTCTACATCGTAGTTATCATTTAACAATTAAGCAGTCTCTCAACTGATGTACAATGTGAGTTGGGAATGCTGGACTTCTACATCTTTTTTAGATCTCTACATCTTTTTTAGATCTCTACATCTTTTTGTCACTTGCTTTTCTCACACACTTCCCAGTTTCCATCGCATGTGCCGTCGAGATAACATCATCGATCCATCTCTTCCATCCGACTTTTCCTTCCTTCCTTCTTTTGATACATACGTATTAGACTACGTTTCTTTAATCTATGGAAGAGCAGTTTCCTCAGTAATTATTATAATATTTTAGCACCAATTTAATCCGTTCCTACTATTTTCATCCCTAAACTAACTTTGCATTATTTTATTTGCTCGTAGTAATTACAATCTCTCATATTTATATAATTAATAAATCGTCCTTAATCTCACTCATAGTCGTGTTTGCATATTTAATTAATTGGGATTGTGTGGAAATTCACAGACCAATTTCATTATTTCATACTTTATCCTCTACCTTCGTTAAAATTCGAGTTAGGTACCTACGGAAATTTAATATTTCGGTTTAGATCCGTCGAGAGAATAATCACCGGCGGAAAGTTAATGGAATGAAAAATATTATTTACGAATCTTTTCACGAATAAAATTAATGATAGGAATAAAAATATTACTTACAATTATCAATAGGAAGCCAGAATTTAATTGCCTTTTCGATTTAAGCATTCAAATACTTAAGCGTAGCAATCTAAAAAATACCTTTGATTTTATCGATCACATCAACATTATTCGGATTGGACCGCGCCAGTATAAAATTCTAAATAACGGATAAAACGTTTTTTCGTTAAGAACATTTAAAGACCTCTTGATGATTTTTATACACGGTGAAAGAGAATGCCGGGAGCCACAATGAAAGAGTGTGGTTTGGAAATCATCTATGCCTATATTTTTTGAATATACCTAAATTATTATCAGTAGGCATCACATATATTATCTAATGAACGAGAGGACAAACTTCAGAGGACGACTAAGGAAATAATACCTACACGACCTGTCTCAAGATACGTGCTTCGACTCATATAAAGAGTTAAAAAGAACCGCACAGGACAGGGATGAGTGGAGAAGGAGACATGAGTCTTTGCTGCAAACCAATCGTAACGATTGAAACTGGAGAAGATTACAACTGGATTTGATCTGAATTCCCCAGTTGGAATCATATTACAGTTTTTTACTCAGCATAACAGGGAATTATATAATCTAACAATTTCATATTCGGCGGCAGGATGTGGCCACCCAATTCAGACTCGTAAGAATAGGAGGTTCATCGTGCGTCTTCCCCAAGGGAGTTCACAAAATGCTGCATTACGTGTATGTATGAACCTCTCGATCTGTTGAGGAAAAAAATGTAAAGTATGAATTCTACACCATTACTTACAAGAGATTCGCTATGATAATACTACTTCGCCTTTCAACATTCCTCGACGGAACATACGAAGATTACAAGGCACCGGTGACATTGAAAGATTTTCTATTTGGGTAAACGTTTAATATTCCTACTGTGTCTTTCGCATATAAATTTATGTTTATTTCCAAGCAGAGTCCAAAATAATATGAGCCTGAAATGTTTTTTATTAAAATAATTTATGCTCAATGTACGTGATTTAGTCAAGGCCCTTGAACACTGACATTGAAATTATTCAGAAGATTAATTTTACTCATTTAAAAGTGAGAAATTTTGACCTTTACTTTTCCTTTATTTACGAAATAAGTTAACTCAATTCAAGGGTTCACGGTTGGTTGGAGCGCCGGTCTACTAAACGGGAGGTGCCATCCTCGAATCCCGATTGATTATTTATCTATTCTACACTTTGCGATATAGGCTAATGCGAAGAAGGTAGACATGAAAGTATTTGGGTTTGAGTATACAAGCCCAGACTTTAAAAAAATCTAAATAATGGGTATATTTGATACATGAGCAAATCGCAATCGCTTCAATGAAGAGATGTAACAATTTATGTAAATTGAACACAAAGTACTACAAGTATATCTGTTCAGCATCAGACACTTTAAAACTAGTTTTAAGTGCTCTCTTCATAACTTGCGTTTCTACTGAAAAACTCACCGGAATATTACTCCAGAAGCAAATAAGTAAGCATAGTTTGGTATATATAAGAATTATGACTGGACACCCAAGTGGAAGGAAAAAAGTGGGAAGACCCAGACTGAGGTGGGAAGATAAAGTGAGAAAGGATGCAGCACAGCTTCTCCAGGCAGCCAATTGGAAGTCAGCTGCTGAGGACATGAGGAGTCGGAGGCGAATGTTGCGGGAGGCCAAGGCTCGATATGAGCTGTAGCGCCATCGGAGAGAGAGAGAGAGAGAGGTAGGCATATTAAAAATTATCACAGCAAAATTTTTCGCCAGTTGAAAAATGTACTAAACGGTATTATTCTGAAAGAAATAATATGAATATTCATCCTGTTAACTGAAAACATAACTAATAGTCCAAGAGCCCGCTGCTTAATTTATGACGTATCTGTTTTTTGATCGAAATGTGGTATAAACGATAGCTTACCAATAGGGTATTACATCGCACTAGGGTTGCCTATCAAAATCTTGCCGCAACCCCCCCCCCGAAAAGGTCCCTCTTCGCGGTTTTTCGCATTTTATAGGAATATGGTAAGAGATAGAATAAAGTAGTCAATGACAAACTACTAGTCCTATGAAAAAATTGACTTAACATTTTTTGTAGAGAATTTAGTAAGGATTATTTTTGTCATTGACTACTTTCTCCTATCTCTTACCATATTCCTATAAAATGCGAAAAACCGCGAAGAGGGACCTTTTCGGGGGGGGGGCAGGGGGGGTTGCGGCAAGATTTTGATAGGCAACCCTAGTGCGATGTAATACCCTATTGGTAAGCTATCGTTTATACCACATTTCGATCAAAAAACAGATACGTCATAAATTAAGCAGCGGGCTCTCGGACTATAACTGAAAACAGTATAACTGCATAGGTAAATTCTGTGAATATTGTGTGACACGGTAAAATAGGTCAAAAGGACAACTATATTATGATGTACTTTGATACTCTGAATCTGAAGCCTGTGTACTACTGGGAAAGGATGAGCTATGTTCCTATGCAATAGTACAGTGTGTTACTCTAATTGTTAGTATGGTAGTGAACCTGCTACCGGAAATGTATGAAATTAGTGATTGTATTCAAGTCCTAGGAAATATATGCACTATACAATGCCTAAAATCGGGCAATAAACGTGTGAAATAAATTTATTTTTATGTATTGTAAATTTTATTTTGATGCTGCAATAAACGGCAACAATAAATATGTAGGTTTCTCAGTATTAATACGTATTTATTCTTTGTTTTATCTGTGTGATAGCTTGACCGAAATAAATTATAAGTTGTGCGAGGAGAGACTGTGGTTGGAGTGATCAGAGGTCCTAGAAGTTGCGAGTGACAGGGGCCTCTGGCGAAGATATACAGAAGCTTTGGGCCCCCGACTCAACCAAGGATAGACGGGGAAGAAGAAAATGAATGTATGTTTTTGAGTTATTAAAACAAATATTTCCTGAAGAAATACGAATTGAAGAACCTGTGATAAATAATTTCACACATTTCTTAAACTGACCTGGCAATCGGCATTGTACATACATTTCCTAGATTTCACACATTTCCGCTAACATATCTACTACTGCCAATTCCATTTGCCTATTCACTGATATGAAGTACCTACAGACTACAGAGCGGTGTACCGGACGTGACGTCATGAATTGAAGTTTGATTCAATTTGCTCCAATAACTCCATGAACCTGTATATCAAATGAAACGGAAGGAAGCGGAAGGAAATGATTTAATTATTATACTTGTATAAACAATTTCCTTTCATTTTGTAAATAATGCATCCGTAATAATTTGTATTTTATTTGCAACAGTCTGTACAATTTCTTCGTATAGAAAATTATCCTAGATAGTGTTTTTCTACTTCATGGCATATTGCTTCACAGCAAATGGATCGGCGACGTAGTGCGTCAAGAGTGTCTCCTCTTTGAATTAATTGAAGGAATGAACGAGGGGACAAACTACAGAGGACGACCAAGGAAAGAATACCTACGGACGCCCTGTGCCAGGATATATGGGCTTCGACTCATATAAAAAGTTAACAAGAAACGCACAGGACAGGGATGAGTGGAGAAGGACACACGGGGCTTTGCTGCAAACAAATAACGATCGAAACTGGAGAAGAACATATTTTAGGTATTTATTATTTTCGTAATGATTGCCTAAGTCTGCCGATCGACTGACGGAACGAAACGTGAGTTAATAAGAGAAAATAAAAAGCCTAACAAAAGCCGGACGGGCAGGATGCAGACAAATTTGGCCGGACAAGAGGTCAAAAAGCCGAACATTATACGGCTATAGCCGGACGGATGGCAACGCTAGCTTCGACCATCCACAACCAATTGTAATGATTTCAGTAAAATGCAAAAATGTACACTCAACAATCTACGTTCTTTATTTTCAACTGAATGCTTTCTGCATTCGTCCGTTGAGATGAATCTTGCTGAATAACAAGTAACATAAATCGTGATGACAAAGAATTTCCTCAATTCAGCATAATATTGGCGTAGTATGGTACTAATGTGTGCATCTGAAACTCAGCTTCTCGTCATAAAACAGAGATATAATATTATAATGCTGGCAAGTGCCATAAATGTAACATGAACGGGGATGTGCCATGCAGTAGTAAAACAGCATCGTTTCATATTAAATTATTTACGTTTGTATGCAATCGCTCTTACATTCTTTATTAGTCTTAAGAAGTTTGACGGTTATTTTTGTATTGTCATTGTTAAAGAATTCCATACTATAAAGAATGAAAGATTATTATTTTTGACCAGAACTAACTGACGTAATCGTAGAATGTGTATGAGGAATTGCATGAATGTGACGGAAGCCCGAAGTGTGTGTAAGGATGGGAAAGTCTGGCGATCCGTTCTCTCTGCCTACCCCGCAAGGGAGGTGGCGTGAGGGTATGGTATGTAACAAATAATTATTTAAGTGTCATTAGGTTGATATTTATTAGGGAACTGTTTACAGTGGTTACGGGGCTGCTAAATAGGTGGAAGTTTTGTCAGAATACTCGTACTCGTATTTCAAAGAAAATTTGTATGTATTGACAAGAGTTATGGGTCTTAAAAACAACTACGCCCGGACTCTATTATACCAATGAAATGGTGTCATAATGTTGGATAGGGTGAAAAATGTCCATGCCCATGGTAATTTGCGGACGATGCGGACACAGAATGACTTGGAAAATTAAGACTAGGAGAGCTGACTCCAAGAAGGTAAATGGGACAATGAAGATATTGAAAATAATGTTTTCTAAATTTGTTTTCTGTAGCAATTTTTATAAATAAATCACTCAGGAAAACGTTGTTAGTCTACTTCCATCTTCTTGTCAGTAAGTATTTCAATTTATTTGAAAGCTTTTTTTTAAACAGTCTCAAGGCCATTTATCGTATGGGAAAATTCATTTCCAAGTCCTCGCGTATTTTAATATGGAAAACCTTTGGATAGAGGTTTTTTGAAATATATAACATAAAATTCGTAAGATCTACAAAGGTAGCTACAGCATCACCCACATTCAGAAAGAAAGTAAATTCAAATCTCGTACGAATCAAATAAAAAGGAACACCCTTCTAAAACCTTTCTAAGGTGGAATTCGCATAAAATGAAACCAAAAGCAAATATTTTTACCTTTATTATTATTTCAGAAGACATTTTACCCACAGACACTTCGTATAGATGAGAATTTTATTATCAATGGTGTGAAGATGTAGAAGAAATTCATTTGCATTATTGCGATAGAGAATTCTTAAACAAAGAAGTCTTTTTATAACCAAAATTGATTTTTTATATTCATTTATGTTAAAATATTGTACAGTGGCATCACAGTTAAAATTTCTAAGTTCTATTCTAAAATAATTATATTCTGTCCCTCGCTTCGCGTCCCTTGAAGGGTAGGCAGAATGAACATAATGCCAGACTTCTCTATCCTTACAAAAACTTCCCGCTCCATAACATAATTTTTCTTATCGACATATTCATTTATTTATACTTTAAGTGAATAAAATAGAGAAATATGTTTAAAATTCAGTCAGTTATTCACTAAGGCGAGCTTATTGTAGTTCTACGATCCCTCCCGATCCCGAGAAACATTGGGCGGGCCTTGAATTTTGTATTTTTTTTCCAGAAAATTGCAAAACAATGCAGATAGTGCAAAAAATGAAAAGTACTGATTGCATATTTCATTATCTTTTAAGGATGAATTAATTCCAATCACTGTATTTGTAAAGATAAAGAAATTTAATGCTCTAATTAATCAGGAAGTAGGTTAAAAATCCTTTGTAGAATTCTTAGCAGACCTCTTTTCAATTAATAATTACTTACGGAGATACTGTGGCGGTCGCCTTTAGAACAGACCGTCTAGTGACGCCTTTATAGTATTGTCAACTTAATTATTGCATATCATTACGCACGCGGATCAACCAGCACAAATCAATCATTCTTATCGAGTCTCTGGTTGGTTCAGCACGCGTTCTTAACTTCTAACTTTTCTTGTATCATTGTGTCTTTTTATATAACATTAAACGCTACTTAAATATTCGCAAGACTTTATCATTTATAAGCTGTAAGTACCTTCCAGATATATTTCCGATATTTAACATTCTATATCTCAAAGATCTCTTCTGGTTGACTGGACCCTTAAACTCCGTATCGGACCGATACGTTGAGGAATCATACCATACTGGTTTTTGATTGGGACTAACTCTAATATTCCACTACAGTCTTCACAAGGTATTTAAGGATAATTAATTTCACATAGAATAAGGAATACCAGAATAAGAGAAATGTGCGAGATCGAAGATGTCGTCAGATGGGGGAGGCAACGGAGAAGACAATGGTATGCACATGTGAGGAGAATGGAGCCATCCAGACTCCCTCACATTGCATTGCACGGCCAACCCCAGGGCAGACGACTCCCGGGCAGACCACCTAAGAGATGGATTGACAGTTGGGAGTCAACATCGCAGGAGGCTAATCCATCTTCATAACAGGCCACAAGGCCTATATTAAGAACAAGAAGAAGAAGAAGAATTTCACATACACACGTTGCTATATGTAGTGGGTAAGTAGGTAGCAGATTCTACATAGCTTAGCCCATACATACTCTTATATCTGATTAATCTCCCTACAATCCTTACCACATCCACTACATTTTTGGTGACCCCGACGTGATCAACTCCCCGCGTGCAGAACAGACAACGTAGTGGCTTCTAGATACTAGATACTAATGTTACTAGTAAATACAATATTGTGTACCAACAGTTCAGTCTTGGAATCCATACAAAACAGGTAGTGAATCATTAGAGGTGATCACTGAATAGTTCTTACATTTCAAAGGAATTCATGCAAAGGCAATATTTGATAAAACTTGCTGCCTGTAAAGTATAAATTTTGTAAAGAAAAAGGTACAATAAGCCTCTGAAGACAAAAACTGTTGGAGGACACATTACCAGGACCTAGCACATCCCAGTTTACATCCGAAGTGAAACAAATTGATAAGATAAACGTAAGGATGGCACCCTTCTATAAGGAGAAGAGCATGCTTTGGTTTCTGCAATTAGAAGCACAGTTCGCCACTTCGGGCATTACATCGGACATAACCAAGTACTATACCGCAATTTCGCACTTGGATCCAGACTCTTTGGACATGGTGAGTGATATATTGATTAAACCTCCTCACACCGACAAATACGAAGCATTAAAAAATGCATTAACCAACAGATACGCCGAATCCGAACAGAAAAGGTTGAGAACTCTCCTTTCAGAAATTCAACTTGGAGATAAAAGGCCCTCATTGCTTTTAAGACAAATGCGGGACTTGGCGGGACCCAGACTTTATGAAACAGACATTATTCGCACATTATGGATGCAGAGATTGCCACGGAACGTGCAGGCAATTTTACAAACAAAGGACTCCGATACGCTGGATTCGCAAGCAGCTCTAGCGGACAGCATAATGGAGGTATATGATCAAAATGTGGTTGCTGAGATTTCACGAAGACAATCACAACCGTCCAATAATAATGAGTTGCTTATGTCTACAATTATTGAACTTTCTAAACAAGTGGAAAATCTGACATTAGCAATGAGTAGTAGAGGCCGCTCAGAAAGTCACGAGCGCAACACAAGATTCAGAAGTCGTTCCAGGAGCTCTTCACGTCGCAGAAATAATTACGCAACATGCTGGTACCACTACAAATTCAAAAACAATGCGAAGAAGTGTATTCAGCCATGTAATTTCAAGAAGACGGAAAACAGCTAGGACTTCATTCACTCGCAGCCGGGGTGAGGTCCAAATCAGTAAGGTTGCACATTTACGATAGAGACAATAAGATCAACTTCCTCCTGGACACAGGCGCAGAAACATCCGTTATACCAACGCATCACAACATAAAATCAAAAGGACTTCAAGAAAAGTGTATTGCTTTGTATGCTGCGAACAACACGCCAATTAAAACTTACGGTTCAACAACATTGAAACTTAATCTTGGTCTACGAAGAGATTTCGTGTGGAATTTTATCATCGCCGACACGGACACAGCAATCCTAGGAGCCGATTTCATTGAAAACTTTGGACTAATCTTGGATCTGAAGAAATCACAGGTCGTTGACCCTCTTACGTCTCTCTCAGTGCATGCTATTAAAAAAGTAGGATATTTTGGTATGCTAAAAACAATCAAAGATAACACAGAGTATACCGCATTACTCAAGAAATATCCAAACTTGTTATCTCCGATTTCAAAGAGTGACAACATCAAACACAACGTACAACACCACATAGTAACAAGAGGTCCTCCAGTTACAGCCAGAGCAAGACATCTGAATCCCAAGCAACTGGAGGCCGCAAAGAAAGAGTTCAGGAAGATGCAGGACCAAGGAATCTGCAGACCTTCAAAATCTCCATGGGCAAGCCCGCTACATTTAGTGCCCAAAGCCGATGGTACATATCGTCCCTGTGGAGACTACAGAAAGCTGAACCACGTAACCAAACCTGACAGGTACCCAATTGGTCAATTAATTAATTTTGCTCATAGATTTAATGACTGTCATTATTTTTCCACACTTGATTTGGTACGAGCTTATCACCAGATACCAGTTGCTGAAGAAGACATTGAGAAGACAGCTATTATCTGCCCATTTGGACTCTATGAATTTCCGCGTCTCGGGTTCGGGCTTACTGGGGCGAGCCAGACATTTCAGAGATTCATCGATGAGATATTAAGGGATCTCCCATTTGCTTTTGCGTACCTTGATGACGTCATAATCGCGTCCAAGGACCAAGCGCAACATCTCAGCCATTTAAATCTCATTTTCAAAAAGTTTGACCAATATGGCCTAAAACTCAATATTGAAAAATGTGTTTTTGGTAACTCCTCTGTTAAATTTTTAGGTTATGAAATCAACCACAAGGGGACCAAACCACTACCAGACAAAGTAGAGGCCTTGAAACAATACACCAGACCGGAAACAATAAAAGGTCTAAGAAGGTATTTGGGAATTTTGAATTACTACAGGAAATTCATTCCACATGCCGCTAACACACTCAAACCACTCTTTGAGGCCACAGCCAAACCCAAAAACGAATATAAGAAACCTGTACAGTGGACACAGGTAATGATTGAAGCATTTGAAAAATCCAAAGACGACTTGGCCAACGCTACTCTCCTGTCACATCCAAGAAGTGATACCATTTTGATTTTGAGAGTCGACGCAAGTTCTTATGCGATGGGAGCTGCTTTGCATCAACGCTTACCCGATCAGGAAGAAGAAGATGAAACACCACTTTCATTCTTTTCAAGAAAATTTTCACCAGCTCAACTTAATTATTCTACATATGATAAAGAGCTGACTGCAATTTACGAAGCTGTGAAATATTATCGCGATCAAATTGAAGCACGAGAAATTATTATTTTTACAGATCACAGACCAATAACCTATGCATTTACAAGAAAATGTGATTCAATTTCTCCACGTCAACGCAGACAAATCGAATACATTGCAGAGTTTACCACAGATATTAGATATACCAAAGGTGAGGACAACATCGTACCAGATGCACTATCGCGAGTAGACAGCATTTCCACTCACATACTTGACTACAAACAAATGGCTGAAGAACAGGTATGTGACATTGAATTTAATAATCTTATGTCCAAGTCCTCCCTTCAATTAGAAAAAATCATCATTCCCGGACAAGAGATAGAGCTATACTGTGACACTAGCACAGGCAAACCACGCCCGTATGTACCAAAGTCATGGAGAAACAAAGTCATAGCTAACACTCACAACATCAGTCATCCTGGTACAAAGGCCACTTACAAGACTATCAAAAGGAACTTTGTATGGCCTGGTATGGAAAAGGATATTAAATCATGGGTCAATGCCTGCTTACAATGTCAAAAAACGAAGGTACACCGACACAATAAGGTAGGAGTTCAAAATATTTATGTCCCTGACTCCCGCTTCAGAAAAGTTCATATCGATCTGGTCGGCCCACTTCAACCGTCCAAAGATCACACTTACCTTATGACTATCATTGACCGATTCACACGTTGGTTCGAAGCTGTCCCATTAAAGGATGTTACAGCGAATACCATAACTTCAGCTTTCACACATAATTGGATAGCTCGCTATGGTGTTCCTCAAACTGTCACTTCAGACAATGGAGGACAGTTCATTTCTGACACTTACAGAAGTACCTTAAAGTCACTAGGTATTCATCATATCAGAACAACACCATTCAACCCACAAGGAAATGGTATAGTTGAAAGACTACATAGGAAGCTCAAAGCAGCGTTAACTTCAGATACAGGCACAGATTGGATAGACAAACTCCCTTTAGTTACTCTAGGTTTGAGAGCCTGTGTAAGAGAGGAACTTAATTGCTCTTGTGCTGAATTAACTTTTGGTTGTGTACTTAAAATTCCAGGAGATTTTTTCTTACCACCAGAAAAACTATCTGTTGAGGACTACTCCAGAAAACTACAGAAAATTATGAAGGAATTGAAACCAACACAGACTAGAGAATGCAAGAAGCAAAATATTTTCATTCATAAGCAAATGGATACTTGCACTCATGTTTTTGCAAGAAAGGATGGTTACAAAAAACCTCTCACGCCAACTTTCTCTGGTCCCTACAAAGTACTAAAACGCCAAGGCTCTACATATACACTGGAAGTTAAAGGTAATCAGAAAAACTTTCATATCAATAGACTAAAACCTGCTCTGTTTTTAGCCGAAGACAATCTAAGTAACGATTCACCGTTAAATGAGCCTGGCACTACGAATAATTTAAACGATGATGCTTTAACTAGTTCAAATGAAGACCTCACTTCCAACGAACGACATATCACACTGGATCAACAACGTCCCAATAAGGAATATGTCACGCAAAGAGGAAGAAAAGTCAAATTTATTGATTACTCTCATCAATGTTAAAATACCTCATTATATATAATTATATTTGTATATTTGTAATGATCTATTATCATGTTTCATTCAATTTGCAAACAACTCAAGTTTAATACTTACAATTTCATTTTTCTTATTGTTAATTATAATTATTCATTATCTTAAGAGTGCACATAAATGCACATATTTTATTTACTTTTTTTCAATTAATTGGTATTTACATATTACCTCTTACAAACAACTTTTTATGTTTACTTTATTTGTATTATTGGCATATCATTGTACTATCATACATAGTACCTGCTAATCACATACATTTACATTATATTAACTCATGAATTTATTTTTGCTTAATTGTTTTTATTACTAGTAAAGTAATACACAATTGGTAATGCTCATTCATTATTCAAATCAATACTTACATGTACCAATTTCATATTTCAATACACTATTTGCTCGTTGCAAGCTTATTACAAACTCACTTGTAATCAATAACTTTTCTTGTACAAACAATTAATCTTTTGTCAAGTAAGTTCAAGCAAATTGTTTATCAAATCGCTCAAACAATTTATATTCTTTTATTACACATTGTACACAAACTTTAGCCAATAAGTACCAATCATTTTGTACATTTTTGTCTATAATTGCATTTGTTCATGTTTTAGGAAACAAATTTTTTTGTGAAAACTTATTGTGGGAAACTCAAGTCAAACACATCATTCACTTTTCCCAAAAATCATTTTATTAATTTTGCATTATTTTGTTGCAACTTTTGTAAAACTTTCTCATGCAACAAACAATTTTCCTATTTCTTTTTTTCATACATTAGACTACAATGCAATGCAACTTAGTAACATTAATTCATTTTTCCAATTTCAATTCATTGCATCACATAACTCAACTTGTGCAACTATTAACTTCAGTAATTTTCAACAATTTCATTCGCTCACCTCCCAATTATTAATTCTTTGACATTATTGATAATTTTCTTTCAACATGTCAGGATTACTTTCACTTACTTTGTTCTTTTTCAAAATGGTTCAACAATTTTTTTCTTTTGACCAGTAACCAAGACTCTAGCAGGGGAGGGATTGTGGCGGTCGCCTTTAGAACAGACCGTCTAGTGACGCCTTTATAGTATTGTCAACTTAATTATTGCATATCATTACGCACGCGGATCAACCAGCACAAATCAATCATTCTTATCGAGTCTCTGGTTGGTTCAGCACGCGTTCTTAACTTCTAACTTTTCTTGTATCATTGTGTCTTTTTATATAACATTAAACGCTACTTAAATATTCGCAAGACTTTATCATTTATAAGCTGTAAGTACCTTCCAGATATATTTCCGATATTTAACATTCTATATCTCAAAGATCTCTTCTGGTTGACTGGACCCTTAAACTCCGTATCGGACCGATACGTTGAGGAATCATACCATACTGGTTTTTGATTGGGACTAACTCTAATATTCCACTACAGTCTTCACAAGGTATTTAAGGATAATTAATTTCACATACACACGTTGCTATATGTAGTGGGTAAGTAGGTAGCAGATTCTACATAGCTTAGCCCATACATACTCTTATATCTGATTAATCTCCCTACAATCCTTACCACATCCACTACAATACCGGGTACAAAAGCAAGTAAATACCAATGGATGGGAAATATGTTTTATTGAATGAAGACACATTGAAAGCTTTTCAAATAAGTATAAGTCGTCTTAAATAAACCATCCAGCGTAACGAACATAAAAGCTACTCGCTGTATGGAAGAGACTGGACTCAAAGCTCTGCTACAAAGCTGTCATATTATGACTTGTAGTCGTAGTACTTGCAATCGTATTTCTCTATGCGTGGGACGATATATGAATTACATAAGTAAATCAAAATAAAATCTGTATAAAATATTCTTTCTACTGTGCATTTTTGCATTTCATTCGGGGCGAACGGATGCTCTGAACACAAGTTTAATTAAGTAATTATATCTCAACAGATACACAGCAAAGGATGTACCTTCCATCAGGTTTATGACTGATCGTTGGTTGGCTTAATGTGATCACTTTACGCGGCAGATGGATGGACTGGAATTGGTAAATGTTACTTGGTACCATGGTAGTGTAAAGTGATCACATAAAGCCAGCCGACGATCAGTCATAAGCCTGTGGAAGGTCCATCCTTTGATGTGTATCTGTTGAGATATAACTGCTTGTTATATTCAACTACGGCATGTAGAAAATTCCAATGGTCTCACAAAAATATAAAATTGTGATTCCAAAATAAACAAGTTTAATGGAATTAATTTGTGACAATTTTGGTCGGCAAAGCTATAATCTTACTAATTATTTTGTAGCATGATTATACTGCCAATGCTACAATATTTATATTTTAGGCCATGCGTACTGCGCAGCTGAGTCTAATCCTTTGATATCCTTGATATCTGGATGGATGAATGTTTCCCCCAACTGATTGGTTTATATAATACCAATCATCAATGACCATATGTAGACTTTTCTGGATTATGTACTGTTTAATACAGAAAAGTTTTTAGAATCAAGTCCACCTTTAGCGTAAAAATATATACGTATGAGTTTGGATGTGAATTTCCACGTTTTCATGCCACGTGATCTTTTAACTAGTCACGAACAAATTCTGAGTATTTATTTTTTATACGAATTCATTGAAACTCTACTTAACTTCGAGTGGATAACAGATGAAAGGAACTTTTTCAAAGTTCTCGGAATTGTGTTTGAGTTAGTGAATGTGAAAAATACAATGTTATTAAATATAATACCTGGCTTTATACATAATACCTTTAGTATAAACCGAATTGTTTGTTGTGTAATACAAAAGTATTAAATAAAAACAACGAGAGGTTATGCATAGTTTACATGCATACCTGGAAGGTTTTATAGCTTACTGCGTACCATACTTACGTAAGTGTACAAAAATTTATTCAGGTTTATTCGATAAACCCTGAATGATAAACTAGATGCAAACCTATTCCCAGGAAAGGAATATAAATCAGAATCAAAAAAGGATCAAACTGAGTGTCGATAAATATCTACTCTATGTGATTTTGGAGTTGTGCTTTTTGATCCTCGATGAATCCTTTTTGAATCGAATTAAGAACCTATAGAACCAGAACAAAAGCACTGCTTATAACTTCATAAATGAAGATATTACGCGCTCTTCTGGAAATATCGCTAAGGGACAGAATCAGAAACATATGTTATACGTAAGACATTGTAAGATGGGGCAGGAAAAGAATCACCTAGACCACGTGGAAGAATGAACATCAGACTTCCACACGTGGTAGCAAACAACATACCAGAAGGTATCCGCCAACCATGAGAAGACCAGTAAAGAGGTGGCGAGACAGACAATATTTCAGGAAACCCTTGTGCAGCAAATAGATCCTCGGATACAATACAAGAGAAAGGAGAAGAAGACTTTTTGTTTATTTTTTATTTTATTCATTAAACGAACAGACAGTAATACAAAAAATCTTAAATCTTAAAAAATATTAACTAGTTAAGTATACCAATAGATGTTTGTTATCAATCTTAGTACAATGGCAATTATCCTCTATAGATAATACTAATGACAGAAAGATAATATAAAGATAATACTAATGACAGAAAGCGAATTCACACACGAAAGAAAAAGAAAAAGAAAGATAATACAACAATATACAGTTTCAGTTACATTACACATGCTCAGGAATAGGAAAAGGAAAAAGGAAAAGGAAAAAGGAAAAGGAAAAAGGTAAAGGAAAGAGGAAAAGGAAAGTTTGTAAGAATATTTTTACTTTTTGATATTATGTTTTCTTTGTTACCATCAATCTATAATTAATTAATTTTAGCTTTTATATTATGACAAAGAATGTTGTACCGTGATCAAAATTATTTCACACATGAAAGTTCATTGTCCGCGAATACAAGCGAATGCAATTTATGATGCATACATGTAGGTACTGAAAACTCGCCATTTTCGGGCAATCATTTCGTTATATAAATAATATCACTTTGATCATTCTATAACATCCAAACTGGATTTATTTAACAACGTCCCACTGACCTATATTCTAAATTAATACCACTAGAGTTAGTCTCCATATAGCTACCTAAAACCACCATAAAGGATTATCGGGAAACAAATTTTCCTACCTATTATAATATTCTCCTTATGGAATACCTACTAACAGTATTGCCTAGTTCCTATGAATGCGTTCATGTTCATATAGATAAGCTTTATATAGATTCAATAAGAACCTACTACATTGAATTGTAAAGAACTGTGTCAACAATGAGAAATATTTCTATAAGAAAATATAATGATGGTATCAATATCCTTGATAAGATATGATGAAATCGTTGTGAAGAAATAAGTGGTGTTATGACTGATAGGTACATTTTTTTGAATGACCTACTTTGTGTGTCACAAGATTTCATGAAAGAAGTAGCGTAGATATTTTTTAAACTTACCTGTTTACGATTTTGTTAGAGACATTATGTTGAACGATGGACAGAAAACTAAAATGGTTTGGCACTCTTACGAGGCATTTTTCTTAGAAACCATAAATTCTTCAAATTTTTGGTAATACATCCGGATTCCTTAACCAACAGGATGTAATCAAATCCGGGGTCATCATTGGGATGTTTGTTTTTGGATGCATTTGAATTATTTGAAATTGTTACGCTCAAATTGTGAGATTCAATAAACGAAACAATATATTACAGTACATTATTATCTAAAAGAAAAAAATCCCTCAATGAAATTAGAAACGTTTTGGCAATATAGGTACGTCCGTTGATGTTTTTATAACCTCTTTGTGGTTATTGAATAAAAACATCGTACCCGATACTAGTATTTCCTCCACAATAATATGTTTGTTGTATTATGCGTAATCTTTCATCTAATGTTCCATGAACACCGAAACTCAAAGCGTATAATAATGGATGAAAAATAATACAATTATCATGCAGTGATTCTAAAACTGTGTGAAGCGTTTTATATCAAAATATTAATGGGCCACAGTAGCCGAACTTGCAAAAATTTACACAGCTAATATGTACTAAGACCCCCGCACACTAGGCAGCCAGGCTGCGGCAGCCAGTTAAAACATATGACACTGTATGAGAGCCCGCGCACTAGGCAGCCATACAACGTCATCTGTTTTAATGGCTGCGCAGCCAGGCTGCCTAGTGCGCGGGGGTCATAAAGATGCCATCCCTTGCTTTCTTTTGCAACTTGAATAAATAATGAGAATATATTTTGGTGACTCTTCTTCTTCTTCCTTTAGCTATCTGGCCCACTGCTGGATATAGGCCTCTTCCATTTGTTTCAATTTTTCTCTACCTTGAGCTTTGCCAATCCATCATCTACCCACGACTGGTATAATATCGTTGGCCCATCTTTTCTGTAACTAGCGGGTGGAAATTATTTTTGTAAATTTTCTCGGTATAAAATAATTCCAAAGTTACCTCTGGGTTGGTTCTTACGATATGGGATCGCAATAAGTCCGCCCTTTAGCACACAACTATTGTCTTGTTTTGTAACTGCTGAACATTTTTGGTTAATGAAGATTTATTTATTTATCGCTTAAATTTAATGAAATTTGCGGATTTCCCGTAGTTCTTTAGATAGAAAGCTGTACTTTGGTTGATGAAATTTTTGATGAAGGTCGTCACTTTCACTCGATTTTCAAACACAGGCCGATTTTCTACAAGTAACGCTCACGCACTCACATCTCTCTTTTAACTCGAAGTAGCAGCAATATTAAGCCATACATAATCGTTGTTTGAATACAACTAACATATACAACTAAGTAAATCACTCGTCTTTACACAAATAACTTACTTGAAAAGAGAAAACAACATTTGTATTTTTATACAGTTATAAAGAGGTCTTTGAGAATAAAAAAGTTTTACCACTAGTGGTGTGTATTCGGCTAAATGGGAATAAATAGAGATATAAAACGAAATAAGAAAAGTTTTATTTCTTTTATGTGACCAATGAACAAGAAAATGTCTCATTTTTAATGGATAATCCCGTAATGGCAATTTCGTACAACACTTTACTAAAACGGGAGGAAATTAGACGAAATAAATTAACATCTTTTCATTTTTTTTCCACATTATAATGTAAGTTAATTTTCAGACTTTTGTTGCGAAGAATGTTGTGTGACTAAGCGTAAGCGTGGATACAAAAAAAATGATGAAGTTTTCCGTTAAAAGGAAAAAAAATTGTTAATGGAAAATGAAAATTAGAGAGATAGGGGCGTTGTGATTAGAATAAAGGTGAATAAACTTAAGATGGTTTAGGCATGTTGGGAGAATGAATGATGACAGGATAACTTAAATAGATATAAAGAGTGTAAAAAGAGTTTGACTTGATCGATCATGTTGACCAGATTGCCAAGGAGGGACGCGTTTCGAGTGAAATAAATCGGAAAGCGTGGACTATTACGGAGTGTTTAAAGAAAGATATAGTCAAAGAGAGAAGACTTAGGTACAGCAGAATCAAAAGTAATACCTTCTAGTCAACCCGGACTAATCCATTCGATACAACTGCACAATGGATGTTATTATGGAAATCAATAATAGAGAAGGATACATACGATGAATATGGCATTAAATCTATGAAATTGTCAGGCATATACAATAGATATACATACACATAGGCATCATGAAGTATAGGTAATTGTACAAGTTAATCCAATATAACTATTAGGTATGGCATTTATACACTGGACAGGGACACGGAGTATGTTTGCAGATACTGCAAGACAAGGGATTAAAACAGATCAGAAATTAGGACTTTATCGCAGTTCCGTAGCCAGGCCTACGTAGCCAGGCCAGGGGCCCTGGTGCAAAAATTACATTCGGGGACCCTATATTTTTTCATGTAGATATGAACAATGAACATACTTGTGTGGTTACATCGGCGTCGCCTGCAGTTTCGAAGCAAGGAGAGATAATATGGAAAAATGAAATTTATAGCACCGCAGGCGAATTTTTTTTAAATTCTCCCCTCATTCGGGGTGGCGACCCGGTTGCCCCAGCCTATCATGGGTCTGACTTATCCATAAAGATTCTAACATTCAGCTCTGTAGGCAAGCTTAATTTTCGGGTTTATGCGAAAGATTCATTCTATTGCGAAGATAAATCGGATGATATTTCAACGAAAAGGCACCTAAAACTACCGTGGGAGAAAGGTAGGTAACTATACCTACCGCTGGACTATTGTGATGAAATGAAAAACATGACAATGGAAAACCAATTGGGAAGCCGCACCACATTCAATTCCAATTCAGTGAATATTCGTAGAGGCTATTTACACCTTTTTCCGGTATGATTCACATAAAAAACTTGTATCTTTTTAATAACTAAAACTATGAGTAGGTACTGAAAAATGAGTAAAAGTCGTTTTTTACCCCCAAATTTGGCATCAAAACTTGACGCTTTTTAATTATACCCAAAGGCATTTACTGGTTTAAAGCGTTTTCCATCGATTTCATATATAATAGTAATTTTATTACCATGCTCATGAAAACTGTAGATGTACGCATAATAAAGGTAAGATAAACCTATTTTGAAGATAAATTTATTCACAGCCATTGACTTGGATAAATTTCATGAGTTTTGGATCCCTCGTTAAATTGTTATTAGTCACTGAATATTGATTCAGTAACAAGAGAGGATAGGTATACTAAATTTATTCGGAAGCAAACAAACAAACGTAAATACAAAGTCATTCCGGGTATATTTGAAACAGCTCTTCATCTTAGTAAACAGACACACCCTGTGTATGTAAATGATCTTGATTTATCTTGCCTCTTATAGCGAGTTGTAGTAGATGTATTGGAAAATCATACGAAGGGCTATCCCTATCTAATAGGCAAGTTAGGCAAAGCCTAAGGGCGGCGCTCTAAAGAGGCGTAAATCTGAATGTTAAAGAAAAAAATACTATTGAAAGATAAACATGTTTATCGTAACGCCCTTTTTTGTTAAAAAAAGATCAAGGATAGAGGAAAAAACACGTTTAAAAATATGTAGGTATATCATACTCTTTAATAAAAATAAAAAAGTGTTTCATCACTATAAATAGGAAATTTACTGTAGGTAGTTTATTCTTGTCGTGATGAGATTCTTTTCTCCAAAATATAATATACTTTTTGAGTTACGAGCTAAAATCTCTAAAAAGAGCATTATTTCCGAGTTTTTTCAATTTTACAAAACGCATCACATTTACGAGGCTGCAAAGTTCGAATTCGAATTCAGCGCCCCCAAAACATAAGGAACGGTATATTAAAAACTTCTATATTTTTTTCCTGGATATGACACCAAATTTCTCTCCATATAGGGGCTTTCTTTTCGCAAAACACCCAGGCACTTTTTGAAGCATGTTCCAAAATTTGTGTTATAATATCAATATTTTTTACATTTGTGGAAACAGTTGTATAAATTGAATTGTTGTATAAAATAAACACGTTTGTATAAATTCATTGAATGAGCATAATAATTCTGTACATATGTATGGTGCATAGCATATATACCATTAGAGAGGTACCATCCCCTACCTATCCACCATTGACGTCACTAAAGGCTTGACCAATCACAGGTCGGCGTCATGAGTGTTCCATGATAATTTTTGAATTCAAATTTTGCTACAATATGGTTCCATATTCTGATTATTTTCATGATTAATATGGTCCAGAGCGAATTACTTTCGTGCATATTAGAATGAATTAAAAATCGTTTTCATTATTGGTTAAAAATTGGGAATTTTTTTTATTGGCAATAATAAAAGTAGAGAATTATTGATTGATTTTTTTAGCTGTGTTAATACAGAGTACAGATATTCGCCGGTTATCCTATTAAATCTAAATAAAAATACTTTTACTGATCAACGCAAGTTTTAAAGTCTTTCAAAGTAAAAATATACTAAGGCAAAGTTTCCATATATGGAACTCTAGCACAAGCAAATATGGAACTCTTTTTCCCAGAAGTTACCTCATATCCACGTTGGTTTAATTTCATTTCTACCAACTAATATTTCTACATAGCACTAATATTTGAGCCCCATATCATGAACCATAAGCAAAACACCATACATTTACAAACCCGATTTCCAGTACGATATATTGTGTTCCTTGTGTAAATGATTACCACTGTTGAATACGATTCATAACTTTATTTCATCATAGTTATGAAAAATGTTAACTGTAAATTTACATATGAAAATATTGTTATTTATTGCACAATATTAAATGCAAATAAATTTATGTATTTTGTTGAAAACTTTACTACTTGTACTTTGTTTAGTTTTGTTATTACTTTGTTACTACTTTATATTACTTTGTTACTACTTTATATTACTTTGTTACTACTTTGGTAACTTTTTACGTTAGTTAATTTTTCCTTATGGCACTTAGGTACCTACCTCTCTTCTATACTCTTGGAAGTATGTACCTTCGTTTAAAATTACTGCTAATTCATAAAATTGTTGGAAAGTTGATTGTGAAAACTTCGTTAATGTCTTCAATATGTGAACAAACGTGTTTGAAACAAGAAAAGAGACAAAGACAAATAAAATAATGAGAGATAAAACAACAGTAAGAATAATTTTCTGTAAAAAAAACTAATAAATAATTATGCCGGACTTACCAATTAAACGTGTAGAGAAGTCGAGTTCACCCCTCAGCCGGCAAACAAAAAAGTTTTTCCCGAGATTAGAGTTGCGCGGTTTTCCCTCTCAGGTCCGTATGAATGGAACGGCCTATATAGGTATACCTATAGGTGTTTGGAAATTGTATGGTGGTAATATAATATTTTGTGACTAAATCCGGCGACAGAATTCGCTACAACCTCGCGGCGACGTATCTAAAAAGCGTCTGAATAGAACCTAACTACTCAAGTACTAAAGTAATCTTTCAGAAACACTGTTGCGAAATGCAAGCAATTCGCAAGTCCAATAATAATTTATTAGACTTTTTTACTTTAAAATAATTTTCCCAACGGTCTTGAGTCTTGGTGATAATGCCTACCTTTTTTTGCAATGTAAAAATTTGTGTTTTTCACTTTCTATTAAGTATGTACTTCACCGGTGAGACAGGACACGAGAGAGAGTGATCTTCTGCCGGAGGATGCGCAAGACAGAGCAAAGTGGCGGCGAAACACGAGAAAAGCAGACCCCACTACCATGTGGGATTAATAATTGCTAAGGAGAAGAAGAAGATGTACTTCTTCTTCTTCTTCCTCAGCCTTCCTCCCTCCACTACTGGTCGTAGGCCTCTTCCATTTCCTTCCACTCATCTCTGTTTTCTTCACCGTACAGAATTGATGTGTTTTTTTTTCGTTTGATTACTTTCTCTGCCTTTTTTCCTTTCTTTCTTTTTTAATTAATTACTTGAATTTGTTGGAAGATATCGCCAAATAGTGACTGATAAGCTCGCCTTAGTGAATATTTTCTAACTAACTTTTGTACGGCGTCAACTTTATCAAGATGGTCACAAGCAAAAAAGCTGTTTTCTAAGACCTGCAATTTATTTTTTGTCGAACAATTTACGTGGTATGGTCCTACTTACGAAATACATTCTTCACTGCATAAGTGCATACATATATTATGTTGAGACTGTTAAGATAGCTACTTGATGATCGATTTGTATCCCAAAACAAACCGCTCCAAACCGATTGAATTACTTGCAGAGGTTTAATATATGTTTCAGGCTTTTGAAAGGCGCGTGCGCGTGACGCAATCAGAACGTTGGTTGGTAGCTTTCTGCAGTATAATGTCATTATTTCCATGAAAGCCTACTAATTTGCAATCAACTATATAAACCAACTGGTACGCATCATCACACAATGATTTCAAGAGAACATAACATATGAACAACATAATTTTATACCAAAATAGAATATATACGAAATATCTTATAGAAATATTGTTACAACGACAATACACTGTTAATTAATTTGTTAATAGATTTCCCTACGAAAAGCTAATAAGAACATTAATGTATGTTTGGGAGTACAATACGAGTATGTTTTAATGTTTAGGTAAGGGATAATTTCCTATTTTTAATCAAATTTTATTTACCCCAAAAAACCTAAGCACTGTTTTCAGACATATGAATTTTCAGGTACATTTTATAAAAAAAGTTCCTGACTAGTGTTCCATATCTTGCTGCCTTTTCCATGGAGGGCTGGAGGCTTTAATCTTTTTTTTTAATTTTTTGATAATTTTGATACATGCTTTTAATATTAATTTTAACCTATATGGTTTTAATTAAATCAAATAAAATATATTATTTCATATACTTATTTTTGTATATACTTACCTAAATAGAGAGTTTTGTTTTTTTTTTATTAGAAAATGAAAAACAAAATTGTGGGTATTCCGTATTTGGTTACTTTTCCTCTATTATTCCAATAATGAGAAAACCTTACAATGTTCTAAATATAAAAGCGCGCACAACATTATATATTTTTTCCAAACATTTGTATATGATTTGTATGACATTCAGAATGGCTGGCGAACTTCGTTTCTGAATAAGATCTCACATGTTTAGAAAATTTTTGCGAACTTTATGTCTTTTAGATTTTTTAGAAGACTGCACTCTAAAGAATATCAAAAAAGAGTTGGGGCCGATCCCAGGGAGAAATATATGACGATTATTTCTTATTTTATGTTTGAGCCTTCAGTAAAAAATTATCTCACCTTGGACATTAGTATTGCCACTTTCATAAATTTTCTTTCATAAATTTTCATAAAGTTTCATAAATTTTCATAAACTTTCATAAATTTTCTGAAAATCCACCTTAGGTAGGTATCCACTACAAGTGGCGATTCTACAAATTTTCATATTTTGAGATTAGGTATATTTTTTGCTATGCAACCCTAATAGCAGCCTGCTGTGTATCTTCTTCTGCGTCGATGTCCTCACTGCTGAGGGTCGTGACCATCCTCTCTCCTTGTCCGTACTACGTTCTGGATTGTTGTCCTCCACCTCTCCCGACACACTGCCGTACGCATTGCTCCAACCACTGATGTACCTGTGGCAGCCTTGATTTGGTCAGTCCATCTAGTGGGAGATCTTCCTCTACCTCTTCTGCCTTCTACTCCTCCCACGACCATGAGTTTTTCAAGGCTATTGTCGTCTCTTCTGGCAATGTGTCCGAAAAACTGAAGGACTCGCTTTAGACAGATGGAGGCCAGTCTGTCGTCTACTTTTAGCTCCTTTAGAATGGAGATATTGGTCCTTCTCGCTGTCCAGGGGATTCTCAGTATTCGTCTCCAGCACCACATCTCGAAGGCATTGATCCTTTGCCTTTCTCGGGCTTTTATTGTCCATGATTCTCCTCCATACAGAAATATGGGGGAAATTAGTGCCCTAACTAATCGAGTTTTTGTGGCATTGGAGATGTTTCTGTCCTTCCAGATTTTATCCAACTTAGCCATAGCATTCTTAGCCATTGCCATTCGTCGCTTAATTTC
Source organism: Ceraclea dissimilis (assembly GCA_963576895.1). NCBI lineage: Eukaryota > Metazoa > Arthropoda > Insecta > Trichoptera > Leptoceridae > Ceraclea > Ceraclea dissimilis. Next base: position 3,430,007 of record OY756370.1, on the reverse strand, counting down.
GTCAACACATTCTCCGTTGTCTGAGAGCATTGAACCAAGATAAACAAATTTGTGCACAATCTCCATGCCGGACAAGGCGTTTGTCCGTTGCAGCTGGTTGTGCCGGTCAACAATCATTACCTTAGTTTTGTTTTTGTTTATCTCTAGCCCAAGCCTTCTGCTTTCCTGCTCTACTCTCTGAAATATAAGAGCCATCTCACTCTCGGACTTGGCAACTAGTGTTGTGTCGTCTGCGTATCCAAGGTTGGATATGCTTCTGCCCCCAATCTTCACTCCGCCGTCCCATCCGTCAAGTTCTCTCCTCATGATATATTCTCCATAGATATTGAACTGGAGACAAAATGCAGCCTTGTTGTACACCTTTTTGGACTTGGAGTTCTGAAGTGGATATGCTGTTGACTCTAACGGTTGCAGAGCTGCTCTGGTATAGTTGTTTTATTAGGCTCACAATATGCGCTGGTACTCCCATTTCTATCAACACCTTCCACATGCAGTCCCATCGCACACAGTCAAAAGCCTTAGTGTAGTCGATGAAACAGAAAACCACTGGAGTTTGTAACTCTCTACTTTTCTCGATGAGAAGTCTTATGTTGAGGATTTGCTCTCTGGTTCCCTTTCCTTTCACGAAACCAGCTTGCTCCTGTAGAATCTGTGACTCTAGGTATTGTTTGAGTCTTTGATTGACTATGTGAAGTAGGACTTTGCTTGCATGCGAAATTAGTGAGATTGTCCGATAGTTTTCGCATTTACCAGTTGAACCTTTTTTATGTAGTGGTACGAAGATGGAGTGGACCCAGTCCTTCGGCCATTCACCGGTTTCCCATATTCTATTACATATCTTATGAATGATTTTGATTCCGTTATCCCCCAACAGTTTGATCATTTCTGCGGGTATGTTGTCAATCCCTGGCGATTTGCTTGTCTTCAGTTTGTTTATCGCTTCTCTGACTTCACTTAGGAGGATGTTGGGTTCATTTTTGCTCCAGTCTAAGTCCACCTCCTCCTCGGTATTCTCATTCCTATACAGTTCTGCACAGTATTCCTTCCACCTATTGAGCACATCATCTATATCTATATCAGTCAGTACCGTGCCCCCACCGTCCTCGATGACCCATGTTTGTGGTTTATATTCCTTGGACAGTAATTTCACCTTCTGGAATAGGTCTTAAGATTCGTTGCGAAACGCGTGGCTTTCAACCTCTTCGCAGATTCTTTGAATGTAGATGTTTTTGTCTCGTCTGCATGATTTTTTGGCCAGTTTATGGGTTTCACTGTATCTCTTCCGATTTTGTTCGTTAGTATCTATCACAGTCCAAAACAAAACTCCTTGCTAAAAAGCATTTTCTTAAAAAAAAAAAAAAGGATTTATAGTAGGTAATACAATATGTAAAGTCTAACGTGAATAAAGCCATAATAAAGCCAAACGTTTCGACGACAAGGACATGCAAATTATGCTACGACAATTAGGTACCTACTTAGGTAGGTATTTTTTATGAATTAACGGATCAAAATAGGTACCTAACATTAATACAATTGAAAAATCTCGATTAACCTACGTATTTAAGTGGGAATACTTATGACAAAAAAGCCCCACACGAGTAGGTATATCTACGCTACTCAGCACTCACCCCTACGGATATACCTACCTATTTATATAGGTTCCTTACTACGGACACAAGAAGAGTTTTCATGGAGTTGTCCCGGTTGTCCCACTTGTCCCAGTTGGTCCCAGTAATGGTGAGTAATGTTGCACCAAGTAGCGAGTTTGTTTACAGCAGCTCACAGCTAACATCGACCGCCATCTATCGATGTACAAAAAAGTATTTTCTAGTATAACCGGTAAAACAGACACCTGTGTTGTAGAATTCAAAATTTTTGATAAGATTATTTTGCTTATTATTTTAAAAATCAGGAATGTTCTATTTTTGTTCGCCATTTTTAAAACCACGAAACGCAAAGCTGTCATTTCTACTCTAAATAAATGCAGACATTTTCCGTTTTTCAAGTCATTGCGAAGTATTCTGGAAAGGTCTAGAAAACCTTGGGGCTTCCATAGTGATAATGTTTCCTTGTATACAAATATAATAATATAGTAGGTGAATAGTATTTCCATTTTTTTACCGAGTTGGCGACCGTCTGCGCGCTGTTCACGTCAGTGACATTTTGATTGCGAGAGTTCGTGCTCGTCTTCACGTTCAGTGTCTAGAAATTATTGTATAAAATACGAGTTTATTATAGTAAAACTTCGTAAAGTAAGAATAAGGTAATGCAAACAAAATCCGTACTATATATATTTCATTAAAATTTATTTAGCGGAACGCGGAAACGAGAAATTTGTCTATCATATGATTTCGATTGTCATGTCAAGGTTCTAGAAGTTCATAGAATTAGTATTGGCATTTATGCATGTAATGTGGTTTTATAATCGCAATTTTTGTTCATCATGACATCATTTTATCTATATATTGCGCCTGATAATGCGTTGGGCGACTGTATAACTATTTTTTGAAAATTTCCAACCACGTTTTGTCCCCAGGTTACATGATAATAGGGCTGTTTCATACCGTAATTTCAAAAACCAATTGACTCATTCACTGCCTCGTGGCCAAACTTATCTAGTAAAACTATTAACCCTATACATCATTTTATATTGTTTAATAATGGCCAACGATTTCCTGTAATTTCATAGATTTGTATAGACTTTAGACCCTGATGTTTTTTTGCAACAATTTTTCCTTTTATACTGTCCAAAAGACATGCACTATAATGTTTGAAAAACCCATTTCCTTGATTCTATTGTTAAACATGTCCCAAATAATGCAGGGAATAACAATGCACTTTGTCTTTTTTGCTTATTCCTCAAACACTAGTCTCTCCATAAATGTAAATAAGTGACCGTAAATGGTTCTTTTCTATCTTAATCTATCAAAAAATATCGAAATATAACGTGTGAAAAAGGATGTGAAAACTCCCCTGTGAATTCTCGAGGATCTATTAGGCACTAAACTGTTTGGCTTAGTATAGGACCAAAATGAAGTGACCTAATGATCATTCCATTCTATGAAAGACATTTTATTCCTCTTGGTTTTCAAAAAAACCTTGCATTCCTTTCTCCACATAGCTCGTTCTTTAGTGGCCCTCTTCAAATCTTTCAGCATTAGGTACATGTTACATTTGCTCCAGATACTCTGTGAGATACGTCCTCTGCCAATCAATCTCCAGTTCATTTTAAGAATGTGCGTATGTTATTATATTGATTTTGTGCTGTATTGTTTGATACCAGTGAGTGGCGAAAAGGCTTACATCTGTAATTCCACTCACTGTTACTTTATGAGATAAAGATGTCAGAGAGACCAGGAGATTAAGATGCCGTAGCACACAGCCAATCCACAACGTACAAGAAACTTATATTTTGTTGTGTTTGTTACATTTCAGTAATTATTAAAATGGTAAAGGAGACAACATATTACGACGTTCTGGGTGTGAAGACCAACTGTACTCAAGATGAACTCAAGAAGGCGTATAGGAAATTAGCTCTCAAATATCATCCTGATAAGAATCCAAATGAGGGGGACAAATTCAAACAGATCTCACAGGCGTACGAAGTATTATCTAATCCGGAGAAGAAGAAAATCTATGATCAAGGTATAGTAATGATTTTATGGAATGTTTCACATTTCACAGAACCAATATCTTCTTCTTTTCGTGTCGGTTGGCACTCGTTTACATTCCCGTCCGCTCCAAGAAACCCACAATCTCTTCTGTGTCATCTTGTTATTCAGCGAGATAGCAAAAAATTGCTTAGGAAAAATTAATATTACTCAGCTAATACATCCTGAGACTTAAAAGAGGAGTAAATGAGGAAATGTTTTAGTGACTAGTAGTTATAAATTTGAACTTTGTAAATTTTCTCATTAAAAAATAAATCCAAAGTTACCTCAACTGCAAATTACTGCAACTTGAGATTATTCCTCTAGTTTGTTAAGATATAATGCTGAAACTTGGTTGATAAAATGTCTAAGTAAGACACAATGACTATTGGATATTTTTTTAAATAATCTGTGCTCGCATATATAAACCCAAATACTTTCCTACACACTTTGCACTAGGCTAAAAGCCTGTATTGCAAAGTGTGGAATACATCGCCGGGGTTTGAACCTGGCACCTCCCGCTGAGAGACCGCAACCTCAACCAACTGCGCCAACCATATACTCGATTTTTATAATATTCAATTTCATTTTTATATCATGACCGATAAATGATTTCGACATTTACATTTTCTTGTTTTGAGCTTACACTCCCATACAAAATTTGATAAAGTTGAAGCGATAATAAAACAATATTTACTAAGTGCATATTTAAGAATTAAAAGACAACACAATTATACAGATAGTATCAGTAAATAGGAATACCAATATGTACTATGGATCTTATTAGGTTATGTAAAATATATGATGTCACTACATGCCAGACAGATAGAAGTGTGTTATTGATTTTGTACATATGATTATATGTATTATGTTTGTTAAGTACGGTACCACTATTACAACAACGTTTTATTGCCATCAACAGCAAACTTATTGATCTCCGTCCTATGTAATATGCTGGATGTTTCCTCTGTAAGTCACGTTGTAATATTAAGCAATATTCTACCAGCATGATAGCACAAAGTGTAACATTGTACATTGCAAGTATTTCAACAGAACATCTGTAGATGATAAATGGAGTTCAAATTTTTATCATGAAAGAACTGTGTATTATGAACCTGATCAACAGAGTGGTGGATGCCTGGAAAAGTGACTGGGCTGATGATGCACATGCGCGCAACATTGAAACACAAGAACTTTTTCATAAAATCCACCCGCATATTTTGCTAACAGGCCGAATCCAGTTGCATATGGAAAGGCGCGTGTTGAATCTCGGCCAAATGGTCCACAGTGAAATGGAGTGAAATTAAATCATTCAAGATCTCTTGACTTTATAGTTTTTGTATTTTTAATTAATGAAGAATTTTTATTCAATCCACAGGTGGTGAACAAGCCCTGAAAGATGGTGGAGCTGGCGGAGGCAGCTTCAGCAGTCCTATGGATCTGTTTGATATGTTCTTTGGTGGAGGGGGCTTCTCCGGTGGTAGGGGCGGAGGGCGGAAGAGAGGAAAAGATGTCGTTCACCAACTCAGTGTCAACCTAGAAGAATTATATAAGGTATACAGAATATCAGATACATACTACTATATATATACTATGCATGCTTTACTACAACTGATAAGAGTGTGAATAATGTTCAGAACTGATGAAAACTCATGATGCCATCGTTTCTGAAGAGAGGGGCGTGGAGAGAGGGGTCATTATTTAGTCTGAAAAAATATTGCGACTTGACTCCATACTGTTGTCATCTTGCTGAAACGACGGCGTCAGGACGTAGTTTTGAATGTTATTTCTCTTAGCTTAGTGGGCCTGTTATTTTACCCGGCCTACCTTGGGGTTGGCCATTTAGCAAAATGTGACGGAGCTATTAGAGAGAGTGGTCAATAGGATACGTAATTCTATGGGTGATGAAAATGTATGAATCTATTGTTATGTATTTTCCTCAGGGCACAGTAAGGAAGTTGGCTCTCCAGAAGAATGTGATTTGCGAAAAGTGCGAGGGCAGGGGAGGCAAGAAGGGTGCTATGACAACTTGCACTACCTGCAAGGGATCCGGTATGCAGGTGAAGGTCAGCCAGTTTGGTCCCGGCATGTTCCAGCAAATACAGTCGGTGTGTTCAGATTGTAGGGGAGAGGGAGAAACAATCAACCCAAGAGATCGGTGTAAAAACTGCCAGGTAATTTTATCAAAATACATAATACCCAACCATTCATGATTCTATTCATACCTTGTGGGGTATGCAGAATGCAGAGAGGACAGAGTGCCACACACTTCTATCATTACATTTCTAACATTTAATACTGTTCATCGCAGATACTCTGCGACTTACCTCTTGCTAAACATCTAACTTGCATCCGTCCTTGAATATCTGGTCAATATGTACCAGATTTGGTGAATAAATTATTTTTAGGAGATTTGTCGATTGATTTTCAGTATCTCAATACCTCTTGATTGATTGAATTGATATTTAAAAACATTTATTGATTTCAAGTGCTTTACTGTTACGCAAGCTGGCAACTTGCCTAGGTCAAGAGTTTTAATCGATACTGAAATATTTAAAATATGCTTTGATTGCATTCCACCATTTCATTGACTAATGATTTCTTTTTACCTATGAAAAGTTTATCTTTCTTTATTAGATTCAGCTTGTATTCATTATTTATCTAGTAATAAGTAGTACTTGGTTATGTTTTTAGGGTAAGAAGGTCATCAGGGATAGAAAAATTCTGGAGGTACATGTAGACAAGGGCATGACTGACGGACAGAAAATTGTCTTCTCCGGAGAGGGAGACCAGGAACCCGACCTAGAGCCCGGAGACATTATAATCGTATTGGACGAGAAGGAACATGAGGTATGTGTGTAAAAAAATCTATATTTGTTGATTTAAGTTATACCTACCTAAATTATTTTAGGTATGTATTATGACTGGATTTTTCTGCATTGCGCAGATGGAAAAACCATTGCAGTTTTTTCCTCAACAGAAGCGAGAAATAAAGTTGGTTGCATCCACTCAGGAGATTCCGTTAGGATCTTGAAGTTTGTAAATGTTAAATTTTTTGAATTGTGGTGCTTATATTACAAAACAACTTCCAAAAATTGCACGATTGACAGCAGGATGTGGTAGAATGGGTGAACGTTGTCCTGGGCATAAAGTGATCACTTAAGCTGGCCAAAGCCGACTCAGAAATGCTACATTATGTGAATGTAGATACCTCTTGCTTCTGTTGAGGAAAAAACTGTAATACTGTCGGTTTGGAATAAATTCTTATGTGTATCTGTGTGTGTTGTTACAGGTATTCAAAAGGACAGGCAATGACCTTGTCATGAGGATGAACATCCAACTTGTGGAGGCGCTGTGCGGCTTCCAGAAAGTGATTCGCACCCTGGACAGCAGAGATCTGGTCATCACATCCTTACCTGGAGAAATCACTAAACATGGTGACATCAAATGCGTCCTAAATGAAGGTGGGTAGTTTGCATATACACATCCAAAGTAAAAAAATTATATTAAATTAGTGGTACTATCTATATTCTATGGAAAAATATTATGAGAGGATAAGAAATGAAGTGCACAGAGAGTTGAGTGAATGTAAAACAGATGTTGCGACTAGAATGAAAGTGAACAAGTTGAAATCGTAGGGACATGTAGAGACAGTGAATGATGAAAGGATAACGAATCAATCAATCCTGAATTATGTACTAGCATGTGTACTGATCACTGTTTTGTAATTGATGTCAATTGGGGTACATTATGAACTCATGATTCTTATTGTTTGTTTAGGTATGCCACAATACAAAAATCCATTTGAATTATGTACTAGCATGTGTACTGATCACTGTTTTGTAATTGATGTCAATTGGGGTACATTATGAACTCATGATTCTTATTGTTTGTTTAGGTATGCCACAATACAAAAATCCATTTGAATTATGTACTAGCATGTGTACTGATCACTGTTTTGTAATTGATGTCAATTGGGGTACATTATGAACTCATGATTCTTATTGTTTGTTTAGGTATGCCACAATACAAAAATCCATTTGAATTATGTACTAGCATGTGTACTGATCACTGTTTTGTAATTGATGTCAATTGGGGTACATTATGAACTCATGATTCTTATTGTTTGTTTAGGTATGCCACAATACAAAAATCCATTTGAATTATGTACTAGCATGTGTACTGATCACTGTTTTGTAATTGATGTCAATTGGGGTACATTATGAACTCATGATTCTTATTGTTTGTTTAGGTATGCCACAATACAAAAATCCATTTGAATTATGTACTAGCATGTGTACTGATCACTGTTTTGTAATTGATGTCAATTGGGGTACATTATGAACTCATGATTCTTATTGTTTGTTTAGGTATGCCACAATACAAAAATCCATTTGAATTATGTACTAGCATGTGTACTGATCACTGTTTTGTAATTGATGTCAATTGGGGTACATTATGAACTCATGATTCTTATTGTTTGTTTAGGTATGCCACAATACAAAAATCCATTTGAATTATGTACTAGCATGTGTACTGATCACTGTTTTGTAATTGATGTCAATTGGGGTACATTATGAACTCATGATTCTTATTGTTTGTTTAGGTATGCCACAATACAAAAATCCATTTGAATTATGTACTAGCATGTGTACTGATCACTGTTTTGTAATTGATGTCAATTGGGGTACATTATGAACTCATGATTCTTATTGTTTGTTTAGGTATGCCACAATACAAAAATCCATTTGAATTATGTACTAGCATGTGTACTGATCACTGTTTTGTAATTGATGTCAATTGGGGTACATTATGAACTCATGATTCTTATTGTTTGTTTAGGTATGCCACAATACAAAAATCCATTTGAATTATGTACTAGCATGTGTACTGATCACTGTTTTGTAATTGATGTCAATTGGGGTACATTATGAACTCATGATTCTTATTGTTTGTTTAGGTATGCCACAATACAAAAATCCATTTGAATTATGTACTAGCATGTGTACTGATCACTGTTTTGTAATTGATGTCAATTGGGGTACATTATGAACTCATGATTCTTATTGTTTGTTTAGGTATGCCACAATACAAAAATCCATTTGAATTATGTACTAGCATGTGTACTGATCACTGTTTTGTAATTGATGTCAATTGGGGTACATTATGAACTCATGATTCTTATTGTTTGTTTAGGTATGCCACAATACAAAAATCCATTTGAATTATGTACTAGCATGTGTACTGATCACTGTTTTGTAATTGATGTCAATTGGGGTACATTATGAACTCATGATTCTTATTGTTTGTTTAGGTATGCCACAATACAAAAATCCATTTGAATTATGTACTAGCATGTGTACTGATCACTGTTTTGTAATTGATGTCAATTGGGGTACATTATGAACTCATGATTCTTATTGTTTGTTTAGGTATGCCACAATACAAAAATCCATTTGAATTATGTACTAGCATGTGTACTGATCACTGTTTTGTAATTGATGTCAATTGGGGTACATTATGAACTCATGATTCTTATTGTTTGTTTAGGTATGCCACAATACAAAAATCCATTTGAATTATGTACTAGCATGTGTACTGATCACTGTTTTGTAATTGATGTCAATTGGGGTACATTATGAACTCATGATTCTTATTGTTTGTTTAGGTATGCCACAATACAAAAATCCATTTGAATTATGTACTAGCATGTGTACTGATCACTGTTTTGTAATTGATGTCAATTGGGGTACATTATGAACTCATGATTCTTATTGTTTGTTTAGGTATGCCACAATACAAAAATCCATTTGAATTATGTACTAGCATGTGTACTGATCACTGTTTTGTAATTGATGTCAATTGGGGTACATTATGAACTCATGATTCTTATTGTTTGTTTAGGTATGCCACAATACAAAAATCCATTTGAATTATGTACTAGCATGTGTACTGATCACTGTTTTGTAATTGATGTCAATTGGGGTACATTATGAACTCATGATTCTTATTGTTTGTTTAGGTATGCCACAATACAAAAATCCATTTGAATTATGTACTAGCATGTGTACTGATCACTGTTTTGTAATTGATGTCAATTGGGGTACATTATGAACTCATGATTCTTATTGTTTGTTTAGGTATGCCACAATACAAAAATCCATTTGAATTATGTACTAGCATGTGTACTGATCACTGTTTTGTAATTGATGTCAATTGGGGTACATTATGAACTCATGATTCTTATTGTTTGTTTAGGTATGCCACAATACAAAAATCCATTTGAATTATGTACTAGCATGTGTACTGATCACTGTTTTGTAATTGATGTCAATTGGGGTACATTATGAACTCATGATTCTTATTGTTTGTTTAGGTATGCCACAATACAAAAATCCATTTGAATTATGTACTAGCATGTGTACTGATCACTGTTTTGTAATTGATGTCAATTGGGGTACATTATGAACTCATGATTCTTATTGTTTGTTTAGGTATGCCACAATACAAAAATCCATTTGAATTATGTACTAGCATGTGTACTGATCACTGTTTTGTAATTGATGTCAATTGGGGTACATTATGAACTCATGATTCTTATTGTTTGTTTAGGTATGCCACAATACAAAAATCCATTTGAATTATGTACTAGCATGTGTACTGATCACTGTTTTGTAATTGATGTCAATTGGGGTACATTATGAACTCATGATTCTTATTGTTTGTTTAGGTATGCCACAATACAAAAATCCATTTGAATTATGTACTAGCATGTGTACTGATCACTGTTTTGTAATTGATGTCAATTGGGGTACATTATGAACTCATGATTCTTATTGTTTGTTTAGGTATGCCACAATACAAAAATCCATTTGAATTATGTACTAGCATGTGTACTGATCACTGTTTTGTAATTGATGTCAATTGGGGTACATTATGAACTCATGATTCTTATTGTTTGTTTAGGTATGCCACAATACAAAAATCCATTTGAATTATGTACTAGCATGTGTACTGATCACTGTTTTGTAATTGATGTCAATTGGGGTACATTATGAACTCATGATTCTTATTGTTTGTTTAGGTATGCCACAATACAAAAATCCATTTGAATTATGTACTAGCATGTGTACTGATCACTGTTTTGTAATTGATGTCAATTGGGGTACATTATGAACTCATGATTCTTATTGTTTGTTTAGGTATGCCACAATACAAAAATCCATTTGAATTATGTACTAGCATGTGTACTGATCACTGTTTTGTAATTGATGTCAATTGGGGTACATTATGAACTCATGATTCTTATTGTTTGTTTAGGTATGCCACAATACAAAAATCCATTTGAATTATGTACTAGCATGTGTACTGATCACTGTTTTGTAATTGATGTCAATTGGGGTACATTATGAACTCATGATTCTTATTGTTTGTTTAGGTATGCCACAATACAAAAATCCATTTGAATTATGTACTAGCATGTGTACTGATCACTGTTTTGTAATTGATGTCAATTGGGGTACATTATGAACTCATGATTCTTATTGTTTGTTTAGGTATGCCACAATACAAAAATCCATTTGAATTATGTACTAGCATGTGTACTGATCACTGTTTTGTAATTGATGTCAATTGGGGTACATTATGAACTCATGATTCTTATTGTTTGTTTAGGTATGCCACAATACAAAAATCCATTTGAATTATGTACTAGCATGTGTACTGATCACTGTTTTGTAATTGATGTCAATTGGGGTACATTATGAACTCATGATTCTTATTGTTTGTTTAGGTATGCCACAATACAAAAATCCATTTGAATTATGTACTAGCATGTGTACTGATCACTGTTTTGTAATTGATGTCAATTGGGGTACATTATGAACTCATGATTCTTATTGTTTGTTTAGGTATGCCACAATACAAAAATCCATTTGAATTATGTACTAGCATGTGTACTGATCACTGTTTTGTAATTGATGTCAATTGGGGTACATTATGAACTCATGATTCTTATTGTTTGTTTAGGTATGCCACAATACAAAAATCCATTTGAATTATGTACTAGCATGTGTACTGATCACTGTTTTGTAATTGATGTCAATTGGGGTACATTATGAACTCATGATTCTTATTGTTTGTTTAGGTATGCCACAATACAAAAATCCATTTGAATTATGTACTAGCATGTGTACTGATCACTGTTTTGTAATTGATGTCAATTGGGGTACATTATGAACTCATGATTCTTATTGTTTGTTTAGGTATGCCACAATACAAAAATCCATTTGAATTATGTACTAGCATGTGTACTGATCACTGTTTTGTAATTGATGTCAATTGGGGTACATTATGAACTCATGATTCTTATTGTTTGTTTAGGTATGCCACAATACAAAAATCCATTTGAATTATGTACTAGCATGTGTACTGATCACTGTTTTGTAATTGATGTCAATTGGGGTACATTATGAACTCATGATTCTTATTGTTTGTTTAGGTATGCCACAATACAAAAATCCATTTGAATTATGTACTAGCATGTGTACTGATCACTGTTTTGTAATTGATGTCAATTGGGGTACATTATGAACTCATGATTCTTATTGTTTGTTTAGGTATGCCACAATACAAAAATCCATTTGAATTATGTACTAGCATGTGTACTGATCACTGTTTTGTAATTGATGTCAATTGGGGTACATTATGAACTCATGATTCTTATTGTTTGTTTAGGTATGCCACAATACAAAAATCCATTTGAATTATGTACTAGCATGTGTACTGATCACTGTTTTGTAATTGATGTCAATTGGGGTACATTATGAACTCATGATTCTTATTGTTTGTTTAGGTATGCCACAATACAAAAATCCATTTGAATTATGTACTAGCATGTGTACTGATCACTGTTTTGTAATTGATGTCAATTGGGGTACATTATGAACTCATGATTCTTATTGTTTGTTTAGGTATGCCACAATACAAAAATCCATTTGAATTATGTACTAGCATGTGTACTGATCACTGTTTTGTAATTGATGTCAATTGGGGTACATTATGAACTCATGATTCTTATTGTTTGTTTAGGTATGCCACAATACAAAAATCCATTTGAATTATGTACTAGCATGTGTACTGATCACTGTTTTGTAATTGATGTCAATTGGGGTACATTATGAACTCATGATTCTTATTGTTTGTTTAGGTATGCCACAATACAAAAATCCATTTGAATTATGTACTAGCATGTGTACTGATCACTGTTTTGTAATTGATGTCAATTGGGGTACATTATGAACTCATGATTCTTATTGTTTGTTTAGGTATGCCACAATACAAAAATCCATTTGAATTATGTACTAGCATGTGTACTGATCACTGTTTTGTAATTGATGTCAATTGGGGTACATTATGAACTCATGATTCTTATTGTTTGTTTAGGTATGCCACAATACAAAAATCCATTTGAATTATGTACTAGCATGTGTACTGATCACTGTTTTGTAATTGATGTCAATTGGGGTACATTATGAACTCATGATTCTTATTGTTTGTTTAGGTATGCCACAATACAAAAATCCATTTGAATTATGTACTAGCATGTGTACTGATCACTGTTTTGTAATTGATGTCAATTGGGGTACATTATGAACTCATGATTCTTATTGTTTGTTTAGGTATGCCACAATACAAAAATCCATTTGAATTATGTACTAGCATGTGTACTGATCACTGTTTTGTAATTGATGTCAATTGGGGTACATTATGAACTCATGATTCTTATTGTTTGTTTAGGTATGCCACAATACAAAAATCCATTTGAATTATGTACTAGCATGTGTACTGATCACTGTTTTGTAATTGATGTCAATTGGGGTACATTATGAACTCATGATTCTTATTGTTTGTTTAGGTATGCCACAATACAAAAATCCATTTGAATTATGTACTAGCATGTGTACTGATCACTGTTTTGTAATTGATGTCAATTGGGGTACATTATGAACTCATGATTCTTATTGTTTGTTTAGGTATGCCACAATACAAAAATCCATTTGAATTATGTACTAGCATGTGTACTGATCACTGTTTTGTAATTGATGTCAATTGGGGTACATTATGAACTCATGATTCTTATTGTTTGTTTAGGTATGCCACAATACAAAAATCCATTTGAATTATGTACTAGCATGTGTACTGATCACTGTTTTGTAATTGATGTCAATTGGGGTACATTATGAACTCATGATTCTTATTGTTTGTTTAGGTATGCCACAATACAAAAATCCATTTGAATTATGTACTAGCATGTGTACTGATCACTGTTTTGTAATTGATGTCAATTGGGGTACATTATGAACTCATGATTCTTATTGTTTGTTTAGGTATGCCACAATACAAAAATCCATTTGAATTATGTACTAGCATGTGTACTGATCACTGTTTTGTAATTGATGTCAATTGGGGTACATTATGAACTCATGATTCTTATTGTTTGTTTAGGTATGCCACAATACAAAAATCCATTTGAATTATGTACTAGCATGTGTACTGATCACTGTTTTGTAATTGATGTCAATTGGGGTACATTATGAACTCATGATTCTTATTGTTTGTTTAGGTATGCCACAATACAAAAATCCATTTGAATTATGTACTAGCATGTGTACTGATCACTGTTTTGTAATTGATGTCAATTGGGGTACATTATGAACTCATGATTCTTATTGTTTGTTTAGGTATGCCACAATACAAAAATCCATTTGAATTATGTACTAGCATGTGTACTGATCACTGTTTTGTAATTGATGTCAATTGGGGTACATTATGAACTCATGATTCTTATTGTTTGTTTAGGTATGCCACAATACAAAAATCCATTTGAATTATGTACTAGCATGTGTACTGATCACTGTTTTGTAATTGATGTCAATTGGGGTACATTATGAACTCATGATTCTTATTGTTTGTTTAGGTATGCCACAATACAAAAATCCATTTGAATTATGTACTAGCATGTGTACTGATCACTGTTTTGTAATTGATGTCAATTGGGGTACATTATGAACTCATGATTCTTATTGTTTGTTTAGGTATGCCACAATACAAAAATCCATTTGAATTATGTACTAGCATGTGTACTGATCACTGTTTTGTAATTGATGTCAATTGGGGTACATTATGAACTCATGATTCTTATTGTTTGTTTAGGTATGCCACAATACAAAAATCCATTTGAATTATGTACTAGCATGTGTACTGATCACTGTTTTGTAATTGATGTCAATTGGGGTACATTATGAACTCATGATTCTTATTGTTTGTTTAGGTATGCCACAATACAAAAATCCATTTGAATTATGTACTAGCATGTGTACTGATCACTGTTTTGTAATTGATGTCAATTGGGGTACATTATGAACTCATGATTCTTATTGTTTGTTTAGGTATGCCACAATACAAAAATCCATTTGAAAAGGGACGTCTCATCCTTCAGTTCATGGTTCAATTCCCGGCTCAAATCAGACCCGAGCTTATTCCCGCTTTAGAAAACTGTCTTCCCGCTAGACCAGAAGTAAGTATTGTAACTTATTTACCTATTGTTATCAAATTACTGTAAATTTCACATTAACGCCTTGTAGAGTAATCCTGATATAACCTAGCCTAAGAGGATAAGTTTCTATAGTCTTCCTCAGTATTGTAAGCCAGAAAAGTTGATATATAAACTCAACAAAACAATGCTAGGAATAATTCACCCATCCAGGTATCATAGATGCGTGGAGTCTAAAATACAAGCATTGCACCTGGAATATCAGTAGTATTTAGAAATCTTTGTTACATGTATTGATTATTACCGATTTGTGCATTTTTATGTATGGAGTCTCTGGCAGCAAATCTAATTCATTCAAATTATTGATTAGTAATTTTGGTATAACTCAAGTAAAATACAGTCTTCCGGTTGCTAATTTGTGTTATTATTGCTTCAGGTAATGATCCCCGAGTGCGCCGAGGAGTGCATGTTGGTCGATATGGATCCCGAGAGAGATTACCAACAGCGCAGGAATCATCGCAACGCTTACGACGAAGACCAAGAAGGTGGTCCCGGAGTTAACAGAGTGCAATGTGCTTCTAGCTAAAAGTTCTGATAATAATATAATTTAATTTATATCCTTAACATTCATTTAGCACTTATCACTGTTATTTTATTGCTATACTTGTTCTACTATATAACATAATATAGCGATTGTGATTTTTTTACTTAAAAGTATTCCACAAACTTTATTAATAAATTAATTTATAGCTGTATACTACATTTGTGATAATGAACTAACAAGAGAGAATGCATTAGAACTACAGAATGGTTTAGTAATATTACTATCTGATTGCAGAATGTCTTTAGAAGTTACGCTTCTTGTTTTTGTGGTAATGTTTTTATTTATGTATTTTATATATGTATGGAGTGTGATTGATATTACCATGGTATGTGAGAATGATCTAAATATAATGTATATTATAGCGAAATATAAAAGTCCTCACTTTATTTGTACAGTTTTTATTTATTGTTCCTCTCTCCTCAATTTCAGTTACTATATCGATCATGTATTGCAAGAGCCCAATATTTTTTATAAGCAATCACTTCCTACTAGGCCCGTGTAATGTTATCATGGACCCCAGGTCTTATTTGGGGATGATGACGTCACAAAAGATTGGAAGAAATTTATGGAAATACCAAGTGTTTGTCACCGAGACAAGGTGATGTCAGAATGAGAGTGGGTGTGCCGTAGTGATGTTATTTGTATGTCACGGCTTACATAATAAGGGCTGCTTCACTTCCAACTTACCCATAAATATCAACTATCATTTCTAAGACAAATAAAATGTGGTTATTACCCTCTTCATTCCTATGGTTTTGTTTTCCAAAGAAAGGTAAATGTACAGATAACATGTATAAGAAATACAGAATTTTATTACTTAAAGATAACACAGATTTAATAATTCTTATAATGTTTCAATCTATACAAATACGCCAAGTTTTTATTGTTCCCGAAGCTCATGTAACCACTCTGGGGTGAAAAGTTGATCACGTTACAATGTGCAAAGTCGGGCTGTAAACCAGGGAAGTTCTTGAACACTTCAAAAGATGGAAGATGAACTAAACGAATGGCATTTAGAGTTTCCGAAGACATAATTGCGAGTATCTCGGATTGGGGATTAAACTTTAGGGATGTGATCCCCGTCACAAGATTGAGAATAGATTTTAGAGGTTTAGGTTCTTTAGATTTGTTGAATTCTGAATAATTATACACATTGACGACACCTTGAGCGCTTCCCGTCGCCAAGTAGTCACCTGAAGGACTGATTGTTATACTTGAGCCATTCACACATCCGTCGTCATACGGTTTATGAACTATTCTGAATGTCGACATATCCCAAATGCTAACATGGCCATCTGCTCCATGCGCATATAACTTAGTACTCTCAGGATTGAAGGTCAAAGCAGTTACATCGCTATTCTGTTTCAATGTTTTGATATGTTCCCTTGTTTTCGCACTTATAATATGAACTTCGCCAAATCGTCCTCCAATTGCGATGAATTTCCCGCAAGGCGACAGTTCAAACATAGACATTTTTGTAATTTCTTTATACAACGGAACACGTAAGGCCTTAGCATTCATTAAATCGTATACGTAAAAGTGGGGAAATAAGGATCCAATAAACGCCTCTGATCCGTCTTTAGAAAATCTAGCACAGTGAATTGGATATTGTTTAAATGCTATGGAATGTAGCTTGGCATTCTTTTTGCCGTCGACAGTTAAGAGAGAAGCTATTCCTGACAATCCTCCAACAAGCGCGACACTAGATTTAGGATGAAATTCAATCGCTTTTACTATTGGTCCTTCGTTTCCTGTTTCGGTATTCAATAACTTTAATCTTTTGTATTCGAGAATACCCTTCTGTAATGCAGTAGATCTTGATTTAGATAAATGTCCTACTGACTGTAGTATGTCTTCGTCACTGTCATCATCGACTTTTCTATCTAACCTCGCCCATTCCGGTGTGCCGACAATCAATTTATACTTGTGTTTGACAAGTTTTGAATATTTTCCTGTGTAGTCATTCACGCCACCATCTGGTATTTGTCTACCTTGAGACTTCAAAGCGCTACCGACTTGTATCTCATCATCGTCATCATGCCAGGCAGCATGGACAGTGTCTTCTTCTCTCTGGATTTTTTCTTCATCGGGTCCGTCAGAGAATTCATCCACTAAGTTCTCAGTATTGTTAAAGAGTAGTCTTGATAAACTAAAAATATAAACACAGGGAAACTATTATTTACAGTACGTAAAACAAAACCTTGTAAACATACAGATATACTTTACTAAAAATTGACTCAATAACTAATACATCAATTACCTCTCTTCCTTTTTAGGTTTCTTTGCTACTGAAGCCATCTGAATAATAAAATGATCTTGGAAATGCAAAAATGATGCAAAATCTACAATCCAATACAAGAAAAAAAAACAAAATAAGGTTATCAAAAGCACGTTATTGACATCACTTGACCATAGAAAAAAACTGACATTGACATTTGCAGTGTTGTTAGAATGCAAAATGAAACACTGTGTACAAATCAAATCAATGATTTGTATTGTGTGGTGTCTTTTGCCTAGCTGAGTGGTGATAGTTCCTTTCCATTAAAAGTAATAAAAAAAAACGTCCTAAAAGTTAGAAAAGTGATCACTAAGGCTGGCCACACACGTCCCGAACTTCAGTTCCGGAATCGACCGTTTTGCAAAAAAGTTCCGATCAAAACCTCTCTCTGAATTCAGCGTCACCCCGATTTTAAATTCAGAAAGAGGTTTTGGTCGGAACCTTTTTGCAAAACGGTCGATTCCGGAACTGAACTTCGGGACGTTTGTGGCCAGCCTAAGTTAGTCGAATACAGGATAGTCCTCATTTTTAATTATATGGCTAAATATTTTTCTCTGGCACTTTTCTTGTCATTTTTGTCTACGAGAATGAATACGATATGGTAAATGAGAGTGCAGTATTTTAATGCAGGGTCAGTAATTTATGTTTCGACAAAATTTCAAAATCTTACCTACCTAATATAATATTAGGTATTAGTAATATTATTTATTTAAAAATATTTTAAAATGTGGGTGTGCATCAGGCATTATAATCATAGACAATGAAACGATAGCATTGCCATCTATTGAATACTGACAAAAGTTATAAGTAAAACAGTTTTCTGCAAATTTAAAAATAGTTTAAAATTTTACCACCAGTGGTCGATGTCGTTACTAAATCAAATCATGTCAGCCAAGCGCAAGCGGTGCTATTTTTTATCTCACTCATTCTTTCAATACATACGGCATTCGCGGTACATAATAATCGAAGACATCTCTTTCTTGTATGGAGTTTTTAAGAGCGAGACGCAACCATATATTCAGGTGTGTTGACGGGAGTGGTTGTCTTGTGTATTAAATTACGGGTACATAATAAATAGTAATAAAATAAAATGTAAATTATCAAAATTCTCGGTTATTTGTTTTGATCAGAAGGTGACCCGAGTATTTGTTATGTTGTTACTCGGCCGACTCCTAAATATGTTGGGTGTTGAAGTGTCGCAGTGATAATATTTTGTAACATTGTTTTTACCTTCGTGCTTACATAAACTATGCACAACTGAATGATGTGTAACATATTGATAGATTGTATATTATATTCTATCATATTATTATGATGTCGTGTTAGTGTCCAATGTCTCATTCAGGTACGATATTATCACAATATGCAAATAATATATAAAATATAACCTAATTATTACACTTGTGTACAGTAGGCCAAAGCCATAAAACATTATTGCCTTATTATTTTCAACACTGGAGCTGCAATAAAACCCTACAGATTTTTTTTATTATTGCTTGTCTTTTCACGGACGGTGTTTTATTGTTGTTGTTTATTACGAGGTGGTTTTTTTTAATGATTGCTTTATTACTAAACACTTCCATAATGTTATTGTTAAGTCCATAATATCTTGCGTATTGTGGAAGAGCCCTTTTGACACTTGCTATCAGTTGCTTTTGACAGTGTTTACTAGTTCGTAACTTTGTTCAACATTAGTTAAATATTTATATTTAATTATTTCAATATAAGGTGTCTATTACACATTATTTGCCGTCTAAAAATAGATACATATGGCTTATATTCATAGTGAGCAACATTCATTACCTAAGTGCTTACCTGCTTTTGATTAATTTGGCATTTCATGTTTCAATAAGTTGATACAGTTTTGTTTTTTATTTTATTTTAGGAAATGTTGGTTATAATCAGTTGGAGGAGATAGGCATCCACCATGTCGGGTAAAGGAGCCTCACTAGGTGGTAGCAGTCCTGCACCTCCGGGTCCCAATGTACTGTTGTACGTGGGACCTCACACTCTTCCCAACTCTCAGAACACCAAGGGCCCTGCCCTAGAAGAAGCCAGGCAGTTAATTCCTCAGACTGTGAATGGGAGGAAATTAAATGTCAAAGGTGATAACATGGAGAATGTTAATCAAATGCAGTATCAAGCTGCGTTTAATGGAGTGTCTGTAAATAAAGAATCACCTCATGTTCATAATATTATGTCCATCGATAATGGTTTACCAATACCACCAGGATACACCTGTAAACCTGTCATGGAAACCGGGAACGCTAACAATATCAATTGTGTTCCCGGTGGAATGAATAACTCCTTTGTGGGAATACACAATATACCCGACGAACAGAGAATACTGCAAACTGACAGCTTTGGTCATATTATCAAAGTAAATGATAAACCAATCAATGGCCAAGTATTGCCCGCTAACATATGCCCTAGTAACTTTGTTGAACAAGGACAGAGCAGCGGGAATATGATGACAATGTCACGGGGGGAGGAGAGGTTGGGATCAGACGCCGGAGAGTCATGTTCCAGTATGAGTTCTGCAGAGAGTCACAGTGAGGGGTCGGGGAACGTTCTTATAATGCCGGGACAGATGCCGCCCAACATGCAGCATAATCCAAATCAAATGCTCGTGAATCCCAACTCAAATATATTGACTCGAGGTCCGTCTGGTAACATTGTGATATCCAACATGGGCGGACAAGTTGATAATAATATCCCCGCAAATTATCACATGATGAATCAAGTAGTGGCTCAGCAGCAGATGATGAACGTGCAGCAGAATATGTGTGTGAGAAGTGAACAAGATCAACAACAGTCTAGTGATTCGAGGGATGGCAGTGGGTGTTATGAGAATAGTGTTGGTGAGGTGAGTGGTGTGGTGAGACAAGGAATGGATGGTGAAATAGTGATAGTGAACAATGTGGCTCACCATGTGGTGAGGACACCCAATGGTGGGTTAGTGTTGGGAGTGTTGCCCCGGCCGAGGCAGGTCCAGGGCCCGT
Organism: Ceraclea dissimilis; assembly: GCA_963576895.1. Taxonomy (NCBI): domain Eukaryota; kingdom Metazoa; phylum Arthropoda; class Insecta; order Trichoptera; family Leptoceridae; genus Ceraclea; species Ceraclea dissimilis. The sequence goes on along the minus strand of OY756370.1, from coordinate 3,408,919 downwards.
GTATCATCCCTGGTCCCATGAGTGGTGGGACTAGCGTACTCTATCCGGATAACACCAATACTATAGGAGTACCTTTGGGATGGAGCAGAAGACTTCAGGGGAACAACATACGTTACATAAGGTAATTATTACAACTTTACACCATTCTTTCTTCTTCCTCAGCCTCTCAGATCTATTGTTGGACATAGGGCTCTCCTTTGGTCCTCCACAACTTCCTGTCCTGAGCGCACTGCATTCACCCCCCTCTAGCATATATTCTTACATGGTGAAATTGAATGTTGGGTAGGCTTGCAATTCGACCGTCCAGAGATTGTACACATCAGAGCTGCGCCAGGCTGGAATGATACGGGAACAGGCAACGGAGTTGGCCCAGGACAGACAGGCCTGAAAAAACTGTATGACCACGTGCTCCACATAGGGAGCGAACGTAGATTTGATGATGATGAAATCCACTACGACTCCTATTTCATCCGTATCCTGTTCTCTATACAAAATCTCTGGTTCTTGGCTTTTGAAGCCTGCTTAATGGCATTAGAATTTTTTTATAGGCCTCAACAACTCAGCCAGTATTTACCCGTATGCTTCTACATGAAATAAGAATGTTAGGTACCTGATACATACACAGATAATTTTAAAAGTTATCAGAGGTTCATAACTGAAATACCTTAAAAAGTTGGACATGGCTGAAGAATGACGTATCAAATTGAATGCAGTGGAAATAAGATCGTTGAAAGGAACGATGAGTTGAGAGACCTGATAAGAAATGAGAGGTGAGTGACTGTAAGACGGGTATAGTGACCTTAATGAAATTGAAAAGGCTTAGATAGATGACAGGTTAACCAAAAAGATATGTGAGCAATAGATGAAAGAGACTAACCTGGACTGATCATGCTTCCCAATCCTCGTGGACAGACATCTTTTGTGCAAAAGAAATTTGAGAAAATGTATTACCTATATTGTAAATCTATACCTATTACCTACCTATACATACCCCCTACCAAATGTCCACAAAAATGACATGGAAGCTAGAAAGCGTGTGTAAGCATGGGGCAGTCTGATGTTATGTCCTCTCTGCCTACCTTGCAAGGGATCCAGTGTGAAGGTGATAGATGTATGTAGAGAGATCATAGAAGTTGAAAAAGTTTTCCAATTTCAATCAGGGAGTGTAATTTAATACCAGTTAAACATACAATGGGTAAAAGAAAGTCCTCTATCATCAGATCTTATGACAATGATGTCCATAGTAAATAATACTAATAATATAATGTATTATATTAACTCCCGATCTCTTGTCATGCACCCGCGACGCTGACGAAGAACAGGTTTATTGTGAAGGAGATGATTTCTCTTTCCCTCTTCTTTCTTTTTGTCTCTCACCTTTCCCTCTTTCATTTTTGGCGCACAATAACCAGGCACCTACCTATATACATATAATATTACAGACTGTAATGCACGGCAAATTCTTAACTTGATGTCTTTGATGTTCACTCAACTCTTTGCATTTCTCGCCCGAGCCCTGCAGCGAATTATTTACTCGAAATAATATACCTACTAAAGCTGTTGCACTTAAACGAAATCTATCACTCGAGTTTTAATAGCGTATTTCCGAATCGAAGAAATTAATTATCATTTTAGGTGCATACTTAGGTACCTACATTTTTAATTATTTCAAGTTTCACAAATTGACATTCTCTTTACGCAAATATTTCCATAACATTTAGTATGAGTTTCCAACGCCCTTGCTAAATAAGATGTGAAATATCTTAAGTGAGTTAACAAACGCTTGAATTTCACAGGACCCTCGAAAAAACAAAACAGTTTGAAAAATTTTGTTTCTGTTGTTAATTTTTGTATTTGAATCGGCGACTGCTTTTTAATTAACAATTTCTTCACATCGTTGAGTTTCCTAAATACGCACATACCATATATTATGACATTGGGTAAAAATGATCGCAGGCTATTTAGCATATCCGTAGTCCTTGGTGAATATTTTTTTATCCATCTTTTCAAATGTCGCTAGTCTCGGTAGTTGTTCAAATTTGGTAAGTCGTCAATATGCAAGCAGTGTGGATATTCAAGTTGATTGGATATTTTAATATAATGATCTTCTTCCTGTACATAATATATACCTACCCATGTATGTATAAAATATACTTTAATAGCTAGTTTGAGTGTTTATTGTGTATACTGACTGATTGTGTAATGTGTATGTAACTGCCTACATCTTGTTTTTCGATGATGGGAACGTTTTGATTCGTTCCTTGACCGATGCTACTTTTTGTCTCTTTCGGGCGTTTGTTTCCTTTTTAACTTAAACCTGTCCAGGACGCCCATCGCTACTGTGGCATTTCTCTTTAATTTAATACATTACGTACTTAAATATTCTTTCCCTTATCGTTACCAGCCTCACCTTCATCTACGTATTTTGCCAGAGGCCTCTGTCTCTTGCAGTTTCTAGGATCTTTGACCACTCCAACTAGAGTTTGTCTTCACACATCTTTGACTCCACTATTCTCCATGTATTTCTGGAGCAGCTCACTAGTTTTTTGCCTGTTCCCTCGACTTCCAGAACTTTTATTGGATGCTATTCTTCCGAAATCCGGATCACGTGTCTGAGCCATCTCAGCTGAAATTTCTCCCATGAAGAAGTGTGGGTTCTACCCCGAGAGCCTCTCGAACGTAATCGTTCCATAAGATCTCTTCTGCCACCGTCTGGTAGTATTTCATCTCAGCTGCCTACACTATTGTGCAGACGTTCTTGAGAAGCATTCATATCTATGTAGAGTTCTGTAATAAAATATGATAATTAGCTACCGGCGCAATTTTGATGCCAGAGCTTCTCGTTAATTTATCTCTCGATATCAACGAGTCAAATCTTCAAATAAATAAACACAATGAGCATTGTAATAATGAAAATATCGACTCAAGCGATGTTATCTTAAATATATATTGACATTTACCGAGACCATTAGTGTGCATTTTCATTATGATGTAGTTTGTCCACTTTGCATCAATTTTTTGTCGATATTTTTACTAAACCTGTTTGCACTTCGCGCAATCTGTTTATATTATACTTAGTCAGTGTACAAAATGTAATCGTCTTAAAGGTGTCTTGTGTCTACCTACACGAGTATTTTAATTTCAAATAATACCTGCTTAACTACGTGTAATTAATTAATGGCCACTCAAGTTATTTGCTAAATGACATTCGGAACAATTTTATGCCACAACTTTTACATGCTTGCTTGATATTAGAACTACCATACTCATAAAATCTGAACAACCTGATTCGGAGCTCCTTAAATTTCATATTACTTATATGCTGACTATTTGGTACTGAGTAGGAAATGCTACCTTATAGATCAGATTAATGCAATTTTTCTTCCAGATATGAACGTATGTACCTAGTTACATTCTCGTAAAACGATAAACTAGAACAGAATGTCTCGCAGTAAGTTTGTTTCTACCCTACACCTAATAGGTAATAGCGAGGTCACTTAGGTTTATAGACATTTGACACCTGTGGTCTTTCCGCATTCTACTACACTTAATTTTTGATAGTCGCTTAGCTGTCGTTTTTCCCACAAATGAGAACGTATCGTAACATATTTTTAAGTTCTAAATACCTAGTTATGATGAAATCACAGTAAGGTCCTATAGTATCTAATTGATTTCTTTCAAAAGCATTATGTTTTTAACAAGGTGTCTTTAACAAAGCGAAGCACCAACACACTCCTGTATTATTGTTTGATTAGATTCTTGAAATTCCATCAATGTTACAAAATGCAGTAACGCCTACTCGATGTCTAACCTGAACAGCTGTTTGACGTGTCACCTGACGGGCATCTATGTAAATGTATACCATTCAGGATTTCCTCATAGGAAATAAGTATATATAATATTGAAGTGCTTCCCACAATATAACACCATTACCATTTCTATTTTCATTAGGTATATCAGCTGTTGTGTCAGGTTCACCACATCCCACTTTTCCCACATTTTTCCTTTTGGTGTAATTCAGTGGCTAAAGGTTTTAATGTATTTTTTTTAGATTCGATCAGTTTTAATATCGTTCTATTTAATACTAATTGCCCAATCTCCTTTTCTCTGAATCTTTGGTGAATTGCCAAGATTCGTTCGTGCATGCACGAAGTGAACACAAGGAAGTTCCCAAATCATGCGTAGTACAGTCAGACATTTTACACATAATTATTTTATTGCACCAACGCTTAGCATCGATAGGGTTAATTGTGCAATTTTTGTTTTTGCAGGAAAGGCTATGAATCATAATGTTGTAAATAGATAGACAATCGAGGGGTTAACACGTTATACACCTCTAATACATATTACCTGCACGTAGGTAGCGTAGGGCAATATCAGTCTGATTCTGATAGCGTGACTCGCGGCACGAACAGGAATTCGATACCTTTGATCATTTTCAGAACATTCCCCTCGTGTGCACTTTTCTCCCTGGTTGACGTCGACGTGTCAACAGAAACCCTCATTTCATTTCACTCCGTGCGCTTTACCTCTTTGAATTTATTTTGTTTTTTAACGTTTGACTTTTGAACAATCCAATCGGCTCTGTTGAAGAAATCTACAATGTTTTTTAATACAACATAATATGATACGAATCATCCAGATTCCAGGTAACCGGGCAAAGCTCATACCAAAAATTCCGAATTACTTTTAAGGTAACTTCTATTAGCGCAGGCCGCAGACTAATGAATGACAAACAAATCTTTGCAATCGCTACAAATTTTCTGTTGTAAAAGAATAATATGAAGGTATTTAGTGTAGCTACCAGTAATCTTTAGTGCATCCGTGATTGCATCCTTTTCTATGCTGGTAGAGATACTATTGTTTTTTAAATTCCCATTAATTTTATAGACTCATTCGTTATGCTTGAAAATCTACATACCTAATGGGTTCCCAACTTTCTTGGCGCTGTTTTTAAACGTATGGGAGATATTACTGGGCCCCCATATATCGGTAATGAAAAAACAATGGTCCATAGTTCTGTATTGTGTGTATAATGAACAGGCCATAAAGTTTTACAAGCGCAACAAAGAAAACAATAAATTATGTAACAAGGAACCGTGTCATTAGGAGGTACAAGTGTAAATCAAAAGGAAGATTTTTTTAGCTCCGGCAATAAATGTCTGACTATGGTAATAATTATTTATGGCTTGGGATATGAGAACAAGAGATTTACTACTCCACTCTGGGTCACTTTCTTTCCTTGGTTGGCAGTGCGGTTTGGTTTTGTTACAATTCTATATTATATTGCATAAGTTTGTCCTATTGTTGTTTCGTGTTCTCTGTGAACGACGGGGGCTCAATCTCTTTTGTTTGTGAAGAACCAATCACCGCCGCGCCACGTGGGAAATGCATTCTTTCATTCTATGTTTCACAGATGTTAAATGCATTCTTCTGTCTCCTTTATAAGATGAGCCCATTATTATAATTCCTTCTAGTGACTTCTCTGAATTATTGTATCGCTTCTTGTATTGTTTTCTTTTTTCGTGCAATATGAGCAACGTGCGTTTTAAAGAATATCCATTTTTATACACAATTTGCCTACACAAGAAAAGGCATTTTTTATCATCCTAACTCTTGAACTGAATCTTAGCGTATGTATGTATTGTATGTTGAAAGTGCGTTTTGTGATGCAGGTAGTGGTATAATGTGATTGTTTTGCGTTGTGGTGGATCTGCTAGATTTTGTACCTGTTTGGTAGAGTTATTTAGACCACGGTTTTGTATTTAAACGAACATTTTTAGGGGAAAATGGATAAGGCGAGAGACAGTTCAAGTTCGATGTCCTAGAAGATATCTGGTTTGGTTTTTATTTTATTAATTAAATGACTTTCGAAAGATCTAGGATTATGTATACTTACAAACCCTAATACTTTCCCGCACACTTCACGGTCAGCTGAAAGCTTGGGACTCTTGGGAGTGTATCGTGAACTTCGAACCTCCCGAAGCAATTCCTGATAAGAAATCCGCGCTCCAACCAACTTCGCCATCATGTACCTGCTTTCTATTCATCATAGGTAGTAGGTACCCATAATAAGCTCTTCTCACATCATTATTATGGGTTCAATTGGGTAAATGATAGGTACATATTAATATCTTGTGTAGGTTCCTAGTTCCTACTACATCCTATTGAGTTATTCTGTATATAGCAGCTAGGTACAGCTTATTATGTATTCGAGTTAACCACATCTTACTGAAAGCGTTGTAGGCAATTATTATAATCAACCTTATAATCTCACTTGAGTGGAAGAGAAGAGAGTGGAATCAGAATATTACAGTAGACGTAATGCTTACGTTGTGGTATTATTTATTCGTATTAAATTTAATCGGAACATAGGCCTTCTCCTATATTATATTGTAGGAATTATATTATAATTATAATCTATCCAATCCATCGTCTCTCTCTCTTCTACTTGTTGGTATTATTAGATATTCAACTGTCAAAATAATAGGATGTGAAATGTAACTAGGTAGGTACGTACGTAAAATTTGACTATGATTAAAGTTACTCGCCAGCGAGATTAAGTTTATGTAGTTCACGTTTATTTTAACGTACATACCTGTTAATACACCCAAAGACATACATTTCATGGATACGAAGGAAAATAATTTCTAACAAAATTGTTTTGTCTATGAATACTGGAGGAATGATGACCCGACACTGTGGGTCGAATAGTTTTTTAGTAGTTAGATTGTGTACCTACCTACCTATGAATTGTGTCGGCAAAGCTAAACAAAGCATTATGGCGTAAGTAGAGAAAACTTTCTCAATATTTATCTTGCGAGAAAAGCTTTTATAAAACTGTCAAGAAAACAGGGTTTGGTTTATTTTCACTTAAAACTCTCGCCGGCTTGTGTAGAGTCGAGTGCTGGGGGGGGGGGGGGACGATACGAGCATTCATAGTTACACCTATAAGAGTTGGTCAACAACAAGGATAATAAAAATCACTAAGAAAGAGCGAGCGGAGTGCATTCCTTGTTAGATGAAAGCGCCCCCTCGCATTCCCATTCCATTCTCTATAAGTCTATACACTTCTGAAGATTCTTTAGTTGGTTGGAGCGGGGGGAGAAATGTCATGCACGGTACTGGGTACAGTACAACCAACATTGGCGTTGGAATGAAATGGCCAGTAGCCGTATCTCCCTTTGGTGGAAAATCTTCCATGTCTTGTCTATATCTCCAAGCACGTTCACTTTATTTACTTTTCCCTATCTATTGCACTAACGTCTCACATCTATATTAGATTCTTATTACTGTACCTACTTTATCTACGATTGTAGATACTATAGAGAGGTATGCCTACCCCATATAAGTATTAGTTCAATTCGATGTTTTCTTACATTAGTTCTAACTCAACACCCGCCAAGTCGTGCATTCCGTGCATGATTCTCGTTTATGCTTTGTAGATATTTTCATTCTCTTACCTTAATTCAAATTCACCTGTAGGTAGACAATCCCCTTGTCCTTGAGTTCTTTTTATTATTTACAGATTTACTGTTTTATTTTTAGGTAGAACGAAGGTTAATATTAGATTAATATTATTTTACGCAAAAAAACCCCAATTGGTTTGATGATTACGTAATTTGATAAAGATGTTTTGACGGGTTCTTTATGTGTTTAATGCAATTATGTAAATCGTGTTTCATAAATAGATATCAATATATTACGTATCGATCTAATCAATACATAATAGAACTCGTTCGCCTTATCAGTCAAGGCTTATTCATCGTCTAAGCCTAAACTACACTACATGCATTGATATTGCTTATCTATCTTGTATATAAGTACTCATCAATACTATGTTAGTATTTTGAAGGAATTACATAGATACGGAGTGCAACATCTTGTACAAGTTAAATGTGTGGCTACAATAAAAAGTTAACAATAATCGTCATTCATTTCATATTAAGTACGTAAACAATGTATGTATTTTGTATCTAGGTCTAACAACAGCTGTTTAAAGACGTACATGGTAGATGGTTCTTTAATTTCGGCGTTTAAATTTCAATTTGCTAACGCGTTACGTATAATTTGTACTTACGTAAATTTTAAGTGGTGTAGATAAAGAGTTTGCACTCAATTTCCCCGTCTCTTTATTTACTGCATGTTGTCGTATGGTTGTGTGATTGCATTCCATTGAGTAAGGAAATGCACTCGAGGATCTTGTGTCACGGAGGTAAGTGCGCGCGCAAAAGAAAACAGTATTAAAATTAGTTTGTAGTATGGGAAATGGAAAGACGGGTCAAGGGGTGTTCCGTCATACAAAACGCTCTTTGTGAGCTAATCAATAATTCACCGCTGCAGTAATGTTGCAACTGAGCGCAAAGGAATAACAATATTATGTCCGTACACGTAAAAATATATCCATAGCCCTGGTATACTCGTGGTGTTATTAGACGCTTCGATACAAGCAGCATTGCAAGCACATCTGAGCCATAGTATGTGGGCTGTGGGTGCTTAACTCCTGTACAGTGTACGTAGTGTACACCTATAGTACTGTACATTTATATAATACAAGTCGTGTCCGATCATACCACCCTGACACAACGGCTGGACGTGTTGGCAATAAATCTGAGGGGATATGAAAAGTTACCTGGCTCTTTGTTAGGTTGCTCTCATACGTTCTCAAATTCAGTATTTTTCCTTTGAGTATTCTAATTTTTATAAACGTATGAGCATTTATGTCAAAACTAGTCGTCACGGTTTCTTATTAATAAATAATTTGTATATAATCCAATCGCAGCAGCCTAATAAATCAACAACGGATTCTTCACACTATGTGTGACCCTACAAGAATAGGTCTTGTGTAATAATGACGATCAAGAAATCTTCGGTATCCAATTCAATCGTTTTCAGGATTACCACAAGTACACAAAGTGGTTTCAATAAATGCTCGTTGTAGATGCATTCATAGCCAACTCATTTATATTTCACCTTTTGTGATTGGTGACATTTCAATTCTATGTAGCATATTGACTAAAAATGATTTGATCTACGAACGGCTAAACAGAACAAAAAATACAGTAGCATTGTAATGTACACATTGGTGTAACGAGGTATCCTCTATGTGACTAATGAAGTTTATTGTAATGGACATGAAATCAATTAATTAATTAGTGTGCAAGCGTTACATTCCTCCGTCTCACCTTTACTAATAGGAATTACATTCTGCGACTAGACACTGGACCCATCAGCTATCTGTTTATGGGCACGTTCCTCTGATGTACAACAGTACAACCTATACTAGATATTCTATAATACCATTGTGTTATATGAAAGTGTGAATATAATGTTATTGTACTAGTACTACCTACTGCTACCTACATTATATTTAGTATGGAGCGTGTAATACGAGTCATTGATCCTGAATTTGCATACACAACTATATTAGTTGACAATTAATAGAAGCGTTCACTAGATACTCCTATACGTGTTGTACCATTGTTATTTAATAATTATAATAATTGCTACAAATTCAATTAGACCATCAGCAATAATAATCATTATTAGAGATGGTTTGTTTTGTAGATTTGCGTTGGCATTTACATTTAAATGAGCCGTCCTCTGTGGCCTAAAGGTTGGATTAGTTGACTTTATGCATTCGTAATTCAGATATATTCCTATAGTTGAGAAATAAAGGAATTCTTTTAGAGTAATGCATGCAGGGTTAGAATTTCCTCTGAACATACTGGAAATGGACTGACTTACTGGTCTTTTTATCTCGCTTAGCCGTTGACCAGCTGTTTTGATATGAAAATTAATATTTTTCCCATAACTCAGTTTCCTAATCGTGTCTCCGAAAGTTGCCTGTTTTGTTGTTTTTGAAATAAAACTGCTCCCAAATACGCCTTGCCTTGTTTTGTTTGATGTAATTAATTTTAAAACGAATTCATAATATTTAATCGCTTACATAATAACGTGTATAGGTAAATTGCTTTATTTACATAACGATAATGGGCTCGCGTTTTCAAACACTATTTGTTTTTTGTAACGTTGTGTACGTAGGTATTATATGTAGTAGGGAATCTGTGTTATAATATAACTGAGTACGTCGCCTCATTTATTTTATTTCCTTCTGCTTATCCGAGTGAAATTATCCACCCCTCAAACAACTTTCTTGTTTATGATGTAGAGCGAAATTGAAAAATACACAGTAATTGTTATCTCTTCCGAGTGGTCTATGTGAATACACACACCAGTAATACATTTGTATAATACCTATTTGTTCATACATTCAAACTTTTTCGTTAGTATACTTACGTATATTATTTCTGTTTACGCTACTTAACGATTTACGTATGAGAGAGTCGTCTGCCTCCACTTCAGGCAAATATAAATTGTTGTCTCGTTTTGTTTTCTTCTTCTTCAGTGACCATTTCATTTCGAAAATGTCTTCCTTCCGTCTAGTTTAACATTTTTCAGTGACATGTTTTGTCAGCAAACAAATTCATTTTGTACAACGTTAATAACGTATTTTTTTATATTTGGAAATGTTTACATAAATTCTTATATATTTTGCTTATTGTCTGATATTGAACTACTGTGCAAAATACACAGTCAATACTGAGGTTAAAATTTAAGTCTGTTAACCTTGGCAGGACGAATTCTAACTGCTGGCGGTGGGCTAACAATTTATGTAGTTATGTAGATAGTTTAATTACCCACAACTTTTAAACATACCTGTAAATAAATGGGGCAAAAGGGACCACCCGCTTTGTGACTGTCTGCTTTGTAATACAGTGGAGAGGTGTCCTGATAAGAAGAAGTTTCTTGAGGTTTGTGAGAAAGTTGGCAAGGTGACGTCAAGGTCAAAGGACGCGGAGAATGATTTGAAGAATATTGACGCATAGTTATATGACTCCCAGATAACTTGTACAATGTCGTATAGATACGAAATAATAAGAAGAAGATGCCTATGATTCTGTGAAAAACGTGTCTGATTACTCTAGAATTCAGATGAAACTAATTAAATTTTATTCCTGTAATAATGTGTATTTACTGTCTAGTAACAGATTTTACGATAATTATGCTTGTTTGTTTTGTACCTTGAGAGTATGTAGGATTCTCTCGCAGTGCGATGATTTAATGAATGTAAGTACCGAGTCTTGTCGTGTCAATCATATTTAATGAACTATATCGCTTTGTTTCGCAGCCAACTTCAAAACTGTCTCAATCACAATACGTGTAAAGGTGAAGGAGATTATTATTCGTATTGAAAGGAGTTCGTTAAATAATAATAATGGCACATTTAATGAATGTCTGGTTTCGTACTTGTTGTTTGATACCTGTACTTGCATCCTCGACCATAAACACAGTAGGTAAGCAAGTAATAATTTATTACGGGTATGCCTACTACACCTACGTATAATATTATCGTATTATGATTATAAGAAAGAGTGTGGTGTACAATCGTGCTTCGTGACAGACATTGATTGAACGTCTTCCTTAGAGTGAGGAATCGTAGGATCGCTGCAATATTATACATACAACCAGTCGGTTTTATTATCGTTGAATTAATAATGAGATGACTCTTTGAATTCACTATCAACTCCTTGCATACTTTGATTGACTTTTACATTAATTATTATATCGATGGTTTCGCAAAGAGAAAATCGTTTTATAAGATTATCATTCCGCTGCAAGTTCTATTAATTAAGTCTTCATTATCGTACGTATTGCTATTTTTGCACAGAATTCTTTCAACAACTATTATCCTTTCTTGTCGTGATAACATAATGTTAGAAAAATCTCATTGTAATGTATTCCCGATTTAATTCAAGCCACATTTTATTTATCCATCTGTGTCTCTCCCTTGTACAATGTACATATCGAAATTTTCCTGTCAAGCTCTGTTGATATTATGCCCCGTGGAAAAACTTTTCTGTCTACAATGTATCTGTAGGATTTAAGCATTATATCCACACGTATAATTTCATTTAGTTGGACGGTCGTATTTAATTAAACCCCTTGAAACACATTAATGTATTTATTGTATTGTCGTATTGAATAGATTTTGCAGTATTAATCCTCTGTAGTGTTGTGACAGTGTCTGGGATGATAATATTGCATTGCAATGCAGCGTTCGATGTTCCTGCACACTGATAGCCCCCGGTAGTACTAGTGGTGGCTGGTGGAGAATGATGCGAGATGTCCTGTCCTCGCTCGCTTGCATATTCATAAAGCGGATAATTGCTTGTACACCGGATCCTAAAGTAAACGCTATTATTTACAACTACATACAACAACGTTTTCACTCCTACTCTGGCTACTCAATTATTTACATTGTCATCATTGTGATCCTGAATAACTACATACATGATACAGTCACTTCACTGTCAATAGACGAAGCATACATGACGTGCACTGTAGAATCAATTAATTCAGTTAAATTTTTCATTTTTTTAATAGTTTTTGAAAGACTTTCTTTCACCGCCAACTGCATTTACATTTTGTGCTACTCTGTTATAAATTATAACAGAATAGCACAAAAAGTCCTTAGGAAATTGACAAAACATTAACCGATGAACATAACAGTGAGTTTCATTAATTGTTTTTTGGGTTGCGTGCCTGACTTTCCCCATTAATTTTCCTCTCACAAATTAAAGTCAACTTTTATGTCAATTACATACACGTTCTTTGCAATGAGTTTTTTTGTCAATAGTTTATACTATTTGTCATACGAATTAGATACATTTATAGTAAAATGTTCTCGTATCACATTATTACACCATTGTGTAGAATTTACGGCACGTGTCTCTGGTTTAGGCTTCCCTTAGTAATGTGTTTATCTAGGATAGGGTTGGTTTAGTGTGTATTTGTTTACTACTGTATTATCATCACATGGCTCTATAATAGGTGTACACTGTACAAAAGACCTAATTTAAAGCACACGCTTAGTGTTTTAATGTACACAGGAATCAGGTAACATTAATATTTGTATTTAAAGTATTATCTAAGTGTGAGGGATATTAAATTAAAGGATTCGCCTAAACTGATTTTTTATTGCTGGTTTTATGCCCTTTTTTATTATTTATTTTGTTTACTACTGTTTTCGGCATTAGTAAAGTAAAAAACTTATTTTTTTCATTTTCTTAATAAATAAAAACTGACCATTAACATATTTTTTGTTTCATCTTTGAAGATGTTGTAAGTTTGAAGCTCGTTCGAGGGGTCGCGTCGGTCGTTATGAAAAATAAACGCATGGTAAAACACAAATTTTAATTACCCACTAAGTCCACGATCTTTCTTATTCCTTACCTAAAGTTTGTCGGAATGATGGCAACATTATGGCAATTCCTAAAACTACATTTGAGCGTCTAGTTTTGCTGATATTCCGCTATAGCATACCAACAATGCACACAGCACTGTAGTACACCATCAACCTGTTAATACTAATATGATTACGAACAGCGAATACAGCCGTTCGAATCTATTATTTTCAAAGCTGCTGATCTAGTTTGATGGTGATTATTATACGTCCATAATACCTATAAATGCATTTGATCTGAATGATACATTTCCAATTTCTCTTTTGACCCTGTAATGCGTTTTAACAGTGCTGTCGACTACATTGATTGATTTTAACTTTTAAGTAACGGTTTATTTGAGTGAAATTTTCGTATTTTTCAGTATCGAATAATGTACAATTATTTTTCAGTAGTGAATCACCCAAATATTTATTGCATAAGATAATACGAGAAGCCTCCAGTAATCTACAGTTGACAATTCGTCCCCGCGGCAGATTGACGAAGCGCTTAATTGAATCTGCTTCAAACGCTGTTAATTCCATTAGTAATCGCACTGTTCGCTGTTTCGCCTAAATCCTCTTGTCTCCCGTGCACCCCATATGAAAATTAATCAAATTATCAGTAGTCATTTTATGTGTATTTTTGACTGTTACTTGATCAAACTGTGTTTCCCTATTTCATTATATTTTATAATTAATTGGTAAATGTCACGTTATGAAATTGGTTTTTGTTTATTTTAGTAATCACAGGTTTACAATATCGTAAAATTGTGTCTGACATTATACAAAGCTTGTGATATCATTATTCTCGTATTAATTTAATAAAGATTTGATGTAGCATTCAAACGAATTGGTATAATTATCCGAAACAAAATGTTACATTAACCTTAATGTAAATGTCAAAACTGTTTACTCAACTCATAAGTTGATTTCATACATACATATATCTATGAATAATTTGTGTTTATTTATTCATAATGTAATAATGTTTTACGTTTCCGTCTATTAATATAATAATTTATTATCAATCTCCTTGTACAGGTACAAGTATCTACAATAATAGTATAATGAATAGGTTGTTGTTCCGAGTGATAGGCTTCGTATTCAAGTTGATTGGTTGACCTTTAGAAAATTTCTCTTCCGAGCGAGAGGCGAGTGTATAATACATAGTAATAATAAGTATACTCTCTGGCATGAATTTATCACTAGAATAATGATTGTATCTCACACATTTCTTATTATTGAATTGTACTGCTTTTATATTATTACTTGTTGTATTATTCAACGTGACTGCAGGCAGACCTTATAGCAAAGCAATGATTATAATGTACTACCTACCTAGTTATAATACCTCTTTTATTCACTTTATTATACAAGAACGAAATGTAAATATGTAGATACACGTTATTAAATGTATACCTACAATATTGACAAGACTTATTGCGGCTGTCTAGTAAATCTGTTGCTATTTTTTTATTTCAATAAGATATCAGGTAGGAATGTATTGATTAAATTAGCGAAATCGCCTATATTGGTTTCTCTCCAAACTATACGTGTTAAATATTTTTGTTCTTTGACAAGCTGGTGACTACCCTTGGTTTCAAATAACTTGGCCACTGCACTGGCTACATAGTAATTCTATAGAAAAAGTGTGACAAGTAAGGTGAAACGCAATGTATATTTTACTGCAAATTGTTGTATTTACTAATTGAGAAAGTCACAGATGAATGTATGTACGGTTATTGATATTATTAAACGTAGGCGCTTGTGATAATTAGTGGAAATGTTTGTTGAAACACTGTCAGATTTTTAGTAGAGAAACAATCACCAGTGGAGGGAAAGGGGCTGAAAAGAATAAGAACAATCAGAAAACTGTTGTAGATAAAGTAGGCATGAGACAGAGCATTTGTCATTGTATACGATTCTGCGAACTAGATCTATAATTCTGATTTTGATTTTATTGAACGTAACTATGTCGTATAATTTGTATACAGTTGCGGACATGAGATGAGTGTTGGTCTTATGTAGTTCCACATACATTACACGCCTGTTTCCTACAGTACTTACTGACATTGTAATCAATGCATTGTTCACTGTTATTGATTTGCTAGAACACGATGTAGGTAGCAAAGCGATACATTATCTACGTGTCTATTCATTACTAGATAGTTAGTACAAGTTTGTGAACACCGTAACAATAATTTCTCCGTCATGAGGCCATAAATTCACAATGTGAAATGTAATACTTCCTATAGATATACTATCCATTATGCTGACATGTTTAATTCAGTTTGATTACGTACCAGATACACTCCACGTCGACAACCTACGAGACTACTTTCTCGCAATGTTAATTGAATTAACTTGATGAAATGAATTCATATCCGATTGTATTACTATTGCTCTATATTTGCACGATGTTGTTTAAAAACATTTACGTTGATTTGTTTCCGAAGATATATTAATTGTTTCTCTTCTAATTGTCTTTTCCTTTTGTTTCCAGCCCGAGTGGTGCCGTTCTGTGCTCACTGGACCAAGTCCGTGAGTACTTACAGAGTGCGGGCACGTGTAAGTGTGGGCTTGATTGCCCATTAAGACCAGAAGCAGTCTTTAATTTCGATCCTAAGGTAAGTTATTATTTAATTTATAAGTATACAACTGACAATTTTACTCTTAGTATCGAATACTAGGTGCTAGTAGGTTTATATAATTCATGCAGTTCCATAAAAGTTTCAATATACCATCAGTTTTCAAGGAGAAAACTTCCCAAGAAGTTTATTAAATTTATTTCGTGTCATCCCTTATTGTGTCTACTTCTCTTTCTCTTTATTTCCGTCCTAATGTCCCACATAAAGAGTGACGAAGGGCTTGACCTCAATGTCCGGCGTAGTAAACACACTATACTAAAATGGACTTCAATTCCTCACACCACGTGTGAGTGGCCCTTTGAGAGGAATTCTATCGAGGAAGAAATTGGCGCGGGGAAATGTGTGAGCTCTTTTGTTAGTGCTCGATCTTAAGAGAGTAGCGCATTCAAGATTCGTGTAAATAAGAGTTTTATTTCCGCTATAATGGACCCCATTATTTTCTTTGTTCGCTTTAGTTTATTATGCGTATTTAACTTGAATGTGTTTTCTTCCCTCTGAGGGAGTTCGCCTATTGTTGTCCTCGGCATCTTCGCTAAATTCGTAAGGAATTTTGTCCAGGTGGTCAATGATATTATGAACAGTTTGTATACTCTTTTCAATTAATTTTTTTTGTACGTATCGGCAGTATATTTAAAATCAGGTCAAAAATTCACACGTCCAGTATTTTTCTAGAGTTATAATGTCTTATTTTTGTATGGAGACTTAGATTGTTTTTGAACTGATTTGACTGAAGATTGTATACACATTAATGATGATTCAACACTTTTTATAGAGACTATAAAATTATTAATATCTCATTACGATTATCTTCTTTTATATCAAGCGTAGAGAGATACATACTAATTATTTCCATAAAGTTAATTACGTTAAGTGTTGTGTACATTATTACGATTGCTATATCGTGTCTAGCAATTAATTAAAAATATGTTACAGCGTGCTTGAAAATTTGTAAATGTCGTACGTATCGTCGACTGTTATTTCTTTTTTTATCAACTTTGAATTAATTTGGTCCTGTCACATTACATTATAATAAGCCGTAATGTCTCTTGTTTGAGACAATGTATTGTCATCGTGATTAAGTTTATTGTCGAGACTTTGAAGGTCGCGTTTCATAATGAATAATTTATTTCAAATAGCATTGTATGTATCTACCTCTACCTGCAAATCTCTTGTTATCTAAATCCCTCGCATGGTTGTGTTCGTGTCGCGTTGTTCAATACACGTAGTTATAATCATTGTCGTTTTTGAATTATTGATACATGTGATTCATTTTCTGTTACTTCATTCTCGAATAAAATTCTAGGTCATGGTACGAATTTATGATTCTTTCAGTCATTATTCGGTATCACGGTACGATTCTTCAATCATTATTCGGTATCAAGGTACGATTATAGTATAATTCATTCAATCATTATTTCTCCAGATTAACTCCTTGTGTGGCAAAGCAATTGCTTTTTTTTCTGTAAGGCATTCCATTCCGGTTCGTATATTTGCTTTAATGTATTTCAGTGCCTACCTATTATTTATTATTCATGTTATGATTTATGCAAAATGCATATTTTCTTTCTCAAACAATGTTTATTTGTCTGGTCTCTCTGTTGTGTGGATCGCCGTAGGTATGTTTAAGATTCGTATCATTTTGAAGTTTCACACGAAATGTTATGATACGTATTCATTTAGCTATACGAGTACAAATACATAGTATTTTAGCACCATCCATCTACATAGTCATGAATATTTCATACGACTTGTTATTGCTCTATGATTGAAAATATTTTATCTATTAAAGAGATCGTTTGCGCTATTTTTTTAATATAATGCTTACGGTAGCGTGACGTATTTAAAGCCGGCATTTTTGCTAAATATGTTGTTATTTAAAATTCTTCCATTCTCAAGTAGTCTATTTTTAGTTTCATTACTCAATTTGCAAACATAATTTAATTAGGCATCTTAGTAGATTATTTTAGCGTCTAAATTTATAGGTGTACACTGTACATTTATTCTGTGTAGTTCAAGATGTGCTGTTTCATTTTAAAGGGAGAATTTTAGTTTTAATATTCTCCAATTTCATAGTAATACTATACTATTTGATCCCCTTAACCCTTGCGAGATCAAAGTAATCAAAGACTAAGTTATGTTGAAATTTTGTCTGATGATTCGGCGGCTCGGACAAATCCTTAAAGGGGCGTCCTTTCTGAATTAATTCGGGGTGTTCAAGGGATACACACGGTATATCCCAAAATTGGGGTATCCAAAACAAAAACAAAATTAATGTGACATTCAGAATTGTTGGCGAACCTCTATATGATATAGGTACATTTAATATTATGAAAAAACGTTTGAAATTATCTGCAAGTATTTCTATCGTAATTTTATTCATAGTTTCTGCTCATGCACCAGACTAGAATGCGCTTGGATATGGCCTGGATTATATTACTCAGTATTTCTTAGTTAACCTGTTTCAATGCAAAAACTCGTTTAACGAGTTAATTTCTTTTGTGAGAATTAATTACGAAGGTTACACGAAATTATAGCGTAATTTATTATTGAGTTATTATCAACGTTTTGCAAATTAGACGCTCACATCTCAACAAATTATAACTACTGTACTAACTACTAACTAACTAACTAAAACGACTTTCGCACAGATTATTGTTTTCACGTCGTAAAACGAATTAGCGCATTCCACATGCGGCGAGTTATATTGGTATAATACCAACATACTTCATGTGAAACAGCAAATCCTTGATGTTTTGAATGATAATTATCTAAAGTTGTACATAAAATATTTTTTGACTTACAGAGACGAAGGCTAATTAACCGATAACTCACTTTAAATTGCCTCCGTACTTAAATTTGTTCAATATAATTGGTTATTATTATGTGTACAAAAAACTTAAGTGAAATGTTATTGCCTATTTATATTGTAGCACTGAATATCCAGACATTGATGGTCGTAGTATTGGAAATCGAATGCTATATATATATCTTTAACCGATACATTTAGATTTTTAGTATTTTTTTTAAATCGCGAGTTAGTAAATTATTTTAAGGCAGATTGAAAGATTTTTAAAGATATAGTTACAACGATTTTTGTGGTCGTTGGTAGTGAATGTTTTCATTAGACATTTCACGATTGGCCAACGAAGACGCCGATGCTAGATGTAAAGTTCTGTGGTTTTTTTTACATTTTATAAAAAAATGGTTTATATCGTACTCGTTTCTCTCTGGCTATCCCACATTGTGGGTAGTGGAATGTTTACAACTGCCATCCACGCCATTCTTATTAGTCTCGTCAACTGTCAAAATTACAACTATACCGTCAAAAATAGTTTCCCAATTTCGTACTAAAGTCAAAACAAATATTATTAGCATAATTATTCACAGACTGAAGTCTCTATAGTTTATTTATGTTTCTAAGGTTGTGGGTATATAGATCGCAGACTTTATTTTCTTGTGCGTATCTTGTTTTATACCTCATTAGATAATATTCCGCGAACTTGTTCTATTAATATAATAATTCATAATATAAATCTCTAGTAGAGGCAATATTCTCAAAACTTTATTAATTAAAAGTTTCCTTATAAATTTTAATATGTTGTTGGCCCTTGTGAATTGTGTCAATTTTATGGTTTGTTCGGTGAATATTAATAACAATAATTCCGCTAACTATGAGACATACTAGAAGCTATTTAAAATAATGATGAATATTTTATTTATTCTTGGAATTAAAACACTGCTCGTTTGAGAACGTATAAATATAATGATGTCTAAATTGTTCCATTAATTATAATGAAATAATCTGCCATGTATCTATCTACTGTAAATACAGTATTAATACTGGTTCTATACGTTTATGAAGTCGTTGAATTTCTTACAAGAATTTTGCTTTATACGAAAAGGAATCAGCCATGAGTGAATTGTTTATAAGCCGAGGATAAAATCTTCAGCACTCTGTGAATGTTCTGTCGTCGACTCTTGTCTACGGTTACAGACTATGGCTTGCCTTTTGATACTACCTCGTGCATCAGTCTTGGAAATGATCCGTAGTAAATTTTCTATTGTCATATGATACCAATTACTATTTTTTGTACAGTGATGACCCGATTGTGACTAATGAGGTGCTAACTGTTCATAGTGTGCATGTACATTAGTACACATTATATTTCCAGCGTGGGTTCCCCGTGATTATTTCATTTTCATTCCTGCTTCGGCAAGTGGGACAACCGAGATATACCCACACTTTGATGTTTATTGCACAACTCAACAATGTAGTATGTATACGAGGGTGGAGTGAAAAGTTCTCGGCCTAAGGTGGAAGCAGCATTGCTACCAAAAAAATTTTTTTACTGTTACGATGATACATGTCTGAAAACAATATACAACAAGTTTCAGCTTGATCTGTCGAATAGTTTTCATTTAACGGCGTTTGGAAGTAGACGTGTCGGAGATGTTTTGTTGAAATGGATAAACCGGACTATGGTGCTGTTACAAACTCTTCATTTTGGACAGTTTATCGCCAACGGAAATTCACCCAAAGTTAATAAAGGTGAAATAGGATTCTTCTCCTTTGTTTTCATAGTGAAAAAAATGGCAACCGAATTCAAACATGGTCGTAATTCTCTTGATCATGATCCACCTGAAGAAGAGCCGAAAATCGCTATCACAAGGGAAAATTCTGTGCAGGTGCACAAAATGGTATCGGACGATCGGCGACTAAAGGTGTATGAGATAGCTGAGGTCCTAGGCATATCAAAAGAAAAAGTTGGACTCACTTTTCGTCAATGATTAAATATGAAAAGCCTCTATGAAAATCAGCTGCCGCATTTGTTGAATACTAACCAAAAACAAATTTCGCACCAATGTTTGAGCCGTTTTAAGAAGGATCCAATTAATTTTGTGCATCGATTTTTTACTGCGGATGTTAAGTACGTCCATCAGTACCCTCTAAAAATGAAACAGCCATCAAATCAGTATTTGGAAGCCAGTGGCTCCTCACTAAAATGGCGAAGCCGATTTTCCCTCCCGAAAAGATGATGACTAGTGTCTTGTGGGATAAAAAGGGAATCCTTTTCACTCATTGCCTTAAAAAGGATAAAACAACAACTGAAGAATATTATGCAAAAAATTTGGACCAACTGAAAGAAAAAAATCGCGGAAAAGGCTTAGATTCCAAAGGGAAAAAATCCTCTTTCATCACGATAATTAACCTGTTCATTAAAGCGCTTTGGCATAGGGAAAATCGAAGGTTTTGAAGTATGGATTATGGCAATATCCACCCCATTAACCAGATTTATCATCCTCTAACTTAAAACATCCTCAAACCTCAAAAAAAAAATAGCTGGATAACGTTTTTAGTCAAATGAAGAGGATGGTATCAACTGTAGATGGTTATTTTGCAGACCTTGGAGAATTACCCTCAGACGCGGGATCTACTGATCGGAGAGATGTCGGACCAAGTACACTGAACTAATAGAAGACCATTTAAAAATATAGATATATTTTTGAGACAGAAAACACAGTCTTTCACAGTCAGGCCGAGAACTTTTCACTCCACCCTCGTACTATACACTATGTAGCAACAATATGTTATTATCACTATTTGACGAGTGACAAAATTATGATCTTAATGAATTCTACTTGTATTCTTCACTAACTGACTTGTGGCGTCCTTCAGGGTATCACGATGGGACCTATAAATAATAGAACTGCGAATCTGTTGGAGCGTGGTGTGAATCGTTTAATTATTTCTGCTCTAATATTTTAACGGCATGTTTTTACGACAGCGGTATGATAATGTCCAAA
This sequence comes from Ceraclea dissimilis, assembly GCA_963576895.1. Lineage (NCBI taxonomy): Eukaryota > Metazoa > Arthropoda > Insecta > Trichoptera > Leptoceridae > Ceraclea > Ceraclea dissimilis. The sequence continues at coordinate 3,387,181 of OY756370.1, read as the reverse complement.
AATAATATTTTCTTTGAATAATAAATATTTTTTGCTCTTGCGTCTTCTCCGTCTTTGCCCTTCCTGTCTGAGGGCGATGACCATCCTTTAGAAACCCCCCTTTTTCGATCATGTGTGGGAAGTTTATATCCGAATGTATTTTAAAATCTTCCTTCTGGTGTTCGATTCTTCTCTCCCACGGGGCTTGCTTTAAATTTATTGATATTGGCATTTAGAAACACTTCTAAACGTTCAACAAATTGACCCCTCATTGTCCTCTCCAGTGATGTGTTTACAAACGCTGTTATTTGATATTGAGTTTATATTGAATTCAATTACAAACATTCCACTTAAGTGTCTTGACATTATTTTGACCCGACTCATCCTTAATTTACAAAGTTCATTATCTCGTTGATACGAGCAGTACCCACTTAGGTTTATGATGTCTTGTTGATCTGAGTTTAAAGCTTTTTAAACAACATAATAAAAACTTGTTAATATTTACATATCATTTGATGTGTTCTGTCACTTTGTATAATACGTCCCCTAATTGACGACTCTTTTTTGTTCGTTTCTTTTTAACTCCACACTGTATGTCATTGCCCAAGTGCTGCTACTTTGATTACATTGTTATTATAACCGCTGGACTGTTATTAATACACCCGGAACCTCGCATGAATCATTAAGTTATCTCCCTAATGAGAATTTCCTCTGTATAGGTTTATTTAAAGTTCATTGTCGCATTACGAGTAACATGTCGGTAATTCATGACAACAGGAAGTTTTGCTGAAACGTCGGACTTGATGTTAATCAGCAGAATCGAAACTGAAAAACTATCAATAACTATTGTAGATTATTTTGTGTCTCACCGAATTTACAGCCAATTCAATAGCCAATTATTGAATGTTGATAGACATATTTTACGTATTATTTTGTTGTAGTCATTTTGTACTAGTTATCCATGTTTTTTCTTCAAATTATTAAACTAGATTAACCCCCTAGCCCCTGCCATACTCGATTGTTAAAAACAGTATGTACTTATATTAACAGCGTTTGGTACCTGTACGGACAAAACGCTTAAAAACAGTGTTTGTACGGAATTCACTCAACCCTTTGATAAAGCAAAAAAAAAGAAACATCCCACGTAAGTTAAAGTTATTATAAGTGAATAAAGTATCAGCCAGACCATCCGTTCTTGTTGTGGGTAGATAAAACTTTTTCAAGCACACAATTTAATTTCCTCCCGGCGGAGGTTTTTCATCCTGGATTAAAAATGAGCGTGTAAATGAATATTTCCGCTCGGCTTTCGCTTAATTTCGGTTTCTTTTTTCGTTTCATTCTATTAATTTTGTATTCACTGCACCGTGTTTCCCACTTTCAAGAGAATATTACGTGTAATCTTTCATTTTTCTTCCACCAGTCTTCTTTATCCGTATTGTATTGTATGTATAATACCATTATATTCATAGTTATTATTTTACAATCTTCTTTTAATTCTCTTATATTTTTAGCGTTTAACGGATTATATATTTTAATCTTTTTGAATATTTTTTTCGAGTATACGTTTGCTTTTCGTTAATGGTTCTTTTAGCACCGTATCCGTTTACAATCGTTACTGAAAAACGTTATTAATTTTGTAATTCAGAATTTTTATTCTACTTACTTTTGTATGGAATTAAATGCTTCGTTATAAGTTTTTTTTATCTAGCCCTTCACTTTTTCTCTGTTTACGTAACTGTTAACCCCGGCGTATGGAATCATTATTTTTAATTGCTTTTTCCTTGACACATTTAAAGCAGCGAATACAACGCTTTTATTATTCACGTTATTTTTTTTTACTACGAATTGAAAAGATCCTTGCTGTATGCAGATTATTGAAATTGTATTATTCCAGCGGTCGGCCTCGTCTTGTTGGCCTATTTTGTGTCGTAAGTATTACGAAGTGTGTCAACAATGATTTCAATTCGACGGTCGTATATTATATTATTCATTTTTTCATCTCACGTACATAATATAAAAATGTACTCATGCGAAATATATAAGTACATAATATATAACTTTTATTAAATGTGCGACCTTGTATCCTTTTGATTTTTATGAATATATTAAAGAAGGGTTTTCAATTATATTATTATTTCGCTATTGACACATTGAGCTGCGAGGCGTATGGGTCTTTCGATAAAAAAAATCGAAGGACTGAGAGCTTTGTTATTATGGCATTGCGCGAAAGTTTGACACAAATAAATTCGCAGCTCTGCAGTTTTTTTGATCTCCCATTTCTTCCCCAGAATTTCAAACAAACTCATGTTTAATTTATATATCACACTAGTTTGAAATTAGCCGTGAAGAATCACGGAGGGTTAAACACGTTTTTTTTTTAATTAGATAAACCCGTCGAAAATATGTGACAATGTAAAGAAATGTGTAAGAATTTTAAAATTGAAACATGTATCAAATCTAACAAACATTAGCGTTTTAATATACTCGTAATGCTATTTTGTTAATTAATTAAGAAATTTTACATAAAAGGGCGGTATGTTATTTCTCATTAATTATTAGCATAACATATGGATTATATCTGTCATAAGGTGGTATGTCAACTCCTTTTAAAAACTATTTCGTCGAAAACGTCGGGAAATATTTTATACGGACAAATTGCTGTCATTTGCATATTCGTGTATCGAACGGCATAACCTTATTTATCACTGTATGACACATCAATATGTCATGGGCCGCGTTTGGAGGGAGCTTATCGTTTTGTAACATAATATAATAATATATATTATTGGGTACCTAGATGTTGTTCCGAGTAGTGTTAATTAATTGACCACCCAGTTTGGCGGAATTCCTGTAAATTATTGGATCCTCTGATCGTATCGACACTAATAGAATTTTATGTTTCCTCTTATCGATAAATAGTTCGCGAGATCGATCTGAATTACTCGCGTAGCCGTCTTCTAAAGTATCTATCTAATATACAAACAATAAACATACTACCAATATATAAATAGCTGATATTATAATCGAGCTAAGAAAATGCGATCGTATACTTTCCTACATTTTTGTAATTTGTTCGTGTCATCTTTATCAGCAGAGATCTGAAATTCTAAAGAAAACTAAGTGCTATTCGTTTTGAAATGGGTTTATTTCTTACAAGAGTTTTATTTATATTATTTATACTGTGCAACGTACGTGTAATCCTAGTACTATTATAATATAAATCTTTCTTAAGGGAGAACATTCTACATCTTAACGTTTAATAGTTTCTGACAGAAACATTAATCGCGCTTAATAATTATTATTCTTGAATACATATAGTACTGTACTGTATCAACCTCTACTGTAATATAGATTACATGATCTTTTACATTTCACGTACGCGCGTATCTGTAGTCTCGAGTCTGGAGTGCCTCTCGCATAGTAACTAAATAAGAAATAATGTCTGTAAGTACTTTATTATAGTTATCCGTGTATCTAGGTGGTACTTGCTTTTGTAAAGAAAGTCTTGAAAACTGGTTTGTTGTCTCTATCAAACGTACCTACAGCGTTGTGTGTGTATAATAATAAAGATTATAATAATATGATACAAAACGGCATTAAAATGTGCTAGTTAGTCGAGAGTTAAATAAGTATTCTCTAATAACATTATCGTGTTTGTCGCTTGTACTCGTGGTATGTAAGTGTAATGTCTGCGCAATGAACAATCCTAACAATCTGTAATGATTGATAATACATTGTATTATGTTATGTACCGTAGATGTCCGATTCAGGATTAGTATAATACGTGTGTCATACTGACAGAGGTGGGCACCGTTAATCAAAAAGTTAACTTCGTTAATCGATAATCCGTTAACTAAAAAGTTAGCTTCGTTAATCGTTAAAGCGTTACATTTTGAAAAATGTAACGGAAGTTAACGTTAATCCGTTAAAACGTTAATGTAAAAAATTGCGGTTGAATGGCATGAAATAGAACTACATAAGTACAATTACTATCATATTTACTCTATCGCGATGTATCCCAACAAAGTGAAAATTCTTTTCCAACTCCCAACCTACATACGATACCACACATAACCCCATACAACCCTTGGATTATATAATGCCAGCGCCGCCACTGGATGATGTCTATGCAAACAATCAAATATTAACGGACTTAATTAACGGAAGTTAAATAATCCGTTAATAATTTTTGGAGGTGAGAAAGGCGTTAAAGCGTTAACCAAAATGTTAACATCGTTAATTAACGATTAACGGATTAACGCTTTTCTGCCCAGCTCTGGTCATACATGTATTATGTAGTGTGTACTGTACATGTACATCCACTGTGTATCTATTTATGTGTCGAGGACACGGTGATTCTAATAAATCCGTCCAGCATATTAATTAAGCACGCGATGGCTTCAATCAAGAATATTACTGCGCTAATATGTATGCATACTGCTTATAAGTGCTATACTAATCAATCCAATACAGTATTGTTAAAGTGGTGTGCCCAGGTATTACAGCTTGATAGATTATAATTGTATGTAAATGCATAGCAATAATAATTGGCCTTGTAATTATGATAAAATATGCGTTTGTAACATAATGTCTAGATGTTTATTTTTATTGTACATAATTACTTAATCGAATGTGGTTTTAGTGTATAATCAATTTAGAATGTATCTATTCAGCGACTAATTAGGTAATTCATTATCTGTAATACCTATCTACCTGTCTACTAATACTAATTGATTGAATAATTTGCTCGAATCGATATAAGTCACTGATTATCTCAGTCCAGCATATATCATAGAATGAACGGTCGATCTGAAGTCCACCTTTATCACAGATTCTTGCAGGTATCGCAAACATAAAATACATTAGTGTAGTAGTATTGGCAATACACTTAACACTACGTACCTATTTCTATATTAACTACAATTTACCAGAATAATTTATTACTGTCCAAATCCTTGTAAGCATACAATTTGTTAGAAACATAGGTATTTACTAGAACGTTTCAAGACGTTTATTCACTCCTACTTTCAAAATCTATCTTGAAAATCTTATGCTGAAAACTGTTTTTTTTATATACAAGCGCAATAAAGTAGTTTGTCTTATTTTGTTTATAAATTATTTTTCCGTCTGATCTCTATTAAATATTCTTCATACACAAATTTCATATTTCTATTTATGGTGATTGATGATAGGTATTAGATTGATTCATTACGTATATAACTCAATACATTTCTTCAGAGTTCATCTTACGTCTCATATAAGTACCCGAACGTTTTCCATATCTATGTGAACATTTTCTTTCTTGTCTAGCTGTGTAGATATACATACTAGACTTGACTAGACACATATTTTATTCAACTTTTCTGTTATTTCTCTCCTCTCTGCTGTTGTTGTTGGTTTGGTATATTTATATCGTCCGTATCCAGACATCTATCTACATATTTCTCGGCGTGTTCTCGATTTTAATTTGCATTTTCCCCAGGTGTTTTGTACGAGCATGAATAGTGCAATATGCATGATGCATGTACTATTCCATACTGCTTCAAGAGTCTAGTAGGTACGACTTCAACCCGGAGTATGTATTTGTATATATCCGTTGACTGACCATAAATAATTTGTGACATTGATATGGTTTAACGCTCCGATACTCGGAGGAAATTAATGACTTTTGAAATATGAACGCGCATAATTTCTGCTGCATAATAAGAATTTTGTCTTCACGAGGACGTGTTGTAGTTGTAGATTATATAAGGTAATATCGCAATACCTTTATGGTTTATGTAATAATAGAACATTAATAGAAATGATTTATTGTTGTTTATGCGATTATTACGAAACCATTATAATATTTCACACTTTGAATTATTTTATTTCTTTATAATATACCTACATGCGTACTGAATAATTTCACAAATAATGCAAAGAAATGATCGTGATATGGTGACTTTTACTAAAAACAAATCAAATGTGCGAAACATGTGTAGGTATTTCATTTCATTCAATAACCCCTTTATACAATCGTTTAAACCTGTTTGACAGAAACAGTTCTAATTGTCCCATTTATGATTTTCTTCTTCTTTATACTACCTACATATAATGATTAACTTTACAAGCTTGATTTAACTCTAGATATTTCTCTCAGTACAGTTGATTAGGTATGCAATGCCTAAGGTAAGATTCCCAAGAATTTCTATTTTAAGAAAATATTAAACACTCAAGTAACTCCTATAATAAATTTATCAAATTGACTATAATAGGATAACATTTTGATTTCGTGTAAGTACAGCGTTTTTCATTGCGAATATATTAAGACTTCCAATTTCATTTTGGGCTCTTTCTCCCTTTTCGACACGATTCGTAATAAAAATATTAACTTCGTTTGGATTTTTTTTTCGTGTATTCTGTCATACTGTTATTATTGTTGTGTATTCCCGCTGCACAAATGAATGGACAGATAACGAAGCATCGCGTGCAACTGTCAAATTAACCAGATCGGATTTCATTATTTTGAATGAATGAATAAATGAATTACACTGTGCTTCTTCAAGAAAATATTACTATGAGTTATTATGTTACCATTGCATTGCGTTTCCTTTTCTCTTACAATTTCTTGTAGTCTCTAGATTAAACCTAATTCATATCTTCTGATGTTGACAATAATTTTGTGAAGATTTGACGTCGGCGTTTCATGTAGGCGCACAATAATTCAACTCTCTCCAAATTAGCGACATTTTTGTACAGTTGTTTTAATTTACACCGGTTTCACAACATACGTACTGTCTTGGATGACATACGTGTTTGTTTAATTAGCTAGTAAAATTTATAGCATACGCCTACATGCTTGCTGAATTTACTAAACATGAACTTGGATCTGCTTGCTTTTATAACGTACACACTCTCAATGTACAGTACGTTTCTTGAAATTTTGATTAAGTGAGGCACAGTACATATGGTACAAAGAATTATCTCTATGTCCTCACCATACATACATCCTGTGTAGTGAGTGTGTACATAGTTGCAGGCTCAGGGGATTATACCGAATAGACGCTGACTATGAATTTCATAAGAGATATCTATAATATCCAGACTTGTGTATAATTCACCCAAGCGAGGATGGCTTGCTTGCTGTAGGTATGCTTTGTATGTTAACACGTGTTTATAAGGTAAATGGTAGGTATATTAGTATTATTATGTTGGTTTAATATACACACGATATTGGTATCGATATGCAGTGTGAACTATGTACTAACAGAGGCTGGCAATGATATTGAAACAGTGCGTACCTGTGTACTTTACATTACCAACTACTATATTATTGTGTATAACTAAGTTAGGTAGTAGTACTCGCCTGCCTAACGTGCCGAGAAACCTGTTGTACTAAACGTCTACTACTACTAAACTTAAATATAATAATTTTATATCGTATGTATTCAAAGTATTAAGTATACTGGAGGTATCTCTTCCTATACCACACCGCGCTGTGTGCCTCGAGATGACCTCGCTCTTGTGAATGAACTCTGACATTAGAACAATGGCATTTAGTATTATAATGAAACGAATCTCTAATTATGTTATTTTGTTGCTGTGATGCGATCTCTCGCTAGATTAGATTATTATTGGCTTATCTATAAAGCAGAATGTTTATTAGATCATAAAACGTAATGGTGTTGCACCTGATGTCCTATACCTGCATACTTACTAATAGTATCATGTAGAGTCGTACAATTTTAATACCATGTTGCTTACAGCGTGTTTTTCAGTGTTAACGTATGGATGGTTATGTTTATATAGATCAAAATTGAAAACGTGTTATCATATTTAATATGGGTATCGTTCTGTTATTCATGGTAAATTTCGTCATATCATTGTGTTGTTGTATTGAATACAATATGTATACTAATGTAGTCACTAACTGACGGGAATCCTTGTAATGAATTTGTATCATGATGACTGAGCGATGTTTGAACTTTCACGACCTTATCCTGACATTGAATTATATTTTTAGGAAAGACCCGCATGATGCGTCCCATATTATATTATATCGGCCGCTAAACGATGCATCATCACAATTTTAATTGTCTAATCATATGGATGTGTGTTTTTATTGATTTAGTACATTTTACATATCAAAGGATTAATAATGTATAGTTACATGTTTACTCGAGACATCTAAACTTCTGATGAAATAGTTCTCCTGTTTTATTTTCGGATTGTGATATTTTGAGATCCGTTCTACGACTCGTTTTAATTCAAATTAGATCGATACTCGTGTTTATGCAAATTATAGGTAGCGTTATCCTAAAATCGTTGATTCAACGTTTGCCAACAACAAATTTTATGTATTACATTGATGTGTATAATCGTTTCACGATATTTCGCGGATATATTGTAAGTGCGTCGATTGATGATCGCGTACGATTAGGATTATTTCGTTTTCTTGACATCAGAAATTGCTTAATCACATATCCGACGCCTTTACAGTGTCTGATTTACATATTTCATTATTAATTTATCACTTCTTATGTACGTATTATATAAGTTCACGTTCAACCGCTTACAAAATGTAGAAATATTTCGTCAGCGCGTCGCACGGGGATAGTTTTAATTTAGTAATTTGATGAAGTGTCATGAATGCATAGGTGTTAATTTATGCGTTTAATTATGTAACCCTTTTAACCAGTCAACTCTGTAGTCTGTATTGCGTGGTGTGTCCACTGTCGAATGTTGTGTATGGTGGTCGTATGAAAGTGTTATGTTGACACAAGTACGCACTGTATAATTGCTTTTACATTAATTCGTAATATTTTAGTACAAAAGCAGCTTCTGACCAACGTTGCCTGAATAAACAGTTTGTTATATCAAACACAATGTTCGCATTGTTCGTTTTAATCGAGGAATATTGCTTTAATCTGCGAGAAGAATACAATTTTATCGTTTTAATAACTTGGTCGTTTTAATTTTCCAAATTTACTCAAAATGTTTTGCATACTTATAAATTATTTTACGTTCTATCTTCTTAAGCCGCGTCCCTTGTGGGATGGGCAGTGGGAACAGATCGTCACACGTCACGTCCTTTCACTAGAAATACTTTCGTCCTTGGGCAACTGGTCGATTTGCTCAAGCCAAGTGATTCTCGGACGACTGCGCTTCCTTACACCTCTTGTTTCTTTCAGGTATCTTTTCTTTGTCATCCTTTCATCATTCATCTTCTGTACACCTCCCAACCATCTCAACCTCCATTCTAGTTTACATATTAATTATTTTACGTACCTATCTTATATCATCAACTTATTACTTCTATGGAATCCTACCGAAATTTGCAAATTATCACGTCTGGGTATTACACAAATCTCAATTGAGATCCCTTTGTAAGTAATTATACGAAAACTTCGTAAAATGGGAAGCCGTTAAATGTTTCAATTAAATCCCTGGAGAATGTGCGGTACAATAATTTGTCGTCTCTGTGGGTGGAACCACTTCCCTTCCCATATGAATTCATATTTTATTGTTAGGTGGAGGCATGATATGAATCTCGTCATAAACAATGCTCCTAAGTATTTTAAGATCATGTCTTCTTGAGATATTAGTATGTTATACGTATGTAATATTTTGAGTCGAGCACATCGTTAAAATCAAGACATTGTATATGAGACAGTCAAACCGTTGAGAAATTATTGTTGACAATGTATTCTTATGTTGTTGTTTGTAGCTTTTATAATGTGGAATTGAAAATTTACGAACTGTAAACTAATTAAATTTTATTGTAGGTAGGTGCATTACATAGTATTATATTTTATCAGGTATTTTACTATTTTGTAACTTTGCTGATGAAGATCTTGTGATCAGTTCAATCTTCACAGCTTTCACCGGTTACTCCACATGCAGCAGGACTGATTGTGGCTACTTTTTTCTCTTAATATAAAAAAAAAACTCCCATGTGTGGTCATAGTTCTCATCTCGCGAGTTTAATTATGTAGTACTTCCCTTGTTATTAGCCTTAACGTACAGAATAATAGTGGTAGCGTAAAGTTATAGGACTGTTAGTGGTAATGCGGTTGGTGTCCTGTAACTCCTGTAAGTATGTATTGTATCTCTTAATGTTTCTACTGTGTAAGAGAGTAGTACGTTACAGGCAATAAGCCCAACACTACGCAATGTATGTGCGATGAACAGCAAGGATTTGTGTAGATATACTTCCAGCGCCGGTGGTTGGCATGTTCCGCATCGATGATTTATCGCTAGCATATGTCACACAGACAATTAGTCGCGACAGTTTCGATGTACTGCTCGTTGTACAATGTACACACCACAGTACTACAATATAATAATGTAATATATTGATGTTATTGCATTACAACACTACGATTCATGTGGCATCCGATGTATGCAGATTATAAAACAGTTGTCATACGTAGATTTATGATTCACATTGTATCTCTTACTCGCATGCTGTACCTACGCGCTGTATTGAGTATTATACAATGAGCGCACACTGGAAGCTCTCACGGGATGGTAGGTCCGACTATTAATGGTCTGGTCACATTTCACAATATTTCACTATTTTGTTTGATTTTCTCTCCAACTCCACACCTGTATTATTATTGGACGCTGTTGCTGTACCTTTCTTCCTATACAAGACACTTTAGCAAAGCAGAGCTATTGTTTTTATCGATTCCTATATCTTGTCTGTTATTAGTTGGACGGTTCTCTGTTTATTGTGTAGCAAGCAGTGCACACTGCACAGGTATTATTTACACTGGTTATAATAATAAGCATGTAATATTACGTTGATGGTAGATAAACACCGTGTATTGAACAGTCCATCCTTAAGTCCATACCATGTTTGATGTCCGCCCACACCCCCAGACCCCAGACTTGTCTCTCGTATGTAATATATGTGATAATAAATACCTATTTCATGTACATTGTTTACACCAACTAATGAGACGTTACTCCATGAAAGATATATAATGGATAGGCTCCATGTATTGTATGTACGTTCGAGACATTGAAAAATTGACATTGCCTTGTGTCAGCTTAATATTTTCTAGAATATCGTGATACTGTTTCACGATATAATATTCATCTCATCTTCATTAGTCATTCTGGTGACAGTATCAAGACGTCAATACAGAATATTGATTAGGTATATTTCCCACATAGCTTCTTCTTCAACCTTGATCTCTCCAATGCTGGATGGCCTTTTCCAAACGTTTCCACTCCTTTCTGTTGCTCGTCTTTCGCTCCCACTCTCCTTACCTGAGGTCACGTCGTCCACGTCGTCCTTTAGCCTTCCGGCACCTCTTTTTGTTAGACCATGGCCTCCATTTTAATAGTTCCATATTGCTACTTAGAAAGATTTTCGTTTCGATTGTTTTGGCTGTGGCAATATATTCAATTTTGGTCGCAATTCACTGCAACATTCATTCCTTACTTTTATATCATCTATTACCAACGATCTAGATACATATCGCTAACAACTTTTGTAGGAGTTTCAACTTCTCTCATTTTTCTATAATATTTCTTAGTACCTAATCAATGTTTGTCTCACAATTTTACATATAAATGTTTTTCGTTAGCAGAGCATTGATTCAATCATATTGTATGTGCATCCGAACACATCGCCAGACGTGTATTATTCTCTGAAATGTTTTTCTAGGTATGAATATAATGTTGTATGAATAATTGATCCCAATTTCAAGGTTATTTATTACCAGGTCGTGCACTTGTATTACATCACGTTTTTCTTCGTATTCTTAAATGTTTTTTTTTCTTTTTATTAACTCGAATATAACTTCATCGTTTTTTCCCGTCTACGTAATACTGTATCAACTGTGTACTCTTTTATAGATATAGTTACAAAGACTTAGTTACAGATGTTAATATAATACAATTAATTGTCTGCCATATTGAATTTAGACAAAGTACAACACAAACAAGAGCGGAGTATAGTTCAGTTATTGATTTGTTCAATCATGGATTTCAACAAGCAATTATAATTATGTAAGTGAAGTATCAGATAGATTTCAACAACTCTTCCATAATATTGTTATATAAAGTTTACGTAAGATTCGATTTGGTTTGTATTATGCATATTATAGTATGTAGATATTGGAATATATGGACGTATGTAAGTTTGATGGTAGGTTGTTATGCAAAGTTTCATTATGTAACAACGACTTCCCCTATTAGTCCAAGAGCCCGCTGCTTAATTTATGACGTATCTGTTTTTTGATCGAAATGTGGTATAAACGATAGCTTACTAATAGGGTATTACATCGCACTAGGGTTGCCTATCAAAATCTTGCCGCAACCCCCCTTGCCCCCCCCGAAAAGGTCCCTCTTCGCGGTTTTTCGCATTTTATAGGAATATGGTAAGAGATAGGAGAAAATAGTCAATGACAAAAATAATCCTTGCTAAATTCTCTACAAAAAATGTTAAGTCAATTTTTTCGTAGAACCAGCAGTTTACCCGCAATGGCCGGTCCAAAACCGAAATTCATTTAAAATACAAAAAAAATGTTTTTAAACTAAATTGGTTGAAAATTGATAAGAGCTACAGGAAAATAGTCAAAGAACGAATTAATTACCATAGTCTTAGCTACAAAAAAAGCTATAACTTATGTTCATATATCTAATAATTTCGGAGTTATTACAATAAAACTCAGTGACGAAAATTCTTAAAATCTAGTTTTTCATAAAATACCCAGTGTATAGCGCCGCAGGCCAAAATTTTTTTTCCATAAAATGTTAGTAATAATGGGTGGAAGAATGTGAAAGGAAAAAAATCAATCTTTTTTTTTTATTTTTTCAAAAAATATCCTGTTTTTTGACCGGCCATTACGGGTAAACTACTAGTCCTATGAAAAAATTGACTTAGCGTTTTTTGTAGAGAATTTAGCAAGGATTATTTTTGTCATTGACTACTTTCTCCTATCTCTTACCATATTCCTATAAAATGCGAAAAACCGCGAAGAGGGACCTTTTCGGGGGGGGCAGGGGGGGTTGCGGCAAGATTTTGATAGGCAACCCTAGTGCGATGTAATACCCTATTGGTAAGCTATCGTTTATACCACATTTCGATCAAAAAACAGATACGTCATAAATTAAGCAGCGGGCTCTCGGACTATATATTCAGAAACCTGTTTAATTTAGCAACAAGGACACGATATATTCACTCACATTAATGAAGACGCTAATTTCAAGATTATTTTGTTGCTATATGACCCGAACTTTATTGCTTTTGTTTCATTTATGGAAATCGAGAAAAAACTAATTATAATAGATATGTAACACATCCTTATTATTAAGATTACTAATTTTATTATACACATTTCCACTTTTTGTCAACTTTCTACGACTTTCCGCGATGTTTTTAAGTACTTGTGTACGGCATTTTACTACCATTACAACTTCGACAGCATTTAGTAAAAAGAAGCCAGAACTAATTTTACTACTGAAAGCCCCTGCGATGTTTGATTAGAATCTTACCATCTGTATAATTTTTATTGCAACATCGTTCATTTCATTGATATTTAGTCTTGACAATACGGTTTTCGACAAATAATTATGTAAATTAAATGTGAACTAAATGTTCCAACACAATTCGTGGTCGTATGTCTTATTTTTTTTTTACGTAAATGAAACATTCAATATCGTCTTTATATTAATAAGAATATTAATAAATAGCAAGTACGTGATGTCTTCTACCTCAGGGTAGCCTCCCAAACCTGTTATTCAATTACCAACATTATATTATTACTATTAATATTGCGACCTTGTGTTAGGATGAATACTTACCTTACTTTATATTATATTTTAATTAATAATCTGTACCTAATATATTACTATTTGAAACTGATATCAAGATGCCTGCTTACGCTCTACGATTTAATAATATTACGATCAACGTCCGAGTTCCAACGGTCGAGTAGATACAAAGTACTCTCGATATCCTTTGAAGATGTGCGTCCAAAGGTTTAATCGATGCCTTTATCTCATTAATACTTTTGTTGGAACAATTTTGTAGTTATAGTTTTGATACTCAGTAGTAAAGGATATTGCGTAGGTATACATATGGTCATAATATCATGTTAAAAAGACTCGCGGAATATGTTATTTAATTTGAGGCATTCGCCAACTATCAAAATGAGTGAGTGCATCACTGTTCTGTGTACGTATAGGTAAATAGGGACAAATCCAGTGTTTATGAATTTTCCAGATAGTTTGTGGTATATCCGATTTAGGTACATGGTATCTGGAAAGAAGAATATGTTAAAAGTATGTCATAGAACGTTGTTTTATTTCATTAAACTTGTTACCTAATTATTGCCGTCCGATATTCACGCTTATCGATAGCTTATTGTAATAGAATTGGACCTGGCATGGGATGAAATAAATGTAGGTACGTAGCTGTATTATAAAGGTCAAAAAGAATTGCTTTGATGCAGTCAGGTGAAGCCGGTATGACCATTTTTATTTTCACGTTACAAATTTAATATCAACTCGTTTTAGTTTCCACCTACCCTTTACATTTACAGTCAGCAAGTACAATACATGTTTGGTTTTTTAGTTGTTAATAGTTATTCCTTTTCCCTACAATTTCACTCCATAAAGGCAGGCAAATCGTAATATCTGCGCGTGCATTCGGGCAATAATGGCTTAATATTATTAGCATTCTAGTAAATTGATTGTTGTCATGTTTTGATGTCGTGTTTGTAGATTCAGTAGGCACATTGTATACGTAGATACATATTTATATTGTTAATACTTTGCCTTCCTATTCTACATACTAACATGTATTGTAGTGCACATGTTCTATGTGTTACTTATTAATATTGTATTTTATGTTGACGTTTGCACGCACACTGCTCTATCAATCTGTTTGATAAACTCGCACAACTGATGACTGTAATTTGTAACCATCTGTAAGCTCGGAATCAGTGTTGCTACTGATTATATCAATTGATGTATTTGCATTTACTTATATCTGATATTAATGGATTGATTACAATATCAGATAAGTTTAAATTGTCTCTAAACTTCTTTTTCACTTGCTAATAGCATTCTAAATCAGTTGTTGTCGATACAATTCCGTTTACAGATGTTTCTAACATCTTGATATATTTATGATGCTGTTATTGCTTCGACAATTAATGAATCATTATTTATAAGTACCTGTCGTTAAAGTGCACATAAAAAACTTTATTAATTACTGTTTTATATTTCATATAATCTCGGTGAACCTATACTACTGAGCATCTTGTTTTATAGACGTCATAGTCAACTCACATCATTGTCTCTATCTATGTACAATAATTTAAATTTAAATAAAGTAAATTTAAAAAATACTTTGCACATACGACGAATGCTGGTATTGTACTTAATTTATATGTTTTCTGTATTAAAATACAATGTCTATATGCCTGTTTCGGTGTGTTACATTTTATAAATATCATTTACTTACCTACAAGTCATTTTTTCCACTCCATATTCGGATTTAATACACGCATTGTTTCATACACACTGAATTTGGGTTGTATCCATTCTAGCACTTCGTCGTTTTCTAATACTATGAGCTTTGGAGAATTTATTTTGAGACAGTATCACTAGCCTTACAGGCAATGTTCTTAGATACCTAAGCACATTCTATAAAATCAACATATGAATGATAGTAATTATAATTGATATTCGCGTCCACGTAATAAAATTTCGTACATAGTATATATTGTAATTATTAAAACAAGAGTTTTTTTGTAGTTATGTGTAATTAACCCGACTGTAGTGAGTGGTTATTGTAGGTGAGCGTTGAAACATTGTGATAATTGGCCACATTACGTCGGTATGAAGTGATTTTGTATTATGTATCTACCTAACTATAATATAGAGTGGTACCATTATTATTACTTGCATTTAATTCGCTCAGTTCTCAGCAGAACAACTCAGTGCTGTGTTGCTTGATGGTGAATTGGTGTACACGTGTTTTATTCTACACAAGAGATCCACCGTTTCTTTGTATTTTCAGTGCTTTTATATTTTGTTTTCTTTTTAGCTGCGAAGACACACATGTTGTGTCGGATCAAATGTAACAAATTCCCGAATGATTGCATTAGTAGAACTGATTTTGATCTCAGTAGATGCCAACATATCGTTTATCATTAATAGAGAATCCATTATTTCGTCATGCAGACATCTTGCAATAAGTCACTCTCGTGTTATTATTTCTGGACTGAAGAATCACAGCTGTCGACGTCCATCGTTTATTGTTTTATTTTTATAATAACTAATTCGATCCAGTTTGTTTTTATTTTATCGTAAATCAATTATTTCCCCTTACAAAATACATAATCACGGTAGTGTTGTAATCTGGCGATGTCACATTGACTGCAAAGGCGGTTATGAGCAATCCTATTATGGATAAAACTTTCTGTACATGTATCGCTGTCAAACTTCAAAACCTGTTGTATAAAATATAATAATAATATTATATTTCAAGTATAATGTGTATGTGATGTACAAGATTTTCTATGTAGTTATATTATAATAAAACAAAATAATAATATATATAAGAAGAGAGCATCCACTATCCAGCATATTCCAAGGCGAAGTATTGAAATTATTATTTCCATTAATGTCCGTCTCTTTACTCCTCGGAATAAATGACATTGTTGTCAGTCGTTAGTTGTTGGACCAGTTATCTCTTATAATATAATATGCTCTGTATTCTGCTGCAGTGCTTTCATTCTCTGCACTGCAACTAACCGCTAACAAGCCATTATTATGTTGTAATATAATAATTTTATAACACTTTGCAACTGAATGTGTTGTATCAACCTATCTGTCTAAGTATGGACCTATTTATTTATAACCAGAGCAGACATACTCTTAAAGATCGCCTCATTACGCCACGCTAGTTAGTCGAAAGCTGTCGATATTTTATATTAAAGATAAAGAATCAATATTCATTTCTATTTTATGTATTGCGATACTGCCATAAACTTTTGCCAATGGGCGTCTTAACCAAACGCGGTAACTCAACTAAACCGTGTGATGTGTATAATTTGCATGTGTAAAATTCAACAGCTATTTAATATTGTTATGAACCCTTTCTTCGTGCAAACACGATGTGCATTTTATGGACATAACACTCACGTTGTTGTTTTTGAGCTATGGTGAATCTATACAAGATCGAGACTCTTCTTCATGGCAAGCTATTTTCTTACTTTTTCGTATTTGGACGACCATTGTACCGGGTATTTGAGAGTCAAAGCTCCGCGTCAATATATTTCAAGTATTATTTCTTTTGCCCTCAACCAAAGTACAATGTGATCAAATTCTAGTTAAAATTGAACTGCGTGGTCCTAGTGACACAACCCTAATAAAGCTTCCAGTCATGAAATACGGTAGTCTCGTATGGATGTGATTAAATATTGATTTGTGAAGATATCGTATTTTAATACAATTTGTATGTATTGTAAATGAATCTTATCCTGATCGTGTGTATAGTGAGCACGATTGATATGCACGAACATCTGGTTATGGTCGTTTAATTCACCAGATAATCCTTGTTGGTATTACGTACTGCGATATTATAGTTTGTTTGTGTTGCTTGCTT
The DNA here is from genome assembly GCA_963576895.1 of Ceraclea dissimilis. Classification (NCBI taxonomy): domain Eukaryota; kingdom Metazoa; phylum Arthropoda; class Insecta; order Trichoptera; family Leptoceridae; genus Ceraclea; species Ceraclea dissimilis. The sequence continues at coordinate 3,369,588 of OY756370.1, read as the reverse complement.
CGCACCCCTTCCTCCACATTGTATAGTCGAGTGTATCGGGTTTTGCTGAGGCCACATTGGATATTATTATCCCTGCGTTCAGTCATTGTGAGACCGTCAAGCGTTGGCTCTACGATTACATACAACTGACCGACGTTTTCTCGTGTATATTATATAAGTTTCATACCTACTGCATTATATTTGATTTTCACCATAACACGAGTATCTTGTTCGTTGCTCATTTGAGGTTTCGCGCCTTGTTACATTTTGTTGGTAGATATCGCATCTATATTATACAGCGCCCCACTCCTCTTCACATATTGTACGTCAGTAGATTCCAGTTCGAAGTTGTTGATATATTATATAGAAGGTAATTATATTGTCGTCTATGTTTACAAATTCATATATTTCTTGTTACCATTATAATATCTGAACAATATGTTAATGTAGTATTCGCCTATTAGATACATTGTGTTGTATATTGGATTAATATTATAATTTCATTAAATTAGTAGTTTTCAAAAGTTGTTTTGACAACATGTTATGTATTATAATAGTTAAGGTTTAGATTATCTATTTGTGATCGGATTATATTATTAATATCTCCAGGAATTCTAGATTAGTTTCATATTGTATATCATTTACGAAACTTTTGTATAATGTCAAATTAATTTATAATAATGCGTTATTTACTTTAAAATATTACATTGCTGTCGCTTTTAAAATAATGAAGCTTCTTACCATGTAATATTGAAATTTATTAGATGTAATATCATTATTATCTTTCTGTTTCTGTAACATTGTCACTACTACTATTTCTATACCGTCAAGATATATTCTAAGAGTGGAGTAACACACAACGTTCTCTCTCCGCAAAATTATTGTGAAATTCAGAATGGGTGTCGAACTTCATTGCTGAACGGTGAGATTCCATATTCGTATTATTACAAAGGTTTTTATGAAATTATGAAAAAATATATATACCTTATTAACAACAAAAATAAACGTACAGTACGAAGTGAGAGACTAACTTGTGGCGGTTTACAGCCAAAGGCAATTTCTTCCCACCAACCACGAAATATCACGTCAGCACACTCTGTTATGGGTACTTTGGAAGTATGTATTTATGTCATATTAATGTTGTTGTGGGAATGATAAATTTACAACACAACTATAAATGCTTTTCACGAATGACTCACGGACTACAAACATGGCCTGATCCCAAGGTGAAGGTCATACCACGCTACAGTGAGCGCGTACTACTGTGGAGAGCCAGGCGGAAAAGTAAGGCGAGCTACGAGGAAACATTCGTACATAATTATACACTTAGTAGACCCTTATAATATACTGAGAAAATGAATTTGTAGTATAGGAGGCGTTAGGCCAATAAATTTATATCTTACTTACCGTGCGATATAATGTAATTATTACACCTCGTACATTGGATCTCTAATTAAATTTATTTTTTGTGTTTGCGTTTTTAAGGAATGTGTGGGAAAATGTAGATGCTTTGGGTATTGTAAAGGATGTTGTGCCTTGATTGTTATTCTTTGTTTTCGGTTACAAGTTTTTTCATTATACTTTGTGGTATCTAATTCAGAACTCTGTCTAGTTTTACTAACAATTAGGGATACTGTAATCATTGATAATGATATATTCAAGACAATTACACTAATGGTGTAAAATAATTTGATTGTTCTAAATCTAGTAAGCAGATGAATAAACAGTCTGTTTTGAATGTACGTAAGTAATGTGTCTATTTTAACGATGTGATTTATGTAAACTACCAATTTGTGTCAACTTGAAAGGCTTTATAGAATAAATTATATACATTTATGGGTAACAATCACCGATACAATATACCAATAAATATGTCCATTACGAAATATGAAGGCCTCGTGGAGTAGACACTAGACAGCAGCCATACCTGTTATAATACATATTATGCTGATGTCAGTTTATTTTATTTTTTAAAGACGATTACAATAGCGAGTACTTAATAATATGTATAATCGCATTGTCTGAACTTCGTCGTAATTGGAAACATAATTATTCATTTAATTTATTGTCTTCGCAGAATCTACGTAGCCTTGTTACTTTATGGCATGGCACAGTATGTACTGTACGTCTAGTATTGTTCTCTGTTGAGGATTTACTGGCTTGTTTATCAATGCTTATGGCAAACCAGTTTTTTTGTATCATGTGAACATGTTCTTTTATTAATGCCTTCTTCCCTACAAGGCGAATAGTGTAATAAAAATTGTAGAATAATATCATCATTGTGCCACTTAAAACGCTGTAAACCTTTATGTTTATTGATTTCATGGTGTGATTCTTTCTTCTGGAAATAAAATTAATTCTCATTTATCTCTAAACAATAATTAACGACGCTTTTTACAGCGCTTTAATACTCTTTAATAGATCCGTATACAAATAAATATAGTCACTTACATTTTACACTCAGAGGTATGCGATTTATATACCTTCCAGTTGAGTATAATGAGTGTAATAGTTACGCTTATCGCGCTTTAAATCGGAATTTTATTGGTATTTGCAGGGAAATTATTTTTTAATGTTTCCTAATAAATAAAATAGTAAAACCTACCTACTAATACATTTATATTGCCTGTAGAAACGCGTGTCAAGTGCAGGATCTGTCGAGACATTGAGTTGAGATGTGTGTAAGTAGTGAATAAAAGATGTTCCCATTCCCATCCCCTCGAGTGACATGGAGTTTTTACAACACATCCGTTATCTTGACATCCATATATCACGCTTTCCCATTCTTCTGGGGGGAATATTTGATCAGTTTTATCATATTATTATGATATTGCGATGAAGGTTTTTGTGAATATTAAATCAGCTAGATGGCGTATCTCTCCCACTCTGCGTCTTCAACCCAAATTCATATTTGATGAATTTAAATGAAGTTATCTTTAATAAAATGACATTGATATCTCGATATAGGATGGGGTAGATATATTATTATGTCCCCGTCCAACTTTATGGAAATGTATTCGTCGTATTATCATTACGTAATTTCAGTTTTCTAAGACGTTAATAAAATGATATTCCGTATTGTGCGCATAATGAGAATAATATATTTCCTTAGATTATTCTCATTCGTTTTACTTTGTTTCTCGAGGGATTACCTACTTTCATCATTTTAATATTCATACCTATTGTCTCGTCGTGTTTTCAACATCCATACTTTATCCTTATAGTTCGTAATGTATTGTACAAACATAATTCCTACACACTAACTCCAGAATATACAGAGTCGTGACGGTTATTCTGAGCGTCACTGTTCCCTGTCAGAAAACATTGACAAGGCGCATAAGTAAACAATTCACCAAGTCACGATGTGCTCTCGTCAAAGTCACAACTGCGACACTGCATCACCCAATTGGACAGACTGGTCTCGTAGAGGTATATTATTATACGTAGAATCTTTCTCTACATCACAAAGTCAGTTGCTGTGCTTTTTTTACGTCTGCCCTCTCGAGTTCGAATAGCATAATAAACTTGTATTGACACCAATGTAAAATTTCATTTCAAGAAAAAGTATTGCGAAGGATATACTGAACTATGAAAAGTTACGATCTTTTCAAACGCTTCGAAAGGTCAAACGGTTAAAATTATGATTGCACGTCATTATTCTCGTGAACTGCATTCGGTTGTATTAGTTTTTTATCGAGCATTAGAGTTTAATCTCGAATCTAAGCTATCACTTTAATATTTCATCATCAGTTGCATCGATCGGTATCCAGCTGTGAATAACATTTAAAAGTATTTGGTAATTAATTATATTCTATTGTCTAATAAAAAGTCGTGATATTGATCCACGCCACAAAGTTTCGTCCATGAGAATAATTAATGAAAAGTTCAAATATTTATTCTGTAGCTTTTTCGTTTTGAAATACCTGACTCGTTGTCGTCTATATATAATCAGAGTCCGAGGCAAAATTGCTTCCTTACTTTGAAGACTTAGTGTTCTGTAAGGAACATTATCGCCTGTTATAATTTCCCCTCCTTCCATGAGCGTATCGAGATATCTTACTGATAGACGTACCTATCCTTTATTGAATTATCGTGATTATCGACGCTTCCACGCCGTTTAATTAATTTATTTCGATTGTAAAATTATTGTCGATATTCTCGTTATACCTGCTCTTGCTTCGATTAACGTTTCTCAATTTCTCTGAACAAGAATACTGAACAGTTCTCCTTGTACGTATTAAAATACATATAAATGTAATAAGAACAAATTATCATTAATTTTTTGCGATGAAATACAAACGTAATAATTTTCCATTGAATATGAGAATCTATTTCGGGCGTTGTCGGATTGAAAAGCGTGTGTCTACGAATCTCTCATCCCACAAAACGATACAAGCTCTGCGCTTACTGTATGTGTTGAAAAAAGCTTTTTTTGTTGAGAGTCAAACATTGTTGCTTGTTTCTATAATAGTCATGTGTTCTTAGGGAGTCATGATTAATACTGTTATGTTAATACATATATTGTAGGGGTTGCTAAAACTGTAGGAAACTGTGTGTATAAGTAAAGTGCTCGTATAACAGTTAACCACACAATGGTCGGGATATTGGGCGATTAGGCTAAACGCAAAATCTAGTTTGCCGAGTTATCATATCGCAGTTTCATAGACCTCCCTATTATTAGGTGAATACACACTACATAATCTATACTCTCATATTGCAAGTAGTGCCTACTTGTAGTTCCCTCGGGATCTCTTGTTGTTATTTATTATTACCAAGCATTACATACTACGGTTCAACTCGTTGTGGTATTCACGACTGTAACGTGTTTGAGAAATATTTTATGGATTCTCCGAGTAACCTTTGTATTGCTCGTTAATAATATAGCAATCATATCAATAGGATTACCACTTTATATTCCATTTCCTTCATCATTTTCACGGTACTTATCGACTCGGATTATTTAATGGTAATATGCTGTTCTCTGTTACTCCGAAAGGAATTCTCTAAATGTTTCTTGACTTTGGAACTTTTATTTATCGCGTAGGATGATATAATTAATCAGATATTGTGTACTTTTTATAAACTGGATGTGCATTAAATTATCAAGACAAAGAGATGCTAAAGAACAGAATTTGTAGATGATCTTCAATCCTATCTCTGCCCACCTTGCAATGGACGTGACCAGGTGTGATGGGATTGGTCGATATCCATATTGTTTTTCAAAAACGGTTTGCAACTTGTCAAGCACGATTGGATATACCTCCATTTAATATTATTATTGATTAATCATTGTCGTTTTGTTTATTTAATAAGATCGTTTCGTGGGTGAATAATTTACTGAACTGATATACGTATTGTTTGATTGATTGTATTCATTGTTTATTCAGTCTTTTCATTAAATTTAATGTCAACGTTTTTGCACCAAAGAGCTATTATATATTATTACCTGTATTGAACGCTTTATCGCAATTCAAGTAATTAATTACTATGGGGAACTGTGTACTCGTAATATCGGTTATTGAATTAATCTGTATTAATTACATTACCTAGCGATACTTAAACCTCCTGTGGAATTTATTACTGTAATCATTAACCTCATTACTACTGTTTGTATTAATTTATATCGTGTTTGTATTGCTGCGTAATAAATATTTGGATTTGTATTCAATTGGAATTGATTGAAAATAGAAATTTGTGTTCTTAGTACCTGCTTAGAATTTCAAATTTGATACAGGTGGCGTTGAAGCAAAAGTGTGAAATGCCCATATTATTAGAAAGCCTCGGTATTCCGTTTTCATTTTTAAGCTTTTTATTTCTAGTAAGTAGATTCGGTAGATTATCTGCGATTGGCGTTCGTTTTAAGCCAAAATTTTCGGCATACTAAATGTTTTTTACTTGTTCTATCGTGGAGATAAAAATACCGAGAAAATTAGTTGTAGGTATAAGCTTTGAAAAACACACAAAATAGAACACAGCAAGTTTTAATTTAGATCTTGTAACAAAAAATTGACACAAAATATGGGAGCATTTTTCATGCAAAATATGTAGTGAAAATTACAGTGTTTTATTTTTTGTGTGTTTTCAAAGAAGTAGTAGGTAGTGGTTTAGGTTTGATGTTGTCCCTCCTACATGATTTTTTGTTGACTTTTCCTCCCGTGTAATACGATTAGTCACTGAACTTACTCATTGATCATGGATTCCGATTCCTTAGTCGCTTCGTGTGTGGTTGGTTGCTTGGTTAGGCTTTTAACTAGAAAACATTTACTCACAATCTATTATACGTTTTGTATTATTTGTTTTTTATCCCTCTTCGACTTAAGGAACTGAATCGTGTTTACAAACATCTCGATGCGGTACGGTGACAAATTAGTTCGGCGATCTCCCTATTCGGAATCATTTCGACCGGTTGAATAGAAATCTATGCGTTTCAACTGCATGAAATTACGAGGATTGCAACTCGTGTTTTTTTTGTTTTGAGGCATCTATTTCTTCAGTTTTTTAATAAAGTACCAACCTATTAATACAGCGCCTGAATCTATGGTATACTACTAAACTTTGAAGTGAAACTATTATTAGGTAGGTTTGCTTATGAGCAAATACTTTATTTTTACTGTGGATTTTTTAGTTTTTATTTCTTTATAATCTTTTACTTTTTATCTTTACTTTATAATCTACCACCAGTTTTCTCGTCAACGTTTTTAAATTTTATTTTTTTATTTTTTCTTTGCTGCCTTATCCTAGGTGCCAATATTGCAATACGTTCAATAAGTTTTTATTCATTCGTAATCAAATTTCCGAAAATTGCTTTCGCACAGTGTATAATATCTAATTTAGATTTAAATTGGTGATATTGAGTGTAATTGAATCAAACAGATCGATATCGCATCACAATGAGTGACTGAATAGCGACGTTGTTCAAGTTTCGTGTTTTGGTTCGTTCCTAAGCCGATTAGTGAAGTAATGAATCGGAATCTGTATACGCGTGACGGAACAGACTTTTATCTCATTATCTTGCGGTGAACCTTTGTCATTGGGAATTCTTTTAATACCTACCTACAACTACTATACTCACCCTCCTCCCTCTCTTTCTCTCTCGTCGTTTGTCCATTAATTATATTGTTCTTCTTCTCGCTTTAATTGCTTTACTGGGAATTAATTCAGCGATTGATTTTATTGTACCTAATGACGTAGATATCTGGTTAATCGCTCTGCGACTAGAAAGGGATAGGCTTTTGTTGTAAATTGTTAGATACGTGGGTACTTCATTGTTCTGCTTTAGGTGTGTCGCAATAACTTTTTCATATTAGGATATCATTGGTATTTCATTTCGGACTGAAACTTCTCTCAGCCCTCTTTGGTGTACCCATCAAGTATCTAATTTTTAGTCCTGTTAACGGCTCTGTTATTCTATTTGAATATATTGTTTATATATGTATCAGTGATTATTATTACAAGGTATTTTACTCGATTAATTATTATGTTATGATGTGAATCTGGTATCACTCAATTCTGATTATATTTATTCATTAGATTATTATGCCAGAACTTTGCGAGATTACACCTAATTCATTTGAATAAACACGGATACAGAATGTTTCTAAATAATATTTTGATTAAACAGTTCGTATCGTCTACATTGTATGTATTAATTTACATTCTAAGTTTCTGTAATGTTTTGCCATTGCATAATGTTCCCACTCTCCCATTAAGAAACAAAGGGAATATTGACTGTCTTGAATAATTTTATCATCTTGTGCAATTATTTAGACTGACCTTTGTTTTCTATTATTGTAGGTGATGAGTAAACCGAGTGAAATGAGGAGCGGTCTGAAGTTGGGTGAAATGTGGCGAGGGTGTGCGGGCAAGAGGAGGGCTGGACCCCCTTGTCCATCTCCTACTCCCTCGCCCACGCCACCCTCACCGGCCTGCCCCCTTCCTGAAGATAAGAAGCAGCAAAGGAATGGTGAGTAACAACCTAGCAATCATAATAATATCTAATTTAGTATTGAGGCAGAATATTATATTTCAGCTTAGATATCTTCAATAATAATATTCATATTATTCTATAGTAGATAATTCTTCACGTAAACAAATTTATTAAACACAAAGATTTGGGTCGTGTTGATAAATATGGGTTATCTATGTTAAATCTCAATTAACGTCTATTTACCTTACACGTGAATTTTGTAACTCATGTAGAGATGATTTTCGTGTTTTTCTTTTTTTTTGTCTTGTGAGTATGAAGGCACGATTGGGTCGTAAAAAGTGAACATGGACATCCAATATTAGACGCATTAAATTTATATGCTTCGAAATCGGTTTTCAATGCTCGCAATTGAAAATTTTAAATTGTAGCCCTTTTCTACGGAAATTTTCTAACATATGCTCCGTACGTTTTCACAAATCTGAAGATAATGCATTAAGACATGGAAATTGAAAACATGAACAACACAGATTGACTACTGTAGTCTGAATCTTTGGACAATTCTAAATGGGCATTATTTTAATGATATTTTATAGAAAAGTGCCTGATTCTCGAATGGTGTAACCCTTTTAACAAATTTTCATCAACATGTCAACAATATTCTTTGTTTGTATACATCGTTGATATGAATAGGAAAACTATTCAATAGTATAGAAGTTTGTAAGATTTACTTAACTCTAATAGATAAAGATTAGGGCGCTATTATACACTTTTATTCATCTAATAATGGGTCATTCATAAATAATAGACGACAACACAATATTGTCTCGATCACCCCTCCTAACGAATCCGTCCAACTAAAGCCCTCTTTGACCCACAATTCCTAATACAATAAACAGTTACACATGTTGTTTGCACCACTTCTCCACGTCCATGTCCACTCTTCCCTAGTGTAATCACTAATCACCGCCTCAAGCTGTCAGCGACCTGTCTTTCCGTATTGAGGTAATTTGAGGAGCAAGGAAGACGTGTTGAGTGCCCAATATAATTTGTAACTTAATACGAAAATGTACTAAACTATGTAGACACCCTTTAGGTATATAAAGGTGTGCTGTGAAAATACATATGTACTTTTGTAAAAGACTTTGTTGTCGCAACTCTTAATTATATTTTACGTAATATTTCGAGGTTTATTTTACAAAGCTTTGATTTCAATTCCAATTAGAATTGTCAAAGAATTTAATCCACACTTTTGAGGAGCGTACGTTTTTAAATAGGTCTGTAATTTTCCTTTCAGGATTAGTAGTATGTATGTGATGTGAGTATACGAATATAGAAAATTGAATCCCGTAATAACATTCAGAAATGTATTAGGGAGTTAGGTAAACATAATAATGAGTGGAAATATAATTTACCTCGGATAGAATTTCATATACTGTGTATTATGTTTACGTATTTGTAAGTAACATGGAAAGATGGGATTAGTAGCTTTTCTTTATACAGTTTTATTACATTCCCCCCTAAATTATATTCTCCTCTTACAAAGTAAACAATTTGAAAGGGTTCGCCTCTATTCTTTTTATAAGAATTTCTTTTCTGTTAAAGCAATCAATGCTTGGCGAATCGGGATAAAGGGTTTACCTTGCGAATATAAAGCGGGTAGACAGATTCAAAACAATTTATATCTTTCCTAATTTATTACATAATATTTTACAGTTTTGTTTTTTTCGCCAATGTTTTTTTTCCGCGTAATCAGCGTGTTTTTATTATTTACTGTTTTACCCTTCGATTCACACCGTAATGACATCGAAACAGATACCTACTATTGCAATCGATTTTTCGTTTTCGTTATTGTCACTCCTTTGTATTATATTCAAGTATCAATGTACTACGAACCTAATTGTACTTTGTTTCAGAAACCTTTCCGCTTTTTCTTTGTGCGTTCCTATAATTCTGTTATAACCCATTTTTCTTACGTGCCTATATAAAGTGAGTGTTCCTATACATATGTTAGATAAACCCAATTACTCCATATCCGATTGCGTTGTGTTCAGACATTTCATATGTTATTTATTGGAACATCATTATCATCGATTCCCCCTCCAGTATTATACTATCGGGTTAGAATTCGGGGGGTAGATCACTTTGGATAACGTTATACAAGTTCTTGTATTAAAGATGTACCCACTTACATACTTATACTCACTTCCGTTGCGGAGGTGGAGTTTCCTTGATGAGATCTGTCAATATTAGAGATACGTATACGTAAATAGGAAAATGTTTATTTCGATTACTTCTATAAAGTAGCAGTGTGTAGTTCGGAGAAAGAAAATGGGGGTAATAAGAATCAATTCAATAAAATCGTTTCTTTTCATATACATTCTAACTCGTACATCCATGCAGTTCAATATTGCAAACGCTGAAACTTTTATTTTTACCTAAGTATCTATTTCTTTATCGTTTTCCTTCTTACTTTTATAGGTATAGGTAATCTACGTTTTCTTTTTATTTTATGATTAGTCATCTACGGTGAATTCGCTTAGATTATTTATTTTTTTATTCTCTACTTTCTGGAAACGACAGCTAGTGATATAATATTTATAATACATAGCATATTTATATGCGTAGTGACGACTGACAATATGAGAACGCAAATAATATAATTCCTTTTTAAATAGAATATAACGTGGGTAGAAGTAAACAGGTTTACTCTTTTTAATATTCACGTGAAGCAAAAACATCCCCCAAACACTTTACACCCACTCGACGTTTCTGTACATAATAAAATAATATATATCCTTATTATTTGTTTAGCATTTACTTTATATTTACCTACACGTGTTTAAAATTTTATTGGCATTTTGCTATTTTCGCCGTGCAATACCGCGTTAGGTTAATTTAGTATGTCACTTGTTTATTGTAATCTACTATTAATTAAATTTGTGATGTTTGTGTATCCTACGCGTTGGTGTATTGCGTGACACGTATCTGCCTAGTGCCTACACAGTGTTATGTGAAATGCATCCCTTTTGTCAATTATTATTGAGACAACAATACACTATTGATTGCATTGCGTTTTTGATTGTCAGTGTGATGTAGTGTGTCATACGTAGTTTGGTGCCACTAAAATAATTATTCAATAAAAAGTTGTATTGCTCGTCGGTATACGAATTACGAATGGACATATTCGTACCATTGTTACAATATTATGTTATAGGTCCAGTCGTTTATTAATAATAATGAAAATGCCTATAAAAAACACCGTATAAATTGTATGTATTATTATTATTTATAGGTGTATGTATTTTATTATGAACACAATCACAGCAGAATATCCGCAATGCGAATTTAGAGGCTAAGTCGGGTGACCGACTTGTTGTTTAGTTATTAAGATATTATGAACATAGAACAATACGTTAGTTTCATTTTATTAGTGTAGTGTAGGTATATACTCGACATTAACACGTTAGAACTATCATTGTATGATGCATCTATTCCAAAGTATAAACCTAATAGCACTGTTCATACTTACCTGTATATTTTTATGAAATAGTTGTAGATAGGTGTACTATTATAGCACACGAGTTTTTTCAATACATAATGTCATTATGTTTATAATTATCGTTGATAATGTGGCTACTTTTGTTGTGTTTGAAGTCCTGCACAATCATCGTTGTTTTTTTTATAATTAGGCAATCTAAGAAAGAACTTCACATGCATTATCAGCTTTATAGTTTATTCACAAACATTTTAAAGAGAACGGACTATGGAAAGAAAATTCTTTTTGAAAAATTGGTCTATATATGTATGTTGAATCCAAATTTTTGTTATAATGCATTTTAAGGGCGCAAGCCGTATAAATAATAAATAAAACTTTATTGGCCAGAAAATATATGTAACAACAAAAACAAAACAAGATAATACAGTGTGCCAAAAGGCGGACTTATTGCAAAAGCAATATCTTACAGTCAACCCGAGAAAATAAAGAAAAACTTAAATATGTACTATAATAATAAAGTACGTAAATATAAAGATACAAATACATAATATATACATATAAATATACACACATAATACATACAAATAGATAATATGATAAATAAATAATAAAAAATAAGAACATTTAATAAAAATAAATAAATACATATGCACACAGGAGAAGGAAGAGGAAGAGGCGGGATGGGGAACAAGGGACTGCTCTTTGCAAACAGTTAGACCTGAGGTCGACGACACAGAGAAGAACACAGAGAAGAAGTATATGTTGAAATAAATAAATAAATAAATAAATAAAATAATCAAAGATTTAAGCTTGTACCTTTTCAGAAACCCTGTAGTTATGTGAAACTCTGTAATTATCTGATAAGATGCATTAGACTTTATTAACAGAAGTGAAACAGAGCTCAAGCGTCTGGCGAACTAATGTTGGTATAACTCCTCACCACAACCCCGCAATGGACAAGCAAAGTATGCAACACTAATGTAGAAATAGATGTTATGTAGAGCTGATACAAAATTGACTTCAAAATGCAACGATTGTCATTTTTTTCCGAGGCGACATTAACAAAATTTATTTTTGAATATCATTTTTCATCTTTCTTTACTGAATGCGGTGTATTCATGTCACTTTTCTTTTTGGCACCGTGTCAAATATTTGTGTATCCAGCAATACTACGATACCGCAGGATTGATTTAAAAATGAAATATTCTGTGCTCTGAAAACAATATCTCACAATATTCTACAGTAGTACTGCACATAATATATTATTGTACTTATTTTCGAGTCAATCTTTTTAGGCACTTTTTTATACTTATTAGGTATTTGGATGTCCATGTGATGCACTTAGTGCTTAGCAATATCCTTTATCTGATATAGGGAGGAAATCAAATCTTTCCGTTCGTATTGGTTTTGTTCGATTAAACCCTGGAAAAAATAATTTCCTTCCTCCTCAAAAAAAAACATCGGTAAGATTGTAGAGACGTCGCGCCGATAAAATAACACAACACACGGTGCATCCGAAAATCAGTCAAGTTTCACCGTGAAAATCTTTACTACTTTCTTCATTCTTTTACACTACCAAGACTTGTGTGTTTCGTCTTCGCTTCATTTTTTCCACTTTGATTTTGATATAAGCCTGTTAAACTGAATAACATTTTGGCTTTTCTTGCAAATTCCCTTATGAAATTTTAAGCTTAGTTCGACAAGCAAGGTCCTAAGGAAAAAAAGTATTCGCAATAGTACATAACTACATACCGACAGCAATAGTTTTATTATATATGTAGATGTTTCATTCCAGACATTACGTATACTAATTTGTTATCTTATTTTGTCGCTTCTGTTTGTTAATAAACTAAAACCAATTTCTTAATCCGAGATAAGAATATTTTATGCAAATAAAATTATATTTCAGTCTCGTATGCGTGTTTTGTTGTACATACATAGTATGTAGTAGCAACCGCCAGTCGAAACACCTTTTATTACCATACTACATTATTTTGCTCACCCGACCTTGGAACCTGGTTGCATTGGTTTATTTTCCCAACGAGGAAATCATGGCGTTGTTTTGTATTTTTTTTGTAGATTGTTTTATTATTTCAAGGTTGAACCCAAAGACTAGTAACCTCTATTAAATGGTCGTAATAATTACGATTCTCCACGCTGTTACGTAATTTTGATACGTTTTCCTTAATGTTTTATTAGTCACGACTAGTCCCCGAATGTTTTTCAATAATAATATCTTTTCCTTTTTTCTGTATTGTGTTTTGCATGTTATTTAAATGTTTTTTTTTTATTGATAATCTGTTTTACGGATTAAGTATTTCTGTGAATGGATTAATCTCTAAGATGATTGTTTGTCTATAGAAGTTTGGATCGTTTTTTTCTTTTCTTCGTATAAGAGTTGTATGAAATTTGTTTAAGCTTATAAAATAACCAACTACTCTTCATATTGGTTCGATCTTTTCAACAAATTTCCCTTGATGTTTTATTCATTGCTCTTTATTCGATTTCCTTCCGTGCCTTCCTCTCTCTCTTATATTTCTTTCGAATAAAGTAACACATCATCATACATTTTTTGTATCGTATAAATCTCTCCATACTTTAACAGCATCACCCCTAGAACAATATTGATCATATAAAATAATAATGGCAATCTTGTATAGACGAGGGATTTCACTATACTCACACCTTACACCAGTAATACTTTGTAACTTTATACCGAACATGATATGGCTTTTCAATTTGAGGGTAGATCAGCCGACCCCATTTCCCATGGCGGTATTTGTTTAGGCGTTACACTTTCCTACCGTTTGTTTGACCTTACGCTTTAGTCTGATCTGTGATTTTCCCCGCCGAGCACACGTACAATACAAAACATATTATTATCAACACAATATACCCTATTATACTCCCGTTCAGCACAAACCACTTTATAAACTGTTTTCCCCATCTTCGTGATAGATTGTTCCATACATACCATCGATTTATCATAATGACGTGAACTTTTATTTTACTTATCTCTGACTGTTTAGGCTCTGTTTAGTTTATCTCTGTTACAGAGTTTGTTGAAACTTCATTTTTTTAAACTTCCCACTATTACTTATCGGCCCATGTTATTAAGTCTTCCCAATTCCTTGATTATAAAAAAAACATTGTCACTTCGTATTGTTTTCTCGTAAAAAAAAAGTCAATATTGGCTCATTCAATTTTTAAGTACAAATTACTAGTGGAGCAATTTAGTTCCTGTAAGCAAACCTTTCACATACTACGAGGAGAAAGGTATCGCCTACTCCGCCTAATATTGGGGGGCAAGATATTGGGAAGACGGGGAGTTGGCAGAAAACAGATGATCTGTTCCGGGCAGCGCAGGACAGGGAACTTTTCGCCAGAGTGATCGCCGATATGGCACAACAAAAAGAAGAAGCAAACGTTTAGGTGTGTCACTCTATATCCATCCCACCCCGATAAAACAGTTTTTCTTATTATCCTATGGTTGGATTTAACTAATAACCAAGGCAACATTAGCTTTTAGCTAGCTTTATCTAAAGACTTGTTGTCTCTCCGTGGTGTTGTTCATTATTTAATGTAATTAACGTGTAATACTAAGTAATAATTAATTTATTGTGAAATTACTGGAATCTGATGTATGAAAGAGCTGGGGTTAAATTAATCATGTTCCACATCAGTGTGTTTTAATTAACTTGGATGTGCTGATACAAGCAGAATTCAATGCAAGTAATATCCCCTACATGGGTATTCCATTATACGTTAATATCTACTTCTATAGGGATTTGTGGTCTGTAATAGTAAGAATTTTATATACTCACTAGTTGGTGGAAATTCACGGAGGGTTAGACACGTTTTTTTTTTTTTTATTAGATAACCACCTTTTAATGAAAAGGTGAAAAAATATTTTATTAACTTCCTCTTGTTGTGTATTCTGACCGATATTGTTAAAATTATTCTATAGGTACATTAGAAAAATATTGTAAAAGGCGATAAAGTACAATCGGTCACTTCTAAAGTTTTTAATTTGTAGCATTACGGTATCTTTGTGCTCTGTGATTTGCAATAATTCTGTACTTATGTTTATTTTTCACCTTGGATATATATATTAATGAGTTCCGAGATATATTTTTTTCGCTTCTGGAATCTTATAACGGTGCAGGAGTATTCTTCTTTGTGTTGTAAGGCAAATATGGCAAAAAGATAATGTATATCAATAGACCGGGCGAATCACTGCGAGGTGGAGGCTGGGGACCTCCGCCCTCCCTGGTTTACATCCCCTCGGGGAAAAGCGGAGTAGCCTCGAGGCATTTGTTAAAAGGATACAATCGACCGCTATGGATATAAGAAGACTGAGTTCTTCCACTTTACCCTTTTTAAATAGACTTCTAATTTATTTGTCTCTAAATAATAATATTATTATCATCACGGTTAGGGGGTGTTTTGTATCTGCTTGCGACGGGAGAACTACGGTAAAAAGTAAGGCACTTTATTATAGGAACGTTTCGGGGAATTGTTTGTTACGGTAATATTTAATTTGGCTCATGTATAATACATTGTTTGTAGGTGTATGGAAAAATGTATTGACTGTTGGCGTACACGTACAGCCTATTAAAGATTGTAGTGGAATTATTGCTGAGGGGGAGTTGGGGGATGGTAACATTGGAATGAGTTAGTATGAAAGGTGGGAATCGTATTATCTACTGGTAATATTTAGTGCTGTGGGGAAGGTGTAGCGGTGGAATGGAAGTATTTAGATACGGAGAGATAGATATGTTCGCGAAAAAGCGAATCTGTGTGGTGTGTGGGGACAGTGAGTGGGTGAAGACATCGTCTCCTCTCCAGTGTGGTGGCGGGCGGGGGTGAGATTATTGATCTCACTCGCGGTGTATACGAGTATGTTGAGTGTGGCCCTGGCAGGGTGGCCGCCCCCCGGAGCCTCCCTATGCCGTAAACAATGTTACAGTGACGTTTTAGCTCGTTATTCTTATATATGTTGCCTTGTTCTATGTATGTCCGCATTGTTATTTCTGATTTAATGATGTGCCTATTAGGGCGCATAATCTCTTCTCGTAAACTGTTATACAATAATAATTTCCGTTACTACTTTTGAATGTTTATTCTTTTATGAATATCAAATGGCGAGGAATAATTTTGAGCAAATATCTACATCATAACATACATTAAAGTGATTGTTTTCAGGCTCGCATTTAACGAATTGATTTTCTGTATGTAAGAGTATAAATACACCACGATGATTATGTTTGAAAGTTTACATTTTTTATCATTATAAATACCTGGTTATTACCTTAAAAGTTTTGTCATACTTTTGCATGAATGTCAATAATGAATTGGCAATTGATTCGAAGGTAATTTTGACACGAAGGTTTCTTACCTTTATAGCTCGTCATGTTGGTAATAATTCGCTCGTCACACAGTTGAATTAGTCTCGATTCTTCGTGTCACCACCCACTAGCAAACCAATAGTGGAATAGTCGTCTTCTGTATAATATTAGTATTGTCACCATCACCCATCTCCCCTCGCCCACCCCACAGGTCGTCCATCCATCCATCCACCACCGTAGTCGCTACACAGCTCGCTCATATCAGTTGTTATAATAATACGTTTCCACAAAGCAACGATTTGAAAAGGATCCATTATGACGTTATGCCATCTCTTTGTGTATCCTAAGTGAGCACCTCCTCTCTCCTATATACATAACGTGCATTTCATAGAAGAATCATACCGTCGTATAGGATGCATCTAGATGTCTATTTGCTTCCTACATAATATTAGTGCCACTGCATATTGCATCTTTAACCATATTCCCGTCTTTCTCTTTTGTCTCGAGTAATAAAATACAGCATTTGCATTTAGTCGTTCCGTTTTTCTCGAGTATGTACTTCGTAGTTTTCTCGTAGTACCCACTACCCATATGTGTAGGTAGATAAATAGTTTTTCGATTTTGAGTTTTCAATAATAAAAAATAAAAATTAACACACCTTGGACGATCTTCTCGATCTGTTTTTAAACTTTTTACATTACCTTCTCCCAAGATTTTTACCTACCTATTTTTTTTCGTTTTTCTGTTTTATAAAATTAAAACGTTTAATTAATTAACTAGTTATATTTTGCGATGGGGACCTTGTTGAATAGTTTTTCACTAAATGTAGCTCAAATTTTTGAATGGAACCGTCAGCCAAAAAAACAGTTCAATTAAAACGCAGGCTCTATTGAGCTACTATGTCAGCGGACTTTTTTAAACGCTAGTGTTTTATATTCGTATTGTTGTCGTCACTACACGCTTTAGCCGGTAATTGAATTAAAAAAAATATTTAACGTCGATGGTATGAATAGCATTAATAATGTACGCGACGCGTGTTTATATGAAAACCTTTTACGTTAAACGTCGAGACCTCCCATTTAGCTTCACCACCACCTCGTTGATTCTCCCAAAAAATCTGCCTCATGTCTCACACCCTTCAATCTCGCTTGACGTTTTCTCTACAACCCTCCGGTATCCGCACTCCGCTCTTTGTTCTCACGATTTGGGTCAATCAATTTGTGAAATGTTGTTACACTCACACACACACACCCGCACGATAATACTATTCTAGTCTTTGTCAGGTTAAATTATCAGGCACTTTATATCAAATTTTCTTTTGATACGGGTTTTGACTAATTCGCTTTCACATTAAAGATTTTCTTTTTTTGTAGGTTTGCTTTATAATAAGTCTTGTTTGTACTCTTAATTATTTTGTTCAACATAATATTTTTGCAGTACCTTCCATACTCGCCAATGTCATCGTCACCTTGCACATGTTTAGTGCACTGACCCATCATACCCCGCATTTATCTCGAGTCTACCTTCTGTTAGATAATAGCGCTATTTACGATTAGATAATCGAATTGTATTTTCTTGGAATCCATCAACCTTATATCGGTCTATAAAGAACTGGTATTATATAATCTTATTTGGCTGAGGTTCTTTATTACTTTGTAACCACCCTAACACTGTCTCGATTTCAACACGTGCCTCAAGTAATTTGATATGTCGTTTTCTCTATCTTTTTAGTTTAGTTAATGTGTGTGTTTTCCCCAATGATGTTCCTTGGAACTGGCTGGGCCCTTTAATATTTCCTTTATTTGTTTTTTTTTTTTCTTTTTCTATTTATTATCAGGCTGTGGTTTCCTTCGCGCGTGGACGGGGGACAACAGGTAAGTATGGAGTTCAATTGGTAAGACCCTTTATTTTGTTTTTTCTGTATACCGTGTATGTGCTGTCTGAATTGTAAAATGTTGTCCTCTAGATTAAGATTTAGTACGTAGTAATACGTAATTGTAAGATGATAGTTTCTAAGAAAAGAAAAAAAAAATGTAGTAGTGTGTAGATCCTTGCAGTGAGAGTCTCCTCCAAGGAACATTAAGGGTGTTCAGAGTAGTTTCGGGAGGGGTTTGTTGAGGGGAGCCCTTCCGGCGAACCTTGAGCCCTCCTTTGAAAAAAAATGTTTTTGCTTAAAAGACTGGATGATATAGGAGCTAAAGCTCCTGAAACATCCAGGGGTGGAGGTGGGTTTACCCTTAATGTATAATCTTTTTAGTTTGCTTAAATACTTTAGTTTTCTTCCATTATTTTCCACTTTCTTGAGAATATCACAGTGGGGGCGAATGTGCGTACATTACACTACGTAACATTCGCATATATGAAGGACGGCTAAGTGTACACTTTTATTCTTTATCCCGCCGAATTGAATTCAATTTATTTCGAATTAGGATCATACGCGGGAGACGAAAAAAACACGACATATAGGTAACGTAAATAAATTATATACCTACATATCATTGAACATATTTGTAGGTATACCTGTATACATACAACCTGCGTACATGGATGGATGATATTATCGATATAGAATTCGATTTTATTACGCCGAAATTGAATACGAACGTTTTCAGATGGAAAAATTAGGGATTCTTTCATTATACGCTTTTTGTTTCAGCTCGTCCAATTGTTTCATTAATTATTGTTAGGTTATATCAAATTTCTAGGAAACCTTTCCGGTTCGTAATGTTTCAATTGTTATTGGGATTCTGATTATATTTATTGTTTTACATAATTTGTTGTATAGTTTCCCTTCATATCCTTTCTATCTTCGTTTAAATAAACTATTCAGGTGAGTTATATATTCATGTCGTTGTTCTGCACTTCTGTTATTGTTTTTTTTTTTTTTGACAAGTCAGGTGAGTGGATACCGAGTACTTATATGTACGTTAGCTTTTAAATTGAAAACTCGCTATTCTTTGTGCTGTCGGATGCAACTTTTATCCGCAGAATTGTACTGAAGTTTTACA
Organism: Ceraclea dissimilis; assembly: GCA_963576895.1. Lineage (NCBI taxonomy): Eukaryota > Metazoa > Arthropoda > Insecta > Trichoptera > Leptoceridae > Ceraclea > Ceraclea dissimilis. Next base: position 3,349,830 of record OY756370.1, on the reverse strand, counting down.
GAGCAGTCTGACTAATACTCCAACTACAATAATGTAGCTACAATAGTTCTCTTGCTACTATTATAATATCTCCCAATGCAATGGTAGTACATTTGTACAATGTACGTGGATATACCAAAAACGTAGTAGTGTTTGTGTAGCTGATACAATAAGCGAACTGTCGCATCTGGTACAGTGAATTTCATTTACACGTCTCTCAGTTTGTTTTATATTGCTGTGGTGCACTTCGTTTCAATGTATTTATTACAACGTGACTATCTACTACCGCCACTACATAGATGCGATATAATTAATTATACTTTGTTGTACAGATCTATAGAAATGATTATGTCATACTACGTTTGTTTCAATTTAGTTGTCATGTTATAAAACGAGCTTGTTTTATAACATAATTAGGTATATGTTTCCTTTATGAAAGAGGAACATAGCTTTAAATCATTTGTATATGGATTAACAAAGATACATATTGTTTTCTTTTATAAACTATACCGATTTTCCAACTTCTGTTGCGTATGGCCTTGCGAGGTTTTTGTAATCAGTGTTTCAGAAATGAAACGTATGAGTATAGTGTCACCCGACAGTAATATGTATAACCTTCGTTGTAACTTTGTCAATTATTACAGAAAATATATTTCATGAACATGATGTATGTATGTATTTTGTATATTCTAGTTCGCTACTCTCTGTAATCACTACACAATAATATAACTTTGTAGTATTATTTATACTGAACATAAAAGCATTGCACTAATATTATTTCAATTCAAAGAGAACAACAGTGAAGTAGTGGAGGCAACTGCAATATTGTTTGCTTTGAGCTTAACTTTTTACAACAAGCAACGTCGTCGTACGTATATTGACATCACTTGTATGTAGATGTATGGATACATTTTTACCCGTATAGAACACAGTGATGATAAATACCTAGAGGCAGTATTAGAATAATAGCTAGTTGAAAGTATTATAGCGGTCTATGGTGGTGGTTCTACGATGGACAAGTTTTCCGGAGAAAACCTCTGATGGAAAATAAATTGTGTGGTTATCTTGTTGTTGTTACTGCTAGTGCCGGCTTTATAGTTTACCGACCCCCCCTTGTTTGGGGATGTTCTTCTTGAGCGGTGCGCTTAGTCGCCGTAATGCACTTATATTAAATGTTTTCTAGGGTTTGTTTGCATATAGGATGATCTCAGGTGAACTTTTTAGTGAAGCCGGATTTTATTATGGAATAACAATTATCAATCTGTTATACTTTGTCACATACTTTGCCATCTCATTCAAAGTTCTTTATATTCATTCACCATACAATAATTTTACGGAATTATTCGTTCAAGTTATTTTTTATCATTGGTACTTATATTCTTCGGATGAACGAGTTTTTTTGTGTTTCCACAAACGTCCGTGTTTTACATGTCGGTTGAACCGTTTAAGTTAAATTTCAAAATGATTGATATTGAGTTCCCGATTCGTTTACAATTTCCGTTCATTTTTCGTTCACCGCTTTTCCTCCCCTATATATTTTCAGCGTAGTTTTTTTGTGCCTCATGAAGTTTTCAACCATTCGGACGAATTTTAAACATTTATTTGCTTACATCGGTTGCGAATCAAAACTCGCATTTATTGCCGTAAAATCGATCGACGAGACACGCGGAACTGCTGTCGGGATGTTTTATTGCCAGTTGCGTTATTTATGTTTCCATACCATTGACATGAAAATTTTAATGAAATAAACATTCGCAATGAATAATCGGGAACTGAAACGCGGTGACTTCGTTTATTCAATCACATCGCAACACGTGCTACATCCTAAACTGAAAACGTTTTATTGATTTCATGTTTTATTACTGGGTTGTTTAAAATTATTATTCGTTGTTATGAGATCAACGAATCGACTTTTGATCGTATTATTAATTTAGTTCGATTAGGTTTTCGTGCAAATGCCTTTTCACAGTATCCAATAGTTTTTGTATTACAACTTACAACATTTAAGAAGAAGATTGTAAGAGGTATCATGTGAAGGTATCCTGACCTAGGACAATCGTGTTTAGTATGTGTCAGGTCCCGGTGCGAACTCCTCTGATTTGTATGTTTTTCATTACCTCATAAAGTCTCGGTCTCGAGTCGGCCATAATTTGGTATTTTGCGGTCGTCCATTAAATATGTTTCAATGCATATTATATGACGTATAATAAATACGCGAGCTTAATGGAACACAATACATACTTTGATATTTTAAAACATTCTCTTCCGCTAAGCGCATTGCCGAGAATAAGTTCTTTCATGTTTATTATTCCATTACGTCATATAATTATGCAAGCTTATATTGCCATGATTAATGCGGTCCTATACAGTAACATTATAATACACATTCATGCTATAAGTTTGCATTTTATGGGTTGTTATTTTACTTACACTTGACGTATTCAATTATCGTAAATCTAACATAAGTTTTCATCATTCTCCATTACCATCGGTTGGTATAATTCAGTATTATGTACTTGCAAAACGAATTATTCGTTATCATCGTAAAACAGCGATAATTTTCATCATTTACGTCGTTTCGTAAATTGAATTGATTCAGGAATTGATTCATTAATAATTCTCGTACGGTGTGGAATTTGTAATTTGTAGTGTTTGTGTTTTGCTGTAATTTGAAATTTGCACCACTGTTTTGTTGGGTTTTACTTCTAGCTTTTAAACATCCCTAGTCAATGTTTCAATTGCAAGGCGCCCAACGAAATTTTCTGATGTCAGTACTATTTTTACGATGATCATTTTATAATTTATTGCTTTACGCACCTTTCTCGGTTAGGTAAATAGTGTTTTTATGGATTACTCGTGTGTTTATTATAGGTTTATTCACATAAGTTCAGAACATTACAACTATCCTTTATCAATGCGGGATGGTCCCGCATATTGTATGCAAGCATATGCACAAGATATCTAATGTCTAACATTGTATTGTTTTACCATTCGTCAAGTTGAAATTTTCAGTAGGTATCCTACTATTTTATTTAGTATCTAACAATTGGAAATTTATTCTTATACAAGAAGTGTAGTGCATAGTTCAGCGCAGTTACGTAGAATGTATGTAGTTTTGGTAGCGCGATTCACATTGACACAACAGAAGAATCTGTTTAAAGTGTTGCACTCTCATACCATCTTTTATTCAGTAACCTGGAATATATATCGAAAGAAATGAACTTCCTATTGATATTCGTATTACATACCTACATCGCAAAGCAACCTTCACTATTGTAAAAATTAATCACATAATATGTAGGTATTACTAGATTTGCTGATATCTCGTTTGGTTGCAAGTTGCAATGCAAGTAATTTTATTGCTATTTAAACGCATTGTACATCAGTTAAACTTTTATGTCGATGTTTGAAGACCAGCTATGTCTCCGGTCGATACTTTAAAATAATGTTTTATTGCCCAGGTAATTAAATTGTAATTGAAAATAAATTGCTTTCGGGAGAAGCTTCTTAATAATCAGATGAAGTGGTTGTGACATAAATAAAAACAATAGATACTAAATTGTATAGAAATAGCAATGTCAAATGATATAAAGAAATAATTTTGTTTGATTCTGAGCGCTATGTTTTCCTCTTGGGTAGATTTAGAAAATGTCAATAATATTGTTATTCCTACGTATTATGTTACGCACGTTCCTGAACGTCTTATCGATCGCCCAACTTTTCTAATTCTTTGATAGAGTACCTATAAATATGTACCAACTTGCTAGTTCCTACTTGGTTCTGCGTCTTCGGTTCAGTAATAATACTAACACACGTCTTGATGGACGGCACAGTTTTAATTGGAAAACTTTACTTTGGTATTAGGTAGCTATGTGATCTACCTAGTCTAAGCCTAAGGGATGAATTACGTACCTATCTGTCGTATTATTCTTGTATAATTACAATATATATTTAATTCACTTTCGATATCAAAGTTCGTTATTTATTCAATGAACCTAATAATAGGAATAGTTTTCCTTTACATCAATTTATCATTCATTGCTTTAAAGCACCTATTCTTCGTTCTAATCATAACACGGTTTTAAATTTCCCTTTGAAGTTGTTCCCAGTTAATTTTATTTGTATTACAATAAACCTATGTAGTAGTAATATAATGTGAACACAATACCTGTCGTAGTGCGTTTGATACTATGACAAGATCCAATTAGTCCCCTTTTACGTATAGTGACACGATAATTAGTTAATAATAATGACGTGTTATCAATTACTTTACTCGAACATTCAATATAATAATACTATCATAATATATTTAAAGTAAGTGAGACCACCCTTATGGTATAATGTATACGTAGATTGGTAGTACATTTTACTTGGGTGTATTGTATATGTAGTAATGGGTCACTTCCGTATATTTTTTTGTTTGTTAATTAGGTGATCGAACTCAAATGCTCTACTTTACTACCAGCTAGTCAAATAATATATTATACTGTTTCGGGTATTCGACATTGACAGGTGTTGATGTAAAATATTAAACACACAACAGTGTAGCTCCTATATTCTACTTTCACTTTGTTGTACAGTGAGTGGGGTTTGTCTATTGGGAATTATTGGGGAATACAAACTACACAGTAACTATTTAGTTCAGTCACTTTAGGAAATCAATGTATGGGGAAGTTGGCAAAATTAATAACAGATGGGACTCTATGCAGTATGATACCTTAGGGTGAGGTGTTTCAGAATATCAGGCGTCCCCCCCGCCACACCTGACGCGTCACCCCCCTGGCCCCCCGAATAGGTCCCCCTACGTGGTTTTCCTCTATTTATCAAAAAACTGTAACAGATAGAAGGAAAATGTTAAGGACAAAAATAGTCCTTAATAAATTCTCTACAAAATAGGTAAAGCACATTTTTTGATAGGACTAGTAATTTACCCGCAATAGCCGGTGAAAGTATCGTAATTTTTTAATAAGAACCAAATTTTTTTTATTTTACTCAAATTGCTGAAAATTCATAAGAGCTACAAGAAAATGGTCAAAGAATGAATTAATTGCTATAGTTTTAGCTATAAAATGAGCTATTATTTATTTTTGCACGGCTCATAGTTTTTGAGTTATAACATAAAATTCCAATGACAGAAGTCTTAAAAATGGAACTTTTCATACAATTTGTATTGAAATGCTGTGATATTAAAATTTAGGTTAAGCCTGTTTTTCACAAGCATGTGAAAGATAAAAAATGTATTGGAGTATGATTGGGTCTTTTTAGTATTTCAAGATATAATCCTTTCGAAGTTGAATGCACTTTTGCCAGTCATGTTTCAAAGCCATTATCCCAGTTTTCCAGAAGGATTCCTCAAGGTTAGGATATGGGTCAAAAGCATTGGCACCCGGCGATTCGAGGGTTTGTACAAGTCCTGTTCTGAAGTTAAGATGAACACTACTGATTAAAATCAGATCACTGGAATCTCTGCTATCACCTAACTAATAATTCCGCGATCTTTGAAAAATTAATCCATGTCTTTATCGACGTTCTCCAGAACTACTGCATTTTATTGCTTTCCGCTTCAAGGGTTGTGTTTGACACCTTGCTGTGCCCATTCAAAATCTGGCACTTACTTTCTAATCATGGCATATGATGGAACAGACTCCATTAATGAACCCGATATTTCTTTTATGGTTCGTGTCGGTCTATGACCTTAGATAAAATAATATTTTATCACGGATCGCAGCTGACAATTTCACATTTTCACAAAAATGTCAAACACGTTGAAATAAAAATGGTGCCAAGAGTGCCAGCGTCGTCCTATCGATCTCAAATTTTGTAAATAGCCCTAATGAAGTTTAAATTATCTATATCAATAATGAACTTAAACTGGTCTGTACATTTTTTTCTCAGGGCTACGAAGTGTTCAGCCGAACCTCGTATCTTACACAGACATACACTAAATTTTCTTCTTTAATGATCTTGACGAATCCTTCTGCAAAACTGGGATACGGCTTTGAAATATGGCTGGCAAAAGTGTATTGAACTTCTAAAGAATTATACCTTAAAATACTTACAAAATCCAGTCATACTCCAATACATTTTTTATCTTTCACATACTTGTGAAAAACAGGCGTAACCTAAATTTTAATATCACAGCATTTCAATACAAATTGTATGAAAAGTTCCATTTTTAAGACTTCTGTCATTGGAATTTTATGTTATAACTCAAAAACTATGAGCCGTGCAAAAATAAATAATAGCTCATTTTATAGCTAAAACTATAGCAATTAATTCATTCTTTGACCATTTTCTTGTAGCTCTTATGAATTTTCAGCAATTTGAGTAAAATAAAAAATTTTTGGTTCTTATTAAAAAATTACGATATTTTCACCGGCTATTGCGGGTAAATTACTAGTCCTATCAAAAAATGTGCTTTACCTATTTTGTAGAGAATTTATTAAGGACTATTTTTGTCCTTAACATTTTCCTTCTATCTGTTACAATTTTTTGATAAATAGATGAAAACCACGTAGGGGGACCTATTCGGGGGGCCAGGGGGGTGACGCGTCAGGTGTGGCGGGGGGGACGCCTGATATTCTGAAACATCCCACTCTAAGGTATCATACTGCATAGAGTCCCATCTGTTATTAATTTTGCCGACTTCGTGCTGCAAAAGGACTGAGCTAATTATAATATTGTTGTGTACAATACTGTCATGCTATTGAATTTTAATCAAACTATTGTTTGTTAGATTGTTTGCCAACTACTGTTTACTGCGCGCCGATCTGTCGATAAAAAAGTTTGGATAATAGGTTTATCGGAAAATACGTTGTTTGTCGTATTTTTTTACACTATTAATTTAGTAGTTGTAGATAAAAGTTTGCTGCGTATCTCTCCTATCCAAATCCTTAAATCTGTACCGCGTTTATTTCGATGTATAGTATGGGTTAGGTTATGTACTTTATATTTTTACCATTCTGGGTATTACTCGAGTATTCGCCGGGGGAGTCTCACGGTTTTTAATTGTACGAATTAATTACGTCTTCGTTGATTGATGGAATCCGGTTTCGCCTTATAAATAATGTGTTTTCTTTGAGTAATTAAATTCAGGCTATTCTACTTTTATATTATGCGTGATGGACACCTTCCAAAGGCTGAATGATTTTCAGCGCAACACGCCGCGCTTGAATAATGTTTTATTTTCTGTAGCCAGCAGGCAGTATAAGTAAGGAGCCAATTTATTGTATATTGAATACGATTTGCATTTTACTTTTGAATTAACGTAACAATGAGAAGCTTAAAAGTGAAATGATCTGATGTTTATGCATTTGTGTACGTAAAAACCCTATTACTTTTCTGCACACTTCTTAATACGCGAATTTACTTTCAAATAATACTTTCTGTCGCGAAGTCCAGAATAATGCCGTTAACTTGAATCGTTCCCATGATTGGCTTTTTGTAGAAAAAGTAGTGCTACTATCAACTGAGTCAATCTTTGTAGTCGTAACTTAATGTGTGTGGAAATATTTTCACGGTAATATTCCGTGAATGTCTTATTTTATGTATTTAGATTTTGATACCTACCTATCGTTCAAATTTTTATTGACCCGTCTGCTATTTTTACGTTAAATGAGGTGTTTTTGTTCTCGCTTTCGGATATTTTCAGTTGTACAAAAGACAAATTAGTATCCTTTGTTTGTGCCAAGAAGAAACACACGCCCCTTGAAGGAGGTTGGTTTATCTCGATGTCGTTAATTCACTTAGTAAATTGTGTCTAATCTATGAGAATAATTGTTAGTAATATACCTACACTTTACTTGAAATGTAACGTCTCTCAATTTAATTTAGATGATAATAACACAAGATAATGTGAATTTATACCACTTAGCATGATTATTAATATGATGTGTACTGTGTAGTACATGAGATACATATCAAATGTCTTAATAATGTAGGTAACTTCATTCACTTTCATTGTATTGTACGACGTTCATATCCATATCATACGTTTCCTTTTACAATACGTGACGTGTACTTAATATAAGTAAGAAGTAAGCATCAGGTAGGTAGCTGTTTACATCCATCCCACTTTTACCTCTCTGCATAGTTGTTTCATTATTACATTATATTAAGTTCCTAGTATTATTAGGTATTATATTTATGAGTTATTAGTGTACAATTATATTAATATGTAAGTGTGGAATGAATAATCAGTTCCAACAACAGACTTGGTCGTAATGCTTCGCTGCCTTCTCCTAACTAATACGGAAACTTTATAATGTTGAGGGGGTGCATTTATAAAGTAATGACGCACTGGTATTTTTGTTTTTGTAGTGTATAGTTTACTGCTTTTTCAAAATTCTATGATGGTATTACATTTCAAGAATTCCTAGGATTGAAAGCAATAAAACTATAGCTATTAGTAGAGTATGTTTCGTTGATGTATTTTCAGCATCTCTTCATAATGTAATGTATTCAAAACAACCTGTCAAAAAACGTTAAGTTATGGTTTTAAAAATAAGAGTCGTAAAAGTCGTTGATGGTCGTCGGATTATTCTTTTAGTGTCTCTGCCTCTAACCACAATGATAATATTTTACGACGTGTGGGCTGTTGCTGTAGTATCGACCGTCTTCGTTGAAGGTGTCACATTCACCAGTAGATACTTTAGTGATGGCTCAGTCTATCTGCCAGTTACTGCGTTTTTCTTTAAAATTGCATTTATTAGGACATTGCTTTACGAGTGAATTGTTTTCGTTGTAGGTAATGTATGTTGTACATACTAGTTTGATATGGCAGTAGTATTGAGTAGCAGATGTGTGTTTTTATTAATTCCCTATTTACATACAAATGTAATTAAGTGTTATTATCTCTAAATAATTATCAACATTGTATTATCTACATACATTATAGGTACTACCGACTCGTATCCTAATATTCATACATGCATGAAGTTATACAACACCACGGTCATATGGTGATAGATTTCTTGCAGTACGTAACATTGAAATGCACAAATGATTTGTAACGATCTTTTGTACATAAATAATTGTACACTCTCCCACCTTGATTGTGTGGATAGATCGCTTATTTGATGTATAGTTTTTCATTTCGTGCACTTTCATAAATTTATCCAATTTTTCATCAAAAATTAAGGTTGAACAGACGTAATCGTACGTGTATGACGAATTGCATGAACATGGTGAAAACAAAAACAAGAGTGCATGTAAGGATAGGGCAGTGTGGCGTTATGTTCTCCCCGCCTACCCCACAAGGGAAGCGGCTTGAGGTTATAATATAGTATAACCAAAACGTCCTGTAACTTGAGTATTTGCTGGTTTAATAAAAACTTTGCATTTGCCGACTCATGTCTGTATATATGCGCTAATGATTTTTTAATACCATTAACGTCTACGTACACTGAGTTTGAAATGAAAGTAAGTAGTGTGGGATTTACCTATGTTTGATGTGGGACGCAATATCTCCATATATCTGCAAGGGGGTCACATAGTCGCATGCAATATGCACCAGGTAATATTATAATGTGTATGACTTTACGACAAGGGGAAGCAATGTGAACGTTTGAAATGCATAATGTTCTGTGGTTTGGTTAGGTATTATTACCTTTATTTCATTATTACAATATTATGTAGGCTTAAGGTTTGTGCTGGGTGCGTGTCACCATTGCACGCGTGCCTCTTATCACCTTTCAGTTATCAAATCGGCGCCCCCTCACGGCAGACCATCGTAGTAGTAATCGTAGTAAGGTAAATTCAAATTACATACTACCTCAACTGCCATATTGCACATGTTATACTAGTCAGTACAGTAGTCACTCACATTCTATATGACTCTTGTAAATATTAATATCTAAGGTAACCGCCCCATGTTGAATTTCTTAGAAAGTGACTCTTGTGAAATGTGCGTGATTGAATGACGAGGTGCATTCGATGTCTTTTTACAAGATTTTATGTAACTTCACTGTGGGTTTTTTTGTTTTATGTGTGTGACCAAATCTTGGAATCGATACTTCAACCACTTCCCGACTACTGACTCTGAGAGACATGAAACTTTGCAAACGTACGTAAACTCGGTGACAATACGTTTTTGTACAAAATTTGATCATCCTTCTCCAGAGACAAAAAATATGTAAAGAGTCATAAAATCTTGTTTTCCAAAATTTTTTTTACGATTGCTCATTTTAAATGTTGACATAAAATGTTTTCTAGGCTACATAGTCAAAAAGTATGCAAGTGTTCTGAAATATAAATCACGATATGTCGGCAAACTTTTCTTCCTTGTACACAATTTATTACTTATTTTTTATTACGTAACGAGGTAAATGTACTCTTGTCACATTATTGTAAGGTAGATACATGCAATATTTTATGGTCCTTGTAAGTATTAATTACATGTTACGTAACGTAATACTTCACATTGTTATATGTTCTGATGGTATAGTAAGTAGTCGCCTTTAATTAACGCTAAAAATATGACTAATTTCGTTATACCATAGCCTGAGGTGATACTTACCTTAATTGTATAAAGTATCTATGTAGTGCTTACATTTTATTTTCCATAGGCAAAACGTATTAATTACTTACATTGTCATCTACCTATACATTTCGTTTTATATCGATGACTGATTTAACGCACAACTTTCAATGCAATGTGTTATATTATTTATCGCTGTAATGTATGAAGGATCACCGTATTACGTTTCTTTAATTAACAATTTTACAGCGCATTCATTTTTAATGAGCCCCCGAGTATCTTTAATAATGTTAATAAAATAATGAAATCGCAATTCCATCGCACCGTTTAAATTGACGACGCTTCGATTTAATGATGAAGGTGTAATTGAATGCTTTATAAAATGAATGAGGACCTACCTACTTGTATTGTAACGATTATATTATGATGCATATAAAGCGTTTTATATCTCCTTCACGTTATTTATTACTTACTTAGCAATACTTCGGTACGCTGTCTACTTACAACTATGTAAGTACTGTCTTTGACCACTAGCATTCTGTGACTAAAGTTTTTCTTTTTACGTTATTCAATGCCTATAATAACTTAGGTATATCGTATCCCACCTAAATATTGAAGAGTTTTTCATATTTTGGAAAGGAGCCTACAAAAGAAAAAAATATCACCTAAAATTATTCGCAAGTAGAACATCTATATTATTCATCCATTATTTTATCATTTTACAGAGAGCTTCTCGCCATATCGCTTTCAGTCATTACTTGTTTCTATAAAAATGTATGTTGGTAGATGTTTATTATTCGTTATATTTTTCTGTTTGAATAGTTCCCTTGAAATTATTTCAGCCAGTTCGACGACGGTTCCCTTTCAACTGGGTATTTAATAATGCACGATCGTTCATACAGCAACTCCTTCTTTGATGCAATTTATCACAAAGTGTTCCAGCTTCATAAGTAGTTGGGTACTTGCCTTGTCCTCTTTGCTTATTCTGCTTTACTATAAGAGCCGCGCTTTTCTCTTTTGTACACAAACTTTCCATTTGCAATGTTAGTTTAAGGGTTGTCACAATACGTTACCCCCTCACATATAGCAATATCGGTGTATTGCCCTGTGTGCATATTGTACCCACTACCCACCTACGATACAACATTGCAGTATTTGTAATGTTCAATACCCTCGCTGTTCAATTTGCATTCGAGAAATGTATTTTTAAATATTTAATATCAAAGTCTCTTTTACATCGACCCCCTCCTATGTTTTTCTTCTCAAACAGATTGTATGAATGAATTTCTCTGATAAATTTAAATCACTTCGTTGCACATAAATGTTAACATTTTCACTAGACGGTTTCGTAAAGAAATGAAGAACTTTTCGATTAAGTATCTTCTTACTTTTGTATTTAGTTTAGACTAGACCGTATTGAGTGTACAACCAACTTGTCATGAATTGCGGAGAGTCTTAAATCTTATTCAATTGACTTGTCTAATGCAATTAGTTGAAAATTTAATAAATTAATTGACCATGCACGAGAAATGTCTTCGCAGTTCCTTTGATGTCAGCTTGGGGAGTAGTTTACCAACAATCTCTCCGAGATATTATTACTTTGTTGAATGTAGATACTTACCTACGTAGACTATTCAGTTGTACCTACAATATTATTCTGTCTTAAGATCTTTCATGCGTTAAACGTGCTTGGTACATTCTTTAGTTGAACATTATGGACAGTATTCTACGATATCATCTGTTTTTACTATGTAACATTACATTACAGTCATTGGTATGATGATCTGTGAGATATTTCCTCAATCTCTCGTTATGTGCGAGTTAACACTACAAAGTGCTTTACATTGTGATTTGTAATACACATTTGATGATGAATTATGTAGACATCTACCTATTATATTGACCTTTGTTTTTCTCGACAATACTCGGGATATTAGATGCTTTCTTAAAAGTAGGTGAAGTTGTTTACGCATTCTATTGTATGGGGGCCTATTTTGATTGTGGTTGGGGTTTGGTTTTTCGTAACACTTTTGTCGACTGTCTTATTAGGGTTGATGCAGAGACCCGTTCAGTTCGTAGTTCCCTTCAGTCCAACAAATGTTTCTGTCATTGCGCGTAGGGATCTACATATTATGATGTGGTGGTTGGCAAATGAATAAATGATTTGAGAGCCATCGAAATGATAGATTCTGATGTGAATATATTACATAGTTGTAGTTTTTTTCATTTACATAGTAGATGCACTTATCCAAGTGTATGCTACTTATATATGAATGTATTCCAATGTCTTTCTGGTTGGTAGGTGTTGCATTCCGGCGTCACGGTGCACGATCCCATACAATGCACAGCAACGTTCCGCTGACCCAGTGAATGCAGCCGAGTTTGTCATGAATATAATACTCGTACTTATTCAACAATGGCTTGTAAGGAGATTTTTCTTTATTGTATTTTTATTAGTACCAATTTTTAAACTAGTTACTCGCATTACGAAAGAGTTGTGCTTAACATTTTATTGATCGTGTAATGTCTGTGGTACTTAGGCACCACACACGCAACACTATTGAATAAGAATTAAAACAGATTTATCAGTTACTGACATAAGTATGTTCAAAGAATGTAGTAGGCAGTTATCAACGCATCAGAAGCAAATTCGTCTTTAATTCCCGTTACAGAGATAATAATAAACTTTGGTTACTGTGGATTCCTTCCCTACCATTCAACATCTCGGTGTGGATTTGTAAAATTTATGGGTAATTAAATTGTTTTCTCGTGTTTATTGGGAGATATTCCGCTACCACCAATTTGATCGCTCTCTGGAATCGTAAATTTGAGCTCAGAAGTTAATATCTTATTTTTAGAACTTATTTTTTTCATTATCTACTTTTACTTCACAAATTCTTTTGATAGATGCACGCACCATCATAAATTTTCCTAAAATGTGTATGAGTTGAAGTACTTTTATTAAATGTAGGTACCTTTACCAACCGTAAGATTATAAAGCGTTATGAATGCGAGTATGTATTCATACATCACTTTTCGTCTGTCTTGGTTAACTCATTATTTAATTGTCCTCAGGCTGACATTTCTATATTTTTTTCACGTGTCAAGATCCAAGTAGAGCCAGCTGTCCATTTGCAGTCGACACTCCCTCATTCACATTGTTGGTATCGTTGGTTTTCCTTCCGCTTTACCTCTGCCGTATTGTTGTACGATATTATGCATGGAAGGCTCCCATTACTCCGGCCGCCTTTAAAGGTTTCTCGCCCTCGTATTGTTCTCCTCGCGTTCCCTTTGTTTTAAATATTTTAATTACCGAACGTTGAATGTTTCACTTATTCATCCTTTTAACAACAACAACTGACGAATTCTTTCCTTTATTAAGTAGAAACTCGTTCCCTTGTGATGTGTGATAAAAAGTTTTTGCGTTTCAAATAATGTTTTTCTTTATGCAGGGCACGCTGTCGTCGGTTAAAATTACGAATTATATTATTAAAAAAAACACTGTCGAACGTTGACAAGAAATCATCCAACTCTTGCTTAATTCTCATATTATGCATTTCATATAGAAATGCTTCCTTTTATGTAACGTGAATAATATTGCTCGATTAGTACGGATTCCCACGGATTTTGATTGATGTATCAGTTTACGAAAATGTTTCACATTGACTGTCGGAGAATAATGCGGAATTGTTCGTCAGTTTCACGATACATAGTAATATAGACTCGGCTTGCAAAAAATGTTTTGTTTGATGGACTAGAATATTGATTTTTTCACCCTTTACATTATTACCTCTTTGCCTTGAAACAATGGACTCCCCGAGTGCGGTTGTAATAATTATCATCATCCCTCGCGAAGTGTGTACTCTCTGCCTATATGTAAGTGTATAGGTACACATTACTTATTGACAACCAATTACCTTTTCAGCGTTACAATGAACGTCAGATTATAATTCCATCCCACTTTTCTTTCTTCTCGTCGTATAACTGCTCCATCAAAATCCCTTTTTGTTTTGCACCCCATTGTGTCTAACTTTTTAACTACACTTTTATAATTACCCGCCCATTGCTTTATTTTCAGTTCGCGTTTAAAATTGACATTAAAGTGTATTTTAATATTTCCCTTTGACAGTGAGTTCCCAAGTTCAGTAGCCATTTTTATACCAAAAAGATAATCAGCAACGTGAGTTTTTGCACTTTAGTTTATCTATTTGCAACTAGACAATTTTTTCAATATGAAGATCACTCGAAGCATTTTATGTCTATCAATGTAATGACCTCTTGTCCTATAATATTATGAGAATAACATAACTTACGTGAATTAACACAATATCTGATATTCAATTTTGGTTTGTCTCCAAAAGCCTTCCGATTTTGTAATATGTAGAATAGGAATAAGCATAGCCTTCCAAGGAAACAGTTTTAGCTTGGGTTTTGCTTGACATCCTTTTGCAGACCAACCGTGTTAATGTTTTCTGATCTATGCATTTCACAAGAATCAGTACAACTAATAATGCATTCATTACGACTTTGGGTAGTGATTTTTACATCATTCGATATATCTACAATATTTTTTTATTGCTTTTCAAAATATGTCGTACTCATTCATTCATCGGGAATTCCGTTCGACGAGCTGGCACAATCTCATACCTACATAAGATGATGTCTCCCGATATGGGAAACTCCATGACTAGGATACTCTAGTGGATGATTCAGAGTCTGAAGGATTAGTCATACGCCATTGTGGGGTCGCTTAGTGGGAGATGGGGTGCTTGCTGTATGATATTTCACTGTTTATTATTTGTTATTGAGACGACGCCAATAAAATGTTCACTGCCTCCGTAATGTCTTCTGAAAGGATATCGATTTGTAATAAATCGTTTTTGGTACATTTTTATTTATAAAATTTTCTTAATATGATTTATATATTTTGGATATTTTTGTATTTGTTCTTCGTATTTCAATTACTTATTGATCCTATTTCAAATTCTAAGTCGGTCTCTTTCTCTCCTGCTTTTATTGGCTCGATTCAGCGTCCATTGACCAAGACTTTGAATCGGACTAAAAATTAAGCAGTTTTTTGTTTCTCTCGTGTTTTTTGTTCCAGTATCATTTCCTTATTTATTTACCTCGTGTAAATAGACGCAAATGTATACTCGTAGCCTCGTAGCAGATAGAAGTTGTCATTTTTTTCCTCTAATGAAGACGTCTCAATTAAAAGTTGTTGTCATTATACTAATCGTGTTATACTCGTACGACAGAGGAATTATTGAATTATTCATATGATATTAATTAATCGTTAGGGACATTTTTGCATGAAATTAATTATTAATAGGTGCAAAATACTCGTTTGACGCGGATCAATTTAATTTACACTTTGATATCCAAAATGAAAGCCGATTGCGCGTTTCTATATAATTACTATTACCTATTTTAGTATACGTGGAACATTTTAATTACCCATACAATGTTGTTGTATGTATTGGTGAGCGCAATGTATGGATTTATACATAGAATTATAATGCTGTTGTTACAATTGATTGGACACAAATAACATTCAAAATTATGGGAAAGCCTTGACGCAGTGAGAGGCCCTTACTATTTCATGATCATCTTCAGCCTTCATCTGTACATTGTTGAACATAGGCCTCCCCCATAGATCTTTAACAGTTCCCTATCTTCGGCAGACCGCCTCCTGCAACTCGTCTTATATATCATCCGACCACCTTGCCCGAGGCCTGCAAACAGTTTTTAAACAGTTAAGTTTGAAAAAATGTTTGGATCTATTAGCCGTTAAAATTATAGCGTGTGCGTGGAGGGCAAAATAATTTAAACTGCAATCTCTATAATAGTTTAATTATAATTTCCGAAGTTTATTGACTTATAACTACATTCGTTCATTTCCGTTGTGTATGAATTTGTATTGATCGTATTTTCATAATATGTCGTATACGTACAATTAATGTAATTTCCTTTATTAGCTACGCGTTTTATTACCTGTAGGTACGTCTACCTATAACTAATTGGATATCAAATATTGATTGAAGTGAGTAATTATTATAAAGCTATAGCAATGCATTGAAAAGCTGTCATTTTTCGTGTATTGGTTTATTATATGCGTGTATCAATAATTTTCCTTTGTAAAACTAACGTTAAAACGGCCTGGTAAAAGAGCAAAAATGGCACAAAAGTATTCGTGAATAAACTGATCAATAGGAATTTGAAAGTCGACGACTATCATCTAATGATATTTTTCGGAAATTCTTTAAACTGGGTATAATTAAGACAACATTTTTAATAAACCTCTACCTATCTATATTGAAAAATATATGTGCTGAAGAAACTGTAACAGGACGTATATGCGTCGTACAGCAATCATTTTATTGTAATGTTATCCCGTTTATGGGGCATACTTTCTGTATACAATATACTTTGTTGAAATTGAGATCACCATCATTCATAGATACTGTTCTAGATGAGTCACACTCGTACTGTGAATCTTTCATACAAATAGCTGCACGTATTATTGATATGTTCTGTGATTGTTAATTATATGGCCGTTACAATAAATTGCATTAAACACACATATAGAATCGAATGATCATTAACGTATTAGCATCATTAATAATGCGAATAACATGATTATGTTAATACATATTATATTGCAAAGCTATACGATAAGTCTTGTAGGATAATGCTAATATTAGAAGTGTTTCAGATACTTTTAGATGTGTTGCTGCATTATGTTGTGTTGAGTAATTTATATCGTTTATGCGGTTTGAGTGTTGAATTCACACAAACCACTCATCAATCAAAACGGGCATGTTTTGATGAAGAAGAGAATGTTATGACGACTTGTGTTTCTAGCTGTAATATGTTTTAAGAGTAAAGTTCATCTCACGAGTAAACAGGATACTGAAACGTAAATCTCACGAGTGGCCTATTATCACATTATAATTTGTTTACTATTTTAGTGTGGAATCCCTACAGAATTGATACGTCTCTAGAAGCGAATTTGTTTTCGATAAAAAATGTATTTTTAATATCGGGATATCGGCTCAAACTGTTTATATTCCACATCAACGTACATACAATAAGAAGAAGAAGAATAATCGTTGTATGTATATTGTATGTGCGTACATTTTTGTAGGGCGATAATCCCAAATTTTTGTACACAAACATCCTTCAATCAGTCAGGAGATTGTAGTACACTCGTAATTATTTCCGACGCCTGATTCTTTCGTTTTCTCTAGACATCGTATGCATGACGCATGATTCGCACAGACTTACTTGCGTAGGTTACTTTAGAATGCTAGCGTCTATACTTTGTTAGTATATTGATAATATGTTTTAATGTTTGTACAAATAATGCGTTCATCTAACTAAATCAACCGTTGATATTATATTACCATCTACATACCACTGAGTATCTAATGCTTAATACCCGTTACTGACTCCCATGTCATCGTACCGTTATGATTGGATCGATTCTTTGATGTAATCAAGTGACTATAGACTAGTCAAGTGATACATTAACGCCAAGGGTAGGTAAATTTGTCATTTACTAGTTTGAATAATTTACGTATCTTATAATTCAGTTTAGTACATATTGTAGAGTTAGAGTATCAAAAAACATTGCATTGCTTTCTTACTTCAATTATCTGACTTACAGAAAGAACAGGCGTCTGTTGACAATTTTATTTGTTGGCATATTCGTTTATCTTTTTGTGTTATATGATATTGCGTGACAGATGACAGGTTTTATTAAGAAGCACGGTAGTGTCAGTTTAGTGAGGAATTTGTAAACTGTTTTTTTTTATATAGCCTTTATTCATAATGTTATTTAAATTGATAGAAAACGCAAATCGAACTGTTTTCATCACCATCAGTAGATCAGTATTTTAACTCATCTGTAGAATCAGTAGTGTGGTTTTCGTATTAAAAAGTGGACCCCCGACTCCATCCGCTGTCTTCTTACTTAGACCTGTGTGTCTACAGGGCTTCTCCTAGATTTTGAACGTTATTTACAATGTAGCATTCACAATTATATGGGTTTATCTTAATAATTTATATGGGTTTGCTGAATGATTTACGTTTTCACCTATTGAAAGTATAGTGAATCAAATTTGTTTGTCTATTTGTCATTTATCACTTATCAGATATTTATATATAATTTCTGTTTAACTGTTCAATATAACAATTCTTTCAATATGTCCATTTTTATAAATCGCGTTATGAATTTAATAATAGTATATAATGTTTGTATAGTGCGAATATACCTGCCAACACCTGGTTATCGAATGTAGGTCACTTGTAAACGTAAGTAAACATTATTAAATAAAGGTCGGCCATACATTTAACTAATAACATAAATTATTATAATACACGTATAGGTAGTTTTTTATTTTACTTTACGTGTAATATTGTGTCTGAGTGTTATTAGCTGTTAGTATGATATGATGTCGAGGTGAGATTGCGATAATAAATTTAACAGGTAAGTAGTATTTCAAATCTTACATCAATTTGCCAAATAATTGATGTTAGATTATTTAGATTAATTACTTGGCTTCGTTAGACGTTGCAAATTATTGTATTATTCGTATAGTTCGCTTGAGTTTAGTATATAGTTCGCTTGAGTTTCTATTATTGTTGAGCAGCGGCGGACTTAAACATCTGTCTTCGAGACGTCTGCATTGCGCACCTCTCGACCCACCTGTCAATCACAATGCACGAATAAGTGCTCTAATTACATTACGTCCGAAAGATAACTCAACAAAATTTCGTTTTCGTAAATTGAATGGTTATATTTTATATCCCTGTGAGACTACTGCGGTGCCTCAAGGTGTGCGGTAATTTTAATTTATATAATTGCCACGTTTAAGAGTGACTTCTATGTATAAATTAGACGTAAAGCGCACCTTTCTCGTCATTACTTTAGGAGATTATATTTTTAGATATTAATGTGTTCTGTATGAATAATAATGTAGGCAATATGAAGATGTTTATCGTATTGTTTTATGATCCCGACTACTGCCAGTAGCTACCTCCATAAAATATATCGGACATGTAGTAAACTGGGTCGATATAGTATTATTGTGCGTATATTATACCCATTTAGACCCCATTTTTTTGTCGGTTATGCGGTGTGGTTATGAAAAAATTACAGGGTGGAAATGATTTATGCTGTATTTTCTTTCGCCTTATTTTACATGGAGATATTGTGAAGCCAAAGCTTTTGAATAGTAAGAATTTCTTTCTCAGAGCTTTCGACTTTCGACTTGGTTTATTTTACTATATTCTTACAGACTTTCGATGTCAACATTAATCATGCATAGGTTCTCTTTATGGTACCTACTTTGTTCATTAAATTTTGGTTCATACAATAGCATGGAAAGTACTACAAATAATTTGTTTACCAATATCATTTGTGCATTGAGAGAGTTGGCCTTTTGCTTTTACCACATTTCACTTGTGCCTTTATAGCTCAGTCCTTTTGCAGCACGAAGTCGGCAAAATTAATAACAGATGGGACTCTATGCAGTATGATACCTTAGGGTGGGATGTTTCAGAATATCAGGCGTCCCCCCCGCCACACCTGACGCGTCACCCCCCTGGCCCCCCGAATAGGTCCCCCTACGTGGTTTTCATCTATTTATCAAAAAATTGTAACAGATAGAAGGAAAATGTTAAGGACAAAAATAGTCCTTAATAAATTCTCTACAAAATAGGTAAAGCACATTTTTTGATAGGACTAGTAATTTACCCGCAATAGCCGGTGAAAGTATCGTAATTTTTTAATAAGAACCAAATTTTTTTTATTTTACTCAAATTGCTGAAAATTCATAAGAGCTACAAGAAAATGGTCAAAGAATGAATTAATTGCTATAGTTTTAGCTATAAAATGAGCTATTATTTATTTTTGCACGGCTCATAGTTTTTGAGTTATAACATAAAATTCCAATGACAGAAGTCTTAAAAATGGAACTTTTCATACAATTTGTATTGAAATGCTGTGATATTAAAATTTAGGTTACGCCTGTTTTTCACAAGTATGTGAAAGATAAAAAATGTATTGGAGTATGACTGGATTTTGTAAGTATTTTAAGGTATAATTCTTTAGAAGTTCAATACACTTTTGCCAGCCATATTTCAAAGCCGTATCCCAGTTTTGCAGAAGGATTCGTCAAGATCATTAAAGAAGAAAATTTAGTGTATGTCTGTGTAAGATACGAGGTTCGGCTGAACACTTCGTAGCCCTGAGAAAAAAATGTACAGACCAGTTTAAGTTCATTATTGATATAGATAATTTAAACTTCATTAGGGCTATTTACAAAATTTGAGATCGATAGGTCGACGCTGGCACTCTTGGCACCATTTTTATTTCAACGTGTTTGACATTTTTGTGAAAATGTGAAATTGTCAGCTGCGATCCGTGATAAAATATTATTTTATCTAAGGTCATAGACCGACACGAACCATAAAAGAAATATCGGGTTCATTAATGGAGTCTGTTCCATCATATGCCATGATTAGAAAGTAAGTGCCAGATTTTGAATGGGCACAGCAAGGTGTCAAACACAACCCTTGAAGCGGAAAGCAATAAAATGCAGTAGTTCTGGAGAACGTCGATAAAGACATGGATTAATTTTTCAAAGATCGCGGAATTATTAGTTAGGTGATAGCAGAGATTCCAGTGATCTGATTTTAATCAGTAGTGTTCATCTTAACTTCAGAACAGGACTTGTACAAACCCTCGAATCGCCGGGTGCCAATGCTTTTGACCCATATCCTAACCTTGAGGAATCCTTCTGGAAAACTGGGATAATGGCTTTGAAACATGACTGGCAAAAGTGCATTCAACTTCGAAAGGATTATATCTTGAAATACTAAAAAGACCCAATCATACTCCAATACATTTTTTATCTTTCACATGCTTGTGAAAAACAGGCTTAACCTAAATTTTAATATCACAGCATTTCAATACAAATTGTATGAAAAGTTCCATTTTTAAGACTTCTGTCATTGGAATTTTATGTTATAACTCAAAAACTATGAGCCGTGCAAAAATAAATAATAGCTCATTTTATAGCTAAAACTATAGCAATTAATTCATTCTTTGACCATTTTCTTGTAGCTCTTATGAATTTTCAGCAATTTGAGTAAAATAAAAAAAATTTGGTTCTTATTAAAAAATTACGATACTTTCACCGGCTATTGCGGGCAAATTACTAGTCCTATCAAAAAATGTGCTTTACCTATTTTGTAGAGAATTTATTAAGGACTATTTTTGTCCTTAACATTTTCCTTCTATCTGTTACAGTTTTTTGATAAATAGAGGAAAACCACGTAGGGGGACCTATTCGGGGGGCCAGGGGGGTGACGCGTCAGGTGTGGCGGGGGGGACGCCTGATATTCTGAAACACCTCACCCTAAGGTATCATACTGCATAGAGTCCCATCTGTTATTAATTTTGCCAACTTCCCCATACATTGATTTCCTAAAGTGACTGAACTATTATACCTCTAGGTACTGACGACTGTTTGCATTGTATCCATTAACTTGATATTTTTAATGTATTTACGTACATTGTATTGTTCGAATATAATATGCTTATTAAATTACATGTAAGTATCCACTTGTATTTTTATATCGAGTTTCGTAATTGTTATTGTGACATGTACAACATTGTGATGTCTGTCTAGTTGATGTATAATAAGTATAATAAGAATAAAGTATTATGTATTGGATTATTGTACAAACTATATTGTAGTTTGAATATTGGAAAGTGAACTACAGACGGAACTTGCCATTCACTCATCGTCATCAGATTGACAACGTTACTTACTTACTGATGTCTTGATTTATTACGACATCGTCTGCCATATTATTATACCTAATATACCTACATACCTCTATGTTGTATTCGTAGACAGATATTGCAACGAATTAAAAAATATCTCTCGATTTATAAAATTTTACAGTATGAGCAGAAGCCAGTATATTGTGGGAGTAAAATTTTGACTATTTTTAATTAAATATAACGCCTTTTAACCACATTTTGATTTTGTAACGTTGACGGCCGAATTCGTTGAAAAGTATTTTGTACAAGACGAAAATCTTATAATTAAATGATTATTGATTTTCTACTGATACTATAATACCTATATTTTTTATGGTTGAAGTTAAGAAGTATTTCTACATATCCAATTCATAAATTCATTTATGTTTTATTTCTAAAGGAGTGACCATGATTAAGATCCTTTTAACACCAGTCACGTATAATAAAAGTCTTCACGTATAGGTACACGGATTTTGATCTAAATATTAGTTTTTTTTCTGCGCGAATCGGATGATTTACGACGTAGTTACACGTCATTTTCCAGAAATTTCTGTATTTATGTCGGCACCTGCTTAGTAATATGTGTGTTGCTAGTATGAATAATGTTGCGAAAAGACGCTTGTTACAAAAATTCCTCAAGTCTTCAGCAGCACATCGTTGTGATTCACACAGCATCAGGATAATAACATTGTATTGGGTAGGTAGGCACTTATATTATCAGGTATGGATGTTTGTTTGGTGCATACATATGTGGTGCATGACGAAGCAAGCTACACGGCCAATAAATTATAGGTCGTGATGCGTAAAATACACATATCCATGACTTGGCTTAGCCGTCACTAACTATCATATTATTATGTGTAGGTATATTAACAACTCCTGTTTCAATTAAATATGATGTGTTTATAAACGTGCTTAATAGATTCTTCTTCATTAATTCTCCCACCTTTAATAACTACACCATACCTGTTTAGCTAGATAGATTATAATATGGACATCAAAAGTATTCAATGTTGTATCATTTGTATACCTATGTGGAATTACTACGTCGAGATCTAACACACCATATTCTTCTGTTTTAAAGCAATGCTTATTTGAAAAAATGATTTGTTAATTTATTAAAATTTAATTAGGTCAGGTCATGCGTAGAGGATAAATGATAACGAAGACAACGAAGAAAATATACATGGGTGAAAGAAGAGGTTTAAGGAAACACGGCTTTCCAAGAACCATTTTGCCTGACCACGTTAACCGAGTTTTTAAGGACATCTATAATGACGATTTGCATGAGTGTTATGGATGCAAGAAGTGTGTATAAGGAATTAGGATAGGGATATTCGGAGTTTTGTTCTCTTTGCCTGCCTAGTTACTCCGGCGTAAGGGGATGGAAAAAAATTACAGTATCACATTGTTTTACCTATCAGTAATTTCAAGCGCCTAAAATCGATGCTTCAGTGCAGTATTTAGACTTGAATCAATTGAAATTAGTATTTCAAAACTGATATCTCTTGTTACTGGCATACCTTTGAGTTTTGATGTTGACAAATGTATCTCCGGTAAGTAACGTTATTATTGCATGTCATCATGTCACGTGACGGTACTCCAGTTTACTATTGTTTATGGTGATGTACAGTCAGTGACTTAGTAACTTCATAAATACTGCACCATAATGCGCCTAATGTACAATGTCCTGATTGTGTCGTGTTGAGTATACATAGAGTCTTAATACCACGTGACGTATGTAATTCTAGGATTATATTGCACTTATGTATGATCTACTATGCTAACCACCGAGTCACAGATAGAACCTCTTTATTTGTAATACCTACCCCTCTCTTACAAGCAGTCACTCAGTCAGGGGACGTACGTATGTTGTTAGGTGTTTATGCTACACTGATCACAAATTCTGCAACCCCTTGTGCATAATGTACCGTGGGTCTCCTTTACCTACAACCACTAGGATCACTTATATTTTGTGTTAGACTCTTGCTTCTAAAACCTTCTGTGAGGAAAATAGAATTATGTATTTTATTTTCAACCTTATATGCGGTCAGTTTTTTTTTTTTACCTTTTTTCATTGGTAGCTACGAGAATATCTTAAGAGTCCTCAATAGCAATTCAATTTCATATTGAACTAAGTATACCTCCGTACTTCAATCTTTTGTGGTTGTGCTTTGTATGTAAAAATTGAACAAAAACATTGATCAGGTATTCAGTTCTGGCTTTTAGCGTATCAGTTCTCGTATGATCTTGCATTGTTGCTCTAATGTTATATAACTTTCCCGTCTCACACTTGAACATTCACAGTTTGATTTTGTTTTAACGATTGGTAGGTACGCGTCAGGAATTCGTTCCCCCTTTATTTTCTTGACTTAGGAGACCCCCACGTTTGCAGTTTATTTACAGACACCAATCAGTGAAATATTAATTGAAGGTTTTAATTATGATCCGTTGAAATATTGAATACCTCGCAGTACCTACGAAATAATAATAATATTTGAAAGGCGTAAACACTTAATTATTAACCCTCGGTATCAAAAGTCTTAGGGAAGAAAACAGTTTATGTCAAAATTGACGAGAATACGCAGGTATAATGGCATAAAGGTTACGCGTTTTAGAAATACCATCATCTCCATTAGGCTTAAAATTTAGTACTGAGACTTTTCATTGTTGTTCACAAAGATTGCTTCCGATTGTATTTGGGTTCATTACCACTTAATTAAGAGGGTTTAAACACCCAGATATCTAAAAATAGAACATCCGAAGGTATGCTAAGCAGTGCACTGTCAAAGAGTGTTACCTTTAATAATAGAAATGTTATTGGTTTCATTTTGGAGTGATACCACAATACCTACCACGCACTTATTAACTATTTTTTTTATAAAAATCTTACAAACGTTCAACACAGTTCAATGTTTATTTGCTTCAGCAAAATGCCACTGTAAATGTATCCACAATCGGTTTCATACGACTATTTTGTATTATTTGGATCGTGTCGTATGACCATTGACCACTGAGCCCCGTGTGTTGCGTACTGTCTAGTGCTAATTAAATGGTATACACGTGTTAATTAATTGGAAGTTTCAATCGGGGAATTATTACGTTGGTTCCTACCCACTGTTCCAATGCTTTATTATCTCCCACTGCCTAATTAATTACATTGTATTGTATAGAAATATTCCTACTCGATTTGTTCATCGTTTATTTTAATTAAATATCTTAGGCAGGTAGGTATATGTTTTATGTACCGATGCTAAATAATCATCGGAGTTAGACTTGTGTTATATAACGATCTTTCTGTTGGACACGTCTGAATGATTCGTTTACTGTGTCGTCGATATCTGTACAGATTTGTGGTACCCAAGTACTACAAGAGTGAGTTGTTTGAAAAACAAAAATGTACCCTCCACACCTATTTCTCAGTGGTTTTTTTTCGTTGTCTTTGGTTCTGTGTTACTTATTTGCCACCTAGTAAAGTTGGTCTCGAAAATATTCAGTGGTCATCTCCTAATCGTGGCCTAAGATCACTCGCAAACGAGTGGAGGGCCTTAAATAGAATAAATAATAAATAATAATAATCTCCTAATCGTCTTCTAATCCTAATCCCCTTCTAGTGTGGTACTTTTTAAAGCTTTTTAAGACTTCCTACATTTATTTCACCTGTGCACTGTTCTTCCTTGTGAACCAACAATATTAGAACGATATTGTTAGTCTTCGATTGCCAACTGGCTCAGATGATCAATAATAATTGATGAATTGCATGAAAACATTCGTTCTTGTGATGTAATTTGCATTTTCTTGTGTATTTTCTCAGTGTGGAACAAAGTTTTGTTCATTATTCTCTCTCGACTGTGTTTGCTCGACGTTCTTATAGTTATTGTATTTGTAAATGCTAGTATTTTTCTTTGTTCTATAAAATCTAATAGATAACGAACAAGACGTCCATGAAAGCTGGCTATAGTGCATTGTACTCCCCATACCATAGTGGCTCACCCCCTCACACTATCTCTAGCTATGGATTCCCCAGCCCACCGCTAAGGAGTTACACTACACTTACCCCCAAAGACTTGTAAGGCGAGCTTTTGATATAAACTTTATCTGACATTGCTTTCAAATTGACACCGATGCATTGCGACAGCGAAGCGTCCAAAATAAACCCACCAATCTCGCCTTTTAAAGTTTAAACCACGTTTGATTTTAGTTTTCACGTCGTTTTAAAGTAAACGAAGTCAAGATCACTATACAAACTACAAAGTAAAGCCAGATTCACTTGTGTATAGTTTTAAAATTTCATTATACCCTTTTTTAATGTATTCTCTATCGGAAATAATTTCTTTTCATTTAATAGCGAAGTGGATTGTTTTGTCTTAATTGATTTTAAGTTTATAACCGGCTTAGAGGAAATTGTACTTTGCTATAATTTGACGTGAACTACTTAACGTTTAATTGAATTAATATAATTAGTAAATTTTTAATTGGTTCAGACCAGATGGTGGGTAGGTGGGGTAATGGATTATGGCAGTTGAAGTTAAGAGTATGCATACCGACATTTCAAAAATTTCTAAAAACGGGAGACCTTATATCTCGACAACCGTTACTAAATATGCTTTGGAACAAAATAGGGTAGATGCATTGAACCTTTATCTAGGGAATAACCGTGAAAGATTTTTTATATCTTGTATAGATTTCTCAAAAAAAAATTATTTAAAAACACCTCTGATGTTTTTTCCGAAAGACGGAAACTCGTTTCCCGAAAGTCGCGGAGTAAATTTTTTTTTGTACTGATAATATACATTAAAATCTAAGGAATAACCGCAAAAGCTTTTTGCTGGATGCAAAATTAACCCCAAAAAACGGAAAAAACGCTATTTTTACCATTTTATCATGCGATTGTCACGCAATTTTGAACCTTAATGCCGTGGGAAAAGACTGTGACGTCATTCTTGGTGCCAAGCCCTTAAGTAGTGAGTAAACAACATTAGACGAGTAGCTACTTAAATTCTATCTATTCGTTTGAATTTCTATTTATCTCTACTAGATGCCGCCCCCCTCCCTCTCCTTATTCTTCCACAACAATATTAGAGTCACGTGGGGTAACCGTACGCAGAGGGTAAGTGTACGCAGTGAAGTTTGTGTGAAATCAGTGACTGTTGTTGGAGTGTTTTCACATGAAAATTGTCGCGCTTCGCGGTTGCTCGAAGTTGGACGTGTATTCTGTGTTCTGCGCATTGAAAGCAAAAATTGACAGGAAAAATATTTTTTTCTCGTGTTTTCTTATTTTTTATTCAAATAATTCATTCATGTAGTCTCTCATAGTCTCTTATCTAAGAGCCTAGTATTATATGCTAATATTTCTCGGCATAATGTTGTTATTGTTGGGCAATTACGCAGTATTGCATACTGACAACTGTTTGCCGTTATTTTAAAATTTCTTGTATTGAGACGTCATGGGGTAAGTGTACGGGGGCAAGTGTACGCAGCGTACACTTGAGGAGAAACAAAGAAAAATTTACAAAACCGTCAAAAAACCTAAAATGAAAGCCTTGAAGAGTGGATTTAAGAACGGTAAAGCGGTAAAGACCAGTAAAGAGATAACTGCAATTGACACTCCAGGAAATTTTCGCCTACAAAAAAGAAAGAAGAAAAGCACTTACCCGTCAAG
This sequence comes from Ceraclea dissimilis, assembly GCA_963576895.1. Classification (NCBI taxonomy): domain Eukaryota; kingdom Metazoa; phylum Arthropoda; class Insecta; order Trichoptera; family Leptoceridae; genus Ceraclea; species Ceraclea dissimilis. Next base: position 3,321,876 of record OY756370.1, on the reverse strand, counting down.
GTGCGTACACTTGCCCCTCGAGTGGGGTAAGTGTACGTATTTGACATGTTGGAGAACTTCTGCATTATCTTTTTTTATATGTAAAGAGGTTAGTTTTATTATTTGTTTTGTGACTTATAAATGCTTATTCTATAATAATAAATTATAGCTGAATATTAATATCATCTAGTTTTGTTCTAATTGCATCGTAATTCAAAACTGCGTACAGTTGCCCCACGTGACTCTATCTCAATGTTGGTAGATGCTGGATTTTTTTTCAGACGGCTTACCTTTGACCTCTACTGAAACATTTCTTTCGCTCTAGTCGAACTCGAGGCAGATCTCTTAGGAATATTATATCTGAATCACTTTTTTTATTACTTTCTTTTGAATTCGAATCGTCTAGCCATTCCACAATGAAGATGTGATATTGAATTAACAAAAGTACAATCTGATACATAACCTGGGAATTTTTTACTCATTTTCGAAGTACAGTTTTCATATAAGATCGATCCAGATACCAGATTCTCAAGGATGGGCGCGTTTTGAGTAAAAGGAATCGGAGGAGCGTATATGACAAAGTGTATGAGTGTGACGGAAGCTAGGAGTGTGTGTAAGGATAGGGATGTCTGGCGCTCTGTCCTCTCTACCTACCCTGCAAGAGACGTGGCGTGAGGGTATAGATAGAGATAGATAGTTTTCATATTCATCGTGCGATTATTATTATCGTGCAGTACTTAGATAATATATTTCGTGCTCAGCACTATTATGAGGCTTAATTGTGCTACATTTCTTTTCCATATTTTCATCTTCGTCGCTTTGATTTTCGTTTATCTTTCGTACTCTTCTCCTTAGCAAGTATATTAATCCCACATGGTGGTGGGGTCTGCTTTTCTTGTGTTTCGCCGCCACTTTGCTCTATCCTTCGTACAGATTGGTTATTATTCGCTTTTTAATCACACGATGTCGCAGTTTTTCAAGGTCTTTGAGCGAGTGCAATGTTTTCGATAATACACGTGTTCGTTAACCGAAGCACGCCTGTATTTACGCAATATTTTTATATCACTTCTTATTTATTTTTTGTTCGACGATCACCAATAAAAAAATATTGCGGTAATTGATTTGAGTTCTTTCGGAACTAGTTTGGAATCGTGCTTGGATTCGGACATCGCTCTCTGATGGACATGGGTAGGTTGGTTTGGTACCCACTTGTGTAATAATAATAATAATAATTAATAAGTGCCCAATTGTTTTTGTACCAACGAAAGTCGGCGATATTAACCAAGCTTTTTGTTAAGTATATCAATAGTGGTCACTTAAAGTCATCCTATACATTTTCTTAATGACATCAATCATTTAAAATTCGGCCTATCTTGGTTCGTAAACTGCTATCGATGAAATTTTGATCGCGATTAGTTCTTTCGATTAAAAGTCTTGGCAAGTTTTAACCGCAAAGATATTATGATGGCGATATTTTAACAACCCGTTTGTAAACAAACACTAGCGCCTCCTGGCGACAGAATGTCTCTCGCGAGCTTTGTAGATTTTTTGAGAATCGTTGTTATCGTGAGGTCTGAGGAGTACTCATGTAATCAGTAGATACCGCGAGCGGGTACTCGATTGTAAAGTTTAACGCACGCATCGGAATGAGCCTGAGGTGAAATTGTTTTCAGATAATAATATTATTACATACATCATCTCATCACGTTTATCTCTCACATTATTACTATACCATACACCAGTACTAACTACTTACTCGCGTATTACTTACTTTACTCCAACCTCCAACTATAAACTTGTGTTATCACACAATCTCTCTGTTAGGATTATAGTACAATGCATATTATCTATTGCCTATGTTCCTTCCTATGTAATATCTTTCGTAATTTGTACAATATGTTTTGTTATCAACAGTACCATACAATAATGGGCTGCACCTACTGTACAGTTTTATTGTGATAAACTGTTCTCTTGATTACGAATTTGTATCTATTTTCTACGAGATACAATTGGTTTAACTAAAAAGTCATAAGATTACGATTGAATCAAAAAATGGTTTATTACTTATTTATTAATGACTGTTTCCTTTCTTCTTTACAGATGGAGATTTGCCCGCGGCAAAGAAACGGAAAAGAAAAGGCAATCCTTATTCTGGTGTCTCCGTGTCACAACTTTTGGCTCAGAGGGAGAACATACAGCACCATAACATGCAGCAAAATCAGCTTCATCAGTTCCATCAACAAATGTTTCAAAATCAACCCAATGCGCATCAAAATCCTGGCATGCAACAGCAAAATGTAAATATATGACACAATTTTCCTTCAAAACCTTTATTTTACCCAATAATCGAGGTGATAATTTTATTTAATGATTGATTTTTCTTTCATTTCAGTCATGGATCCATTCCCACAACATGAATTCCAACCCCCCTCATCCGTGTGATACTGCTTCACCAACTATATCGCAGATGAGATTCAGCAACACGCCAGAGTCTTGCGCTGTCAATAGAAATATGATTCCTGCAGGGAATAATCCTAGAAATATGGTATTCCATGGTCCTCAACTCAATAAGCCTGATGATAGTTGCAACTCAATGCCACCAGTAGAAATTCAAGTCAATGGGAAAAGTCATTTAGGATCTCAAGTGTTAACGATAAATGGAAATTCACAGGGATGTGTGTTACAAGACCAAAGATCACTTCAACAAAATGTTATGTTCAATGCAAATCAACAACCAAATATTCAAATTGCTGGTGTTAATCATGTCGTAGGTCAAAACGGACAAATTATCAGCATTCAAGCGCCTAATTTATCGAGAAGTCAAAGCCTTGGAAGTATATCATCAAATGATTCAAGAAATAAAGTGTGTAGTGACTCCGACGACATTCCAAAAAGTGATCAGTTTGTTAGTAAAATCTGTGATAACAATTCGAGAGACAACGAAGTGAAAAGAAATCCGAGTGGCATTCAAATTCTGTCAAACGGCTTAATTGTTCCACCATCTCAATCTTCTAATCAAAGTAATAATAGTAATCAAATTGGTATAGCCGATTTGCATAATCTACCCCCTGAAGTTATTGAGAGGATTAACCAGCAACAACAAATATTTATCCAGCAAAATCAAAAACAAATGGAGTTGGCGATGAAAAGTATTAAGAATCACAATGTACCTGGTATCCCAAATGTTCCCCAAACACTAGAGGTTAAAGCAAACCAAAGTGACATGCAGCAGGTAATACCTAATAACCAAAGAGTACCTCCATGGCAATTAAATAGACTGAATACAGTGCACCAAGTCAACCAACCAAGGCCTCTACATAATCTCAACAAAATGCATGGCCAATACGGTAATCAACCTCAAAATACAGGAAATCAAATATCTCAGAAGAATTCAAATAGTGACATGAATGACTTCAACCGACAAAAATGTGGAAATGATAATATTTACTCCAGAGTTCCTCCATTACATCATGATATGCCCCCTGCCATGTGGACTGAGCAAGAACCTAAAAAGAAAACCAAGTCTCCCAAGAATACCAAAAAAGCAAAAGGTCACGATAACCAAACAAATATGAATAAACCAAATCAAATAATAACCGTTACTCCTATGAGTCATAGTCCTTCGTGTATTGAAGATCCAAGTGGTTATCTTGCACAACAAGCGGCTTACATGAGTAGACAGTTGGGCATGGCACACATGATGAATCCATGTGAAGATATGCCCGGGACCTATGAGAGTAGAAATAATCCTAAAGCATTTAATTCCAGAAATAATCATAATCCAAGCAATAGTTTACATGGCCCTAAAAATATGAATCATACTATGTCACAAAACTCTCCTTCACAGAGTAACTTGCCAGACAGTAGTGTAAACTGTGATAAGTCAGGTGAAATCAATAAACATTCCCACTGTCAGGGTTGCATCGCTGAAATGAATGAATCAAAAAGCAACGCCAGTGTACCTTATCAAACCAAAATTAAAAATTATATTGATTCCTTATCTTCTGTAAAATCAGACTCATCGTCACAACCCGGCACACCTAGTCCAAATCAGTGCTCAGATGACAGTCCCGTAACATCTTCAACTTATGGTGAGAGACCTGGAAGCAGGTCAAATCACTTTTCAGGACCAATACAAGGCAGGATAATCAGTACTAGCAATGGCTCTCCAATGGAAGGCTATCAGGTGCCTGAATTATCTCCTACTCCTTCCAATAGTTCGCGCAACACTGATACACCTCAGAGCAAAACTAGCAACAATGGCTTTAATATTTCATCTAGTTGTCCTTATCCGAATTCCAGTCCAGCATATTCATATCAAGGATCCTCGAGAGAGAGTGTCAATAGTAATCCAGCTACACCTTCACCTGGGAATATGAATCAAAACTATTCATCCTATAGCTCACCTGAACCAATGACAAATGTAGTCAACCAAATGCCTCCGAGTAGTAAAGGTGATAATATGAGAGGGAACACTATGCAAATGTCTAATGTTAATCCTTGTGCCACACAATTTTCAAATTCAAGCAGTGGGAATAATCTTGAAAATGTATGCCCTCCAATGCAGATTGGTCCAGTATCAAATAACTTCAATAACCAAAGAATTCAACAAAGCCAAAATGGTCCCTTCACTTTCTTCATGTCCTCAGCTGGAATGCAGAACATGAGCAATACAGGAATGCCTATCTGCAATGAAATTGTTACCACAGTTGCCGGTCATACATTGAGCAGGAATACAATAACTTCTGTATTAGCTGGAAAAGCTCAAACTGCCACTACCTCCATCAACGGGTCTGCCTCAGGAATGCCACAGTTGTATCCTCCTATCGGTAACCCAAGTGCCATTACTCATCATACAAACATAGGACAGTCAAATATGCCATCGAATTATCCGTTACATATTGCTGGTTCAGTGGTTCAATCGTTGGTCTCAAAATCTCCATTGGAAATGGTACAAAACGTTGTTAGCAATATTCGAGTTTCTCAATCACAAAGTGGAAATCAAAATGCAAATAATGTGCAAGAGAAACAACAGCAAGTTCACAATGTAAACCATGGACAAGTAATGATATCTGGAAATAATCCAATTTTAATAAACAGTTCGGGACATGGTACTGTAATGGCACCTCCACCACCCAAGGGTCAGCCATCAGACCCTCCCATGTCCACCAGTACCACTACTTCTATTACACAAGCTATACCTGCAGTTGGTGGAGTTCCTCAAGTCATTAACCATCCAACTGTTTTGGTGAATACAATTCCAGCTCCATTTATGCTTCAGCCTCAAGTAGTCACTGTGGATGGTCAGGTGGTCAATCAAAACGTACAAGTGCCTCAAATAGTAGCGGGTAATATTATTCCACAAGGACAAATTGTTGATGGAAACAATTCGGCCAAAAGTCCTGGAATGATAAACCGTCCTGCGTTGTTATCTCCTGATAATGGGAAGAAGAAAGGAAAGAAAAGAAAACCACCCAGTCCTGTGACTTCGGTAATGCAAATACCCACACAACACAACTCCGGCAATCTTCTAGTGCAGCACAATGCTCAACAGTCCCAACAGTTTGTATCCCAAGGTTTTCAAGTATCACCTAATGGAAATATCTCTACGACTCCAATGCTGCAAGCGCTCACTATTGTTCCTGGTAAAGGTGGTGGCCCAGCCCATATTGTGATGAATGGGCAAGCCGCTGGTAACTTTGGATCTCAACAAATAATTAACTCTCAGGGTCAACACATCAATTTGTTACAACCTGTGAATTTGTTGAATGGTCCTACTGGTGTCGTGCAGAATTTCCCAACCTTCCAGCAATTCATCGTTCCTGGATTGGGAGGTATGGTTATGACGGCAGATGGCACTGCCATTCTTCAAGATCCTTCCAGTATGCCCATGCAACTTCAAATTCAAAATGTAAATGGTCAAAATGTGTTAACACCAGTACAAAATCAAGGAATTCTTACTGCGGGACCTGCAGGAATGGTCATTAGGACACAAAATCCTAATAACAAAATGATACAAAGCCAACACAGTCCAGGTGCGCAATTTCTTTCACCGACAGGCGGGCAGATTGTAATGGGCGGATCACCGTTTAATGGACAGTTGAGTCCGCTTATCGCTAATGTCAGCCCTAATCAGACGGTAGCATTTAATAACAGTCCTCCGCAAGTAAGATCTACCATGCAACAAGAATATCTTCAGTGCAACCAAATGGGCCAGACACTGATGCTCCCAGTGTCACCTAATCAAATGGCCGTCTCGTCTTCATCAAATCAACAGAATACAACTTACGTACAACAAAATACGACTATCGTCCAACAGCAAACGACAATGGTCGCCAATAATCAAAATCAGTATCAAAATGTGACTCGAAATAGTCAGAATAACTCCACGCCCATACTGAATGTTGAACACGGTGTCGTTGTGAATCAAGTTAATAATAATAAACCGAATAATCAAATGAAAGAAAAGACTTCTCCTCAAATACAACAAGTTACAGTTCAAACATCCGGTGATAATTCTAACGTAAAAAGGCTAGCTGTTCCGTTCACTCAGGTGATGAATCAAGGACCTCAGATGAGTGCCGATGTAAAGAACAATGATGGACAAGTACAACAGATGTTTGCCAATTTCAGTCAAAACAATGTGATGAACCAACAAGATATGAACATGATGAATCCACACTATCGCCATTCCAATGTATCAACGCAGACTTTAGTTAACCAACAGCAGAACGGTAACAAATCACCTATTCAGCCGTACTCCAATCAAAGTTCGAGCGGTAGCCCTCCAGATACTACGACGCACAGCCCGTTGGGGTCCTTGGATGGATCTAACGGGAGTCCAGCCAACAGCCTGAGTGGTAGGAGTCCTAATTCTGTACACGGGAATCAAGTTGACACCACTACAGCTAGTCCAGAGCCTATTGAAAACAATTCTTTGGTATGTTCCATTCATACTTCAAATAATTATTATGCAGTCTATTGCATCATGTGAATTGCTTTTATTTATGATTGTTTTTTTTCTAGGCTATGGTGCAATGTGTCTCCAGCAGTGAACCCGACTCGATGGACAGTACAAATTGGAGTAAATCTAGAGAGAAGTCTATGGATATGCAAGGTATGATTAAATTTGTTTTACCCTTTTCAATTTTACTTACCCTATTCTTTTTACAGTTTTTTCGATGACCCTGTATTATGAATATCTCCAGATTTAATGTTCATTATTTTTTTTCGTTTTTTTTTCAGTCGAGATGGTTCACCAAAACAGCGCGAGTCCACAGCGGCAAAACAACTTCTACAGCGTAGATTCGTCCGGTATACATTTCAACAACCAAACCATAACAGTCAGCTCTTTGAACAACCAACAGAATTTAACAATCACGCCCGCAAACTATTACGAAAAGAACAATCTTCCCAAACACAACAACAACGCAAACACCATTACAGTCATACCGACAAACAGTATGGAGATGAATCAAATGCATTGCAATGAAAGAAACAGTAAGATGGACTCTAGAAACGTTGTGTCGAGTAAACAGTCTGCTAATTACTATACGTCCGATAAGATTCCACTTCACGCGATGAATCAGTCGAATATGGCGAGGACTATGGAGAGTTCGAACAGCAATAATTGTCTCAGTAATAACAACTACGGTAGACGCATGTCAATCACAGGAGCTGACGGTAAGATATAGTCCAATATTCTTTTAATAAAGCACTTGATTATTAAAAAATTGTACATGGCAACTCTTAAGGTGATGATACATGGGCAATTTTTCGAGCAATAATTGCGGCAACTCGTACAATTTGTATTGATCAATATTATTTCACAATACTATATAGCAATTATTTCGCCATTATTTAATGTGAAACAACGATATTGAGTGCAAACGAGAAAGAGAATTATCATGAATATCCAATCGATTTGAAAATTTTAGTCAATTCTCTTTCTCGTTTGCACTCGATATTGTTGTCTCGGTTTAAATATTGCCAAAATAATTGCTATATATTGTGAAATAATGTTAATCAATGGGAGTTGTACAAGTTGCCACAATTATTGCTTGGAAAATTGCCCGTGTCAAAGCACCTCTAACATTTTTTATTCCTTTTAATAAGAAATCTCTTAAATGATTTTTATTTTTATAACTAGTATATCCAGCTAAAAGTAATACCCCAACATTAACTTGTTTCCAATATTGCAAAGTATTCAAAATGTTTGGTAAACTCGCCAATAAAGAAGTTTTTTTTTTTCACGATACATTTTTGCTTTTACTTTTAAGAAGCTCTGTTGCTTTTAATGTCATGTTTCATACTCCCTTAGTTTTATCAGTTATAAGTTTATGGTTTATGTTGAAACTTTTTGTACATATTATTATTTCGGCAAGTGTATTGGGCTTTTGGATAATTTTACCTATATTTCGTATATTTATTCCTGTTTTTCCATAATTACATTATCTTTGAGCTTTGCTATGGTGATGTTTGTTTATATTCAATAATCATTACTTATTTGAGCGTTACTCTCTTTTGTACAATAAATACCAACTCTTTGGATAATATCATTTTCAAAGAGTATTGAAATTCACTGCACATATTCTGCTTTTAGGCCTCAGCATAAGCTTTCTAGAATTCAATGTTGTACATATCTTTATTATATTTTGAATATCACAATTTTTATTCTGTGAGAAACATTGGATTTTCTACATGTCGTAGTTGAAATAACAAGTAGGTTATCTCAACAGATGGACTGGACTGGGTGAATGTTACTTAAGTGTAAAGTGATCACATTAAACCAGCAGACGATCAGTCGTAAGCCTGATGGAAAGTCCATTCTTTGTTGTGTATCTGTTGAGATAACTACTTGTTACTTTTTATTAGTTTTTTCGTGCGTTACGGGTAAATTTTCTATTCCAAATGTCCAATACACTGCATATCATTTCTCTATGTTGCTGGCTTTGGCTTATTCACATTTCACTCCATATTCATCTAATTATTTATTTGTTTTGTTTATTCACCAAAAAAAAATGTGATTCAATTAATTAGTTGTTCTTATCCATCAATGTTTTTATAATTCCAACAACAATGTCACAAATAATCGCCTCATGTCTTGGTTATGGTTTTACTAAAAAAATAAAAAAATAAATATTAAATACACACAGCTTTATTACTAACATATTATATACTACACACTAAGTTGTACAGAAAAGAAAAATGGTTTAACAAAATAATTGTATTCAAATGTAAAAATGTGTAAAAAAATTGTATAATAAAATATTGGTGACTTGATTTTTTTCACCATGTTATTCTGACTTTCACACTGTCATAAAGGAAAATGGGCAGAAATGGACCAAAAGCCTTCACTGACGAGACTAGGGGGAAAAAGCGTACATAGTTGGAGCAGTTGGTCGAGGTCTCTCAAGTGGGAGGCGCCAGGTTCAAACCCCGGCGCTTTGCGATACAGGCTTTTAGCCTAGTGCAAAGTGTACAAGAACTTATTTGGATTTGTGTATGCAAGCCCAGATCCTTTTTTATAAAAAGAAATATACATGCTTACCTCATCGTTAGGTACACTCTGTAACTCATATAAAGCGACAAAACAACAACCAGGTTTAATGTAAAATCATACTTTTTATTCTTGAGACCTGGGACAAAAATTACAATAGCGAGACTTCGGGACAGAATTTGATAATATTTTGCCAGAATGATAAGACAAGTATGTACTATCTTTTCCCCCCAGTCTCGTAATTAGAGGCTCTTGGTCCAAGTTCCATATAAGTACTATCCTTTGTTTTCGTTTTGTAAATACTTTTTTAATTACTAAATGCTAAAATGCATCTTTGTAATATCGATTGTACATTTCCAAGAGTCTTATTTCATCCTTTCATTCATTCATTGTTTTAGTATCATTGTCATCATTCATCAGCTCAATGTGTTTTGTTAATATATCTTGTGCATTTTAATTTATATGTGTTTCACTCGCATTGCATTCCTATTAATTTGGTGTTTTGTTTTCAAGGTTTTATGTAAATATTATTTCCATAATAATCGTTGCGTCTCGGAAGTGTGGTGGAGCTTATAAACTGTTGCATGTAGCACAACCTAAAATAAAAAAAAAATGATCGAGGAAAATTATACGAACCAGGTGATTTGGAATTTTGTTTAATTTCTATGTTTTACGTCTCAAGGAATTAAATAAGTGTATATTCTAATAACAATGTTAGACGATGTATGCATGAGGTTTGGGAACATTCTGCTTGGCACATCAAATCATTTCATACATTCCTCATCCTACCTTTCACGCGCCTCACTGCATTCAGTCTTCTATGTATCATCATCATTCTGCTTTTTATTTGTCTTCCATCATCTGTATAGATAATGTATCGTAACCTTGCTGTGTTATTTAATCATAACTTGATCCCCGTATTGATACGATTGATGTCATACAGAGGGATCCATGGAAGACAAGACCGTCACAACCAACCAGTTGGACGTCCAAAGCAGACAGTTCAAAGAGGGAGACTTGGTCTGGGGTCCGGCCAAAGGCTACCCCGCTTGGCCGGGGAAACTCGTTACCAAGAACACGATCAACGGAAAGGAAGACGGGAAAGTCCTCGTGCGATGGTTCGGAGGGGACAAGTGTCTAACCGTATTGGACTCTAGCAATCTGCAGACTTTGTCCGAAGGTCTGGAGGCTCATCACGCCGCCAGAACGAAATGCAGAAAGTGAGTCTCGATGTCACAAAAGTTATCTTGTAAAGGTTCGCTTACACGAGCAACTAAATTTCTCCATTCCCGATAATTCTGGTCGAGAATGCGTCACGAAAACATTAAGCAATTACCGACAACGTGCAAAAATTTTCGGCAATGTGCAGCAATTAAGTGGAGCATATTTCTTCATGTTGGCGACACGAATTCGTGAATATTCAATCGGTTTGAAAATTGTAGTCAATTTTCTTTCTCGTTTGCACTCAATATCGTTGGTTCTCTTTAAATATTGCCGAAGCAATCGCTCAACACTGCTTGATTATAAATACGAGTTGCCGAGTAATTATTGGAGCAAAAATTGCCTGTGTAAGAGCACCTTTACACAAGAAACTTTCGTGTGGCCAAATACTTGACAAAAACACACTTCAAATGTCTCACCACAAAATCTTATTGATTTAACAACCTACTTGTAATTGAATTTATTGTATTTGGCTACACATGTGCTATTTTATGTATTGATATTTTACTTTTTTGAAACCTTATTAGTAAATTTACCAGCAATGGTTAATTTACAGTAAATATTTTTTCTTTTTTACCAAAACATTAACCAGTTGAATTGTTAATAGGACACGTATGAATAATGCATATGTTTTTTTTTTTAAATTATAATGTTTTCACTATTTTATATTATTTTTGTTGAAATTTTAATATGTTCTGTTCCCAACGGGATCGATTAAAAGTTATGGAAAATTGAACTGTGTTTAGAAGTTGCGTAGTATTTAATGATATTGCTTTTGCATCTTTCTTATGATTTTTTAATTTTGATGTACAATAATTAGTTTCAAGACAATTGATGGATATTTGTGACATTGTAACGAAGACTTAGATTGATGTATTTTAATTTTTTTAATTGATTGACTCTGTAAATTATTCCGTTTGTTATATGACGTGTGAATTCCTTACAGGAGCCGCAAACTGAACGGTCAGCTTGAGAAGGCGATTCAGGAGGCTATGGCGGAATTGGATCGAATCACGGAAACCAAAGAACTGTACAATGAAATCAAATCGGAAGACATGATCGTGGAAGACGCCGACATCAACGGAAACTCCAGTAAATCATTAATGAAAACGATCAACAGAAACAACAATAAAACTGTGTCAGAATTTGTGTCGAAAAACGAGAGCAAAGCCAAGTGGAGTAATAAGAAGGAATCCAAGACGAGAGGTGGTGGTGCTGTGGTGAAGATTGCTCCACATCCCGGCGCGGTCAACTCGAATGTCCCGGCGCAGCCGTCGGGCCGACTCAGAAGCAGCCAGCGATGACAGGACGAGGGGGACGAGGCTCGAGTGATCGCTCCTCTACTTCCCCCTTCAATGCTTTACATTGTCTTCACGCCTTAAGATATCTTTACACATATATACACGTTCATGTACATCAGTCGCATTTCTGTATAATGTAAAACTTCTGTTACACTCACAAAAATAATTGGTTAGCTTTCAACATACCGATCAAACAGTTATTAATAGTGTTCTATTCTCTCACACCGCGTCTAGTGCATGGTAGGCAAACAGAACACAATGCCAGACTCCCCTGTCCATACACGCATTTTTGACTTCGGTCATATTTACACTATGATTCATTTTATTCAAAACACATATGTTCGTAAGAATTTAGTTGACGTGTTTAAGCCAAGTGCTTCTTGGACAACGACATTATTGTATGCTCCGGTGTGTAGTCAACAGCAGAATTGACAGAGTTAAGTTTGTCGACAATAACGTTTTTGGTAAATTGAGTTGATTTTTGAATTGGTAAATTCAGAGCTAACCGAGTGCATTTAGAATTTTTGTAATCGTTTTTGATTTTAACTCATGGTTATTGAATTTCACTAGTAATCTTAAATGAATGTGTCCTGTCGTGACGTTTTTTTGTATCTCATTCAATCTCATAATAAAACCTTTGTGTTTCTATTCATAATAATATGATGCCATTGTATAACTTCTAGTAATTGTTTATATTTTGTATATATAAAGTTAGTCATATTGACTGTCCTGTACAAATATAACTGTAGCATATTGTGTTTTTAATGGTATTGTACAATAAAATTTATTGGGGGAATTTTGTAAAAATGTCGTTACATTATCACACTATAACATTATTTTGTGATGTGATGATTGATATTTTTTGCTATTTGTCCACAATAAATTGTCGATGTTGTATATTACTATTTTTTAGTATTTATTGTATAACGTGTATTATACAATCTCTAGTCAGCATTTCCATAATATTATGTATATTAACTATTAATATATATTATCGTAACAAATTGACAAATCCAAGATGTTTAAGTCCGAGAGAAAGACGTAGTTACTGACAATAATAATGATATTTAACAGTTTCGTAATAGAAAGTTTTATTTTTTGATTCGCTGTTAGTAATTATTGATAAAATATTATAGTAAAAATAATTCCATGCATGATTCTTAATATGTGTCTACTGTTCATAAAAATATTATATACCTACATAAATTCTTTTGTTTATGTATTGTATATTGTCGTAAATCTTCATTTAACCAAAAATAATACTGATTCCGATGATGATTCGTAATAATTATAGAAGATTATCGTAAATCTTCGTAAACAAAAATAGTGCTGATTCCAATTCATGTAATTACAGAAGAATAATGTAAATCTTCATAACAAAAAGTGATATGACTTCATAATAATTATAATTATCTAAGATTATCGTAAATCTTCATAACCAAAAGTGATATGATTTCATAATTATTGTAATTATGTAAGATTATCGTAAATCTTTGTAATAAAAAGTATTCTGATATCAGTTCATAATAATTATACAAGATTTTCGAAAAATCTTCCTCATATTTTACCTACATTTTACTAATTGATAGACTTTCTTTATAAATTGGATATAAATTAGTAATGTCTATGTAACTAATAAATGTTTTAATGCCACACTAGTCTTCAGGCATAATATTATCTTTAATATATTATTAAAATAATAAATTTAGCATATTATGTGTGTTGTTTGTTTTTGTTTTAGACATACTGGTAATTTATTGAATCTTGTAAATATATAAATATAAAAAATCATGTTACGTATTGTAAATTATGTAGATTTATATTAAATTTTCTTAAATTAAGAAATATTATTACTATTTGTAATATCAGTATTGATTTTTATCCTGAATAAAATTTAAATATTTGAAATCAAATAAGAAATAATGTGATCTTAAAAAATATAATAATATGCATATTAGATTTGACATATAATAAATTTAAAAAATAATAAACTATATATTATATTCTGTGTGTGAATAAATAAATAAATAGAAATCTAATATATTGATTAAAGTATATTACTACTCTTTTTGTGATAGTTCATGAATTAATTGGAATTTGTTAATTATGGAAAACACTACATTAAAAATTGATTGAAAATGAGGTAACCTCAATTTTTTTTATATTATTTGTATATAAATGTTCTTCACATAGAAGTACTGTTTGCATTTTTATTAATAATATTTATAATTTTTTATAAGTTTTATGTAAATATTGAACATATTTTAATTAAGTAATGATTATTTTAATATTTTTGACTGCAGATTGTGTTTTTTTGCGGTATTGTTTCCCCCTTTTTTTTAATTGTTATGTAATTTTATTGAAAAAGAGAATTATTGTTTATTTTGAACATAAAATAATATTATGGAGGGTGTATTGGAGTATTGAGGGATCCTAGTATTGTGAAAGTATGTGTCTTAATATTGAGAGTACCTATAATTTAATTTAGCACTAATGAATTTTCCAATAATTTAAAATTTCTTTAGTAAATTCAAGCTGATTTTCATTCTCCTGCCTTAATTTGTAGTCTCCTGCTATAATTTGTAGTCTCCTGCTGTAATTTGCAGTCTCTTGCTGTAATTTGCAGTCTCCTGCTTTAATTCGTTGCCTCCTGCATTAATTAGTAATTGGTTTCATGCATTTGTATCAGTGTTTTTGTATGTTAAACTCAAGCATCATTGAAGAGTTAAGATATTAGTCAGTAGCAGGACAGTTTGTCACAAACCATTAGTAGAAAGCTTTTTATTTTTTGTTAGAATTCTAAAGTAAGCATAATTCGAAAATCTTGACAGATTTTTACATAATTTTAAATTCTTTGTGTATTGAAAATAAAATTAATTTTGTTCCTCGTAATGAGGATTCTCATCATCATCAGCCGTTAAGAATAAACTCACTTAAAATTTTATGTTGAATAGTCTTGGAAATGGACTTCCACCATGTGCCATCGGTCGAAAATCTCAATATTTTATGATTTGCATGTTTTATATCTACTAAACAAATTCTTCATAAAATTTTAATTTTATTGCCTACACAAACCCAAATACTTTTCTGCACAGTTCGCACTAGGCTAAAAGCCTGTATCGCAAAGTGTGGAATACATTGCCAGCGCCGGGAACGTTGAATGTGAACTTTCTCAATTTGTTTTACTTTGACAATGTTTAATTTGTTGCAAAATAGTTATACTACATAATGAATATATTTAAATGTACTATTTATACTTGTAGGTGCTTTACTTATTTGTATAATGGTAAACATTACTACTAAACTATTTACTTTAGAATGTAAAAATAAATGTTTCAGTGTCTCATTGGTATTAGGAAATAGTAAAAGTAACACTTAACCACATTATACTGCTAAGTTACAATTGTCTTTAGTGGACTCAGAAATGAATCATTCTATGTCATATTAAAGTGTAAGAGTTTCATAGAAATCTTCTGTCTTTCTTACTACATCTATGTATTAATTCTTCCTACCCCCTAAGTGTTGTAATATTTTTTATTTATTTATTTTCAAATTACTGTAATTACATAGTAGATCCCTCGATATTATTAATGGAGTATATATATGAAATTTATGTTTGTAAATATGATAGACATAATTTAATAAAATGTGCAAGATTTATTCAATGGTTTTCTTCTTTTCTGTCCTTGTATCTCATGAATTATTGGAAATAAGTTCTTTCAGTAATCATTTGGAAGCCCAGAAACTATCAGGTACACAAAAGAATGCCTTTTCTATGTTCTGTGATATCAAATTTTTGTAGATATCTTCAGTCGAGTTTCTTCTGACTAATGAGAACAAAATGTTTCAACAACAAAATAAATTAATCAACAGCAAAGTTTCGAACACTCGCATCTGTTACACACAGATGAAATCTTATTTTTCTTGTTATTAGTATAAGGATTGATTGAAACAATTTGGAATGCGTTTAGTATAGAATTATTTGTGTAGTGCCATCTATGCGAATCTTTTTAAAGTATTATGGATAAACTAAGGGATGTTTGTATTCAAATTTTCATTAGAAATTATGTGCACGACATTTCAGTTCACGGATGAAATTTGTTTTGTCCAACTACGTTTTTTTCAGAACCTTTCAGAGTTTTTCTAAAGGTGACTGGCAATAATTTTAATGATTATATTTTATGGCATATGAATTTCCTGAATGGATATCGCTGCATGAAAACGGTACAGTTTTAAAAAAATCTGTATATACACCGCAAAAACCAACGTAGTTAATTATTCCAGTCTTGGGAAATGCCCGTAAAAATACCTACAGATCCTTTTAGTATTGTTGCAAAAATATAAATATGTAACTCAAATATGTATAAGTTACGCCACAAGGAGCGCTCAGTAAGTTTATGGAAATAAACCTGTGATATTTGAATAATAACTCGATATGTTATGTTCTTTGCCTTCATAAATTCTCTTATCGTTGACAAGTACTTAACTTAAGTTACTACCGAAGAAAATGAATGAATGAAATAATATAAATGTACGCAGGCGCTTTCCATGTATTTATTTTTCTAGATACATTAATGGAAATTTAATATTGTAGGTAGACAGAAAATGAAAATTGTTTTTATGATGCTGCCATAAGTATTTAACTAGACAACAGATAATGTGGTATACCTAATAAGTAGTTTGCAAGTAGCGTCGCAGGCGATTTTTTTCGTTAGACTGAATGAAGAATAAGGTCGTGGTATGGATCTTGAAATAGAAATATAAAGAATTACGTCACGTAATAGCAATGACAGGTAGGTGTAATTTGAACCGCAGGCAATTTTTTAATGAAACAAATATGATTTAACACATTTTAATTTTTTTTTTTTTGAAAATTAGGGATAGGTACCTACGTTATGACGAAAAATAATGTGGTAAGTAATAATAGGTACAAAATTATTTTTGATTAACGAGACATTTACCAATACTTACAAAAATCTAATAATCTAATACAAATGAATAAAAACTAATGTTTTTGAAGCTTTTTTTAAATAGCATTAGCTACTTATAGTACTTACAGATAGATATTAAGGAAAAATACACGATCCCGTTATCTAGCTATAAAAGCTTACTGTGAAGTGTACAAAGGTGTATTTTTAAGTTAATTTCGATAAACCCAGTTTCTTTTTTTATAAAAAAAAAGAAACTGCAAATATCCCCTTTTGATCAGACACTCCTCAGAGTCAGATATGAAGTTGTGCATTTGATGTGAAATCTGTGATAAAATTAAATTATTCTGGATTTTGTCGAACGAGGGTTGCTTATTTTTATAGGGGTTTAAAAGATTCATATAATCCGAATGCGAATATAGAGTCGACTCTCTAAAACTGCTCCAAGCTTTATAATCTTTTGGCCTAGATTCTACGATTCCATCTAAAGCATATAATATGTGAATATATGTGAATCCTAGTATGTAGTTAGGTACCCACCGTACATAAATTTCAGAAGCTTTATTATTAACTTTATTTCGCTTCAAACTTTTAATCCGGCTTTAATATTAATTTACATACTGTGACACACAAATGAAATATTTTATTTGGTTTTAGTTCAGTTGAATTTCAACGAACGACGAAAGCCACTAAGCTCTGCACTTTATACAGAACTTGCGTGACATGTACATAATTAGAGAATACAAGTATGAAAAAAAAAAGGATTTTTGATAAGAATTCTGGGTCTCTCGGTGACTTTTTTTAACGGCAATGCACCCGTGGTCGAGCGATCCATTCTCTCGGTGACTATCACCTACTGCATATTTATTGGTAGGTACCTACCTACATAATTTCATATTCTTCCTTTCAGGTTATTCGGGTGTTGGCCGCGTGTCTGTTGATCTTGTCTAGCTTTCGGCAGCGATACTCCTGCCATCTTCAGGATGAAGTAGATTTTTCTATGTAAACGTCCGTCGAGTCATCAGTAATTTACTGCCGCAGCGTGAGCAGTGGTGTGTTGAAGGGTAAAGTTATTGTGATGTGTGAGTGTTACTGCCGCAGCGTGAGCAGCTGTGTGTTGAGTTGCGATGTTATGATGACGTGTGAGTGTTATTATGATCGTTCTGCGATGTGTCTTGTGGTGTAGTAAGTGTTGTTCGTGTATTGCGTTGTAGTATTGGTTTCCACGATGTTTTGATTTGTAAGCCGTCTCCTCTGTTGATGTTATGTGGATGTTTATATATCTCAATTGATTCTCTGACGAGTCGTGTGTAGTAAGTTCTTGGTTTGGCTAGTATTTGTGGTGTGTATGAAAACTTGTGTCCTGTGTCTATGTGATGTTCTGCTGTAGCTGACTGATCTGGATGTCCTAGTCGTGAAGCCCTCTCATGTTCTTTGATTCTATCTACTATGTGTCGTGATGTTTGTCCGATGTAGGTGGCGTCGCAGTCGTTGCAGTCCAGTTTGTATATTCCGTCGCTCTCTTTTTCGTATCTGTCCTTTGTTCTGCATAGCATGTTACGTATTTTATTCGGCGCTCCGTATATTGTTTTTATGTCGTATTTTGTTAATAAACGTCCGATCTTGTCAGTTGTTCCTTTAACATAGGGAAGTACTGCTGTATGTCTGGTTGATGTGTTGTTTTCCTTGTTGGCCGTCTTGTTTTTACATCTGTGGAATGATTTTGAGATGTCCTTCTTATTGTAGCCATCAATTGAGATATATAAACATCCACATAACATCAACAGAGGAGATGGCTTACAAATCAAAACATCGTGGAAACCAATACTACAACGCAATACACGAACAACACTTACTACACCACAAGACACATCGCAGAACGATCATCATAACACTCACACGTCATCATAACATCGCAACTCAACACACAGCTGCTCACGCTGCGGCAGTAACACTCACACATCACAATAACTTTACCCTTCAACACACCACTGCTCACGCTGCGGCAGTAAATTACTGATGACTCGACGGACGTTTACATAGAAAAATCTACTTCATCCTGAAGATGGCAGGAGTATCGCTGCCGAAAGCTAGACAAGATCAACAGACACGCGGCCAACACCCGAATAACCTGAAAGGAAGAATATATATACCATGCTGCGAAAACCTACAACATCATTTTACATAATTTCAGTTTTCATTTTTATATGCGTAATGGAAAAATAAAAAGCCTTATAATTGGTACATATACTTACTTAAAAATCAACAAACTATACCTAGCTGTAAGATTTTACATAAGAAAACCGTCGGAGAGGACACTATATTCCATGGTCATTTAGTTCTGGGATTTCCTCTCTTGACGTGATTTATTTGTCGTGTAGGTATGTACTCGTATATATTTGGAATTGTCGCTACTGGATAAGGTTAGATTTTACAAAAAAAAAAACACTTATGTTTTCACTTGATAAATTAATCATATTACAACTAGGGAATCCAATCCCGCAAACGCTGGATCCGCGCCTTTTTTTGCGGGATTCAAAACGAGGGATTAGTCGTGCGGGATCCCGCATGTTTGCGGGATCCAAAAAGTTTATTATTTTCCATCGTTCTTAGGCCCATCCGGACAGCTGTCATTAGTTTTTACAATTATCAGCATATACATTACTACAATTCATATCGTAAACAAAAAATTAACATAATCGCATCATCACTATCAGACATAAAGTTAGAAAGCTCGGAGGTACCATTCCTAATACTATGCCATCAGATCAATGCCAATCAGAATGTAAAAATCAATCGTTTTAACATTTCGTCAATTGAGTTAAATACTTTACCAACGAGGTAGGTACTTCTTCACCCCTTCGCGGAAAGCCGGATCATCCAGCGATTTGAACACTCCGGGAAGCACGTTTAGCATACGCACACTGAGACACACGAAGCTTTTAGACATCTTCGCTAGTCTGTGCCTTAAAGGTCTAATGTCTTATTTTGACCTGGTACCTTTTGACCCTTGAGTTGTGATACTCTGAGTTCAGGGGAGTATTATGTATAAACAAACAAATATGAAGATGCTAGGCATGGTGAGCACTGGTGAGGAGTTCCTTAAAGGAATCTCTGCGATTCATGCCCAGCATGGTTCTCACTGCTCGTTTCTGCAATATAAAAACACGCGTCTGCTCCCCTCCCTCAGACATAGGACATAATGCTGTGGAAGTATAAGTAAAATGTACAGACTTTTCAAGTCCACAGGTGAGCCTATTTTTTTAATATCAAATATAGCCGGATTTACCTTCCTTCAAAGTACCTCAATGTGCGGAGACCACTGAAGCGTTCGGTCTATTGTTAATCCAAGAAACTTATTTTAGTCAACTGGTTCAAAAGATGGACTAGAAAGTGAGTCCATCACTGGATCCACCCCCAACGGTCGCTTAACAGAGAAGTGAATATCACCGGTCTTCGTCATATTTAATTCGAGACCGTTGTCATTAAACCACCCTCTCGCCCCGTTCTTTTTTTCACCCCGTTCAATTTCAAGGTTTTCATCGAGGCATCCTTTTTTTTTTTGAATATTGTATTTTAGTAATAGGGATGTTTCATCCGCAAACATTACAATAAAATCATCCTCATCAACACTGTTAGGCAGACCATTGATATTAATGGGCCCAGTATTGACCCCTGTGGGGAGTGCTGGAGGATGCTGTTCAACGTCCTGCAAACATTGACCTTGTCAATGACTTTGTTTATTTGGGCTCCCTTATCAATGTCGGAGGCACGAGCGACCAAGAGGTGAACCGCCGCATCCTACTGACAAAGAGCGCAATGAGTCGTCTCGACAAGATCTGGAAAAGCCATGACATTTCTAGGGTTACCAAAATGAGGCTGGTCCGTTCGCTGGTGTTCAGCGTCTTCCTCTACCCCTGTAGGGCAGAGACATGGACTCTGGGAGCTCGAGAACGTGACAGGATTGACGCATTCAAGATGTGGTGCTGGAGACGTTTGCTCCATTAAGGGTAAACCCACCTCCACCCCTGGATGTTTCAGGAGCTTTAGCTCCTATATCATCCAGTCTTTTAAGCAAAAACATTTTTTTTTTCAAAGGAGGGCTGAAGGTTCGCCGGAAGGGCTCCCCTCAACAAACCCCTCCCGAAACTACTCTGAACACCCTTAATGTTCCTTGGAGGAGACTCTCACTGCAAGGATCTACACACTACTACATTTTTTCTTTTCTTAGAAACTATCGTCTTACAATTACGTTTGCTCCGTGTGCATTGGTCTGAGCACAGAACCAACGAATCAATCCTGAGAGAGCTCGGTGTCTCCACTCGCCTGTCCACAGTGTGTGAGCAGCGTACGCTCCGTTTCTTTGGCCATATTGTGAGAGCGGGTCCAGACAGCCTGGAGTGCCAAATCATGCTTGGGACGGTTGACGGTAGGAGGGGAAGGGGACGACTACAGATAGGTGGACAGATGTGGTCAACAGTATCACGGGGGCCAATTTGTACAAATCCACAAGGATGGCGCAGGACCGGGAAGGATGGGCGAGACTCATCCGTGAGCATGGTGGTCAGGATCCTCGTAACCGCGGGACCGACTGAGAAGAAGATTGACCCCTGTAGTACTGCAAATCCAAATGCACTAGGAGCTGTTATAGATCTGACATTGTTAATTTCGGTTAGATGGCATCTATTATCAAGGCATGACTAAAATAAGGGTTTTTTCCTTATCTCGTACCCCGTAAATATCTATTTTTCTATTAGAATCGAGTGATCCCGCAATCCCGCAGGCTTGCGGGATCGCGATTTCGATGCGGGATTGGATTCCCTAATTACAACTATGATTTTATTTACAGCATTACGTTTTTCAATGTCTGACATGGTTTTTGCAAAAGAGAAAATAATAACTGGAAATGTACCAGGGATGTCTCACTTGTCTGTATGTTTTCCCCTCGTCAAATTGAATTCCATCTAACCCCGTCAGCCTGTCATAACATAACACTCATTACTGAATGTAGGTCAAACCCCTTTTTAAACATCGTATTATTAATTTCATTCCTACAACGCGTTTTTCTTTTGAATGGGACACACCTATAAAATGCATCTATAGAAATCAGGCAAGTAGGTAGGTACATAATACATATTATAGAAGAAAGAATAGTCCAGTCTAGATGTATTTTTCGATGGAAAATTGTGAAGTTATGGTGGTTATAGTCTGTATTTCTTTCATTCGACATGTTTTTTGGGGTGCTGAATCCGAATACGGGGTTTGCCAACAAAATTTCGTGACGGAACATGGCAAAAAATGGGAATAATAGCAAAAATATTCATTTTCTATCGATTTTTAAATTAGAACTCAACTGTCAACTTTTGTCAGTTATCTTTCTACTTAAAGTGAAAATACATTAAATTTACTACAAAACTGGCATAAAAGAAACAGGAATGAAAAGGATAGAATGTTTTAGTAAAATGAGTTAACAACTAATTAAATAAAATATATTTAAGTTGACAAATAGGTTGTGTAACTACATACATATTTATAGTTTATGTGTATGAAGCGGTTTACACAAACGCCTTGCAAAGTTAAATTATTTCTTATTTCACAGAGTTTTCAGTTTAAGGATTTTTGTTTGAATTATACTAATATTATTATTTTTTGGTTGGATCCATTAACTACGTCTCCATTTTCTATTCTATGTGAGTTGTAATAATGGCATCAGCTGTAACAATAAAAGAAAATGTTTAAAGTTAATAGTAAGATTATAAAAGCAACGCCAGCTTTAAGCAGATTCAAAATAGAGTTGGGTTGGGTTGCTCCTCTCTTTTGATTTTATTATAACTGCTTATATTCTCCTATCTAATTCAGAATCCTTTTACATCACTGAATCATGATGTACAATGTCTATGATATTAGGTACGCTTTCTTTCTCAAATTGGAAATGCTTTAACATTTAAATTACTCTCTTACGTTTTAAATGTAGTAATGTATCTCGCAAGTTCAAATTAATTTATTTTTGTAACTATACGTACAAGGTTTCCCATAAAATATTTACGCTGATAAAAGTGCCTGTGGAGAGCAAGCCGTCTGTTTTCTGGACACTTGAAATCTGATCAGCTTGGGTAATTGCGTGCGATTCAGCTCAGTATCATGATGATTTATGAACCAGTTTGAATAGATAGGTACAGTATTTAACTATTTTGGGTTTGTGTTATCATTTGAAAATATAATTTTATCATTACGTAATATGTATCTTTACACAAGTGAGCTAAAAATAGAGTTACTTACTTTAGTTTAGTTAGTAAGTATTAAATAATAAATTTTATAGCTGTGGGACACAAACGCAATAGAAATATTTTGATACATGCACCGCCTTCTAGAGGAGGTACTCTAGCCGTGCTGTAACAGTTGGCAACATAGCATAATGATCAAACAGGACCACCACTCCTGTCAAATCTCGTATCAGAATACTAAACGTGGTCTGTCGTACTCGTTGTCAAGGACCTGTTATTCCATACATTTCCTTAGCGACGATGACGGCAACCCCGCCTATAACATTTGATGTATGAATCCATAATATATTATTATTCTACTATGAAGCCTACATCATAGCTAGAGAAAGAGAGAAATGTCAAGGTGGCGCTAATACATGCGTATGTAGGTAATACATTAATAATATATCATTCTAAAATAAACCTAAGTATTTTGTTAGAATCTCATTGTAGAATATGAGCACCTACCTAGATTTCCAATTAACTAATGGAATTCTAATCAATAATCTCACCTGCAAATAATATTGTATTTGTAACCCCAGATAGTAATATTGTTTAGATAAATGCTATGACAACATACGGTCTTGAAACCATGTCGCTCACTGCCAGAGGTGTCCACAAATTGAAATGTACTCAACGAGCAATGGAGAGACGAATGATAGGTGTATCCTTGAGAGAACGTATAAGAAATGAAGACATACGACGACGGTCAAGGGTCTCAGACGTTGCGGAGAGAGTAGGGACACTAAAATGGAAGTGGGCGGGTCATGTGGCGAGGCAGAAGGACGGCAGATGGACCCCCAGAATACTAAGCTGGAGACCCTACGAAAGTAAACGAAGTGTAGGGAGACCACAAAGGAGATGGGCCGATGATATCATCGAGTCGGTAGGACATGGGTGGAGACAAAGAGCCCAAAACAGAGAATGGTGGAAGACAAAGGAAGATGCCTATATCCAGCAGTGGAGGGAAAGAGGCTGATAAAGAAATAAGAAGAAGAAGAAATGCTATGATATCCGGACATCCTATCGGAATATGTGGTTACATTTACTTAATGTAATTATTCATGTTCTCTACATAGTTCGTAATCCAATTCGATCAAATTCGTCATCAAAATAATATCAGAATATAACACACAAGCCCAAATCATGTATTGTCTGCTACAGCCGAAGTCGTGGGGTTAACTGGAAGAAATCGCAGCTTTGTGGTAAGTTCGCCTTAGTGAACAATGCTTTATAATCGGTTAAATACGTTCACTTTTATTGTTTTGTTCAATTTAAGAATAAAATGAAATAAACATATCTGGAGTCAGCTGCTTCTTTAGGGTAAATCCCAGTAACGGGGTAACCAGTATAAATGGCTTTTGCGCACAAAACACACACAACATACGTTTTGCGCAAACGTTTACAGGACGTTCAGAATAAGTGGCAACCTTCATTGGTGGAGATGTGAATTATCTTTGAATGACAATTTTACGATTAGTGTATTCTTACAGAACACTCGAAAGAATATCAAAAGAGGGTGAGGGACCTATTCTACAACGCGAGTATTAGATACTTAGATTACCTCTTTTCACATTACGACTATACTTACGTGCTCGTTTTTACGATTCTGATTTCCATCAAAATGACTAAAGTACGATCAGAATAATCCCCATTAAAACCACGAAATGTTGAGTACTTTTTGGTCATGTAGTAAAACCTTACAATCGTTAAATCTGAAGACCCACCCACTGACTGTAAAAAACAACCTTTTATGTTCATTTATTTACCCATAATGGGAGATGTTAAAGCTATATTCGGTACACAGGTGGGTTTTTATAACTATGTATGTATGTATGTATTTACTCATTTTAAAAGAGATATGTTTACGACTATTGCGTACTGACGTTTATCTGTATTCAGAACTCTTGTAATTGAAATGAAATTTACCCAATTGGTTAGCAATGCAAACAATTAATTTTATTGGGAAACTGAGTGAAATAGATCGTGATTTGGTTTATCGCCTAATACAAATATATCAAATATATGTCCCATTAATATGTAGACTCTTCTGGCGGATAATACTGAGAAGTGTGTTGGCAAAGTCATGCCTCCACGTATAATTAATTAGCGCCGCAGGTAATTTTTTGTATTGAGCAATTTTGGTTTAATGGATTTGCCAGCAAATTTTAAAATTGGAGCTATGTGACGAAAAACGATATACATTTTATGGTATGATACTATGTGAGATAAAACGATATGGAATAAAACGATCTGAGATTTTTATGAAAACTTGATCTGTACATAAAAATGATTTTAAAGACTTCTAAACGAAGATGATTCCTTAGACGTATGTATGCTGAATAATAAGTTTTGTCTACAGTATTTCTTGCAGAATCATTAAGTATATTTCGTTGAAAAATTGTTCACGACTTCCAAAGTGAATATTTGGAGAAAACCGAATAATTTAATAGAGTATTTATTTAGGACTTTTAATTAATTTATTTTGGTGGAATAAATTAGACCTCCCACTAATGGAAAAAGATTGTTTCTTCAAGACAGCTCCATAGAATAAACGGATTTTTTCATTTTGGTTAAATTGAAGATTGAAGGTTAAGTGACTAATACCTCTACCCATAACTATGATATATTTACTGTAGCTAATTTCTTGTTTATTAAGTAGTTTCTTATGATTTAACCCAGTATTCTATATTCTGATCACATTTTCTTTTGAGAAGTTCCTTTTAGAGAATCATACATTTATAGAATAGGTAATTAATTTTTCATCAAGGCGAACTTATTTAAAAACAGCTTCTAACATTTGGATAATTTACATCATCAGGCTAAATTGTCGGATATTTCGGCCACTAATTCACTATTTAGCAGAAAGATAAAGAATGACAAAATTTTTACAACATACCGATAATGTGGACGAAAATTCGGTATGCTTAAAAGTTTCGCTTGTTTGTCTCGTAAATATCGACGGCCCGCCTCGACGCAATGGGCGGAATACTTAAAACCTATTTGTTTGTATTGTTGAAGTATTGATGTTTTCAATCATACTATCCTGCTTTCGGGTCTAAGAACTCAAATGTAAAAAACCACGAGCAAAACCTCAAAAGACGAACAATCCGAATATGCCACATTTTCTCTCGGTTGTATTTGGTTGTATCGTCTGCCAAATAACATTTAATGAAAAAATAATACAGTATTCGCTAATTAGCCTCAAGTCGCATCCAAGTACAAGGATCATTAGACTTACTTCCTACCTACTAATTGTAATCCCTTGTTCAGTTCTCTGTTGCTAATACTACATACTACATAAATATCAATCATTAATCAACGGATCATGCATAGATGTAAGCAGGTACGAGTATAATATGAATACTAGTACCTAATGTACACCAATATCATGAAATATGTAGCCTATAGACTGGATTAATAGCAGTAGTATTTGAATAATAATTACACACAACTATTGCATCGTCAATACCTGAGTGAATACATTATAATAATAATTAGAGATACAAGGATTACACACTGATTTTCGATGACTGTTTTTCAATTTGAGAAATAATCGACGATTACGATTGCAACCCAACCCAAGATTTAATTGATCAATTCCCATATAGTCCCACTTATGAGCACTAAACATTATAGATGTTTTATTGGCAGCTATATGAAGGAGCGATGAGCAACGGCGGCATCAGGCATCGGCGTCGCTTAAGTTCGTCAGTATTGATGAAACTGCTGCAAGCGGGAGCCTTCAACAATTTAACAACCTCTTAAACATTTAAGAAATAAGCATAAAATTAAAAACTTATATGCTTATTGCTTATAAGTCAGGCTTATAATATCATTGGCCTTCCGTATTAATCTAATAATTGTCATTCTAATTAATCAGTGAGTAACGATGCCAATAACCAATCGTCGGTAAATTGGAAGCGAAACTGTTGAATTCTAAATCACTATATTGTTCACTGGTTCATCTATCTACTTGCCCCATTGTTCATGACAAAGCAGAGGCGATATGAGAACAATACAATGCATGACACACTAGTGTAGTGCATATTGATAAGATCAGGTGCAGTAACAGTATCACAAAATACATTATGCAAGAGTCTATACAATTTGTCAATGCCTTGCTCATTAGACTAATTGAATTGTGTGAGACAAACTGATGAAATTTTAACAGTTGTCATTGCGGTGGTCTTAGGATAATATTATGTTGATGCTGTATCAGAATACTTACTTTTTGATACATACTCAAACATTGATTAGAAAATATATCAACGCATCTTGGCTTATACGATTCTCATACAGTGCGATTCGGAATGAAAAATGCAGCAGCAATGTTCCAAAGAATAATCAACCAACCTCCAATAGAAGCAGTGCACTCGATTTACAGAAAAACTTTCAGGTAAAAAGTCAAATTCTCAAAATTTGTTAGTTATAACCTTGCTAGTCTTCGATTTGGCAATCAAAAATAACAAATACAATACATTTTGTAGGTACCATGAAAGCTCGTTATATTTGGTGCGAATAACGAAAAAAAAGTTAAATTTCATCGTTTAGCTTGTTGACAAATGATCGAGTTGACGTTGTTAGAGCGTTAACGGTTGTTGTATTGTTTACAAATCATCAACTTTTTAGAATCACATCAATTTACGAATGTTGCGTGGACATTGGGTAATTGGAGGGTTGACCTAGTTCCGATGTTTCATGTGTTTTATCAATTATCTAGCATGATTGATCGATTTTAATTTTGTACAAATTAGAAAAAAGCTTCTAATTGACGTATATTAAAATGAAAATACCTCACGGTCACAAAATTAAAAGGGCGTTCAGCGAGCAACGGAGAGAGAAATGTTAGGCGACAGTCTTTATGACAGAATTAGAAGATTAGACACCGAACGAAGATTACTGATATCGTGAAGAGAACAGCAAAGATAATTGAAGATATATTGAAAAATTGTAGAGGACGAGACTTGTGGCGAGATAGGACAATGTTAAATGGTCACCTAGAATTCTGAAGTGGATGACTTGGAACGACAAAAAAATCATAGGAAGACCACAGAAAACAGGTGGACAGATGACATTGTCTAGTTTAAGGATCGTAGATACCAGCAGATAGCCCAAAATAGAAGATATTGGAAGAGTTTTTATGTTCAGCAGTAGAACGAAAGTGGCTAACAGTAAGTAAGTAAAACAATTTTAGGTAATACTTTTGTGTTTTGACCTCTGGCATTGTGAATCTAATAAAATCTTTTTAAAACTCAGGCACGGCAGCGATAGGGAATACCTACATTTAGAATTATATTTGTATGAATTGATGGTTCAAAAGTTAAAAGTAGAGATAATGAAAGTTTACGGTTTACGTGCCACCCACGTAACGGACATACAGAAAAGCAAATAGATATTAGATAGAGATATACCTACTTTATGTTAGTATGAGGACATCGTAATGATCTTTGTGAAATTAGGGATATTTATTATTTGATTTTTCGTGTTTGGATTCTGCCCGCAAATATGGGTACCATTCCGTCTTCGCGTCATTTGCGGGATAGGGAGAGAGAACAGAACGACAGACCACCCTGTCCTTACACACACTCAATTTGTCATACTCTCTCTCCGATTTCTTTTACTCAAAACGCACTTACCCTTGAGAATCTGGCCAATATGATTTGTACAGGTCAGTATCGGAGGGCGTATCTCGCTCGCACATCTTATTTCGCTCATTAATTTTCTCAACATGCCTAAACAATCTCAGCTTATTCACTTTTATTCTACCTAATCAACTCTCTAATAACTTATTTCTTTCGGATCTTTCAATGTTTTCGTACACATTCTTCTCAAAGACCTATACACACGTGATAATCTCGAAATTATGAAATTACCGACTATGATTCTCAGGGGAGTTGTATTAAATACGTTATGCAATTTCTAAATCAAAGGAATGGATTATATACGAGTACATAATGAAATATCGGTGTATAATATATGCTTCGAATAATTCCCCATTCCTTGACCGTCAGATACACAAATGGTAATAATTATATAATATATCTCTAGCCAATATCAGGTCGGGGAGGTTGTTACTGGATTAATGATTCAGAGGATTTGGTAACTAGATTAATTCGAATTTCCATAACACTGATCAGGAGATAATACATAATCATTATATAACATTTGTACCCGACGTGGCCCAAGTAATAATTATTATTATTATTATTCGGTATTGGGTAGTCGGCTATCCCCTATTTGACCCAAATCCCAGTTGAATTGTGTTTATATGCAATTATCCACTCTATTCTTGAAGGAGTTGGTTCTGGCAACTGATTCCAAGAACTGCTAAACCCGGAGATTCCACGAGAATTCATTCTTAGCATTTGGTAGGTATACTTAATTTATTACAAATCTGCAATTTCTTGTCAACTACTCGTAATCCCATCACAGCTATGAGAATAAACAAGATTCTTGCTAACGAATTTTGATACCTGCTATGACTTTTTGCGTCAAAATATTTCTAACTGATACGAGTAAAAGTAATTTTCGAGCGTAAAAGTTCCATCTGTGTGTAAAAGAGTGTTAGAAACATTTATTTCATTTTTCTGAACATTTTGTTCTTGTCAGAACCTTGTTATTCTCGGGTGTTTTTCACTATATTTCTGCAACGTTTTGTATTTCATGTAAAGTAGAGTGTGACAAAGGAAACACAGTATTTCAAGACATCGTCTGAATCCAAACTAAAAGCAACATGTCTCTTTCTATTAAACTAAGTTCTTTATAATGATAGTAGACATAATAATATAGTAACCTCTGTCTGGTCTTGTCCAGCTGACCCTTCTCCGCATTACGCTCTTACTCGTGCTAGGAATTTAAATATACTTGTAACGTTATCATTTTCATACGGACCTTTTAAAAAATATATTTTTATTTTGGGAAAAACAGTGTCGATATCGTTATCTTCTTCTCTAAGTCTTCTCGTTGAGTCATTCCTGCACTGAGCTCGATATAGGCCTCTTTTAAACTTAAGGAGTACCTGGACCAGGTGCAGTGGCGTAACTAGCATTAGTGCCGCCCGGGGCGGACTCTGAAAATGCCGCCCCGCCCGACCCCTAAAGTACCATTCCCCAAATATACGTGTACCAAGGAGTGTCTGCAGCTTTGAAGCTAAGCGAGAGCTACTAAAATTTTAATATAGACGTGGCTCAATAAATCACATAAATAGCGCCGCAGGCGAAATTTTTATACAAAAAGAAATGAAAATGAAGGTCGTGTTGAAATTTTATTTACTTTCCTTAAATAAAAGTATAAAAAATAAGTACGTTTAACAAGGTAACGTTTAAAGAGGACAAAAAAAAGCGCTGCAGGCGAAATTTTTTAGACAAATGGCCAATGGGTGATATGATGAACCTGGTTGTCTTTCGTTACAGGTATATTGTATAGGGAGAGCGACCATGCAAGAAATAACGAAATTTTAGACATAAGATATCGAAAATTTAGCTTATTTATCGTTAAATAAAAAAAATACTTAGGCACGTAAGACGCAAAAAAATTTTATAAGCGCCGCAGGCAAATTTTTTTAATGAAAATTATTGTAATTTAACATATTTTCATAATAATTTAAGACAATTCAGAGATTTTTTAATTTATTTATTTATTTATTTATTTATTCATATACGGCGAAAGCCATTTACAAAAAACAGACAATATTATAATAACAACACCATTAAAAACATTCAGTTTCAAACAATTAGTATCCAAGAAATCCACCAATACAATTTTCAATTTAAAGATGCAAACATAAATATGTACCACAAACAAAAAACACATCTTACAAATGAATTAATATTTCCTCAAAGCATGACAGTAAAAAAATAATACAATAAAATATTAAAAGCGCTCAAATATATAAAATGATATAATATACTAAGTAAATATTTATACGCAACAATTAATATCAGCAGTTGAACTAAATATCAGTCACATATCGCATAAAAGATTACCAATAAGAATAACGGACCAAACAGAACATCAGCCACAGCATATAAAACAAGTCACAGCATCAATAATAAAAAAAAATTAAATTAAATTCAAATTCAAATACAATGTATAAAATTTTCCGTCATATAACATTGACAATAAAACAAATCAGTCACCAAATAAAAGAATATAAAAAAAAGAGAAAATACAAAGCAGTAGCATATAAAATTGGTCAGTGTTCATAACAAAGTAAGTAAGTCATAAATATATAATATCTATACAAATAAAAATAAAACAACTTGGTTAATTAACCTGATAAAGGTCGAAGGACCAATCACCTACGAAGAAAAATAAAAGTTTGTGCAGGAAATCTTGAGTTATACCTCGTACAAGGCGAATCAAGAACACGTCGTGAGATGTCTACGGACTGCGGAAAGACTCCAGAATGAGACGCTTGAATGAGCTGAGACTTACCGCAAAAATGTCAGCAACACCAGAGAACTCGTTGCCCAGTCGGTGGAGACGCAGTATAGGCGAAAAGTAATGATAGTTGGTAGAGGCATTGAACTCGTGAAACAGGGAGGTAGATCTGGTGTATCTGGAAGGAACGCGGTACTGGACACTTTGAACTAGATCCGGACAGTCGATTATACTGTTGACCATCTTATAAAGAAACAGCAAATCCATCAATCGTCTCCTATCGTAGAGTGTAACTAGTCCAAGCTCAGCCATTAGAGACTCATAGTTAATATTTTCAATGGGAATGCCCTTTCTGTAATTTATAAAACGCAGAAATTTGTGCTGGACTCTCTCAGCACTATGGATATGCACTCCATAGTTCGGTGACCATAATACAGTGCAGTATTCAAGTAGTGGCCTTACAAGGGAAGTAAACAGAAGTTTGAAGGACTGAAATTCTCGCATATCAGCTGCCAAGCGAAGCACAAAACCCAGCGTTCTCATGGCTCGGCCAACTGTTTCGTCCAAGTGTTGATTAAAAGACAAATCTTCGCTAAAAAGAATGCCAAGGTCTTTAATAATCTTAACCGTTTCCAACTGTACGTGGTCAATATGATAATTGTATACACAATGAGTTTTGGTCCTATGAAATCTTATGACCTGGCACTTACTGGGATTCAGGTGAAGCCTGTTATCATGACACCACCCAACCAATTTGTTGAGGTTCTCCTGTACCCGCTCACAATCACTTACGTTGTTAATCCTGGCATGAATCTTCAAGTCGTCTGCGAAAAGTAATACGTTCGTATCATCGTTAAAAATTCTAGTAATGTCGTTAACAAAAATATTAAAAAGCACTGGTCCTAGGTGGGATCCCTGCGGAACCCCGCTAGTCGCACGAATGGGGCAGGAAACAAAGCCTTCCAGTTTAACGTTTAGGGTTCTACCGCGCAAATAACCCTCCAGCCATCGGAGGATACCACCATCAATTCCATAACCTTTTAGCTTCGACAAAAGCACGCTGTGTGAGACTGTGTCGAAAGCTTTTGAAAAGTCGGTGTACACAGAGTCGACTTGTCCATTTTTCGACAGTACATCCGCTATGAACCTGTGATACAAAACCAAATTTGTCTGCGTCGATCTGGCCGGCATAAAACCGTGCTGTCTTGTTATTATGACAGCATTAATGGATTTGCCAATCTTATCTAGGACAATGGACTCAAAAAGTTTTGGGATGGCTGACAAAATACAAATAGGCCTATAATTCGCTATGTCGGTATTATCACCCTTTTTAAAAATTGGAGTTACGAATCCGGATTTCCACGCCTGTGGGAATTCGCCCATCGATAAGGATCTATTAAACATTGATACAAGTACCGGTGCCAGAGCCCGCGAACAACCCTTCAAAAATGAATTAGGTATACCGTCGGGCCCCGATGTCGATGAACATTTAAGGGAGTTCATTGCGTTTTCCACGTCAGCCAAACCGACGTGAATAGTGGAGATGTCTATTGTATCATGCGCAGAAAAATTCGGGACGGGAGCACCAAGTTCGTCACTATACACGCTCTGAAAAAACTCTGCGAAAAGGTCCACTGTGCACTGAAGATTACCAGAATGTTTTCCCCCATAATGCATATGTTTAGGAATCCCGTCACGACTGTCCCTCATTGCGTTAGTAAACTTCCACAGACTCTGGGTACATCGAGGGAGGCTTGACTCAACTGAGTCCACATGTTGCCTATAACATTGCTTGGACAGTGAGGAGCACTTACTTCTGAGTTGTGTAAAATTGTTATAGTCGTCGATACTTTGTGTCTCCTTGTATTTCCTGTGAGCGATCTTCTTCAACACCACAAGCCCCCTAAGCTCAGCCGAGAACCACGCCGGAAAATTCGAGGGCTTATAACATTTTGTCGGTACATATGTGTTAAGGCATTGGTTTACTATCACATTAAAGCGATCGACGACCTCATCCAGACAACTGAGGGTCTGTAAGAATGACCAGTCGACGCTTAAAAGGTGATTTGAAATACCAACATAGTCCGCACCAGAAAAATCCCGCATGGTCACGACCTCCCTGACGGCCTCGACCGCTCCCAGGCCAACAGAAATCTCAAGAGTAGGATGGTTCTGGTCAAGTGGCAATAATTCAGACTTACCTCTCTCGACGACGACCGCATCGGCCGATGAGAACACCAGGTCCAGAATTCTGTTTTTATGGTTCCTCACCTGATTCAGCTGCTGCAGACCAGTGAAGCTCGACATGTCGATAATCTCCGAAGCTCTCTCACAGTATGGATCATTAATGGCCACAGCAAATGCATCACCATCGCATCCACCGTCCATCCAAACCACATGAGGCAGGTTGTAGTCGCCAGACAGAAGAAATTTTGCTTTAGGATATTTAGACCTTAGAAGCTCAACAGCCTCGCGATGCTCCCTATATACCAATAAATCAGATTTTGATGGAATGTAAGTACAGCCCACAATGAGGTGATCTGAGGAAAATTTTATTGAAACAAAAATGTGTTCCACTCTATTACCCCCAACTTTTAATTTACTGGACGGAATACCCTTCGAAACAGCGACCATCACTCCCCCACCCCAAGTCTTAGTACTAGTGGATGCACTCCTATCACATCTATACACATTATATGCAGAAAAACCCAATTCAGAGGATTTAATAGAGGGTTTAAGCCACGTTTCAGAGAAAAGGACAACGTCATACACCGAAGTGCTTGCTGACAAACGCAGATCATTTAGTTTAGTTCTTACCCCCCTTACGTTTTGATAATAGCACATCAGTTTTTTGAGCCTCTCAAAGTTTGAATCTTAGGGAGTCCGTTGACGTACTTGATATATATATTCACTTCACCATTCCGCTTTCTTTCTTCAAGTTCTTGTCTCAGTCTCTTGTAGGTCTCGCGCTGCATTGGTGTTTGGTCGTTGAATATCTTGATGGTCCTTGGCAGTAGATGTTTGTTTCGAAATATTTCCCCGATGTGGGTTGGGTCTTTAAAGGTTACTTTGACGGGACGCGGCTTATTGTTGTCCGGCCTTCCCAGTCTAAATATCCTCACATCAGATGTTTGGGAAATGGATTTGTTAGCGAGGTTTAAGAGCCCAATGATTTTGTTACCGTCATCATTCCGCATATCGGCCTCATTCGTTGATGTACTCTCCGCAATATTACACATAATGATGTTCGACTGTCGTACTGTACGGACACGCGCTTTGTTTTGTTTTGTAAAAAAATAAAATTCAATTTCGAAATTAATTTAATAAAATAATATTTTAATATTTTTTTTGTATGAAGTTTTTGTATTAAAATGTTTTTTCTGTATGGAGTTTTAGAATTAAAATATTGAATTTAATTAATATTTGGCGCGAAGTCGCTTCTACGCCGCGTGTCGGGTGAAAACCCGGCATTTTAACTGACGTTTTTAACTGTTTAATACACATTTAACTGTAATAATTCCAACATTAACGTGTAGACAATAAACTCTCTCACACACTGTGTGAAAATCGCGGGAAAAACTCAGTTAGTAAAATTTTTATTTGTGAAAAACTTAACTATCAGTTTTAATGGATCTACCAGTGTTAATAACTAACTAAAAGTGTTAACAACTGTATTTAATTTTAATATAGTGTAATTGTTAGCCATAAGTGACTTTTGATATAGGTTTAGTATATAATAATAGTTATTATTGATTTATTTTAGTTTTTTTTAGTTTTTAGTATTTTAGTTTGTGTGTGTGTGTGTGTGTGTGTGTGTGTGTGTGTGTGTGTGTGTGTGTGTATGTGTGTGAGGGTGTGTGTGTGTGTGTGTATATATATAATACCATTAATATTTGTCTGAAGTATGTGACACATAACTAATATAATTATAAATTTTACAGACAACAAGTAATTGGGGCACTATGTATATTGTTTTGATGTTATGTAATATTATGTACTTATATGTTATGTAGTGTACCTGTTTGTTGTTAATAAATTAAAAAAAAAAAAAAAAAAAAAGTTATAATTTAGTTAGGAATGTGTGAATGAAAGTGATTAACTCTAACTTGTAAATATAACCGTGGCAAAACTTTGTATAAAACTGTGGTATTTTTGCATTGAAATTCCAAAAAATTGTGAAATATCTGTGTGCGTCGTGCGCTAGTAGCTGTTGTTGTGTGTCGTTAACCTCGGCGATCGACACAGGTACACTCGGACCTCGGTAAGTGTTTTTATAATTTAATTTTGAAAATTTTCTCAATTTACAGGTGTACCCCGTTTAGCGTCTTTTCGCTTTCTTTTCGGTTTTTGTTATTTCTTTGTCTTCTTTTCTTCTTCTATTCGTTGCCGTCCTCGTCCACGGTCGCTCATAATGAGCGACACCGAGGGGGCCGGTGAGGTTTTTCGCCCTAGGGCGTCGTTGTCCAGGACGCCCCCTAGAGGGGATAGGGTTTCAGAGGGGGTGGTCGCTGCCGCCCCGGCGGTCTCTGCGCCCCGGGGCGTGCAGACGGTCACCTTGCATAACAAGCGAGCGGGTGGGAAGAGGGGGAGATACGATGATGCTGTGAACACCGAGGAGGATATTTTGGAGTTGGCAAGTCGGTCCTCTAAGAGGTCGGACGAGCTGGCGGCCGAATTCGAAAGCAGTCTGAACAGTCGCACCACAAAGGTGGACGCAGCTAGGTATAGAGAAATTGTCAGGGAGTATCAATCCTCCCTAGCTAGGGCTTGGCAGGTGGCGGTCGTCGAGCACGCTCGTGCTCAATCGGCCTCCAATTTTATGGACTTATTGAAGAAGGATCTAGCGGGGATGGTGAAGGAGGCGGTTGATAGAGCTGTCAAGGAAGCGCTATCGGTTGCTCCTGTGCAGAAGGTACAGGAGAAGAAGTCTCCTAAGGAGCGGGACTCGTACGCACAACGCGCGGCGAAAGTGGTGGACAGGGCGTCCAAAAAGACTACGGGAACGGCGATGATTCAGCCGGACCCGGAGAAGTTCCCCGAGGGAATGACTTCGGAGGAGACTAGGGCCGTGGTGAAGGAGGTGCTCAACCCAGTCGAGGACGGGTTTAGAGTAGTGAAGGTCAGAGGGGCTGCAGGGGGTAAGGTTTTCGTTGAGACCTCCTCAAAGGAGGGGGCCAAAATGATCGCGAATTCGGATAAGCTCCGGAGCAAGGGGCTTATGGCCAAGGTACCAGCGGGCAGGCGGCCATGGTTGGCCGTCCATGACACGGACAGGAGCATGTCATCGTTTGACATGCTTAAAGAGATCTATGCTGGGAACTTGGTTGGCAAAATTGAGCAGGGAGCTTTCATGTCGTCGTCGCGAATAGTTGGTAAATTTGGGGCCAGGAATAGGCCAGTTGTGGGCACGATCCTGGAGTGTTCTGGTCCTGTTAGGACCCTGCTCCTGGAACAGGGAGTTGTCTTCTTGGGTTGGTCCGCTTGTCGTGTAAGGGATTGGATAGGTGTCTCCAGGTGCTTTAAGTGCCAGATGTACGGCCATGTGCAGGAGAAGTGCAAGTCGAAGGTCGCGGTTTGCTCGAGGTGTGGAGGTGAAGGCCACTCTGTGGATAAGTGCCAGGTGAAAGACAAGAGCGTGTGCGCTACCTGCACACGCCTCAAGAAGAAGGGAGACGAGCACAAGACCGGGGACAGGGACTGCCCTGCTTTCAGAATGGCTGTGGAGAGACAGGCGGCCATGACTGACTACCATGGCTAGCTACGATTCCGTCACCTTTGGGCAGGTGAATCTAGGACGTTGTAGGGCTTCGGCTATTGATCTGACCAGGTACTTGTCGTGCTGCACAATTCCGATTGTCTCAGTTCAGGAGCAGTTCTTTCCTAAGACCATCTTGGAAAATGCAGGTGTACCACTTTCCATTGTGGAGAAGGGAAAACGGCCTATGGCCGGTTTCATCTTCGATCACACCAAAGTAAGACCGCTGCTGCTGGATGGGTTGTCGGATGAGTGGCGTTGTTGTGTTTCAATTAGGTTAGGAGGTTGTGAGATCTTCTTCATAAGTGTGTACTTCCAGTATTCCGATCCGGTCGGTCCTCACCTTCAGGGACTGGGGTCGGCGTTGGAGGCTCTTCGTGGTAGGCCCGTGATCGTCGCTGGCGACTTTAATGCACGCTCTCCCCTCTGGCATGACAGACCCGACACTGACCACGGTGGGAGGGCAGGCCCTGTGGCGGATTTTATATCCTCCTACGGGCTAACCATTCTCAACCGTGCCGGTCAGCCGGCTACGTTTGCCGGGCCAATGGGGGAGAGTTCCATTGATTTGACTCTTTGTAGTGATTACCTGGTTTCTCGAGTCTCCTCCTGGAGGGTTCTCGAAGGTGCAATTACTTCACATTGATTACCTGGTCGGTCGGTGGTAGGCTTGATTGTGATCCAAGAGGAATGTGGAGCTTCAAAGGAGGTCCAGTAGATCTGGACCACTTTGCACACGTCCTGAGTGACGAACTCAGGGATTTGGATGAATGGTTGAGTTGTGGGGTAGAATCTGCTGGGGAGTCCTTCAATCAGGCGGTAGTGAATACCGCCTCAACTGCTATTGGCAGGTGCAGGCCTGGGGGAGGTCGTTCCACCAATTGGTGGACCCCCGAACTCAGTGACCTGAAGAAAAATTTCAAGGGTGCGGAGAGAGCTTACGGGAAAGTTAGGAAGGGTGTCATTTTGCGTGACTCGCCGCGGGGTATAGTTCTGACGACGAGACTTTGTGTGGCTAGGGGCTCCTACCACACTGCCGTGAGGAAGGCAAAAACCTCGGCCTGGAAGGAGTGGATTACTGAGATGGGCAACACTGACCCTTGGTCTGTGAGTCGAACTGCGACTACGACCAAGCGTTTCGCGGATCACTACATTACCAGCGTTGTTGCTGGGGGCAGTGAAACTACTTGTGTCGATGACACTTTGAAAGCTCTTCTGAATGGGCTGGTGCCCCTGGACACGTTGTCCAGGGATACACCACATCACCGTCAGCTGCGTGTCCTTTCTCGACACCCTCCGTTCGGTGACATGGGCGATTATTCGCCAGTGACCGAATCAGAATTAGGATCAATTGTCAAACGCCTGGGACCTAGGAAGGCCCCGGGTATCGATAGGATCAATGGTAGGATTGTCAAGTTGGTCTGGAGGTTCTGTCCTCTCGAATTCTTGAAGATGATGAACGGATGCCTGAAAGAGGGGATTTTCCCAAGAGTGTGGAAGAGGGGTCTGCTCAGAGTGATACCGAAGGGTAACGACAAGCCGCTGTCAGATCTTAAGGCTTTCAGACCCATCACGCTGCTGCCTTCGTTTGGTAAGGTCCTGGAGATTCTAGTTCGGAATCGACTCGAAGGGGCCTTGACCCCTGGGGATCCCAAGCAGTTTGGCTTCAGCTGGGGTCTGTCCACTGGGCATGCCATTTCTGAATGCATCCGTTGGAAGGATGAGTGCAAGGACAAATACGCGATAGGGATCTTTCTCGACATTGCAGGGGCGTTCGATAACGCCTGGTGGCCATGGATTCTCTCCAAATTGAAGCTACAGGGTTGTCCCCGTTGGCTGTTCTCCGTTGCTAGTAGCTATTTCAGCGATAGTTCGGTTGTCATCACACACGCGGGACACTTGATTGAGAGGGGCGTAGATATGGGTTGTCCCCAAGGCTCAGTCCTTGGGCCTTTCTTCTGGAATGTTCTCTTTGATGATCTTTTGCGACTGACACTTCCTCCGTCAACGTCGATTATTGCGTATGCCGATGATGCACTGCTGCGCATTTCTGAAAATTCACGGGCTGAAATTGAGAGGAAATTTAGGGATTCAATTTCTGCAATCCTGGAGTGGGGTAGCTCGAATCGTCTGACGTTCTCGCCGAGCAAAACCATGGCGTTGTTGATGAAGGGAACTTTGAGTCGGGGGAGAAACCCTGTAATGCGGATGGACGGGCACCCTGTTAGGGTGGTCGACGAAGTCCGCTATCTCGGCGTCGTTCTCGATAGGGGCTTCACTTTCTTACCGCATGTCAAGTCCTCGGCGGGGCGGGCTGCTGCACTTTTCATGGCACTGAGAAGAATCAGTAAGGGTACTTGGGGTCTTCGAACTGGTACTGTTAAGGCCATATACAGGGCAACTTACGTGGCTCAGGTCACGTATGCGGCTGAGGTGTGGTCTCACAGATTGTCGGTTGGTTCGGTTGCTTTGGCTGTCTTGAGGGGGCAGAGGTTGCCTTTGCTCGCTGTCACGGGGGCGTATCGGACGGCAGCCAGCGATGGCCTTCCAGTCATTGCTGGAGTCCTGCCGGCCGATCTTGAAATTCTGGATTTTGTTGCTCGGAGGAGAGTCAAAACTACAGGTTCTGCTGAGCACTTTGGCTTATCCGTCACCTCCGGGTCGTCGACGGCTAGGGAGCTGAATAGGGCTTTTGGAGCTATTCGTGAGATCACTTTGGACGAGTGGCAGAAGAGGTGGGACCGGGGGAGAACGGCAAGATCTGTCTACAACTTCTTCCCCGACGTAAAGGCTCGCATGAAGAGGACATCTCTGTCGTTGAGTCACCTTGCGGTCCAGCTTGTGACGGGACACGGGAAGCTCAAGGGAAGGCTCTTTGAGCTTGGCCTGGCGGCTGAACCGTGGTGTGTCTGTGGAAGGGTCGAACAGTCTTCGGGGCATATCCTTTGGGAATGCCCGATCATGGAAGATGCGAGGGATGAAATGATGATGGGTTTGAGTGATGACACCCCGCGTCCAATC
Source organism: Ceraclea dissimilis (assembly GCA_963576895.1). Lineage (NCBI taxonomy): Eukaryota > Metazoa > Arthropoda > Insecta > Trichoptera > Leptoceridae > Ceraclea > Ceraclea dissimilis. Next base: position 3,281,524 of record OY756370.1, on the reverse strand, counting down.
TGGTGCGCGGAGTTGATGTTGAATGGTCGAAACGTGGCGTGTTTCGAGAATTTTGTTAGTGTTTGGCACTCGCGCTGGGAATCGCACTTTGAGGTTGGGCCGGTCTCCACCCAAAGAGTGGTTGCCTAGCCTAATTCTTTGGTCTTTTTGGGTCGAACGAGAACTCTTTCGTCTCGTGTTGTCTTCTTCTCCGCTTGAGGAGAGCCGGCTGAATCCTGTGTCCTTGTCCAGGAGGATACCTCCAGGGTCGCGCCACCTATGGGAGAAGTGATCTTCTCCTGAGATGAATTCTCAGCAGCTGTGCTTCCATGTGAGTGTGCGTGTGTGTGTGCGCGTGTGCTCGTGTGCGCGTGTGCTCGTGTGCGCGTGTGCTCGTGTGCGCCTGTGTGCGTGTGTGTGTGTGTTTGTGCGTGTGCGCGTGTGTGTGTGTGTTTGTGCGTGTGCGCGTGTGTGCGTGTGCGTGTGTGTGTGTGTGTGTGTGTGTGTGTGTGTGTGTGTGTGTGTGTGTGTGTGTGTGTGTGTGTGTGTGTATGTGTGTGTGTGTGTGTGTGTGTGTGTGTGTATTATGGTGTTCCATGTAAGATCAAATATATTATGTAAGATTGAATTGATAAAATACGTTGTAATTAGAATAGCATAGCTCGTAAGACTTACATATAAGTATAGATATAGTTTGAAATATTGTAGTAATAAGTGAAATTTTGTAACCTCCTTGGACAAGGATATTGAAGGAACGTAATTCGGGGGTGGGGTTTGCCGGGGGGCTCCCTTAAGGCTAACCCTGGGCCCACCTCCTAATAATATTTTGCTAGAAGTGCGGGTAAAGAGGTCGCTATTAATGCGCCTGAGCTACCCGGGGATGTGGAGGGCCTTAAGCCCGCGGGATTTTCCTTCAATTATAATGATGTTATTCCTTCTTCTGTTCCTTTCCTCGATTTCGTGAGAAATTACATCAACACCAATGTTATTGCCTTCACTAAAAGTATTCATCTTCCTCTCCAGAACGTCAAGCTTTTCCTTAAGTAATTTATTTTCGGCCATAATCTCGTCAATGATTGACAACTTGGCAAATACCTCTCCCATATTATTGTTCATTTGCGCCACCTGCGCCTTGATGTCGTTGACACTTTCATTGAGGATCAGTAGAAAAGATCTCAAAGAATCGTCCTCAATAGGCGGGGACAGCGCGACATCGTTAGGTCTATTCGATGCAGCTTTATGTAATTTGCATCTTTCGCACTTCCATGATAGTCTTTTATCTTTATTCATCTTGGTGATAGTGGTCAACGACTTGTTTATGCACTCGGCATGGAATGATTTTTTGCATAGACAACATAATATGCCATCTGGTGGGACAATATTGCAGTTGCAAGTACAACACTGTACATTCATGGTTTATGCTTGTGTATAGTTATGGCCTAGGTAGGTATGTATATTGTATAAAATGTACGGTAAGACACTAGGTAAATTATTGTTTTTGTGTGTTATGTCAAAATGTTTTTTTATATGTTGTTCCATTTTGCCGCCCCCTGAAATGCGCCGCCCGGGGCGGACCGCCCCCCCCCGCCCCCGTCTAGTTACGCCACTGACCAGGTGTACGAGGATATGAACCGCGCCACATATCTCGAGCTAAAGAGAGCTGCAGAAAACAGAGAAGCATGGAAATCTAGATGTATGAATTTGCTGCAAATCAATCCGCAAGATTTTCTGTCTTTGGCTATATGCTAGCATCTTCGACCCGTAAGCCGGGAAACATCATCTGTCCACCTTTTTTATGGTCTTCTTACGCCTCTTTTGTTGTCTCAAGCCCTCCACTTCAGTATTTTAGGTGCCCATTTGACACTGTCAGGTCTTGCCACATGCCCCGCCCGCTGCTATTTTAGCTTTGCTCTCTCTGGAACGGCGGCAACAAGTGTTCAACACAATTCTCCTTTTGTCAGTATTGAGCTGAGATTGTGAAATTCAAATATTCTCACTCTCAAATGAAGTGCACTCTTCGCCAGTGTGTACTTAATATAATATACATAATGGGTCAGACATTTACTGCAATAAAATTTGTCTGTATGAAGATATCGACATAAAACTCCTTTCAAAAACCCCATAAATCATATCAAGATAACCACATGAATACAGAATTCATACGACACCATCCCATGTGCTATAAATTGCATTGAAGACCCCTTAACGTTCTCTCTTAAGAATGTTTGAATGCAAACGATGTTGGAGTAAGTAATGATTTTTATATGAATTTCATGAGAAAATCCGATCGTAAATTATAATCATTTCAGAGGGTATCCTGTAGAAGTGTTCTTATTATGGATGGCAGTCAATTACTTCTATGTGCTATATTGTAAACCTTTTTCTTCATCCGTCTTTTAATTATGGATGCAGGCCTACTCCGTTTCAGTTATTTTTTTTTATCTGCATGTAACATAGATATTGTCAGCCCATCTTTTCTAAGGTCGACCCTTCTTCGTTTTTCCCACACTTTACAGGATTCTGGGACTTCTTTCCCATACCATTTTATGTCTGGAATGCTGTCTATTAAAACAAAACCTACAAATGGGTTCCTCATATGTTATTTCTTAGTTATTTTAACTCATTCTCGATATTTTTAAAGTTTAGTCTAGCATTTTGCAATTGTAAATCAATTTAAATAATTGTACTATGTCTGTCTGTCGGTCCATCTGTGCGCAGCGCGCGACGAAAATAAATAGTACCGTGATTATTATGCAAACTAACGGATCGAATCTATGAAATTTTGAAAATGTTCTCTACACTAGCGCTTTACATCGGACGAAAAGTGTTGGTTCAACAATACGTTTGACGTAATGTGAATTCAAACTTTTTGAAATTTCGAATTATTGGTACTTGGTGAATACAGTAACTTATAGGTAGGTACATACCTACTTGATACAGAATGCATCGAGTTTTTCGAATCATACCTACATACTATATATATAGTAGGTACGTATAGCCAAATGGAATGAAAACAGTTTTGAATAGGTACTATCAGTTGGTTCGTATGATTTTGAAACAATCAAGTACTACATACATACCTACCTACCTATTATATTAATTATTGATAGAGTCATTCAAATCATAATTACTGTAGGTATAATATAGTATAGGTACGTATGTAAAATTAGTATGGAAAGTAGGTAAGACCCTATATTTTTTCACACCAAATAGCGACCAATTCTCCACACCTCTTACCGAAAAGACGGTAATGTTACCTTAGATTATTTTTAGTGTTTATTTTTTTAACGTGCCCAAACCAGAAGACTATCAGACCGATCTTCAATACTGTGCGAAGTGCACAGCACATGGAGTGGATATGTATCAAATACATCCTATATAGTGAATGTGAAGGGACATAACGATTCACGACAACGAATTAGGGGATTCAAAGTAATCCATATACCTACTATATTCCAGTTCGCCAACTGTAAGAAGATGTTGGCTACGAAAAGTTTCGCATGGTCCTATATTCGGCATGTTCCAATAATACAAGACACACAGGGTTACCCATGCTCAGGAACCCCCTTGCTCTTTACGATACATTGTTCCTATTACAATGACATCAGAACATTGTCAGGGCAGCATTATCAACAGCAATAGCAGGGGCATGGGAAAAGACTGAACCTTGTGATTTCCCTGATGTGTTCCTTCGATTAACTTTAAAGACCGTGGTAGAGTGGCAGTATGAGTATGGGAATGACACAGGTAAAGAGGAGTCTTGTGGCTTTCACGGGTGGGTACCAACTAAGAAAGTCGACGATGTGAATCTGGTTCTACGACTTTCTTGACGATATTGGAAAGACGGGGAAAAGACGGAGCCTTGTGATTTTCCTGTGTTCTCTCGAAGAATTTTGAAGGGTGGAGTAGTAATAGTGGTTACACAAAAACATATTAAACCAACCTCCGTGAATTCACGGGTAGGTACCCACTAGTACTTCATAAAATTTTAAATACGTACGAGTATGTACAGCCCGTCTCTGTTTAAATACAGTATAACACCTTTTCAGAATTTGTAACAATAAAAATCTAGTAGATTCGTATATATGCTATCACTGTTTTTTTACACACTCAGATTCAGCAGGCTGTAGACAGATAAATCTCTATTTCCATTAAGACCTGTAATGCAGACACTCACAGACATAATAGTCCATAATATGTAGATGGTAGATGCACATAATGGAGATATGTTACCTATGAAATTTTACGGTTTTCAAATACAAAAGGGTGGAGAAAATAACGATAAAACATAATTTATTATGATTTTTATTATATGAACATTGGCGTGCAATAAAATGATATTATTGTTGTTTTTATGTTTTATATTATTTTTGCATAAAGATAATAATAATATAATAACCATAAAAGTGCGACATGTTCTTACGTATAACAAGTATAATGTGATTCTACGCTTGAATACTAATGATTTTTTTTTCAGAAAATCAAGGGAATATGTTATTTTCTTCTACAGTAAGATGTAAAAAAAATGTCGTGTGCAATATATCCAAAATATTAACAAATCATTTTATTTATTCGATTTAGATTGTTTTACACTTTCGTTACTTTTCAGTTTTTAGTAGGTGTAGTTTTTTTTTTTTGCATAATAACAAAGATTTTTGAAAACGTCAACTTTTAGCCCATTTACGGGTCTTTAGTGTTTTTCGAGATATTTGCGTCATTACAAACTTATCTTACCTACGAATGTTCTTTTATATATCTTTTTCTTCCGCCGTTAGTCTCCCTTTCTCCACTGCAGGCCCATTCTGATCGTTTCTTGTCTCCTTTGAGCTTTTTTAATCCATCCACTACCCGCGACTGGAACAATGTCATCAGCCCATCTCTCTTTCCTTATATGTTCCACAGCCTCCATTTCCGGACTCTGCGTGCCTATCTGTACATTCCTTGTCAGTGTCCGTATATACCCATGAAATTCTGAAAAAATTATGTCGAAGCAGTTATATGAAATATGATATACATAAATTCAAAGTAGTGATAAAATGGGATATTAAATTATGAAAACTTTATTGCCAATAAATACGCTACCATTATGAAACATAAAATGATTTTTAGTGGGTCATATCGTTTCAGACTAATTAGTCTGAAATGTTGCCAGGATTTTAATAAATATTATAATAATTAATATTCTCTACGTCATTGTATCTTTATAGATGCAGGTTTGCTGTTAAACTGAAGTCGCGGCCTAGGCAGGTTGTTTTAATTACTCTATCAAAAGCGCTATGAGCGAACAGCCCCTCTGTTGCAGCTATAACCGCTTTCTACAAACGACTAATCACTATGAAACGTCATACGCTTGTAATGAATTAAAAAATATTACCCCCATATTATAGTACACGCGGTTTGTTTGGCGCTAAAGCTAATGAAAACCGCAGCGCACGGTTGGTATACTCTAAACTAAAACTGCAACAAAAACGGAAACGCGACGTCAGGTGCTGAGATTATTAAATTATGTTCCGTTGGGAAGATGAAACTTTGTCTGTTGTAAAATATTTGTATCATAAGGTGTGCATTACAATATTAACTGCTGCATGACAAAGGGGTAAAGGTGTTCCGAATACCTCTACGAAGTAATTAACTAGACTTGTTGATTTGCCCGATAGATGAGCGATAGCCGTCGTTGAGTGAATATACATTTTTTTAAAAGGATCAGGAATGGTATTTTGTAACTTTACTCGCTCGCTATGCGACGTGTATTCGACGTACCTACAAATGCTTTACGTATTTTGTAACATTCTTAAATTCGTTTCTCACGGCAAAATTTCACATGAGTTGGGTGTCATGTATTTCTGATTTGAGTATTTTGTTTTTGCATTATTGTTGGCTTTTTTATATTATATTATGTTTTGTTTTACATTATGTTAAAATTGTTATCTATTAAGCGAAATTGGAAAATTTCTTAAGATTAAAATAGATAGAATAGAAGTTAAGATAAGAAAAAAAGTAAAGAATAAAAGGAGGAGAGAAATTATATTTTAACAAACGATAATAAAAACTACGGAAATTTTAATAGAAAATTAATGTATTTTTTTTTATTGAGTATGGCACTGTCGTCATCCTTCTAAGGTTTGCAAGATCAGTGGAGTAACTATGGGGAGAAAGCCCTGATGGTGGTCAAAATGAGCGTCCAAAAAGTAATCATATGGTCTTTTAACAAAAGAATTCTCTAGTAGTTTTTGCAAACTTTCCATGTTTAGTTTAATACTCTATGGAGAACATTTCTTTCATAGGTTTTATAGAAAAATATTCGTCTGTGGCGCTAATTATTGTTAGTAAATCAGGACCTGCAATTCTGGCAGCCCATGGACATCACAGTCACAAATTCTTGTGTATCTTTGGAGCCCGTAGGATGGATTTTTCTAATGCTAGTTACACCACTGCGTTAGATGCTTCCTCTATTATGAAAACGCATTTTAATTAACTTTAAATGAACAAGCATACTCTCTAATAAGATTCCATAATGATTGCATTGATCTAATATGCAATATTACAATATAAGAGGATTAAGACATAAGATTAGATAAGATTATTACAATAGAGGTATCTAATAACTTTGTATGGGATTTCAGTATGCTTTTACGGGCCCATATGCACTGAGGTTAAGAATGTTCTATTATAGCTTTAAGTTTGTCATATTCAGTATGAGAGTGTTAGCCCAAAATAAGAATAACGTATGCGACAATGTGAATTATACATTTCTAAGGAGAACCTGGGAACAAAAAAATCACCAACCGCGTTGACATTACAAACGAAAATTATTCGAAGTACACGCAGTAAAAAAATCCTAAAAATCATAAAACTGATGGAATTGTTTGCAAAAGTAATGACAATTAAAATACTCTAGCGAGTTTCTATTCTACGAATGAAAATGGCGATTTTTAGTGCTTCGTGTATTTTATATTAATTGATTAGGTATGTAGGTGCTTACTAATTAGTAAAATACCTGTCGTAAATTATTAAGTTGGGTGTCTACTATACACTATACCTATAATAAGCGACAAAATAGTGAAGTTTAAAACTTGAATTAAAACTTTACCGGTGTGTATTATTTATTGCCTGTGGGATCATAAGTCTCAAGTTTTAATTAGTGAAGATATTATTTTAGAAGCAAATATAGAATGAGATGGAAGGTAGGCAAATAACTCATTAAGATGCTTTTACACGAGCAATAATTGCGGAAACTCGTACAAATCATATTCTTCTTCTTCCTTCAGCCATCTCTCCACTGCTGTAGGTCTCTTCCATTTGTTTCCATTTTTCTCTATCCTAAGCTTTGCCAATCCATCTTCTACCCGCGACCGGGATAATATTGTCGGCCCATCTTTTCTAAGGCCGACCTACTCCTTTTTTTATGCCACGGTCTCCATCTAAGAATTCTGGGTGTTCATCGCTCTGTTCCCTGTCTGGCAACATGACCCACCCACTGCAATTTTTGTTTAGCAACCCGGTCCATGATATCTACAAATCGTATTGCAATATTTAAAGCGAATCAAAGATATTGCGTGCAAACGAGAAAGAGAATTGACGAATTGACTTGTCCAAACCGATTGGGTATTCATCAAGTATTCGTGTCGCCGACATCATGACTATTCTTCTTCGCGTTTGCACGGAAATCGTTGTCTCGCTTTAAATATTGCCGAAATAATTGCTTTATATTGCGAAATAGTGTTAATCGATACGATTTGTACGAGTTGCCGCAATTATTCCCCGAAAAATTGCTCGTGTAAGCGCACCTACATCCGAGAGAAAATTACGGTAGGCTGTCGGTAGGTGAGTCGAGAAAAAAAAAGGTACAAGATAAATAAATTTATTTGGACAGCTAAAGTAATTACGCGTCCTTGATGCCCTTATAGCTACTCGTATAACATACCATAGCATGACGTACCCTTCAGACCCGAAAACAAATTAATACAAATTATCGAAGTTGTCTGTTATTTGACAAATTAAAAGCCATTAACGAATACAAAAAAATTGTACGAATTAAAGCGACGGTAACCCAAAAGCGAAAATAAAAAAAACTTTGTTCATTATTATTATTATCATGGTGTATGAGTGGAGAAGTCTGCAGTGGAAAAATGAACGGACGATGAGAAAGAAGGGTTGAAAAAATAAAGGGCAAAAGAGTAATATGGTTGTAGGTCTGTATAATAATATAGTGTCTGTTGTACCGCCATCTAGAGGTCTCTTGGGAAATTACATTAAACGGTCACACACAAGCAAGCTTGCTTGTTTTTGTATTGTCATTATCGCTTGGATGCACTCTTTCAAGCGGTCAGTTTGCTGTTTGAATTGTTAATACTATCGGATGTATTACGATACAAGATACAATACAAACATCCTTATATTGTGTTATTTGAAATGCTTCCCTCTGTAATCGCTTACGGAAGCTGCGTAGGACTAAGTATATGTCCTTCTGTATAATGACACTCATACTACGCAAATCTTGTAACAAATCCTGTCCATGTTATTCTGTCTTTAGACAAACATTTTTGCCTTCTACTGTGTGTGAAATTATAAATCAATATCAGAACCCTACTGCTCCCAAAGTACGTTAACGTCGTTAACCACATCATCAAGGAATGGCAGCTCATAAGGTTCAACGGGACAATGCAAGATATTCACAACGTGTCTCCTAAGTCACTACGTTTTTCCGATCTTTGTCTCTGAATCTGGTCTCTCCAATGCCATACATATTGATATTTCTTAATTCTACAAGTGCGCATTCTTCTCCCTATCATAATATGCTCTTCTTTATCGTTACAAAAAGTTATGTAGCATCTCTCAACCGACTCCTACAACTAGGTACATAGGTCCAAAGTTGAATGAAAAAGTAACCTTTTGGTGAATGACTTCTTTTCTTCTTCAGCCCTCTGTTCTCCACTGTTGGATGTTAGCCTCTTCCATACTCCTTCATTCCTGTCTGTTGTTTGCTGCTTGCAGACAGTTTTTTCCCCTCCCTCTAATGACTCCCATGTGAACATTACAGATTACAGAGTTTATGTCCATGTCCTGTTATGGATATTATTCATAATTATTGACATCAGTGTACATTGCTTTTACGTGGCTCATAAAAGCCCAATATATCAGATAGATACTATAGACTAATGATAGCGTGGAATTTCTCTCAGATCTGAGTTTTCATCTACAAAATGAATTCACACTGCACAAGTAAAAAAAAAAAGTTTTTATACAGTACGTATGTTTGAATACGAGAAAATATTAGCTTGAGTAATTCTTGCTTGCACGACTGTAATAATAATATCATCCGTTTCCACGTATACTTTGTAACAATATTTTCCATTTTAGCTTTACCCAGTTCTAATATTAAAATGTTAAACGGCACTTAAAATCTACGTCACGTTTCCTTCCATTAAGGGCATTATGTATGTAGCCGTAGCACCTCCCTAGTTGCACATTCTCTCAAGTGTTACTAAACCATTCCGGCCCCCAGATTTATTGTATGGATATCTTGAATTTTGCTTTATACTAATGGATATGTCACCCTGCACACTGCACAGGCATACCCATAGTTGGGAATAAAATTCTGCGTTGTTAGATCAATGACGAAGGAAAGAATACTTTTCTAATATTATTAAAATGAAAGCACAGTATTTACTATCTGCCACAGACATTTTATTTGGTAGGTGATTATTTTACAGACTGACAATAGAAAGTTTGTATGGGCCTGGCAAAGCCTGACGAAAGACACGGACATCAGAAAGTTGGTATCGGCCTGGTAAAGCCTGACGAAGGACACGGAAGAGTCCGTAAAGTAATCGCCTGTCTCATAAAATCAAAGTCTGTGGCAGATACTAAATAATGTAATCTCGATGTTTTTGACCGTCGGTAGGTGGTGGAAGTCCATTTTTAAGGTAAAATGAAGACTAAATATTTATTTTAAAATCCACAAAAATGACTTTAGATTACGCAACTTGTGTTCGAGGATTTGCACCCTCATCATCGGGCGATTGTGAATACAGACTTGTGAACAAAACTTAATTTACAGTCTCCCGATGATGAGGGTGCAAATCCTCGAACACTAGTCGCGTAATCTAAAATCATTTTTGTGGATTTTGAACTAAATATTTAATCTTTTATTTACTAAACGAAATTTTAAAGTCTCAAGACATATGTTACAACAGAGAATGTCTTGAATCTATGAAATACGAGTATTAGTAGGTATGTTAGGTATCCGTTTATCATAATACGTAGTGGTTTCATGTTTTTTGACCAAAAAATAAGGAAAAAATTCGAGATCATTGACTCCACGTGGACATGAGGGGGATGAAGGAGATGGTACACGTGGCATATTACAATTGATGTCTAAGACGTGGCATAGTAGACGTGATGGTGTGTTTTCTGATGGTTGGTACGTATACAAGTACCAGTCCTGGATAAAAATAATAGATATTATTATTATACCTACTTCCAGCATGAGATGTTTGGGATTCCTTTCATTCTCTGGATATTGCATTAAATAACTCACCAACTGCTCTTCTCATTATGAGATACGCCTCTCGAAAGGGAAACAATGAAAAACTATTGAGGGAAAACGATACTTATTTTATTTCAACACTGAAATTGATTTTGTGAATAGTTCAATCTACCCTTACATTCACGACATGGTATTTCATATCTACTATAAGTAATCAGTATTTAGTATTTTCTACAAGTTTTAATGAAATATGAACGTAAATGAGTCGTGAAGTCTTCTTTGAATTGTTGTTGATTGGAGATTTGATATTCTGAGAATCTGTAACTTATATAGAAGCAGGAAAAGGTAAAGCTAATTGGAAAACTTGTTGAGTTTCTTACCAGCAATTCAACATAATATTAATATCTTATATACTTATTTTAATTTGTTGACCCATTAGATATATTTCTGTACTTCATCGCATAAGCAATTTGATTCCCTATTTGGATTTGTAGAACTAGGTACAATTATGTGTTCAGGCGGAGTTCAGTGGAGTTGGCGCTGGTTTACGGAAAATGTTTAAATAAATTCAGTTTTGGCTCCAAAACCTTTGTGAATGGATTAGTTTGAGAAGTGTTAGGTCGGTAGCTTTTTCGAATCGACCTTTTTCTCGAAAAATCGTCAAAATCGCAGAGACCGAACACGACACAGGAAGAAGAAATTTTTAAATTATACCAATTAATTAGTTTTGACGATAATTAAAATCATTTACTTATCAAGATTATTTAAACCCCACCCAATATTACTTATTTTGCCAGAATTATTGCTGTAGAAATTCGAAATACTTATCAAAAAGGGAAAGACAAAAATATTGAGAAAATTTAGGGGAGTTTAGTAAAGTCTTAGATCTACCAGTATTAAGGCTTAATAACTTTTAATGAGGTCTTATTTTATTAGATACATTGAAGAACTTTTGTAGGAAATAAATCTTTTTGATTGTCTTGTACAATAAGATCTGTCCTAAGAATATAAACATAAATAAAATTTTCAACTAAGTCTATCTTCATAATAAGAGAAAATAATTGGAAATCGTAAAGAAAGGTAACTAAAATCCTTAGGATTGATCCTTCACAAAACTTCCTTTCTTGTTTAACTTCTTACTTTATTAGTTATAATTATCAGGTTAAAAATAATAACCTTATCTAAACCTACGGGAATTGTGATGTGAATCCTGGCATCTCGGCACATAATAGAAAATTACTCGGCGTTGAGAACAGATACTTGCGGCAAATACTGGGAGTCAGATGGTTTGACTATGTCACTATAACCATGAAGTCAGGAGTCGAACACAGCAGCCACTTATCACCCAAGTGACGCAGACTCGTAGGCTAAACTGGCTCGGCCATATTTTAAGTATGCCTGCTGATAGCATTAACAACAACTGTCTCCAATGTAGGAAAAAGACGTCTGGGCAGGCCTGCAATGACCATCCAGAGGCTGTACACATCAGAGATGCGCCAGGCTGGAATGACATGGAAACAGGCAACGGAGTTGGCCCAGGACAGAAATGCCTGGAAAAACTGGGTGACGACCACATATGTATGTACGTAAAATTCGTATCAAAGTTAAAAAACCTACATTTTTTTTTCATTTTCCCTTACTTAATATTCAACGAAAATCGTGAAGTAAAAATAAGATAAAAACTTTTTTTCATACTGATTGATTTAATGAAAAATTATGGAGTAAAATATTCTCTTTTTTCTCATTCCTTTTTAATCTATTTTCAAACAACTCCAACTAACTTGTGGACTAAAATGAAATGAAAAACTTTTTGTGGAAGTTCTGTTTTTTAAAAGCTAACTTCGAGTTTGTCTATTCAGTGAAATTTCCTTACATCAGCACCACTGCTGAAGTTCATTGGAGCACATCTTTAGGTAAGAAAGGAATCTGTGTGGTTAATCAGAGAGAAGGGAAATTAATAGAAAGAGACTATAAGAAAAAAGGTTCCCGGAGAAAAATCCATAAGAATATTGCTCAACGTGAATAAATCCCAGAAAGACAAAAGCCCTTTAGAAATATCCTCAACGGATAAAAGCCCAAACTTTCTAGTTGGATTCCAGTAGATGAATTATTTATAAAATGTTGACTATTTTATTGTCCGTCTCATTTTAAAGACGCTTATTTATTTATTTTCGAATCTATGCTTATTAAAAAACACTGAAATTAATCGTAAGTATACTAATAGGTACAGTTAATTTTATTTTCAAAATGCAGTTAGATTTGAGCTTTTGTCCCTTGAGCAAATTTCTAAAGGGCTTTTGTCTTTTTTGGGATTTATTCCTGTTGAGCAATATTCTTATGGGATTTTGTCCGATCACGGAAAAAAACGACTGGGTTAAGTTTAGAATAGCGAAAGTTTAAATCCATATTCTATATTTATAAATGGAAATAAAAATTAAAAAAACAAATAGCTTGATAAATAAAATAAATTAAAATATAAGATAAGTAGCTGCAAGACGGGTGTAGTGACTAGAAAATGTGAATAATTAAGAGGTTCGGAGATGTTGAGAGAATAAATTATGACATGGTGAATGAAAAGGAGTGAGGAAAGCGTGGCCGTCCGAAACTAACCTGGGTCACGTTCTGTATCCGTTAAAATTCACTAGGCGATTCGCTCGATTGTTTATGGTTCTATTGTTCGCCGTTCTATCATCAGTGCGTTTCACTCGGTTGTGCGAGTCAACGTGTTCTATGTGCACAGTTGACACGCTCGGTTGTTGCGAATAACACTCAACAAAATTGTTGGGTGACATTCGCTCGCCATAGATAATAGAAGGGTCCGCACGTGCAGTTCACTCACTCTTATTAACACGCGATATGTCTATCCCTTTCTACCAAAGAAGAGTATAGCGATATCGCTATCTCGATGTATATCTATCAACTCACTCTTATTAGTATTCTCGTATCTCTATCTCTGTTTGACAATTCCAATTGGAACAATCACCCAAATGCGTTCTGCTTCGCGCGATAATCGCTCGTTCACTCGCCGAGTGAAAATTAACGGATACAGAACGTGACCCTGGGCTGATCTTGTCAACCAGGTGTTGAAGGACGGACGCGTTTTGAGTAAGAAAAACCGGAGAGCCTGCATGACAAATTGTATAAATAAGTCGAAGCTAGGAGTGTGCGTAAGGACAGGGCTGTCAGACTGGGATTCTTTACTCGCTACCAACCACGCAAGAGATATATAGGTTTTTAAGATCAGTTGGTAATTTTAGTAGGTAGGAAGTAGTTGCGTACAATTATGTAATTACTAACAATCCGTTGGAATAAAAATTACAACAAAATTTACACACCTAATTTATTTGTTGTTTTTTAAGTATTTAAAAACACCTGCATGAAATTTCATCTCAATTATTATTTTGAGTATTTTTAATATTATTGTTTTTCATAAAGCTTTTAAGCTCTTCCAGCGCATAACTCCCAATTAGGAAGCCTCTTTGTAAAAATTCATTTTGAATCCAAACATAAAAATGTACTTTCCTTGGTACCTCTCCTTTATGTTTAGCACTAATTAATTATCCGATAAATTTATTTTCTCTCTTGAATATCTGAATGATTTTTTTGTTACAAATTTCAAACGTCTTCAGAATCAACACCCTATTTTAAGGACACTTGATTTTTTTTGGAAACAGGATAATGGTTTCATTATGACCTAATTTCTTATTTTTCTTTAACAAAACATGTTTTTGAAAGGATCTAGACTTATTATTTCAGTTATTAGAACACAAAATTATTGATACTTACTCGTAGCCATAGGTAAAATATTTTTCTATAAAACATTGTCGAATCCAATCATATGGTTCAATTTTTGAACATTCTTCCCTTGCACAATGTTAGCTCTTTTTTTATGTTTATTCTCAATACAGCTTACAGAACAATTTTCACCAGAAATGCCCAACTAGCCCAACCTTTGATTATTAAAGTACCTAATCAAATTATTGTCGTACTACTTGACAGGTACAACCTGTATTTGGGTAAATTTATTGTATCCACTCTGTACCTTGCACTTATACAATTAAAATACAATTTACGAATCATTTGGAAATAATTGTAGGTAATTATTTTGGCCAACTCGCCTTAGGTTTGAATATGAACTTTTAAAATGTGTACTGAGTGCCATCTATCGAATTTATCGCAAAACATTTGCTAGCGCCACCAGCCGGAATTCTGTGCAAGTACGAGTTTTGATAAGGGTACATGTGAAACACGTTATCCGGATTGCTATATACTCCCAGCACCGGGTGACTCGTTACCTTTTGGTCGGCTTGGTCTTCGGATCAAGGTATCTAACCTAACCATCTTCTTGGGCCTCTTTCCCGGGGAGGCGGGTCGGCTAACTTAGCCATGAAAAATTGAAACCCCGGACAAAAACGCATATTATATTTATAGAAGAGAATTTAATAAATGAGATAAGGGAGGTTGTTTGGTTTTTTAGTTTTAAGCCTGAACTCTGTTGGAGGTTAGGCTGAAAAAAATAATAATTCCATGTAGGGAGGCCGGAATTCATGAATCATGATGCCTCATTGAATTGAACTGACAGAAATTAATCACGCACGAGTCAGGACTAGACTCGCCTACTCAGGACTGATGCTGCCGTCCAAGAATGCCAAGAACCGTGCAAGTCAACTTTATTTTTTTATCGAAATGGGGAATTACATCATTTCATAGTGGATATTACATATTTTTCGCGGTCTCTTTTCGATGTTTTAGATCTCAGTTTCAACTTTGTGTATTATACGGGGTTCTTACTTAGGTTAGGGCTGCTGAATAGGTATCTAAAACTGAAATGAATTCCTTTTAGTAAAGAAAAGGTGACTCGATGGGAATGAACGGAATGTCTTATTATAAGTTAGTGTGAAAACAAATAAAGTGCACTGTAATCAATAAATTTAATTTGTTGGTATTCTTAGTTGCTGAAAGTGTCGGATTAAATTATTTAAAAAGGACATCGACAAATAACATTTTACATAGGCGACATTTTTCACTATCATCAGTGTTGGTTTCCATCTTATGTTTGAGATTCAAGACTGTATCGTCAGTTCAGAAGAAATATCTGCTGGTCCATTGGCAGTGCTCTTGCGTCTAGATGAAAGTGAATTCCGAACAGCAGAAATGGGACGAAAAATCCATCTTAGACTCGCCAGAGATTTGCCGTCTGAAAGACAAAAAAATAAATAATCACATTGCGTACGTATGTACAACGTCCTATGTACTACCACTTCCCTATCCTTACACGCATTTCCTGCTTCCATTACGTTCATGCAATTCGTCATAAACACTCTACGATTCCTTTTGCTCAAACACTACCGTCCGTCCTCAGACACGGTCGAGCCGAATGGTTCTTGGATGACCTCGCATCCTTACGCCCAAGTTGGTATATTTTATTTATTATCCTCTCGTCATCCATCCTCTCTATGTGTCCCAACCTTCTCAACTTGCTGTCATCCATTCTAATAGGTAATTTCTTGACATCCGAGTTGATAAAAAATATCGTCTCAAAATGTCGACCTAAACTGTCTCTAAGGCGCTAAAAGACAGTTGTAGGTAGATACAAGAGCATGCACTCACACTCCTGATGTACTTGGTCACTCAGTCACTGTGAGAAAATGCTGTGATCACGTGGATGAATAGATAGAAGAACTGTACTCGTAGGTATATGTATATTATGAACGAGATGAATGCATTCATTGTATAGTAATGTTCCGCTTCAAAAGTTTCCAGCTATGCTGCTTTGAATCATACATTTCACTCTCCGATCACAGTTCCATAAAAGGAAATTCTATTACCTGTATTCTCCTTGGGCATCATAAAGTCTGCCAATTTCTTCGTATTCTCCCACAGTCCGTTCATCGTCCTGCCCAGTTCCAATAATCTGCATCTCACATTTGCCAATTCCTTGTTTAGATTCTTCTGCGTGCTCTTGTGAATATTTTCGCTCAATTTGAGCTGCAAGTCGAGGTATATGACACGATAATCCAACTCGGCAACTCTGGGAAAAATATAAACAGGAAAATATATGAAAATCTAACTTACTAGTGGAATTAGAACCAACCGTCTCTATATCATACCATGATGAAGTATTGTTTCTGATTATGTTAAAAGAAATTGGCATCTCACTTTTTCTTCATTGCTTCATTTACTTCATGCGCCAATGCAGATTCCTGATCGTACTTTTTAAAATTCATCTTTAGCGTTCTGATTTGGTAAAGAGTTCTTTCTTCGGATTGCTTCATCTAAAATCAATTTTATACGTACATAAATAATAGTAACATGTAAATCTAATTTATACATTTCTACTTTTTGATTTGTTTATATCTATCTATGTATACCCCCACGCCTCATCCGTTGCGGTGTTGGCAGAAAGGACAGAACGCCAGACTGCCCTATCCTTATAGACACTCTTAGCCTCCGTCACATTCATGACATTTGCCATACACGCTCTCCGATTTCCTTTACTCAAAACGCGTTGATCCTTGATGATCGCCCGCACTCCTGTACACCTCTTTACTCACCCAATCAAATCTTTTTTGGTCATTCTGTCGTTATTCATTCTCCCAACATGCCCACACCATCTTAGTTTATTCTCTTTCATTCTAGTTACAACACCCATATTGCAGTCACTCATTCCTTTAATAACCTCATTCCTCATCTCTGTGTTTTTCCCACATTCCCTCAAATCTACTGCATTCAGCCCTGATTCGCCCTTCTTCAGCCACAATGTTCTCCAAGTGTTCCTAGCATCTTCTAATCAAATAACAGTATAATGAAAATAAAATAATACTTCATGTTCTAAGGCTGTCAGTCGTGGGATTATTTCATCGCATTCATTTTGCAGTTGTTTCACTTCCTTGTACACATTCTTTGTCATGACTTTGGGCTTTATCTCTTTCTTCTCCTTCTTCTCATTCTCCTCGTTCTCCTCATTCTTTTGGTGGTCTGATTTAGATAGAGCCAGTCGGCAGGAACGGCGTTTCTTTACTTCGAGCTCATTATCAACGGTCCGCTTCAATAAAAAAATACAGGAAAATTAAGACATAACAATAAAAATCAAATGCTTGCAACGTCATAAATCAGTTTCTGAGTCAATCCAGTTTACATGCTTGATAAAACATAACAATAGTTTAGGCATTAGAAAGTCGTTTTTTCTGGAGAAAATTTATGTGTTCTGCTTTTATTGTTACACTCAATCAATTGGTTGTAACTCGGGAGTGGTGTGGCTGGATGTGACATTCCCAATGGGTCACGTTTTTGGAAATCTTTGATGGAATATCTCATCGCACAGATCTATGAAATAATTTTGAAATAACTTCGAGCTAAGAAACGAGTATCTGAATTAGTGTTTAGTTTAGTCTTTCAATCACAATTCTATGCTTAGGTCATTCTTCAACTCGCCAATGATAATAATTGGGTTGACTGTAAGATTCTTTGTAAGTTGCTTTTGCAACAAGTCCTCCTTTTGGCACACTACCATTGCCTTGTTTTCTTGTAACTCTGTATGTTTTTTGATAATAAATATTTGTTTTGTATCTAAGTTAAATTAATTATAACATTCACTTACCACAGAATCACAACCGCTAATATCGTGGCTAGTATCGCTATCGTTCTGCACTCCGATACAGTCCCCTGCAACTTGAAATGGAGAAATTATAGAATCACACTACGGAAGATGCCTATTATAATACGCACAGAAATTGCCACATGGATCAGGTGATCGGCGATATGCGCAAGGTAGATTTCTTGCAAGAAATGGTGCCATTGATTAGCCAGCACACACCATCTCCAAATTTAAAATTTTCTACTGGGCTCATCTAGCCTGCTCATCACCATAGCAGAAGGAGTGGTAGAGGGCAGTAATGTGAGAGGTCACCCAAGAAGCAGTTATATGGACCAGATTATTATACTTAAAATTACCTACATAATTTGATATATTTCCGATTCCTCTTTTAAAAATGTATAAAATTCCAACTAAAATGTGTATAATATATATACACAGGTACATTTACTTAAATTTATTTTATAATATACTCGTATTAAAATTACGGAATACGAAATTTATTTCACACATTTCCTGCCGATTTTAGGCATTGTATTCATTTCCTATAGATTACATGCATCTCCGGTAACACGTGTGCATCTTGCTTATTCTATTCACATACCATTTTAAACCCAAAATTAATGAATAACTTTCGGTAGTACCATGCGAAACACGAATTAATTTATAAGAATAACAGCGCTAAAAGAACTAAGGACATTTGTTCGCAAAATTACTAATTCAATTTTATATCTAAACCTAAATTCAGGATACAAAGATGGAGCATACCTAATAAAGTTGTTGAAGGTTTTGGAAGCTCCGCCAGTTTAAGACGTGGCATCGGTTTAATAACCATTATTGAACGTTGTGTACTACAACTGTAATCTAATTATTGAATTTAATTATATGGGCGGATATTAATCAATAAATTCACTGGTAATTTCAAATTATTTTCATCACGTAGTTTTATCACTCCTCACTCGGCCGAATTTTTCAAAACAAAGTCGTTTGTTTTGTTTATGTACTACAATTCGAAATTAAATATGTTCCATTTATTTAATCTTTTTTCCGTTTTCCCGTCATAGTATTTCAAAAAAGAATTAGTACCTACTCAAGATAAAGACAGTAGTACAGTCTGCCAAGGAAGATATGGTCTCGGAGCCAAATATAACAAATACCTAACATAAATACGTAAAAACAAAAAACGTTACATACAGGAAATAATAAAAAAAGGTAACATTAAATATTCAATATTTTATTATCCCATGAAAATGTGGAGTTCTTCTGTAAATCGTATCTATGATGAAAGTAAGTAAGACAGCAATTTATTTAATTAAAAAATAAACTAATATTTTTAAATTGCAAGAGGTAGCTGTCAGCGTCAAGTGGAATGAAAGTAATTTTGATTAGGCTCCCAAGATATAGAAAATGCACTGTAGCGGTGTATCACAACCGGTGGATCAACGAAGCAGAATGGCAGAGGACCTCAATACCTATCGATTTAACCCATGGGGGTTAATACATGGGTATGTTCAGCGATTTTTTGTATTTTTCGAGTTATGAATTTTTTTCGTATTTTTTTGCCAAGCCCCGACTTGCAAGACGTTATCGGTCACAGACATACCAATTATTAAGATAAATACTTGATTTTTTTTTCTAAAATAACTAAATAGTGTGCCTTGCAGATACAAAAACAATTATGGACGTATCTGATACCATAACGCTATAAAAAAATGTTGAATCTCAAAATTAGTCACAATTGAAAATTTTAATACATGTTTGAGGACGATTTAAAAAAAATAATCACAGAATAAAAAAAAATTTAATTGCTTTCAAAAACTTGCCAATTATATAATCTATGTACTCTGCAAATTTCATTGAGCTAGCTTTACGGGATCATACCTAAAAATTGTTCCAAAGCAAGAAGGGCGGTGGCTCACGAAAAGAAATTTTGATGAATCTCTATTCAAAACGTATGAGGAGAATATTTCCCAAAAAAAAATCATAAATTTATACCTACTATTTTCATACTCGATTTTTTGATCTTGTAGTCGAAATGAAACGAAACGAAACGAAAAAAAAATAAGTTTGAAAATAATAAGTATAAATTTATGATTTATTTTGGGAAATATTCTCCTCATACATTTTGTAAAGAGATTCAATAAATTTCCTTTCGTGAGCTACCGCCCTTCTTGCTTTGGAACAATTTTTAGGTATGATCCCGTAAAGCTAGCTCAATGAAATTTGCAGAGTACATAGATTATAAAATTGGAAAGTTTTTGAAAGTAATTAAAAAAAAAAATATTCTGTGATTATTTTTTTTAAATCGTCCTCAAACATTTATTAAAATTTTCAATTGTGACTAATTTTGAGATTGAACATTTTTTTATAGCGTTATGGTAATAGATGGGTCCATAATTGTTTTTGTATCTGTAAGGCACACTATTTAGTAATTCTAGAAAAAAAAATCAAGTATTTATCTTAATAATTGGCATCTCTGTGACCGATAACGTCTTGCAAGTCGGGGTTTGGCGAAAAAATAAATACGAAAAAAATTCATAACTCGAAAACTACAAAAAATCGCTTAACATACATGGGGGTTAAATCGATATGTATTGAGGTCCTCTATCATCCTGTTTTGGTTGATCCACCGGTTGTGTTACACCGTGTATTGTGTAGCTACATGGAAACTATGTTCTCAAACCAATATTTTGGAAATAACTACAGAATACCGAGTTGTTTCACAGTACATAAAAATAGTTTTCAATTCAGCGAAATACATCAACTTTTTGTGACAAAAAAATATTGAGACTCTACCCGACATTTTCACGTTTTCTTCATAGAATATTGTCATGTCACTGTACAGGGGAATGGGTTAGGTATTTCTTCATCATCATAATATTGCTTTGTAAGATATTGAAAAAAAAAAAGTAAAAACCTATATTGAAAATCGTTGTTTACCTAACAAAACTCCTTCCATACAAACATTAAATCTATTCGAACGTTTTCTTCAGAAACCACTTTATTCTCGATATTTTCATTTATCGTAAAGAAAAAACTTTATGTGTTTTTAGGTAGATTTCCATAAGGAACTCTACCTATTCGTTTCTCCCGTGATGTCGCAGAATTGAAAAATTTCTACTCAGTATCACTAATTAGGACCAGGAGAACCCGAATCCGACCTTGGTTTAAAAGTTTATATATATAAGCCATATATATATATGTCCCTTTTCTTGTGCGCACGTTTGCGGCCAACCTATGCGTCGCAGAAACGTGAAACTTGGGTGGTAGATTTTTGGTAAGGGGTAGATGAACTGATAGGAGATTGGTTGAAATCCATTAAGAGGAAGGTTCACTTTTTAAGGCTTTAAATACAAAAACAATAATTCTGAGGGGATCCAATGATTGTGAGGGTCCCTGTCTGGTATCGTATGAAAGGGCATTAAATAAGGAATACAGATCAATTTACAGATTTTGTCTAGCTCAATTCCTTGGACGACAATGATCGATCGAAAGATCTAGTTAAGTAGTTACCGCATAGGTACTTAGCGTGTTTGTTGTCTTAGAAAAGTGCTTCACGATACGAGTAGAACTCACATCTTTTTTTCAAATTTCTAGTGCTTAGGTACCGGTACCAATCCATATATTATGAGTGGAATGAAAATAATTTGATTATTATTTGATTAGGTACTTCGAAAATCAAAGAATAGACTACATCCATACTACTTCATCACTTCGCTGGTTTATTTGGTGATGATATTGTGATTGTTTTTATTATACATATGTACAGATGTACTCTTAAAATTAATAAGATAAATAAATCACTTGAAATCTACCTATGCCTGCGGCGTGCCAAAGGAATTTTTTTTATATTAAAAGTGTGTATTTTATGTGGGCCCGAAATGTCACATTTTTTATAACGTCATCTAGATGGAAAATCGAAAGAAAGTATGTCGCGTAAACCACACGTGTTTTTCATATTACTTTTATACTATGGAGCACACACACTCTCACTTGATGTTCAATATCTCCATAATACCTACCTAAATATCAAATAACTATTCTCCCCAACCCTCTAATATTTGTTTGTATTGGACTCTTTCTTCACACAGTGTGAACTATTGAATACCTTTCATGCAAGTGTGAAATAAATTATTGTGATACTAATATTCCTAAAACAGCAGCACAACAAAAACTTTCTACCTTTTTAAGAGACATGTCCAAAAGCACTAAAAATAATAAAATGCAAAAAATTAAAATGCAATGGACTCACACACTTGCATCACGACAGATGAATGCAGCGAAGGTTTATTTTCCAGTTCTTCGTCTTTCATCCAATACTTGCCGTCTAAAATTTTCATTTCAGAATCTTGAATCGAGGCTCTTCTCCTCACCTGATGCGAATCGTCGATTATTGTTTCTGTAAGGTAATTCACCTGAAAATATAAAACTATGGTGATTTTCCTGTTGGATGCTGACCAGCTGCAGTTTTCTGGAAATTATTGAACTATGGATTGTGTGTTGACGTGGTCTCTCTAGAATCTTATCCTAGTTCTTTTAGTACATATCTACTGATGTTCTAGATCGCGAGTTCTGTCCCGTGGAATTTCCTAGCAATTACCAGCAGTGCTTTCACCTCTGATATTCTGAACAGATTCTTTGTTCTAGCATCTACTGCTTACGTCATATTGACCTAACGCATGCTTTGTTTGTATACCCGTACCATCATACTCATCATACTAACTATTGACAGTGCTGCCAGCTTGTCCCCTGAGTTACCTCCAGTGGCTGGAGGCGCTGGATGTCAGACTTTAACGATGTGACAATACTTCGACGTTGCCGAACGATAAATAAATAAATACTAACTTTCAATCCTCATGTAGGTATTTGTTGTGGCGCACGATGTTTTTTAGGCATTCAAATATCACAGAAGTTTTTCTTCGATTGCTACCTCACGTCGAATGAGTAAGGTACCAAAATTCCATATTTATTTATTTATCGTTTGGCAACGTCGAAGTATTGTCACATCGTTAAAAAGTCTGACATTCAATGCCTCCAGCCACTGGAGGAACTCAGGGCACAGGCCGGCAGCACTGTCAATGGTACCGGGGTAAGCACGTATGGGGCAATTACGCAAGATGTGCTGCATGGTTTGTTTCGGGTATTTGAAAATTCCATAAACTCTATATACCTAACTAAACACCTCCACATTTGACTTACCATTGGTTGGGAGAAGTTCTCAGTATGATGAGTGTTGTCATTATTTAAAATTCTCCATTCACTATCCTCAATCGTTTCATCTATCTTCATCAAACTTTCTTCACAACTTTCTATAGCTTCATTACTATTTATACTGTAATACATAGTGGCATTATACGTTTCTTCGTGAAAATTTCCTTGGTTCTGAAATGAATGAACAACAAGACATATTTCTTGAAAGACGATTTGAACAAAAAGTGCCTTACGAGGATGCTGGGAACCGATTGAAAAGGCACAGCAGCAGCAGAGACCGCCTAGGGATGATACCAATTTGGCCAAAAAGACAAGATGACTTTGACTCACCAGAAGATTGTTTCTAACGTCGGGAATGACATAACGGGGGGGGGGGTACAATGAAGGAAAAAACAGCTCTAAATAGCGAAGTCTTCACTACGAGGAATTGCACGTAGTTTGTACAATTATTTAGGTTATTGAGATGTAAGAGATTCTATACATACGAATGTTTTTGTTGAATGAACTATTGCTTCGTAATTACATTCATGGACGCCTAACTTGTAATCACCGTCACCAGAACCTGAAAGAAAGGAATATGAATCGTCTAAGCGCGGCCGTGTGGTCCAGAAGTTCAGTTAATTGAATCGACCGTTTGCAAAAAAGCTCCGACAAAAACCTCTTTCTGAATTCATAATCAGGGTAATACTGAATTCAGAGAGAGGTTTTGGTTGGAGCTTTTTTGCAAACGGTCGATTCAGTTAACTGAACTTCCGGACGTTACATTTTCTATTAAATGATAAACAAACATTAAATGAATAATAAATAAACATTCCGGGGAAAATAAACAAACAAACCTGAGAAGCAAATTGATTTTTCCATTTTTTTAAATTTGATTGATCAACCAACAATTGGACTTGAAAATCTATACAGTGATAGAAAGACTAAATTTACAATTTAGATATTGCGATGTCTTAAATCATTTTAGTAACTCTTCGAAGAGAAAATCGAGATATTGAAATTTAAGTTAATTTTTGATATCCACGAAAACAATATTATCAAAACGTCAAAAGTCTCAAATGTCAAATAATGAATTATTTAAATTTCAAAAAATATATTCCTGTTATTTTCTGTGGTAGAAAGTACCTCAGTACCTACAGTGAAATGGAAGGAAAATTATTTTGAAATAGGTACTTCTATCATATCCAGTGTTGTCACTTGTCAAATAAACTGAAAAGATACCTATAGAAATAAAATAAAGTATTACAATTATTATTAAACTGTTTTCTCTGAGTGTGTACATAAATCCTAGTAAATTCTGTGCTATTTACTTCCTTCATATCAGTCACTCGTTTACAATAAACTTAGGTACCTACTATTTAGGTATATCATTATAATTTCCCGATAAAGCTCAAACTGGCTTAAGGCCCTCGCCAAACCAATATTATCGCTACCAGTGAAAAAAAAAAAACAAATTAAAAACTTTTTTTCGAAATTTGAAATCTGACACATCAGCGGAATACAAATTTTTAACAAATCAATATAAATGTCACTAAAGTACGCTATTTCCGCTATTTTGCTATTTACATTTCATATTTTTTATTAGTAGCATTTTTTGATGTACTAATTTGGTAATTTATACATATATTATTTTATTGAAGGATCTTATTCTGAAGGATTAACATAAACAATGTTTGGCTGCACTATCGGTATGTTTACAATAATTTCCTTTTGTTTCAATAACTCGAATCACACTATCATGTAATTATTAGTGATGGGCCGACTGCGGATTTGGATGGGATTTGGCCGACTAGCCGATTAGACGATTAGTCGGCACTCAAAAGTCCGATACTCCGATTAGTCGGCTGACTAAAATAGTCGGCATTTTTAGCGCGCTGCATATAGTTTTCGTCGACTGTAATAGCTACACTTCTTGCAGATTTTCCATAGAAATGTGATCATTGTTGGCAACACATAGAACTGTTGTTCCAAATTAATTCGAGACCATCTCTTTCTTGACAGACGTTTATTCACAGCACTAAATAGTGATCCCCTCTTTACATACCGCTGTCTACTTATTTTCAGGAGACGGTGATTATGATGTTTTGACGAGCAACAGTACTGAAGAGTTCTTAAAGTTGGAATTAAAGGTTTGTAAAAAGAAACATAGAAAACATTATGCTGGCGCTACACGCTTACTGGGGGTCCGCAAGTTCCGCAAGGAGTAAAAAGACGCGTGGATGGGGCGTTTGTCTTGGCTCGTGTACGTTACTGACCGTTAACGCCCTAACTCATGAGCACAAAAATTGTGGACACTCGGCAAGCGTATGGATGAGGCATTAGAATACCACATGCTTCGTGACCTTTCCCTGCGTTCTTGCGAGAAATAATGAAGGGATCTTGTAAATAAAAGACATGAAAAGTTTCATTTGACATGACTTTTACTTTAGTTTATGCAATATGCATACTATTGGCCTGGTACCTGAGGCGATATAAAGGAAATACTCCAAAACAAGCGTTGTGTTGGGATCCCAGAGCATTGAGGCCTCGACACGAGATCGCATAAATACTCTGTGATGCTCTATGCTTGCTGAGTTGAGGGTAGCTGATGGATTTAGAGTAGTAATAGAAAAATTTATTTTAAACTATTATATAGACTACATAGTTTTGTGAGATTGGTGAATAAATTTTCATAAGAACATATGCTGAAGTTTCTATTATTTATATAGAAACGTCAGTATGGTTGAAAACTAGGTCCGGTGTAAGCTTGAAAGGAAATACGGCTTAAGAAAACTTTGATCACGATGAGCGGCTTCTCAACAAACTTTCTACTTAGCTGTGTGCGTAGTATTGAACATTTATTTATTTACACTTTTGGTGAACAAAATTCCTTTTTTTTTATTACAGGCTGATTCAGGTTATTATTGTGCTTCGTTACCACAGCTTAAAGAGTTATACACGTCCGATTTGAGAAGATTGAGGAACGAAATTAAGATGTTGGAAACAGAATCCAATGCTATATTGCCGCAGATCACTAATGCCGAAAATGAGGTCAATTTTATGAAATCATAGACTTTGACCATCAAAGAAAAAGCCCTTCATCTTTTTAAAATATAGTTTAGATGTATTATTTTTATAAATGTTTACAGTTGAAACAACTGGAGGACAAAACTCAACATCAGGAAAAAACGTTAAAACTTGTTCTCAACCGATGCGAGGAGGAATTAAACAAAGCTGTTCAAATCAGAGACGCATCGAAAAATACGTAAGTCGCAGCTCCATATTTTGTCTCATTATTTAGTTTTGTTTGTTATGCATCTTCTGTCAATTATTATAATATTATGTACCATTATTATTATCGTTTGGCATCAGCCACTGAGAGGTGGCGTCGTCAGAAGGCAAGAGAGTCAAAGATTTTTTGCTGTTACATCCAGGAGACACTAGAGAGCAACATCCAAATCATCAAGCCGTTGCAAGGCGTTTGGAGTGGCGTTATGTATGTCGGTATATGTGCCAGAGAACGCTCTCAGAGGGCACGTCTCCACGATGTGCTGGATAATGTGATAATTGAATTGGTCTATTCGTTTCAGTCTCCGTGAATTGGACAGGAAACTGATCGAATTGGATTTGAAGCAAGCAATTGATGACGCGATTGCAAATGCCAATGTAAAGAATATTTCTCGCAAATCAAAAACGATGATTGCCAGTCTGCTGAAGATGGAGACCCTGATGAACGGTCTGTTGGAGAAAGCTGAAAGCTTGAAGAGCGTAATGGTGGAAGAAAAGCCAGGTAAATTTCCATATTTGCTTATGTCGTCACATTGTAAGAGCTGGCTGTTCGTAAAATTTCTAACAAAAACACCCATTTTCGTTAATGATGTCACAATGTCACGTAAATGTTTGAGCAAGGACAATTTGTATGTTTTTATACTCTAAAACCAGCATTTACTGGTTACTCCATTATTCGGATATACCGTTCTGCTGCAGTGATAGTAGTACCAGAAATATTTACCTGCATAGAATCAATAGAATATATTTCTATGCTATGAATTAGGGGTTACAATTTGATATTGATATATGTTGTGGGTATCAACTGAATGTTGAAAGCCCAGGATAGGGCATTGTAGAAAGAAATGGAGAAGACCTTCGTTCAATAGTGAACATTAGGACTAGATCAAGAAGAAGATATCGTTTAATAAGCACAACTACAATTCTCCTCAATTTTGGGGACTAGTTTTTTCAAAATAATTTTGAATATATCCTTTCCCTTCTCCTTTAGTTTTTGGCTTCCACCGTTACCAGTGATTTCGCCTTATGTGACTGTGAACTTTTTACGTTTTTGTCCGATTTCATTCCGTTTATGTTTCAGAATCAGACAAGATAGCCATCTGTGACTTGAAGTGGCTGCTGTGGCCTGGAATATTTTCTTTTCATAACTTCATTGACTCTGACGACTTCATATCAATCGCACCCGAATTGGAACAAAAAAAAACTTAAATCACCAATCGACAGTTTTCCTTTGCTTTAAATATTGTCTGTTTGAAATGTCTTGTGAAATATATTACGTTAAATTAAAAACTTGTAAATAAATAAATATGTTTTTATTCTTTAGAAAACATTATTTTACGTTACATTTGACAGTTGGCTGAGTTAAAAATACTTTATTGGTAAGCATCTACTTCCATCGATTAAGTGTTTTTACGAATTTTACTTCTTCTTCTTCAGCCCGCCTCCTTTCACTGCTGAACGTAGGCCTCCACTTGTCTCTCTTCTTCCCCCTTCACATCCAGGTTCTGCTGATTTGTTGGACCACGTCGTCAGGCCATTTTTCCGGTTTTTAATTGGGTGAATTTACAGGCTGTCGTGTCATTCATCATCATCATCAGTCCCTCCAGTCCAGTATTGGACATAGGCCTCCCTTCTCGACTACCACAATTCCCTGTACCAGCCACCCTGTGCCACTGGTATCCGGCCACTTATTTCTTTATGTTATCGGACCACCTTGATTGTGACTTCCCTAGATTTCTGCTTCCGGTTCTCGGTCGCCACTCCAAGGTTATTTTTATGACCGTCTACCTCTCGACATACTGTATCATAGTTTTTTTAACTTTCGCTATCGGTGCTGACATCATTTTCAGGATGAAGTATTTTACCTACATTTAATCAAACTGAACCAACTACGATTCAAAATACCGCATATAGAAGTTGCACATATGGTATTATCAGAATAGAGCAGGTGTACACATGGAGTACACAATGTATTGATCGATTATGGAGATGAGTTGAGAGACAGAGTAGTGATTCACAATGAAAGCTTTATCGTGTTAAGTTAATCTCAACAGTAAGAGGGGGGTGGTTAAAGTGAAATAATTGGCCATGTTCTCAATCTCCTGGATATTATCCTGTCACTCCTACACCCCGTGTGTGGAACCTACCCATACCCAACCCACTACCAACCTGCCACACATATAGAGTAATCATTATTATTAAGAGTATGCATACCGACATTTCAAAAATTTCTTCAAACGGGAGACCTTCTATCTCGACAACCGTTACTAAATATGCTTTGGAACAACATAGGGTAGATGCATTGAACCTTTATCTAGGGAATAACCGTAAAAGATTTTTTATATCTTGTATAGATTTCTCAAAAAAAAATTGAAAAACATCTCTGATCTTTTTTCCGAAAGACGGAAACTCGTTTCCCGAAAGTCGCGGAGTAATTTTTATTTGTACTCATAATATGCATTAAAATCTAGGGAATAACCGTAAAAGTTTTTTCATAGACCCAAAATTAACCCCAAAAAACGGGAAAAAACGCTATTTTTACCATTTTATCATGCGATTGTCACGCTATTTTGAACCTTAATGCCGTGGGAAAAGACTGTGACGTCATTCTTGGTACCATGCCTTTAAGATGTCTCAACTCGGATTACCATTCGTAGATAATTGTTAGCTAGAGGAAGCCTCTTCAGGTACTACCTTATCTCCTTTCGAAATGAAATATATTTAATAGGTTGAATTCGGATTTAGTTAGTCTGATTGTTTCATTTTATAGAATTAAAATAGCATTGAACGGCCAACCCCAGCGCAGACGACTCCGAAAGAGATGGATCGACAGTTGGGAGTCGACATCGCAGGAGGTTAATCCATCTTCATAACAGGCCACAAGGCCTCTAATAAGAACAAGAAGAAGAAGAAAATATAGTTGGATAAATATCTAAACCCAAATACATCTTTAATGAAATATTGTTTTAAAAAATCTGTATTTTAGGTACAATGCTTTATTTTTGATATCCATGATATCTGGATAGGTGAATTTTTCCCAGTATTAGGCTGGTGAGTTCATATACCTACTAACCATGAATGATGACATGTTGACTTTTCTGTCTGATTATACTAAGAAGTATGTCGACAAGTCCTGCCTCCGCAAAAAAGTATGTGATAAATATTTAATACAACATATGATTATTCTTAACAACATAAAGATTATTCTTATTATTTACGGTATGATTGAGAGGAGAGAAGGACAATGGGGGCGTATTTTTTACCACTCACTAGATGGCGCTGCAGTAAATGGAGGTCTTCACAACTGTCAATACTGTCATAACAGAACAAACTATTTGTTTATTATCCATAGAAAAATAATAAATATAGTACCTCCCGTATCTATGCGGACCTCCATTTACTGCAGCGCACTCTGGTGGCGAAAAAAATGGAAGACGCCCCCATTGGATGAATTAGGATATAGCTACTACATCTGAAGACAAAATGCACTAATAATGGTGATTTTATAGAAAAATGTGAACTTTTGTATGACGAAGTGTTGTAGTTTTGTAATTAATTAACAGTATTAAAGTATTTGGTGTGGAGGTGAAGAGAATCTCATTATTGTAACACTATTGGTGGGTTGTATGGCCTATGGAGTGGAGGGTATAATTTATCAACATCATTATCACATAAACCCTCACTCGAATGTAAGGCGCCATCTCTCTGACAGCCCAGATTACCTAAGGGTATTTTAATATTAATTCATCATCTATAAATCTCACACACACAATACCAAACCTAACCTACTCATCCTGTCCTATACAATATTCTAAGAGTACTTTTACGTTTAATTGACGGGGCTTGACAATTGAAACATTTGGCAAATAAGGTGAATGAAGGAAGCAAAATTAAATGCACTGTGGCATGGGCGTCGTCAGAAAGGGTAGGGGGGGGGGGCAGCTTTTCCCCCTTAGAGATTGGAATAGGTATATATTTTTTCATGCTAAATCATAAAACCTCACAAAAACTCGCAATGCTACCACACATTTTCTCATCAAATCATAAATTTTCTAAAATTAGTATGAAAATCCTTCAGTTTCATAAAAAAATTGCCTGCGGTGCTATTTTTCATTATTTCTTTCAGACAAACATTTTTCATACATATTATTGTGCAAAGTATTATATACATTTTGAAATAAAGAAACCGCATCACGACCTTCTTCACTATGTCTCACAAAAAAAAATTCGCCAGCGGCTTTATTTACGAATTTTTATGCTATATCATTTTTCAATTTTTTTGCCCCCCCCCCCCCCCACCTCTAGCTCTGAGGCTGGCGATGCCCGAGTACTGTAGCATCCAGCCGCCACAAGTTCCGTGCAACTCTATTTGCACCTACCACGAACCTATCCTATCTCATGCTTCAGGGCATTTTCTTCCAATGACCCTGTATTCAATTTTTAATAAACGATAATATATGTTATTAGGGATTAGAGTTTTTCATTACATTTTGAAAACATTCATGTCCCGGGGTGGTCAATATGTTGACCCATTCGTCAATACACTGCAACTAATATTACTCTCTTAATATTGTGTGGTATTTCTACATAATACTCTCCTTCCTAAGCCCTTTGAGCGCAGTATACTTTCCCCTGTGACATTCTCTCATACAACCTCACCCTGGGGTGAAAGTACCTCGAGATATCTAGGTACCAGTTCAGCGAGTTGTCGCAAGAAACTTTTATGACCCCAGGATTTATGGTTTGAACCGTAGACTACAATGTATAGAACACAATAGCTCAACCCTATACTCATGAATACGGAAATTATCTCTGGGGTCTATTGATTGCCAAACATGTGTAATATAGTGTTAGCCTAATTAGTATTTCCTACAAGTCCACTTTTATTCCATATTATCTGACTTTATAGTCTAAACATATTCAAATAAAAAATGAGTGTAGAATGATTTCGTAAGCACAAATTCAATTAATGATTGAACTAAAATTCTAGGAAAATCCATTCACTTGCCCATATGCGACCCAACTACAACGGCACAGTTACCAGTCGGCACTCACAACTTGTCTCCTGCAGCGCTCTAACATTTGAGTTCTCATTCTCTCAATCTCTGACTTTGACTTCTTCGGTTTCTTCTTTGACTTCGTCGATGACAAAAATATAAATAAACGTACCTACATGTTTTTAAATCTTACCCCAAAACGCTTTGTTAAACCAATTTCGAGAAGTACTTTTCAATTAAATTTAATGACTCTTAAAATTTCATACTCTTTGTCGATTTGGTTGGTACAATTTTGAATAAAGATACTTGAATTTAATTTTATGACAATCCAGCTACTACGAGAGTGAAAGACGTTTGCAACTTTTGCTTGTCTCCAATCGATTCAATACCTGAGCTCTCACGATCTTAAAACCCAGATCTGCCTATATTGTTCCCTTTTTGGTCAATCGCTATAAACATTAAATTCTGCACATTCATAAAATATTAACAAATATAGGAAGATCTAGGTTTATTTCTGAGACTCTTGCTACTACAAAGCGATACGATAAAAAATTCAAACTCTCGTGAGAAATTCAACATAATATAGACTTATGTGTAATGCCAATTAGGGCGACGATAGGTTATGCGTTGATAAAACTGACACAATGAAGAATTCTGCTTTTATAGAACGTAGATAAAAATACGCAGACATGTTGGGTAGGTATAGAAGGTATTATTACCCGTATCGATAAATCGTAAAGCAAAGTCTCAGAATTCTGTTATCGAATCGAATAAAATTGTACACGTGTCTATGTTACAATAAGACGATAAATTTCTTTTCTATTATTATATCAAAGGAGGAAAAGTGAAATTACAATAGAAATTTTATACGCAGAACTTATCGCAAAGTCTCAATGATTTTCAAAAGCATTATATAAATTTTATAAAGTTGTTCAATAAATTTTATAAAAATTCGTAGTTAATCAATATTGATTTTTTTCAGTTTCAGCTTAAACATCCTACCTACTTGATTTATAAATATGAACTCCGAAATCTTATCTAAATGCTCTCGTAAAGTTAGGGTTTTTTTAAAGCTATTTTACACGCTTTTATTCAACCTGACCTGTCGTTTTCCGTTTCCCATTGTCTTACGAGTATTTTGATCTTCAATCACTTCATTATATACATCTGTATCAGGATTGACAAATGCCAAAATCTTTTCGGCTGCAAGTAGCTTCTTAAAGTTAAGAATACCTACCAAAAACATAGGTACGAAATAATGCTTATGATGCATACTTTATACGGTATTGATATCAGAAACGAAAATTGTCGGCCTATGAAGGTAATTTCAAAGGAGGTATGTATGTATTATGATGAGGTATGAGACTGGTACAATCTTGCAATACATATTACAGTCCATACAACAATACAAGTAAAATGTTCTCAAGTTACTCTGCAGAATCGCCTGCAGGTTATCAATTCAATAAAGCTATCATAAAAGAATAACCAAATAGGGTATAATGGAATAATATATGGGTATAATACATTCCTTAGCAATCTCGAAGGGTCTTTATTCTTTTCTCTATAGTCTATACAATCTCAACTCGCACTTGAGGAGGGCATAATGTAATAAATATGTATGGGGAGCAGTAAGCAATATGAACTAATGAAGTCTAATGCAGATATTCGATTACGGGTACTTCTACGCTCCTACTGACCCCCTAGTAGATGCTGAAATTTAGAGCTCGATTCTAACGAAGCGGAAACTCGGAGTTTGTTCGAATTAAATTTTCCCCGTTTAGTTTTTGAGTTGAAAAATGGGCTCCAATACTTTTTGTTTCATATTTTTTCGACTGTCTTTATAAGAGTCTGCTTTTCTCGAAACTTCTGTAAGAATTCTATGCTTTTTTCGCCGAATCTTATTCATATTTTCGCAGAGAAGATATTTTTTATAGCCACTAATTTGCTATAATTTCGCTTATAAGTAAGCCACCGTTATCAAACTCAAAGTAGGACAAAGTAATCCTCTTGGCAGAAGGTTCCAGGAAAGACCAAGGCACGTTTGATGAACAATTTCTTCTGGGCATGCTAAATGTCAGGACCTATTAAATTCTAAAGACCACTACTTCTTGGAAATCCACACTACACCTCCCTATAATTTCTTAAGAAACCATCGATACAAGCTCTTATTTATCAATGTATTATTATGTCACTTCATTCTAATAAAAATCAAATTGTATGGTAGTGAACACAAAGACTGAAATAATATTCTGCAAGTTTCGTTGGGAAAGCTCATGAAAAATAACAAGCGGATTTCTATTATGTATTTTTCTCTTCTTCCGCGTAATAATCTTTAAAGGAACGCGTATTGAATTGTGTTTTGTTCCTCATGACATTTATATTGATACGTCCCTAGGGACAGATAGATATGTGAGGGTCCTACCTATATAATCAGTAGTATACAGAGGACATGCACTAGTCCCTTTGTATTAGTAGCTTAACATTATTATCCCTCTATTGTTCAATGCCTTTTGTTCGGGAGACTTTCTTTCAAAAGATGGAAACCTAATAATAATTGGTAATTTAATGAAATTCAGCGAATTTTTCTCAGCAGCATTATGCTGATGAGTTTATATTATAATAATTTATAGGATGAATGCTGATAGGTATGTACAAACGAAATTAAATTTTACATATATGCTGATGTTACTGTGTACGCTACTTTCAATGAATATATGAAATCATTCTTGATATATATGAAATCTTTGAATGAAATAATGGGAATTATATCTAATTGGTGATATGGTGATAATTAGTAGGACTGTAATCGTCAATCAAGATTTCCCTGAATGTATGATCTCCAAGAACCATGAATGGTCTTGTTAATTGCTGTAGCTAATGATGGAGAGACCTTCTTAACGTCAGAACGTCATCCTGAATAATACAGTCTTAAGATGCGGAGAACGCATCGTTAATATGATGTCCTGCTTCAAGAACTTGTCTGGACATGATTTGTATTGTCACAACGTATGCAAACTACTGCAGGTATACCTTACAATATAACATGTAGGTGTAGTACTGACTTGCATATGTTACCAACGTATGCAGTTATAGGAACACATTGCACACCTAGTGTAAGAGCCAAATAGTATTGAATGCATCGCGCAGTGCATTTCCATTTTCGATCAATACATTGAGCACCATAAGCAACTTGTAATTTTTAATACTCATTATTCAACACGCCTAGTATTTCCAAATCAATTATCTTTCAAAATGTATAAAATTCATGATTGCATTTACGATTATACATACTGCATTCTTTACATGTAAGCATGCTTTATAAGTAAGTATTACAACTTCTTCTTCTTTTTTCTCAGCAGTTGTAATTTTAAGGCTGGACATAGACCTCCCTTTTAACTTTCCACAGATCCCTATTTCTTTTTTAATTTGCCTCATGTCTTCTAACCATCTTTCCTGAAGTCTTCCTAAACAACTCATCTTCTTCTTCTGCAGCCACTCAGGTCCATTGTTGGACATAGGCCTCCCCTTTACTCCTCCACAGCTCCCTGTCTCGGGCACACTGCATCCATCCACCACCGGCACATTTCCTGATATCGTCGGACCACCTTGCCTTGCTTAAACAACATCTTGATAAAATAAAAATTACTTGGGTAAGTTTAGTTAATTTAGGATAAAATATAAGATCCTATGGTTATTATCTTTTTTATTACTATTTAGTTACCTTATACCAAATAATACAAGTTAACTTTAATTTTTTGTGACATTTTAGGTAGTAGCCACTATCAATTTAATAAAAAAAATATGTTGGATGCTGCATTGTCACTACATTATTTGTGACAAATCTGTATGGTGCTATTGCCATTGAGGTATTTACTGTTAAATGGCACTTAAAAAGGTCAAATTATTATGAATGTAATCTTGTATGCATTTGAAAAGAAAGAGTAATATTTAAATATAAAAACAGGAAATTTGTTTTTTAACGTTTATTGCAATTTTCTAGGAGAGATTTCAGTTTCGTTAAGAAAAAACAGAAAATATACGGTGTAATTCTTTGAATATATACGTTATTTTGATTGAGAGAGATCGCTATCGAAAATAATATTACAGTTCATATTAGAATTTTCTACTCCGTTTCTCAAAATAATTCCAAAAGTTCAATCCGAGGAGTTCATCTAAAAGTCGCTTAGGTCACAAAGCTGTAAGCTTTCGTTCACAATTGGATGATTTATCAAGTTGTTGGACTAGACGTCTCTGAATTGGAGTAAGTTTCCTTTGAATGCATTACTGTCCGAAGTCAATTTATTTTATCTGCGAGTGATTTATGAAAGATTCGTGTTATCACTCCGGTGCATCGCAGGCACGAAATTGAATGAGAACAGAAATCACTGGAGGAGACTAGATAGATACGGAGTTATTGATTACTTGGGAACATTTCAGTGAAAGCTATCAAAAACTTTGCAACGCATTTAAGATTTAATTCTAAAACCTTGATACGGGGATTTTGGTTCATGGTGCCGAAAAATAATATTTCTATAATTAAGTCAGTTATGATGGGACTATGCATTTGTCTCCATAGGTAATAAAATCTGTAGACAGACATATTTTATTTTGTTACATTTCGCTAATCCAGGGAGAGTTGTAAAAGTGCGCTGTATAGAATTTTGCTAATATTTGAAAGGAGCCAACAAGCATTGTAATTGGGTTATTCCGTTTAGAAAGTACAGACGCAGTTGAATAATAAAATAATATGCCGGGCCCTGCATTCAAAAATATGTCGCGTCTTGGAGACAAGAGAATTGATGTTTAAATCTCTATTTAGTCGGATGGTCGGGACGTTATATTGGGGCTATTGTTTAATGTTCTGAAAGGGTAGTCGAAGTAAACAAATTGTAACAGACGAATTGTTTTGAAGCAGTCGGCACCTAATTGTCTTCACAGGTAAGCAATAAAGGTGATCCGTGTATTGATACAAATGTATTGTTGTTGCTAATCTTATAATTCTATTTTGTTTATACAAGTAGGTAAATATTGTTAACAATGTGTAACCAACGATTGTCTTGGAAAGCCATGGGCGTGTCCTCGCTTACCAATCAGCAGTGGAAGGATGGACATCCCCTATTGAAAATGTAAGGGTGGAGATACCGAGTTTTTTTTAGAGCTCCACCTCTAGTCGTGGAGTAGGAGACGTTGGCTACAAAAGGAGGCTGCAAGGCAGCGAAGAGATGATTCCCATTTCATACGTCAGGAGATTGACAACAGAGAAGGTCGGTGAAGACGCCGTCGCGGCGCCTTCGGGCTGCCGGCGACATCGTTGTCCGTGCTCAAGAGATTGTGTGCTGCCGTCATGGTGACTGATGGAGCGTTATTCTGAAGTGGATGCAGAGACGGATGGCCATCGGATGCAGCGAATACTGGGTAACTGATGGGATGCAGCGAATACTGGATGACATGGGTAAGCATCGCCTCCCCCCCCCCCCCCCCTCCAGTAAATCGAAGACCTCAGGCGCTCTGTGACGAGGCCGAGGTGTCATGCGGAAGACTGGTCGACGTGGAAGAGCCCCGTGGACGTAGAGGACCCTTGAGTCATGCCTGGACTGGAAGGCTGACTTCAACTCATCATGGAACGCGGTTCGTGTTCGAGAAGGGGTATGAAAGATGTTATTGATTTTTAAATGTTGAATTTTTAATCGGACAATGGATACAAGTGAATTTGTGTGCGACAGATAAGTGGAAAAAGACAATTACTTCTACGATGAGAGACCCGTAAGATTATAATTCTATGCCCGTAAGATTGAAAAATGTATAGTAATAGTTTGTTGTAGTTTTATTTACTTGTTTGTTTTATAATTGATTATTGTGTATGTCGGGGTAGGTATGATAGATACCTACGTGTGTAAGGAAGGTTTGTTTTGTTGTAATAATTGTAGTGTGCCCTACTACTTGTATTGTTTATGGTATTGTTGTAATTAATGTAAATAAATTATGTAAATAACTTTCTTTTTGAATTTGCTTTACACATTCGCCTTAATTAACATCATTTTCAGGGACAATTGTCAGACACGAAGTGAAGTACCTCTGTTGTGGAATTTGCAGTTGTTTTTTCAATTCTGGATTTTTGTGTTCCCTCTCGGTCGCTCTACGGACGGTGGAGTGATTCGAGAGGAGGAGAGACCTCCCTGGATGGAATCGTTTACGTCAACCTTCTATAGTATTTCATCAATCCATTTTCTATCGACATCATGACAAGATATACGTACCTCTATTCTATTATATCCTATCTCCTCACGTCGCATCCCAGTTCGCTAGGCTTTCCTATCCTTGCACACACTTCGGGCTCCCGTCACATTCATGCAATTTGTCATACACACTCTGCGATTATTTTTACTCAAACCACATCCTTCTTTGAGAACCTCGTCTACATGGTCCAGCCATGTAGTTTTTGGACGGCCACGTTTCCTTCACCCACGAATATTTTCTTTGTTATCTTTTCATTGTTCTTTCTCTCTACATGTCCCGAGTATCCGGAGTATCTCAACTCGTTCACTTTCATGTTAGTCATAAAATCCGTTTTAGATATTCACTTAACTCTCTAATCACTTCATTCTATTCTTCATTCAAGATATACACCTGAATACCTCATAATTGCACATTGAACCAGTTGACTATTACTTTGATAGCTTTGTAGATTTTCACAGTCCTTGTTAATCTCTTGTCAATTCTTCTCGGATGTACCCTGTGTAGATTGTCGATGTTGTCGAGCTTTCGATCTACTTGCTGAGACCATTTTCAGACATCGACACAGGGTACACCCGAGAAGAATGAAAGAAGAGACTATTTAATAATTTAGTGATTGAAGATTAACATAATAAAAGTACATTGTAAAAATTATTTTGTAAAATAAAAACACTGCGTTTTACTTCCGCTATTTATTTTGAGTACACACACCAGAAATGTTTCAAACCTTATAGCTTTAGCTTCTAGAAAACATCTGAATCTCTGGCGTGTGTACTCAAAATAAATATAATACGGTGCCGTTAGATTTCTCGATGGAAAGTTGTGGGGTAGTCGGGATTTTTTTCATTCTATACGTTTTTGTGATGCTGAATCCGAATCCGAGCCAGAATCGAATAATATCGCCATTTTTTGTTTTTTTCGCCATGTTCCGTCACGAAATTTTATTGGCAAACCTCGGATTCGGATTCAGCATCTTAAAGAACGTATAGAATGAAAGAAATCCCGAATACCCCACAAATTTCCATCGAGGAACTGCTTTGTGTTTAATTTTACTGGATTAATAGTGGAACTAGTGGAAGTAAAACACAGTGTTTTTATTTTACAAAATAATTTAGACTATTTAATGTTTATTTTTCACAATTCATTATACATAATATGTTTGCTTAGATATTCTGTTTTTCACCAATGTATTCATTACAATTTCTCCTCAAATGTATTTCTTGAAATCCTCTTTATAAAAAAAATATCCTTGTCGTCGTAATCAACATAACATCGACATAAATCACAGTATGTCACATTTATTATAATATTTATCAATCACAAAATTATTCCCGTCTATCTTTTTCTCTTCCCAATACATTATGTTTATTATTCATGATGTTTTTATTTGTTTACGGTATTTCGTATTGACATTTCTGGAATAGAGATGGAAATTATTTGTAGAAGAAAATTAAATATTAGATATTGAGATGGTATAATTCCAGTTCTATATTTCCAAATTCAAATATTTGAAAT
Organism: Ceraclea dissimilis; assembly: GCA_963576895.1. NCBI lineage: Eukaryota > Metazoa > Arthropoda > Insecta > Trichoptera > Leptoceridae > Ceraclea > Ceraclea dissimilis. Next base: position 3,242,238 of record OY756370.1, on the reverse strand, counting down.
GGTTCCATTTCCTTGCATATTTGATTTGCATAAAAATAGACATTTTAGGATTCTACACGTGTATAAATGAATGGTACACTAAAGTAATGTTACACAAATCCGAGGCCGGACGCAATATTCACAATATTGTCAAAGAGGCCCGGCTCAACTGACATTTGACGATGATGACGTCACCAAGATTGGGAGAAAATGTATGGGAAAAAATATTCCGTAGCCCGAGTGTTTATCACCGAGACAAGGTGTTTGTCACCGATACAAGGTGACGTCACCAATCAGGGTGATGATGTTATTCGTAGGTGCAGGCTTGTATACTATCGTTGGCTTCGATAAATCCAATACCAAAACCAAAATCGGTTCCCAGAGAAAAACCCATAAGAATATTGCTTTGTGTTTTTTGGGATTTTTTCATGTTGAGCACTTATGGGTTTTTGTCCGGTCACGAACAAAATCAAAGTGAATCGTTTTCTTTCAAGCTTCTCGTAATTCTAAGATAGATAAGATAAGATATTTTAAGATAAGATTCCCAGATAAACCCACTTTTTATTGACATAAAACGTTCAAATTAAATTCATGAAATTATTAAGTGTTTAGAAAGCGCTGTGTTTGTATTATTATATTAAGATTTGAGATAATTGAATAAATAATAAAAAAAATATGTACATTTATATTATTAATAAGTAGATACTTACTAGACTGGACCTTAATAGAGTTTTTCGATTATATAAAAAAAAGTGATTTTATAAAAGAAAAGCTCTTACAAAATTGATGAAATTACGAGGCAATATTCTTTCACAAATAATAACATTAACTTGAATACAAAATAAAGTGGATTCATACATAATGTAGGAAAAAATAATGTCAAGTAACTGTAGAAAGGGAAAAAGCATTACAATCTTATTGTATTCAAATTCACAAAGTGGAAAAGTTTAATACAGGGCCGGGGGAGGGGATCTATAAGATGCAATCCTATACTAAAAGTGACTTCAATAAAAAAAGACAAATCATTCTCAACATCCCCCTAAGATGTCGAACTTTCTCCATCCAAATACCCTTAATGGCTATTCAGGGCTAACATAAGGACACTATATATTCTTGTAATTGTCCTGTTTTCATCCTTTCCTCCATTTTTTCCTTATACATCCTACATTATATTTAGTAGATTATACGAAAAGTCAATATTAAAATGTGTAAACCAGAGTTTTACCTATTTTTTGCTGTTTTCAATTATAAATTTAAATCGATGAAAATTTGTTATAATTGTTCATTGTATTCTAACAAATATTCAAATGCAAATTAATTTTTAAGAGATAAGAGAGTAAAAGTATTTTTCGCTGTTACATCCAGGAGACACTAGAGAGAAACATCCAAATCATCAAGCCATTGGCATTGCACGCAGTGCACCCCGGGCAACATCTTTATAGACGCCTGAAAGACACACATTTTCGACAGGCGAACTGTGCATAGTGTGCAATCACGCTTCTCACGCTAAGATCATCAGAAGAACAAGAGAGAGAGAAAAAAATGCAAACATTTATATACTTGATGTTGTAGGTTTACGCAGCATGGTATATATATATATATTCTTCCTTCCAGGTTGTTGGCTGCGTGTCTGCTGATTTTCTCTAGCTTTCGGCAGCGATACTGCTGCCATCTTCAGGATGAAGGCTTCTTCTTCATGGCTTCAGGATGAAGGCTTCTACTTCTTCATCCTGAAGATGGCAGCAGTATCGCTGCCGAAAGCTAGAGAAAATTAGCAGACACGCAGCCAACACCCGAATAACCTGGAAGGAAGAATATTTATATACTTAAATGAATCTACTTAACTGAAGATGAGAAAGGACCAATTGGTAAGGACCAAAAGACAGAATAAATAAGTTCAGTGACATAAAAAATATAATTTTCTAAGCTTTGGGTGTCACTGTAATTCTTTACAGTGTCAGTTACAAAGTATCAACATTATCATTAGTATATGAAAGTAACAAAGTTGACTTGTCTACTTATAAAGCATTATACGTGTCTCTAAACATTTTCACGGGTCGTATATTCCTTAGATAAAACTTCAAGATACAAATTAATAAATTGCTTTGGGCCTAAAAAACGTAAAGAGGGAAACCGTAGACAATATTAATAGAGAGTAGCGAGATACTTGACGGCCGGCGGTACTTCTGCTACGAGTTCTACGGGTACGAATGTCTCTACGACGTAGAAGAAGAAGAGATATTACGTTACACAAAATAATACTTTTGTGTCTTAAAATGAAATTGTTCAAAGAGAACAGAGAGAGAGAGTACAATATAATATCTTGTTACAAAAATATCTGAATTCAATTGTAAAGAAAATTGTTTATCTTTTCTCTTCTGTTTGTTTGTTCGTTGCTGTACTCATTTTGAGAATTGCTTGTTATTTTAGCATTCTGCAAATATTTCGTTATAACCTTGTGATGTACTCGTACCTATGTACATATATTGTCCATTTTATTATGCTTTATATTCAAGTTTTGTATCTATTTCCTGCGTTTGATTATAGGTATCTTTATCTATAAGAAAAAATAATACAGTGGAACCCCTAGAACGAGCAGGATTGTTGACTAAATTTATGAATTGTTTGTTTGTTTGTTGGTAATCTGTGGTACCTTTGCTGGCCCGCGTAGTTGTAGCATTTAGTAATTTATTGTATGTGCTCTAATCACTAATACAATGACTGTTTGGTTTTGACACAAAAAATATGTAAAATACGTTTTGTGCCGAAAAGTACTTTTTTTGTTTCTAGCGTTTGTTCACAATAAACGACACGTACGTAAATTATTATTTCTTTTGTGGAAAGCTGTCTAAAAATATTTTTTTGTCATCGTTTCAAAATTTGTGGAAAATGTGATACAGTACTATTATCATTGCATAAATTCACGCATAGCTACCGTCTTGTCAGGGTGAAGGTGATGATTTACAACGAACCCTTCTCCTTGCTTATTGGAAACTGGGAACGAGTACTAAACTCTGACAGTGCATAAGTGAGTGATGTAATGACGGGACATCTCCTTTTCGCGTCACTCGTTATGCAAAACGTTGTTCATTAAGTAAGTTTTCCGCGTTATGAGAGGTACCACTGTTTGTGTTATTGATTTTCATTGGTCAAGGTAGAGTTTTTATTGAAGAATAGCTATTTGTAGATTATCTACTCTAACCTATTATCAAATATATGCGATAAAATCATATTGGGAGAAAGTTTTTATCGAAAATGAATGTTTTAACTTTTGCTTCATATTTTATTAGCCATTTCACAGAGTACAAGTATCTGGGAAGTATTCTTCCACGCGTTTTCACGTTATTATGTATGCGAGTCGTATCGTCGCCGCAGTTTGCCAAGTGCCTCGGGGAGGCGGTGGCCAAACTATAAAGGAAAAGTCGAAAATCTTATAATGGATCCATCGGTCATTTGTACAAGTACTATTACTACGCCTTTTATGGACTCGATATTATTATATTCTTTAGAAAGTTTCAAATACTTTAGTTTTCTATGTGAAAAATATAGTTTTCTTCTTTCCATCATCTTTATCAATACAACTAATGTATTATTTAATATGAAATCGGATCTATTAGATAATGTAAACAGTAAAAAACATCTAAAATAAAATGAATTGAAAAAGCAGTAATACTCTCGTCTCAATAATGTAGATTTATTCGAATGAATTAATGAAAATTAAGCTTATTTTATTTTTATAATTTCAAGGTGCTGGGACATTCGGAAGCTATCGAAATTTGAAGAGGACGACGCAGACAACGTAGGTACAAACGATAGACAAATTTAATTAATTAGCGAAGGTCGTAGAAGAGCGGGGAGACCCAAGCTGCGGTGGATGGACGGTGTCAATGCAGATGCAGGTGCCATTGGACTGAGGAGCTGGAGGTCAGCGGTCCTCAGAAGGACTAAGTGGAGAAAGTCTCTTGACTCAGCCAGAGTCCACCCAGGACTATCGTGCTGATGATGATTTTTTTATTATTATTTTTATTATAAATACAAGCACATAACAGATGACAACTAGGTATAGATATAAATAATAATATGAAGAAAGACGATTAGTCCATTCATAATTCAGTTGTCACCCACAAGCATGCGCCACAGTTAAAGTAAAACATACAAGTTCATTCCGGTCGTCTCACACACCCATACTCAATCTCGCTCACAAACTTACACATCGCACACGCACACCTGATGACAAAATGAACAAATGACATGATGAACAAAAGTAGGCAGTCGTGCCGTTTTCAGTCATTGTAACATTCATTATTTGGTACGCTACATTTTAGTAATTCTAGTTTAACATTATAAAGGGTATGCGGTGGACCTTCTATGGAATAATTCAATGAAATAAACAAGTAAAGGAGAAACGGTTGGGAACAATTTCCGCAAACATTCATTATTTCGCAGTAAAAAGGGTTGAGTTAATTTCGATACCCACAGGGGAAGGAAAATTATTGTCTTAATAATTAGTGAGTTCCTTAACAATGTACAATTGTACAAAAGCATGTCCGATGCTATACAGATGATATTATAGACTAGCTGTAACCTGATAAAATGACGCAGTCAGATCGCCAGAATTCCCTATCCTTACACGTATAATTATTGTACGTACATTCTTATGGTATTTTTTTTTTTTCAACACAGTATTTTCTATTCTATTTAATAATATTTGTGCTACAATATTAGCCAATCCACTTTTTAAAACGAAATGTACAAATCAGATATAAAAGAGCTCAATGTTTATCTGGGAAATATAATAATTTCTAGTAATTAAAGACTCGAATTTTAAAAATGCCCACATCTATCGATTACTACTCAAAACGTTATCGTTTACTTGAGATGGCAATGAAAAAGTGTGGGATAAGCCGAATATTTTTTGATGATAGCTGAAAGCAGCAGCTTTTCACAATAATTATAATAAATGTTCATGACATAATGAAAAAAAGATGTGGAAATTACGTGAATTATTTCACCTATGCATCAGATGGTGGGTTGGCTGAGGAATTTCGGGGGAGGAGGGACCCCACAACCCCCTGCCTACGCCTATGCACACATATTCGAACGTCTTGCAAAAATTGCAAGGTTCCTGATTTACATTAGTGAGTTACATGCGTGTTTTTAGTCCTATGTAACCTACAGATTGTGCGACGCAAATGTGTTTTACATTGTAACGTCACACAATACGTCCTGTTACTTACGTCGAGAATTATGTAAGTGAATGTTCGTTTGGAAGACGGTTAGGTACTATTTGTCTCTTTGATATTCCGTATTGCGTATCAGGAGAACATGACCCGAGGTGGCGAGAGACCAGAATAATAATTCACCGCAACCAGGGAACTCTGTGTAGTCAGGGAGTCAGGTCCGCTCTAGTTGTAGGTCACATCACCGCAAGAATATTATGTAATTCCACGGCGTTCTACAGAACACATTTTTTCCTTTTTTCCACCCACCGGTCTGCGTATCGACTTAAACATGGTAAAAGTACGGTAAATACAAGAAAGTTGAAACATAATATCTGTAGACTTTGTGTGTATTATGAACATAGGGAATAACGAATAAGGTTTACTTATTTTAGTATTTTTACAAGGTGACGCTTAACTTGCTATTGAAAAAAAGACATACACCATGTAAGAAATCGCCAGGGATTTAATTTATGTATGGCGATGTATGACCCTATGTGTATACTTCCATTCAAGTAAAGTAACGTCACAATTCACATTTCAAAGTAGTAAAGTCACATTTCGATTAAAAAACAGTTAGGTCATATTTTCAACGGTCGGATCTTAGGCTATACGTAATACTTGGAGAAAATAAAGTGTACTCGTATTTATTTATAGTAATTAACAGCACAAAACAGACAACAAAGATACATATAAGTAAGAACATAAGGGTAAAACGATTAGTACATTCAAAACTCAGCTGTCACCCACAAGCATGCGCCACAGTTAAATTAAAACACATACGTTCCATCCGGTCGCCTCACACACTCAATTTTTTGTATTTGTGGAAAGTATTTGTGGAAAGAAAGTAATTTACGATTATTATCCCAATTTTACGGAAGTTAAAGAGATTCAATCTACAGCGACAAAAGAAATATCCGGATTTAATAACGTGAATCACTAAAAGAAACCAAATTAACTACTGAACCAGAACCCATACATAGTATTAGGTAGTATTATCCATCTCACTGAAGTAGTGCAGAGTGTTGGGGTGTATTGCCTTAGAAATGGAGGCTAATGGGAATGTGTATTGGGAAATAACAAATATAGTTATAGGTAGCGTGATGATAGGGATGTAAATTAGCTTAAAGAGATGAAGATGACACATCGAAAATTAGTGAGATTAAAGGACTTATGCCTCATCTACATGCTGGCCGAGCTGTCACGTTTTTTGTGTGAATGAGTAAAAAGGCGTTAACCGTCGGTTACCTAAACAATCCAAGACAATCACCCCGTCCGCACGTCTTTTTACTCATTCACACAAAAAACGTGACAGCCCGGCCAGCATGCGAATGGGACATTATAATTATTTTCTCTGAAATTTAATGTTATATTTACAAGTATGTGTTGATATTATTTAACCAGGAGTGGTTTTGTGTAATTTATTTCGACTCAAATTCTCCTATTTGTCACAAGTAAACGTAATTTCATAATATGTACAAAAATCATGACATTGATGCCACTGATTAATTATGTTGTTCTCGTCTAATTTTACACACTAAACCTGGTGGGGTTGGTCCAAAACCCGCAAAACTGAACCATAGCAGACATTTGTTTATCCCTTTTACTAAAAAAAACCCAACTGTTTTCCTATATATGCACTTCACAGTAGGCTTGTGTTGTGAAGTACGGAATATACTGTAAGAATCGAGAATTAGTTATTGTACTTACCCGTATCGTTCTACTTGGATGCTAGCTAATAATTTTCTAATCGATATTAATTTTATCATTCGGTTAGGTTAATGAAATGAGAAAATAGATTTTTTTGTATAATAGAAATTTTGTATAATTTTGTAGATTCGATGATTTCGATGTGTGATCGTATTTTTAACTCAATTTATCGATGTTTCGCCTCGTCGTTCGTCTTCCCTAAACTGATGTGCGGCTGAAGAAGGAAAATAAAGCAGATAATACACTACTTGATTCTTACAGATTATTTCATAATAGCTTTAGGATGGCAGATAGGTGGATCTTAATGTGAGCCTTGATGAATGAAATGACTGTTTACTGATTATATATCTTTGTTCTATGTTCATTTATCATAGGGAATTGTACGACTCACAACAAACCATTTATCAGAGCTGAGCGTGAAATGATTGAATATTTTTCCCTTCAAGAAACAGTAAGAGTACCTAAAATATGGTAGATCTAGGTAGCACTGGAAAGATAGTGCGTGTTTTTTAATACTGATATACTCAATTTATTAGGCACTTTGGAAGTTGGATTACGTATGCGTTATATATTATGAGAATTTACATATTTGTCAGGAATCAGGAATGCTACAATCAGAGAGATATGCGACATCCAAGGTGTTGTCAGATGAGGGAGGCAAAGGAGAAGGTACTGGAGGGATCATGTGGAGCGAATCAACTCCCAAAGACTACCACACCTAGCCCTACTTGGAAATCCAGAGAGAAGGACATTACCTGGAAGGCCCTCCAAACGATGGAAGGACAGCTGGGAGTCCACATCACAAGAGGCAGCAGACTCTGCACAAACAGGCCCAAGTGGCCTTCGGCCAGTTTAAGAAGAAGAAGAAGACATATTTGTCATAAATTAAGATCCTGGGAGCTGAGATACTGCAGTGCTTCAGGAGACAAATTGTGAATGTCTTCCATTGTGCCGTTGAGCCTAGTGAACTGGCATTTCTCGACAATGTGGTTAACGGACTCCACCGCACCACAGTGGCAGTTACATATTACAGAATATTACTATTATACCATTCGAGAATTCGAGGTAATTACCACCGATCAAAATAGTTCGTTTGCTGTTATTGAGACGAGCTAGCCCAAACCAAAAAAAGTGTTTCACGGGACCAAGATTTAAAGTTGAGACGATTTTTTACACGTGAAAAAGATGAAAGTATGATAAAGAGTATCGGGTTTGACTGAAGAGATCAAAATGTCGCAATGTTGCTTATTCTTTTACGAGTCTTGGCGAGTGTGCATTTGTTTGCTAAAATACTCATTGAATTCACCGCTGATGACAGTATAATCCAGTGTTTCTACTATACGATTTTTCGTTATTTGCATTGCATTAAATTTACCGGATTATCTTCATATTGTTATGAATCTAATAAATGCATAATGGAACAAAAGCCATTATTGATCATAGGAAATAATTATAAAGCCTTTGCGTTGTTTTAGTTCAATTTATATTGTGGGTAGGTACTCCGTTTTGGCTGCATGCCTTAAAATAAGTAAAATATTTTACTAGCATTTTATGCCCTGTTGATTAACAAGAAAAACATGCAGATTTCGAACTATGTAGTCATTCCATCTACACAATCACGACATTTTCAACACTTATTTTTAAAGATGCTTGACTCATGATGCGAATGCCCACACGATTCATCACCATCGTGTGGGCATTCATGGTAAACATCATTGCTGAACTCAATGAGACGTTATTATTGTTTTCATAATAATTTTGCGAATTTTCAGCTTTTGCGCAAAAGCAACATAAGATTCTGGTTCACTATAAATAAATTTATGCAATACTTACTTTCCGTGTCCGGAACACCATCAAATTTGTAGCCCCCAATATTCAGCCACCCGGATAGCCCTGGCGTTGCTAGTAGCTTATCCTCGAGCGTGCATGTCGCCCCTATTTGGGGACATGAATGCAATACACGACAGCCGCCAATTTGGGTCTACCGTTGTATTGGAATCATACTGGAAGGTGTCTTTGGATATAAAGATAATTATCCAACTTTCTACAATTATTGTCGAGTTTAAGAAGATCCCGGATATAATCACACGTGTTCTTGTACAATAAAATATAGATATTTTGATTCAGCGGCTTCGTTAAATAGGTTAAAAGTATATCGTTAATGATATTATATTCATAACGGATGCAGTTTGAGCATATAAAAATAATGTTTTTTTTACTATCGTCCTGCAGAGAATTTTTCATTTAAATTATACTATGCTCCAGTGCGCTAGTTACATTACAATAACCTTTGTAAAAGGTACTGTAGGTATTTTTTTTTGTCAATTATGCGAAATTGGTTTACAACATATGTCAGAAATTATACTGAAAAATCTCTCTAAAGGTAGCTTCCTACGGTCCGTGATATTGCGTTGACAGGAAGAGTGTTTTCTATATACAGTGTGTAGGTACAAACTTTTGTGTCGGTGCGTAACATCATGGATTGTGGAAAGCCACCGTAAGAGATAGGTAATATATATTCTAGAAGAAAATACTAATTTTCCAGTAGTCTGAAAATAAATAAATAAATTTTATACAGAATGCTTTCGGATCTTAGTTTGTTTAGGTGTAAAATTTTGACAAGAAATTCAACAAGACAGATGTGAACTTTGTTTAGGCATGTTACCAGTACTTACTATCGAACTTCCGAAATATCTTTTGTTTGGCCATGGTCTTCATTTTGGATGTCCACTGTCCATGTACTATCATTTTGTCTTGCCATGTTGCTTTCCCATAATTGCCATGACGCCCAGATCTCGTTTTACGTTTGATTTCCTCATTTCTAATTCTATCTTATCCTATATTACTTGACCGCTGCAGTATCTACTGATCTTCTGATCTATTGTCTACAATATGATCTATTGTCAGAATACCAACAACACTAACTGAGCACAAGTAGTTTCTACGCAAAACAAACTAAGGACTCTAGACAAAAGAAAAGAGGCGGTCTTTTGGTGCAGTGTAAAAGCGATCGAGGGTAGCTCCACCCATTTGCGATCTTTATTTTGCTTTACCGTGGGCCTTAAACCTACACCGGGCATCTGTTTTTCTGTGGATCGTTGAGTACACTTCAATTATTCATGTCTACTTTTTGTGTGATGGTTTTAAATTCATGCACTAAGTATGTATGAGTATAATGAACACAGAGTAATTTTCATTAAATTCTCACTATTTTCCATACAACTAGTTTCAGAGTTCTGTGACAATATGGTGAAAATATTTCACAGTCTCCATGCTAATTGGGAAATGCACATATGGCGGGCAAACTTGCGGAAGGAATAATTATACCGTAGGGTGATTTATACCGTAGTATTAATAATGCATAAATATAATAATATGAACTATTATAATTAAATTATATAATTTAATATGATATTTGACTGAATTGAAAATTGTGATACAGAATTATTACCAAACATGTGTCGCATTTGAAGTGATTTAATTAAAAATTGTTTTTCGAAACAATTGTCATGTTTTAAAATATGTAAAGTACTTACCTAATTTATTTACAGTCACTAAATGTTTCATGGTGGGTATTATTTATGTTTATTATTATATATACATTTTTTAAGTTTATTTTTTTATTTTTGCATTATATCTTATATGCCTATATATTTATTTGATGTGTCGTGAATAATAAACCCGTCTTTTGTTAAACGCATGTCATTATTTAATAAAGTTTTATAATTATTATTATTATTACCTATTTAAATTTAATGATTTATTTATTCTTATATTTGTTTATTTCGTTCACGATTCCTTTAGAAAATTTGGGGAAAGTCCAGTGTCTATAGTGGCATAATTTTATAGGGTTAAATAAAATCGACTAAAAATTCTTTGTATCGATTTACTTACTATTTTTTTTAAAGTGAAGGTAACTTAGATAAAATAATCTATATGTTTTAAATATATACTATAGGACACAGGTTATATCAGGGGCCACAACTTATAATCGTGCAAATCTTTTGCAAATAGTTTGAAACTTACTTGAAATTGAAACTTGAAAAAATAGACATTACCGTACAAAATCGTATGCGAGATGAAATCGTGACGGATACAAAGTGAGTTAAGGCACCTATCCAATAGTTAGAACATCACTATTTCCTATAGCAACACATGCGGTACTGATATTCGCAGTAAGGCACAATTTTACAATTTAAATAGGGAAATATCAAATAAATATATCTCAATTCTAATCTCATATATCACTGAATCAAGCAATAGATAAGCGCGGCTGGAAAATGGAAGATTGTCCGCATTAAACAAAGGTGGCGGAACGATCGAGAATAAACGATCTCCGTTCAAATGGGGTCAAGAAGAACGGTAGAGTATTGCTTCTAGATGTTTGAATCAGTTTAATGGAAGAAATGTTCAAAATCGAAGATTACAAATCTACTTTCATACAATGTGCTTATCTATCCGTATAGTTTATCTTGATTTTTGCTGCGCACTGCACTTCGCATAACATAGTAGGTAGTGGTACCACGTAACTCTTTGCATGAACGAAAAATTGTGAAAAGTATTGCTAAGTTTGGTGTTGGTTTTTATTGTTCTTCTCCAGTTTCTATAATTACGATTGGTTTGCAGTAAACCCCCATGTCTCAATCTCCACTCATCCCTGTCCTGTGCGGTTCTTTTAAACTCTTTATATGAATCTAAGCCCATATCCTGGTAAATGTCGTCTAGGTATTATTTCCATGGCCGTCTTCTGTAGTTTGTTCCCTCGTTTATTCCTTCAATTAGTTCAAATAGGAGAGTCTCTTAACGTTGGTTTTTATGCAAATACGATATGTTGCGGTTACGTGGTAATAATTAACTAATTGTGCGCTTGTGTTTATTAGATGATGTACTTATGAATGAAATGAGATAATTTAATTGGTTAAATGACTATATTTATGTATGTTTCTCTTTGAACGAGTACTTATGAATAAATAAATGAATAAAAATCCAGATATTCACAAAATAAAAATAACAAGAATTATCCAACATTTTGCTTTCACAAAAAATGTGGAATGGTATTGTTATTTGCACCAACATTAAAAAAAGGAAAACTATATTTCAATTAAAAAATCACGGAAGGTAATAATTTATACGTATTTTGCAACTTGTGTTCGAGGACTGACGTAGTCAAAATCAAGCGATAAGAAATAAGGCAAAATACACTTTTTCAGTGGCTATATCCTCAAGTCATACGTAATCAAAATACAGTAATGATTTATGTAACGCACTTGAGCAAAAACGTCGTAAACACAGGACAGGATAGTGACTAATTATAATACGAGAGTGAATACATTTCAAATAGATAAATCTTGCAACGAAGTACATATGTAGTGTACTATTGTCGTATCCTTTGTTTGTAGAGCGCTAAATAATGTAGAGTCGTAGACCATGTGTGTGAGAGGATCTACATTGAGAAATGTCTCCAAATTCTCACACATGTTAACCCGAAGTGTCCCTCTGTCCCGTCGTTGTCTTGAAACGGGTTGACACACAACATCGTATACCACTCAATACATAAAATATACCTTCGCTTTCTACTATATTAAAACTCTCATACATTTCGAATCCCAATTCAACATTAGTATCTTGGCTTTATTGTACGGACCTACTATACCAATTTTATCCTTCATTACATGAAATGTGTTTGTACAGAAAAATGTTTCACATCGACGTGAGCTGATGGGACTTCGCAATGAAAAATGTTTGGTATAGTTTACTGGATGAAACTCGCCAGAATGCGACGACGCACATGTCTTCGTGCCCTTAAATAATAAATCCATACATAAGTTAAATTGGTTTTTAATCATCCGTAGGACTTATTTAAGGCACTCGGAATCGTCAGGTTTACATATTGAACAAACATTACAAAGTCTAATGCAGCGAATTAATAAACAGTTACAGCAAAAAAGAATTAAATCAATAAACATATGGTGACAAAACAAAGCCATAAAACAGGTGTGGATTAGTTCCATGCAGGTCTGGGTGTAAATTGTCCAGAACGACATTACGTCAATGACAACAGAATTTTATACATAAATCTGTATAGACAGAGATACCAATTACCTATATTATTCAACGCAGGTCTGGAGGTAAATGGTCCAAAACTGTATTTCGTCAACAATCAGTAATACTTACGATTACGAAAATTACGGTGAATTCACTGAGTCAGACAACATCTCATCAATGGAACCGCAGGATTTATCGACAAAGTGTTTTTTCACCTCTCTCCTACTAAAATGAAGTGAAGTGAAATTTATTTTTCAGAACAGTTACACAGATAATACACATTAGGTACAATTTTGTAACTCTTCGAACTAAAGTAAATATCTTCTTATTTTAGTTAGTTCGTACCTAGGACATTTAATTACAATACAATATATCACACTCAAGAGTGTATGCATACCGACATTTCAAAAATTTCTAAAAACGGGAGACCTTCTATCTCGACAACCGTTACTAAATATGCTTTGGAACAAAATAGGATATATGTATTAACCTTTATCTAGGGAATAACCGTAAAAGATTTTTTATATCTTGTATAGATTTCTCAAAAAAAATAATTTAAAAACACCTCTGAACTTTTTCCCGAAAGACCGAAACTCGTTTCCCAAATGTCGCGGAGTAAATTTTTTTTGTACAGATAATATGCATTTAAATCTATGGAATAACAGTAAAACTTTTTTGATAGACGCGAAATTAACCCCAAAAAATGGAAAAACCCTATTTTTACCATTTTATCATGCGATTGTCACGCAATTTCGAACCTTAATGCCGTGGGAAAAGACTGTGACGTCATTCTTGGTGCCAAAGGAAAAGTCGATTTAAGGGAGTGGGACACAAAAAATAAATAAATATGTAAGTACATAATAATCAGACAAAGTTAATTAATTACTATCATATCCTTAAGGACCTAAAGTATTGTAAAATATTATTATGTAGATACTTAATAAAGCCTAACTTAATCATAATATACAAATGAAGAGCTAACATTAATAATTTCAAAGCTATTTCATAACCATTCACATTCACATAGTAACATTTTCTAAATAGATGAGATTTTCCTACATCAAAGTCGAAATATAATTAGTAAAAGACAGTTACAGATTACATAGAGTCATGATTTAATTTCAGGGGTGATGTCGCCTCCAGCGACTTGTTTTTACATATTAATTTATGTACGTAATATCTAGGTAAGACTTACTAGATATAATATTACACTATCTCAATATTCCTGATTTTAACTACATAAGTTTGTGTGAGATTATTATAATTAACGTAATAATTTAATATAACTTGTATCACAATAATAATTTTCGTATTATATCGACATTTATTTTCACTCCTCTGTTTTCCCAGTCTAGGGTTCTATGGCGAGGATTTTCGCATTATGTATTTTTTTTGATAAAAAGAACTTTCTTTCGTGGGTATACATTAATATTTGGATAATTTTATAGCGACGATCTAGATAATACCGCGAGGTATAATTACATTGGGGTCTACGATAACGAATATTACGAAAACTTTACAAAAATAACGTGTTTTTGTACAACTTTATGTCCCTAGGTATCTTCCAGAGCTAAAATGAAGAGCTTTGATGATATTTTACTACCCTGTCTGACACCTTTTGAATTTTGATTTTATTTGCTTTTGAATCATCATCAATATATTATCATACACAAGGTTGCGTGCGAAATAAACCTCAAAAATAAGGTACTCAAATCCAAAACATGGACTGAAGAAATTGTCCAAATCGCTGGTGGTTTAGACGGAGACGAATGGAGGAAGTGGAGAGATGAGGACTAGAGAAGAAGAAGATTGAAATACCAATATTACATAAAACATATACATAAATACAAACGTCTTCTTAATTAGTTCTTCCCATCATTGTTCCGGTGGCGTCGAGGGCCCAAAGCATCTCTGCATTCCCTGTAACTTGCAGTTTTTATAGGACCTATCCTCTAGTCAATTCAAAGTCAGTTTCTCTTCACACAACTTTCTTCTTCTTCTTGTGCGATCTTGGGCTCATCTGATGAAAGTCGCTACGCCAGATATTCCAAACTGACGTAGAAGATTCCTGAGCCAAGATACTCTATTCATATACTTTATCCAATTTATATATAGATACAAAAATAATTTCAATAGGAAGTGGAAATTATTTTGCTAATTAGGTACGAGAAATTTAAGCTCATTTGAAAACACGCTATTATATTGTAAATGAATATATACTCGTATTATGCCATTCAACTTCTGAGGGTTTGTTGGTGTAAGTGTAATCTTGTTTATGTAGGATGAAAAACACGAGATAGTATACCTAAGCTCCAAAGTATTAAAAATATAAGTTCCTAGGGACATAAAGTTGTACAAAAACACGTTATTTTTGTAAAGTTTTCGTAATATTCGTTATCGTAGACCCCAATGTAATTATACCTCGCGGTATTATCTAGATCGTCGCTATAAAATTATCCAAATGTTAATGTATACCCACGAAAGAAAGTTCTTTTTAGCAAAAAATACATAATGCGAAAATCCTCGCCATACAAAATTCTCCTTTAGAAATTTCACGAACAATAGATTAAGAAAGAATCTGAATGAGGCTGGGTGTATACAGAGGAATAATAAGAACCCAAAACTACAATTCAAAACATATCCTCGGGGAGTAAGGAAGATATACAAGTGGAAATTGAAAATTCAAGGAGGGATTTGAAATATTAATTTTTCGATGAAGGCATTCGCCATGCTTGCAGTAGGCAGAGGGATGCTTGACTTACGTTATACTTATTATTATTTGAGTATACCTGAGAGATATGTACAATGTTCATACAGAGGCACTACAAGGTATTTTTTGCGTTTTGAATATTTTATCAGATAAGAAAAACTTACCTCAGTTTTTTTTAGAATAATTTAATATTTTTCTTTGAGGATTTGGATATCATCTAGCACAAGTAGGTACCTTACACGTGTTCTTAATAAAAATTCACAATATTAGGTTCTTACCTAGAAAATATATTGTTACATTAGGTTACCTTTTTCTCATGCATTTTATATAGCAGAGATTTGATATCAAAGATAGTATCTTCAAAATCGTAGGTATATTTATTATTAATAGAAAAAAAGCTCATTCCAATTTATCCCCGCTCTAAATTTTTTATCGAATTAAAAAAGTACCAACAATATTTTTCTGACGGGAGGGGGCGAATTCCGAGAAAATCAAAAAGTGAATGGACGAGCGCCGCTAGTCCCCGGCCTGCTCGGCCTTTTGACAAATCCGGCATTGCAGCAATACTATGAAAAAATATGGCAACTTATTTTTTTCTACCAGTTACGTAGGTGTAAAAATACTAACGCAGCATGGTGGGTAAAATAATTCAGTATGCATACCCTACAATTATATTGAAATCTTTTCTATTCCTACATTTTTCTATAAGGTTCAATATTTCATCAACGTTTCGAAATGTAAGCAAACATAAAAATTTAAAATATACTTTCACCGAGTCTCTACTAAAATAGAAATTTTATCAGGAAATTTTCACGCTGCACTAAGTAAAATATAATTGCAGGGAAAATTCCTATAATAATGCCAGCTTCTATAAAATTTATTAAGGCACGTTGGGAATTTTATCTTTAACGCAATATAGGAAAGTAATAATGTTGTAAGAATTTAATGAACAAAATCAACCCAACCTATGTAAGGGTAATATAAATGTTGCTAGTATCTACTAGATCACAGGTTCTCAAACTTATTTCGACCATCGCCCACTGTGAGATTAAAAAGAAAATCTAGTGCCCCATATTTTTTATCTTAAAATATCATAAAAAATCTTATCTATAAAATATTTATTGAGGGGAATAAAATAAATTATTTATTGATTTATGAGTAGCGACAAGCTGTTTTTTAAGGTTCGCTTACGCAAGCAACTTACTTAGCAATTAAATTGCTCCACTACCGGCAATTTCGTATCACAATGACGTCACGACAACATCAAGTATATTGCGTCATTGTGATGTGAAATTGCCGTGAGTGGAGCAATTTAATGCCTGATGGTAATGAGTAACTAAAATTGGTCTGTTTTTAATTGTAGGTAGTTTTAAATACTGACGACTCTGCTGTTTCAGTGGCAGGGCGATTTAAAGTCAGATTTTTAAAGATAGGTTTTGTCTCTCATTGCTCCCCTAGATTGCCTTTACGCTCCCTAGTTTTCACTGGGCCTTTTACCGATAAGGATAAGGACACTGAAGGAACGTTATTCAAGGGTGGGATTTGCCGGGGGGCTCCCTTATGCCTAACCTTGGGCCCACCTCTTAATAAGATTTGCTTAGAAGTGCGGGTATAGAGGTCTAGAGGTCGCTATTAATGCACCTGAACTACTCGAGGATGTGGAGTGCCTTTAAGGGCGCGGGATTTTCCTTCAATGGGCCTTTTACCGCTCCCCTGAAAGCTTCCAGCGCCCGCGTGAGAGAACTATAAACAAATTTGAGAAAGACTGTTCTAGATGTATAGTACAAACTGTGAACGTTTGCCAAATAATGCTCTTTTGCTTCGCAATGAAACTTTGCCAAAATATTATCAAGCCACTGTTATTTTCCTTGAGATATTTCCCACTGCGCGACTTTACCAACAAACTTTATTTCGCTTGAAATAATTAACATAATACTATTTAGAAATTCTATTAGATCGTTTCCTTACTATTTCATACCAACCATCTCCATTGTCATATCCTTGACTGATTTGGGAATTTAAAGCATCAGTATAACTTCGCGCTGTAATGTGGGCCCTAGACGATCGATAATTTTGATTATGATGATCGATTGAGCTCATCACTGATGGTAATAATTTTGTAGACTTTCGCAGCATGATGAATCCATTTCGGTAATTCAACCACTGTACACCCGGGAAGGAAACCCGAAGAACCAACAACAAGGAAATGTACTGATTTTCATAGTTTGATTAGGTACGTAAATGAAGAAAAAGCTTCTCCGTCTAGTAGGCTTTTGATCAATCTATCGGTAGTACATTAAAAACACAATTTCAGTAGATACTAATTTATAAAAATAATATGGATACATTTATTTTAGGTAGGTAGGTACATAGGTAGATACATTAGAGTAAAAAACATAGACTTATTTCGGAAAATTATTAAGAACGTTATTGAGTTTGGATTGAAGTAAAATGAGCAAATAATTAGATAATTTCACATTCTGTTGTCATTGACTGTGAATTCATGAAAATTTAGCGGCAAATGCACTGAAATGTCAATATATCGCATTTCCATTGAGAGAGAAATTTCATTTAACCGAGAAACGTCGGATAGTTGACATAGTTGAAGGATATAAAAGAGATGATAATTACTAAACGTAGCACATAACAGTCAGATGTGGTAATTAAAAGAGTTGCGGTCCATTCTCCGGCCAAAATCTTTCGCAGAGCAATGATACTAAACTTAATAATAATACTCGGAACACACAAACCGGAGAAATTGTGTTACGGAGTTACATATAGAAATAATGTTATTATCTTGCTTGGAATAAATAGCAAAAGAATGGAATTTATTGGCATGCCAGTGCTGGTTCATGACATGCTTTCGATGCGAAGAAAAAAATGAAAAAATAAATGTTGACTAACAAACTGGCGACATGATTATTCAGTTTTAGTACACGTTTTTTGTACCGGTGTGCTTGTGAATGAGAATACTTTTACCATATTAAACAATATTTTCAGTTCATAGGCTTCCACGGCCGGTGTCCATACTGTTGTGTGTGTTTTCCGGGCTATGTGGCCGTGGGCGATTGGGTTTTTGTTTGCCCGACGTTTCCTGGTAGAAAGAGATCTAGATCTAGAGTGGTAGTGATGACACCCATAGTTATATACCCACAACACAAACCAAGACCACACATGTGTGCACTGAAAACCGAATCCCCACCTGATGATGATGTCCACAAAAGAGTGGGTCGAAACGTTGGGCAAACAAATAACTCAATCGACCACGACCACATAGCCCGGAAAACACACACAGCAATATTTTCATTAATCACATTTTTGTTCGTTCATAAAATAATATTAGAACTTTTAAATATCATCAACTGAGAAATTAATAGTCCTTTTTTTACAATTCGACTTTTGGCGAGAAAATGTCAAAACCAACCTAACGAGGAGTAGTTTTGTAAATAACAAAAGTAATATGAGTGTTTGAGTTGAATTTGATTTTTCCCAATATTGTGACAATGTCAGTTGGAACATTGTTAGTATCGGGTGACAACAATAATATTCTGTTGCTTGTGCTATGTAATGGTGGATAAAATAATGTTTTTGTTGCTAGCAAAGATTTATTTTACATGTAACATTGTTTACACGGATCACTGTCTGGATTTAGGAATATTATATTATGCAGTATTTTTAGCTACAGCCATGATATGATATGAAATGTGTTGTTTTTTTTATTATCACAATGTACTAGCTATATAACCTGCCAAAAATTACGGGCATCTATAAGTATATCTACGCACCGTGGCTTTTGCGAAATAGGCAAAGAAGACAAAACGGCAGACAGCTCTATCTCTGCACACATTCCTTGTTTCCGATTTCACTATTTATGAGTGTCCGCATACATAAATGGATTATTGGTATTGATACCTATTACCCTCTGATACGCCTGGACACTCGGAATCATCAGTTTACATTGCAGAGTAAGTAATAAAAGCAATACAGCAGAAAAAAGACCCAAATGCGGACGACCATGTGACAACGTTGTCAACGACAAGGTACGTACGATTCAAGATTAGTACTCATCAGGGTCTAAATGGCAGCAATTCGTTAATTAGTCAAGTACATAAATAAAAACAGATTAAAATCTGATTTGTTGAAATCGGGTATCTCTATCTGAGTATAGAAGTTTCGGTCAATTCCATTTTCAATTTCATGTGAAAGGAGGTGAGAGTGACTGTAAACTCACGTGATCTAAATAATACATAGTACCATTCCTGCCCGAGACTCACGTCAGTTTTAGGAGTTTAGTAAAATTATGCAAGTGAGTGCATACGAGTGAAGCAAATGTGTGTGACGCTGCTGCCTTGACAACAATGCTGATGGGGGCTGCAATGTTAACATGGTTATTTAGAGAAATTATGTATATTGATAATAATATTATGTAAAAGGTTTTTCTATAAAATTACTTTTTATTATTCTCGCTTCTGTATGCTCCAAATGTCAAAGAAGATGAACGAAAGAAGAAAGGGTGATGGAAAACTCGATTATTGTGTTTATGGTGCGCAAGAATGAATATTATCTGTACCTAACACAGGTAGGTAACCTGGCAACATATATACTAACAAGCTCCTGCGTCATAATATTAACAACATACACAATTCTCATCGTAGCCGGGTATGATTTACATCAGCATCAGTGTTACGTCGCGACTCTAGAACAGGAAAAGTTTCATTAAGGGCTTATATGCACTGAGCAAAAATCGTTCTATTCTAGCTTCAACTTTTTCAAATTTTGTATGATGGCTTGATTTTGTATGATCAATACTGGGAACAAAAATCTAAGACAGACATTTTTTTAAGATTATTACCAGTATTTTGGCTAAATTATACTTTTGTATTTGAAAAACTGAACGGAAAATCCTCAGGTCCCGTAAATTTCAGGGGTACTTTCGGCATATTTTTTTATTCAAGGAATTTCCAAATATTGTAATTCTAAAACAGCCAATCTGTAGTCCATACTTTCATCTATCACTGTCTTCAGTTTCAAGACGATTCTCTCAGTATTGGCTGAGAACAACTCAGTGCGTCGAAGCCGAATAACAGCATATAGGACTTTAAGGCTTCTTCTCCTGTTGAGACCTCACAGCAATGGAGACCGGAGTTATGTAAACTGGACTTTGGAGCGACGTCACAGATTAACTTACACGAGGGTACACGACTGGGCGAACAACTTCCATACCGCGTGTGGACTACCCTCAACAGACTGAGAGTTGGTGCACACGATGTCAAAAGAACCTCAAGAAGTGGGGGTACCTCTCCGAAGAAGAAGACATTGTAAAGAAATAATTATACTAAATCCATCAAAAAGGTAGCGCCGCAGGCGAATTTTTCGATGAAACAGATTATTTTTTAATGAGATTTAACGGATTTTCATACTATATAGGTTGGGAGGTGACTGCCCGGTGATAGTTAAGCCACTCTGTCTCACCACTGACCCGGAGATATACGATGCTAAATAAATAAATCTTTATTGGCCATAGTTACAAAAACAGGACAATGGCAGTGGGCCAAGAGTCGGACTTATTGCGAAAGCAATATTTTAGAGTCAACCGTTACCATGCTAACCCGGAGTCCGGAGATCACCATTCAAACCCGTAGACTCCGGGTCAAACCCGGAGTGGTGGCAGCCCTAGGGAAGACTGAAGATCTGTTCTCTCTGTTTTGACGGGTTACAGCTAGTCTCATATAATATTATAATACGAAATGAGATGAATTATCTTCCTATGTCTTTACATACACTAACTTATAAGAGAAGTGCGAGGAAAATAACGAGAGGATTATTATTTGCGTTGTGTATGTTACCTCCTACGCCATAATTAAAATGTTTTCAAGGAAATTAACTAAATCTTTCAGATATATATTCTTCAAGATGTATTCTTCTTCTCTAGTTTCAATCCTGCAGATTGGTTTGCAGCAAATTCCTACATCTTGTTCTCCACTCCTGTCTGTCTCCCGAAGCTCTTTTCAGTTCGACATATGTGGTGAAGTTCATGTCCTCGTACACCTAGTCTAGGTACTGCCATTATAGCATTGGTATCAAAAAGTAAGTACGCAAAATTTGACTTGTCAAACCATTTTAAAGATGCGTGGCTCGTACCTAACAGTGCACGCAATATCGTGCAAATTATTATCGGTAGGAGATCCAGAGGAAGACCCAAGCGCAGGTGGAGGGAAGTGGTGAGGCAGGACATTAGAGAGAGAGTGACGTTGTACCGGAGGATGCCCAAGATAGAGCAAAGTGACGGCGAAAGACCAGAAAAGCAGACCCCACCATCATGTGGGATTAATAATTGCTAAGGAGAAGAAGAAGAATCGTAGCCTCGCTTTAGATATTGCCGAAATAATTGCTATATATTGAGAATTAAATAAATAATAAATAAAACTTTGTTGAAAAATAATAATTTTCAAATGGCGGGTTCATTACCATCGGCAATTTCTGCCAATCAACCAATTAATGGTAATCAATACGATTTGTACGAGTTGCCGTAGTTATTGCTCGTGTAAGAGTATTTTAAATGTTTATTTGCGTAAATGAGTACCTATAGGTTCTATCGTAGTGATCCACTTAGGTTGCACTCTATATTTTTAAGAGCTTCTCAAATTAAAGGCAGAATTATTAAAGTAAAAACATTAACACGAATAGACGAAAGGCGGCAGATATCAACATTCACATAATAACTTATGCGAACTCCCTTGGGGAGGGGATGTTCCGACGCTTACGAGTCGGCTTTGGCTGGCTTAAGTGATCACTTTATGCCCAGGGCAACGTTCACCCATTCCACATAAACGGGCATAAAGTGATCACTTAAGCCAGCCAAAGCCGACTCGTAAGCGTCGGAACATCCATCCTGCTCCCCTCCCCAAGGGAGTTCGCATAAGTTATTATGTGAATGTTGATATCTGCCGCCTTTCGTTGAGAAAATTCTCAACATATGCCATCTGCGAGATGCAGACATGAAAAGCCAGTAATACCTAAATGATTTAGGTATCTTCCTCTCATTAACACGAATACATTATGACTTTTCCTAGACATTTATAAAAAAATGTGGTTTTTGCTTCAATAGCTTCAAAAGAACCACTTCCTAGTACATTTCTCAAACGAGAAAATATTGCATTATCCATATAGACGTAATAATTCTGCAACTGTGAAAAGGAACATGGGTTATTCAAATGTGAATTAGTAATTGCCTAGTCGTAGTAATGGGAGCACTCTGTGGGCAGTGTCCGTGTAATTTGCATTTCTGTGCAGCCGTGCAAGAGGGTTAGCAAAATATACGGACAAAGCAGGCATAATAATATTGTGAATAACAAATTGGGAGTCATTTTGTAAAGCGTGAGTAGGAACATTGTACTACTACTACGGGAAACGCAACGGCTGTAGCGTACATTTTATATTAAATTACCCTACATTATTGCCTGCCTACTACTACTGGGTAGGTTCTACCTACTTGTACTGATTATTTAACTAATTGAATAATATGTACCTACCGCGTGACTGATGCCAGCTGGTGTAGCTTAAATTAACAATTAAAAAAACACTTCGTGTAAAGAATAAATAAATAAATAAAAATAACCAAAATATAGTGCGTATTTTGGATGAACAAAAATAATAAAATACATTGGTATTATTTTGAGGTAAGTTTTACATGTAAATTAAAATGAAAGTGAACAGGTTGAGATGGTTGGGATGTGTAGAGAAAATGAACGGCGAAAGGATAACAAAGAAGATATACCTGGGTGAAAGAAGAGGTGTACGGAAGCGGGGCCGTCCCAGAACCACATGGCTCGACCATGTAGACCAGATTCTCAAGGACGGACGTGTTCTGAGTGAAAAGAATCGTATAGTGTGTATTACAAATCGCATGAGTGTGACGTAAGCTCAATGTGTGTGTAAGGATAGGAAAGTATGACGATCTGTTCTCTCTGTCTACCCCGCAAGGTATGTGGCTTGAGGGCATAGAATAGAAAAAATAAATAAATAAAAAAATACATGTTGGAGATGTTTACGATGATCCAATAGTTATTGTTTTTGAGTTGAGTTATGTGGTGTTTTCAGGCTCGAGGTTATTTTATCTGCAACATTGGACGCTGATTTTTTGGCAAAAATTTCGGCAGGTAGCCATATCCATGGTCTCTACACTGACCATAAATGTAGCACAAGAGTATTTTAACAAAACACTGGACAGTGAACACGAATAAACTGAAGCCCGAAATGAACAACAAATATAAGTACCTACCATTTACATGACTGACACAGTTGGTTAGCAAACATGAGGTGTCAATTCTCAGTCAAAGTGCTAAAGCTGTGTTTGAAGACACAAGAAATTTGCATGAAGTACGAAATATATATGCGTTTGTGTACGTTAATTCAGAAAACCCTTTTGGAAAGTATAGTCTTATACAAAACCCTCTAAATATTATAAAGAACAGCTGGACCTGTGGTCATTCTGATTCAACCATATTTTATGTTGATTAATTGATCTAACGTCTGTTACTTGTAAATATTCTTCGTAGGGTATGCAATATGCACAGACTAGTATACTATAAACTGCATATAAACATTAGTCTAGTCGCCTTTGTGGGAGGCTAATAAAGAAGAATAGAATAGTCGCCTATATATGATTATGTTGTCATATTTTCTTTTTCTATACAAAAAGGCAAAGGACCATTACGCCACATGTAATGGACAATGATAAACTGTTGTAAGTATAAATGTATTTCTTTGCAGTTTCTGGATCTGCTGTATGGAGGGGAGATTGGTGGGTAGGTTGGGTGGGAGGTAGGAGTGCGGTGTTCAGCTTCCAGACAAAATAAAATGCATTATTGCTGTAAAATGTTTGTTGCAAAGACCCCAAATTTACAGTACAGCTAATAGTCTCAGTCATCAAATACACTGGCGCACCTTGACGTATTTAGAAAATATTCAAATACCTAATAAACCTTAGCCAGAATCAGGCAAACCCCTGAAAACTTGGATGTTCACAATAACAAGATACCTAAAGGAGGCAAGGCTACGTGTGGAAGATGCGGGGGACAGAAGTACTTGGAGGATGAGGACTAGAGGACTAGGTCCAACCAAAGTAAACAGGAAAAGGCAAGGGTGAAGACAAAGATTCCAAAACCTAGATATCCTAATGTTAAAAATTTTCACGTTTATTTTCCACATTATGAAGCACAATAGTTTCATGACGATTCATTTTAAATTGTTGATAGTTTTTAAGTATTGTCGTATATTGGTTAATTGTAGTATTCGAGCTTTCGACTAAACAAAACAAATTGACTATTGAGGAAAAATGGACTACGATGACTAATGGACTCGTATATAAAAATGGAAAATAGCCTGGGGGCAACAGCCACCACCATGATGGAGAAATTCTTTCATGAAGCAGAAAACCCAGGATAGGATATTGTGAAAAGAAATGGATTAGGCCTTCGTCGAGAAGTGACAGAAATGGGCAGAGAAAAGAAAAATAATATTTTAAAGATATTTTTAATAATAATTTGCATAGATTTCACTGTTATTATAAAATATTGTTGCATTATTTAAATTATGACGTAATTTGTTACTGCACTGATAAAATAATAACATTCTTTTGATAAATGTAATATGAATGCAAGTAATGGATACAATTACATAAATGAACCATTATGCTTTTTTACTTCAGCTGTTCAACATTCTATAAAATTATATCACTATTTCATTCCATATTATTCTTTTAATAATATCATGTCCATATCGAATAGGAAAATACTAGTTTCTTTCAAATAACTTGGCCACTGGCTACGTAGTAACTCTATAGAAAAAGTGTGAGAAGGTGAAACGCAATGTACGGTGAATTCTTTTTCTTTATCCAGTTTTATTGAGTAATCGTGAGTGAATATGTGTGATATGTTGACCATCAAGTGTGAGTGACTTATTATTATATTGAGTGTTACATTATTTTGAAAATTAAATGTATTTTGTCCCCCTTATACCAGCTACATATAAATATGCTGTCTGGGGGCGGCTAATTAACATTTGTGTCTTTTTAATTAATATTGTGTATTTATAAATTACTCAAATGTAAAAATAAGTATTTTGAGAAATAAACCATAAATAGAAATTGAAAAATTGAAATTATTATTGTAGGTACACCAACCAACTTCTTCTCCAGTATAAATCGTTACGATTGGTTAGCAGCAAATCCCCATGTCTCCTCCACTCATCCTTGTCTTGTGCAATTCTTTTTAACTCTTTATTAACTCTATTTCTCTAAACACTTAAGAAACATAATATCTCACAAAAGGGTAAAAAAAAGCTAGATAGGTACTTCCTAAACTATAAAGGAAACGACAAAAACATACGCGTATTTCTGTCAAAATTGATTTACGAGTATATTGTTTTTTTTACAAGCCCAATAGTTATTTATCCACTTTATTGTATAAAGATTTTATTAATAATGACGACAATTTCTAAACTCCTTTATTCTTTATAATATACTTACATAAATAATATCAACAGAATTAGGGATGTTACGATACCGATACCGATTATCGCCGATATAATCGGTAAGCCGATATACGAGTATCTCTATCGCCGATTATTTTCAACCGATATCTGTAATATTAATTGTACCTAATTACTTTGCGTGCTTGATGAAAATTCATAATAAACCTTTCCCTTAATTTTGATTAGATTTTCAATTTCAATTTATTTATTTATGTAACGTAATATAGTAGTACAACGTTTCTTATAACTAATACATATAATAAGATTTCATTAATATTCTCCCACTAAAGCAAGACTTGTGTGTGGGAGAAGTGTTGTATAGTGGTATGAAGCATAATATAGTGGTACAATGTTTCTTATAACTAATACATATAATAAGATTTCATTAATATTCTCCCACTAAAGCAAGACTTGTGTTATTTTTGTTACTTTATTTTTTCTCGAAAGTTGCGTTTCTGTTAAAGAAAAAAAGGTATGTAATGTATATGAACTCGTATGTATGTAAAAAATACACAAAAATATATATGAGAGTCAGTTTTATGCATTACAAAGACACATGCAAACATTCGAAAACCTTACCCTTCAGTAACTGTCGATTAAAAGTGTGCTCAAATTCTTTACTCAAAAAATCGGTATCGTATCGGCATAATTATGTAACGTTACATCCCTAATAATATCATCAGAATATAATATATCTCCTTCCTCTTCTTTGTACAAAGGAAGCAAATTCGCTTCGTTTGAAAATCAATTTCCCTTTTGATATTGATATAAAAATATTCTATTTTGATATTATTTCTCTTGGTGGAATGTCCCAGTATCGTCTCTTCTAAAGTATGCCATATGCTCCTTTCTAAATTGGCCACTAGTGATATCCAATATTGCATGAAATTAGAACTTATTAAAGAGGAAAATCACTTTTTGATATGCCATTATATTATAATACATTGTCTTCCATGTTCATATTGAATTGTGATGGATTGCTTTAAACTGTTTACGTTTAATGATACAAATTGGCTTACCTACTATTTAAAAAAAATAACAATACAATCTAGGTCGTTGAGAAGAGTGTGGAGGAACACTGAGAGGTAAATAAATAAATTAATAAATAAAAACTTTATTGCACATAAATTTACACACAAAGGGCGAATTTATCGCCTGTTGGCGATTTCGAGATAGGATTAGGAATTAGGGGTTATCAGGGGAGATGAGTGACTATAAGTAGGGTGTAGTGACCAGAATGATTGTTAATAGGCTAAGATGGTTTGGGCATGTTGAGAGAATAAGCGAGGACATGGTGATAAAAAAGACACATATGAGCGAAAGAAGAGGTATGAGGCCGACGGACTATACATGTTGATCATTTGTTGAAGGACAGGCTCGTTTTGAGTAAAAGAAATAGACAGTAACATGAATGTGGCGGAGGCAAGGAGTGGGTGTAAGTATAGGGAGATTGGCGTTTCGGCGTTCTCTTTAGCATTAAATTTATTTTCATTTCAGCTAATACTACGAGTACGTGTAGGTCAAAGAGAAGCAGAATGAAACTGAAATAATATTTCATTTTCTTATTCATTATATAACAAATAACATAGTATTTATCTATGTAGTTTCATATAATTTTGAAGTGCCCTTCAGTTCGTTCGTTCAGAAATCTCATAAACGTTTGAAATAGTTGGTTGGATAGAGATAAGAACGTTTGTCTTATACATTTTGTGGGTGGAATCAAAGCCAAATACCTATATAGGTCGTGATCTGA
This sequence comes from Ceraclea dissimilis, assembly GCA_963576895.1. Lineage (NCBI taxonomy): Eukaryota > Metazoa > Arthropoda > Insecta > Trichoptera > Leptoceridae > Ceraclea > Ceraclea dissimilis. The sequence continues at coordinate 3,214,289 of OY756370.1, read as the reverse complement.
GAACTCTTGAAAATCCAGACGATTTTATGGTCAACAATTCGAGAAATCGAACGAAACTCCAGATAAATAAACAGAAAATCCTTCTGCAATCTTCAAATCACATTTACTAAAATAAAATACCAAGAAACCAATGGTAACTGAATGATTATTGATCACTTGAGGAATAAAATAAAATAATTGTATGTACCTATAATATAAAATAGCTTCAAAGTCAGAAAAGAACTTCATTAATTCTGATGACCAATCATATTAGACACATTGAAAAACAACCTAGCACACTAACAAGCAAACAAACTAGCTGGCTATCAAGAAATCGGAGCGCTGCATTGAAGTTTATATAGACTATAATAAATTATTATTCTTCTTTCATCGTTTCCTCATTGCTGAGGGTCGTGATTTGTGGAGCTACCCACGGACAAAACAAGACGCCTCCAGTCCTCTCTATTCTCCGTAGTCCGCATCACCGAGCACAAGTCTCTCCCAGTCATTTCCTTAATCTGGTCGCACCACCTTGCAGGAGGTCTCTACTTCTTTTGCCTGGAACACTTCCCATGATTATATTTTTTTCCAGGTTTCCGGATTCTCTTCTGGTGATGTGACCAAAGAAACCCAGTACTCGACGACTGCACACCGTAGATAGTCGTTCCGTTATTTTGAGTTCTTTGAGGACTGAGTCATTCGTCCTCCTTGCAGTCCATGGGATCCTCAGCATGCGACGCCAGCACCACATCTCAAAGGCATCAATTCTGGCGCTATTATAGATAATTAAAATTTATAAATTGGAACTTGTTTATGATAAAACAGTACTATAATTTAAAACTGTCACTTTAAAAATTGTGTGTGGTATATTTCAAGGTGTTGGGAAGTAATTAAAATTTTAAGAGTAAAATGTAGACACAGTCAGCGACAGGTGAAGTTAATTAAAAATAAGAAATTTAAAGAGGACGATAATCTTCGAAAAAAAGTGTGCCAAATTTCAGGAAGTACGGATATTTTTAGGTTATTCCAATGACCTGTTTAATAATGGGACCCTATAGATATAATTTTTAATTAAATATTGTAATTAAATTAAATGTCCTTTATTACATTCCGTATTGGCTTTCTCATAATGTGGAACTTACATAAGATAATAAATTGTAACATTTATAATACTCATTAATTGTAACATTTATAATACACACATTTTGTTGGTCCCTCGTGAGATCCAATTAATTGATAAAATTTCGTTTCTCGATACTAATTTGTTTCCTAATCTATTTAGTGTATTGGGAACGGACCTTTATAATAATTTATTTTATCTGCAAGAAACTGTGACCGCGGTTCGGCCGATTATTTTATTTCGCCAAATCAGCTGAATTTCTTAATCTATATATCCCCTCTCGCCTCGTTCCTTGCAGTATAGGCAGAGAGGACCGAACGCCAGATTGATATATCCTTACATACACTCCTTACTCCCGAAATTTGTCATGCACGTTCTCAGATTCCTTTTACCCAAAACGCGTCAATGCGTCCATTGACGTGGTCGAGCCAAGTGGTTATTGGACGGCTGCGCTTCTTTTCGCCACTTTCTTCGCCCAAGTATATCTTATTTGTCATCCTTTCATCATTCATCCTCTCTAAACCTCTCAAACATCTCAACTTTTTCACCTTTATTCTAGTTACAGCATCCGTTTTACATCAGTCACTCAACTCTCTAATGCTAATCACTTCATTTCTTATCCTATTTCTTAACGTTTTACCACACATTCTTCTTGGCGATCTCATCTCGACAATATTATTATACTTGACCCTTCTTTCTTCAGCCATGTACATTGTCTATGCCTTATTTGCATACATCAGTGATGGCACCAGGACGGCATTGTGCGCACCAATAGCTTTGCCTTAGTATGATACGTTACGTTTTTTGATAATAGGACCAATTGCCCTCTAAACTTTCTTCTCTCTCAGTGTTTTTTTTTTAATAAATCTGCTTGTAAGTAAGCTTGAAAAGTTTGTGTCGTGAAGTGGAGTAGGTCGGCATCGGGGATCGAACCCGCGCCCACTGAATTAACAGTCGAGCGCGTTACCAACCAGGCTACCGACCACCTCAACCTCACCTTTCCCAGACATTTTTCTTAACGATGTGGTTTTATCAGCATTCACAACTGATTCGTCCTTCTTCATCGATGTCTTGCTAGCATACATCAGTGTCGGTCTTGTACATCAGTACTTTAAATAGTTATTGACTGTTTATTCTTGACTGCTTCCTTAGAACAGATTCTGTCTGTCAGGCATTAAAATTTTCCTAGTTAGTTTGATTAACTTTGTGCTTCTTGACAGCTAGTACTGAATATAATACATACATATTCCATTCAAAGTGATTGTTTATTGTATTTGAGCATGACGTGTAAAACACATTTCATTCATTCATTCTCATTATTTTCATATATTTTATGAATAATTAAGAGTATGCATACCGACATTTCAAAAATTTCTAAAAACGGGAGACTTTATATCTCGACAACCGCTACTTAATATGCTTTAGAACAAAATAGGGTAGATCCATTGAATATTTATCTAGGGAATAACCGTAAAAGATTTTTTTATATCTTGTATAGATTACTCAAAAAAAATTGAAAAACACATCTGATCTTTATTCCGAAAGACGGAAACTCGTTTCCCGAAAGTCGCGGAGTAATTTTTTTTTGTACTGAAATGCATTAAAATCTAGGGAATAACCGTAAAAATATTTTGATAGACGCAAAGTCAACCCTAAAAAATGGAAAAAAACGCTATTTTTACCATTTTATCATGCGACTGTTCACGCGATTTTGAACCTTAATGCCGTGGGAAATGACTGTGACGTCATTCTTGGTACCAAGGCCTTAAAACTTAAAGGGGTTCCTCGCTGAATACAAAATGTAAAGAAGATAATAATACAAGTGTTTGGAGTCGCTTTCTGTTTAGTATTTTGTTCTTTCGTTTCGTTTTTTTTTTTATTAAAAATAGTAAATCCGTTGTCAGAAACACTTGTTCATTATTTCATTCGACTCCCCTTTTAACTCCCCTGTTCCACCCCTCGCCCCATCTGGTCGTTTTTCATCCCCGTTCCTCCGAATTAATCCTATTTCATGCGAATTACAAGGATGGTGAAAGTATCTGGGGAATGGCGTTGTGTTACGTGATTTTATTATGAAAATGAGCTCAATTGTAGAGATATGTCACAACTGTCTCATTAAACTGTGAACTGTCGTGGAATTAAAAAAATAATAACAGGTCAACGAAATATTATTTACATCCTTTAAATTCTGCCATGTAGCTCAGTCATTTTAGAAAATCAATGTAAGGGGAACTCGGCAAAGTATTGCCAACTTATAACTTCAAAATGACTGAGCTGATGAAATACTATGTCAGGACGTTTTCAAATTTCGAGAAATTATTACAATACCTACATGGTTGGGGCAGTTGGTTGGAATGAAAACTTTTAATCTGGAGGTGCTGGGTTCAATCTTGCGCCAATGATGTGTTCTGCACTTTGCGGCAAAAGCTTATAGCTTTCTGTGAAGTCTATTTGGGTTTGTGTAAACATAAAAAAATGTTTCTTTTTTAGTGTGCGGAAAAGACGGAAAATTAAAACTTCCAGAACAAAATATTATTTTATGAAGATTATTAATTTATTTCCTCACGAATCTGCATGGTGATCTAAACTTCACATAACAGTACGTTGAAAGCTTTTGTCGTGAAAAGCAGTAGGTATACATCTGTACTAAAATTTAACTTCTTTGATTTTGAAGGTTTCTTTATTTTGTGGCGACATCATATAATTAAAACAATATTATTTTGTTTACACCAATTCTATTTCAATATGTTTCGGAAACAAAGTTCCCTTTTTGAAAAAAAAACTTTGTTCCCGAAGCATGTTGACTCTGGTCAAAATAAAAGTGGTGCAAACAAAGTAATATTGTTTTAACTAAAATTTGAATTCTGTCAACCAAATATCTACTACCTGTATATAAACAGGTTTTACCTACAATTTGTTCTTCACTTGTAACCTACATTTTAAACTTATTTCAAGTCTTATTCTCACTAGGAATCTTTCTTATAAAAAGTACACTTTTGCTAATACATGATTGTAATCTACGACTAAGTAATGTTTGTAAGGAGCACGTCTCAACAGTCTGCTTGAGAATTCTTCATTAAAGATGAAATGCGGAACGCCATGACATGGATGGAAATTGAGGTTATATCGCTACTATATAAGGAGAAATCGTAGACAGGTTGTCCCCATCCTCTTAGTATAATATCACTAAAGAGAAAAGTATAAAGGAAAAGTAAAACATGGGTATCGGAATATGTTTCTTAGTGCGAGTAGATAAGCGTTAAATAAATTAGTGTTTGCTGGTTTTATAAAGAACATGCGGGAAACAAATCACAAAACAATTTATTGAACAAAGTGAAGACAAATAAATTTAACATGATTAGGTAAGGGCGATCAATGGGAATCGAAGAATAGATTTTTATATGGATGGCATTCATTGTACAAACATTGTTTCTTGGTTTTTTCGGGTGAACCGTGTGTAGATAAACTTGATCAACGACACTCCCACTGGTGTCTTCCTCTTCGGATAAATGAATGAGAAATGTGTTTGTATACTTGTGTACTGTGTTAACTTGTGCAGCGTGATCACCTGATCTCCGAAAAGGAAGACGCCAGTACAGGAGTGTCGAAACGTAGATCAAGTTTACCTACACACGGTTCATCCGAAAAACCAAGAAACAATCGCACACCGCGAAAACCTTCATCATTGTACAAAATATTACTCATTAATCATTAGTATTGACTTGTTGCCATCTCCTTGACATTATGCATTAGACTAAATGCTATGACAATAATTATTTATGCACTGAATGCTATTATATGAAAATATAATATTTGTTAATAGGAAGAATGGACAAGCCAAGTCAAGCAATTTCAATTGGAATGTCCATTCTATCCATATTATGATCTCTTTAGTAGCACCGTCTCAACAGAAAGCTGCCACGTCGCACTGCGCACGGTGTCTTGCGTCCGACAGATCTCTCAGATAACCGACTTCCGTCCCTCATTTCTATATCAGTCCAACCCAACACCATAAGTTATCTTTAGTCTGACACAAGTTTTGTATATTCACGAAAGTATACGTTCCTGCCTTTGAGCTGACAATCCGCAAACCGAAAAAAGAACAGCGATTTTTCTACAGAATCTCCCCTGAAATTTCACTTGTCAGGAGCAGTTTATCAGATGTGTGGAAACGAGAGAGAGAGAACAAATAACTGGGGCAACTACCTCACTTCCTGATTACAATATCGTTACAACTTTCGCAAATTTATTAAGTCTCGAAAAAAGTTCAAGACGTTTAGATTACCTTTATTAAAAGTTCTTCTACGCGCGTACTTTAGGCGGAAGCATACTTCCACGGCCTTTTGGAAATATTTGACAAATGATTCTCACACTTACTTATAATATAATGGCCTTTTAATATTGAATAGATAAATTAATGTATGAATACAAAGTTCAAGTTTGTATAATAGGTAATATTTCTGAATAGGCCGCCTGTATGCTATTATTATGAAAAGCCAACATTATGAATATATGAGGTCCCATCGTTATGCAAATTTTATAAGGTTATGAAACTTAAAATAAAAAGTATCTTAGCTTTCAATATGTAGAAGAATGAAATTTATGTAGATACTTTACCTTTAAACGATATTCAAACGTTTATTACCTGAGGGTAGAAGTAATAAATTATCTTTTTTTTTTCTTTCGGCGAGATCGTGGAGCATTTTTATATTATGAAGTCGTCTTTTCTCTTCCATGTCTCGTATCTTATCCAATGGATGGGACCGTCCAGGGTAGGCACTCCTTCCTATACCTCATTCACCTCCTTACAGCAGCTACTTGGCATTCAGAAAGCACCCACCATAATTTCCACCGCCGCACCGGTGCACGTTGCCAGGATCAGATTAAGGCATTAATAAAATTTGAGCTGCTGAATAAGTTGTCTCTGAAATTTATGTTATAAAACAAGTTGTTTCGTTTATTTGCTCCTTGGCAACATTCTGAATAAGTTGTATTTAAATTTCGTGTATAATAAAAACACGAAGAGAGCTCCCTAAATTTTATCAAGTCGTGTCACTTGTGGGGTAGGTAGAGAGGTCAGAATACCGTACACTTATCATAAACACATATCGCTCTCTCTCACATTCATAAAATTATTCACACAAGCGCTGCAATTTCTACCGCTCTACATGTGTCCATACTCAAGTATCTGGTCTTGTCAGTATGCCCATTCCAAGTGATTCTTGGATGACCGCGTTTCCCAACACCCTCCTTCAAACCCATATTATATATTATGTTCTTTGTCATTCTACGCTTAGTCGTTCCTAATGCTCAAACCATTTCCACTTGTTTACTTTCATTCAAGTTTTTATACTAGTCCCAATCCAAAATGTCTCTGATTACCTCATTTATTGCTTCTCTGCGTTTTTCTACACATTCAACTTGATGACTTCATCTCCACCGCAAGTCGACCTAAACTTTCACAATATTGTTCTATTATTAGCGAAACTTATGAGAAATTAACATTTGCATAGTTTCGTGTTAATATTTGCGAACAACATTTGTTTGACCATCAACAGTGTTCAATGTCATACCAAATTAAACACAAACATTAGACGCCCTTAGAGTGTCCCATTGTTAAAAATAGCATGGGGGTTGTTTGAGCGTTGTGTGGTAATCATGTAGTTTAGGCCTGAGACACAACTATGACGTCACGGTCATTTCCCGCGGCATTAAGGTTCAAAATTGAATGAACAATTACATTATAAATCGGTAAAAATAGCGTTTTATAAATTTTTTTGAGGTTAATTTCACTTCAATCAAAAAACCTTTAGGGTCGTTCTCCAGATTTTAATGCATATTATCGATACAAAAAAAGTTTTTCCGCGACTCTCGGGAAACGAGTTGCTATCTTTCGGAAAAAATGTGTTTTTCACATTTTTTTTGGAAAATCTATAGGTACAAGATATAAAAAATCTTTTAGGGTCATTCCCTAGATAAGGATTCAATGTATCTAATCTATTTTTTTTCATAGCATATTAAGTAAGATTGTCGAGATCTAAGGTCTCCCGTTTTTATAAATTTTTGAAATGTCAATATGCCTACTCTTAAATTGTGTATTTTAGTTTACCTACTTTATTTACCGAAATTGTGCTAGGCACCCAAAAGCTAGTTAGGTGTTTAGGTACTATATCTATTCAAATAGCAGGATTCATAACTTGATGTTAATTCCAAAAGCATTTGACATAAGCTAAGCTTTCTTAAGTAAATAACATAAATGGGAAAAGGAATTTGTTCAGGACTAACAGCGTGTTGTTGGAAAGGTGAGCAGATACCTATTCCAAAAGGTTAAATAAATATTATTAAGGATAAAAACTAGGCATCGTGGAAATAACATTGGAATAATAAATTTGTATTCAAAATTCAAATAAACCCTTTCCTACTATCAGCTGATGTCTGAATAACATTCTCTAAACTTTTCACCTTTCTTTTGGAAGACTTTTTTTTGTTTAATTGAAATCGAGTTTACTGAATACAGCAACAGGATCAGAAACAACATCGAAAAACATAAAACAGGTCCACAGACAGCCCCAGAGACTTATGATGGACTTCACCAACGACCAGCCACACTTCGCCAGGAGCCACCTAGTACATTTTTTTTATAAATGATAATTATAAGTGGCTCCTATCTCCGCTATTCCTCAACTAAAAAGTTGGCAGAATCCAGCATTATTGTTACTAGTCATATCATAATTATTGTCTCATAAGAGTGCACCGACAGTTAAGTTCAGAACTGTAGACGGTAGATCGACAGTTAATCCCCCGGCAGTTAGTTCCTCCGGCAGTTCATCCCACGGACAGTTTGTTCTTCCGACAGTTCGTTCCTCAAGCAGTTCGTCCACGGACAGTTTGTTCCTCCGACAGTTCGTCCTCTCACACTCACACAATACACACAGATACCAACAAACTACACACTACAACTACTCAGGCAAGATAGATGCATTAATATAATCCTTTTTTCAGAGAATAAAAGTAAGATCGAATGTCGATTTACTAGTTTTTATATAAATAAAAACTTTTGTAATTAGTAGTTATATTGGAAAGTTTGCAATAAATCGTTTTTACCATCGAGATAGTTGAAACTTCACACTTACTAAGGAATACAATAAATCTAAAAAAAGGATTAGCCATTTCGTAGAATTGCAAAAGTTTGGGAACATTCTCTAGAGTGGAAGTAAGGAAAAGAGAAATAAATGTATAATGTATAACAAATTGTATGTTCCATGAACAACCAACATAAGTTTATTATAATTTAGTAGGTATGTCTACATAAAGAATGTTTTGTTTTCTTTAATCTATAATAATATAGTATTAGAATATAAGTAACTAGTATATGAAGACCTGCTAAAACAAGAGAAAATAATATTTGCGAGATAATGGAAAAGTGGACGAATGAACCGAATTTACAATTGAACTAAAAAACAAAGTGTTGGTTGTCCTGAGCATATAGCAGTACTTAAGACTAAGCATGAAGATGCCCATCCTGCATCCTCTCCAAAAGAGTTCCCATAATGCTGCATAGTTATGTTGTCCCCATGGTTTTATTGAGGAAAAAACTGCGGATGAATTGTACTTTAATTGGTGTTTTATACAGTACCTACGCGGGTATAATAATAATTTTGTAGATACCTGGGGCCTGAGTCAAAACACGAAAAATACGCTACGTATCACGTTTTACCAACACTATGTCAATGGAACGATATCACCATGGAAACAACGTGTAAAATGCCAACACTTCCGCCATTTCTCGTATTTTGACTCAGGCCCCTGCTCGTAATTTAAATGTTAAACAGTATTACTTACCTAATTTGACAGTTGATGGCTGCAATCTAATGATTTTGAACTAAAATTATCCTAAAGAGTTTTTTTTTTAGAGATTAATCTCGCAAGCGTGTGGCGGAGACATAAGAGAACTGACACAAAAAAAAACCGAAAAGAGACTCCATACATAGGTACATACATGACTCTCAAAGATCTCAATAAATTGTTCTTGTTTTGTAGGCTTCGTGTACCTATAATATACAAAGTTGAATCAGGACAAAAAATATCTTAAATCATCGGTGCATAAATATTGTATAAACATTTCTATATACTTATGAGTATATTTTTAGTATACAAATAATGTTTTACATTTCTTCATATATTTTTATATTGAAATAGGGGCGAGGGATGAGAGTAAACATGTCTATAAATAGATTTACATAGAGAAGATACATGTAGGGAATTTTTAGTACTAGCTTTAGTAGGTCAAGTGTCACCATTTCTCCATCAAAAGATATTATGGATACAAATATTATGGATATCTCCATCCATAATGGGTATCACAATGTTGTAGAGCAAAATTCAGACGAAAGTAAACATCCATTCGAGCACAGCTATCCAACAACATGGGATCACCAGCGAAAGATATGCCGTCGTGCATTACCTTATCAAAGACTTATTAGTAGACCATAGTGAATGTGGGACGAATTGCATCCAATGTGTTCGGAAAAGTGTGTGATACGATAGGAAACTCTGGCATCATGTTTTCTCTACCTACCCCGCAAAAGGTATCTCAGATCTACACACTCATTGCTCGTTACTCAAAATTCTGGAAAAACCATGCTGGTATACCTACTGTAATAACATGAATCGACAAGGATACTTTTAACGAATATTTTTACTTGTAGCATTCAAAATAACCACTCATTCTTTATTCTGTTATTCTAAATAATGCCCAACGACACAATTGGAATTTCCGCAAAAGGAGAAAACGTAATTAGAGTATTTCTACAAAATTTGTCAGATCTCATTATGGTCACCTCAGAAAGTGGTACACTTACAGATTGAATATACGTCCTTCTTTGAAATGGTAATTCGTTTAGAACTCGTCTTAGTTACCCACTTCTCTAAATCACTATCAGTCCCCTCAATTGCTTTATCCTGATTTACATTTATAATGACAAAGATCTGAGGAACTTGGAAATAAAAATAAATCTAATTCATCTTTTAGTCACCTTTACATTTCAAAGTTGTCCGTTTTGTAAAAATATAGTTGTACATTTTATATGAACGATTGCATAGGTTTTCTCAGTCGTGGGAATCGAAATCTCTATCCATATTATTATCGTTTAGTGATCTCTAAGTCGTATCTTGTAATCTAGCTTTCGCTTTTCTTGTCAGAACGTAGTCATCTTCTTACCCAAAAATACATATTGTACGTATATTTAATAAAAGGATCTAGGCTTGCATACACAAACCCAAATACTTTCCTGCACACTTTGCACTAAGTAGGTTCTAAGCCTGTATCGCATAGTGTTGAATACATCGCCAGCGCTGCTGGGGTTAGAACCTGGCACTCCCGCTTGAGAGACCGCCGCCTCAACCAACTGCGTCAACCGTGTACTCAATTACCATTACAATAAAATGTTACATACAATATCATTGTACAAAATAGCAGACAGCACATAGGCATTATAATATTACTAGAGCAATACGAGTACAACGATCTCATTCAGCCAGTCACAAAATTGGTGAATAAAATTATAAGCAAAATAAATATTTCTGGGACGAATAATATTGCTGATATATTTAAAACCGTCTTATTATATCATGGCTCCTATATAGATTTCGAAAGAACGAACTGGAGAGAGGGCATTCTATAAATATTCCTAGTCATGCCACTACAATTATAAACGAGGCATAGTTTTTTAGCCGAATTGTTGATTTTGCAGAATACATTATACTAGTAACTCCAGACAAACGTTTTATTTGAAGCAGATTTCGAGTTATTCTGTCTAATCCTGCAGCAGGCGAACAAACTCGGAGAAGGTTGATGCCAAAAGTAGCGTTGGAAGAGACCCTTCGCAGTTTCTTGTATCAAGTTTAAGTTTTGGGTTAACAATCTTCTTTACTCTCTGTTTCCATTTAATTATTCGTTAGCTGTTGTACCTACATTAAATCTTCGCAGGATTTTCAAAATTACAATATTAGTTTTAAAAGCAAAATTAAATATACAATAAATAAATTAACTTACGTTTTCCTAATCCCCAAAGGGGATCCTTTAAATTTTCTCTAAATCCATAAGAAGTAATAATATTTAATCGCGCTCGGTTTTGTAATGGAAGTTCTTAATCCTTGAAAATCGATGAGATTACTATCCTTACTTTTGTACAATTCTCTACACAACTAAGAAAATTTACTAAAAAGCTTTAAGATGGTTCGTTTACGACTTGCGAGATTTAATTCCATTTATCGTTGTTTCAAATGTAATTTTCTTTTATACAGATTAGGATATTTTTGAGTTGAATATAATTTCTTTTGTACGTAAACGAAATTCATAGTCAGAATTGGATCAGGTTCATTGCCTGAAGTTTAAGAAATGATGCGTGAATTTATAGTAGGTACACTATAAACCTCTTCCAATTCAATATATCTATAGCTGATATGTGTGCCGAATTAAGAATACCATCCATTGGACTCGGAAGAGGGATAGAAAAGATTAAAATAAATAAGAAGTAGTTCTCGAGTACCTAATAATTGCAGTAGAGATTAATTTTCCAACTGGCGAAGGATTATTGAAAATATCTGAAATTAAAGAAGTAGGTAGTAACATTTGTCTTGGGCTACAAGATATAGAATATAATGCCTACGACATACGCTGGTGTTCTTAAGTAAAAAGGCGTGTGGATGGGCCGTATTTCTTAGCTCGTGTAGGTAACCTACCGTTCACGCCCTTTTACTTATGAACACCCGCTTGGTCCGCCGCTCGCCAAGCCTGTGGACGAGGCATAAGACTTTTCCAGACAGTGCTTATGTGTATTGTAAATGTAGAGGGTATACTCGTATAGATACCAGATAGGTATTTGTATTGTGCAGATTTACAAAAAAAATATTAGCTACCTGTACGTGCATACTTTGTCTATGATTTCCTAATCCTACCTATCCTAATATAAATTCCATTCCTAATTCAAATTCTTTTGTTGTCACTGAAGAAATGGAACAAAGGAGTGAGATTTTGTTTTGACAAGATTGAGTTTGACATTGAAAGAACATGGTTGAAAATAATTGAAGATTATAGTTCGTTGTTTTGTGAAAATCGTCGTATGTTGAATTTAGTGAATTCCCGTAGGGGAAATGTTACGTTTATGTTATAATTGTGTTAATTCCCGTAGGGGAGAATAATAATATTGAATTGAAAGTTGAATTGAAGATAATTAAATGATCAAATCAGTGCACTGAATGACTATGAAAGAAGACCGGGAATCAGCGGCAAGGTAAGTGGCAACAAATCCTAAGTTTCTACAGTCCACTTCCAACATCATCCTATTTAAATGTGCGTACACTACCTAAAAAGTAAAATAAATACTATGATAAATGAACATGTTTTATCTTTACAAGAGTATGTACCAGCAACACATTTTTCATTATTTGTTATAAAGCGAGCAAGCAACTTCCATTCCTCATTGTTAATCTTATATAATAATTTTCTATTCTTATTTTAATTGGGATTCTAACCGCAAATTATAATTAATCTTACTAAATTAAAGCAGTTTATCATCCTTTGTGGTTTTTTCATGTCTGTGGTTTTCTCATTCAGAAGATCTGAGGGAAAACTCTGTACTTTCACTTAATTAAACCACAAAATTAGTCGCATTACTTGAGGTAAAAAGCCCGGAAATATTTCTCTAATCGTAAATAAGAAAAATAATATACCTCGAGGATGTGTTAAACATTTAATGAAGCAAATTCTTCACCCACTTCTTGAATAATTTATGTATTTTCCAGACAATTTTATGTATTTTCCAAACTTAGGTACTTACCGTATTTTTAATTCCGTGTTTTTCAAAAATGAAACATACAAAATGTAATATTGAATCACCTGCCACAATTCCCATAATTAAAATAATTTTCTTCTTTCATTAACTATGTATTATTTTGTATATAATTAGTTTATCTTTTTGGATCCATTCGAGAGAAAATAATTTGTATTAAGATTTTAAGAAACCATTTAGATTTTTAGAAAGTTTGTGATGGGACATTTGATCTTATCCCATCGGCAAGAAGAAATTACTAAAATTGTGGTGATGGGCTCGAATATCAGTACTGATGAAGTATTCTACATTTCACGGCAAAAGCCTTTAACATACTTGATACTGTGAATACATAAATATGCAGGAAACTATTTGGGCTCATGTATTGCGCAGATCCATATAAAAAATACAAGTCGTACCAAGACAATAAAGTACATTGCATATTATATAATATATGATATAGGTCCTGATGTCTTTCCTCAAGGCTAGCTTGCTTGATGAAAGGCGAAAGAGTTTGTTGCAGAATAATGACTAGGATTTCTATCACTTCTACATACAATAGTCCCGAGAAAGTCAACTTAATCATTGTGAATAGAACAGTACTCGTACATTTATCTCTGCCAGTGGCGTAAATAGGAGGGGTGGGGCGAGGGGGCCCGGTCCCTCCCGAAATGTCAAACAATGATGTGCTATCTTCTATAGAAAGATCCCAGGATCATCAATTTACCTATTTCTTCAAAAAAAATTCGCTTGCGGCGCTTCTTTTTTGTTGCATTTTTAACAGAGCACCTATAATGCCAACCTAAAACACAGCTTTTCTCACTCACCTTCGCGAAAAAATTTCGCCTGTGGCGTTATTTCTGATTTTATTACTCTATATTAAATTTTTTATTGCCTTCCCCAGGAGTTTTTTCGCCCCCCCCCCCCCGAAATGAAATACGCCACTGATGTCAGCCTATTTCAATTCACACAAACATAATGCTTTGTATATAATACTTTCTATAACTTTTATGCAAAACCTCATTAAATACACGTTCCTCCATTACACGTCTATTGTATGTAGTATCTTCATACCTACATTTCACATCATTATCTGAAAGAAATGGAATATACCGTAAAGAATATGGGAAGTCCATTGTCGGAAGGTTTTATTATCAAATGAGCTCCTTTCCAAAGAAGCTTTTATACGTACATAATGTGGTCATAGGAATGCCAATTGAAAAGCTTTCAATCGTTATACTAAGCATAAAAAAATGTCCATAGGAGAACGTGAAAGTTTTTCATTTTATTTCTGAATTGGGTAGATAGAGGATGTCGTCTTTTGAATGTCTTTTTTTTTTACGTCACGAATATCGATAAAAAGATATTGTACATATACTCATTTAGTTCAATAGACTACTTTTGGGATAACAGACCAATTTGGGACCAATTTACTTAAACTCTTTAAAATTCGCCACCACCAACAATCATGAAATTTTTCTGAATAGCTCTAAAACTACCACTTCCAAAACGATACAATCAATTGGGACAACCCACAATGCTCGCGTGTATTTAATGTGATTGGCAATTCTTAATAAATTTATTTATTTATTTTATATATTTATTTATTATTTATATTTTACACAATACACAAGTATTATAACATTTTACAAATTGATCATTTTGTTTTAATGACTCAATTTCAAAAAAAGAAATGTCTTGAGCTTTTAAGTGAGTCGCATTACACAATAAACTAAACAAACTTATCAATTACACAAATTCAACATAATTCTATATTTGCAAACTTAAACTTATAAATCTAACTACAAGACTACTATATTTAAAGGTACTATATACACATACACACAAAAAAAATAATGTATAAATCCTAACTAAACATAAACCAACACAAATTTTTTACAAGTCAAAGCCAACATTTTCATTTCACACGTTTTTTAACTGACGCCATAAATTTACCTATACTTGTACTTGCCAAGTCTAGCCTCTTAGTGTCAAAAACTCATAATGTCTAAAAACTACCACTAAAGTACAGCTGAACTAATTTAAGAAGTTAAGTTAATTTAATTTTCCTTTGATCGATGTGACAGTATTATTAATATTTATGAATCCTAACCAAAATTGTCACCCTTGTTATAATGATTGATAGTTTTTCACTCAGAAAAGTTATATTACTTAATCAAATATAAAACTTCAAATTATATTTAGGCATAAAAGTCAAAATTATAATCGATAATGTTTAATCCTCGCAATTTGAAATACACTGAGTAATTTTATTTTATTTTCTTCAGGTAGTAATGTGTACTGCAACCTAAAGGATCTAGTATTGCACTCTTCAACTCTGTCCATATGGTGACTACTCAGCTAGAACTGCCCCTCTAGGCCCAGTCGTCTTACGAAGTCCAGTAATCGGAGGGGTTCAAAGGTGGGAAATGATTCCACCCCTATCTGGTGCCTGCCCAGAGTTCTAATGTATCTTACAGCATCACATTTTTTGCACTAATTGACTATTAACTTACAATTTTTTGAATAACCTGACCTCATTGTGAATATTGATTTATCTGTATTGACTAGTTGTGTACACATGTAATAGGGCATTAATTGAACATGATCTGTATTGTTTTTTTTTTATATGTGTTTATATGTGGGTGATGTCTGTTTGTGTGCCGTGAAGTAAATAAATAAATCGCAGATAGGTACCCCCTGGGTTGATTTTCGACCAGTTTATGCTTGGTATTTGAAGTGAATTAGTATTTGCAAACTTTGTTATAATGTTTAATCTACAAACTGTAATGTTTTAGTAACACAAATATCTAAATTTTACTGTGTTATTAACATATTATAATATTACCAAGTTTTCTTAAAATTTCAGCACGTGTAAGTCTCGTGAGACATCAAGTTGGAAATAAAATTTAATCTGAACTTTGTTTGCTGATAAAGGGAGTTTTAATTAATATATCAAAAGTTTTTTTATATTAAAAAGGAAAGCGTGGGAATTTATAAAAAAATGTGTCGGGTTTGCTGAAATTTCTTACTAGTTTTCAGAAAGGAAGATAATATTCGGGAATTTGGACCTATGTATAACATCAAATTCACATGAAAGACTTAGAAACAGTCACTATTAAACAATCTTAAGCATTTTAGGTTCCAGTCCCTGTCAAGAACTCCAAATATTTTAAACGACAAACTATATAAACATAATTTTTTTGATAAACTACGAGATAAAAACATTGTTATACTGGGAGATTTCAATCTCCATTCATCTAGATATTCAGTTAGCGAACTTGCATATTTTGTTAATTTTTTTAATCTCACTCAGTGTAATCAAATTGTAAATACAAATAATCACATTCTGGATCATGTTTACACGAATTTTAGGTTCCAGTCCCTGTCAAGAACTCCAAATATTTTAAACGACAAACTATATAAACATAATTTTTGTGATAAACTACGAGATAAAAACATTGTTATACTGGGAGATTTCAATCTCCATTCATCTAGATATTCAGTTAGCGAACTTGCATATTTTGTTAATTTTTTTAATCTCACTCAGTGTAATCAAATTGTAAATACAAATAATCACATTCTGGATCATGTTTACACGAATTTGACATCTTCGTGCATCACCGTTATCAGGCACGAGCTTCCACTTGTCTCAGAGGATAATCATCACCCTGCTCTAGATATAGAGATATCATTAGATAATTACATTTCGCATTATAGAGATGAAGCTGGGGCTGCGTCTGATGGCGGTGGTGCGAACTGGAGGTTTAATCGTAAAAATATTCCACTGCTAAGGGAATTGATGGCGGACTGCTCTTGGTCGGGTGTGTATAATAGTGATAATATTGATGATGCTATTGAAAAGTTTTATAATATTCTCTATGAGTTATTTGACGAATGTTTCCCTAACATCGGAAATGACAATCGTGTTGGTTTTCCAAAGTGGTTTTCGAATAGTTTAATATACGATATAAAGAAAAAACATTTGTTCCATGGATTTTGGAAGCAGACTGGTTCTCAAGTGGCTTACGATAAGTTCAGTAATCTTAGGAAATCCGTTAAGACAAGATTGCGTGAGTGTTACAAATTACACATTGAATCGAACGAAAACACAATCGCACAAGATCCCTCTCGTTTTTGGAATTTTGTAAAGGGTAAAAAAGATAATAACAAAACCCCATCATGTTTAAAACTGGATAATGTGCATTTTTCTGAACCCCAGGATATAGCGAATGGTTTCGCCGAATACTTTGCGTCAGTCTATAATCAGGCTCTTCCTATACTGGATCCAAACTCGGGGGAACCCCAATATGCTTTGAACAATAGTACTTGTGATATAACAGAAATTACAGAACAGGACATTATATACAGCTTAAGGAAATTAAAGGCAAAGTCATCATGCGGCCCGGATTTGGTACCAGGATATGTAATTAAAGGGGTTGGAAATGATTTGATCAATGTTCTTAAATACGTATTTAACCTTTCTATACAATCTGGAACATTTCCAGATAGGTGGAAGGCTACAAAAGTGACTCCTATTCACAAGAAGGGTGATGTTTTCGACATTCGCAACTATAGGCCCATAGCAGTATTGTCAGCGCCAGCAAAGTTGTTAGAAACAATCTTGTACAAAAGAATATGGGATAAGTGTGGTCATCTTGTTGTCGATCAGCAGCACGGGTTTCGGCCTGCCAGATCGACGACAACGAATCTGTTGAACTTCCATACGTATGTATCGAAAAACATGGATAAACTAATTCAAGTTGACGTTAGTTACAATGATATGGAAAAAGCTTTCGATAGAGTTGACCATGATATTTTGTTAATGAAACTTGATCGTATTGGTCTGTCACCACGAATGCTCAACTATATGGCAAGTTATTTAAAAAATCGAGTGCAATATGTTTCCTATCGTGAGCACATTTCTGAGAGTTATCACACAAATTCGGGAGTCCCTCAAGGCTCAAATCTCGGCCCCTTACTGTTCACAATATTTATTAATGATATTGGTGATTCAATCGTCCATTCGGAGTATTTATTATACGCCGATGACTTAAAAATATTTCGCAGGATAACCTCGGATGAAGACGCTGAGCTGTTACAGCGAGATATTAATTCTGTTGTTCAGTGGTCAAAGTTGAACAATTTAGCACTCAGTGTACCAAAGTGTAACATAATGACATACACAAGATCATACAATCCAATAACCTATCCATACAATATGGAAGGGGTTGTATTACAGCGGGTCTCCGAAGTAAAAGACTTGGGAATAAAATTTGAAAGTGATCTGACATTTAAGGCACACATAGAGGAAATCGCAAGCAGGGCATTCCGAGTCTTGGGATTTGTCTTTAGAAATGCGACCTATTTTAAAAGGGGAAATACCCTGCGACTCCTTTATGAGACACTGGTGAGAACAATTCTGGAATCTGGATCTATTGTTTGGGGCCCACACGAGGTGACATATATCACAACATTGGAAAAAGTCCAGAAACGTTTTTTGAGACACCTCTATCGACACGAATACGGATACTATCCGTATATGTTTCCATCTTTGTTCGTGATGGGATGCCTCGGTTTTTCGACATTGGAAAAAAGACGGAAGGATTACCTATGTCGTCATTTTTTTAAGCTGATACATGGTATTATTAATAATCCAACAATACTGCAAGAAATCTCATTCTACGTACCAAATTCGTACAACAGATCCCGTGCTCACATGCTTTTTTATCCTCCACAAGGCAGAACAAACATAGTACAGTATTCTCCTATTGCAAGAGCAGTCCGCTACCTCAATGAACTTACAGCGCATGTCGACATGTTTGAGGTGACATACTCAGTATTCATCACATATCTCGACTTATACCTCAAATGACTTTTTGTTTTATTGATTATTTTTGTTGTTATGTGAAAAAAAAAAAAAAAAATTTTTTTTTCTTTTTTTAAAGATGCTGCGCAGTGTGGTTGCCCGCTGATGTTGCTGTGTGCATTGTTTGTCTGTTTAAGTACTTGTCAACTAGTACGGTTAATAGTGGTGGGTACCTACGCGGGTGCAATGTCTTTATGTCATGATTTGTCCTTTTCTTATTGATTTGTTATGTTGTTTTTTATTTTTTTCGTGTATGTTATTTTGTAACTTGTTCTGCGTACACTCTTCGGTGCAAAGGCTGAACGCTGTAATGCCGAAGAGTGTAATATTTTAGTGAAAAAAAAAATAAAAAAAAAAAAAAAAAAATATGGTTGCTTGGTTTTCACGCGAAAACCGTGTGTTCTCGTATATTGACTTTTCATCGACATTTCGACTCTCCTGGTGGTGTTTTCTTCTCCAAGTTATTCTTCGTCAAGTATTTACAGCGAAACCTATAAATATGAATGGTGAAACCCAAAGATTTTTCACTGATTGAAAAAAGTACTGATGTTTTTTTCGAACACCGTCAAAAACTGAATATTCTCGTACTTTAGAAACAGTATGAAGAAGGTAATACGTCGGTCATTTACTCTGTAGAGAGAATATATACTCGTACAAGGTTAAGTTCAAACTGTGGAAAATGTCAATTAAGTATAAATAGTAAATTTATCTAGTGGCTTAGGGATATAGACTATGGAGATACTAATACTTGTTGGTAGAGGTTAGACCATTACGCTCCAGTGGACCTTGGGACTGTTGGTGCAGTCATGCGTTAGTAAATAATGTCGTGGTGGAGATACTAGGAGTTAGGTAGTATGTAGATAGTTCTATAATCTGAAAAATAGTAGGTAACTACCTGAAGCAAATTAAATAATGCCCGCCCATCAACTCATGTAGTAACCGTAGACGTCTAGTGCGTCCAAAGAGATTACATATTAAGTACATATTATAAGTACTAGAGGTCTGATTCTATGTATTTTCAATAGAACGGAAGTGACGCAATTTTACGCACGGCACTTTTTGGTATTTTAGAGTGGCAAAGCTCACACTATTAACAAGATATCAATAATAAAAACTAAAACATTTTTAAAAATATCGTTTTAGTCCTAAATAACGTTAGAACTAATACAGTTTTTAATTATGAGAGCAAAATTTCGAAACCGTTGCCCAAAATTTTCCATACGATTTGACAGTTTGTGGGCACCAGTTTTGTTACACTTCTAGCATTGAGTACTCTGTCTAGGTAGTACTTAATATATTATCCCCCGTTTTCACCAACTTTTACCTAAGAAGGAGACCCCTAAGAAATTTCCATACAAAAGCAGAGATAATATTCTATTTTTTGACACGCAGGCCTACCAACCACACCCTAATTCCATACAAAATGCAACACGCAACTCACCTACGTTAGGTGCCCAAATATCTCTGCCCAGGCTAGGTGAGTTGCGTGTTGCATTTTGTATGGAATTAGGGTGTGGTTGGTAGGCCTGCGTGTCAATAAATAGAATATTATCTCTGTTTTTGTATGGAAATTTCTTAGGGGTCTCCTTCTTAGGTAAAAGTTGGTGAAAACGGGGGTATGTCGCTCAGTGCGTCACTCGTTCATATTATAACGTATTAACTATTAGAAATTTCATTATTTTTCTTCTTATTCTGTTAGCCCTCCTTTCTTCACCGTTGGATCTAGACCTTTTCCAATCCCTTACACTCTCGTGTCTGTCTTTCCCCTTTATATCAAGGTTCTGCTGGCTTGTTCAGTAGGAACATCAAGGCTGGATGAAATACCTCGCAATTCTGGATAAGAAATGAGCACTAAATAGGATTTTTACAGTATTTTCAAAAATATTCCTCTGGTACACTAAATAGAGTATTGTTTTTTTTCTAGATTGCCTTGTAATTTAATTCCTTTTAGTGCCAAATTTAATAAACAAACATCGCAAAGTCATGTTTCTTGAAATAAAATTGTAATGGAAAATATAAAGGAATGAAAAACTCCTACTTTTTGCACATATTAGGTATGTAAGTATTTGAAAATCCTCTTTTTTTATTAATTAATGTCTCGAAGTGTACTATATTTATAAGTTGTACTTTTTTTAATAGCGCAACAGCGTGTATATATTAAAATAAACAATAAAATAAAAATAAATCCCTCCTAAAAAACTACCTATGTGCAACGCTATTACAAACCCCAGGGTGCCAGAGGTTAATCCACCATAAGGTTTATTCTACACCCGCAGTTCGTCTTTGTATCATCGCGCGATATCTTTAAACAGCAGATAAAAATGCAACCCCTACACCAGACACTTCAATCCTCGAGAGGGGAGAGATCAAATATATGATAGGTAGCTCTCATGATTAAACCAACCTAAATGATGGAAGATACGTGTGAATCTACACAGGTGTTTTTTTTCTTCAAAAGTCGTTCCATTCTTGTCAACATTCGCGCATAAGTTTTATCAGGTAAGTATGTTTGACTTGACGGGTTGACTGTAAGATATTGCGTTAGCAATAAGTCCGCCTTTTGGCACACTACGATTGTCTTATTTTTTGGAATTAATATGCATTTTTGTTTTGGCCAATAAAGATTTATTTACTTATTTGTTATGTTTTATTTCAGTTTATAAAAAGTATCTTCTAGCTGATGAAATAAAAATGAATCATCATCATCAGCCTGCGTTTGCCAACTGCAGGACATAGGCCTCCCCTCTTCGCCTCCACTCCTCCCGCTTCTGTGCTATTCCCATCCACTGGGGTCCCGCGAGCTTCGTTATGTCGTCCATCCATCTTGTAGGTGGTCTCCCTTGTGGTCTTTTATTGCCCCTTGGTTTTCACTCCAGCAGTCTCACCGCTCTGTCTTGGGCTCTCTAGATCCAGTTGACACCGACGTACTCGACTAGGTCATCTAACTCCATCGTAGTGGTGGTCTTTCTACGCTCCTGGTAGTCGTTCTAGGTTTCTAAATTAAGACCCTCTACGACCACTTACCATCTGGATTTTCTATTATTGTTCACTCTGACAACAAATACTATTAAATTAAAACTTTGTAGTCAAAATACAACTTACATTATTTTTATTTCTTTGTTTCATTAGACTCGTCTGGTATTTTCAATTCAATTTAAATTTACTGAACTTCGTAGAACAATGATTGCCTAATAATTTTAAAACATTTCGTAAGTTTAATAAGTGTAATTGTTTTAGGGTTAGAATTACATTTTACAATATAAAGAACATACTAGAGCCGTTTGGAGTTTCTAAGTTGGATGAAAACAACTCATAAAACTTTTTTATTCTCCCTTCAAACCCCCCCCTTAATGCAACTGTAGAAAATATTTATGAAATTCATCCAAAAGTTAAATAATGTTTTAAGTTTAAATTATTTGGATTCTTGTGTAGGAATGGTTTTCACTTTAGGGTAAAAATTCACCCCAAAATATTGTAGCATTTCACGGTGTTGTAAATAATTATTTTCCAGTCAATTCAACACCCCCCAGAGTATATTTAATTTCATTTGTAATTTGATGATGATTCGGTGATATTAATTTCTCCAAGAGTTTTTTCAATATACTTACGAGTATATTATATAAAATTCTGAAAAAGCGTGGTATTATGAAAAATCACATAAATAATAGATCTTTAGTTGCCAATAAACTCAAAGTTTTGCAAAAGACAAACTCAAAGACGTTACTAGTTTTCAAAGGGCGGACCTTTTCCAAAAACGATATCTTTCAGTCACTCCTAGTGTTACGAAAATCAGGACAACTAGCAATACAAGATAGATGAATGTCCATCGTCCACTCAAGTGGCTCGTCTCATCATTAACAAAGGCATTAACAGAAGTTTAAACGGGGTACTTTAAATAGGATGGTAAAATAGAGTGGAAACCATATTCTAAGTTGGTGCAGGTATTAAATAAATACGCCCTCCAAAAACATGTTATCCTGATAACGAGTTTTTTTTTTAAAGTCTGCGTTCACCTTGTAAAATATTTTAGAAGAATGATATCTGCTTTTCTCCGCGTAGACATAATACACCTACATAAACTCTAAAGCTCATATTACATTCTTCATTTAACTTTTAAACTTTATTTTAAATGAAGTGCGCTTATAGAAAATGCTCAGACCCTTTTTTTACATCAAGAGTAGGTACAAGTTAATTACATTTTGTAGATAAGGTGCAATGAACAAAACGGTTATAAAAAAGGTTTCTTAAACATATAAAGCATGGAAGCCTATTTCTTTTGCGAAGTATTTTTTCAAATTCGTAAAAAAAAGGTATTTTCCAAGTAAATCCACCTAGAATAAGTACGAGTATTAAGAGTAGGTGTATTAAAAAAAGAAAAACAACATTTTTTATCGTTTTTCTTAAAATTAAACTACTTAATATTTAATGAAAGGAAGTTGACACATCCAAGGAGTAAAAAGGAAAATGTTGTAGATGTTAATTATACCAAACTTAATTAATTTTAAAAACTTTATCTTTTAAAAGACTTTTCTAATATATACTTCTTACATCTTCATTAAATTTAATTTTTTCTATCACGAGATGAAAAATGTATTACAGTAATATTAAACTTTAAGTAAAACCTCTGCTACCACAGATATTAAATCATGCAGATACCTCGTGTTTTCATATTAAAAATTAATTAAAAGTTATGTTTGTTCTAGATTGTAAGAATGTTTAATAACACAGAAAGAATCATAACACCCTATTTTATCTAGTTATTACGTTAAGTTACTATTACTATCTAAACACAGTTTACGTAGCAATTTACTGTAACACTGTATTTCTACTTAATTTCTCTGAATTACTCTCCGAAAAACTTTGTTTAAAACATGGTAATAGTGTTGGAATCTACGAGGTGAATATCATAGATTTTTTTATGACTTTGATGATTGACAAATATAAGGTTTGAAAAATTTAACCACTTGCGGTGTTGATTGACAAAATGAACTGAAAGAATCTACGTGTAGATGTAATTTTACAAGACAGCGCTTGTAAGAAGTTTATAATCTTACTTACTTACTTACTGCTAGCCACTTACGTTCCAGTGCTAGACATAGGCCTCTTCTAAACTCTTCCACTGTCTTCTATCTTGGGTTATATGCTGCCATCTACATACGACCGATTTATAGTCTACCGATTCATTTTTAAAATGTCTGCGATTGCCTGCAGAAGTCCTTTCCTGGGAACTTCAAAGTTAGTCAAAAGCTTGAGTCTTGTGATAAAGTGAGAGATTTGAACCAGGTATCTTCTGATTAGATGTCTTCTAAATTATTATTTGTCCGAAGATCAATAGGTAATGATTGTCAGGGATCAATTGCCCGGAAATTTTAAACTTTCTTTCATAATATTTCTATCGACATTTTTCAGTGTAGTATCTTTTATGTTACATATAATATATTCATATTATTATGATCACAATAAGTTGGTCCATAAGGTATTTAACCTCAGAATAAAAATACACGACCTATCCTCAAGGCACTGAAGATAAGTAAACATTCATGTCAGGGTATTAAGATGAATGGTTTATTGCAGTACGAATCATGAATCCACTATGTGTCGTCATAAACTCAGACAGCAGCGAGTTTATGGTTTCTGAGCTTTTATGTTAATAATTGCTGACATTTCTTTATCTTCTTCTCAATTTAAAGCTCCCGACCCAACTATGACGTCATGGTGATTTCCCACGGCATTTAGGTTCAAAATCGCATGATAAAATGGTAAAAATAGCGTTTTTACCAGTTTTTGGGGTTAATTTCGCTTCAATTTTTTTTTTACGGTAATTCCCTAGATTTTAATGCATATTAACAATACAAAAAAATCTCCCCGATTTTCGGGATAAGAGTTTCTGTCTTTCGGAAGGAAGGTCTTACACATTTCTTTTTTTTTTTTGAGAAATCTATACAAGACATAAAAAATCTTTTACGGTTATTCACTAGATAAAGGTTCAATGTATCTACTCTATTTTTTCCAAAGCATATTTAGTAACGGTTGTCGAGATCAATGGTCTCCCGTTTTTAGAAATTTTTAGTATGCGTACTCTTAATAAATGCTGGCATTTCTTTACCTCCTTCTCAATTTAAATAAACAGACATTCTCTGACGTCAGCTGCCTAATAAGGAAAAATTATTACTTTGTGAATTTCAAAACAAAAATATTCTCATTTCGCTATTTTCTCGCCTACCTACGTCTGGAACAATTGACTCAAATTTAATTTTGAGGAAAGAAAATTTTATAGGTAGATTCTACGCCTGCTTAATTTCGCATCATTAAAAAACTTGAGCATTTTACTTGCGCGACGATGGATAATTGTACCTATATAGATATTATTTTGTATTTGAGTCGGGATGAGAAAAAGAAGGAAACAATTTGAAGAGAAAGAATATCTGTTTAAAAATAAAAGAGATTTTTGAGACCTTAGATCTCGAAAACCTTACCATATATGCTTTGAAAAAAAAGGTTAGATACATTTAACCTTTGTCTAGCGAATGACCGTAAAAGATATCGTATACATATTACTCAAAAAAAAAAAAAGTGAAAATTCCATATGAATTTTGTTTCGAGAGACAGCAACTTGTTTCCCGAAAAACGAGAAATTTATTTTTATTTTAATTGATAACACGCGTTAAAAATCTATGAATAATTTTTAAATTTAGCGAAAGTAGCCCCAAAAAGTTAAAATGACGCTTTTTTTACATTTAATCATGCGACTGTTCGTGCGATTTTGAACCTTAGAGCCGCTGGAAATGACGCGTGACATCATAGTTGGGCTCCTAGCCTTAAACGTTACACTCCCAGGCATAACTTGTGATATATAAAACCATTGACGCCCACTACCTACTCATTATATTCAAATTATTTCAACAAGATGAAGCAGAAAATATAAAAGGTATTGTATACTCGTATTACAGTCTTCTTCATATTTCCTAAATAATTACCAGAAAGTTATATTTTTAGATTAATATTATTCAATTTATTATTATACGAGTACATCTGTTTCTTCAATGTTTCTATAGCCCATAATGAGAATTTTGGCCTTCATCAAACTTCTCCTCCAACTCCTCTCATCCCCTGAGTCTTGCTGTGATCTTCCAGTTCGTTACTTGGAGGAGTTTGGTTGCATCCTTCCATCGTAACCTTGGCCTATAGCACTCTCCTTCTTCCATCTGGGTGTTCTTCCACGATCCTTGATGACGGCATTCTCTGCACATGTCCGACGCATTTTAGCCTATTCAGTTTGGCATGAACAGATAGCTTGGTGGCCTTGCAGTTCATCATTGTAGCGCACTATAGGCTCCGCCATCATTTGCCAGGATTTTACGCAGGCTAGCAAAGATCTTTCGACTTATTTTAGTTTATTTTATATGTGACACTAATTACATGAATACATTATCATACAAAAAAACATCTTATGTGGAACCTCCGATTAAGGGCGACCGCAGCATACACTAACAACAAAAAAAATACCACCAAACAACGAAGATGTTTCACACGATGAACCGAAGACAAGTTTAAGACACCTACATCAAAAACTTTAAATACCCTATGGATTCTCTTTACGCACTAAACATTAATTTAGTATTAATTCTTAGACACGGTAGTTCTATAATACATTTTTTTTAGGACTGTTTGGTCTTATTAAAATATTTTGTATCACAAGACACATTTTCTATGTAAAAAAAACTTCAGAATAGAACAATGGGACGACCTTTATTTCTGACTTCAGCATAATTGGATGTAGGCCGTTGACTATTTCTATAAAATTAGTTTCGCCCGAAGGTATGTGAAATACTTTCTTTTTATTTTTTACAAAAAAATAAATATTTTTCAACGTAAATATGGAATTAAATAAAATATTTTCTCCCGTCTTCTTTGTATAATACGAATTTTTCGTAGACCGGAACGGAATTTTTTCGATTCATTAGACAAGGAATCTGTCGTGCCGATGGCAATTCTGTTATGTTGAATATTCTTTATATAAAGGAACAAAGAACACGACAATACGAGATGAATTGGAGACAGTAATCTGATGAGTCTGTCGTATAGATGTACGAGTATTATAAAATAATCAAATATTATTTTGATTGTCAATATTATTTGACTTAATACTTAGAAATTCGTTTTTGATAAATTTATACATATCAGATACACTACTATAATTCTCTAGGAAATATATTATTGATTCAATTCAAATTGAGAGTGGTGAGCGTAGCAGCGAACGAGCTGCCGTCAGGTACCAGACTACCAGGAAGACCACATAAAATATAGCGAGATAGTTGGACATCTGTGTCCCAGGAGCAGGCTCCGAGCAATGACAGGACGCAGTCCTAGATGAAGCAGAAGAAGAAGATTCAATACCCTTTTCTCTGCTAAAGGTACTCTTGCACAAGAAATACTTGGGGCAATTCGTACGATGTATGGCAATCATTTCACACAAATATACAAACATAATGCATGCAAATTGGAAGGAGAATTGACTAAAATGACCGAACCGATTGGATATTCAGATGTTCGTGTCGCCGACATCATGATAATTCTCTTTCTCGTTTGCACACACACATTGTTTCACTTTAGAAATTGCCAAAAGAATTGCTTCGTATTGATTAACATTATTCCGAAATAAAGTTAATCAATACGAGTTTCCGCAATAATTGCTCGAAAAAGTACTCATATTGTACATATTATGTACATATATTGTACATATTATGTAGGAGCACCTTTTGACTTTACCTAGAATGTACGAGTGAGGATTCGTGAGAATTGGGATGAGAGAAGTTTTTCCCAAAATGGTCCTCAACTCAACCTGCCCCGACATTCGGAGAAGAATAAAACAACCTTCACCCTGAACCAAAATAAATGTGATTTTGTCACTACTCACATTTTGCAAATGAAAAAAAAGTTTTTGAATGGACTCAGTTAAACAGCACTTTTTTCTCTGAATCATAGAGATGTCTGAATTTTTAAAACCGGGGAAACAAACTATATTTTTTATAAATGAATCTGAGATTTTCGAAATCAACCCACCTTTGTATACAATTCATAGTGTAAGCTAGAAAAGTTTGTGTCGTGAAATGAATAATGAAAATATTTGCAGGATTTGGTTTTTTACCTACTTCATACCTA
The DNA here is from genome assembly GCA_963576895.1 of Ceraclea dissimilis. NCBI lineage: Eukaryota > Metazoa > Arthropoda > Insecta > Trichoptera > Leptoceridae > Ceraclea > Ceraclea dissimilis. The sequence goes on along the minus strand of OY756370.1, from coordinate 3,186,328 downwards.
TTACACGTTCTGTTGTGCTAGGACTTATGTAGACATTCAATGATATTCCATGCAAAAAAATAATCAATTTATGTCACCTATGTTATTACGGGTTGTATTTACATACATTGAACACGTACAGAACAAAAAAGCACTGAACCGAATCGTAATGCGAATATATTGTACATAAATACTTTGTCTATGGCGGACCATCTGACAGGTGTAATTGGGCGAGAGGCATAAAAAAGGACGACGGCGGCAGTTCTCTTTAACGTCTTTTTTCATAAATTTCCGTAAATGGAAAATAGAGAAAAACAAATAATAATATATATTTTGAAGGGATATAACACGGCGCCCTTACGATCAGTTCCAGGCACTTTACAATAATTTAGCAGTACAATAGAATAGGAATCTACAGTGCGTTTTCTATATCTTGGCAGCCGGCGGAGGTTAGCTGCAAGTGGAGTTCAAAATTGTATTGTTGGTAGACCTGATTGTCGAACCTTGTCATAAGAACTGTCAGAGGTCCTCAATTTTCTCACATTGTATCTTTTAGAAGTAACCTACAGCGCCGAAAATATTACAGATCGGCGCTAGAGAAATCATTTTAAAGACAAAATAGTTATGCGAGGTGGAAAAAGAAAAAAACACTCCGATAATCCTTTTAACCGGCATCACAAGTTTAAAAAACTATGTTTACAGTTTATTCTAACAATCCAAAAATTGGCTATTTTTTTTAAACAATAGTTCTGAAATATAATTTGAAAGTAGCGAAAAAATAAAATAAAATAAAAGTAAAATAATCTTTATTGTACAGATAAATAATCATGGAATGAGGTTATTAGGGAAATGAGTGACTGCAAGACTGGTGTAGTGACAAGAATGAAAGTAAATAAACTAAGATGGTTTGGGCATGTTGAGAGAATGAATGATGACAGGATGACAAAAAAGATATATCTGAATGAGCGAAGAGGGGTGAGAAAGCGCGGCCGTCCGAGACTGACCTGGTCCGATCATGTCGACCAGATCCTCAAGGATGGACGCGTTTTGAGTAAAAGGAATCGGAGAGCGTGTATGACTAATTGCATGAATGTGACGGAAGCTAGGAGTGTGTGTAAGGATAGGGCTGTCTGGCGCTCTGTCCTCTCTGCCTACCCTGCAAGGGATGTGGCGTGAGGGTATAGATAGATAGATAGATAGATAAATAATCATACAATGGGCGGGCTTATTGCCAAATGGCAATTTCTGCCAGCCAACCCATAACAGAGACCATAATGAGATATAACTAATCTATCTTATTATCACATCAGGCAACACTAAACCAAGTTTGCTCCGTGTGACTTCTGAAAAAAATTGGACTGTACGTATGTAGGAAATGTGTAGGTACATCCTTCTCTCTGATCAAATTCAGATAAAATTTCCTTCCTATTGCGTTCTCATCCTTCACTCCTTTATTTTATTTAACGAAGGGATAGCAGTATTTCTACGAAAGATTGAAATAAAGATAGTAAAACTAGAAGATGTATTGACCATCAGGTCAAGGAAATTGCCGTACAACACTAGACTCACATTTATATGCCATTTTCTATTCTATAATGGTCCAATTTTTCTATGTTTATTTTACAAATAGAGAAAAGAATAGCATTTCCATAAGTAGTTATCTCAACAGATATAATATGCGATCATGGATGGATTCTTCCTATTATTATCTTGTGAGTACTATCTTTCTTTCTACACCTTCAAGTAGGTACATAATAATCTAATTTTATTTATATTGTTGTATTGACTGATTTATTGATTGGATATTTTATTTTTATTTATTTGGAACATCACATATTCTAACTATTATTATCTTTTGAGTACTATCTTTCTTTCTACACCCTCAAGTAGGTACATAATAATCTCATCCTTCATATTTTCTATCTTGTTTTTATTTATTTATTTATTCATCTGGATCATCTCACATTTTATACATTTTAATTATTGACCTCTATTATCGCTTTCAAGTGCATAATAATCTTATCCTTCATCAATTCTGTTCTATTCTGATTGCTTTCTATTCATCATTATTTTGTTTATCTATCAAAACTGTGAAAATGCCTCCCATTGCAACAAGGAGCAAAAGCAAAAATTTGTATATAACTTTATTTGATAGCTCGCAAGAAAGGATTGCCCAAGATGACGTCCCTGATGCGAAAACCCAGATTATGACTAAGCTAGAGGAAGTGGAAGCGGAGAGGGAGAGAGTGAGGGAGGAATTGGAGGATAGGAATAGGGAACTTAGGTTAAAGAATAAAGAGATAGGGCTCCTCAAAAGGAGAATAACGTTACTTACTAAACATGAAATTGAATTAAACCAATATAAAAAGGCAAACTCAGTCCTGAAACTTAACGTGGAAGCCAACACTCAGCAGCTTATAAATATTAAAAGGGACTTCGAAAGAAGTCAAGAGGAAAGGGAAAGGGATATGCGGACATTTACAGAGAACAATGGAAAGTTGATTAATAAACTAAAGGAGGCTCAGGAGACAAATAAAGTCCTGAGAATTGCATATGACAATATCTATGAGAAACTGGAATGTCAGATTAGCAACCCTGACATGCCCGTAAGGACAGGAAAAGGCTCGGTTTCCCACAGGTCAAAGGTTCGGAAGCCAGAGGATAACAAGATATCTACATGCGGGGTAGGAATCAATAGTGCGCAGGGCAAACCTAGGCTTTTCATAGTAGGAGACGAGGGTGCTAGGGGCATGGGAGCAAGACTGTGTGGGGATATTAATTATAGCGTCCAGTGTGTGTCTAAACCAAATTCAAGAATAAGAGAACTACAGGTGAACATATGTAATGTGTTGGAAACGGCGAATGATTCAGATATAGTTGTTTTAGTCTATGGGGGAAACGTAGGAAGCAAATATAATGACAACTATATAAAAAGTGTGCATAAAGTTATCCAGAAGGCACACGAGAGGGGAATAGCTTTGTGGATGCCTACTATGATGTACCATAGATGCAGAAACAAAAGGAATGAGGTTAGTAATGGTATTAGGTATAGGATTAATTTAAGGTTATATGAATTATCAAATGTGTATGAAAACGTAAAAATTATTGAAATTAACAATGGCAGGGGAGTGTCTCTGGCGGAAAATATTAAAAATATGATAAAATATCCTCTGCAAAGCAGAAGTACCCTAATAACAGTTCCTATAACCGTGTCAGGGACGTCATCAGGGATAAATGTAAACATAGATTCATCCAGTGGTAGTAATTTTTTAGACAGAAATCAAAACGCAGAGTCCAGTTGCACAACGAAAATAATATATCGGATAGCTCCTTAAAGTTGACTATCGCTCATCAGAATGCGCAAAGCATACGTGGAAAGTGTCATGAACTCCACACTTCTATCATAGATACCGAACATATTGACGTGCTATGCATTAGCGAAACTTGGCTTAATGAACTCGAGGTACCCACTTATGTTTTATCTAATTATAATATTGTCAGTAGCTTTTGTAGAAAAACATGTACCGGTGGAGGTACTCTTATTATGGTAGAAAAGAGTCACAAATCCAAGAATAGACCTGATATTGTAAATTTGTCTATAGAGAAACAATGTGAGCTCAGCTGTGTAGAATTTGATAGCTTCATTGTTCTTGTGGTTTACAGGTCAACAGCGGGTACCCTTGAAAATTTCTTTCCTGTTCTAGAGGAAGCTCTAAATAGATTAACTTATAAAAATAATAAACGAGTTGTGGTGTGTGGTGATTTTAACATTGATTTGTTGAATAGCACGCTTTCGAGGGACGGCTGTTGTCTTGTGGACTTAATGAATAGCTTTATGTTGACACGTAGCATATTTTTTGCTACACGAGTAACTCCAACTTCATCGACATGTGTAGACAATATGTTCACAGATCTTGTATTCCAGGATGCTAGGCCTGCCAACTTTTTTAGATCCGATCACGGTGGTCAGGCTATTACAGTGCACGTAAAGTCTAACAAGGCTACAAATAAATCAAAACCTACTATTGTTACTAGAAGATTGTGTACTGAAAACAGGATAGATAATTTTAAGCAATCTGTTCAATTATCTTTGAATCATTTGACAACTCTAGATAAAGACGCAAACGCACTATTTGACGATTTCTTCCGAACTATCATTTTAGAACTAGATCAACATCTACCATTAAAAAATAGCAAATGTAAAACAAAGAAAACATTTGAAAACTGGACTACGCCGGGAATCAAAATATCTAGGCAAAGGCTTTTTAGTTTATACGAAATAAGAAGGAATGATGGTTCGGAGGAATTGAAAAATTTTGTAACTTTATACAGTTCGATATTCAAGAAGGTTTGTATTGTGGCTAAAAAAATATTTTTGACAAATATGATTAAAAACTCAAGTAACCCTGTAAGAACTACGTGGAATGTCATAAAAGAGGAGACTGGTAGGTCTAACAAAAATAAGGATAGCGATGATGATCTTGATTTACTGTGTAGGGATTCAAATGGATTAGATGTAGCCAACCAATTCAATAATTATTTTGTAAATGTCACAGCAATGCTAACCGGTTCCTCAAACTCCTCTGTTAGCACAGCCCTAAAACACATGGACTTAAATAGAAAAGTAACTGAAGCTTTCAGGTTTAAAAAAATTACCGAAAAAGATATAGTTGATGCTTGTAAGAAGATCAAGAGTAAACACTCCGCTGATCTGTGGTATGTTACAACTCATTTGCTTAAGCGTATTATATTGGAGTTGGCACCTTCAGTGGCCAGTATTTTAAATGCCTGCTTGGAAGAAGGAATTTTCCCTAATCAACTAAAAAAAGCAAGAGTCATCCCCATATACAAAAATGGTTTAAAATCTGATCCCAGTAATTACAGACCTATTTCAATACTGCCTGTGTTCAGCAAAATTTTCGAGACTATTGTCGCTGGACAGCTCACTCATCACCTGGTCCATAATAATATCTTACACCCTCAGCAATACGGTTTCCAAAGGGGGAAAAATACCACTGATGCCATTGCATCGCTCTTGGAACAGGTATTGGAGGCATTTGACCGGGGTTGGGATGCTTACGGGATCCAATGTGACCTCTCTAAGGCCTTCGACTGTGTAGATCACTCAATTATTATAGAAAAACTTGATTACTACGGGGTAAGAGACAACGAAAAACTCTTCTTTCAGTCATACCTTAATAGTAGATCCCAACTAACGGAAATTAACAATGTAAGATCTGCATCAGCTCCTAATGCATTTGGAGTACCGCAGGGGTCAATATTGGGTCCATTATTGTTCCTTATTTATGTCAATGATCTGCCTAACAGTGTTGATGAGAATAATATTATTGTAATGTTTGCTGATGATACCTCCCTGCTACTAAAGAACAAAAACAAAACGGATGCGTCGATGAGGGCCTTAACATTGCTGAACGGGGTGAGAGGGTGGTTTGGCGACAATGGCCTCGCACTAAATATGACGAAAACGAGTGCTATTCACTTCTCTCTTAAGCGACCGTTGGGGGGGGATCCGGTGATGGAAACACTTTCTGGTCAATCTTTAGAAACAGTTGACAAAAATAAATTCCTCGGGATAACAATTGATCGGACGCTTCAGTGGTCTCCGCACATTGAGATGCTTTGTAAAAGATTAAATTCGGCTATATTTGCCATAAAAAAAATACGCGAAACCTGTGGACTTGATGCTGCAAAGTCTGTATATCACGCATACTTCCACAGCGTTATGTCATACGGTATACTATTCTGGGGGAAGGGGTCTGACGCGAATAGAGTTTTTATATTGCAGAAACGAGCAGTGAGAACCATGCTGGGTATGAATCCGAGAGATTCCTGTCGAGATTCCTTTAAGGAACTCGGAGTGCTCACCATGCCCAGCATGTTCATATTAGAGTGTTTACTTTTTGCCCGCAAAAATATCCATAATACTCCCCTGAACTCAGAGTACCATAACTACAATACCAGGTCAAAAGACAATATAAGACCAATAAGGCATAGGTTAGCGAAGACATCGAAGAGCTTCGTGTGTCTCAGTGTGCGGATGCTAAACGCGCTTCCCGGGGAGTTGAAATCACTGGATGATACGGCCTTCCGCGGAGGGGTGAAGAAGTACCTCGTTGACAAAGAATTTTATTCCGTTGACGATATGTTGACAAATTGATTTGATGTATGACGAAATGTCAATCAGAGCCCTTTACACTCTGATTGGCATTGATCTGATAATGATATTGTTTATGATACTTACTTTGTTTAATGATATGCTATGAATAATGATACATATTGTAAAAATTGACGAATCCAAGTGCCCGAATGGGCCTACGGACGATAGAGAACAATAAAACAATAAATAATTAATCGGGTTCAAATTCCATAGGAAAAAGGACGAACTGAAATTTGTGAATGTTACTTAATAGTGTAATATGATCACATTAAACTAATCGTCGCGCGTTGAGTCAATCAGGTATAAGTCCGGTTAAGGTTCGTTCTTCACTGTTTTCTAGAAATGTACTTGTTCTATTGTTTATTGTTGTTTATTGTTCATTATCGTCCCTAGGCCCTAATTTCGGGCACTTGGACTCGTCAAATTTACATAGTTATAATTATAAGTAACAATAAAAAGAGTTTTGAACAATTAACAGTGGCAATGTGCTAGAAAAGTAGAATCAATGCAAACAGAGTGTAAAGGGCTCGGTTTGCATTTCGTCATACAGATAATAATATCCTTACATAGTGATCCATGCTAAACTGGACTTATTGTCCTGGATAGCATTTCGTCAATTGTATACAATTCTTTAGCCACAAGATACTTTTTCACCTCTCTTCGAAAAGCTCCAAGCTCCAGGTGTTTCAAGCTGTCAGGTAAAACGTTAAATAGGCGTACACTCAGGCAAATAAAACTTTTAGAGACTTTACTCAGTCTATGAGCCACAGGGCGAATATTATTCCTAGACCGAGTGCTGTAATCATGACACTCTCCGTTAAGCGGGGTGTTTGCTAGGTTTGATCTCGCATAGCAGATGCATTCATAGACTATGGTACTGGGCAATGTAAGAATGCCCAGCTCCCTGAATACATTACGACATGTATCTCTTGGCCTCATGCCAAGCAAAGATCTGATGGCTCTTTTCTGTAATACAAATATTCTATTGGAATCAGCACCCGTGCCCCAGAACAATACTGCGTACGTCATTATGCTGTGAAAATAAGCAAAGTAAATAGATTTCGCAGCATCGAAACCGCACGTTTCTTTTATTTTTCGAATCGCGTATATTGCTGCATTGAGTCTCTTACACAAGTCATCTATTTGCGGTGACCACTGGAGTTGTCTATCAATTTTCACCCCTAAGAACTTACACTGGTCCACCACCTCAAGACCTCTTTCAGAGAGAGCGGCAACAACCTGATCAGGCTCCCGGGAGCGCCTCAGAGAGAAGTGAATAGCATTTGTTTTAGTCACATTTAAAACTAGATTGTTGTCACTGAACCACCCCTCCACACTATTTAAGGTTTTAATTGTATTTCTGATTGTTTCATTCTTATTAACACTATCTTTAATTATAAGGGAAGTATCATCAGCAAACATTACAATATGGCTACATTCTGGTATACATTGAGCAAGATCATTTATGTAGATCAGGAACAATAGTGGACCCAAAATGGATCCTTGTGGGACTCCATAGTCCACTGTTTCGAAATGCGATCTTTCATTATTAACCTCTACAATTTGTTGCCTGCCATCCAGATATGACTTAAAAAAATTTCCTTCGGCGTTACATATTCCGTAGTGTTCTAGCTTTTTTATTAATATTTTATGTTCTACACAATCGAATGCTTTTGATAAGTCACAGAATATTCCATAAGAGTCCCACTTTGTGTCTAAACATTCTAGAATCGTTTTGGTTAGAGAAGCTATACCGGATGAAGTACTTTTTCCTTTTTGGAATCCGAATTGCTGGGGATGCAGTATACCATTGCTTGTGAGGTAGTGGGTGAGCTGCTCAGCGACAATCTTTTCTAATATTTTACTAACAGCCGGCAATATTGAAATAGGCCTATAGTTATTCAAGTCATTTTTATCCCCTTTTTTTATAAATTGGTATGACTTTGGCTAATTTTAATTTATTAGGGAAGATTCCCTGTTTAAGACATTTGTTAATTATGATTGTCAGAGAAGGAGCAAGTTTGTCTATGATTAATTTGAGCAATTTAGTGGATATATACCATAAGTCATTGGAGTTTTTATTTTTTAATTGTTTGCAAATTCTTTTTATATCATTTACAGTCACATCTTTAAATTTAAATATTGACTCTACTGAAAATTTTAGGTGTTTCATGGAATTCTCTACAGAAGATGAAAGATTTTGCGTTACATAAGAAGCAACATTAATGAAGTAATTATTAAAATGGTTTGCTAATTCTAAATTTGTCAATTTAATGTTATTCACGGTCAAATCAATATTGTCATACTCAGCATGGGATCTCCCTGTTTCTTCCTTAATTATATCCCATGTTGTTCTAATGGGGTTACGTGACGTCCTAATTTTATCATACAGAAATTTTCTTTTAGCTTCGGCACAGACCTTTTTGAACATTGCGGCATATCGACTTACAAATGTTTTCATTTCATCAGAATTGTTATATTTCTTGATTTCGTAAAGTTTAAACAATCTATTCCTTGATATTCTAATACCTGGTGTTGCCCAACTGTCAAATGTTTGTTTCTTTTTAATTTTAATTTTTTTTATTGGTACATGGAGGTCTAATTGAAGTAAAGTGTCTCTGAACAATTTATCAAAAAGTACATTGGGGTCATTATTATTATCTATGCTGAAAACATCTTCAAAATTTACAGAGTTTAGAAAGTTTTCTATCTGTTCAGATTTGAAACATCTCTTGGTAATATATTGAGTGTCCTGTTTATCTGCAGACACAGGTGACTCCAATACCACCCTGACCAACTGTCCGTCGTGATCAGATCTTACAAAGTTATAAAGTTGACAGTGTGGTACCTTTAAGTCTGTAAAAACATTGTCTATGCATGAGGCCGAGGTCCTAGTTACTCTGGTAGCCTGATAAATGCACCTCCTTAACAAAAAACTATTCATTAAATCTATAAACTTGTATTTTTCAGCTGAGTGTTTATTCAAATGAATGTTAAAGTCACCACAGACAATCACATATTTGTTACTTTTGTTTGAAATTTTGTTTAGGGCATTTTCAAGAATATAAAAAAAATTGTTGAGGCAACCATAAGGTGATCTATATACGGCTAGTATTACAATATTATTCATTTCAATACAACTTAATTCACAATCTTTTTCCGCCGATAAATTTACAATGTCACATCTATTTTTGCATTTATATTTACAATTGACATATATTAAAGTACCTCCCCTTATAGCATTTTTTCTACAAAAATAGCTTGCTATTTCAAAATTAGGAATTTTAAAGTTCATGATTTGCTGTTCTCTTAGCCATGACTCAGTAATACACAATACATTCAATTCATTTAACACAGGATCCGTACACAATATGTGTTGTTTATTCGTCATTCCCTCCACATTCTGATGTCCAATAAGCAGTGTTGCGTTGAGGTTTACGCCTCCAGGTTGAAGTTGGATTTGTGATTGGGCCCCTCTTGAAGACCCTGGTCCATGTATAAAAAAGCTCCCTCCACTTCGTCATGATTCTGGCTCGTTGATGGTGTTTCTTCCGCCACATGGTTGAGCCAAGATTTGTTAGACACTCCAATCTGTGCACGCTCGTTAGTACCGTAGTTTAGTTTTATCTGCACGAGATTCATATTTTTACAACTATTATGGGTAATGTTATATATTAGATGTTCACAGATAGTAGGTCCGTCCTGATTCAATTCAATTATATTAATGTTATTATAAGTCTTAATTAGATTATATGTATAACAGTTCATTTCATATAATTTTTCATTTATAGACGCATTTGTTTTGCTATATTTCAATGAGGTTATATAAAGTCTTACACCAATCCTATCACATCTCTGCACAATTCCTTCTACTGCACTTTTATATTGTTTAAAACTTATAAGTTTATTAGTTTCTCCTACCACAACCACAAATGTATCCCTGCTTGTTGCAGCCTTCAGTGATCTGCATACATCACTGAATATACTCCCAATCCCAGCCCCCGGCCTAACCATACACTCAACCTTATAATCATTCACCCTTCCATGCAGCTGTGCTCCCAATCCCTTTGCACCCCCATCACCGAATACTGCCAGTCTCGCTCCAGACCTCCCCCGCACCGGACCATCAACCTCCTTCTCAAAGTGCTTCACAGAACGGCTGCTAGTGTGAATTCCAGGGCTGCCCACTTCCCATCGACAATCCTCCATCTTTTCATAGATGTCGTCATACGCGGTCCTCAGGGTCAGATTGGTTTTTTCCATTATGTTAATCCTTTCCTTCATAATCTCATTAATTGACTCAATTTCCTTCAGTTTTTTCTCTCGTTCTTCATTTCTTCTTTCAAAGTCCCTTCTTATGTTCTTCAGTTCCAATTCCTTTGCCTCCAAATTTAGACTCAATACTGCACTCTTCTTCTTATATTTGTTTAGCTCAAGTTCGTGCTTACTTAATAATGTTATTCTTTTCTTCAGTGTATTCATTTCTTTAACTTTCAATGCAAGTTCTTTTTTGCAAATATCCAAATCCTCCTTTACCTGTCCCCTCTCCAGCTCCACTTCCTCAATTCTATTTTTTAACTCAGTTCTCACGTCCAGAGTCACAGCCTCATCAGGCTGAACATTTGCCTGAGAGCTATCAAACATAGTAATATAAGAAATATTTCTGCTTTTACTTCTTGTAGTCGGCATTTTTTGATTAAATTATATATGAAATAAAAAAATAATAAAAAATAAAAATAATAATAATAAATAAATATGTATAAATCCTATATTAATTTATTTTATCCATATGATAAAATAAATTAATAGTAATTAAAATATATGGTACCCATATAGGATAAAACAAATTGACCAGCAATATGTATGTGTTAATTCGTAATAAATAAATAAAATGTGACAAAATATACAAGTAAAATATATGCTATAGAATAAAATATATTAACAAGCTATACGTATGTCTCTATTCGCAATAAATAAACAAACAAGTAAGGTGTGTCTCATGTGGTAAAACAAAGAAACAAGCAATATGCGTGTGTGTGTGAATACGCACTAAGAATAAATATAAAAGTACCCAGTAAGAATAAATAAGATGTAGGTACACCAAATGATGAAACAATGTAATAAGCAATATGTATTTGCAAAGATTAATGGAAATAAAAATGAATAAACAATTATTAATAATAAAAATAATAATGGACAATTAAATCCAAACAATACAACAAATCAATAGGGAGATAGGTATTTGTATGTATATGAACGTCAATAAAAATTATAAAGTAAATCAATACGGCAATAGGTTGGTATACGGAAGTCAATAGTGCAATGAACAAATAAACAAACAAATAAAACAATAAAACAAATCAATAAATAAGTCAAAACAATAAAATAAATCAATATTGCTATAGGTGAGTATATGGAAGTCAATAGTGCAATGAATATGCAAATCAATAAAATCAGTACAATAAATAAATAGGTTCAAAAATAATGTTATCACGCAATGTATATCACACTTTTTCTTTGGCTGTCAACACTTGATCCAAGCAGGAGTACCAGTCGTCGCGTTGATGGTATGAAGTCAGCTATAGTTTGTAAAATACGGTTCCACAAGTACACTGCTGCAGGTACCTCTCATTCCAGTAGCATCAAAATGGTTGTGCGTGGTGGCGTCGTGTAGAGTGTACAAACTAGTAGAGATTAGAACTGTTGTCTGGTCTCAGCAGGTGAAATTGTAAGGGTTGAATATTGTCCAAGTAATAATCCGATATCTTGATAGTTGTGCCCAGAGTGAATAATGTAAGTATATAAAAGAGTTTTTAATGTGTCACAGTACTCACAGTTCATCCAAGGAATGCAATGTTTTGAATTTTGATTAGTGTCTAAGTGTATACTATATTATGTTATGTATGTATGCAGTGTGATATTATTATGGTGTAGACACTCAATGCTACGTTGTTCTTCTTCAGTCTTGGTCTCTCAACTAACGTTTTCAGCCGTTTTCAAGGTTCCATCGTCTAGTAATCTCTTCTAAGGTCTTTCGATGCCTCTTTTGTCTGTCCAAGCTCTTAATTTTATAAGCCTGGGTGTCCCTGTCCACCTCCCATCATCTTCTCTTGCACGTTCCTTAATATGTAGAATTATGTCTACAATATTTGGAAAATCTAATGGATTTTGTCTACACCGTATGGGACATAGCACGATGGTAAAAAAATACATTCACTTCATATCGATATTACAAACATTGAGTATCAAGAATTTCCCATTTCAAAGTTTTGCTTTGCATTGTTTATGAAAACTTGGGGAATGTTCATAATTTACTTCTTGTTATGTCGGTATTGATTTATTGAACAAAGCCCTCACATATTATTTGAAAGTTATTTGTATGCCAGAGCATTATCGTCTTGACGGTTATATAGAGACGCTTGATGGATGATAATGCCGTAGTCAAATTCTATGATTCGGAATGCCATAAATAAATTGTCTGACCCGTCCTTGAAATAAATGGACTGTTGAATAATTTTGCTTTTAGATTTTCGTATTCACTTCTAGCAACTTAATGTCCTTTTAACAACCCAGCTCCAATGAAATAAGAAAACAGTATAAATATTATTTGAGGATTACGCTTGCATAATCTTTAGACCCAAAGACATTCCTGCATATTTCACAGAATGTATCTAAGTGTCACAAAAAAACATAATTAATTGCATTGAATGTACTTAAATGTCATTGAAATAGATCTATTCACAGAACGTATTGTCACTGAACGTACACGTAAGTGTCATAAAAAGTGGATCGTTAATTTCACAAAATGTACCCATTGAAATACATCGTTGATTTCACAGAACTTCTAAAAAGTACATCATCGTCAGTACTAATAAGTATTTGATACATACATCTTTAGTGAAAACTCGAGATTAGGTTTAAAATATGAGACACAGTTTTAGGTAGTACCTAATAGAAAAATACTGAAGAATTTAAATAAATATAGGTACAATTTATTATTGACAACACGGGACGGTTTAGAGATAACCAGGTATTGCCACTAATGTATTATCTTGTGCCAACTATTATCAATGTACTCATTTCTCTGTGGGCATTTTAACGAAATTACGAGGATAAAAAATAATGTAGGAATTTTGAAGGTTTTATCGGTAGGAGATAGCCACGGGGGGGCAAAATTCATAAATGATTATTAGAAGTTCTAAGAAAAGGAGGGAAAGGCGGTAAATATTTAATTAAAACAAACGCGACTTTGAATAAAATACGAACAAGTAGGTAAATAATGAAATCTAGGATTTTATTTTAGTCGTAAAATGTCCAAATTAACCTCATCGCCTCGGGAATTATCAAAACTTTCTCCCCCATCTTCGCCCTCTCCTAATGTTATTATATTATCGTACTTAATTAAAAATAATTAGGTATTATTTTTGTATCCCATATTATGACATGGCGATCCCTAATATTTTTTTTATCATGAAAATAATCATGAGATATTTGACAGTATAATTTTGTGTTTCTATGGAAATTTCTTTTTTTCATAATACAAAGATCATTTCTTATAATTTGTTAGGAATAATTAAAATGTTTTCTCCCAACAGCTAAGAATATACATAATTCAGTGTTTGATGTAAATTGTGAAATGTGCTGGATCATTGAAATATGAGCGCTGTATTATTACTATTGATAAAACATGAATAATATTTAAGACTAAAGAAAGTTCTGACGCCGTGTTTTCGGTTAGAAGACATAGGTGGAGAGAGGAGACGGGTCACTGTTTAGCATGAAAAAATACGAAGAACACACGAAGTTCAATTAAATTGGAACGTTAAAAAACTAATCCATGGTGGCAATAATTATTATAGTTGCGGCTTTTACGAGATTTTGTTTGTTGTTTTTATTTTTTGTCTGTGAGAGTATCTTTCAATCGATTTTTCAACCACTTCCCGACTACTTAGAGACCTGAAACTTTGCAAACGTACGTAAACTCAGTGATTACCTAGTACCTATACGATTCTGTACCACATTCGATCAACTTTCTCCAGATATAAAAAAATATGTATAGCGTTTCAGGGGATACAAGAGTCGTGTGGGGTCATGTGTGGTATCGTATGAAAGGGCGTTGGAAAAGAAATCCATCAGATCGTAAATCAGACTTTGTCCAGCTCAAGCCTCGGAAGACACCGAGCGATCGAGAGGATCCAGTCACCGCATATCGCCGTGTTTGGTTTTTCACAAAAGTGATTCACAAGCTTCATTTTTTACAAATTTTGAAGCTGTCAATTCTTGGTTAAAGGCGCCATTGGATTGAAGGAACGTAAGAACCCGTGAAGAGTGCTTGTTATCGTTTGGAAGATCGCAAAAAACGGATCTAGGATGATGTGAAGTTATAAAATCTTGGTTTAAAAAATATTTTTTACGATGAATTATTTTTAGTATAATTAGATTGAAATATTGATGATTGATCACGACAAAGACGAATTGTTGCTTTAAAAACGTATCGTTTTGTATCAATAATAATGAATATCTTTGATTGTGTATTTTACAAAGAAACACAGAGACATCTTATTGGAAGTACGTAGGAAGTAGAAGTCGCTGTGCTGGAATTTTCTACAAGGAATTTATTTATACAGCGTATTTAAATGTATCAAGTCATGCATAAGAAGAAAGCACAAATGTTTTGTCTATATAATAATTACATTATATGGTATACAGGATCATCGAAAAAGATGGACCCTATTTTTAAAAGGTGTAACTTTGGAACCATTTTTTTATAAGGATCTGAGCTTCCATACACAAAACCCAAACTTCTTGTTAAATTAATGATTCTTTCACCGTATGATAACTAATGAATTTGATCTTTGTTAGATGTACAATACAATGCAATAACGCATGCGCAGACTAACTGCGCGAACGACAAAACCAATCACCGCTATTCATCTACCATCTTCCAATGTAATGTTAATCGTGCAACGGAAAGCATAGTGCGTTGATTTTTTTGCGATTTAGAATTGTTGTTTTGGAATCTCGTCAAGCAATTGATTTTTGGTTTCCTGATATAAGATTGGCAGATACGTTTAAAATTTTCGTCCGATGTTCTTGGTCGGTCAGTCGAATGAGTTTTTTTCCACGCTGGCTGTTTCTCTATCAGGTGTGGTTCCCCGTGGATAAGTTCCTAAAAAGAGCTGTTGTACACTGAATATTGAACTTGACTTCGCGAATAAAATATCGCACGGCTTACTATTGCACGATCACCATTTTATTGGAAGATGTTAGATGAACAGCGCCGATTCGCTTTGTCGACCGCGCAGTTAGTCTGCGGATGCGCTGTTTCATTGTATTGCACTCGTACATCAAACAAAACTTACATCAGTTACCATACAGTGAAAGGATCACTCATTTAACATGAATGGTTCTAAAGTTATACCTTTTCAAAATAGGGCCCATCTTTTTCGATGATCCTGTACTATATTCTTACGTAGGTATTTAATTGAAGAATGAACGAGGAATAATATTATACAAAAAGGAAATAAGATTTAATTATAATAATATCGTAATCCTCATTAAGCTACAAAATAAACGAAGCGTTGTTCTGTGAGCTTTCCGAAAGTCACATCGTAACTTTCACAAGAGAGAGTGTCATGACGTCTCCTAATAAGTATAATAATAATGGCAAGTAATTAAGGAAATTATAAATACTTAAATAAAAGGTTATACTGCCTAAATAAAGTAGACAAATATAATTGTATCTCTGAAAAACTTAAGAGGTGGTCTGTACCCTGGTTGGAAACGCGCTCGACTGTTAATCCAGTGGGCACGGGTTCGATCCCCGATGCCAACCTACTCTACTTCACGATACAAGCTTTTCAAGCTTACTGTGAAGTGTACAAAGGTGTGTTTGGGTTTATTTCGATAAGCACAGATTCATTTAAAAAAAAAATAAAAGCAAACTGCAAGTTTTTAAACAATAATGACATAAAATACCGGAAATATGTCAATAGCGGTATTTTTTTTTTCAAAAAAGCACTAAAAACGGTTTTGTTTACTTTCGCTCGACTGCTGGTGGGGCCGAACGCGTGCAGAGTGTTTTTTTTTTTAAATTCAGTAAACTCACGATGTTTTAACTTTGAATTGTCACTCCTGTTAAAAGTGTATCGTGTTTCAAAAATACTGTTAAAGCGCTTTTTCGAAACAAAATAAGCTCGTCAAAAAGTTGGGCCCTAATAGTGTAATAGTTCCAAAATACCTACCAAAAGTACAATACATGTGCATTGTGCACAGGATTTTTTGAAAGACTCAGTATCCAACGGTTGTAATTTAATAATCGTTAGAAAATAAATATCGACAACCTCTGTCCGCTTTTACAAAATTTTTTCGACCGGACGGATGTAAGAAAAACCGGACTGTCCGTTCCAAATCCGGGCTTCTGGCAACCCTAACTATATACCGTTTTCTATTTATATATGGCGTTTTCCCTCACAGACAAATTAATTTTGTGTTTCTTGGAAAAACATTTTCGTTTCATGATGTTTTTCTAAGGAAAGGTATTACGTCTACAAAAAGTCGATTAACATTTTTTTTATCTTAACAAACATTTTTTTATTATCGTTTCATCTCTTAATTAGAAAATCAAAATACCAGCTTAATTATACAAAGAAACCTGTTGTTTTTTTTAGTAGATCAACATGATTATAATTAGTAGGTAATTTTGTATAAACTGTACAAAAAATGTTATTCTAGGGAATATAAATTTATATGAAGTGTTTTCTAACATCATTTACGTATTTTTTTCTGATGAGGAAAAAATGTTTATCTTTTCTATGTAGTTACTGAGTTAATGAAAATTAACTCCTCTTATTAAAATTGTTAAATCTAGACACTACCTATTAACATCTTTAACGTTAACGTCGCTTTGAAACTGTAGACTTGCGTTTTCAAACAAACATTTTATTTTAGAATTTCTAGAAGTAGGTACTATTTTTTAGATAAAAATCTCCCAAGTTTTGACTCGAGTCGAGTGTCAGCATGCTCTGCAGAGTCTTAGTATATTTTTTCATTAGAATATGGCCTGGAAAATCCTCTTTTAATGTATACCTACTCTAATTCTTTTTCATACTCAAACTCAAATTGTTTTCGGTACAGCTTGCACTAAGCTAAAAAGCCTGTATCGCAAAGTGTGGAATACATTGCCACCGCCGGTGTTTGAATTTTCTCATTATAACATAAATTTTCTAAAATTAGTATGAAGTCCATCAATTCCATTAAAAAAATACTTACAACACTACTTTTTATTACCTGTTTTACAAAAAAAAAACATTTTTCACGCATATTTTTCTGCAAAGTCTTAAATACATTATGAAATAAACAAACTGAGGTGGTCGGTAGCCTGGTTGGTAACGTGCTCGACTGTTAATCCAGTGGGCGCGGGTTCAATCCCCGACTTACTCCACTTCACAACACAAGCTTTTAAGCTTTCTGTGAAGTGTACAAATATGTATTTGGGTTTATTTCGATAAACCCAGATTCATTTTTTAAAATAAAAAAAAAAAAAAGAAAAAAAAAACACATCTCAACATTCTTCACGTCTTACAAAAAAAAATTCGCCTGCGGCATTATTAACGCGTTATTAATTATGCTAGGTATATCATTTTTTTAATTTGCGTAACCCCTCCGAGGCTGACGACGCCTATGGCCCTATATTTTTTATCTATAAAAAAAATGTAAGGAATCGTAAAATGACAATACTTTTGCTCGTTTTACAGGCGTTTGCAATAAGTCCTCCTTTTGGCACACTACCATTGTCTTGTTTTTGTAATTATGCATTATTTCTTTGGTCAATAAAGATTTATTTATTTATTTTATGACACATTTAAAATCATAAACACGTACATGTACATTTCTAACAATAAGATATTAAGTGCTTGGCACCAGGAATGACGTCACAGACTTTTACGGCATTAAGGATCAAAATCGCGTGACAATCGCATGATAAAATGGTAAAAATAGCGTTTTTTTCATTTTTTGAGGTTAATTTAACGTCTATCAAAAAACTTTTACGGTTATTCCCTAGGTTTTAATGCATTTTATCAATACAAAACAAAAATTACTCCGCGACTTTCGGGAAACGAGTTTCCGTCTTTCGGAAAAAAGAGCAGAGGTGTTTATCAATATTTTTTTTGAGAAATCTATACAAGATATAAAAAATCTTTTACGGTTATTCCCTAGATAAATATTCAATGCATCTACCCTATTTTGTTTCAAAGCATATTTAATATCGGTTGTCGAGATATAAGGTCTCCCGTTTTTAGAAATTTTTGAAATCTCGGTATGCCGACTTTTAAAACACACCCAAGAAACATTTATTTGGTAGTAGATGTGAGGAGGTAGAAGAGGAGAAACCTCATCTTGACAGTTAATTAAGTCTGTTATGATTATAATGATCACTTATATCAATTAACACAGTTGGAGATGACAATGTACGCGTACTATTTACATACCTAATACTAAAAACATAATCCTGTACAAACATACTCGTAAATATAATATTACGTACTGAAATAATATTTTAATATGGATTATTAGACTAAATGTTTGTATATTTGTTTGATTACACTTTCAAATTTCAGTTTTTAAAATCAAATCTTGGTTACCCGTGACAAGGGGGTATACTGGAATTGGCGAATGTTCCTTAAGTGCAAAGTGATCAAATTAAACCAGCCGAAGATCAGTCATAAGCCTGATGGAAAGGCCATCCTTTACTGTATATCTGTTGAGGTAACTACTTGTTATATTCAACTACGACATGTAGAAAATCCGTACATTTAAAACAATGATTTGCGATCCTACTATAGATAGGTTCCACTTCACCCATTTTTCAAAAAAAATCGTCTGCGGCGTTTCAGGCGATTGTGAATAAACTCTATTCAATGAATGAATTTATTCACAATCGCCTGATAATGAGGTTGCAAATCATCGAACACTAGTCGCGTTATTTAAAGTCATTTTAGTGGATTTTAAACTAAATAACTGGTCTTTCATTTTACCTTAATTAATAAAGCTATTAATTCGTGAAATTTGAACTGAATTCTACGAATCTATCGTTGTCACGTTTTAATTTATGAAATTGTTTCTTGTCTATATTTTAATTTTACCGGGAAACGACGGGCATAAAAGTTTATAAAATAAATAAAGATTTGCGTATATTATTGTAGGGTAGGGGGTGTACTAAATTGTTTAAATGTATTAGTAAACCGAGCACCCGTTTAAATGTTTCATTGCAAAGTTTCCGCGATATTCAAGGGAAATTTATATTATACCTATAATGATAAGTAAATATAGCGATGTAAGTAAACATTACGAGTTTATGAGTACAAAAAAATAAATATGAATTAAACAAAAATATTCTAACCTAATCCCTTGCGGAGTAGGCAGAGAGAACATCGCGCTAGACTGCCTTATCTTTGGACGTACTTCTCTCTTCCACCACATTTATGCAAGTCTATATATCTCATTTTATTAATAACACATGTCTTCGAGTATCATTTTATTCAGATATTCAGACATGGTCAGGCCATGTGGTTCTTGGACGATGTTTGTATATCAAATATTAATCCAATCTCATAGGATACCGTAGTACAATTTGAATCTACGTTCCATCTCGCCCCAGTCACTATAAGCTTACATAGCATAGCGGGTAGAATACCGGTGTGTCAGATTATAGGTTCGATTCCCAGCCGCGGCGGATAAATGGAATGGAATAAGTGAATGTTACTTGTGTGTAAAGTGACCGCATCGAGCCAGCTGAAATTAGTCCGATGAAAAGCTCATCCTTCGCTATACGTCTGTTGAGATAAAAATGGGAAAAGACAACGCGATATCCTGTCGTTTGACATTGGAGTGGCAAAGTCTAGGGTCTAGACCCTGTGAGTAAGCAGTACCTAAGTGACAGATGTTATTCAACTGCGACATGTACAAAATACGACGTTATCACAAAAAAAAATGTGGCATTCAAAAAATTGAAAAAAAAAAGATATCCTCGTAGGTATGTAAAATGAAGCAATCTGCCCTTCTTACAATATATTTTGTAGGTATGATTAGGGGTATATCTATTTGAAGCAAATGTTACTATGTTTTATGATACAGCTCAGCATAATATTTTCAAGAAAGCAATGTAATTTTTGGCTGCTACCTTTAGAATCTATGTTGTACCTAACAGCGAATAATACTTTGTTCTGTCTTGAAACATATTGCAGTGAAATTTATATTCCTTTATAAAGAAAATCATGTCACGTAGGAAGAATTAGGTATACGGTGGAACCAGTATAATATATACTACCCCTCTGAACTTCTGCTTCAGATTGTGACTTCTTGTTATTTTTCTGTACATACAGAAAGTCCAGGTAAGAATAATACTCTTAAACTAGATACAATGTAATATACGGTTCACTTCCAATTTATTCTCAGTTATATTATTCCAAAATATTCTAAAGGAACATTCGTAACTCTTCAGTGAAATGAAGGAACCATATTACATTTTTTCCACCAAGTTTTAGAATGTTCCGTAAGAGGCAAAATACTTATAAGAGTTTATACCCATTTGTACTTCTTTTCTTAATCTGGAAGAGACGAGATTCCTTGCTGGACAATGTTTTGAGATTGTCGGATAATAAACATATCCAAACTAGCACTGTGACTCAGTTCGCAGAGTACGCTGGAGCCCAGAATCAGGAAAGATAAGGCAAAATAGGACTGCTGTAAATAGCAAAGACTCTAGTAAATTTTCCCAATTTTTCTGAGTGCCAAGTAGTAGAGTGGCAGATATACCTGTATTATAAAGTTTTTGAAAGTAATACCGAAAATATTTAATATTAAAATTTCTTTTGAATAGTAGCGCACTTTTTCTATTTATTTTACATAAGTAGGTTTATTCATCTGACATCTTTTTATAGGACATTCCCAATTTTTAGTTTTTGGAAATACGGTAATATTTTTCTTGATACATTTTATTTTTAATAAAAACTCTTTGTTTCTTTGCCTATTTTGTATTCTATGTATACTCCCACATTCCATTACATAATACTCGTATTATCCAAGTCATGTAGGTATGTAACGCTTGCCCATTGGAAAATTTTGCAAGTTATATAAATATGTATGTAAATTTAAAGCAGCGACGCCTTCGTTGGTGGCTAGAAATGTTCGTGGAAGTCTCCCTTTGTGTGAATGAAAATTTGAAATATCGAATGTATCTACCAATGAAATTATGAATGAAAATAATTTTCCGCGAAAATTAAAATTCAGAAGTGTACCTACTAATGAAGTTATGAATGAAGTAATTTTCCGCGTAAAAGTACTACATACCTACCTATTATATTATTGATAGAGAATGCAATTCGAATTCTTTAGTATAATCATACTTACTGTAGGTACTTATGTAGGAACGTATGTAGAATTAGTATGGAAAGTAGTTAAGCAAGACCCTCTCTGATATGTTACTTCGAAGAACTTTGAAGGGCATGGTAGAGTGGCAGTATGAGTAGTTAGTTAATAAAAAATGACAAATTTCGTGAATATAGTGTTCACGGGACCCACTAGTATAATAATAATATTCGTAATATTCAAAATGGTTTGCCGTAATGAAATAAAAACAAAATACTAGAAATTCTATATTTAAATCTAAACGTCGCTTTTCCCGAGTGTTTTCCTTTAAGCTTTAAGCTTAGGTGTGCTTTGAACTAAAGTGCACTAAGAGCACGATTAAAGAGATAGAATTTTGTGCTTTCTACGTAGCGACGATTAATCTGGATTTAACAGAGACGGTAAGGAAGTTTTAAAGGAAGTTACTTGAATAAACATTACAGTTACCTGATGCTTCACTGGAAACCTCGATATATTTACTGGAAAATCTCCATCACTCATTCTGTAAAGCAAACAGATTGGAGTTACTGTTGATAATTAGATGGTAATTTAAACAATAATATGAAAGCGATTTCTTACTTTGAGAAAACTTGGAGTATTTGTTTAAAAATGAAATTTATAACTGTAGAGTAGGTATTGAGTTTCCTGAATTTATTTCAGAGAAAGCAATGAGAGCGTAGCGTAGCTAGCTAACTAGCGTGCGTAGCTAGCGTAAGCTTTTAGCTAGCTACGTACTGGTAAGGTTTATAATTATTGTTTGGGAGCTAGATTAAACTCTCCAGGACTTTCATAAAGGAATATCATATCGTGTTGAAATAAATAAATCTTTATTAGCCAAGAATCATGAAGAGGTACAAAACAAGACAATAGTGTGCTAAAAGACGGACTTATTGCAAAAGCAAGTCAATTGCACTTTAGTCAACTCTCAAGTCGTTCACTTGAATGAAATGAATAAAATACAATTAGTTTCTTGATTGCAAGATTTCTTTACCATAAACTAAAATAAACTAATTAAGAGGAACATGTATAAAACTAAAATGCAAAATAATATTGAATCCTAGAATAAAGTGGCTCATCCGCATTGAGCCAATTCTTAAAGAACATTTGTTGAATTGGGAAAAAAAAAAAACTTAAATTCTCTGGTTAGATCTGAATAAATATGTATGTTAAGATTACCTGTATTCTAATACCTTGTATGGTTGACCCCTTATACCAGTAAACTTATACTGTCTGGGGGTAGAAACATTTTTCCCATGACATATAGGTACCTATTGTTTAGAATGAAGGATGACAGGATGACAAAAATAATATATTTGAGGGAGCAAAGAGGTGTGAGGAAATGCGGCCGTCCGAGACTGACCTGGACCGATCATGTCGACCATATTCTCAAGGATGGACGCGTTTTGAGTAAAAGGAGTGGGAGAGCGTGTATGACAAATTGCATGAATGTAACGGAGAAAACGGAAAATTGAAATGTTTGGAAATGACAAAGATGACAAGCTGATCAACGTGTGAATAGACTATAAATAATAAGAAATATACATATTTTTTCTTTGAGTTGCGTGTTTTCGCTTGAATAGGTTTTCTCTTAAGAGTTAGAGTTAAGTAAGAGGTATAAGCTTTAGTAGTGCAGATGTCCGAGACGTCTGCTTATTTCCTCCACAAGTCCGTGTCTCAACTATTTCCGGAACTTATGTCCAATACAATTCCGACCTTTCCGGGAACACCCTTCTCACAATACAGCATTGTGTATTACAGTATTAGAGAGTATCTACCACATTGTTCTCAAGACATGTTGGTTAATCCTGAATTTAAATTTCTGCACAAATCTTCTCATTGTTTCAATACATACTTAAATATTCATGAAAAAAGAGGGGAATATTTTCATTAACTATAGAAAGGAATTATCAAGGATTGACCTGAGAATACTGGAAAACTCAAAACCAGACCTTATACGTTTTCGTATACCTACCTAGTTGATGTGTTAATTGTACTAAAACTTTTCTGCAGATTTCAATATATTTACTTGTAGGGTACATGCTGCCTCAAAACAGATTCATTCTTTCAGATCATTTGTAATATTTTAAAATTGAATGATAGGTATTAGGTATTGCTTGTTACTATTTTTAGTAACGGGCCTCATAATCACAAACTTATAAATACATACCTACCAGAGTTGTGAAAGTTCTTTTTCCACGAAGCAAATTTATCATCATATAT
This sequence comes from Ceraclea dissimilis, assembly GCA_963576895.1. Taxonomy (NCBI): domain Eukaryota; kingdom Metazoa; phylum Arthropoda; class Insecta; order Trichoptera; family Leptoceridae; genus Ceraclea; species Ceraclea dissimilis. The sequence continues at coordinate 3,162,543 of OY756370.1, read as the reverse complement.
CCTTTCTTTTTAATTGAATAAATTTATAATCAAATTGTAATATCTGAGTTGTGCGTGTGCGATGGGTGAGTATGTGAGCGAGATTAAGTGTGGGTGTGTGAGGCGACCGGAATGAACGTATAATATGTTTTAATTTGTGGCGCATGGTGGTGGGTTACAGCTAAATTATAAATGGACTAATCGTTTTAACTTTTTTTTTTTTAATTTAATAAAATAGAAATAAAATAAAAACAACATTAAAGTCTGTAGTGGTATTTGATTTCCTACCCTAGACTACCCACTCAAAAATATATGGTATGATGACGTAGTTACACAAATGAGTAAACATCAATAATACGTTTTTGGTTCATAATAATTTTATTTGTACGTAATCATATAATTTTCTTTTGATCTTCAATCGTAGGGAATTTATTTGCCCTTTCATCAATGTCCGAATATTTACCAAGGAGCATCGGTCAAATGAAGTGAAGCGAGCCACCGATGGAAGTAGTAATCACACAGAACGAATCAATATAATAATATTATTGACAATGTTTGTTTTATATAAAGATATATCCGAGCACAGGAAAATTATAATCGAGAAATATTGCTTAATTATATTATCTTGATGTTTTCGACCGTCGGTACATGGTGGAAGTCCATTTTATAGGAAAAATGAAAAAACTAAATATTTAGATTAAAATCCACAAAACTAGTATTCGAGGATTTGCATCCTCATCTTCAGGCGATTGTGAATATATTTTTTTTTAAATTTGTGAACAAATTTTTTTGACAATCGCCTGAAGATGAGGGTGCAAATCCTCGAATACTAGTCGCGAAATCAAAAGTCAAATTTGTTGATTTTAATTTAATTATTTAGTTTTTTTCATTTTTCCTTTAAATGTTTTATTATTTTATAGGAATACTTGGAGAACGAATAAATTTTCTTGTAGATTATGAAGCTGATGTTGTAACGTTGTAATAAAAAGAGACGTTGTAACTAAAATGAAAGAGAACGAATTGTTGCGACATGTCGAGAGGGTGAATGATGCAAGAGGTGTAAATAAAATAATAAATAATAAATCTTCCTTAGCCAAAAAACATGCAGGGTTACAAAATAATAGATAGAGCGAAAGCAATATCTTAGAATCATCCCAAAGCGTGTTCGTCCAAGGACCACTATTTTTATTACTTAATTTATGCCTACTACTATGAATTATACAGAGAATACAATATTTTTCATTAAAAAGGATATAATTAGACCTTAGATAATCAACCATCACTCATTTACTGTTCGTTCATTACGACGAAGTTTGACTATTTCTCATTGAAAATTGTATGGTAAGTAATGCTGGTCCTTGAACACTTTTGATCGCGTTTTGTAACTACGTGAACCATTATATTACAAGTAGATCCTTGCTTTCAACTGTGCGCCGCGTGCTTCATCATATCATAACCATTTATCATTACCTTTACCTACCTTACCCCACGAGTACAAGTATGTATCTCCTATGTATATTACTACACGTACTGTGTTACTTCCTTGTGCTTTACGTCCCACGCATTTCTGCTGGTACAAGGTACACGCATCAAGGTGAAGAAACCATGTTATGTAACGTTTTCCGTATATTCATAAAATGAAAATTCAATAAGCTGCATTAATATTTGACATTTGTAGAAAAATATTTGTATGATAGCTACCTATAGAACACATTAAGCACAAACACCTTAAAATAAAATACTCTTCATTGATGTGGTCGGTAGCCTGGTTGGTAACGCGCTCGACTGTTGATTCAGCGGGCGCGGGTCCAATCCCTGATGCCGACTTACTCCACTTCACGACACAAGCTTTTCAAGCTTACTGTGATGTAATTGGGTTTATTTCTTTTATTTATCTTTTTACGGCATAAGCCATTTACATTTCATTACATTAACAGTGTTCAGTTTCGATAAACCCAGATTCGTAAAAAAAAAACAAGTAGGTAATATGTAAAATAAATAATCGCCCTAGTGAACAACGATTTATAATCTGTACTATGTCCATTTTTAATATTTATATGTATTTGTTGTTCACTTAAAGTTTAAATAAATAAATAAATAAAAGTAAAAAGGCAGGCTCATTGCGTAATGGCATTTTCTGCTAGCCAACACAAAAGATTATTCGATTTCTCTTGACAACCTTGCATTTGTCGTGGGATCTCTGGGTTGTAGAATAAGCCCTCATAAAATATACTGTTTATTGTTATCTGTAAGTCAGGCGTTCGTAAAATTTCCATAAAATATTTCGAATCTTTTCCAGTAATGAGGTTCATCACCCATATTCTAAATGTCATATTTGCGCGAAGGGAATGATACACCTGTCCAAATTTTTTCATGCACAGACATCATTTTCATGATACACAATCTTGACTCTTGACGAAAATCGACTTCTTTGACTTCAGACCAAACTGAACAAAAGCTGAAATCAAATCGATATTTCGGCTTTTAATTTTAAGCACAACTAAACTTTGTATAGGTAACGTAGTTCTAAGTTTAAAAAAGGTGGACTGTAAGGAGTTTTAATCCCAAGTTTTAAGTTTTTGTTTGTATTTGTTTTTGGATTAGTTGAGCAGAGGAAAGTGCTATAAAATTAAGTTATTTAAACCACTTCATGTTAAAACCTCTGGAAATTTTGCTGATATTTACTTCGCCAGAGAGTGGAAATGTTTCCAGCAGCGGTGAGCTTGCTGTTCTAATCTACATATAGAAGATACGAGATATTTTATGAGGTTATCTAGTTTTCATGCTTACTCTATTATTCAAGAAACTTAGATTAGGTAATGTTATGAACTGTTATTATATTCTAAGTCGAGAAATAAGTAAGTTTGATTTCCACGTACATAATACGTTTCGCGTTGAAAAGTTAACTATCTAGCAAATTCTTCTCTATGTTGAAATTTTGAAATCTTCAGAACTTTTTGCTTGTCATGCAAGAATCGTGTAAGATAATAAGACTTCATATCTTGGAAATTCTGCGCTGTGAAAAATACGTCATTCCTCTAATTGACTCTGTTGGGCAAGATCGAGGGTCAACGTGATCCTGTTGGAAGGCAAACTCTTGGCTGTGAAATATAAAATCTTAAAAGACCGGACCAGAAGGAGTTGATCTGGGTTGCGCAGGATACAGAAGCCTTTCCTAGAGTATTTTCTAACGTCAGGAAAACCCAACAAGGCACACGAAGAAGAGGAATTCGAATGAAACTGAACAGATAAATGAGGGAGACCTATATCCCGTAAATATAAACTGCAGCAGAGCTCGTTATGTTGAATAGAATTTGTGAAATACTCATTATCTAATTCGTTAGAAAAATGATTGTATCAACGCATTGTATACATACAGAATAAATGAATGAATATCAGAATGGTTGTAAGAACATGAAATCAATAATGAAATTGATAGATATGTTGTTAGAACTAAAGTTCAAATTTAATGTTCTCATGATAGATTGTACGTTTCACGACAATAGTAATAATTATTGCTGCAGGTTTCTAGGGAATTATGAAAATGTAAACTTTTTTTATAGTAAATTAATTAATTTTATTGTGAAGTTGAATAAGAAATTCGAGTCCAGACCCCTATTAGGCATTGATAACGTTACAATTAACCGTAATACACATAAAGAAAAAACTCCCTTATAGATCCTTTGAAAGATTACAAAGAGGGCTGAATGATAAAACTGATAGCCATCATATTTTGTAGTCCCTCATTATTTGTATTTACTCGCTGGAAAGCTCTTAATGGAATTAACAAAATTTACACTTGAACGAAGAGGCAACCGATCACAAGTAATTATTTATAATCCAATAACATCGAAGTAAAAGTTAGAGGAGCGGATCCGGACGATAATGCGATTAGTATTGGAATTAATGAAAGACAGGTGAGTTGAAGTGTTGATTTGAAAAGTTTGTTCCAATATTTCAGTTTGAATCTATAAATCATACAAACAAAGTACAGGTAGCTATAAGTAATATATAATGTCTTCAAAACTCTTTGACAGCTACCTACTTAGAGTACTGTAATTTTCAAGGATTCTGCACAACTTCGGAAACTTTGTTCCATCATTAGAAGCTGAATAATAAGTATTTATAGAACCACATATGCTCAGAAATAATGTATTGAACAATGTGTGAACAATTTATGAAAAACGAAGCCACAGAAATACGATTCCTATTTGTTAGGTAAATTTATTTAGAAAAATATATATGTTTAAAATTATAAACTACTAAAAATACATATCTATTCTCTTAAACAGCATCCCTTGCGCGGTGGTTGAAAGAGCAGAACGCTAGTTTGCCCTATCCCCACGCATACCTACTCCTTGCTTCCGTCACACTCATGCAATTGGTCATACATAATTCTCAAAACAAGTCTTCGCGCCTCTTCTTTCCTCTATAAATATCTTTTTAGTCATCCTATCATAATTTATCCTCTCAAAATGCTTAAACCATCTAAGCTTATTCTAGTCACTACACCTGTCTCGCAGTCACTCATCTCTCCAAAGAGGATATTAATAGAATATACTGTAAAAAGCAGCCATTTTATTCCACGAACACAAGCTATTGAAAATAAACATTTTCAATATTGTAAGTACGTTTTCTTACAAATTTCTTTAATAGAAAACTATCGTCATTTGATTCACGTACAAATCCATCTAGTCCTTGTTGAGATGGAGTAAATCTTGTCTTTATTCAACGTATATCTCTACTCTATATAAGTTTTACTGAAAAGAAAAATAAAAGCGAGCAAACGCATTTTGCGTCGACGTATTCCTCGTCTAAAAAGAGTTAAAAGATAAACCGCAAAAGCTTAAATACACAGTCGTGTATACGTGACCCGGTTACTAAAACCGAGTAAAACTTCTGCTTTCATCAGCTTTACCTGCTGGGTGCTAAATCCATGAAAAGGATGGGTACATATTCTCGTAGGGAGGAATAGAGAAAGATGGAATCGACTTTCATAAATCATCTGTTTGTTAATATAACTTCTCCTCGACTAATGGTTGGATGATAATTTATACTAAGCTCTGCAGATTTATATACTGTGCTTAGTCATTATATTATTTTTCTCTTCTTTTATATTACAACTAGCTGAGTCACCCGTGCTTCGCGACGATGGTGAAGTAGATCGACTTTAGGTCCATAAATTTTCATATACTTATTATAAGTACCTAGTAACTAAATAAAATTATTTCCACTCTATAGAATTGATGTGCAAGTTAAAAATGGAATAACGCTTTTAGAGTGACAAAGTATTCACTATTTTTGATTACCGGATGAAACGCCCTCTACAATACAAATAATTAAGTAACACTGACCCCGCGAAATATTGCAGCGGGGATGAGGGGGGATTTAGCTGAAACGTGTGACGTACCTAATTCTTGGTGCCCGAGCCTTAATCTCAGCCAAAATAGTGGTGATGAAAATGTTCTAAAATTTGTGTAACCATCAACCGTGCATTTTTCTATATTTAGATTCCTGATCTTTCGCTTTTGAGAACACTGTTACCTACATAATCTATGACTCTCATTCCGATAACATCTGCCACCTTTCCACCTTGACTTGACCGATTCAGAATTTGAATAAAGATCTCTATTCCACTCAAAACACCAAAAGCAGCGGTATGCGACGGCTGGATCAGACTATCTGTATTCAAAATTTCACTTGTCTAGGATAAGTCGTTTGGGCTATGCGTTTTAATGAGTGAGTATGTCCGTCAGTCAGGCACTTTCGTATATATAAGTAGAGATAATAATATTAAAAGTAGGACGAGTATATTTCCTTTATTACAAGCAAAAGACACAATGTAATACTAGATGAATGTGCGGGAACATGTAAGGTGTGGTTATAAGATTGATGTTAATAATATTTTCCCTTTCACTCCAATACTCTGAATAGAAAAATAGTTTTTCTTTCTTCAAAGCACTTAAATAAAACGTACACCAATTATTAGGTCATGAAGCTAGAATCTATTCAAGAAATTTAATATTATGACTTGAGATATACTTACCTAAATTATTTTATTAGGTATTGAACCAGATTTATCTGCATTGCACAGACGGAAATCGTAAGCGTCGGAACACCCGCCCTCTTCCCCAAGAAAGTTCACATAACGCTACATTATGTCAATGAAAATGCCTCATCTCGTCTCTTTTTTTTTAATGAACCTGGGTCAATCGAAATATACCCTAATACACCTTTTTACACTTCACAGTAAGCTTTAAAAGCTTTTGTTGTGAAGTGGAGTAGGTCGGCATCGGGGATCGAACCCGCGCCCATTGGATTAACAGTCGAGCGCGTTACCAACCAGGCTACCGACCACCTCTCTGTTGAGGAAAAAACTGTAAATTTAATATTATTAATTTATTGATTCCAGTGGGATACGCGTGTTGTAGAACAGTCTCCCACTGACTTTGATATGGTTTGGAATGTATTTAAAAGTCAGATTTACGAAAAACTTGCATAAGACAATAAATATCATTGATAGATTTGGCATTCATTTTGCAGAACTTTATTTTTTTTCAATGTTGAGTGTTTTGACCAAAGGTTTTTGATGGAAGTTCATTCAAATAAATTTAGAATGATATTATTTTAGTACCTACATTTCACATCTTTTTCATTTAGTCACGATCGCGACTATTTTTGTCGGATGTCGAATTATCCACCTGTTCGTTTTTCAGTATAATTACAATGCCGTCCAAGAGAAAGGATTACCATGCTATACGCCTTTTTTACAAATGGTGAAAATATTGCGGCTCAGTAGTCATGAATGTATAGAATACTCGACAAACCATTTATATCTACTTATTCATTTTGGGTACATGATTCTGGACTAACAGAGGCATAATAATTGTGCCTCTCTTATTTACAAATATACTCGTATCATTTTCATTTAATTCTATTTCAGGAATTCGACGAGTGTGTGTTTCTAGATTATAGAAATAATAATCTTATTATAATAGTCATAATATGATATTCCCATTGAAGGAAAAGCCTTTGAGTTTGGGCTATTGTTCATCCATCCCATCCAATTCTGAATCCTTTGCATGTACCTACCTTCTACCTAATAATATACCCTCTCATTCTCTTTCACTCTTATCTCAGTCCGACCAAAACTGCTTAGCAAGTAACCCGTAAACTTTGCGCTATCCATCACTATACATGAGAACCGTTGTCGCCCTAATACATACAATGCACAGACTACTTTATGCTTATAGTTACGAGTAGTAAATACCTGACAGTTCTACATGTGAAAATTCTTGCAAGGTTTTTTTTATTTATGAATGTTCTTAACTATTCCTTTTTCATATTAAGTATATACGAGTACATACTATTATATTTAAAGTACTCGCATATTTAAGCTTTTTTGCCAATAAAAATTGGATCTTTACTTGTTCATTTAGGGGTAGGTAATTGGGGGGCATTGTGAAATTTGTTGCAACGACTGCACTTCTATTAAAAAAAAATAAAAAGTAAAAAAAAGCCGTTTGTGACTGGGTGACTGGATTAACTTTTTCTTCATCTTTCGTATATGACCGACCACTGTACAGAGTTCTCTGAGTCAAAGCTCCGCATCACAATCCCGCTCGATTTCTTCTTAGGACGTTGCTACACAATTGTATGATCAACAGAGCCGATCACGCCACTTTTACTTCCATTTTCCTGGAGGTACTAAAAAAACATAAAGAAAATTGGAAGTGTAAATTGAGTTTCGCGAAATTTTTGGTTGACACGTTCGCACTAAAAAAAGTGATTGAATTTCAAAACATTTTATCTTTTCTACATTATATTACTACCAATATTTTAGAGACACTGCGTTTTATAGATTATCTCCTCATAGTGTATACTCTATCTTAGTCATTGCATGTGTAGAGTAGTGTAGACACTTGTGTGATATATTGCCTAGGTAACCGTAAAGGTTGTGTTTTGATATATTTACCAAGTCCACACAATACTGTCTACTGGAGGTAATATACGCATCCTTCTATTGTTACTAACTTCCACCTACTACATACTTCTTAACTAACTACCATTGTTTAGTTGTATAAAGATCATTTAAACTAAGGAACTTAAGATAAACATGAACAGGAATGGAATAGAATTACCTTCTTTCGAAGTGTTTTATCGTTTAATGTTATAAAAAATAATTTATTAAATATATAACAATCATAACAATAGTGTTTTTTTGTCTTGGATGGAACTTACTGCAGGGTTAGCTGTCAAAGAGCTGTCATACTGCGCTCCCTAAAACCAATCAGTGCTCGCAAAAATACCACCAAACAACGAAGTCGTCATACAATAAGAAAAAGAAACAATACAAAGTTCAAGTTAATACAAGTAAGTTACAGCAAATATGTGAACGGCTATTGATGAAAAACTCCTAGGTTGGGTGACGTTCCTCCTAAAGTTACCCAGTGCTGAAAACATCCACCCCTTCGATATTTCGTTGACATAGTTGGTTATACAAACCTGCACATTCTTGTTGAATGGGATTGTTCTGACCGATATTATTCCCATGCTCGTTTTGCTGAAATGTTTTGAGATTTCGCAATCGGGGATTGGAAACGAATTGAAATGAATTATGCTAAATTAGTGAAAATGTCAGACAACCGATTGTCAAATGAAATTTGTATAATTTGGTAGCGTTGTTTGAGCTTGAGTTGAAATGTCAAAAAGTGAGCGCAGTTTGACAGCCCATTTGGTATTTAACCTTGCAATAAGTTCTATGTAAGCAAAACATAATATTAGTATCATGTTCAAGTTATGTGTAGTTAGGTTGATCAAAATGTTTGTACAATATATGAGAAGGTTGTATCAATCATTGAGGAATATTCTCATTTTTCATGTAGGCAGGCACAGGCACTGGTATGGAGATACGTGATCTACTTATGATTGTGTATGAGAGTTGGATTATTACGAGATTAGATAAATGGTTCTTTGAAACGTGCGGTAGTTAGAATACGTGACTTTAGTTTCACTCGCAGGAATTACTTACCATATAATTCCTTGCTATTATTTACTTGCTTGTGATGTTATATAACTTCAGTATGATTATTTCATTCAAATGTAAACAAAATGAAATTGATATTCACGGATTTGGAGCACCTATGATTTTACCCGTATGGTACAAATTATAGTCAGCTAACTTGCGGGACCTTGTAAGGTTAATTTTTTAAAACAATATTGTTTTTTGTTCTCTAATCATCCGTAGGCCCCAATTAAGGCACTTGGAATCGTCAGGTTTACATATTAAACAAACATCACAAAACAAAATGCGATACATCAATAAACAGTTACAGCAAAAAATACTGAAATCAATATGGTGACAAAACAAAACTTAAAACATTAATATGACATGCGGAATAGATATATAACAAACATCATTACTGAAAAATGTGCAAAATGTCTCATGAAACGAACACCTTCTTCTTCTTTCTCAGCCTCTCGGATTCACTGTTGGATATAGGCCTTCCCTTTGGTCCTCCATGACTCCCTAATCTAGGCACACTGCATCCATCTCCTTCCGGCACATTTCCTTACTCACTGGCTCTTACCAAACACTAAAAAATGAGTATGAAAAGTGGGATAGAGAACATCGTACGACGGATACAGCTCAATGAATGATATTCAAAATGTTACCTAACATAATTTTGATTGTGATGGGGATGTTTTTTTCTGAGTACCTTTTTAGAGCACGCAGTGAATATACGCAGTGAAAATTCTTCCAAAACGTGCAAACAATGGATTCATCACGCTGTGAATGCTTCCTAGAATATTTGACTATTATTATAGTTGTATAGTGATTTATCTTAGAAAATGTTCTCGCTGAGGAATCTCCGAATAAAACCGTTCACACTTCACATCATTGTCTCATTCTTTCAAGAAACACACGTAATTTTATTTCGTTGTTTTTCCCTTTCTCAAGTTACAAACATACGTGTTCCAAAAGTAAAACTGCACCATAAGCAGAGATCACTGCTACTTTTCAGAATCATTTGCAAGCAGTGACAAATAACAGGTAAGAATCTAAATTGGATTGAAAAAAAACTAAAATAATAGGTATTATTCAACGATTAGTTATATGTTAATCGTCTCCATAATTCCTAGACCCAAGTGAAGCACTTGGATTCGTAAGATTTACAACATTGTAATAAAAACATGGTAGAAACAATTGCAATTATAATGACATATTAATTAGTGGTTAGTATAGTAATGAAACCAATGCTAGAGTTAATAAGAGCTTTGTCAGCATTTCGTCTGGGATACATGTTCTTTACAACACGGTGAAACAATAAGAATAAAATACCCAATAAACAAATTATAGCATAGAGTTCAGTGCTGAAGTGAATGTGAGTGATTCATATCAGCATTTCATCTTCGGTATAAAATGACTCATCAACTCACCAATAGTCTCTCTAAAACTTCTCAACATTTAGAGACTCAAGACTCTTAGACTATGCTTTTTTTCGCATAATAGTTTAAAGAACTTGCTACAGTTATTTTTTAACTTCTCTGAGATATCTAAAGTAGGTACTAGTACACTTGGTATTCAGGTTTCTATCCACTGTACAGTAAAACATGTTAAGTCCCTATGGATTAGCGTCATATTATATATCGTGTATTTCAACTTTGTATACAAGATGGCAGGTATGTGAGGAATGAGGATGGTTCGTGAAAAACTTAGGCTTCACTGGAATAAGAATGAATACTTCTATACGAATATATTACTTTATTTACATTTTTATTTGATTGTTTGTTTGTGTTTTCTGGAATAACTTCGAGCAAAAACTTCTCAAAATCCCGTGTTTTCCACATCTCTAGTGACTTTTGCTTAATGGTGATTGTATACCCATTCGAATTATTTGAATTTTAAAGTTGGCACACCTGCTTCCCGTTTATCTAGTTTACAAAAAAAGTAAATTGAAATTGTGCGATAGTGATAGTCACTGTACGAAAGGTTTTTCTCTAACCAATAGATTTTCTTCTGATACACTACAATATATTTTTAAATACGGATTACTGCGGCTAGAAAGCCTGCTAAGCAGAACTCAATATATACTGACAGGGTTCTAAGAAAAAAGCTTAAAAAAAAGATTAAAAAAGCAGATGAAAAATTCCGTAACTCTAGCAAAATATGTGTATTAAAGTCGTCGTTATTAAAATTTTGCTAAATGTATATATTTTGTTGAAAATATCTTGTTTAGGTTAGGTTTATTTAAGTATTTCGAGAAAAAATACACAAAAATTTCGCCTATGTATTCTCCTCTTAAATATTTTCCCTCTTCATGTAGTTTTAACCCCTGTGCGTACCTTATCTATACAATATAACACACATATTACATACGTGGGAGAGGACGGTGAAACATAGGCCAGACTATACAAAGTGCTTAGGGAGAGTCGGAGGTCAAACGGTATCATAATAACAACTGACCCATAAATCTGTCTGTTGTTTTTTTGAATTATGATACTTACGGCACTACAAAATCACAAAAACCCTCGTAAAATAATATAATACCTACGCCAAATAATTCCGTTGATATCTTCCTGAAAAAATAACACAAATTTGGGTTGAATAAATACTCGTATGAGTTTTTACGTACGCTTGAAGTACAATACACTCATGTCTATAATAATATTTGTGTATGTGTCTACGACGTATCTATTCATATTCCTGGAGAGTGGAGATTAATTTGGAGCAAAGTTCTACATTTTATTCTCCATTGTACGCTCGGTCCTCTGAAATCATATATGACTAATATGGTAGATACTCGTTGTGCTCAGGGGGATTCCCACTACCACTCAGTATTGCCAAACTTGAAAAAAAAACACACACAGCCCGAGAGGCCACCAACAGTAACTACTCATACTTTCTGAATGTGCCTAGTAATAAAAATTTACTTCATAATAGGATTTATGTATGGGATATGTACGAATATGTACGACAGCTACTTATTTCCAATATCAAGAGTACAATACGAAGGTACTCGTAGATTATATTATAAACTACCAACGCACGCATTGAAGTAAGCTCTAATTGCATACCTACAACTTGGCAACACTCTTCTGATATTATCTATCATAAGAGAAGATATCACATGAAGAGGGTTTCCAAGGTGATGGTTGGATGATCAAAGGAGCGAATTATAATACATATTATATTTGATCCAAGTATATAGTTTGTGAAGAAACTATTTATATCAGATACGAGTATTATCCGTGTTCTTGTGGTTTTATCTACATACTAGTTCGGAAAAGAACACTAAATAGGGAAAATGTTTGAAAATTAATTAATAAGCGTACATACTCTCATGACACTACATCGCACTTTCTTAACATTGACGATCATTTCGGCGAAAACTACCCCGCCTTTCTGTGCCCGGATTCCGGAACAAGTCATCCGCCCTCTCTGTTTCGGTCCACAGGACATTTGTTGTCTTCCAACTTACGGTCTTTCCTATATCTTGCCTTCTAGTATCAGTCGGACAGGTGGTGCTTTTCTCCGGGCAGTAAATATGTACCATGGCTGGGGGTTATTCTGCGCCTAAATTTTCTTAAAAATAAAGTTTAAAATCGATTTGCCATTAATATTTCTATGAAAAGGTATGTAAAATATGATTTTAATCGTTAAGCTAGTGCAATAGTTAGATATTTTGAAGTATATTTTTTAAGAAATATGTATATTATATACCTTTTTCCTTAACCCCGTGTTTGGGGTTATTTTGCCTACGCGAATAAAACCGCTAAAAGTTTATTTAAAGTGAAAAGTCAAAAAAGGAAAAATATGGAAAAACATTGATCCAGATTGAATCCAAAATAAAATTTGAGAAAAAGATTATCTGAAATTAGTTATTGACGATTAGGCCAATTTACCCCTGGGTTCGCGGTCATTTCCATACAAATTTACTTTTATATTTAGGGTTGAACAAGACTACTAAAATGAAAATATTAATTTTAATAAAAAAATGTTTTTATTGTATAATGTTGTGAAAAACAAAGAGTTAGATAACAAAACCTAATGTCGCCGCCACACGCTTGCGAGCGTCCACAAGTTTTTTGTGTTCACGAGTTAAAAGACGTCAACGGTGGGTTACGTACACGAGCCAAGACAAACGTTCCATCCACACGCCTTTTTACTTTTATACATACACAAAAAAACTCGGGGACGCTCGCAAGCGTGTGGTGGTGACAAAAGACTAAATTATACCGTAAAATAAAAATTACATAAGAACCAAAATCGTTAAGACTAAAAAAAATGTAGAGGAATTACCTTCCTGTATGTTTTTTGCGCCTTTTAAAAACACTAACTTTTGACAAGAATAACAGTTTCAAGACTAAAACATCTGTGTTATTAAAAAAAAAACATTAACTAAACTCTTTTTGAGAAACACATTCTGACGTATTGTGCGCGCGTTCGGTCTATCCGCAGCCGAGCCGAGTGAAAAAATACCGATTTTAGCATTTTAAAAAAAAGTTCTGACAAAATGCGTAATATATACCTACGTAATGCGTTACCTAAGTGACTGAAAATATTAAATAATATTAAATATCATCGAAGAAGGCAACCCTATTGTAGGCAAAATAAGCCCGAGATGCTAATAATGTTGGGGGTGCTTACTAATTAGTGGTATATATACTAGTAAAATTAAGCAAAGTACATTTTTTTTCGCTAATATTGTTCTCAAAACATCAAAGTATAATATAGGAGAGTATTAGGAACCTGTTCCAAGCATTTTCGGATATATATCAAAAGTTTTCAGCACTTAGTTTTCTAGTCATTTTGACAGCTCCCTGGAAAAATGCTTCCATTAAAAGGTGTGTGAAGTTAGCAATAAGTCATCATGCTTAGTGCACCCAGAAAAGATGTGTTTACATTACCGGAAACAAAAAAATTACAAATTAATTACCTACCCAACTAGCACAGAAGAGTTATAAAAAGCGGTATTTCGGCTTTATAACAGCTTCCCTTTTCGCTAGTAGTAATACAATAGGGTTATAAATTGGCGATACAGCCAGATATAACAACGATATAACTCCGGATTGGGCACAAATTACTCAGCCTTTAAGAGTTATAATTGGCGATATAGTAGCTCTTTAATTAGCAATATAGGAGCGCTATAGTGGCTCCACAGTGGGTGAAGGAGGTATAGTAACGCTACAATCGCTACATTCGTAGCCTCATGCAATACAGTGGCTGTATTAAGGCGCGCTCGGACGACATTGGAAGCATAGATTGCCTCACTGCTACTTTGTTCAGCCTGTTAAGTACATCTACTCTATTATTTTTGTTTTGGGTTTGTTGTCAATACAAACGTGGTGAAACATTGCAATTTAATCCTTATTACATATGACAATAGGTTTCCATTTTTAGTGAAGAATTTAATCACAAGTATTTTGTGGATAAAGTTTTGATATTGGGTATAAGTACCTAGTATTTTATTCAATAAAGTGTAAAATTCTTCATAAAAATAGTGCGGATGTGATTTTACTGTGAAAATATATATATATGTTTAGATCAAAATTTTGACGCGCCCGTAAAATATTAATATTTTATTGTGAAAAAAACATTCTAAACTAGTGATGCAAAAACAATTTTTCTTAATTTGACATGAATAAAGGTGTTCATATATTTTTTTTTACTGATTAATAAAAAATAATACAGTTTAAACCACATTTTTGCTGACATTGGGTGTGTGTCGTATTTTATTTTTCTATTATTATTTCATACAATGCAATCCTAGTACATATAAAATGGCGAAATAGTTAATACAGCCTAAGGTTCTGAAATTCGCCATTATAGTTCCTATAGCTACGTACCGAACTAAAATATCACTAGTATGAAGCCTGAGAACGGATGGAAGAGATTTCAAGAGCTATTTTACTTCCTCCAGCGAAATAGTAGCACTAACGATTACCTCTCGTTACAAACAAATTACCATAGAGATCATTAGGTAAATAGCTGAGGTCCATTTTTTGAAAAATATATATTTATTTTTTTCTTAAAGGCAATCGTCAAGAAAAAATCTAACGGAACCACCAATAGAAAGTGAACCTAATGAAAAAGAACTACCGATAGAAAGCCAGCGTAATTTTATGGAACCGCCTATGGAAAATCAGCTTCTTTTGCCCGAATCATCAACGGAGGTGTGGCTGTAGGTTGAAAAGTTATGTTCTTTATCTGACATTACTATGTTTGGTTGAATTTTTTTAATACTACGTAGGTTATCAATTTTCCCTTGTATATTATGTAAGTATTGTTATTGAAAAGCAAAATAATGTGATTGTTTTGTATTTTTTGAGGAATAAAACACTTTAAGTCACTAAGAAATATTTTAAGTTACCAATCGTTTTCAGTCGTTTGTTTTTCGTTGTTATTAGTTACTATATTTGATGTTTAATGTTTTTAATGTTTGCAAGACAGCGTTGCTTCTTGCCCTAGGTAGATACCTACTCTTCTCATTTACAAGTGTTATTATTGCCTAGTAGGTAAGTAAGAACATAATGTTTTGTTTTAAGGCCCAGAGTATTGAGTTGAAAAAAAAAAAACACAAAACGGGAGACCTGTTTTCTCGACAACCTTACTAGATTTGCTTCTGAAAAAAATAGGATAGATACATTGAACCTTTATCTAGGGAATAACCGTAAAGGATTTTCTATATCTTTTATAGATTTCTCAAAAAAAAATGTTTAAAACACCTCTGCCCTTTTTTCCGAAGGATAGAATCTCGCTTCCCGAAAGTCGCAGAGATTTTTTTTTTTTTGTATTGATAAAATGCATTAAAATCTAGGGAATAACCGTAAGGGTTTTTTGATTGAAGCAAAACTAACCCCAAAAAATGGAAAAAACCCTATTTCTAAGATTTCATTCACGGGCTATAAATAGTTCGATATATCGCGCCAAGCAATTTTGAACTCTACGTGTAAGGCAAATGGTTTTAAAGAGAGTCGATATCGTTTCGGAAATTTTTATTTAACTTCAGACTCCTCTCAACATTGGAGAGTTACGGACGTCTCTTCGCACCACTCCATTTCTTATTTTTGGTTTACCATTATTCATAAATTAATAATTTAGCTAAGACGCTAGCATGTAATCACATTTAATGAAGCCCACGACATTGCCAGCAATAGACTGGGGAGGAAGTTTTTATTTCTTGTACAGACGGTACATGGTTCGAGTCCAGCTTGTATCGTCACATTTTCTATTATTTTTTTCACTTCATGACGCTTCGATAAGAATGCAGCGGTATAAAGAGTTGGTCCGCTGATGAATAAATATAAGGACTAAACCGACTAGGTTCTGAAGTACAGTGTAATAATTGTGCCTGAAATATCAATATTTAGAAATCTTCTAAAATATTGCATGTATAACGACCTACTCTGCCCTCACAGCAAGATAATAAATAATACCTATATCGGAAATAGTTTCTCAAATATTAAACAAAACATTGCTCGAATTTCTTAATTTTTGTAAAATTGGTGGTTGGTACAATAGCAGGTTCGTCTACCCGAAAAACCTCTAGAGACATGATTTTACAAATTTTGTAGACAATTTAATACATATTATGTAGGTAGTTTTGTTCTAAGATGTTGTAAATATCAGAGAAAGGATACAAATCTATTCCGCAAATTTGCGAAGGTGTGTTGTTTTCAAGTTACGAGTATGAGCAAATAACTGAAAAATTACATTTTATTACGAGAATATCACGTAGAGAAAAGCAGATAGTTAAAAAATAGTAAAATTTACCGTGGAATCATGACTGTTGGGTTGGCCCTATGGACGGCAATAAACCCGCCATTTAACTCAATAAATATTTTTTTAATTTATTTTATTTATGTCCTCAAAAACTTATTAACTTCCTATTATTGGATCTTTTACCCTTACACATTACACAACAGTCACATTATACTAATATAATGATTATAATTAGATACATATAACCTAAATTATTATAACGCTTACAAAGTAGGTAAGTTATGTACCTACCTATGACATATTTATTATGCATAGTGCGTACGCTCCTACATAATATATATTTAAAATTATTTTCATTCCATTGAATCGTCAGTATGACAAAAAAATATTTGATTAAGTACTTCAATAATCAAAGATTGAATCATATAGTTAGAAAAGCAGGGGCAATGGGTAAATTTCTGTAGCATGGAAGCCATACTTAATATTTTTTATAAAATTATGTCAAATAAAGTGCATTAAAATATTGAGGCAATAAACGGCGATAAATAAATAGTCAAATTATTATTAACTTTTCATTATGTCCAAATCAATTTTTATTTTCACAAAAGAACTCAAAAATAATGATCAACTCTATACAATAAATTCGCATACAATAATAAAAAAAAACATTAAAATTAGGTGTGAAATTAAAATAACATAAAAAATTTAAACTAAAATAATGGTGGCGCTTGTTTTTAGAAAAAAAAAAATCCTAAACGTGACTTGATGGAAATGGAATTCTCAGGACCCTTCGCCACTGGTGGTTACAATATTTTTGTAAATCAGAATACTATTCACATTTTGAATTGAACTGAAATTATAAAGTTTTTGACGAATGATTTTAACAAATTTGAAATGGTTTGTATATACTGACGAAAAATAATTTGATGAGGTACTTCAATAATCAAAGATCTGTACCTACGTAGAATTATATGGACCAGTTGAAAAATAAAAACATTTTCTATTCTGTCCCATCACGACGCATCCCTTGCGTGGTAGGCAGAGAGAACAGATCGCCAGACTTTCTTATCCTTACACAGACTTCGTGCTTCTGTCACATTCATGCAATTCGCTATACACTCTCTATGATACCTTGTACTCGGAACACGTGCGTCCTTGAGAATCTGGTCTACGTGGTCAAGCCTTGTAATTCTTGGACGGCCGCGTTTTCTTACACCCTTTCTTTCTCCCATGTATACTTTCTTTGTTATCCTTTCTTCGTTCATTCTATAAGTCCCAATGGTCACAATTTGTTCACTTTCATTTCGGTCACAACATTCGTTTTCAACTCTCTAATCACTTACTTATCCTATCTCTCAACGTTTTTTCACACATTCTTCTCAGCGATCCAGCCATACAACTATACAAGCCAGTATGTATGTTAATTTCCTATGGTTTATATAATATAGATATGTTCAAATGACGATTCCAGGTGTCCTGGGCCTACGGATGATAAGCAACAATAAAAAAACAAGAAACAATGTGCTTTGTCCATGCCTAGCTCGCGTAATCAAAAATGTAAATCCGGTTTTTGGGCATTTGCTAAACGGTAATGAAGGAAGATTATATCAATGGAATGTCGATTTAATTTACTGAATTAAATAATTACAATAGGTAATAAAAAAATGGTGGACATGACTGACCAATAAATAGTAAATCTGCTAAAAAATAAGAAAAAAAAAAGAACGGTTTATGTAGTATTCGAACCTGAGACTGAAAACAATTCGCCGCGCCGAACCACTGACCCAATTCACGAGCGAGCAAGTTCCTCGAAATATACGTATAAGTACCTAAGTATTTAAATACAAATTCTTTCACTCTGTCGATGTAAATTGTAAATACGAAAAAGTAGAAAAAGTTTGCTCCTAGACTAAATTCAAATTTTGAGAGAATTGTAGGGCAACACAATCTATTGAACAAAGTAGTAAGCAAAGGTGCCGCCGCGATGTTTTTTAAAGGGGGTGAGGGGAAATTTTGTTGAAAACGTGTGACGTCATTCTTGGTGCCAAGCCCTTAAGACTCTTCTCATTTATAAGTGTTACGTACTGAGTAAAGAAATGCACAGTACATATAAATAAAAGAAATGCTCATTTTATAAATCCTTGTTTTATTGAAGAATGACCTTATAGTCCTTCCACCCATTATCACTAACATTTTATGGAAAAAAAATTGACCTGCGGCGCTATATCGCTGGTTATTTTATGAAAAACTAAATTTGAAGAATTATCGTCACTGAATTTTATTGCAATAACTCCGAAATTATTAGATATATATGAAAAAAAGTTATAGCTCATTTTGGAGCTTAGACTATGGTAATTAATTCGTTCTTTGACTATTTTCCTGTAACTCTTATCGATTTTCAACCAATTTAGTTTAAATACATTTTTTTCATGTACACGTACATTTCCAAGAGCTGTTTTTATGGTTAGTCTTCCATTATAATCCCTAAAGTTGAGAAATTTAAATATCGCATGATTTGAGGATCACGATGAAATATTTTATTTAAAAAAATGACTTGGTTTATTATAGCATGTGTCGATTCACATCTAGAAGCACTCGGCTGCCACGGAGACTAGGCAAAAATGGCCGAACGTTTTTTAAAATGATTGAAAGGAGTTATAGAAGTGCATGTATTCCCTTTTATAGAAGTAATGGTAATTGAATGCATCTTCATTCCACCTTTATAATGCCATAGGCTTTATATTAGGTCTATCGTACCAATAGTAAATCAAATGGTGGTATATGAGCAGTCATGTGGTGTATTATACCGCTAGAGTTATAAGATATGTCACAGCGGCTTATGTAGACCTTGCAGCAACGTGTTTCGCCAGTATACCGCCTAAGGCTATAAAGGTAGTAATATAGAGACCCCGCTCAATGCTGTTATATTTCTTCAAGCCGATTAAAGTATCGCATTATTGTTTTATCACTTTTATATTACTCAAGACGTTATAAAAGGTAATGAAATGCACATATGTCGCTTCGAGAGAATAAAACTGCTTTTAAAGATCGTTTATCCTACTCAACGCCCTAAAAGAGTGATATATCTTTGCTTCTACAGCTTGTGTGCTAGTTGGGTATGTCTTCTGGTTAGCAGTTAAACAAAAAAAAAGCGTTAGGCCAAAGATACCCATGGGTAGGCTAGGCTAAAAAACCCCCGTTGACGGTACATGACCAGATAAGAGACATTCCTAATGAATCAACTAATTAATTCAAATTAATATGTGTTTAATATGGTATACTTGGGAGACTGTGGTTGGAGTGACCAAAGGTCTTAGAGACTGCAAGAGACAGAGACCTATATGGAGCAGATGCACGGTTGCATTGGGCTCCCCTCCCAGCCAAGAATGAGGGGAAGAAAATGGATGAATGTGTGTAGCTGTGAGTCATTGTTGTATTTCATTACACTTTTAATTTTGTTAAGATTATGTACTTCTAACTTTCAAGCAGATATTGTAAAGTCAACATTCAAGGAAATACGTATTTGTAAACTCTGGGAAATAGTACTTGTGGACTCTACTTCTACAATCCTTACTTTGACATACAGAAATACATTGAAAGAAAGCTTTTAAGAGGATTGCATACACCCTCAAATATTTCTTTAATTCCCTCAGAGAACATAAAAAACTCCGCTAGAAGAGACTCTATGAGAAATAGTTCCATCTCCCCTAGTCGTAATAATAATATAGATAATGTAGTTATGAGTCAGTTTACTTCAGCATCACCACTGAAACAACACATTTGTATTAATATATTATGCAGGGAAATGCTTTTATACAAATTTGCCCCTTATTTACATTCCACATCTTATCTTTGCATTACCCTAATGACAAACAGAGTAGAAATATTAGAACTATCTTAAGACGAATGCGAGAATAAGGTTACTGGTTACTGTACCATTAATATGGATTACTTTTCTCAGTAAGTATGTAAGTCAGTGGTTGACACGTCGTTGACAGTATTAAAAATATACAGTCAGAGAGAGTTGATCTCGAATTAATTTGGAACTACAATTTTGTTTGCTGGTGTAGGGGTATGAACACCCCCTACCTAGGTATAACTATTTAGGTACTCTATAGATCCTAAGACATTTGTATTGTATATATCCTTCTGTTTATCATTTTATAAATCAGTCCACAATAAACTTTGGTCCCAACAACACGCATTTTACTTATAACAACCTTCTGATAACTATATAGTATCGCCTTACACTAAAGTGGAGACATCCCGACGTGATATACAAAAAAAATGTCTACCTGCTCGATACCTACTCAATACAAGTGTGACCGTGTTCAATGTGTTAATATATCGATCAACATAATACAAAAATGTGTCTCGAAACTAATACTGACGACAGGATTCACGAACAATGCAAACGACCAAGTATAAAACTGATTCGGGAACGCCGTGCCAACATTAACGACAAATTAATCTTGGAGGACTCCACGGTATCTGAAGAATGATGTGACCAACATCCTCTCAACTTCCCGGACCACAACAAGCAGACGAACCAACATCCAACATGACATCAGCCTGCTTCATCAGCACACTCATCAACGTGCTTCACCAACTCAACATTCTCAATTCGTCACATCGACTGATGAACAACAGCATCTACAGCATTTCATCAACTCTTTGAAGATGGTCAACACCATGACAATGGTCAACACCACGACGAACATAATAATCATCGAACGAAGATCTTCATCAGCACACTGGAATGATTTGGAACTTGTACGGAAGGCTACGCAGCCACGCTACACTCCAGTCACGACCACGGCAACTAGCCGGTCTATCCAGCCACTGATGCATCATCATCACACTCGACAGCATTTGCGAAAGGCATGCTCGTCACCATGCGCAGATTGCATGGTAACAACGTCTGCAAATCAGACAACAACAAAACAACAACGTCTGCAAATCAGATAACAACAAAACAACAACGTCTGCAAATCAGACAACAACAAAACTACAACGTCTGCAAATCAGACAACAACAAAACTACAACGTCTGCAAATCAGACAACAACAAAATTATGTGCAAATCACATACAACAACGTGTGCAGATCACACAACACCTATCAATCATCTCAAACCAGCTCACATCACTAAAGCTGTATTTTCGCTTCAGGAAAACAATGTTCAACGTTTAAGAAAGAAGAAAGGCTCGAGAAGAAGACGAAGACTTACTGATGCTAACTAAGCAAGAAAATCTTCACTTTCATCATGCCCAAATCATACTACGAAGCAACAACTACGACGTCCAACGAGGACATTTTATTTTATTTTACTTCATACATGCAAAGTTTAATCTGTATCAACATTCAAAATATTTTTGTATAACTAATATATTAACCAACATTTTATCTACCTAATATTAATAATGTTAACTAAATGCTTATTTCCTAGTATCTAACTCGGGATATTATGCAACCATATGTGAATTATTATTATTATTACTGACCCTTATTTTGTCAACATGACCAAACTATGTCCTTTAACATACGATATAACTATACCTACGCATTATGTTAACTATTAAACACCCTTATTTTTTTGTGACCAATTCTTAAAATTTGTGTATCGATTATATTATTTCATCTTAACTATGATTTTAAATGTATTATGTTACACTCAACGATTTTTTGCTATTTTGTTATATAAATCAATTTGTTTTTGGAAGGTCACAAAGACCACACATATGTTTATATTGGACCAACATGTTTTGATCTGTTAGTAATTATTTACAAAATCTATTATCTTTCTCAAATGTGATGCAACTTTATTACCTACTTTTGGGTACAAATATTTTTATGTCATATGTCTTTACAAAATAATGTTATAATTTGACCATTTTTGCCTCAATGTAAATCTTTTCAAGTTATTTTTTTTGCCATGTGTTACAAATACCAACCAACATTATATTTTTAGGACCCTTAACATGTGATTTCTTACACTGAATACTTTTTTTTCTCAATGGTTTATCTTTGAATTATTTATTACCTACTATGTTTTAGGATCTCAAATATCTTATGTACCTATACGATATCAACAAGATGTTTTATTATGCGAATATGAATATTGAACTAAACAATGTATTATGATAAGTTAGATAGCTTATTCTTTAGCGACTAATATTTCATACAATCTATTTTATAATCATGCTTTTTCTAAACTTTATGTAACGTTATCACTAGGCAGGGAGGATTGTAGGGGTATGAACACCCCCTACCTAGGTATAACTATTTAGGTACTCTATAGATCCTAAGACATTTGTATTGTATATATCCTTCTGTTTATCATTTTATAAATCAGTCCACAATAAACTTTGGTCCCAACAACACGCATTTTACTTATAACAACCTTCTGATAACTATATAGTATCGCCTTACACTAAACTGGCAACAATGCCATTTCTATTGAAATTTTACAAACTCACAAAACTTAAATTTGAAGGAACTCGAAGACTTATTTGTAAATTATAAAATATCCATTTCTACAACAAACTTATAACCTAACAATTATAATTTATCTTCACCATCATCACTGACGCTACATCCCACTGTGAGCCTTGGCCTCTTCCAGAATTTTCCCCATTCTATTCGGTCCATCGCCCGCACCTTCCAGTTCGTCACTCCAATTGCACTGAGGTCCCTCTCCACGCCATCCATCCATCTCAGCTTATTAGATCTCCCCACACTTCGTCTCCCATCGATCGCGTGCTTAGAATCTTCTTCGGTATTCGGTTGTCCTCCATTCGCTGAACATGTCTCAACCATTTAAGGCGATATGATTTTATGTACTTTACTATGTTGATGGGTTCGTTGCATAGACTTTCGAGCTCATGGTTATACCTTATCCTCCAAGTTCAATTTTAGTGGAGAGGTCCAAAGATTTTTCTCAACACTTTCCTTTCAAAGTTATTTATCTTCATACAATTTCAAATTCCACATACGAGTACTTATAAAAAAGTTAAAATAGTAGCTTCGAGATAAAAAAAAAAACAACTTTCAACTAGCGAATAAAAACTGTCGCTGAAAAGAGTGAATAGAATATTTTGGTGGCAATTTTAAAACGCTATTTTTATTCTGCGTCCTAAATTAAACTTTTCATCTTCTATGCTTCGAGGTATATTTTTTTATTATACTTTATACGTATCTCAACTTTTGTCACGGCTTTTTAATGTTACAAAATTATAACAGATGGTGGAATTTCCCGCACGGCATCCGGCATGAAATTATTGTTAGTGAAATTTTCCGCCAAGTATGAATCGGTGTGTAGAGTGGCATAAAATAATATTATAATTTAAAGTTTGAAATTGTGACATTATGAAGTCCATTCGTCTCTCTTTCATCTATTTAATGAAATGTTGCCATATAATAGCCGCTTATTATTTTGAAAACTTCTAGAAATACGAATGCTAGATTGAATGTTATGGAAGTTAAAAGCTATTTGAGTCCGAGTATGAGAGATTTACTGGAATTGTGTAATGTTTTTCAAATTATAAAAGTGAAAAATTATTATTTTCTCACTCTCTCTCCCTCGCTGGCCAATTATTATTCCCAGATGATGGTGGGGTCTGCCATTCTTGTTTTCCGCCGCCACTCGGCTCTATCCTGGGCATCTTCCAGATAAATTATTATTGTCTATAAGCAGATTTTGATATCAGATAATGATAAAATCCATCCGAATTCATGCACTCGCAGGTGGTAGGGGGTGACATGCAAAAATCAATATTAGTGTCGAATCCATAGTTTTAGTATGGACGAGATGAATGGTGGCACTTTTCCACCCGTATTTAACTGTAAGGGGTGACGTCAAAGTCCAAGGCGTAGGGTTCAGTTATGATTGTACATACAAAAAGTATGTTGTGATTCGCAAATAATAAAATCATAATAAACCCATACCAACTTGAATTTTGTATACAAAACATTAGGTATGTTGACATCAGTAATCGCATTTCCTTCTAGTAGAAAGAACGCTATGAAAAAAGATAACTGTTTAAAAGAAAAACTTTTTCAATAAAATATTATTCATTTGTTGTGCATATGGCGTAGTGGATGGAACCCTTGTATGATATTATGTAACACTAGCTGTAAACCGTCAAAATGGCGCAGTGGAGAGAGAACAGATCTCTAAACTTATTGTAAGTACGTACATTCTTTAATGATAATAATTTATGTAAGTTGTGGACACTTCTAATTGGAGGGTTGACGCGTTTAATATTTTATGTTTGTTTTTTGTATGTGTTGTTAACTCTCTGTCAGTGTCCCTTATATGTAAAATAAAATAAAATAAATGAATAAAATTCTTATGGTGAATTAAATTTTTATTGAGCATAGTATTTTCTGCTCTACTGTTCACAATATTTGCACTCACTACAATATTTACTAATTCACTTTATAAATCAAGATGTCGATGTGAATTCGAAATAGTCAAAACATTTTGTAAGCTCATAACGTCAACGAAAACAGGGTTGTGGACAATTTTTTGTTTTTTAAATGAATCTGGATTTATCAAAATAAACCCAAATACATATTTGTACACTTCGCAGTAAGCTTGTGTCGTGAAGTGGAGTAAGTCGGCATCGGGGATCGTAGCCGCGCCCACTGGATTGACAGTCGAGCGCGTTACAAACCAGGCTAACGACCACCTGCGTAATAATATATTACTCAGTATTATGTGAATGAAAAGTGGTATTAGCTGCATAATTTTCGATCACAACCATAACTAATAGCGATGCGATCATGAAATAATAGTTAAAATTTCGTATAGGTATATTCGAATTTCGAACAACTAGCAAAAGTTGCCAGGGCCCTGGGTTATATTCATTCGCGATTTCCACCAGGATTATGTAAGTTGATAATAGTGTATGTATATTTGAAATGTATATGGCTGTCCCGAAGAAAACCAAGTCAACCATAAAGAGTGTGTTAGCAAGAATAATGTGAAAAGTTTCCCTTATGGTTAATGCACCGAATGCATTATCCCCATTTCCACAAAACATCTCACAAGACGTCATGTTCTAAGTGTATAGTGTCTTCCCTTTTAAATATATTAACATATAACACAGAAACCTCGATATCTTATTTCCGTATAACATACAGAACAAGAGAGACATTATGTGTTTCATGTATAAAAATGGATTCGACACTATATCGACTTTTGATGTTAGCTGCCAGCGATCGCAGCACAGCAATAAACTCGCCGTAGTGAACATATGTCGTGATTTATATTCTTAATATCTCTGTATTTTTTTCGTCAAAAGTGTAAATAAATAAATATGTAATTTAAAGAATGTTTCCGAGCAAAGATACACATAGGTTTCTCAAGAAAGAGCCCGTTTTGGATTAATTTTGTCTGATGGCCAAAGTAACATTTCTTTTGGGATTCTCTAAGTGTTGCCACTATAGTTGCCAAAAAGATACAAGCAGCGCCCTCATCGGAAACAATCTCTTGTTCGATAGATGTTACACCAATCACAAAATACATATTTTAATTCGCTTTTTCTTACATAAACCAGTCTAGGTGCCTAAATAGCACATTAGAATACCAACTGTCAAAATGGGACCACCATCGTACCAGGAATTTGGAAATAGTTCACGCCGTGTATTATAGCTACTAGCTCCCCACCAAACAGAGGTTTCCTAGTACATAGTAGTAGGTAGGTTTAAGTCTATCAATTTTATGGCCAATAGGTATAGTGGATTATATAATAAATAAATGTAGTTATTTATTAATGTTAAATCACTGGAAAGCAATTAAAACGAAATGCATGTACGTAAATGATAATTTATTCAGCACTCCAATCTCACCGCATTTGGAGTAGAGCGGGTTTTGTAGGGAAATTTATGGTTCACATTTCTGCCTAAATAACTACCGCCGTTGGTCTATTAATCTGAACAGATTTGGTTAACATTTTCATTGTGGCAACTCAACAACAACACAATGTTGCTTGTTTAACTTTACTTTTTATGGCCTAGACATGTTTGGCCTAACATTTTAACAAGATTCTCCACGTTGTCTTAAATGCGGTAATCTAATTTATTATGTAGACGATCCTCCTAGTTGGAAGTGAAATTAGCATTATTATTCTTTTTGTAAAATACCTAATAACACGCAAAAGAAAATAATAAGCATTATTTACCTAGACAACTTGAATTAACCAAATTAATTTTACTTGATCCTTAACTCAATTCAATTTATAGTTACCTAGTAATGTAACTGAAATCCAATTACTTTGAAAGACAATGCAGTAATGTAAGCACGTAATAAAATAAAATAAAATAACCTGTCCTCTTTAATTTCATTTCAAAAATAGCGCCAATATAATAAGCGATCCTTCTTGATTGGTGACGCGAAGCGACATAGAAATATTTTTAAGTACTGGCAATACTAAGTTTTCCCGCGCGAATAATGACATCAGCTGTCACTTAAAAGTTTTTAAGTGTTGTTTGATGTCGTTGTTTTGTAGGTTATTATTTTCGTTTCCAAACTTTTTCCGTACAAATTATACAATATCGTTTAGTGTTTTCGTGTGTTGATAATATGGTTAAGTGCATATAACATTGTTGTTTAGTGTGGTTACAATCAATTGAGTAATAATAACGATAAGTTACGTTATTATTGCGCAAAAATGTCATCGTTGTTGTCAGCTGAGTTAGCGGCAACTTGCAATGCCCTGGGTTCTTTAGACAAAAGGACGGGGAAATATTTTGTTGATGGCTTTACGTTAGATACTGTGAAGGATCTTATACGTTATTTGAGGAGAGACGATGAGGATCACGAAATCAGGAGACATTTGGGGCAGACTAAAGTATTGGAGACTGATCTTTTGCCTATACTGATAAACCATTCTGATAATGCTGAACTATTCGATGTCACGCTAAGGTAATTGCTTGTCACTTTTGAAAATAGAATCGAGCAGAATATGTAACTTTTTTTTCAATTTTTATGGCTAATTTGTTGTAGATTGGCTGTAAACTTAACGAACCCACCGTTGCTTCTGTATCGTGAAGAAATACCAACTGAGAAGTCTGGGCGAAGAATTTATTTGCAATTATTGGCGCACTTGCATTCGTACAAAGCCAATTCGTTCACCAATCCAGAAATATGGACTGTACTTGCCAAAAGATTATCGAAGATATTGGAAATTGTGAGTTAGATTGAAAATGTAATTTAGTGTTAATCAATTGATATATTATCTTTAAGTCATAGATAAGTACTAATTGTATATTTTTTAACAAATAGGACCCAGCTGAAAGAGATGAAGATTCTGGTTTGATCGTGGAAAGGATTTTGATTTTAGTCCGGAATATTTTGCATGTTCCGGCAGATGATGTGGACGAGAAAAAGCCTGACAACGATGCCAGTGCACATGATCAGGTATTCCAGTATTCTGTCTTACTAACATAGCTTTTCTCATGATGTGTGGTAAACGGCAACAAGTATATAGGCTTCCTTATCAAATGACATACTACACTTTTTAATTAATTTGTTATGTCTATCCCCTTATGCCGTGTCCCTTGCAGGGTAGGCAGAGAGGACAGAACGCCAGACCGGCCCATCCTTACACACATTCCTTGTTCGTACACATTCATGCAGTTTGTCATACACACTCTCCGATTTCTCTTACTTAAATTGTGTCCATCATCGAGGATCAGGTCGAGGTGGTTGGTCCAGGGTAACCTCGGACAACCCCGCTTCCTCACACCTATTTGTTTACCCACATAAATCTTTTTAGTCATCCAGTTGTCATCCATTCTTTCAACATGCCCAAACCACCTAAGCTTATTCACTTCCATCCTAGTCATAACAGCCGTCTTTTTTTTTTGTTCCGTTCTTTAGTTTTTCATGCTCTGAATCGAGACATACAGATTATTTACACTAGGCTAAAAGCGTGTAGTGCAGATTTCATTGTTACTGCTGGGATTTGAATCTGGAACCTACCGCTTAAGAGACCTTCTGCACCATTATGAGCCGACCATTTTTTTTTTGTATTGATAACCTGGCTCGTCCAAGTGACATTCGAGAACAAATCAAGTGGAAGACTTAAAAATTCCAAGCTGCTTACTTGTTTTTAACATACTGATTATAAAATATTGGTCTTACACTAATTTATTTTTGTAGGTACTCTGGGCACTCAACCAATCCGGTTTACTGGACATTATTTTGTACATGTCCTCTGAGAATGAAAAACCCTACTTCATGCACATCTTGGAGATCATTTCATTAGCTCTCAGAGAACAGAACCCCACTAGTTTAGCTGATGCTGCTTTGCAGAGAAGTGTTGACGAGAAGTTGAAAGACGAACAAGAACTCTTGGCTATTAGGTCTGATGAAGTTAGAAAGAGAAACGAGAAGATTAGAAATTTTTCTGCCAACAGGTAATTTTCAAAAACACTTTCAGATCAATATTACATTTGTGATGATTTATTTTATTTACATTTCCTATACAATCCAGTAATCCGGTACCTTCTGTTTTTAATAGTGTCGTATTAGTGAGTCTCTACTGTATTGCAAACTGCAACAAAGCCAGTGATAGTATAGTACAAGCCCACATCCTCGAATTTCATCACCACCATGATTGGTGACGTCACCTTGTATCGGTGACAAATACTTGAACTACGGAATACTTTTTCCCATACATTTTCTCTCAATCTCGGTGATGTCATCATCGTTAAATGTCAGTTGGGCCCGGCCTGTATGACAGTATGGCGCCGTCCTCGCAAATTTCAATATCACAAACGATATTCTCTACATTTGCCCATAGTCGCTACGTTCAAATGTGTAGTCTGTCACTCATTAGCTGTTCTGATTACATCGGGTTTGGTCGAACATAGAAATTGTACTTCTTGTATCATAGTTTTGTAAGAATATATGATGTATTTATTTTTTTCCAGGCATTCAAGATTTGGTGGCACATTCGTCGTACAGAATATGAAGTCTATTTCGGACAACAGTATGATATGTCACAAGCCACTGAACAATGTGACCAGCTTGAACTTCGACATCCACAAGACGAGAGTGAAGAAGCAGAAGAACTTGAGACCTGTTGAAGATGTTAGTACTGGAGAGAGGAGGTCTGCTTTTGCTATAAGGTAAATCTAATTATTGTATTCTTGCGGGGTAAAGAGAGAGCACGGAACACCGAACTTCCCGATCCTTATGCACACTTCTTGTTTTATGCAATGCATCATATATTGTACCTACTCAAAAGATCTCTTCCCTTGAGTATCTGGTTGACATGGTCGACCCAAGTGGTTCTCCAACGACGTTTCCGTACGTTTTTTTTCACCCATGCTATTTTCTTTATTATATTATCATTATTTATCCTCTCTATACGTCTTAACCATCTCAACTTTCTTTAATCTGTCTTATAGTCATTCATCTGTCTAATCACTTCATCTCCTATCCTATCTCTCAACATCTGCTTCTCAGTCCGTCCCTCGGTTACGATGGTTGAGTCTCCCCCACCCTTTTCAGACCTCCGCCATTCTTGTGGACTAAACTCAATCTCAACATAATTGACCGCAAAAAACACCTTGAAAAGTTTTTTACAGTCACTAATTTTTCCAATTTTCTGGTCTTGTCAGTTAGAACATTGTTATCCTCGGGTGACAATTCACAACATAGTTTGATCAATATTTTTTAATGAGTTTGCTAGTACATAATATTCCTCCTGCCTGTTTGGTTTCAGATTGTTTCTAAAGGAGTTTTGTATTGAGTTTCTGAATGCATCCTACAACACAATGATGTACTACGTGAAGGACGTCTTAGTGAGATCCAAAGCGCAGAAGAATGATGAGACGTACTATGTGTGGGCAATGAAATTCTTTATGGAATTTAACAGGAATTATAACTTTCAAGTTAAATTGGTCAGGTGAGTTCTTAGAAATACATTCTTCCGTATTCCATTGCTAGGTCTTTTAATTTTGGTAAGGCTTAGTTTCCTTATAATTGGATATTTATTAGTAGTATAGATTGTAATTTAATTGGACAAAATTTTGCTGACATAAATGTGAATACATATAAGTAGGGCATCACTTAAGATTAGACTTTTTTGTGTTAATATGTACTGTGTTTATATGTGTGATGTCTGTTTGTATTCCAAAGCTGAATAAATAAATAAATAGGTGATTTTTTACCGAATAGTATGGCCAAATACATAACCAAACATCAGTAGGTTAAGTTCAACAGTTTTTGTGCATCTCCTCGTCATAACAATCCAACAAAAGTCAACAAAATATTTTTGGTTATGTTCAGTATTTTTGCCGATTTCATCTGGCAACCCTGGTCATTTATGGAGAATTAACTACAAACTTTGTTGGGAAGTAGTATCTGCTTCTTGATTAAGTAATTAATGGGGAAGAGGTGATAATACAACTGCTGCTAACTATTCTTTTCTATTTTACCCCTCACACTGTGTCCCTTGTGGGGTGGGCAGAGAGAATAGAATATCAGGCTTCCCTGTCCTTACACACACTACAAACACACCTTTAAAAAAAATCCTTTCCAGCAACTTAGGTATATAGAGTGCCCTTGAGTTGGGATTACCGGCGCTATGAAATCATCTTTTTATTAATATTGCTTCCATCACATTTGAATAATTCATCATATGCACTCCACGATCCTTCATTGGGTCGACACGCTCGAGGCAAGTGGACATAAAGTGATCACTTCAGCCTGCCAATGCTGCCTCGAAAGCATCGGAACGCCCATCCTGCATCCTCCCCAAGGGAGTTTACATAATGCTAAGTACATTGTTTGAATGTAGATACTAGAAGAGAAAAACTATTATGTGATTCCAACTACACAATGCAGATGAAATCCACTTATCAGCGGCAAAGGGTCCGAAGAATACGATTCCCATCGAGTTACCTTTTTGACTTGGGATTTTAAAATTATGAATCTTATCCGCCGTGATGCAATAAAAAATGTTAGTTTCCCTTGTACAGAGATACACTGTTCGCCACTGATACCTATATTAATAAATTTCAGGTATCCCAAAAACATTAAACTCAATTACAAATGCTATTAATTTTAAACGTGAAGGTATTCAATTTGTTGAATTGGTTAGTTCCAAGTGTGTCTTTCCATAAAATTACATTTATTTAGGTAACTGAATTTCTACAACATATAAAGTTGAAGCAAAGTTTTCGAATGTGTGGTGAAATGAATTTTCCCAACTTGTCCCGCAAAAGTCACTAATTCATTAACCAAATGGAATAACAGTATGATAAATTTCCATAATGTAATATTATTTGTTGTTTAACTTATAATATATCTAAAGTCATGAATCTATTCTCGTGGGATCCTGTGGCGGACATCCTTGCTGAAAAATATATACTAAATGTCTTACGGATTACGGATGTTTTGCGAAATACCTGAATTACGGGACATTCGAAAAATAATTTCAAAAAGAGAGAGGCCCTGTTATGCCACAAGGTATACTTCTATTCTATCTCCTCGTGTGATATCTCTTGAGGGGCAGGCAAAGAGAATATAACGTCAGACTTACTGATCCAAGTTGGCAATGAATTTTTTTATGAAGTTTAATAGGAATTATGACGTTCGAGTTAAGGTATGTTCTTAAATGTACTTTTGTATTCAGTCATGTATGAAGAATCATAATCATTGTTGGAAACTCTAAGTCCCTTTCAGGGTAAGTAGAGAGAACAGAACGTCCCATTTCCCTATCTTCATGCACAATTTTGGCCTTCACCACTTTTGTAATTATTTTTTTAATGAAATTGGTTTATCGAATGACACCCAAGTACATATTTGTATGCTTCACAGAAAACTTGAAAAGCTTGTGTTGTGAAGTGGAGTAAGTCGGCATCGGGGATCCATCCCATCGTTCACTTTCTGTAATCCATATTACTCAAAACACATCTGTCCTTTAGTCTGATCAACATGGTCGAGCCATGAAGTTCTTGGATGCCCGTGTTTCTTCAGATCTTTTTTTCACTAATGTATATTTCCTTTGGATGAAAATATTTTTTCCTACTGTTTCTAGCGAAACCATGTCAGTGTCCACTTTCCACTATGTCCAACAACAGATGGAAAAATTTGTCGAAATGATGATTATGGATAAAAAGAAGGGACCTGAATGGATGAGAAGGCTTCACCTAGCTTTGAAGGCCTATCATGAGCTGCTACTGACAATGATGGCCATGGACAAAAGTACGGATAAGAGTGTCCAAGACTCATCCAAAGTCATCAAGAGTAACATATTTTATGTTCTGGAGTACAGAGAATTCATTTTACACATGCTGATGACGTACGATGATACTAAAATGCCAAAGTATGTAAAAAAGTCTTTTTGCGTGTCCTCGCATAATGCTAACCTTTAAAAATATTAATGCCCTTTTTATAAAAATGTTAATTTTGTCTGTTCTTTTAGGGCATATTTGAAAGATCTCATGGAGACTGTTCATATATTTTTGAAAATGTTAGAACACTTTTGTAAACGTCACGGATTGGTTGTCCAGAAGAAAGGTCGCTCGAAAGCCAAGAAAAAAAGTAGTAAGTTTTTGTATATTGTAACATCTTGGTTTTTAATAAATTACACATATGGCGATAGTGTCTCCTGAAACTGACATATGAACACTGGTGCTGATACAATAACACTCAGGTTTTCAAAATTTTGCATAGATGGCGATAGCGTCGTCTACAACTGGCATGTGAACATTGGTACTGATTTAATGACATCCAGGTTTTTAAAATTTTGTGATGGTTTTCAAAATTTCCTATAGATGGCGATAGTGTCATCTGAAACTGACACATGAACACTGGTACTCATATAATAACACTCAGGTTTTCAAAATATAATGTAGATGGCGATAGTGTTATCTGAAACCGACGTGTAAACATTGGTACTGATATAACAACCCTCAGGTTTCCAATATTTCGTATAGATGGCGATAGCGTCGCCGGAAACTAAAGAATAGAAATGATGTTGAAACTGATATATTTAACAGGTATTTAATTTAACTATTGAAATGTTTGCATAGAGCCCAAGGCTGCTCCCAAGACCGCTAAGGCAAAGAAGAAACAGTTAAGTGAAGAGGCGAAAAATGAAATGTGGGAAGCCATAGACACTCCTCTATATGAGATGCTACAGGAAGGTGGGGAAATTACATCTGATGTAGCACCATTCGATGCAGCACTGGAGAAAGATATTGACGAACAAAAGTTAGTTTCTCGTAATAATTTGATGGTTCTATCCTCTCATGTCCTATGACTGTCCTATTTCTAGACAAATTCCTTGCTTCCTGTCATTTTCCTTTAACTGAAAATGCGGCCGTCTTTGAGGATCTGATCGACATAATCAATCAAGGTCTGTCTTGAATTTCCAAACTTTGCATATGGCTGGTGATATGGAATACATGCCATGTGACGAAAATGCCATGTTCACATGATGAAAAATGGGTATTGCATAAAATTAAGTTTTACTCAATGTATGCGGGCCACTATATTTATTAATTAATTTACGGCGCAAGCCTTTAAACATTAACAAAAGTTTTGGATCATATTTAGCAGAAATTATCGTTTTTTTTTGCTTGGCAGTTTTTACCATATCACCGGCAAAATACACTCCAAACGTAGTTTAAGTTTTCTGGTTTGTAGTTTTATTATCTTTATGTTGCAATCCGAAATATGTATTTAATTGTTTTTTCCTTATGTCTAGGGGTGACTGTGCAATCCGAAATATGTATTTAATTGTTTTTTCCTTATGTCTAGGGGTGACTGTACCAAGAAGATTCAGAAACTTCTCAGTGCTAACAAACTTGGAGATGCTGTCGGTCTTCTTCGAGCAGCAAGGTAAAATATTTTTTTCAATTATTTGAGTGGTTGCATTCTGTGGATATCATTAAGTTTGTATTCCCAAGGTCTGAATACACAGATGGCGGGAGTTTAGAAACAATTTTCTGTACTATTTTCTTATGTCATTTGCCGGAAATTAGGTGCACAGTTACAATTAGAATGGGTATAATGGACATTGTTAGGTGTATTTATAGCTTAAACCTTCGATAAAATTTAGAGGAGTTCGATTTAATACACAGATGGCGGTAGTGTAGACAAAAACTTGCATACGAATATTTCAAAATTATTGTAATATTTTTTCCGTCAAAAATTGTTCTCTTCCATCAGAATTTGCTATTTGTCCACTAACCAATCGGACTTGTTAGTTAATTAATTGCGTTATAAGCACAGTTTCGTATTATTAAGTAAGCAACTCGAGTGGGAGTAGTACGTTATTCTACGTATCTTTATGTACTGTTCGTCCTATCTTGAAACTTGAAATAGTATAGTTTATTTGGAGCTAACTTCATCTCAAGATATTTACTTAAGTTTCACAGCGTTTAGCCAGCGACTGTTTGAATATCGATAATAATAATTTTCCCTTAGTCAAAATAACTCTTCTGAATGTGGTAAGTATAGGTGTATGTACATGGTACAGGATGGGAGAGATTTTGAAAAGGCTCTAAAAATGTCGTCATTTTTACCATCTCAAATTACCTACTTTATTCACAATCACCTGATGATGAGGGTGCAAATCCTCGAATACTGGCCGCGAAAGATTTTAATATAAATATTTAATTTTTCTTTTTTTTCCTTAAAAATGGACTTCCACCAAGTACCAACGGTCGAAAACATCGAGATTACGTAAGTAAATGTGACTGAGTTTTTAAAATAACCCCAGTTTTACAGACGAGTCGTGAAATTATTCATTAGGTATATGAACCGCGTTAAATTAAAAATCGTGTTATTTGTTCCTGGGACCTGGACAAAAATGAACATAGCGAGACTCTCCCGGGACGGAATTTGATACTATTTTGGAAGAATGATAAAGCAAATATGTAATTTCATTTCTCCATAGTCTCGTAAGTGGAGGCTTTTGGTCACAGTTCCAAATATTTTTGCCTTGGTCCTCTGAAAAATTGATGGATATTTAATACAACTTTTTCAAAATTGTTGTATTTTCTGTCCTATCCTGTTTATTACGGGAGTACTAGAAGAGACGGAGATAGAATGAGAAAAGAAGGAGAGAGCTGATGGGAAATGTTGATACGAGAGAGAGCAGCGTCTAGAGAAGAAACTTGTAGAGAAGTTCTAATGGGAATCTCTTGTTCAGCAGAAGAGATAATAATAATATCTTTTAACTCATTCTAATTGGTATGGTTTGTTATCGGAAATTATTATTTCACTAGAAATTGCATCTGTCGTGTTTTTTCTTCTTTCGTTCGTTTTGGTAAACAGTTTCCGCCTGCACAATTATAAGTTAAATAGGTATCCATTATACGTGCACATTAAATAGCACCCATTTTTCATATATGTAAATGTAGAGTACATGGTTAGCGCAGTTGGTTGAAGCGGCAGTCTCTCAAGGGGGAGGTGCCAGGTTCAAACCCCGGCGGTGGCGATGTATTCTACACTTTGCGATACAGGCTTTTAGCCTAGTGCAAGGTGTGCAGGAAAGTATTTGGGCTTGTGTATGCGGGCCCAGATCTTTTTTTTTTTTATTAAATAAATATTTTTCTAATAGGTACGTTAAGAGTATGCATACCGACATTTCAAAAATTTCTAAAAACAGAAGACCTTAGATCTCGACAACCTTCACTGAATATGCTTTGGAAGAAAATAGAGCAGATACATTTTTTCCACAAAGATTTTTAATGTCTTGTATAGATTTATTTTAAAAAATGGTGAAAAACATCTCTGATCTTTTTTCCGAAAGACTGAAATTCGTTTCTCGCGTCGCGGAAGTCGCGGAGATGTTTTTTTTGTACTAATAATGTGCATTGATCTAGGGAATGACCGTAAAAGTTTTTTGATTGAAGCGAAATTATTCCCAAAAAATTGTTCATAAGATTTTGAACCTTAATGCCGTGGGAAATGACCGTGACGTCATAGTCGGGTCTCGAGCCAATAGGTCTTTTTTATTTCGAAATTTTATTAAAAAAATTTATATTTCGTGTCATTTTTAGAAGCCATGAATAGTAAAAAAGTTTTGTCCTTCGTGGCTGAAAAATCAACGTTCATTTTGGCCAAATGTCAACTCGGTGACTATAATAACGTAAGCGTGAAAATCCATCTTCTCTCTGCTGTATCTACAGATAATATTTGCGTAGTTCGGTATCTCTTTCAGTTAGCTGAAGTTACATAGTTAGTTAGCTAGAAGGTGTCTAGTGATGGCAAACAATCGAAAATATAAAATCGATTATTTAAATAAATCGTTTCAATATCGGTAGTTCTGTTTGACGTTTCGATTACTTCGATTTCATGCAATGTATTCGGTAGCAATCGAAATACGCGCTTACTTTGTAATGTTTTACAGAAATAATTGAATTGAATTGTGTACGATTTGTTTCAGTTTTACAATTTGAATTCAAATATTTAATACGCATTAAATAATTTGTGTCAAGGTGATGTACAATAATATTGTATATTTAATGGGTGTAGAAGGTGTTATTTAACGCTGTTATAACAATTAAGATCTATTGACAGTTGGTGAAGTGAGAGATTTAAATATCTTCCCTCTTTTACAGTGCTTAGTTTTTGAGGCGGTCGGTAGCCTGGTTGGTAATGCGCTCAACTGTTAATTCGTTGGACGCGGGTTCAATCCCTGAAGCCGACTTATTCCACTTCTCGACACGAGCTTTTAAAGCTTAAAGTGAAGTGCACACATATGTATTTGGGTTTGTTTTGATAAACCCATATTCATAAAAAAATGGCTTAATTTTGAATTTACATAGACTTGGATTGAAACGATTGAATTACTACTAATATACATATGTCAAATGGAATTATAATAATTTTCAAAATCTATGGTGGTACCTCTCGCGAGGCCGTCGCCATATTGTTCATGGAGGCCGGGCCCAACTGACATTTGACGATGATTACGCCATCTAAATTGTATGGAAAAAAATATTCCGTAGTTCAAGTGTTTGTCACCGATACAAATTGACGTCACCACTCGTGGCGGTGATGGAATTCGAGGATGTAGGCTTGTACTCTACTATCGCAGGCTTCGCCTCTCGCCGACGAGGGAAAATCGTGAACTTTTATATCGATTGTAAAATAATGATTGTTAACCTGTCCATCACTATAAATGGTGGAATGTATAATTGTATACTCAATATTATTGTAATCTCGGCCTGTCTGGCGACCTTTTGAATATTATAATTCAATTTATCTTTGCGTGCTTTGCACAATGTTGATTTATCAAATTACTTTTGGTATAATGAATGTTCATAGAACAAGGGTTGCCTTGCCAACCGTCTTAGTTCAGAGACTATATGCTGCCATTCGGCTTTGGCGTTTACTCAGCCAATACTGAGAGCATCGTATTGAAACTGAAGACAGTGATAGATGGAAGTATTGACTACAAGTCGACCGTCCTAGAATTACAATATTTGGAAATTCCTTGAACAAAAAATAATTCCGAAAGTACCCCTGAAATTTACGGGATCTGAGGATTGTCCGTTCAGTTTTCCAGGTGAAGAAGTATAATTTAGCCAAACTATTGGTAATTATAAGGTTAACAAGTTGACTGCCATAGATTTATCGATTTCAGATTTTTATTATTATTCGCATTTCGCGCTAACGCTCTCATATAAAATTTGAAAAAGTTGAAACGGTGATAGAACGTTTTTTCTCAGTGCATATCGGCCCTAAAATATTTCGTACGTATCAACATCTCACACGAAATGTCGAGAGAGTGGCGGCCCCCCTGACTTCTAATTGCAGATTATTGAAAAGTCTAAGGCCGGGTTTCCACCTGCAAGAAAACTTCTGCAAGAAGTGTCTTAGGCTTCTGCAAGTTGTCTTAGACCGGGTTTCCACCTGCAGGAAAACTTCTGCAAGAAGTGTCCGACAGTCTGTCAGACATTATATTGCAGGTGTAAACTCCGTAGTTTACTGTCTGACAGACTGTCGGACACTTCTTGCAGAAGTTCTCTTGCAGGTGGAAACCCAGCCTAAGTCTAAAACCATAGGAGGGCAGTCTGGCGCTCTGTCCTCTGTGCCTACCTCGCAAGGGAGGGTATAGCTAGAGGTAGATAATATTCTCTTATAAAAACTAAGAGAATATCTTTAGAATGGATGTAAATTTTCTATTGCTTCGCATTCTTAATTGAAAATTGAACAATTTATTTTTCACGTTCCTTGACACGTGCCGAGTCGTAATTTAATTATTTTTATACTTCAAAGGTATTTTATTACGTTTACAGTTTGGAAAGTTTGCTTGAATAAATAAATTGGTACAGCCTAGTATTTTCAATTAAATTCGTATCTCAAACGGTGGTGCGTAAACATCACCTGAATAATTAGTTTTGCCTCAAAACTTTTGATAGTAATTTGAAATTCGACTGAGCTCTGAATACCTGACCTCATTAAGGCATAAGTTTATTCATGAAATCATGAAACAAAAAACTGCTTAAGGCTACATATAATATGAGTAACATTCAAAAGTAAAGAAAAGTCATGATACCATCATTTCAGTACTTTTGACCTCCCAGGCCAACTCACCCCAATTATACAACGC
The DNA here is from genome assembly GCA_963576895.1 of Ceraclea dissimilis. Classification (NCBI taxonomy): domain Eukaryota; kingdom Metazoa; phylum Arthropoda; class Insecta; order Trichoptera; family Leptoceridae; genus Ceraclea; species Ceraclea dissimilis. The sequence continues at coordinate 3,123,247 of OY756370.1, read as the reverse complement.
ACCAAAATCGCCTTGTCATTTCAGTAAGAATAAGGAAGTTTGGAGAAAGGGAGTCACTATTTAGTATGAAAAAATAGACCTATCTACGTTCCATGCTAATTATGTGTCCGCATCATCCACATACGAGATGGTACTAACGTATGTGTATGGTTGATTAAATAATCGACTTGCACACTCTCAAGAAAATATGTCTGGGAGAAAGGAGAGGTGTAAAGAAGCGCGGCCGTCCAAGAGTCACGTGGCTTGTCCGTGTAGACCAGATTCTCAAGGACGGACGTGTTTTGATCAAAAGGAATCGTCAAGTGTGTATGACGAATTGCATGAAAGTGACGGAAGCAAGAAACGTGTGTAAGGTTTGGCGATCTATTCTCTCTGCCTACCCCACAAGTAACTTATATTTATAGCCAAAAATCCACTTGGATTAGGCGCCATGCATCAATCAATTATACTTTGTTATATTAAACAGCAATAAATAAAAAAAAATAAAAAAACTAAATCTGGTTTCCACCTTTTTTTTAATTCATTCATAAAAGGAACTCTTGATAGAATCTACGTTGAAAGTTTGAGAAATATCAGAGTATTTAAATTTACCTGGGAAATAATTCTTTATCAGGAATTAATTAGATTTTGGTCTGAATGCCAATTAGATGAGAAACCCAACTCTTCTTGCTTATAGAATTGTTTTGGGTACCTTTTCGTAACTCACTCATTCCTTGAGCCCTTTTATGACTCACCCTGGAACGCGGACGTCGCTTGACAACTTCCACATTATTTTAACAATAAATACTCACTAGGGCGAACTTATACGGAATAGATATTTTCTTAGTTTTTCGTTTTCACATTTTCAATTTAATTTTCAAATTATCTCTCAACAAACCCCGATTATGATTTCTAAACTAGATTGATGCCGACTAATTTAGAAAGTATTTGGGAAAAAAATAAATTAGTTCTTTACAAGTAGGCATATGGACAATTCTTAAAATTCAATAAAACGGGAGACCTTAGATCTTTACAGCCTTACAACTTACAACATAATTACAACAACGTCTAGGGAATGACCCTAAAATATTTTTTATGTCTTGTATAGATTTCTCAAACAAAAAAAAAATGAAAAACATCTCTGATCTTTTTTTCCGGATGACAGCAACTCGTTTGCCGAGAGTTGGAGAGTTTTTTTGTATTGATAATATGCATTAAAATCTAGGGAATGACCGTTAAAGTTTTTTTGAATGAAGTGAAATTAACCCCAAGAATTTGAAAAAAAAACCGCTGTTGTTAACATTTTATCGTGTGATCGTTCGTGCTATTTTGAACCTTACCGGCGCGGGAAATGACCGTGACGTCATAGTTGGGTCCCTAGCCTTTATAGGGATGGAGAAAAATGAAAAGCTTTGCGAAAAAAAAGGGAGATGGCGTCTAATTGGGAAATTAAAATTTGTATAAAAAATATATGAAATCTTGGTTATGATAGGCAGAGAAATTCCATTATACCTATTTATATGTAATTATTATACCTTTCAATTTATTTCGCATATTTAATTAACGTTTCAAAGATATTTGAATTACTTGGAAAGCTAAAAGTGAAAGATGGACTTCGCTGTTTATCTGTTGGGATAACTACTTGTTATCAAACTGTGACATGTAGGAAATCCAATGCTGAAACATTGTAAATAAATAATAATAAGCAAGTACATAAATTATGATTGAATTTTTTTTTCTTTTTTTAATTTCAGTTCGATTTATTTCTCTAAATACACGATAATATAACTAAAATATTTGTTTCTAAAAATATTCGTTAAATGCGCAGAGAATTTGTTTTCTTTTTCCCGTGGAATCCCGGGGTTGAAGAATAGGCTCCCACTATTAATTCTATTTGTTTTTTTAGCAATTGTTCTATTTAAAGTGCTATATGAAACTCTCATAATCAACCGTGAACGAAAGTCTTCTATAAGCAGTCGAAATGTTTTTGGATGCTTTTAACCCTGTCACTACCAGTGTCCTACTGGAGGAACATAAAAAAAATTAGCTAAGTATTTAAAAAAAAAATTTCTTCTTTAACCCACGGTTAATTTATTTTAGAATGTTTATTGTCTGTTACCAAATATGTAGGACATAATTTTACTTGGCGCCCAAAAATACCAGAGTCCTCGGGGCCGATAAAACGAAAGGAATACATGGTTTTCTCCAAAATTATTAAAAAAAATGTAGATATCTTACTCCATTATCAGAAAAATTCCACAACCTTCCAATTATTTGCGGTAGTGAGTTCATAAATGCTAAACTTTTCCATATATTCATTGTTCAGAATAATTATAACAACTATAATTATTTGTTGCCTAATGACTTCAATTCTGCAAAGTGTCGACCATAATGAACTTGATTTAACGAGTAACCGCTACTTCTATATGATTCTGTACTGTATGTATTGCATATCTACGTGTTTGTGTGGTTTTGTCGAATTTATTTGTAAAATTTGCAGTAATTATTATTGTTTTACTGTGTGGAACATCCATTTACGTAGTGAGATTTAACACCAAAGTGGATGAATATCATACGATTTTTATTAAACACACGCATTCAGTGTTAAACTCATTTTTTAATGAAGAGTTTTTAACCATGCTACATAATTCAATCACATAGAACATGAGTGTCCAGAAAATGTATGTAGTTCATATGTTTTTGTATAGTGTGACGTATACAAATTGTCTGAATAGTACTTTGAATAAAGTGTATTTTGTTGCCTTTAAATTAAGTCTTATTGAGTGCAAAAAAAAAATGACCGGCGCCCGACTCAATATTCCATAGATTTCTATAAGCTGGATTGATGTATGCCTTTCCGTCCTTTTTGCCAATTTTAATGTCCTCAGCCGACTCAAGAATGTGGTAATTTTAGCTAAGGTAACAGAAAAGGTTAGATGGAGCCATATCAGATGAGTACGGACCTGCTTGTTTTTTGTCGATTTTTTAGTCACATTGCTGGCTTTTAGTGATGGTGCATTATCGTGGTACAAAGTGCATCACTCGTCTTTCCGCAAATCTTTGAATTTTCTGCAGATTTTGTGTGAATATGTCCATAAACCTCAGTTTGAACCGAACGAAACATCATCATCATGAACTCGACCTTGGCTGAATCCAGGAATCCCTTCCTATCGAACGAAACCTATCGTTCAATAATTTCAGTCAACCTATTAAACACTAGATTCATTGTTTAGGCTCTTTACTACTACGATTGCTATTAGCGTAGGTCATATTCGCTTACTTTGTATTCCTCGTATTTCGTACGTAAATCATTGATACTATATTATATTTATTAGTATGTTTGTGTACTCTACTCCCTGCTTTACATAAATTATTACTACGCCCTTTATTATCTAATGTTTGCCTCGCCATTTAACTTTGAAAATTTGTTATCCCAGGCTCTGCCAGGCATGAACATTGAACACATTATTATCGATACCGTATTTCTTAAATTCGGTATAAATTTTATATTATTACAGAGAATTTACTCCATATACGAGAACATTTACATACGAAATTCATACGAAAATATGTGATATTTTTAAGGAGACGAGTGTCCCCCGAAAACATTTCAGAATAACATGCACAATCGCATGAACAAGTTTTGTAAATATGTTTTTTTGCGCTTTTAGGGACAATTTCTCTTTATTTAATAAAGTTTTGTAGATTTTAATGCATATTATCACTACGAGAAAATATTTTTCTATGTGACTTTCGTGAAGGGAGATATTTTCCCCAATTTTTTTTTTCAAGAATCTACACAAGTTAATATGAATGTTCTGTTACAATGCACTAGAGGAAAATTCAATGCATATGACATTTATTTTAATGAGCTTGTCGAGATATTTATTCAGAAAAATACTCTTTTGGCGACACTCACTTGTTTCGTGGGTTGCACCATTTCAGTGGGTAGCTAATACGATATTTCAACAGCGTTTTTGTGTGGAAGTCGTAAGGTTTCTCAGCAGTGTTATTTCACTGAACTTTTATTAGAACAAATCCAATTAACTGACACCACTACTTGGGGAGATGATATCTTATCACTCCTCTCTTTGGAAGTACCATAGAGCAAACTGTACTAAATGTAACGTTCTGTCGCGAGCATCCTAAATAATCGCCAAGTAAATTGTCACCGAGCTACATAAACTAGCTTTACCCAGTTCTAACGCAGTCTGTGAGAATTTTTTCCTGATTGAAAATGTTGTATGCGAAAACGCCGTGTATTGTTTATTGTATTGTATCGTCCTTAGGCCCTATGTAGGCACTTGGACTCGTCAATACATGCATAATTATAAGTGTCATAAATAACACATTACAGTATCATAAACAATATTACAAATAATAAGTTCATTACTAGTAGAATGTAGAGGGTTCTGTTATTGATTCATGCCTTTTGGATAAGTTTAGACGCTATAGTATAAAAAGACATATCGATGATATTGTGCCCCAAATCGGTGCAAAATATTAACAAAATCGCGAGAAGGCCATCAGTACTAAATACTAAAAACTTCAATATTAGAAATTTCTTTATTTCTAAATTACTTTATCTTTTACAGCATAGAGACTTGAGGCGTAAGCAGGTCTGCAGTTTTTTTTTTGTTTTACAAAATGAAATACCTTAACCAATCCACTTCATGAATCTTTAAATAGTTAAGAAAAACACCGAGAATATCTATTTTCTTCGCTTTAATGGAAAGACCCTAATTAAACTCGGTTGAAAGATTTTGTTTGCATTGATCATGGTATGACTCTCGGCATTTTCATTGCGGCTACACTTCACATTAGAGTGGTCGTGCAGTTTCAAGCGATTTACTGTTTTAATTGAATCGGCCGCAAAACTGTTATGGCAATAACGCCGTTGTATATTTTCTTTGTGCGGTATTTTTAACACAATTTCCTTCTACATTTCTCTAGGTATTTTTAATCAAGCATTTTTTTTTTACAAAACCACTCTTATAACTTTTCTAACATAATTGTGTGACATAATTACTTTGTTCCCTGCACTCTAATTGAGTTCACTCGAGTACATCCATGGATGTTTGCTAAAAAAACATGATCATAATGATTACGACGTTCAGCGTCCTGTCCTACCGGAAGGACATCCGAATCTGGTCCTTCTGCCATGACCAAATTTTTAATTTGTACGAAAAAAAAACTGGCCTGCAAGAAGGACGTACATTTGCATCTACGTATTTGCAGGCAAGAAGCAAAAACATATTGTTGTATCGGGCAGTTGGTAGTAGTGTCTGTTGTCTCTTATTTTCCATCATGAAGAAAATGAGACCCTTTACCTTGCCCCTATGTAGGCGTGAACAAATAAGTACATGAAAATTTTGAATTGTTATAATAATTAAAAGTTTCTGAAATAAGTAAATTAATACGTCCTAGTAGCAGGTCTAGAAATGCTACAAAGTGGATTAAACTAGTGTCCTAACGATAGGTCATAACGTCCTGCCGGCAGGACACAGGACTTTCTACCATATAAAAGTTTTGTAATATTCTCTATGATTGTACAATGTACATACTATAACACTGATAGTATACATTTATGCTTAGTATACATATTTGTACATTTTTTATGCGTAGTTTTATCTGAACTCAATTTATTTCATGCCGATAATAAAGTACGTTCCCAAATTATGTCTTTATAATACGAAGATGTTTATGACATGTTTACAATGAAGGCAAAAATATCATAAAAACCTGGGGCAAATATTTATGTACTGATATAAACATGTTTTATGTTGTATTCATACAAAATATAGGTCAATCTTTCGTTGTTTTTCGTAAAATATATCCTTAAATTTGGTGGAATATTTGAGAAAATAGGTTATGTCTTGATATTCTTAACCTTTCATTTTTTTCTTGTACTAAACCCGATTCACTTTTGAGTCAATCCATGTTAAATCATCGAAAAATAATTATTTTCGTTTTAATTTTCACTATTTTCTCTTAACACGGCTTAGATAAAATTATTTGGATTGACTCTTTTGCCGAAGAATTCCCCTTAAAAAAGTGAAATCATCCAATGACAAAGAATCTAAACACATAAATGAACCGATCATCCAACGAATTGTCATACTTGACTTGACTGATTTAGAATACTGGTGTATCGTGCAAAAGTGAAGCGTGTAATATTAACACAGCAAATTAACTAGGTGAACGAAAATGCAAAAAAAAACAGCAAAGCAGTTTACTACCCATTCTGAATACGTCTCTTATTTTATTAACTGTGTACTGGTTAACTAAAATATGTAGAAAATCGAATGCTTTTGCTGAATATATTTGTGATTTCTAAATAAAAAAGTTAAAACTTATGCCTTGATTACACATAACGAGTACATTGGCGAGATACTGTTCTCGGCCAAGTACTTTCTTAGTATAAACATTTTCCCGAGCGCTCGGCCGAGTAAAATGACAACAAGTCTTAAATCGAGTCATATAGCATTTTTGGATTGGCAAGTCTGTAAGGTAAGTTCCCACGATCTGTGGGTTTACAGATCCTCGCAGATCAGCACGGAAGACCGACCGTGGGAGGGGTTCGTCGGAGATTTTATAGACGCATCCATAGCGATTTGTATGGTGATCCGTAATATTGCCAACCAACGCAGATGTGTACAGATCGTGGGAAGGTGGTCGTCAGTAAGCGTTTTTAGATTTAGTAATATTGTTTACCCCAACGGTTTGCTAGTATTGTTGCATCAACTATGAGCATATTATGAACTATTGCAAGACTTAGCTAATATGTATTTACAATAACTTTTTCAGAGAAGTTTGGCCAGAAAACGAAATGTTTGGAGGAGAATCGATAACCGTGGATGAAGAAGTATCCATTTTGAAGATGATTTTCATGGCCAACATCGGCGCGGAAGAAATAGGTAAGTCAATTTATTTTGTACTGCTTTCTAAATTTCAGTATTCGTATTTTTTCATTCCGTCATTAGTTTCTCAGTTGTGACATTTAGATTTAGAGGACACTACTGTCTCGAACTCTAAAGTAATCTTAGGCAGGGTTGCAAGGGATAATTATCCGGATAAATATACGTTGATAATTATCATGATGAAAACACTTATGCCTTCGAGAGATATTGCGTCAAGCGGCGTCACGATTGACAATAATAATTTAAAGATGATCATGAAGAAAATTCAATTTTGATGCGTTTTGATTTCTAAATGACTGATTTTTCTTACAAAGAATTTTGAAAGAAAATGTATGCCAATAACTTTTAATTTTGGTTTCATTATCGGATAAATACCGGATAATAATCGAATATTTATCGATGAATGTAATTATTATCAATGAGTACATGGTTGGCGCAGTTGCTGGAGGCGGCAGTCTCTCAAGCGGGAGTTGCCAGGTTCAAACCCCAGCACCGGCGCTGTATTCCACACTTGCGAAAGTATTTGGGTGTGTGTATGTAAGCCCAGATCCTTTGCTTAAAAAAAATAAAAGAATTTTGAAAGAGGAATGGCAATAACTATTACTTTTGGTTACATTATTGGATAAATATCGGAAAATTATCTATTTTTTTTTTTTAATAAACCCAAATACATCTTTGTTCATCATCACATCATCACAGTAAGCTTGAAAAGCTTGTGTCGGCATTGAGGATTGAATCCACGCCCGCCGGACTAACAGTCGAGCACGTTACCAACCAGGCTACCCACCACCTCAAGATTTATCAATGAATATAATTATCTTGATCGTTTTCAACCCTGATGTTAAGATATACCAGAACATCCAATTACGTTAATGAGAAGTTTTAAAAAAACAGTAAAATTTCAAGTTTAACGTTAAAGTTTATTTACAAAATGTATGTTTTTAGTACTTTATGTAAGCACCCATTAAATTATCAACAAGAAGTTTTGTTCTCTATGTAGTAATGCGATCAAAATGTGAATTACATAAAAGTTTACCTCCTATATTATTGTATTATCTCTTCTATTGAATTAGTTATATGTAGTATGGTTAGCCATGAAGGTACGTATCCATTGGTTGCATGATAAAATCGCACAGGTAAAAATGTCACGGGAATAAATCTCACGGGAAAAATCTCACATGCAAAAATATATTTTTTTTATGAAATTTATATTCTTTATAATGGTAGATCAGATAGATCACTAAATTTAAGTATAAAATATCAATTTTAGTGTCTAATGCTGGCGCCAGATGCTTGCCGAACGTCCACAAGTTATGGGTTAATGAGTAAAGAGGCGTATGGATGGATCGTTTGTCTTGGGTCGTGTGCGTAACCGACCGTTAAGGCCTTTTTACTCATGGGCACAAAAATTGTGGACGCTCGGCCAGCGTGTGTATGAGGCATTATAAATCATTAATGAATTTTGAAAAAAAAAAATGTTTTTTGAGATATATTTTTTAAATTCATATGTGACACCCTCAGAGACATTAACAATACACGAATACATTATCATACAAAAAAAAAAACAACTTATGTCGACTCTCCAATTAAGGGCGCCCGCAGCATACACCAACAATAAAGACTGTCAAAAAAATAACAACTAAAACCAATCAGTGCTCGCAAAAATACCACCAAACAACGAAGTCGTTATGCAATAAAAAATGGAAACAATAAAATGTTCAAGTATGTTACAGTATTTCTTTCATGTGAGATTTTTTCCTGTGTTATTTTTTCCTGTGTGATTCCGTCCCGACATCGTATTCAACAAAATACAATAAACCTAACTTCCAGTTCTTTATGTTTTTCAAAACTTTTCCCATCCCCTAAGAGCATTATAATATTTGTACATATTCTTATGTATCTACTGTACTACATATATTATCTATTCAATATAATCCACATCCTAAAAACCATTTGAAAAAAATCCGATTCTAAAGATATCTTAAGACATAAAAAGGAATAAATGAGAATATTCTTTTGAATTTGAAATAAGTAAGAAATTGTAAATTATTTTTTTAAAATAAGGTTTTATGACAAACACGTCCTTCCGAGGCTCTTAGGTTCCTTCATTTCGATGGTGCCTCCCACCAAGAATTGATAGAATCAAAATTCGTAAAAAGATATGAGTTCTACTCTTGAAGCACTTTCGTGAGGTACCAAACACGGCGGTATGCAGTGACTGGATCCTCTCGAGCGCTCTGTGTCATTCGAGGCTTGAGCTGCACAAAATCTGACTTATGATCTGGATTCATCTTCCAACGCCCTTTCATACGACACCACACATGACCCCACACGACCCTTGAATCCCCTGAAACGCCTTTACAACATTTTCGTCTCTGGAGAAGGATGATCCAATGTTGTACAGAAACGTATTGTCACCGAGTTTACGTATATCTGCAAAGTTTCAGGTCTTCAGGTAGTCAGGAAGCACCAAGCTGTTTTTGAAGGTACGGATTCCAAATAATCTCACGAACATTAAATTAAAGGCGGATTCCTGTATACACGAAATATTGACAGTGAATAAAATTCCAAGAAAATGGGAAAATGTTGAACGCCTCGGTGTAAAAATACTCGAGTATACTTGAATTATAAATTAGCGAATTTCTTAGATGAAGATACACCGAGCCGCTGAAAAGCGATTGGTTTTATTTGAATATAAATTACAAAAGGCTAACAAGTGGGTGGCGAGCCTGAACCTCAGCGCTCTCCCCACGTCCCACTTAGTTACGCTTTCGCAAGTTTTTGGAGGCGCTCGTGTTTCGTAATGATAATCGTCTCATCTGAATTGGTAAGTTGAATTGAACTAGAGATCCAGTTTTTTTATACATGTTACCAGAAATGTATGAAATCAAGTAATTGTATTACATTTCCTAAAATTGTATATATTTTCTAGGAATTGTATGCATTTCCCAAAAATTGTTTACATTTCCCAGGAATGGTATACATTTTCTAGAAACTGTATAGGTGTCATAATAATTGTATACATTGTCTACGAATTGTGTACATTTCCCAGGTATTGTGTACATTTCCTAGGAACTATATACATTTGTTAGAAAACGTATAGGTTTCCTAGGAATTGTGTACATTTCCTAGGGGCTGTATACAATTTCTATGGATTTGTATGCATTTCCTAGAAAATGTACAATATTCAGAGTCGAGTCAGTTCAGGAAATGCGTAAAATAATTTGTCATAGATTCTTGAATACGTACATTTCATATGAAATAGGATATGTATTACAAGAACTTTTTTGAGTTTTTGAGCCAAGGTGGCACGCAGATGAAACTGACTCAAACTGAAGAGTTTATTTTATTTTGCAGAAGTCAAATTTAAAATTACCTGTTCTAGGAAACGCATACACTTGGTACACACCTAGATTTCACACCTTTCCTAGAAAATGTATACATTTTCTAGACTTTTTACATTTTCATTAACATATGTACATGCCTCTCCCAAATTCAATGTACCTATTTACGCTATCTTCAATTAATTTTACTTTATATTGACAATTCAAATCATGGAATCGTTTCTCAAAATACGTTTTTCGAGGTATTTTTCCTCTGTCTTTTTTTAAAGTACGAATTCATTCGATTTTAAATGAAATTTTTCGACAAAGTAACGAGCTTTGCAATGACACAAATATATTTTTATCTGTAGTTACACTGTATTAAAATATAAAAAATATTCGTATTGACGAATACAAAAAAAAAAACAACAACGGACTTTATTGCGAATTATACGTGGGTTTAAAGGATCTGTAAGGTAATCGTATTTGAACGAACTCTTTTTAAAAAAAGTTTCCGCTGTGTAAAGAGGATCAGGACAAACAACCCGAAATAGATTTCTATTTTAAAATAGACTTTTGTATCTTATTATTTAGTTCAGATTCTTCTATACTATAAAAGGGAATGACTGTCTGTGTGTCCTTCATTCGCTCCTAAACCGTTCATCCGATTGAACTGAGAAAAAAATAAGGTTTCCGATTTGATAAACCACAAAAAAGGTTGTTTAAAAACAGTCCTATCGTTTTTTTTAAATAAATGAATCTGTGTTTATCGCAATAAACCCAAATACGCCTTTGTACACTTCACAGTAAGCTCGAAAAGCTTGTGTCGTGAAGTGGATAAAGTCGGCATCGGGGATCAGATCGATTTTTTTTCATGAATTCATAGATTTTTCTTTGACAAGAAGCACAGCCGTCGTAGTCAGAAAGAAGGCAATGAAAGAAGTGCGAATGCTAAGGGTTGACATGCAAGAATCGATATTAGTGTCGAATACATATTTTTTGGCGTGGATGATATGAACGGTGACACTTTTCCCACCGGTATGAGTGTAAGGGAGTGAGCTTGAAGTGTGAAGCGTAGCAAGAACCGCAGGGTACAGCTAGTACTGTATTTTTGTAAGAGTGGGAGGAGTACGGGTCTATTTGTTCCGTCAAACTTTTATTACATCGGGTACAAAAATAATCAACAATGTATTGGTAATGTTTACCAATCTTCTATTTTCAGTAATCAGCGCCCAAATCAAGAACGGTAGTAAACAATAGTGTCCTCGCATATTATGTATATTATTATTCCTGTTATTGGAACAAGGGACGAATAATGAAATTAGTTCTTGGAAAATGAATTCGAATTTCGCAATAATTATTGTTCGTTATATTTTAATATACGACGCCACGAGTAGTGATGGGAATATTATTTTAAACGCTCGTGTAATTTGGTCTTAGATTGGATATGGTCTTGAAATAATATTACCTAAAAAATGCAGCAAATGAACACGCCGTGTAGGTCTTAACAATTCTCACCGAATAACGCTTCGTGGTTTTATGGTACCGTATTGTAATTTAAGCACAAATTTGATAGTTTTAAAACATGCTTAATTATCTAATGTTTGCATGTAGGTATTAGATTTTATCGGCATCCCTCCACGAGTTTTGTGTGAATGAGTAAAAGGATGTACGGACGAGGTGATTGTCTTGAACTGTATACGTAACCGACGGTTAACGCCTTTTTACTCATTCGCGCGGGACTCGTGGAAGGTCGGACAGCATGTGGATGAGGCATTAGATTGCAGCATTGCCATACCAAACTCAAAAACAAGTGCACAAGACTCACCCAAACGGCCACACTACTGTCAGCCCACAAGCAAAAATCAAGACCAAACCGCATTCCGAGACTATTAAGAAAACCAACACCCAGAAATATTTTAGGTCCTAGACATAAATTCATTTATAGAATATTTGTTACTCTTTTTTTTTATGAATTTGGCCTTATCTAAATAAACTCACATACATCTTTGTACACTTCACAGAAAGCTTGAAGCGTGTTGTGAAGTAGAGTAAGTTGGCATCGAGGATCGAACCCGCGCCCACCGAGCGCGTTACAAACCAGGCCACCAACCACCTTTATTTTATGAATTTATTTTACGACATTATCGATCGTTAAGATTGTTAAGACCAATTTTTTTCCCTTCACTACACGTAGAAGGCACTCACATACTTTTGCATATTATCTCGAAGACAGCAATCCTTAAACTTGACATTGACTGACACAGCCATCTCCATAAATAATTATCTCGCTTCTCAAATCACTCGGAGTTATATTGTTTTTGATTTCAGCGGTTATTTTGTCAAGTTTCCTTACGCTTGCTTTAAGAGATGTACGTTTCGCTCGGAACGTAAAGTATTCCTTGTGATAATGTAATCATTTTAATCAACTGTCGCATAATCAAATTAAGGACATTATTATGGGATTTTAAAATGTACCGTAACTTGGATTCAGATTCAACTCGTATTTTTTTATCTATTTTATTCGGATATTTTTATAAGTTCTGTTTTATTCTATCCACTCACGCCTCGTCCCTTGCGGGGTATGCAGATCGCAAGACTTTCCTATCCTTACACACACTCCGTGCTTCGTCACATTCATACCATTTGTCATACACACTTTTATTCAAAATACGTCCGTCCTTGAGAATCTGGTCTACATGGTCGAGCCATGTGGTTCTTGGACGGCCGCGCTTCCTCACACCTCTTTTTTCTCCCAGGTATATTATCTTTTGTTATCCTTTAATCATTCATTTTCTCTACATGTCCCAACCATATCAACTTGTTCACTTACTTTATAAGTTATTGTACTTTAATGCTAGCAACTATTTTCGGGCTTTAATATGATTGCTTCTGACCCTCTGATATTTATTTTTTAATAGTAAATGTTACTAAAAAGACCCTAGTGAATGCTACATGTGTTTACATGACCGTTGAAACAATATGAAAATGGCTTTAATTCTAAAACCTTGGAACCCGAAATTTTGCGCACCTTATTTTTGAAAAATTCTGTTGGAATTTGAGTCCAAGACCACATATTCATAGTCTTGGATTTGCAAAAGAAAAAGTGCTCGTCTGGGTTCTGTTTTTTTTTTAATCGATATTCGAATTGCGGATTGAAATAGGCATTAAACGGGGCTGTCGTAAAACGGATCTTTTACATAAAGTACCTAATATATTATCCTTTGCTACGGTTGGGTTGTTTTCATTTCATCCTTTGTAGTAACTCTTTTAAAACGAAAGCGTAGACAGACTCTCTTATTTAGTTTATGTTTATTGACTGCAGCAGTCCTATTGAAAGAATGTAATATCTCATTTTGAATGTTCAATACATTTCTCCTCAATGCAGACTGCAATAGTCATTTAGGCCGAGTAGTTTATTCCGATAGTTTCCTTTTTGAATAGTTCCTACCAACCAGAGGCAAAGTGTCCTGTTAATACGATTCTTATTGAGTTACCTATTGATTTGGGATGGTAAAATAATAGATCTAAAACTGGCATAATGCAATAAAAATGTTAGCCCCGGCTTCCTTCCTACAGAAATCCATTCTTCGCCCTGCCTCCAGTGACGAGTGATGACTTCTTTTCATAAGCTAGTTAATCGGGTAAATAATCGTTTTCTCATGTTGCTAAAATAAGGCTCACAAACAGTGCGAGAACAATAGTGTCTTTTTCAGGCAAAGCACCCGGGCTCGAGTGCTATAGTATTGACTCAGTTGTTTTCGTAAATTCTCATCATTAACCCGACAATTTACGGCTTATAATGTCATTACACCGTGAATTTTTTTTCAGTGTGATACTACTCATTGGCTACTGTCACAGTATCGGGTTGTATTTTTTGTTATTGTGTGCGTGCATTATTGTATAGCTACGTTATTCTTTGTAATAATTCAATTTAATTTAGAGAATCTATCCACATTGGATAATTCGTGCATTTTTTCAAGTATCTAGGGAAGAAACAGTTACAAATTTTAACTTAATGCATCTTGAAAAATAACAATTCTTACTAAAATCACAAAGCTCTATTTTTTTCTGAATATTCTCGACTATTTCCTTATAAATGCGCTTCACCTTACTGACAGAACATAGGACAAATTTAACGGCTTATTTCCGTTATTAATTATCTAGGTACATAAAAAGGGAAGCCGGTGGCAATCGGATTGGTCTGACTCTTCGCGCCTGTTACTTACTGAATACTTTGTAGATTGTATTGAAAGAAAATCTTCATAAAATATTATGGGAATTCAATATGTTGCCAACTTTCAAACACTTTAGATATCTTGTAGATCTCTACACATTCTATTATTATATATCTGTTTATTTAGTAAAGTTTCCATACATAACTTTGTATAAATGATGTTAATTCTGTATCGTATCTGAATTTAAAATCGGGGTGACGCTGAAGTCAGAGAGAGGTTTTGATCGGAACTTTTTTGCAAAACGGTCGATTCCGGAACTGAACTTCGGGACGTGTGTGGCCAGCCTTAAGCAGTTGAATTATTATATTTAAATGTATTCAGAGTCTCAAAAACAAAGAACGCTTACTAATTAACCTTCTTTATTGTTATTGTAAGCAAGAAAAAATATTTTTTTCTTAATTGTTTAAAAAAAATGTAAATCAGATGTTAATTTCGGGATCACAATGTTCTCAATAAAACAAACTGTCGTTTTAGTACGTTGAATTTTTACATTTTGCAAGTACTCATTTTTTAAAATTCTGAACCGTGCTTCTTCTCAGCCTTCTTGCGCTGACTGTTGGACATAGGCCTCCCCTTTAGACTTCCACTGCTCCCTATCTTGTGCCGACCGCATCCATCCACCCCCGGCAACCTTCCTTATGTCATCCGACCACCTTGCCTGGGGCCTACCAACGCTTCTTCGGCCTATTCTTCCGTCGCCATTCGAGAACTTTTTTAGTCCATCTAGCATCTGATGTTCGTGGTATGTGGCCAGCCCAACTCCACTTTTGTTTGGCGACCTTAAGAACCGTATTACACACAAAATGTGTAAAAATAAGTTTGGAGAAAGCTTGAACAACTCGAGGGTATACGTATTCAGGAAACATAAGCGATATTGTCGAAGAAGGTGGGCCGAGGCATGTTGAAAAATATTGTTTGTGAGGTGGCCAGAGGTCCTAGCAACCGTGTAAGATTGGAGTATCTCGCAATTTTGGTTACTGTTAGCCACTTTCCAATCCTGGACGTAGGCCTATTTTAAAGTTTTGTCTTGTAGATTATCTGTTGCATTTGTGACTTACAAGATGGACAATGACATCTGTCCACCTTTCTGTGGGCTCCCTACGCCTCTATTGTTGTCATAAGGCCTCCACTTCAGGATTCTAGGTGACCATCTAACATTTACCTGTCTTGGCACGTACCTCGCCCATTGCCATTTTGTCATTTTAGCTTTTCGCTTTGCGATGTCGATAACCTTTGTTCGATGTCTATGTATAATCACCTCAGTTCTAATTCTGTTACGAAGACTGACGTCTAACATATTTTGTCTCTCCATTGCTTGCCGATCGCACATTAACTTTTGTACTCGTATGCTTCTGTCAATGCCGGACAATTGCTCTGGCAAAAATATCTGGATTAAATTAAGAGAATTTGTTTGGAATCATCAATACCATTCTCTTGGATCTAATTCCAATTATCCTTTTTTAAAAAAAATATTGACACTTGTCATTTCGCAAATTTGTTCCTTTTATTTATTTATTTATTTTTTTTTTTTTTTTTATTTAAATTCTGACATTAATAACAATACATTTTTTTAGGTTCTACAGTGATTATCTTAAATAAGTATAAGTTAATTATATTATCTTAAATAAGTATAATTATTATTATATATCCAGTTGCTTCATTATTTTGACGTACTAATACTGTTACCCATACTCGCAAAACATGTCAACAAAACCGTTCAAATTGGTATAGTGCAGTAACGAGAGCAAATTTAATGGCATTTTCAGGAAAAAAATACAGTAGTCTACTTCCCTTTCATACTTTACGTATTTGGGGGCGCTGAATTCGAATTTCAACTTTGCCACCTCGTAAATGTGATGCGTTCTGAGATATTCGAGAAAAACTCAGAAGAAAACGTTCTTTTTAGAGACTTTCGCTCATAACTCGAAAAGTATACATTTTAGAGAAAAGAATCTCGAGACAAGAATAAACTAGAGTAAATTTCCTACAAATAGCGATGATATTCATTTTTCTAAAATAAACCGCTTACGCGCTACTATGCGCTAAAAAAGGGCATAAATTCCACTCTTTTTTAAAAAATATTTTCTCTTTTAATTTATTGACTATAACTCAAAATATATAGAGTTTTTTGGAAAAAATTGTTGTACATAAATAAAGTACACTATATTTTCTACAATTAGTGCTAAGAAGGTTTCTGAGACAGACTAACCTCTATTACGTTAGAGCGCATTGAAGTTCACTATAGTACATTAGAAGTAAATTCTTCATTATGTAAAATGGATATATAACATTAAAAAAAATAAAAAAATCTACTAAACTTTCTTGATGCTATAAACACAAGGCTGAAATTTTTATATTTAAATGTTTGCTACCCCTCAATAGCGATGGGTTGGTAGAAATTTGAGAATTCCTTAGAAACAAAAGCTCATTCTCCAGTTTTTTGTCCATAATGTGAAAATTAAAAACAATAGGGACAATTATACTGAGACAAAAATAAAGTACATTTTATTATCTATGAACTACCTTAATAACTTTTTTTAGTCAAATAGACGATTCGGCAACCAGAGTCCGTTAAAAATTTTCCATATCTCGAAAATATTCTAAAATTTCTACTTATTTTGGTTTACCGCCTGCAAATAAGAATCTAAACATTTTTCAGAAACAAAATGTGAAAATTCATCGAATTTCCTACAAATTATGTCTCTTGCGTTTTCGCCCTCGCGAACTGGTTCGATGTTCAGAAGCATCGAAATTTGGTATAGCGTGTCATATTAATTAAGCGTTGATAATACGAACTACAACTATGGTATGTAACACACGTACCTACCATAGTCGTAGTTCGTATTATCAACGCTTAATTAATATGATACGCTATACCAAATTTCGATGCTTCTGAACATCGAACCAGTTCGCGAGGGCGAAAACGCAAGAGACATAATTTGTAGGAAATTCGATGAATTTTCACATTTTGTTTCTGAAAAATGTTTAGATTCTTATTTGCAGGCGGTAAACCAAAATAAGTAGAAATTTTAGAATATTTTCGAGATATGGAAAATTTTTAACGGACTCTGGTTGCCGAATCGTCTATTTGACTAAAAAAAGTTATTAAGGTAGTTCATAGATAATAAAATGTACTTTATTTTTGTCTCAGTATAATTGTCCCTATTGTTTTTAATTTTCACATTATGGACAAAAAACTGGAGAATGAGCTTTTGTTTCTAAGGAATTCTCAAATTTCTACCAACCCATCGCTATTGAGGGGTAGCAAACATTTAAATATAAAAATTTCAGCCTTGTGTTTATAGCATCAAGAAAGTTTAGTAGATTTTTTTATTTTTTTTAATGTTATATATCCATTTTACATAATGAAGAATTTACTTCTAATGTACTATAGTGAACTTCAATGCGCTCTAACGTAATAGAGGTTAGTCTGTCTCAGAAACCTTCTTAGCACTAATTGTAGAAAATATAGTGTACTTTATTTATGTACAACAATTTTTTCCAAAAAACTCTATATATTTTGAGTTATAGTCAATAAATTAAAAGAGAAAATATTTTTTAAAAAAGAGTGGAATTTATGCCCTTTTTTAGCGCATAGTAGCGCGTAAGCGGTTTATTTTAGAAAAATGAATATCATCGCTATTTGTAGGAAATTTACTCTAGTTTATTCTTGTCTCGAGATTCTTTTCTCTAAAATGTATACTTTTCGAGTTATGAGCGAAAGTCTCTAAAAAGAACGTTTTCTTCTGAGTTTTTCTCGAATATCTCAGAACGCATCACATTTACGAGGTGGCAAAGTTGAAATTCGAATTCAGCGTCCCCAAATACGTAAAGTATGAAAGGGAAGTAGACTACTGTATTTATTTCTCCGCGAAAACACCATATGACTAGACTATTAGTAGTATGACAATATGTATCAAATTTATTTTTCTACCGTATAACTACGTACGTATATATGTTACGGGTTGATTTGGGTGTTTGTATTTTTGACGAAACGTAATTTGTCGAAACGTTTCCGTAACATTGATGAACCGATTGTTACCGGCAAAAAAATATAAATAAAATTATTTCATGTGCGAATAAATATTACGTACTGTGATAGCTTAAAAAACAGTGAATGTATAAAATTACTGATACAGAAGTATAAATATTTGGTTCAGTAATTGCATCGGAAACGAATGATGTCAATTTATTTATTTAAAAATCAGCAGAGAAATGGGGGGAAATAAAATTTATTTTATTTTTATTTTATTATTTTTTAAATTTATTTTTAATTTAATTTTTAATTTATTATAAATTTATTTATTTTATTTTTAAATTCATTTAATGAACAAAGTACTTATTAGAATAACATAGCATAATATTTTATTTACCTAACTGGCCCTATGTCCGTAGCAAGGTAGCCCGAAGCAACTTTAAACATCCTGTTACATACAGCCCAACGATGGCTATTTACCCTAATTTTTAAACTATTTTTCAAAGAAATGGGTGATATTTTGAGATAACGAACGTGAGTAGAATGACCAAAGAGACCAAATTTGGACTGGTGATGTCGACCAGATTTTCAAGGACGGACACGTTTTGAGTAAAAGAAATCGAAGAAAATTTGAGTAAAATAAATCAAATTGCGTGAATGAGGCGGAAGTAAGGAGTTTGTGTAATAATTTGGCATTCTAGCGTTATGTCCTCTCTGCCTACTTCGCAAGGGGAGGTGTCGTGAGGGGACAGATGGAAAGACATAGATAGACGAGAAACTTATTAATATTATCAATCCAGGCTTAATATTATGCAACGACCATCAATAATATTTTATCCGTCTTGGTTCGTGGGGTATGTTCAAAAAGTTAATTCCAGTTCGTAGCAAATAACCGAAGTTTGTTATTTTGGTACTTACGAGATTATTCCATTACGGAGTTTTATACAGAACAGCTGATCAGTTCCCAGGATTTTGAGGAAGTAGGTAGACCTCAAAATAACACTTATAAAAATAAACTCATAAATCGTTTTAAATGTTCAACCATTGTGTATTTCAAGCTTTAAAATGTATTTTAAAGGCAATCTGACACGAATATGATTTAAAATACGATTCCTGTGTTATGCACACTACGTAAACCTGAATAATTAACAAGATGATATAGGTACCTATTAAAATATTAGCGTATAATCCAAAAAAAGAATCTCCAACGTTGGGGGTACCTACCTGATGACAACATCCTCTGTGACTGGGGAGCGACCCAGGACGACAGCCCCCTACTAATATGTCCCCTGATGGGAGAGAGCTGCACCCCTGGGGACCTGATTCTAGGAAATGACAAGGCGATGTATGTCGCCGCATATTGGAGTGGCAGGGTATGACCCACCCGGACACGTGAAGTAAGCACCCAACTTCACTTTACCATTAGAATAAACTAAAAATTAAGTCTCAAATAGTCATTAAACAAAACATTTTCCCCATAGACTACCTTTGAGAGGGTGTAAAAATATATTGGACCGGAAAATGGAGGGGCAAGAACCAGATCCTTGTTCCGTGACCTATCCTGAACAATGATCTATCTATCTATACCCTCACACCACGTCCCTTCATTCCTAGCTTCCGTCACATTCATGCAATCTATCATACCTACATGCTTTCCGATTCCTTTTACTCAAAACGCGTCCATCCTTGAGGATCTGGTCGACATGATAGGACCAGGCCAGTCTCGGGGGGGCGATTCTCCTCACATCACTTCGTTCGCTCAAATATATCAATAATCAATTAATGGAATTCGGTCCTCATTATTATGCAAACGAAACTCCTCTCGGCGCCTGCACTATACGAATTTTCCGAACATCTATGTGTATACTATAGTTTAACGTTCTTCAAACTCGTCTGCGAGTCATCTAAAATATTCAGGTCAATCCCCACGAAACACGAATCAATAGTGTACTTTGGAATGTAGCGACGGCGTTACTGTATCCACTCGTAACATTATTGATCAATGGCTTGATAATTTGGTTTTTCGTTCATTGATTTGTAACATATGCGAGTATTTCCAGCACAATTAATACGCGTCACCAATTACGAGTATGTGCATATGCAATGAATCATAAATGTTAAAAAATAAAAACTAGGTAATATTCATGACGTTACTTTTACGTCGTTTCATCCTGTGCATATTAATGCCCTTTTATAGTTCATATTTTATGCATGTGCTCAGTGCCGTCCATTGTGTACCTACTACATAATATCATATGAGAGAAATTCGTCATTTAAAATAAAATGGGTAATTTCTGGTGTGGGTGTGGGACACTAGGAAAATTTTCAGGTTCCAGCTTTCTTGAAATGCGGACGGCCGATTTTTTGCCTTTCGTCTTATTTTTCAGAGGCTTTTACCTGAAGCCATTCTTTCGAACTGAATCGAAAATTTATTTACTACGTTTTGAAAATTCATTACTCGATAATGAGGTGGTTGGTAGCCTGGTTGGTAGCGCGCTCGACCGTAAATTCGGTGGGTGCGGGTTCAATCCCCGATGCCCACTTACTCTACTTCACAACACAATTGATTTTCAAGCTTTCGTTTAAGTGTAGAAAGTTGTATTTCACAGATGTATACAGATTCATTTTTAAAAAAGAAAAATTTTTTTTTTTGATCATCATTTTGCCAATAATAACAATTCAGAATTATTGTGACTGGTTAAGAATTTTATCGATAAATTCCTATAAGTATACAAATTTTCTGAATATACACGCACGAGCACCTTCTGAGTTATAAAAAACACCCAAGGTCCTACCCATCCTTGTTACATACTTTGGGAAAAGAAAATATTGATCTTTGCAAATTGAGTATTTCGAAAAGGTTTTGTTGTGAAGTAGGGTGTAAGTTTTTAAGTGATGTTTTGTTCAAGGTTGAATTGGTCCTTCGAGCCGGATACTTTAGAAATATTTTTACTAAAGGACCTTTCACGTGATCTGCAGCTGCCATTTGTAGATATAGGTCTCTCTCATTATTCTGCATTTCTAGTATCTTTTCTGCTCATCTCTCCTCCTCCAGTTTCAATCTTGCGGATTGGTTTGCAGCAATTTTTCGCATCTCGATCTCCATTACTTTCTGTCTTCTGTTCATTTAATACAGTCTTGATTCATAACACGGTCTTGATTCATTACGCGATATTGCTTCTCCTTAACAAGCGTTTTTTTCTACTTCACTTGTCGTTTCACGTTATCTCCGTCTATATTTTCATCCTCAAATTTTGATTACTTCTCACGTCGTAACAACTTGAAATTTTGCACACATACTTGTTTTCGGCGACAGTTTAATACTGATATTGTTTTTTACATTTGTTTTCAAGATTATTACCTAATATTGTTATTGAAATATTTCTTCAGGGCAATGCGCCACTGTCACAACGATGATTGATTGCCTATAGCGTCGAAAGAAAATCAATTTGTCATCGTTGAACATCGACAGATGTGCCTAGATTCACATGCCTACCTATTGTATGTGTGTAGTATAGACACATGCAGGAGGTATTCTAATATCAATAGTGCTGCTGTACTACCACATCTATAATGTAAACAGATTTCATGAGGGGAGTAATGAATTTCAATTAAGCAAGAAATTAATACGTTTTTGTCTTATTAGACATCAATCATTTTTGACATAGTTCCTTAATTTGGCAGAGACATAGTCTTTATTAGGTCATATTAGAAGGACTAAAAATAAAAGTAGATGAAAAAAGTTGTTAGACGATATAATACGTGTTGTATTATTGTAAAATTATTTATAACTGGGGAACGCAGTCAAAAAATTAGAACGAGACGGGACGACTACCTGCTTTATTCGCACCTTATGGCTCTGTGCGTAAGTGCGAATAAAGCAGGTAGTCGTCCCTTCTCGGTCACATTTTCATTACTGCGTTCGACAGTTATAATTAATTCCATTATAAGTCGATAATAGAGAGCTGTGGAGATCTAGAGGCCAATATCCAACACTGGATGCAGAAAGGCTGAGAAAATGATGATGACCTAACTAATCTAATTTTCTGTTTTGCACCCAAATTGTACTAAAATCTAATTTTTAGGAGTTTTCAAGTCTTCCAGTAAATAAGCTTAGATGATAATAAGAATTGTGGAAGACAAAGGAAGGTGCCTATATTCAGCAGTGGAGGGATAGGGGCTGATAAGAAGAAGAAGATAATAAGAAACACCATAATATACATTTTAGTGAAGTTGCATACGTCCGTCCAGGAATCAGTTTTACACGGGAGAACTTTCAGACAACGTACTTTGAGTAACGATTGAGTAGAATCCTGGCTATAACACAGGCTATTAAAAAATCAAATACCTGTCACGATTAAAGAGAAAAAATACTTTAACTACAAAACAGCATATGATGCAATAGTGGTTGCGTAAAACCCAAAATCCAGGCGCAGACCAGCCGGGCATTAAAGGTGATAATTATTAATTTGATTTGTTGTATCTTAGATCTTTGTGACATCCCGATAGTATAATACGGAACATTTCAATTTGATGTACACGTGTCTATGTGCTTCTAGAAAATACTTTAAAAAAAGTATTAATATCGTAAAATTAACAAAATTCGCTTACCGTTTTATATTAATTACTTTAGCTTGAGATTAGTATTCCAAAATGATAAGTACTGATTGAAATTTTAATTAAATTAGGAAGCGTCTGAGGGTTTGTACGATTTTCATCAAAAATATTCCCTTTAAATAAGCCGAACAGTTTTATTCATTGGGGAGCGAATGGAGAAGTTTACTTGACCACCGATAAAAACTTAACTTTCTGGGCTTAATTTATGGATTTTCCCTTTGGGCTTTTTCTGTTAGTTACATTAATCGTTTCTCAGAGGGGTTATCTTGAGATATTCTTACCATAAAGTTGATATATTCGATAATGTCGGATTATATTTTTAATTCATAGAAACTCCCGTCGGGAATTCGTTTTTGCAATTAGAGGATCGAGAGGCCAATGATTCGGAAGGGCGAGTGAAAGAAAGGAATTGAAAAGGTTGAAAGAGGCTTGTATCCAGCAGTGGAGAGAGCAGGGCTGAAAAAGGAGAAGAAGAATTAGAGGATTCACTGTATTGAATGCGTCGGTTATTTTTGGGTATGATCAGCTCCATTTAAGGTTCAAGATCAATGCCAATTCAAAGAGACATCGATTACCTTCATCTGATTTTTAATTTTGACATTAGGTCTATACAATTTCTCAAACCAACAACGAAAAGTATCGCACGTTTTGTTGGTCTATAATTATGATTGGTTGGTAGACATTGACTACGGCAATAAACCCGCCATTTCAATGGGTAACAAAAAGGGAATCGGGGTGTGTGAAAGTCACCAAGGTAGGCAAGTAGTGCGATGCAGAACTACTATAACTCGGTACTTTGACTGACAGATGGATGAACGCGTTTTGGGTCCCACTGCCGACCATAACACCACAAAAAGTTTTTGCCATTTTGAATCACAGATGCTTGCGCTAGTTTTGCATATAGGTATTTTAATTTTTTGTTAATGTTTAATGTATTTGGTACAACGATGTCAATTACATTATATTAATACATTTTCATTAATACAACCAATAATACGTTATTTTCTCCAAATTTACATGAAAAAAAAAACAAACAGTTGTTTTTCATCCACATAACTAGGCAAAGCCCGTACTCAGGTGGTTCACTTACATGTGTAACTTAAGTGTGTCATTTGCATAATTACAACCATTGTTACTTCATTCGCAAAAACTTAAGTATCATTTACATAATCATAAGTATTGTTTATAAGTATTTCATTATAGATGTTTCGTTATCGACAGCATTATAAATCACAGTGAAATTTCACTGTTATGCTGTGGTGGTATGATAATATAGAATGCTTTGTATGCAATATGATAAAATCTATATGAAATCAGTTCCCCATTTCGTTCTTTGATTGATTCATTACGTTGGGCATAATTAATTCGCACTATTCTCATGAATTATGAAATTTAATACCATCATCAACGTAATAATATTCCAAGTACTAGCGATAATTCTTCGTTGAATTTCGTGTTCATAATCATCAACATTATCTTTGGCTCTACATCCCGGGGTGGAGTGGTCTTTTATCGTCCATTGCTCTCCACTCCAGCAGTGTCCGTCCATCTATTGTACTGGATTCTTGCAATGTGCCCCGCCCATCTCCACTTCTGCACGTAACATTATCTTTGTGCAAACATTTGTATGACATTCAGAATGGGTGGTAAACTTCATAGCTGAGAAAGATATGGAATTTCTTGTGCGAGTTTAACGAATGCCTGACCTTTACAAGACCATCTAAAAATTAAAAAAAAAATGTTCCAGTTAAAAAATCCGGCGATCCTATGGGCGTTTATTTATTTGATAAAATAGTATGGATGGTTTCTTTCTCGTTTTTTCGAGAGACAACTTTTTTTTTATTCTATTCTTTATTTTTATTATTATTATTTATCCTTAATTTATTGTACTTAACATATAATTAAGACCAATTATGCGTGCTATCGTGAAAAGAGGAAAAATTATATTGCAAAAACAATAAACATACCAACCTTGATTGCAAAATGTTTTGCGTCATTCTCATATTCGCCATTTCCTGAACTAGTATGTGTTTGATTAGGTACTTCAATAATCAAAGCCTGAACTAGTTACGGTGAAAAACTAAATTTAAAAAATAACTTTGGTTGCTCGAACACACCAACGTAATAATGTAAAATTTCTTAAATATTATTGCGCTGGATATTTATGGCAGGTATTAATGCATCTAGGAATAGTGATTATATTTCCACTATATGCAATAACTCACGTGTTGTCTGTGTGCATTATTATCACAGTTCTGTGACTCTGCTGCGAAATCGCAGGTAGCTGTTCTAGTCCGAGAGCCCGCTGCTTAATTTATGACGTATCTGTTTTTTGATCGAAATGTGGTACAAATGATAGCTTACCAATAGGGTTTTACATCGCACTAGGGTTGCCTATCAAAATCTTGCCGCAACCCCCCCTGCTCCCCCCGAAAAGGTCCCTCTTCGCGGTTTTTCGCATTTTGTAGGAATATGGTAAGAGATAGAAGAAAGTAGTCAATGACAAAAATAATCCTTGCTAAATTCTCTACAAAAAATGTTAAGTAAATTTTTTCATAGGACTAGTAGTTTACCCGTAATGGCCGGTCGAAAAACAGGATATTTTATGAAAAAAAAAAAATTTTTTTTGATTTTTTTTCTTAAACTTTCTTCCACCCATTATCACTAACATTTTATGGAAAAAAAATTTGGCCTGCGGCGCTATATGGCTGGTTATTTTATGAAAAACTAAATTTTAAGAATTTTGGTCACTGAGCTTTATTGCAATAACTCCTAAATTAATTGATGTATGAAAATAAGTTATAGCTCGTTTTGTAGCTAAGACTATGGTAATTAATTCGTTATTTGACTATTTTCCTGTAGCTCTTATCAATTTTCAACCAATTTAGTTTAAATTCATTTTTTTAGTTTTTTAAATGAATTTCGGTTTTGGACCGGCTATTGCGGGTAAACTGCTAGTTCTACGAAAAAATTGACTTAGCATTTTTCGTAGAGAATATAGCAAGGATTATTTTTGTCATTGACTACTTTCTTCTATCTCTTACCATATTCCTACAAAATGCGAAAAACCGCGAAGAGGGACCTTTTCGGGGGGAGCAGGGGGGGTTGCGGCAAGATTTTGATAGGCAACCCTAGTGCGATGTAAAACCCTATTGGTAAGCTATCATTTGTACCACATTTCGATCAAAAAACAGATACGTCATAAATTAAGCAGTGGGCTCTTGGACTATTCTCAGTCTTTTTAAATATAATAAAAATAGCAGCGAAAAAACATTCCTTTACGTTTATTATTTGTATACGAAAGCAACTGTTCTCCCCAATATTTTGCTTATAAGCTGAACACCCAAATATAGCTCCCCAGTCTCAGACGTTTTATGAAATCAACGACTCTGAGGAGGTCAAGGATAGGAAATGACTCTACCTCTATCCGTTACCTGCACTAAGTCCTAGTCCTCATGTATCTCACACGTTACAGTCTGTTAGAAGGTAGCAAGAAGTTTTCTCCTCGTCTTTACATAATCTGAAGACAATGATTATTATTGTTGTCTTTTTGTTTGATATTTTTATTTGAAAGTAAAAGATGTGGATATAGAATGATAGTTGTATATACCTACGTTACCTACGTATATATATAGTTATAGATATAGAATGATAATAATTAATGTAAGTTGTGGACACTTTTAATTGGAGGGTTGACGCGTTTCATATTTTATGTTTGTTATTGTGTATGTGTTGTTAACTCTCTGTCAGTGTCCCTTATATGTAAAATAAAATAAAAATAAAATACAACCGTTTCTTTCAAGTCCCAGCTTGCGAAGGTCCTTCCTCATTAAGGAGCCATAGAAAAAAGTTATCTTCCCTTCCTTTTTCTCCAGAGCATTGATCTGTTTGCTGATAGTTCTTGGTATGTTGAACACCAACTGTCATTCCATCTCTTTGACCGTCTTTTTGGCAGACGTTGTCCCATGTACGGGTATATTATGGACTACGATGTGGGGTATTCTGCCGTCTTCCATCCTGTCCACGTGGTTTCTCCAATATCTTCGCCTTTTCCTGCCCCTTCTCACAATATCTTCCGTCTGACAGGTCTCTCTGATTTCCGGGTTTCTAACTCTGTCACTGAGAGTTCTTTCCGCTATTGCTCTTAGTACTCTCATCTCTAACGTTCGAAGCAGGTTCTTATTCATTCATCTATATACGGTTATACCATTACAAAATAAAAACACATTAACACAAAATAAACAAATGATCAGTCCTTGTTTCCACATCGTGTCATTAAGTATTTTTCACAGTTACATAAAATGTTATTTTTCGCTGTTGTATTACCTTCTTTAGGGTCCGGGGAGTAATGTATTATATCTATCGTTATATTGTTGGTGGTTAGAATCACAATGAGCGCAATTAGTTATTCAATGTCTCTACACACATAAATGTGCCGGATGAGCACTTTGATATCGCAGACTGTTCCTGCAAAATACAATACTATATTCAGATATTGTTTTGTACTCTCTCGCTCTGTGTCTAAATTATGTTTACTAACACTTTTCGCGATACAAATTTGTAAAATGAAATACGTGATACATTTAACGTACGGGAATGTATTATGAAGAATTCAGTACACCTGGTATTAAGAGTATTATTAACTTGTTTTGTTTTTGTGTAAACATTTGAACGTGTCGTCCTTAATAATCCGTGCGATGTGATATTTACATTGAGAGATTTGTTTAAAACCAGGTCCTTTCAAAGATGAGTTGTAATTTCAACTTCATTCCTATTGTCTTCTCAATACCATATCCCATTTATTTGGGGTCGGCGGCTCGGATCCTCTCTCTCCATCTGCCCCAATTGAGGCAGTCTTCTGGAGTAAGCTCCAGGTGTTCCATGTCCCCTCTGATGGTCTCCTCAAGGGACTTCTTCGGATGTCCTCTCTTTCTCGGTCCTTCCACTGACTAGTTTGTTGCCCTCCTCAGAGCGGAATCCTCGTCCCTTCTCTGGACGTGTTCAACATATTACTCCCATGTTCTGTACAATTACAATCGACAGTGTAATCTACATGCCTAATACATACAGTTCTTCACACATGTCGCTGGTTACTCCGTATTTATATAAATGCCTTAATATCATGGGATTTATGGACGTAAAAATGGACACGACACATAGCCAGAAGCGCTGAAAAAAATTTGACAAAAAGCGTGCTAACTCTGAGACGGTGAATAACAAAATTAAGTGCAGGGCGATCACAACTAAGTTGGAGAGACAATCTGGTCCTGGCTGGTCGGTGTGACCTGGATACAGTCTGCAAAAGACGGAGATAATATGGAGACAAATGGATGAAGCCTTTGTCCAGGACCGGGCGGAAATTGACTGCGAAAAAAAAGAAAGAAGGACGTAGATTTTATCTACAGTTGTTACGTAATAATTTTCCTCCTTTCTATGTTACGTAATGTTGGATGTTTGACCGGTAGTTTACGGTATTATACCGACTAGTGCACACACAGTAAACTGAAGCTGAAAATGTGGTTTCTAACCCAACTGTTATTAGTTAGGCATTGTTATGTAATAGCTATATTGCTGTGGCTTCGGTATTAGACAATATTTTACCACATAGCAAGTTCCGACCACTATAAATATGAACTATCTGTTTTTTAATCGAATTGTGATTTAAATGAATGTTTAGAGTTGCCTATCAAAATCTTGTCCCCCTCCCTGCCCGAATAGGTCTTACTACGCGGTTTTTCGCAATAGTCAGGGACTAAAATAACCCTTACTTAATTCTCTACCAAAGTTGTTGTATACATTTTTCGTAGGACTAGCAGTTACCCACAATGGCCAGTCAAAACACCGGATAGTTTTTGAAAATTAAGTGAATGTGGAGTGGAAAATGGATGGACTGGAATCGGTGAATGTTACTTGAGTGTAAAGTGATTGCATTAAGCCAGCCGATGATCAGTCATAAGCCTGATGGAATGTCCATCCTTTGCTGTATATCTGTTGGGATAACTTTCTCTCTCTCTCTCTCTCTCTCTCTTCCTGGGTATTTATTATTCCCACATGATGGTGGGGTCTTACATTCTTGTTTTCCGCCGCCACTCGGCTCTATCCTGGGCATCTTCCGGGGATGCTCCACAGTCTCTCATATCTTGACTCACAACCTCACGCCACCTCCGCTTGGTTCTTCCTCTAGATCACCTACCAGGGACAACTAATGACTGTAATAATATAATCCGTTGGGATAACTACTTTTCATAGAAAGGTATATTATGTTGGATACTGTACAATTCTATCTACAATATGTAGTGTTGTTCAGTATAAGATCTCATTGTTGTTATCTGATATTATTAACCATTAACCATTATAATAATTACGATATCCAATTAGTTTGTGGAATATGGGAAATTTATTACTATTAACTACCCACACTTATCTACGTTGAACCTACATACTCGTACATTATACTGCTAAGTACTGTGGAATCTTAACTCACTATCATGGAATGTAATCACCTATAATTTGTATATGTATTTACATATACCTACTCTTTCCATACTAGATCTAGCTGGCTGTATTTTCTTGTAAACTGTTTTTACTGTTAAGTAAATTATGTTTTTTCAACCTGAACTTATGGTGGATAAAATCCATTCGATTTACTGATAATTATTAAAACGTAATGCTCCCGCTTCATGATCGTCATGGGTCGCGTCCGAGTGGTGTTCGTGAGTAAAAAGGCGTGCGGATTGAATGTTTGTCTTGACGTGTACGTAGCCGACGGCTGACGCCTTTTTACTCACGAACACCGTTTGCTCGGAACTCGGACGGGCATGTGGCGGGAGCATTACAGATCGATCACCTATCATTGTGAAACATTTTCGAACTGTAGCATTTATTATACAACATCCAAAAATTACTCATTGACAGCAGGACGTGGTAGAATGGGTGAACGTTACTCTAGGCATAAAGTGACCGCTTAAGCCAGCCAAAACTGACTCCTAAACATCAGAACAGCCATCTTGCATCTTCACCAAGGGAGTTCTAATAGTGCTACATTAAGTGAATGTAGAATAGATGCCTCTAGCTTCTACTGAGAAAAAAACTGTAGAAATTTTGATATTTTTTGTACCGAATACAAAGTAATTTGGATTCAGGTGTCGTCAAATTATTCGTCTAACTTTTCCTATCACCGAATATTAACTTTGTACATTCTGTCTAGTCATCGTTACTTTTTATTAGGGATGTTACGGAGGTGAGTATTCAGGAGGTTTGGTCGAGTTGGAGTGAGGTTTTATATTTGATTAACCGGAGTCAAGAGTCGGAGCCAGAGCCGTGGGCGAAGGTGGAGTAAAATACATGTATTAACTTAAGGGAAGACCTAACATAAGAATCACCCTAATATTATTTTTGAAAATCACAATGTATGTTTTGTGAGACCATCGGAATTTTCTACATGCCGTAGTTGAATGTAACAAGTAGTTATATCTCAACATATACACAGCAAAGGATGGACCTTCCATCAGGCCGCGGCAGATGGATGGACTGGAATTGATAAATGTTGCTTTAGTGTAAAGTGTTCACATCTTCTTATCGTATTTCTTATTTGTATTCTGCAGTACCCTGGAACCATTTGTTAAAAAGTAAAAATTAAGATGATACCTACTCAAATATACCGCAGTTGCTTACTACCATGCCAATTTGCCAATACATCTTGTATGTATATTGTACGTCTTTCAATCTTCCAATATTCAAAATTATCGGAGTCGAAGTTAGAGGTGTAAAGTCCATCGGAAGTTCCGATCTTTCGGAATCGGGAGTCGAAGCTCCGTGACATCCCTACTTATTTTACCTCTACCGTTACTTGTTACCTTTTTTAAATTGAGTTTTTTTCTCTCTTCCAAGGTTGTAAACTGCGTACTTCAGACTAGATTACCTTGTAGGCATTTGGTATTCCAGTATATTCGATTATGTAAATATACCTAGAAATTGAATACAATTTTGACTCTCGTGGAATTCCTAGTAACCTCAAGATGTTTGGTTATAAGTAAAAAGTCTCGTGTTGTAAAATAACTAGAAAAGAGTATAATAATGTAGGTAAAACGAGAATGAAAGTGAATGAACTAAGATGGTTTGGGCATGTTGAGCGAATGAAGGATGACAGGTTAACAAAAAAGATATATCTGAGCAAAAGAAGAGGTGTGAGGAAACGCGGCCGCCCGAGACTGGCCTGGTCCGATCATGTCTACTAGATCCTCAAGGATGGGCGCGTTTTTAACAAAAGGAATCGAAGAGCGTTTACAACAGATTGAAGCTAGGAATGTGTCTGTCTGGCGCTCTGTCCTCTCTGCCTACCTAATATAATAGATAAAAACAACCTTTAGGTGCTCTTACACGGGCAATTTTTCGAGCAATAATTGCGGCAACTCATACAACTCGTATTGATCAACATTATTTCGCAATATATAGCAATTATTTCGGCAATATTTAAAGCGACACAACGATATTGCGTGTAAACGAGAGAGTTGACTAAAATGTCCAAACGGACTGAATATTCAGCAATTTGTGTCGCCGACATCATAACATTCTTTCTCGTTTGCACTCAATATTGTTACCTCGATTTAAAAATTGCTGAAATAATTGCTGTATATTGCGAAATAATGTTGATCAATACGAGTTGTATGAGTTACCGCAATTGTTGCTCGAAAAAATTGTCTGTATTGAAAATAGGCCACCTATAGAAAAATGAAACAAAAAAATAACAAACATAAACACAAATCATTTAAGTATCAAGTACTTAGAGCGTTACAGAATGAGTGAGTGAATCGGTGATCAGCGGAACTATTAGTTATACGAGTATAATATAGTATATTATATTTAAAACAACAGATAATCCTGCAAAAATCTCTTTAAACATTATTATTATCCTTTGTGGTTCAAAGTATCGTAAAAAATATATCATATTCCCTTCCTTATTGTTTGTATCCAGCAGAAGGAATAATATATCCACCTTGAGGATATTATTATTTTCATAGTGACGGCTCCCACGTACTGTGATACTGTGATCGTTGATATTGATATACGTATATTGAAATTTATTGCTTTCAGGATTCCTTCGTTATATTGTAGTATTTCACTATTATTTTCATCCAAGTGACAGCATTATCCCCTGGCTGATTTCTTCGCAATATCTTCGATAGAACATTAGTTTATTCTACGGCCGTTATAGCTATATAATTCTTGTCGAAACTCTTGCAAGTTGTTAGAAAATATATGGAATTTAAAATATTTCACGATCGCCGCGCCTTCGCCTTCTTCTTCAGCCTACTCCCGTCCACTCCTGGACGAAGGCCTCCTCCATCTGCATCCACAACGCTCTATCTTGGTCTCTCTGGATCCAGTTGGCACCAACGCACTTGACTAGGTCGTCTCTCCATCGTAGCGGTGGTCTTCCTACGCTCCTGGTAGTCGTTCTGGGTTTCTAGGCGCCTTGACCTATCACCGATTTTTTTTTCTGTTTATGTCTTTTTTTTAATATTTTTTTTTTTGCATAATAATATACGTATTACGTATGTATGAATTCTGTTTCTTGTTTTTTATTCATCTGTTTTTCTTTTTTCTCACACATATAGGTATTTTTTTTTTCCTGGGGTTAAATGGAAGAAATCGCAGTTGTGCGATATGTTCGCCCTAGTGAACCATGCTAATCTGTAAATTATCTAAATGTTTACGATGATCAGCCATAAGCCTGATCTAAGGTCCATCCTTTGCTGTGTTGTTGAGATATAAGTATTAAACATATTTTTTTACGAAGTTCCTTACAATTTACGATCGACAATACGTCGAAGAGCTTTCGGGACATTGAACAGATCTACAATATGTTTTGTTATGTGTGGAAAATTGGGTGTTTGTTTTTTTATATTATACCTTATACAAAATAAATTGTTCTCACTGTCATACGTATCTACGTTTTCTCTAAGTCTCTATGATTGTGGGATTTCTCATAGGCGATAATAAACACCAAAGGAACCCACCTACTTGTGTTTTGGTTGGTGTTTGTTCTCGTACAAAAGTTTGCCTTTGCATTCACTTGAAACATTATGCAACGTTGCAAATATGCAAATATATTTTACTGCGTCAAATGACAGAACGAGGTAAGTCGACTTGCTGCGTTATGCTTTGTTCTCGCTTATAAAATATAATAAAAACTTCAGTTTTTGATACCAGGAAGGCTATAAAGCAGCCATGTCAAACTCAAAATTACTAGTGGCTCTGAGGTGGTCGGTAGTCTGGTTGGTAACGCGCTCGACTGTTAATCCAGTTGGCGCTGGTTCAATCCCCGACTTACTCCACTTCACAACACAAGCTTTTAAGCTTTCAGTGAAGTGTACAAAGATATATTTGATAAACCCAGATTCATTAAAAAAAAGCACGAAGACCATAGACTAGTGTGCTGCAAAATCTAATCTTAGAGAAGACAAACTACTGAAAAACTTAACGAAAAAAAAATACAATTATAAAACAAGTAGGTATTTATATTTATTAAATTTCCAATAAAAACCATTACAGAATAGTACAAACATTGACTTCTTATGCCAGATATTTGTCATTTTTTGTCTTTAATTAAGTAACTACAGTGTAGAGGGATAATTGACCAAACGCGGTAAGTCTGTGAAGACACGCCAAAACGATGTAATTGAAGTTACTTTCTTTCACCATCCTTGTGAGATTTCGGCAAAATGCGGCAATCCGGCATACTATTTTTTGACTTCATCAATCTACTGTGGTTCCCAGATTTTAAGGATCATGGCATGTAGGAATACTGCATTCTATTTCTTTCGACTTGCCGCGTTTTGCCATTTGACGGCAGATTATGTAGATTCATTCACACGTCTGATATAACTCACTTAGTTACGACACACTCGTATATAGAGAAACTTAAAATACATATAAATGAAGTTGTTGTGCCAATACAAGCAAAGTTTGTTATAGTTTTAATCATCTCCCCCATTGTTTTCAACAATTTACCAATCCTTACCATTAAAAAACTTAATGGATAGTAACTGTCACTTTGTCCAACTAACTGTTTTTCCACCACACACCTTTCGTCACCAAATTCAATATTAAAGTCATGTTGCAAACGTTATAACCTAGGCTCCGAACCTTTTTACTCTCGCTACCCCTAAGGCCTACCAAAATTTTATGAACTAACAAAATACATAACTTCTTTTTTTCTCCATGGTTCCTTGATTTGTGTGTTATTAAAAAAAATACAAAAATATAATAATTACCCCTCCAAATAGCTGCATATTAGCATTAAACATTTTGTTAGGTACTTTTTTTAATGCATATGGCAAAAGACCCGGCAATTACAAATTTAGAGGTAAATCTCTTAGCCAATTGGCAGCGTCAGCAGTGACCCCGTGGATTTCACTTAGACCGCGCTCGAAACCAAAAATTGGACACTCGACTATATGGCCCATCGTCTGGCGGCGACCACATTCACTGTTGGGGCTCGGGAAAAATCCCCATCGATATCAATATTTAATCACATTTTATTAATGGCATCGTCATTTTGATTACATTTCGTTACTTGGTTCCAGAATTTACATAAATTTATGTTACTTTTCTATGTATATTCTCAGCATTTTTTTTGGAACATTAATCTAAAGATTTCTTACGTAGCTACCGTTGTAAAAAGTTGGTAGTACCTACTTGAAAACAGCAGCGTATATGGTGTAGAAAATGTAGAGATCGTCCTGTATGTAATGTGCCTTAATCAGCGTAATCTGGTATGTATAAAATGTGTTTTTACCGACTACGCCCTTCCTTCCAACTCCTCGCGCCTGTCACAATCAACGCTCACTCATATTTTATGGATGAAAATGTCGTCAACATCCTTTTTCTCTGATATATATTACTACTGGGTATATGAGTATGAGCACATACGTATTTACATGTGATTATGGGATAAGAATCGTGAAGCGATTTCCTTGTCTGCCAAACACATTCAGGCGCATTACTTGGAAAATGTCCTACGTATGAAATTGTATTACTTTATTCTGAAACTCCGCACGAAAAGTGGGCACGTATTTTTGTAGGTAGTGTACATTTGGTTGTGCGTTACACGAATTGAAGGAGAATGCTAATTTATGTAGTATAAAAACAAAACAATCCCGGCGCAAACCATTTTTTTTTTGTAAAACGAATCTGGGATTATCGAAATAAACCCAAATATACATTTGTACACTTCACGGAAAGCTTAAAAGCTTGTGTTGTAAGGTGGAGTAAGTCGGGGGTTGAACCCGCGCCCACTGGATTAACAGTCGAGCGCGTTACCAATCAGGCTACCGACCACCTCAATGTAGAAATGTACCTAGCTCAAATGATAGTTAAAAATGAGTAATCAAATACTGTATTGAGGGCATCATCGCAATCAATAGCTTAATGTGTGAAATACCTATTCAAAGTTTTACAGGGGTCACGCGAAAGGGAGCATTAAACAGTTACAATTGAGGTTTAAAAGCGTATAATATGATAAGTATAAGGTAGCCCGTCTTCTTCTTCATCATCAGTCTTGTTCTGGATATAGGCCTAAAGGACATTGCTCATGAAGTGTGGAAAAAAACCCATGTTCGGCGCGAACGAAATGTATCTTAAATGATTGGTTTATTAATTGAGTTATTTCATACTGCATAAGAGGCATCATCGAGATTAATGGCTAAATGTATGAAATACCTAACGCTCCAAAGCACAGCTCTATACACATATATTCGTTTTGAGCATTTTTGCTACCCACTCGTTTATCTACACGTGAAAGTTCTTATCAAACTTATTTGTTGAGATTACGCCGATGGTAAATTCTAGGAAAAACACTCCAGCTTTTCTCCTTAACCCTCTCACTACCAGAATATATATAATAGAGGGTCATAGAATTTTTTTGTCTATTGATTTAATATCTATATATTTTTATGTGAATTTAGAACAATTTTTTTTTGCGTTTTTCCGTTTAGGACTTTGCCCCATGCCCTCCACGGAGGACACTGGTAGTTATTTACTGGTAAAACATATTTAGTTATAGACAATAAACAATCTATACTTACTTACTTTCCGTGTCCGGAACACTATCAAATTTTATATCTCCAATGTTCGGCCACCCGGACACCCCCGGCATTCGCCAGTAGTGCGTCCTCGGGCGTGCATGTCACTCCTGTTTGGGGACATGAAAACAGGTGACTGTGATCCTGTACAGCACCACACTCACAGGTGTCTTCCTCTTTGTAACCCCATTTTTTGAGGTTACTGTAACAACGGGAGACACCTGTTCTCAGTCTATTAAGTGACTTTCAGGTTGGGTACGGCAGACTGTGACCAGCCGCCATACCCTCCACTGTAGGCAACTGTGTGAGCCCAGCGCATTCACGCCAGAGGTGCACCCGTCGGGTCTCCGGTGGACCTTCCATCGGGGAGGTGGACTCCAGGAAGCTCTTCCTTGACTTAAGTCTGCAGGTGCGTGTCTGAGAGCCATGCATCGGTCATGTCTTGTATCAGTGATCTGATTTCCTCGCTCCACTTCTGCTGCAACACGTCTTCTGATCGTAGGAGGGGCAATACCAACAATAGGGTAGATTTCCTTGGTAGGGGTTGGTTTCAGACAGCCAGAAATTATTCTGACTGTCTCGTTTACCGCCACATCCACTTTCTTTGCGTGTGCTGAGTTATACCACACTGGTGCAGCGTATTCAGCGGCCGAGAAGCACAATGCTAGGGCCGAGGTTCGAAGTACATGGGGTTGTGCTCCCCATTTGGTGTTTGTTAGTTTTCTTATAATATTGTTCCTCGAACACACCTTTCCCTCGACCTCTTCACAGTGCCCTCGGAAGGTTAAAGCGCGATCCAGTCGAACACCCAAATATTTGGGTGTTTCGCTGTGCTCCAGTTCTTGTCCCTGCCAACATACCTTGAGTTTTCTATAATAAGTTTACCATGGATGTGTATATGAGACTAGTATGAGACTTTGCTTCAAATGAATTTCATTTCTTTTGCGTCGTGTCCTCCAGGAAGGACACTGGTAGTGAGAGGGTTAAAATATTTTTTATTAACCAGTTATTGTTATTGCACGTGTGCTGTATTGATCTATATTAAGGCCTTGGTACCAAGAATCACGTCACAGTCATTTTCCACGGTATTAAGGTTCAAAATCGCGTGAACAATCGCATGATAAAATGGTAAAAATAGCGTTTTTTGGGGTTAATTTTGGGTCAATCAAAAAACAATTACGGTTATTCCCTAGATTTTAATGTATATTATCAGTACAAAAAAAAACACTCCGCAACTTTGGGGAAACGAGTTTCCGTCTTTCGGAAAAAAAATCAGAGGTGCTTTTCACATTTTTTTTGAGAAATCTATACAATATATAAAAAATCTTTTACGGTTATTCCCCAGATAAATGTTCAATGCATCTACCCTATTTTGTTCCAAAGCATATTTAGTAACGGTTGTCGATCCCGTTTTTAGAAATTTTTAAAATGTCGGTATGCATACTCTTAATCGGTATTAATACTGTTACCTAATTTCAGAATATTATACGGAAATATTCATACAATATAGTACCAACAACATGTTATTGCTTTCCCAGGTAATGATAGCTTTTCAATGTAAGATGAAACCGAACCATACTTAATGTATACCGTACCTACGTAATTTCTCCACCTTAGTATCTTAAATTATTATTGGATACTTCGATACAAGCACGTATCTAAGGGGGGGGGGGGGATGATTGGGATCTATGCCCCCCCCAGAAATCTGGCGCATTCACGACGCAGGACGGACGGAACGATTTTTCTCTGCTATCCCGGCGCGCATCAGTTTTTTTTTGTAACGACATTTTATGTAGATATGATACAAACTTATGTCAAAAATTTTCGACTGCGGTGCTTCTTTTTTGGTATATTTACTATAGGATAAAAAAAGTGGCAAAAGTCAGTGCCTATACGTGTACATAGTAAATTTCTTTCACATAGTTGTTTGAGTGAGCAAATGGCCCCCTCCGAACCAAAAGTCTGGATACGTGCTTGCTTCGATAACACAAGATACTGTAGTATGTAATAATTGGTTATTGCGCGTTGTTTGATCAAATTCTGAGAACTACCACTTATATTATATTACCTGTATTGTATCGAATCTGAGAGGTTTACTAACGAAGGTATCCTTGTGTGGAAACGAACATCTTATAATTGCTACCTTCTGGGCGTTAAATTCACGTTTAATAGCTTCTTCATTACCATACTTAATGTAACTAGATGCCTTGTTTATTTACATAAGTGCTCCGTATAACTTCTCTAATGTTTTTCTTGTATTATTGCCCTTCTTAGTACTTTCCCACCAACTTCAACCTAGGAAGGAGACCCCTAACGAATTTCCATACAAAAACACAGATAATTTCAGTGATTTTATAATGATGTTAAACTAGGGAGCAATAAATCCATACAAAATACAACATGCAGCTCTCCTTAGTTAGGTGCCCAAATATCTCCGCCCAGAAGCTCCCTAACTTAAGTGGCTGCATGTTGTATTTTGTATGGATTTATTGCTCCCTGGGTTAACATCATTATAAAATCACTGAAATTATCTGTGTTTTTGTATGGAAATTCCTTAGGGGTCTCCTTCCTAGGTTGAAGATGGTGGGATTGGGCAATATATACCTAAATTCATCAGACTTACGGGAACATACTTGGTTCTGCGGCAAAACTTAGCATCTAACAGCACCCGCACACAGAACCACGAACTATCTCAGGAAACTGTAGTTTGCGAATGTTGATAGCTTTGCTTTTTGTATTGGCCAGAAGGACACAGAACTGTCCTTAAACTAGTGGCCTAATTAATAAAGCCGTTAAATTTTGGGAGATAAAATGTAAAATGGTAGGAAAATCGCTAATAAATAATTTTAACAAATTAGATTTACCAGAAAATTTATACATTAATGAAAATATTAGTAATTATTAATACTTGCAATATTGATATTTCAGGCACAATGCTTGTATTTTAGGTCCCGCGTTGAGCCTAATCCTGTGATATCCGTGATATCTGGATAGGTGAATTTTTCCCAGTATTAGGCTGGTGAGTTTATATGTGAATCATTAATGATAATGTATAGACTGGCGATTCTGGCTGATAATACTGAGGTATAAAAAAGGTACGTATTTTAAATTTTTATCGCTGTCTTCAGTGGGTAACTTTTCTAGAGAAAGGATACTTTTATAGATCGCTTTATTAACCTTTTTCTTAAAGTTTTTTTTTTTTATCTACGCGATATTAGTTTACTTTGTAGGAAAGTGGAATTGCGTCGCTCTACGGGAGCTCGTTAGGAACTCGATCAAACAATATTTTCCAAAGAAATTGAACTGACTGAGTGGATGAGAACAAGAGGAAATTGCTTTTTTATTACACATGTTTTTTTTTGTTTCTGTCTTTCATGCTATTGTTACAAGAACAGGGTTTTCCAATTCGACACCTCACTGGGAAATCCTTTTCAAAGAAAAATAACAAAGACACTTTTTTATAAATTATATTTTTTTTATGTTTACAATATTGTTTCAATTCTTTGATAATTTCTTTAATAAAAACATTTCTAAGTCGAAATTTTCCTTCTGTGATATTTGTAGGTAGGTACCTATCTGTTATGTCAGCCAGGAATTTTCAATATTGATAAATTAATTATTCGCATAATTTCGATGTAATTGCAAATTACACAATTGTTAAGTGGTTTCTAAATATATTTTTTTATTTATATTTTATCCCTTCACACCCCATCCGTTACGGCGTAGGCAGAGAGAACAGATCGTTTGATTTTCCTATCCTTACACACACTTTATGCAATTCGTCATGTTAGTCAAATACCTACCAATAAAAAAATATTTTCTATATTTAATACAAAAGTATTTTTTTTAAAAACCCGAATGGTAAGTACTAGGTTTTGTCGTAAAACTTCGAGGAAATCTGAAATTTGATTTGGATTAAAAGAACGTTCGTGCCTTTTGTTTCGTGCCGACTTCAGAGAAACATGTACTTACACACTGTTAACAGCCTAACTAAGTATTTAGGAATTTGGAAAAAGTTTTTTTTTTTTTTCATGTATCATTTTGTCAAACTGTCTTTTACCTCTTGTACGCGCCACCAATTTGAGAACGGCTGTTTTTATATTGATAGAAAAAAAATCCCCGATATCCTGTCTCTGTTTTTTCTTCACCGACGAAAATATAAATTTCGTTCAAGATTATATTTATATAGCTGTAACCCGTCAAAAGTGACGTGATTTGCAGGATAGGCAGAGAGAAAAGATCACCAGACTTACCCATCCTTACTTGTTATTGTACGTACATTCTTATGGTATTTTTTATTTTGCATAATTTTTGTTTTTTCTATTCTATTTAACAACAATATTTGTACTACAATATTTACCAATTCACTGTATAAATCACAACTTACAAATCTAATGCCTCGTTTACATGCTGGCCGAGCTACCACATTTTATGTGCTCATGAGTAAAAAGGCGTTAACCGTCGGTTACGTACACAATCCAAGGTAATCACCCCGTCCACGCGTCTTTTTACTCATTCACACAAAACTTGTGGAGGCTCGGCCAACATCCGCCGTCAGCATTACATTCCCGCACTTTGTAGCCTATGTATCGCCAACCCTTAAAAATATTTGTAGTACGTTCCTGATTATCTTGCGCAATAATATGTAATTCAAAAGACGTATAAGCCGAAAAAATCTTGACTCCAGGTGAGAGCGCTGCGATAAAGTGGTGTTAAAGGGCGACCACATGGGTACTGACATTCAGTTAACTGAATCGCCCGTTTGCAAAAAATCTACGACCAAAAACTCTCTCTCAATTCAAAATCAAGGTAACACTGAATGTGGTCGGAGCTTTTTTTTACAAACGGTCGATTCAGTTAACTGAATGTCAGTACGTGTGTGGTGAGCCTTAAACTCCGTATATATTCGAACAACTTTTCCAAAAGTTGCCACGACCCAGCGCAGCGTTACAAACATACCCGATCTCCACCAGAATTATATATAAGTTGATTAATATCGCGTTCGCGTATTTGTTTATTTTTACACCCCATCCCCTTAATATTTGATATGACAAGCTCTTTATTTTCCATTTGTTATAAAAAGTATTATGATTTATTAGATTTTACACTTACTTCTAATATACTTCAAGATAATTTTATATTCGCGATTCATTCAGTATAATAAAATTGAAATAATAATACCTAAATAATTGTATATTTCAGTCTAAGGGTGTGGGTGCTATATTTATATGACTTTTTTTTACACGTACAATCAATAACATATGACTTCAACCAGCTGAGTACCCGAAAACGATCGTGAAGCATTTAAGTTAAGCAGTTTAATTCACTCTGTAATAAGGCTACTAAATCTTGGCACAAATCACCCGATCGGGTAGATTGCCTAATTAAAATAAGTATGTGTTCGTTTTTTTAAACTAAAATTTATAATTTTACATCCTAGTGCTGTTTTTTGCGGTCTTCCAAATGATGCCAAACATGCCCTTCCGAGAAGCTTGGTTCCTTTCATTCGAATGGTGTCTTCCACCAAGAAATCATACATCTAGAATTTGTAAAAAAAAATGTGAGTTCTGATCGTGAAGCACTTTCGTGAGATAGCAAACACGGCGGAATGCGCTGACTTGATCCTTTCGATCGTTCGGTGTCTCTCGAGGTTGGAGCTGGAAGAAAATTGACTTACGATCTGGATTTCTTTTCCAACGCTGTTTCGTATGATTCCACACATGACCCCACACGACCATTAGATCCCTCTGAAACGCTTTACATCTTTTTCGTCTCGGGAGAGGGCTGATCCAAACTGGTGCAGAATCGTATTGACACCGAATTTACGTATGTTTGGAAAGTAGCAGCTCTCTGAGTGGTTGAAGAATCTATTGCAAAGTTTGCTCACAAGAAAACATCTAGAGTTTTTAGCCTCTTTCACAGAGAATCTTCCTGTTTCTAGTGACAATGTGCTTTTGCCGTGCTTGAGTATTTCTATATATGTATTATCCATAAGATAAAGTTACGAGGTTGAACGAAAACCTAACCATTTCCACAAATCGGTATATACTATCATTTGAGTATAGAGCAAATAATTTGTGATGGTATGTTTTTATTTAAATTTGCAGTACTTTGAAAAGCTTATTTGCAACTTTGAGTATTGAAATATTCGCCATACTTATTATTTAGTTCAGCTATAATGTTATTTGATCATACCAGTGCTTCGTTATTTCAAGAGATGCAAGCTATGCACTCTCTGCAGAACTTTGATGTAGGAAATGTTACTTCGGACAAAGTTGAATGGTGTTTGCTGAATGCTGAAACCAAAGCAATAATATTATTTATAACTAAAAGGTGATATTATTATAACAAGTTGCTACTGGTGAAGCATATTAAAGTACTGGGAAGTATTCGTGAAATGCATTATTATTTACAAAATCAAAGTTCAAATGCCAGTTGCAATTATACGGCTACATACTTCTCTCTCCGCTTTCTTCTTAATGATCTTTCTGATAGTTATGAAATCTGATCAGAATTCTACGAAATATGAAACTTACTCAAGAATAAAATTAGCATTTTAGAAATAAATAAAATGATGAGAAATAAACTCTAGTTGCAGTAATAATGCAGTAATTGTTGTATATATATGATTATTTTCTTCTTATCACCCTCTTTCCCTCCACTGCTGGATATAGGCCTCTTCCTGTGTCTTCCACAATTCTCTATTTTGGACGCTTTGTCTCCACCCATTAGGCTGGGTCACCTTTGTATGGAAGAAAAAAAAGTTGTTTTAATCAGAACGTAATAGTGAAAATTTGTTGCCAAATGACCTCTAGTATTTATGTACAAAATTTCATGAAAAAATTCCATCGTCTTCTGTCTCCGCATTGACCTTGAAGTTTTCCCATACAAAATAAATATCCCATATAATTGATATTTTCCCACAGGCATGTTACTACATGTAGATATTTTAGATACTAAAATAACAGATTGTTTTATGTACTAATATACCTAAAAACATAAACAATTGTGAAAACATAAGTAATTGTATACATAGTTTTGTGTTTATAAAACCTTTTTCCTCTAAAATTGTGGCATTATACTACGAGATGCTATCTTAGCTTTTATAAAGTTTTCTCTTGATAATTTTGTCGATAAAGCTACTAAGGAATCTGTGGCAGCCTTCACAGATCTTTCAAGTGCCTAATGTGACAAGGAAGAAGCAGAAAAATTAATTATACCTTGCCATTATGTGCAATAAATACCTGAATACCATCGTCAGACATTTTTTGTATTATCGGTGGTTCATTTACATTTTGCTGACATTGTATAAGGTAATAGTATGCATCAGCTTCGAAATTCATATTTGGCACTTGAAAAGAGTCTGATTTTTATTTCTCCAAGCGGTACGAGCTTTCATTATATGGCGCACAGCTAATTTTCCTATACGCTTAATTTGAGGATCGATTAACATTGCTAGTAATAAGTTTTCTGGGTTAGCATACTTATTTCTTTGAATTATGGGTTCTACTGTAGATCTGAGTTCATCTGATTAATATTTGGACCCGAAAACTAACCTTTATTGGTGACGGGATCCACCGTTGCAAGTTTCATAACACTTTATTGCAAACCTAGTTGTAGAGTAAACTTTAACAATTAAAAATGCTCAGATGTCCAATTTTTCTGGAGGACGCTCTATAGAATCTCAGAATTCTATAGCTCGTGTCAGTCATTTAGCATTAGGCTATAAATCATTAGGTAATATTCGTATTGAAATAAATGTGTCAATTTTGTTCCTTTAATATTCTTTACCACGATTTTGTAGTTTGGTTACGGTCACATCTGTGTTCATCACCTTTCGTAATGTTTGCAGACCTACTAAGAATTTTCTCTCTTACACAGGCACTTTGCTGTCTCTGTAGGATAACAGAATTCTTTAATTTCTTTACATTTACACGATTAAACAAGAGTTTATTGCTGCATTGAAATTTCCACAACTTTTACAGTTTTTATAACCACACTTAAGCACTTGAAAGATCTGTGAAGGTTGCCACAGAAGCCTCAATAGCTTTATCAACAAAATTATCAAGAGAAAACTTTATGTAAGCTAAGATAGCACCTCGTAGTATATTGGCACAATTTTAGAGGAAAAAAGATTTTATAATCACAAAACTATGTATATATTTACTTAAGTTTTCACTATTATTTATGTTTTTAGGTATATTGGTACATAAAACGAACTGTTGTTTTAGTATTTAAAAATCTAAATGAAGTAACTTGCCTATGAAAAAATATCAATTATATGGGATTTTTATTTTGTATGGGAAAACTTCAAGGTCAATGCGGAGACAGAAGATGACCTTCAAATTGAAAAATATTTTTCATACGTAATCTAGTCACCATTTAGCACTAAACCCCCGCTATTACGTTATCAATATCGGCAAAAAAAGAAAAACGGC
The DNA here is from genome assembly GCA_963576895.1 of Ceraclea dissimilis. Taxonomy (NCBI): domain Eukaryota; kingdom Metazoa; phylum Arthropoda; class Insecta; order Trichoptera; family Leptoceridae; genus Ceraclea; species Ceraclea dissimilis. The sequence goes on along the minus strand of OY756370.1, from coordinate 3,078,671 downwards.
CCAGCCTACCACCCATGCCCCACCGACTCGATGATATCATCGGCCCATCTCCTTTGTGGTCTCCCTACACTTCGTTTACTTTCGTCGGGTCTCCAACTCAGTACTCTGGCCTATATTAAAATGAAGTCTAAGTTAGTCATAACCAATGATGGAATAATCAGTAAATTTAATTAGGTGTTGAAAAACAACATTCTCTTGATGCAAACGTGTTTGTGACCTTCAGAATGGGTTGTGAACCTCTTAAAACCCTATGAAACAATGTGAAATGTCTCTTGTAAGTCTTACGAACACTGACTCGAAAATATAATACAAAAAAAATCGAAGGATTATGGTTTCCAAACGCAACACAATTTTTTAGGCCACCTACGAGTATGTCATGCTAATGTATGGAGTTATAAGGACGATGAAGGATTTTTTCGCGGTTATCTCAGTTTCAACATTTTGGCTTATACGCAGCATATTATAGGAATGACTTTTCCTATAGGTGGTTGACATAATTTATAGACGGATCAGAAGGTTTGCGTGTTCATTATATTATATTTATTATTCACGGAATTGTCCGGTTACATAGTGACTGTAGGTATTGATAACTATTGATGACTATCTAGTTGATGACTGACTTGTAAGGGTACTTACAAATGCTTATATAGCTACTACAAATAATTGGTGCCGTGTTAGTCCAAGAGCCCGCTGCTTAATTTATGACGTATCTGTTTTTTGATCGAAATGTGGTATAAATGATAGCTTACCAATAGGGTATTACATCGCACTAGGGTTGCCTATCAAAATCTTGCCGCAACCCCCCCTGCCCCCCCCCCGTAAAGGTCCCTCTTCGCGGTTTTTCGCATTTTATAGGAATATGGTAAGAGATAGGAGAAAGTAGTCAATGACAAAAATAATCCTTGCTAAATTCTCTACGAAAAATGTTAAGTCATTTTTTTCGTTGAACTAGCAGTTTACCCGCAATGGCCGGTCAAAAAACAGGACATTTTTTGAAAAAATAAAAAAAAAGGTTGATTTTTTTTCTATCACATTCTTCCTCTTCTTTGAGAAAGGAATATTAATTGTAGGTATATACAATAGTATATACGCTACAATATTCTTGTTTTTTTTATGTTGTATGTAATGTTCGTTCAAAGAATAAATAAATAAATCATTAAATACATGTTGTAAATTCTACGATCCGTCATCTACTGAAAAATTTTACGATGAGATATACGAAGATCTAGCATAAGAACTATTTTTTAGTGTCATAGTATTATGTTATTTAGTTTAAAATCTACAAAGTTTGTGCGACTACAGTTAATTCCATTTCGTTCTTATCACCATCATTCATTCACAAACAATCTTTTCAAATTAAAATTCCAAGTAACTAAGTCTGTGCAGAGTGCAATGTCATTGATAAAAGTTTCTGCATGCACTGTGAGCATTGAACGCGTGTACTTATTAGGTATAACCTGAAAGCTATTCATATTACTTGTAAGTATTCAATTATTTAAAATTTCACGTCCGGACGGCAGATTAGACTTTTTTATTGCTGCAATGTGAGAAATATATGGCGCTAAGTATCCTGTATATCATGGGTAGCCAACCTTTTCGGCAGCCGGGTCAGATTCTAAATGTGGGATCTCTTACCGGGCCGCACAATTTTTTTTATACTAAGTATGCGAAACAAAACAAATATATATAAATAAATCTTTATTAGCATAAAAATTATCAGCGGTTACAAAACAAGACAATAGTAGTATGAGTAGTATGCTAAAAGGCGGACTTATTGCAAAAGCAATATCTTACAGTAAAATATACTACTATACCAGCTAGCTACACAGCAAAACATGCATTCTAAATTTTTTTTGAAGGCCGTGTTGTTGTTTGGTTTATTTTCTTGAAAATATTTTGCAATAAAAAATACAACAAAAAAAAGCGCCGCATGTAACTAAAAATAGGTGAATTGGTGGGTTATACTGTGAGAGAAGCGGCTGTGTAGGTAGCGCCGCTGGCAAATAAGATACTCGTATAAGCATTTTTCTATTTGTACTTTAGTGTGTCATTTTTATATTTTTCTTTTGTTTCTCAAACTTTGTAATGTAATTTGTTGAGTCTGGAGTTTTTTCTGGTTTGCTTGTCAGTAATGTTATGTTGTATAAATATCATTGTTTAACTATTTGGGTTAATAAAATAAAAAAAATATAGGCATCTACCAAGAAAGGTCACATATTAAGTTTATTTTTGAATGCATCAATACTGATATCGAGTGAGGTTGTTCCTACACGCAAATAGTTGCGGGCCTCGTGTTTGCAACGCATGCTGTATATCATAAAATGGTAGAATACTATGAGCCGTTGGTAACCAAAATACATTTTTTACTTGTACGTATTGAATGAAAAGGCTTATGTCGGCTTTTGGAATAAACTCGTAATATTGTACGGAGATAGAAATGTATACAGCCAGACCGAGTATTCATATTTTTCCATTTTGTAAGTTTTCTGTTTGCGAGAGATAAGGAAAAGTCGGAGTTTCATAAATTTCTCTCAAAAAACACTTATTGCATTTTCTCTCTTTATTTCTCCTTTTGTTTTGATGCACGGGGAAAGTGATGCCATTTATTTGAAAGATTTTCTACAAAGTCTACTTTCCGTCTAACTACTGTTTGCTTTTTTCTTTACTTCATCTCGAATGTTTTTTAATTCTCATTAAAGTGAAAATACCTGTACTGAAACTTTCTAAGGGTTTCTCACCCGAAACACGCAGATAAAATGCACACGAAAAACGCCCTTATGTATATCGCCATAAGGGTCATTTTCCCTAAACATTTTATTTGCGTGTTTTGGGCGAGAAAGCTTACAAAGTACCCCCCCTGATCATAGTTTTACTTCTAGAAACTCTATAATGACTTTTATAATTAAAAAAATTAATAACAGAATGACTTAGTTTAGACACCACTTTATTTATAGACAAGACTTCTTGTGGTATTGTATTTTTTATTTTTTTAATTATGTTGCCACAACGTAGTGCCTTGGAAATTAAATAACTTTTATAACTCCCTGTTGTAGAATTGACCGCCCCCTTTTTTTGCATACTTACTTTTTTTATGACAAGATCCCATTTGATTATCTGCGATTCGATCAGCGATGGGCAGAACCCAGACCAATACTGTTTCTTTTGGTCTTGAACTCATGTCTAATGCCATCATATCGTTAATGGTGTTACTGCCAGATTTTAAAGCGAGAAAGATTTCGAGTCCCTGAGGGATCCCTGGATTGTATACAATCGGCCCCCGATTCTATTTTCATATTTTTTCGTTTGTCTTGTAAGAATCAGGTATTGTGAGACCTTTCATAAGGCTGGCCACACACGTCCCGAAGTTCAGTTCCGGAATCGACCGTTTTGCAAAAAAGTTCCGATCAAAACCTCTCTCTGAATTCAGCGTCACCCCGATTTTAAATTCAGAAAGAGGTTTTGGTCGGAACTTTTTTGCAAAACGGTCGATTCCGTTAACTGAACTTCGGGACGTTTGTGGCCAGCCTAAGACATTATAGTTTTTTTTTCAACGATGAGGTTATGTTTGCTCATAGAGAGTATTCTATTTTTTTGTACACACACAGCATTCACTGGTTAGCGCTTTATTTGTATTGGTTATACTGTAATGATATGGTAGTGTTTGGAGTTAGCTGGCAGAGATGGGAGCATTGCTATGAGCTTGCCCTAGTGAACAAATTTTATAATTTATATTTGCAATGTAAACATAAAATCTCGCATATTTTGTTCACCGAAAGTTTAAATAAATAATGTTTGGTGGTAAGATAGGATTGGTTTTATTTGGTAGTGAAGATGATTTCCTAGTAGTTTTTAATTATTTGAAGAGGAAACTCATGTAAAACCTTTATCAAATCAAATTTTCTTGTAATAATTAACAAGGAGAGATGGTACGAGAATACTTTGCCATTAGTATTAGTGCCTAAACGAGTATACTTAGTGATATGTACGGATGAACGAACATTTGTTAAGAGATTATAATTGGTGAAAACGACCTACTTTAATATAGTTTTGACAGCACTTTAACTTAACAATACCTCAGAATTAAGTTTATTAAATCGACATAATGAAAGTCTGAAAATTTACCATATTCGCATTTAGCACTTTAGGGGAAAAAAATCTTCAATTAACGCTTACAAATTTCCTCTTAATTTCAATTAAATTCTTTCCGTTGTCTAACCTCAAAAACTTTTATTCAATTTAACGTTTCGTGAAATGTTGAATACGACGGTTTTGGTTTTTAGACTACTACTTGTACTATCTGCACGAAACTTTCGAGAGCTTTTGTAGAATTTTCAGTGATATTTTTACGAGACACAAGTACCTAATGCCAGGAACATTGAACAACCTACCAAACGGTATGTGTACCATACTATGTTGTACAGAGACATACATTTATGTTCTAGATATGTTTTACGAGCGACTTAATTGCAAACAAACTTTCATTAAACTCTTGTAGCAGTATAAATATATAACTATTTTATCTTTAATACTTCACAATGTTGTAATTGTCCCGACTTGGGTACACATATCGCTCGATAAGAGTGCCACAACGACGACTCGAAACTAACGCCTTTTTATTGTCATTTTGAACTCCTGTTTTAGTTAGATACTTAATATTTGCGTAGGTACTTAATGTGTACGGAATTTGACGCACGTTGCTCTTCATGGTGTAGTGGATCTGATCCCTACTCGATACGATCCGAGAAGGTCTGGGTACGAATCCCAGCCGGGGTGAACAGAAATGGCGAATGTTTCTCGAGTGTACAGTGATCACTTAAGCCAGCCGAGGTCGGTCGTAAGCCCGACAATGTTCATCCTTAATTCTTCTACACTGCTGTAGGAATACTGCATTTCTTAAAAGCTTTTTTACTCATATCATTTTCTTCTATCCAACTGGACAATCGGCTTTCTTGCTGTATTCATTCAATTGTCATACGCTATTTTTATTTGTTTGTATTATGTGTGTATATTTATATGTATATATTATGCGTGTCTTTATATTTACGTACTTTATTATTATAGTATTTAAGTTTTTCCTTCTTTTCTCAGGTTGACTGTTAGATATTGCTTTTGCAATAAGTCCGCCTTTTGGCACACTGCATTGTCTTGTTTTTGTTGTTATATATATTTACTGTCCAATAAAGATTTATTTATTTATGGTGTATAGAGTTCTGAAATAAATTATGTCTATGTCCACATAACTTATGACGAAAATTGAAATTAATTCATATGTCTTCCCTCCCTTCATTAACTGTTTGGTATGTTAATAACTTCCAACTCTCCCTTTGTCTTTTTCATTGTAAAGTTTTAATTGGCTTTTATTATGGGATATTGTCTACTTAAACTATTTTATTTCTATTATTATCTCTGAGCAAAAGGCGGACAGATAGTGGGGAGGTATAGAGACTTATGAGTAGAGACTGCAGAATTTCGCGATCGTGTTAAAACGATTTTGTTCGCGAATTTCGGTCTTTTTACGCGAATCAAGTGCTGTTTACAGAAATAAAGTGATGTTTTAGAATTAACGCGTATTTTACGTGAGTTTAAACCTTTCTTTTGAAAAACATCGTAATTAAAACATCAAAAGCTAAGTGGTTTTGAGATCTTGCGCAGTTGGTTGAGGCGACAGTCTCTCAAGCGGAAGGTGCCAGGCTCAAACCTCGGGGGTGGCGGTGTATTCCACACTTTGCGATACAGGATTTTAGCCTAGTGCAAGGTGTGCAGAAATTTTTTTGGGTTTGTGTATGCAAGCCCAGACCTTTTAAAGAAAAGCTGTAAAATTGTGTAATGATAGAAATGCATGATAAATAACACAATTATTCGCCAAAAATGTAAAAAGAATAGCACCACTTTTCCCGAAAAATAACACGATATTTTCCAGTCCGTACTTATAAGGTTTTCTTCGTAGTATATTTAGGAGGACCTATAATGCGTGTAACGGGGAATCCCTTTTTCATTTTCTCGACGCCATTGTTAGCGAATAATAATTATTTCTATTGAAAACTTTACACAAAGCGATGGTCGCTGTGTGGCTTAATAATACTTCTTCTCCTTCACCGCATTATTTTACATGTACTGATGTTCTAAACAAAAATTCCATCATACATTGCATTATTAAATACTAACGTCCAAATGAGGTTATCTTTACGAACGCCCATTTCAATAAACTGACTCATGAATTTGTGACGTCTTTATTAATTCTACGAAAAAAATGTGTTCCAATAATCATCACCAATAATTAACACCAACTCAAACTAATACATGAATAGCGAAAATATAATAACATTTATGCCCAATTGTATAATCTACATGGAAGGATTGGAAGAAAATGGGAATGGGAGGAGGAGAGGAAGGGAAAGGAGAAGGAATTGGATAGGGGAAAAATAGGAGTTGACTGTAAGATATTGCTTTTGGAATATGTCCGCTCGTTAGCACCTGCTTCTTGTTTTGTATTTAATGAACACATTTCCTGGCTAATAAAGACTTCCATTCAACAACAAGCAACGATATCCATTCATCCTTTAGGTTATTTTCAAAAATGTGGGGCAACCAGTGACATCATGGTGTGCATTAGTATGCACGACACAACAGGTGAATGAAGTCTGTCAAGAAAATTATGGCTTTGGATTAGAGCGCCACTTTTAGTTTTTTGTCAACCATAGTGGCAACGCTGCAGAATTTAAAAGGAATTGTCATTGTTGCCAGTCAAAAAAATTGTAGTTCCCATATAATCCGATACCATATCTTTCTTGATAGACTGCAGCTCGGCATGCATCTGGAAAAACTTAGTTAAAAACAGCGAAGGCGTTATTCTATACCTGTAGCTCCACTTGGCTGTTTTTTTATTACCACGTTTTTCTTAGCTTGCTTTCTTGTATGTTTGTTTGTCTGTTTGTTGTAAATCTTGCAATCGATTTTTCGACCACTTCCTAACATCCAATTGAGCTGAAACTTTTTGTGCAAGCTTAGTTCCAATGACAATACAAGATTTTAAAGATTTTATGATTGTACATTAGTCGCTTATGCGATAATTAATAACTTAATTAATTGTTTGTTGTAAATCTTGCAATCGATTTTTCGACCACTTCCTAACATCCAATTGAGCTGAAACTTTTTGTGCAAGCTTAGTTTCGATGACAATACAAGATTTTAAAGATTTTATGATTGTACATTAGTCGTTTATGCGATAATTAATTAGCTAATTCTCAAATATGAGAAAAGTTCGCATCACTCTTTCGCATCATTATGGAAGAGATGCAGAAATAAAAATTTCAGAAAGTCCATGTAGTTTTACTACACTTAGCCTCTCATACTCAAAATTGCCTCACCTCCTCGTGGTTGGGTATGGTACTCCAAAAAATTTGGAAACAATGAAGGCATGATTTTTGTGTGTTAAATTTAAATAAATGCATATATGAAGTTTCAATTGTTTTCTTTTAATTATGATTAAATTTTCAGATTTACAAAAATGATCGCAAGATTAACAATCCAAAACTAAAAAGAGTTAAATAATATTATCATATAAATTTTTTTATAAAAAATCCACGTTTTTCTCGGGCCCAATGTGAACTAAAAAGAGGAAAATAACTTTTTCGGGGCTTTGTAAATCGATCAGTAAAAACGCATACCTAAAGCTACCTCTAAAATTCTACAACTAAAAACGTGGGGCGTAATTTGAACCTACAATAATTGAAAATCATTCAAATTTTCTATTCGTATGAAAATCTTATGAATTAATCTGCAAGCTTGATTTTGGATGTATCCTAAGCCTAATTACTATCGACATCTAATTATAGGGGCGGAGCTGAGGTACAAAAACTGTAGAATTGGTCTGTAGAATAACTTTAGGTTAGTCTGTCCAGTTACCGGTGATGTAGTGTCGGGTCTTCACAGTACACACCGGTATTAACATCAATGTGTATGGTAATTAGGCTTGGATACATCCAAAATCCTCAAGTATGATACCATACACACATACACACCAGTATGATATCACCAATATCCTCAAGTATGATACCATACACACATACACACCAGTACAATCAGTATTAACTTGTAATGTACTTACATACCATACACACCAGTATGATACCATACACACATACACACCAGTACAATCAGTATTAACTTGTATGTATGTATGTAATCCTCAAGTATGATACCATACACACATACACACCAGTACAATCAGTATTAACTTGTATGTATGTATGTAATCCTCAAGTATGATACCATACACACATACACACCAGTACAATCAGTATTAACTTGTAATGTACTTACATACCATACACACATACACACAAGTATGATATCACCAGTACATTGGGACCCAGCCCCAGAAGAAAATTTGAATGATTTTCAATTATTGTAGGTTCAAATTACGCCCCACGTTTTTAGTTGTAGAATTTTAGAGGTAGCTTTAGGTATGCGTTTTTACTGATCGATTTACAAAGCCCCGAAAAAGTTATTTTCCTCTTTTTAGTTCACTTTGGGCCCGAGAAAAACGTGGATTTTTATAAAAAAATTTATATGATAATATTAATATCTGCAATATGCAGAACCGTTTTTAATAAGAATTATTGCGAGAGTTGCATTGAAATTCATTGATGTTTGTATGTAGATAGTAAAATTTTCTCCTTGTGTTTTTATCTTTTGAAAATGAATATAATTTCTGGAAAACTCCCCCTATGTTTTTGACCCTCTAATAAATGTACCTCTGCGAACATAATCCTTCATTTCTAATTTATCATCTCTCTTCAGTATTTTCTCCCCATCCTATTTTATGGTCTGTCTAACTTATTAACGGTAATTATATTTTGATTTTTTATGATTAATACACATTAAACCTACGAATTTAGTGAAAATATTTCTATGTTTTTGCATTAGAAAAAATTACGCCACTCGGAAATATGATTTTAACGTGTGCATATCTATCATACTTTTAAGGTCTTCTACTGGTTTGTGATCGTGGACATGGATTTAAAAAAAAATACCTTTCCGCCCTTTTTTGCACTTATCATTTCTGGCCATTGAGGTTTGATCAGCGAACGACTAAGAACATGAATTTCCAGTAGGCTTCTTTGGTTGCTTTTTACATTTTCTCATATCTTTGAAGTATAAGTTTTAACTCCAGATCTTCTGAAATCTAACTTTACCTATTCTGAACTCTTCTTTGAACTATACTTGCCTTGAACTATAAAAAAAACATTTTCGCTTCAATAATAAAGTTTAATATCAACAGCGTATAATGAAGTAACTTCCAACATCTACATGCTGCTGTTTGGTTCGCATTGTTGTCAAGCTCCTTAGTACAAGGAGTAAAGACGCATCGGAAATTAAACTTTCTATACCCAAGTATATTCTCAGCGTTTTACAGATATTTCGTGTTCGGATTTATGTCTATTCTCAAAAGGCGAAGATTATATCCGATTTTGCAGAACATCCGTGTCATAGCAATAATTTAAAATACTATTTTCAATATTTCTTGCGATGGCGATATCTTCAAAGCATTTTTAACTAGGCATGACAACGGTACCTTCATGTTGGAAAACTATTGTTCTAGTTGGAATGATAAATTAGTCATCCACATATCACAATTAAAAATCACCGTATTATAGTTTACAATCAACGTATTGTATTTTAAAATCCACGTATTGTAGTTTAAAATACCCCTATTCTAAAATCAACGTATTGTAGTTTTATATTCACGTATTGTAATTTAAAAAGCACGCATTGTAATTTAATATTAACGTATTGTAGTTAAAAATCAACGTACTGTTATTTAAAATAATCGTGTGGCAGTTTAAAATCTACGTATTTTAGTTTAAAATCAACGCATCGTAGTTTAAAATCAACGCATTGTTGTTTTAAATACATGTGTTTTAGTTTAAAAATCAACGTATTGTAGTTTAAAATCCATGTATTGTAGTTTAAAATCCACGTACTGCAATTTAAAATCCACGTATTGTACGCACTGCGTTTTCGGTTCCACTACAACATTGTTATTACCTACGAGTACATATTATTATACTATAACCGATTACCATATGATCACATTTTCTATTAAATCTTGAGTACTGCTTCTTCAAAATACCACTAATTAGTATAGAAAATGAAATATGATTAATATGAAATAAATATGAACGTAGTACTTGAGTCATTTTAGTTACATCACGTTGTTAGGAAAGAGGGCGAAAAACATATTGATAAAATCTTGTATGTATCGTATGATTTTCTCAAGTATGTAGGTACTTGATGCGTATAACATGTATTATATTATTTAGAAATTTTAAAAGTATCCATACCGACATTTCAAAAATTTCCAAAAACGGGAGAACTTGTATCTCGACAACCATTACTAAATATGCTTTGGAACAAAATAGGGTAGATCCATTGAACATTTATCTAGGGAACAACCGTAAAAGATTTTTTATATCTTGTATAGATATATATATATATATTTACTGGCCAATAAAGTTTTATTTATTTATTTATTATTTATTTATTTCTCAAAAAAAATTTTGAAAAACACCTCCGATATTTTTTCCGAAAGACGGAAACTCGTTTCCCGAAAGTCGCGGAGTAAAAAAAATTTTTTGTACTGATAATATGCATTAAAACCTGGGGAACAACCGTAAAAGTTTTTTGATAGACGCAAAATTAACCCCAAAAAATGGAAAAAAACGCTATTTTTACCATTTTATCATGCGATTGTTCACGCGATTTTGAACCTTAATGCCATGGGAAATGACTGTGACATCATTCCTGGTGCCAAGCCCTTAAATACTCCACCTGCTTTTATTCGTTTTACATTGTATTATTTTCATACTCACTTGTGTAAGGATTATAATTGGCACGTCCATCACCCGTCTATCATTTTTGATTTCATTATACAATTTTACTTTGAAATGTTGGGCGGGTAGTCATATTTCAAAGTGAAATAATATCTTTAATTCTACTGTACTCCGGTAAAATTAAACATTTTTCTATGAGACTTTCGGGCAGTTTTCAATTTTGGTTTAAAAAAGTTTAAAAATAAAATTTTCGGTGGACGTAATGTGGCAGAAATCCATTTTCAAAAAGGCAAAAAATGGATTGACCAGTTTGATAGTTTAAATATAGTTTTAAAATCCACATAATAACTTATTATTTGCGACTAGTTTTTGAGGATACATGTCCAAAGTTTTTTGAATGTCTTTATCTTAATTATATTTGATTTTTTTCTGCAAAACCAACCCATTTAGGTAGGATTTTGAAAGAAGAATCTAAAGGTACTTGACGGATTTTTTTTTCGGGCCGTAGCGGGATTAAATTGTCACAAATTTGAGTTTTACATTACAGGACAAGACTAACAACATACATACCTATTATACTCGTAGGTGGATCGTCCTACATACATTATACTAAAATATGGAAACTACCCGACCTTTTGCATATCACAAGTATAAAATTACGCCGTGTTTACTGGGTTGTCAGTCCAATAGTATTATGACGAGAGTGATTGAATGTTCTATAAGATTCTGGAATTTCTGTAATATTGTTTAATTTTGATATGAAGATGGAATGACGTACGAGAAAGATGGATTTAAATAATATGATGATTATGAGTGAAAGATGGGAATTTTAATTTGAAAAACACTTCTGAGAATCGTGTACCTAATTAAATTTTTCCAAGACTGTTTAATATGAGCTTTCTTCTTCGTTATTCTGAGAATCAGACATACTCTTCTAGACATATAATCTTCAATATTCACGGTTTTCTAACTGACATGGCTTCGTGCCTTGTGACTCCGCTTCCCCTGCATTGAAAGTGTAGCTTAGTTACATAATATGTCTCTGTTTTATACTGATTTCTCTCTCAAATACAGTTGTCATTGACGTAATGTAGTTCTGGACAATTTACATCCAGACCTGCATTTAACTAAGTCACAACAGTTTTATGTTTTGTTTTGTCACCATGTGCTTATTGATTGTATTATGTTCTGCTGTAACTGTTTATTGATATATCGCATTTTTTACGATGTTTGTTTGATATGTAAACCTGACGATTCCAAGTGCCTTACATGGGGCCCACGGATGATTAGATAACAATAAACAATGAACTATTTGAAGATTCAATTTTCAGGACAGTAACTTCTGTATATCTTCTGCTTCGTTGTCCTCACTGCTGAGGGTCGTGACCATCCTCTCCCCTTGTCCGTGTCACATCTTGGATTGTCGTCTTCCACTTGTCCTGACACACTGCTTGTAGATACTCACATACTGTCACAATCCGTGACCAAGGCGGCAGTAGGTCCACCGAAACGTCGGAGCATCTGTTCACTACACTATTATCCTGAAAAACAAATCTACTATTTACTAGCTGAGTTACCCGTGCTTCGCAACGGCACGGTGTCTTCTGATAGTTTGAGCTAGACAAAGTGTGACTTAAGGTCTGAACTCCCTTTTCAATGCCCTTTAACACACCATACAACCCTCTCATTATCGTTGTACCTCCCAGCAAAAGCTTTTTTATTTTTCAAAAATTATTTTAAAGCAGATCGGTACGGAAGTTTTTGTGAATTTTCACAGCAATCAATCGTAAAATGCCGTAGGTATGCGAACACTTACAAAAAACTAATTATTTTTATATATATTTAGATACAAAAAAAATAACTTAGCACCACTGTAGATGTATAAAATCTGTTTCTAACACTTCTTGTTACCGAGACGTGTGCAACAAAGACAAAGGTAGGATAAGTAGTTAGAAAGTCTCGTTTAAATTACAATCTATTTATAGAAGGAAAACTCAATCATTGTTTGACAGAAGCGCAATGTATTTTAATTAATTCTTTGTATGAGAATGTTAGTAAGAACTCGTATAGTTGACGGAGCGAAATACTTTGCAATAGTAGATGGAAGAAGTAACATATAGTCATCCCATATAAACAGACTGACGAATTAAAGTTTGAAGGATTGATGAGACAGGACTAATAAAAAAAAATGACACGTGGAAGATTTTTGTCCTGTAAAACCTAACAAGTAGTTATATCTCAACAGATACACCGCAAAGGATGGACCTTCCATCGGGCTTATGACTGATCGTCGGCTGGCTTAATGTGATCACTTTCCACATAAGTAACATTCCCCAATTCCAGTTCATCCAACTGCCGCGGCCGGGAATCACATTAATCCAGCCGACGATCAGTCATATGCCTGATGGAAGGTCCATCTTTTGTTGTGTATCTGTTGAGATATAACCACTTGTTATATTCAACTACGACATGTAGAAAATTCCGATTGTCTCACAAAATAATATAATAATAATTTTTAAAATAATCCTGTAAAACCTAGTTTAAAATTATGAATTTCGAATGTAAGGTATACAAGGTACATGCATAATTCGTAAACCCCTGATTATTGAGAGGTGTTTTCTAAAACGAAGGCAGACCCCACCACCATGTGGGATTAATAATGCCCAGGAGAAGAAGAAGAGTTTTCTAAAACAAGGCGAAAGGTGATACCACCATACTTCAGCAAAGTGATTATAGCGCCTCTGGAGTATCAATTTGTTACTAGAGAAAGTTTCCAGGTTAAGGGGCAGATGAGTATATACTATAAATGTACTCGAGTTGCACAAGTACTCAACATTTCAACTAGATTGCTTTTCAAGAGTCATATTATAATTATCAACTGTAATTATTATAAACTCATTGGTACATACCCGAGAAAATTCGCTCTCTTTTTTCATTAAATAATCCCGTTGAAAATAAGAATACCTAATATAAATGTAGTACTTACAAAAATATTTCATTTGTAGGTACCGTGTGAATATGAATGTTAAAAAGTAGGGTAAATAGGCATAGTCGCGCTGTACCACGATTGATAACTTATTTTATGATAAGACACCGCCATCTGACACACTATTTTTGAATGTTTACTACACAAAAAAATCTCCCTGTTCAATTTCAAAAGTGAACCTTGTAAGAAACATCGTAATTCCGTTAGAAACGAGTATCAAAGCAAACAAAGATTTTCTTTTTAGTACTTAATATAATGAATATCACGATTAGATGGTATGGAAAATAATCAGTATTTTCCGTATGTGCCGAAAAATTACTATAAATAAAATTGTGATTAAATACCTAGTTCAATAAAACGTATGAAAAATATCAGTAATTTCGAATATTGGAATATTGTTTTTTTACATACCTATTACAGGTTCTTGCAAGCTTGGAATATATTGATCCATTATTGATCCTGACTGATTGAATGAAAATTACAATTCGGTAATTAATTGAAAATATTTATAAGGGTAAATGGACAAATTAAATTTGTGATTAAAGTTAAATTGTTTATCACATATTTTAATATTTTACATTTAAACAGTAATGAACTTAATGCAGTAAATGAATAAACGTAAAACGAAACAAATGGATTAATATTTTAATCAGTAGTAAAATTAATTACGGAATCGAAAACATACATATATCCACGTCCACTCACTATGTGGAGCATGTGATCGTTATCCAGTTTTCCAAGGTTTTTGTGTCCTGGGCCAACTCCGTTGCCTGTTCCCATTTCATTCCAGCCCGGCGCAGCTCTGATGTGTACACTGTACACTGTACAGTCTCTGGGTGGTCATTACAGACCTGCCCCAGACGTCTGTGCCTTCAGGGCGATAAAAAGGCTGGTATGAAATAACCAAATTGTTTTTTGATGTTGGTTTACTATAGTGCGCACTTTTTGAAAAGTAGGTACTGTTGTTTTCAAGTGTAAGATATAACATCTCATCAAAGTTCAGCAACTATGTTAATCACATCTATCGTGGAGGTTTTTTTATATGTAGTACTTTTTACTATGTGCCTACCAGTGGCGAAGGGCGGATTTTTGCAGAAGGGAAGCCGGGGCTAACATTTCTTATGGGATTACATCAGATTAGACACTAATTATACCTATCATTTTTTCCAAAAGGTAACTCGATGGGTGTTCTTAGGTAGCTTCGCGCCTGGTGCTTACTGTCCTTTGATAGCGTAATGTTCATCCGCACACATATCCCTGGCAACTCCACATTTTTCATTATGGGAAACGACGTGATAGTAGGACACATTAAAGAAATATTTTTGTCAATATTCGAGAGTAAAGCCAGCACGTTTTATCTGTTTGCATCATCACCTACGACCTTCCATTTAGTCGTGTCATAGAGCTTTCCTATACTATACCCTACGTGACTAGTTATATTGTATTCCGACTAATAACTTTCATATGATATCTATCTATTGAGTTATTAGCTCCATATTCAGGTGCTGGTACCTACCTACGTGACAACTGTCAGGTGCTGGGAACAATTTTATAATTCAATCTACGAGAATATGGTAAATTGTAAAATGGAATATAAATATTTTATAAGGTTTTCGCAACGTGAGGAATCACCGCCTACTAGAGTAGGTACGCTAGCTATGCTGTAACAGTTGGCAACATGGCATAATGATCAAATAGGACCACCACTCCTGTCCAATCTCCTAACAGAATATAATACGTGGTCTGTCATACTCGTTGTTAAGGGACTGTTAATCGATGAATTTCCTAAGCGACGGTGACGGCAACCTCGTCTATAATGTTTTATGTATTAATCCTACAACATGGTTAGAGAAAGAGAGAAATGTCAAGGAGGCGGTCGACGAATTCATAGACTGATGTATTTTAGAGGTTTTCTATTACGTGTATTTTTCGAAATAAATCGAGCTTTCGGCGTCGGAGCTGTTTGCCAAGATAACTACTCCAGAGGCCTTTCTTGTCGTACAATCTGCACCTGAGCTGCACCGGTAACTGCAAAAACTGCACAACTGCACCTAGTCCCCCTCGAATTCTTGAACAAATTTAACGGATGGAGAAACTCGAAAACATTTGTCATATATTTAACATTCAAAATCATATAACGGAATTGCACTGGTAAGTCGTTTAGTAGTAGTTTATAGTTTTTGAGGGAAAATTTAATTTCTATTACCAATACCAGAATTATTTTTCCTCTGCGATTTTCGTCAAGGGAGTTAGTTATTCAAGTAGGTACATTGATTTTTTTCAGATGTTTAAGATTAATCCATACAATATTTGAAATCTGTTAAAGTAAAGCACCATTCTCAATGTATTTACACTATTTTTTACAAAACACAAGGTTGTCGAGAGATTTCTTCTCAAAAAATCCCTTTTGGCGAACTTACCACCAGTATTAATCCAAAATACTGATGGCATCAAAAGTTATATCAATGTAAGTAAATATAAAAATGTTATTGAAAGTGTTCGACGTTATTTCTTGAATAATTTATACTTGGCTATATTATAATGTAATCCATGATGTATTGTTCATACTGATTGATTGATTGATTATTACTTTGACGTGATCTTGATGATTATTAATAAGATAATAATGTTATATCTCACCCATCACTCACTCAACTCACTCCTGTATTAATTATCGAATTCTGACGTCTTCTCAGATGTAGGTACGGAGTATACATTATCCTTATTAAATCATTTCAGCGGCTACTATCATCAATTTATATTAATTGTCAGGCTTCTCTGAATAACCTAAAAACTACTATCACTGCTACACTTTTTTTTATATTAACTTTATTACAAAAAAACATTATTTATAACGTCACTTTAATTATAATCACATGCTCTGTATCATTTTGGATACCCCCCTCCTTAAGCAGCCGAATCCTTGTGTGAAGGGCAGGACTCAATCAAACCCAAGAAATGAATAATCAAAACAGTTGTAGTCTACACAATACAAATACATTCAGATAGGTATTCCACAGTTGATAGAAAAGTCCTTCATAACAATAACAAAACAAAGAATTAAGTACCACAAAACTATCACAGTACGTGTATCCCAACCAGTAAATTCTGCGTTTATAAAAACACACAGCTTTCGTTATATTACGTTCAGAATAGGTGGCGAATCTCTTTGCTAAAAAAGATGTGGGATGTTTTATTTTACTATTTTAGGACATCTGAGTCTTACGGGACACTCGAAAATGTCAAGAAATGGTCAGAGTCAATTGCACAATCCGGAACCTGGAATAACAGTTTTTTTTTAATTTTTGCCACTGTTTTGAAGGGAGCGTTGTGTATACAATGCAATAAATGTGACGCAAGTAAGGAGTGTGTAAGCGTTGTGTAGTGTGGCTGTTTATTCGTTCTGTCTACCACCCAAAGGACGCGGCGTGAAGATACAGTATGGTATAAAACAGAATAAAATAATGATAATTCTTCATACGCAGCAACTCATGCATTATTCTAGAAAGCATGTTGATAACAAAACTATATTTTTATCACATAATGATTTCTTACTTCTTAATAAATAAAGTATTAACAGCGAAACACAAACGTAGCGTCGGCCAAATAGTACCGGATTCCGTTCCCCTGAAGTTTGTAGCAGTAGAACACCTTCCTTCCTGGAAATGTAATTGTTTTCTGGAGGGTGAAATGACACCTCAAGTGCAATACATTGTTTATGGGGTGCACTGCCGGGACTAGACATATTTCGTTTCACGCAATAAATCAATGCTTCGCCTCTTCCACCTTACCTTACCTCCTCTACCCCTTTATCATCCACAATATATTCCACCTTCGTCATCTTCTAAATCAGGGATGGGGAAATAGAATTTTAGAAGGGCCATATCAAAAAATTACAACATTTGTGCGGGCCAATATGGCTTTATTGAAAGTGATAATGAAAACAAAAAATCTGTGTTATTTCATAAATGATATATTGATAGCTAATTTATTGGCATGTTGTAACTTGACCCCAAATTACATGATGTAATTTTTAACATAGTTACAACCAGGGATGGGGAATATAATTTGAGAAGGGCCATATCAAGAAATTGCAACATTTAAGCGGGCCAATAAGTGTTTATTGAAATTGATAATAAAAACAAAAAATCAATTTTATTTCATAAATGATATACTTATTGATTTGTAATTTACTAGCAGGTCGAAATTTGGCTCTGAAACAGTACTTGATGTAATTTTTGACATATGTTAACTCAAGGTACTCATTATTTGATTTGTTCCTCAGTTTATTTTACGAAGTTTCATCGTTGAAAACCATATTATAAACACTCGCTCAGAGATTACATGACGACCAAAACATAGATATAATTTTCTGAGCGTGTTGCATTAAATTGGGGAATTTTAATTTTGACAAATATTTGTAAAATTCAAGCTCGTTTCAACACTAGCGCTCAATTATTTTCAGTTGGGTCGTCAGCACCTGCGATCCTGCGCCATTCAATACCTAAATTCATCAACTATATCAAGTTAACAATAGAATTTTGTTTCTCGAGGGCCAAATTATTTTGTTTGTGACGATCCTTTGTGGCGATTTTCTATCATTTTTACTGCTTATGACGATCCTTTATGGTGATTTATACTCAGAAAAATGTAATGTGCCTTTGGGGCGATTTCATCGCTTAACATCGCCAAAAAGTGGTCCGATTATTATCATTAAATTAAATAAAACTTATTCGTATCGTTCGGGCCAGATTGAAACAAGTCGCGCGTCGGAATTGGCCCGTAGGTCACCATTTTCCCATCCCTGTTCTAAGTACTTCCTTCTATACCAGAAGCTTCATTGTTTTATCTAAAGTTCTTCATTATTTCGTCGTTTCTCTATTTTTATTCTGAAACTTTCTTTATTTTCTTCGCGTCTTATCTCATTTATAGGTGAGCGACACTCAATTTAAATGTTGGATCTTCCATAGACTCGACGCGATTCTAAAGGAAGTTAAAAAAGTGATTTACAATGTTATTAATAGTGGAAAGTATTTCCATATAATCAGTACATTTTTAATTCTTAATGATTTTAGTGATGTTTGTATTAACTAAGACGACCTTTTCTTTAAAACTTCGCTTGCACGAGGCAATAAATTGCTCCACTACCGGCAATTTCTCGTCACAATGACGTCATGACAACACCAAGTGTCATTGTGACGTGAAATTGCCGTAAGTGGAGCAATTTAGTTGCTCGTGTAAGCGAACCTTCATTTTGAAATTACACAGGTTTTAAGTAGATACATCATCCATAATAAAAATTATTTAATATCTATGGTTCTGTAGACTAAAAACAAAATCGTTAATAACTAATTTGTCTTAAACTATATACCTTGTTATTTTGAAAATCACAATTTATGTTTTTGTGAGAACATCGGAATTTTCTACATGTCGTAGTTAAATATAACAAGTAGTTATCTCAGCAGATACACAGCAAAGGATGGACTTTCCAGTCATAAGCCTGATGCAAGGTCCATCCTTTGCTGTGTATCTGTTGAGATAACTACTTGTTCTGTACCTTGTGTTTTTTCCACGTTATGTTTACGAGTAAGTATGTAGATTGTAGATTTGGCTCATTGTGTTCTCTTGTAATCTATTGTGTGTTTGTTTCATTTTCATGAATTTTAGATATTATATTGTTTTTGATTTCCCAGTTATTTTCAGTACCTAATTCTTCGCTCTTCATTGATTTATTTCTTGTTTATGTTCAAACTGTTTGTACCTGTACTCATAGTTAAGTAAAATAAAATACTATCTGTTTATTGCGTTCAATCAGAATTTTCCAAATATAATGTAACTCTTGTAATGTTATACAATCTTTATATACATGCAATAAAAATGGATCTATGTTTGTTTGTTCCACCACAACTCTCGAACGCCTCGATCAATTTCAACCAAACTTGGTACACGAATGCTTTCTTACCTGAAACCGAATACTGTGTGGAAGAAACTTCTGGAAATGCTGAACCTTCTTAGAAATTTTGCTGATGAGGAGATCCAATGGTTGTGTGGGTCCGTGTGTGGTATCGTGTGAAAGGGCGTTGGAAAAGAAATTCAGATTGTTAGTCATATTTTGTCCAGTTCAAGCCATCGGGAGATACCGAGTGATCGAGAGGATCCGGTCAACGCATATCGCCGTATTTTGTGTCTCATTAAAGATTTTCACGAGGAGATCCTTTATTATTATATAGTATTTAGGTTTTTCTTTCTTCTCTCTGGTTGACTGTAAGATATTGCTTTTGAAATAAGTCCACCTTTTGGCACATTATAATTGTCTTGTTTTTGTAAATATCCATATTTCCTCTGGTCAATTAAGATTTATTTATTTATTAATTATCCTTTTTTTGAAGGTCAAATCATGGCGGAAGTCACCATCGAAATGGGGGAATCCAAGTACTCGGATTAGATAACAAAATTCTAAAAGTAAATCATTTGCAGTCTTAACATAAAAATGCCGGATAGAAAGCCATTGTATAGAGCCGCTTAAACTAAGAGATGGATGAATGCATTTCGGGTCATCTCGTCGATGTATTTCACCATCCATATTTGCCGGGTAACTCCGCTAGTATTATATAATACTCGTAGTCTTATTGTTAGTAAGTACTCTGTGATGAAAGAGAAGAAATATTGTATTTTATCAAAGTATTATTAATAATATTATTAGGTATTCCTTATAAATAATACGCGTATATACAGAATACATAAGTTAGTAGAAATAATAGGATTACAAAAGTCGTTATATTCGTAATGTGGGTCTTATTATTTTATCAGATACTGTATTATATTATTATTATTATTATTAAGCTAGGTCCAGACGCTACGTTTTGTACAACGTTTTGTCTGCGCAGTCTTAAAACTAATTTGTA
Source organism: Ceraclea dissimilis (assembly GCA_963576895.1). Taxonomy (NCBI): domain Eukaryota; kingdom Metazoa; phylum Arthropoda; class Insecta; order Trichoptera; family Leptoceridae; genus Ceraclea; species Ceraclea dissimilis. Next base: position 3,057,945 of record OY756370.1, on the reverse strand, counting down.
ATTATAGAGCAGGTGATGCAGTTCAGATATCTGGGTGTAGAGTTATCTGGTCACGGAGATCTGTACAACGAAGTAAGGGAGCAGACAAATAAGGCGGCAACAATATCCGGCTGCTTTAAAGACACGATATGGAGGAACAAGCACATGCTCACAGACAGTAAAGTCCGAATCTATAAAACATGCGTCAGGCCCATCATTACATATGGTGTTGAAACCAGGGCTGACACAGTTAGGACAAAGAACCTGCTTCGAACGTCTGAAATGAGAGTACTCAGAGCAATAACAGGGAGAACTCTCAGAGACAGGGTGAGGAACACTGAGATTAGAGAGACCTGTCAGACGGAAGATATCGTAAGATGGGGTAGGAAAAGGCGACGATACTGGAGAGACCACGTGGACAGGATGGATGAGGGCAGAATACCCCACATCGTTGCCCATAACATACCCGTGGGACAACGTCAGCCAGGCAGACCACCAAAAAGGTGGAAGGATAGTTGGTGTTCCACATCCCAAGAGGAAGGCATCCGTTCAACTACAGATCAATGATCTAGAACAAGAAGAAGACGAAGAAGAAGTCTTAAAACGGAATGAAAACGGTGCAATTAACAGAGCGTCCACACGTTGCAGTGATGTCTGTGTATTTCGCTCAGTTTTGTGGATACAGTCATGAAGAAGGTACTGCTGTGGTCAATATTGGCATTGTGTCTTGCTAAAAAACAAAAATTGGAACGTGTCCGAACTACCCGGCGTTCAAAGTAGTCGCTAAAGTGGCTTCGAAAAAGGCACTACTTCTCCCATATTAGATTACTGCGTGAATTACGTAATGAACCTAATGATTGGCGGAACTACTTGAGAATGGACATAGAAACGTATTCTTATTTATTGGAATTAGTGAAACCGCATATCATCAAAGAAAGTAATTGTATGACAAAATGAATCGGAAAACGGTGCTACTGTCCACATGCACCGACTTGTCTGAACAGGTCGCAAATATCTATGCTCTTTGGCTGGCCACACACGTCCCGAAGTTCAGTTCCGGAATCGACCGTTTTGCAAAAAAGAACTGATCAAAACCTCTCTCTGAATTCAGCGTCACCCCGATTTTAAATTCAGAAAGAGGTTTTGGTCGGAACCTTTTTGCAAAACGGTCGATTCCGGAACTGAACTTCGGAACGTTTGTGGTGAGCCTTTTGCTCAGTTATCGCTGCAACTGTGCAGTCTTGCGCGGGATTCAAAACTGCGCAGACAAAACGTTGTACAAAACGTAGCGTCTGGACCCGCCTTTATTCTCTCAATGTTTCTGTTCTCTTGTTGTTGTTGTTGTTGTTACGGAAAAACAAATCAAACTCGGCATCTAATTTTCCTTTTGTGATGTTTATTACTCGCCTACTTTCAGATTAGTATTATTGCAATACTTATGCGAAATTCTGACACAGCCGTACAACTTTTTTTGTTTCGGGGGAGTTATATTATTAAGAGTGTGCATACCGACATTTCCAAAATTTCTAAAAACGGGAGACCTTATATCTCGACAACCGTTACTAAATATGCTTTGGAACAAAATAGGGTAGATGCATTGAACCTTTATCTAGGGAATACCCCTAAAATATTTTTTATATCTTGTAAGTATAGATTTCTCAAAAAAAAGTGAAAAACACCTCTGATCTTTATTCCGAAAGACGGAAACTCGTTTCCTGAAAGTCACGGAGTAATTTTTTTTGTGTTGTTAATATGCATAAAAATCTAGAAAACCGTAAAAGTTTTTTGATAGACGCACAATTAACCCCAAAAAATGGAAAAAACGCTATTTTTACCATTTTTCACGCGATGTTGAACCTTTATGCCGTGGGAAATGACTGTGACGTCATTCCTGATGCCAAGCCCTTAAGATTATATACAGAGTACAGACTTACTTAACTCTGAGTTGCTTTTGGGAGAGAGCTTATACAATGAACATGTTATATATTTTTTTGTAATTTACATTTTTTTTTCAACAAACAAACTTTTAATGAGATTCAGCAAGAAAAGTAACATTTGAATCAACTCGAGTGTACCTAGGGTTGCCAGATGTCCGATTTAGGACCGGACAGTCCGGTTCTTCTTACATCTGCCCGGTCGAAATTTTTTTTATTCGAACCTCGAGAATTTCAACACGATCAAACCTGTAGACTTATCAATTGACCTGTTTTTCATAAAGTCCCTCAAGGGAATATAATCCTTGATTATTTCCATCATGTTCTCATTTTTCATACGAATGGGGCACCTACATTCCTTGTGAAAACCAGAGTATATAAATAGGTAGCATTCTTTCATAAAATTAAATTTGTCTACTTAGAAAACACTGTTCTAAAGTATATTTTTTAAATTTCGTCACGCAGATTGTGTTATATTTTTGGAAAGAAAAAAATTATAGGAGAGGGGGATCAAAAATGAAAAATTGACCGGTTTTTTTGTCCAACATATCTGGAAACCCTAATTGTACTTGTACCTCTCTTTTATTCGCGCGCCCCCACGTTGAAATCGATAATCTCAACTTTTTCTTGGAAAATGTGTCTAAGAAATTGTAATTCACAAAAATGTTTATAATTCCATGCATAAAATATTTTTTCAATGAACGAATTTGTCACAAATGTGGGTAGTGACTTTCCGATCTAACCAGTTTTGGTAGTTGGAGAATTTATTATGGAATTTAACTCTGTAGAATTTTAACTTCGCAGAAGCTCTAATACGTAATCTTTTACTTATTTTGGGCGTTATGTACTTGAGTCTTACTTATTCTAGATTATTTACAATAAAACATCATTTAAATTCTTGCAAGAAACAAATGTAATTTGTAAAAAAATCAAAAGTACGATGTTCATAATTTGCAAGTGTATCTATAATGAAAATATTTTCAGAGATATGTCACTAAAACAAATCATTAATTTAGTAATTTAAAATCCACGGATCTGAGAATACGTACGGTCTGACGACATGTTCGATCCAGGCCAATCTTCTGCTTGGCCGGCCGATCTCACTGGTGATTAATGATTGTCCCGTCAATGTACGAATTTCCTCATTGCTTCTCAGTCTTCAGGTACCGACTGCAACTCCAGGTCTTGGACCTAATATTTTGCGCAATTTTCTGTTCTCAATTGTCAGCAGTCTTCTTTGATCTTTGAGTGCCGTGTACTAGGACTCGGGGCCATAGATAACCTATCCAGCCATCTCTGTCCACTGCTGAACGTAGGTCTCTGCCGTACTCCCCCATATATCTCTATTCTGCGCCCTCTGCATCCAGTCACAAGCAACTCGTTTTATGTCGTCTGACTATCGCGTGAGGGGTCTTCCTCATAGATAACCACTGGCCTAATAGGGCTATTATAGACTAGGAGCTTTTCTCTTCGCGATGAGGATTTCGAGGAAAGGAATGTTCCTAGTGCCGCTGCTGCCCTTGTGTTATCTACTTAATAATTGTGGATTTTCGGCAGCGTTGAGTATTTGACAAAACGCCGTCACAATCACATCGGAACGTTATTTTGAAAATTGTATATATACTGTTTACAAAAAACATTTCGCATTGCACCTAATTTAATTTTGTTTTAATTATATACGTACAATACAAAAAGTAGATATTCGTATACGCCACTGACTTTGCACGAGATTGTATTGATATTTTGGATAAAAATATGTGCAACAAAGGGAATTATTGATTTATAATGATTTTTTATTTCATTTCTGATTTTATAAAACATCACTACCGCCATCTATGAATCATACATGACTCGGGAAAGAACCTGAAAAAAAATGACGATTCCCGTCCGGAGTAAACATTAATACCAGACGATTTTAGACATCCATCTATTAAATAACTTATAAATGGAATCTCGGCTTCAACATAGGCTATTAAAATATATGATTTGTATCGTGGTTTGGTAAAATTATCAATTTTCCCAAGATACTGAATTCTATCAAGTTAGTATGAAAATGAAAGAAGCCATTTAAAGTAGTCCCGTTAATATGGTTTTTAAATTTGTTTGCGTCGTTACATAATCTAGAACTAGGATATACATCTAAGGATTATTTTTGTACAATGTTTTTGCTCTACAAATACTTCTGTATGACTAAAAATGTGTCTATAATAATTAAAAAATAGTTTTGACATTTGCTCCGCGGCGCTTTCTGTCGTCATCTGTTTTGACTCGCGTGGTGTAGGGGCTAGCGTACTTAACTTAAATTGAGTGTTATGCGATGCGAGGGTACGAGTTCGATCCCACTCCATACCCAACGCTTTTTTCTTCTTTTTTTTACTATCTTTTTGTGAAATTTGTATTTAGCAGAATCCTATATACATAAAAAATAATTTTACTAGGTAAAACAAATATATTCCTTCCTATATGCCAAAAATTTATTCCATTAGGTATTTAATTCTAAGACGATGTAACTTCACCAGTACACAATTTTAGCCGTTGCGAAGCACGGGAAATACAGCTAGTAAATAAATAAATAGATTAATCCAATATTTACGGACGTTAAGTGAGCCTTCAAATACTCCAATATACACTAGTAATATTCGTATAAATCAAGTATAAATGCTGTCGAGACGAGATCGTTGAGAAGAATGTGTGGAAAAATATTGAGAGATAGAATAAGGAACGAAATGATTAGAGAGTGGAGTAAATGTAAAAAGTATGTTGTGACTAAAATGAAAGTGAACAAGTTGAGATGGTTGGGACATGTGGAGAGAATGAACGATGAAAGAATAACGAAGAAAATTTACCTAGGTGTAAGGAAACGCGGCCGTTTTAGAACCACATGGCTGGACCATGTTGACCAGATACTCAAGGAAGGACGTGTTTTGAGTAAAAGTAGTCGTTGAATGTGTATGAGGAATTGCATGAATGTGACGGAAGCCCGAAGTGTGTGTCAGAATAGGAAAGTCTGGCGATCCGTTCTCCCTGCCTACCCCGCAAGGGAGGTATAGTATAATATTCGTGTTATAACTTTTCCCTTTAGAAATATCTTAAGATGTTCACTTCAGACCTTATTGTCATTTGGATATTTCAACCATTTCCACTTGAGGTGTATTTGGGGCGCGTGTCCCAAATATTTGGTGGGAAATTCCGTAGATTCCACCAGAGTTTCGTCAATATTAATTAAAACGTTGGGAATAATGCGGTCCGGAGAGCTTTTAACGTTTCCGAATAATAAATTATTCATTATCGGTGCGCGGGTACACCTGGACCGTAAGCCGGACATTTAATAATACTCGCTAGGCCGAAAGGACACCAACATTTTATGAATTTTCGCAAGGTGACCACAAAATAATATTATTTTATTTTTATTCTAATATACTTTAGAGAATTGTTGTACATAACTTTTACCCTGACCTATTTTATTCCAAACTAGCTCTAGTCCCTGGTACAGTCCATATAAATACGGGGTAACTAAATGCCTTTCAGTAAATAAATTGCAAAGTCATAATTTGAATGATCTGCTTTTGAGTGTTTTGATCACAACTTGATTTGAAATTGCGATATTGTTGAGCCTTTACTGGTTTACTTTTATATTAATGTTTGACTGTTAATATGTCTGTGCTCATAAGAATCAAATAAGTAAATAAATACATAGTTAATTTACATACCATGCCCTTAAGATTTTCGTGAAGTATTTGGACACAAGTGAAAATACTATTACGGCAAAGTCTCGCTAATCCGGCATTATTAAAAACCAGAGGTTGCCGGACTATTGGAAAGTTCGGTTTACTGGATTGTATAGGGAAATTCAATAATTTGTCTTATTAATTGAGCGCAGGGAGTGGTGGCCTAAAGGTGCCGGATTACTGAACGTGTCGATGTACCGAAGTGCCGGATTATCCAGATTACTGTAATTCTTCATAGTCGTTTTATTTATTTGATATTCTTATAGCCTGTGTCAAAGCTAGGATTCTACGATAACTGTACATAGAACATGAGCTTTGCAGGTTTCTAATATTAGTCGTAATCCCGGATATAAAATCTCTTCACAGAAGTGTATTTTCTGTGTATAAACAATGTTCTTTTATCTATTTTCTTTACGATCACCTTGTGGCTGAAGATTTCTATCACGTTCCTAGGAAAATTTTCACCGTGGGTTTATTTTCTAATTACATTACTCCTAGGTACCTACCTGGGCAAAGATCCTTCTAGGACACCTCTGTTCAATGACAATAATTCCAAGATATTTGTCATCACATATGTTTACGGCGGCGAAATTAGAATCATGAATTTCGTGAAATATGGGCCGTGGAAATTACGTCGCAATAAAATTATCCTAAAGCAACAGCGGTTATTTATGATTATTCATAAATTCATAAATTATGAAAAAAAAATATTCAGAGATCAAGCTATTACAACAGTTCTTTCCACCACGTACTATAAATGTCTTTGTGGAGATACACATTTAGGCCATCCTTTGATGGTTATGCATATTCACACACCTATCGCTGACTCCCCCAGCAATGTGGGAAACGCCTCGATGCAGTTTGGCCCAGGATCACGAGGAGTTTCGAGTGGCGGTTGTCAACCTCCGACGAGAGCGATAGCTATTAGCTCGACAACTAAGACTTTTGTTGGATTTCACCAACTGTGTAGGGGAGGAATAGTGGAAATAGGAACCATCTAGTACAAAAATTGTATGAAAAGTAATTATAAGTAACTCCTTTCTCCGCTATTCCTCGCCTTAGAAGTTGGTGAAATGAAGGATTAGACTTTTTTGTACGTGTTTTGGTTCTACGAATAAAAAGCTCACATTAGTGTGGTCGAAGTATAAGCATTACTGGCGACACTAGCGTCTAAATTGCGTACTTCAGGAGTAGTGTCGAATGACCGTTAGGGTCTTGAAGGATATTAAGTACGAATATATTCAGTAGGTATTTGATAAGCCACTACCCTAAGTTCTGTGTTGGTATTAATTATTATTAGAATTATTAAACAGAGAAATTATTACCTGTTAAGGACGTATAAATTTACTCTCACTATCAAGGGTAGTAATATTCTAGGGACGTTACGTTGATACATTCCTTTGTCATAGATATTATAATATATTAATATTCCTCTAACTATTAAATGCCTTTACTTAATATTATTATCTACCTGCTCACTCCTTGGATTAATTTTAGAACTTAATTTATAGGCCCAACTTAACTGCGTAATGGCTTAACTAATAGTAAAATTGCATACCTCGATTCGTATAAACTCCTATCTTCCCAGGTGTTTAATCAAATTGTAACGTAAGTTGTAAAGATGTACGAGTATGTATTAATTTATTAGCACAAGTATGTATTTACAATAATGATTTTTTATTTGCTCTAATGAAATTTCGCTATGAGCTCTGGTATGATTAACACGAGGCATGTATCACTCGACAAATGGTGCTTTGCAACAAAAATAATAGAAGAAGAATAGAATAACTATGGTGTTTCTTTTAGCGCGCAGCTCATGTCTTACCAAACACTTCACAATGTTATCAGCCAGAAAACTGGGAAATACTGGGAAAAAATCACCCAACTAGATATCATATGGATCTCCATTTCTGACTGGAAACTCTGTGAACGACATCGACGACCTCGGTCTTCTCTCTGATCCATACATTAGTTTTCCTGTTTCTCAGTGAAATATCGAGCATTCTCCTTTCCAAGACTTTGTCTCACCGATAATTTGTGTAAAGTTATTTTTTGGTAACATCTGTTGAAAACAGGTCTATAATTATCAGTCTTACTTATTCTCTTACCGCTAGCCACTTGCGTTTCACTGCTGGACATATGCCTTTTCTAAACTCTTCCACTGTCTTCTATCTTGGGCTATCTGCTGCCATCTACGACCCGCAAGCTAGACAAGGTCTTCTGTCCACCTTTTCTGTGGTGTTCCTACCCCTCTTTTGTTCTCCCAGGGCCTCCACTTTAGGATTTTAGTTGCCCATCTGACACTGTCCTGTCTTGCCAAGTGTCCCGCCCACTTCCATTTTAGCTTTACTGTTCTTTCTGCGATGTCGGCAACTTTTGTTCGATGTCTGATCTCCTCATTTCTAAGTCATTTATCAGTCTACCAGTTAATTAACTGACATTTTCAATGTTGCATTTGGCTTGTAATATTTCACCATCCATTTCTTTCAGGATATTATTTTCTTTTCATATTACTATTTAATAATGCAAATGTCTAAAGTTTTATATAGAAATATGTACATATATGAGATTTACAAAGCATTGCCTGGTGCATGGTTGACTGTATAGTTATATCTAATCTGGATTATGCTTGTATTTGGCTGCTTGCCTCCCGTAAGCTTTTAGAATTGTATCCACCATTGCCAACCGAACTATATTAAGTATAATATACAGAATCTAAGCTAGACGTTGTAGTTGTTATTATTAATATAATAAACGGGACTGTTTGACAATTTAATACTAGAAGATTTAGTTGCGGACTATGCTTGAAATCATATGTTTGCTATATTGTTATAAGACAATGCCATAGAAAAGTTATCTGTACGTATAGTGTGTTCAGTTTCTCATTTAGATTCATATGCAACTTTACTATGAAGTAAACGCACTAACCCAAAATATTAGATACCAAAGAAAAGGATACCTACGTGAGATATAGAGCCAGAAAAGCCATAAAGAATTGGAACATCGATAGAAAAAAAGTCGTACAGTGGTATGATATGGATATATTTTTTTAAGAAAACGAGGATTACTCAGCTAATACTAAAAATGTAACGTACCTACTAAGGCATATTTCAGTCGAATATTTTATTATTGAAGTTCACTTACACGGCAACTAAATTGCTCCACTCACGGCAATTTCACGTCACAATGACGCAATATACATGATGTTGGCGTGACGTGAAATATATTGCGTGTTGCGTCATTGTGACGTGACAACATCAAGTATATTCCGTCACTGTGACGTGAAATTGCCGTGAGTGAAGCAATTTAGTTTCACGGCAATTTCACGTCACAGTGACGGAATATACTTGAATATACGTGAAATTGCCGTGAGTGAAGCAATTTAGTTTCACGGCAATTTCACGTCACAGTGACGGAATATACTTGATATTGGCGTGACGTGAAATATATTGCGTGTTGCGTCATTGTGACGTGAAATTGCCGTGATTGGAGCAATTTAGTTTCTCGTGTGAGCGAACCTTTTTACATTATAATCCAAATTTATATTACCGTTTACGTTATTCTTATTAAAAAGTTTTTTTTTCTGTCCATATATTTCTGTACGTCGATTTTGATTTAGATATATGTTAATAATTTAATCTAACAAATGAATTGTCCGATACATAAGATTTATATTATAGTAAAAAACTAATCAAGGGAAGTACGAATATACAATGCTAAACACAATATCCCGTCCGATTCCAACTAAAACTTGTATTTCGCTGACAAACGTACATTTCGTATTTTTTCTCTTTTTGTATTGCTTTTACTTTTGTAGAAAAACCATTATATCGAATTCTATGAAATCAGCAGAAAGGAAATCGTTAGTTTCCAAATGAGAATTTCTCCCCTCTTAATTTGTATGGAGACTATACTATAATATTTAATTGTGCTTTGCCAGTCTTCTGTATTTAATTAAGGGCTTGGTACCAATATTGACGTCACAGTCATTTCTTACGGCATTGAGGTTCAAAATCGCGTGAACAATCGCATGATAAAATGGAAAAAATAGCGTTTATTCCATTTTTTGGGGTTAATTTTGCGTCTATCAAAAAACTTTTAGGGTTTTTCCCTAGATTTTAATGCATATTATCAATACAAAAAAAAATTACCCCGCGACTTTCGGGAAACGAGTTTCCGTCTTTCGGAAAAAGGATCAGAGGTGTTTTTCAAATTTTTGTTTTGAAAAATCTATACAATTATAAAAAAAATCTTTTACGGTTTGTACGATACAATATTCAGCTTCTCCGATTAACGGATCTAAAACCGAATACTGTATCGGGAAAAATTGGAAGATGGAATAATTAGGAAAGAAACAGTGGAACTTACCCCAATCCTCCAATGTTATGATGTCGCTGGTTTTTGATGTTAACTGTTGAATAAAGTTCTCGATGCGTTTTTATTAATGGATAATGATGATTAGATATTATATGTAGTTAGATTAGATAGATAGTAACACACACACACACACACAGTAAGAAAAAGTCGTAATAGATTTAAAACGAAAGTGAACCGCCATAATTTGAATGATGTTTTAATATGTACCGCCGTAGTGTAGGTAAGTTTGTACCGGAATGTGAACACAATGACAAGTGGAAAACAGGCAAAATAGATAAAGGAATTAGGTACTCATCCGGTGTTGCCATTGTCGACGTATGATTTTCGATGAAGCTGCAACACTTCGATTTGATATCGAACATCCTCCCCACCGCAAAAAGTTAAGTTATCCGAAGAAAAAAAAAGAAAAATCACGATTGTGAAAAATCATTCAAAACACACCCACATGAATTTGAAATGAAGTTATCTCCTTATAACTACTTACATGTATGTAATGTGATTAACCCAACAAAAATGTTTCCCATACGAAACGATAAAAGAAAACAATATAGCATATAGCTCAAGAAAAACTGTGAAATACCTTATAAACTAACTTAATCTAATTTTTTTCTTCCCAACTTGCGTTAGAAAACTGTTCTCTTGCTTCGCTTGCTAATTGTAAGAGACATCTCATTGCTTGGTATGGTGACGAGGCCACTCCGAATGTTACAGTTGTAAGCCTGTAAATTTGTATCGGATCCGCAGGAGAATTGCTTCTCATATTTTCCCTTGATTTTTCCTAATATAACCCAACCAAAAATAGTAGAGTGCGCCGAGGGCAAATCTTTGTTAAATGTAATTATCTGTCCGTTTATAATCTCGTTGTAAATGTCCACAGCCAATAACATTTCGATTGGACGAGATTTATAAAATTCCGAATCCGCTAACTTCAAATGTGGGTATTCATGTAATATATCCGATGTGAGCATCCTTGATGGCAAATCACCGCTTATAGTTTCGAGTACTAATGCTGAAACAGTTATCTGTGGCGTGTCCGTAAATGTAGGCGATATAATGCATGTTACTTCACCAGACATCTTTTTTATATTTTGATTTCCGACGCTGTAAGCAGTTTTTCTCGTAAAGCGTTTTCTTAGCCCGAGGCGTGTCACGCATTTGTCTGTGATCAAACAAGATTCACTTCCTGAATCAATAAGTGCCCTCACAGTTTGAGAATGACCGAAATTATCCTTTACGTGTATCATTGCCGTTCCCAATAAAGTCATGTTTGGAACATTGCTCGTCCTTTGAGTAGAATGAAGTATTGATGTGCCTATATCTTCGTTTTCGTGAATTTCAACATTCGCTGATGTGGATGGTTGGGGATCTCTTACTTCATCGTAATGTAATAATGTATGGTGATTCCGATTACAGGATTTGCATAAACTACTTGACGTACATTCTTTCACTGGATGTTTACGCAAACAGTTCCAGCATAACCGTCTTTCTTTTACTGTTTGTCGCCGTTGACTGTGATTCATGTTAAGGAATTTGCGACATGTCGTAATGTAGTGTGTCTCTCCATCGCAGCATACACACTTACGTGCAACTCCGCTGAAAAAAGTATTTAATCTGTTTGGTCCGTAATTGTCACGACTATTGCTGCTTATATCCGATTTTTTACGCGCGCACGATTCCTCTGCTCTACATTCTAATTCTAAGAAATCCATCAATTGAGTAAATTCTGGAATCTCTAGACTATTAAATTTCAATTCGAATCTGTTTCTCAATTCCGGGTTTAGTTTTTGCAATAAAATATGTAACAGTATGAAAGACCATCCGTCCACCTTAAATTTGAGAGCTTGTAGAGCCAATATATTTTCTAGAATAACATTAATAAATTCTCGCAGTTTTATTCTACTGTTTGATAGATTCGGCAAATTCAATATTAAATCTAGATGTTTCTCAGCTATTAGTCTTGGATTATAGTATCTTTGATTTAATAAATCCATGGCGACCTGATAATTTTCGTTTGAAATAGTCAAATGCTTAATTAGTTGATATGCTTCTCCACTTAAACATGATATTAAATAATGTAGTTTTTGTATTGGAGGAATTGCTAGATCCTCATGAACCAAACTGTCGAAAACATTCTTAAAACTCGGAAACATTGTGATATCACCACTGAATGATGGTAGTTTTATTTTCGGAATTGAGAATTGAGTTTTACCGACTTTATTATCCCTTGAATCTGTATCCGCTAAAGTTTCGTTGTGTTCCGTCTTGAATAGGTTGTGGGTGACACCCTTTATTTTATACATCAAATTTTCATAGTGCATGTATTCTGATAAATGACCTTCGCCGTCAAAGCCCGCTTTTTTAGCGGCTTCAATTGAAACATACTGTTTCACAAACGTTTCCCATAGTGTGTCTATTCCTTCCGCTCTAATTTTGAATTCACGCATTTGTGCATCGTCCAGACCTTCTGTCTTGTTTGCTAAATCCCATAATGTATCGATAGACAGTTTACTTAGTTTGTATTTGATTTAACCCGCCATGTTGTATACACACCCGTTTTCTACTTAAACTTAAAGAAATAATACAAAAAAATCACTCCGAATGAAATGAAACAAAACAAAATAATGTTTTCCCAAAAGTATCCTGCTGTAATATTTGTTATGAATAAAGTTTTGACAACCGTGCTTTCTCTTATAGTATAAAAGTAAACAAGCCGCCGCGCGCCGTTCCCGCGAACGTTACGCGATGAGTAGGTACCGATTACCCAAGAAAATAATATTACCGCGCCGAAAAATTAAATTGTTGCAACCTCATACAAAAAACATGAATCGAAAACTCTTCCAACATCCGGAACGAATGGAACAGAAAAATGTACGATACAATATTCAGCTTCTCCGATTAACGGATCTAAAACCGAATACTGTATCGGGAAAAATTGGAAGATGGAATAATTAGGAAAGAAACAGTGGAACTTACCCCAATCCTCCAATGTTATGATGTCGCTGGTTTTTGATGTTAACTGTTGAATATAGTTCTCGATGCGTTTTTATTAATGGATAATGATGATTAGATATTATATGTAGTTAGATTAGATAGATAGTAACACACACACACACACAGTAAGAAAAAGTCGTAATAGATTTAAAACGAAAGTGAACCGCCGTAATTTGAATGATGTTTTAATATGTACCGCCGTAGTGTAGGTAAGTTTGTACCGGAATGTGAACACAATGACAAGTGGAAAACAGGCAAAATAGATAAAGGAATTAGGTACTCATCCGGTGTTGCCATTGTCGACGTATGATTTTCGATGAAGCTGCAACACTTCGATTTGATATCGAACACGGTTATTCCCTAGATAAACGTTCAATGCATCTTCCCAATTTTGTCCCAAAGCATATTTAGTAACGGTTGTCGAGATCTAAGGTCTCCCGTTTTTAGAAATTTTTGAAATGTCGGTGTGCATACTCTTAATTGTGCTTTTAGCCCAGGAAATTTAGCTTTGTAGCGTAGATAATTGTCGGAAAGCTGGAAACTGTTTAAATCCCTTCATTAACATGCAAAGAAGTTTTCTTGAAGTTTGCACCAATTTTCCGCTTGTGCTAAGTACAGGGTGACCCATAAACCGAAAAAATTATGTACTTTTTTCAGTTTTTCAGTAATATCTTCTAAACGATGCTTTCTAGGAAAATGGTGTCTTTTTAAAAATTAAAATACATATTATTCTGCGTTGTTTGAGCATAAATACTCATTTGTACCTCAAAAATTATTGTGATATAGACCTTGCCAAGTACATATTAATTTTCGGAACAAATTGAAATATTCGTATTTTTCACTTTTGTTGTTGAATAACTCCCCAACTCAGGTATTTACGGTAATATTTCACTAAAAATATTTAATTGTGGGTCAATTGTCTCTAACTTGTGATTAAAAGTTTAGACCTACGGCACACAGTTCAGGATGCACAGGTGCTTAAAGAGAGATGAGTGAAATAAAGAAATTTATTAAATGATATATTTAGATATGTAAAAGGTAAGCTAATTTGAAGTTTACTATTCCATTTTATTAAAGCATAGTTTTGTTAAGTAAAATCCAAATTTTCAATTCTGTTACGCCACTGCCTAATATTTTATATCGAAAAGAGTATTTTTTTTACATTCATTAATTTTATTAAAATATCTCCTAAAGGGTTAGTGTTAGGAAAAAAATAGTTATATCGGAATTTATCGTAAATAATTTCTCTATATTATAATTGCAAAATAATTTCTTTGACTTAAATACTAAGTGAGGTAGAATTGATTAAAAATTGTATATAAAAAATAAATTCATACATGTCGTCACTTTTTGTTAAATTACTCCTAAACCAAGCGGTGCAGTATAAATTCATTAAATTAAATTTAAAACTAAATAAATTTTCTATAAAATGAGTATAATAAAATTAATTTGTGATTTATAATAATAAAGTACTAGATGATCAAAGTTGATTTTGTGTAGAGGCACGTTGCTATGCAGGAACATTTTGTATGGGAAGCGTGGAATTATTTTACAAAATATTGATATTGATCATCTAGTATTTTTTTTATTATAACTCCCAAATTAATTTTATTACACTTATTTTATAGGAAATTCATTTCGCTTTAAATGCAATTTAATGGATTTACGCTACTCTGCTTGTTTTAGAAGTAATTTAACAAAAAGTGACGGCATGTATGAACATATTTTTTATATACCATTTTTAATCAATTCTTCCTCACTTAGTATTTAAATGAGATAAATTATTTTTCAAGTATTATATAGAGAGATTATTCTAAATAAATTGTGAGATAAATATTTTTTCCTAACACTAACCGTTTAGGAGATATTTTAATAAAACCAATGAATGCAGAAAAAATACTCTTTTCGATATAAAATATTAGGCAGTGGTGTAACAGTATTAAAAATCAGATTTTACTTAACAAAACTATACTTTAATAAAATGAAATTGTTAAATTTAAATTAGCTTTCCTTTAACGTATCTAAATCTATCATTTAATAAATTTCTTTATTTTACTCGTCTCTCTTTAAACACCTGTGCATCCTGAACTGTGTGCTCTAGGTCTAAACTTTTAATCACAAGTTTGAGAAAATTGATTCATAATTAAATATGATTAGTGAAATATTACCATAAATGCCTGAGTTGGGGAGTTATTCAACAACAAAAGTGAAAAATACGAATATTTCAATTTGTTCCGAAAATCAATATGTACTTGGCAGTGTCTATATCACAATAATTTTTTAGGTACAAATGAGTATTTATGCTCAAACGACGCAGAATATTATGTACTTTAATTTATAAAAAGACACAATTTTCCTAGAAAGCATCGTTTAGAAGATATTAGTGAAAAACTGAAAAAAGTACATTATTTTTTCGGTTTATGGGTCACCCTGTACTTAGCACAAGCGGAAAATTGGTGCAAACTTCAAGAAACCTTCTTTGCATGTTAATGAAGGGATTAAAATAGTTTCCAGCTTTCCGACAATTATCTACGCTATACCCCCTTTTTTAATGTAACTTCACCGGTCTATTTGCCAGTGTTCTGTATTTTAATTTAATTGATATTTTGAATATCTCATTAAATTGAAATTAAACCTTTTGTATCAGTACACTTTAGAATAAATTAATTTTAAATTACCTATACAGACGTCTCATTTAGTCTCTACAACATTTTTTTACTTAAACTCTAACCTTTTCACATTGTTATCGAATTACAATTAATTCAGTTTGAAAAGAACAATAAATTAATTACTTACGTAATTGCTTTTCTGCGTATTGTAGCTTAGTAATGAGGGATTACCTATCTCAAAAGATATACTTTTTAGAAGAATATACTTTTTAGAATAGAAAATTTAAAAGATAGCTGATCCTACTAAAATTAACGTCTTTCTGAACAGTACTTCACCATATGTGTATAGGTAATAATGAGAGTACATGGATGACGCAGTTGGTTGAGGCGGTAGTCTCTCAAGCGGGCGGTGCCAGGTTCAAATCCCGGCGCTGGCGATGTATTCCACACTTTGCGATACAGGCTTTTAGCCTAGTGCAAGGTGTGCAGTAAAGTATTTTGGTTTGCGTATGCAAGCCCAGATCCTTTTTTTAAAAAAGTAGTATTTGGTAGAGGAAGCCCTTGTCAAGAAGAGAGAAGAAAAAGTGTAGTGATCACACTAACCCAAGGAAGAAAACGAAAATATCGGCGCGTGTTTGTGTGAAAGATGTGAAGATTCATAATGCCCTCTAGTCTAGGAAATGGTATATAGCGAAAATGATTAAACTTTTTGTCCACATTGCTATAGTAAAATATACTTGTATATGTTGTATACTTGGTGACATAATGTATAATAGTGGATTCACTACAGCTGTATGTATTGATATAATAGGTTCCTGCACACTGCACGTGTATACTTTGTAATATCTATAAGTGTCTACATATATAGTATATAGTTGTGACGTATATTGTATAGAAGCCCTGTGTAATGCTAATGATATATACTAATGTTAATAATCATGACATAGTATGCACTCATTGTAAACACTCCTCTCTCTACTCAAGTATTTATTTACTTATTGAGAGAGAAGGACAACATTAAACTATGTAAATCTTGTACCTATCTGCTGAAAAATTATAACTGTACTTGTATTATATTACTAAATAAATAATAATAAAAAAAAATATAGAATTCTTCACTTGTTCTGACATTACATCTGCGATAACCTTTCGTAAATCTACGTACAAATTATTTATCAAAAGTCGAGAAAGACAGTCGTACACATTGACTATGTGGCATTCACGGAGTTAATATGCGTGTTCAGCAAGTTCCCACACTTCACACAATGTTCCCACCGGGAGTGAGCCGCCTTTGTGTTGCGGAGGAGGCATTACAATTTATAATAATCTTATCAAGACGTTACACTGTGTCTCTTTTGTCTCGAATGTTAAATAACAATGAGATACTCGCGATTGTGAAGCAATTTCTACATTAATATTTAATAATATGAGAAAGATATCACCAAATATACGTATTTTCTTGTGTATTAGCTTTTCTACCAAGTAGAAATTATATGAATCTGATTAATATTTTGAAGTCTACTAGTATGTGCGACTTATCTATACTATTAACAATGAGGATTTATTTCTTTGCGCAATCTGTGACTGGCTCAGAAATATATCCAATCATATCAAGTTATACATCAAAAGAAGCGTTATAAATCGGTCGATGACATAGGCTATAAAGATTGTCAACATATTAATCGGGAACTTAAAAAAAAGGCTTTAAAGGGCATGAAATTGAAGGTGATTCTACGAAATTCATTAGCTATATCTCGTTCATATTTTTTACGTACGATTATTGACGGCTAAATTCAGCTGGCATTATTGGCATTAAATTGATTGACCGTCGATAATACAAAATCAATCTTAGACCTACGCATTAGTCATTCGAGAATTCTTTATAATACTAATAATGTACTTATAATCTAATATAATATACTTTATAATCCTTATTGTCAGGTAATTACTTTAGTATCATCTCCGATATAGTATCAAGGTATAATCCGAGATTTATACAGGTAAGCTCCATGACCTTTACGCCTTAGTGACGCCATAATTCAATTTAATACCTCATTACGTCGCATTCTTTGATACAACGCGTAAAAGGCTCGGCTCTGGATAGTGTTTCCTTAACTTGAGAAAAAAATTAATCACATTCGGCTATAAATAAATACGAAAATTTCAGAATTCAATTTGTCAGAAAGTGCTTATAAAATATTTTTACTCATTTTCGTTAGATGTTGCATAGCCTGAAAGTACTTGAAATTACGTGAAAATATGACAAACAGTTGTACCTAAATGAATAGTTTACTCAGTTGATTAGATCGCCACCTCTGAGCAAGTTGAACTCATCCGCTCTCAATAGTCTTATGTGTGTATGTAGGGCTGCCCGGAGTCTACGGGTTTGAATGGTGTTCTCCGGTCTCCGGGTTAGCATCGTACATCGTATATCTCCGGGTCAGACTGGGTGGTATCACCGGGCAGTCCCCTGCCGACCTATATCAAAACATTTGCCTGCGGCGCTACCTTTTTGATGCATTTAGTATTATTATTTATTTTTATAGAAAATAAATTTGTGTATACCACGACCTCCTTTACTCAATCTCATAAAAAATGTTTTTTGCATGTTTTTCTTCCTCATTTGTAATACTTACAATAAAAAAATACGTTTTATTGAAAATGAAATATAATTTTTTCCACATCTCCAGGTCTACCCTCTTTGAAAGATGGCAGCGCTTTGCTGTTCTTGATTGTGCTTACATTATTTTGTTGAATGAACACATTGCTATATCTTCTTGTTTAAAATGAGCAAATATAGAGTCAATATTATTATTTTGATATAAATTTACCACTAGTCATAATAATCCTTTGTTTGTGATTACCGCCATATGAAAATCCATTTTAATTTGTAATCAGGTATCATTGTTTTGTATTGTGTTGTTTGTTTGTTTAACTATAAATATGTACGTTCACTTATGGTTAGTTCTATGTATACTCGTAAGTATCAACAATTGTGCTCCTCTTCCGACCCTCGGGCTAAATTTCTATCGAATAATATTTACATTCGAAAGGTCGTAGATTCAGTATCCAGTAAATTCGACTAATTCTAATTCGACCAACACTATTTCGACTAAATATACAGAATTAGCAGGTGAAATAAAAAAAAATATCTGGCATTCTAGGTCGTTATCTGGCATTCTAGGTCGTATATATAATCCCATTAGTATTATCAGCTTCACCAAATATTATTATTAGTATTAGCAGCTAATACCAAAATCGCTAATAAATAATTAAAAAAAAATAGATTTACCGAAATATTTATTTAAAAATGCAAAAATCGGTAACTATTAATACTTGCAATATTGTAAGACGATTTCTTAATACTTATATTTCAGGCACAATGCTTGTATTTTGTGATATCCGTGATATCTGGATAGGTGAACTTTTCCCAGTATTAGGCTGATGAGTTTATATGTCAATCATGAATGATAATATGTAGACTCTTCTGGCTGATAATACTGAGAAGTGTGTTGGTAAAATCATGCCTCCGCGTATAAAAAGTTCGACTATAAATTCGACTAATTTCATATTCATTCTAATTTAAAATTCAGAACAATTGTAGTTAATTAGATGTGAACTGAGTATGTATTTACCTTTGTACCCACCTACGGAAGAATGTACGATACTGATTATTAATTACAATTGTTTTGAATATTAAAATAATCTATCTTCTTCTTCCGGTGTCGTGTTAGGTCCCCCCAAGTTGACTATCACTCGAGAGAAAGTGCTCCTGTCCTGGGCAGCTCGAAACATCTCTTCAGCACTCCTTATTCCAGTCCAGTCTCTTATATTGCGGAGCCAAGAAATCTGCCTTCTTCCAACCCCTCTACGACCCTCTATTTTGCCCATAATGATCAGGTGGAGTAATTTATATTTTTCTCCCCTGAGCACATGACCCATCCTATAATACCTTCCGGACTTTGATATTTGACTCTCTGCAGCAACTCTCTATTAGCTCTAGCTCTTTGGAGCTAATATGTAAGTAAAATAATCTGTAATCTATGAAATTATTCGAATTGGTTAGTAGTCGAACTAGTATTAGTCGAATTTACAGTATATTACTGCTCGTAGTAAACCACCCCACTGCCTATTTGTGCTATTAATTATAATGTTATTATTATTGTATCTAGTTCTGCATGCCATAAGCTATGTTTAACATTCAGAACATTGTTACAAGGGAAGGGAAATAAATCTACTTCGCAAGCGTACACTTGGGTTTGTACCTCCTAATCCAATGCGTTTTCGTTGTACCATTTGCCTCAGTTTACTTGCATAATATACGATAATGGTGTTATGAATTGCAGAAATAGTACGCGAGGAAAATTTAAGTATTGTGGAAAGAGAGGACAATCTGGTGTTATAATATCTTTGCCTTCTTTAAAAAAAATACTTTGATTATATGTAATTGCCGTTTCTTATCACATATTTATTTATTTAAACTTAAAGTAAACAACAAACGCATATAAATATACAAAATGGACATAGTAAATTTTATAAAACGTTGTTCACTAGGGCGAACTTATCGCAGAACTGCGATTTTTTCCAGTTAACCCCAGGACAAAACAGAAAAAAAAGAAATTGAACAAAAATATAGGAAAAAACAGAAAAAAGAAATTGAATAAAAAAAATATATACGAAGTAGTCAAATCAAACATCAAACATACGAGGGTGGAGTGAAAAGTTCTCGGCCTGACGGTGAAAAACTGTGTTTTCTGACTCAAAAATATATCTATATTTTTAAATAGTCTTCTATTAGTTCAGTGTACTTGGACCGACGTCTCTCCGATCAGTAGATCCCGCGTCCGAGGGTCATTCTCCAAGGTCTGCAAAATAGCCATCTACAGTTGATACCATCCTCTTCATTTGACTAAAAACGCTATCCAGCTACAATTTTTTTGAGGATTGAGGATGTTTCAAGTTAGAGGATGATAAATCTGTTGAATGGGGTGGATATTCCCATAATTCATACTTCAAAACCTTAGATTTTCCCTATGCCAAAGCACTTCAACGGACAGGTTAATTGTTGTGATGAAAGAGGATTTTTTCTTTTAGATTCTAAGCCTTTTTCCACGATTTTTTTCTTTCAGTTGGTCCAAAATGTTTGCATAATATTCTCTAGTTGTTGTTTTATCCTTTTTTAAGGCAATTACTGAAAAGGATTACCTTTTTTCCCAGAAGACACTAGCCATCATCTTTCGGGAGGTAAAATCGACTTCGCCATTTTAGTGAGGAACCACTGGCTTCCAAGCACTGCTTTGATGGGTGTTTCATTTCTAGAGTGTAGTGATGGACCCACTTAACATCCACAGTAAAAAACCGGTGCACAAAATTATTTGGATCCTTCTTAAAAAGGCTCAAACATTGTTGCGAAATTCGTTTTGCATTTGTTTTTGGTTAGTATTCAACAAATGCGGCAGCCGATTTTCACAGAGGCTTTTCATATTTAATCATTGATGTAAAGTGAGTCCAACTTTTTCTTATGATATGCCTAAGATCTCAGCTATCTCATACACCTTTAGTCGCCGATCGTCCAATACCATTGGCGCACCTGCAGAGCATTTTCCCTTGTGATAGAAATTTTCGGCCGTTCTTCACGTGGATCATGTTCAAGAGAATTACGACCATGTTTGAATCCGGTTGTATTTTTTTTTACTATGAAAATAAAGGAAAAGAATTCTAGTTCACTTTTATTAACTTTGGGTGAATTTCTGTTGGCGATAAACTGTCCAAAATGAAGAGTTTGTAACAGCACGATAGTACGGTTTATCCATTTCAACAAAACATCTCCGACACGTCTACTTCCAAACGCCGTTAAATGAAAACTATCCGACAGATCAAGCTGAAACTTGTCAAATATTGTTTTCAGACATGTATCATCATAACAGTAAAAATTTTTTTTTGGTAGCAGTGCTGCTTCCACCTTAGGCCGAGAACTTTTCACTCCACCCTCGTATGTCAAATGTTTTGCGTTTCCATCGATTGCTGGTGGCAATTGTTACCCGTTTTATTATTTCGTTGCCATTTAAAAGGACTTACCCCACGGAGGTTAAGTAGACTCATGATTTTAAAAAAAATATTGTAACACCAACTAAATGATGAACCTTTGCAATTTTCACGTATAACTAAAGCAGGTATAAAGCAGATGTGTCCCTTGTTGTAGTAGCAGAGAGGTCAGAATGCAGGTCTGCTCCATCACTACTCCTTGCTTCCGTACATTCATGTATTCTTTGGGTTAATCCTAATGGGTTTTCCCCGAGTCCCGACTGTGAGTGTGGTCGCCGCCAGACGATGGGCCACACAGTTCGGTGTAGAATTTTTGTTTTGCAGCGTGGTCTGACAGAAATTCATGGGGTCACTGCTGACGCTGCCAATTGGCTAAGACGTTTACCTTTAAATTTATAGTTGCCGTTATTTACCATATGGATTAAAAAAATGTAATATATCGTACATATAGTCTACGATTCTTTGAGGGATATGATAGATCCAGCTCATTTTCGGTCAGCCGCGCTTCCTCACACGCTTAGAAATAATAATGTTTGCAGGTTCTTATATACTACGTATAACAAAAGAGTATCTTTTGGTTTCCTACGTAGCAACATCTCATGTTTACATTTCTAATTAGGTACCATTACGGTTACACACGTTTACGTGTATGGGCGTTCCTGGTTGTAGTGTTGTTGTTATTACGTAACGTAAAACAAGCTTTACTTCCTCCTTACGGTATTTTACGTCTATTATTTACAGCTTAGCCCTAATTAGTAGCCAGCATTTATTTTACTGGGTATGTACGAATGTTTGCACTTACGTGAAATCGTCGAGAGGAAATTGTGGAAAACGTTGAAAATTCTAGTATT
Organism: Ceraclea dissimilis; assembly: GCA_963576895.1. NCBI lineage: Eukaryota > Metazoa > Arthropoda > Insecta > Trichoptera > Leptoceridae > Ceraclea > Ceraclea dissimilis. Next base: position 3,035,431 of record OY756370.1, on the reverse strand, counting down.
CGAGGTTTATTTTTAACTCTGTCCATAAAAAGGTTGCTGGCTTCATAGTTCTTTTTCAATTTTTTGTCCAGACGATGTGAAATAGAAGTCTTTCTAACATCTACTCGTATGTGTCATCTAACATTTTTGTCATATTATAACTAAAAATCTTTTTTCCTCCCTATCGACTTTTTTCCTGATCATCCTCGTCTATAACAGTTATTTCACTAGTCGACTCCCCGCTATTTTCTCATAGAATCAATCAATTTTCGAGTACTACGAAAACGACTTATTTACGCTTGATTCTTTACCGTTTGCCAATACGCATTTCCATGAACAAACGTGAATTTAGAACCTGTAGAAAGAAAGTTCTTTAACTACGACATCGACTAGTTTTTCAATTCCGACATCGACTAGTTTTTTTTAAATATGGCATCGATTTGTTATTCAACTAATAGCCTAAGCTCTGGCTGCAAAAATGTGACTCATCTGTTATTTGATCGCAATGTGGTTTAAGTGATGGCTTTCCAATAGAATAAGACATCGCACTTAGGTAGTTTACTGCTAGTCATACGAAAAAAATGATCGAGTATTTATTTATTGTAGAGAATTTAGTAAGAATTATTTTTGTCATTGACTACTTTCTCCTATATTCTGCCATATTCCTAAAAAATGCGAATAACTGCGAAAGAAGACCTTTGCGGCAAGATTTTGATAACCCTAGTGCGATGTATTACCCTATTGGTAAGCTATCTTCTAAACCACATTTCGACAAAAAAAAAGATGCGTCATATTTTTTGCAGCCGGATCTTGGCCTATAAGACAATGACTTGTTATTCAACTACGACATGTAAAAAATCCGATGGTCTCACAAAAAATAAATAGTGACATTCAGAAGAATACTTTTGAAAGTTTTATCCGAAAATAAAAATAAATTGTTCATTAAGAAATTAGAAAATCATCGGTAGGCTATCTGAATTAAACTGTGTTGTATTTGTTTGTTGTTTTTCTCCCTCCCCTTTGTGCCTCGGGGATTTCTGTAAGAAAACTTGTTTAATTTTATTCCCTTTCTTTCCCCCAAACGTGTATATGTATTTATTATCCTTCAATCCTTCTAAGAAAATAACAAACAAGTATTTCCTAGAGATTTTTATATCGAGTATCAGAAAAGCGTGAGCCGGGGTTGAGGCACGGATCCTAAATATGACGTCACGCCGTAAAAATAGCGTTTTTTTTAATACTTTTTGGGTTAATTTTGCTCCATTCTAAAAACTTTTACGGTCATTACTAGATTTTAATGCATATTAAAAATTCAAAAGAAAATCTCTGCGACTTTCGGGAAAGGAGTTTCTGTCTTACGGACAAAAGATCAGAAGCGTTTGTTACCTTTTTTTTGAGAAATCTATACAAGATATAAAAAATCTTTCACGGTCATTTACTAGATAAAGGTTCAATGTATCTACCGTATTTTTTTCCAAAGCATATTTACTAAGGTTGTCGACATCTTAGGTCTCCCGTTTTTGTGAAATTTTTAAATGTCGATATGCCTTGCTTCAAGTAAGAGGGGCGATTTTCCGCATTTTACTTGACCGGTTTTTTCTTCTTCTCTTACTCGCAATAAACCTCTTTGTTCGGCCTATTTAAGTATTTACCCTCCATACTCGTATATCGCTCTGTGAGATAAGTGTGCCTACTCGCTTATTTGCGTTCTTGTTGAGGGCAGAGAAACCAGCAGTTAAAGAATCAATTTTCTTTTGTTATCCCGTTTCTTCTGATGTTTTTGTTTCGTTTCGCTTTCATCTTTGCAGAAAAATATAATATTGTTTTGTTTTCTCAACAACTATGACATTTTGATATCTGATTTATCGCTATATTTTCTTTGTTCCCTTCTCTAGTGCTCCTAATATCAGTGTTTCCTACATACGTATAGTAGTTAGGTACCTACATACAACAAGATATATTGCGAATATTATAGGTTTTTCTTTCCACTAAGGTAAATATCTCATTTGTAATATCAACACATGAGGTATGCGACTCCATAACATTCAGTTTGTATTTTCGTTTTTTACATTTTACTAAGTAATTTATTATAGTTTTGCGATTTATGTGAATAACGTTAAACAGTATTGAGTATTATCTTAATCATTATAGGTAAGTATCGAAAATGTTGATATTTACATACTTACTTCTGGTGGCCTTAGTCGCATAGGTATATTTATTTGCTTGTTTTTTTTTCATTTTTTCATACGTGTATGTATTTTGTATTTCAAATTAATGTCACAAGTGGTTAGTTGGCAGAGTTGGTCAACGGCAATAAACCCGCGAATTGAGTTTTTTTCAATAAATATTTATTTATTATTACCTTTACGTTTCAGTTATATAATCAATGTATATACAAACCTACTTTCTCATAGAGATTTCGTACTCTTTTAACAACATAAATCTTTGTTTTATATTCATTTTACATTTTACGATAAGCCCTAATTATCAGTAATAGATCAACTTTTAAACGTAGGACATGCATTTGGTCTAGCTCTACGAGTTTTTCTGTTTACCATATTACGAGTAGATTCAAGTCATCAAGCGTAAGTCAGCATCATAGCTATTCAACTGACGGTCGAGTGTGTTATCAACTCAGTTACCAACCACCTCAAACGGAACTAAAAATATCCACGGCTGTACCCACTTTGATGACTATTTGTACCGTTGTAATTTCAAACGACAAAGGACGACAAAAATAATACAGATGTATCTTCTTTGTTCACATGCTTCAAAATTTTATGATTAAAAACGTATTTGAAACGAAATGAAATTACATGCGGTCTTAAGGGCATGGCACCAGGAATGACGTCACCGTCTTTTCCCACGGCATTAAGGTTCAAAATTGCGTGACAATCGCATGATAAAATGGTAAAAATAGCGTTTTTTTCCATTTTTTGGGATTAACTTATTTATTTATTTATTTATTCAGATAGCACACACACAGACAGCAACATATATATATATATACAAGATGGTAAACACAGTACAAAGAAACATCATTACCGCCCTATTTAAGGTGCACACATATAGTCAATCATTATAGGTCAATTTATATTATACTATTCTACATTATAACTAATTTAACAAACAAAACTAAGAAGGACAGCACATACAAACAATATTAAATTCATTGGTCATATAGCAGAGACTTATACTATTGATATACACTTAACCTAAAAAATTGCGCTGTCAAAACATTAATAAAAAAAAAAAAGTAATCTGTCAAGTAGGATGGCATACAAATACAACGCACAAGCAATAAATTATTTGCCTGTAAATTAAGAGAAAGAAGTAATAAGTAAGTATTAAATTATTTAGTCGTCATATAGTTAGATCATTATAAGTCTGTCAAATCGGATCACACATAAACAATTATTACAATAAAAACTTAAGACTAAAAAAATTAAAATCTACATACTACTTTGCAGCTATCAAATAACTTTTGCGGTTATTCCCTAGATTTTAATGCATATTATCAGTACAAGAAAAAAAATACTCCGCGACTTTCGGGAAACGAGTTTCCGTCTTTCGGAAAAAAGGTCAGAGGTGTTTTTAATTATTTTTTTTGAGAAATCTATACAAGATATAAAAAATATTTTACGGTTATTCCCTAGATAAAGGTTCAATGCATCTACCCTATTTTGTTCCAAAGCATATTTAGTAACGGTTTTCGAGATAGAAGGTCTCCCGTTTTTAGAAATTTTTGAAATGTCGGTATGCGTACTCTTAATAAGTTGGTATGTACTAGAGTTAGTACGTCTATGCACAGCGCACTGTACTGAAATTGAAGTCGCTTCGAAAAGTACACACACGCTTTTGTATTCATTTATTTAATATCCCAAACTGGAGAGAAAATGTTATAAAAGAATGTACGTGGGTATGTGAAGTTAGAGAGAGATGTATGTATGTTGTCACCAATGAATAAACAAATACCTCCCTTCACACCGATAGTGTCGTAAATTCTCTATAAAAAATGTCGTCCCCGGAAACGATTCGTACATACATATAAACTATAGAACGATGGCAATGTAGGTACCTTCTCATTCGCTTTTTCGCAACCACACGCCGCCATGTTTCGATATATCTCTCTACGATTCTCCTCCCCTAGTTTTTCTGTGTGTTAATAGCAAAGTCTATTTTATTCAAACGGCAGGTAGAGAATAATAATGACTAGAGTATCTCATACGACTCAGGTGTTTTATTTGACACATTTACCTACACAACTTTTTAAACTATGTTTTATTACCATTTCCGCTGTTTTTTTTAATTCGCTGACACTTGTAGGCTCTTGGTTGGCTCGGGATTATTCAGTTGCCACATAAATTTATTATTCATCTCAACATATTATACGTAACATAAATAATAGATGCATCAATACATCTGTACACAGTGTAGTATATAATTGCCAACCCCACTAGGTTATGACCGTATCTGGGGTTGACAATTAATCAAAATGAAGACATATTATGGACATATTCATTCCACAAAGGTACAACAAAAAATAAAATAAAATTTGATAGTCCCCATTATTTTACACCAATTTCTAAACCTTTATAATGAGAACGTGTCCTTCATTAGAGATCATTTCTGCATGCTCAAGTCACGTTCTTGTAGGACGGTATAAAAATCATCATCATCATCAGCACGACAGTCCTGGGTGGACCCTGGCTGAGTTAAGACCCTTCCTCCACTCCGTCCTTCTGAGGGCTGCTGACCTTAGGCTCCTCAGTCCAATGGCACCCGCATCTGCGTCGACCCCGTCCATCCACCGCAGCTTGGTTCTTCCCTTGGGAAATAATAAACACGTGAAATAAATTGAATACATTTTTAATGTTATGATTTTATTAAACTGTAATTGCGTATCCAATTATTAACCTTCAATAAAAACATTTTAAATGTTAAGCTTAACTCATTCACGTGCTCCAAATTAAATCAAGGAGGGTTTTAGTTAAAATCGCGTGGGAAGTTTGATCAAAGTATCTTCGATAGAAAGTTTTTTGATATTCAATATGAAATTTATAATATTCTACGAGTATTATCAAACAAAGACTTTACGAGTATAAAGAGATTCAGTTCCTGGAAGTTCATTAAGAGGAATAAGCTTAATAGGATTCATCAGCCTTCTTTCCATTATTATAACTTGTATTGTTAATTGTAACGAGATGCTTATATTCTTCAAGTTATTATAATATTATTACTACCTACCCGTGAAAATTCGCGGAGAGTTTTATTTTAATTTTTTATTTATTTATTTTTATTTATGAGAAATATTACAATAGTTTAAGATATAAAATACAAATACAAATATAACACAAAGAAATCATATTATCCTCAAACAGCAAAAATGCTGGTATGAGAGGAAATTGAACCTCTATTGTAATTACTATAGCACATATTTTCTCTCACAGTTTAAACTTGTACTTTTAATTAATAATGTCACTAACGCTAAGACTCATTCATATTATTACTATTTACACTCAATTTTATTTACAAGTTTTGAACGAGATTTTCATAAATAAGGTGTTTTAAGAGCGTTACCTTCTCATCTATGTTCACTGATCATCCGTATCGCAACGCTCCATGCTCCATATCCTTTAGATTTAAATTTCCGTCTTTGAAACGCAAATACCGTCGAAAAGCTGTCCTTTCATCCATAGCGTCTTCACCATAATGTGGTGTCGAAAATGCTCACTTTCGTCAATTTAACATTCCACTTTGAAGGCTTGTAATCGAATAAAAAATGTGTCGCAAAAGCAAACACAGCATCGTAATGTTTTTTTTTTATTTAGGAGAAACGAACACGACTTATGTAGGTACCTATGTTAACAACTCATAGTAAACATCGAGTGTGGCCGAATATTTTTCGACGATAAATAATAATTGAAAGCGGGCGATCGCGATGTGTTTTAAATTCCATAACTACGTATTCTAGACCGGTGTTTTAACGTTAAAAAAGGGGGTATAGCGTAGATAATTGTCGGAAAGCTGGAAACTATTTTAATCCCTTCATTAACATGCAAATAAGGTTTCCTGAAGTTTGCACCAATTTTACGCTTGTGCTAAGTACAGGCTGTCCCAAAAACAAAAAAAAAGTTGAACTTTTTTCAGTTTTTCTATAATAACTCCTAAAGGAAGCATTCTAGACAAATTATGTTCTCCTGTGAATTAAAGTAGATAAAATTCTTCGTCTACTGAGCACAAATACTACTCTCTACTTTGAAAAATCACTGAGAAACAGCGATTTAAAATTGTAATGTTTTTCTCAACATATGACAATTTTCTTATTTTTCTTGAATCGTTGTTGAATATCTTCTAATCCAAGCTACTTACAGCAAATTTTAGTACATATGATTCAATGGCCGGTTAATTCTCTATAAACTGGCATTAAAATTTTACCTCTATATTAAATTGTTTAGGATGTAGAGGTATTTAAAGAGAGACGAGTGAAATAGAGAAATTTTTTAAATGATAGATTTCGGTATGTGAAAGCTAAGATAGACTTAATTTTGCGGCTCTCTCTTAATAACGTACAATTTTTTTAGTTAAAAACCCAAATTTCGCTATTGATACGCCACTGTGTAACAACTTATATCGAAAAGACTATTTTTTTTACCTTCATCAGTTTTACTAATATAACTCCTGAACGCTTGATGTTAGGGAAAATATATTTTACTCAAAATATAACTAAAATTAATTTACTATAACTTGATTTCAAAATTAACTCTGTAACTTAAATAATAACTGAGTTACAGTGTTTGAAAAAAAGCATTACTAAAAAAATTAAATTGCCTCGGATATTTTTGTTGAATAACTCCTGAACCGTGATATAGAGAAAAGGTTCAAGAGATTTAAATATAAGGTGAATAAATTTTCTATAACACAACCGTAATAAAATAACTTTAAAAGTTATAGTAAGAAAGTTATGGATGATCAAAGTCAATATTTTGTGTAGCCATTCGACGCTTGTTTAGATATATTTCATACTATATGGCGAGCAGGTACTTTATTTTCATACTACACCGGCTCGGAGGTGCTTACCATGTGCTTACTAGGCAAATATAATTCATAAGCAAACGTCGAATGGTTACACAAAATATTGACTTTGATCATCCATAACTTTCTTACTATAACTTTTAAGTTATTTTATTACGCTTGTGTTATAGGAAATTTATTCACCTTATATTTAAATCTCTTGAACCTTTTCTCTATATCACGGTTCAGGAGTTATTCAACAAAAATAGCCGAGGCAATTTAATTTTTTTAGTAATGCTGTTTTTCAAACACTGTAACTCAGTTATTATTTAAGTTACAGAGTCAATTTTGAAATCAAGTAGTAGCAAATTGGTTTTAGATAAATTATGAGTAAAATATCTTTTCCCTAACATCAAGCGTTCAGGAGTTATATTAATAAAACTGATGAAGGTAAAAAAATAGTCTTCACGATATAAGTTGTTACGCAGTGGCGTATCAATAGCGAAATTTAGGTTTTTAACTAAAAAAATTGTACGTTATTAAGAGAGAGCCGCAAAATTAACTCTATCTTACCTTTCACATACCGAAACCTATCATTTAAAAAATTTCTCTATTTCACTCGTCTGTCTTTAAATACCTCTACATCCTAAACAATTTAATATAGAGGTAAAATTTTAATGCCAGTTTATAGAGAATTAACCGGCCATTGAATCATATGTACTAAAATTTGCTGTAAGTAGCTTGGATTAGAAGATATTCAACAACGATTCAAGAAAAATAAGAAAATTGTCATATGTTGAGAAAAACATTACAATTTTAAATCGCTGTTTCTCAGTGATTTTTCAAAGTAGAGAGTAGTATTTGTGCTCAGTAGACGAAGAATTTTATCTACTTTAATTCACAGGAGAACATAATTTGTCTAGAATGCTTCCTTTAGAAGTTATTAATGAAAAACTGAAAAAAGCTCAACTTTTTTTTTGTTTTTGGGACACCCTGTACTTAGCACAAGCGTAAAATTGGTGCAAACTTCAGGAAACCTTCTTTGCTTGTTAATGAAGAGATTAGAACAGTTTCCAGCTTTCCGACAATTATCTACGCTACAAAGCTAAATTTCCTGGGCTATTCGAACATCTTGCAATAATTGGCAATTCATACCCGGTTACGACGGTAATTATGTAACTTGATTAGGTATAATATTATAAGTTCTATTATAAGGTTGTATAAGATTACAATGTGAAACCTTTAGAAGTTAGGCAAGACGTTACATTCATCAGGGAGCCGTCGGATCAGAAAGAATTATTAATAATTAATTACAAAAATACTTTCTGAGAATCCCAATTCGGATGATGGTGAATTATTAAGTTGGTTAAAAAGTAAACAATAAGAGATACAAGTCTAATGGAATGTTAATAAAATACTACATTATTTTTTCGTTTCTATTTTTGTGTTACGTACGTTTAATCCAATACAATACAATTGATATTTTTTTAGTAGATAAAAAAAGAAAGTAATATTTCAATAGTACAAAGTAACAAATATGAAAAATATTATAGGTACGAAGACATTTTTTTGGAACCGTTCGGCGATCAAGGTCGTCTCAAGGATACTTTATAAATTGTGATTGTGATACAGTTTTTTTTACCACGCTTATATTTAACTTTATCTGTCGTTATTCTTTGTGTTGTCTGCGTCTACATTGTCATCTTCAAATTTTAATAACTTCCCAAATGTCTCAGCACCTTGCTATTACGCACACATATTTGATTTATTTGGTAATTTTAAATTGAAGGAGGAACTCCTTTATCATATTGACGTTTCAACAATTGTTAATTATTTTATGTTGAGACCTGCAATTAGATTGATCAGCTAAACTGGTTGGAGAACACATTTTTTAATTGGTCGATCGTGGATTTTAATCCTACTTTCTAGGTGTCTTTGCAAGTCTGGATTCTTTTTTAGTCCAAAAGAACTCACAATCCTCAGTATAGTTACACAAACCTGGAGATGTATGCAAAATACCCGAAAGATTTGATGTCGTACTAGTAATTCGATATTATTCTTTTAATAAGCGACCTTTCGTATGTAGACATTGTTTAGGAATGTGTCTATTTACAGTAGAATAAACTACCTAATATTTAGTAGAATATTATTACTTCTTCTTCTTCCACAGCCACTCAGGTCCATTGTTGGACATAGGCCTCCCCTTTGGTCCTCCACAGCTCCCTGTTTTGGGCACACTGCATCCATCCACCACCGGCACATTTCCTAATATCATCAGACCACCTTGCCTGGGGTCTCCCGACGCTTCTTCGGCTTGTTCTTGGCCGCCATTCTATTATCTTCTTGGTCCATCGGGAGTCTTGGCACCTCGCAATATGATTATTACTTATTTCGTTTCAATTTAGTACTAGAAGAGAAACTAAAAAATGTACCTAAGATACAAGGAACAATATATTCTTAATAATCAATTTTAGGTATACCTAATATTATTTTCGTCTTTCTATTGTGATTTTTCCAATATGTGATTTAGGTTACAATGAATTTATTCGTAATTGATTTCTTATATTTTCCTTTGTCTTGATTATGACCATCCAGATATTAATTATCGTTACGTATATCTTTCTAATATTTCATAAGGATTCCTTCAAATTTCCCGTTAATAGATCATCATTTGGTATAATAAATTAATTGTAGACTTGGAATTTATCTATACTTACTTGAATTAATATTAAACATAACTTTTCATTAATATTATTTAAGTACATTGGATGTGAAGCCTGTACAGTTTCATTTTACGATAATAAATTTATATAAGATTCTAACTAAAATTGGTATCCGCGCCCTCGGGTATCGATTTCAAATTCAACTTCCACCCAATTATGAACTTTATTTATCCAATCGTATTATTTTTCGCAAAGAACCAGTTTTTTTTTTATCGAAATGGGTATTTTTCAAGCTTACATCCATGTATTTTAATCATACGTAAAAGTATATTTTCATATCCAACTTCTAATTTCCAAGTCACCTATTCCTCGCGTACGTATGCGGAATTCTATTGGCGATATTAGTAACAATTTCAGCTTTTTTACTTATGCATGGTTCTTGTTTATATGAACGCAGAGCTCTTTTAACAATGTATAGTATTGTATAGGCACATTTTCTGATATATAGAAATCTGTGGTATACTCGTACAACGCATCTTGTTGCGGGAAAAGCAGAGAAAACGTAACACCAAACTATCTTATTTCTTCAAACTTTTCTTATATCCGTCATATTCATGAAACTTATACATGCGCTTCTGTTCCTCCGATTAGAATATCCGCTTAAAGTGGCCTTTAGTTTTGATCATTCTTAAACCGTTTGGATTTATTCTGACTCATCCTAAAAGTTGAAATCTAGGAAAGACTACAGGTCTCTATTTTTTCTTAAATCTCAAAAATTTCAAAGGTCCGCCAAAACTACGACTTATTTTAAAATGACATCACACAGGGAATGGGTAAGTATTTGCATATTTTAAATGACTGCATAAACTTTTTATCGACGGGTTTTTTTCTGTGGTATAAAGTTTACAGGAGAACACTAGCCGTAAACGTCAAGAATAAAACACCGTAAAAACTAACCCAATGTATCTACTTTACGTTTTTATTCGTAAATTCTATTGCGCTATAAAAATGGTCAGGTACTCAGGTAAGTAGTACAAAAGAAGTCATCGTAATTGTAATATGCACTCCCGTCAGAATGAAATCATAGATTGTCGCCCGCAACGATAAAAAACAGTAATTTTATTAACAAAAGCAATATTTTAAGACGATTTCTAAATACTGATATTTCAGGCACAATGCTTGTATTTTAGGCCCCATGCATCTGAGCCTAATTTTGATAAACGTGATATCTGGATAGGTGAATTTCTCCCAGTATTAGGCTGATGAGTTCATATACCTACTTATTAATCATACATGATAATTTGTAGACTTTTCTGACTTATAATACTGAGAAGTCGCTATACCATACCTTTTGCTCAGTTTTTAATTAATTTGTTTTGTAATATAAAAAATCTACATGCATGCTGTGGACACTCTTAATTGGGGGGTTGACCAGTATTTCGTGATTTAGTTTTTTAATTGTGTATACCTACGAGATCTGGCAATCCTCTGTGAGTGTCTCAATAAATAAATAAAGTATGTTGGCAAACCCTGCCGCCGTGTATAAAATTTCATAAATTTACAGTGTATTTTGTAAGGCATTTTATGTTGATCTACCTAACTGAGCAAAGCCCGTAACAAGGTAGACTTTTCTGGTTGATGACATTGAAAAGTGTGTTGGCAAGTCCTGCATATAAAAATATAAAAAAATCATATAAAAAAAGACATTAAAGTTTACAGTCTGTATAAGTTTACAAAACCTTTTAGTAGTGAAAAGTTCATAATTTTCTTAAGCATACAATATTAGTCTTACAATATTTTGCTAGAGTTTCTTTTTCTATTGTAATGTTTCTTTCTTTATCCTTTCCATTTACACTGAGCCGGAAACCTTTTGTATCCAAACCTTCTCCGTGAAATCGTCTTGCTTGTAGTACACGGAACACCCGCTTCAGCGCCACGGTATAATTTATTGTTTGTCAACTTTGTTTCAAAGACATTAACGTTTCAATGTAAAAATATGTTCTGTAAACATGCCTGGAACACAGCCCTTATTTCACCTGGAATCAAGACAGTCCTTTGTATCATTTGTTGTGTAAAATATTTCCAATAGAGAATGGTGGATTGTCAATAAACAAGTTATTGGCGTACATAATACTATATCTTGATTTACGTAAGTTAGGCGATTTTGTCACTATTGTTTCTTTTTTGTTCACTTTTGTACTCTCCTTGAAATCATAAGTCTTTTGAGATCATGTGTTACTATTACTCATAACAGTCATAACATAACTATACATTCTTCATTTGGGCGTGTTGAGAGAATGAACGACTAAAAAGATGTCTACGGCTGAAAGAAGAGGCGTGATTGAACTGGATCCATCATGTCGATTAGGTCTTCAAGGACGGACGCATTTTGTATAAAGGGAATCAATGACATACCTATACGACAAATTTTGTGTCGTGATATGAGTGTGATGGAATAGAGGAGTCTAAAGTTCTGTCCTCTCTTCCCACCCTAACGGGGACATACCATAAATAGATAGATCTAAAACGTCACTAAAGTCAAATTATTTCAAACTGTCGAACGCAGTCATAAAAGTGTGGCAGAGAAGGCACGACTACCTGCTTTATTCGCACTTATGCCAGAGCCACAAGGTAGCAGCAGGTAGTCGTCCCTTCTCGGTCATATTTTTTGACTGCGTTCGACAGTTTGAATTAATTTTACTTTAGTAATGTGACTTTAAAGTAGCTATCTCCTGTACTTACTTCATATTTTATTTAAAATGTTGTATGCAAATTATCACAAATTTTTCTTTCAACTAAACGTGTTACAACTTTTTTTACTTTCAAGTTAAACACGACTACATCATTGTATCCTAGTCCTAACAATGGTTAGTTGACAGCTAATGAATGTACATTATACCTGGCACGTTCTCATCAAAGAAACTTTAAGTAGGTAAGCGCTGTTTCTTTTTTTTTATATTCTGACTTTATCTTTCAGAACAAACTATCGTCACAAAAGAAAGTCATCAAATATGAAAAGTTTTTCCTTCTATCTTTTATGAGTTGCAACAATGTTGGAATTAGTAGGATTCTACTTTCTACCGGAATTTTATATAGGTTGTCCTTTTTTTATATTTCATAAATATGAGGTTTAGAAAAAAACATGCCGAAATTATTCTCAAGTGAGAACTTTTTGCCATTTTTAATATTTCTTGATGAGTTTAGCACTCCTAGACAGTAAATTTCATTTTATCTATCATCTAACACATTACGTTGCATTCAAAGAATTTGTACCTACGCTCTCCGATTTTTTTTACTCAAAATGCGTCCCTTTGTGAGAATCTGGTCGACGTGTTCAGTTTAAGTCAGTCAGTCTTCTTTCATATCATATCTTCATCTTGATGTCTTCATCCATTTTCTCAACATGCCCAAACCGTCTACGCTTTTTCACTCTCATTCTAGTCACGACAAACGTAACCAAATGGTATAGATGCTATATGTGAGACCACTAAAAAAACTGTTAGTGTATGGAGTTTTCGTGATGAACCAGATATACTAAGATAATCTTGTAGGCTGTAATCTTGTAATCGGAGCGCTGCGAATTCATCTTTCGAGTATTTTTTAGGGTTTCGGGTTCGGGTACACACTTCTATCCAGAAGATGGCACCATGCAGCAACGGTAACTAAAGCTCGGAACATTGAAACAACGCACCCAGTGGAAAACCCCGAAAAAAACATCCAATAAATGCAGATATACTAACTTCATTTCCTGATTTCGTTTTTGAGTTTTTACCCAGTGCCTTGTGTTAATTGTTGTCGTATGCAGTATTCCTACAACAGCATACAAGAATTAATGATGAACATTGTCGGGCTTACGGTCGAGCTCGGCTGGCTTAAGTGATCTCTTTATCTTACACTCGAGAAATATTCGCCATTTCAGTTCACCCTGGCTGGGATTCGTACCCAGACCTTCGTCTCGCATAGTAGGGATCATATCCACTACACCACGAGGAGCGACGGCCGTGTTGTCGAATTCCGTATACACAAGTACGTATGTTTTTTTCTAAATATAGATATTATTGTATTTCAATTCAGGACATCCTTTTCTCATTCCTGTCCATTCGTACCTGCATCTTACTCTAAGTATGAATTAAAATTGTGCAAGATGAAAAACTTCTACAGATAACCGTTCGTGTTCTTCGCTTTATCTTTGTCGGTATCTTATAAACTTCCTTTTTTTTATTTTCTCAGCGGCAAAGCGACATTTTTATATTCCAGAGTTTTTATTGCTCTTCTTATTCGTCTACCAATTTACAGCTCACATTAAATCTTTGTTTAATATTTTATTCATTATTTCACTGCATATACTCGTAATATCATTGTTCTCACTGTTTAATTGCAAACTGAAGTTGTTTTAATTACATATTGAATTTACGTTTCATCAGCTACTTCTACCTTCTATCACGGTATTATCTAACAATGGGGCAACCAGTGAATGCTGTGGTCGTGTATTAATAACACATACTTTGCGCAAACATTTAAATGAGTTTTATTAAGGGTTGCAAACCCCACTGCTGGAAAAAAGTGTCTACCAGTCTTCTGGTTTCTACTTCTACGTCCATTGTCCTTTTTATCATATTTTACTGTGGCAGTCTTATTATGTGTCCGTACCATCTACCTTTTTGGTCACTTTTTCTCCAACGGCAGGGACTTTGAAACTGCCATGGATATGAACATCTTCTCTCTCAGCCGTTTTAACTCCAATCCTGGACATTCTCCTTTGACTTTCCACAGTTCCCTATCCTGGACATGCTGCATCCACTTGCTTCCTGCGATTCGCCTCACATCGTCAGACCATCTTGCCTGAGGTCTTCCTACGCTTCTCTTGCTTGTTCTAGGTTGCCACTCGAGAATATTTTTGGTCCATCTAGAATCTGAACGTCTGGCAACGTGTCGTGCCAATCCTGCAATCCAAGGTCACCGACGTGGTAAAACGAGCAACTGCCTTAAAATGGAGCTGGGATATGAACATATTCTAATTATAATTTTAAAAAAATATGATAGACTATCATAATATATGATAAAGTATTTTATGTCCTTCATTCCATGTTTTTCAACATCATAATATTTTAATTCATTTCAAACATTTCGGACTGTAATATCATTCAAGTTAGGTTTGTAATACAGTACTCGTTATATTTGAATACATTTAGGCTGGCCACAAACGTCCCGAAGTTCGGTTCCGGAATCGACCGTTTTGCAAAAAGGTTTCGACCAAAACCTCTTTCTGAATTTAAAATCGGGGTGACGCTGAATTCAGAGAGAGGTTTTGATCGGAACTTTTTTGCAAAACGGTCGATTCCGGAACTGAACTTCGGGACGTGTGTGGCCAGGCTTAGAGTTATTATGATGAGAGCTCTTCTCTAATGACTCATTGCCGTAGTTACCTTCGTTTAAATGTAATCTGATTTAATCTCAAAACGAATTTGTTCCATTCCCGTTGTTCGCCCTTTCATTAATAAGAGCATTAATATTATTCAGTAACGAACTGTTTGCTTTATAATAATACTCTTATAATATCGTACCTAAAACCTTCTTTCATATTCCTATAAACAACCTCGTTAAATCCTTTTGTAAATAATGCTTTTCGCATCACAATTACTTGATGTTATTCTTACATACGTCTACCAATACTTATAAGTTTTAATTTGATGGTGTTATCTGTAGGCGTCAGTCCTTTCAGAAACATTCAAACTACCATTGTATGTCTTTCTTTTATAATCTGCCTTTTTAATATGTTTACCCTGTCAGACTTTTTATCAACATTTTGCCCACGTATCTATGATAGTTACTATTATTATTATTGGGTAGGCAGCTTTCGCTGTTTTGACCCAAGTCCCAGTTAAGTTGTGTTTATATTATCTAGTCTATTCTTGAAGGTGTTGGTGGTAGAAGCAAGTAAGTACCACTGATTCCAAGCACTGACAGCTCTACTGGTCTTCGTCGGCTGGGTTAATGTGATCATTTTAAACTTGAGTTACTTACCAGCTACTTACGTACCACAAGGAGAAGATTCATTTTTTTCTTCAGTTTCAATCCTGCGGATTGGTTGTAGCAAAGTTCTACATCTCGTCCTCCACTCCGTCCGGTCCTCTGTAGCCCTTTTCAGCTCCAGGTATGAGGTAGTGTTCATATCCTCATAAATCTGCTCCAGATACTCTAGTCGAGGGCACCCTCTAGAGTTCGTCCCCTTAGTCTTACCCTTTATTAGGCAGCAGGTTTTCATGGTATATTATGTGGCCTATCTATCTGGCCTGCCTCTCTGAGAGAGGGTGCCTCCCTTCTTCGATTCTGTTGAGAACCTCGTCATTTGGTCTTTCCAGGAAATTCCTAGAATTCTTCTATATAACCGCATCTCATATATCATCGCATCCTTGCTATATTGAAGAAAGAAAACAGAAAAAAGTTGTCTACTAAAGAAAACTAAATTGCAAAGTACAAGAGAACATTGTTAAATATAAATATCAGGTATGAGGAGAATACTAGATACAAATAATGAAATTTTCCCTAGGTTTCCATAGTATGTATGTATGTACTAAGGTACACATCCATCAAAGGGACTCGTTAACCTTTGTTTCTCAATTAGGAAGGCTTTCACGGAATTATTTAAATTCAATGGTTTGTTTGAAGGAGTAGGGGGTGTGTAATGAGACATGCAGGATGACGTTTTTGCGTGACGGTGACGTGTGTATTGTGCCTTGAAAAGGACGTGACGTAAATAAGACGTAAGGGAACTTATTAATCATTTAGTATGTGGTGGGGAAGATGTGTTAATTAGAAATTACGAAAGCATCATTATTTACGTACTTGTACGTGTCTTAATTAATGAGAAATTACACAGGATTTTGAAAGGTACTTTTCCGAAACGAGATTTGGGCCTTGAAAACCCAATTTCAAAACGTACGTACTAGAGAAAGTTGTTGCAGTAAAACGCTCTTGTAGAGAAGTCCCAGCTGAGGTGACTCGGACACGGATGCCAGACTGTCAATGAAGTTTCCAAAAAATATAAAGTGTCCAAGCTAAATATCTCCGGCAACAAATGACAACGGGCAAGTACTAGTTGTTACGTGGAGCATTTTCATCCTCTTTTGCTGGGCTTGTTCCAAAATATCAAATATTTTCCTGAAAATTTCACAGTAATCTGAAGACTTATGTCGTGACGTAATAAAAAAATTTAAAAATGTGATGCGATGTACAAAATTTTCTTTTCCCAACGTTTTATAAGATTGTGACAGTGAGAACGTCACAGGATGAAGGCGATGGGAAAAAGTTAAACAAAAAATATACAGAAAGAGAAAAGTTGGTTTATAAATTGCTTAGATACTCAAGTCGAATATGCCGGTAAATACAGCCAACCTTCTCCTACTTTATAGTAAGTATATCCAAATACGTGCAGCTTCGTTCGATTTTTATAATTGCGATACTAGCGCCAAACGGGGCACAAATGCGGCGCGAGATGAAAGCTTTCGAAAGAGATAAGCCGTTCAATACAAACTTCATACAAATCATTACTTTAAAAATATTAAAAAATTGAATGAATTATGTTCATATTTTAAAGAATTGGAAGTATAAAACCGAAGAAATATAAATCCTCTATTCACCTTTAGAAGGATATAACACCATAAATGCAGATTAAATGCTGTGGGAGGATTTAAAAACTGTATAATTTTTCCATACAATATCTATGGGGGGATATTTACTTTCATTACGGTTCGCTAGATGGCTCTAGTAACAGTATGATCGCTACTTTGTATGGAAAATGTCAGAAGCTGCACGTATTACTATTGTTATAAAGTATTTGGTATATCTTAAACAGTATAACGTAAAAACTTTTTATTCCTTGACATAAAACAAAGTGCCTACATTGCTCAGAACTTCATTATACTCCGACTACTCTTCTACTACGTTCTAAAACGACATTATAGAAAAGAAGCAACTATTGCCATCGGAGAAGATAGGTTTTATTCTAGCGATATTCAATAGCGTCAGTACACCGGAAGTATATTTATATTGTAGAAGAAAATCATATTAAACTAGAGAAATTTCCTATAGATAAAAACGTGCATTGTGTACTTAACATACGATATCGCGAACCCCCAATGTAGTACTGTAATTTTCCAGTAAATAGTATTTGCAAAGACTGGATATTGAATTATAAAATACCTTGATCAGAATCATTTAGTATTTTAAAAGGATGTGAGCTTGTATCATATCAGATAATTTCCTGCATATTATTTCGCAGTACGCTAAAAGTTATGTGGTGAAGTGCAGAATTAATTTTAAAACATGAAATTCAAAGTCTTTGCTCTAACCGTGTATTTATAAATCATGACGAGACAGTCACGAGGATAATAAGAGTGCCACACAAGAGTGATAACAAGAGTGACACAAGAGGTTCATAAGACGAAGTTTGAAGAGGGAAAAGTCTCTTGCGTTCCACTGCTGGATATAGGCCTCTTATAAACTCTTCCACTTCCTTCTTTCTTGGGCTATCTGCTGCTATCTACGACCCGTAAGCTGGACAATGTCACCTGTCCACCTTTTCTGTGGTCTTTCTACGCCTCTTTTGTTCTCCCAGCGCCTCCCCTTCAGGATTTTAGGAGCCCATTTGGCACTGTCTTGTCTTGCCATATGTCCCGCCCACTGCCATTTTAGCTTCCGGCTAGTCCAAGAAAACCCTGAAGGCAGGTCGCTGAAGACATCTGAGAAAGTGGATAGGTCGAAACGAGGGAAATAATCCAAAACAAGCGATGGACTTGAACCCTCCCACGAAGACGTGGACGATGTCGTCTAAATTCAACTTGACGACGCTCTACAATTGACGAGTTGAGGAAGGCTGAGTTGTACTGGAAGAATCTCAGCACCATGTCCCAGAAAAGAGACCAATGGAGAGATGTTTTGTTCCCCCAGGTGTTAAAGAAACTAATGATGACGATCTCATCTCTCTTTACATTAAGTCCAGAATCAAGCGGCATCTCATTATGGATTACTTGTATCTTGAATAATGTAATAAGGTGTTCCTGGAAATTTCAGTTTATAAATTACGAGTTTTAGGAATACTCCTCAAGGCCGTATACTTGTAAGGAGTAAGACTTCTGAGTTTATACGTAGTAATAAGATGTTTGTTGATTTTAAACTCCATTGTTTCTGTACCTATATGTAGAATTGTTTTCACTCTGCGGTGTAACAAAGTCCGAGAGCCCGCTGCTTAATTTATGACTTATCTGTTTTTTGATCGAAATGTGGTATAAACGATAGCTTACCAATAGGGTATTACAGCGCACTAGGGTTGCCTATCAAAATCTTGCCGCAACCCCCCCTGCCCCCC
Organism: Ceraclea dissimilis; assembly: GCA_963576895.1. NCBI lineage: Eukaryota > Metazoa > Arthropoda > Insecta > Trichoptera > Leptoceridae > Ceraclea > Ceraclea dissimilis. The sequence continues at coordinate 3,016,408 of OY756370.1, read as the reverse complement.
CCGAAAAGGTCCCTCTTCGCGGTTTTTCGCATTTTATAGGAATATGGTAAGAGATAGGAGAAAGTAGTCAAGGACAAAAATAATCCTTGCTAAATTCTCTGCAAAAAATGTTAAATCAATTTTTTGTTGGACTAGTAGTTTACCCGTAATGGCCGGTCAAAAAACAGGATATTTTATGAAAAAATAAAAAAAAAAGTTTGATTTTTTTTCTTTCACATTCTTCCACCCATTACTACTAACATTTTATGGAAAAAAAATTTTGGCCTGCGGCGCTATATCACTGGTTATTTTATGAAAAACTAAATTTTAAGAATTTTCGTCACTGAGTTTTATTGTAATAACTCCGAAATTATTAGATGTATGAACATAAGTTATAGCTCGTTTTGTAGCTATGACTATGGTAATTAATTCGTTCTCGGACTATTTTCCTGTAGCTCTTGTCAATTTTCAACCAATTTAGTTTAAATACATGTTTTTTGTATTTTTAATGAATTTCGGTTTTGGGCCGGCCATTGCGGGTAAACTGCTAGTTCTACGAAAAAATTGACTTAACATTTTTTGTAGAGAATTTATCAAGGATTATTTTTGTCATTGACTACTTTCTCCTATCTCTTACCATATTCCTATAAAATGCGAAAAACCGCGAAGAGGGACCTTTTCGGGAGGGGCAGGGGGGGTTGCGGCAGGATTTTGATAGGCAACCCTAGTGCGATGTAATACCCTATTGGTAAGCTATCATTTGTACCACATTTCGATCAAAAAACAGATACGTCATAAATTAAGCAGCGGGCTCTTGGACTAACAAGCCTGAAGGACGACTTTGTGTTGGCTTTGTATAGTTATAATATAAATTATACCCATTGCGTGCTATTTGTGGTCAAATTTCACAGCGATTGTGTACGATCCTTAAGACTTGTACTTCTTATAATGAAATAATTCAAGTCTGACATTAAATTTTCGAGTAAAGTTGTATATCTATATAATAAAACAAAGTCCGTTTTTTTGTAAGTGTTCGTAAAACTCGCGAATTTTACGATGGATTGCAGTGAAAATTCACAAAAAAAATCCTACCGATCTGCTCTAGGTTTTAACGTCTCGATTTTTGAAAAATAAAGCTTTTTTTTATGAGATTATGTTGTAAAATCTAAATATGAAGAACATTAAAACAAGGCGGCTATCTTGGAATTAATATTGAACTTTATTTTCTAACCATTATTAGTAGACGGGTGATGTCCGATGTCACAGACCATAGATTGTAATTGGTGCCTAATTAATGTAAGCTGTGCCCTAACGTCGCCGGTTTTTGGAGAAAAAGCGTAAGAGATGCCATGGTGATGTGGGGATTCAAGGGTTTTTGAGGTCATGTGTGGTATCAAATTAAAGAGCGTTGAAAAAGAAAATCAGATCGTAAGTAATATTTTGTCTAGCTCAAATCATCGGGTGACACCGTGCCGTTGCGAAGCCCAAGTAACTCCACTAGTTGTGTATAAAAATGTAAACAATATTTTCATCGCATAACCAGCAGACGACTTCACAATACATAATGAAACTTTTTATACAACAGCTCAACTTACATTTTGCTTGTACCTACAAGTATTCAACATTTTTCATTTAAATTCTCTACTATTTGCTGACAAAACAGACTTAACGCCGGTAAACATGTTTAGTTTCTCATTTTACTTTACTCCTAATTTTTTTTTTGGGTTTTACTATTTACATAATGTCGTCCGGCTAAACCTTTTTTTTTCATCATTTTATAGTGTGGGTGTTATTAACATATTGTAGCTTCAGTGTTTAAATTAAAATTAACACCGTTGTTAATTCCCAGTATAACATTGTTATTAACATCGTTCGGATTGGCATGATGTGGGAAAATGTTGTTATAAGTCCCAAATGGCGAAGGCTAGCTACTGTCCTGTGTTTTTCCAAGGGATTGCTCAAGGTTTAGGAACGGCTCCCCTGAACAAACCCTTTCCGAAACCTTAAATGGGACTCTAACTGGTAAATTTTACACATTGCTACATTTCTTTAAATCCACGGTCACGTAATTTTAATTATTGAGGACAGCATTGTACAATACACATAGAGAACACAGACACAAAAAGGAAAAAAATAGTGAAGATTCTTACCTATGTCTTCTTCTCCTGCAGCCACTTCTTCTTCTGCAGGTCCATTGTTGGACATGGCCACTAGCACATTCCCTGATATCGTCAAATCACCTTGACTGGGGTCTACCGACGCTTCTTCGGCTTGTTCTTGGTCGCCATTCCATTATCTTTTTGGTCCATCGAATGTTTTGGCACCTGGCAGCATGCCCAGCCCAGCTCCATTTAAGGCTAGCGACGCTTTCCGCCACATCGGTTACTTTGGTTTTCTCTCTACTATGGATGTTTGGTACCCTGTCCCTTAAAGAAATACTTAGCATCTTCCTACCTATAAACTAACTAGTATTTACCAAGGGTCCTCAAGTCATATCATTCTATAAGATTTGACCTATGTATTGTCGTTTGACTATCACTGTGCCACGTTAAGGAGATTATTTTGATGCTCTTTAACTCGCAGATTGACTCATTTGCCTCTTTTTTTGTTGCAGGTAAGTCTCAAAGAATTCATGTACATATAATGATTTGCTGATTTGTCCAGAGGAAGGGGGTAAGTGTTGTTTTGCATTCTACTCTAAACTAATTTAGATGGAACTCTATTTGTATGGAAATCCGAATAAGAAGTTTTTAATCTTTACTTCTGCGCCTGGATTTTAGTTTGCTATCATATTATTAAGCCAGTATTCTCCTATGATATGATAATGTGTTGAACTGTACATGAAAATACACCTAGTTTTTTTCATTATAATAAATTATTTTGTTTTCTTCATAATCCCTCACTGTGGGTGTTGAATCGACGCTGTTAACAGTGCTGGGGCAGCTCGTTGGAGAGATATTATGAGGGTGGTTGATGTATATTCATCCGATAAGGTATATTTGATACATTTGAGTGTTTATATATTTTTTGTACATTCTTCGGCACAAAGGCCTAAAAGCTGTCATGCCGGAGAGTGGATTATTTTAGTTAATAATAATAATTCCTTGGTTTCATATTCTTTATGATCTCATAACATTAAAGTATTATGGATATTACTCGTACCAAATAGACTTCTTCATTGTTTGCACTTAGTGCAAACCATGTGCAAACCATCAAGAAGTCAAACTTTGCAGTGCAAACTTTGCAGCAAAGCCCCATGTCTCCTTCTCCCTGCCCTGTGCGGTCTTTTACAACTCTTTATACAAGTCGAAGCCCATATCCTGGTACGGGTCGTCCAGGTATTCTTTCCTTGGTCATCCTCTATACTTTTCCCCTCGTTCATTCCTTCAATTAATTCAAATAGGAGACCCTCTTGATGCACTATGTGGCCGATCCATCTGACTATGATATTATAAGAGAAATCTGTTATGCATGATAATAGTTCATTCACCGCACACCGCATCCCTTGTACTAGATTCTGTATATCAATATCAAATAAATCACTCTGTGTTGTGTACAGTACATCTTGTTGTCTAAACATATGTTATTTAAAGCTGAATGGAGACGTGACTGTGAATTTTCTGTTACTGTGATTTTACCGGAAAAGATGAGTGCTTTCAAAATTAACAAGTCGTTGTTAACTCATGACTAAACTGAATAAAATGCACATTTTATCTATACTTAGTGCTGTTCTTTGAAACATTCGATTCATTCATTGTTATAATGTGGTCATAATCACCGAGGTCCTCTATATTTTCGTCGTGCGCTGCGAACACACATACACACACGTCACACAGTTATTAATGTGATAGGTACTTAAACAAAAAATATCAATTTATGGATTTTATTCCAAAAATTATTCTAAAATAGGCTGGTAAATCTTGGGTTACGAAAACACTAATATAAATTTTGAACTACAAAAATATGGCAAACGTCATTCATTACGTAGACACAAATCACTACAGCCGAGTGCACTCGAAGTCTTCCGAACTTTTATTTTAAAGGATTTGATTACGACCCTAATGCCGGCGCCACACGCTTGCCAAGCGTCGACATGTTTTGTGTTCATGAATAAAAAGGCGTAAATGGTCAGTTACCTACACGAGCCAAAAAATGCCCCATCCACACGCCTTTTTGATCATAATCATTGTCGACGCTCGGCAAGCGGGTCGATGAGGCATTATATTTGTTCTGGCGGTTTCAGCACTTAAATTTGAAAATTCGTGAACCAACTATGTCAAACAACATAAATAAAAAGTGTGCTTCAAATAGCAGTGACTTTATACCCATTCGTATATACAACTTACCAACACATGTTGACTGTTTGCAGCAGAGGTGTTGGTATGTGTCTAGCACTACGTATGGCTCGTATAATGTGAATGTATATAGACAGCATACATCCATTTCAGTCCACTGTAATCCTCCCTCAGTTCGGGACACGTCGTGTACTGACACATCATTTCGTTTGATTGATGTTGCATACACCATCCATACAACATACAACCATACACACATACATTCCGGAACTTCGAAACTCCGGAAAAGCGGAAAGATTTTAATTGTACTTTAGTTCCGAAATTAAGAGGTTCAGTAGCGGAATTTCATTTTTTTTTTTTAAAGAAAATGAATCTGGGTTTATCGAAATAAACCCAAATACATATTTGTACACTTCACAGAAAGCTTTAAAAGCTTGTGTTGTGAAATGGAGTAGTTGGAAAATTGAACCCGCGCCCACTGGATTAACAGTCGAGCGCGTTACCAACCAGGCTACCGACCATCTCGTATTATCGTATTAACTTCTCAAACTGTCGTATAATTATGAATTGTGTACTCACTGACTTCGCCTTCGTAAGCTTACATAAGTGTATGAAACTCGATGTTTTATTTTGTGACTTAAAATGTTTAAAAATTGTTTAGGTTTAAGTGTGACGTGGCTAAGCTCAAAGGATTAAAAGTCTGATTTAGATTCCAGTTTCAATCCTGCGGATTTGATTTGCAGTAAATTCTTACATGTTGATCTCCATTCTCCTCTGTCTTCTGCAGCTCTCTTCAGCTCGACAGTTCATGTCCTCGTACACCTGGTCCAGGTACTGCCATCGTGGGCGCCCCCTTTAGTTTGTCCCCTCAACCATTCCCTCTACCAATTCATGAAGGACACCCTCGGGGCGCATAATTTTATATTAGGTTTAATAAATAGCCTATGGCGACCGTAGAAATTCCGGCACCAATTCCAAACTTCCGGGATTTAGTCTCCACAGTGTCGAATTTAGTTCCGGAATTGCAGTCCTCGCGATATTGCACGCCCTATGCACCATACACGCTCATGTGTGGGAAACACGCCCTATCTCTTGTAAAATGAAAAATATATTTTTGAATGGTTTATTTTTTATTTAGGTATCTATATACACGTATACTCACTTTTTCCTAACGATCATACATCAGATGTTCGCTAATGGTATCAAATTTGTATGATTTGAGGTTTCTTATACGTTTTCTCCATGACCGCTTTACATAGATTGATGGTGTTTTTAACATATCAATGATTTTTTTAGACTTTTACAAAATATGAGACTTGCATGAGAGGAGTAAAGATTGTGTCTTAAAGAGTAGTCAATACGACAAAATATTCGTATTCGCTATCAACGACAGAACATTCGCATTTGCTATTTACGATAAAATATTCGTATTCGCTATTAACGACAGAACATTCGCATTTGCTATTAACGATAAAATATTCGTATTCGCTATTAACGACAGAACTTTCGCATTTGCTATTAACGATAAAATATTCGTATTCGCTATCAACGACGGAAAATTCGCATTTGCTATTAACGATAAAATATTCGTATTCGCTATTAACGATGAAATATTCGTATTCGCTATTAACGATGAAATATTCGTATTCGCTATTAACGATGAAATATTCGTATTCGCTATTAACGATAAAATATTCGTATTCGCTATTAACGACAGAACATTCGCATTTGCTATTAACGATAAAATATTCGTATTCGCTATTAACGACAGAACATTCCTATTGGCTATTAACGACAAATCATTCATATTTGCTATTGTGCTATCAACTAATTCGTATTGGCTATCAACGTCAAAATATTCATATTTGCTAAGTAAATTAAAGAGAGCATGTCGTCAAATGTAAAACACAGAAAACATTTATCAAAATGAATTATAATTACATAGATTCCAGGTACGCTATGGCCTCAAAACTACTCTTAACCATAATGACTCTAATTTGTAAGTGATACATATTTTCTTATCTGTGAAAACACAGTTCGTATAGACGTAATATTTCACACATAATATATCCTATTTCTCATTTGCTAACGAGCTATGATAACATACAAAACATAATTAGAATACAAGTACCAACGTGGCGTTTCTATCCCATAGTTGGGAATACTGAGAACTACTCGTAATCCTATAAAGTAACTTTGAAGTAGTATTCTATGAAGGAAAACATACGTTATTCTTTGATTTGTACTTGAGTTTTGCGCGTGTAGGCGTTACATGGAATCATTACCGGGTATAAGGATATCATTGACAAATGTATGTTGTGAAGGTTGTCAATACAGAAATAAATAAAAGAACGGATTGACATGAAACTTAATAGATCTATGTATCTATCCCTTGTGAGGTAGGCAGAAGCGACTTTTATGCCACATCGCCCTTTCTTTAACTTTGGTCACATTCATACGATTTGTCACACCGGCTCTCCGGTTTCTCGTACTCAAATCGCGTCCGTCCTTTAGAATTTAGTTGAGATCAACGGCCACGCATCCTCACTCCTCTTTCACTCGAATATATCATTTTGGTCGTCCTGTCATCATTCATTCTATCAAAATGCCCAAACCACATCAGCTTATTCACATTTATTTTAGTGACTGCACCCGTCTTTCGGTCACTCGTTTCTCTGTTAACCTCATTTCTTATCCGATCTTTTAGCGTTTTCCCACAAATTCTTCTCAATGATCTCATTTCTACTGCATTCAACCCTGATTCGTCATTCTCCAGCCGTGTTCACGTCTATAGCAATCTGTAGAGTTGGAAACTTTGTGAAAAATACCAAAGAACTATTGAATAAAAAATACTACAAATCTTCTTCTTCTTCTTACTTAATCATATGGCACGTGATTTTGTCATCAAGCGTTTTGTTTATTTATTATTAACTGACAATAACAATACTAGAAATCTGTCTCAAAAAAACTAGCACAAATTTAATGGGTTCTCCAGTATATAAAGTGATTTTTAAGGAGGAATTTCGACTGTAATGAGAACCTACGTCATATAATTTCGACTATTATGGGAACCCACGCCTTATTATTATCACTGCCCCTTAATTTCACCAAACAATAGTATTTTCCCTGTGTAATTTTTAGTGACACCCAATACTGCGTGCACATATGCATTATGCACTATACATTTTCTGTTCCACAATTTTGAATCCCGATATCTGATAGTCTACGGGCCTGACTCCATACGTTGTGGTTGCATTATGGTTAGCACTGGTGTCCATTATGTAGATGCACTGGCCGTTGTTCATGTTAACCGGCTGGTATTATAATACGAGTACATATTGTTTAGATGGTTTTTGGCACTGAAACTTATAAACTGAATGGGAAATATGATAATTTCCGTATTGTTATTTTAATAATGGGCATACGAGAACATAGTCTACCTATGTATAATCTGTAGTGTGGAATACCATTACACCTTACCTCTTAATGGGTAGATATATTGGACAGAACGATACACGCTGTTATATTTGCTTGTTTGGCTTTTGGACAACTGCGTGTCCCGACTTTCTCTTGAAGCTTTGTCAATCCTTTTTCATCTTATCATTAAATGTCCGGATGTCAATTGTCTGGTAGTTCGAAGCGATGTACGATGTATGTGATGATTTTTGTTGTACATTTTCTCCAATTCAAGTCCATCCTATTCCATTCTTCTTAATAAAAGATAATAAACAAAATATTTTCAATCAATAATGTATGCAAAATCACATTTTATTTATTTGACATATACGGCTTGCGCTCTTAAAATGCATTACAACAAAAATCTGGATTTAGGAGATAAGTTGTTATATCTCTGAGTTCCAGATATATTTTGTACTATTCTAGCCCACCTCTTAATAATATTTTGCTAGAAGTGCGGGTAAAGAGGTCGCTATTAATGCGCCTGAGCTACCCGGGGATGTGGAGGGCCTTAAGCCCGCGGGATTTTCCTTCAACATTTTATTCCCTCACGCCGCATCCCTTGCGGGGTAGGCAGATACAACAGATTGCCAGACTTTCCTTACACACACGTCGTACTTCCGTCACAGTCATGCAATTCGTCATACACACTCTACGATTCCTTTTAATAAGAAGACGTCCGTTCTTGAGAATCTGGTATACATGGTCATGGCCATGTGGTTCTTGGACGGCCGCGTTTCCTTAAACATCTTCTTTCTCCCAGGTGTATTCTATTTGTTATTTTCATCGTTCATCCTTTCTACATGTCCCAGCCATCTCTTAACTTGTTCACATTCATTTTAGTCACAACATTCGTTCTACATTCAGTCAACTCTTTAACTTCATTTCTTATCCTACCTCTCAACGATTTTCCACACATTACTCTCAGCGATCTCATCTCGACAGCATTCATACCTGATTCTTCTTTCTTCAGTCATGCCATGCACCACTCTCATACATCAGTGTTGATACCAGGACGGCGTTGTGCACCATTATCTTCGTCTTGCGACTTTTGATAATACGACCAATTGCCCTATTCACCCTGGTACCTGGTAACTTTATTCTTTCTATGTCACTTTCACACCGTCGCGTCTGTCCGTCCTTTGTAAACAAATTTCCCATGTACACGTATTCATGAACTTGCTCCAAGCGTTCATATACCGATATAATATATACAATTGTATAATATATGTAATTTGAAATGTTATTAATAGTACTGCTTACTGCAAGTAATATATTAATGTAGGTGTATACCTAGACAGCCGCAATATTGTTAATACATTAGCATAGAAATTTATTAATGATCAATGATTCACCATACTACCACTAAAAGTAATACCATTATTGATAACTAGCTGCGTCCTGTCACAAAATAACATCATTTTTTAACGAAAATGATTACAGTCTAACTTTTCGTTACGTTGCGAATAAAAAAAAACGTCGCTTCAAGGTGGACTCAAACTCACGTCGACAAAATATTACCCGAATGGATTCGACCAATTCGAATGGAAACGCCACATTTTTATTTGTTTTTTTTTTATAGATAAGTACGTCAATGAAAATGTATTGATTAAAAGTAATACGAAAACTAAGGAAAACAACATTTTATTTAAGCTCACCACCGATTTCTAAAGTTATTAGTCGAAAACTTTACAAAACCTTTATTTTAGTTTGAGTTTTCCTTGAGTTTCCACCGGATAATTTTATTTTGATTTCATTTCATTTGAAGACTCATACAAGAGATTATCGCTCAAATAAAAAAATTAGATAAACATACAAATTAATTCAGTATGGTTCAGCTAGAAGAATTTGCGACAGCGAGATAAGTTTGTACTAAGAACTACTACTGAATGCATCGAGATTTGAGAGTCACCGCCTCCTAGAGTATGTACTCTAGCCGTGCTGTAAAAGTTGGCAACATAGCATAATGATCAAACAGGACCACCACTCCTGTCAAATCTGCTAACAGAATATATTACGTGGTCCGTCATACTCGTTGTTAAAGGACTGTTATTCCATAAATTTCCTTAGCGACGGCGACGGCAACCTCACCTATAACGTTTTATGTATTATTGCTACATCATGGCTAGAGAAAGAGAGAAAATGTCAAGGTGGCGGTGATTGTGTCAAACTCCTAATTTGACGCATTTGCAACATTCTTTGATATCATCAAATAAAACTTTTGGGCATCACTTCACGAAGATTATTTACTTACTTACTTATCCAGCCACCTCTGTCCACTACTGAACGTAGGACGCCGAACTCCCCCATATATCTCTATTCTGCGCCCTCTGCATCCAATCACAAGCAACTCGTTTAATGTCGTCTGACCATCGCGTGGGGTGTCTCTCTCTACTTCTTTTATCTTCGAGAGGTCTCCATATCACTACCCTCTTTGTCCATCTTTGGTCCTGGAGTCTCGCAACATGTCCCGCAAAAGACCACTTTCGACCACATCTGTTACTCCTGACCTTCTGAGTATTTCAGTATTTCTGATTCGGTCCGACAGTTTAATGTGTACCATGGCTCTTTTCATGGCTCACGAAGATTATGTTATTAATAATTCATATTGAGATTCTTCACTACATTTCGGTTTAGTTTGCGGTTATTGTTTCACGATGTAATATAAATACCATCTTCTATAGAGAGAGAGAGTGAGGGAGCATTATTAATAAATCCGCAAGATATAAATATTAATAATACTAAACCTCGTTCCCATCTTCAATTCCATTACAATCCATTAGTTTGAGATGTTATTTCAGCTTGAATTACACTTGTAATTTCATTACTCTACTCAAGTATGTACTTTTCTTTATTTCATGTATTTACACCAGGTACTTAGTACGTCTTTCTCCTCTGTTTTGCAATATTTTATTTTTATTGTACTCCCCCCCCCCTCATTCTTCTTTGATCTATTTTCGAGCGACCTGTAAATGTCAGATGTCCGTGAAAAGTCCACAAAAAATACGCCTCTTTTTCAGCAATCCGTTCTGAATGGCGGAATACATTCATACACCTTCTTTCCCTTCTATCCTTGGTTGGGTCGGGGGCTCAAAGCGTCTCCAAGACCTCCGGCCACTCCAACCACAGTCTCGGGCGGCCCACCGGTCTTCTGCCTGCACCCTCGGCTTCAAGAGCTTTTAACGGAAGCCGCTCTTCTGGCATCCGGATGACGTCCGGCGAAACTCGACATCATAATTTTATAAGTTTAATTTGGAAAAAAAATACAGATTGGTTGCCGATCATATATTATTGAAGTCTACGACTAAAAGATGTTGTCTGCCTGCTCCACTTTAGAAATTTTTCCAATTTATTGTGATTAAAGATGTATTCGTTCAATTTCACAAAAAAACCGTATGCTCTATGTTTCATTGCAAGGCAAAATGATAGTGGGTGGAGAACCCAGAGGCTTATTAAACAGAGACTATGGGCAAACAAAAAGCAGAAGGCCACAGAATAGATGGGTAGGCGACGTGAGGTCAATAGCGGGTCGACAGTGGGTGAGAAAGGTGAATGATAAAAAAAAAAGTAAATGTTTGGAAGAGGCCTATATTAAGCTGTGCAGAGACAAGGGCTGAAAAATAAGGAGAAAGAGTCTCACAAGCTAATTTAATTGTTCAATCATCTCAGAGCTTCTGAGGATATGTAGAGTGGATGAATGATGAAGGGATAACCCGGGAGAATAAAGAGGAGAGACGAATCGCATGAATGTGACGGAGTCAAGAAGTGTGTAAATGGATAGGAGAGTCTTGCGATTTCTCTCTGCCTACCCCGCAAGGGACGTGACGTGAGGGGGTAGAATATAAGAGATCTTATGTAAATTTTCATCAACGCAGCTGCAAACATTTCCCTTCTTCCAGTAGTAATAACAGTTTTACATAACTTTATTTACATTTCATCATTAGTTTTCCCGTTCCCCTCCTGGGGTAGTTCTCCTACGCCGTATATTTAGGCTAAATGCTAAATAATTGACCCTCAAATAACATTACTAAGGGGAGCGACGCTACTAGCAATTCTGGAACAAACAACAAACCTTAATTTGAATTTAATAGAGAAATTAAACCAATCACTTTTGACTTATTGTATAAATGAATTTATTTATTCGAGAGGTTAACAACTTATTCAAAAGAAGTGTCAAACGAACTTTAATAATGACTAAAGTTCGTCGAAAACAAAGTCCATTCAAATACAAATAAAATACTAATATTTAGTTCAAAATCACGTAATGACTTGTGTTAGACGCGACTAGGTTTCTCTCACTTTATTATCAAATGCCTGATCGTGAGGATGAGAATCCAACAGTTCTTCTCCAGTTTGCAGAAAAGCTACATGTCTCCTTCTCCACTTATCCCTGTCCTGTGCGGTTCTTTTTAACTCTTTATATGACTCATTTTATTAACCCATATCCTGGCACAGGTCGTCCAGGTATTCTTTCCTTGGTCGTCCTCTGCAGTTTGTCCTCTCGTTCATTTCTTCAATTAATTCAAATAGGAGAGACTCTTGACGCCCTATGCGGCCGATAGAAGGTAGAATATAAGAGTATGTGGCACGTCTTTCTGCTATTGCATTGAGTAGGTGTCTTCCTTCTTTTAATTTTGTTGAGAACTTCTTCGTTCGTTATATGATCCCTCCGAAAACTTCCCAAAATTCTCCTGTAGGAACACTCTAGTCATCTGTAATAAAAGTAATTGCGTGGATTTGTAATTCATAATTATCCATTCATAATTATCTCGTTTACCATTAATTAATATTTCAGTACCAGTAAATATTGTGTTTTATTTCAAAATTACATCAAAATAAGCCCGTAAATGCCACAACCGCATAATATTATATTGATTCTGAGCACAAATTCCTCTAATTCCATGTCGGTTTTAGTTGATTTAATTTAATACAGATACTCCACTTTATAGAAACTTCATGAATTTGTAATTATTTTGTTTGATTACAGTCTCTGTAAATTTTTTTCGTTCATTTTCCGACGCTTGGCTTTCCTGCATCGTCTCGTAAAGAACTTGCAGTAAATTCGACTAATACTAATTCAACTAATACTAATTCGACTAATAGCTAATTTGACTACCTAATACTAATTCGACTTATGATCAATTCGACCAGTTTCATACGTTTATATTATTTTAATATTCAGAACAATTGTGATTATGTAAAGTGAGTAGGTATTTACTTGCAACAATGAACAATGTAAGACTTAGAACAATGTACGACATTGGTTTTTATGAAAACTCGCTAATGGTCTAATATTTTTATCTACAATCAGTATTTTTTTACTGCCGTATTACGATCCGAGATATAGGGGTTCTCTCTTCATTCTGAATGTCACATACATGATTGTCCAAGGAGAATGTAACGTGTTTTTATACGTATACAACATTCACTGCTTACCTCATTATTGGTATAATATCCTAGTGGTTAAATTAAAAGTACGTGTCTTATCTACCTTTTTTATGTAAAATGTGTTTTATTTGACCTGCTAATTCTGTATATTTACGATTTTTTTCGCGACGGTTGTTTGAATGTTAAATGTATTTGGTAGAGCGATGTCGTGTCGAAAACTACATCGGTTCCATTATGGTGTATTGTTCTACCTGTAATAATTGTTTTAGTATTAGTCCAATTAGTATTAGTCGAATTAGTTATGAGTCGAATTAGCTATGAGTCGAATTCACTGAATACCCTCGTAAAGAATCTCTTAAATAATACATACCTATGCAATCTTCCCCTCGCTCTTCGAGTGCCGTGTAGAAGTGCATTGAGAGGCCTGCAAAAGCCCTTGTATGAATATTTAATACAGTTGGCAGGCGCGAGAGACTTTACGGCAAACAACAGTTCAGAAGCCAGCGTAATTGAATATCCATTAATTATCATTTCAGCGTTTGTAAAGCCGTCATACAACGACTAAAAGACGAAATAGTTAAGAGTAGGCAATAGGCATACTGACGTTTCATTTTTTTTTAAATTTATTTTTTAGACAAAATAATTCAATCATCGTCATCATGTCAGCCCCCCTGCGTCCATTGTCGAACATAGGCCTCCCCCATTGATTTCCACAGCTCCCTATCCTGGGCAGACCGCATCCAACCGCCTCCCGCAACTCGCCTAACATCGTTCGACCACCGTGCTTGAGATCTACCAACACTTCTTCTGCCTGTTCTAGGTCGCCACTCCAGGACTTTCTTTGTCCACCTAGAGTCTGTGGTTCTGGCCACATGACCAGCCCAACTCCATTTCTGACTGGAAACTCAGTAAATATTTACAATTTTACGTATATGGACACAGTATAAACAATGCAATTCATTTAATTCCTCCCTTATAGAGACAAGTCCCGTGTGAAGGAAAGATTACTTAACAATACCTGTAGGTTCATTATATTTATTAAAAACGGAAGACCTTAGATCTCGACAACCTTACTAAATATGCTTCAGAAAAAATACAGTAGATACATTGAACCTTTATATAAAGTATGAATGTATATAAAAGATTTATTATACCTTGTGCAGATTTTTCCAAAAAAAGAAATGTCTAAAACACCTCTGAACTTTTTTTCCGAAAGACAGCGACTAGCTTCCCAAAAGTCGCGGCTATTTTTTTTTGTTGATACTATGCATTAAAATCTAGGGAATGCCCGTAAAAGTTTCTCTATTGAAGCGAAATGAACCCGGAGATATGGAAAAAAACTCTATTTCACACTCTACATTTTATGAGATTTTGAAACATAATGCCGCGAGAAATGACCGTGACGTCATAGTTGGGTTACCAGCTCTAACGAGATTCAGAATAATATCACCTCTCTATTCTATTTAGTTTCTATTACTGAAATTGGATCTGTTTGAAATTGTCATATCTGTGAAGTTTGTTTCCACAACTCTACGTTTTGTATTATTTTGCCTAAGCACTCTTCAGTTTCCATCCATAGTTCTGGTGAAACAATAGTAAAATGTATACAAGGAGAGAGTAGCGGAGTACTTGGTTTATGAATGTTTGATTGTGGAAGCGAAGAGAAAATGTGCTCATGTTGCAGTATGCTAATATAATTCAATTTTTATTTCAACGCTTTTCTGTGTCCTGAAAACCTTAGTATAAAATTGTTTCAATTCTCAGTAGATTACTTCTATTTGTGGGTCTTGTTTTTTTAATCTAATAACACCAAAAACATTTATTTATTTATTTATTAATTCATAAACGGCCGTATGGCCTTTAACATATTACAAAAAATATAATTTTCACCATTAAGTAAAGAAAAGAATACATAGAAATAGGTTAGCATATTTATAGTTACATTCAGTCGATGTCGATATGTTGTGAAGTAGAATGTTTTTGGTTCGCTGCATTCACTATAAAGGATGTTTGGTAGAATACTTTCTTTTCTCTTCAAAAGATGGCAGTGGATAAAAGTAGTTGGTCTTTATAATTCGGTTTCTTCGCGGTTAGCCTGAGACGCATTGTGGATTAGTGGGTAGAATCCTTGCTTCAGAGCCGTGGGGTGTAGGTTCGAATCCCACCCAAGGTGCGCATTTTTCAGAGTGTAATATACTCTGAAAAAGGTGTAAGAATACACACACATGGTGTGAATGGTGAACGTTTCTCGAGAGTAAAGTGATCACCTAAACCAACCGATGGCTAGTCGTAAGTTCAGCTGCTCCATCTTACACTGTTCGTTAGTTGAGAGACTATATAATTGTTAAAACAATTATTTCACAAGGCCTTCTTAACTAAAAACTCATCAGTGGTACGTACATTAGAAAGGTCTGACTACTGCCGATAGTAAAATCTGTTATTAGTTATATTATTATGGAGTAAAATAGCATAGCTGGCGACCATAACGTATTTAATATGTGAAGTTTGTAGGGCGTGAGTGGGAATACTAATTCAGGAATAGGTCCTGTACCGACACAATCCTGCGGGAATTACAGAGACACGACGCCGCGGTTAGGTAGATTTACTGTAGGACGGAGACACTACGAGTATATCCCAAGTTTATTCTAGAGGGATCTCCGATAGTTACCCACATCTCTCTATAGTCTATGCTGTCTTACCTCCTCTTATCCTTTATATCTTGTTACCGGTCAAACCCGATTTCAGACCAAACTAGTTTGTCCTTATAGGCCAAACCGGTTTATCCTACTCGTGTCAGGATGTATTGTCACCAGTCACCATGTTTTTATTGATGTTTTTAGTCTTTTTTGCTGTAACAGTTAATTAATTTATCGCATTTAATTTTGTAATTTTTGTAAACTTGACGATTCGAAGTTACTTAAATGGGGCCTATGGATGATTAGAGAACAATAAACAAACAAAAAAAGGATGTATGTGTGTGCATGGACTGCAAATTATTTGTAGACCAAAGATCGTCGTAAGTGCCTAAGTATTAGTTAGGTTCTCTTCTCCATTCTTCTCGGCTGTACCCTGTGTAGATTGTTGAGGTTATCGAGCTTTCGGCCTACTTGCTGAGGCCATCTTCAGGACTAATGTAGGACGAATGTAGTCCTGAAGATGGCCTCAGCAAGTAGGCCGAAAGCTCGACAACCTCGACAATCTACACACGGTACACCCGAGAAGAATGGAGAAGAGATTAACAAGGACCGTGAAAATATACAAAGCTATTATTTCGGTTCGTTAGGTTGTTTTTTTTTTATGCGCTCAAAACAATGTTTTGTAAGAACCAACTAGATCGTCCTAAGCTAAACTAGTAGGTATATCCTCACACGCGTAGGATAAACCGGTTTGGCCTATGATAAACTAGTTTGGCCTCAAATCGGGTTGGCCGGTAACATATACATGATGGTACTAACTAATCCTAATACTAAATAATACGATGCTTTGGATAATGTAAAGTATAAAGGATAATATCCCCATAGACGATTGTCGTGTTAACGTATTTTGGGTCTATCTCCGAGTAGTGTTGTAGAAACGAAATTCACCAACTTATTTGACACGGGTTAATTATATTCTTTGTCCTTTTGTACGTCACACGTGGGCGACTCTCTCTCGCCCAAACTTATGAATGTTTATTGTATAATAATTAATTTATGTTCCCCTTTGTCTCGCGTGCAGTACATTTTCCTCTTTAACAACTTATTAATTATTATTTCATTTTCATCCAGCAATTTATTATGTATCACCACGTTTCATATAACTATTTTGTCATATTAGGTCATAACATTAAAACTAAATAAAATCACTAGTTTTTTGTTTGTACCGTTTTACATTTTTTAATTACGGGTTTCTCCCAATATATTGTTTCAATTCCTGTAAATACTCACTGTCTCTGAATTCCTGTTTACTTTATTCACAATCGCCTGATGATGAGGGTGCAAATCCTCGAATACTAGTCGCGAAAAGTATTTTTTTTTTGTGAATTTTCATCTAAATATTTAGTTTTTCATTTTTCTTACATAAATAAAGTGTGTCTTCAATTAATTATACTATGAAATTATTGAAAAACTGTTTTAGTTAATACGCACGTACTTAGTCAAACAAGTGGCTCCAATATTTGCCACACCAAAATCAAAATTGGTTCTACTTGAATGTAAATCGGACGTTTGGATGTTTTGGATGTTGTGACTAAAATGAAAGTGAACCAGTTGAGATGCTTGGGACATGCAGAGAGAATGAACGATGAAAGGATGACAGAGACAATATACCTGTGAGAAAGAAGAGGTGTAAGTAAGTGCGGCCGTTCAAGAACCGGATGGCTCGACCATGTAGACCAGGTTCTAAAGGACGGAAGTGTTCTGAGTAAAAAGTGTATGACGAATTTCATGAATCTGACGGAAGCAAGAAGTGTAAGGATTGGAAAGTCTGGTGATCTGTTCTCTCTGCCCACCCCGCAAGGGATGTGGTGTGAGGGTATATAGAATAGAATAATTCGTGTTCTGTCAATTTCTCTACGGGGTTTAAAGTTGTAGGCGGGGAGAAATAGGATTGCAATTCTTTTCTTTGCCTCGGAAACTATGGAGCATTTTAATATCTGCTTTAGCTTTTTAATATTCTAGTACTGTAGGTTCCTTTGGGAATCTCTTACATTTCATTATTTTCTTATTCTGTTCATAATACTTACTTTGTTGAACTTGTATTCTATTTGTAGTTTCTCTGTAAAGACTTATGCCTCATCCACATGCTGACCGAGCTACCTCGTTTTGTGTGTTCATGAGTAAAAAGGCGTTAACCGTCGGTTACGTATACAATCCAAGACAATCACCCCGTCCGCACGTCTTTTTACTCATTCACACAAAAAACGTGACAGCTCGGCCAGCATGCGGATGAGGCATTATAATGTTTTAGTGAATTATATAGGATGTTTGTGATAGTAGAGGACATTTGGGATCTTTTGAGCCGAACTTAGCTTAGTCCAAGGTCTCACGTATCGAGTTATTCGAGATTTTAACTTTTTATCGAAAAACCCCGAATTACTCAAGTTTTACTTATATTAGTTCTGCAATTATTTTTTGTTACTTTTTATGCGTAAGAAACAGAACATATTTCAAAAATGTGTGACTATTTCCGTGAAAAAAGGAAAAAAAAAATGACTTCATAGAATGTACCCCATCGACTACCTTTTAAGAGGTGTAAAAAAATTAGACCAGAAAATGGACCGGCAATATCCGATTCCTCAATCTTTGATCTCTCCCCAACAATAATCGATTGATGGAATTCGGTCCTCATATTGTTCATACGAAACTGCATCCGGCGCCTGCACTATTATTTTTCAATCATGAATAATTAATTCAAAGTCAGAACCCATTTTTTTTTCTCAGAGGTACTGTAAATTCGACTATCTCCGAAGAATATTTTTCATCCGGAAGTCAACATCCTGTCTTATTTAAAGTGTTTTCGAGAAAACCGACCTAAAGGTGAAGGTTACCGTTATTATATAATTTGATTATCGTTTATTGAAAGTATAAATTGGATTCCATCTTCGTATTATTTAGACATGTTTGTTTTTCTTGTAACCTGATCTTCGACATTAACAATTGGCTCTTAACCGATCAACCTCTATTTCTTATACGAAATATCCAGTTCTTTTCTTTACCTTTGACATTTACATAATCATTTCTTGTTAAGTGATTGAAAAACATAACAATGTATTTGTTTCTTACTAAGTTTTACTGCCTAGTACTATTTTGTCTAAATTAATCATTTCTGTTCATACATACCTTTCCATTTTTTTTGGGCCTTGTGCATCCATCTTCCGTCTGCCATCTCCTGGATGTCGTCCACCAATCTCTCGCAGAATGCTTACTTCAAACCTTTAATGCTTTATTTTTTATAGTTAAAAAGAAACATGCCGGATTTCACCAACTTTTAAAGTGAGGAATAGTTGAGGTAGGCACCTATCATTATTTATCGTACAAAATTTGTGCTAGGTGGCTCCTATCTCCGCTATTCCTCACCTAAGAAGTTGGTGGAATCTGGCATAAGAATACGTAAACTTGGAAATATTGATTAGCGGTTTTGACTCTCAGAAACCAAGTACATTGTATATTGTAGGTTGTTCACATGTAGAAGAAGAAGATTCTTTTTATGAAATTCCTTTCTGTGAAAATCTCTGTGGTGTAATCTAGAAAGTAACCTAACCTAGTTGTAGAGTGGAAGTAGCAGCACTATAACATTACTGTATATGAGGAAGGTATTTCCCACAGGATGCGTTATAAAATATTAATTTATCCTTTTTGTACTCAAAGGTAATAGTAATATGAACAAAGAGGTAACTTTCCTACCTACCTAGTTCTAGTAATAGCATATCCTCATTTTCATTAGTACATATAAAATTACACAAAGGTTTACGTAGAATCCATTTCAAATTCATTCTTCGAAATGCTTTTAAAGTTCGCCCTATTTGCAGGCGATTGTAAAAAGTCATAGAAAAATAATTTAGTAGGTAAAATAACAGATGTTTTGTGTTAGGGCCTCTTAGTCCGTCAACAAGGTTGGTAACTTTCAGGGAAGGCGCTAAACATCCTTTCTTAGGTACAGACGGACCTTCATTTTACTATGAACATAAATATAATAGATTTTCTATGACTTCTGTGTAAGTCTATCTTCTTATTCTGTTATCCCTATTCTCTCCACTACTGGATTTAGGCCTCTTCCATTCATCTAGGGTTCTGCTGGCTTGTTGATCAGAACTCTTCAGCTCATCAGACCACCTTTTTATCCAACGTTTCGTCCTGGGCCTCCATTGGAGAATTCAGGGTACCCATCTAGTATTTTCTTATCTAGTCATACTATTTTAACTTATCAACATAAATGCTGGATTTCACCAACTTTTTAGGTGAAGAATAGTGGAGATAGGAGCCGCTTAGCATTATTTTTCATACAAAATTTGTGCTAGGTGGCTCCTATCTCTGCTTTTCCTCACCTAAAAAGTTGATGAAATTCAACAATGATACAATCATTCTCTAGCTAAAAAGTAGTGCCATATAGAGAAATGTGTTTGAAAAATAATGCTTCATTTTTTATCTACGTAAAATACCCTAATAATTTCTTTTGTCTAGGAAAAAGAAGTAATATGCATTTGCAATTTTTGTGGAACGCAAATGTTATGATGATAATATGTACTCGTGTGTTGTTTTAATACAAAACATACTATCTATATCTTTCGTGTAGAAATTGAATGCGTTCATTTCATCATAAAACCGATAGTACACAAAATTCGCTTTGATGTTGAAATTTGATTAAAGTCATAGGTTTGTAAACTCCCACAGTATGTATATTGTATATGTTTGTACATATCAGTCTGTTCGCCTCCATTGCATGTATGTTTTGGTACAATGTGTTCAGTATAAAGAGTTTGCTTTGAGTACTAAATAGCTATCAGCAAAAATTTTGAAATTTTTCAACAATTTTTAAAAGTTTCCAAAATTTCGTACAGGTTTGACACAGCCTGTCTGCGTCCGTTGTCGGATATAGCTTTATCACACACGCGCCACGTCCATCTCTTTCTGGTCTTCCTCTTCCTGTCCACTACCAAATGTGAGACTCTTTAAAAATGTTGTTTGTTAAAATATAAATTCAAATAATTTTATTGAAAAAAACATGCTGATATTCGTATTAAAAAACAGTTGCTGAATATTAATAAATCCAACATAAGTGACAAGATTGCGGGTATTGTTCAAGTAAATAAAAAGTATACGTATAATATGTAATTCTAGTCCAAGAGCCCACTGCTTAATTTATGACGTATCTGTTTTTTGATCGAAATGTGGTAGAAATGATAGCTTACCAATAGGGTATTACATCGCACTAGGGTTGCCTATCAAAATCTTGCCGCAACCCCCCCTGCCCCCCCCCCCCCGAAAAGGTCCCTCTTCGCGGTTTTTCGCATTTTATAGGAATATGGTAAGAGATAGGAGAAAGTAGTCAATGACAAAAATAATCCTTAATAAATTCTGTACACAAAATATCAAGTCAATTTTTTCGTAGAACTAGCAGTTTACCCGCAATGGCCGGTCCAAAACCGAAATTCATTTAAAATAGTAAAAAAATGTATTTAAACTAAATTGGTTGAAAATTAATAGAGCTACAGGAAAATAGTCAAAGAACGAATTAATTACCATAGTCTTAGCTACAAAACGAGCTATAACTTATTTTCATACATTAAATAATTTCGGAGTTATTGCAATAAAACTCAGTGACGAAAATTCTTAAAATTTAGTTTTTCATAAAATAACCAGCGATATAGCGCCGCAGGCCAAATATTTTTTTCCATAAAATGTTAGTGATAATGGGTGGAAGAAAATTAAAGAAAAAAAATTTTTTTTTTTTTTTTTTCAAAAAATATCCTGTTTTTTGACAGGCCATTACGGGTAAACTACTAGTACTATGAAAAAATTGACGTAACATTTTTGTAGAGAATTTAGCAAAGATTATTTTTGTCATTGACTACTTTCTCCTATCTCTTACCATATTCCTATAAAATGCGAAAAACCGCGAAGAGGGACCTTTTCGGGGGGGGGCAGGGGGGGTTGCGGCAAGATTTTGATAGGCAACCCTAGTGCGATGTAATACCCTATTGGTAAGCTATCATTTCTACCACATTTCGATCAAAAAACAGATACGTCATAAATTAAGCAGTGGGCTCTCGGACTATTCCATAAATCCAACAATATCACATGTGTTAGAGAAAAGTTTAGCAGAATAAGTAGTATGTCTCATCCAAACGCTTGGCAAGTGGCGGGCCAAGCGGGTGCTCGTGAGTAAAAAGGCGTGAATGGTCGGTTACCTACACGAGCCAAAACAAACGCTCCATCCACACACCTTTTTACTCATGAACACCCGCTCGCCTCGGCGCTTGCCAAGCGTGTTGCGTGGGCATTAGAAAATTCGGATGTTATTTCGATTATGTCATCAATTAAAATAACTTTCCCAAAAGTAACGTCATTTTGTAGCAGAAGTAATGTCTTTCCGAATTAATAGTATCATGACCTTGCTTAATTATGAAACGCGACCTCTGAAAGTATTTCGTTTCAAAACACACAACTTTTGATTAATTGTTTACGCAAAACAATAACGGGAAATTTTCAGCCAACTACCAAAAATCGTGAGATGATTTTCCGTAATTAGTTATTCCGTTTAGGCAAGGCACCGTGAGAAATTCTGCTTGCGAATTTCAAACATGAATAATCATGTTTTCCCAGAACAATTTCTTCACGAGAATGGGATGAAAACGACGAGTAATAGTTTCTATAGAGTGGCAAAAGTTTTGTTACAGCTTTTCTAACAATACACACTTTAGAATACACAAATAGAAAGTAACAACAGCTACTGAATGTTCGTAAATAGAAGCGCTATACATTTTCAGTTGAATAGTATTTAAGAAAAGAGTTATACCGCTATCTGATGGTGCTCGCAAGAAATCGCTTGCATCAATTAAGATAATATTATGCGAAGTAAACTATATTGAATAATGTATTATGTTTAGAACCTGAATACATAAATTTTACATAATTGTTCTATAAACAATCTCTGCCTGCGACGCTAGACGTGCTGCCTTGTTTTTCAAATTTCAATCAATAAATTTCCTTTACATCACGACCTTTTTCTTGTAGGTAGGCATTTACCTAGTACTTAGAAGATCAAGTATAATTTTTTAACTTCCGCCCTACCTGTAACCACCACTGCCCTACGTTAAACTCAACTCTAGCTACGGCCCTGCCTGCCTGTATATTTCAATAGTTTATTTTTCTGTATTTAGGTATATCGTATTATTTATTTAATTATTAAATAATTGAACTATCTACATAAGAACAAACATAACCCCAATCTAAAAATTATACTAGTGTAGGTGGGGGGGGGGATACTGGAAGAAAAAGGTATACCTACATAATTATTCTTTCGCCTTAAGGATTTTTTCTTCTTTCATACAACCGTGTTGCTTCTGATTATTGCACTGATTTCATTTAGGTGAAATCCCCGGGGAAATTTATGCAACAAAATTCCATCTTACCCTACTTCGAATCAGCTTCTTGTTGAACTAGAGTAAATATTGTGGGTATGCGCTTAGCATTTAGAATTTTATATTATACAATTCTTGGTAATTTGCTACAGCATCGTATACTAAGAGTACAGTGAATCAAATGCTAAGTTTGCTGGTTACTTAGAACTATGGAAGGATAATTTTTATCGAGAAAGTAGTACTAAAATATCGCACATAAACATTAAGCTTCGTTAATAAATTCTCAAGGCACTAACCAGGTCAAAAGATACGTTTCACTGCGTCCCAGAAGTTTAGACAAGTTGCCTAAGATATCTCAGGACTATCTTTGTCGCACTGTTTAAATCTTGTAGCGTAAGTCCTTTGTTGAGAACATTTTCACTCCGCTGTAAAATCCTCTTAGGAAATGGCACACATTCGTATAAGTACGTAAGTATTTCACTGTCTCTTTGGTGTTTAGATTTTAAAATGATCTCCCTATGAAGAGATTGAATGCATCAATTCAAAATGTTTTACTGCTCAAGGTATCCTTATACCAAAACTTAACCGAAACACTGGATTTTTATACGCATTTTGCATAGAAATTCGTGGTAAAATTAAACTTTTTTCGGCCAGTTTAGAAATCAAAGACATATTGCTATATCACCGGCTTTATGCTTATTTTTTAAGACTACCATGGTAGGCATACAAATCGTTTCGATGATGAAGCCGGGTGAATTTTCTTTAGTCATAACATACATATTGACATAAAATTTGTCGAATACTAGACTCACCCCACTATATTTTTAATGTAAAATTTCTTACTCATTTATAAAATGTCAAATACAAATTTTACAAAAATTGAGAGACTTCTGTATCTGAATTATTACAAACTTTTCTAGTGTAAGCGTCCTGTCGAATCATCTGAGTCGATTCGTTAGATGAATGTACAATTGTACAATAAATTCTATGTATGATACATCAATTCATTCCCATATGTTCTTCACATTGTGTTATTCACAAGGAGCTTTCTACCTTATTTCTACACATATGGCGTTTCTGAGTAATTCTATTTTATTTCTACAAAGGAATTTCTATACGTGGAGTACATCAGCGAACAGTGTTGAATGAAATATTGATAAAATGATTACTAGTACATTACATTGGTACAAATACATTTTCACTGGTATCAAATAGGTTTAACATTTATTAAAAATTCATCCACATAAGACAGATCGAAACATCTGATGTATAGTTGTTGAGATCAGACGACAAACAAAAGTTGCCGACATCGCAGAAAGAACAGCAAAGCTAAAATGGCAGTGAGCGGGACATGTGGCAAGACAGGACAGTGTCAGATGGGCACCTAAAATCCTGAAGTGAAGGTCCTGGGAGTACTGTATAAGTATACGATAAATAAATAATGGGAAAACAAAAGAGGCGTAGGAAGACCACAAAAAAGGTGGACAGATGGCGTTGTCCAGCTTACGGGTCGTAGATGGCAGCAGATAGCCCAAGATAGAAGACAGTGGAAGAGTTTAGAAGAGGCCTACGTCCAGCAATGAAACGCAAGTAGCTGGCAGTAAGTAAGTAAGAAAGAGTTGTTTTTCAGGTTTATAGTGTAGACTGCAGAGAAACAAGATGTTTCGACATTTCGGCTAACCTACTGTCGACTTGGTCACGGATTGTGACTGTCACAATCATGTTGAAATAAATTGCGTGTCTATGAGCTGCTAACAGAGTAAATTAATGCAGTTAGTCAAACCATTTGTCCTTTTCATACATTGTATTTATTTATAAAAACATTGAGAGATAGAATAAGGAACGAAATGATTAGAGAGTTAAGTGACTGTAAAAAGGATGTTGTGAATAAAATGAAAGTGAACAAGTTGAGATGGTTGGGTCATGTGGAAAGAATGAACGATGAAAGAATAACGAAGAAAATTTACCTGGGTGAAAGAGGAGGTGTAAGGAAACGCGGCCGTCCGAGAACCACCTGGCTGGACCATGTTGACCAGATACTCAAGGACGGACGTGTTTTGAGTAAAAGTAACCGGAGAGTATGTATGAGGAACTGCATGAATGTGACGGAAGCCCGAAGTGTGTGTTAGGATAGGAAAGTCTGGCGATCCGTTCTTTCTGCCTACCCCGCAAGGGAGGTGGCGTGAGGGTATAGAATAGAATAGAATTTATTTATTTTTTTATGTACACATTAGACAAAAAAAATCCGCGATCTCTTCTAGCTAACCCATAATACTCGTACAATGTATATTGTACTATGCCTCCTGTACCTGTAATATGAGTATAAAGTCATTAAATTTTAATATGTTAGCTGAATAGAGTTTGCTGCATTTAAAATGATTTAATTAATGAATTTATGTGCTCTAAAAATTCTAATGTAGTTTTATTATTAGTCTACCATATAATAAGGCTCTATGGATTTGGGTTAATTACACATTAACGTTACCTCATTAAAGTGAAACCAGTGAGCTAGTTGATTTTAATTTCAACCCCATTTAATTACTCACAGTTTTAAATCTAGTTAGTAAATATAGTTTCGCTGTAGGCATTAAAAATGAGTTAGCTATATTAATTATTAGTGAGCTGCAGAACGTTTTAATTTTCCGACAACCGTCTTCCCGTCGTATAAAGAAAATACTTTCTTTTAGGCTCTGGGCTCGGACCCCAACTATGAAGTCTTTTTTTTTTTTACTTTTTAGAGCTAATTTGGCTCCATTCATAGAACTTTTACGGTCATTTACTAGATTTTAATACATTTTATCAATACAAAAAAGTCTCTGCGAATTTCGGGAAACGAGTTTTTGTCTTTTGCAAAATGTGTTTTTCACCTTTTTTTCTGATAAATCTACACAAGATTAAAAATATATGTCGGTAAAAAGGTTCAATATGTCTACCCTATTTTTTTTTCAATGCACTTTTAGTAAGGTTGTCGATATCTAAGGTCTTTGGTATCGACAACCTTAGTTTTTTGCACGTTTTACAATTTTCTATGTATTTGGGATACTGGCCATCGCCTGAGTTGTTATTTTTCTACGTTATTCACCAGGGCGAACACTGTGGACACTATTGATTAGAGAGTCGACCTTGTGCTGATGTTTTTTGTGAATGCTGTGGACATTATTGAACGAATAGTCGACCATGTTCTGATTTTTATTTATCGTATAGTCATACAAAGTAGATCACATCAATATAACAATACATAATAATCAGACAGACACTACATGTATACTTAGAGAAATCGAGTGTCCTTAGGTATGTCGTCGCCGCTTCATTTAGTCACATAAAGTCAGATGTTTCACCCTCGTATACCCTGAGAGCACATTCGGACACGATATTGTTCACAGTCTGCCTCTCCGCTCCACAGTCCAACTCGGGAGAATCCAGCCATCCGCATTTAAGAAAGAAATCGGCACATCTGCCATGGCCAAGGCTAAATCTGTTTAGTTCTGTCCATGATGATGTTTTCTGAATTCGTAAAATACTTTCAAATATCTCATCTCAAGAATTAATAACTCTAACGTACTAACGTAACGTAAGGCAAGTTGTAATCTATCTTATACATTCGCACGTAAGTTTACTTTGTAGTACCTTCTCATGTGCGTTACGCAACTTGTCGTCAGCAACTACGTGAGTGAAATTGACCAAAAGTTTGTCGTGTTGTAGAGAATCTTGTAAACCAATCACGTAACGTTTACGTAAGCCTGTTAAAAGTTTTCAGAGGGAAAGTAGCACTTTAAGGAACGGTGAAAGTGTGGAATAACAATATACAAGAAATATCATTGTTTTCCCTGAGTTTCAAAATTATTGTACATTTTTCTTTCCAACAAAATGATTTACTAGTTTTTATGTAAAAAATGTGCCGTCCAGCGAAGCAAAAACTTAAGCTTAATGTAGACTAATTAAAAACTAAAACAAACTTCATTTTTTCGTAAAGGAAAAACAAATATTTACAGTTTTAATGAGCAATTATTTTTTTTTTCAGTACGGATTCTGACTAACAAAATGTTATTTCACTAACTACCTCAGATTTCTTATCATTTCTTTTTACATCTCTACTTATATACGAAAGTGCCTGATATACAGACTTATCAACGCAGAGCCCAAACGGCTCATCCTAGAGAACTGAAATTTTGAAGACGGATAGGTTTTAAAACAAAACCTTCCGATAAGAATGGATTTTTTTAAATTCCCCGTCTTAGGGGATGAAAAATGCGGTATACATTTTCCAGAGTATACGAATATCTCGGAAACTAGACGTGCTACGAACTTGAGATTTGGAACATAGATTCTCTGTCAGAATTAGTACTAGGGTGTTCTGATGTTTTTCCAAATTTTGATTAAGGGATGAAAATGGGAAACGATATGTTTTTTAAGTGTCTCTTAGTAAGGTAAAAAATATTTTTATAAGAATTTCCAGAAAACCGTTTATTTAAAATTGATTAAAATATATCTTTCCATTCCAAAAACATCAATTGTTAAGGCTAAAGGGGTGGGGGTAGTTATTTTTGAAGAACCGTTTCTTGGTAACCAATACAGAAACCCAGGCAACGCTGGGTAATAGAGCTAGTCTTTCTATAAATAAACTTAACTATCATTCAGGATAATACTACACACAAGTGTACTTAGTTTTTATTTTTATTTCACTTACTTTACTTAATGTTTTTCCAGGTTAAGCTCGGTTTATGTATTATGATAAAAGATCGTCTAAGTCTGTCTTGCCTCAGCTCTGATCTTATGATAATATTTTTTAATAAAGATCCACAATAAGAATAAAGACACATCACATTAAGAGCTTTCTTTAACATTTTTTAGAGCTTTATCTTCATATTTTATAAGGATTTACTAAATGAAAATAATTTGAGACATACCTAAATTATTTAGGTATGGAACCGGATTTATCCGTACCTATTGCACAGATGGAATTACATTAAGCTTTTTCCTTAACAGAGACGAGAGGCATCTTCATTCACATAATGCAGCGTTATGTGAACTCCCTTGGGAAGGAAGCTGGATGGGTGTTCCGACGCTTACGAGTCGGCTTTGGCTGGCTTAATTGATCACTTTATGCCCAGGTAACGTTCGCCCATTCCATCACATCCTGCTATCAATTGTGTATTTTTCGAAAGTTGTATATATGTTACAGCTGGAAACGATTTCACAGTTAACCAAATTTCCGATGCTAACGCCATTTGTTGAGGAGTGGAAGAGGAAAATACTTTTTTGTATATATATTAACATCTAACACTTTATTTGGCATAATTTACATTCATATAAATATAAATTTATGTTATTTATCAGTACTACATACATTTCAAATCAATATCAAACATTTACACAGTATTATAATTCCTAAGTTTTATAACTATTTTATTATGTTTTCAATAATATTTGCAATTCATTGACATGAGAATTGAAAATGAATTAAAAAACATACACTAAAAAAGTGTATGGTTTTTCTACATTTATTTTACTGAAGTACTTTGTTTTGGTTTATAAGGCCATTGTCAATCTGTTGGGTTGTATGATACATCATACTTTTTCAACAAGTTGCGATTTTCAGGGACATAATAGTAGATACGATATTTTTAATGAGATCACAGTGGTAGCTAAATTTTTTGTTCTACCTGTCTGTTAACGTTTTATAAAGTTCGTGAGAATTAAAAACTTGTGTCTCGCACTAGTGATAATCTTGACGCTCCTTCGATCCTATTGGTTAACATCTGACCAATCACAACGCCTCCGATTTCAAGGGATAATTTTTTTTGGAAATTCACTGTTTGTGAACTGCATGTTTGCGTTTTCACTGTAGCCATTACAACGAGGATGTTTTTTTTTAGAGAAAGCACTTTAAACAGATCTGTCTAATTTAAGCGGGCACCTAAAGGACACCAGAACCAATCAGGGCTTGAAAGTAAGTCTTCTAGGTTGCGTATGTCTAAACTTCACTTGAAATCTGAGGCGCTGTGATTGGTCAGATTTTAACCAATAGGATCGAAGGAGCGTCAAGATTACTCTGGCGCGAGACGCATGTAATTAAAATAGTATACGTATATTATAACCCAATTTCACGTAGTACGACAATAGCCTAATAAGCCGAAACATGTTTACTATACAGTGAAATAAGTATAGTCGAACTATACACGTTTTTTGTGGACTTTTTGATAAATAATATGAAGTTACATAGAAAAACATTTCTTTACAAACAATGAAAAGTTAAGAGATCATAGTGTAGAAAGGAACATTTTTTAACAATCTGTTCATTGAAATATTTATTTTAAATTTTTATTTTAAATTTGACACAAAGGTTTTTTGATCCTCAAAACGAAAGTATTAAAATTTATTTGTATTATCAGAAGCTGCGTAACACAGCTGCTTTGAGAGTAAAGTCAATGATTTGCCCCTATTCTAGTCCCACACTTCTTAAGATACCTGGAACTGGAGGGACTGCTCTAGCTGGATTTATACCAGCTGAGTAGTACAGAGAATAGAATAAATTTTATAGACCCAGTATAGATTGCATCTTGCTTAAGTAAGAGAACTCAAATTCAGTTATTGATTCTTCATTACCTATTTGTCACCAAGGGTTGGATTTAGCCAATACGTTAGTATCCAGGAATCTGACAACCGAGCTTCGAAAAAATCAATTGAGAAATTACATAAACACATGTGAGCTTATTATGAAAATGAAAGTAGCAAATATATATATCTGGGCACTTGGCAAGAATCCATTTAAAAAGACAAATAATTCGTCCTTTCTCATGAGAAGAAATGTACGCAATTTCTAGTCCGACCTTAGTGCGCCCTTTACTGAATTACAAAACCAATTTTCTATTTCGACATACAGCGAACTTGTTAAATAAAATGTGTCATATAGCGTTCATAGAAGTTTAATGTCGGCTCCACATACACAAACTAGTTCACAAACAGGTGACAAACGTGTGGATCTGTGGATGCTTTCCAAGCGCTTGTTGCAATCTTCCGTTGATTTCTATGGAAACCGGTCGTTCACAAACCGAAACGAACCTCCCATCCACAAAACTTGTGAACACTTGTCGAGGCTCGGCTAACTTGTGGAGCGGGTATTATGTTTAATATATTATTGTTTGAACTGTACAGATATTTTAATATAGGGTGGACCATAAGTCTTTGCACTTTTGAAATGTCGCTAAAAATGAAAATACAGTTTGTATTAAAAAAATATTTTATTAATTAGAGCAACAATAGATGGGAAATTCATTACCTAAACACAATATCATCAAGGTATCAACCATATTGCTGCTGGCCCTCCTCATATCGGACCCCTAAAATTTTTAAAACTTTTCCATACAAAGCGTAGGCCTGTTTCGAAAATTTCAAAACCAGATTTCCTCTCGAATATTTTATTTCAGTTGGAGTGTTATCACTAGTTTATTTATGTAGACCCTATTTTTGAGAGAAACCCATAAAAAAACAGGAGGGGGTGAGTCTGGGTTGCAGGGAGGCTTTGGAATATCTCCTCTCCTCGAGGTTATTTTGTTCTGGAACTTTTCTCACACTACTCTAAAGAGATATTCCATGGCTTCTCAGCAGCCCGGATCTAACCCTACCTGTTTTTTTTGTGAGGTTATTTCAAAAGTCAGGTCTACATGAATAAATCAGCGACAATACTTCAACTAAAATCAAATATTAGTGAGGAAATTGTCAATACCTCAAGATCTTTGTCGAAAAGTTTTTGAAAATCTTAGAGCCAGATTTGAGCAACGTAAGCGGCAAGATGGCGGACATCTTGCTAATATTGTGTTTAGAAAATGAATTTCCCATATATTGTTGTTCTTGTTAGCAAAAACAAAATTAAATACAAACGGTATTTTTAATTTATGGGCCATTTCAAAAGTGCAAGGTTTAACGGTCCACCCTGTATTACAAGATTTTGTAATATTAAAATTGTTATTCTGATGAAATTCTCAAAAAAAAACCTTTGGATTTATTCTTAGATTTATTACAATATCATGGTCTGGTATTTCATTATTCACATTTCAACTTTATTACATTTTGGCTTCAGTTTTAATATTTACATCTTACGTAATATTATTTACAAAATCCTATTACAACATTAATACAGTATTTTTACATTTTTATCAAAAAGTTGTGAGGAAAAAATTAAGATTTATTTTTAAAATAGTGTCATATATTTATTATAATGCAGTATTCCTACAACAGTGTATATGATGTGCAGATGAACATTATCGGGCTTACGACCGACTTCTGCTGGCTTTAGTGATCACTTTACACTCGAGAAACATTCGACATTTCAGCTCATCCCGACTGTTATTCGAACCCAAAGCTTCGTCTCGCATACTGAATCCCATCCGGGATGAGCTGAAATTGATAATGTTTCTTGAGTTTAAAGTGATCACTTAAGCCAGCCGAGGTCGGTCGTAACCCCGAAAGTGTTCATCTTCAATTATACACCGTTGTAGATTACTGCATTACAATATACATACTACGGAATGTAGAACATCAAACGCTTTACAAGAATAAATTGTAAATTAAAAATAATTTTAAATTTTACATAGAGATATCTTTAGTAGAATTTTACAGATAAACATCAGTCAGTCTACAATTTATTTTATTTATTTATAAATAAAGTTCTAGTCCTATTATATGTATTTTGTAAATTTAGTTGAGAAGTAAACTATGGAAATTTAGCGCAGGTTAACGATGGAATCGGGACTCGAAAATAGATCAGTCCATATAGCTCTTATTTGAGCTACATCCCAACATTATTCCGATACCGAAACTTTCTCATCTGATTAAATATTCAGTATCCAGGTTAGAACAAACAGAAACTACAAAACTGATTCAAAATTATCGGAATTCGATATTATCACAGGTTTGAACTTTTACCTTTGGTAAAGATGATATTCCTTCACAGTTCTATCTATCTATGTATCCCATCAACCCGTATCCCTTGAGGAGTAGGCAAAGAGGACATAGATTAACACACCTCCAACCTTAGGTACATA
The DNA here is from genome assembly GCA_963576895.1 of Ceraclea dissimilis. Taxonomy (NCBI): domain Eukaryota; kingdom Metazoa; phylum Arthropoda; class Insecta; order Trichoptera; family Leptoceridae; genus Ceraclea; species Ceraclea dissimilis. The sequence goes on along the minus strand of OY756370.1, from coordinate 2,984,186 downwards.
CATATCTTGCTTCTATCACGTTCGTAACACTCGTCACACATACTTTGCGATATCTTCGTTTTAACACCGGTCCCTGGTAAATATTTATTTGGATAGTGTTTGCTGTTTGTTTTTTTATTCGATTTCACGGTTTTGACTGAAAATCTTGGATTTTCTTTTATTGATTTTGTTGGTATTAACTTCGACTTCATTTAACATTGATTCGTTTTTCCATAATTGAGGGATTCTTTTTGTTGTTAATTTGCAGACCCTTCAGTGGTCTATTAATTGGTGATATTTTATTGTATTGACTTTTGTATTGACTGTATAGTTTTTTAGATGAAATAAAATATGGATGTTCACTCCATGTGACTCTTGGACGGCCACGTTTCGTCGCACTTTATGGCTTACGAGTATGTCGTCGTTCTTTCATCAGACATTCTCTCCATCTGTCCAATATTAATAAGTACATCAATTCATATTATGAAAAATAAATTCTGTTTTCTACGAAATTTATCAGGTAGGATAATACTACCACATGTTATTTTGTTAATGATGTAAATGTTTTCCTTAATAGGGTAGTTGTTTCTTCTTGGAAATTTGTTTTAAATCAATTACAAGCTTCCGAAATATTGATGTTATTTTACCTCAGTAATAATAATATCGTATCTTATTTTTATTTTGGACTGCCAACATCGAGGATTACATTATACTGATCTGTAACCCTCTCAGGTCTCGATTTAATACAGTTACAAACAATCGAAGTAAAATTAGTTTTGAGAATCAATGATTATTCAAGAATATAAATTACTGGTTAACTGAAAATCCCCAGTTTCCACTGGTAAACTTTCGACTGCTTTTTTTGAAAGCTTTTTGAATTTATTTAAATTTTCTTCTTTCAAATTTATTTTCAATAATAGTATTCCATTTTAAAATACATAGTATATGAAACTGGTGAAACGTAAGTAGAATGAAAACCTCGCATGATTTGATCGAACCAGTGTTCGTTGTTTTCGTGATATAGCATCTTAATTTGGCGGAAATCATGTAGAAAGAATGGACCCCCGAAGACTAACACCGTTGTCCTACATGGGAAACCAGTGGGAAAAAAGGATATCTGGAAGGTTCCCCAAAATATGGAACAGCCGGGAGTCTATATCACAAGAGACAACAAACTCTGGACAAACATGCCCCGGTTTCCTTTGTGCAGTATAAGAATTAGAATTGGGTGCAACTCAGTGCTGTCCGCTATTTCGATGGTTTACTTCTCAATTTTTGTTATTAAAATATTCAGAGAAATTATGTTTTATGTATGAAAGATTTACTATTGCATTCTAATTTCTATTTCAACATTGAATTATTTATTGGAGAAATTTAAATTAACATACAGTTTCATACATACAGAGACGTTTGAAAATTACACTTGCCTTACATGTTTTGTTACATATTTACAAAACTTACTTTAAAGGAGAATGCTCATTTTGTATGGGAAAAAAACCCAGGCCCGGCGCAAACGAAATGTAACTCAAATGATAGGTAATAATTAGTAATTAAATACTGCATAGGGGGCATCATCGAAATCAATGGCTTAATGGGTGAAATACCTATTCGAAGTTTTACATTGGTCACACGAATATATAGGAAAAGGAGCATTAAACAGTTACAACTGCGATTCAAAAGTATATAATACGACGAGTGTAAGGTAGGCTGTCTGACTTTTCTTCTTCTTCATCAGCCTTGATCCCTCCACTGCCGGATGTAGACCTAAAGGTAAATGCTCATGAATTATGTAAAAAATAAACATGTCCGGCGCAAACGCAATGTGACTCAAACGATAGGTAAAAATGAGTAAATAAATACTGCATAGGTGGTATCATCGAAATCAATGGCTAAATATGTGAAATACCTATTCAAAGTTTCCCCTATAAAACTTCGAATAGGTATTTCACACATTTAGCCATCGATTTCGATGATTCCTCTTATGCAGTATTTAATTACTCATTTTTACCTATCATTTTAGTTAGGTTTCGTTTGCGCCGGACCTGACTTTTTTTTACATATTTCATGAGCATTTTTCTTTCGGCTTATATCCAGCTGAGGAGGAACCAACGCTGATGAAAAAGAAGACGAAGAGGACGGGCTACCTTATACTCATCATATTATACCCTTTTAGACCGCAATTGTAACTGTCTAATGCTCCTTTTCTTATATATTCGTGTAACCAATGTAGAACTTCGAATAGGTATTTCACCCATTAAGCCATTGATTTCGATGATGCCACCCATGCAGTATTTAATTACTAATTATTACCTATCATTTGAGTTACATTTCGTTTGCGCCGGGCCTGGGTTTTTTTTGAGCATTCTCCTTTCATAATATAAACAGACCAAATGTACATAAAATAATTATTTCGTATCATTTATTCATATTAATAAAAATATTTTCTCATCAAAATGACACAGTTTCTTTTATTCATAAAACATTTTTTCTACGCGTCACTCGCAGTGAAGTTTTATTATTCTTTTCTATCGTTATTTTTTGTATCTTTGTCTTTCTTTAGTACCGTAATTTGGCATCGGGAAACACAAACATTTCGATATAACACTAGGACATAAACACGAACATAACTGTAAATTGAGACTATTTCAATAAAATAAATCATCCCATGTTGTTTGGCTTTTGTATTTTTTTAAGACTGCAAATTAAGAAATGATTTACATAGCTGTATGGAAGTGTCTTTTTGATTATTGATGTTAAAATGACTAATACTAAAACTTACATTGTTATGTAAGGGAGTCGTATTCGATGTCTGCAACATGCTCCCCTGTTCTTAAATGTCACCAAAGCTCTCCAACCGCTGATATAGTTTGTACTTCCATCATTTCTGGAACTCGCGGTCGGGTTCTTCTTGAACGAGTTCTTGAGATAAAAATTACCGTAAGAAATGCGCCGATCCCCACAAATAATGCAGTTATGGCTCCTATTCCTAGATATGATAGTCCTGTACTTTCTTCAGCCTTGAATTCCAATGTTTGATGTTGCGATACGTTTTCTATAGACTCTGATAGCAAATCTTCCTTTGACGAAGAATTCAGTTGTCCCAATGTATGTTGAAATAATCGAGTAATATTCCACAATCTCATTTGTGCATATTGTTTTTCTTTAACAAAGTCTCTCCAAGTCATTGTCTCTTCTTTTGTGTGAGTTTTCTTTGAATCACTTTGAGCGTTCATTTCGTCGTCGTTGTTAGAAGCCCTTCGTTTGTTTTCGCTTAATTTGTATCCATCTTCCGATTCGTTGGAACCACTCTCCATCAATGATTTTGTTGTAGTATTGTCTAAGTTCACCCTTCTAAAACTCTTCAATTTTGTCATTGTTGTTATGTATTCTTTAGGTACCGATACATATTTTCTATTCTTCATTTTAGCATCTTCGCCCAGTTTAGGATTAATATTTTTACGATAGATGTTTCTTTGTTGTTTGCTATTCATAATATTTTCGCGAATTTGAGATGGTTGTGGAGCCTTTTCAGGAAGTAACGAACATTTTGTTTTGTTTTCCGTGCCATTTGAATTTCCGTTCGTGTTACACAAAGGAACACTTACGTCAGTCGTAGAATTTATTTTTTTCGTTGTGTTCGTTACATTTAATCTATTGTGCTCTTCTGACTGCGAAAGTTGTGAGAATATCTCAATAAGTTTATTATTATTATTCACAGTATTGGCAAATGTAGAATTGGCAAGAAATTCATTACTTATTTTCCTCATTTCTTTTCCATTTTTCCCATATGGCATTTCAAGATTAAAAGATGGAATCGTACTTTTGACAAATTCTTGAAAATTTGTCTTTACTTTTTCTTCTTCAGACATAATTTCTACTTTTCGTGGATGTTTTATATTCATATGAAATTGCTCGTAATTCTGTAAGTCTAGTAAAGTTTTTGCATTGTTTGTTGTATTAGGTAGAGACAGTTTTTTCAATATGTCAACATTAGTTACATTTAATTTGCTTGGCTTAAAAATGTCCTGAAGATTTTTGTCGGTATTTTGTGAAATGGTAGCTAGTTTTGAAAACTGTATGCCAGATTTAATGTCTTTTATCTTTAGTGTCACAGGAGTGGCGTATGTCGATAATCTCTTCGGGGACGGTAAATCAATTACCTTTTTTCCAGCGAATGAACTTGGTGTATCACAGGTTATATTTTTATATTCATCTACATTCTCTCTCATCCACTCCGCGAGCCAGTTGAGATCTGAACAGTTAATGTAATTTCCCTCTAAATTTAAATGTTTTATCTCCGGCAAGAAATGCAGCAAATCTGAACGTATATTCGACGTGTTGGTGTAACTCATATCTAGATATTGTAATCTCGTCATGGCAGCCAGCGCTGCTGTGTCAGCTAGAAACTCCCGCATTAGTCCTGGACTATATTTCAGATAAAGTTGTTCTATCCTTTCAGGAAATGGAACGGGAAATGAAATATCTTTTGCTGGCGGTGATATACTCACGTTGCATATTTTTAATACCTTCAAGAACAGCGGTCCTCCAAATGTATTCGGAGTCAATGTTTTCAATGGATTATTCGAAATATCTAAAATTTCCAGTGAAACCAACTGTGTGAACGCATTCTCTTGAATGTAGGATATGAAATTGTTCGATAAAATAAGTTCTTTGAGATTTGTCAATGTCGTAAAATCTATTATTGTCAAATTTTGAATTATATTTTTATCCATTGACAAATGAGCAAGCTTGTCGGGTAGCATTTTTGGCACTGTTTGTAATTTGTTTTTATCTAAATACAACTTCGAGATCATTTCTAATCTTCCTAAAGCATCGTCTTCAACGTATTCGATGATGTTGTCACTGAAGTCAAGCATGTGGAGAAGTGGATAACCGTCCAAGTCACCACATCGAAGAGTGGATATTCGATTTCCTGCTAAACTCAGATATCTCACAGAATGTGTGAGAGCTTCGGGAACTCTCTTTAATCCTGTCCGTGAGGCGTCCACTTGTTGCAAACGTCTTCCAGTTCCGACAAATATTTGAGCATCAGGTTTTAATTGTGGATTGTCCGCTAGCAAGAGTTTCGCTAAGTTTGGTAAGAACTGCAATGTTCCAGGTGCTACGTTTGTTAATCTGTTGTATGAAATATCTAATTGCTGCAGAAGCAATAAATTCCCAAAGCACTTGTCAGAGAGAACCTCTAACATGTTGTAGCTCAGATTCAATTGCTGGAGTGACGTGACTGGTACAAAGAGTGCATCCATTAAATATGTTAAATTGTTTCGTGATATATCCAAATGGGCAAGTTTTTCCAAACCCACGAATGCGTCTATTGAAATGTTCGATATTAAATTAGAACTTATGTCTAAGTATAACATATTGTTCATACGGTAAAAAGTTCTGTTACCGATAAAACTTAATCTGTTATGCGATAAATCTAAATGAGTTAAATTATTCGCCTCCAATCCCGGTTCTATAAATTCAATCATGTTATTAGAAAAGTTGAGCGATTGTATTGGATATTCATTACTGATGTAACTATCAGGTATTTTGTCCATAAAACTGTCGGTGATTTCTAATTTGTGAAGAGAATATTTCGTCTGTTCACTTTCTAAATGAGAACTGTGAAGTTTGAGTAAATATTCAATGTCCTTACATCCATTCACACTTAGGAGCTGTGTGTCGTTGGATAAAATAAGATAGTCTTTAGGACATCCTTGACACGTGAGTGTTGCCGGTGGGCAAAGGCAGGGTGTGGGGCATCGTGGGCCCGCGGAACAGCTGCCTAATACCACACCGAGCCACAATATCCACACCATGGAAGCCATGATCATACAGAGGCATCCGACAATCAGCTACTCATTCACATCCTCTGGTCTCTCTCCTCTTTTATCACCTCACCATATTCACTGATCTTGATCATCCTAATTAGTTTGTAGTTCACCTGTGTAGAGATATTAATTGCACAATTACCTCCACACGCACAAGCCATTTGTCAATGTCAAATAATCATGATTGAATTGTTTATATGAATCCATCTTATGTCATCAACAGTTCACAATCTAAATAACATTTTCTCACTAACACAACATGTTTATTCTTGATTTGAATCCAAATTTCATTATTATATTATCACTGATATTTATCATCGTTTCACCAAATACACAAATGACATCAGTTGTCACATCCACAATTTAGAACTTTCTCACGTAATATTCACCTGGATAGTGTATAGTACTGATTACCCCCCTCGTTTGATCTTTACTTGGGTTTTCCACCCACAGCCTACCGTCGCTGTTCGTTAACGAGGTCGGAAATTTTGCATTTCACGCTTATTTTCCTTTGCACTACAAAATCCTTTTAAGCACTTAAACCTGTCATTTCTTATTTACTGTAAAATAATCCGGTAACATATCTTCTGTATTGTATAAAATGTACTGCTTTCTAATTAGAAAGTATTTGACTTATACCACTGAGAAGACTATTAGTTTATAATTAAAATAATAAATTTACAATCGGATGAACTGTACGTAAACATAGAAACCGAGAGAATTGAGAAATGCCTCGTTCAGTCGCGTCACATTAGCTCGGGGTTCGAGCTGCTACTGAGGGATGCTTAGGAAGGTTTTACTGTCGTGTTTGTGGGGTGTGGGGGCTGGGAGACGCCGGCGCTCTGCTGGGAACTATCTCATCATTTTCCCGAACAGTTCCAACAAATGTACGATTATTTTATTATATTATAAAATATTACGAATTCAACATTATTGTAACCGCAGGTTTAAATATTATTCAGCGTATCAAATGCTCCAGTTTTCCTGGAAAAATTCAAAGCACGACCATATCAAAAATTACATTTCATACCTTATTCGTTCGGAGTTCACCTCACCACCCCTTTATCTAGGAACGAAAAATTCGATAACGTGAAAAAACTTGACATTTTCTAAGTCTTCTTTTAATCCGACTTTTCATACGAAGATTGGACATATTTTGTAGCAGATATCTGAAGAGTATAGGGCTCAGTAATTTTGTTAACATTAGTCTTTTTTATCCGTTGTATTTTCTAGTAGCTTTATAATTGGGAAAAATATTTCTTTATTATTCCAATCAACTGACCTCATTTACCTCCCAATAAAAATATACTAAAGTGGGATTTGAATTTTAATCCCAATTAATTTTCGTCACAACATGTAATAAAAACTGTATAACTCCTAATTAGTGGAAAAGCAAGACTAATTGTAGGACATTTATGGGAGAATACAAAATTACTTGATTAATTTACAAAACAGTTAACATTAATATGGATAACATTGTAATTCATATGATAAGTTTTATTACTTTTTTTCGGAACTAGTTTTGTACTCCCAGCATATCCCAGGCAAACAAAGAGAACCAACTGAGCGAGATTTCAATTCGGTTGCAGTTTTCCGTACTTGATCGAAATTGAGAAAAGGTAATGGAAATTTGATTCAGAGGCGAAACGTTTGGTTGTCAAAAGGTGGAACGGTGGTTACTGTCGTCGCAAAGCACTCGTTCGAGCGAAACATAGTAGTCATCTTGTCGTTTTTCTGAGCGAATGGTGCAATATGTACCCATCATTTTGTCCTATATACAAACACAAATTCAGTAGAAAATGTTTTGTCATAAAAATTTTGTTCCGTGTTTTCATTGCAACAAATATTAAGTGTAACAATCCACACGATGCCAGTTTGATTCTTACTGAGGCTTTTACTCTAATTAAAATCAAGTACACAATGAGTTGAATCGTAATGTATTGAAACTATATAAATTTGTCATCCGAATGTATTTTGAGTTGATGTTTTCAATGGATTCGAAATATCTAAAATTTCACGTGATACCAGCTGTATAAATGTCCAAATGCCTACATTGAGTCAGCACAGAACAGTATCCGCCATTACACCCTGCTAATAATATTTTCTTACAATTCCGATGTGTTGTATCTGAAAAAAAAAACACTAATGCACCACAGGGACGTGGTTGACCAGGAATGCGAGAAATTGATAGATTCTGTAACTGCTAATACAAAACTGAAAAACAAAAGCAGCAAACAGACAGGAATGGAGTGGGACTCCTGGATTCAGCCAAGACCCATCGAGGTCTGTCGAGCTTATTAAGATTGTGATAAGTACAGCCTCATACATACAATCAAACATACTCAGCAATATTTATTAAGTATGTTGATTTGGTTATTATTTGATGATGTTTCGTAAGAACTGCCCTCCTGTTTAATCACAAGTATTTCATATTGTCATATAGACAACATTTATTAGGACATTTATTAAATAAATGGCCACTTTGCCATAATTTATCGCGTATACACAATGGGCGTCTCCATACAGACTACACACTGCAATAATTTATTTTTTCTTTCATTTTTCCCTTCTTGCCGTCTAAGCACTTTCACAGAGTCTCGATTTCGATCTGACTTCACTACTTATGTATTTATTATTGCCATTTCTTTTGTTTTTATTACACACCTTTATTATTTTACTTCATCTGTGTGTTTGTATGTCGTCTCTTCATTTGTGTTTATTGTCTGTTCGTTTGTCAACAAATTTAGTAAACGTTTTTCTCAAACTTCCCGATTAGGTAGAGTACTGTAACTTTCAGTATTGTATTTCCGATATCAATGCAGTATCCGATATATCATTTTCGCTGAAGAAGGACTAATCAGGATTAAACGCGGTGGAGTACATAGTTGGCGCGGTTGGTTGAGGCGGCAGTCTCTCAAGCGGGAGGTGCCAGGTTCAAACGCCGGCGCTGGCGATGTATTCCACACTTTGCGATACAGCTTTTAGCGTAGTGCAAGGTGTGCACCGTGCAGGAAAGTATTTTGGTTTGTGTATGCAGCCCAGATCTTATTAAAAAAAAATGAGATCATTGGGAAGTATGTGTGAGAAAATATTGAGAAATCGGATAATAATTGCGGTTATTAGAGGCATGAGTGTCTGTATGACGAGTGTATTTACTAGAATGAATAATACAGATAAAAAGAAGAAAGATAAAATTATTGATGGTTAACAATAACAAAGTAATAGTGACGAATGTTAAATGCAGTGCTATCACCATGAGCACGTGTGCATATGTTAATCTTTAAGGCGAAACTAGCGCCACAAACGGTGACAACTGGCAACACGGCACTCGCCCGAGTTACAAGGTAAAGTAGGCATTACATTATTTTCTAAGTACCAAAGTATCTGATACATATTCCTACACAGTATAAGAGTATTTTCTTATTATTACTTGACCTTTTCCTCGTGTATTTCTCTAAAGATAAGGTCACTTATACTAAGATCGCACATACAGGAATATAACATTGATAATAATAAAAAAAAACATTATTGAAATATCCTACTTATTCCTCCTACAGTATTCCAAATACTTTTATCTCACGACTTTTTACTCGGCAAAGCATATATCTTCAGAGGCTTCTATTTTCTATCCACAAAAGTATCTATATGTAATAAAAATAATATATATGCAGACTCCATGCTGACCTGCTTACGCTGCAACAGTAAGCAATTGATATACTGATACATAATAAAACTGTCGCAACATTGAAGAGAATAAATATCTAAACCTACGATCGCATCGACAATGCCTATTGATTCACTCACAGTCAGATCCCAAGTTTAGTGTAAGGCGATACTATATAGTTATCAGAAGGTTTTTATAAGTAAAATGCGTGTTGTTAGGACCAAAGTTTATTGTGGACTAATTTATAAAATGATAAACAGAAAGATATATACAATACAAATGTCTTAGGATCTATAGAGTACCTAAATAGTTATACCTAGGTAGGGGTGTTCATACCCCTACAATCCTCCCTGCCTAGTGATAACGTTACATAAAGTTAATAAAAAGCATTATTATAAAATAAATTGTATGAAATATTAGTCGCTAAAGAATAAGCTAACTAACTCATCATAATACATTGTTTAGTTCAGTATTCATATTTGTATAATAAAACATCTTGTTGATATCGTATAGGTACATAACATAGTATTTGAGATCCTAAGAACATAGTAGGTCCCATATAAACATATGTGTGGTCTTTGTGACCTTCCAAAAACAAATTGATTTGAGGCATGATGAAAGTGAAGATTTTCTTGCTTAGTTAGCATCAGTAAGTCTTCGTCTTCTTCTCGAGCCTTTCTTCGTTCTTGTTGAACAGTGTTTTCTTGAAGCGAAAATGCAGCTGATGTGAGCTGGTTTGACATGATGGAGCCGTGTGATCTGCACACGTTGTTATATGTGATTTGCACATAATTTTGTTGTCTGATTTGCAGACGTTGTTGTTTTGTTGTTGTCTGATTTTCAGACGTTGTTGTTTTGTTGTTGTCTGATTTGCAGACGTTGTTGTTTTGTTGTTGTCTGATTTGCAGACGTTGTTGTTTTGTTGTTGTCTGATTTGCAGACGTTGTGTTTTGTGGTTGTCTGATTTGCAGACGTTGTTGTGCGTAGTTCGCATGGTGACGAGCATGCCTTTCGCAAATGCTGTCGAGTGTGATGATGATGCATCAGTGGCTGGATAGACCGGCTAGTTGCCGACCGGCTAGTTGCCGTGGTCGTGACTGGAGTGTAGCGTGGCTGCGTAGCCTTCCGTACAAGTTCCAAATCATTCCAGTGTGCTGATGAAGATCTTCGTTCGATGATTATTATGTTCGTCGTGGTGTTGACCATTGTCATGGTGTTGACCATCTTCAAAGAGTTGATGAAAATGCTGTCGAGTGTGATGAATTGAGAATGTTGAGTTGGTGAAGCACGTTGAGTGTGCTGATGAAGCAGGCTGATGTCATGTTGGATGTTGGTTCGTCTGCTTGTTGTGGTCCGGGAAGTTGAGAGGATGTTGGTCGCATCACTCTTCAGATACCGTGGAGTCCTCCAAGATTAATGTGTCGTTAATGTTGGCACGGCGTTCCCGAATTAGTTTAACACTTGGTCGTTGGCGTTGTTCGTGATTGTCATTAGTATTAGTTTCAAGACACATTGTTGTATTATGTTGATAGATATATGAACACATTGAATACGGTCACACATCACTATTGAGTTTAGGGTCAGAGTCAGGTATAAAGTTCGTCATCACTTTTTTTGCACTGTTTTTTTTTTGTAGATCACGTCGGGATGTCACCACTTTAGTGTAAGGCGATACTATATAGTTATCAGAAGGTTTTTATAAGTAAAATGCGTGTTGTTAGGACCAAAGTTTATTGTGGACTAATTTATAAAATGATAAACAGAAAGATATATACAATACAAATGTCTTAGGATCTATAGAGTACCTAAATAGTTATACCTAGGTAGGGGTGTTCATACCCCTACACAAGAAAGATTTCTTTTAGTTTTTAGTCTGCAGTCCTTGAGTGCACGTTTAGTTGAGTTGGTTGGTGCATTTCCACTGCCTGGTTAATGGAGCATCAAGTGATATACTCGTATTCTGATCTTTGCGAATCGGGAACATTTCGTACTCGAAGTGTAGAAAGAAACACACGCAAGCATTTAAAAAATAGATAAATTTTATACCTTTTTATACATTAGAGATCGTTATATTTTTTTCGTGTGGAGTTTTCTCGTAAATAATAATTTTATTTCACTCGGGGATGATGGTTTGAGTGATAAATATGGCCCCCCTCTCTCGTCGCCCTCATAAAGGGCAAATAGCTCATTAATTATAATTATTCTCATCATCATCAACACTAAACCGAACTTGGGGGGCGGCCATTCTCCGTCTCTTTTTCATGTTTCGAGTAGGTACTCAGTACGACGCTCATATAAATAATAATAATATTCCGTCGGACCACTGCGCCGTTTAGACAACGTGAGAATATAATTTATGTTTTTCCCTTATTTCATTGACAAATTACTCCAAATTAACTGAAAGTTTTACCCTCTCATGAATATTTTCTCCTGTTTAATTTATTTCCTCTCGTCTCTTTTGTGTCTTAAGTAGTTGATTACTTACTTCCTTTTTTTTTTTTCATTTTATTGGTACAGACTTTTTAATATCCTGTAGAATTTAATACTTTATAGAAAAATAAAACTTTTAAAGTCAACGTTTTTCGTTGAATTTACGAATTACGTGTTATGTCGCCGCCACGCGCTTGCGAGCGTTCACAAGTTTTTTGTGTGCATGAGTAAAAAGGCGTCAACGGTCGGTTACGTAAGTACACTAGCCAAGACAAACGTTCCATCCACACGCCTTTTTACTCACATACACAAAAAAGCATGTGGACGCTCGCAAGCGTGACCTTTTTTTCGACGGTGGCCTCATCTTCCAAAGCCAGATCATCATCAATTCGTAGTTGGCGCATTTGTTAGTTAATTATTACTCATTTTTTTTTTCATATATCTCGTCTTTTGAAATATTTTGAAGACACTGAAAGCTCGATATAAATTGAAAGCATATGGAAACCTCGAAAAGGTTCAATGTAAAACATGGTTGATCAAGACATGAAATTCTTGTTAATTAGTGTGGAATACACATTTTTCCACTAAATGGCCCGTCGACATACACGTCCATATAGGAACGACTTATCTAATTCACAAACTAGCGACCTCTGGCTACAAGTCATGTATACTTATATAGACATACATAGACAATATTACTATTATTTCATCTCTACATTTCGTGACCGGATAAAAACTCATATGAATATTGCTCAACATGAATAAATCCCAAAAAAGACGAAAGCCCTTCAGAAATTTGATCAAGGGACAAAAGCTCAAATCTTATTGGATTTTGAAAATAAAATTAATTGTATCTATTAGTATACGATTTCTTTCAGTGTGTTAGAAACTACTATAGATTAGAAAATAACCAAGTAAATAAGCGGATCTGAAATGGGATAGACAATAAAATAGTCAACATTTTATAAATAATTCATCTACTGGAATCCAACTAGAAAGTTTGGGCTTTTATCCCTTGAGCCAATTTCTTAAGGGCTTTTGTCATTTTTGGGATTTATTCATGTTGAGCAATATTCCTATGGGTTATCATCCGGGAACCCTATACATTTCACGCACGCTACAATAAGATATAAATTTAGTGAATTTCCTTTTTTTCTAGATTTTCTTATTTATTTCAGTATTTTCTTTTATTTACTTTTGATCGTACTCAATGAGGCAAGAAATATACTCGTATTAAGCACTTCATACTGTAGGAAAAATATTTTAAACTTTATTATTTTCAATAATTTTCACCTAATTTAACAGCATGACTTGGAAATATTGTTAATCTGAATATGGAGCTACCATTTTGGGTATATTTTTTCTCAGGAAGGTGTCTTGAAAGGCAGTGTACATTATTATTATGTATTGTATGGCTACTGCCTAGATGTTGGTTTCAGTTTTTGACGTGGACGAGGGTCATATGAGTGGGATGGTATAAATCCATAAATCTTTCTATACTTAGGGACCTGTCATACATTGATCTTAATCGAATAATCAACTTACATAATTTTCGCGGAAATCGTGTAACAATGTAACGCAGGGCCGTGGCAACTTTTGCAAGCTGTTTGAATATGCACTGAATTTAAAACACCTCACGATCGCATCGTGGCGTTTTCAATTATGGGCGAGAATTTTTCGGCTAATATAGCTGTTTTGACATAATATTGCACAATATGATACACATCGCTGTTCACAACCCTTAGGATTCATTGACATTATACGAGTCTACGAAATATTTAGAGCAGTTATCGATAGATGTCGAACATCTTAAATTAAAATTGCACAATTTGATCTGTAAATCGATTTGGCTTATATTATACATATTACAAACAAATATTAAGCAGAAAAGAAAATATTACGCGAAATAAAGAAATGATTTACCATGTTCAATAATTCTAGATATGTGTAAGGATAGGTTCCAGAGATATGTTCTCTCTGGCTACTCCGCAAATAGCCTAATTTTTGACGGGTTACAGCTAGTAATAATAATAATAATATCCTCAACATTTTTAGATTCCCTAAAGATTTTATTGCCATTATTTTTTTTATTAAAGCGAAGATTTTTATCTAGAAATGTATGTGTACGTTATAAAATATCATTTTTTAGAAGTCCTTATATTTTCTCGAACTGAAAAGGTCAAGGTCGTGTATGATTCTCCGAATTGCTGTAAGAAAAATGTCTAGGACGATTATCTCTTCTAATATACGAGACTTTTGCTTTTGCTTCAGTCAAAAGTAGCTACCCGGGTAACGCCGGGCAATACAGCTAGTTGTAAATAAGATAATGGAAAAGAGTAACATAATGTTACTATCAGAGTAACTTAGTGGAAATCAGGGCTTACATGCAACTGTCAGTAATTTTGTGGAAATCAGTAGCATAGATAAAAGTATCAGTCGAGTAACGTAGTGGAAACCAGCAGAATATGCGCAACTGTCAGTCGAGTAACATAGTGGAAACCAGTAGTATACGTGAAACTATCAGTAGGGTAATATAATGGAAAGCAGTAGCATACATGCAACTGTCTTTATAGTAACGTAGTGGAAACCAGTAGCATACATAAAACTATTAGTCGAGTTAAATGATGGAAACCAGCAGAATACGCGCAACTATCAGTCGATTAATGGAGTGGAAACCAGTAGCATACATAGAACTATCAGTGAAGTAACATAGTGGGAACCGGTAGCATACTTGAAACTATCTGTAGGGTAATATAATGGAAACCAGTAGCATACACGCAACTGTCTTTAGAACAACGTAGTGGAAACGAGTAGCATTTGCACTGTGAGTTCTTCTTCTTCTTCAGCCTATCCCGTCCACACCTGGACGAAGGCCTCCTCCACCTGCCTCCATGTTGTCCTGTCCTGTGCAGACTGCATCCAGGTTGCACCGTCATGTCGGACCAGGTCAGTAGTGTATCACAATCATGCAACAATCTGCATCTTAACTTAGTGAGATCCGGTAACACAGATGTAGTAACGTAGTGAAAATCAGTAGCATAGGTGCATACAACTATCAGTAGAGTAACATAATGACAAACAGCACCATGTACGTGCTTGTTTAGTCAACCAAGTAGAAATATTACTTCTTTCCCTTTTATATTAACAATAAAATACCTAATATTATTTACATAATTCTGTAAATCCTTAAATGAAATTTCCCCTTTTTTTTATACTAGAGTACCTTATCATATTAGATACATAATCTGTTTATTATTTGATGTATTGTTACAGTAGGTAATATTTTATTGAGCAATAGTAATTTGGGATAGTATCCTAATCCATATCCAACTTTGATTATTGAAGTACTTAATCAAATATTTTTTAGTCATATCCAATATCTAGAATTCTGATTTTACTACATTTTAATATCTGATTTCCTTTTATTATGAACTACCTATACCTATTTAGATTAATTTGACGTTAACAATAAACCGAATAATGTAATATTTCTCTCTCTCGCTCTCTTTCTCATATTTCAACTTTTACGTTTTATCCCAAAATTATTAATATTTACGAGTATTTCTATGTTTTCAACCTTCCACGAATTTTTGTGTAAAATAATATGCCTAGATAATTCGTTTTGTAATTTAAATTTAAATTATGATTTGAAGTTAGTTACAACTCATTATTTTCTCAGATTTTTTTTTCTTCAGGTAATTAAACAATTCAATAATAAGATTTCCATTTTAAATTTTTCACCGCCACTTTTCTATTGACTGTTCTAAATTATACAGAAAAGAACAATACGTAAGAAAAGACAATAAGAAGACAAATATGAGTACATGGTTGGCGCAGTTGGTTGAGGCGGCAGTCTCTCGAGCGGGAGGTGCCAGGTTTAAACCCCGGCGCTGGTGATGTATTCCACACTTTGCGATACAGGCTTTTAGCCTAGTGCAAGGTGTGCAGAAAAGAATTTGGGTTTGTGTATGCAAGCCCAGATCCTTTTATATATATAAAAAAAAAAAAACTATGAATGGTTATCTTTAAAATATTTTCAATATTCCCTTACGCTGCGTCTCTTACGGGATAAGCAGAGAGAATAGGGTGTCAGATTTCCCTATTTTGCATTCAGTGTACCTATTTTTATTCAATATTTTGCGTTGGAAAACAGCAAGACCCCTTAGTTTCGTTCGAACCAGTGGACACTAAAAATTGTGCTTTATCTTATTAGGAGCTTCTATTTGATAATATCCGTTGCATACCTATTAAAATATCATTGCTACTTTGCAATAATATTTTGTTCAATCCACCTATAATGGTGAAAAAGGTCACAGGGGCAAAACAGTACTATTGACGTCTTTGTGTAATCTGTTTTTTGTATGTATAATGATTTATATGATGCGCCTCAGATATCCATAATAGCTGGACCCAAAGTATTCACTCTCATAATTGTCCTGGCATTCTTGAACATCCTTTTCAGAAGCTCTTTTTGTAGAGAGCTTTTCACTCAATAATAGACGAATTGTTTCGTGTTCTTGTGTGCGTGTACAATGGCGATGAGATCGTTTAAATTTGAAAGGATTTTCAGAAGGTAGTTTTTACCGTTCACCTTTCGACATTATTGTCATCGCAAGTAATATGTTTTATCATTATCACACGTAATTTAAATATGTATGAATTATTACAATATGATGTATTCAAAATTTTACAATCATTATTTCCAACTCTCTCCCATGTTATCTCTTTGTTATCTCTGAATCGTTAAAATCCTTTTCATCACTAGGTTTTCGTCGTGAATGCTGTACGTATAAATTACAACCTTAAAACAATTACTTTGGTTTATTGTTTGACGTTCTGTATGAGATTTTCTGGTGGGCAGTAACGTAAAATATTAGTTTTATGTGCGTTGTAAAAACAAGATAAATCCTTACCCGTAAGGTGACATTATGAAATTACACAAATATTATTATTTCTGGTTTCTATTGCCCTCCAATTTGCAGGGATAGCAGTATTCAAATACAAATTTTAAAAATACTTTCATATGTGATTCTAGAGTGAGTACTAGACACAGGAGCTTCGAGACTTACCCACAATTTAACATTTTATCAATAAGGTACCTACTGAATTCGTGCAATTGATTATTATACAACTTTAAGAAGAAGTTTGCAATGGTAAATCGTCCCATCATCCGCCGTCTCCCCGATGACCAAGGATGGATTAAAGGTAATCATTTGACGAGGAAGTGTTGTTGGTAGACTCTAAACCGACCAGATAGAGTGTGGCTAACTGAAACCACGCGAAAGGCGATGGCCACATCGGTAACTTACGATTGAATAGTCTAATGGGTTATGCACCCCCTAGGTCACGATTTTTAGTACAGAAGGATCGTTTTTAAAGAACTAAAAAAACATTTATGTGGTTGAAAGACAATTTTTAAATTGAATTAGTTCTTTCAACTTTATTACTCTTTTCAATATTTAAACTTTTGTGACCTTAATCTCCGGCTATGACCTCTTCAATATCATGCGAATTACGTCTGTAAATTCAATCTATATCACAACTACAGCTGTACTGTCAAGTATTTTAGGTTATTGAACTGTAGGTTCATTACGTCATTACGGGTAATTGTGTCTCTAACAAGTCACTTTGTAACCCAATCTTCTTAATAAGTGACTTTGGCTTTGACATTTTCAGCCAGTTTATATAATGTTGATTATTTTGTTACTTAATTTGCGTGATGGTCTTGCTTGTTCTTAACGATTTTCATTTTGATTTGATTTTTATCCATACGCAAAAGAAAACACCACTAAAATCGTGATTTCACGAAAACACTTTTAGGTACCTTCTTGTGTATTGATCTGTATTGAGTTCATCTTTACTACTACTTATTTCTCCTATGTCAAGCTAATTTATTTTTACACCTCTGCCGTCATCATACGGTTTACTCTCCTCTCTCATAGACACTTAACCTGACATTTACCAACCACGCTTTTCCGATTTCATATATCCATAACTAGTCGTCATTACATTGTCCCAATGCCTTTGAATGGCTTGGAAGCCCGGATATAGCTCTGTAGGGTGCATGTCTCCCGTATGTAACAGATAGCATAATAATCTTATCTTCTGACGTTGCCGCCCAACGGTGGCAGAAGCCATACAAAATAATTTCATCATGATTTTTTGGGAAAGCCAGAGTAAAAGAGAAATGCAAATTTAGAGTTGCATTGGTTTTCATTTCATTGTATCGAAATATGTTCCTTCTTTATAAAATATGTATGCTCCAAGCGATTGTGCACTTGGATTTTTTCGCCAACATGATTTCTCGAGTATTACGAATCCCTTGCGTATTCACAGGGACAAGATTATGTATTTGATGTGTCTCAAGCCAATATTTTAGGCTTATACAAAAGGTACATTTCTGGCTCTACGCCAGGTTCTTACGTACTTTTTGCCTCACCCTTCATTTCAGTAATCTATGATTAATTGTCTGATCGAAATTATTTCATCTATGGCGAGCATTTCCATTATTCCACACCTAAGAGGTATTCAGGACAAATTGATATGTGATGACCGCCAACCCTACAATATAACCCCCAAATAATAAGCATTGTATTCAAGAGTGAGGTTTTTTTGTGTAAAAGGTTCCGGTCAGCGAAACAATACCTATACAGGGGTTGTCCTTTAATGACTAGGGTAGTCACAACCCCATCATACGTTGAAGCCACCCCAAGCCAGAACGGTTTTTGTGTTTCAAGCTTTTCTATACTCTAAGTATTGTTTGGCACTTGGAGTAATATCCTTTTTTGATATATGACTTTTTCATTCAACAACTTTCATTCCATATCCTTTTTTTTGTATTGTGAACCCATGCGTTATTGTTTATAATCATAATAACTAGAAAATATTGCTTAATTATATTCTGCTGGTTCGAAAATATCATATCCTTTGAGTCACAAGGAGTTGGCTTAAACTTGATTGTAGAATTTGTGGCGGACATGGATACAACTAAGGTTGAAAATGTGACGAATATTAGTTGCTTATTGGAGCTGGGTTGGGCATGTTGCCAAATGCCAGGGCTCCCATGGACTAAAAAGATAACGGAATGGCGACCAAGAACAAGCCTAAGAAACTTAGGTTATCCAGGTGAGGAAGTCTGATAATATAAGGAAGTGTGAGGAGATGGATGAAGTGTAGCTGTGGAGGACCAAAGGAAAGGCCTAAATCCAACCATGGTTCTGAGAGGCTTAAGAAGACGAACTTACAAACTGACGTGTATTTCATTCGAATTATTCTACCTCTAAAACGTAAATATTAGAATTACAATGAAACTCGTTCAATAGTGTGCTTGCGACGTATTCTTTTTCCTCTTGAAACTGAGAATTGTGTGTTGAAACTTTTACAATATGCAGCATTTCTGTCACGTCTGATTTATATAAACACTATTCACACGGCGGCGTTTCCATTTGCATTATATGCGTTAATATTATGCATCATTTGCGTTTCTTATTTGGTAGAAAATCCCGAGAGATGAATCTTATTTGCATACAATCCGAGACTTTGTTACGCCAAATTCTTTTTTCCTTTGCCTACGCGTAATTTTACGCGATGCACTTTCGGTTTTATTAAAAGAAAAATAAACATACGACGAATAAAATGTTTCATGTATGTTACAGGCAGATAATACCTGAAAGTTATGAAGGATTTATATATAAAGGAGCCAATGTCATATGGGTCCACTTGTCAAAAATTTCCTTCCATATGGGATTGGGCCAATCTCACGCCTCTAAACTATCCTACTTATTGAGGTATCATATTAAGGAGTCAGGAAAGAGCTTTTTCAGCCATTTCTTCAAGATATGTACTCATATTCTTCCTCTCCAGGCTCAATCGTTACAGTTGGTTTGCAGCAAAGCCCCATGTTTCCTTCTCAACTCATTCCTGTCCTGATGTGCGGTTCTTTTTAAATTTTTCTATGAGTCGAAGCACATATCCTGGTACAGGTCGTCCAGGTTTTATTTCCTTGGTCATCCTCTGTAGTTTATCCCCTCGTTCAACATATTATGTTATGCCATGACGTTACGAAGATATGTAAAAAAAAAACGTTTAAAAAGTATGTTTATACAAAAGAAGTAGTTTAAGAATAACATCTTACAAAACTTAAGCTTAATTTATAAATAATCGTCAGAATCTAAATATTCGAAGCAAACAAGTGATATACGTAGCATAATCAGATAAATCAAAAAATTATAATCGTTTTATTACATCCTTATTAACCACACGCTAATGGGAGAAATATCATCACAAAGCGATCGTATTTTGATTTATTACAGTTTCCTTTATTGGGTGCGAATACATCAGTAGCAAAATACACTCGTCATTGCGGGATTTACGGCTGAAGGTTTTCATACTTAATGGAGCTGAACGTTTCATTTTTTATAAGAAATTTTGTATTGAATATCTACTACTAAAAATAAAATCTCATATTAGTATATTATGATCTTCATCCAAGCTAATAAAGGTATATTATATAGAAGGAAACCTATAATACCTATTAAAATAAAATATTTTGTATTCTTACATCTTCTTCTTCTTCATCAGCCTATCCCGTCCACTCCTGGACGAAGGCCTCCTCCATCTGCCTCCATGTTGTCCTGTCCTGTGCAGACTGCATCCAGGTTGCACCGACATGTCGGACCAGGTCGTCTCTTCATCTTACATAAATTGTAAAAAAATAAAATTAATCAATATACCCAAATACATCTTTGTACACTTAGTACGGGCTCTGCCTAGTTAGGTAGATTTAAGTTAGTGCAAATTAATTTGAAACTATTATTTCAATAAAGTACTTTTATTATTTATTATTATACTTCACAATAAGCTTGAAACTTATGTCGTCAAGTGGAGGAAGTCGGCATCGGGATCGAGCCCGCGACCATTGGATTAAAAGTCGAACGCATTACCAACCCAGGTACCGACCACCTCAAATCGTCACTTGGAGTCATCATTATAAAAAAAAAAAATAGCAATAGTAAACTATTGTTAAACATTGTTAAAACAATGAAGAAGGAAAGGAGTAGAAACAGCGGATAAAATGATTCAAGATCTATGCCTATCGGAGTACAAAAGGTTCCTCCTTTATGAGTTTACAAACCTTAATCGTTTTATATGAGAAAAATCTTTTAAAAGCTGAATTCCCTTACCCAGTTCTGTATTACTCAGTGGTTGTAATCGAAATATAATAACAAGATTCACTTCTTTTATTTTTAATCCAAAATTTGACAATGCGTCTACTTGAAATTCGACAACATTACTTGTATTCACTACAGTGTAATAAAAGTAGGTACTAGAAAGTAGCGAATCTTTATAATCTTGTATGTAGTCGCCGTTCTTCTCGTTTTTTCCTCGCGAATCTTTCCTCAAGTCTGTTCCGAATAACAGAATGACTTCTCGATGAATAATGGAAGAGGTTCCGCCTCTGAGAGAATCTGAAATATTTATTGTTCTTTTCCAACTCTTTTCCTTCAGGCAACTTATCTCAGATAGTGTATTATTACAAAGTATCATTCTTTCATAGTTCCCGCTGTGTATCACTTTGCATAAATGTTAATAATTTCAGTCCCCTTCTCTTATTACCATTTACAGCAGAAAAAAATCCCCGTATGACTGTCAACGTGCTAACAGATTATTTCATGATACATATTTTTCAGAGGAAACATTTTTTTTAAATCGTGATGAATAATATATCAAAAACTCTACCCTACGTTTTTTTTTTTTGTTATTTGTTGCACTGTGCGCGTATAATCTTTCGACTCATCTGACTGTCCGTCCGTTGGAAATTTTCCAGTACTCAGTCAAAATTATTTTTTACCAAAGCTTTTGTGTTATTTTATTTATGTTTGGCTTTTCCGAGGCTCCCTTTCACACTCGACGTTTGAGTTTTGTCAATTTGATATCTAATTACAAACACGTCAAAGGTGTCACTTTGTGATTTTGATGTAGTAATTAACTACCTACATATCTTTAAAGGGGGAATTTGAATAATGTCAAGTAACGGAGTTAATAGAATACTAGTTGGAATTTACCGGTGAAAATTCACTTAGATTAGACTTATTCACGATGAAAATATGTGAGATTTAACGGATATGTAGCAATTTTGTATTATTTATTTACCGCTAAAATTTGATATCTGTTGATTCAGCCCTACTATATACAGACCCGTATTATTTTTTTACTTCGTAAGACATAATTGAATTTATAGTTTGAATTCCCGTTCTCTCACTTTTAGAGCTTTGGCGATAATCTCGTTTGAAATTCGTTCCGAATCCAGATGTTTACAATCACAGCTGTCACAAACATAGAATTATATCAAAGCATGCCTTCAACTCACCGTATCTTACTTACGTATCTTCGCGTGGGTAGTTTTCCACATAAACTCAAACTAAATTCTGTATCTAGTTAGATCGTACTTGTTAGATCAATATATTATTATCGATCGTATCTTAAAAAGACTTTTGGGCTTTTAAATTGGAATAATTATATTTAGTTCTGTTATCAAAATCGAATTCATGCCTATTTTCCGGGGACTCGCGTGTTTTCGCTCGTAGTCTGTAGTTACCACATTTCTGTTATCTTCAATACTAAAGATATTGAAAGTCGGGAAGAAAACCTAGGTAATCATCAAGTCATTGGAAATACGATGATACAGTCAAAGTATTTACATAGTTTACGGTACAGTTTGCAGTTCTGTAGGTGTTCATGTTTCTGTTTTATATATGCCTGGATCCTTTTATTAAAAAAATCTTGACTGATTAGCCAAGCTAATAATGATAAACGCACCAAGGACACCTTACATGTAATATCGCCATGAGGGTTCGTCACAAAATCAATAGTAATACAGTTGCAGTGCGAAATTCAGCATTTTATTCTCTATATAATAAATCTTGTTACTAAACCTCTAAAATATGTCTTATAAAAAGGCAAATTAATTTAGTAGCTTCTCTAACAAATCCAATATAATAATTTCCTTATGAAATTAACTAGTTATAAAACCGAGCAAAAAACGGTTTCCCTTTTCTTCAGAACGAGACTATTTGATTAAGAAGTGCGTAGGTAGGAGAAGTTTCGTCAAAAAACACTTTTCTTTCGGGTTTCTAATATCAATCAATGTCCAAAGAAATCTTAGATATATCAGGGACCGAAAACCATTCAAACTCAACCCCAAGGTCGTGGATGGGGCAAGGTTATATTCGAGATTGAATATTTGGGTCAATAAGATATACGAGTACAATGTTTTGTCACTGTATGAATGTTAAGGGCTTGGTACCAAGAATGACGTCACAGTCATTTCCCACGGCATTAAGGATCAAAATCGCGTGAACAATCCCATGATAAAATGGTAAAAATACAGTTTTTTCCATTTTTTGGGGTTAATAATTTTGCGTCTATCAAAAAACTTTTACGGTTATTCCCTAGATTTCAATGCACATTATCAGAGCAAAAATAAAGTTTTACTCCGCGACTTTCGGGATACGAGTTTCCGTCTTTCGGAAAAAAGATCAGAGGTGTTTTTAATTATTATTTTTTTTTGAGAAATCTAAACAAGATATAAAAAATCTTTTACGGTTATTCCCTAGATAAAGGTTCAATGCATCTACCCTATTTTGTTTCAAAGCATATTTACTAACGGTTGTCGAGATAGAAGGTCTCCCGTTTTTAGAAATTTTTGAAATGTCGGTATGCATACTTTTAACTAACAAAAAAAGAAAATATTACATGTTTTATATTACACTTATTTCCTTTCATTGAACAAGTTTTTCATCCGATCTTGAAGTACCCACCTATCAACTTGTAGAATATTCGATTCCTTTGTATTTCGGCCTTCAATACCTTGCCCTGCTTAGGTAACAAGTATTAGATAATTACCTTGTTAGACCGTTATTCAAGAACTCCTTATTCGACAATATTGAAAGTACATTTTTAGAAAAAGGTAATATTGCGTAGGTTGTAGTGTTCTGTTTCATAATATTAAGATTTTGGACCGATGGTGCATGGTGGAAATCCACTTCTTCTTGTTCAGCCGTCCCTCCACTGCTGGATGTAGGCCTCTTCTAACGTTTTCCAAATTTTTCTACTTTGAGCATCGCTCAACCAGTTTCTTCCTGCGACTGAGACTATATCATCTTCCCATCTTTTTTGGGGTCGTCCTACAGGTTTTCTGTTCTCCCATTGTCGCAATGTTAGGATTTCGGGTGCCCATCTCTCATTTCCCTGTCTCACAACATGGCCTGCCCATTGCCATTTTAACTTAGCAATGCGGTATGCTATGTCGGTAAACCTTTGTCCGGCGTCTGATTTCTTCGTTGGAAATCCACTATTGAGATAAAAAAAGAGTATTTGGTATGTAGTTTGATCCATGTAACGACTATTGTTCGAGGACTCCCATCCTCATCATAAGTATCACATCACTGCCTCTTGCTTTGTCCCCTGTTGTAACGGTTATCGAGATCTAAGGTCTCCCGTTTTTAGAAATTTTTGAATGTTAATATGCATACCCTTGTTAATTAGTGGTCATCCGAAAATTATTCTCAGAATCACGGATATTGGCACGAAACTCGTATAGGAACTTTATTTAGTCCTTTGTGTATAGAATATCATGACATATGTATGAGAAGGGTACGTACCTACTAGGTACCGCACATGAAATATCCATAATTCTCACACATACCCGAATATAATCCTTTCCATAGAATACATATTCATGAGCGATGTGGTTGGATCATTTTGGTTTGACCCGACCAGATATTCTTCTAATAATATTCAGATGTATTCAACATTGTTATTATTTAATTATTAAATATATGTAAATGTATTTTTTTTGACGCATATTCGGACTTATTCCATATTTTTCTTATGAAAATTCATTTGAATACTTATCTCTCTACCGCAGACTTGGATAGGTACCTACCTACCCCGTAGGTACACATATAAATAAAAACATAGATAGGTACTTAACAGAAAAAAAACAAGGATCAGAATTGGAAAAATATTTCCCCAAAGAGAATGTAGTGGAGGCGGCGGTTCGGATCCTCTTTCTCCATCGATCGAGGCAGTCTTCCGGAGTAAGCTCAAGCATGTCCCCTCTGATGGTCTCCTCAAGGTACATCTGCGGATGTCTTCTTTTCCGTGGTCCTTCCACAGACCAGCCCGTTGCCCTCCTCAGAGCGAAATCCTCATCCCTTCTCTGCTCGTGTCCATACCACCGATGTCGGTCCTCGCGTTTTTAGGTCATAATTATTGGTACAGCATAATTATTCGTTACTCCATTATTGGGACATACCATGATGGTATAAAGCCAAATGTATTGAGTATTTTATTGTTATGTAGGTATGTTTTAATCACATTGTATGAAATCGGTAGAGTATTTTAATAACTCGCAATATTGAATGTCATCCTACATATGTCGTCAAGAAGCTTTCTAATAATGTGTGTATTTTATCTGTTAGAATATTCTCAATGTGACTGTCAGAGCGGCAGTAGATACGTGGGAGCATTATCTGATTCACGTCGTACTGAAAGCCATATTATATTAGACGATAGAATATTCAATAAGATCCGATTTAATATCTCTGTTATGCTTTCAGTACTCTATTGTATTTCATATTTCGTGGAAAATATACGCCATCCCTCTAATTTGACCCCCAGTATTTCCTGTCAATATATCCCCCTTGTTCATTTTCATTTTCCATCCCCTTCGATGCTGCGACGACAAGACTTCTACCTACCGCTACGCCAACATTTCACAGATGCATTGATCTTAAATGAAATTATTACCAGAGGTTTTGTGAATGTTGAGCATAGGAACGAATTGAATTACTCGGTACAAATGTCACAGCATGTTCACGACACACTACGATGAAATACATCGCTACTATATTATACTCGCATATTTGACTTAATACCCTTTATTACATGCTTTTATTCAACTTCATACGGGGTTGTTATCTCCAAATCTTGCAGTCGATTTTAACTCATTTGCAGACGAGCTAGAGCTCTGAAACTTTCAGCAATTGCGTAAACTAGATGGCTTTACGATTCTGTACTACATTGGATCAGCCGGAGACAAAAAATGTAAAGCGTTTTAGGGGATTCGAGAGTTGTTTGGGGTCGTGTAAAGGACGTTGGAAATGAAATTCATATTGAATGTTAAATTTTATACTGTCCAAGGTCATAAAGATTGTAAAATTTGTTGGAATAGGTACTTTTATTTACAGTTAGAACCCCAGCATAGTATTTTAGAGTTAATGGATTGCAATTTCGTTAACACCCTTCTGATCGGTCAGTTATTAATTGCAGGTAGATGCATAAGTAATAACATTTTGTAATATGGAGAAAATTTTAATTATTTTCTCGGGGGTTTATTAATTCAGTCTTGAATAACATGTACATTTAGATACATACTAGAGTTCGGAGTTTGTGTTTGTGAAGGGTCGTCGTTAAGATTCGTTTTTAGCGGCCCTATATCCCTTACATTGTTACTTTAATTGAGACTGCGCTAGATGTAATTAAAAGTAGCCACGTTGTGATCTATCATTCACCGTCAAACGACCACGTGATTGATAAGGGATTGAGTCAGATATTGAATCGAGGAAGTTGCGTCGTAATAATAGAATTCGCTGCCTATTTATTTTCGGAACATTCCTTGAATTTCCCATAACCTTTTAATATTTTTGTTCCTTACAACCTTTAAACTTTAAATTAATTATCGGATTTATTAGCAGCATTTAATCCTCAAATGAACATATAAATTATTTTGTTGAATTAGACGGATATTAGCAAATACAGAACTATTAGCCACTTTACCGTGTGACTCGGGTATGTGTAGTGTTGCAGTGTGGTGGCGCTAGTTTCGCCTTAGAGATTAACTTGTTCGTTTTGCTCACGGTAGTAACACTGCATTTTCCATTCCAATCATTCCAATATTCTATTGCAATTGTTTTAAACGTCACATCAAAAGTGAATAAATAAATAAAGAAATAAAACTGCTTTCAACTAACGAAACTCAAGTTAATATTAGTTACAAAGCATATTGACTTTGGACAGTAATTGTGTCGCGATCGTTGAGATGGCAAATGTATCCAATAGTTTTCTTTGTTCAGCAGCGGAAACAATGGATTAATTTTATCATTTCACATTAAATATTTACAGCTGTCGAAAGTTTTCTCTTCCGGTATAAAGTTTATTTTTATATTGTATAAAAAAATCACTTCGCACAAGTAGTTTCATCTTATATCTGGATACGCTTTCAACATACTTTAACTTTTCTAAATCCGAGATAGTTTTTTGTATTGCAATATATCGAACTCTCACAAAGTCGAATTAATCAAAAGGGATTTAATGTTGTTGCATTCACCTCTTCTTTGTGGTGCCTCCCCATTCTCCCCTATGCACTTCTCGGTATTAACTACAATAGCCAGCAAATAATAATATAAGAGGATGTTGTTAGGATTACTGTACAACTATTTCCCCAACTACCAGATTCCAAAATCTTGCAGTGTTGTATTCGATCAGCTGTAATGTAATCGAAGTAAATTGATATCCTTTGTAGATATGTTTCCAACATAGGTATTTATTTATTTATCGTATGGCCAACATCACGCCTATATCATATAAAATTCGTTATGTCAAAGTGTAAAAATAAAAGCCAAAAGCGCAGAGTGAACTGCTTGTCAGAGGCTTAAATCTAGATTTCTTATGTATTGTATTGCTTCGTCGCTAGGGGTCAGGAATTCTGATGCATTGCCACTGTACGCTCTGAGTGCACACCCGGTAACTATGTGTTGAATGGTCTGCCTGTCGGCTCCGCAATCGCATAGGTATTATTTCTCTTCTTTAACATAGCAAAAATATATTTATCTGGATTGAACGGATGAGGTCATTGAGAGAAAAATGTGTGGAAAAGTATTGAGATATTATTGTTTAAGGCATGACCTACGAGTAATTACCTAATAGAGATTAAGGGTCGTAAGACAAATCCATGTCCTATAGTTTAAGCCATGGAAACCGTATAGATCTAAAGAAGCTGTGTCAGACTGTCCTGGATCGAGCATCTTAAATAGACTGGACGTGTGTTGAGCAGGACAATCACCATATGACCATCACAACATTATCGCAAGCGTAAGAAAGTGCGATCTTAGTAACGGAAGATTTTGCCGAAACGTCAAATTCGGAGAAGCTGAAACAACGCGATATAACCCGAAAAACAGACAACAATATCAAAATAAAATATAAGTTATGTTGTAACGACCTCATAGTCTGCCTTTCTTTCAACATCTTTATATTCTTTCCATGTTTACATTCTGTTTTCCGTTCTGTTTGACACAAAGTATATTTTGTTTATTTCATCCTGAAACCTTTTCACGGTATTATTCCAATCAACTTGTTTTGGATGTAAAAATGTAGAAAACACGACGTCAAGGTTTTACCATTGTTTACTTCAACTACCAACTGTTCCTTTATCTTCTTGGTCTACCACGTCTGCTTCCTAAGGGGAACATATGGAACTAACAAAGTGTCTCCCGGTTCTGCGGTCTTGGGTGAGCCTCTCCACCTCCTCCCAGATGACATCATTCGTCATTATAGAGTATTAGTTGATTGTAAGACGCCTAAGGCGCCCGTTGAGATATGTGAATATAACAATTTTCTGTGGAACTGCGGTTGGCTGGTAGACAATTCAACTCAATAAATATTTGATTTAGTGTTTATTTATTTTTTTATTTCATAAATAAATTATGAATTTCAGAGCGTCTACAGAGTGAAACAATCAGTGATCTGCGTAACTATTATTAGCTCCGCATTATAAAGTCTTTCGATTGTATTGATGTGCGAATATTCTAAATTGTACATTACGTTCGTATAGTTGAAACTTGCAACTGAATTTCAACCACTATTCAATTAAGGTTCGTTCTGCTTACAAGTTCTATTACTTTCCATGTTTTCCATTTAATTTGAAACTGTATTCATCTTAATTTACGTATTGTTGTGTTTCCATTTTGTTGTAATTTCGAGATTTGTAGTCCTCGTTCACGAAACAACTATTGTTGAACTTTTAATAGTATCAAGTTTTCAATTTGGTGTTCATATTAATCAATGTATTCTTATTAATGTTGTTTGTGCTGTAACTATTAAGAGACATCGATGTATCCGTTGTTTCAAGATTAACATACCTGTACGTAGTAGGTACGCTATGGAAACAAATGCGGAAGATAGGTCGAACCTTTATCTAGTACATGCTTAGTGCTGATTTTTCGTAATTTATCTCATCGTGAGACAGACCTCCTGCAAGGTGGTGCGACCAGATTAAGGAAATGACTGGGAGAGACTTGTCCTCGGCGGTGCGGACTGCGGAAAATAGAGAGGACTGGAGGCGCCTTGTTTTGTCCGTGGGGAGCTCCACAAATCACGACTCTCAGCAATGAGGAAACGATGAAAGAATTTATTTATTTATTTAATCTTCTATCGGCGTCGGCTAACGCCTTCGTCTTCTCCAGTTTCAATCGTTATGATTGGTTTGCAGCAAGGCCTAATGTCTCCTTCTTCACTCATTTCTGTCCTGTGCGGCTCTTTGTAACTCTTTATATGACCCGTCCAGGTACTCTTTCCTTAGTCGTCGTCTGTAGTTTGTCCCCTCGTTCATTCCTTCAATTAATTCAAATAGGAGACCCTCTTGAATCACTATGTGGCCGATCCATCTGGCACGTCTTTCTGCTATGGCACTTGCGTGAAAGTACCTACAATTTAGTGTGAACTTCACCTGCCAGACACTAAATCATTAAACCGATTACAAATAATATGATGGATACATTGCTTAAATACGGATATTACAACATTAACATTTTATGGTAAAGATTACAGTTTCTTATAGGCTTATTGTTTGATATTTTCGTTCCATTTCTAGACTCCATATTGTATTATTTGTATGAATGAACTGCTTAGCTTGTGTTGGTTGGTGGTGTTGGTTGCTTGGTGTTTTTATTTTAATCAATATGACTGCTCAGTGCTCAACTGCCTTGGATATTCAATGTCTGCTTATTGTCACGTCTCTCTCAAGAGTGGATCGTAAAATGTTATTACCATATTAAGTATATCCGTGGATCATTCCTTAAAATTCTTTCATATTCTTCTTTCTATTCCAACTCTTCTCAACACCCTTACAATAATAATATATTCCAACGCTTCCCAAATATTTTTAAATGAACAAAGAAATGATATCCAAAAGCTGGAGGTTTATTTGAAACTAGCATTGTGCCCTGCAGGCCTGCGCCTGGATTTTAAGTTCAATGCAACCACTATCGCATACATATTGTTTTTTTACCTCAAGTCAATTTTCTATCCAACCGCAAAAAGTTTTTAGATTTTAAATAGTTCATATCTTAACCAGGATTCTGCTTTATCCTTACTTAAAATATTATGTAGTCTGAGTTCTCTCATATAATTGTAAGTACCCACCAACCTACCCATATGTTTCCCGTTACTTCCGTCGTTTCTGTAAGTCGTAAGCTGAGGTCAAAAAATGCAAAGTCAAAGTGTAAATAATAAATTCATCCAAATCTAAATAAATTGGAAATACTGTAAAGAACACGCTGAAAACGAATTTAAGCAGGATGTTAACTGCCAGAGTTTAGAAGACGTATCGATTGGATTTGATGTGTGTTAGAACGCATCCCTTCATTATTAGGCCTGTTTCCCACTGAGCGCGAATCCGGATTTGTACGTAGATTCACACGCCGTGGGAAGGGGTGAGTCCGTAAATCTACATACGCTTTCGTAGCGATTTGTATGGCGGTACGTACAAATACAAAATCACGTACAAATCCAAAATCACGGACGAATCAGGATTCGCGTACCGTGGGATATCGCTATTATACCTTCGAACCCACAGTTCTGCGAACTGTTTTCAATTTTATATATAAAATACTACAACATTATGTTTGTATGTGTATGTGTATAATACATGCAATATAATTTATTTTATAGTTAGTATCTTACTGTCTCATTCCCATATTTATTCAGCGTGTTATTTTACGATCGCATTATTGCCTTTTTATTCACTTATGTTTTTTACTGTTATATGTTTAACAATTTTATTTGGTTTCAATTGCAATTTCATTATTCCTTATCTTGATATGGATGGGGAATCAAGCGCATAGTTCGAAATGTCGCCCAGTTCGCTTGTACAAAATTGGGTTGGCAAAATTATCCCATAATTAAACTATAAGATCACTCGCAGACGAGTGGATAGCCGTAAAACATATTAATAGAAACTCAAATATTTGTTTGACCAGATTGACCAAATTAACCTCCAAGGTAGTATGAACGCACGGGTGCGTTGACAGTTCCCAATGTATAAGAGAGTATGAACGCACGGGTGCGTTTGACGTTTATACTTCGATGGATGTTTCTTTATTCCGAAAACGGTACTACCATCGACATCTAGGAATGAGTAGCGATAAGACAAGCGCAAATTCAAAACAGTTTTCATTTTTGTAAACGCGTAATTTCGAGATAAAGAAGTCACGTGACGCCGCCATTTTGAAACATGAGATTCCGTGGGGTTCATAACCTTTTTTACTCGAACTTTTGGCGCGTTAGAGATTTTGTGTCAGTTTCGTAACAATTTAATGGAATTCGATGTTTTTAGCTCATATTTTGTTTTTTACATAATATATTAGATGTCATATGGTTATAGGCATTGTAATAAAAGTTTTTTTATTACTTTTTACGTGTTTTCTTTAGAAAAATTATTTGATTCGGCTGAAAAAATGAGTTTCGGTCGGACGCTAGACCATGGAGAGAGTAAATGAATAGATATGTTTGATTTTTACAATTTTTCATCCAACTTTTCTAATATTTTTTTTTCTAATTTCTTATTATGTAATTTACATAATTTAAACGCCCGTAACTATGCGACCTTGAACATGAGTAGAGTAAGTAAATAAATTATATCGCAATTCTGCAATTTTTAATCAATTGTATCATTTTTGTTGGAAATTTCGTGTTATAAAACTAAATAATTTGATGTAGGTACTTTATGACCTTGATCATGACTAAAACAAATAAACATAATTGCTTTTCGGAATCCCATGGGCAATGTTTTGTTTTGTATTCCTATATTTTTTCTAATAAAAAGATGTTAGTAAGTAAGATTTATTTTACTTATTTAATTTCCTAGTAAACCAAAGGTTGGTGAGGTGTGATTTGTTACGATATTTCAAAATAGTTTTTCCCGAATTACTCAGTAATTATAAGATTTTCAGATCAGTCTCCATGGAAACATATGAATAAAATAATGTGGTCTACAACAATCCAAAAGAAAAAAAAATAAAAAAAATGTTTGAAAAAATTCACTCTGGGGTGACTGAGATCCGCGAAATAAATCACTAACAAGGAGGTTAAGCAGAATCTCAAGGACAGACGAGTACTGAGTATAGGGAATCGTAGAGTGTGTATTACAAATTGCATAAATGCGATGGAAGCAAGAGTGTGAGGATGGGTAATTCTGGCGATCTTTTTTTTCTGCCTACCCCGCAAGGGATGCGGTGTGAAAAGATATTCTTCTTCTTCATTAGCCTTTTTCTCTCCACTGCTGGATATATAGGCCTCTTCCAACTGTTTCCACTCGTCTCTGCTCTGACCCTTCCGCATCCAGGTTTCCCCAGCGATTTGGACAATGTCGTCGGTCCATCTCTTGGTGGCCTTCCGACGCTCCTTCTATCTGTTCAAGGCCCCCGCTTCAATATTCGTGGCACCCATCTGGTAGTGAAGGGATATAATATAGTAGAATGAAATATTTGCTGAGACTATAGATATTTGACGAACCAAATAGAGGCTATTGTGTTGAGACCTGCATATAATTTTTACGTATAATTTGACATAAAATTATAAGAATATACCAAGTCGCCAGTCTCTTACATTATATGCCTTAGCACCTCGAGAACGCTTTATATAAAATGCTCTACACATCTTACTAAGAATTCTTCAACAAAGTGTCTGGGTTCAAATTTCTTAGAAGCAGTACGTAGGAGTAAGTTATTTCAAGTTTTAATCCAGGCTTGGCTATTATTAGTATGCGGGTTGGAATATATTATCATTTATCTACGCATTGAATTTCTGTCTCTTGAAATGTATCACTTGTACATTATTCTGAAACCGATTTCACCACAAACTGGTGTCGCATGTAAGATGATATCCTACACAATGTTGACCTCAAATAGGGGCTTTGGAATACATTCCAACAAACATCCTTTGTTTGTTTCATCCTCGTCATGTTTAGGTGCGGACAGACCTTAAATCCGGAGAAACGTTTGTCTTGAAAATTCAACGGTTTTCTTACATTTCAATTTTATAATGGGTATATATCATTGGGCATTTATATCCTGAGATGGAAACCATGGGACATGAAACGAGGAATAGGCCGGCTGTTGAGATTTGTATTAGGCGCCTTTTAAGTATAATAGCAGTAGTATATGGAAGATGGCGTAGTTGTCGCTAAAAGCGTTTTTGACAGCCCGATAATTTTTGTACGACCGCTAGCCGGTCCCTCTGCCTAGCCGTCGTAGCATTAAGAACTCTTTAAATTTGTAAAGATGTAAAGTGATAATAAAACTGGAAACTTACAAAAAAATGTTTTAATTAAGCCAAGAAACCTAAACACTGGCCTCATAAAAGATGGGCCGATGATATTGTCCCCGTCGCTGGCAGTAGGTGGATCCAGAAAGCCCAAAGAAGAGAGGAGTAAAAAAATTGGAAGAGGCCTATATCCAGCAGGGGTAAGTTGGCTAAGAAAGAAGAAAGAGAATGGGTCACTTGGGCGGTAGACACCTAGAAGACATATAAGCTTGTGCTTAGACGAAGAAGATAACCTTTATATAATCCATGTGGATTTTACCCCTCTGTTAAAAAAATGAATGTTTTAGGTGAAATGTATATAGAAGTGAACCTTGACTATTAACTTTTTACAGTTTTTTATTCAATCTTCTTATTACAACATTATGCTAACAAAATTCAAGTTTTTATTGAAAAATGTTATATATTTTATTGAAGTCTGTTTTCTTTCAAAATTTTCTATTATCTAAAAAAAATATATTTGAAAGAAAACTTGCGTCTTTACTTCTCTGAAAGCAGATTTTTTTATTTTATTAAACATGTGTTTGTCTTTTTATATCACGTTGAGTTTATATCACAAGTTCTTGTTTCGAGCATTTTTTTTGTATCGATTGTATCATCACAAATTGTTTCATTACAAGATTTTATTTAACTTCACTACGTCGTTTTTGCCCAAATTTTCCAATGATAATGATGATCACATTGGATCAGCTTTCTCCAGAGACAAAGTAGATGTTCAAGGTTTCAGGGGGATCCAAAGGTCATGTGTGGTATACTAT
This sequence comes from Ceraclea dissimilis, assembly GCA_963576895.1. Lineage (NCBI taxonomy): Eukaryota > Metazoa > Arthropoda > Insecta > Trichoptera > Leptoceridae > Ceraclea > Ceraclea dissimilis. The sequence goes on along the minus strand of OY756370.1, from coordinate 2,949,858 downwards.
GAAAGAATCGGCCTTCATAGTCACCTCCAATGGCATCATCGACAGGATTAGTAATGTCGTGACAGCGATTCTTCGGAGCTAAAAACATGCTTGTTAACGGGCTCAAAGCTATTAGTATTAGTATGAAAGAGCGCTGGAAATATATCCAGATCGTATGTCAGATTTTATCCAGCTCAAGCTGAACACACCGAGCGATCGAGAGGATGCAGTCACCGCATACCGCCGTGTTTGGTATATCACGAAAGTGCTTCACGAGCAGAACTCGTATTTTGGCGCCATTGGAATTAAGGAATCCAAGCGCCTCGAAAGGGCGTGTTTGGTATCGTTTTGTAGACCATGAAAAACTGACCTAGGATGTGAAGCCATAAAATCTTGCTATTAAAAAATATTTTTATGATTACCACTTATTATTTTTACTGCCGAAGCGATTCAGTTTCACGTACATTTTCAGTTACACTTACTATCGCGGTTAAAAGGTCTTCCCAAAAGCTCTTCAAATATTTCGAGGTTTGTTTATTATGTAGTTAGTTACATTTGTAGCCCTATTAAAGTGGTATAATACATGTTCTTAGCTACAATATACCAAAGTGCTTTACTACTGAAATCCTTACGTTAGATAATAACTTACATATTTGAATTTATTGCTACACATTGTTTCGTAAAATTGTTCTGATAGAAATGTTGTGCATTGTTTGGGTCTGAATTTTGGATTTTCGAGTACCTACATTTAATTTAATACAAATTATACGAACTTTGTGTATGATGAGTATTTATTACTAAACCAGAAGTTGAAGACGGTCACCATTGGGTTGGGATTATCTAATAATGTTGTATGTTATAATATGGACTTATAATTAATATATTACCGTATGATGTATTGTATTGTATAGAGTAAAATTTAGTTGATAATAGTCTAATACCTATGATAATTGAGTTGCTAACTTTTTCGAGAAAACTGTATACGCAAGGGTCCCTCGTTGAAGCAAATCGTGGTATGTCGATACAACCGAATTATCACCAACTACTTGTATGTCATTCAATATAATAATGATTATTCCAAGTGAGAAAATAGCTCTGATACTTGTAGTACGTCTTCTTTTAATATTACTTGATAATGCGACTACTTCTTATAGCTATTACTTGACAATGCGACTACTTCTTATAGCTATTACTTGACAATGCGACTACTTCTTATAGCTATTACTTGACAATGCGACTACTTCTTATAGCTATTACTTGACAATGCGACTACTTCTTATAGCTATTACTTGACAATGCGACTACTTCTTATAGCTATTACTTGACAATGCGACTACTTCTTATAGCTATTACTTGACAATGCGACTACTTCTTATAGCTATTACTTGACAATGCGACTACTTCTTATAGCTATTACTTGACAATGCGACTACTTCTTATAGCTATTACTTGACAATGCGACTACTTCTTACGACTATTACTCGAGAATGCGACTACTGCTCACGCTTATTATGAATATTACTAATTGAGAATGCCTTTAATGACTAAACCATCAACAGAATAAGTCCGAATCTCACAATTTTCCATTTTCACAATTCGGTGATGATATTTATCAATATTTTCCCGTAATATTCCAATTATCTAAGGAGTTTTTTTTTGTGTACAAACTTGAGTAAGATGAAATGATTGTCACATTAACGATTTCGTACATTATTAACTCGGATTTTCTTATACCTACTTCTTTGATGTTGTGCACATTTTTTTATCCAAACTTTTAGACTTTTGCCAAAATGAGCCAATCTCTAATATACCTAAAACGTTTACATATTTATTTATCTGTCGTTTTCATATCGAGTTTTTAAACCAAACTCCACGATTTTGAATAAAATTTAGACAAATCGATGTTTCATCAAACTTCTAAACGGTTCTATAGATTTTTTAATACTAACGTCACGCTCTTTTAGTTTTATGACAACATGTTCCATACAAACTCCTGTAAAACTTGATACTTTACGTTTCATTGCCCGACATCTGTTTGAGCAATTGTCCATAAAAGTTTCATACATTCAAACTACCTTATCATCATAAGTTTTTCATACTTATGTCACATAGAGAAGAGTCACATTGCAAAGCACATAAAATCTGAGTTTTTAGGTACTGATTTTTTATTATTATAAACTTATGATCACTATGAAACTAGACAGGAGAATCATGTGATCACGTGAAATAGAATTTTAACTAGGATGAGCGACCATTTCGACAGGAAGAATGATTGACAAGAGTGACAAACATAACGGAAGAAACAAGTGCGTGTAAGGATGAGAAAGTCTGATGATCTATTTAATATCTCTGCCAACCCCGCAAAGGATGCGGCGTGAGGAGATTTAATATATAGAAAAACAAAATTAATTGACAAGGTGAAAAAAAACGTGGATGGCGTCTTTGAATGAAATGTCTCTATAAAGCTTCGAAAATCCCTGTAAATTCCGAGGTGGTCGGTAGCCTGGTTGGTAACGCGCTGGACTGTTAATCCAGTGGGCGCGGGTTCGATCCCCGATGCCGACCTACTCCTCTTCACGACACAAGCTTTTCAAGCTTACTGTGAAGTGTACAAAGGTGTATTTGGGTTTATTTCGATAAACCCAGATTCATTTTTATTTAAAAAAAAAAAACAAAATAAGAGTAAGGATGTAAATTTACATCGGATTGCATGGCTCTGAGTCAAATCTGCGTACATTGCAATAATGCGTCATATTTCTATTCTTTGCTTTTTTATGATTGGTTAATAATCCAAATTACACAAACGAACCAAAGGGCGATTTGTATAGAACTGTTGAAAATATGTACTCTTGCGTACTTTGTGAATGGGTTCCAAACCGCTTATTATTTTCTGTCTTGACCCGTCATGCTTCAGTCATAGTGTTAGGAATGCCGGAACATATCAAAATTTCAGTAAGTACATAAATAAAATGACCCGTGTCCTTCATAAGCCTTGACAGTCGACATTAAGGAGTCCCAACACCCAAACATGGTATCCAGTAAATTCGACTAATAGCTAATTCAACTAATAGCTAATTCGACTAATACTAATTAGACTCATACCTGATTTGACTAATGGCTAATTCGAATAATACTAATTAGACTCATAGCTAATTCTACTAATACTAATTCTACTAATAGCTAATTCGACTAAAACTAATTTGACTATTAGCTAATTCGACTAACGATCAATTCGGTAAATTTCATTCACTTTACATTATTTCAAAATTCACACGAATAATTGAAATTATTATGATGCGAAGAAGAACAATGTACGACATCGATTTTTATTGGAATTGTTATGGATTTTATGATAATTATTTTTATTTTATTTATTTGAACTTGAAATTACACCGAGCAACATTACAGCTTTAGCCTTTGCGTCGCTAGGTGTAAACAATTACAATACATCATGACATTTCATATTACAAACAGATCCAAAAATACACTTATACTACACTTACAAATGATAACGTCACCATACTATATCAGATGCTGTTCGACACGTCTGGTAAACTCATTATAAGTTACTAATGTAAAGTATATGAAAATAGTCGAATTGGTTATTAGTCAAATTGATTGTTAGTCGAAATAGCTACTAGTTTTAGTCGAATTAGCTATTAGTCTTACTGTAAATCCCCAAACATAGAGTCCACCGTCAACCCTTTCTCCTTCCCTTTATGATATTATTTAATCGTGGTGGAGTTTTCTAAGACACATTTTATACTTGAGAAATAATTCCCGCACGCACAAGTTTTATGTCTTTGTTGTAACAAGTATGAAACTTTAAATCTCGAAAGTCTGATGCAGCTTGTACGACAGGCGTTAGCGTTGTTAAAATAATCTTGTAACTCAAATGAAACCATTAAAGTGTTCCTGGGCTACGTTTTTTGCCAGAGTATGCATACCGAGATTTCAAAAATTTCTAAAAACGGGAGACCTTATATCTCGACAAGCGTTACTAAATATGCTTTGAAACAAAATAGGATAGATGCATTGAACATTTATCTAGGGAATAACCGTAAAAGATTTTTTGTATCTTGTATAGATTTCTCAAAAAAAATATATTCAAAACACCTCTGATCTTTTTTCCGAAAGACGGAAACTCGTTTCCCGAAAGTCGCGGAGCAAATTTTTTTTTGTACTGATAATATGCATTAAAATCTAGGGAATAACCGTAATTGTTTTTTGATAGATGCAAAATTAACCTCAAAAAATGGAAAAAACGCTATTTTTACCATTTTATCATGCGATTGTTCACGCGATTTTGAACCTTAATGCCGTGGGAAATGACTGTGACGTCATTCCTGGTGCCAAGCCCTTAATTTTCACTCAGCGAGTCAATGGGCGATTATCGCACGAAGACAGAACGCTGATTGTTCCAATTGGAATTGTCAAGCAGAGATAGAGATATGATAATACTAATAAGAGTGAGTTGTTAGATATATATCTAGATAGCGATATCGCAGCACATTTCTTTAAAGGAAAGGGATAGACATATTGCGTGTTAATAAAAGTGACTGAACAGCACGTGCGGACCACTCTATTATCAATGCGAGCGAATATCATCCTACCAAACAGCTAGGTGTTTATCGCAACAACGGAGCTTGTCAACTATGCACATATAACAGGTTGAATCGCACCGATGATAGAACGGAGAACAATAGAACCATAAACAATCGAGCGCAGCAGCGAGTGAAATTTAACGGACCTAGAACGAACCCCTGATAGCAAAGTAACCCTTTTATATAACATGAGTTACATAAAAACAATATGCGTTCAGCTTTTGCATTGTTTTATGGATTTGAAGTAGTCATTTTATGACACTTTACTAAGCGAACTCCCCTACACATTGCATCACTTTTGAATTCTTAATCGTAAGCGATCCAGGATTCAAAGCAAAACGCTTTTGGAATAAAGATTTTTGATCCGCGTATTTCAGACGACGCAATATTGTATTTTGTTTTTGCCTTGAATAGAAATGACTTACAAAACCGCTAATATAATCTGAAATTGTTTTTATTTTTAGTAAAATTTCAATAACACACGCTTACGTACTCGTATACATATTGATGTCGAATATTTCTGGCACGCAGAAATATTATGAATTTTCTAGGCATTTCATTTCATTATTTTTCAATTAAGAGCAACCCCCAAGTGAATGAACTCAGACTATAGTATGCTGCGGTTTTTCTTTGAAACCCTTCAGTGTAGAATTACTATTTACTAACAAATTATATTGTGGTTTAGTTTGTATTACCTGGATGATGCCAATTTGAGGTTATCATTTCTAATCATGTTTTAGTTGTTGGTTTCCAATTATGTTTGGTGGTTGGCGATATGGTCTGAGTAAAAATCCCTCTATTGTTCCTTCGACCAAGTCTGATGAAGCACAAGAAGAAGAAGACGGTCCTTATACTTATCATATTATACGCTTTTAAACTGCAACTGTAACTGTTTAATGCTACTTTTATGTGACCCCTGTAAAACTTCGAATCCATGTATTCCACACATTTAGCCATTCATTTCGATGAGGCCACCTATGCAGTATTTTAATTTATCATTTTTACATATTAGTTGAGTTACATTTCCTTTGCACCGGGCCTGTTTTTTTATTAACATCCTTTTTCAGAAGAATAACATAAGTCACAAAATCTATTCTACTTTATTGTATGAAAAGGGGACCGAATATCAAAAAAATATCCACTAGAGTCACCGCGTTTTACCTTAAACATTTTAGTAACCAAATTACAGCATTATGTCTAAGAAACTACGGGAGTTATGTCTTTCAGTAAATTTCAGAGGTAATTTAAGCATTATTTTTTGTTTTCGATACATTTACAAAAATCTGATTTCAACCCGCTAAAGTCACTAGAAAACATATTCTCATGTACCGATCCATGTTTTAGTCTTAGGATGATATCTTTAGTATTAGCTGAGTAATCTTCATTTTCCCGTCGCAATTTTTCTCGTGTTCAGTTGCTATGGCCACTAAATTTAATTTTTATTGATAAAGATTACATAATATGTGTAGAATCACTGCCACCTAGATAGTCTTAGAATGTATAGAACGTCGGCAAAAAGGCGGTGAACTGTGTTGCCGCATTCTATTTTTAAAAAATCTGGCATAAATCGATAAAATATTTAGGCGTAGGTAAACATTTTTATGAGACGTATATTTATTCGTCTATTTACTTTGAATCTTCTATATTATTTTATTCAAAAAGGCTTTTTTTCGACGTATAATTTTCGTTAGTCGCAATGAATAATTCCGTTATTCGAGAATAGTATTTTCATCTTCTTTGTGAATACTGAGTTTTAAAAAGGCTTACGTTTGGAACGATTTAAAGGGGGAAAGGGGTTGGCTGAAACGTAATCGCAATTTAAAAAGAGAACGTGTTCGGAGATTTTTATAATTTCGTCATGTATACGAATTATTTATATCTCGAATTTCTCCGTATAGAAACTTGTTCTTAAAGTTTATATAGGCGTGGAATTGAAATACTTTGGTAGATATACTTTGTATTACGAGTGAAATGAAATCAGAATTGAATACTGTACACTATGTGGAATTGCTTTTATCTGTTTTGCATTGTTTTCTGAAGGATTTTTAGTTATGTCTTACAATATGACGGGGTTACAGACTACTTGTAAGTTTATCGCTGGGCTGCGAATAAATACATACGAATCTCCTAATTGATCATATGAGTGTTCAATGCAGACGTTTTTTTGTCCAAAACGACCACTATTTGTAAGTGCCTGCTTACATACTGCTAGCCACTTGCGTTCCACTGTTGACCATATGCCTCTTTTAACCTTTTTCAATGTTATCTTGGGATATCTGCTGCCATCTACGACCCGTAAGCTGGACGAAGTCGTCTGTCCACCTTTTGTGAAGTCTTCCGACGCCTCTTTTGTTGTCCCAAGGCCTCCGCTTCAGGATTCTAGGTTACAATTTAACACTGTTCTGTCTTATCACATGATCCGTTTATTGTCTTACATATACTAATTTTTAAATTGAATTTACAAAGTAACTTGATAGCATTCACCGTTTACTCTTTCATTACACTGTCGATTAAATTTGAGGTTGAACGTTTAAATTCATTCCCTGTGTAAACGTTCATGGCGCTCATATCAAACCGTTGCTCAATTATTTATACCTTTCTGGTTTTTAATACTCTCTCATTACGTTTATATGCACAATATCGTTGCAGTTCAACCATAGCAAATTGCACTATACTGAGGAATCCTATATGTAGAAGTATAGGTGCTTAAAGATAGGAATTGCTTTCACAATAGGCTTTCACAGATACGGCATTCGATGTCTGTACAATAATAATAACTGCAGTTGAATGGGATAGCTTATGGTCGACAAGGCTTAAAGGATAAGGAGAAATTATCCTTTGACATTACCTATCTGTGTTATTTGGAATTTCTGCGGCTATACGTATTTGCTTGCATCGCAATATAGAGGTATGTTTTATTAGAAAGTGGTTTTGATAGTATTGTCGTTTTTGCTTTCGTCGATTCTGTTCTAATTTGTGACCAATATAAAATTTTATTAGCGTCAAATTTATACAGTGTTAGAAAGTGTGGAGAAAAAAAAAAGCGTAATATTTTTAAGTCAGTCGGTAAACTTTATTGGAACAAAGAACATATTATGGCAACCAAAAGTATAAATGAAAGAGGCCAGAGGCCGAATTCCAGAATTTCCAGTAATTATTTGATATTTTTTTTTTCAGGTAAGTGACTGAGACACGAACCCGTATGTTCTACTAGGGCTGTGGCAGCTCCCCAACTAACTGAGCCAACAATTTGCTCATTTTTGAATACATTAACAATGCGAAACAGGAATTTTATTCAGCAATATGACTGGTAAGTTACTTTATAATAATATCCACCATTTCAAATAGGATTTCCACCCACATCAAAGCGCATTTTTTCCGTTTTCCCCTAGCTAAGTAGTATATAAAATTATATATAAGTAAAACGTACAAGTAATTGGTTCAAATGTTCGGAAGCTTTTTTACAAAAGAGAATTGCACTTTTGTATATTGTTGTGTGTTATTATTGAACGTAATCTTTGTTTCCCCTCCTCCAGGCTTTATATACTTATATATTTTTTGTAACTTTAAAGTTGACTACAAGGATTTAACCCCCCATCCACCCAACATGTTATTTTTCAAAAGAAAATTGACATTACAGCTTTTTAGGGGTGCACTGACTTTTGGATGGCTGATGACAAAGCGTTATTTTGTTAGATTATCGTTGTACATTTTTTTGTTCGTACTTTTAAGGGTGATGTTGCTACAAAAGTCGTTAAAATTGTCATGAATAATTTGGGAAATAATTTATAGAAGTGTACCACTTTTTTCTGAAACTTCCTAAGCACTTACGATCTCTTGATACATTTTTCATCGTTATTATTCGTGTCAAAATTTTAAATGTTGATACTTTCGTTCTAAATGTCCTTCGGGTCTTTCCTCTGGCTGTATTTTATTAATTGACTAGGTTTTTTTACGAGATTGAATAAATGGTAATAATAACCCGACCTAATACAAGAGGAAGAAGAAGAATAAATAAATAAATAAACAACGAGTGCCGGCTGAGCTAGGGCTATTATATTTTTAAGAGTAGGACCTCACGTTGACACGACGTTAACATAGGGTATATTTTTCCCCAATTATTTCTATAGGTAGATAATTTCTCAGAAGGTTTTGTTAATGTTTGGAGTTGTCTCAAATCCGATGTTTCGGAAAAACCATATATTGACAACAATGTTAACAACAAGGTCAGCACGGTTGTTTGGAGGGCAGACTTCTAATTAATAGTTCCCGGGTTCGAAACTCGTCGCTGACGATGTATTCTGCACTTAAGGTCACAAGTCTTGAGCTTAGGTACAGAGGAGTGTGCGAGAAAGTATTGGGCGAAAGTGCGAATGAGTATTCTAGCCTATTTTTTACATAAAAAAATAAGTTCAGCTGAAAAATCAGTTTCCTAATTATGTTTATAATTTGTAGGAATATGCTAATAAAATTTCTTTACGTCAGCTTGCTTTAATAAAATACTAAATACGAAGATTTTTATTTTCACAAGAGTCTATTCTGTCCTTGTTGGCTTCTTGTATAGAATAAACTGAAGTGTAAGTAGGTAACCTGTATTGTATGAAAGTAAGGGTGAACAGACAAAAACCCATAAGAATATTACTCAACATATGAATAAATCCCAAAAAAAGACAAAAACCCTTTAAAAATATGCTCAAGGGACAAAATCTCAAATGTAATTGGTTTTTGAACATAAAATGGCTGGACCATGTTGACCAGATACTCAAGGACGGACGTGTTTTGAGTAAAAGTAACCGGAGAATATGTATGAGGAATTGCATGAATGTGACGGAAGCCCGAAGTGTGTGTCAGGATAGGAAAGTCTGGCGATCCGTTCTCTCTGCCTACCCCGCAAGGGAGGTGGCGTGAGGGTATAGAATAGAATAGAATTAATTGGATCTATTAGCATACGATTTATTTCAGTGTGTTAGAAACTAACATAAATTAGAAAATAAACAAATAAATACGCGGATCTAAAATGGAACGGACAATAAAATAATCAACATTTTATTAATAATTCGTCTACTGGAATTCAACTAGAATGTTTGGGCTTTTATCTGTTGAGGATATTTCTGAAGGGTTTTTGTCTTTTTTGCGATTTATTCATGTTGAGCAACATTGCTGCGGTGATATGCTCCACAAGTGGGGAATTAGGGATAATCCACAGTGTGACTGTGGACACCCGAAGCATACCATTCAGCACATCTTGCGTGATTGCCCCATACGTGCTTACCCCGGTACCATTGACAGTGCTGTCAGCCTGAATTCCTGCAGTGGCTAGAGGCGTTGGATGTCAGATTTTAACGATGTGAAAATACTTCGACGTTGCCAAACGATAAATAAATAAATATTCTTATGGGTTTTTCTCTGGGAACCGAAAGTAAGTAGGTACTAGTAATATTAAACGACCTGAAAATCTTCATAGTCTCGTGTTCTGGAGTGGGATTATGTCGGATATCGAGAGCCCATTAACTTTGTGATTTTCGGCATGAATCTTCCTTAGGCAACAAAATCTTTGTAAAAATAAAACTTCTTGAGCACGTACTCCACTACAAGGTGAGAGGGTTTTACGATAAACTAGAGACACAACAAAATATACCAACATGATCCTCTATACCTTTTTAAAGGTCCGCATAATGAATATATTAACTTGACAGACTTATGTTAAATTTTGTATCTTTTTCATGGGTAATTTGGATTTAAAGTAGCTAATGACTAACTAAACGTATTTTAGACAAATATTCCAATTGTTTATTGTTATTTATTCACCCTATATCGGGCACTTGGATTCGTCAGTTTTACATATAATTAGACAAATAATAATTCAATGGAATGTACAGTTGTAGGTATTATGCACAATATTAATGCTAAAGAGTGTAAAGGGCTCTCTACGCGAGACGAAGGTCTGGGTTCGAATCCCAACCGGGGTGAACTGAAATGGCGAATGTTTCACGAGTGTAAAGTGAATACTTAAGCCAGTCGAGGTCGGTCAGAAGCCCGACAATGTTCACTCTTAATTCTTCTACACTCTTGTAGGAATACTGCACAGCAACAGAACATTCGATCAAGATTTTTGCAAAAATTGCCGTGTTTTTGTAACTCTTCCTCATACGAGTAATAATAACAACAACTCTTGTCCGTGAAGTTGTGCAAACCCTCACCAAAAAATAATTGTATTTCTTGGAAACGTTATTGATGATAAATACGTTGTAAAGAAATCCTAAATAAAAACGTTTTTTGCTTTGGCAACTCGCATTTGTCTTATAAATCTTAAAATATATTTTTATTTGTACGCTTACGAAATAAATCGTCATTATTGACATATTATTATTTATGAGAATCTTTAAGGCTTGCGACCCAACTATGACTTCAAGTAATTTCTCACGGCATTAAGGTTCAAAATCGCGTGAACAATCGCATGATAAAATAGTAAAAATAACGTTTCTTCAATTTTTTTGAGGTTAATTGCGCTTCAATCAAAAAACTTACAGTTATTCCCTAGATTTTAATGCATATTATCAATACAAAAAAATAAATCTCAACGACTTTCGGGAAACGAATTTCTGTTTCGGAAAAAAGACAGAGGTGTTTTACATTTTTTTTTTTTTTTTTGAAATCCATACAAGTTATAAAAAATCTTTTACGGGTATTCCTTAGACAAAGGTTCAATGTATCTACTCTATTTCCAAAGTATATTTAGTAACGGTTGTCGAGATCTAAGGTCTTCCGTATTTAGAAATTTTTGAAATGTCAATATGCCAACTCTTAACCTTGCCTTTTTAAGTCTTTCAATCCTTTGAGTACCAATATCTAATCTAATTTTTTTGTACATTTTTGTATTTTGTACTTCTTAATCTTAATTAAAATCAGTCGTACGAAATCATTTTATTATTTGCACACCACAAAATGAACTATTTCTTCACTGATTTTATGAATGAGCGAAAATAAAATGCGTGTAAATCAAATTCAATTAATTCAATATTCGAGGCTGATGATCTTCTTTTTCAATAGACATAGATAATTCTTTTCATTCACCATACAACTTGTATGGGATGTGTTTTGTGACTTGTATTTTTCGTGTCGTTTTCTGTTCTAGGAATACAAAGTTTTCAACAAAAAAGGAAGAAATAAGGTCTCCATTCAATTTAGTATAAGGCCAAGATGATACGACCGTAGAATAATGATGGGATTTCACAAAGCATTTGTAAATATGTCACCCGAAAGCTGATCCCATCTTAGATATCCTTATTATTTATTGATTTTCCTCTACCGTGACTATTTCTAGTTTTATTGCCGCAGAATTACACGAAAGAAAAATAGGGGAAAAACAATTCGTTGTTGAGAGAAATGAAGATATGTGGAGGATATTATGAGATGGAGCATAAGATTAAATCCAGCATTTCTAGAGAAATCAGTCTTTTATTCGGCATCACTCGTAGACAGATGCTGTTATTGATGAATTGAATTGTTTCAATCTAAAAGGGCATATGTTAAGCGATCTAATTCTTCTTTGTGGTTGACTTGTTACAAGAAATCTATCAAAGTCACATCAGGTTTTATAAAACGTTACACAAACACAGACCACAACTATCAGTTTGCTCGGTATTTTTCTAATAAATCCGTAAATTAATGACTACTCCTTGTTTCATATAACTTGGCCACTGGCTGCATAGTAATTCTATACAAAAAGTGTGACAAGACGGGTGAAACGAAATGTAACGTCAATAACTAAAACTCCGTTCAATGATTGATTTAGATTTTTTTAGATTAATTCGTGTAATTTACGAAGTTCCTTAAACCTTATGTTAGTACGTCATGCCGTTGTAAGACATGGAGATGTATCATCGGTATGAGAGGAAGATACCTAAATCATTTAGGTATTACTGGCTTTTCATGTCTGCATCTCGCAGATGGCATATGTTGAGAATTTTCTCAACGAAAGGCGGCAGATATCAACATTCACATAATAACTTATGCGAACTCCCTTGGGGAGGGGAGCAGGATGGATGTCCCGACGCTTACGAGTCGGCTTTGGCTGGCTTAAGTGATCACTTTATGCCCAGGGCAACGTTCACCCATTCCACCACATCCTGCTACCAAAATGAAATTTTTGGCCGTTGAGTATATAATACTCAACAACCTTTACATCATCGGTATGATTCCATGTATTGTGTTGAACTATTTATTTACAATATGACCCAGTGGTAACATCGAGTAATGTATTCATGGGATCTGCGTTAGATTCCTAACTGTGTAAGTTCGTTTCAGTAGAGTCTAATTTACTAGGGAACCCATCCAATATTTTTGAGATCCACTTCATCACTTCAGCGTTATTTTACCCCCCGAATGACTTTTAAATCCTCGTCTAGTAACCTGGAAAAATTTGCAAGAATAAAAACGCGTAAAAACGCTGGCAGATATCGCAGCACTGCGATAAACTCGCCCTAGTAAACAAATGTTATGATTTATATTCTTAATGTTAACATATCTCTGTATCCTCTTCACCAAAAGTGTAAATAAATAAAATAAATACATAAAATATACACACATTTATATTTAACGGATGAGAAAAGTGAGTAATAGAAAAGGCCTAATTTCAGCCGTGGAGAGACTAGGGCTGAAAAAAGGGCGAAGAAATAGGACGCACATTTTTTTTTATTTCCCCGTTTATTCACAGATGTTTTCTCCTCAATATAATATTGACTAACAAAAATATGATTAGGTTTATTTGTATTAGATAAAAAATATACTTTGATCCTTATGATTTCATCCCCCTTACTGCTGGTCGAAATTCCTTTGAAAAATGCCTATTACATATGTGTATTGTTTCCCCTATTTCTCTATAAGTACCGATATTACGAGTAGGCCTCAAGATGGAAACCTTTCTTCACCTCCCACAGTCACACTAACGTTCGCCTTAGATTAACAATACGATATTATATCTTCAAATGTCTGAAAGTAAACGACAGCACGTCGAAGTTTTCAATTTATTTCAAAGTATTTCAGGTAGTTTTCACAGTAAAAAGTAGACTAAGAAAAATGGTTTTTCGACACTAATGACTTGTCAGTTTATATATAGAAATATAGTATTCATCCTTTATTATTATTTTTTTCCGTTTCTGTCAAAAACACACGCAGGATACCAACCTATTTATTCATACCGAATGTTGTATCTACATATGATTAGAGTGTGTTTTGTGACACACTCTTAACTTTGTATTGAACATAAGTTAGCTAGGAAAAATTGTTCATCTTAATTATTGATTAATTATTCTTGTATTTAAAATTTCATGCGTAAATAGTGTTGTGAGATGCTGAAAATAACATTCCATCTATAGTTCCTTAAACAAACAAACACGTTCTGTCAACTCGCCAGGAGTATTTGTCGTCTTCACTATGACTAAACTGGACTAACATCTGTCAGAAAACATTGTTATTAAAATGATAGTTTCCTTCAAGAATATGCATCACAAAGGGGTTAGGTTAGTTGAGCAGTATCGATAAAGGTTTGTCGGGGGATCCAATCTGGTGGACCCTGGGATAGAAATTAGTCTGGATAAGGAAAAAAAAGTGAAATTTGCTTTTGCGACTAGTAAACGAGGATTTGCACCCTCATCATCAGGCGAGGGTGCAAATCCTCGAATACTAGTCGCGAAAGCATTTTTTGTGGATTTTAATATAAATATTTAGTTTTTCATTTTACTTCTTTCAAAATGGACTTCCACCAAATATCAACGGTCGAAAACATCGAGATTAGTCTGGATAACATTGGAATTGACTCTTATAAAATATCCAAGGGTGAAAAAACATCTGTCTTAAAAAAAAGTTATTTCATCTCTGCGATAAGTTCGCCCTAGTGAACAACGTTTTATAATCTGTACTATGTCCATTTTGTATATTTATATGTGTTTGTTGTTTACTTTAAGTTTAAATAAATAAAAATAAATTAATTAATTAAAACACTGTATAAACCAAATACAAACCTTTCTATGGACCTTCTCTATTGAATGTCCCAACATCATCTGCTGTCTGTTTCTGAATTCTGTTCTCATACTTACTTAATGCTTTTATAAATGTTTGTTTTCACGCGCCTTGCGGTTTTAATCATCTTAAAACATTTCGCCAGGCACCTGTTCTTCAAATAAACAATTATATGCAAATTTCACATTTGCGTCGCGCCATCTTTCGCTCGTCTTGCCTCTGCTACTCACTTTGTATTTTAATAATATGAACTTCAGCTATTCGTCTTTAGGGTCTTTACATTTCAACGCTAATTCAACAGAATAATTTAAGACAGCTTCCCAGAAAACACTTTTATTAGTTGCTACTTTGAACAATAAATACCCGCATGCCTTTATAAGCTAATATTTATTTATTTATTTTTTACAAAGGTCCCTATTATAATAAAAAGACAATTTCGGTTTATTTATTCTTCAATTGTACGAAGTACACAATTACACATAATAAAATTATCCAAAAAACAAATCATGTATAATTGTTACTAGGGCGAACTAGTCGCAAAGTTATTGCGAACTAACCCATAATGACAATTTACTCGCTTAAAGGGTGCATTGTGATAAGCCACTTTTGCATAAGACGTAATGTAGCACAGGATTTCTACAGCTTAGACCACTCATGTAATTTTATCTGAATCTGATAATTCAAAGGAGAATGCTAAAAAACCAGCCCCGACGCAAATGAAATGTGACTCAATCGATACCTAGAAATGAGTTATTAAATTCTGCATAGGTGGCAACATCGAAATCAATGGCTAAATGTGTGAAATACCTATTCGAAGTTTCACAGGGGTCACATGAATGTATCGTATTAGTAAAATGAGAATGAAACAATTACATTTGCGGTTTAAAAGCGTATACTATGATAGATATAAGGTAGGTTTTTTTCCATACTAAATTAGCATTCTCCTTTGATTCTAGGCGCGACACTCAGATTGCCATTAGTTTTTCGCCTGCCATATCTTGTATATTACCTCCTATCCTTTCAAATTATTTGGATATATGTTTGGTAAGGCCGTATCGATTAAATTACTAATTTTAGTTTGTTTATCATATTATAATCTGATTACTAATTAATTTGATTAATTCGGTTGTATTCCGCTCGACGTTACCCCATCGCCTCCCTCGGGCGACTGCTGGAACCGCGTTGCCAAAACATTACGTACGTAGGTGTACGCAAATGAAGCAATTTGTATGTGTTTTGAAGTGTAATTATAAATGAAATTACTCTTGTGACGAATCTCAGTCATACGTATCACCCCAAGCAAATTATATCTTCCCTAAATGCATACTGTTGTAGTGCTTCTGCCTACTCGTTGCAAGGTTCTGACCGACAATGTTGTGTTACGTCTCGCGACCCAACTATGACGTCAAGGTCATTTACCACGGCATAAAGGTTCAAAATCGCGTGAACAATTGCATGATAAAATGGTAAAAATAGCGTTTTGTTTTCCATTTTTCGGGGTTAATTTCGCTTCATTCAAAAATCTTGTACGGTTGTTCCCTTGATTTTAATGCATATTAGGTATCAGTATGAAAAAAAATTTTACTCCGCGACTTTCGGGAAACGAGTTTCCGTCTTTCGGAAAAAAGATCAGAGGTGTTTTTTACATTTTTTTTTAGAAATCCATACAAGATATAAAAAATCTTTTACGGTTATTCCCTAGATAAAGGTTCAATGTGTGTACTCTGTTTTTTCCAAAGCATATTTAGTAACGGTTGTCGAGATCCAATAAGGTCTCCCGTTTTTAGAACTTTTTGAAATGTCAGTATGCGTACTCTTAAACTCATTCGACAGATTTTGTTTATATGGTACGCTTACTCCTTGTCTCAACGTTTTCATTGTAGCTGTATCTCACCCCTACTTAGTACATAACATTCTTTGTTATCTTCTCTCAAGACACTGTGGGAAAGTGTTTCAGCTCGTGTTACCAAGATTAATCCTCGACGGGATTTGAACCCTCACCACACCAGGATGTTGTTGTGTAAACTTTGTGGTAATCCGCATACTTACCCCTCCTTAAATTTTACTTTATTCGGTAAACAAAAACCACTCCCCTTTATGTTGTCATGTGCACGGTGAGAATTATAATACACTTATTTATCTTTGACATACGAAGACACTTCTTCTTCATCATCAGCCTTCTTCCCTCCACTGCTGGATATAGGCCTCTTCCAACTGTTTCCACTCGTCTCTGTTCTGACTCTTCCGCATCCAGGTTCCTCCAGCGATTTGTATAATGTCCTCGGTCCATCTCTTTGGTGGCCTTTTGACGCTCCTTCTATCTGTCCAAGCCTCCACTTCAATATTCGTGGCGCCCACCTGGTGTCACCCTGCCTGGCTATATGTCCTGCCCATTGCCACTTGAGTTTTGACACACTAAGACACTACTCATGCAAAATTACTATGACTACCATTTCTCTCTCCAACATTCATCGGTGGAACGCAGGGACGTCAAAAGGCCCGTCACTCAAACGGTCGTTTGTAACGTTTTGATGTAATTGAAACGATCTTCTGCTTGGACGTCGGAGACGATGAAAAACAGCTCTCCCGCCTGGCATTCTCAAAACATAGCCCAGCCAAGAACCTTTTCAAACTGAACTTGGTCTACCCCTAGATCCTATTGTACAATCCGATGTTTCCCTTCCATTTAAAGATAAAATAAATAAAGACATCGTTTTTTATCCTCTCAGAATACGGGTTATTACGGTGATACCGATGATACCGGTACTATCGTATACGGTGATTTATACCAATTCATAGACTGTTTTGTATTTAGGTATGTTTTCTTAGGTATATAAACTGTTTCGAATATAGAAATAAATTAAAACAAATCTTACATCAAGAGAAAGTTCAAAAGATTGCTCGTCATTTATTAACCTCTTTTGTATTGTAATGTTTGAGAAGTAAACATAAATAAAGATTAATAAAGTTTTAGAACTAGTGATGTAGAGAATAGCTTAATATTATTATTCCCTTTATACCAGATCAAATCTATTGACCAATTACTACACTGTAAGTCGATATTAAACTTTTCTCTCGAGGGAAATCCTATAACCATCCATCCATAATGCGAAGTACCCACCCAATACCCAATAATGATTGGCGAGCGATCGTGTTCATAATGGTAATAATATATTCCACTAAATAAATTATATACAGAAGTGAAATGCAATACTGAGAATTATTTTTTTTTTAATGCATATGGCGAAGACCCGGCAATTACAAATTTAGTGGTAAATCTCTTAGCCAATTGGCAGCGTCAGCAGTGACCCCGTGGATTTCGGTTAGACCGCGCTCGAAACCAAAAATTGGACACTCAACTATATGGCCCATCGTCTGGCGGCGACCACATTCACAGTCGGGGCTTGGGGAAAACCCCCATCGATGCATAAGGTCTGCGCATCTTCCGTGGCCTGTCCTGATTCTGTTAAGCGCGGACCACTGTTTTCGGGGCAAGTCAAATCCGGGTACACGCTCATGAGGATTTTCTATTAGGTGTCCATTTGGGACGTTAGCCTCATTCCAAAGGGAATGCCATTCCTCATTGAGCGTAGGAAGCTGGGGAGACGATGCCAGTTCCCTCCACAGCACGCTCCTTGATGGTAATCTGAGTGGAGGGGGTGAGAAAACATCATCATAACCTGGCAGTTGTGGGTTCCGTTCCAGTTTGGTTATCTCCCGTGACGTTATCTGCTTCCTGCGTAGATCAGGGGGAGCGATATTAGAGAGGATCGGGAGCCAGGGCAACGGAGTTGACCTGACCGTACCACTCACCATTCGCATTGAGTTGTTCAGTTGTGTGTTTACAGCAGCGACATGTGCGCTATGTGCCCATACTGGGGCGCAGTATTCTGCTGTGCTGTACACGAGAGCTAGAGTCGAGGTTCGCAGCACGTCCGCCTTGCATCCCCAGCTAGTGCCAGCCAACTTGGATATCATGTTATTTCTGGTCTTTAGTTTGTTCTTTAAACCCTCCATGTGTTGTCTATATGTGAGACTTCGGTCTAGTTTGACACCGAGGTACTTCGGGTTGATGTCACTAGGGACCTCCTCTCCACACATTGTAAGGTTAAGTTTTCTGTTGGCCTCCCTGTTATTAAGGTGGAATACTATGGATGCAGTTTTACTGGGGTTTGGTTTCAGATGCCAGTTTGAGAAATACTGTTCGAGAGTGTTCAGGTCCCTGTTCAGCACCTCCTCCAGTCTTTCAAACTTTTCAGACTGGTAGACTATCGCCACATCATCTGCATATATAAATTTTCTAGACTCTGTCGTTGGGATATCCGCAGTATATAGGTTGAAGAGCAGCGGCGATAGAACCGATCCCTGAGGTAAGCCGTTTTGTATGTACCTGTACCGGCTTGTTTTACCATTTAGGTGTACTCTGAACTTTCTGTCCGACATCATTTGCTCGAGTAGGTCCACCGTGCCTCTGCACCGAGTAGCTCCAGCAAGCTTCAGGAGGAGGCCCCTCTTCCAGACGGTGTCATAAGCTGAGGAGAGATCCAAAAAGACTGCTCCAGATTTAAGTTTTTGTTGTAGTCCATTCTCTATGAAGGCTGTCAGGGATAGCACCTGCTCACAGCAGCTCCTCCCCTGTCTAAATTTGAAAAAGAATTATTGATTTGATATTTTATCGGATTTCCGCCAAACCATTGGTTCTCAACCTTCCTATTATGATGCAACGTCCACTCTTTACTAGAACATAGAGTGTTTTTCTTCGTTTTTATGCGAGGGATTCGTTTTATCCGAGCCTCAGTTTAATACTCCTGTTCGCAGAGAGCTTGTCTGACTCTATATTTCTGAATTCACTTGTATTCCTTTAGTTTGGCATCACATAATAATACCTAATTGGTGTCAGTATCAAGAATTTTACCTGAAGTTTGGATAGAATCAGTTTTTTTCCTATTTATAACAAGTCAATTAAAAAAATGAAACGTTTTTAATATTTGTAACTTTGAACTGGAACCAACGCTCTTTTATTCGATACCACACATCCCCTCAAACGTCTTACATATTTTGTGTCTCTGGAGAATCCTGATCATGGTACAGACTTGTAATATGATCTCGTTTACACAATTGATGCAAGTTTCAGAGGTCTAGCTAGTCTAGAAATGAGTTAAAATTCCATTGCAAAGTGTGTAAAAATTGTGGATTATTTGGTGCATGCCGTTGTGTCAAAATTGCGTTCTGACATATTGCTCTATTGTAATTGGCTTATTGTTCCGCATATCGTATTGACTTGTATTGAACATGAATCATGATATTTTACGTATAGTAATTTATATTGGATGAAATCCCTCAGGAATTTGGGAAGATTGACATTCTCGTTATTTTTTCGCTTGAAATTATCCGAGTAGATAATATTGTGGGACTAGACCTCATAAATTAAACTGAATCGAATGGTTTGAGTGAATCGCCCAGAGTATTGGACCAATCAATCAATGTTGGTGATTTCGCCCAGTGATTGTCCGTACACACAATAGACCCCAATTTAGATTTTCCACATCTTCTTTTAGAAAGTTCTTTTAAACTTATAATACCTTGAGGCAATGGCCTTAAATGACGTTCTTTTTCCAATGTATGTAATTAAAACTATCAAGACTAAATGACTTAATGTAGGTATGTTCTTCGGGTGCCAGCTAACAGCATTTACAATAGCTGTCTGCAATAACCCTAAAAAAAATGTGTTCCAAAAAAATTCAAAAAACGAGAGACACTCGACAGCCTTACTAGATATGCTTTGGAAAAAATAGGGTAGATACATTGAACCTTTACCTAGGAAATTACCGTAAAATATTTTCATATGTATTATAGATTTC
Source organism: Ceraclea dissimilis (assembly GCA_963576895.1). Lineage (NCBI taxonomy): Eukaryota > Metazoa > Arthropoda > Insecta > Trichoptera > Leptoceridae > Ceraclea > Ceraclea dissimilis. The sequence goes on along the minus strand of OY756370.1, from coordinate 2,929,394 downwards.
TCCAAGAAAATTGTGAAACACCTCTGATCTTTTTTTCCGAAGGATTGAAACTCGTTTCCAGAGTTTTTTTTGTATTGATAATATGCATTAAAATCTAGGGAGTTACCATAAAAGTTTATTTGTTGAAGCAAAATTAACTTTATAAAAAGGATAAAACCCTGTTTCTGTAATTTCTTCACGGGCTATCAATAGTTTGATATATCGTAATAAGTAGTATCGTAATAGTAGTAATATAAAAAAATACAAAGCTAGTAAAATACTCCTACTAAAGGACTTAAAAAACACAAATTATATTGATGAAAAAAAAAAGATTGAAATACTTAAATACCTAAAAATTCGGAAAAAAATGATTCATAGGTATAACAAAACACCGTGATTTTAAATCTCTGAAATCTGCAGTAGATTCTGTACAAAATCCTTTACAAATAATTTTAATCTGTAGAAATAATATCGACGAAACGCTTACAATAGGAATAACAAATCAATACAGTATTGCAATAGAGAATTTTTTTGTAGGTTTAAATGCGATGCGTCTAGGTAAATCAAGCTTAAATTTAAATATCTACTCTCTCTGTGTTATGCAAAAAGAGAACAATCAAATTGATTGAAAATGAATTAAATATTTGCATGATGTAAAGTCGGTACAAAAGATTAGTGTGAATTGAATAGGATTGGAAATTTAAGATTCTCTTCGACAAATTCACATCGTTAAGTATAGGAATCCTTAATATGGAGATCCAACATTGGATCAGGTAGTCGCGAATTTTTGGTATATTATGTAGGACCTAGAACGCGAAAGAACGAAGTTATACTGCATAGTATACAAAAAGTGGCGTTTTTTTTTTCAAGAGGGAGACGGGGGCGAATGGAGGAAAATTGTTCAAAGGAGAATGCTCAAAAAAAACCCAGGCCCGGCGCAAACGAAATGTAACTCAAATGATAGGTAAAAATAAATAATTAAATACTGCATAGGGGGCATCATCGAAATCAATGGCTTAAGGGGTGAAATACCTATTCGAACTTTCACATTGGTCACACGAATATATAAGAAAAGGAGCATTAAACCGTTACAATTGCGATTCAAAAGTATATAATATGATGAGTGTAAGGTAGCCTGTCTGATTTTTCTTCTTCTTCAGCAGCCTTGATCCCTCCACTGCCGGATGTAGGCCTTAAGGTAAATGCTCATGAATTATGTAAAAAATAAACATGTCCGGCGCAAACGCAATGTGACTCAAATGATTGTTAAAAATGAGTAATTAAATACTGCATAGACGGCATCATCGAAATCAATGGCTAAATATGTGAAATACCTATTCGAAGTTGTATAGGGGAATATATAAGAAAAAGAGCTTTAGACAGTTACAATTGCGGTCTAAAAGGGTATAATATTATGAGTATAAGGTAGCCCGTCTTCTTCATCTTCTTCTTCATCAGCCTTGGCCCCTCCACAGCTGGATATAAGCCGAAAGGAAAATGCTCATGAAATATGTAAAAAAAAATCAGGCCCGGCGCAAACGAAACCTAACTCAAATGATGGGTAAAAATGAGTCATTAAATACTGCATAAGAGGAATCATCGAAATCGATGGCTAAATGTGTGAAATACCTATTCGAAGTTGTATAGGGGAAACTTTGAATAGGTATTTCACATATTTAGCCATTGATTTCGATGATGCCGTCTATGCAGTATTTAATTACTCATTTTTAACAATCATTTGAGTCACATTGCGTTTGCGCCGGACATGTTTATTTTTTACATAATTCATGAGCATTTACCTTAAGGCCTACATCCGGCAGTGGAGGGATCAAGGCTGCTGAAGAAGAAGAAAAATCAGACAGGCTACCTTACACTCATCATATTATATACTTTTGAATCGCAATTGTAACGGTTTAATGCTCCTTTTCTTATATATTCGTGTGACCAATGTGAAAGTTCGAATAGGTATTTCACCCCTTAAGCCATTGATTTCGATGATGCCCCCTATGCAGTATTTAATTACTAATTATTACCTATCATTTGAGGTACATTTCGTTTGCGCCGGGCCTGGGTTTTTTTCCCATACAAAATGAGCATTCTCCTTTGGATTATTAACTACCCCATTTTCCCACATAACCTACCAAAAATTCGCAACCACATGACCTAATGTTGGCAAAATTAGTCTATCAATCTGACCATTACAAGTTATAGTAATATTTTAATACAAGTTAAAGTAATTTGAGTGAGCTGAGAGGGGTGAGGAAGCGCGGCCGCCCGAGACTGACCTGGTCCGATCATGTCGACCAGATTCTCAAGTTTGGACTCGTTTTGAGTAAAAAGAATCGAAGAGCGTGTATGAAAAATTGCATGAATGTGACGGGGGCTAGAAAAGTGTGTAAGGATAGGGCTAGGGGTGAGGGTATAGATAGTAATTTCAAGACTTTCTTGTTTCATACGTGTTTGTTAGTATTATTACTAACCCAGAGACAAAACAATGTCTTCATTATAATATCATACAAAATTCTTTTGCACGAATGTTGAGAATGCTCGAATTAATTTGCATGCATTCTGTTTCTCCGGGAGCTTGTTGTGAAATTAGATGGAGAGGAATTCAAAACACAACGTCAACCGTTGGAAGAACAACAGCACAACTTGTTACGGTAGCATGTACTACCTTAAGCCATGCGGGCGTGAGGTCTAATTTTATAAACAAACCGAGTTAGAAGCGTGAAGGCTAAATAAACACATGTGTTGTTGTATCCCAGAATGCTTGTATTCTCTTCTTATACATTGTCGACACGTAAAGGGTACTTAGTGTAAAGTTGCAGGGTTGCAAGTGATAAATATCTTTTCGTGATAATTATCGCGATTATTTTCCAGTTCCTAACTTTCATGATACGATAACGATTCGTTGATAAGTATCATGATAAAAACGGTTGTGTCTACGAGAGGTATTGCCTAATTGTCATGTTGGTGATTGAAAATAAGAAAATAATATTTCATGAGCAAAATTCAATTTTATTGATGCGTTTTAACTTTTGAATTAGTGATTTTTATATGCATTTTATCATAAGCAGAGAATAAAAGAATTTTGAAACAAGAGGGATGTCTATTATTACTTTTACATTTGGGTACATTTTTTGATAAATATCGGATAATTATCCCTTATTTTCCATATGTTCCACAACTGGGGGAATGAGGGATGATCCTCACTGTGACTGTGGACACCCGAAGCAAACCATGCAGCACATTTTGCGTGATTGCCTCATACGTGCTTACCCTGGTACCATTGACAGTGCTGCCAGCATGTCCCCTGAATTCATTCAGTGGCTAGAGGCGCTGGATATCAGACTTTAACGCTGTGACAATACTTCGACGATGCCAAACGATTAATAAATAAATTGTTTTGATAATTTTCAACCCTGTAAAATAGACACACATACATAGATGTGTCAACATTATTTGATCTTATATCTGCACAAAGTGTAGTAGTTATATGAACTAAAATAACCTCAATAGACGTAAAGTTTCGTCGCGGAAATCAAGAACAGTTTGTGGCTTTTACTATCTCTCTCAACATTTAACTCTCAAATATATTTTAATGAATAGAGTCTGTAGATTTAAACACTGCGTCAAAGATATCAGCAATTCGATATGACTCGGTTTGTGATCACAGTATTCCCCACCAACTGACCACTACGTCTTTGCGTTAATAATTATTGCACTTATTGATCGGTTTGCCAAGAGTGTCAAGACATTTCGCTCTTCGTATGAAAGCTGATCCTTCGTAATGTTTAATCGCATCGTAAATACATAATTTGCAACACGTTACATACTCGAATGTCTGAGTAAAAGGAATGGTACAGTGTGTATGACGAATTGCATGAGTTTGACGGAAGCCCGAAATGTGTGTAAGGGTCGGAAGGTCTGGCGATCTGTTACCCCCCAATGGGTGCGGCGTGAGGGGATAGAATAGAACATATGTCCTTTGGAATCTTTAGGAAGACTTCGTGGGCACTCAGTTATCAATTGAAAAGGTACATTGTTTTTAGGATCCTGTTTCACGTATTTTCATTTGTGTAGTCATAAATTTATGATTCGAATTGCGTGTTCGTTATATAACTACATTTATATCTACGGTTCAGGTGATAGGAAAAATATGGGAAATTCTATTTATATTTTAATATTTATTTCCCTATAACATGTCCCAAAGGTATTCCGACCCTGGAATAGGTGAGCGATAGTGTGTTAGTGTGGCCGACCCTGGACATGGGACACGTGGGTCAAAGTGTCAAGCGATAATTTGATTCGGGACACTATATGCATGCAGATAGACATGCGGACCATCCCATGTATAATCTGCTTACATAAACCCCCTGGGTTTTCTCCTGGAAAGGTATTATAATTGTTTTTATTACCTAACTGAACATATGGTGTCCCTAAACCTACCTAGCTATTAGACATTCCTGAAATTATATATCGTTTAGTTTCAGACAGTAATTGCTTACCTCTTTATATTCTACTGGAATAAATTACCGGTGAGTACTTGAGTTAAATTTTGAGTATATTTTTTCATCGTCTAGTATTTATCTCAACAAATTATATCCTATGTTAACGTACTCGTTGTATAAGTTTTCGGCTATTCAAAAATGCAACAATATACTTGTATAGACTATTGCATACTTTAAAATCCACCCGATGACTTTAATACACGCGGTTTGTGTTCCAGGATTCTCATTCCCATACTTAAGAATTTGACAATAAATAGCCTTGATACAGTGAACACTCGCCCTAGTGAACAAATGTTGTGATTTAATTTGAAATGTTTACATATCTCTGTCTGTATCTTGTTCACCAAAAGTGAAAATAAATAAAAAAGTATATCGACATACTAAATTTTTTGATGCACTGTCTCAAACTTTCTGTATTGTAAAACGCCTGATGATGAGAATCCTCGAACACTGGTCGCATGTAATAAAAGTCATTATGTGGATTTACAACAATACCTTTAAAAATGCACTTCCACCATGACGTATTGTCGGTCGAGAATCTTACATATCATCGTTTGGATATAAAACGTAACAACAAATGTAGCAAGTGGTTATATCTCAACAGCAAACAGCAAAGGAAGGACCTTCCATCAGGCTTATGATTGATCGTCGGCTGGCTTAATGTGATCACTTTACACTTAAGTAACATTCACCAATTCCAGATGGTCTCACAAAAATATAAAATTTTGATTCTCAAAATAATCTAACAAAGATAATTTTTTTAATGAAACAGAAGTCGTAATAAAGGGTAAAGACACCAGGGATGGCATTTTGTAACTCATACTCGCTCGCTATGCGACGTGTACACGACGCAGTCATTGTTTGTACGTCGTATACACGTCGCATAGCGAGCGAGTATGAGTTACAAAATGCCATCCCCGTACCCTTATATTTCATTTTTAGAGCTTATTTTACATTGTGGAATAATTTGAATTAATGATAATTAAATTCTGTTTTCTAACTGCTAAACTTTTAATTCACAATATTGCGTGAAATATCGCATCGTAACCAGTTTCAAACATTCCAACGGTTTTTATATTTTCAGTTGTCATCGTTTTGTTTAATTATTTCCCCAAATTGTTTGTTTTAAATTATCCGTATTACAAAAGTTTCTAATTAGTGCAGTAACGAGAGCAAATTTAATGGCATTTTCAGGAAATAAATACAGTAGTCTACTTCCCTTTCATACTTTACGTATTTGGGGGCGCTGAATTCGAATTTCAACTTTGCCACCTCGTAAATGTGATGCGTTCTGAGATATTCGAGAAAAACTCAGAAGAAAACGTTCTTTTTAGAGACTTTCGCTCATTACTCGAAAAGTATACATTTTAGAGAAAAGAATCTCGAGACAAGAATAAACTAGAGTAAATTTCCTACAAAGAGCGATGATATTCATTTTTCTGAAATAAACCGCTTACGCGCTACTATGCGCTAAAAAAGGGCATAAATTCCACTCTTTTTTAAAAAATATTTTCTCTTTTAATTTATTGACTATAACTCAAAATATATAGAGTTTTTTGGAAAAAATTGTTGTACATAAATAAAGTACACTATATTTTCTACAATTAGTGCTAAGAAGGTTTCTGAGACAGACTAACCTCTATTACGTTAGAGCGCATTGAAGTTCACTATAGTACATTAGAAGCAAATTCTTCATTATTTAAAATGGATATATAACATTAAAAAAAATAAAAAATCTACTAAACTTTCTTGATGCTATAAACACAAGGCTGAAATTTTTATATTTAAATGTTTGCTACCCCTCAATAGCGATGGGTCGGTAGAAATTTGAGAATTCCTTAGAAACAAAAGCTCATTCTCCAGTTTTTTGTCCATAATGTGAAAATTAAAAACAATAGGGACAATTATACTAAGACAAAAATAAAGTACATTTTATTATCTATGAACTACCTTAATTACTTTTTTTAGTCAAATAGACGATTCAGCAGCCAGAGTCCGTTAAAAATTTTCCATATCTCGAAGATATTCTAAAATTTCTACTTACTTTGGTTTACCGCCTGCAAATAAGAATCTAAACATTTTTAAGAAACATAATGTGAAAATTCATCAAATTTCCTACAAATTATGTCTCTTACGTTTTCGCCCTCGCGAACTGGTTCGATGTTCAGAAGCATCGAAATTTGGTATAGCGTGTCATATTAATTAAGCGTTGATAATACGAACTACGACTACGGTACGTGTGTTACATACCATACATGTACATGTGTTACATACGTGTGTTACATACCATAGTCGTAGTTCGTATTATCAACGCTTAATTAATATGACACGCTATACCAAATTTCGATGCTTCTGAACATCGAACCAGTTCGCGAGGGCGAAAACGCAAGAGACATAATTTGTAGGAAATTTGATGAATTTTCACATTTTGTTTCTTAAAAATGTTTAGATTCTTATTTGCAGGCGGTAAACCAAAGTAAGTAGAAATTTTAGAATATCTTCGAGATATGGAAAATTTTTAACGGACTCTGGCTGCTGAATCGTCTATTTGACTAAAAAAAGTAATTAAGGTAGTTCATAGATAATAAAATGTACTTTATTTTTGTCTTAGTATAATTGTCCCTATTGTTTTTAATTTTCACATTATGGACAAAAAACTGGAGAATGAGCTTTTGTTTCTAAGGAATTCTCAAATTTCTACCGACCCATCGCTATTGAGGGGTAGCAAACATTTAAATATAAAAATTTCAGCCTTGTGTTTATAGCATCAAGAAAGTTTAGTAGATTTTTTTATTTTTTTTAATGTTATATATCCATTTTAAATAATGAAGAATTTGCTTCTAATGTACTATAGTGAACTTCAATGCGCTCTAACGTAATAGAGGTTAGTCTGTCTCAGAAACCTTCTTAGCACTAATTGTAGAAAATATAGTGTACTTTATTTATGTACAACAATTTTTTCCAAAAAACTCTATATATTTTGAGTTATAGTCAATAAATTAAAAGAGAAAATATTTTTTAAAAAAGAGTGGAATTTATGCCCTTTTTTAGCGCATAGTAGCGCGTAAGCGGTTTATTTCAGAAAAATGAATATCATCGCTCTTTGTAGGAAATTTACTCTAGTTTATTCTTGTCTCGAGATTCTTTTCTCTAAAATGTATACTTTTCGAGTAATGAGCGAAAGTCTCTAAAAAGAACGTTTTCTTCTGAGTTTTTCTCGAATATCTCAGAACGCATCACATTTACGAGGTGGCAAAGTTGAAATTCGAATTCAGCGCCCCCAAATACGTAAAGTATGAAAGGGAAGTAGACTACTGTATTTATTTCTCCGCGAAAACACCATATGACTAGACTAAATTTCGCGAGGAGATTTTTGAGAATTTATCATCATTTATTTATGAAAACCCCTTTCCAGAGTATTTTAGTATTAATAATCATTATTGGAGAAAGTTTCACCACGAATTTTAATATTTTGTTTTGCAAAGTTAACCACTAAACCTTTTATTTATGCTTATTACTCTTATTTTGATGTACGAATCTATGCCACTGCTGATTGGATACATATTTTATCTCAGATCTAATTGTTTCTAAATAAACATCACTAGTTTTCTATGGGTGGAATGCGATCTATTAAAAATATGTGCAGTTTACGAAAAGTTTTGTTTTGCAGTTAGTCGATCATTTTTGTGTTTACTTGCGGCGATACATTTATGTATATTTTAATTTTATACAGCAATGTCCGTGCTACTCCCCGGATATGAGTAAGTTACTCGTGTTCCGAGGAGGATCACAACAGCAATGTTAAACATACAATTTAAGTTGAAATATATAATGTAAAATACACAATTACAAATACATATCAATGCAAAACAACAGCAGAACGACAACACAAACATAAACGTTCACATTAATTTATTTGTTTCTATATACGCTTTACTGAACTATTCATTATAATATGATTGTTTTTTTTTCTTTTGTCTTCTTTTTTTTCTTCTTTAAAATCACCTACTTATCTACTAAGACGACAGTCAAGGGTCTCAGATATTGCGGAGAGAGTAGGGACACTGAAATGGCAGTGGACGGGTCACGTGGAAAGGCAGATGGACCTCCAGAGTACTGAGCTAGAGACCCTATGAAAATGAACGAAGTGTAGGGAGACCACAGTGGAGATGGGCCGATGATATCATCGAGTCGGTGGGACATGATGGGTAGAGACAGAGGGCCCAAAACAAAAAAAAATATGGCAGAGACAGGAAGAGGATTATATCCAGCAGTGGAGGGAAAAGGGCTGAAAAGAAGAAGAAGAAGACTTATCTACTGCTGAACGTGTAGCATCCTATAATAATTTTGGGGAATTTGAGCATTTTCTACGTTTCACCCGCGACAGGCTAATAATTTCCTTTACTTAAAAAAACGGACTCTTTTCGAAGTAAACCCAAATTCATCGCTGCGTATTTTATCCAAGTATTTTTTTCATCTTTACCCTTCCCTTAGTACATTGTTAAGTGTTTAACATAGTCATAACATACCGTCGTAATATTTATATAATGTTTCAATTCAAATCGTATGGTAATCAGGACCGTGCCCTGAAAAACACTAAGAATACATTGTGCATATAAAAACCATAACAATGTGTTTACTTTACCCTCGTATTGATAGTCCTGAGCTTTCAACTTAGGGCTTTTTACATAGAAATATAATTAGGGTTAGTCATGGGGACTGTAATATGGGGTGAAAAGGTTATTGTGTGTTGGGTGAAAGATCCGAAAAACATGTGCAACCAAAACATACTTTGAAACAATTACCAAGTGTACAGATATGTATTTGGGTTTATTTTGGTAAACGTAGACCTATTTTTATGCAAGTTCAAATTTTAAAGTCTTTATTTATTCTGAAAATTCATTCTTTTATTTTTTACGGCTAACCACTCGTCTGCGAGTGATCTCGAATATTATGAATATCTTACAAGTGCTCAGTACACAATACATATTTAATTTCAAATTGATCCGCCAACCACTCTTCAATCTGACGCGAACTTCTTGTATTAAGGGCATGGCACCAGGAATGACGTCAGTCTTTTCCCACGGCATTAAGGTTCAAAATTGCGTGACAATCGCAAGATAAAATGGTAAAAATAGCGTTTTTTTCCATTTTTTGGGGTTAATTTTGCGTCTATCAAAAAACTTTTACGGTTATTCCCTAGATTTTAATGCATATTATCAGTACAATAAAAAAAAATACTCCGCGACTTTCGGAAAACGAGCTTCCGTCTTTGGGAAAAAAGGTCAGAGGTGTTTTTAATTTTTTTTAAATAAAAATCTATACAAGAAATAAAAAAAAAAATACGGTTATTCCCTAGATAAAGGTTCAATGCATCTACCCTATTTTGTTCCAAAGCAAATTTAGTAACGGTTGTCGAGATAGAAGGTCTCCCGTTTTTAGAAATTTTTGAATTTGGTATGCACACTCTTAAGCATTTTCCTTATTACAATGTCTTTCTACTTTCCGCCTATAGAATTCCTGTATAATACAAGATGTTCATTATTGATTTTTATTTCAAATACCTGAATCTAGATTCTTGCTGATAATACCCCCCGATACTGTTTGTATAGGAGCGTGGCGAGGTATTATTATAATATCCATTTTCTTTTCTATTCGAGAGATGTTTTTATCGACTGAGATATAAAGATTATAATATCTGACTTGTGATATTACTATTAGGTGACCGAGGGATGCCCCGCGGGGTTGTTATTAGCACTATTTCATATTATTATTCCTCCTACCCTTTTATAAGCGAACAATACACCGTCCGCCCCATCGCTTTTTGCAGAATATGCAATCTTTTTCAACGCTCGATTCATATTAAAGTTGTTTTTTTCTACCGCCATTTTGAATCTTTGTGTCAGGTTCATAAATGAACATAGCAGCAGAAATTTTACTAAAATTGTAACACTTTATTTATTTATTTACACAACAAGAATGAGACATGTCTTTTTCTTTTCAGTCTCTTTCCCTTCATTGCTGGATATAGGCCTCTTCCTGTCTCTTCCACAATTCTCTGTTTTGGGCGCTTTGCCTCTACACACGTCCCACCGACTCGATAATATCATCGGCCCATCTCCTTTGTGGTCTCCCTACACTTCGTTTATTTCCGTAGGGTCTCCAGCTCAGTACTCTGGGCTTCCATCTGCCTTGCCACATGTAAACATTTCAAATATTAATCACAACACTTGTTCACTAGGGCGAGCTTATCGTATTTTATATACAAAGGGTGGACTTTCCTTCTGACTTAGTATGACTGATCGTCGGCTGGTTTAATGTTATCACTTTACACTTAAGTAACATTCACCAATTTCAATGCATCCTTCCGCCGCGGGCCGGATACGAACCCAGGCCTCCAGCCTAACACACCGGTATTCCACAAGGATGAAGACTGCAGTGAGAAGAAACGCGTATATACTCGTAAATTGCACTACCAGCATTTATCAAGATTGGGTATGTAATTAATATGTAAACCGACTAAGTCTTACGGAAAAGCCATCCTTAGCTGTATATCTGTTGAGAAAACTACTTGTTATTTAACTGCGACATACAGAAAATCCCACGTTCTCACAAGAAAATGTGAGATTCAGAAAAAAAATGTAGGTACGCACTTCTTAAGTGTTTCTAAAATATTAAAATTCCGCAATGAAATGTCTTGAGAAGAGGTAATAATGATGTTGTTCTCAGTGACGAAGTCTGGTGGCTTCTCTGTGTTATCTGTGGAATACTTACAGGACTAAGTAGTAGTAGACGTAAAATACCCATAAAACTAAATATGGTTTTTGGGATACAATCAATGAGGTTGAGTTCTTGGAAATGTAACAACTTCCTATAAACCCGATATCTTCATTCAACTACCAAGTGAATGAATTTCATGATTGGGTACGTCTGAAAATTATTAATAACTTTGCTGAAATCTGAAATGGTTTCTAATTTATGAAAGTTAACATTTGATATTATATTTTCAATTGTGGGATTTCGTTTGTTGAAATTGATATTTTCGGTACTTCAGAATATCTAGGGTGAGTTTAAGTTGTATTTTGAATTGCTTCGGTTTTTGATGTTTCAGCAAACAAAAAATCCTCCATCTATTTTGTGTGGTCATAAAAACCTACCGATTACACAATATCGGACGTTAACGTGTTTTTATTCTAGTCCGAGAGCCCGCTGCTTAAATTATGACGTATCTGTTTTTTGATCGAAATGTGGTATAAATGATAGCTTACCAATAGGGTATTACATCGCACCAGGGTTGCCTATCAAAATCTTGCCGCAACCCCCCCTGCCCCCTCCCGAAAAGGTCCCTCTTCGCGGTTTTTCGCATTTTATAGGAATATGGTAAGAGATAGGAGAAAGTAGTCAATCACAAAAATAATCCTTGCTAAATTCTCTACAAAAAAAGTCAATTTTTTCATAGGACTAGTAGTTTATCCGTAATGGCCCGTCAAAAAACAGGATATTTTTTGAAAAAAAATTAATCTTGATATTTTTCTTTCACTCCACCCATTATCACTAAAAGTTTATGGAAAAAAAATTTTTTTTTGGAAAAGATACGTCATAAATTAAGCAGCGGGCTCTTGGACTATTCCTCCCCTGAAGGAATGGGAATAGGTTGTTTAGTAATAGATTAGCTCGGGTAGCTTCGCATTTTATAGTCTTGGTAGTGAATATATTGTGGACTGTAGACCTTTCGTTTGTTTTCCATAATATATTTATAGAAACTCTCCATCCTATCCTTACCATCGAAGAAAGAGATCCATAAATTATTTGATGCCCTCACCAGCATACATTAATTCTTCTTATTTTACGAACCTACCACATTTTTGCGTTTTTTGGTATTTGTGAAATTGAAATTAGATTTCGTGCTTATGCATTTCGTAAGCATTTTGAGTTTATTCCAAGTTTTTTTTGTAAGGGGCTTGGCACCAAGAGTGACGTCACACGTTTTCAACAAAATTTCCCTTCCCCCCTCTAAAAAACATCGCGGCGAACACACAATTTCTTACTTTGATCAATAGATGGCGTTGACGTAAAGTTCTCTCAAAATTTGTAGTTAGTCATGAAACTAACCTGTTCTCTTTTTTTGTTAAGGAGTCCCAGCAGTCAACGCAACAAAAAAATTCAGCCATCGTAAGCTGGTCTTTAAAAAGTTGACATCGCAGATTCGCTATAATATAGTGTAACCAAGATAGCTTCCCAGTTTGCATGTCAGCATCGCTAGTAGTAATGTGACGTTGTTTTTTATTACCTCAAGCAGACTTGTAACACTATATTGTCTCTCGCTTGTTTTTTTAGGATGACTTATCGAGAGGTGTTAGCTGGCAGAACACTGCGATAAGCTCGCCCTAGTGAACAAATTTTATGATTTGTATTTGTAATGTTAACATATCTCTGTATCTTGTTTACCAAAACCGTAAATAAATAAAATAAACATACGTATGTGCTGTTGTGAGAAAGATGGCAGAAGTAATTTACATAGGTAAACTAGTCGCATTTTTTGTAAAACCCGTCGTAGGTACAGTACGACAAATTATTGAACTTTGTATGGTTTTCCGTATTATTCGTCAACACAAAATCAATACAACATACAAGTAGAACTGGGCGATAAGCTCGGAAGTATCTACCTATTTCTAAACTAGTCACTTATAAAAAAGTCGTACTAAATGACGTAGGATTATCTTTTTGAGTGATGTAATTACGATAAACTGTCATACGAGTAAGTCTTTGTTCATGACAGCAATACGATAATTATGCTTATAAATTAATATAATAACAAAATATAAGTTATTATCTCCGAATCGGAAAAAAAATCAAATTTCCGTCATTTTAATGTCAAACCGTAAACCACAATTTACTGCCCCATATGACGTAGGTAGCAGTAGCTATTAAAATTTATTTCGATTCCGCATCACATAAATTTCGCAATATATTCCTAGGTACATTTGTTATATGTCAGTTATATATTTATGTGTACCTCATGTAGAACAACGCTGAAGCATTACCATACCATTGTATTCCATGCAGTGACGTGTTCTTCTGAAAAGCCATGCATTTTTACACAATTGGTTGCTCTTTACTAGATACATCGTTGGTACTTAGTTCGTATTGGAACTTAGCTGTCCTTGAATCGGCTGGTCGTTGGACGTGGGTTCAAACTTCGATATCGAGAATGCGTTCTACAACTGCCCACTGCCACCTAGAGTCTTTCTTTAGCCATGCTGTAGAAATTTGAGATCACTTCGTTTTGCAGCGTTGCCATCACCGTCGCTAAGCAAATGTATGGAATAATTAACAGTCCTTTAACAACGAGTATGATGGACCACGTATTATATTCTGTTAAGAAATTTGACAGCAGTAGTGGTCCTGTTTGATCATTTTGCTATGTTGCCAACTGTTACAGCATGGCTAGAGTACCTACTCTAGGAGGCGGTGGTTCTACACATTGAACTCACCTGCGTTATAATTATATTGTGGCAGCTTTTCACTTCGAATAGTTTGAAAGTAAACCTTTTTATTAATATACAACTGCACACATATACACATTTTCATCTCATTCTTGGGTGGATCGGGGCTCCAAAGAATCTTTCTCTTGCAATCTCCAAGACCTCTGAACAATCACAATCTCTCTCACACTCTCTTGAACGTGGTCATCTTATTTCAAGTCTGATTTCTAACAATTTCATATAATCCTGTTCCCATTGGAGCATCTCATTAGGGGTTTAGCTTCACCACATTTTATCATCCAGCCCTTGCCGTTGAATGTAGGTCATAGTACTACACATAAAAACATACCGAGCCACACCACTGATTGTGTACTACAACTCTACCTACCTAAATATAAAATTTTATCGGGGTGAGTTAATTTGTCCATTATTTTTTATTGAACGGTTAAAAACGGTAGTTGGAAATAATAATAGTTTGAGATTCCACCATTATATTTATTGGAAATACATAGAAAGTATCATTTCGCGTGGCGTTGGTCGGTCTGCAATTTGCTGCATTCGACTATATACCTACAATCTACATTATAGGTTTTCCATTATTTTCTACGACTATAAGTGTATCCCGTATTGACTGTAAATACGGCCACTAATTCGTTTCGACTACCGACACAAGAATAACTTTGTTATTCTACGAGTACTACTATATTATACCCAGTATATACAAGTATTATACTCGGTATATACGTGTATTATACCCGGTGTAAACGAGTATTGTACCCGGTGTATCGTTATACCATTTATACCAATAAATCATTTATCTACACAGGAATAATTTGTGGTTAGCTATTCACTGTTGGAGTATATTGTGATTAATTATTGCACTATTATCTAATGGCTTTCTTTAGGCAACAGTGCCAATGCATATTATTCAACGTAGCAGGCTTAAAACCAGCAAAGAGATGAATAAATAGCTGGGAGTCGACCTCATTAGAGACTAAACACTTACAAACAATAGGCTATTAGGGCTAACATACAAGGAAGAAGAAGAGTTAGATTTTCTGTTACTAAATAATTGTTTGAAACGTGCAAATGTACATCAACAATTTCAAATCTGTATTTAGTATGGAGGTCACTTAAAAGACTGAGAACAGGTGTCTCCCGTTGTTACAGTAACCTTAAAAAAATGGGTTACAAAGAGGAAGACACCTGTGAGTGTGGTGCTGTACAGGATGACAGTAACCTGTTTTCATGTCTCCAAACAGGAGTGACATGCACGCCCAAAGACGCACTACTGGCGAATGCCGGGGGTGTCCGGGTGGCCGAACACTGGAGATACAAAATTTGATAGTGTTCCGGTCACGGAAAGTAAGTATGTAAGTGCTGAACGTTTTTGGCAAGAGTCACTTGGCTCAAATCTTGAATAGTTTTTAATTTAGAGGTAAAAATGACTAAAATATTGGTATAACTATAGTACTTAAAACTAACCCAACTTCATTGCAAACAATCATTACGATGATATTGTTAGTAGATTTCTTATTAGGTCAACAATTTTCCCAACGTTCTGTAGGTAGTACGGAGATGCTAGTAGATATGCGGAGTACTTTTTTTCTCTTTTGAGACTCTCCCATGCTTTTAACTGTTCAAACAATTGCTAAGTGAATTAATTGTAACCCTCCATAGGAGCCAGTTAGTATAATATAAGTACAACATACCGCCCCATTATACTTAGCCGTAAGGATCTGATTTAAATCTCATGTAAATATGTAATTTAAATTAATTTGGGTCACATTTTAAATCTTTATGAGATTATAATGAATTTACCCACCGTCTCTCTGGACATAACGAGGTTTGTCACTAATTGTTGAAGATTTTCGCGGTAAAAACTTGGCGTGGCTGCTTCTGAATTTTTTATGAACTGTCTTTTTTTATGGTTTATTCGTCATCATTATAAATTATAGAAGAAAAATCACTTAAGGCTGTGGACCCAACCATGCCGTAACGGTCATATCCCGCGGCATTAAGGTTCAAAACTCGCATGATGAAATATTAAAAAATGCGATTTATTTTACTTTTTTTGGTTAATTTCGCTTCATTCAAAATACTTTTACGGTCATTTCCTAGATTTTAATGCATATTATCAATACGATAAAGATTTTTATCTTTGCGACTTTCGGAAAAAAAGTTCCAGTCCTTATATAAAAAAATCAGGTTTTTTCACATTTTTTTTGATAAATCTATACAAGATATAAAGAAACCTTTACTGTTATTTCCTAGATGTATCTGCCCTATTTTTTTGCAAAGCATATTTTGTAAGGTTATAAAAAATGAAAAAGAAGAAACATGTCAAATGATAGTAAATTAAAAATTTAAATATTGTGAAAACAGGGAAAAATACAAACGGAGAAACTTGACATACTTTGGCATAATTGTGTACTTATAATAACTTTAAATGTTGACCTAACGAAAAAAATAATTAGTAGGAATATTATTCCGAAAGTAAATAGCAATTTGAAACCATGTTTTTTTACAAAAACAGTCTCGTAAATATATTTTCTTATAATATAGACATTTTAGATACAACAACTACCTACGTCAAGTCATACTCATCCGCCCACATAATGCTCTTAAAATATCTCTTCTTTCGTATTCCCTTTATCAGTCATTCCTCCTTAAAGATGTGGGCACAAACTTTAGACATTTAAGTTAAGGCGATTTACCTACGCCCTCGTGAAATTATATCAATTTATTTGCTTGTTTTATTCTTCAAATTAACAAAGTACATCCAATCAAATTAAGGATATGATAAATCATTCCTATTAAGTGATAGTATTGTTCATTAGAGTGAACCTGTGTGGGTATTTTTTTACGAAATACGATACTATAATACGATACTTGGGAAAAGTTAAAATAAGTTTATTTTTGTTTTCAATATCGATATTTGTAAAAACATTGAAATTCTATACATTTTTGAGTATGAAAGTTGGTCGCCACTCGTCAGGTAGATTATGCGGCCGCTTCACGCTCGCCGACCCTCGACGACCTCGCTGTGAATGAGTAAAAAGGCGTGTGGTTGAAAATGTTTGTCTTGACGTGTACGTACCCGACCGTTGACGCCTTTCTACTCATGTATACCGAGCCTTCACGACCCTACACGAGCATGTGGATGAAGCATCACGTATCCCTTAGTTCTACGTACATCAGAAATGTTTAAGTTTGTATCTATATGATACAGGTTGGGTAATTTCGGTGTTAACTGTAGTGTACGTATCAAGAATAAATCAATTATTGAAAAAAAAATGGAAGGTTAAATGTTATCTTGTCTCTTGACACGATTCGGAATACTTAAAAAGCACACAGTGCTTATGGACTCGCGTACATACGTATCGACTTGAAGTTCTGTGGTGATGGCATTCAGTTAACGACAAAAAATTGCCATTTTTTATACAATTATCGTGCAATATTCGGCTTGAGCGAACTTTTCATGACATCTCTTAAGATAGATTAAAGATCTCAAAATATTGAAGTATTCCCACAACAGTACCTATAGAAGAATTAAGGATGAACATTGTCGGGCTTACGACCGACCTCGGCTGGCTTAAGTGATCACTTAACACTCGAGAAACATTCGCCATTTCAGTTCACCCCGGCTGGGATTCGAACCCATACCTTCGTCTCGCTTAGTAGGGATCATATCCACTACACCACGAAGAGCGACGACTGTGTTGTCGAATTTCATGTACATTAAGTACCTATGTATTGTTGCATTTCTTACTGTTGAAGGAAGAGGGTGGTATTTTTTTTTTAACACACCCGCCATCTTTTTTTTGCTTAGCCGAAGAACGTAGTTCACAATCAACTTCGCTAATGGCAGGAGAGGCAACTAAGTACCATACCAAACTAAGTACTACGGCTGTAGAAAAAAATCCAACGCTTTACAAGAATAAAAATTTGTAAATCAAAAATAATTCAAGATCTCAAAATACCCTAACGATTATGCGACTTTTTATTCCTCATATATTTTCTCCACAATTGTATGTTACATTTTATGTCACTTTACCTATACTTCAATGCTACTAAATCTTGATAAATTCGCATAGTACAGAGGTATGTGATTTGTTAACGCAATCACGAACCACTTCTTCAAAATGTGTCTAGTAATTCAAATTTCTCACAATGTCCCTTTTAGATTGGGGCGTCTCCGGAGAAAGGTGTACTCTATGTACATATATTCATACACACACATGCGCCCATACACACATTTGGGTGCGTGAAATTCGAACAAAACTTTCCTAACACGAATAACAATTTATTTATTCGTGACTTGAAAATAAAATGTCGTCATACTTACTACAGGGTGATTTATTTAATACAGTGTCGTGCAAATTAATTGGAACAAAAGGAACATATTACGAAAAAAATATTTATTGATTAAAAAAAACACAATATTACTTGTGGTTTCAATAATGGATGTACCCCCCCTTAAGCTTTAATAACAGTTTTCACTCTTAAAGTCGCAGAATTTAGAGCCTATGTATGATTTCTGAGGTACTAAAAGGCTCGGTAAACGCCCTAGATGCCGGCCACAGATGCGTTGGACAGATGACCTGAAGTTAACAGCTGGCCTCAAATGGACATCCGAGGCAAAATCCAGAGAGAGATGGAGACGAATGAGGGAGGCCTATATCCAGAGATGGAAGCTGCAGGGCTTATGAAGAAGAAGAAGAAGAAAAGTGTATCTCACTGGTGGTGGTATTTTTCAAGTGACCTCTCCTGCCATCTAGGAAAGTTGATTGTGAACAAGCGTTCTTCGACTTGGCAATAATAGATGGCGGGTGTTTATGTAAAAATACCACCTCTTCCTACAACTGTGTGAATGGCAACAATACGTAGGTACTTAATGTATACGCAATCCGACAACACAGCCGTCGCTCCTCGTGATGTAGTGGATGAGAAGATCTGGGTTCGAATCCCAGCCGGGGTGACCTGAAATGGCGAATATTTCTCGAGTGTAAAGTGATAACTTAAGCCAGCCGAGGTCAGTCGTGTAAGCCCGACAATGTTCACCCTTAATTCTTCTACACTGTTGTAGAAATACAGCATTGAAAAACATCCTTCTAGTTGATAATAATATACGGATATTTATTATGAGTCTCCTTATAGCGTCGAGTATCCTTAGCCCTGACACCACATGTGTACTGTACGTAGATTCCGAAGCGTGCCCCGAATAATTTCCCCGTAGACGAAATTTGCATAATTCCAAATAAGCATTCCTTTAATTATTTTCACAAACTTCGTCCCCTACCACCATCCCTTAGTTTCTGGTTACATAAACTTTTGTTATATCATTTTCACTGTCAGGGTTGAAAATTATCAGGATAGTTATCTTTACTGATGAATAATTAGATAATTATCCGTTGATTACCGAGTATCGTACCAAAAAGTAATGGTCATCCCTCATCTTTCTAAATTCTTGTATTTATTACTAACTAGCTGTATTGCCCGGCGTTGCCCGGGTAATACAGCTAGTATGTTAAAAAAAAACAAAAAGAAACCGTGAAACCATCTAACCAAATATCGAAAAACTCAAAAATTTAATTGATTTATATTTTACTGCGAACTGTATAATTGAGTAGCAAAAGTTTTAACGACAAAAAATTAAATTAATTCAACGCCATCTATGTTGGAGTAGCAAAAGTTATTTCAAATCTGTTGGTAACTAAAAACAACTCAACGTCTCTCGTAGCGCCGCGTCGCCAAGAAGTACCTACCTACATACTACATACATATGTCGTACGAATATGTGGACGTATACGCAATACATGTTTTTCAACCCTTAGACTAAATTTTTGGTAAAACTATGAAAGAATTATTTCATTATTTTTAAATTACTATGTAAATGTATAATTACAGCATTATATCTTAATTTATTACGGAGATATGGTACTGTAAAAAAAAAACCACCCTCATCCCTTTAATTTTATAAACTGTTTTTTTTTTTGGGACAGAATAACATATTTTGACCTTTTCTAAGGAAACCGTTTTCTGGAAATTTCCATAAATTTTTTTTTTTAGCTTATTAAGAGACATTTAAAAATCATCCCCTTTGAGCCCACTTTCATCCCTTTTTTTTTAATTTTCGAAAAAACGGCCAAACAGCCTATTACTAATTTCGATAGGAGAATCTATGTACCAAATCTCAAGTTCGTACAATGTCTGGTTTCCGAGATATTCGCATACTCTGAAAAACTTTCAACCCTATTTTTCACCCCCTTAGGGGCGGAATTTCCAAAAATCGCTTCTTAGTGGAAGCTTTTGTATTAAAACCTATCTATCTTCAAAATTTCACTTCTCTAGGATTAGCCAATTTGGCTCTGCGTTGATGAGTGAGTATGTCAGTCAGTCAGTCAGGACACTTCAAATTATAGAAGAGATGATTCAATGCTTTGAAAAATCTGTCATTTAAAAATTAAAACTCTTCAAAAAAGTTGATTTTTTTTCTTTATCCCGCCCTGTCCACTTCCCTCTGAAGTGTGTAAGTATATGTATTTTATTTTTATTAAATCCTTGTTACTTTTTATTTATCTTATTATCTACCAGTATGTATTCATATATGTTTATTTTTATGTATTATGTGTATGTATCTATATATTTATTCACTTTATTATTATTATTTATAGTATATAAGTTTTTCTTTCTTTTCTTTGACTGTAAGACATTGCTTTTGCAGTAAGTCCGCCTTTTGGCACACTACTGGCACATTGTCTTGTTTTTTTATCTATGCATATTTATCTTTGGCCAATAAAAAAATATTTATTTATTTTATTTATGCCGTCAGGCCATCTCTTTTGGGGTCTTCCGACGCCTCTCTTACTTCCCCAAGGTCTCCATCTAAAAAAAAATTGGGATCCATGATGTCTGCCACTCTAGTTCTGTTCCTTATGTATATTTGTCTTGATAATAATTTTCCTCGCAACCCTGTTCAATATGTATATTATAATGTACTTATTACCCATATGTGTGTTTATTTGTGTCTTGTCTATTAACCTCATTTCTCTCATTGTGGAGCGTGTTTTCCATGTAAATATTTAATGTTATTATTGTTTGTTTTCCTCAAAACATGTTTTTACCAAGACTCCCTCCCCTTTATTCTTCTTCTTCTTCCACAATTTCATGTTTCAATTATTTTACGGAAAAGATTTACCATAAGCCAAAATGAAAATACAACGCGAAATGCGGTATCTGCGTATTCGCGGAAAATCAAATATTGAACCAAATAAATTTGTACACAACAACAACGCATATTTTCTTTTCATTTACGGGAAATAACAGATCCTACATTTTTTTCATATTTCCGCAAGCCTCTTAACCCGCTTATTCTAATTTCATAAAAGTTATCAGTTCACAAACTAATTTAAAAAACTAACAGTTTAGCTTTAGAGAGTTATTTTTCATCATTACCTTATTGAAACACAGCGAAAGAATGTTATTTTAATGTCATTGAAGTACATTTGTATAATCTAAATGTTTTCAGATAAAATAGGTAGGTATTCTTTTATAAAAAGATCGAAACTGAATAAGGATTGTACTCACTGCTGATATCACTTGTCTAGAATATAATAATGAAATATATTGTATATACATCAAGCAGCGTTCATAATACTCCTACATCCGCAATAAATCCAATGGTTTGAAAGACTGCCACCTTAAAAGCTTTCTGCACTCGGTTTTAAATTACAAAATAATCAGCAAACATGAGGAGATTTTAGGATTTTCCATGCATTTAGCAAAACATATAGGTATATTCTATAATATTAATTCGAGACAATGAGGTATGTACGGTTGATGTATGGTTCTATCTGTTATAATTGTTTTATCACAATACAGCCTTTAATTTTGATCTTGTAAAACCGATTCCGGGTTGTATTTATAATATGGAATTATATTTCTTCGATTTATTAATTTACTTACTCGTATATATTTTATAGCAAAAGTTTGGTAGATTTTTTTGCCACATGATTATGTCTATAAATATATTCAGTTTGCACGAGTGTTGAACAACCCAAAATTATTACATGTAGTATCGTTTCTGTATATTTGGATCTTTTACATATGATACTTCTTGTTTTAATTACCTGATCTTGAATTGCATTTGAATTTTTTCAGAACGTTATTATATGGGTACAAATTATTATATTTCTTGTTATTTCAGTCAGAATTGTATGAGACCGCCTTGTTTGTAATTTCGCCGAGTTTGTCGTGAAGGCGGCGGCGTCTTCTGGTGAATATGATAACATTGTTTTCCTTCTCCCCATCCCATCCTCTTCCCATCCTTTTCCCTTCATCTTAACAACGATGTACTTTTGCTATAGAAAGACGTCGGTTCCTCTCAAATAATACAAATCTCATATTATTATTATGAAAGCTACTTTACTAGATTATATTGGAATTACTTTTAAAACGAAATATACATAATATACTTTAAACGTTTTTTTTTGTGACACGAAAATTTCGATTTTTTTTTAATCTTTCACAGCCATCTGTTTGGAAATTTATTTGCCATAGTTTGTATTTTGTTAAATTAAATTTCTTTAATTCTAAAATAATGTACTGCCAGTTGTCGCACTACAAAGTTAGGAACCTGTGAATTAATATAACGTTATAGAGGTTGCAAATCAGATTATTTTCGTTTATGTCTACGTAGAATTAGTACGAACGAAGCAAATTCCTGAAACGACGGCGCCCAAGACTTGTGTCTTTGGTTTTGAATGTTATTCATATTTTGTCAATTGTAGCAATACACCATCCACATTTCTAAGAGCTTTACATTAAGTATTACTTTTCTATTGTTCTAGTGTCAAATCTACGAACCATTATTTCTAAAACCACTGTATTAGTAAGCGATTGCATTTTGAAAAGTAGTTTGCGATTTTCCCGTAGTTCTCAGTAGTAACATTTGATAACGATGAGACTGGTATATTTACATATAGTGATGTGTTATATGAGTGTGTCTTTCTGAAGACTTTTTCTTTTCGATGCCTGTATGAATACTCATTATAGGTATTCGTACGTATTCCGACTGATGTAACTACAGCTTTAGTCTATATGTATTTTCGCCTTTTCAATTTGTTACTCATTTTTTATATTTATTTATTTCCAACGCACGTTTTTTTCTTCTTCAGCATTATTCCCCTGTGGTAACCCTTGCCTGTCGTTTCAATTTAGCTTCAATTTTATGTTTTATTCCCATTTTCTTTCACATTCTATTTCGTTCGCGTTTTTTTGCTGTTGACTTTAACGTGCCACGCACCAGACACCTTCAGCTGTGAATATGTAAATACTTTGGAAAGCGCCTACGTATCTTTTTTTATCAAACGTTATATTTTCATTCTGATTTATAATATTCTTTGTCAAGCATTCATACTGAACAACATTATTCTAAGGTTGAATATTTTGTTACATTTTATCGCCTACGGATTTGTTCCTTTCAATATCCATACCGCCTCTCATAGTTGCTTACAACACTTTTTTTGTTTGAGTTATTTGGAAATATAACATAGGTACAATTATAATTTTTGAAAAGGCTTGTTGAAATACTTGGTATACATTTTTTTACGTTTTGCTACTCTCTCAATAAGTAAATAAATACTTGAGTAGAGAGAGGAGTGTTTGCAAATTAGTACATATTATGATATGATTATTAACATAAGTACATACTTTAACACAGATACTTATAGACAATATAAATTACAACTGTATTGACACCTATAGATACTACAAACTTCACACCTGCAACAGTGTGCAGGTACCCACTATATTTTTTACTTTACCCCCTTAGCATTTTATATAACTGCTAGTTGTGTAACTTAAGTTGTGTTTTTTTATCTTCGGGTTTCAGGCTTTTCAATTTTCCTAGCCTTTGTTTTTTGTGCTAAAGTTTTCGAGCACTTACGTCGTCGATGACTTGCTACGACTCATCCAAAAATTCTATGATGATCCAAAATATCCAATGATTACGATTAACGATAATTGCGATTATGAGAGATAAGATAAAAAAAAGGAGCATTCACTCTAGGCAACATACTCATAACCCTCTGTAGTATTACAAATGTTTTATATGCTCATACTTTATAATGTTGAGACTCTTTGAATTGTGGTAGTGAAACAGAAATGAGACTCGAATCGTATTAATCTGTCAGAAAATTTGTCAGCCAATTCCAAATTTTAATGAACCTACTAATTAATTTTACCTATTTGTTTTGAATACGCGTGGGTCTTCCTGATACAGGGGTGGAACTTTTTGAGCTTTCTCACCCGAAACACGCAGATAAAATGCAAAACAAAAACGCCCTTGTGTATATCGCTGTAAAGGTCATTTTCCATAACAATTTTATCTGCATGTTTTGGGTGAGAAAGCTTAGAAAGTATCACCCCAGGTAACATTTCTAAATCTAGTAGATTATAAACCATACAAACCAACTCGGTGGGTGTTCCTGTTTTGTGAATCTTTCGGTGATATTAATAATATATTCTATACATGTCACCTACTCACCTGACCGGTCAACTATCCCCATCTCCTATTCCTACCACACCACACGCATGTCTTATAGTCTTGTCAAACTAATTGAGAATTCCCATAACGTGGGTTCGAATCCCATTAACATTCCTGCTATAATCCACCCACAACTGGAGTGACCGGTGGTAAATTTAATTATCTTCTCTTTTCCGTCGCACATTTTGTTTATTGTTATTATAACTACTTAAGGGCTTGGTCTCAACTCAAATGTGTACCAAGGTCCATGGAAAGACAAATGTTGGGCGTGTGCCTGAAAGATAAAATAAGAAATGAAGAAATAAGGCGCAGAACAAAAGTCGTAGATATCATGGACCGGGTTGCTAAACAAAAATAGCAGTGGCTGGGTCATGTTGCCAGACAGGGGACAGAGCGATGGACTCCCAGAGTTCTAAAATGGAGACCGTGGGACAAAAAGAGAGTAGTAGGTCGGCCACAGAAAAGATGGGCCGACGATATTATCCCAGTCGCGGATAGAAGATAGGCTCGTAAAGCTCAAGATAGAGGAAAATGGAAGCAAATGGAAGAGGCCTAAATCCAGCAGTGGAGAGATGGCTGAAGGAAGAAGAAGAAGGGCTTGGTACCAATAATGACGTCACGGTCATTTCCCACGGCATTAAGGTTCAAAATCGCGTGAACAATCGCATGATAAAACAGTAAAAATAGCATTATTTCTTTTTTTTTGGGGTTAATTTTGCCGCTATCAAAAAACTTTTGCGGTTGTTCCCTAGATTTTAATGCATATTAACAGTACAAAAAAATACTCCGTGACTTTCAGGAAACGAGTTTCTGTCTTTCTGAAAAAAGATTAGAGGTGTTTTTTACATTTTTTTTTTGAAAAATCTACACAAGATATAAAAAATCTTTTACGGTTATTCCCTAGATAAATGATCAATGCGTCTACTCTATTTTGTTCCAAAGCATATTTAGTAACGGTTGTCGAGATATAAGGTCTCCCGTTTTCAGAAATTTTTGAAATGTCGGTATGCATACTCTTAATCTTTTCTTCAGAATTAATATACCTTCCCCGTAGGATGGACCTTTTGCGGCTCCAAATTTAGACATCTTTTTAGATCGTAGAGAAGAGTATATTTAGTTCCCAATCTGTTACTGGTGTAGGTATTCAAAGAGTTGATATTAAAAATACGTGGAATATGTTTCAAATCCGTACATAATTTGATTGAGGGTTCGCCTACTCTTATCAAATAACCTTTTGACATTTTCAATAGAATTGGCTACTAAAATATCAAATCATGAAAATGAAAGAAAAGTGCGCAACAAATTGGTGGAATGTAGGCAGATAGCTGTGACTGAATGTGGATTTCCGTAGCAGGGAAGCTGGGGCTATCATTTTTATAGCATTTTGTGCGATTACATTATTGTGGTTGCTGTTTTATCATCCTAAATACGAGTACATGGTTGGCGCAGTTGGTTGAGGCGGCATTCTCTCAAGCGGGAGGTGCCAGGTTCAAACCCCGGCACTGGCGATGTATTTCACACTTTGCGATACAGGCTTTTAGCCTAGTGCAAGGTGTGCAGGAAAGTATTTGGGTTTGTGTATGCAAGCCCAGATCCTTAAAAAAAAAAAACATAACCAAAACCAAAAGTACCCAATTATTAAATTTCTACCTTTACTAGCCCAGACCGAGTTGCTAAACAAAAATGGCAGTGCGCGGGTCATTTTGCCAGACAGGGGACAAAATGATGGACTCCTAGAGTTCTAAGATGGAGACCGTGGGGGATAAAAATAGAGGAGTAGGTTGGCCGCAGAAAAGATAGGCCGACGATATTATCCCATTCGCGGGTAGAAGATGGATTCGCAAAGCTCAAGATAGAGAAAAATGGAAACAAATGAAAGAGGCCTATATCCGGCAGTGGAGAGATGGCTGAAGGAAGAAGAATAACCCCCGTTTTCACCAACTTTTACCTAAGAAGGAGACCCCTAAGAAATTTCCATACAAAAACAGAGATAATATTCTATTTTTTGACACGCAGGCCTACCAACCACACCCTAATTCCATACAAAATGCAACACGCAACTCACCAACGTTCAACCCAACAAAAATTACGAATCATCAATTATTATAAAGAGAGTGGGTAAGTACTGTAAGTAGTGCTGTGAATTAATTATATGGATGGCTAATTTAAGTAATGTTTAATCTGTGGATATACAAAATGTTATTATGTATGTCGTTATAGACACAAATATAGACGTGAAGAATGGACTTTCCATCAGGCTTATGGCTGATTGTCGGCTGGTTTAATGTTATCACTTTAAATTTCACCAATTCCAGTAAATCCATTTGCCGCGCCTGGGAGTTGAACCGGTATTCTAACTGAGGAATCTAAAGGGCTAGAGACAGAACCAAGGATGGCAGATGAAACAAATAGCTGCCCTGGGATGAGGAGGTCCAGTAATCCTTCCATCTCTTCGGTGACGTTTCAGTTAGTATTCTTCCGGTGGGCTTTCTGGTCTTGACAATGATAAACCTGGTCAATAACAAAAGGTTATACCGTGTAGTGACGGTGAAAATGAAAACCATTTCATGATGGGAATCGAACCCAAAAGCTTATGAATTTATGGGAGTACTTCACATTGTGAGACTTTTTATACCGTGTACCTACAATAATTTATTCGTTGTTGTATAAGCACTACTATAAAATGAACATTGCAAGCACTTCTTATACGAAAGTAAAGATATACCAGTACAAAGAACTGTAAAGGGTAGGTACATATATCTTGTAGTGAACCATATGGTCAACATGTAATATAACAAAATAAGAGTAAATAAAACAGATCCATATTTCTGTTAGTTTTCTCTTTAAATTCCTCTCACGATTTCTCTGTCATACTAAATCCCTGATGTCTTGTGTCATATGAACCCAACTACTATTACTTACTGTGTTCTTATTTGTCTTAGTCTGTCTCGTGTAAGTTTATAATTGAATGAAAGCAAAATACACCCGCATATAGTGAGAAAAATGACAATTTTGAAATGATTTCCAATGAGATGTTATACAATTTTGATAAAAGTTATTGCAGGTACAAATAAATAGATGGCAAACCTTTTGAAAGGAGTCAGAAGTGTATTTTAAACAAAGGAATGAAAGAATGCAAAAGTCGATATTAGTGTCGAATTCATAGTTTTCGCTGACTATGAGAAGAATGGTAGCACTGCCGGCACCCACAAGAGTGTAAGAAAGGGGGAGGGGGTAAGAGTGGGTGGCGTGCAAAAATCGATATTAGTGTAGGATTGCATGAATGTGACGGAAGCAAGAAATGTGTCATGTATTTTAGTTCAATAGGTTATAGAATTATTATTTATAGAAAAAGGATCTGGGCTTGCATATACAAACTCAAATACTTTCCTGCACACTTTACGCCAGGCTAAAAGTCTATATCGCAAAGTGTGGAATACACTGCAACCGCCAGGATTTCAACCTGGCACCTCCCGTTTGAGAGACTGCCGCCTCAACGAACTGCGCCAACCATATACTAATTTTCATTGCAACAATAATGTTCAGTGACTGCAACAACAAGTTAGGAAAATAATCTATGGGATTGGAAAATGGACTAAAATGGAACAGTAAAAACAAAAAACTCCATGGAAATGAAAAAAAAAACTGAAAAATTAATTTAATTTCTCACATGATCACACTCGTATAGAATTTCTTCTACCTTCCTTAACTAATGTAATGTTTAATACGCACCCAATTTTCCAACACCTTCATGCGTAATTAAGCCTCCACTGAAAGGGCGATACGCGATATGAGACAAAGGTGGAGCAAGAAGGGGGCCGCTTTACAGAAGTGCCACGGTTTATACAAAGTGACGGCTATCATTAAAACGGTTTGATAATCTCATTTGGGATGTAAATGATACACTTATGGAACATAAAGCTTGCTACATATTATTATATCAGTACGCTTGTATTCAGAAACACATACACTTAGCAGGTACAATAATTCAAATATTATACTTATAATTACGTGTATGTACATTGTACATGGTTTACACGTCGATGGGTATAAGATGAACGAATATACTCTTAACAAGTAGTTATCGCAACAGATGTTGAGATCTGTTGAGATAAGTACTTGTTTTATTCAACTACCTCCGATATTTTCACATAACATAAATTGTGATTTTCAAAAGAATATACTATTGGCTTATTACCTTTATGTAACCTTTATACTGTCCGTTAACCGCATTTTTGAGGAACTCACCTAGCCTGGGCAGAGATATTTGGGCACCTAACGTTGGTGAGTTGCGTGTTGCATTTTGTATGGAATTAGGGTGTGGTTGGTAGGCCTGCGTGTCAAAAAATTGAATATTATCTCTGTTTTTGTATGGAAATTTCTTAGGGGTCTCCTTAGGTAAAAGTTGGTGAAAACGGGGGTAAGACTAGCCTAGAGATTTGCTAGTATATTATACCCAACTTATAAATCTATGCAACGTGTAGTATTGTATCCAAGCGATTTATTTGTTATATCTACAATTCGCTTGGTGAATTACTCCAATGCTTTTATTGTCAGTTATTTATACAATCACTGACGTCCGTGACGCAGTGTGGAACGAATGCAATGTGGAAAGTTGAAACTAGTTTATTGTGTGTGGGACGCAACCCCTGACAATGTTAATTACAGAAGATATGGTGGCATTACTGGTTGATTACGAATTCCGAAATGCTCTGATATTGAATCCAAATATCCTGTCGTTGTTGTTGCTGCTGCATTGTTTTTGGTTTAATTACATTCCCCTTGTAATCAAATCAAAGTATTGTAAACCAATGCTTTTAATAAAATTTATTTACACACCAAGCCCACGTTAATAATGTTTGTTTTCAGTCGTCTAAATGTAGTTCATTTTATAAATTGTTTGTTTGTAAATTTATTTATTCATCTACGGCCGTATGTCCTTGAACATATTACAATTGAATTTGTTACTATATTACAATATTCAATACTTTAGGTAGGTACATCTTAAAAAACAACAAACATAATAGTTTCAATATAATTTGAAGCTAGGTTAGGTACATAATCATACTAATAATTGTCCAACATCTGTCTCTCTGTCTTTTTTATAATTTTTAAATTTTGTATAACTTGAATAGTTACCTACTAAAACAATCATCCTTATTTATTTATTCCATCACAAGAGTACAAACAGTTCTGTTATTACAGTGTGTATCGATAATTAAATTATAACATAAAATAAACCAGCGAAGGGTGTCGCCATTACCGAGTATATATTATTTCAAAGTGTTTCGGTTCACTTTTTTATGATTCGTCTTCTCCAAAGACTCAGCAAAGTCCTCTGAAGTTGTAAATAACGGTGTATGTAGTAGATCTTTACCATCTGTCATTTGGAATAGCCTCCCAACGATCCTAGTGCAAGTCTACTAAAAATTAACCGGGTTTAACATCTAACGTATTATGACACATACTAAATTTCCAATAATCGGTGTATTTTATATCGTATGGTATTGGAGATCCCAGAGTCAGAGATTAAATTCGTGAGAGCTCAGATATTGAAGTGCTTCAGGAGAATAGTTGTGAATGTCTTCCATTGCGTTATGTCGTTGGACCTTGTGAACTGTCATTCCTCAAAAATGCGGTTAACGGACAGTATAAAGGTTACATAAAGGTAATAAGCCAATAGTATATTCTTTTGAAAATCACAATTTATGTTATGTGAAAATATCGGAGGTAGTTGAATAAAACAAGTACTTATCTCAACAGATCTCAACATCTGTTGCGATAACTACTTGTTAAGAGTATATTCGTTCATCTTATACCCATCGACGTGTAAACCATGTACAATGTACATACACGTAATTATAAGTATAATATTTGAATTATTGTACCTGCTAAGTGTATGTGTTTCTGAATACAAGCGTACTGATATAATAATATGTAGCAAGCTTTATGTTCCATAAGTGTATCATTTACATCCCAAATGAGATTATCAAACCGTTTTAATGATAGCCGTCACTTTGTATAAACCGTGGCACTTCTGTAAAGCGGCCCCCTTCTTGCTCCACCTTTGTCTCATATCGCGTATCGCCCTTTCAGTGGAGGCTTAATTACGCATGAAGGTGTTGGAAAATTGGGTGCGTATTAAACATTACATTAGTTAAGGAAGGTAGAAGAAATTCTATACGAGTGTGATCATGTGAGAAATTAAATTAATTTTTCAGTTTTTTTTTTCATTTCCATGGAGTTTTTTGTTTTTACTGTTCCATTTTAGTCCATTTTCCAATCCCATAGATTATTTTCCTAACTTGTTGTTGCAGTCACTGAACATTATTGTTGCAATGAAAATTAGTATATGGTTGGCGCAGTTCGTTGAGGCGGCAGTCTCTCAAACGGGAGGTGCCAGGTTGAAATCCTGGCGGTTGCAGTGTATTCCACACTTTGCGATATAGACTTTTAGCCTGGCGTAAAGTGTGCAGGAAAGTATTTGAGTTTGTATATGCAAGCCCAGATCCTTTTTCTATAAATAATAATTCTATAACCTATTGAACTAAAATACATGACACATTTCTTGCTTCCGTCACATTCATGCAATCCTACACTAATATCGATTTTTGCACGCCACCCACTCTTACCCCCTCCCCCTTTCTTACACTCTTGTGGGTGCCGGCAGTGCTACCATTCTTCTCATAGTCAGCGAAAACTATGAATTCGACACTAATATCGACTTTTGCATTCTTTCATTCCTTTGTTTAAAATACACTTCTGACTCCTTTCAAAAGGTTTGCCATCTATTTATTTGTACCTGCAATAACTTTTATCAAAATTGTATAACATCTCATTGGAAATCATTTCAAAATTGTCATTTTTCTCACTATATGCGGGTGTATTTTGCTTTCATTCAATTATAAACTTACACGAGACAGACTAAGACAAATAAGAACACAGTAAGTAATAGTAGTTGGGTTCATATGACACAAGACATCAGGGATTTAGTATGACAGAGAAATCGTGAGAGGAATTTAAAGAGAAAACTAACAGAAATATGGATCAAAGACTGTGACGTCATTCCTGGTGCCATGCCCTTAATTATTATTAATTTCCCTATTATTAATCTATAAATAAACCCATAATCATAAAGGGGGATTACACTAAGTGCCTGTAATTCTGAGCTTATTATTTATTTAATATTTAAAGTCTTTTGTATTACTAATAAGCTCACAATTAAGATATTATTTTAGTGACTTGATTATTATTTTAGTAGATATCAAGTTCTCGAAAACTTTTCACATTATTTTTCGAGTTCTCTTTCTCGTTGTTTTATATTATAATTATTTATTATTTTTTACACCCTGCGGTCCCCGGGTTATAGATTATAGTTATAGCTGTAGCCTCTGTAGCCCTTATAGATATAGTTTTAGCCTCCACTCGTTTTTGTCATTTTTTCGAGTGTTGTGTAAAAATCGGGTTTTCAGAAAACCCCCATAAGACATTTCACATATTTTTCAGCAGTGAGATTCGCAACGCATTCTGAACGCCATATAAATGTTTGCCCAATATTTAAATAAGACCTGACGCTTCCGTAAGCGTCAATAAGAGAGGCGGTTACTGTTCTGTATGAAAAATGTGGAGACCTTAACTATGTCCCATTCTAGTTCTACATACGTAGTATCCAGATACATTAAAATACTACCGTATGGACTGTGGACGAAAGAGTTGCAATCTCTATATTCTAGTTACAATACCTATGTATTTTCTCGTAAAGCCTGGCACAGATGTATGAAATGCTAGTGTATCTACGCCTATTTTTATATAAAAAAGTCTTCAGAGGAAACTACGTACTAAAAAAAAAGTATGTCTGGATAGTCGTAATAATATTATCTTCAACGAATTCATATTCTTCCAAGCATACAGTATATTGACTTTTCATATAGGTTTTCTTATGAAAATCGTAAGAGCTTATTAAATTTGATATTTTTTCTATGGAACCGGATTCAATCACAGCAAAAAGACACAACATTATTATACCTACGTATGTTTATATGGATATATTGTATTAGATATTCAAACACCCTCGCATATATTCGTTTCTTTTTCAATTGCACAACTTCTCTTATATGTAAAACTAGTGTTCAGTAGAACTTTGACCTTATTGTATGTAAGTAAGCCTGGGTGTATCACAGTGGAAGATATTCACAACTCGTCTCCTGAAGCAGTTCAATACCTAGCCTCTAACATCTTAATTTCTGACTCTGGCCTGTCCAACGCCATACCATTTACATTCAAGAGCCTGCCAAAACAGACAAAACACATTGGCGTAATTTTTTTATTTGTAATGCTGACGGGTCCCAAGTCATAAGAGTCACTATGGGGCCTAGGGTTGATGAAGACAATACATATAAATACATATTATCTGTTTCAACTGCTTGACAACAGCTGTTTTGTTCACGGTTCCTTTAAAAAAAAATCGACTTCATCTAGTGACATAATTTTTATTCAACAGAGCTCTGCGCGTGGTAGTATTTAGGCTCAAGTTAGGCTTGGTTAGAAAAATATTAGGTTCGAGTATGCAAACTCATATCTATTTTTTTCCAGCACATCGTGGAGTCGTGCCCTCTGAGAGCGTTCTCTAGCATATATACCGACATACATAACGCCACTCCAAAGGCCTTGCAATAACTTGATGATTTGGATGTTGCTCTCTAGTGTCTCCTGGATGTAACAGCAAAAAAAATCTTTGACTCTTTTATCTTCTGACGCCCAGCGATAATAATAATGATAATCTATTTTTTTTTATAAATAAAGTGTGTCGCTGGTTGACCCACATTGGAATAAATTCCGTGATGGATGAAAGTCTTTTTAAATTGGCACAATATATATTTTAGACCGTATTTATAAACTACACACCACATACCACAAAATATTCAAACGATAGAGTTTATTTGCTATAGATTTTTCATATTGATTGTATCTTATTTGAATAATAGAAAACCAAACTACTCGTATGAATATTGGATAGATGTACACAGAATATAGATTCTCCGTGCTTTTTGGTATCTCTACGTGTTTGTTTTGTAATATTATATTATTAGTTGTTATTTTGGTAGCAGTATACTGTACCTATATTAGATTAGGGGAAGGTGGTACTCAATAGTAATAATTGTGGCTTCTAACAGTTGTACTACATTTAAGCTTTAAGCCATTGAACTTTTTTAAAGAACTTGTATCAACGTCTATTAGACTACACCTAAATCTATAATAAGTAAACGTAAAAAATGTGTATGACGAATTGCACGAATGTGACGGAAGCCCGAAGTGCAAGGAAAGTGAAGTATGGCGATCTGTTCTCTCTGTCTACCCCGCAATGGATGCGCCATGAGGGGATTGAAAAGAAAAAGCTTTTTCAAGAACAACGCCTATATTTCTCGATATAAAATCTAAGTTTCTCAATTAAAAATTACCAATTGAAACATGTCCGTGATCATACAGTAGGTTCTAGCGTATTTTAATCTGTCACTTATATGTGTGCAAGATTTCAAGGTGTTCGAACAATGGGAAGTGATTAAAATTTCAAGTGGAAAATTTAGACGCAGACAACGACAACAACCACGACAGGTGAAGTTAAATAAAAACCCTTTTTTTGTGTACGAATGGTGTCGCCAGAGTGGAGAATATCCTTAATCGCCTATGTCCAGGAGTGTATGTTACACGAGAGAACTTCCATGCTACATACTCGTATTTTGAGTAATGATAGAGCGGAATCCTGGCTAGCTTATTGTCTATTAAATAAGCGAATTCCTCTTGCGATTAAGAAGAAAAATGACATAAATTACAAAACGAGATGTATGCAAGAGTGGTTGCATCAGTATTAAAATCCAGGCGCAGGCCAGCGAAGCACAAAAGTTAGTAGAAAATAATTTTTGTGGACCAAAATCTATTCTGTTACTATTGATACAACTCTCCCCTATATTTACGAGAAGTTAGGTGGATAGATATAAAACAAATTTTATGAAAGTACACTGCTGAGAATAATCTAGTACACACTGCGGAATTTGATTTATTAATATTGTATCTAGATACAAGCTGTGGATGTTTTACTAGGAACACTTCCACGTTTGATAATATTATTATTAATTTAGTATATTTCCATTTTATTAAAAGCAAAAACACTAATAAAATTTACGCCAGCGGAGCTCACTGTGCATTTCCTTGGTCCCCGCGCTGTAATATAATTGAATAAAACAACACTTTATGTACTCGAAAACAACTTCTACAAATTGTATTAGGTAGTTCCGTTTTGAATTCCCATACAAATTTGCATTATATGAATGAGTTTATTGGGATTTTGTCGACATCTTTTCATTAAAATTTTTCTATTCTGTGCGTGCATTATTAAATATCAGAAATTATCCAATGTCGATTGTCGTAAATTGACCCCTCATAATTGACAAAAACCAAATTTAGCACGAGAAGGAAGAAACGTACAAAATATCAAACTTAATGAATTACAAAAATGTTTGAGTAACTTTTTTTTTTCAGATCCGAGATGTTAATTTTATTTTAAGATGCGTCGTGAAGATTCGTTTTTTTTAATGAAACTGTAAATTGTTACACTTTGTTACACTTTTTTTAACCTCTAAAACCTCCAATGCCGCATTACGATTGGTTGATAGTCAGCTGGTTTGTTTAGATTTGATTGATCGGAAATAAAGAAATTATTTTTTTTTGGAAAGTTTTTTTAGTTATATCTACTGTTGTACTAATTCGTCACGTTTCACATGTTACAGCGACTAAAGAACAAAATATGGAATCTACTACAAATGGCCGAATGCCAAACGGCCGACATGGACAAACGTCCGACAGAAACAAATGGCCGACACGACCAACTGGCCGACTGGTACAAATGGCCGAAAGACGAAAGGCCGAAATCCAAACGGCCGACGTGGACATATGGCCGACAAGTACAATAGGCCGACACGGACAACCGGCCGACAAGGACGAATGGCCGACAGGACGAATGGCCGACAATGACGAATGGCCGACAGGACGAATGGCCGACAATGACGAATGGCCGACAGGACGAATGGCCGACAATGACGAATGGCCGACAGGACGAATGGCCGACAATGACGTTTTCAATCAAAATAATAGTTAACAAGCATCGCCCAGCAGACATGGGACATTACTGTTAAAAAATAATGTTGACCGGTTAGGTTGTTTTTTTATTTATACTAGTAAGGTTTAATTAAGCGCTAAAAGGCACCTACAGCCGAAACAAATGAAAAACCGTTTTTAACGCCTAAAAATTGTGAACCTGCATGTTCGCTGGAAAGTTGAAAAAGTAATGTCCCATGTCTGCTTGGTGTTTTTGATCTAATTCGTGTAGCGGCTACTCTATAGTAAAAGCGAGATTTTAAAATGCAAAATGCTCCTAGTTCAAAATTGACCACACGCGGCGCTAGTAGTAGGTAATACTTATTAAGTATACAGTGGTTACATAAATTCAGGAGCAGATCTTATTTAACCTTGGGTGCTATTGGCAAAAACAGTGTTACCGTTGTCTTTTTTTTTCAGAAGTCTCACGGAGCAAACTCGGTTTAGTGTTGCTTGATGTGATAATAAGATATGGTAACATTTTTTCGCTACTTTCAAATTATATTTCGGAACTGTTGTTTAAAAAACTAGCCAAATTTTGGATTGTTAAAATAAACTGGCAACTTTGTTTTTCAAACTTATGATGTGATCATTATTTCAATCTTTTTTTTGTGTCGGCCATTCGTCCTGTCGGCCATTCGTCCTTGTCGGCCAGTTGTCCGTGTCGGCCTATTGTACTTGTCGGCCATATGTCCATGTCGGCCGTTTGGATTTCGGCCTTTCGTCTTTCGGCCATTTGTACCAGTCGGCCATTGGTCGTGTCGGCTATTTGTCCGTGTCGGCCATTTGTCCTGTCGGCTGTATGTCTTGTCGGCCGTTTGTCCGGATCCCCAAAATATGTATGACAGTACCCACTGTATTATCATCTATCATAAAACAATGTTTATTGTTGTGTAACAATACGTATGTTATCTCCGCCAGTACAAAACTTTCCGAATATGCATTCCACTATGAAATTGTCAAAACGTTGGTAGTATGTGAAAAATTTATGGAACAAAAGCTGACCTCTGCCTGCATTGTTTTCAAATAAAAGTTTATATTAGTCCTTTGTTAGTTGTTGTTCAGAAAATGTTGTTAGTTTCCCTCTGACGTTCTACTAATATAAACATAGTGCAAATAAAACAGTACGTAGACATGTGTCCTGCTGGACTTTGTTGTTCTCGTTTGGAAAACAAAAACTTTAGTGACAAAATCGATGTTATGATTTTTGAAAACCTTATGTCGGTTTCACGTATACGCTCTTTTTTCGTACTATTTGTATGGGTTTTGTACACATTTTAAATGTGAAATATTAGATAGATTGATGTCAACCCTTTTCTATCATTTTCATATACTCAAGGATGAAATGAGGAAATCAGACGCAGA
This sequence comes from Ceraclea dissimilis, assembly GCA_963576895.1. Taxonomy (NCBI): domain Eukaryota; kingdom Metazoa; phylum Arthropoda; class Insecta; order Trichoptera; family Leptoceridae; genus Ceraclea; species Ceraclea dissimilis. Next base: position 2,892,354 of record OY756370.1, on the reverse strand, counting down.
ACCCAAGTTGTTTTGACCTCATGGATCGTACAGCTAGACATAAATGGCAATATGCAGGGCACATAGCAAGACAAGTTAATAGTGGGTTAAAACACAGACTATGAAAGTGGAGACAATGGGAAAACAGAAGGTGAAATCCAACATTAAATCACGAAGTTGTCAATAATTTATTTTGACTTTTTATGGCTAGTTACTAAAACATAGTCATACTCTATTGAAAAGGCTTACATTCTATAGCGTTTGCCATACATCTTGTCATATTAACTAAAATGATATACTTGTACTTTGTAGTTATAACCAATAACCATGTCAAATAACCATGAGATTCAATTCCAATATCAAACCATTATGTTGAATGTTTAACCATTAAGCACTAATGTAATACAAAGACATAATAGTCATAACAAAATTGTTATGATCTTCGATTACCCACAATCATGGGCGTCTGCTCATGATTGTGGAGGCAGCTGCCCCCCCCCCCCTAAATATTGAAATAGGTGTTTATTTTTTTATACTGAATGATAAAACCTCACAAAAAATCACATTATTACCACATTATTACGTTTTCTCATCATATCATATTTTTTCTAAAAATGAGTTGGAAAATCCATCAAAATAAAATTATATCATAAAAAAATTGCCTGCGGCGCTACTTTATTCTTATTTTTTTACAAAAATCATTTTTGATACCTATTATTGTGCAAAATATCATACACATTTTCAAATAAATCAAATCACGACCTTTTTCACTATGTCTCTAAAAAAAATCTCCTGCAGCGCTATTTATGCGTTCTGAGTTCTATATCACATTTTTCAATTTTTGTTGCCCCCCCTAGCTCCGAGGCTTGCGACGCCCATGCCCACAATTTAATATCACATTTGTTTATTTGCTTTATGTGCACTGTCAATGTTTTCCACTAGATTAGGGGTGCATTAAAATGGGTGGCTCTTTCGTCTTCTCCAGCAAATCCTCGGTACATATAAACATTAAGAGTATGCATACCGACATTTCAAAAATTTCTAAAAACGGGAGACCTTCTATCTCGACAACCGTTACTAAATATGCTTTGGAATAAAATAGGGTAGATGCATTGAAATTTTATCTAGGGATTAACTGTAAAATATTTTTTATATCGTGTATAGAGTTCTCAAAAAATCACCTCTGATCTTTTTTCCGAAAGACGGAAACTCGTTTTCCCAAAGGACGAGAATTTTTATTTTGTAATGATAATATGCATTAAAATCTAGGGAATAACCGTAAAAGTTTTTTGATAGACAATAAACTAACCCCAAAAAATTGAAAAAAACGCTATTTTTTACCATTTTATCATGCGATTTTGAACCTTAATGCCGTGGTAAAGGACTGTGACGCCATTCTTGGTACCAAGCCCTTAAACATACAAAGTCATGAGTAAGTTCTATGTATTGATAGGTAATATCTATTGCTTCTACACTCTTGTACAAATATTTGATCTTGTGCCAATAAAGTAATCGAAGCAATATAGTAAAATATTTGTAGGGTGCGACCCATTTTATAGAACTCTCTGATGCGCAATAATTTTATTTTTTATTATTTATTCGGTCATTTCCCGCGACGTTAAGGTTCAAAATCGCATGGACAATCCATGATGTAAAAATGAAAAAAATATTGTTTTTTTTTTACTTTTTGGGGTAAATTTCGCATTATTCGAAAAAACTTTCACGGTCATTCCCTAGATTTTAATGCATATTATCGATCCAAAAAAAAATCCCTGCGAATTTCGAGAAACGAGTTACTGTCTTTTGGAAAGAAGATCATAGGTGTTTTTCACTTTTTTTTTTGAGTAATCTATACAAGATATAAATAGTCTTTTACTGTCATTCCCTAGATAAAGGTTCAATGTATCTACCCTATTTTTTTCCACAGCATATTTAGTAAGGTACTTTCGTCATTATTTGATTTTTTAGAATGGGGGTGGAACTGAATTAGGTACAAAAAAACGATATTATTTTTTCAATTCGCAACGCTTCTGACAATCAGAGAGTACACCTGGTTTCATATTAAATTTTATAATTATAAATACAATGTACCTACACCCACATATATACAAAATGTTTACAATGATATTTTCCTACCTAGCGCAAAAGGAAATTTTACGATAATTAATTAAAACGAATTAGATACGATAATTAATATATATTTTTGTCTTGTTTCAGGTGCGTAGTATATTTTATACGTAAACAAGTGGAAAACAATTCTATATTTGGAATATCACAGGTGACAAATTCATTTTCTATAATAAAATAACAAATTCATTTTCTATAAAAAATAATCAACTGCTCAACATTTTTGATATCAATTAAGGTGCTCCTATGGATTAGATGTATTGATCAAGACGTGTCTGGATTCACAGGCAACCTACTTCCCACGATCTGTGCACGTCTGCGATATTACGTACCGCCATACAAATCGCTATGAATGCGTCTGTAGATTAACGGACGCACCCCTTCCCACGGTGTGTGAATCCACGTACAAATCCAAATTCACACACCGTAGGAAGGAGCAATTTTTCGAGAAATAATAGTAAAAATCGTAATGATTAACATTATTTCGCAATATATAGTCAATTTTCTGTCTCAAAATTAATTGCTATGTATTGCGAAATAATTTTGATCAATAAGGCTGGCCACAAACGTCCCGAAGTTCAGTTCCGGAATCGTCCGTTTTGTAAAAAGGTTCCGACCAAAACCTCTTTCTGAATTTAAAATAGGGGTGACGCTGAATTCAGAGAGAGGTTTTGATCGGAACTTTTTTGCAAAACGGTCGATTCCGGAACTGAACTTCGGGACGTGTGTGGCCAGCCAAAGAGTTGCCGCAATTATTGCTCAAAAAAATACCCGTGTAAGAGAACCTTGAGGCAAAACTTGTAGATAGAGAACGGGGTAGACCAGTGGAGAGATCTGGTGTGGATGATGTGTTCTCTTATGAGAGTTGTAATGTTACATGTAGAGTTAGAGTCTTGGCCCATATCTCAAGTACTCTATGAAGATGTTGTATAGGAAGATAAATGAAAATCGAAAGAGTTTTGATACTGTATTGAAAGATAATATGTACAGTGATGATGAGTGGGTACTTACAGTTGTGTGCTAGTTACGAAGAACTTTGATTGGTATGTAGAGCGAGTATAGAAGAGTGATTGAATATATTAGAAGATGCGCGAATTTAACTAGCTGTAAGATGAGCAAATTGAACTAGTCGTAAGTACTAGTTTATGCAAGATAAAATGAGAGTACTAGTTTATACGAGATGAATGCAAGCGTGCAAGATAAATTCAAGTGTGCAAGATAAATTCAAGTGTGCAAAATGTAATGACTACGTCTGCTCGTGTGCCGCGAAGGAATGCCGGTAGCCGCTAGTTGGAGCTGACTTGAGTTCGTGTTCCGGCGTGACGCTAGTTCTGACCAATCAAATTTCTCGTTGTTCTAAAATAATGTGTGATGTGGAGGCGCCACATCTACTGTGGAGGAGCCACATCCACTACAAGGGAAACATTTATCTCAGAATTAACGTTAAATTTGTAATACGAGTATCATTATGTTTTTTTATATTATAGTAAATTTTCTTATTGGTAAATAAAAGTGCCTCGAAGGCATTATCTTAGAAAACTCAATTAAACTAATAAAGTTCTTTAAAACACGTGCTATAGTGCGTGAGACAAAATAAGTGCTATAGTAATTACAATAGAGGTTTAAATTCCTCTCATACCAGCTTTTTTGCTGTTTGAGGATAATATGATTTCTTTGTGTTATATATGTATTTGTATTTTATATCTTAAACTATTGTAATATTTCTCATTATAAATAAATAAATAAAAGAAATGAAAATTTAAATTGTGTTACGTCCCAAAATTCAGCCAGACACGTCAGACTCGAGAAAAAGTGCCAATGATGGTTTGAGGCGAAGGCGCGAGGTCTTAAAAATATGCTGATAAAAGGATCTTAACTATGACGTCACGGTCAATTCCCGCGGCGCGACATTAAGGTTCAAAATCGCACGAACAATCATATGATTTTTAACTTTTTGGGGTTAATTTCGCATCGTTCAAAAACTTTTACGGCCATTCCCTAGATTTTAATGCATATTATCAGTCGAAAAAGATTTTTTCCTTTGCGACTTTTGGAAAAAATATTGCTGTCTTACAAAAAAAAAATCAGAGTAGTTTTTCACTGTTCTATACAAGAGAAATCTGTACAAGATTAAAAAAATATTTCACGGTCATTCACTAGATAAAGGTTCAATGTTTCTGCCCTCTTTTTATTTCAAAGCATATTTAGTAAGGTTGTCGAGATCTACGGTGTCAAAAATTTCTTTTTTTTAATATCAATGTACCTACTCTAACGTTTATTCTTCTCCAGGCCTCCCCACCTTAAATTTTAGCGTTATAATTTTATTATCATTCTTCTTGATTTCGTTTTACATTAAACAGGAGTGAAAAATCAATAAGTGAGACGATGGTGGTTTGTAAATTATTGCAGTCCAATACCCTCTCCCTTTTTATCTAATGTATTTTTATGTATAACGCAGGAATTCAATACTTATTTAATAATATGCCCCTTTTTTCCTAGATGTCGCATGCTTTTATCATAATGGACTGGAATAATTTAAATAAAATAATATACTTCCAATATTAAAAAAAATAAAAATCTTAAAATCTGTAATTAGTAATACTTGTTCTAAACACTGATATTTCAGGCTTGTATTTTAGGCTTCGCTCTGGGCTTATTCCTGTGACATCCGCGATATCTGGATAGGCTAATTTTTCCCAGTATACAATTAACTGTACTTACAAGAATTAAGATTTTTATTTGGGATGCAGCGGAAATGGATTTATACATCGCAATTCTGATTCATATGATTATTTATTAAAAGGAAGGATGGCATTCGTACTTGTTCTTCCCTGTATTCATTTCGTAGGATGATCATTGGTCGCTAGTCTTACCGGCTTCTTCTTCTCTGTGTCGTCGACCTCAGGTCTAACTGTTTGCAACGAGCAGTCCCTTGTTCCCCATCCCGCCTCTTCCTCCTCCTTCTCCTGTGTGCATATGTATTCATTTATTTTTATTAAATGTTCTTATTTTTTATTATTTATTTATCATATTATCTATTTGTATGTATTATGTGTGTATATTTATATGTATATATTATGTATTTGTATCTTTATATTTACGTACTTTATTATTATAGTACATATTTAAGTTTTTCTTTATTTTCTCGGGTTGACTGTAAGATATTGCTTTTGCAATAAGTCCGCCTTTTGGCACACTGTATTATCTTGTTTTGTTTTTGTTGTTACATATATTTACTGGCCAATAAAGTTTTATTTAAGTATTTATTTATTATGGCATTTTGCTTGCATCAGGGCTTGTATCCAATTAGTTTAAAAATAATACAGGTGTTTACTACTTATTAGAGTTCCATTTACTTTTTTTCCTCTTTATTGTTATCTTAAGAAATTTAAAAATTTCACTGAAAACATCAACTGAAAAATATGACACACTCATGTTTAAATTTTTAATTTTATGAAAACAATTCCATAAAAAAGTTTAATTGCTTTTTTTCCATCAAATTCTACCGTAAATGTTTTACTTAATTTAGTATTTGGGTTAACGGAATAACCAATCCATAAAGGGAAATATATATTTTTCTTTTGATCTGTTTGATTAAAGCGGAGGACGGGCGCTCAAATATGGAGAAATTGATTTCAGCACATCTCGGGAAAGATATTAACGAATTCCTTTAGGATTTTTTTTATGTAATAATATACAATTTAAATTTGCAAACCAAAGCGTGTACCTACGAAAGTAAATAGTATTGAATTTAGGATTTTTTTAGGTAGATTTCCATAAGGAACTCTACCTATTCGTTTCTCCCGTGATGTCGCAGAATTGAAAAATTTCTACTCAGTATCACTAATTAGGACCAGGAGAACCCGAATCCGACCTTGGTTTAAAAGTTTATATATATAAGCCATATATATGTCCCTTTTCTTGTGCGCACGTTTGCGGCCAAACTATGCGTCGCAGAAACGTGAAACTTAGGTGGTAGATTTTTGGTAAGGGGTAGATGAACTGATAGGAGATTGGGTGAAATCCATTGAGAGGAAGGTTCACTTTTTAAGGCTTTAAATTAAAAAAACAATCATTCTGAGGGGATCCAATGATTGTGAGGGTCTGTGTCTGGTATCGCATGAAAGGGCATTAAATAAGGAATACAGATCAAAAGTTATATTTTGTCTAGCTCAATTCCTCGGACTACACTGATCGATCGAAAGATCTAGTTAAGTAGTTACCGCATAGGTACTAGCGTGTTTGTTGTCTTAGAAAAGTGCTTCACGATACGAGTAGAACTCACATCTTTTTTCAAATTTATAGTGCTTAGGTACCGGTACCAATCCATATTATGTGTGGAATGAAAATAATTTGATTATTGGATTAGGTACTTCCTTTGATTATTGAAGTACTTAATCAAATATTTTTTCGTCATACGGTACTTCGATAATCAAAGAATAAACTACATACATACTACTTCATCACTTCGCTGGTTTATTTGCTGATAATATTGTGATTATTTTTATTATATGTACAGATGTACTCTTAAAATTAATAAATCACTTGAAATCTACCTATGCCTGTGGCGTGCCAAAGGAATTTTTTTAAATTATTTTTTTTTTGTATTTTTATATCGAACCCTACGACATTATTCGGGTTGACCTTCCGATACTGCTTTTGCAATAAATCAGCCTTTTGTTGGCTAATAAAGGTTTATACTCATATAAGAAAAACGTTTACTTCCATAAGTTTCAGAATTAACTGCCAACCATTATTATGAGCCAGATATTTGCAAAAGTTCAATAAAATGCTTTACATATTTTTCAGCGACGAGGTTCGCCACCTTTCCTAATGTCAGATTTGTTTTTTGCAGACAGAATTGTATGTGTCATGTGCTTATTATACACACCAGATTTACTGTTAACCTTGTTGGGATATACCGTGATAGTATACGTACAGTAAATTCTCCACAAGTACAGGCTTCAATGACGTTACATATTACGCAATGGGTTGTTCACATACTTTCTGCTTTAAACACGACTGTCAGAAAGTGCATGATTTGATCAATTCTGGTTGTATATTTTCCTTCAAAACACAAAAGACAGCTTCTTCATACTGGATCATTTTTACTACGTGGACTTAATAATGTAGATGCACGTTCAAAGTACCCAACCACAAAAATTTGTGTCACTGGAAGCATCCATCGAGAGTGTTAGTAAAGAGATCACATTTACAATATTAACCGAATATTCACAGCCAAAGTCATTTGTATTCCACTTTTTGTAGTGTTGTCTCTTTTTTCCTCCACTTTGAGATGTATTCCTTTCATAATAAAACTGTCTATCCCTTTCTCTCCTCAAAGACAAGAACATAAATCTCTTTTTTCAGTCAATACGGCTGAAAAGTCTTTCTAACGTTTACGGCTCCCGTGAGTCTTGGCGACCTTTCGGTCTCTTTATTATCCTTTGTCTGTTTGTAAGGATTTAAAACAACTGTAATTTAATCAACATTTAATAATCCTTTGGTTGATATTATTCATTAAACATTTACTTCTCCCTTTCTTGCTCCGGTCTCTCCACTTCTGGATATAGGCCTCTTCCAAACATTTCCATTCCTTTCTTTGCTTGCGTTTCTCACCCACTGTCCCCTAGCTACCGAGCTTATATCATCAACATCTTTTGTATCTCCAAGTCTGGATGTCTACCTACTATTATCTGTCTTCCTATGTGCCTGCCCATTGCCATTTCAGTCCACAAATCGGATTCTTTCTACCTCCTGATTTTCTCGTCTCTTATTTCTTATTCCTGAAGCTCACACCAAATATCCATCTTCCATGGATCGTTGTGCATACTTTTCCTAACTTAACTTTTTTGTTCCTTAGTCGCCTATGGTCGTAGTTAAGATTCCATACGAATGATTACAGTTTCATGTTAATGTAGATTTAGCATATTATTAAATATCGCACATACAGACAACTCAACAAACATACACTCTAAAATATTACGGTTGGTTTTGGGTTGTACAAAATGTAAACCAAATGTTAAAAAATGTTTATTTATATTATCATCTATTCTACAAAATTGTTCGCATTTCGAGTATTTTAACAATTTCCGCTACCATTTTAAAAACATTCTATGGCTCTTTCAAATCTATCCGATAAAATTTCAATCTCTTTATTTCGAAAATAAAAATTCACCCCTCATCTTTTTGTTTTATTTTGTGGCGTGCAGGAAGTTAAACCATCATCCCCGAGGCTTTTGTGACCATGAGTGTTTCCTGTTGTATTAAATTGTCGGAGAATTAAATTCCACAATTTTATTCACAATTCTAAAATATTTTCATTTCATTAATGTTTTGGTTTGATATGGACTCGTTCAAATGTAAACTCGTGTTATGCCTCATCCACATGCTGAATGAGTAAAAAGGCGTTAACCGTCGGTTACATATACAATCCGAGATCATCCGAACATTGCAATGCAAAGAGAATTGATGATAACAAATTGACTTTATTGTCAAACGCCTGACGATGAGGATGAGAATCCTCGAACACTAGTCGCGTCCAACACAGAAGTCATTAAGTGGATTTTAAACTAGGTATACTGGTCTTCCATTTTTAGCTTTATTCTTGTTTAGTACATAATCCCAATAAGAGCTTGTTTTCTACTTTTTTATCACATTGCAAACACCATCTATTTCTATTTAATAATGTGACGTGACACCAACTTACTCCACACAATGACCCTTTCAACATTTCACGAACCGTTTGATTATAATGCGGTTTGACATGTTTTTGATGGCGCTTATTTTTTACCCATTTTATTTGCCGGTTCAAGAAGACATAATGCCGAACACTCGCATCAAGATGGCGTCCCTCGAAGGGTGCCCTAATGAAATCAATTTGTTACTCTATATTGACTACCTATTTAGACCCTCGATTTTCCCCCTTAGACCCTCGACTTCCCCCTTAGACTATTGACTTCCAACTGTTTGCATGACATTATTTAGCTGATGACTTTATTCCGTCAGAATCTATTCCATTATACTCCTAAAACTATGTCGAGCGTGAAGTCTATACTGATTAGCTTAATATATTTTATCACACTACTGTTTTCTTATAAAAAAATTAGCAACTCATCTAACAGTAGGTGATTTCAATACACACAGTATAGTAGGTGACACAATACGTTAAACCGCCTTGTTTATGTTAAGGGGAAAAATATTCAAATCAATTTGATATTGTATGGATTTGTTTTCTCTTATAGTGTAGTATTATGGTGGCACATCCAGGAAAGAATATAGAAGTTTTTTCTCAATAGTTCTTTTTGCTGGTGTAGAATTCGGATTACAACTTCAAAATTGATATAAAATTGAGAAATAAGTGCTATTTTTACATATTTTCACTAGTGACTCGAAAAGTGTATATTTAAGAGAAGATGGCGCTAGAGCGCATTGTTAGTTCAAAAAAAATCTCTTGTCCTAAAATTATCACCCTTCGTAAATTTTCGCCTATACCTAACTAAAATCACATAGGATACCTAATGCTAAAAAAAACAGGCCGGGCGCAAACGGAATGTGTCCTAATTGATAGGTAAAAACGAAAAATTAAATACTGCATTTAAGTGATATTATTGTACGAATAATTAAATACTGCATAAGTGATATTAAATACTGTATAGGTATTTCGCACATTTGGCCATTGATTTCGATGATGCAGTATTTAATCACTCATTTTTTCCTATAATTCGAGTTACATATCGTTTGCGCCGGGCCTGGTTTTCTTTCCATACTAAATGAGCATTCTCCTTTGTCATAATATTTCCATACTAAATGAATATGTTCGATGTCCAACTATTCGTCTGTACCTACAAAGACAATACGTCACGAGTCACGACAATCTCGTATAGGGTCTAGAATACTATGACATTTCATACATCATTGTTTTTGCTTACGTATCCTTTATATCCACTCTATCTATCCCCTTGTTCATATCATAACTCTCCTTCATATTACGATTCCCTCACCATAACCAATATTTTTTTTTATTATGTATTGCCTTGATTTCCTGCCTTAGTACCGGAATATAGATATGAAAATCACGTGGTAAACAGTTTTCTCATAATGTAGTTTCGTGTAAAGATATGTACATAATATTGACCTACTTTCTTTTGATACAATCCAATATTATTTTTTCATGATTACCATTTTTATGAATTCACTAGTGTTAGATACAATACAGCAATATTGGATATAATATGCTAATAGACAATATTCCTAAAATTCTGAATGAAAATATTGGCTTATAATGTTTTTGATCTCAAGAACCCAGCTGCCATTTCATAGAGCCATTCGATCCACTTTCTTTTTGTCAAACTCTTATTTTTTCAGTGTCGATGAAACTATGGTCGATGATTCCAAATTATGTCGCCATATACTCTCACCCTGGATTCTTAAACTTATTGCTTGGAACCCATAATGAACAATTGCGTGATCGAATGTTAAGAATTGCGTTTTTTTTTTTTACTTTTTGGTGTTAATTTCGCATACTTAATTCAAAAGAATTTTTACAGTTATTCACTAGATTTTAATGCATATTATCAGCATTAAAAAGATTTTTATCTTCGCGACTTTAGGGAAAAAAGGCTGTCTAAAGAAAAAAAAATCAGAGGTTGTTTTTCACTTTTTGTTTTTGAGATCTCCATACTAAATACAAAAAATCTTTTACGGTCATTTACTAGATAAAGGTTCAGTGTATTTACCAATATTTTTTCCAATGCATGAAGATGGCAGAAGTATCGCTGCCGAAAGCTAGAGAAGATCAACAGACACGCGGCCAACACCCGAATAACCTGAAAGGAAGAATATATATACCATGCTGCGAAAACCTACAACATCACATGTTTTGTAAGGTTCTCGAGGTTTAAGCTCTCCCATTTTTGGAATGTTATTAAATATCGGTGTGCCCAGTCTTAAACTCTCAATTAGTTTTTTCCCCTTTAGAACTTGAAATCAAAAAACGCAGGCTATTATGCCAATATTGACGCCCGTTTAGCAGGATTCTGACCCTGGTAACACATAAAAAAGGATGGCGACACTTAAAGAAAGGAGATAAGACTCATTAATGTTTGAAGGATGATTATAGACATAATAATATAAATAAAAATGACCCTATTACAAAATAATGACGAATGCTTATTGATATTAAAAAAAAAACTTACTAAATGTAAACTTGAAGGCATTTAAATAATTTCCGAAAGTTTACGATTACGACGCCATTTGCCGAATATAAGGGAACACTTACTATAAAAATAATGCTGCTACTACAAGTTTGTTTGCTTTTTGAGTTCCACGTAAGTGCGGGTATTATTTTTTACGCGTCGGGACTTATACTGAGGAAACGAAGACAAAAATGGTACCCTATCTTGCAAAATGTATAAATAAATAAATAAATCTTTATTGGGCAGTAAATACACAAATTAACAACAAAAACAATACAATGTAGTGTGCCAAAAGGCGGACAAAAGCAATATCTTACAGTCAACCCGAGAAAAGAAAGAAAAACTTAAATACTGTAGTAATAAATGTATGGTAGTTTTGATTTTTGGATATGTTATGTAAGTTGGTCCCGTGGTTCAGAATCTAAGTTTTCGACCTCCTCACCCTTGTGCTTTCACTAGGGCGAGCCAAAAAGTGTCGAAATTTCAGTCATTTTTCAATCTATTGATCATATCTTTTTAAAAATGCATTTAAGAATGCACAAGGGTTGGGAGGTCTACAACTTGGATTCTGAACCACAGGAGCGATCTATATAACACATTCAAAAATAAAAACTACTGTACATTTTGCAAGGTAAGACTCCGTATTACCTGGAGTATTACTACCACAAGATGTGTTCATTAATATGAACTATCTAAGTTACGTAAGGAAAATGGCCTACTTTTCGAAGTTAACTGTCTTATTTTTCACATACATTTCCCAAATATTATGTGTTTTAGTATTACATTATTATACTAGCTGTAATTCCTAAAAAAATGACGCGGTTTGTGGAATAGGCAGAGAGGACAGATCGCAAGACTTCCTTATCCTTACATGTATAATTATTGTGTACATATTCTTATGGTAAATTTTATATTCTGCTTGATAATATTCGTACTACAAACTACAATATTTACCAATTCAATAAAGAAGCTCAATGTTTACCTGGAAATTAAGTAATTAAAGCCGCTAATCCCAAAAATGTCGACATCTATCTATAACTACTCACAACATTTTGTATGCTCGTAATGTAAATGAAAAAATATGGTATTGGATGATGTCGGAATATTTTAAAATCCGTATATATTCGAACAACTTAATACGTCGCCACGCTCTTGCGTTACATTCATACTCGCTGACGACGAGAATTGTGTAAGTTGATACTTATATTGTTCATTTTAAAGATGAAATGTTCTATAAAAAACATCTCTATTATCTCCGTTCTTTCTAAGTGTTTTTTCTCTCTCTTTATTTTTATGCCCATACTTTGTGTCTTATTATTGCTTCATAAAGATATTTAGGAAACCATCGCTCTGGGAATTGTCATATTTGCGTTATGAATATGTTTCCATATTATAATAATGTACTTTAGCTTTAACGATCTCATCTTCTTACATCAGGTATGTTTACTACGTATCCTTTGTGTAATGTATGGTGCTAGTTAATGGAGTAGGTACCACATTATTTATTAACAATATTACATGCTTCTGTGAAGCTGTCATACATCATTTATTTATTTATTTATTTATTTATTTCAACATATACGGCTTGCGCCCTTAAAATGCATTAAGTATAACAAAAATTTGGATTCAACATACATATATAGAACAAAAAAATACAATAAAATTATACATATGCAGTAGCATGCACCCATGCCCCACGGCCATACGAACGTCGTGTGAGGAGAGCGGCAGGCATTATAGGTACCTATTAAGTATGATTAACGTGACGTACAACGTACCAGTACCTAGCATCTACCTCACACGACACACCAAAACACTACGCCCGGGATGTAGGTACATGCACACACAACATTACAATATCACTACTGCCCAAACGTAACAGGACCGGCTATAGAATTAATACGCCTTCATAATATAACTCAAAAATAAAAATATTTATACATAAAAGTCAAACAAATTCATCAAATGTGTAAAATAATAAAATCGACTTCAGAATAATGCAAAAATATAAAACAAATCAAAATTCCATACAATTGTCAAAAACAAATATACTTCGACAAAAACAAAAACAAATATAAAAAGTTAGAAAAAGCAAATTCAAGAATACAAAACATTATACTCATGTCACATAACAGAGACGGATTCAGAGTGGATTATCGGGTACATTGGTCAAAAACACTAATTGGAACTCCGAATAAATGTAATAAAAATAAAGATAAAAAATTTAATAAAATAAAATAAAACAAAATCATAATAATTTACAATCTTGTTACTATTTTAGAAGCAAGGATGATCGTTTGCATCTGCTGAGAATCCTTTACAACAATCTCACTAATTTGCTTATAATGAGGGCACGGTTCATCATTATTGCACAACTTTACAATATGTACACAATTCTAGGGTGTGTCTTAGGTACTTATTTACTTACTGCTAGTCACTTGCATTTCACTGCTGGACATATGCTTCTTCTAAACTTTTCTACTATATTCAAGGTCCCTCCGCACACCCTAATAACACAGGCGCCAGTTAGACGCCTTTTTTCGCTCTTTCAGCCCAGAGTTAGTCGGGGTTAGTCGGAAGGGCACCCCCCAGCAACACCGTCCGGAATGACACCTTCAATATCCCTGCTACAAGGAAGATAACAAATAATCAGCTACATTACATAATAACTTAAAGGCTAATTACAAAACTATTCGACCGAGCTAGAGGCACCAAAAATAAACGACCCTAAGCACTTTTCAATGCCGTGGCGCCAGGCGTCATAACCTTTTCCACTGTCTTCTGACTTGGGCTATCTGCTGCCATCTGCGACCCGTAAGCTGAACAATGTCATCTGTCCACCTTTTCTGTTGTCTTCCCACGCCTGTTTTATTATGCAAAGGCCTCCGCTTCAGGATCCTAATTGACCATCTAATACTGTCCTACTGTCTTGCCACATGACTTTCCCACTGCCGTAATAGCTTTGCTGCTGCAGAACCTTCGTTCGACGTCTGATCTCTCCATTTCTAATTATTTTGTCACGAAGACTGGCGCGTTGATGTGATATTGTGAATATTTATTGATATGAATGAGTGAACCTAGATTTTAAAGAACAACTTGATTGCGATTTGTGATATTAATGATATTATTAAATTGATTACTGTTTCATTATCAAATGAAGAGGTTGATTCATTTTGTTTATTTTAGTCTGGAGGAAGATGTAACATGATCTTTGACTTACTCAGACTAGTACTGGGCGTTTGTGCTGATCAAATTTAATTTTAAAAATGTTAATGTTAACTTCAATTGCTACTGTTAACTGTATTGAGGTGGTAGGTATAAACATAATCAACATCTTCTTCTTCTTCAGCCCTCTGTCCTCCACTGCTGGATATAGGCCTCTTCCATATTCCTCCATTCCTTTCTGCTGTTTGCTGCTTGCAGCCAGTTCTTTCCCCCCACAGCGGCTATGTCGTCGGACCACCTTTTTTGGGGTCTTCCGACGCCTCTTTTATTCTCCCAAGGTCTCCATTTTAGTATTTTTGGGGTCCATCTTGTTGGGTCTTGTCTTGCGACGTGTCCCGCCCATTGCCACTTTAGACTTGCTACGCGATCCATGACGTCTGCTACTTTGGTTCTGTTCCTAATTTCCTCATTTCTTATTCTGTCTCTTAGGCTTATACCAAGCATGGATCGTTCCATGGATCGCTGTGTGCATTTGAGCTTTTCTGCGCTTCTTTTTGTAAGGGCCATGGTTTCTAATGCATATGTAGTCACTGGCAGTATACATGTGTCGTATGTTTTTCTTTTCAGGCATATAGGGATCTCTTTATCTTCTAGGATATTTTTGAGTTTGCTAAAAGCTGCCCAACTCATTCCTATTCTTCTAGCCAATTCCGCCGTTTGGTTCTCTTTGCCTAGTTTTATCTTATGCCCAAGATATACATATTCCTTTACTATTTCAATGTTTTTACTGTCAACAGTGATGATCTTGTTTTCTGGACTTATAATTTTGGTTTTTGTTATGTTCATATGCAGACCGATTCTACTAGAAGCCTTATGCAATTCATTTATCATTAGACTCAATTCCTCGATGCTTTCACTTACAACAACTATGTCATCTGCAAATCTAAGATGACTCAGATATGTGCCATCTATCTTCACCCCTTTGTTATCCCAGTTGAGGGTTTTAAATATATCTTCCAAGGCTAACGTGAATAGTTTCGGTGAGATTGTGTCACCCTGTCGCACACCTTTTTGTATTTTTATTTTATCAGTTTTCATGTCGTCATCGATTATAACAGTCATAGTTGCATTATCGTATATAAAGTTTATCAGTTGTATATATCTGGAGTCTATTCTTGCATTTTGGAGTGCCTCTATAATTGCCCATTTTTCAACCGAATCAAACGCCTTCTGGTAGTCAACAAAAGCTAGATGTATAGGTATATTGTATTCCGTTGTTTTCTCTATGAGCAGTCTTAATGTCTGAATGTGATCTCTGGTTCCGAAACTTTTGCGAAAGCCAGCTTGCTCTACAGGTTGATAGTTATCGAATTTTAATGTTAAGCGATTAGTTATGATTTTTGTTAATAACTTATATAGATGGGAAAGCAAACTAATGGGTCGATAGTTTTCTAGATTATCGCTGTCTCCTTTTTTAAACAGTATTTTTACTTCAGCGTTTTGCCAGCCATTAGGTATCCTGCCTTGTTCCAGGCATTTGTCCAATAATATTTTTATGGCTTCTAAATCATAATCAACATGATCATAAGTTATTGTTAAGATGATACGTTCTCGTAATTCAACTCCGCTCCGCGATTAACTTCCTGTTTAACACACGGTCAGTGTGATAGCGGCCGCTGTCTGTATAACGAGAAACGAGAAAATTATAATTTGTTCATTTAAATAAATTTAACCGTAGCAGAGGAAACATTTTCCTGTTGATATATCATTAATTTCTGTTGACGGTAAACGATCGTGCGGGAATTTCACTTCATTAGATGTTTCATTCAATTCAATCATTTACAACGTGCGACACAAATAGTGAGACTTCGACGAATTTTTTTAGCCACGCATGAACGCGTCGCTGCTTTACATTTGCATACATATTCATAGAACTTCCAAAATTTGCCGAGGGCCAGCGTTACATACATACGGGACTTGGATTCTACCAGTATTATGTAACGGAATGTCAGCAGTGTTGACATGTTGAACAGGATCAACTGTCAAAGATTAACTGTTAACTGAAAAACGACACAGCTCTAATTCAGACAAATCTGATGCTAAGAACCCATACAACAATATTTCTCATTAATTATTATTTTTAAGATCGAGTTTCACAGCACAGTAAACATTTTACGCCTACGAATGTTTCTCTTCTACTTCCGTTTATTACGCCTACGGTGAGTAAGTTGAGTAATACGAGAAATTCAATAAACAATATTATTCTTAGTCATAAACAACACAGTTGTCCGCCAGCGTACCATCAGGTAAAAGCCTGAATGTGCCTGTGGCAAAAAATACGCTATTTATGGCGATTTCAGTTGGCGCGTAAATCGTTTTTTTTTCGACGTTTCAAAAAGAGAAACTTGAATTGTGCTGGGGTTTGAGCCAAAGTTTTTCGTGTTCTTTCCATGGTGATTACGTTATCACAATATGGAAAAGCCTGAATTGCTAACGTTTCCAGGATTTCCGTGTTTTGACTCAGACCCCTTCTCGAAGTTCTCATTTGTACGTTTCTGGCTTATGTATACCAAATTTGAAAACACTGGTCTACGGCATCCAGTATTTCTTAAAAATCCTAATTTCAAAATATTATAAATTCAATAATCCCCAAAGACGTGATTTTTTCCCTATGATTTATGTGAGTTAGAATGAGACAAAAATCCCTACATTTTATTTTGTGAAGAAGGTCGTGATGTGGTTTGGTTTATTTGAAAATGTTCATAATAATTTGCACAAAATATCTATGAAAACTGTTCTTCAAAAAAAATAGCGCCGCAGGCAATTTTTTTATGAAACAATTGTATTTTGATGGATTTTTATACAAATTTTAGAAAATTTATGTGACTTTTTGTGAGGTTTTATCATTTAGAATGAAAAAATATATACCTATTCCAATCTCTAGGGGAAGGGCAGCTGCCCCCTGACGACGCCCATGTCCTAAACCTTATTATTCTTGACTGAATGTAGAATTTAGATTCGATTTTGTAATTAAATACTCTTTGTCACAAGAAGGCGAATATTTTACGCTAGGCCGAGTCACTTTTATTACTTGGAATTCACAGGAGCGAGCGTAGACACATAGACAGTATAGACATTAGACACATAGCTAGAGCAACTCATATAAGCGCAGCGAGCCTCGTCTTTAAAACCCCTTATCTCCAACGTCCCGACACGACTTTCACACTCCAATTAGAACGCTCTCTATATTTTCAAAGAAGCTGACAGTCTAGATTGTGATACTTGGGAAATATTATAACTTGACTAACAAAAGGTGGACTATAACAACTTAATTGTTTTGAAAATATTTTTATTTGGTTTTCTTAACGGAATCAAAATCCATATTTTCCAGTTAAGGTCGCTCCCTCCCGCGAGTGACGATGGCTACTAAGAATACGATTCCGATCGAGTTACCTTTTTGACTTATGATGGTAGAATATTAGGTCTAATTCGACAAAATACAATAAAAAATGTTAGTCCCGGCTTTCCTTCTACAGAAATCTCCACTTCCTCCCACCAACACTTGGATGGTACAGGACCGCCAGTTCCCATTTCATCAAATATTTGTACAACAATAATACATACAAAAGACCCCTCCCCAATGTAAAACAACTGTCAACGTTTGCAGAGATACTTATGTATTCCAATACAATTGTTTTATACACTGCCAAATATTCATTACAGCAAATATGTATTACAGTCATTAACATGTTACCAATAAATTAACCATCAAAGATTCCACAAAGATTTTCTGGCAGTTGCTGTGAAATATGTAGCACTTGCAGAGAGGCAGAGAACTGCCAAATTTTTGCTCTTTTTAAAGTTTTTCGCTTGCACGTATCTTCTAAACCATGCATTTTTTGTGTACCACATGTTATAGAAAGATATGGAGTATTGAAATATCCTTTTATTTTTACTGATTTAACTTATTTTTGAAATCAATTACTACCGAGATACAGAGCTCTGAAATTTGAGAGTAGTGTTTTTATTTAATGAATTTGAGCAGAGAGGTAGACCGTGAGCCATGTTGTGTCGGAGTGCTGTCTCACAGCGTATGGAGGAAACCTTGAGGATTTCTTGACACTAAATTAATCGGAGACGGAGTATTTAAGAAACAATACTTTTAATTTTTAATTTCTGACAATCAAAGATGAGCTAGATATTATTGTAAATTAATAATATTGTAATTGATGTGATGTACTAGAAATGACCATACAATAAATAATAATTTAATCAGCGACATAATATATTAAGTACTACCCAGACAGAGTACTCAATGCTGGAAGTGTAACAAAACTGTTGCCCACAAACTGTCAAATCGTATGGAAAATTTTGACAGTTTGTGGGCAACGGTTTCGAATTTTTGCTCTCATAGTTAAAAACTGTATGCGCTTTAACGTTATTTAGGATTAAAACGATAGTTTTAAAGATGTTTTAGTTTTTATGATTGTTATCTTGTTAATAGTGTGAGTTTTGCGACTCTAAAATACCAAAAAGTGCCGAGCGTGAAATTGCGACACTTCCCTTCTATTGAAAGTACATAGAATCAGACCTCTAGTACTTAATATGATATCTCTTTGAATTTAATAAATTAAAGTGTATGTTTCGTTGTGTTATTTATATCTTGACGACTTTTGGAAGTTAACTACTTGTTACACAATATAACGAGTTGCAGCATAGCGTTGCATGTTTCTCGCAACCGACTAAAGGAACGAAATCATACTGTGTTCTTTATAGAAAAATCTCGCATCATACGGCGAGTTGTGTATGTAGGGTTGCCAGATATGGTGTACAAACAAACCGGACGATTATTAGGTCCTTCCCCCTCTATAAAAATATCATTCATACACACAATTTTCGCTGCAGGTGAAATTTCTGCTGACAATCAGCTCTAAAGAGTGATATTTTCCCTTAACGAAATGTTATAAATATAAGTACCTACTTACGTACGTAAGTAGTTCAAAACAGTGTGTACTATAAGGCGTCGAATTTTATTTTATAAAAAAATCATACCTATTTAAATACTCAGGTTTTCACGAGGAATGTATGTGTACCTACTATACGTATGAAAAATGAGAACATGATTGAAATAATCAAGATTGTATTCCCTTGAAGGACTTTATGAAAAACATAAGCCTATACGATTGATCGTGTTGAACTTATTGACGTCCGACCGAAAAAACCGGACAGCCCTTTGTCCGTTTTTCCAAGATTTTTTCCACTGGACAGGTGTCGGAAAAACCAGACTGTCCGGTCTAAAACCGGACGTCTGGCAACCCTATCAGTATGTTGTATTATACCAAAGGGTTCTATTTCAATGAAATATGGAGTAATAGTATTAAAGAATGTTTGTTCTCTTTAGGATCTTACAGGAATATAATTTTCATGTTTGTTTCGTACTTCTTGACTGATATCTTTTTCATCGCTTGCAAACTTCGTTTGTGAAATTTTCAATTGCTTTGTAGAGATTTTCTATAAAATTTGTTAAGAAGCAACTACCTATACATTCTCTCTGGATATCTTGTTGGTTAGAGTTCGTTCTGTTTCTAGCGTGGGTTTCCAAGAATTTGGATGGTTTCTTTGTGTTTCTAGAACAGGGTTCTGAGAAGAAATTCATCAATTTTAGTTATTAAATATCTGTAACTTGCCAATATCTTGTTCGCTCTCCCAGTAAATTGAGTAAATCATTTTCGTGGGTCGAGTTGACTCGTATTTCTTGCAAAAGCTTGTTATCGTAGAAACTTAATACTACTAACATAGCTAGCCAATTGCATTCCACTGCTGGACATAACTCTTCTAATTTTTTTCCCAATATTTTCTCTCTTGGGCTATCTGCTGCCATCTACAATCCGTAAACTGGACAATGTCACCTGCCAACATTTTTTGTGGTCTTCCTATGCGTGTTTTGTTCTCCCAAGGCCTCCGCTTCAGGATTTTAGGTGACCATTTAACACTGTCCTGTCTTGCTACATGCCCCTCTCTCTGCTGTTAAAATATTGTTCGCGAAAAATTGACGTATCGACTATGTATTGTCCAATGTTGTATAGCACCCCACAAAGTTCTTTTTGGGAATAGGCACTTATGCCCAATCCCACTAACTTCCACCTAGGAAGTGGAGCCCTATGTAATTTCCATACAAAAACAGAGATAATATTTATGTATTGAATTAAGAACATCAGCCAGCAGAGCCTAAATCCATATGAAATTCTACATGCGACTCTCCTAGTTGGGGAGATTCTGGGCGGAGATATTTGGGCACCTAACGTAGAAGAGTCGCATGTAGAATTTCATATGGATTTAGGCTCTGCTGGCTGATGTTCTTAATTCAATACATAATATTATCTCTGTTTTTGTATGAAAATTACTTAGCGCTCCCCTTCCTAGGTGGAAGTTGGTGGGATTGGGTATTAGTATTCCAAATATCAAAGTGCAATATGACTTTCTGGAGGGTCTCTTTTGTATGTTCGTATTGACTTCACTGCACCGATCAAACCCTTGGAATTTCCCTGTGATAACGAGAGAGATATTGATGGATGAAGTGAGCGAGGAAGCTTGTGAATTCAAACCGTTTATTTGTGAGTAGCGGAAAATCGTAACTCTCCATTTTCCGCTTGAACATTACTACGTAGTACCTAGTATGATAATTGTGCTTACCTATCTAGGGCCGGTTGCTCAAAGCACGATAGGAACAGTAGATTACCATTGCCGTTACTGATCAGTAAACGTGTTAAATGCGTTGCTTCAATATACCGATGGCACCAGGTAAAAAATAACTAACTATATTAACGCGCACTGACGTTTTGTTTACCGTTTCGCTTTTTGATACGCGCGCAAACGAGATAGCAATATTAGGTAAGAGAGAACGCATCTTAGTAAGCATATTAGTGTTCAAATTCATTTTTTTTTAGTTCGTGCACACTGGCATGTTTTGTTCTTTGTTTTTTTTTTGGTTTATTATATTGTAGGTAAAATATGGAACCTTTGTTGGTCTGTTTAAAAGTAATATGTTAATTTATGTTATTTGTTATTGTGACTGTATGATTCCGATAAGAAAATGAAATAAAATAAATTAAATCTACTGGTATAGCGTTAGTACACGTTGGTACTATACGTTTACTGGACCTGGCGGCAGCAGTAAACGGATAGTAAGTAATCATTCGATAGCATATTACATTTTTTTTGAAGCAACGATTTCTGTCTCCTTACCGTTACCAGCCGACGCGACGATACTATTCGTCGAGCAACCGGGCCCTAGAGGTTACAGGTAGGTAAGTAAAAGCACTGCTCGCTTGGGTAATTCAATGGCTATTGCAAGCATCGGGTCCCAATAATAAATCTCGGAGGGTAGTTAGGTAGGGATGTCTGTAACTGTAGGTGAAATAGGTAATCCCATCATATGACTGTAATTCATTGGATTAACCCTTACTGTGACAGGTGGACCGATTGTAAATCAACATACTCTCACTTCATATTTTTATGACATTATGTCTATTTTACATGTCAGTATCATTTACATTTCATATAATATACAAATTATTGGTATTATATATAGCATAAAAGTTTTATTTGTGAAAATAATGACATTTTAAAAAAAATCTTGAACTGTACGTGTTCATTGTACAACTTCCAATTACAGATTTTGCGGCAGAATGCGGCGGATATGCATAGTATAAACTGATTGGCCGATGCTGATTTTCCTCGGAACGCCTATTCTGTATCTTCCCCAACGAAGTTCTGCATAGTATGAATGTAGACAACTCTCAGTTCTGTTGAGTAAAACTTATTTAGATATAACATTTCTTCTTTTGAAAATAGTTTTTTATTTGTTTTTCGTATTAATCATAAGACTTCAAGTTACTTACCAGCTTTTTAAACGGTAACAATTTACGCTATAGACCTATTACATTTTTCAAAGAAAGCTCCAGACTTACTTTATAATAAATGTCTGAATTGCGAGTATTCACTTCATTACTAAATAAATAATATCCTTTGAAGCTGGCGGCACTACCTATTGTCCATTTTTTTCCATTCTATTTCTGAGCGAGACAGTCATTAAGAGTGTGCATACCGACATTTCAAAAATTTCTAAAAACGGGAGACCTTATATCTCGACAACCGTTACTAAATATGCTTTGGAACAAAATAGGGTAGATGCATTGAACCTTTATCTAGGGAATAACCGTAAAAGATTTTTTACATCTTTCTTTACAGATTTCTCAAAAAAATATATTTAAAAACACCTCTGATTTTTTTCCGAAAGACGGAAACTCGTTGCCCGAAAGTCGCGAGAAAAATTTTATTTTTGTACTGATAATATGCATTACAATCTAGGGAATAATCGTAAAAGTTTTTTTATATATACGCAGAATTTACCCCAAAAAATGGAAAAAAAAAACGCTATTTTTACCATTTTATCATGCGATTGACTATTTCCACTTTCATGAGTAGACGGAAGCAGCATTACCTTTCTATTTCAAATCCCTCAACCCGTCCCTCCTGAACCCAGCATCCCTCCCCTATCCCATCCCATATACCATTTATGTATATATTTATATATGTATAATATGTTTATCTATGTATGTATTTATGTTTTCAATTATTGTTAGGTAAAGGTACCCTTTTGGTACTATATTTATAATTAGCTATGTCTTACTTTGGTTTCTGTCATGTGTTGGCTGGCAGAAATTGCCATTTGGCAATAAGCCCCCCCTTTGTATGTTTATGTTCAATAAAGATTATTTTATTTTATTTTTTTTTTATTGTCACGCAATTTTGAACCTTAATGCCGTGGGAAAAGACTGTGACGTCATTCCTGGTGCTATGCCCTTAAGGTTAAAATAAAGTTAGGTAGGTGCTATTAACTGAGTAAAGCTACGCCTCGGAGAATATTCTCAGGTGAATGCTATAATTTAATGCTTTTCACCTCTGCACGTTCAATAACCCAATGCACTTTTAAATTACCTTTATATTTTTTCCACTTTTATTCTGCATCGTGGGACGTATTTGAAAATGTTTTCTCATTTATGAAATGCGAGTAGGAGTACTCTTAACGTTCGTTCTTCAATTGACGTATATTTGTCTAAATTTCTACAAAGCAAACCATATATCACCTTTGAGGATTAGAGGATTCATAAATTGCTTTCAAAATGTGTATTATGCTTCTTTTTTTACATTTTATTAGATACAGACATAGGTATACGAGTACAACAGCTTAGTTATAGTCACAATATAATAATATGCACTATATAATTCACAACGCCAGGTAATGTATCTATCAATTTTACCAGATATAGAAACATCGTAAGCAAAGGTTTAAGTAATAGTATGAGAATATACATAGATATTACAATAATAGAATCTATAGTATTCGCCTAAAAAAGAGAAAGGGACTTGTAGTACATTTTCTTCTTCTGCAGCCACTTAGGTCCATTGTTGGATATAAATCTCCTTTTTGGTCATTCACAGCTCCCCGTCTGGGCACACTTTATCCATCGACCGACGCTTCTTCGGCTTGTTCTTGGTCGCCATTCCATTATCTTTATAGTCCATCGGTAGTCTTGGGACCTGGCAATGCCCAGCCCAGATCCATTTAAGGTATGTGCATACCTGACACTATATTTAGTACATAATTCATTTTGTTTTTGGGACACTTTTCAAAACACAATTGTTAAACATTGAATTAAAAATTATCCCACTAATAAAACTCATTGTTTGTCCCAGAAGATGGAACCACTTTTCATTATTTTTCATACAAAATTTGCGCTAGGTGGCTCATATCTCCTATCGCCCAAAAAGTTGGTGAAATCCAGCATTAAGGTACTTTTTTTTATATGCGATGTAATTGCTTGAAAATAGCACCACACTTCTCAACACGTACTCGTAGTAATGTAAGCTTAGAAAAGAAAATTAAAAGCTAGATTGGAAACGCAATACATTAAAAAACACCTGTAGTCTTTATTAATTACTTTACGATGTATCATTTCAGGGAGTACCTTAATTAGATGTCGGTATAAACATGCAATCTACAAAAAATAAATATATAAATAAATAAATCTGTATTGGCCAGTAAATATATATATATATATATAACACCAAAAACAAGACAATGCAGTGTGCCAAAAAATACGATTGTTTGAACACCGGTATCAGTTTGGTCGTATGCTAGAACAATTCGGTTACATTGAAGTATTCCCACAACAGTATAGAAGAATTAAGGATGAACATTGTCGGGCTTACGACCGACCTCGGCTGGCTTAAGTGATCACTTTACACTCGAGAAACATTCGCCATTTCAGTTCACCCCGGCTGGGATTCGAACCCATACCTTCGTCTCGCTTAGTAGGGATCATATCCACTACACCACGAAGAGCGACGGCTGTGCTGTCGAATTTCATGTACATTAAGTACCTGTGTATTGTTGCATTTCTTACTGTTGAAGGGAGAGGGTGGTATTTTAACACACCCGCGGTTACGTCTGCAGTCTACACGATTCAATATTTCTTCATACATAAGCTGCAATAGTATATTTATCCATGTAGTATCTCAAGAAAAAACATACGGTACACAATCAAACATAAGACGACATCATTATTCACAACTCTTTCTTTGAGAAGGGCCTGTAGTCTGACTTGTTGTAGCTTCGTTTCATTAATCAGCATTTCATATATTTTTTCACCCATTTTCCTATGTCTTCATGAATCTTTTATCATGGTAGTGTATTCGTAATTCATGTGAGCAAATATGCGGAGGAGATGCCTAATGTTTATATTGCTCTTATTTCATGAAATTTTAATGTCTCTAGCGAGAAGAAAAAACATATAAATATTTTCTTTGATCTAAAAAATATGTTAACAATGGGTAATGCTTGAACTTGTAATGTATGTATTCGTTTTGAAACAAAGAAACGTTTTCATACGTCTATCACATTAGTTGTCAAATATTTTTTTTATGATTACATATACATGTCTAAAAAACATTTTGTTAATCTCAGTCTGGAATAAAATTTCAGTTTTTTTTTTGTTTTTTGTATGTCAAATATCTGATAGTCCTTTTCCACTGTGCAACGTTCCTATGACACTGACATCAGAGCACTTTTTTTTTTAGAAATCACATGTTTACAATATTATAGATACAATATTTTACTACATACAATATTTTTACTTGAATAAAAAAAAACATTGTACCTCTCTTAAAAAGTGCATACATTTGTGTAAAGGAATGATTCGAGAAGAGGTAACAGTCACTGCCCAAAACTGCTCTGAATGCCGGTGTCTTGTGACCTCTCTGTTTTCCCTCAAGGGACGTTAGTAATAGCAAATGATAGAAAATTTAGAAACCCCATTTTTGTGTGACCATTTCTTTCTGATTTTTTTGGAGATACCTGAAAAACTGCATTATATCAATAGATTTTCAGAGATTTATTTATTTATTTAATCTTTAAGTGAACAACAAATACATATAAATATAAAAAATGGACATAGTACAGATTAAAAATCGTTGTTCACTAGGGCAAACTTATCGCAGAACTGCGATTTCTTCCAGTTGACCCCATTTATTAATAGATTGTTTAGATAATTGCGCCAACCGCGAGTGGATGGTTGGCGCAGTTGGTTGAGGCGGCAGTTTCTCAAGCGGGAGGTACCAGGTTCACACCCTTCACTCCCTTTGTATAATTTTCGGCACTTTGCAATACAGGCTTTTTGCTTACTACAAAGTGTGCAGAAAAGTATTTGGGTTTGTGCATGCAAGCCCAGATTCTTCATTTTATTTTTTTCTTTCCACCACGTTATATAAAATCCATATAAAGGAAGACAACACCAGGTATATGTTCCTCTTTTCTGCCTTATATTACTATGAAAGAGATGAATAGATAATGTAATTCACCTCACTGAGATTGATTCACGTGTATCTGCTTGTGTTATAATACTAAAGCCTATATACCTGTAATACTTGCACACTGAAGTGTTACTACACGCACTCAATCTATATTCTCTCGTAGGTTCAATAAATTCGTTTATAATACGTTCGCCCCTTTCGGTTCTCAAATTGAAACTCGAAATTTCATTCGATTAAATGGCTTCAGAAGTTCCTGTCTATCGAATATTGAGGAGTAATTCACTCTCCATAATATACAGGTTATTTCCAAACACCCTTACCAGACCTATGCTGGATTTCGCCAACTTTTTTGGTACTTACTTACTTTCCGTGACCGGAACACCATCAAATTTGTAGCCCGCAATATTCAGCCACCTGGATTACCCTGGCGTTTGCCAGTAGCGCATCCTCGGGTGTGCATATTGCCCCTATTTAGAGACATGAAAACAGCCTACTGTGGTCCCGTGACTTCTTAGATGAGGAATAGCTTATATAAAAGGAGCCACTTATCATGATTTTTTTATACAAAATTTGTTCCGGGTGGCTCCAATCTCCGCTATTCCGCACCTGAACAGTTGGTGAAATCCAGCTACGGCGTTTTTAAAGATGGAAAAAATCATATCCTAAAGCCCAAATGTGTAGTGATATTTCATAAGTAGCCGTTATATCTAGCCATTCTTCATATAGGTTTTAGGTCACGTTTTTTTTTTTTGCCGTTTCGAAAATCTCGTAGATTTTGAATACTATTATCCCATTTGGACATAGCTGTGTCATAATTCAATGGTTTCAATTTACAACTCAGTGCAAATTCTGCACAACACCAATTTATAGCACAAGTGTCGAAAACGTCAAACTTTTATATCTCTCATTTCATCAACTGTCAATAATTGGTCTAAATTGTTATAATAGTGTTAAATAACATCTTTTACACCCATGAATGACAATATTATTGTAAATTAATCTTTCAGTGGCACATACTCGTACCTATAAACAAATTATTTCATACTTTTCCTTTTTTCATGGAAATCACCCTGTATTTATAGTGAAATATACGTAGATACTCAATTATATTGGATGGGCAATTGTTTTATACGGAGTGTAGCGAAATTGAGATTAATTCTTTAAATAGGTTTCTAGAATTCAATACATTTTCACCCCTAATTTCATGCCAATTTAATTTTTATTTAAATGAAAATGCTTTGCATTTTTAAAGGATGCAGCCACCCCTCTTGACATAATGGTAAATTTAATTTCAGTCCCTATGTAATAAAGTTCGACTGACACTCCTCGCTTCAGCCACGTTCATGCAATTTGTCAAACTTTCTCTTCGGTTCGTTTGACTGAGTACGTGACCGTCCTTGAAAATATATATATGACATGACCAAGCCAGGTGATTCTTGGACGCCCTCGTTTTCTGATACGTTGTTTTTCATCCATATATTCGGGAAACATCCCGAAGCAAGCAATGGACTGGGAGCCCTCAGGAAGGCACCGACGGGGTCACCAAACACTACTTGGCGACGCATCATGCTTGCAGAGTCGAGGGGAGCCGATCTACAATGGCCGAATGTCAAGAACATGGCCCAGGACAGAGACCAATGGAAAGGTGTTGTAGCCGCCGTATGCTCCCCAGGAGTTAGAGAAACAAATGATGATGATAAATTTCAACATAACACCATCTCTTTTTTGAGACTTACTCATCACAACTCAACAGAAAGGAATAATTTGTTTCTTAAAATACGTACTATGGCGTTCGTCTTAATATTGATCGCAAGATGCACTCTCCGATGTTTCAATTGACGTTTTATGTTAAATTTATGTATTTCCCCTGTTACAGAACATCCCATCTTGCCGACGCCAAGCTAATTTCGTACTAGAGTACGTCATTAGTTTCCGCCTATTACTGGTTAAATCGCGAATACCGATCGAAAAATATAATCTAGCCAATTTTCATATCTCTCTGCCGGAAGTTCGTCCCCATTGGTTGACGAATGGGACCGATGACGGATGTTGAGGAAATGTTAAAAGGAATGAATTTCCACGCTCTCCCCCTAACGTACTACTCGAATAGATACGTAGAAGTAATAAGGCTAATATTTTCCCACCAATAAGACACCCTTCAATCAAAATATTGTATGTACGTAAACAGATTTTCCGCCGTGGATGCGGGCAAAGTAAAGCTGTCTACAAGTACCTGCTTATTTCTATATAATCAGGAATATTCGTCTCTACTGCAACCACAGCTTTTACTTAACTGCACAAAACAACTTTTTTTTTTTTTTTTTTTTAATAATAAATGCTTAGCAACGATAACTAAATAAGCAACTGAATATTTTCTTTCATAATTGATAATTATTTTTTTTAGTATATTTACATGAGGTTATTAGAGAAATGAGTGACTGCAAGACTGGTGTAGTGACAAGAATGAAAGTAAACAAACTAAGATGGTTTGGGCATGTTGAGAGAATGAATGATGACAGGATGACAAAAAAGATATATCTGAATGAGCGAAGAGGGGTGAGAAAGCGCGGCCGTCCGAGACTGACCTGGTCCGATCATGTCGACCAGATCCTCAAGGATGGACGCGTTTTGAGTAAAAGGAATCGGAGAGCGTGTATGACTAATTGCATGAATGTGACGGAAGCTAGGAGTGTGTGTAAGGATAGGGCTGTCTGGCGCTCTGTCCTCTCTGCCTACCCTGCAAGGGATGTGGCGTGAGGGTATAGATAGATAGAGACTGATTTATTTGGATATTTTATACGTTGTTTTTATTTTGCAAGATATTAAACATATTTTAAAATATATCTAAAGTTACAAAAAGTTTATTAACAGTGAAAATTTTAAGTATTATTTTTGTTGGTGCTAACATGAAAATTTATCAACTGTCAATTGGAAGTAAAAATTTCACATTGAAGATAATAATTTTGGAATTTAATTTAGTAAAAATATTCGTACAAGAATCAGAAGAAAGCTCTTAGATATAGAAGATGTGTGGATTACTAAAAAAATATTATGAAAGAAGATAATTATATGATGGAGAAAGAAGATATTCAGAAGGTTTATGATGGATAGTACAATTACAACACCGTCGACACGTGTTGGCTTGGGCCAAGTAGCACATAGTGTTACACCAGGCCCCGCTGCAAGTGGTCCTGTGCGCCGCATGCGTTGGACAAGAGAAATAAATCTCAACGTCATGCGCGCGTATTATAGAGCTACAGAGGGAGAAACCTTCAGAACGGGATACCGCCAACGGTTATCCCGTGAATGGTCCCTGCTGGAGCCCACCATCGTTGTAAGTGAACAACGATTGGCTGATCAGGTTCGTGTAATAGTTAGGAATAAATTATTATCCGATCCTGATCTTGAGACTCTTAAGTCAGAATATCTTCATTCTATTGGGACTGCTTCTGATGATATTGTTGTTGAACATTCAGAAAATCGTACAGATTTTCAGGATGAAACACATTCACTTTTATCGGAGGCTGTCCTAGAGAATGAAGATTTCCCTACAATACAGTACAACATAATCAGAAGCAAATATGAAGAGATAATTTTGATGTATGGTAATATTGATCCTATTTTGCGACCTCGTTTACCTAAATTTCCAAATATACCAAAATTTCATAAAATTATACGTGATGTTAATAGATTTATTATAGATGAATTAATAAATAGTCAAAATTTAACTGATACACATAAGATTATATATTGTGCTGCAGCAACATGCTGTCATTTAGCTGGATTAAAATTACAACAAAATTCTCCTATACAGAATAATAATTCAACTAATAATTATTGGCAAAAGAGAATAGAATCACGAATTAATAAAATAAGATCATATTTGGGACATCTCTATTCTTATAAATCTGGAAATAATAGACAAAGAATAATAAAATCAATAGAAAAAATTTTTGATGTTCCGAATATTAATGTGATTAGAAATTTAGACACGAAAATAGTAGAGAAAATTGATGAATTCAAACAAAGAATTTTGGCATTAAGCAAAAGGATCCGACGATTCAAAAAACGAGTACTAAGACGCAAACAAAATTATCTCTTCATTAATAAACAAAAGAAGTTTTATGAAAATATTGAAGGCAAAAATTGTTCCATAAATTCAGTTCCAAATCAAAATGAAATGACTGCATTTTGGTCAGATCTTTGGTCTACAGCTGTTGAACATAATGCAGAAGCTAATTGGATACAACAAATCGAAATAGAATCGTCTGAATTACCAGATATGACAGATTTAGATATAAATTCTGATGACATAACTATTGCAATTAAACATACACCAAATTGGAAATCTCCAGGAATAGATGGTATTCAAAATTTTTGGTTAAAATATTTTACAAATTCTCATGGTACACTGGCTACACAATTTCAATTGGCAATAGAAAATTGTAATCTCCCAAATTTTTTTACAAAAGGTATAACTTATATGATTCCAAAAATTAATAATGCATCTCAACCCAATCAATTTAGGCCAATAACTTGTTTACCAACAATCTATAAATTACTTACTTCTGTTTTGGCAAATAAAATCAAAAATCATTCTGTGACCAACAACATTTTATCGGTCAGGCAAAATGGCTGTAGACAGGGATCTCGTGGAACCAAAGAATTGCTTCTGATTGATAGTGTTATTTGCGAGCAAGTGAAGCACAAAAAACGTAACCTTTCGATGGCGTGGATAGATTATAAAAAAGCGTTTGATTCGGTACCTCATTCTTGGTTAATAAAAATTTTGGAAATTTACAAAATTGATGTTAAAATTATTAATTTCTTAAAATATTGCATGTCTAATTGGAAAACAAAAATATCTATTTCAACGCCATCGGAAGGTTATGTTAGTGATTCGATTGACATAAATAGAGGAATATTCCAAGGTGATAGTCTGAGTCCGCTTTGGTTCTGTATTGCATTGAATCCCTTAAGTGCATTGATTGAAAATTCTCAATGTGGTTATCAGCTCAAAAGGGGTGGTTGTAAATTTTCTCATCTTTTTTATATGGACGACTTAAAATTATTTTCATCAAATTTAAATAATCTCAATAAATTAATTTCAGTAACAAAGGATTTTAGTGATACAATCAAAATGGAATTTGGTATGGATAAATGTGCAATAATTAATGTTAAAAAAGGGGTTATCGAACAAACAAATGAAGTGATTAATAACACAGTAAATTTACCAAATCTTACATTAAATGAAACCTATAAATATTTGGGAATAAATGAATCACTGGGTTTTGATCATGTATTTTTAAAAAATAATGTAAAAGCGCGTTTCATATCTAGATGCAAATTAATTTTTAAATCACTTCTTTCTGGACATAATAAAATTAGGGCAATTAATTCATGGGCAATTCCAGTAATTTTGTATTCATTTGGTATTTTAAAATGGAACCAAACGGAATTAGACACACTAGACAGAAAGGTGCGTACTACAATGACAAGATATCGAATTCATCACCCTAGATCCTCCATGATGAGACTTTACCTTCCTCGCAAAAATGGTGGCAGAGGATTACTTAATTTAAAGAATTTACATAATAATGAGGTAGAGTCTTTAAAGAGATTTTTTGTAACTCATAGGAGTAAAGTAGGCTATGAGGACTTGATAGATTGTGATTTGAGGTACACACCTTTATGTCTCTCGAATCCTGGTGCTTCACTACCGACAATGTCAGTTGAAAATCGAGTAGACATATGGAAAAGTAAATCTCTTCATGGCCGTTTTCACCAAGTTCTGACATCTACAAATGTATGTTTTGAAGACTCAATCAATTGGTTAAGGTTTGGTGATCTATTTGGTGAAACCGAAGGTTTTGTTTGTGCAATACAGGATCAAGTCATTGTAACAAATAACTATGCAAAATTCATTATGAAACAACCAAATATAATTGATAAATGTAGGGCTTGTGGTCAGATGGGAGAGACATTACGACATATTATGTCGGGGTGTTCTCTTTTGTGTGGCACTGAATATTTGCAGAGACATGACCAGGTTGCCAAAATAGTTCACCAAAGATTGGCTTTGAAATACGGTTTACTCGATGAAGAAACTGAATATTACAAATATCAACCATTGTCGGTGCTTGAAAATAGCATTGTTAAGTTGTACTGGGATCGACCAATACAAACCGATCGTACAATTCCAGCTAATCGACCGGATATTGTATTGGTTGATCGTAGGGAAAAAAAGACCTATATTGTGGATATCACTATACCACATGATGAAAATCTCCATAAGGCTGAGCAAGACAAGATTACCAAATATCTTGATCTTGCTCATGAAATTATGGAGATGTGGAGAACACCTTCCACTGTCATCATTCCTATAGTGATGTCCACAAATGGTGTCATTCCTAAGAGTCTCAAAGTAAATCTTGAGAAGCTTGGATTGCATGGTGGGCTTCAATACGCCATGCAGAAGGCTGTCCTACTATCATCTTGCAGGATTGTTAGAAGGTTCCTCTCTCTATAGCTCTTAAAAACTCTCTCATGATAAGTGCATTCTAGTGCACATCGTGGGAGAGGGGGACATCCATTAGTATGGTAAAATGTTTTTAGTTCTATGTGATGTGTTTGTTTATTTAAAATTTTGTATTAATATTATTACCTATTATTTATTTTATATTTTTGTAATTTTTTATTTTAACATGTTTTTATATATTATTTGGTTTAAACGAATGTATTATATAGAGCTAAAAAATTTTGTATACTATTGTGTTAATAAAG
This sequence comes from Ceraclea dissimilis, assembly GCA_963576895.1. NCBI lineage: Eukaryota > Metazoa > Arthropoda > Insecta > Trichoptera > Leptoceridae > Ceraclea > Ceraclea dissimilis. The sequence continues at coordinate 2,859,229 of OY756370.1, read as the reverse complement.
TTGATTTGGAAATAATAATAATAACTTTATTGTAACAATAATAATAATATTAACATACACATATATTGTAACAACTGTGAAACATTTACTAATTACATCAAGCAGTGTACAGTGTGCATGTTGATATACAGAGTCACGCCAAACCTTATCCAGGTTTGTCGGCGCGTACTCATTACGTCAACATTGCACACCACAAAAATACTCATAGGTATAACATATATAGGAAAACAATGAGAAATGATTATGTATAAATAAAGTTACATTTTTGCAACCATTCTTTTATGAGTTTCTTTACCATACGTTTACTCTTACAGTTCTTAATGGTAGTCGGCAACATGTTTAACAATTTGGGGACATTATAGCTCAGGGTACGTTTACCATATTTATAACGAAACAAAAATATACGTACATTTTTAGGTGTTGGTATTTACTTATTCGTGGAGACGCTGTGTTTGTTTATTTTTATTATTTTTATTTTTTGATATCACAAACTCTCACTTTGTGACAAACATCGGATTTTCTACATGACGTAGTTAAAATAAAAGATAGTTATCTTTTTTTTTATTAGAATTCGTGCCTGTTATGGCAGCCCGAAAAAGCCCTTCAACGCTCCTTATATGAATCCAGTCATGAAATTAAACAGCTTCCAACACTACTTCGATTCTCTTTTGAATTTTGATCATGTCCACCCAAAACTATGATATGTTCAATCGGAAACCCCGATATTTTTGTTTTCTTTTTTTTGCTGTACATTCAGTCCTCTCTTCTTCTTCTTCTTCCTCAGCCGTCCCTCCGCTGCTGGATGTAAGCCTCTTCGAACGTTTTCCAATTTTTTCTACTTTGAGCTTTGCTCAACCAGTTTCTTCCTAAGACTGGGACTACATCATCCACCATGGGATCGTCCTACTGGTCTTTTGTTTTCCCATGGTCGCCATGTTTGGATTCTGAGTGCCCATCTCTCACTTACCTGTCTCGCAACATGGCCTGCCCATTGCCATTTTAACTTAGCGATACGGTCTGCTATGTCGGTATACTTACATTCAGTACATACGTTCAACATTTCAATAATATTTTATCGCCGATATCGTGCTTGTATTGATTAACTTTATAAAACTTTCAACAACTTATAGTTTAATTTTTCCAAGTATTAGTATTAAATACGTTACAAACTTTCTGGCATCGTATCAATTTGTGGATTTCAGCATGTTAGTTTCAGGCTATAAAACTCAGGAAAATGTTTTAAAGAAAATTTCTCGTGCTTTATATGCGATTCTATTTAACTTTTTGATTCAAATCGTCACCTCGATTCTCATTATTAACTTTTGTGTTACTCAATTTCTATGTATATCTACGAAAGACGGTCCATAATTTAGTCTGTAATGAATTGTACACATTTGATATTACTCCAGATTCTCAAGGAGGGACGTGTTCTGAGTAATCGTAAAGTGCGCATGACGAATTGCATGAATGTGACTGAAGCCCAAAGTGTGTGTATGAATAGGAAAGTCTGGCGACATGTTTTCTCTGCTACCCCGCAAGGGATGCGGCGTGAGGGGAATAGAATAGATAATATTTCACTTTAATCAGTACTCATACGCTAAAAACTTTTCATAATGATCGAATTATTGTGATAAACTATTTTCCTCTTTATTAATTGTTTTCGAACTGAAGTTATGTTGCTCCATAAACAAAATACTACTAAATATAAATTATAGCCTGTGTATTTTCAGGTTTTAGTGTTTGTCCTCTCAATAATTATATTGATTTATCGGCTGAAAGTTGCGCTTCCCGAAAATTCCCCCGATTTACTGTGGAGGTCTCTATTAAGAACTTTGCTTCGATGGAAATTGAACAATTATGTCCGTTTCATTAACTTTTATATCAAATCATGACGGCGACAAGATAATGGGGCGTGATTTTAGATTTTATAAAAATTCTGAAATAGTCAAGTTGAAATATCCGTTTGATTAAGTACTTCGAAGAAAATGACAGTACTGATATAATAAGTACTTAAGACTTTCAATGGAATATCGTTGATTTTTAATTGGTGAATTAAAATTAAATTTCTGTAATGAAATTAGATTAAATCAATATTTTCTACAAGTTTTTTTTTGTACAAAAATAGACGTGAGCCCAGGGTTAGCCTTAAGGGAGTCCCCCGGCAAACCCCACCCCTAAATTACGTTCCTTCAGTGTCCTTATCCAAGGAGGTTAATATTCATTACTTGATGATTTGGATGTTGCTCTCTAGTGTCTCCTGAATGTAACAGCGAAAAATCTTCGACTCTCTTGTCTTCTGACGACGCCACCTTTCAGCGGCTGACGCCAAACGATAATAATAATAATACCATAGAAGTTATTCCTTTATTAAGCAATAACACTGCATTTATTGCATATAATAAGGAAGTGCCTTTTTATGTTTATTGCATCATCATTCTACGAGTATTTCATCCTCCATAAACCCTACAACACGGACAGACAGTTATTGGGTTAGTGGTGGATTATTAATATATCCATTATATGGGAAATAATTAGATTGCAATGACAATGGAAACGTTAATCCAACTCAACGTTATTTCAATATTAATGATCATTTCCTGCAATAGTGATAATTTGTGACAATGGAATGATGTCGCTAGATAAAAGAATTTTAGTGGTACAAAAACGTAGTTTGTAAAACTCGCTTCAAAAATCGTTTTTTTTTTGTATAGGTTCGTTGAAAGCTTGGAATACACGTTCTAGTAGCTCGAATATAAATTTCGGACGACTGCCGGTAGTAGCTTTTAATGTGAAATACGTACTCGACTAGCTTAAAAAGTAGATATCTATAAATTTTGCTGTTCACCATCATACATACATTAATAATAATATTTGGACAATTTTGGGCGCCGTTTAGCGATAACATCGCCTCAAGGGCACCTTTCATTTTTCTTTTCACCATATAGGATCGTCACAAACAGTAAAAATTATAGATTAATCACCACATAGGATCGTCACAAACAAAAAATAAAAATGAATCTAATCAGTTTTGGCTAATCATTGGCTGACCATTATCATGCACGTTCGTGTATTGCATTTGGTAGGGATTTTTATTTGCCTTGTAATCATCTTCTTCTCTAGTTTCAATCCTGCGGATTGGTTTGCAGCAAATTCCTACATCTTGTTCTGCACTCTTCTCTGTCTCCCGCAGCTCTCTTCAGCTTGACATACGTAGCGCAGTTCATGTCCTCGTACACCTGGTCCAGGTACTGCCGTCGGGGGCACCCCCTGTGGTCATATTTTCTATAAATTTAAACAGATTTGATATTTTTTGTATCCTTGTATATTTAGTAGAATGGAACCATACAGGCTCCTTCACATTGTGTTCTGTGACCAACCTCAAAGTAGAGGATCTCAGGGCAGACCACCAAAGTGATAAATTTACTGTCGGGAGTCGACCACGCAAGAGCAATAGATCAACCACTCTTAAATAACAAAACACCAGACCTACAATCATAAGAAGATTTTCAAATCTTGTTTTGGTTTCTGTATTTTAATTTCATTATTTTGTTCACCACGAGACATGCGGTAAACTAGTAGCATTACTGGAATCGTTTCTTGCGTGCTACTGGAATGTTCATTTCAAGTTTTAGTTCACTTTATAAATACTTTTTATACATATTGGTTTACCATCCCTTTCCATCGTACATTATCAGCAATTCCCAGTTACTTTCAACTCGAATGCATCGCAATGGCGTTTTAATTTTCAATCATTGTTCTGTGTGATGTCTGCTCTATAACTGATGGAATATACGTAGTATAATAACAACTAATGAATATTCGTATATATGCGTTACTGTAAAACCTCGATCTAGGGTAAATCCCAAAATTTTAAAATAATAAAAAAAACTCAGTAAATCTCAGGTTTTACCTCGGAGACCAGGTAAATGTCATAGACTTTTATATTAAGTACCCTAGACGTCTGACTCCATCTATTTTCAATAGAAAGGCAGTCACTACTGGCATTAAGTATGCACATCTAGGTACTTAATATATAAATCTATGGTAAATGTTCAAAAATAGCCATCTCTAGACGTAGTAGTTTGAAGATGTTTTAAATTATGTCTTGTACAAGTTACAAGTGAATTATAATTAATAAAACTAGATGTGATAATTAAAACTATGTAAGGATAAGACTGATAGGAAATTGTAATAAATGACTAGTATATTATACATTATTATATTAGATAGAATTTATATATTAGATAGAATTGTAGATTTTCACGATCCTTGTTAATCTCTTCTCATACATTCTTCTCGGGTGTACCGTGTGTACATTTTTGATGTTGTCGAGCTTTCGGTCCACTTGCTGGGACCATCTCCAGGACTAATGTATTCCTACATACATTAGTCCTGGAGATGGGCTCAGCAAGTGGGCCGAAAGCTCGACAACATCGACAATCTACACACGGTACACCTGAGAAAAATGGAGAATTATATTATACACATTGTTTTATTTCTAATACCAACATTTATATAAATCGTCATTAGTAAAATTTAGCTTGTACAAAACTCTGATGATGATGTTTAGAAAAACCTTATGTTTACCACTTTAGAAGCTTACCCCCATATACCAGCTCATATATGCCGTCTGGGGGCATGAATAACATAATGTGGTAAGTATTAAATTATACATGTATGTGTGAATTGTAAATTAATGTAAGAAAATATTGTTTGTTTAAAAAATTGAAATTGAAGTATCCTTCGTTTTACAAGTGTAAGAATTTTCCGATACCTTAGTTTTACATGTGTAATCTAGAATTTACCAATACACGGTGTTTTACGGTAACGTATAGGTAACCCCATTACTGCATAATATGATGAACCATTGTAATACACTTATTATCCTCACGAATGTGGATAACTGATAGGCTCTCGTGGCAGACGCATTGTCTATTCGGATATTATAATCATCAGTTGATTATTTTCAATAGTAATTAATAAAATGTGTTTGTAATTTCTCGTGACATATTACTAAAATAATCAACATTATATTATTGCATTGAAATCGTATTAAATATTCAAACTGTGAAACTAAAGCTTATGTTTTAAAATTTAATTATCATTAAATATTATCAGGAAATTTTACCCATAAATATTTAAATGAATAGGTTTTCTGTAAATAATTATTCACGTTTTTAATTGAATTAGCAACTTTAATTCATCCATATTATCGCGGTATTCAGATAATGTTAGGTAGACGACAACAAAAAAATCTGAACAATACACTTTGATAAAAAAAAATATGTACGAATTCGTTATGGTTTAACTCCTTTTGTTCTCGTATACAATCTGCCCGTATTCATTTGATTTGTATAGAAAGTTATCGCAAATACCTATTGTGAGATGTTTAATATTTATTGTCGTATTTTATTAGGTAATTGGCTGAAGCAGATTTCATCAAAAAGCGACCATATATTTAATAATGTGTTACGTAATTTTAATACTTTTTGAACAGATTTGTATAGTCATTTACAATGTTAATAAATGGAATACCTAAATTTATTGGCTGACCTTTACTTATGTACTAGTTTAACATTCCTACCAATAGTTCATACCAACATATTTTTTTAAAGTAATCTCTTCTCCGTTCTTCTCGGGTGTACCGTGTGTAGGTTGACGATGTTGTCGAGCTTTCGGTCTACTTGCTGAGGCCATCTTCAGGATTAATTTGGTGTAGTAACATCATCAACAACCTACACACGGTACAACCGAGAAGAATGGAGAAGAGATTAACAAGGACCGTGAAAATCCACAAAGCTATCTTATTTAAATCGTTGAGACTTGTGCATATTACTTTAGTTTGACAGCGTAAAAATAATTAAGTAAAAAACTCATGGAATTTTATTTTAAAATATGCACAATTTTTGTATTAAGATCCTAAACAGTCATAACCGCAAGCTTTTCAACTCCTAATTAGCTGTCATCGAGTATAAGAGCTTTAGAGTATATTCACGTTAGCTTAATATACGTAATTAATTGCAGTAGGTATTCATAAACCACGAACATTTTTTTGCAACATTTTATGTAGGTAGTATTTATGACTCCAAAATCTATTTTAGATAACGTTAACACCAAATGACGTATAAATTAGTGTTCCTCTTTATAACTTTTCTCCTGAATTCTATACCAGCTTTTTGCCATCCATATTTCCCACACAGCGCGTGGAAATATGGATTATTTTGTATTTCCCACAAAGAGAACAGAATATCATTTTTGAAAATCACAATTTGTATTCTGCGAGATCATCGGAATTTTCTACATGTCCTAGTTGAATATAACAAATATGTATCTCAACAGATATATAATCAAAGGATGGGCTTTCCATCAGGCTTGGTTGGGTTTGATTTCCGGTCGCAGCAGATGGCTGGACTGGAATTGGTGAATGTTACTTACAAGCGTAAAGTGATCACGTTAAACCAGCCGACAATCAGTCATAAGCCTGATCGAAGGTCCATCCTTTGCTGTATATCTGTTGAGATAACTATTTGTTATAGAACAGAATATATTTTTTCTGTCTATCATTCATTTTATACCTAAATTGCTTTCCATTGTAACCAGACGAAGTAATTATATGTATGGTATGTGTGCTTAGAATATCTACGTTTAATGTAACGTGGTATTATAATGAACGTAGTAGCTATACATACGTTGTTTTAGTATCTCTCTTTGTGCACCTTAATGACACCTCAAGCAATACGATTACCGCAGTTTAAAAGCCCCTATTATTACTACTGCTTACAGCCTGCATTATTGTAGGTTTAGACGCGTGAAATAAAGACATTCCCACCCTTAGTAGATACCATCATGATTGCCTTATTTCTTATTTTCACCTCTCTTTGTCTTTACTCTTCCTCTCTCCCTCCGTCTCGTCGCTTATCTCACAAGGCATGCATTTTATACGCGTCATTAATTACACATTACGATCACGTTCGTCCTGTTATACACCCTCATTAGAACCCCTTTCCCCTTCATCCCTCTGCTACATTACCACCTCCCTACCCCTACACAGTAGTACACACCCTCCGTAATGTAATGCCTTATTTCTTAACGTCTGTCTGCCTACTTTGAATGTGAGCTATTTGCTGAAAATATTATGATCGTTGAAGTATGCACATAGGTACTATATCTTGAAATGTTTTATGTCTCCCAAGCGCTTATCTACCTGTACTCGTAATTCCATTCCTCTTGACTAATTTTATTTTTACATTATTCCTCTGAAATATATTTACTCAGGCACTTATAACCTCCATAAAGGTATATTTTAAAACACTTTATATCAACCTGCTTAACTTTTTGCAAGCTTAAAAGGTGCCCTAAATACTCCATACATTTTTTAAGGAAGGAGTTTCGCCAAAAGGGTATTTTTCAGAACAAATATCTCGACATCCTTATTAAATAATATATTTCGTAAAAAACAAGGTTAATACATTGAGCCTTCCTCTAGTGAATTGTCGTATAGATTCCGAAAAAAAATTAAAATACCTCTGAAAATTGAATCTTAAGTTTAATATAATCTATCTACATTTTTTTTTCAAACAGTATTTAGTCGAGATATTTGTTCTGAAAAATACCATTCAGACTACCCCCAACATATTAAGTTGCACCATACAAGTTTTCAACACTACATTTATTTGTATAGGAATGAATCAAGTACACATCTGCAAAGTTTTATGCCTAGTAAACTTTATAATAAGCATACAGTTAATTCATATAATATATGCCGTATGTATAATATATGTGGTAGCTTCATTTGACTAAAAGCTTTTCAAACCCCCTATAAAGCCACGTTTTCAAAGATTTATATCTCAAAGAACTTTTATTCAATACTCCACAATAATAAGCTTTAACCTTTTCTTAAGAATTGAATTATATTCGTAACATTTGTTTGCGGATTATTAAATCTCTGTATTTTTGCTGCGATTCTTCCTGGCATCAAAATTCAAAGTAAGCTTGTTTTTTTACAATTAACAAACCTATATTATAGGGATAACTTTGTAGTTTTTCACGGTCCTTGTTAATTTCTTCTCCATTCTTCTCGGGTGTACCGTTTGTAGGTTGTCTATGTGTGCATCGTGTGTAGGTACACCCGAGAAGAATTGAGAAGAAACTATATTATAGGATATTAGAGAAGTACATGTGTGATTCGTATTTCATTTTAATTAATTACAATGCACTCTTAAGTCTAGGAGCCTAACTATGACTTCACGGTCATTTCCCACGACATTAAGGTTCACAATCGTATGATGAAATGTTAAAAATATCGTTTTTTTTCTTTTTACTTTTTGGGGTTAATTTTGCTTCATCCAAAATAAGTTCACTAGGTTTTAATGCATATTATCAATATGAAAACGAATTTTTCTTTGCCATTTTCGAAAAAAAATCAGCGGTGTTTTTCACATTTTTTTTTAAAGAAATATGTACAAGATATAAAAAATATTTTACGGTCATACACTAGATAAACGTTCAGTATATCTACCCTATTTTTTTTCTAAACATATTTACTAAAGTTGTCGAGATCTAAGGTCTCAAAAATCTATTATTTATTTCAATGTTTATATGCTTACCTACTCTTAAGTACAATTCACAAGCTAGTAACACATGTCTTAGCAAGTATTTATGCCGCTGCATAACAATATAGTGTAGCTATGTATTGTGTTAAATAGATATTTCTATTGTGACAAAATTAATTCCACCACTAATTTATCATTCACTTGGCAGAATGCAGCGCTCTGATTTCAGACAAACCTCACTACTAACATTGAATTAAACATTTCCCATACGAAACATCAATATACATAATTCACTACGTGGCAATCTAAATCATTTGTAATATTTTTTTTTTATTACAAATGATTTTTAACAAACTAGTTCTCAGTAATCAGAATCATTTGTATGTGCGTATTGAGTATTGTAGAATATGTATGTACGTAGTTTTACGACCATGACGAAGTGCCAATAGAGCCTTTTATACTCTATTTGACACTGATTTCCCTGTATATATATTTATTGTTTTATCTCTATTTGTATACCCATATTACTGTCAACATGTAATATTGACGAGTCCAAGTGCCTGCAAATGGCCTAGGGACGATTCACAACAATAAACATAAATGACATATCTATTATTGGGCGGCAACGTCAGAAGATAAGAGAATTATGCTATCTGTTGAATACAGGAGACATGTACCCTACAGAGCAACATCCAGGCTTCCAAGCCATTCAAGGGCATTGGGTGTGGCATTGTGGATATCTGTAATGGTCCAGGAAATTCTCTCAGAGGACAGTCTTCGACAATGTGCTTGACGGATAAGTTTGTATGTACTTCGCAGAAAGCATAAGGCTTCTACCATTACCAGCCATTTTATGACAATAACCAACAAATTTCGAGATTCTGTAATTGTGTGTGAAAATGTTCCTAACTCATTTAATCTATGAGTACCTACAATTAACAAAAACACCCTAAAGCGGGGTAGTTTTGTAAATAACTAGTAGACTAATAAGGTTCCATCTTATGTAATAGATATGAGTTTTTAAAAGTATGATATCATTTTTATAAACAGTTTTGATCTCATCAGTGACAAATCTGTCTCATCAGATGGAAAACCATGCAACATTTAATTTAAAAGGTCGATCGCTATAATGAATTTGCAAATAATCGTAAAACATAGTTCGTTTGGTTTATCTTATCTCAGTTCCGCGATTTCTTCCTGTTAACTCTGAACTCTCCATCTGTGACCACGTTTTCTTTTTTAATTCGTATTAGTTTTTTCTTCAAAGAACATTGCAATGTACAGAGTTTAATAAAACATCCCAACCGTCATTTTGCACGGAATATTGCTATTAATATAATTATGCACTACTCCGTATATCCGCTTATATATAAATATTATCATACTTAAGCACTACTAGTTATATTGTTTTCCACAAGCAAAGCATTAGCATAGTGTCTAATTTAACTATAGATTTATGAAACGTACACTTTGTATAGAAATAGGAAACTTGCATATGTACCCACGAATATTATTATGTTGCAATAATTACTACTATATTGTATGAATATATCCCTACTTTAGTTCGGGCATTGTCAGATTGACCCATCTTCTTCTTCTTGTTCAGCCATCCCTCCACTGCTGGATAAAGGCCTCTTCTAACGTTTTCCAATTTTTTACTTTGAGCTTTGCTTTTTTTATTTTAAAGTTCGAATTCATGGTATATTTGTTAGAAGGTTTTTGGCATTAAAACACGACGCTTGCCATACGTGTTGGTGAGTTTGAGTTCAGCCGATCTTAACATAGGGTTTTGATTAGGAGATTGACCCATAGATTTTAAAAATCATTGAAGTAATCTTCGGATTGACTGTAAGACATTGCTTTTGCAATATGTCCGCCCTTTGTCATACTTGTGTCTAATAAGATTTATTACACAAATTTGGTCTGTGGCTAATAAAGATACATTTATTGAATTCAATTTGACACGGATAAGTTATAATTAATTTGTTTTAATAAAAGTCCCTACAAATTCAACACGAAGCCAGTTTCAAACGTTTCAAACAACACTGTCATAATCGTTAGATTTTTATATCTCTCACTCCACTGACTGTCAAGGATCAATCTTATTTTTGTCGATTCAAAAACATTTTTCGATGACGTTTACATCGATGGAAATTGGCATTCCGAAGTGAGCATTAGAGTTATACGAAGCAAACATAATAATTCCAAAAGTTTTTATGCTGTAGTAGCGAAGAAAGTTTTCCATCTGAAAAGCTAACAGAAACCCTTGAAAGTTGAGTTTTTAAAGAAGGATTTCAAGTTTGAAAAAAGCCTTACCATTCCGTATTTTTCGTTTAAATATCGAATTAAATATACCAGCTAACTTGTATTAAGTTTCATATACGTATATTATTAGTATACATAAGGTTATTATATTAAAACTTAGATTTCATTAAGATTTCACCCGATGAAAAGAATACTATGTAGAGAAATATATACGCCCTTGTTGCTCAATGTAACTTGATACAGAGAAAAACTTTGTGCCGAAGTCGAACAAGTAAGGCAGAGTAGTATTCCAAAAGATTCCACCACATAGTCCACACAAAATACAAGGTGCGAATTTAAGTCCATCTTTAGATCCAGGAAATGAAACTGTCTTATGTGACAAAAGTTTCTATTGCACCAGGTCTCCTCATGACATTCATCATCAGCTTTCTGCAGTACAGTGCTGGACGTAGGCCTCCCTTCCCGACTTGTACAGCTCTCTGTCAGCAGCCACCCTGTGCCACTGGTGCCCGGTCACTTTCTTTATGTCATCGGAACATATTTATGTGGTCTGGGTTTTTGCTTGTGGTTCTCGGTCGCTACTCCAAGGTTATTTTGGTCCACCGGCCATCTGTTGTTCTGACTACATATCCAGGGCAATTCTATTTAAGTGAGGCCGTTTTTTATGCTAAATCTGTCACCGTTGTCCTCATTAAAGGTTATGAAAGCCCTACTTTCGTTGAATAATGTCCGTGAAAGTGACCCATGAAGAAAAGAGAAAATATTTAAAAATGCTGTTTAACTTTTTTTTCTGTTATCAAAGATTTTAATATCACTGCAGGTATATAGAAGTCTTCTCTTTTCCTTTTTACAGCATCTGCACCTTGAATAAAATACTGCCGGTGTGTCGCCAAGAAAATCTTCCTGTAAAAGCATATTTACATCTCTTGCGATGCTGGTGCTGATGATAACATAATAATAAGTCTACGTCCGGGAAATCCGACGCAAAGAGCGTCTGCTAACATCTTTGTGGTGTTTCCTGAATTATTTACACGCTTTCTTATTTCTCGGGAAATCTTTTCTTAGTTTAACTTACATTCTCTTTAATTTGTAAGCGGCTTACTTATTATAAAGATATGAGAAATGGCCCACATTTTATAATTCTGAATTATTTCAGTTTTCCCTGACAGTATTGTCAACTGAAATTTATGTTTCCTAAGACTTTTTTTATTACTTTAAGTCGGTAAATAACATAATATATCCATATCTTCGTTGTTGGTTCTTCGGGTTAACTTTCTGCTTGTAGAATGGTTGAATGACCGAGCCTATGGACCGAGCTTTCGGTCTTAATACGTACCTATATATTTTCATTCTTATCCCTTATAAAGACATGTGTATCTTCGCCAGGGCCTTGTCTCTTTCAGTTTCCAGAATCTCTGACAATTCTTCCTTCTGCCAGTTAGTTCTGAGCCATATTCTGACTGGTTTCTTGACTTCCAGAGCTTTTATGGAAAACCATTCTTCTCACATGCAGGCAGTACATACTTGCATGGAGTCATGATAGATATAAGTGCATTCCGACGTAGGTATACGAGTCTCGATTTCTAGTAAATTGTATTATGATTCTTCTTGCGTAAATTCAGATGAAAAACAGAAATTAAAAAACAAAGCCGAACAGGATTAAAACTGACGTTTTTATTTTTTAATGATTTTTTGACTATTGAATGTGAATTTTATCGCGAATTTACACTCCATCCGAAAAGTGCATGCACGTACGAATGCAGTACATTTCAGTTGCAAGAGCCGCTTGCAATTCGTTAGTGAAATCCAAATGAATTTTGTGATTCTGTCGAATTCAATTAGAGATTAATGATTTTCGCTGCGGGAAATTCCCGAAATGAAACTCGTTCCGACATTAATCCCTCGCATTCTATTCTGAAAATATCTTCCACAATGCATTATACTCGTACCACGAAAATGTGACAAAAATGGACTAAAACGAATATGTTCGTACTCGTGTATATTATCGGAGAAATGAATTTACAGAGTAAAGAAAGAATATTAAAACACATGATAATAATAAACTGATCTTCTTCCCCCTCAGCTTTTTTCCATCCACTCCTGGATGTAGGTCTCTGCCAATTTCTGCCTTTCATCTCTATTTCTCACCATCTGCACCCAGACTCTTCTGACTTGCTGGAATATGATCAGTTTTATTTATTTCTTACAAGGTGTGTATTTTGCCTAATCCTGCTGGATTTTTGGCTTAATTCGACATCTCATCGTTAGTATTGATATACATGTATTATTATGACTATCAATTAGTATGAATTATACCCTCTTATTCTTTATAAAAATGCACGTTTCTGATCTCTCAACCTGTCTGCTTAGAAACCCCGAATCTTTGAACTACAAGATTTCTGTTATACTGCACCCTTTTTGCGTGCTTGTGACAGAGTTTGCTTGTTTGTTTCGTAAATAGATTGGTATAAATTTAATATCATAGGGGATCCAACCTTCCATCATATTCTGTTTGATGACATTATGCGTGATCATTTTCACCACATATGACAAACCCCCAGGCAGCGACTTTGCTTTCTGGTTGCATAATTTTGTTAATATTTCATTACGGGGAGGAGGGATCCTTTTGACAGCAAACTAAAACACTTTTCCCAGGCGTCTTTGATAAACCAACAAATAAATTTGTATGTTTCCGCAACACTGCATTCATTAATATTATTCCTAATCTCATTATAGCGAGTGTTTGCACAATCTTCACTCAAGTGTCATCCATTCTTGTCGATTCATCTTTCTCGGTTGATACTTAGGCGCTCCTACCTTACTTACCCTTAACTCAAATCTTCTACTTGTCTTAATAATTGTCTACACTTAAGTCCACTTGAGACAAACTAAGAGTCTCAACTTGTGTAGTACGTGCGACAATTTCCCTTTGCAATTAGTATCAAGATTATGAAAAATGTACTCTACGTACTCCTTTTATCAAATGTAAAATCTCTGCATTCAAAACAGTTCGAAAAGTTTACGAACACCCTATTATATTAATTAATTAGAGATGTAAAAAGCCGACTGTCCTGCCAAAGATACTGACTATTATAGTCGGCAAAATATGTCGCTACCTAACAGCTGCAGGAATACAGGAAATAAAAGAAAAAAATCGCCAGTATTTACAATACGTTTTGTATTTTTGATAATAAGATTCACTATGGTATGGCAAATACTAATGGCAAAAATATTATACTCATAATTAAATTTTATATTTAGTGTAGAGATGTATCAACTATAGTCGCCGACTGGTCGGGAAAACCGACTATCTGGCTGAGATGCCGATTAATTTGGTCGGCCGACTAACGTCTTTTTGAGTGTGAGACTAACCAACATAGTCGGCCCATCACTACTAGTTACTGAGGGCCTGTGGATTCCACAAGAAGTTACAGATTATCATAAAAAACATGTAGTTAAAAAGTTAATGTGTATATATGAACTATCGTTTTAAACGTTCTACAAATTTGTTCAGATTTTGTTTGATGTATAAACATTAAGTTTAGAAGGTAATCATACTTCCGAGGTTGTATAATGGCTATATCCCACGGAAGGTGAATCCTGCTTCGTCCGTAGATTCGCATGCCGTGGGAAGGAGTGAGTCCGTGAATCTACAGACTTTTTCATAGCGATTTGTATGGCGGTACGTAATATCGCAGACGTGCACGGATCGTGGGAAATAGGTTGCCTGTGAATCCGCGGACACGCCTTGATGAATCCAGATGAATCCGTCTAATCCATAGCGTTTGGATAACTTGCAATACAAGTGTTGAATCCAATATATATATACGTAGATATTTCTTTAGGAAACATCCCAAACAGACAGTTTTTTTCATTTTATTTCTTCTTTTCTATTTTAAAATGTATTTTAATTAAAATTAAACTTTTTTTTCAATTATTTCAATGTTAATTTATAGTTTGATAATTACAAAATGTGTAATATAATTATGTGTGTGTGTGTGTGTGTGTGTGTGTGTGTGTGTGTGTGTGTGTGTGTGTGTGTGTGTGTGTGTGTGTGTGTGTGTGTGTGTGTGTGTGTGTGTGTGTGTGTGTGTGTGTGTGTGTGTGTGTGTGTGTGTGTGTGTGTGTGTGTGTGTGTGTGTGTGTGTGTGTGTGTGTGTGTGTGTGTGTGTGTGTGTGTGTGTGTGTGTGTGTGTGTGTGTGTGTGTGTGTGTGTGTGTGTGTGTGTGTGTGTGTGTGTGTGTGTGTGTGTGTGTGTGTGTGTGTGTGTGTGTGTGTGTGTGTGTGTGTGTGTGTGTGTGTGTGTGTGTGTGTGTGTGTGTGTGTGTGTGTGTGTGTGTGTGTGTGTGTGTGTGTGTGTGTGTGTGTGTGTGTGTGTGTGTGTGTGTGTGTGTGTGTGTGTGTGTGTGTGTGTGTGTGTGTGTGTGTGTGTGTGTGTGTGTGTGTGTGTGTGTGTGTGTGTGTGTGTGTGTGTGTGTGTGTGTGTGTGTGTGTGTGTGTGTGTGTGTGTGTGTGTGTGTGTGTGTGTGTGTGTGTGTGTGTGTGTGTGTGTGTGTGTGTGTGTGTGTGTGTGTGTGTGTGTGTGTGTGTGTGTGTGTGTGTGTGTGTGTGTGTGTGTGTGTGTGTGTGTGTGTGTGTGTGTGTGTGTGTGTGTGTGTGTGTGTGTGTGTGTGTGTGTGTGTGTGTGTGTGTGTGTGTGTGTGTGTGTGTGTGTGTGTGTGTGTGTGTGTGTGTGTGTGTGTGTGTGTGTGTGTGTGTGTGTGTGTGTGTGTGTGTGTGTGTGTGTGTGTGTGTGTGTGTGTGTGTGTGTGTGTGTGTGTGTGTGTGTGTGTGTGTGTGTGTGTGTGTGTGTGTGTGTGTGTGTGTGTGTGTGTGTGTGTGTGTGTGTGTGTTGATTCTCACAAAATAAAAAACGTTTTATTAAAAAATATAATTATGTATATATTTATGTGTGTGTGTGTGTGTGTGTGTGTGTGTGTGTGTGTGTGTGTGTGTGTGTGTGTGTGTGTGTGTGTGTGTGTGTGTGTGTGTGTGTGTGTGTGTGTGTGTGTGTGTGTGTGTGTGTGTGTGTGTGTGTGTGTGTGTGTGTGTGTGTGTGTGTGTGTGTGTGTGTGTGTGTGTGTGTGTGTGTGTGTGTGTGTGTGTGTGTGTGTGTGTGTGTGTGTGTGTGTGTGTGTGTGTGTGTGTGTGTGTGTGTGTGTGTGTGTGTGTGTGTGTGTGTGTGTGTGTGTGTGTGTGTGTGTGTGTGTGTGTGTGTGTGTGTGTGTGTGTGTGTGTGTGTGTGTGTGTGTGTGTGTGTGTGTGTGTGTGTGTGTGTGTGTGTTGATTCTCACAAAATAAAAAACGTTTTATTAAAAAATATAATTATGTATATATTTATGTACCTATTTGCTTATTACGTTACTTCATTTTCTATAGTATAACTATTAAACGTAATACATATATATTCCATTTGTCGCCGTCCACAAGTTTTTTGTGTATATGAGTAAAAAGGCGTGTGGATGGAACGTTTATCTTGGCTCGTTTGCGTAACAGACCGTTGACGCCTTTTTACTCATGAACGCAAAAAACTCGTAGACGCTCGCAAGCGTGTGGCGGCGACATTAACTTTTACTTAAAGTATTATACCGAATCGGTAGGTATTACCTATATAATTGGCACCAGGAATGACGTCACAGTCTTTTCCCACGGCATTAAGGTTCAAAATCGCGTGACAATCGCATGATAAAATGGTAAAAATAGCGTTTTTTTTTTTTTTTGAGGTTAATTTTGCTTCTATCAAAAAACTTTTACGGTTATTCCCTAGGTTTTAATGCATATTATCAGTACAAAAAAAAATTTTACTCAACGACTTTCAGGAAACGAGTTTCCGTCTTTCGGAAAAAAGATCAGAGGTGTTTTCCATTGTTTTTTGAGAAATCTATACAAGATATAAAAAATCTTTTACGGTTATATACGGTTATATAAAGGTGCAATGCATCTACCCTATTTTGTTCCAAAGCATAATTAATAACGGTTGTCGAGATAGAAGGTCTCCCGTTTTTAGAAATTTTTGAAATGTCGGTATGCATACTCTTAACATTACTTACTGTAAATTAATACTGATTCAAAAGTTATTCATAGGTACAAAAATACATAATACAAGAATATGATACTAAATTGATAACATGTAGCTACCTACATTAACTGAAAATAACGTGTTGTAATTTTTGCTAGTCGGGTAATTTGTATATTTTTGTAACAATTTTACAATAAAAATAATTATTATTCGATATATTTTCGGATATATATTCACTAACAACGAGGGTTGTCAACCGTACTAGAGTATAATAATAATATTGAAAGTGAGTTGCAAGAAATATATGGATCGCAAAATACTATATATTTTTTTTTTGGCAACAACTAAGAAAATATCAACCAAATCCGCTTCACTTGTAAAATTTAAACGTAGTTTAAGAATTATATCATTGCCTGCAGTTTTCGACTGACGAATGAGTGTGTAATTTACATTAATTTGAAAATTGAGAAAACCACACTTTTCTAGCAAATAAAAATATTATAAAATTCAAGCAGTTCATAAAATGACAGTTTTTATTTAAATAGATAAGTAGATATTTATTTATTTATTGCACATGGAACAGATACAGTCACAAAAACAAACATTGGCAGGTACATTAATACAAAAATATCAATACACAAGACCAATTACATCCGTTCACAATTAGCACACACGCAAAACAAATAGATTACATTACATAGTTAAAAATATATATCTTATATCTATAAAACATTTATGGTAGGGAAGGAGGAAGCATGGGAAGAGGAAGAAGAAGAGGAAGAAAGGAGGGGACAATGAAGGAAGCAACAAAAAAAGAGTTAAGAACTGATATCAAGAACAATAAGATAATGTGTATGTTTTCTTTTATTTTCATAAAATTATCGAATTACACCCTGATACATATTTGTACACTTCATAACAAGCTTAAAAGCTTGTGTCGTGAAGTGGGGTATGTCGGCATCGAGGATCGAGCGCGTTGGCAACCAGGCTTCCGATAACTTTTTAAAATTACTTATTGATGCAGATGGAATAATCAGCTGAAAAAATGTTGACAACCCTACTTACATGTTTCAGCGCGTGTATACACAACGGTTTCCGAAGAAAAACCCATAGGAGTATTTACGATGATGTAGTATGAACCCCAAAAAACACAAAAACCCTTCAGAAATATGACGGACAATTTACATCCAGACCTGCATTAAATTGTACCACAAATGTGTTATAGTTTTGTATTGTCTATGTGTTTATTGCTTTCATTCTTTTTTGTTGTGTTTATTGATTTATTGCATTTGATTTTGTGTTTGTAAACCTGACGATTCCAAGTGCCTTAAATATGGTCTACAGATGATTAAAAACCAATAAAAAATCCTCAAATAATAAAAGCTTAAACTTTTTAGTTGGATTTCAGTAGATGAATTATTTATAAAATGTTGAAATCATTGTCTATCCCATTTTAGATCCGCTTGCTTATTCGTATTTTTTAATCTATTCTAGTTCCTAATATAATTTACTCGAATACTAATCGATACAATTAATTTTATTTACAAAATTCAATTAAATTTGTGATTTTATCCCTAAAAAAAATCCTGTGTGGCTTTTGTACGACTTTTGTGGGGTTTATTTATTTTGAGCAATATGCTTATGGGTTTCGTACTGTTACAATATACAACGAGAGTGAGGGAGACAGACATACCCGCATAATTCGAAAAATAAAATCAAAATAAATAATGTATAAATTTAGATTCCCCAGTTGCCATAGAGTGGGGAACATTATATTTTCTTATTATTTATTGAATTATTTTTTCTGGAATTTTGTTACATCGAATTATAAGTCCATGTGGTGCATTTTATCAGTATGATGCCAATCTTTCAAATGTCTCCCTTCAAAAATTATGTACCTAATCTATTAGTCTAAATAACACACGAATGATAAAGAAATTATAATTTTATTTAAAATGAAAAAAAGTTTAAGGTACCAATCATTATATTTTTCTAATACCACGGACCTGAAACAGCACAATTTTTGCACTGATACTGGGCCGGTATTCTTTTATTCTGATAATATCGACATTAATAATATTAAAAATAAATAAATAAATTATTTAATGGGTTCTCTAATTTCCAGTTATGGTAGACATTTTTTCCCGTACAAATAAAATATAATGTACACCCCGACACATAATGCGCCCGCTACACGCTCGCGAGTCACCGCGACCTTTTGGTGTTCATGAGTAAAAAGGGGTGCGGATGGATCGTTTATCTTGACATGTACGTAACCGACCGTTGACGCCTTTTTACTCATGAACACCAAAAGGTCGTGGTGACTCGCGAGCGTGTAGCGGGCCCATAACGGGACTGAAAGAGATTAGCAGCTAATTTGAGAAAAACCGGTGTTGAAAAATAACGCGTGATACAAGATACATACAAAAACTCCGTGTGACAAACTTTAAAAAATATCACCCACAAACAAGTTTAATTAATGCCGCAGGCAATGCTTTCTTTTATTTTTTTTACTAAATTACAATTAATATTGGTGTAAAGACAATAATTTATTCTCGTACCTGATCGATCTAATTTTTAAACACAAAAACAGAATTAGTATATATTCAACAGTATGACAGAGATAATTATTATTATCTATTTATTATATTATATATTTATTTATTTATTGCTTCAACGGACTCAAGATATTTTCAAAATTTACAACGTTAAAGTTAAAAAATTAAATATATTAATACAATGAATTATTATATTATTATAAAAATAGGGAACTATTTCCCCATACCCCGTGCACGAAATCATCCATCCGGAAGGGATTAATCCAGATTCGCGTACGAATCCGGATTCACTTGTCGTGGGAAGGCACCCTAAGATGTTACATTATTTTAATAAAAATTTCCTGAGCTTGTTAGGGATTTCTATATGAGATTCAATTAGGGCGAAAACTAATTAAAACTGCTCTCTGTTAATGATTAGTATAACTGAATACTAATGACTGTTATTAAGCAGCACACCATGTTGTATTTAGGGTGATGAAGGGTAGGTTATATCTATTAGGGTTATTTTGCTAATCAACCTTGTCATTTACATTCTGATAGATTCTACATTTTGACTTTGTTATACAAGAGAGGGTTACGTAATGAAAGCACACGGGAAAAATATCACGGGAGAAAATCTCACGGACAAAGTCTCACTTGTAAAATATCACAAGAAGTGATACCACATTTTTATTTGT
Source organism: Ceraclea dissimilis (assembly GCA_963576895.1). Lineage (NCBI taxonomy): Eukaryota > Metazoa > Arthropoda > Insecta > Trichoptera > Leptoceridae > Ceraclea > Ceraclea dissimilis. The sequence continues at coordinate 2,839,119 of OY756370.1, read as the reverse complement.
ATTATTTTTTTACGCAGAGGTTAGATTTGCAAACACACTTATCAGTATTATCAGCATGCATATTATCGTTTATTATATAAACTCATCAGTCTAACACTATGAAAAATTAACCTATCCAGATATCACGGATATCACAGGATTAGTGAATTATACAATTATACAATTTGCTTGTCATCATATTAATATTGATAAAAAGTTTTTCATTTTTATAACGGTGGATAAGATAGATCATTAAATTTAACTATAAAGGTCAAAAATAAAATTTGAATAAAAATGTGTTATTTCTTCTTGTGATGTTTTTACATGTGAGATATCTTCCATGTGAGATTTTCCTGTGCGATTGTTTTCTGACACCCCAAGAGAGATGTGAGTTTGCTTTTTGAAGTAGTAATACTTTTCACTGTCACTCGCATCATTTCATTATTGGTCGTCTTGCCTTTGTCTGGTTTCATTACTCGATTAGGAATATAAGGATTCATTGAACACGTACTTCAAACCTATTGAGTTTGAGATATTAGTTTAATTCGCCAGAAACTATTGTTATTATTGGTTTCCAGACCTTCGGAAAATCGATTCAGATATTGTCAAACAGGTTATTGTTGAAATAGATATTTAAAAAAATACATACATACATATCCACATCCGCTCCCTATGTGGAGCACGTGTTCTTCACGCAGTTTTTCCAGGCTTTTCTGTCCTGGGCCAACTCCGTTGCCTGTTCCCATGTCATTACTGCCTGGCGCAGTTCTGATGTGTACAGTCTTTGGATGGTCATTGCAGGCCTACCAAGACGTCTGTTGCCTATAGGGCGATATTGGAGACAGGTGTTGTTAATGCTATCAGCGTAACAAAAGTAACGTTTTATGAACCGGGTCAATACCATTATATAAAAAGTAACTTCATATATTTTGACCAGCCAAGGTATATACTTCGAATATAACCTAACAAAGTAAGAGGCAAACAATTTCTTACCTCTATTTTTTAGTTATAGTTATATAGCTTATAGTTCTTACCTCTATTCAGAAGTAGCATTAAGTAGTTGATTATACAAATCTAAAAAACAAAATTCTATTTGAAACGTGTTTATGATAGAATAGTACTGCTAATAAAATTGTTCGCACGTTCGCAAAAACGGATATTGGGAGGTTTTTAAAATTTAAAGATCAAAATGTTGACGCGTACAACAGTTACGACAGTAAAAAATCGCCCATCTATAAGGGTGCCTTCCCACGACAAGTGAATCCGGATTCGTACGCGAATCTGGATTAATCCCTTCCGGATGGATGATTTCGTGCACGGGGTATGGGGAAATAGTTCCCTATTTTTATAATAATATAATAATTCATTGTAATTATATTTTTAACTTTTTAACTTTAACGTTGTAAATTTTGAAAATATCTTGAGTCCGTTGAAGCAATAAATAAATAAATATATAATATAATAAATAGATAATAATAATTATCTCTGTCATACTGTTGAATATATACTAATTCTGTTTTTGTGTTTAAAAATTAGATCGATCAGGTACGAGAATAAATTATTGTCTTTACACCAATATTAATTGTAATTTAGTAAAAAAAAATAAAAGAAAGAATTGCCTGCGGCATTAATTAAACTTGTTTGTGGGTGATATTTTTTAAAGTTTGTCACACGGAGTTTTTGTATCTTGTATCACGCGTTATTTTTCAAGACCGGTTTTTCTCAAATTAGCTGCTAATCTCTCTCAGTCCCGTTATGGGCCCGCTACACGCTCGCGAGTCACCACGACCTTATGGTGTTCATGAGTAAAAAGGCGTCAACGGTCGGTTACGTACATGTCAAGACAAACGATCCATCCGCACCCCTTTTTACTCATGAACACCAAAAGGTCGCGGTGACTCGCGAGCGTGTAGCGGGCGCATTATATGTCGGGGTGTACATTATATTTATTTTGTACGGGAAAAAATGTCTGCCATAACTGGAAATTAGAGAACCCATTAAATAATTTATTTATTTATTTTTAATATTATTAATGTCGATATTATCAGAATAAAAGAATACCGGCCCAGTAACAGTGCAAAAATTGTGCTGTTTCAGGTCCGTGGTATTAGAAAAATATAATGATTGGTACCTTAAACTTTTTTTCATTTTAAATAAAATTATAATTTCTTTATCATTCGTGTGTTATTTAGACTAATAGATTAGGTACATAATTTTTGAAGGGAGACATTTGAAAGATTGGCATCATACTGATAAAATGCACCACATGGACTTATAATACGATGTAACAAAATTCCAGAAAAATTACTTCATTAAATAATAAGAAAATATAATGTTCCCCACTCTATGGCAACTGGGGAATCTAAATTTATACATTTTTTATTTTGATTTTAATTTTTCGAATCATGCGGGTGTCTGCATCTCTTTCACTCTCGTTGTATATTGTAACAGTACGAAACCCATAAGCATATTGCTCAAAATAAATAAACCCTACAAAAGCCGTACAAAAGCCACACAGGATTTTTTTTAGGGATAAAAGCACAAATCTAATTGAATTTTGTAAATAAAATTAATTGTATCGATTAGTATTCGAGTAAATTATATTAGGAACTAGAATAGATTAAAAAATACGAATAAGCAAGCGGATCTAAAATGGGATAGACAATGATTTCAACATTTTATAAATAATTCATCTACTGAAATCCAACTAAAAAGTTTAAGCTTTTATTATTTGAGGATTTTTTATTGGTTTTTAATCATCTGTAGACCATATTTAAGGCACTTGGAATCGTCAGGTTTACAAACACAAAATCAAATGCAATAAATCAATAAACACAACAAAAAAGAATGAAAGCAATAAACACATAGACAATACAAAACTATAACACATTTGTGGTACAATTTAATGCAGGTCTGGATGTAAATTGTCCAGAACTACATTAAGTACGTCATATTTCTGAAGGGTTTTTGTGTTTTCTGGGGTTCATACTACATCATCGTAAATACTCCTATGGGTTTTTCTTCGGAAACCGTTGTGTATACACGCGCTGAAACATGTAAGTAGGGTTGTCAACATTTTTTCAGCTGATTATTCCATCTGCATCAATAAGTAATTTTAAAAAGTTATCGGAAGCCTGGTTGCCAACGCGCTCGATCCTCGATGCCGACATACCCCACTTCACGACACAAGCTTTTAAGCTTGTTATGAAGTGTACAAATATGTATCAGGGTGTAATTCGATAATTTTATGAAAATAAAAGAAAACATACACATTATCTTATTGTTCTTGATATCATTTCTTAACTCTTTTTTTGTTGCTTCCTTCATTATCCCCTCCTTTCTTCCTCTTCTTCTTCCTCTTCCCATGCTTCCTCCTTCCCTACCATAAATGTTTTATAGATATAAGATATATATTTTTAACTATGTAATGTAATCTATTTGTTTTGCGTGTGTGCTAATTGTGAACGGATGTAATTGGTCTTGTGTATTGATATTTTTGTATTAATGTACCTGCCAATGTTTGTTTTTGTGACTGTATCTGTTCCATATGCAATAAATAAATCAATATCTACTTATCTATTATCTACTTAAATAAAAACTGTCATCTTATGAACTGCTTGAATTTTATAATATTTTTATTTGCTAGAAAAGTGTGGTTTTCTCAATTATCAAATTAATGTAAATTACACACTCATTCGTCAGTCGAAAACTGCAGGCAATGACATAATTCTTAAACTGCGTTTAAATTTTACAAGTAAAGCGGATTTGGTTGATATTTTCTTAGTTTTAATGTTGCCAAAAAAAAATATATAGTATTTTGCGATCCATATATTTCTTGCAACTCACTTTCAATATTATTATTATACTCTAGTACGGTTGACAACCCTCGTTGTTAGTGAATATATATCCGAAAATATATCGAATAATAATTATTTTTATTGTAAAATTGTTACAAAAATATACAAATTACCCGACTAGCAAAAATTACAACACGTTATTTTCAGTTAATGTAGGTAGCTACATGTTATCAATTTAGTATCATATTCTTGTATTATGTATTTTTGTACCTATGAATAACTTTTGAATCAGTATTAATTTACAGTAAGTAATGTTAAGAGTATGCATACCGACATTTCAAAAATTTCTAAAAACGGGAGACCTTCTATCTCGACAACCGTTATTAATTATGCTTTGGAACAAAATAGGGTAGATGCATTGAACCTTTATATAACCGTATATAACCGTAAAAGATTTTTTATATCTTGTATAGATTTCTCAAAAAAAATGGAAAACACCTCTGATCTTTTTTCCGAAAGACGGAAACTCGTTTCCTGAAAGTCGTTGAGTAAAATTTTTTTTTGTACTGATAATATGCATTAAAACCCAGGGAATAACCGTAAAAGTTTTTTGATAGACGCAAAATTAACCTCAAAAAATTAAAAAAACGCTATTTTTACCATTTTATCATGCGATTGTCACGCGATTTTGAACCTTAATGCCGTGGGAAAAGACTGTGACGTCATTCCTGGTGCCAATTATATAGGTAATACCTACCGATTCGGTATAATACTTTAAGTAAAAGTTAATGTCGCCGCCACACGCTTGCGAGCGTCTACGAGTTTTTTGCGTTCATGAGTAAAAAGGCGTCAACGGTCTGTTACGTAAACGAGCCAAGACAAACGTTCCATCCACACGCCTTTTTACTCATATACACAAAAAACTTGTGGGCGGCGACAAATGGAATATATATGTTTTACGTTTAATAGTTATACTATAGAAAATGAAGTAACGTAATAAGCTAATAGGTACCTACATAAATATATACATAATTATATTTTTTAATAAAACGTTTTTTATTTTGTGAGAATCAACACACACACACACACACACACACACACACACACACACACACACACACACACACACACACACACACACACACACACACACACACACACACACACACAACTATAAATCAAATTATAAATTAACATTGAAATAATTGAAAAAAAAGTTTAATTTTAATTAAAATACATTTTAAAATAGAAAAGAAGAAATAAAATGAAAAAAACTGTCTGTTTGGGATGTTTCCTAAAGAAATATCTACGTATATGTATATTGGATTCAACACTTGTATTGCAAGTTATCCAAACGCTATGGATTAGACGGATTCATCTGGATTCATCAAGGCGTGTCCGCGGATTCACAGGCAACCTATTTCCCACGATCCGTGCACGTCTGCGATATCACGTACCGCCATACAAATCGCTATGAAAAAGTCTGTAGATTCACGGACTCACTCCTTCCCACGGCATGCGAATCTACGGACGAAGCAGGATTCACCTTCCGTGGGATATAGCCATAAGGTGAGAAGAGACAGTGGTGTAGCAGCGCATAATATATTAGGTATGTGGTTCATAGACCCTTTGTCCGCGGTTATCCAACGACATGAAAAATACCGTAATTTTATATGTATGGATGGATGAATCTACATTATTTTTTTAATTATCTTACGGATAATTGCTAATTATTCTCATTGTAATTACTTCCACCAGGCACGGAATGGTTTTTCATTTCCGCGGACAGCTAATTTATTTTTGTCAATTTTTAATTAGAACCCACGAAGTTTAGGTAGGTGTTATCATTTCTTCTCGAACGTTGTAATACCAATTTGTATGGAAAATTTAATTTAAGGAACAATTTTGCTGTGTTATTATTTTTAATGACTGCTGTTCGTCAAATTAATCTTTACTGAAAATTCTACTCTGATTTCATTATCCGTCCAGTCCTGAATACGAATAGACCCCCAATTTGTATTTTTTTTTTACAGTATTTAATATTTATCCATTTTGGTTATGAATCATATTTATCAAGTATAAAATTTAATCAGAGGACGTCTTGTTTAAGTATTTTTGCCTTTTTTTGGATTTCTCTAACCTTTGAAATGAGCCTTTCTTTTACTTCTTCTTCTTCTTCATAAGCCTTCTTTCCTCCACTGCTGGATATAACCCTCTTCCAACTGTTTCCACTTGTCTCTGCTCTGACCCTTCCGCATCCAGGTTCTCTCAGCGATTTAGACAATCTCGTCAGTCTATCTCTTTGGTGGCCTTTCTTTTACCCACAGTTTTAATTTGCTGTTTACCCCATTACTGGTGATCATGTCTCGTTCACCAGTAATGAGATTCGAGTTTCTGGGTTCGTTTCCCGGTTGCGGTAGTCAGATGGACTACAGTTTCTTAATGTTATGTAAGTCTTGTGAACACATTAATCAAGAAAGTCCATCCTTGGCTTTATATATATCTTATGACGTTTAGAAGGCAGAGTCAGAGTTTAAGATGGTGGGAGCCCAGATATTAAAGATCCTCAGGAGACAGGTTGTGTATATCCTCGATTGTATCCTTGGCTTGGTATCTGTTGTATTCATATTTTTATATTAGATATCATTATCATACAACTCTTTTAAACATAATTCACTGTCTAAAAATGAATAAGACAAAACCATTACGAATACAAAAAAAGTATTTAGGTATAATAATATTTTCTTTTATAGTATCGTGCGTATCTAGTAAATTGTCTACAATGATGATACTTTCGTCTAGCCAATAGCCGATTGTATCAATTCCTCCACCGGCACCGACTAGACACGTAATTTAAGCACACAATATTTTCTTATGAAAACGCAAAAAAAACTACCTATGTGTTACTCAGAGTAGTACTCGATGGTAGACAGTATATTGCTTCCCCATTTTCATACATTTGCATATCGGTTTGGCAATAACCCTAGGCTTGCGACTATTCCCAAACTTATCTTTAAATGTAGGTGCCTAACATTAGTGGCAAACTGTTATAACTACACTTGTTAATGTACTTTTTTTAAAAACTAATGTTAATTTTTGAACTCCTCAGGCTGTCAAATAAGCCCCAACCAGTTTTTATTTATTTATATTATGGTTATATTTTATACTGGGGTAGAAATATTTTATACTGGGATATTATATATATATACTGGGGTAGGAAGTTTGTCGACCTCCACGTGGTCTACCCTGGGTCAAGCAAACAGACAAACAATTGGTGCTGCTACACAGCAATGGCGCAAATTAAGATCATGAATAAGAACAAGAATAAGAGAAACCGAAAGAAGAAATATGAGAGCCAAAACAGTCCTTCTCAGGACTATAGGACACGCAACTTGGAAAGTTGTATGAATATCTGCCATTTTAACATTGAGGGCATCTCCCTCGCAAAATGCCAAGTATTAGCAAGATTGCTGACTAAACATAAAATAGACATCATAGCACTACAAGAGACTCACACTAGGGACGACGAAGACCTTAACAGGAGAGGACATATACCAGGGTTCTCCCTCATAGCAGCCGTACACAGCAATGTCTATGGTATAGCTACATACGTTAGGTCTGAACTAGATGAAATAAAGGTCCTTAGCTGCAGCACACACGACAACATATCCTCCATCACTATAGAAGTAGATACAATAAAAATCACTAATGTTTATAAACCCCCGAATGAAGCGTGGCCATCCCCACCCCTTCCCTGCTACGAACACCCAGCTGTATATGTGGGAGACTTCAATAGCCACCATGATACATGGGGATACGATCATACAGACCACAATGGTGATGCCATTGTTGAATGGGCACAACTAAACACAATCGACTTACTGTATTGTGCTAAGGATAAGGGTACTTTCCGCTCCGCACGTTGGAGACGGGATTATACACCGGACCTTAGCTTCGTAACAAGCCCAAATACTAATGTAAATGATAAGGCCACACGAATCGTACTGGATGATTTCCCCCACTCGCAACACCGACCTGTCGTGGTAAAATACGGCATCCGGGTACCATTGGCAACCACAGTCCCCTTGCCAAGATGGAATTTCAGAAAAGCCGACTGGGAATCATTCTCGAAAGGACTAGACGACATCGTAAAACACATCCCCTGCAGAATAGATTGCTATAACAGATTCGTGGGAGCTGTAATATCTACAGCAAAAAAACATATTCCCCGGGGATTCCGCAAAGAGTATATACCAGCTTGGAACTCACGATGTGAACAACTGTATAAAGAATATGAAGAAACTCGGGACCCAAACATTGCTGGGCAACTTTTACAGGCATTAAATGACAATCGCCGAGACAGGTGGAACGAAACTGTCAGGGACATGGATTTCCGACACTCAAGCCGCAAGGCCTGGTGTACCTTACGAAAACTGGGAGCCGCTCCACCAAAACTCCAAAGTCCATCACCCACCACACCTGTTACCCCAGATGATATAGTCCGACGCATGGTATCTGTTTCAAGGATCCCAGTCGGCAAAGAACGAACAAGAGAGGTGAACTACGAACTGCGTAGGGCCAAGGCTGAACTCCCAGAAAACTCCTCCTTTTCTCGAGATTTCTCTCTCGATGAGATGAGCCTGGCACTGGGTAACACTAAGTGCGGGAAAGCAGCAGGCCTAGACGAGGTCTACCCCGAATTTATTAAGAACATGGGCCACTGTGCGAAAGAATGGCTATTAAAACTTATGAACCTAACAATGACGACGGGATTATTACCCAAAATTTGGAAACACTCGAAGGTTGTGGCCATCCTCAAGCCAGGAAAAGATGGATCAGAACCCAATCACTACCGACCAATTTCACTACTGTGTATCCCATATAAAATATTAGAAAGACTCATACTGCAACGCATAGCCGCCTCAATAGATGCCGTAGTTCCTATGGAACAAGCAGGCTTCCGAGCCGGCAGGGATTGCTGCGAGCAAGTGCTCGCCCTAACCACTAGTATAGAGGCTGGGTTCCAGAGGGGGGTGAAATTTGCAGCTGCTTTTGTCGATCTGTCTGCAGCATACGACACCGTATGGCGCCAGGGCCTTCTGCTGAAACTCGCTAGAGTAATACCATGCCGTAAAACCATAAAATTACTAGACTCCATGCTATCATGCAGGTACATAAGAGTCTCTATGGAAGGAAAGATGAGCCACAGCAAGGTCCTCAATAACGGCTTACCACAGGGATCAGTTCTGGCTCCTTCCCTGTTTAACCTATACGTACATGACATACCCAAAACTGAATCAACTATGTTCCAATATGCAGATGACATTGCCCTCTTAGCTGGAAGTAAGGACCTGGATACAAGTGCCCGAATACTGGAACAGGACTTACAAAAACTATCAACTTATTTCGAAAAATGGAGACTGAAACCTAATCCAACAAAAACAGAAGTTACTACATTCCATCTTAATAACAAACAGTCCAAATCCAAGATTAATGTACACTTCGAGGGCGTCCTCCTGCAACAGACCGAGCATCCAAAATATCTGGGCATAACTTTGGATCGAACACTCACCTTTAAGAAACAAGTTGACTCAATGTGTGCAAAACTCAAAACCAGAAATAATGTCGTCCAGAAGTTAGCGGGATCTGGATGGGGAGCATACGCCGACACACTACGAACGGCAGGACTGTCGCTTGTCTACTCTACCGCCGAATACTGTGCGCCTGTCTGGGGTGGCAGTGCTCATGCCAAGAGGGTGGACACCCAGCTCAACACCACCATGAGAACTATAGCCGGGGTACTAAAACCTACACAATGCCAATGGCTGCCTGTACTAGCCAACATAGCCCCTCCCCACATTCGTAGGAGTGCATCTACGGTCAGAGAGTGGACTAGAGCAAAGGATAACACCTCCCTTCTGAACCTGACCCTGAGGGATACTCCGGCTATCAGACTCAGATCGAGGAACCCCTTTTGGACCAGGGCACAAACCCTGGAAACCAACGAGTTTACAACTGAGAAGGCCTGGACGGAGGAGTGGAGGAGTGGACAGTCCAAAAAAAACACCTTGTCTTAGACCCATGTAAAAGGGTGGCCGGTTTCGACTTAGAACGCAAAGAATGGGCAACACTGAACCGTATCAGGACAGGTTGCAGCAGATGTGCAGCCGAGCGTCACAGGTGGGGCTACATTAGTGACCCTGCTTGTGATTGCGGTGATGCGGTGCAGACTCTACACCACATTGTGCGTGAATGCCCAACCCACAAATTTGGGGGAATGATGGAGGATCTGAACAACTTGACGACCGAGGCCAGAATGTGGCTTCGGGATCTAAATGTGATCTTATAGCGCCTGACACCATACGAATATATATATATGGTTAAGTGAACAAGAAATACATATATTCATAAAAATTGACATATTACAGATTATAAATCGTTGTTCACTAGGGCGAACTTATCGCAGAACTGCGATTTTTTCCAAACTTGTGATTTCTGCGACTTCTTTCGTGTATGTTTACACAAACATCATTTTCTGGTTGCACCATCATCGTAAATGCAGGGATTGCTTAGTAGCAGCAGATATAAGAGCCATCTTTCATTTTCGTATCTATTTGGAATCAAAAAGCACCAATTTTTCAATCCTATCGCCATATTCTGATGAGGAGTGGTTATGACTTTCAAATACAAATTTCTAGTGATCAGATACAAAATAATTATGTATCTCAACAGATATAAGTACAGGAAAGTCCATATTTTTGTTGTACTATGTGTGTTGAGATAACTACCTACTCATTATTCAATGAGGACATGTAGAAAATCTGATGTCCTAACTAAAAATAAATTGTGATTTTCAAAATATTCTCCAATAATATCTCCAAAATACCAAAAAGATTCTCGAGTGGCAACCTAGAACAAGCAAAAGGAGCGTAGGAAGACTGAGGTCTGGAGGGCAAGATGGTCTTACGATGTGTGGCGAATCGCATGAAGCAAGTGGATACAGCATGGCCAGGATAGGGATCTGTGGAAAGTCAAAGGAAGGCCTATACCCAGCATTAGAATTAAAACGGCTAAGAAGTAGAATACAAAATACATGTTGAAATACTCTACTTTGCCCCTAAGGTTTGGTTGTAGAGTACCACGTCGAGTCTTTTGGCACGTTACTAGTTTTAAGCCCCGTCCAGACGAATCCAAAATTTAATTGCGTCTGGCAAAAGTCACGGTCTTCCACCGACAAATAATAATAATATCATACAAGAGGTAAATTTTTGTTGTTATTTAAACGTGTGCGAGGGCCGTAGTATTTGTTCAATGGGGTGGTTGAATAATATTTACCTAGTACTTCAATCGTACGAAAATCATTTTATTTCCTCATTCCTGGAAGTATTTTCAGGTCTCGAGTCTCCAGTGGAGAACCCTTCACGTCAATATAGGATTTTTTAGTTTCGGTGAATAGGTATTCCATACTAGCATATAAAAGACTACTGAACAGTCGTTAATATTTGCATAATAAGATGCTTTTTTTCAAAAGGCTCCTGGAAGTATATTAACTACTTAATTATTTACAAATATAAGTCCATCTATGGCTTCCGAAATTATAAAAAAATAGCTTTGAATTTTTTATAAATACAGTAAAATGCGACATCTATACATTTTTTTTTACATCATACGAACAACTGCCGAGTGTGCAAGAAGTTTCGGAATTTTTCCGAAAAGACTATTGCCCGATCCCACCAACTACCACCTAGGAAGCAGACCCCTAAGGAATTTCCATACAAAACCACAGATAATTTGAGTGATTATTATAACTGTCATAACCTTGAAGATATAAATCCATACAAAATACAACATGCAGCTCTACTTAGTTAGGTGCCCAAATATCTCCGCCCAGAATCTCCCTCACTTAAGTAGCTGCATGCTGTATTTTGTATGGATTTATATCTTAAAGGTTATGACAGTTATAATAATCACTCAAATTATCTGTGGTTTTGTATGGAAATTCCTTAGGGGTCTGCTTACTAGGTGGTAGTTGGTGGGATCGGGCATATTTGTTATAGTTGGGTATTGAATTACACCTATCCCTAGTAACTCTATCGTCAAATTTCGTATCAATGGTGGTTCATGCTACAAATAACTGAACATATTTTCACGTCCGTAAGTATGTAATAGATTATCTCGCGTTCTGTATTCATCACTGATATTTGTTTTTGTCGGTGAAATGTAAATATTTATTTATATTTTTTTTTCGTATCTACCCTCCAATCAAATTAGTAAATCACACAATCCTTTCATTTGATATTTTATAACTTTATTTTATGTGAATATACCTAAGGGGTGATACTCTCAGAATAAAAATCGTTCTGCGAGTATTACCGCTTCCACTTTAAAATTTTGTATGTAAATCAGAATAACTTTAGCGACAAAATCGATTTTGAGTTACGATATAAAAAGAGGACCTAATCGAAAAAATATTCGCTAGAGTTACTGCGTCTTACCTAAAACATTTTATCTACCAAATAATCCCAAGTTTCAGTAAATTTCAAAATAATTATTTGTTGATTTATTGACACTTTTGGTGAACAAGATACAGAAATATGTAAACGTTTCAAATATAAATCACAACATCTGTTCACTGGGGCAAGTTGATCGCAGTGCTGCGATCTCTGCCAGCTAACCCCAATTACGGATTATTTTATCGTTAGAACTCACAAAAATCAAATTCCTGACGGCCAGAGTCACTAAAGCATACTCTCATTCATCCATGTTTGAGTCTTAGGATGATACCTATCTTTATTTTAGTTGAGGTGTCTTCCTTTTTCTATTCAAGTTTATCTACTATGACCGTTAACTTTATACTATCTTTTCTACGATGTTGTATAGTATATTTTCACATTTTTCTATCGACCAGTTCTGATACGAATATTCAAAAGGATGCAGTATATTTCAAACAAAATACTGTTCCATATTGCTCACATACTCAACTCATCCACTAGGAGTGTAGTAATTACATACTAGACGAGTACTAGAGACAAAAAAGTACCTGTAATATTCAAAGCGGGTATAAAATATTTTGCAATGAATATGGGCAGGTACTTAGGGAATCCTATTAATTTATCGATCACATACATTCTTCAATGGTCTTTTACGAGTAGGTATCCATCCACTCATGTTCGTCAAAAGGACGCAGACATTTAGACGCGCGACAAAAGGACGCACGACAATATGGACGCCAGTGTCGTCCCCATTATCCCCCATTCCTGTTTATACTATGTAATTCACTACACCATGTGTTTTTTTTTTTATTATTATTATTTCTCTTTTCTGATCAGAGTTAGTTGGAAGAGATTTCTGTATAGCGCCCTGATGAACATTTGTCGTAATAATCTATATTGCAATAGATTGTAAAAGCAATGCATAATAATATTTATTTTACATAGCAGCAACGACGCTTTGAACAAGAGAAATCAAAAGTATTTTTTCTAGGCAGTTATTCTATCATCAAGTTTCATACATTGTTGATAAATAAAAAAAATATATTTTGCGTCATTTTGTCGTGCATCTAAATATATTTCTAGGTAGCTATTCTATCATCAAGGTACGTGTACTGTTGATAAATTGAAATTTTATATTTCGCGTCATTTTGTCGTGCATCTAAATCTATTTCTAGGCAGGCACTTTATCATCAAGTTACATACATTGTTGATCAATTAAAATTTTAGGTATCGCGTCATTTCGTCGCGCGTCCAATTGTCGTGCATCCTTTTTTCCCACGTTCAATATAATCTCTTTTGAAAATTTTCCATCATTCCACCGCGTCCGATATACGAGCATGACGAGTTTCCTCTATCATTTCATTTTGCTCTATTTATTTTTCTCGTTTAATTGGTGTTATACACTCCGCCGTCTGCGTCCAATGTCCATTCGTTCGATGCGAAATCGTTTTCTACTTTGACACTTTTCTAACGATTTATCGCTCGGTTAATTATATTATTTTACTTTTTAATATACTTTACTTTATTTTTCTTTATAATACTTTTGAACTGAATGAAACTTAGCCCAGGCAGTTTGAACTCGCATTGTCACACTTAATATTAATTAACGCCTCCACATAAAAATGAACAGATCTTGGTAGCACTTGTCCCAATTTCTTGATCATTTTCCGCTACATTTTCTAAGTTTTATAATTTACCTTTTTCTCATATCGCAACATTTGCATTGTTTTATTTAAAAAATGTTCATAAGATACCTAATACTCTTGGCTGGATAATACAGGGTCATTGAGATGGAATGTCCCTATTTTATTGTGGAATAACTTTAGAACCATGTACGTTAAATGAGTGATTCTTTCACTGCATGATAACTAATTAATGTTGATTTTGTTTGATGTATGATGCAATGCGCTAGCGCATGCGCTGTATGGCTGCGCGGTCGACAAATCTAACCTACGCTTTTTATCTTCCGCCTCTATCTACATTGGGGTTAACTGGAAGAAATCGATGTTCTGCCATTAGTTCCCCATAGTGAACAACGATTTATAATCTGTGTTTTGTATTTTTTTTAATGTTTGTATGTTTTCTTGGTCACATAAACAGTAAATAAATTAATTTTTTACCATACAGTGAAAGAATTACTCATTAAACGTAAATGTTTCCAAAGTTATTCCACTTTGAAATAGGGGCATTCTTTATCGATGACCCTGTACATATTGTTTTTGTTATAAGTTCGCCCTTTGGCCAATTTCTCTCACTTTTTGCTCTACCTTTCGCTAATAAATTTTAGTGATCCAAAAATCCTTCAATTTCTAATTTTCATATATGCAGTCTCGCACGGTTAAAAGTTCATTCACCATCCTTTGACAAAACTAATCAATAGGTTATTACAACGTGTACTTAACTTTATGTACCGAAGTATGGAGAGATAATTACAAAATAACCGGACAAGGGTTAAATGCCAATATTACATTAAACTGCATGAGACTTTCTTTACCCATACAAGCTTGTTAAAACCTTTTGCCGTATTTTCCATCGGCAGGTTGATAATTAAAGTACGTGCGTTGTTAATTTGTTTCAGAGAGTCTCCCCCCCTTTTTGTGAGGTGCTAACGATCATTATTATTATTTGTAACCCCCTAACGACATGCAATGCCTATTATTTATTGGTACAAAGATTAATTTGCACCGTTTAAGGCACTAAAGAGAAATGCACCAAAATTTCCGTCATTTATATCTATTTGTTTTGAAGGTACTAAATACTCTTTTACTAATTTGTCTCAACCTGGTGTTAATAATTGCACATTTTTCGCCTCATTTTGTTATTATTTATTACTACGGGGAATTTTCGCACGCTTTTTCACATAATTTTAATTGGCGTTGTCTCCAAATCTTGCAATCTATTTTTAACTCATTTTCTGATTAGCTACAGCTCTGAAACTTTCACCAACTGTGGAAACTGGATGACAATACGATTCTGTACCACATTGGATCATCCTTCTTCAAAGACAAAAAAGATGTATCGCGTTTGGGAAGATACAGGATTTGTATGGGATCATGTTTGTTGTTGGAAATGAAATTGAGATCGAAAGTCGAATTTTGTCCAACAAAAAACCGTGTAATTTTATTTAAATGTTCAAGTGAAATTTTCCACCATGTCGATCGGCACAGATTGTTTTTACATATGTGGATGAAATAGTATTTAAGTCTCTTATGTGTAAGTGAGAATTGTAGGGGGTATTGTGGGGTTCGCCGGGGACTCCCTTAAGGCTAACCCTGGGCCCACCTCTTAATATTGATTTGCCTAGAAGTGCGGGTAAATAAGTCGCTATTAATGCGCCTGAGCTACCCGGGGATGTGGAAGGCCTTAAGCCTGCGGGATTCCTTCAATGTTTTTATTTATTTATTTATCGTATGGCCAACATCACGCCTATATCATATAACATTCGTTATGTCAAAGTGTAAAAATAAAAGCCAAAAGCGCAGAGTGAACTGCTTGTCAGAGACTTAAATCTAGATTTCTTATGTATTGTATTGCTTCGTCGCTAAGGGTTAGGAAAATTAAATGTTTTTATATATCATGCCTACTATTGGTCTTAATATTTTTTTATGACGCAAGTAAAAATACAATGGCGTCAGGGATTTTCTTCAGTTTTGAATGTTATCCATGTTGTATTCCAGTACCAACTTACCTACTTGTATAATACAGTAATTTGAGAATCATTTTTTATATTCTCTGTGTTGTCGTTACATTATTGCTAATGTTTTCTTATAAATGGTAATTATTTTCAAGTACCAACGCGCCCATACTTTCCGCTGAATACATTTTTCTTTTGAAGATTTCAATTTATTTTTTAATCAAGCGTTTTGCCTCAAGATGAATTCTTTTTTTTTCCTTCAAGAGTGTTATATATTTTTATTAGGTAATTATCCATTAGGTACTGTTTCTTTAGGTTTTCATCACAGGATAAAGTTGAGAGGTTGACAACAAATTTTGTGAGCCAAAATCTTAGTATGGAGCGACCGAGTGGTCAAAATTTATTTATTTATTTTTTGAGACATTCGCAGAAGATAAACAAACGTTCACAATTATGAACATAAAGTAGAAAATTTGTTCTTGTTTGTAAAAAAAGACATTGTTCTAGAAACATATATTTATTTTATTTATCGTATGGTCAAAAGAAGTATACCACATTCCTCAAAGGAAAAAGTTTAAAGGTTGGACATTGGGCATATAGAAACATATAGACCAAGCAACAAACATAAAAAAGGGGGTATAACGTAATTAATTCTCGCAAAGCTGGAAACGGTTTTAATATCTTCATTAACATCTGAAAAAAGGTTTTTGACAAATAAACTACGTTAGTAAGAAAGTACGGCAAAATTAAATTTACCTTTCCTTTCACATAAGTACCGAAATCTATCATTTAATAAATTTCTTTATTTCACTTACTCGTCTCTCTATCTCGATTGTTGGGACACCCCGTACTGAGCACAAGCGGAAAATTGGTGCAAACTACAAAAAACCTTTTTTTCATATCGGTGAAGAGATTAAAAATCAAAACCGTTTCCAGCTCTCCGAGAATTAATTGGCCTAATAGTGTATTATACGATTCATATTTTCTACGAATTAATTTTATATCTCGCAAAGTGTTATGCTGCACAAAATTGTGCCGGAAACCGTTATAACGTTGAAATAGTATTTCCTGAAACATCCTGGGGATTCCGTTGAGGGAAAATCTTAATTCAACCAATTTTAACTTCCCATTTCAGATTTCGGGTTGGAAAGGGATTTAAACCAATCCATTGTGTGAACAATGTGTGGGTTAGGAAATGATCTATGAGAACATAAATTTGTTTCAAATTCCAAATCCTCCACATGTTGTTAGGGAGAAGCAAGGAACAACCGGCACTGGTATCCTTTCTAGGCGCCTATTCCGGAACACTTAACGGAATTCCGATCCTGCATCGCGCCGTCTCTTACTCAACCGCACACATACATAATGGAGAAGCTTTTGTATCATAGGGCGAGGGTTCGCATCCAGGGGGGGAGAGACACATAAAATAGGACTAATGATAATGCGGGTACATGTGTAACAAATACATACACGTTTAGGATGTGATTTTCAAAAGCCTTTTTTTTTGTTTGGATGTACGTATTCGTAATGTTAT
Source organism: Ceraclea dissimilis (assembly GCA_963576895.1). Taxonomy (NCBI): domain Eukaryota; kingdom Metazoa; phylum Arthropoda; class Insecta; order Trichoptera; family Leptoceridae; genus Ceraclea; species Ceraclea dissimilis. Next base: position 2,821,683 of record OY756370.1, on the reverse strand, counting down.
TTACGCTAAAACTGTTTCAACCCGAGTGTCGAGCCTGTTATTGTTAAATAATGGATTTAATAATTTGCTGTGGGTTTTGTGTGCCCAATACATATTTTCCCCTCACAATAGCTCTATTCATTGTTCTGTTTTATTGCATTGTTTCGCTCTAAAATTAGTACTTCGTAATAAGTGATGCATATTTTACAACAACTGAAAAACAATGGTTCGATGCAATATCATACAACATATTGTGTGCTCTATTCATCTTCTGGTAAGTGGCGTAAAAAGGTTTTTTTTTAAAGTAAATTTCGAAAGATTTTTTTTAAATTAATGAATCTGGGTTTATCGAAATAAACTCAAATACACCTTTCTACACTTCACAGTAAGCTTGAAAAGCTTGTGTCGTGAAGTGGAGTATGTCGGCATCTGGGATTGAACCCGCACCCACTGGATTAACAGTCGAGCACGTTACCAACCAGGCTACCGACCACCTCAAGGGTATTGTTAGTTTCCTTCATATCTTATATGTACCTATAGATTCCTAAAAAAACATCAAAAATACCTCCAATATATTTTTTTTTTCAAAGAAAATACTCCCCTTCACGAGAGTCTCGGCGAAGAATTTCTAGTGAATTACGGTAAATATTTCTTTAATAATGCGAAATTCTCCTAAAAATCATAAAAAAACTGTATTTCAAAAAATTTGTTCCTGTGATTTGGAACCTTGGAAACACGCGGGAAATATTTTCTAGACCCATCCCCTTAAGGGTAAAAAAAAACATTTTTACGTAACGTATCTTTTTACGTCACGTTAACCTTTCGTTTTGTATGAAAGTTATACTGGCGTAATATATCAACGTGTCGATATCACGTGTCGTGGATTTTTTATTACAGCATCAGAGAAGAATAACATTTTGTGTGCGTACCGGTGAGTGAACCCCTCGTATCTCAGCGATCACGCACCATTTAATCCTAACGCGTAACATCCAGTCGTAGGGAACACATTATTCTATCTTAAACATTTCACCGAATGTCGGACCGTCTTCTTGTGATGTAATATAAAGGATCAGTTTTATTTTTATTTTCGTTAAATTATTTGGTAAAAGTATTAAAGTCTTTAAGAGTATGCATACCGACATTTCAAAAATTTCTGAAAACGGGAGACCTTATATCTCGACAACCGTTACTAAATATGCTTTGGAACAAAATAGGGTAAGTAGATGCATTGAACATCTAGGGAATAACCGTAAAAGATTTTTTATATCTTGTATAGATTTCTCAAAAAAAAAAGTGAAAAACACCTCTGATCTTTTTTTCCGAAAGACGGAAACTCGTTTACCGAAAGTCGCGGAGTATTTTTTTTTGTACTGATAATATGCATTAAAATCTAGGGAATAACCGTAAAAGTTTTTTGATTGAAGCGAAATAAACCCTAAGTTTTTTTTGTGTATTTCTAATTCTACCATTTTATCATGCAATTGTTCATGCGATTTTGAACCTTAATGCCGTGGGAAATGACAGTGACGTCATAGTTGGGTCATGAGCTTTTAAGTCTTTAACTAAACGCCTCGTCGAGGCTTTTAACAATGTGACCAGTTTTTTTCTTCTTCCAGTAGATTTATCTAAGCATTGAAGCTGATAAGAAAACGGGTGGATCAGTTATTAAGGTCCTAAATGACATGGTAACGACGCATTACGACGGTTTCCCAAATCTTAATGAAGGCATTAAAGGGTGTTTATTGTCCATTCCCAGTTTTAGTATTTTATAATAATTCAAATCTACAGTGTGATGTGAAGGAAACATCCCACAATAGTCACCATACAGCGTGTTCTATTTGTCTGTTCAACGTTTTGCGTTATGATAGAAAACATTCGTATGATTAACAAGTAATTATCTCAACGGATGTACAGCAGAGGATGGTATGATTAACATTTTCATATTTCCGTTCTAACATGTTTTTTTTTTAATATATAAAAAAGGATCTGGGCTTGCATACACAGACCCAAATACATCCCAGCACACTTTGCACTAGGCTCAAAGCCTCTACCTCATAGTGTGGAATACGTCGCCAACGCCGGGGTTTGAAAGCCGGCACCTCCCGCTTAAAGAGACCGTCCCCCAACCAACTGTGTCAACCATGTACTCTATCTTCATGGTTTCGTTTCTACCATGCCTAGATTTTGAGTAACTTATGAGAAAAAAACGCCTTGGGTACTTATATACATAGTAAACACAAATTACCTAGTAGGTTGCACATTTTGTTCATTTAATATTTTTATAATTTACCAAACATAAAAGTCTATACGGGATTGTCAAACTGATATATACAATGTGTTGAAAATGGCCTTACAAACCTTAACGTAGGTAAATTAAAGTTAGTGAATGATTGAAAAAATATACTAAATTAAAATTGTTTTTTTACACATCAAAGCACAAAACAGAAAAAACCTACAGAAGTTAGTGAAATTATGATTGAAATTAATAAACTGAAAAACATGAAAGACCAAAAAATAATTGAAATTTTAAAAACATTTACATTTTTATGTTTGACAATATTGTATCAAACATTCAGATATAACTAATTGAATTGGGGACGCACATAATCCATACAACGAATTGATGTCTCAATTACTGTTTATTTAAGGGCTTATATGAACTCAGCAAAAATCGTTCTATTTTTGCTTCAACTTTTTCAAATTTTGTGTGAGAATGTTAGTGCTCAGGAAGAATAACGTAAGCGACAAAGTGAATTAAACCTTTTTAAAAGAAACCTGGGAAGAAATTTAAAAATCTAAAACAGCCGATTTGTTAAGATTATAGTTACCAGTATTTTGGCTAAATTATACTTTTATATCTGAAAAACTGAACGGAAAATCTTCGGATCCCGTAAATTTTAGGGGTACTTTAGAAATATTTTTTTATTAAAAGAATTTCCAAATTCTGTAATTCTAAAACAGCCGATCTGTATAGTCCATACTTTCATCTATCACCGTTTTCAGTTTCAAGACCATTCCTTGAGTATTGGCTGAGTAAAAGTCAGGGCGCCGAAGCCCCCTCACATCATATATGGCCTTAATGGAAATTTTTTATTTAACCACATAATTTGATGAAGTCGTATATATTTTAGATGTTTTTTGTTTCAATTTCAACATTCACACAATAATCCTTTTTACTGACACGAATAAAAGAATATTATAATACATAATCAAATGTGTATCTTTTATTTCACTCTTCAGCAGGCGTTGATATTGCACGTTCTCTCACATTTAAGGGCTTGGCACCAAGAATGGCGTCACAGTCATTTCCCACGGCGTTAAGGTTCAAAATCGCGTGAACAATCGCATGCTTAAATGGTGAAAATAGCGTTTTTTCCATTTTTTGGGGTTTACTTTTACGGTTATTCCCTAGATTTAACAGTACAAAATAAATTAGTCCGCGACTTTGGAACGGGTGTTCTCCTAGCCTCAGGAGTACCCTGGTCTGGGGCCTAGCCACGGCTCCCAAGACCCTTGTAGAATAAGAAACAGAAATCACTCACGTGGGTTAATATTGGTGCTCTGGGCTTCGAGAAGGAGGGGGCGGCAGGTAGAAGGTTTGAGAGACTCCCTTACACAATCTCTCTTGTGTTCCTACCAGCGTCTATCCTGGAACTTTCGGGGCTCAACCCATTCTCCGTTCCTCCAGACCCCTCCTGCCTCGGTATTGAAGGCTAGAAAATACATAAGACGTCATTTAGTTTGAAACATGAAATTATAAAGTTTATTGTAACATATTTTGCAAGGTGGTTTTACAAATAAATACATTATGTAATCTATAACTAAAATGAGAGTTTGATCAATTTTAAATCCCTATTGTTTTTCCCTCCCCGTAGGTTATGATTCCTTGTGGGCATCCAATGGCTTCGCTGGTACCTCCAGTTGAATGTTGAACAGTAAAATTAAGTAAATATAAATCCCACCTCAATATAAGTAGTCCTTACAACTCGTGCAGTGCTTTTATGTAAATCTCCTGTTCATGATGGTACATAATAATATATATCAGGTCCACTTCCATTTACGTGAATAGTTTTGGCATGCATCTTATAGTTCCACAGCTAAAAGAAACACACAGCGGTTCACCCCTTGAACCGAAAATATTATTTTAAACTTTTATCGAACATGGCTGTTTGCCATTTTTAAATTATTTGCAAGCGGGAGGCGCAGAGCGCCCCCGCCCCGTGAACTCGTGTCCGATCGAATTGATTGATTCCTCTTGAATAATCTCTTCTCCTTCAGGCTCTGCGCGCATAACCTTGGCGCATCATCTGTTTTTGTACTGCGCATGCGTTCTCTACGATTTTTGAAGGATCTTCTTGTAGTGTAGGCCCTGACGCATGGCCTTCACGAAATCACGTTACAATATTCCGCCCTCCCAAGCTAAAATTTTTTTGGCACAAAAAAATTTTATAAATCAAAGTCATTAATCAAAATGGAAAGACTCTAATACAATGAATTAATTATTAAACGAGTTTATATTTGAGAACCACTCTTGCTGAGAAAAAGGAAATGCATTTTACACTTTTAACGATATATGAAACAATTTAATACTAATGTGACAGACTTAATAAAATTATAAACCTAAATAAACTAAACTTATTACCTAAACTTGTCCTACATGCGTGAATAGCGCTGTTTGACTCTTGATTTTGTTTACATGCATATATCACTCGTATTGGGAGTGCATACCTACTAGTTAGATACTCGCTTAAGAGTACTATGACGTAGATTTATCATTTCAGTACATTATTTACAGGTAAAAAATATATACACACTAATTATACCTAATCCTATTTTATGTAATCCTGGGCTACATGCAAGTTGTGTGATCCATTTCGCTCTCGTCTCAATCATCTGATTTATACGTCATGTTCGTCCCTCATCATTCATACTTTGAGTTGCCCATTCGGCGCACATGCAAATCTTCAATCATTCGTCCATCCATCCATACTCAACTCAAAAATGGATCACATACCCACATTCACCCAGAAATACATTTTCTGCAACGTGACGGTTCATACATACCGTCACGCATTCCTTACATCGTCATCATTCTTCCATCTAGTGCACTACAACGTACGCACCATACGCACCCATAGGTAGCACACCCATGGCACGCAAACGCCGACGTTCCAGGCACACACGCCCAGAACGAAATATTCGAAATCTGTAAAAAAAAACTTTCCACACATGGTCACATTCATTAAGTCACAATCAGGTAAGTCGTAATCGGTTCGTCACAATCATTTATAATTCCCACCATGTGTGTCAAAATTTTCAATCATACCATGCCACCACTGACCAGAACATCATGACAATTCGTACCGTAGGCAGGTACCCTCGCCCACCTACTAAGAAAACCATTAATCAAGTACCCAGTACTCAAAAAAATACATGACCACTCCCGGTCAATACAACAAACCTGGTCCACAAGTGTGTTGCCATGAGGTCCAGCCCTTGGTAAATCTTACAGACAACAATCATAAATTGGTGTCCGACCCTGCAACTAGTTTCCCTAGTTACCTCACTTTCCATCCGGAAAGAATCAAAACAACTGTTTCCCAAAACAGAACTTCTTGCGCCAAAATTTTGCATCTCAAAATTTCAGAATGCATACATTCAGACTTTCAATATTCATGTATACTCCCTGCATACACACTGTATACATACATATTCCTAAAACTATGGAATTTACAATCTATAACTACATTATACTATATACAATTACTGTACTAGAAAGCTACTCGCTTAACACCTGGCTAACTGAATATAAATTTACTTGCGAGCACACATATGTACACTGCAATGTATGAAACAAAAAAATTAAATCAATAAAAACAACTTTTAAAATATGCGTGTGTGAAACGAACCTTCACTACTAACAGTATGCCTTTTTTCTTAAATATTTATTTACTTAAATAATTCTATTATTATATCATTAACCTTACTCTAAAAAAGAAATATTCGTAATTCGGAAATAATGTAAACTAAATTGCTCCTGGTTTGTGAAACCTCGTTACACACACTATATAATACAATACATAATATGCGTCCAATAAAAATCAACCAACTAAATTCATTAATTAAAAAAACATGTCATTCAATGTAATATGAAGTGGTTCTACACTTTGCTAACTCGGCACGGTACCCTGACCTACATCAATTTTTATTCAGAAGCAAACAATATAATTGTTACAAGTTATTTTTCTTTTCAGTGGGTACACCATTTTTCTGCTGAGATTTTATTGAACAATATTTACGAAATACCCACAATATAAAATTTCTTTCAGTCAATTATTTTATATACTTGAACCTTTTAAATGAATATAGAAAATGTGAAGAAAAAAAAATTAATACTGAGCAATTCGAGCAAATTAATACTGAGACTTGAACCCTAAGCCCTCAACTCCAAAGCAACAATATAAAACGTTGGGCGCCATTGGAACGGGTGTTCTCCTAGCCTCAGGAGTACCCTGGTCTGGGGCCTAGCCACGGCTCCCAAGACCCTTGTAGAATAAGAAACAGAAATCACTCACGTGGGTTAATATTGGTGCTCTGGGCTTCGAGAAGGAGGGGGCGGCAGGTAGAAGGTTTGAGAGACTCCCTTACACAATCTCTCTTGTGTTCCTACCAGCGTCTATCCTGGAACTTTCGGGGCTCAACCCATTCTCCGTTCCTCCAGACCCCTCCTGCCTCGGTATTGAAGGCTAGAAAATACATAAGACGTCATTTAGTTTGAAACATGAAATTATAAAGTTTATTGTAACATATTTTGCAAGGTGGTTTTACAAATAAATACATTATGTAATCTATAACTAAAATGAGAGTTTGATCAATTTTAAATCCCTATTGTTTTTCCCTCCCCGTAGGTTATGATTCCTTGTGGGCATCCAATGGCTTCGCTGGTACCTCCAGTTGAATGTTGAACAGTAAAATTAAGTAAATATAAATCCCACCTCAATATAAGTAGTCCTTACAACTCGTGCAGTGCTTTTATGTAAATCTCCTGTTCATGATGGTACATAATAATATATATCAGGTCCACTTCCATTTACGTGAATAGTTTTGGCATGCATCTTATAGTTCCACAGCTAAAAGAAACACACAGCGGTTCACCCCTTGAACCGAAAATATTATTTTAAACTTTTATCGAACATGGCTGTTTGCCATTTTTAAATTATTTGCAAGCGGGAGGCGCAGAGCGCCCCCGCCCCGTGAACTCGTGTCCGATCGAATTGATTGATTCCTCTTGAATAATCTCTTCTCCTTCAGGCTCTGCGCGCATAACCTTGGCGCATCATCTGTTTTTGTACTGCGCATGCGTTCTCTACGATTTTTGAAGGATCTTCTTGTAGTGTAGGCCCTGACGCATGGCCTTCACGAAATCACGTTACAACTTTCAGGAAACGAGTTTCCATCTTTCGGAAAAAGATCAGAGGTGTTTTGAATATATATATATATATATTTTTTAGAAATCTATACAAGATATAATAAATCTTTTACGGTTATTCCCTAGATAAAGGTCCAATGCAGCTACCCTATTTTATTCCAAACCATATTTAGTATCGGTTGTCGAGATATAAGGTCTCCCGTTTTTATAAATTTTTGAAATGTCGGTATGCATACTCTTAATATCTCGTTATTTTATATAAAGCAGTTTAATTAAATATTCCACATTCGTGTTAACAAGCTGTTAACTGGTCTTTGTATTATAAAATCTAACGATGTTATGATAATTTTAACGGCACGTTTTCACAAAGCAGATATTTCTATAAAGGAGAAAGGAGATACAGTATGGAGAGTTGATGAGTATTGCTCCCACGTTATTGGCTTTTGTATAATAGTATTGAAGTAGAAAATAAGAAATCTTCGTTATATTGCAAGATGAGGATTCTTTTCAAATAACTCTCTTCTTTTGCCCTCTGATATTTACAATTATATTGCATACTAGCAAAGTTCCTAAGCTTATTACAAAGTTGCAACTGATTACTCTTTATATGCACATTTGTGATATGAACATTTTTTAGCAAATAATTTTTATCACTTTATTTTTTACTTGTCTTTTTATTATTTCAACATATCGGAAGAATTTGGCCCATTTGGCTAGGCAAGGTGATAACAGATGGGCACCAAGAATTATGAAAAGGAGACCATGGACAAATAAAATAAATGTCGGAAAGCCACCAAAGAGAAGGACCGACGATATTATCCAGGTCGCTGCTGGAGACTGGTTGCGGAGGGGTCTAAATATGGATTAGGTGTAACAGGACTATTTTTATTTTCACTATTAAAAAAGGATCGTCTTCACTTCAAAATGACCCTGGCTTATTGGATAGACACTTTGAATTATACTTAAAATCGTTATGTATAAAAGTGTACACACATTATTTTGGTCTTAGCAAAACTCTTAAGCACCAGAACGACAAATTATGTAGCATCTAAACTAAAATACGTATTACCAAAATATTTCAGAAATCTTGTACAATGTATGGTGTAATTATATTTCAATGAAGTTGTCTACACTTGGGTAGGTACCACACACGAATTACATTAAGGGCGGTATGTATTAATTGAGTTTGTTGGTGTCTACTTTATCTTCTTGAAAGATATTCCTGTAATACGTACATCCCTTTTCTTATCCTTAGAACCTTAGTGGAGTACTATATTAGTACCCTAGTGGAGAGTACTATATATCATTTACAGGTTCATCTTCAGACCCTCACCTCCCCAGGTTATCCTTTTCTTCCAGTCCCATCTTTTGGAACTTCACACCCTAGGGTCCTTATTGCTTTACCTTCTTCCACATTCTGCTCTTAAGGAATGTAAAGGTCGCCGTAATAAACTTCAATCTCTGTCAACAAACTCATGTATACTTACTCCCCTACGTTTTGCAAATCTATTCAGCCTTATCACAAATAGGGTTGGTTGTTTATGTGTATGCTGTTTGTGTTTATCAGACAATTAGAGATATTATCTGCAAGATTTTCCCTTTATATTACCCCCTAACGTCCTTAAAACTTTGCTCCAAAAGGCGAGGGAGTAACAACTTATTATCAAGAAGGAAACCCTTTTTGTACTGAGTAAAAAGTGATAAGACTTTCAAGGATCATCCTACTTTATTTAGTACTACTTTAATATTTATGATTAAGTGCCTACTAATTTTCCGGTGCACGTGATCTTAAAATTACTACTTCATTCTGAACAAACAAGTGGAATTAAATTATTCGGTGAACGAGTAAAAGGGTCGTCTCATTTTAGTAATTTATAATTTAGTTTTTAGTGCTTTATTTATGAAGTCTCTTCATTTTGATAATATTTAGTGCATCGTTTTAAAAAATGTATGGTGGTTTCCTTTATATTTTTGGTCAATTACATTATTTTGTAGATGCGCTCCCTTCACGTTTTTCATAGAAGTAATTAATGGTAAAACCCACCATCCGGCGGATGACTTATCTGATTCAAAATTTAATTAATTTATTTTCAGCTTCACTGAAGTATTTTAATTCATGTAAAACTGTTATCACTGAAGTTGCAGGATTTGTAATGACCATAAAATATTGTTATTCGACCTCGCCATCTTCCGTTTCCTCTAAATTAATTCTAATCAAATTGTCACATCTCTGATTGTTCGACAATGTATAGGAAGAACAACGCGTACTTCCGTCTGAAAGATACCAGTTCGAATCTCAGTCTCAGTGCTTGATAATGACGTGTTCTGAATTTTACATTTGGCACATTTTTAATCACTTCCCAATGTTCCAGCGCTTTTGAAATTTTGCATAAATACCCATTTTCTTTAGTTGACAGTTTCAAATTGTAGTAGGTAAGTAGGTACTGTTTTTTACGATTACTTCTTTCAATTGAGTCCATGTTTAGCGAAGTTGGCTGAGGCGGCGGTCTCAAAAGCAAGAGGGACTAGGTTCAAACCCCGACGCTGACGAAGTATTCCGCACTTTACCATACAAGCTTTTAGCCTAGTAAGTGTGCATGAAAGTATTTGGACTTGTGTACTATTGTGTATGCATGCCCAGATCTTTATCATCTTCTTCGTCTTTATCGGCCTTGATCCCATATTGGTTGATATAGACATCTCCCAATCGTTTTAGCTCTTTCCATAAAATTATTTTAATAAAAAAGAAACAATTCTGCACATGCATAACAACAGAAAACTGGAAAAAAAACTAACAATAAAGTAGAAATGCGATGCACGCCAATATTTTGATTGATAATGCCGCACTGTAAAAATATATAATGCATATGCCAAAGTGCATAATGAATGTGGATACAGGTGTATCAGAAAGCAATAAAGGTATGCATTGGCGATATGTTATATCATTAATGGATGGAAGATAATACCATACACAATAACAGTGCTGGCATCAGTACTAACCTCCCCATGGCGGCGTTAAATTCCCAGCAACAATAATAATAATCCGTAATAGTAATAATGTATGTACATACTGAATATATGAAGGCAATAATGAATAGAGATATCTCTATTACCAAATACAATACGCACAGATTCTGACGTTTCCCATATAAAGTATCGGCAACCTTACAAATAGAGCCATCTATGATATTTCATATTGTACAGAAGTTACAAGCTCATTCACGTGTATGAAATTGTAGGAAATTTTCATTTCTGTTCGCTAGGTTCGCTAACATCGCACATTGCCAATAATCCGGCAAAGCTGTCCGTACTACTTGTAGTTATATAGTATTTGGTGTTACTAGTACCAAAATAGGCCTATCCAATACACACTTCAGTCTATAATGTATAACAAATATATATTCACATTACTATTCGACATAATATTATATGGCTGTTGGCTTATCGGAAGTGAACTGCTCGAGGGTAGAGGCAACCCTGGTTGCGAAATTATTATGTATGGATAGGACCTACCTACTAAATAATATTGTCATTTCATACGTTGAACAGTTTTCATTACGACATTTAGTGCGCGATGGAATTTGCTTAGTTCGCGTTTCAGAGAACACACTAGGGTAGAATTAATTCACGTGCTTGCATATTGGAACATCTCTCTTCACATATGCAGATTAGATAGCGACATCTATACATCAACGATACTGCTAATTACATGAACCTCTATTGATGAAGTAATTGTGATATTCACCTGTGATTTATCGAACAAAGAGAGACGCCCGCGCCGTGCCGTCTGTCAATGCGAGTATAGTCTGATTATCGTTTACATGCATCTAAAGACGTATTTAGTTTTATCTTTAAACAGTTGTATTTCTTTATCTGTTTATTGTGCAGGTGTATATTTAAGCTTATTGTCTCATAGAAAATTGAAAAATTTATTTCCATAACATTTTTGCTATAAATAGTCTAGTTTACGAGTTATTCAAGCAATGAAAACAAAACCTTGGTAAAATTACTATTTGTCCAAAAACCACGATTTTATAGAGCTTGTAACTCAGTAACTATTCGAGTCTAATAATCAGTTTAGAGCTCATTCTGTGGTAAATTTAGTGTAGATTAAATATGATGTTTTTTTCTGTGAAACCAACCGTCTGGGTGGTATTTTGGAAATAGAAATGGATGGCAGTAAATAAATTTCCGCTACCAAGCGGAGCACGTCAGCCGTAGAGGGTCACATTTTTGAACCTATCATTGTAGGCCCGGCATAAATTTTAACACTGTGACAATATAATATTTCGATGTTGCCAAACGATAAATAATTGTACTTGCTTCGGCATGTACTAAAATTGGAACTTAAAAAACGATAAATAAATAGTATCTATATTGGGGTTCTTTATGTAAAATTTATTCGTTTTTACCATAGAGATTACATAGTAATAGTCCTAAATAACGTTAAAACTAATACAGTTTTTAACTATGAGAGTAAAATTTCGAAACCGTTGCCCACAAACTGTCAAAATTTTCCATACGATTTGACAGTTTGTGGGCACCAGTTTTGTTACACTTCTAGTATTGAGTACGATGTCTAGGTAGTACTTAATATATTATGTCGCCGGTTTTTACTGTCACAAAACACAATAAGTTCATCCTTACTTTAATCTGCTGAGATTACCACATGCTTTTTATCCGACTACGATAATAAGAATCGAAAAGGATATTTCACAAAAAAAGTGATATTCAATAAAGTTATCTTCCGAAATCAATATAAAATATTTATATTGGGGTTCTTTATGTAAAAATGATTTGTTTTTATAGACACAAAACACATTTCAATTTCCCTGCAGTTGATGGTTTCCAAAACACTCCCCCATTCTTACTTTTGTTTTTACATCCGTGCAATTACTTTCCTGGGGGATGTAAAATAATAGTATTTGGTAGGCAGGTTCTACTACCGGAAGTCTCCCCTTGTTCTTACATAGGAAACGTTCGTGTCTTTTTGCTTCCAATTATAATCGCATAATAACTTCATTTTGCTGTAAGGAATCATAGAATTGACTTGCGTGCACTAAATCACTTAGTTGTATGATGAAATCGCGTGGGATAAAATCACATAGCGAAATCGCACATATGATCAATCGTGAATAACCAGGTTAATAGCTGAAAATAACAAAATGTTGAGTAAAATTTGATCAAAGTTTCAAACCCTCGATATCTTTTACATACAGATGGACCTTTTTGGTCCTATTACGTATTAACCAATATACTCCACTTTAGGGTGTTAAATTTAGGCATAGATTATTTATATCCCTTAGAAACATTTTTACTCAAAAAGCTAGTCTCAAAATTTGCTAGTTAGAATGTTGTTTTTCTAAAATGACCATATAGTAATTCTATTGGTATCTCTTGACGCCGCGCCCAGGGTAGGCAGAGAGAATACAACGCTAAACTTCCCTGTCCTCACACACATTTCTTGCCTCCGTCACAATCTTAAAATTCATATTAATATGCAGTAGGTAGTTCTTTTAGGTAGATTTAGTCCCGTGCGATTTCGTCCATGTGATTTTATCTTGTCAGGGAAATCAGTTCTCCTTAGTTTATGGAAGTGCATTATATTAACTTTGTCTATTCTTCCCTCTCATGACGGTGACGAGTCACTACCCTTTGTGACGACAACGAGTCTTAGGTTTAATAACATGGAACTTCCCCCAATTATAATAAAGATTACTTTCACCCACGCGTTCTTCTCGTCTTTAATTTGTTGTCTCAAGGCGTCGCGGTGTGCGAAGTCTTCGAGCGATTTTCAGGAGACAAAAATTATTTATTTAAATTTGCTTATTAGGTACATTGGTATTTATATAACATTGTTTATGTTTGTAATTTTGTGTTGGTATTGCTTTTGCGTGGTATATTAGTTTGTAATTATTTGTTAAGAAACTTTGGTTTTGTGCTGTAGGTTCTAATATATTATTTTATTGAGAGAACTCTCTGGTAAAATTTAGTATATCGTCAACCGAAAATAACATGGTTTCTTCTGACAAGACTAATACCTAAAACTGACAAGGCTAACCCTCGGCCCACCTCTTAAAAATATTTTGCCAAGAAGTGCGGGTAAAGAGGACGCTATATGCGCCTGTGCTACCAGGGGATGCGGAGGGCCTTAAGCCCGTGGGAGCCCCTCAATAACAAGACTAATACGTTGAGATAAATGAAATCAAAATTTCAAACACTCGTATCTTTTACGCATAAATGGAACCTTATTAGTTTCGTTATTTACAAAAGTATCCCAGATTAAGGTGTTTTTCTTCATTGTTTTCGTAGATTATCTCGGTTCAAAACATTTTCACGCAAAAAAATGTGTTTTCTACGTGTATTTTGTACGACTCAAAGATCGCAAAAAATCCTTTTCTCTCATAAAGACATATTATTAATAACGATGACATTTTTACTGCATTTTTACTATCGTGTGTATTGTCGTATCCTTTTAATGAAATCACGACATATCAGAATTATTATCATCCCCTCTGTTGTATGGAAGTACTCACAGAAAGTAGCTTAATTAAGCCGCTTAATCCCGGAGGATTCATAAGCCCTTATAATGATATCCTACACTTTAGTGAGGACTTATTCAGTCCCCAAAGATAATGGATGCTTCCGACTGCAGTGTATTTACTCATACTTATAAGTAGAACTATTAAACTTTTTTCTGCTGGTAGTATTAGATAATATATTTTAGGCCCTCTTGTATTGAACAATGTTGAGTATATTATACGTACGTTCAATCATACCCTATGGTTGTTTGCTTTTGTTCTTAAAGGAAAAGCTTAAAGATCCCCTAAATTTAATTGTTGGATGGTAATATCCATTTCTCCGTATCCAGTGGTTAACTTTGCACTTATATAACTAATGAATATCGCCTCTACCAACATCCGTATATTTTCCCTTTATATATTGATAATACAAGTAGGAAACCCTAAGCCTTTCCGAAAGGGTAGCTTAGCCTGCGATAATCGGCTCAGCCGAATGCGTATCTAATAATTCCTTGTTTATATCACTGAACGTAGCGCATATCCTGCCTGTTTTATTCCCTAAATTATGGAACCGTTCGTAAATCATTAAACATCCGGTTTTTTGCAACCTTCTCTTGTATTTATCCATTCATATCTCCCGTACCATAAATCATATTATAGCTACAGATTATTCAGATTCATTTTTATACTATACCTTCAGTTTCTTAGTACAGTAAGATTTTGTTACTGACCTTTTTTTCGCATTTCTTCTACTATTTCGCTCTCTAATGTTCATCGAGAAAACACAAGGAACAAGGCCCCTTTCTAATATGAATACTTAAGGAAATATTTTGCATCATCACAACCCAATCTGAGCCTTGGCCTCCTCCAGAATTCTTCGCCATTCTACTTGTTTCATTGCTCGCACCTTCCAATTTGTTATACCGATTGCCCTTGCAGGAGATATTTTACAGCAATTTACGCCAGTTCACAAATATGACTTATTTCTCCATATCAAATTAATCCTAAGTTATAAGACTGATCGCATTATCCATGGTTTTTGTGACACAAATCATCGTATCTCGTTTGAAGTTCTAAAATTACATATCTGGTTCGAGTAGAAATAAGTATTAACTATTTCAACAAAAAATATATTTAGATTAGCGTTTGTGTGTAG
This sequence comes from Ceraclea dissimilis, assembly GCA_963576895.1. Taxonomy (NCBI): domain Eukaryota; kingdom Metazoa; phylum Arthropoda; class Insecta; order Trichoptera; family Leptoceridae; genus Ceraclea; species Ceraclea dissimilis. The sequence goes on along the minus strand of OY756370.1, from coordinate 2,806,598 downwards.
GTAATTATTTTCTCAAGCACGATAATTATACAATTTGTGCCTCAGGGTTTAAGTAAATAAATTACACATTGGATGATGTTAATTATTTTGCAACAGAGACTCTTTGATGGGAAACCCTGAAAGTACTCCAGGAATATATTTAATTAACTTAAAAGTACGTATATCAATTTCACAAATTAGCTTTCCTCGTCAGGCATCTCGTGTGGTATAAAAATAATTATTTCTGGTGCTTTTAAAATAAGCTATCGCTTCGTTAATTGCGTTTCAGCTGCAGTCTAAATAGATATTTAATCCCCCAAGATTACTGAGCCTTCGAGGGATCTTCGCTATGCTTACACTGCTACATAACTAATTCTAGGTAATCTAGACTTCTATAACTTTTAGACTCATCTATTCCAAGAATAGACTCCTCCACAATGAAGTATATTTTTTACAGCATGTACCTATTTCGGTTTTTTAGCAATTATATATTTTACGTAGATCCTAAATTTGACTTACCTGGTAGTCTGATGACACAGCGTCTAATCTAGTATCATTCCAGCGGATAAGTTCTAATCCCAGTGCAGACCTGCTGTTGCACCCGATCTTTCTACAGACTGAATTTGGTTTCAATAGAAAGCAAGATGGTCTGACGAGCGAACTCAGTATACAGATGGATGCAGAATGTCCAAGACAGAAACGTGTGGATGATCAAAGGGGAGGCCTATGTCCAGCATTGGAATTATAACGGCTAGGAAGAAGAAGACTTAATATTATTTTATTTCAGTCCTGGTTTCTCTTGGACGACCACACCGATAGTCACCTTCTCTTTCAAACGTACGTGTAAATTTTCTTTACACATCCTACCATCCGGGTTGACTGTAAGATATTGCTTTTTCAATAAGCCCGCCCTTTATCATACCACTATTGTCTTGATTTCTAACTCCTTGTGATTTTTGGCTAATAAAGATTTGTTTATTTATTAATCATCACCCGTTTTCTGCACATATCCCAACCAAACCAAATCTGAAAGTGTTCACATTCTTCAATAGTCGCAAAAAATCATAAAGTAAAATTTATTGTATAAAATCGGGAGCCACGTTTGAGCATTCCCTTAAAACTGAAGAAACCGGGCTTAGAACAATACATAGATAATTATTATTGTAGCTATGCATGCGGAGTGTCGGGGCCTGCAGTAGATAATGGATGGGGGAACTAATCAGGGATCTGCTGGGATGTTATTAGTGAAACATTCTTACTACTGAATTTATTGGTAGTGGTTCCAAAGTGTACAAACAAATTTATCATTATGCATTCCTCATTATTCCATTTATTTCTATGAACACTTTGTGTACTATAAGTGTACTCTCATATTCCAATAAACCTTTAACCTTCATACATATCCACGTGTGCTGCCTATGTGGAGCTTGTGGTCATCACCCAGTTTTTCCAGGCTTTTCTGTCCTAGGCCTACTCCGTTGCCTGTTCCCATGTCATTCCGGCCTGGCGCAGCTCTGATGTGTACAGCCTCTGGATGGTCATTGCCGGCCTGCCCAGACGTCTAGACAGGGCGATATTGAAGACAGCTGTTGTTATTGCTATCAGCGGGCATACGTAGAATGTGCCCGAGCCAGTTTAGCCTACGAGTCTGTATCACTTGAGTAATAATAAGTGGCTGCCGCGTTCGACCTCTTTAAATCATTATGCTGGTTGGTGACAACTTCGTCATCCGTTTTCATCTCCCGTCTTCAGCTAGCCATCACTCCACAATTATTTCCTCCGTTGAGAACACGTCTTATAAGGCTATCCCTGATTCAATCACCCTTATTTACTTTTCTTAATCAGGTGAGTGCATTTCATTCACATATACTCCAATCATTATATTTCAATCTAGAACCAATACACATATACAAGTTTATTCTCGTACAAGTAGTACCCCTCCACTGATGAATCTGATATCAGTGTTGTGTATCAGTTTAGTGGTTTAAATTACAAGAAATAACTGTGTAAGTGTCGCAAATTTTGATACCCCATTAAAAGCGGAATAACTGTGTACTGGCGCTATACAAAAGGTCCGGTAGTTCTGAATTTTAGGAATGTTGTCGGTGCCGGATCTATAATGTTAAGTTCAGAAATGCGACCTTCTAGGGCTACCGCTCTCCGTTTGGTAGCAAAAAAACATTTTCTAAAATAATAAAATAAATACCTAAAATAATAAAATAAAAATAAAATAAATACCTCCCAAACGGTTGGTTTTACAGAAAAAATCATACGTTTCAAATTTAATCTACAATCAATTATCCATAGGATGAGCTCTAAACTGATCAGAACTACCGCATCTTTTGCAGAGCAAATGTATAGGATTCACTGGGCTATTATGAATGTTCCTATCTATGGTTCCTATTTTTAGTTCGAAATTCGCACACCTAAAGCTAGTTATTTCACTGCTTTCGAAGAGGAATAGAACTTTCAGGGATATGTCACAAAGGCTATCAATAGGTATAATTTTCACTTTGCGTACACTTCATATCAAAAGGCGAGATGATAGTATTGTTATACATCCATAGATATGTGTCTATTTCTAACGTTAGACCCCTTTCACGTCTGAGTGCCTATTATCTTGTGTGTATTAGGTTATAAACTCAATCAAGGATGTCTGTGCCCAGGCGGTCTACTATACTTAGGAGTTAGCACTAACATCCACTATGTAGGGATCTGTTATTACAGTATACTAATACTATTATTGTCTCACATTATTCTAGCTCTGGCTTTATGGAGCAAACAAAGTGCAATGTGCATCGTGTCGGGAAATGTTTATTAAGCGTTAGTTATACGTGTCCACGAGATAGCCTCTTAAGAAAATATAACCGCACTATAAGACATTTATTACTCCAGTTCACCTGGACAGACTTTGGAGTTTTGCATATATGTCTTGGAGATTCCTTTAGACGATTTTACGTTTCACTTGCCTGTCCGCTTACGGTCTCCTGGCTGGCCTTCATACGGCTTCCCGGCTTACGGTCTCCAACTCCTCCTAAAGCTGTTGCCTTGGCGAAAAAGTTTGAGGTTTAAAAATAAAATATTGTGAATTTAAAACAATTTTCGAAATAATTAAAATTTCCAAAGTGTAAAACACAAAAGCGAGTAAGAGTAAGTTTAGAGTAAATTCTATAATCCAACGCAATTTAACGTTTAAAAAATTATTTTCCTAAATATTCTTTTTATATTCTTAACCACATAATGTGTGGGGATTCGAAGAGATAATTATTATTTTAGTTACTTTTATGATTTATTTAACTGAATAGCTAATATTATTTATACCTACGTGTGGTGCATTGGGTACATAATGCTTCAGTTGCTTATTTGAAGCGGATGCGCTTTTCAAAATTCTGTATAATCAGCATTTATTACGATGTACAATATTTTTCAGCGATTTTCAACTTCGTTTATCCGCCGTTTAATAATTTTCTAAGCTTATGGTCCTCTCTTCATATCACCGTTATTAATACTCTTGAATTATAACCTTCGGCATCAAAATTCAGGACGTTGACTTCCTCTGTAATATTATCATTCAGACGACATTTAAAATTAACGTAGGTTTTTTTTTAAGAAACATAATATAATAAAAGAAGAAATGGAAATACGACATTTTCATTCCATTTTATTCGTCGAGTAGAAGGAGGTTTATTTCTGAAATTAAAAATATATTTTGTTATGAGTCAACGAAGTGTATTTTTTGAGAAACTAGTTGGTATTTGAAAGTTTTTAATTGGATAAGAAGTGTGAGAGATCTTTGTCTGATGTCGATCTTTTTTCTTAAAAAAATGGAGCTGCTTCAGATATTTATTTAGATTTTCCAATTATTTCTATTTCTAACAAAGGAAATACTAAAAGAAGAAGTCTCTTTGTCAGCAATGATGTTTTTTTTTTTAATTTTTGACATTTTTAGAAAATCAAGTAGAATATTGCTATATCAATTGTGAGGAGGAATATAAAGAATAGAAAAAAGTTCACAGATCAATAAAATAAATTTGAGCTGTTCCGAGCGGCGCAAGACAGAAACAAGTTCGCCCGAGTGATCGCCAACGTTGGGTGGACCCGACGTGGCACACAGGAAGAAGAAGATGATGATATAAATTTGACCAAATCATAGACAATGTGATGTAGATTATTGTTGGATTGGTATTTAGTTCAAATGGTCCAAAATGTAACACATATCATTGTTGGTGAGGATGCTTCAACAACTCAAAAACATTTGTACTCGTACATCCATATCATCGAGCATAAGTAGAACAATTGCAGATTCTTTCGTAGGTAAGACCATTGTCCGCACACTGTTCAGTTTATGCTCTTTTGTCCAAGTGCTGCGAAGTTTTGTTTAAACAATGAGCATACACATTACACACATACATCTATCGTACATTTTTTTTAATTAAGAAGATATTAGTGTATTCTTTAAGTAAACAATAGAATTTCGCAAGATGGTGCATAAATAATAAAAAGAAATTGCCAGGGCGAACGTTTCCCTATACAGCGATCTGTTCCACCCTCAGACAAACATAAGATAGACTGGACAACAGGTATGCGGACTGCAAAGTGTCCTACACTTTTTGGCAGAAAAGTTGTCTAGACTCACAGAACACATAGAAAGTGGTAGAGACTGAAGTATGACATTCCCCTCACACTCTCCCGCTCTCCCTCACATTTGCTAGGACAAGGGACGATCTGAAACCAACTAGTGAAACTTTTGTTTGTCTCTTTCTCATGGAGAATGTTACTCTGAGGTTCCACACAAGGTGTTGCAGTGTGTCACTGGTTATCTCACATTATACATCGAAAACGACGTGTTTTGGGTGTATCAGTTCAAACAAAGAATTTTGCAATAATATCATATTTTGCTCACCATTCCAAACTTCTGATGTAAATATTATTCACGTTATTTGTGGAACATGTAAATAATACTCCAGGATTGCATGACGTATGTACATTGCACTGCATATATTGAACTTGTACTAGAAGCGTTATTTGTTCATCTCTTTATGCACATCCAACAGTCTCTATTCACAGCGCACTTTCATTACATTAGCAAAATTGAAAAATCAACAAATAGAAAATAGTATTTATTGTATAAATTAGGACCTTTATTATTTTGTTTTCCAAAGGCAACTGAACAAAAAAGAGCGTTGGATAACGTTATCTCCTTCAGCCCTGGTGTCTTCACTGCTGGATGAAGCCCTCTTCCAAACGTTTCTATTTTCTTGTCACTCGCTATTCTCACCTATACGAGATTATCTACTCGCTATCAAGGTTATATCATCTACTCTCTACTACTGTAGCCTTCCGACACCTGTTTTGTTTCCCCGTGATCTCAAGTCTGGGTGTCCGACTATCATTTTTCTACGTGCCCTGACCTTTGTCTTTTCAGCTTAGCTGTACAGTGTACATAGCTGAAGCATAGACATTGCATAATAGTCCAAGAGCCCGCTGCTTAATTTATGACGTATCTGTTTTTTGATCGAAATGTGGTATAAACGATAGCTTACCAATAGGGTATTACATCGCACTAGGGTTGCCTATCAAAATCTTGCCGCAACCCCCCCTGCCCCCCCCGAAAAGGTCCCTCTTCGCGGTTTTTCGCATTTTATAGGAATATGGTAATAGATAGAAGAAAGTAGTCAATGACAAAAATAATCATTGCTAAATTCTCTACAAAAAATGTTAAGTCATTTTTTTCGTAAAACTAGCAGTTTAGCAACTAGCATAGCATACAGGGTGTCCCGTAAGTCAACGATATCCCGTGGAGGGGTGATAGACCAACTCATAACGGACCAGAAAAACTAAATATGACCTTAGTAAAAAATCGCTCGTTCTCGAGATATCGGCACTTTTTTGTTTTTCGTGAAATTCGACACCTTCGTTCAGTTTTTCGATCGCCACGGTCACAAAATTCAATATTCTAAGATTCTAATTTTTGATTCGTAATCCTGAATAATCCAGCTATTTGATTATAACCGAAAATAAAACGTACTATATCATAATTTTGAAAAAAAGGACATCGTTTCCGGCTCTCGAGTTTTTTGCTTTTTATTTGCAAATTTCGACTCCGTTACACTGTAAAAAAAATGTATCACATTAAGCTGACAAATTATATTAAAAACTACCTCATTTAGTGTAGTTTTTAAAAAAAGTACAAGACTGGACATAGAACCCTTTCCAAAAAAAGATATTACTGTTTTACTTCAAAAAGAGCTCATTATAAAAAAAAATCTAACGCAGGGTAATAGGTTCCTTAGGTCCAATATTTAGAGAAGTGATAGAGGATGAAAAAATATGAAAAATAAGTATAGTAAATGTATGTCCAAAAATCAACCGTTTTGGAGTTATGGCCTTTTGAAAATTGATGTGTATGAAAATTTCTCATTTGGTATTTTTAGCAATAACTTACGAACTACTTACTCGATTTTGACAAAATAAACTAAAAATCATAGTCAATAATGTAGGCTTTTGATAGAGATCCTTATTTTTGGCCTTTTCCTTAAAATTTAGTGAAAATGCTATTAAGAAACATGTATTTTTGTGAAATAATAATATTTTTTTACAGAATTTTCACTAGATTCTAAGAAAAAAGCTACAAATCAGGATCTTTGTCAAAAGCCTGCATTATTAGTGCAAGTGCAAGGTGTGCAGGAAAGTATTTAGGTTTGTGTATGCAAGCCCAAATACTTTAAAACAATTGTGCTCTGACTCCCAGATCATTTTTTTTTTAATTAAAGGCAATCCACTCGTCAACGAGTGATCATTTTTTCAATGGTTGTTTCGTATACGAAAGAAGAAGATATTTTGTCTTTAGTTTGTTTTCAGGAGATTTAGAAATGTTTCAGTAAGATAGTCGTAATTCTTTTCCTGTAATGAAATGTATCGTGGGAGTATATCTGACACAGCATTCTCATTACTTTTTGTATCAGCTTCTTATTATTTTTTGCCCATATTTCACTTACGTGTCACGTGTATTTGTCACGTACCGTTATTATTGTCATATACCGCTCGGAATTATTGTGTTTTGACATGAACGCCAACTTCATAATACAGAAAGATAATAAAAGCAGTGATTTGTACGAAGTTCGATATTATAATAGTACGGCCAACATTAAATGCCAACCGTTGAAAATTGGAACTAATATTTTATTAATTTAGATAAATGTACAAATGTATTTCGCTTCACAATGTTAACCGGATATGGCTATTCATCACCTTTGGGGCCATTTGTTAGTGACATTAATTTTTCACAAAACTTGCAGAATCCGATCTCTATAGTATGCATACGTTTGTCACCATATAATTTCAAAATATAATAAGTTCACTTGTTTCAAACTAAAAATAAGTATGCGGTAAATTTATTTTACTATGAAATAATTGAAAAAACGTCCTAATTTAGTTAGTACGTATTTAATTAACTAACTAGGGAATTGACCCCAGTGTTGTTTCAATTTTATTTTAATAATTGAAAAAAAAAAAGCATCAATTTTATGTGAGTACGCACTTAAATAGTTACAGAAATTACCGCATTGCCTACAGTTGGTAATATATTCGTATTTTTTTTATTTTATTTTCTCTTTTTTTCTTCTTTATTATTTTATTTTTATTATATAAATAAATAAATAAAAACTTTATTGTACATAAGTTTATACACAAAGGGCGGATTTATCGCCAAAGATCCTGATTTGTAGCTTTTTTCTTAGAATCTAGTGAAAATTCTGTAAAAAAATATTATTATTTCACAAAAATACATGTTTCTTAATAGCATTTTCACTAAATTTTAAGGAAAAGGCCAAAAATAAGGATCTCTATCAAAAGCCTACATTATTGACTATGATTTTTAGTTTATTTTGTCAAAATCGAGTAAGTAGTTCGTAAGTTATTGCTAAAAATACCAAATGAGAAATTTTCATACACATCAATTTTCAAAAGGCCATAACTCCAAAACGGTTGATTTTTGGACATACATTTACTATACTTATTTTTCATATTTTTTCATCCTCTATCACTTCTCTAAATATTGGACCTAAGGAACCTATTACCCTGCGTTAGATTTTTTTTTATAATGAGCTCTTTTTGAAGTAAAACAGTAATATCTTTTTTTGGAAAGGGTTCTATGTCCAGTCTTGTACTTTTTTTAAAAACTACACTAAATGAGGTAGTTTTTAATATAATTTGTCAGCTTAATGTGATACATTTTTTTTACAGTGTAACGGAGTCGAAATTTGCAAATAAAAAGCAAAAAACTCGAGAGCCGGAAACGATGTCCTTTTTTTCAAAATTATGATATAGTACGTTTTATTTTCGGTTATAATCAAATAGCTGGATTATTCAGGATTACGAATCAAAAATTAGAATCTTAGAATATTGAATTTTGTGACCGTGGCGATCGAAAAACTGAACGAAGGTGTCGAATTTCACGAAAAACAAAAAAGTGCCGATATCTCGAGAACGAGCGATTTTTTACTAAGGTCATATTTAGTTTTTCTGGTCCGTTATGAGTTGGTCTATCACCCCTCCACGGGATATCGTTGACTTACGGGACACCCTGTATAATAGATAGAGTATAGTTACTAAATATCAGTAGGTATCTATACGTACCAGCACTATCAGCAAAGGTTGTAGGTACGTTAAACCATAATGTAATTCAGGCCTCTCTGTCTGCTCCGAGATGAATTCAGTGTCATGCTAAGTGTGTAAAGTTGGGTATATTTATATAGAATATCGAATACAATTTCTGTATGTGTAAAATATTTTTACTTTCTTACGTTTGTGAGTGAATTCTGTACGTCTATTATAATGTGCCTCCGAAATTTCTTAAACGTCAAAATTCCTAAGTGCTGCTTTTACCTGCTTCATAAAATATTCATTTCGTTACTTCCATTCCGCCATTAGGAAACACAAAGCCGTAAACTTTGTGGAAGTATAATCTTTCGCTTATTCCCATTACTTACTCCAATTGATCCTTCATTATATCGATCTTATCAAAGAATGACTTCTCAATATCACATATTTATGTTCAAGAATATTTTCCCCAAGTTTCCCCAAGAAAGATCGTCTATTTTACTTAACGACAGAAATTTTTGCTCTTCGCCCGTAAAATAAACTTAACCAAAGTGAAATCGCTCACATAAACCATCAGCCGTAATCTTTATTTAATAAAAGTTGCTTTAAAAATATGATGTAAACTCTCCCTGGATATTGCGATCAAGACACAAACTTTTTCCCGATATTTTTTTGTATAAAAACTATCGTTTTCCTAGAATGCTTGTAACTTTAAATGTTCAGCAATTTACGTACACGTTTCTATCTATAATTTGTATATGTACCTTAATAAATTGTTTGTGAGTTTTAGAACATCAATTTACCTACTCATTCCGCTGTTTCGAATCGAACTACGATTTCTGATTCTGATGGAAAAAGCGGAATGGGACGAAACCTTAAAATTAGAAATGTTATATTATACACATGAATCCCGTGTCTTGACCATGTCGCGCAGATTCTCGAGGACGGATGTTTTGGGTAAAAGGGATCGTAGAGTATGTTGGGGCAAGAGGGATCATCCCCAATACGAGTGCGGCCTGATCGAGTCGGACGATCACATTGTTGGGCACAGTCCCATCTATCAAGAAGTTCGAGTGGGATATTTGGGAAATCCATAAGGGGATTGCCAAGGCTAATTGAATATCTGAGAAATACTATAATACGCCAGTCTCTCGAGCGGGAGGTGCCAGGTTCAAACCCCGGCGCTGGCGATGTATTTCACACTTTGCGATACAGGCTTTTAGTCTAGTGCAAGGTGTGCAGGAAAGTATTTAGGTTTGTGTATGCAAGCCCAAATACTTTAAAACAATTGTGCTCTGACTCCCAGATCATTTTTTTTTTAATTAAAGGCAATCCACTCGTCAACGAGTGATCATTTTTTCAATGGTTGTTTCGTATACGAAAGAAGAAGATATTTTGTCTTTAGTTTGTTTTCAGGAGATTTAGAAATGTTTCAGTAAGATAGTCGTAATTCTTTTCCTGTAATGAAATGTATCGTGGGAGTATATCTGACACAGCATTCTCATTACTTTTTGTATCAGCTTCTTATTATTTTTTGCCCATATTTCACTTACGTGTCACGTGTATTTGTCACGTACCGTTATTATTGTCATATACCGCTCGGAATTATTGTGTTTTGACATGAACGCCAACTTCATAATACAGAAAGATAATAAAAGCAGTGATTTGTACGAAGTTCGATATTATAATAGTACGGCCAACATTAAATGCCAACCGTTGAAAATTGGAACTAATATTTTATTAATTTAGATAAATGTACAAATGTATTTCGCTTCACAATGTTAACCGGATATGGCTATTCATCACCTTTGGGGCCATTTGTTAGTGACATTAATTTTTCACAAAACTTGCAGAATCCGATCTCTATAGTATGCATACGTTTGTCACCATATAATTTCAAAATATAATAAGTTCACTTGTTTCAAACTAAAAATAAGTATGCGGTAAATTTATTTTACTATGAAATAATTGAAAAAACGTCCTAATTTAGTTAGTACGTATTTAATTAACTAACTAGGGAATTGACCCCAGTGTTGTTTCAATTTTATTTTAATAATTGAAAAAAAAAAAGCATCAATTTTATGTGAGTACGCACTTAAATAGTTACAGAAATTACCGCATTGCCTACAGTTGGTAATATATTCGTATTTTTTTTATTTTATTTTCTCTTTTTTTCTTCTTTATTATTTTATTTTTATTATATAAATAAATAAATAAAAACTTTATTGTACATAAGTTTATACACAAAGGGCGGATTTATCGCCTGTTGGCGATTTCTGCCAATCAATCCAACTTTGACATATGAAATGAGACGCAAATTAAAAAAAAAGAAGATTTTATATATTTAGAATCAAACAGTTATGGTAGTAAATTTTACAATAGAACAAACACATCACCAACAAACAAACCATTGCAAAATTCTATATTTCACTCAATTATAATACCATGAACGGAAAACACTTTAAAAAAATATGATGTAAAAGTGCGGCCGCCATCAATTTCACAATAACTTATTTGCCGAAGTATATAACTCTATTACACATTATTATACGTCTCATCTCTCTTTAGTGCAAAGAGGAGTTCATGTCTGGCGCGAGATTGAAACATGAAAAGTAATTTAGTTGAGCGCATTATCACGATTTACATGAAATCGATGCTATAGTAGTCTTTACATAATACGAGTAATGTATCCGTAGCTTTCTCCTCCTTATACAGTTCCTTCATATTTGCCTTTCTTGTCATCTCCATTAGGGAAGCAATATCAAAGTCTTGAGATTATATTGCTTTCTTCATAGTCAGTACTATTTTGTAATAATATCTAAATAGGAATCTCATACGAATATCCTTTCATAGTACGATACTGCAAAGTATCGATAAGTTTTTTCTCAAATAGTAACACATAATTATTCGAAAATTGCTGATAAAGTAGATTTGCCAGGAAATCTGTACATGAAATTGCAAAAATCAGTAATTGACACCCAATATTATAAGATTTCTATAAATACCGAAATTTCAGGCACAATGTTTGTATTTTAAGCCCCGCGCATCGGGGCTTGATCCCTTGATATCCATGATATCTGTATAGGTGAATTAATGTTTCCCAGTATTAGGCTGATGAGTTTAATATACTATATCAATCATGAATGATAAATATATGTTGACTTTTCTGACTAATAATACCTAAAAGTGTGTTGACATATCCTGCATTCGCGTAAATAAAAAAAAAACAGATATTAATCGTGAACAAAGACTCTAATGTCGCTGCCAGACGCTGGCTAGCCATCACAAGTTTGTTGTGTTCGTGAGTAAAAAGGCGTCAACGGTCGGTTACGCAAACGAGCAAAGACAAACATTTCATCTACACGCCTTTTTACTAATGAGCACATGTCAGCTATTTAATTTTATTATTAATCTTCAAGTCTACTCTGTAAATGTATAGAACATTTCATACGATTTTCTGTTCCATAATCTCATGGGATCGGTCCAACAATGCTCTTTGTAGGTATGTATTAAATTTGATTAAAATTTAATTAAAGATCGATATATCATAATATTTTAATAATGGGTTTATTAATTGACGTATTGTGATTTCAAACACATATTCCGAATACTTTGAAATCTTCTATTTTTCGTGTTGCTCGTTCGCATTGGTATCACCTTTGAGTAGATGACTATTTCCTGTAAAATATGGAAATGTAGTATAGAGTGACGATCAGACACACTGGCAAGTATTATCTCGTATATAGTTTGAATATTATCTGATCCAGGAAAGGTGGAGTTACGCCATTAAAATAAATAGGTTCCCTTTCAATCCAATGGGTATTTGAAACCAATAGGCTTGTTTCTAATATATTTTGCAGAAATGGATACTTACGGATGTACCAGCAGATATCCTTTTTGTTCGATGTCTCAAAACTCGTTAAACCCATCTTTTGTGTACTAAAACCTTTAGTTAATTTATATTTCAGAACTAAATCCAACTTCAAGACATCGCTTTCTATATTTTTTCTCTTTTATTTTTATTAAGGTGCTCTTACAATAGCAATCATTTGAGCCATAATTACGCCAACTCGTACAAATCGCATTGATTAACATTATTTCGCAATATATAGCAATTACTTTGGCAATATTTGAAGCGAGATATTGCGTGCAAACGCAAAAGAGATTTAACTTATTTTATTTACACTTTTGGTGAACAAGATACAGAGATATGTTAACAATTGTTCACTAGGGTGAGCTTATCGACGTGCTGCGATGTCTACCAGCTACCCCCAGTGACTAAAATGACCAAACCGATTGGATATTCAACAATCCATGTCGCTGACATCACAATAGTAATCTTTTCGTTAGCACCCAGTATCTTTGACTCGCTTTAAATTTGCCAAAATAATTGCTATATATTGATCAGTAGGTTGTCTCCCGGAATTTAAGTTGTTCTGTTTTATGTCTGTATTTTTTTACGATTTTTACGATTGTTTTACGATTTTATTTTACTGTTTTTTGTCCACATTGTGTGTTAACATACTGTTGTAATTGTGATTCTTTTGTCTATTGGTGCTGTGTACCTTTATTGTATTGATATTTTTACTTTTTGTATCGTCACTTTCCAAAGGCCTTGTGGCCGTTTAAACTATAAATAAATAAATACGATTTGTACGAGTTGCCGCAATCATTGCTTGTGTAAGCGCACCGTTATGTTTTTTTTCAGCTAAAATATCCCATGTCTAATTCATTGCTCTGTTACATTTATTACTAATAAAATTTAGTGTAATGTTTGTTTTTTTGTTTGTAATATTCTCCATGTAAACTTGTATTTCCAATCTATATTACTACATGTAGTTTGACCAAATACTTTATAACAATAGTAATACGTGCAGCTTCTGACATTTTCCATACAAAGTAGCGATCATACTGTTACTAGAGCCATCTAGCGAACCGTAATGAAAGTAAATATCCCCCCATAGATATTGTATGGACAGCCCGGGAAAATTAAACAGTTTTTAAATCCTCCCACAGCATTTAATCTGCATTTATGAGTGTTATATCCTTCTGAAGGTGAATAGAGGATTTATATTTCTCGTGATTCATACTTCCAATTCTTTAAAATATGAACATAATTCATTCAATTTTTAATATTTTTAAAGTAATGATTTGTATGAAGTTTGTATTGAACGGCTGATCTCTTTCGAAAGCTTTCATCTTGCGCCGCATTTGTGCCCCGTTTGGCGCTAGTATCGCAGTTATAAAAATCGAACGAAGCTGCACGTATTACTATTGTTATAAAGTATCTGGTTTGACTTAACTCTTCTTCTTCTTATCGTGTCGGTCAGTACTCATTAGATCCCCCTCCGCTCCCAGAAAGCCACAACGTCTCCTGCGTCATCGTCCAAGGGGGAGCGATCTGCGAGACTTTCCCATGTGCACCGCCAGGCCAGAAGGTGCTCAGTGTCCTGCAGCTGCCCGCAGTTGCACGTCGCGTCCTCAGCTATTCCCCATCTCTGGAGGTTCTTCCTAGTCCGGCCGACCCTTCTTCGATCTTATCATGTTGAGGGTTTTCCACGCTGGCCAGTATAGATCGTGTCCTGAGGATAGGGCTTCCATTGGCGTGTTAAATAGGGTCCCTTGGGATGTGGAACACCAACTATCCTTCATTAATCCAACATTATTTTTTATGATAGCTCACGATATAACTAAAAGGAACGTGGGGGGTATGAACATATAAATTATGTCTAAGGGAATGGTGTGTGTATCAAAATTTACTATCTAGTTGGCACCTCTTGTGGTGAAATACCCACAAATATTATTCACACTTACCTACATACATTATGTTATATTCTAGTCTAGGATTCAGCTAGTTATAATAATACAGTTAACAATATTATAATATATAGATAACATGAAAACTCTGGTTATCTTGTGTGGTGAAGGGACCCCAAGTTAGAGTCTATTCCTAATGATAACTTGTAACACGACGGCCGACGTATAAATCTCATCCCTATTTCATTATTATAAATATTTGGGTTACGTTTGTATGTTCGGGGCTGGGGTAGGCAACGGAGGAGATATTGGTACGCGCATGTGAGGAGAATTGAACCATCCGGGCTCCCTCACATTGTGCTACCACCAAAGTAGGCGACCCCCGGGCAGACCACCAAAGAGATGGATTAACAGCTGGGAGTCGACCTCGCAGGAGGCTAACCCCTCTTAAATAACAGACCATCAGGCCTACATTAAGATAAATAAGAAGAAGAAGTTCGGGGCTTATAACTTTTAATGATACAATACATCATACATTTCTACGCCCGCTCCCTCTTTAGAGCATGCATTCGTTAATCATCTCGATTAAACTCAGCTTTCACATATCACTCCCAGGCCAAACTGTCTTAGGCATGTTTTGCACACACTTACGAGTATAGTATCAACAAGAGCCGTCTCCAATATAACGCTTAAGGCAACTAACATTCGTATGCTATGCGTACATCAGAGCTGCGATGAGATTTAAAACGAGTGGCGAACCTCATTGTTAAATGAATATGAAATTTCTTGTAATATGGGAGTTTTGTGTACACCTGACTTCTGCAGCACACTTGAAAAAATAGTAAAAAAGAGTGGTTATCCAACAACTCCGGCATGATAGCTTCAAAGACTTGTCCATTTTCGTATGTACACGAGATGTATGCACTACTAATGATATTTTTGTTTTCAATGTCACCAGGTTAAGCCGGGTGTAAATCAGATCTAATGTGCCCACCAACAAGTAGTTATTATTATACAATAATATACCTAGTCGGTAGGTGTAATAATGTGATGTAGGCTTGTGATTTAAGCTCTTTGCTTACCTAAACCTAATGTCCCATAGTTTCGCCACCATTGAACCCTTCTGGAGATGAATAAATACTGATAACACCAATGTTTTGATCCTTAAGCTCGCAACACACATACCCAACACCATATAAATTCTTGTTAACAGCTAACTTCCCTAATGTACCACGCAGTATATACATATTTATAAGTGCATATATGGTTGTCATATACTAGAACTAGAGTACTTGAAGGCGAAAATATTGGCTTAATAGCCTACGTTTTTCAACGGGGTCCTAAAAACAAAATAAGTAGTAGTAGATACTTTATTAATTAGAAGGTAAACACAAAATAGAATCTAGCACCATATCGTTCCAAAATTATTTAAAAATATTTTGGCTTTAATCCGATGTATCATTAATTTAATAATTGACGCCATCTATTTATATATTTTATAAGATAGGACGACAACCGAGTGTACACGAAGTCTTCTGGAAAATTACGGACGCACTTGTATAATAAACCCACTTATTTTAGGTAATTTTTCGAGGGCCCCGGAAAGTTCAGTCGTTGGTCTTCTTCAGCAATGGGTTTTACGAGGTTTACGAGTCTAAAATTTTCTTTTTTTTTAATGTCACAATTTTTTTTATGTCAATATCGGAGTTTCTACATGTCGTAGTTGAATGACAAGGAGTTATCTGAACAGATATCAGGCTTATGACAGGAGGGTTCGATTCCCGTTCGCTGCGATTCATGCACTGGAATTGGTGAATGTTACGTGAGTGTATAATGATCACATTGAACCAGCCGACGCCGACGATCAGTCATAAGCCTGATGGAAAATCTGTCCATTGCCGTATACCTATCTGTTGAAATAATTACTAGTCATAAAAATGTTTGTTGTAAAGATAATGACATGTATAGAATTGAACAATTATTTAAAAATAAAATATGTAGTATACTTGTTTGTATTGAACAGTAAAATTATTACAAACAACACTGGTATGTTAATTATTGTACTGATTATATTTCCGCATATTATTGACTCACCAAATAACAGTAAATAATCAGTATTTGTATGTGTAAATCCCAACATTTATCTCGATTTGCAATAAATTTAAAAATTTATACATGTGGGAATGTAAATTGGTAAACGAAACGTAAATTCCCATTTACAGTTGTAGCGGCTGTAAATTCATTTGAAAATGAATCTCATTTGTACGTTTACTACATTATGTACGACTTACGTATAAATTTAATAATACACCTAATTAATTACGTATGTAGTTGCACTGATTATAGCATTTAATCAACAGTTCTACCACCTACTTTCATACACCTGCGTTCGTTTAGTAACGAAATATGTCAGGCGTTACATCAAAGTGTAGATCTAATTTTCATTCCGTTCAATTCTGTGGTATAATGTTGCAATGTACCTTTTTAAAATTACCATAAATTATTAGATCTAGGGATTGTAATTGTGCATCGACTGTTTTTGCTTGAAATCGCATCGATGGAAAGACCCAGTGATTTTGAGCGTCGAACTAGGTAAAGAAGCACTAGTAGAAAATATGTAATCTCTTTCCTGCTATTATTCTGCTTGCAGACTTGCGGACTTGCAGAATTAGGCCCCATCAATTTTGATAATTTATTGATTGTCCCGTAGAAGTCGAATGATGTTCTTAGAACTTCGACATCTTCGTCAGAAATGTGATTTGCCATCCATTCTGCATGTCATGAAAATGTTTGCGAAAATATAATGTTGTATGCGGTTTTTATACACCATTTCCAGCACCGTGATAGTGTATTAGAATTTTTTTTTACACCCTAAACTGCTTCCGATATCTCTTTCCATAGAATTGAGCAGCAAATTTTAAATCACTATCAATGCAGTAATTCGTAATAAAATTGTAATATATTAGGTGTGCGTGTGCGACGAATAAGTGTGTGAGCGAGATTGGGTGTGGGTGTGTGAGGTGACTGAAATAAACATTGAACGTATGTGTTTTAATTTAACCGCGACGCATGTTTGTGGGTGACTGAAGTATGAATGGACTTACCGTTTTATTTATTTATTTAATCTTTAAGTGAACAAGAAATACATACAGGGTGATTGGTTCCGCTATTCAGATATTTTGAGAGGTGATAGAGGATGTTCTAAAACGTAGATCTGCCAAAGGGATGTCATCCCAATTCTTAAGGGTTGCGGAGTTACACCCTTTTAAAAAAATTCCACCCCCGACATCGACCACCATCACATTTCACTGAATAACTCTGATGCTATGAGTCCAAAATTGATAAAAAAATATTTTTATGTTTTTTAATAAAACAAGCTTTTAATTGATGTTAAAAATATTTAATAATAATTATAATAACTTTGCTAAAATTAAACACAAAAACAAAATTTCATTTTTTTTTTTGTTGAAAGTTTTGACAGTTTTAATTTTTTTTCAATAAAAACTATAATTAACTAGTACTTTTTTTTATTTTAATGAATACATTAGACCCTTGTGAATAAAAATGCTGAACATTATCTATCCATATTTTGAGCCAGTTTTTCAAAATCTTCGATTTTGTAACTACATTTTCAATAAAAAATTACTTCTTCGCTACTGACTACCTGTTTATTGTAGGTACGTAGTACTAAAAGAGGTATAATCAGTAGCGAAGAAGTAATTTTTTATTGAATTTGTAGTTACAAAATCGAAGATTTTGAAAAACTGGCTCAAAATATGGATAGATAATGTTCAGCATTTTTATTCACAAGGGTCTAATGCATTTATTAAAAGAAAAAAAGTACTAGTTAATTATAGTTTTTATTGAAAAAAAATTAAAACTGCCAAAACTTTCAACAAAAAAAATAATGAAATTTTATTTTTGTGTTTAATTTTAGCAAAGGTATTATTATTATTATTATTAAATATTTTTGACATCAATTAAAAGCTTGTTTTATTACAAGACCTAAAAATATTTTTTTATTAATTTTGGACCCATAGCATCAGAGTTATTCAGTGAAATGTGATGGTGGTCGATGTCGGGGGTGGAATTTTTTTAAAAGGGTGTAACACTGCAACCCTTAACAATTGGGATGACATCCCTTTGGCAGATCTACGTTTTAGAACACCCTCTATCACCTCTCAAAATATCTGAATAGCGGAACCAATCACCCTGTATAAACATAAAAAATTGACATAGTACAGATTATAAATCGTTGTTCACTAGGGCGAACTTATCGCAGAACTGTGGTTTCTTCGAGTTAACCCCAGGAAAAAACAGAAAAAAAGTTAAATTGAATAAAAATATATGAAGAAAATATATACATACATACATAATTATGTGAGAAAAAATAAAAACAGAATAAAAAAATAAGAATCAGGATGCATACATACATGAAAGCATATGTAGTTGAATCTACGATTTAGTCTTAAGGTTCAGATACTGCATTTCATGTTCAAACTTATATCTTTAGTTGTTGTCTGTTTTGTGCCTATAATTGTATTAAAATAAAATAAATAAAGTACGACATTAGGTTAACTCGACTCGCCACGTGCTACCCACCCCTAATGACGCCTGAACGCTATTTCAGCCGTTGTAATTACACAGTGACGTCTGAAAATAGGATGTGGTTAGAGCCTATTAACATTTTAGGTGAGATTGTACCTGATATGCGTTGTGAAATTATCGTCACCTACCTTTGATAATATTTCAATGTAGATAATTTGCATTGAGTTATAAGGATAATTACACCGTGGTTTCGAAATATTAAGTTATTTTTTTCAATAAACTCATAGTACTCGCAATACATAAAATTTGATCACATATTCAACTGCAACATTAGGACGATGTCAGATGCCATTTCACTGATCCTTATACACTCAGTTCAGCATTCGATCCTGTATCACCATGTATGCCTCTGACGAATCGCCAGTTTGGAACTCTTTACACTCCAATCGGTGACGATAGATTTGATGAACTCTTTAATCTGCTCAAGTGTTTGCTCAGCCATGATTAACTTGGAGTAATAATTTGTATTTATGGTTTGATTGTATATGATATGTATAAATTGACGATTATACAACTACCCGTTTCGAACCCGTACCTATGATTAAAAACACAAACACCAAAGATTTACCAGCGCGAGTTTACTCATCAAACTCAACGTCAACGTAGTATGATGAGAGATACCCAGTTAATAAGACAACAGTTAGCACAAATGCGTGTTGGCACTAACCAACTGTTTCCATTTGGAACGTTAAAAAGCTGATACTTAATTAATCGTTGTATCTTTTTGTCGTTTAAGGATAATTACCAATAATTGTAGACTTTATAAATTCACAACAATCATTCGATATTCTCTAACAGAACAGAAAATTTCAATTAACTTGTCGAACATTGTCTATGTTTCTTCGTCTTATACCCGCTCCAAAATTAAGTTTATCAATATTGTATTATATTCTCTATTCTAGCGTTCAATTACAATTAGACAGTCAAAGACTCGATAATGTTATCTCTCTCAGTAGTACGAATATATTATTCAGCAGTATATGTCATCCACTGTCAACCCAACACGTTTTCTACATTATAAGGATAATATCTTAACCTCAGATTAAAGTGCTTTAGTTAGTACAGAGCTTAAAATCATTAATAAACTTTCTACAAACACACATACGAGTATATGTACACTACTTTAATAAATAAACTTTATATTCGACATATGTCGCAAATTATTTGGACGTGTTTAAGTGTTCAGTGACTGTGCATACGTACTGTGATGGGGGACCATCTTTATAGCAATATCATAAGTAGTAAGTAGCTATATATTATAGGGCAAAGGTTAGGTATACTTGTTCCCTTTATAGAGAGATGACTCCCACTTAACATATCTCTTTCAGAATCTACTAAAGAGGAGATGAAATAGGATTAAGATGATTTTCTATAATAAGAGAGAGAGATATAAGATGTGTGTGTGTGTGTGTGTGTGTGTAGTAGGTGGTGTATGATTTTTTGTTAATAATATTTTTTTCAGAGATTAAAGTGTGAGATGAAGAGATATTTCTCGTGACAGTGTTAGTTTGATGGGATTCGAAGGTGGTTGTACTTAGAGACTGTGTTTCATTATTCCGGATTTAATTACCACTCTCGAGAGTTTACTGAATATTGTATAGTGAGAATAATTCTAATCGAGGATTATTCTATTATATCATCCTAGTTTTATTTCATCAATTAAATTAACTTCAGTGATGCTGCCCGATGGAGCAAAGCTAAGAATTTATTTATAATATTTTGTTTCAGAGACAATAACAACTAAGCAATAATCATTTGTTTCAGCCATATTATAAGCAAGATGCTATATCCTAAATGAATTATAATAATGTGCATGAATTCGATTAACTTGTAGAAACTTCTTAGTACATTGTTATTCCTAATTGCATGAATATTTATGTTATAATTATTGACTGCACGAATATGTATAGAAGTACCATCTGACTGCTTAAAACCATTTCGCGGGGAATAATCAGATTTAAGCCTTAAGTGGAATTAAGAGACATTAGACCCAAGATTTGGAAAAGCAAAGTCGATTTCTATACGTATTGTATTATAACTTATTATACAGTAGTGAATGTGATAAAACTTCCCGCGTAACACGCATGTGGGCCCAGAAACGTTTTTGGCTGTTTGGGACAAAACCTAGCGTATAGGAGGAGCTAGGATGCATGCCAAATCTAATTTTCAATTAACGGCATTTGACTCTCTGTCTATCCTTATAAAAACTAACCAACAACTACCAACTCTATATCTCTTCAATTACGTAGATGAATAATTATTGATTGTGTTATAATTGTGTTGTATTTTGTTTCTTGTACTTTTATGTCTTGTACTTTTATGTCACTTTTCAGGGAGATTTCTAAATTTATTTCTGTTAAAAATATATGATGTAACGTTCTTACACCTTGGGTGCGCCCCTGGTATATTATGCGTTATGTATGAAATGCGTGTAGTAAGTGTTTCTTAGTGATACTACAGGTATCTACTGAGGCGATGTTTCGTATTGCATAGGTGTAACTAACGATTAAAGGTAAGATTTTATTTCAGCAGAAAAACACAACGTGAGGTCCGAATTAAAGAATAGCTTATCCCTAGACTGATCACATCGTAAAGGCCAATAGACAACGAAAAGAGTTGAGAAAATAGTTATTACGAAATTACGGAAACAGGATAACGGCGGACAAGCGGCGATTCGTTTTACGCAAATTCAGTGTCTGAATGTAAGTTTGGAATGAAAGGTGAGATTAGAATGTGTGATAGAGTGAAAGCAGAAATGAACTTAGGGAAAGTAGCTTTTAGAACTAGAAAATAGGTTTTAGATTTGAAGTTAGGTAGCAGTTAGTTAGGAGGTAATGTTGAACACCAAAAGTTTAGTTTAGTATTCTTTTATTTTTAGCTAGTAGGGTGTTCCCATCACAAAAATGGTGCTCGTGACAGAGGATATTAGTATTTTTTTAATACTGACTGGGTTACTACGGATAGCTTTAGAAAATAGACTTAGAATTAGTTAGAAAAAAAAATAGTATGAAGAAAATTTAAATCTGCTTGTCTACACTAATGGGAAAATATGACACGTCTTAAAACTGAGGGGAGGTGGTGATTGATGCGTCGTCGTCTCTAGAAGGTTGCGAAAATGGAAAATTTCTATTTCTTGGCGAGGGGGGGGGGGGGGATAATTGCAGAAATCAAGAAGTCACTTCGCTCGCTGTAGAAGGGATACAATGTTTTAGCAGAGGGGAGCTGAGGAGAGCTGCTGGAGAAGCATGGAGGTCAAGATGTACGAAATTACGACGAACCGGTCCATATGATTGAAACAAGGGACATCAAAATATTGTGTAACATTATGTATCGTCTGATAATTTAAGGGGGGGGGGGGGTTTCGTTGTTTACCCCTTAAGTGATGTGATGTTTTAGTGTTGGTGATACGAAAAGGGATAATACGAAAATATTGGTTCGTTATTCGGAATACGTTCGAATACACGTAGCGCGGGATACGACTGTAAGTTCATCATCTGAAAACAGGATAATATAAAAACGTATAGTAGAGGTAGGTATATAGAGTATAGCATTATTTCGTGTGTTAGACAGACTACAGGTATAAATGTTTGACACTTGAAGTGGTCTGTTATGATTAACAAAACATAGACAAATGCAGCTTCAAGATAAATATTTGTTTTTGTGTGTTTGTGGGTTCGTCATTATATCTATAGTTGAAAATTCGATTTAACCTGAAAGGTGTAGTAGGTGTAGTTAACAGTTCAACAACCCGACGCGTTGTTTCTTTTTGTGATATCTATCATTAGGTATGCGACGAAATGGATGATCGTGAAATCGGAAGTAATATAATGAACGAAAAGTTTATTAGCGAAATTTTGTTTTTACAGGATGGAGTTGAGAAGTCATAATAAAAGAAAAACGACTGCGAGAAATGAAAATAGTATTAGGAGGAGAAGGACAACACGTTACAGTAACGTAGTGAAGGGATTAATGTCGCCATGGATTAGGAAAATACGGACGTTGGAAAGACGCGGGATGGAGGTACCCGCCAGTAAACAACAAACCAACAGCGTAAGTTTACTAGGTCCAGACATGGTATACTCGATGGTAAAAAGACCCAAAAATTTTGAAACAGGGATGAACCCCATGGTCTTTCTAGACGAAATAAAAGAATTCATTCGAAAGACGGGGAATGAGAATAAAGCGTTGGATATAGTAACCGAATGCTTATCAGATGACATTAAAACGTGGACCATTATCTATCGGGACGACTGGGAAAAGTTTGAAGACTTCCAGAAGGATTTCCTAGATCGTTACTGGGGGGAAGTGGTACAAAATGATCTAATTAGAAAGGTTTTATTAGATAGATGGGACGCATCGGGAGGAAAATCCATGGTCGACCATTTTGCGGACTACTGGAGCCATGTTAAGTATCTCACCACCCATATGAGGAGTGAGACATTAGTAAATGAGTTAATAAGACATTTTCCAATTGATGTACAGACTCATTGGTTCGCCCAAAGCCGTACCACTGCCAAAGAAGCGGCTGATTTGCTACTAAAACTGGGTGGTTTGGTGAATACCAAGCGGGGAGATACAATTCGATATATGGGAGAGCGTTTACCGGTTCCGCAGAAGAGTGGAAACAATGTAGGTGATGTGTTTGTGAAACATTTAAACTCGGTAAATTTATGACAATCAATTTTGTCATAATTGTTCAGTTTAGTAATAAGATAATGGTGTAAGTTATAAGTGAAGAACGTAACAAAGTATGATGATACTTGCGATTTGTGAATCTACAAATGAAATGACACGATAATTTTGTTACTTTGATTGCAGCGGTATAGATCTGTGCGCTCGTTATGTAGGAAGGTACCTACCTACATTTGTGTATTGACATGTAGGTATATGCGTATTACCTATTGGGGAGTTTGTAGTAGGTATACAAGAAATACACCTATTACAAGTGGTTATTTTATTGGGGATAGGAAATATTATCGTAAATTAATACTAGAAAAAAAAAGGGATTTGGGACTAGTTTAAAATCATAATATTAATGCGTTTGTTAATATTATTTTACAGTTTCTAGAATATTAGGGTATCTTGAGTGGGTAGTTAATTATAAGGTGCGTATAGGAAACGAAATAATAATAAACTTTTAGGGTTCATTTATTTATATGTGTTTATTTTTTTGTAAAACCATTTTCAAGTGGGCAGGTATGATGTACTCATGAAGACTGGAGACAGGGCCGTACTTCGGAGGAATATAAGTTTAATTTAATTTAAAGGTTTATGAATTTTTTTCTTTCAGCAATTTTTTCCTGAGCTGATGTATGGTGGTTGAAAAATCCGAAACTTTGTTTTGATTTTAAAACCCCCATCCAAAGAGGGGTGTGATGGGGGACCATCTTTATAGCAATATCATAAGTAGTAAGTAGCTATATATTATAGGGCAAAGGTTAGGTATACTTGTTCCCTTTATAGAGAGATGACTCCCACTTAACATATTTCTTTCAGAATCTACTAAAGAGGAGATGAAATAGGATTAAGATGATTTTCTATAATAAGAGAGAGAGATATAAGATGTGTGTGTGTGTGTGTGTGTGTAGTAGGTGGTGTATGATTTTTTGTTAATAATATTTTTTTCAGAGATTAAAGTGTGAGATGAAGAGATATTTCTCGTGACAGTGTTAGTTTGATGGGATTCGAAGGTGGTTGTACTTAGAGACTGTGTTTCATTATTCCGGATTTAATTACCACTCTCGAGAGTTTACTGAATATTGTATAGTGAGAATAATTCTAATCGAGGATTATTCTATTATATCATCCTAGTTTTATTTCATCAATTAAATTAACTTCAGTGATGCTGCCCGATGGAGCAAAGCTAAGAATTTATTTATAATATTTTGTTTCAGAGACAATAACAACTAAGCAATAATCATTTGTTTCAGCCATATTATAAGCAAGATGCTATATCCTAAATGAATTATAATAATGTGCATGAATTCGATTAACTTGTAGAAACTTCTTAGTACATTGTTATTCCTAATTGCATGAATATTTATGTTATAATTATTGACTGCACGAATATGTATAGAAGTACCATCTGACTGCTTAAAACCATTTCGCGGGGAATAATCAGATTTAAGCCTTAAGTGGAATTAAGAGACATTAGACCCAAGATTTGGAAAAGCAAAGTCGATTTCTATACGTATTGTATTATAACTTATTATACAGTAGTGAATGTGATAAAACTTCTCGCGTAACACGCATGTGGGCCCAGAAACGTTTTTGGCTGTTTGGGACAAAACCTAGCGTATAGGAGGAGCTAGGATGCATGCCAAATCTAATTTTCAATTAACGGCATTTGACTCTCTGTCTATCCTTATAAAAACTAACCAACAACTACCAACTCTATATCTCTTCAATTACGTAGATGAATAATTATTGATTGTGTTATAATTGTGTTGTATTTTGTTTCTTGTACTTTTATGTCTTGTACTTTTATGTCACTTTTCAGGGAGATTTCTAAATTTATTTCTGTTAAAAATATATGATGTAACGTTCTTACACCTTGGGTGCGCCCCTGGTATATTATGCGTTATGTATGAAATGCGTGTAGTAAGTGTTTCTTAGTGATACTACAGGTATCTACTGAGGCGATGTTTCGTATTGCATAGGTGTAACTAACGATTAAAGGTAAGATTTTATTTCAGCAGAAAAACACAACGTGAGGTCCGAATTAAAGAATAGCTTATCCCTAGACTGATCACATCGTAAAGGCCAATAGACAACGAAAAGAGTTGAGAAAATAGTTATTACGAAATTACGGAAACAGGATAACGGCGGACAAGCGGCGATTCGTTTTACGCAAATTCAGTGTCTGAATGTAAGTTTGGAATGAAAGGTGAGATTAGAATGTGTGATTGAGTGAAAGCAGAAATGAACTTAGGGAAAGTAGCTTTTAGAACTAGAAAATAGGTTTTAGATTTGAAGTTAGGTAGCAGTTAGTTAGGAGGTAATGTTGAACACCAAAAGTTTAGTTTAGTATTCTTTTATTTTTAGCTAGTAGGGTGTTCCCATCACAGTACCCTTTACTTTTTAACTCGTTTACATCAAGTGTCGACATCAAATTATTTCGCTAACCCCTATGCTCAATATCAGTCCCCCAAATTCATATCGTCAGCTGAATTGATAACTTCCCTAACTTTCATTCCGGTCCAATCACGACAAGGAACATTTCCAGCTTATAAATCACCTTATAGAATACAGTAGCAATTTATTACCTACTATACTGACCGACTTAGCCGGCGATACTAATAATATCACGTAACATAAAAATTGTTTGCTTGATTTACAAATCACGGTCTATAGAGGAAACATACTCGTAATGCTGCTAATCTTCGTTTTAACTAATTTTATTTATTAAACTCCCAGGAGTCTTTTTTCGGTCACAGCTAGGGCTGCCACCTCTCCGGGTTTGACCCGGAGTCTACGGGTTTGAGTGGTGTTCTCCGGGCTCCGGGTTAGCATAGTGTATCTCCGGGTCGGAAATTTTTGTCAGGACTAAAAAAAAAACAAGGAAAATACCCGGGGTCCCGGTCCCCCCCCATAGAAAAACCGGGGCTCCGGGTCAGCATAGTAAATCTCCGGGTTTGGAATTATGGTGTGGACCAAAAAAAAAAAGGCCAACTATTAATACAAATTTGTTTTTTCTGAAATCTCCCGGTCTACGCTCTTACAAAGGTGGCAGCCCTAGTCGCAGCACTAATCATATTTGTAACTGCTGCGGTGCGAATTCACTCTTTCCACGTCCTTTTCATATGAATGATCTAGACTTATTATCCGGCAAGAAACTACGTGAACTACGTGGGATCTTCTGAGCCAACTACGTGGATTCTCATCCAACCAAGATCATCATCTCTCATTTTTATCTTATCATTTCTAATTCAATCGATCTCCATAAACCTAGGATCCTCAGAAGATACTTTCTTTCAAAACTTGCCTTGCACTTAAACCTTTGTTAGTTTTGTCTTAGTTATAATTACAACATAATGAATTCTATGAAGCAATCTGAAATGCAAAGCGCTAAGTGTGAACCACACGTAGGTATTACAAAGTGTTCAGAACGTTATGATGTTTTACCTCGCATAATGTTGATGGAGTCCTTCTAATCCTCTAGATTTTACTTGGTTAGTGTATTTAGGGGTTCACTTTAATTTGAGTCTACGTACGTATTATTTAACCAGACCATACTCTGATACTTCAAGTTTATTTTAGCCCAAGTTTATGAAGCGTGCGGTCATCGTCATAATTGGATTTATTTAGAAACAAAATTACATTTGAAACGCCAGCTAGACAATTTAAAGTAATAGTATTCTCTCATTCTTATTACGTATTTCCGTCTTTCATTTTATCATTCATAGAATATGTACTTGTAGAATTAACTATCAGCCGTTAAAGTTCGTTCAAGATGTACTTAACGACCACTTGAGAGAAAATGTCTCGGCCCAGGGCAGAACGAAATAGCTTCACACTTTTTTTTACTCGGGTACAATGTTACGAAGCGAGTCGTCAAGCAAGGTCGAATCTAGCGACCCGTAGTACCTATTTTATATTTCCCACCATCACGACTTGGCCAGAATTTTTTTACAGGCTTTATGAAGCTGATGTTAAACAATGGGCAATAATCATTGATCAAGTTATTGTGTTGGCTTAATTAATGGAAATACATACTTTTACAATAATAGTATGTTTTGTGATATTATATGAGAACCCCTTACATCAGTAAAAAATGCTGTCTGGGAGCAAAAACATTTTTGCTTTCTTAAATATTTTATTTTATTTACATTATTTTTTTCCCCTTATAAATATATTTTTTTTAAAATAAAGGATCTGGGCTTGCGTACACACACCCAAATACTTTCCTGCACACCTTGCACTAGGCTAAAAGCCTGTATCGCAAAGTGTGGAATACATCGCCAGTGCCGGGGTTTGAACCTGGCACCTCCCGCTTGAGAGACTGCCGCCTCAACCAACTGCGGCAACCATGTATTTAACTAATTAATGATGAATATTTCGCAGTTGACATTCGCCCTACGTAGTGCTTGAACTTTGGTTATAATTTTAGTCCAAAAGACTCATTAATTTATGAATAATTTTAATTGGATTGACAGCAGTATTATTTGTGTACTGTGTAGGTTGTAACTACATCACAATTAAATGTATTTCAGAAAACTCCGTAGGTAGTTTATTTTGAAATCAACACCTACGACCGACGTGTCGTCCTATGTATGCTGGAGATTATTAATTAGTATTGAGAACGTATAGAATTAAGTTTAAGCTTTTCTCATGCATATTGTGCTGAAGGCACCATTGCTTGCTAAGTGCATTCATGCCATTGAATCAATTTATCATGATTATATAGTGTCGTTTATAGTATTATATATATTGGGGGTTTCAAATTTGATGGTGTTCCGGACACGGAAAGTAAGTAAGTAGTATTATATAGTGTCGTGTATGGTATTGGATGTAATGTATGGTACACATTAATAACAATATTGAATAATATATTTACTATTTAGTTTAGACTACGTATATTTGAATGCAATCACTACCAGAAGTGACCATAGACTTGTCCAGAAACTAGATGGCGAATTATGTAACTCTCCAATGAAATGAAAAGATCCCCAATGTTTGACAGTTTTGTTGGATATAATTCTATACGATATTTCAGAGCGATGACTGATGTTTTCGTCATTTTTATCGAAAGAAGCATTAAGTTTTATAGCAAATCCACAGGAAATGTCTAAAACTTAAGATATGTGCTCGAAGAAAGCATTTCAAATCGTACTGATCCTATACTTGATACCTAGTGAAGTATATCGGATAAAAATCCACATTGTTCTTCTTTTAGTGTCGGCTGGCACTAATCTGTATTCCCACCTGCTCCCAGAAAGCCACAATCTCTCCTGCTACTGCGAGTCTCCAGAGCACAAGCCCAGAAGCCATTGAGCATGCCAGGAGGTCCTCGGCGTCCTGCACATGCCGCAGTCGCACATCGCATTCTCAAATTCACCATCTCTGGAGGTCCTTTCACATACGGCCGACCCTAGTCCTAATCTTGTAGATGTTTCTCCACATTGACCGTCACAAATCATGTAGTGGATTTAAGACTTTCGTTGGCATGTTAAAAATGGTTTCTTTTGTGGTATATATTCTTGAAGTTTCAGGTGTATCTATCAAGGGTTTGCACCTTACAGATGACCATTTTTAGGCGGAGTAAAATACATTGAAATTGGGAGGCAATTTTAGGCTGAGATTCTATCTCATTTTGTTGACACAATCTAGGGTATTCGTGTGTAATTCTATGGAAATAGTGATGGTAGCAGTGTTTAGTAATAACGTCGGATGTGGGTCACATGGTGAACATTGAACACTGTGCACGGTCTCATGAATGCAACAAAGGGTCATTAAGGTCTCACCATGCCTTTGTATTTCTCTATAAGCTCCCTAGTCTAAAATTGATATTAAATACAATATTACGTATCTGCTCTTCCGATAAGCGAACATACCTACTCAAATATAATAGCATTGCTTTATACTTTGAGTCGCCACCTATTTGAGAATTTCGCAAGCGATATTACCTATTAAATTCAATATTTGAACTCTCTGTATAGTCACTGTATGAAAATTTATTCCCAATATCGGGAGATAAATTATTTACCGTAGATATTCAAAGGAGAAACTAAATTACCCGTATAAATTTCTAGATTGAGTTTTTTCAGTCAATAAATTTATGTGAAGGAAATATTGGTGAAATCCGATTGGTAATTTAAACTGTCGTTTTTTTGTACAAATGGACTAGTTGACAGAAATTGTTCTCAATTCATCGATCATGACGTACACAGTTAAAACAATTTTTTTTTTCGGTGTTTTTTTTCGGGATTCCTTAGAGCTTTCGGCGCCAATTCTGTGATCATCTTGAGCATATCAGTTGCAATTCGAAGTAAATCAATAGTATCACACAAGAATAACAAGGTTCTAGCTGAGCAGACCAAATGTTAATTAAAATGACCGCAATTTCAAACAGTCGTATATTTTACAAACCTATAGATGGAACCTTATTAGTCTCGTTATTTACAAAAGTACCCCACTTTTTGGTGTTTTTGTTAATTACCAGTGGCGAAGAGTGGAATTACGTCAGATTAGACATTATTGTACCTATCATTTTATCCAAAAGGTAACTCGATGGGAATCGTGTTCTTGGGTAGCTTCGCGCCTGTTAATTACACTCATACATAGGTGTCGGTTAGAAATATTGTGATCCAAAGCATCAAAGTCTTCAGTTTGTTAGTTGAAAACTAATATATTGAAAGTATTATGGGGCCGCTTCACGCTCGGCGACCTTCCACGAGTTTTGTGAGAATGAGTAAAAGGACGTACGGACGAGGTGATTGTCTTGAACTGTATACGTAACCGACGGTTAACGCCTTTTTACTCATTCGCGCGGGACTCGTGGAAGGACGGACAGCATGTGGATGAGGCATTAAACGATTTATTTTAAAAATGCAGACTAAAAATAGAGCGTTTAAATAAAGGTAACGTATAATAGGCGAATTTTATCTTTCCAAAAACTAACCTGTATTGACGTGTGCTTCTTCTTCTTCTCTCGTATGTGAGCGACCATTGTACAGTGTATCTGAGAGTCAAAGCTCCGCGTCAATATTTCTCAAATATCTATTGCCTTTGACGTCACCCGATGGATTTTCCCAAAAACCCCTTGGAACTTCTTGTTAGGACAGTGCCCCACGATGTGATCAATCGACGTGTGCTAATACAAGATTTTAAAAATGTGCGTAAAACAGCGATTTACTACACGAGTATTTTTTTTATAAAGACTATAATAATAAAGTAATTCGGTTGTATTAAATTGACACAAATTCAAATTCAAGTAATGATGATCCTTTTTTAAAAAAGGAAAGGAATCTCTTTATGTTTCAATTTGTCTGTAATCTTCTTTAATCTTCTTAAAGCTTCTACCGTCCCTCTCACTTTGATATCGATCCTTGAGAATGGAAATGTATATTTTTTAAGTTGACTCTAACGAAATAAAGGCATATTATCTTCCTTATATTTCTCGTAATAACGTGAGCCAGTTCTTACTATGTCTGTACCAGGAGTCGTCAAACTTTTTATATCATACACCCTATATTGTTTCTATATTTTGCATTTTGTTTTTATTATTTTTTGTAACCAAACGAGTGTTGTTAAGCTCAACAATGAGTTTTACAATAAGCATATTCAGAATGACGAACCAGTAGCACGAAGTGTCGTGCATTATAGACACACTTGTCGCTGATTACATCACAATTCTTCGTGATAACTGAGGTAAGCGTGTGCGATGAATGTGGACGAGATTGGATGTGGTTGTGAGAGGTGACCGGAATGAACGTACCTATAGGCTTTTACTTAGCTCTGGCACATGCTTACCGTAATATAATTATATTAGTAGGTTCTTGACGCTATTCCAATCACTGTCAAAGTGTCGAAGATTTCATGGGACGACATAAAAAAAGGTTGAGACCCTTAAATACGTTCTATAGAAACAGTAAAACAATGAGGGAGTCTACTGATATAACAAGAATGGCGTATGTTTATAAATTCCATTTAGGAAAATCCTTGTTATGAGTCTGAATATCGTATGGCAGGAGTATATAAGAGCAGGGACGTCGCCAGCTTCGAAGCTAGGGGAGAGGGCAACCGAAATTTAGGTGTGGTATAAAAACTAGTTAATAGCATTTTTTTTCAACTGGGTGAACTTTGTGATGGATCTGCTTTATTGTCTTTAAATAAAAAAATAAAAAAAATATATGTTGCACAATAATAACGAATACCTATGTATTTAGCGCCGCATGCAAAAGTTTAATGAAACAATTGTAATTAAATAGATTAAAAAAAAAACAATGTGGTGTTTGACTGCAAACGATGTAGGTAGGTACTAGTTTTATGATTTTTATAACTTTACAGGAAAATACAAATCATCATCACCCTCACTAGTCTAATGTTGTATGTAGACCTCAATTTTCTAATTCCACTTTGTCCCCTATGTGCCACTGGTGTCCAGCAACTCTTTATATTTCGTCAGACGATTTTAACTGCGTTCTGCCTGGGTTTTTCTTTCCAGTTCTCAGTCACACTTCGAGGTTCGTTTTCCCCAGCCCAATTGCATTTCAGTGGAGCTGTTTGATAGGCTAGATACATCTATACATTTTGTCTTCTGTATTTTACATATATTCCTACCTATTCATTTCTCTAAGGAGGGGGAGGGCAACTGTTCCCCTGATGACGCCCATGTGCACCAGTACTATAAACGGTTGGCGATATTATGTAGTACGTAGTTAATGAAAATCTCATAGTGCAGTAGAGATACAAAAAGGTTCTGCGTAGTAGCGGAATACTGTTATAAGGAAATCTATTTTCACCAAAGGACATCCGGGAACTGTACTCGGTACGGTGTGTGGTGGTGCGGTGCTTATAGGCCATATGAATAAATTAAATGAACCTGAACCTCTGCTGTATTATTACCATCAAGACGCTTTAACTACTGTGGAATATTATTATGAATATCGTTATCTACCTTCTCCTCACCTTGTACCAACTTTCGGTCTGAGCAGGGTTGAAAATTATCAAGATTGTTGATATTCATTGATAAATTTAATAGCCCTGTGCAACAAGCAGATTTGTAAGTAATGCGAGAGAAAGATAAATATCCGATATTTATTCAATAGTGTCAATAGCAACAGACGTCTGGGCAGGCCTGCAATGACCATCCAGAGACTAAAGTGTACACATCAGAGCTGCGCTAGGCTGGAATGACATGGGAACAGGCAACGGAGTTGACCCATGACAGAAAAGCCTGGAAAAACTGGGTGACGACCACATGCTCCACAAAGGGAGCGGACGTGGATATGTATGTATGTACTGTAGCCAAAACTAAAAAAACAATTGTTATCCCTCATCTTTTGTTTTATTGATTACTAATGATCCAATGCTTAGAAAAATCAGTAATTTAAAAATTAAAACGCATCATCAGAATTGAGTTTTCTTCTTAAGAGTGTGCATACCGACATTTCAAAAATTTCTAAAAACGGGAGACCTTCTATCTCGAAAACCGTTACTAAATATGCTTTGGAACAAAATAGGGTAGATGCATTGAACCTTTATCTAGGGAATAACCGTAATAGATTTTTTATATCTTGTATAGATTTCTCAAAAAAAAATTAAAAACACCTCTAACCTTTTTTCCGATAGACGGAAACTCGTTTCCCGAAAGTCGCGGAGTAATTTTTTTTTCTTGTACTGATAATATGCATTAAAATCTAGGGAATAACCGTTAAAGTTTTTTACCGTTTAGTTTAGTATTTTTGATAGACGCAAAATTAACCCGAAAAAATGGAAAAAAACGCTATTTTTACCATTTTATCATGCGATTGTCACGCAATTTTGAACGTTAATGCCGTGGGAAAAGACTGTGACGTCATTCCTGGTGCCATACCCTTAAGGTTTTTTTATTTTTTTATTTTCAATCAGTATTCACTAAACTTAATAGAATATATATCCGTGATCTGGTCTGATTTGTGGTCAGTTTTCACAACTTCTTCGTCGCCACCTGCAACCCAACCCAACACTTGGTTTTTTCTCTTCGCTATCTTGATTAAAATACGTCAATAAAAACACAAATCTTGCAGCCTTTTCGATACTCAACCGAAGTTTCATTGTTGTGATTATCAATGTTGTGATATTTATCATGATAAATATCTCTACCAACCCTGGTCTGAGAGGAGAAGAGAGAAATTGTCTAGGAAATGCATTATACTACTTCACACCGCATCCATTAAGCAATCCAAGCACAGAAAATATTTTCTGCTCTTTCAGAAGTCAAATGTACATTATGTTGTTAGTATCAGTACCACCAGGTTATTATATCTGATACTTTGTTTATACTGTTATTACTCACCCTTACAATATACATACAAGTTTCATGTATACTTCGTGATGGTAAATTTTATTATCAAATGTGTTTTGGTTGAAAAAAAGTAATTCCTCTGTTCGAGAAATGAGTGACTGCAAAACTGGTGTTGTGACAAGATTGAATGTGAATAAACTAAGATGGTTTGGGCATGTTGAGAGAATGAAAGATGACAGGATGACAAAAAATATATATTTGAGTGAGCGAAGAGGGGTGAGGAAGCGCGGCTGCTCGAGACTGACCTGGTCCGATCGTGTCGACCAGATCGTATACTGGTCGACATGATATTCTTTCCACACCTCCAAACCATCTCAACTTGTTCACTTTCATGCTAGTGAGAACACTCGTCTATCCAAAATTTGCATATGTCTACCACAAAAAGTCTAAAAAACCGCAGGGTAGAGACAGATAAATTCGTAACTGAGTATAAGAAAAATAATATTGCTCAAAGCTTTCAAATAATTTGTGTTATTTCAATACTATCAATATGATTCTAAAGTACCGTGACTATCTAGTAAACTGACGACAATATTACGTTCATAGAAGAAGTATTTTATGACTAGTCGTATTACCAGACAATCCTAATACATTTCCTTATTCAGTATTACAATATGTAATATCGTAATATGTATTATTGTAGTATGTTCGTTGAACATATGCCATGTTTAGTAGTGATTGTGATCTTAACAAGTTTTATTTTACTTTTATTATATTCCGCTGTCGCCTTCATAAATTTGTTTAGTCTGCTTAGCTTATGTTATAACATAATTCCTAATCCAACTTGTCATATTGCTTTCTTCCCATAATAATACTTTTCTTTTCTGTTTAGTAAAAGTACTGCATAGGTTTTATGAACGTGTTAAAAATATTTCGATTCCACGTGTACGTAAAATTTCTTACAAATTATAAAACTTATTTTTGTTTTTTAAAGGGAAAAACATTTTTAAAAGGCTTGTACATACAAACTCAAATAGGTACTTTCCGACAAACTTTACAATGAAAGACGCATAATACTTTACCATATTAAGGGCATGGCACCAGGAATGACGTCACAGTCTTTTCTCACGGCATTAAGGTTCAAAATTGCGTGACAATCGCATGATAAAATGGTAAAAATAGTGTTTTTTTCCATTTTTTGGGGTTAATTTTGCGTCTATCAAAAAACTTTTACGGTTATTCCCTAGATTTTAATGCATATTATCAGTACAAGAAAAAAAAATTACTCCGCGACTTTCGGGAAACGAGTTTCCGTCTTTCGGAAAAAAGGTCAGAGGTGTTTTTTAATTTTTTTTTTGAGAAATCTGTACAAGATATAAAAAATATTTTACGGTTATTCCCTAGATAAAGGTTCAATGCATCTACCCTATTTTGTTAGAAAGCATATTTAGTAACGGTTGTCGAGATAGAAGGTCTCCCGTTTTTAGAATTTTTTGAAATGTCGGTATGCACACTCTTAATACCTTGGTTATTAAGTATTCATTTTTTGTGTTTGATTGAGTCCTGCCCTCCACACAAGCATTCGGTTTCTTAAGGAGGGCAGTATCCAAAATTATAA
The DNA here is from genome assembly GCA_963576895.1 of Ceraclea dissimilis. NCBI lineage: Eukaryota > Metazoa > Arthropoda > Insecta > Trichoptera > Leptoceridae > Ceraclea > Ceraclea dissimilis. The sequence goes on along the minus strand of OY756370.1, from coordinate 2,771,088 downwards.
AGAGTATGTGATTGTAATTCAAGTGATATTGTAAATGTTATGTTATTTTGTAATATAGTGATATAAAAAAAAAAAAAAAAAAAAAAATATTATTGCGCCATTTTGTGGATATAATCCACCTCTAGGACGCACTCTAAACAGTAAACCTAACTTACATCTATGTTATACGATTTATCGAATATCGAGTTTCAAGTAATCGCACGAATCCAACCAGTAGTCTTGCCATCCTAATGCTCAGAGGTAGTTCGTTCCAAGCAGAGGCCGGCTGAACTAAAACCCTATCGACGTCTCATCTCTCTCCTATTGAGGTTATTCGGTTTTACCAATTAGTTATAATTGCTATCCCGTAATAATTATATGCCCTAGCAATTTCCATTTACATTGAAAATAGTGCCAATTATAATCAGAGGTGAACGAACCTCATATCTGAACTTTTTACAATGTCATTTTGCGTTCCCTATTTTCTTGACCCAGCCATTGACTTTCAAAATTAATATTAGAAAATCGATAGTGGAGTCATTAGTATTCTAAGCCATTTCTATTGGTCGCATTGGAAAATGAAATTATCTTTTATTTGTGACAGAAGTCTCAAAGCGAAATTGAAATGAAATAAAATCATTTTCAAAAGATTTCTGAAAAGCCAAATTATAACCATGTTTTCGTAGTCTCATTCAACCATTTCTTTAATAATTTGAAAGATAATACTGTGTATAATTGTGTTTCATAGAATTTTATATGAAGTAACCTAGATGACGTACTCAATGCTAGTAGTGAAGTAAATTGGTGCCTACAAACTGCCAAATAGTATGGAGAATTTTGACATTTCGTAGGAATATGACGTTTCGTGTGTTTTCGAAATTTTGTTCTCATAGTTATGTAAAAACTGTATTAGTTATAACGTTATTTAGGAATTAAGCGATAGTTTCAAAGATGTTTTAGTTTTTATTGTTGATACATATCTTGTTAACAGTGTGAGTTTCGCGACTCTGAAAAAGCAAAAAGTGCCGAGTGTAAAAATGCGTCACTTCCTTTCTTTTGGAAATACATGGAGTCAGACGTCTAGGGTACTAAATATAAAAGTCAATGTTGTGTTTTTAGTTATACGTACGAAGTTGAAATTCTAGTTTGTTAAGTTTGTTTATTCTTTCTTGTGTTGAAAATCTTTCTGAGTTATAAATGAAGCACCTCCGTACTTTAATCCAGCAATCCGTCTATCATGTTGTTGGTTGTGAATCACGTTCTTGTAATCAATAATATCTTATTATCCGCGGAGAGTATATTAGATTATATTGTAAGACCCCAAGTAAGCTTATAACATCAAAGCACGTTAAGAGTATACTGCGTGATTCGTTGTTTATATTAGACTTAAAACTCGGACCCCAACTGTGACGTCACGGTCATTTCCGGCGGCATTAAGGTTCAAAATCGCATGAACGATCGCAGGATTAAATCCTAATACAAAAACCCAAGTACACCTTTGTACACTTCACAGTACGCTTAAAAAGCTTGTGTCGTGATGTGGAGTAGGTCGGCATGGGGGATCGAGCCTGCGCCCACTGGATTAACAGTCGAGCGCGTTACCAACCAGGCTACCGACCACCTCGCTCCATTCAAAAACTTTAACGATCATGCCCTAAATTTTAATGCGTATTATCAATACAAAAGAAAATCTGCAGCTTTCGTGAAACGAGTTGCTGCCTTCAGAAAAAAGATCAGAGGTATTATTCACATTTTTTTTATGAAATCTATACATAAAATATGTTTTTCGGCCATTCCCTAGATAAAGGTTCAATGTATCTACTCTATTTTTTCCAATGCATATATTTAGTAAGGTTGTCGAAATTTCATGTTTTCCCTTTTAAGATATTTTTGAAGTGTCAATATGCCTCCTGTTAAGTCAGTAGTTGTAAAGTAGCAAAATATCTCACAATATACCTAAAAGTACTCAATCAAGTTTTGGACACATTATGTCATCCCTTGTATTGCAAAATATGAAAATTTTGGTGTTATATTATAGTAACAACTACACTTTGTCACGAATGCATCATCATTTTCATTCGCTTGAGTTGATCACAGAGAGGTCGCACGTGCATGCAATAACCGAATCGAGTTTTGTAACCACAATTCGAGTCTCTCTCACGTAGACGTATGGTGTGAAGTGTTTAATTTTTCAGAACTTTTCAAGGTGCAAGAAATTATGCACAATCCATTTCATTTATTTATTATCCAAAGCTTTATAAAGTAAAAACATAAACAAAAAGTACTGGATTTTATTGCCCCACTAGGCGATAGCTTGTTCCGGGGCAATACTAACCACAAAATCTCAAGGTTACATGTATGTACAAAAAATAAATTAAATAGTGACAGAATACTTAATGATAAGCAAACGATTAAAGAGATTTGTATAGTGATGATAGTGCAATGGTTGAGGATTTGTTTATAACGTTATTTTATTACGATACAGGTGTACACTGTACAACCGTGAGAGATCATCAAATTGACCATGCAGGGACCGAGGGAGACAAAAAATCCAGTATTATAATATGATGTTTTTCGTTGCGCTTCTTTGCGGGATAGTTTCTAAATTAAATTGCCTTGTTACAATGTTATCGAGATCAAGAAATATTGATTGTATTTGTGTGTACAATAATATTATTTGGCAGTAGAGTGCGGCTTGTTGTTGTGTACGAAACTATGATGAAAGCAAATATATACTTTACTCTCGGTAGGTTTAACCGATATAATATAAAATCCAATCATAAAGTAATCTGTTATACGATCTACCACTGCACAGACTGAAATATTTTGTTTCGTTTTATATACAACAACCCTCAGCCAATAATCTAGTAACTGTTAATCTGGTAAAGGGGAATGCTGAAAAAAAACAGAAGTGTAACTCAAATGATAGGTCAAAATCAGTAATTAAATACTGCATAGTGGGCATCATCGAAATCAATGGCTAAATGTGTGAAATACATATTCGAAGTTTTACAGGGTTCACATGAATGTATGTATTACGAGTAGTAAAATGAGAATTAAATAGTTACAGGTTTAAAAGCGTATAATAAATCGTTCTGACTTTTTAACTATTTTAAACAATATATAAATGCAGAAAGCAATAACGATGATTTAAGATCAATGCTGATCAGGGTTAAATCCAATCTCTCAAGACTCCAATCAGAATTTCGTCGAAAATATTGAAAAAATTAAACAAAAACGTCATTTTTTTCTGCAGCTTGCAATAACACTTTCATGACTGTTACATAAAAAAATATCAATAATATAATCAGTTATGTCAGTCTGCATAGCTATGCATTGAACTGCATAGCCGATATTCTCAAGACATTGAATCTGCATACGACGTATCCTTATATAGAGAGTATGTTATCCCGAGACTGTCATATGCAGATAAATTGTAATAATGTTCTTGGTGAATGTGTCCACATTCGTTTCACTGGGATTTTTACATATGTTTAGTAAACACGAAATATAAGAATATGAATTACGAAATAATGGCCTCTTCTTCTTTCTCAGACGTTATAATTCCAATGCTGGACTTAGGCCTCCCCTTTGACTTTCCACAGATCCCTATTCTGGGCATTCTGCATCCACTTGCTTCCTGCGATTTGCCTCACATCGTCAGACCATCTTGCCTGAAGTCGTTCTACGCTCCTTTTTGCCACCTGACTCACTTTTGGTCCATCTACATACAAACCACACCCTTGAATTACGTTCCTTCAGTGTCCTTATCCAAGGAAGTTACAATACATTTCTTACAAATATAAAACATGAAATATTATTAAACTTAAAAAAATATATTTTAGTACAATTAAATTAACAACTATGTCGATACGCCATCGAGATTTAAACTTTTGAACAAATCAGTTGTGTTTATTTTAACGCCTGAAAACAGATTTTGACGATAAATGAAGAACGAAGTTATTTGGTGAGGGAACGAAACGCGTCGTATTAGATTTTTTTCTTAATCGAAAATCCTTCATACCAATATGTTTCCGATTGGTTTTGAGACGTCAAGTGGAGTATTTCATCCCTTGCATTATTTTCTATACACATTTATTATTAAAACAAATATTTGGGGTTTAGCGTATGATATAAACATGTTTATATTAGTCAATAGATTAGGTAACCGGGGATATTAGATTTCTAGTCATGTTTACGCCTGTAGCTACACATCATCTCCCTTATAAATATTTTAGATTAACATTCGTTAGTTCCGTGAATCGATATGTACTACTATAGTGGAGCCACTCTTTAAATGCGTTTCAGACATGATGGTCTCTTTCTTTCATGGACAGGTATCGACAACCAAAGGAATTGTTATACAATATTTTATATTCTATATTATTATTTAATCTATGTTCTTACATACTAGATTGCATATACAATATATACATACTGCGTGCCATATTAGGGGGGCGGGGTAGGTAGACATGTAAAATGACCAAGGGCCACACACTCTTCACTTCTTGCTTCCGTCATATTGACATAAGAGTTCCTATATGGATATTTTGTGTTAAAAGAATAACATTATATTTAAAAAAAAATCAAGGTAGCGTATCAGTACAACAAGTCCCTTATATTGTTTAGTTTTAAACAAGCATTCACGGTTGAAACATCTAACAGTGCAAGTTTGTTAAAAATAAAGTGTAAATATTAATTGGTTGTCATTCTCTGCTAAGTGTTTCGCTGATGGTGAGACGCATAGAAGCAAGTAGAAGTGTAGCGGGGTATTCAAACGCATTCAAAGAGTGGCCCAAGTGTAGATACTATTCTAGCATATCAATTTTTTGCTCAATAAATTTTTCCTCCTCCAAACACAGAGTCGTATAAATTTTAGCTTTTTTGTATCTTAAATATCTCGTATCTGTTGTTCAATCATTTGAAAAACAAATAAAGTATCTTATCTTTTTGTTTAATCTATAGAACATATTTTCCAAAATGCGTCCTTCTTCTCTCCAATCAGATCTTTTTTTTTTAAGTTTTCCATAATATATTCTACCTCCTACCACATCACTCCCAAATCTCAAATTTATTTATTTATTTATAATAACAAATATCACAATAATTTAAAACATAAAATACAAATCCAAATATAACACAAGGAAATCATATTATCCTCAAACAGCAAAAAATGCTGGAATGAGAATAATTTATAGATATAAGTAGGTAATATATTTTTTTTAATGAATCTGGTTTTATCGAAATAAAACCAAATACACCTTTGTACACTTGCAGTAAGCTTGAAAAGCTTGTGTCGTGGAGTAGGGTAAGTCGGCATCGGGGATCGAACCCGCGCCCACTGGATTAACAGTCGAGCGCGTTACCAACCAGGCTACCGATCACCTTAAACCTTTACCATTTGAATGGTTTTGGGTACAGGAATGATGTAGGTGTGTATCTAAGTAACTTATGTTTAGAGCTTAGCCATGTGATGTAGCTAGTCAAACACTGAGAGATTGGAGAGATGAGTGGATATAGGACAGTAGGATAGAATGAAAGTGTTTGGGCATGTGCAGAAATGGTCTGAGAATTGAATGATAATGCCTCATCCTGAAAAGTCAGATGGAGTGAGCATATTGTCCAGAACTCAAGAACGGACGAGTGTTGAACCGGAGAAATCGTAGAGCGTAGATGACGAATATCATGAATGTGATGGAATTGAGAGATGTATGCAAGAATAGAATTTTGCGGCGCTCCGTTCTCTCTGCCTACCACGCAACAGATACGCCGTGGATTGATAGATATATGTATAGTTATACCTATCACCCCAAAACGGCTCCATATTAGCAAAACTTTGGATAGATCGATCGTAAAAATATTTTACCGTTTTCTGTCTTCATCACTTTTCAGTGTGAAGAATTCAATGTTAGTATTTTACTGAATAAAAAATGCTCTATTTCTGTTTCCAACAATACTGTTTTATCCTATCCCAGTTTCCACACAATTGTGATAGTGCCGGTATATTTTCTACAAAATTCAAAAGAGAATAGTAGGTAATATTTTCATAGAAATGAATATTTCCATGAAATGCTTCATTTGTCCTTGATCGCACGATATTTCACCAACAGATTCCCGGAAGGAGCTTGTCACAGTTTTGCAGTTGACTTCCTAATCGAAATAATATGCTCGAGTCCCTTTCCCGTTTCCCGGAAAATTGCTCGCCCCATTTGGTACATTGTACTCACTACTCAGCTCTGAAACTTATTCTGTGTTAGTATTATATTATGGAAGTATATTCTAACGGGTTTCGACTAGGTATGATATTCAGGTGTAGTTATATTCCGAATTCATTCAATAATATGCACATAACGTAAGTAGTTTTTCACGAGTATTCCGTCCCCCACAACCCGTTCATCAATATAAAATAGATATATAAAATAAACAGACGACGCATTTACTTTTCGAACTGAACAAATTAAATTATTTAATACAAATAAATTACAAATACAAATTAAAAAATGGGGATACACGGAGGACGACACCTGTGAGTGTGGGGACGTACAGGACAACCAACACCTACTAGTATGTCCTAAAATCGGGTAGACATGCGCGCGAGAAGATCTCATAAATGCAAATGACAAGGCCGTACATGTGGCCAACTATTGGAGGTTCCTGATTTGAGGCATCCGGACACGGAAAGTAAGTAAGTAATTAAATTATTGACGCCAAACATAGTGTAAAGTGTTCCGATCGGCATCTTGACAAAGGCATACAAAATCATTACAAGATTGAATGCTGAACTGAGTGTATGAGGTTACGTCGTAGCATTCACGTCAAACACGTCTAAGTAATCAAATTATACTGGCAGCAACAATATAGACATATGTTCCCTGTGTGATTCTTTCCGTGCGATATCTTCTTTTGCGATTTATTCTCGAGAGACAAAACTACGTACAATAATTGTGTCATTTATATTTTCACCTATTTCACAATATTGAAGGAAAATCCCGCTGGCTCAAGGCCCTCCACATCCCCGGGTAGCACAGGCGCATCAATAGCGACCTCTTTACCCGCTCTTCTAGCAAAATATTATTAAGAGGTGGGCCCAGAGTTAGCCTTAAGGGAGCCCCCCGGCAAACCCCACCCCTGAATTACGTTCCTTCAATATCCTTGTCCAAGGAGGTTACAAAATTTACACCTATTGCTACAATTGTAGTATATCACAATAGTTACATCACTAGTAAAAGTAAGTACTTTATTTGCTTTCGGCGTTTTATACCGCGTGGGTTGTAATTCGTCGATGTAGTGTTCGCGCCAGTTGTTTCACCGTAACCAATTTTGTTTATTATTTTTTCAGCCCGTTAAGGTTTTTCCCATCCCTCGTCGGCGAGTCGTTCGTTTGTAAACATTTGAAAATAGCTTCTTTTCTTTTATCATCTTATTCTTTTGTACCCGGAGACATTTATGTGAGCTTTACTGTCAAAGTATCACAATTTGAAATCAACTTAAAACGTATGTTATTGTAACAAATTTCACGCGATATTCACGCGATTCGTCATACACACTCTGCGATTCCTTTTATTCGAAACACGTCTGTTTATGGGAATCTGGTCCACTTTGATATGTGTTTATGTGATAATAGGAATAAATAAAAACGCTCATGATTAAACAGGGTGCTTCTCTGAAGAAGAGAGAAAGGGAGATAGCATCATCCAGATACGCGAAAATACTAATGTATGCGTGTTGGGGTAAAATATTTATGTAGCTAGTTTATGACTGTTTTCTATTCTATGCTATTCTATCCCCTCACGCCGCATCCCTTGCGGGATAAGCAGAGAGAAAAGATTGCCAGACTTTCCTATCCTTACACACACTCCTAGCCACCGTCACATTCATGCAAATTCTACGAGTATGAATTTGCAAACATCTTTTCGTTCCTTTAAAATACCCTTGATTCTAAATATTCTCTTTAAGGTATTTAAGATTTAGTTATTCTTAGAACGGTACTGAAGAGTAAGGTACCTGTTTGCGTACCTAAGCAAACAATCGGCTCAGACGTTAAGTTAAATGGTATCCGACAGTGAAGCTTAGCTTATCCGAAAGGCTTAAGCGAAACCCTTTAGCGCGTGATATTATCCAGTTAATTATTGTGAATTAGATTATTCCCGAACCCATTTAAAACAGTTTTTTTGTTTTATCAGTTTTGAGAGATTGCAATGAAAATGATTAAGGATAGTACCATGACGTATGCGTGTTTTTCAAATAAAAAAATATTTCCTTGTAGTAATTTGTCATCGTATATAGAGAGAGATTAGTCAGCGGAAAATGATTAATTGGATTAAGTTCTTGAGAGTTGCGTCCCTAATCATAACATTAGGAACAAATAAGAGAGGAAAAAATAACATAATAATTGTGAAATATTGCTAGTTTGTCGATGAAGCAGAAAAAAAGATTTATCAATGTATGATGCTGTTAATACGTCATGGTCATGACCAAGTAATTAAGAAAATTGGAAAGTGCTAAGTGCAAAGGTATACAAAGAGTTAAGGAGTAACAACTGATGGACTTGTCTCAGACAATCAGACGTCATCCGTCACGGTGCACATTATTCCATTCTAATACATTTTACTTTTCAGCTGTATCTAAAAGTTGTAGTTTATTGTTGCGTATCATCCTTGGGTCCGTCAGGATATTTGGAATCGTCAGATTACATTCCAGTTTCAATCGTTGCGATTGGTTTTCAGCAAAGCCTCATGTCTCCGTCTCCACTCATCCCTGTCCCGTGCGGTTCTTTTTAACTCTTTGTATGATTGGAAGCCCATATCCTGGCCCGTCCTGGCATTCTTTCCTTGGTCATCCTCTGTAGTATGTCCCCTCGTTAATTCCTTCAATTTACTCAAATAAGAGACCCTCTTGACGCACTATGTGGCCGATCCATCTGCTAAGTTTATTGCGTGGATAATTTTGTATTTTGTGTACCAAAAGTGTAAATAAATAAATAACTTGAACAGTATGACCACCTAAAACATAGTTAGGTATTACTTATTTTTTTAACGTTCTTATGGTGATTTTAGGTGATCTTTGCACACAAAAAATAGATCTCTGATTTATACTCAAACTATAAAGTTGTACTCATTAATTTTCTGCTTTAATATAATTTGATTATATTCGTTGTTCGTGAATCTAAAAGTCAGATAATTATTATATGTTACCGAATTATTTTCTGAAGTCGTTCGACTCTCATTGGCAAACACCGCAGATCTCTTTCTCAGATAAGCGAGACTTATTAGCTAATTTTCTTATCTCACTTTCCGAGAACGATACTGCTAAACTCGGAAAAATGAAAAGAGACGGGGAGAATGAGTGGGAGAGAGAAAATAGAAGAGATGACTAGATAGAATGTATCTATACTCTTTAGTGATAATACGCGAGAAATTATATAATTGAGCAAGAATTATCTTAACCTTTTTTCTCTTACATTTATTCCTTACTTCTTTCGATTACGTCATAAAATTACACGGGAAAAAATGACACGGAAAAAAATAACACATGGAAAGAATTTCACGGGGAAGAAATTACACATGCAAAATAAACACAAGAATGAATAAGACATTAGTATTTGTATGGTAAATATTTTGAATACATACGTAATCCAGTACATTTCTATGAGGCCGGCCAGGGACAATGTTGGCAGCTGCCTGAGTCTTTTAGAAAAAGCGGTATACTCGTACTGCCTAGTGCCTACTACATACTCGTAGAGTTAAATATTTTTTATCTCTATTCCTAAAGGTTCGCTTACAAGATGAACTACAATACGAGTTGCAGAGCAATTATTTCTCCAAAAATTGCCCGTGTAAGAGAACCTTAATGCTTGAAGTAAAAAATCAGAATACCGATTTGCCTACCTAATTCAGTTTTGCAACTGCTATTCGTTATTTCTTCTCGTGTTTTTTTGCATATGTTATTTCTTCCCCGTGATATTCTTGTATGTGTTATTTCTTCCATGTGATATTTTTTCCCGTGTGATTCTGTCTGACACCCTTTTCTCTCATATTATTATAGTCGCATTCAGCAGATAGAGACAATAATTTCTTATTCCAAATCTTTTGATCTGACGTAGGTTACAAGTTATAGCTGCGGTTTTCTAAATTGAAGATAAAATATAAGTACTTTTTCTATTTTTTCTCCAGTTTTCAGTGAAATATTGACGTCACAATTTTACTTTCAGATAAAAATATTATACTGAATAATTCTTCTATTATCTTATTTAGTATTCAATCCTTTTTAATGTGCTTTCCCGGTTTCCCAACAAGCTTTCGATCTTAATTTATCAAGTATATTATAACGTACTTATATATTTACTAGCTAAGTTACCCGTGCTTCGCAACGGCAAATTTGGATGGTGAAGTAGATCGACAGTATGACCCGGACCGCGTTCATCTGTTTGCTCATTCTGACAACTTTCTAGAAGGTTCTGCAATGTTCTATTAACTTCCACAACTCTTTAGAAGGTTCTGCAATGTTTGATCGATCTTTACAATTTTCTAGAAGGATGACATACGATCTGAATTTATTTTCGATACCACCCACGACCCCTAGACTCCCTTATCAGCAAAATTCCTTAAAAGGTTCTGCATTTCCAGATGTTTCTACCACACAGTATTCGTTTCCAGATAGCAAGGCATTCTTGTTTCAAGTTTGGTCGGTATTGCTCCAGGAGTTTCCAGAGTTATGGTGGAACAAACATACATACCCATATACGTCCATTTTTATTATATGCATAAGATGGAAAAGGGGATTTCTACATATTATAAAATGAAGGTTTTTTTTTTCTAAAAAGGGTTTACAAAGTTACGTACGTACGTAGTAAAAGTTTTATGAGGGTCACCAGTAAACAGATAATATGTATTTGATGTTGTGAGTTAATATTGATTCTACTTTCATACGAGTACACACGCTCCACAAAATTCCCGTTATTTGAATAAATAACTCTTAGATTCTTTTAGCCTATTTAACCCGACCTTATTACTCTCCCTATATCGATGACGCACTGATGCGAACCCTTCAACAACCTTGAAATATTACACATTATGCTACATAAGTATGTGTAAAGTATTGAATATTTGGATATGAAGGAGTTTGTCAGTAGTATTATTGAAATTTAATAAATTCATATGCGTTACCCAAATTCTTATTATCATAGTATTAAATTCTACAACAATAATTCTGAATCCATAACAAGGTGTACTTAGTAGAATCTATCGTTCATGTCTGTGCTTGCAAACATAAATACATTGTTGTATGGAACAGTTTATCTATCGGGAGTATTTTTTTTCTCATAGTTTGTATTGGGATAATGAGTATTATACTGCAATCGCGATATTTGTTAGGGAATATGATGTGTGTGACTTATGGTATTTGCTCGCAGATTGTGTTCTATGAATGAAAGGTACTGTAGAAGACATGTATCACTCGAAACCCGGTTGCTTTGCCTAAAAGAGAGAGAGAGAAAGATTATTTTACACTACGTGGCTCACTTCGTATCTAGTCACTGCAACCAATTGAAACTCAACTTTTGACAATTTGACAACAAAACATTTAGGTAGATATGTATTTATCAAAAATAGTCACATTACGTTGAAACTTACAAACAGTGCATGACAAAACGTAAAAAAACTGCGAATCATCATCATCAGTCTTCATCCGTCCAATGTTGAACGTAGGCCTCCCTTTCCGAAATATGGAAGTCGGAAAGGGAGGCCTTAACTGAGAATATTTCAATAAAATTTTTGACACAGATTCTGTAGAAACAGTCAAAGATTTTCAGCATACTTTTGGTCTGGAAATTATTGCTAAGGCTGTGAAACCTTTATACCCATCCGAAATCGACCTCAAAATCCGGTTGTTTTCATATTTTAATAATATCATACTCGTAACATGATTTCTAATAGAGTTTTATTTTTATTTTATTCCAGATATACCAGAACCAGCGGCTGAAGAACCTGCCGAAGAAAGTGAACAGGAAGAAGGTAAATACTCGTTTCGAATCACTAGTAGATGCTGGATTTTACTGCATTTGACACTCATCTCACCATACCTATTATTTTATTTACACTTGTTCAATTTCAACTAAACTATTGACTAAATTGTTTGATATTGTTCTTTTTTTCTATTCCATCACCTCACGCCACATCCCTTGCGGGGTAGACAGAGAGAACAGATCACCAGACTTTACTATCCTTACACACACTTCGGGCTTCAGTCATGCTCACGAGATTCGTCATACACACTCTACGATTCCTTTCTCTCAGAACACGTTTGTCCTTCACCCAAGTATATTTTCTTTGTCATCCTTTCGTCACTCATTCTCTCTACACGTCCCAACCATGTCAACTTGTTCACTTTCATTTTAGTCACAGCTTACGTTTTACATTCACTTAACTTGAATCACTTCATTTCATATCCTATCTCTCAACGTTTTACCACACGATATTTCTCTAAGAGCGTTTTTTTATAGGACTTGTATTTTTATTTCAGACGATGATGACGAAGAAGAAGAAGATCGTCCCAGTTCAAATATCGTCGAAGCTGATTTCAGTTTCACTGACTTTGTTAACAGGTATGTATCTCAATCCTCTTGTTGTATTACTTCAGCACGTATCAAATATTGAGTTCTTTTCTTGTAATCTAATATATGGTTTACCTACTGGCGATAAAGTACTCATACTGGAATACACTATTCTAGATTTACCAAACCTGGTTGCGATATAAATCGACCTAAGTATTGAGTTAGTAGCGTTCACTTACAAACTACCTTTTCTAGCCAAAAAATGCAACGTATTAACAGTAGGTAGATAACGAGATAGTCGCTTTTAAAAATAGGCAACTCGTAGCTCAGTCGCTCTAGTTAATTACGCATGTGATTTTATAAGAGAACTGAATTAAAATGATAAACATCGGTACTACCTTTCAAAATAACTTTTTTATAAATAATAGCCAGAAAACGTTAATTAATTACAAAACAAGGAAAATAATAATGTGCTAAAGTTCAGACTTATCGCAAAATCAATATCTTACATTTTTTTATTTCGTATGGCTTCTGCCACCGTTGGGCAGCAACGTCAGAAGATAAGAGAATTATGCTATATGTTATATACAGGAGACATGTACCCTACAGAGCAACATCCAGGCTTCCAAGACATTCAAGCTCATTTGGTGTAGCATTGTGGATTCTAACAGTCAACCCGACTAAAACCTAACTAAATAATCACTCACTTATGGCCCTATCTCATCAGATTTATTATTGAGTGTCAAAGTCAATACAGAAGAACAAATATTAGGTAGATATGATATTTACCTTCTTAATTTTTCTCGTCAGACAATAGAACAGTTTGTACAGAACCTTGGCCTTATTCAAAATTTAGTTGTAACTTTTCCATCTCCCCGTTTCTCCGAGGCAGGCACTGACCTCTCACGTCTGGGTCTTACTAGGTCACGGGAACAAACTACCTATGCTTTTAGTTTGCCTGGGATTTTCTTGTGTATGATAATTAGATAGAACAACAGACGCTTTAGTACAGGTACATATATGTTCCAATATTTGCCAGTCCTTATAAAATACAGCTGATTATAATTATTGTACGGGAAGAATTAGCGGGATAACTGCATCTCATTTCAGACAAGTTCCACAAAAATCAATCAACTACATAAATTTGAATACACTATATGATATGTGTAGTGTCTATACTCAGTAATCGGACTGTACTGTCTCTACAATACACAATTTTCTTTAAAAAAATATTAATATTAATAAAATTTTGATGGGACATTCATTGAATATTGATAGTTCATTTTCCTAAACTCTCTCTAATCCCACATATTATCAAGTCGCAACATATTAATACTAAGAATTTGAAGCAGTTACCTCAACGAAAGATAAACTTTTCGCCAGGCTTATGACTGATCTCGGCTGGTTCGATGTGATCACTTTATACTAAAGTAAAATTCACTAATTTAGAATTTCGTATTCATAGGTGAAGTAATACGCAATGGCAAAGCCTTGTTGGAACACTGTCTTACCTTAAATTATTTTGAAGCCCGGAATATTAGTAGTAGTAATTAACATAATGATATACTCCCCAAATAAAGAGAAGGCAGTCTTATACAGGGTGAAAGGTTCCGCTGTTCTGATATTTGGAGAGGTGATAGAGGATGAAAAAATATGAAAAAAAGTTAAGAGCATGCATATCCAAAAATCAACCGTTTTGGAGATATGACCGTTTGTAAATCGAGGAGTACGAAAATTTCTTATTTAGGTTTTTTGCCAATAACTCTTAAACTACTGACTCGATTTTGACAAAACTAACGTCAAATCATAGTAAATAATTTGGGCTTTTGATTTAGAATGTAGTGAAAATTTTGTTATCAAACATGATTTTTGCGGAAATATTAAGAAAATTTTCTAATAATTAGCAAATTACTTTAAAAAATGCCCGATTATGTGTCCATTTTTACAATGTAGGATGAAGCCCTAATAAGTTTTCAATAATTTGGGCTAGAAAAAACCCGATATATCCCGACGATCTGAATATCTGAAGAACCAATCAACCTGTATAGTTTTGCTTGAGTTATTTTTCGTAGATGTTGTGATTATTTCGATAAAACATATCTCTGCGTCTTGCTTTGAAATCATCGCCTCAAATTACGTACGTAATTATTGTCGTACGCATATTCACCTACTACTTGTACCTTTATATTATTTGCATTATCCATATCGTAATATACCACTAGAGATGTAGGTTTTGCTGCAAAGATACATAGAAAAGGATGTGGTTTAGGTTTTAACCAGAACACTCAAAACTACTGCTTCAACTAATAAAAGTTTGCCGCAAGTAAACTGAAACTCACACGACTCATGTTTAACAAAGACTTTACCCACTATAATACCCATCTAGTACAGATTTCAATCTACAAACTTCAATAATGTAATGCTGGTAGCCCGACTACCTTCTCCATACATTCATGCATTATGAAAGTTTCGGAAATATTTTGATCTAAGGAATTGATAATATCTCTCCTGTCTTAGTTTCACACACGTGTTTTGAACTTCAATCTTGAAAGAGAAGGGTAATTCAGACGTGATTTTAATATAACTAATAGGTCTGACTATGAGTGAACTTTAGTATCTACATACATAGTTTGTAGGTGCCATTATAAAGCTCCCGACCCAACTGTGACGTCACGGTAATTTCCCACAGCATTAAGGTTCAAAATCGCATGATACAATGGTAAAAATAGCGTTTTTTCCATTTTTGGGGTTAAAATCGCTTTAATCAAAAAACTTTTACGGTTATTTCCTAGAATTTAATGCATGTTATCAATACAATAAAACTTTTCTCCGCGACTTTTGGGAAACGAGTTTCTGTCTTTCGGAAAAAAGATCAGAGGTGTTTTTAACTTTTTTTGAGTAACCTATACAAGATATAAAAATCTTTTACGGTTGTTCCCTAGATAAAGGTTCAGTGTATCTACTCTATTTTTTTCCAAAGCATATTTAGTAACGGTTGTCGAGACCTAAGGTCTCCCGTTTTTAGAAATTCTTGAAATGTCAATATGCATATTCTTAGTGTGAACTTTAGTATCTACCTACCTATATGGTTTGTAGATGCCATATTAAATTCGCATTTCCCATTTAATTATGTACACTGACATTTTAATTATAATATATTATTAATGCGTGCTCGTCTCTTACAAATGCTGGAGAAAGTCTAGCTAGAATAGTCCGCCCACACGGCACTCTTTTGTAAAAGTTATTCATTACTGTAGTTATTTGTTTTATTTGCTAAACTACCTACCTTCTTACATTTTTTCTTTACTTATTACGGCATTGCACCCGATTTGCGGGTGATGCTGCCGACGAAAGCAAAGATATGCACTAATTATCAACCAACATACAAAAAACAAAAAATAAATACATAAATAGATAAAATAAAAAACAACACTGTGCCTACAGCGAAAGTAAATCGATTATAAATGAAAAAAATATAAATTACGGGCTTCTCCCATTATGTTGTTTCAATTTCTATGAATACTCACTGTATCTATATTCCTGTTTACTTTCATTGTCAAACGCCTGATGATGAGGGTGCAAATCCTAGAACACTAGTCGCGTAATTTAAAGTCATTAATGTGGATTTTAAAACTAAATATATAGTCTTTTCATTTTTACCTTAAAAATGAACTTCCACCATGTATCGATAGTCAAAAACCTTGAGATTATCGTAGAATATAGATTATAGAAATGTCTAATTTTAACATTTTGGTTATAGTCCGAGAGCCCGCTGCTTAATTTATGACGTATCTGTTTTTTGATCGAAATGTGGTACAAATGATAGCTTACCAATAGGGTTTTACATCGCACTAGGGTTGCCTATCAAAATCTTGCCGCAACCCCCCCTGCCCCCCCCCCCGAAAAGGTCCCTCTTCGCGGTTTTTCGCATTTTGTAGGAATATGGTAAGAGATAGAAGAAAATAGTCAATGACAAAAATAATCCTTGCTAAATTCTCTACAAAAAATGTTTAGATAATTTTTTCATAGGACTAGTAGTTTACCCGTAATGGCCGGTCGAAAAACAGGATATTTTTTGAAAAAAAATATTTTTTTTTTGATTTTTTTTTCTTTAACTTTCTTCCACCCATTATCACTAACATTTTATAGAAAAAATATTTGGCCTGCGGCGCTATATCGCTGGTTATTTTATGAAAAACTAAATTTTAAGAATTTTCGTCACTGAGTTTTATTCCAATAACTCCTAAATTAATTGATGTATGAAAATAAGTTATAGCTCGTTTTGTAGCTAAGACTATGGTAATTAATTCGTTCTCGGACTATTTTCCTGTAGCTCTTATCAATTTTCAACCAATTTAGTTTAAATTCATTTTTTTAGTTTTTTAAATGAATTTCGGTTTTGGACCGGCTATTGCGGGTAAACTGCTAGTTCTACGAAAAAATTGACTTAGTATTTTTTGTAGAGAATTTAGCAAGGATTATTTTTGTCATTGACTACTTTCTCCTATCTCTTACCATATTCCTATAAAATGAGAAAAACCGCGAAGAGGGACCTTTTCGGGGGGGGCAGGGGGGGTTGCGGCAAGATTTTGATAGGCAACCCTAGTGCGATGTAATACCCTATTGGTAAGCTATCATTTATACCACATTTCGATCAAAAAACAGATACATCATAAATTAAGCAGCGGGCTCTTGGACTATTAGCTCTTTCTGGATTTTTCGGAAGACTATATTCACAAATAAAGATTTTCTCTAACTTCAGTGTTTAATTCTAAAAAACATTCACTCACATAAAAAGTTATTACTATTATCAAAAAATAAAAATTACACAAATTATAAACTGTTATTATTTGGACGCTTCAATAATTTAATTTCAATATGTTTATTTCCAACATTAATTTATTTCTATTAAAATAAACATTGTTTAATCATGTTTGTTTGTTCAATAATGTTCACTGTAAAATACTTAATTTTACTAATTTGTTTGTCGAAGCTTACTATGTTACTAAAAAGCTCATATTTTTTATTTTCATTTACCACTTTATAAATTGGAGTAAACCGTGTTAATTTTCCTGTAAATCTTATACAACACGATACCTTTTATATATTGCGCAAAAACTTTGACAGTGTAATAGCTTATTTATAGAAATTGTTTCACTACATATTCGTAGGATGTTGCACCCTTTGATAAAGTAATTAATATGCACACCCCTATCTCCGGTTACTCCATTTTGTAGGAAATATCACGGTGGTATAAATAGAACTTGGATGTTGGCAGTACGTATAGAAAATCTGGTCTTGTGTACACACTTCACAGTAAGCTTAAAACTTGTGTCGTGAAGTGCAGAATACATCGTCAACGCTGGAATTCGAACCCGGCACCTCCTGCTTAAAAGTCCACGCTCCAACGAACTGTACCAATCATGCATTTATTATTAAAATTACCTTGGGTGTCTAATACATACTAATACATATGCTGTATTAAAACTCTACGGAGTCGTACCAACGTTCAATTCATTGAATATTTAAGTCCAATCAGCTTTTCCTGTGAATTTTCCATGAGTTCAGTACGTACCTCTACCGCTCTCCTGTATACCCTCAAGGTGATGCGATGTAACGTCGTAATGTGACCATTATTTATTACTATCGGGAAACATTTTATCGCTCCGACTGGCGGGTTTATTGCCGGCATTAATCAGCAATATTGAACTTTGTTCGTTAACAGTAAAACTTTCGGGATCCTGTAATAAAATTTGGTGTTAGTCTATGAATTAATCTAACTCCCATTTGTAACATTACATTTTTAATGCGACCCGTTGATGAATTTAAGACTTAAGGGCATGGCACCAAGAATGACGTCACAGTCTTTTCCCACGGCATTAAGGTTCAAAATCGCGTGACAATCGCATGATAAAATGGTAAAAATAGCGTTTTTTCCATTTTTTGGGGTTAATTTTGCGTCTATCAAAAAACTTTTACGGTTATTCCCTAGATTTTAACGCATATTATCAGTACAAAAGAAAAATTTTACTTCGCGACTTTCGGGAAACGAGTTTCCGTCTTTCGGAAAAAAGGTCAGAGGTGTTTTTAAAATTTTTTTTAGGGAAATCTATACACGATATAAAAAATCTTTTACGGTTATTCCCTAGATAAAGGTTCAATGCATCTACCCTATTTTGTTCCAAAGCATATTTAGTAACGGTTGTCGAGATAGGAGGTCTCCCGTTTTTACAAATTTTTGAAATGTCGGTATGCACACTCTTAATACTAAATGTCCTTTTTGGCAATAAATAATGCTATTAAACTAACACTATTACTACTGGTCGACTAGCAGAAAATTACCTTTCAGTAGGTCTAACCTTCTATACTTTTTTTAATAAGAGGCGATGTGCTCTAAGTAAGAATCGCTCTATTTATGCTTCAACTTTTGAAAATTTTATATGAGAGTGTAGGTGCAAGCGGCAGCGATTTTGGCGACTGAAAAAAAATCCGCTAGACTCTAGGGTACTGCTTCTTTCCTCAAATTATCAACCAAATTACAGCATTGTATCTAGCAAACTACGGGATTAATCTCAAGTTTCATTAAATTCAATAGGCAACATTGTAATATTTTTTGTGTTGCAAATGGTGAGCTAGAGTCACTAAACCATATTATCTTTTATCCACGTTTAAGGTCTTAGGATATCTTTAGATTTTTTAAGTCTGAGGATGATATCTTTAGTATTAGCTGGGTTATCTTACTTTTTCCGACGCACTTTTTCGCATGTTCACTTACTTTCCACAGGATCATTCTACAGCATGAAGAAATAGTACATACGAGTATCTATATTGACTGAGGATTTACTTTTTATTATACATCGATAATAAATTAAATATTTGTCCCAGACTTTCTACTACATATTTCAGACAGGTGGTTCTCAGAGTAATGTTGAGCAACAGCTGCAATGACTTAATTCTTTTCTAAGTTTTCATTTTATCTCAGGAATTACGCCCTAGAAGGAGCGACACAGCATGCCGACAGTATCTCTTTAGTATTTAAACTTTACCTAATTTGATGCTCTCATACATCAAAACTTGTAATTATTACCTTCACCGAAGTTTTCTACGTTATAACCAAACTTACCCACTTTTATGAGACATCTTCATACATATACATACATAGTATGATAGATTTCTGTGCTTCACGATGATATGAATCTGTATGACGAAGTATTAAGATTTCTATTACCATTGAGAAATTTTCATGTTAATTTAGCGACATATTCTATTCACCGGTACTATGATTAAAATATTTGATTTCGTTGTTTGCGATTTTATACACAGACATTGATTTACTGCTGAAAGCCCTAAACGAAATTGAAAAACAGGTTCTCTTAAAATAGAACGATTATACACGAACATGTCAACTTACTCCAAATCACAAGTTTTTATAATGTTCAAATGTGTATAATATACTTCCTTGTAAGTAGGTAAATTGCTTGTTTTGTGAGGTATATAACGAGACTCAAACCCACGAAAGTATCGATACATGGTAGGCTTATGAGATTTTTAGTATTTTAATTTAAATTATGTAACAACGAACTTTCACCGAGAACCTTCGGTAAAAATAATCAACATTATTTCATTATCTTCACAATCCTAAGCCACACTACCGGGCTTTTAATTTTGATTTGAAGTATTTTTATTTTTTTCTTTTCAGGTTTGCAGCACCAAAAGTTGCCAGAGCTTGCGGAATCCTGCTTCAAAACTACGAGAAAAATTCTACAGAGACCAACCATTGTGTCATCAAAATGTTGCACCGCATTGCTTGGGAGTGTAAGATGCCAGCCATGCTATTCCAAGCATCTCTATTCAGAACATTCCAGAACATTTTGTCTAATAAGCAAGATAGATTTAGAGTAAGTATTTTGACTTTTTCAATGAAGATAATATTGTTTTTGAAGACCACATTATTTTATAAGAAAAGATATGGACTTCTGTACACAAACCTAAATACTTTCCTGCACACCCTAACCCTGAGACTAACCCTGAGATTTTTATATTAAGGTTAGCTGGCAGAGATCGCAGTACTGCGATAAGCTCGCCCTAGTGAACAAATGTGATTTATATTTGTAATGTTAACATATCTCTGTATCTTGTTCACCAAAAGTGTAAATAAATGGATAAATAACCTAGACGATTAATAATAATAATAATTGGATTGTTTTGGGCGCCGTTAAGCGATGAAATCGCCCCAAGAGCACCTTACATTTTTTCTAAGAATATGTTATCATCACCTTATAGGATCGTTACAAAAAAGTGCAGAATGCATTGACACAAAACCAATTATTATATTCATAGATTCTTTTTAAATTCAGTTGATAGATTTTGGTTATATGCAACGTCGCCAGAGTACTAATGCTAGTTCATCAATTTATGATAAGACATAAATTCATCACAAAAAAATGGACGACGAATAGTACTTTTATTACTGCCTCAGTTATATTATTTTCTTAGTTCCTTTGGGTCTTGAGTTTCCTTTCACTTAAGAAAAGTTTCCAATAATCCCATTTAAATTTATTTTTTAGCTCTTAAACTTTATAGACTACCAAAGTCTAATTTATTATTGAATTTTTAGACAAAAAATAAAGGGTAGTTTATTAAACAGTCCCTGGTCAGTTTACTATGCCCAACAGATTTTTTAGTAAACTCATATTAATATGTGATGATCTTTCGATTGAAAAAAGTTTAAAGTTCACTTATACATATACAGGCTGATTGGTTCAAATATTTGGATAGACGATAAAAAATATGAAAATAGTTAAATGAATGCATGTCCAAAAATCAACCGTTTCGGAGATGTGGCCTTTTAAAAATTGTAGAGTATAAAAGAAATACGGTTTACTGGAATAAATCGCAGTTCTGGGATAAGTTCGCCCTAGTGAACAATGCTTTGTAATCTGTACCATGTCCTTTTTTTATAAGTTTATACTTTGTTCACTTATAGAATAAATAAATAAATAAAAGTATTTAGGTTTATGTACACAAGCCCAGTTCCTTTTTATATAACTGTTGATATAACTGTAACTGTGTGGGGTTAACTAGAAGAAATCACAGTTCTGCAATAAGTTCGCCCAGGTGAACAAAAATTTATAATCTATAATATGTAAAAAAATATATATGTTTATACTTATTTTTTTGTTTGTAGTAACACTGAATATTATTATATTTCTAAATTGGCTTTACGCCGTATATTGATAATAAATAAATAAATTTGTTCACATAAAGAACAAATAAATAAATAAATAAATTTGTTCACATAAAGAACAAATAAATAAAAAAGAAAAAGATTTCGTATCCATGCGAATTGTTACGTGGGACCACCAATAGTGTTCACTTTGTGCTAACAATTTAAGATATAAGAGAGATTTGGAAAGTTTTATTTGTATTTTTCGCAGGAACTACAAAAGTTTGCGATCTTCATTGTTAGGAAATTCACTGAAGTGGCATTAAAGAATCCGAAGGTTTTCGCGGAATTACTCTTCTGGAAGAACTCCAGGGAGGCCTGCGAGATTGAACGAGGATACGAAGAGGACGAATGGAAAAAGTATTACATTTTTTTATCCATTATTTCTTCTTCTGAACTTATTTGTTGTTTGTTCAACTTTTATTTTGTATTTTATCATCCTTTGTCACTGCGGAGCCAATATCGCCACACAATATTTTCACATCAAAATTGTTTTAAATTTTTATATTAAGCTCTCCTACAAAAAATATTTCACATCTTTTTACCACACTTTTATTATCACCCGTTATTTTTCATACTTTCCTAAGTATGTGTACAAAATTTCTTATTTCAATCTCACAAATGATTAGCTGGTTGGTTGGTTGGCAGACATTGCCTACGGTAATAAACCCACCATTTCTAATAATGTACTTTATATCCAATAAAGATTTTATTTATTAATTAATTAAGAGTGAACTTCTAGTCCTGTGAAAAAAAAGTGGAACCTTTTTTGTAGATAATTTAGTACGGATTATTTTTGTCCCGCCTCTTACCATATTGCCAAAAAATACGAAAAACCGCGTAAGGGGACCTATCCATGGGGCCAAGGGGGTGACGCGACAAGATTTTTCTAAGTATCCCTTTGGCGATGCATGACCCTATGTGTAAATTTTCATTGAAATCACGTTTCGTTTAAATAACAGATAGGTCACATTTTAGCGGTCGGATCTTAGGCTAAAACGGTTACAATTCACAAAAAAAAACTATTAATTAGTATTACTCCTCGTGTATGAGTAATACTCTTGTTCTGGGGAGGATCATAACAACAATTAAACAATACAAATACCTCTTACATTTATTAATTTAACTCTTGTAATAAAAACGGCACTGCCAACTACACAAAAAAAAAACATTTCTATTTTTTCATTATGTAAGAAGAATGACAAATAGTACGAATTTATCTCTGAGAGAAACATTGATTGCAATATACGTAGGCCGGCAATACAAGAAGAATTCTATTAAATATTTGGAAAAGAGAAAAATGTTCAACATACATTTCTTCTTTATATTTGCAACAGAAATAGTTTCAGCAAATTAGACAGGAAACATTCTGTTGACGTTTCGACACACCACCATCAACCATTTTCCAAGCGTCCGCGTCGAGACGCGAAAGGATTTTCAATTTGTAAAGTGTCATCGCGTTTCCTTCTACTTTCTTTTTAACAACCTCACCGCTACCAACCAATACCAGCGCGCTTTCTTTCATTCTATTCGTTCCTGTCATTTGTCAATCTCTCTACTTGATGGTCGATTGTTTTCTCTAACCATTTATGTGCAGTCGCCAAGCGTTGGTTCATGAACCAAGAATTGCATTAAATTTTATTGGAACAAAACCACATTACAAAACTTTACGAAAATATAAGTAGATTATTTTAAAAACTGTTACCTAATTACCATTATTTTGGCTAAATCACACTTTTACATCTCAATAACTGAACGGATAATCCATAAGTCCCGTAAATTTCAGTGGGACTTTTTTTGTTTAAGGAATTTCCAAATATTGTAATTCTAGGACAGCCGCTGTATAGTTCATACTTTCATTTATCATTGTCTTCAGTTTCAAGATGATTCTTTCAGTATTGACTGAGAAAAACGGAACGGATAATCCTTAATTCCCGTATATTTCAGGGGCACTTTCCGAATATTTTTTTGTTCAAGGAATTTCCAAATATTGTAATTCTAGAACAGCCAATCTGTAAGTCGTAAGTTTCAAGACGATTCTCCCAGTATTGGCTGAGAAAAATGTATGGCGCTAAAGCTAGTTCACAAGACATGCCACCTAAAAATTTGATAGTTAGACCATTGTTTTTTTCACGTTTGTCTCGCAACGACGAAAAGTGTTTCAAAAATAATCCGATTGTTTCGATCGCCAGCTCATTTGGTGGCATCGTCCATCTTGTGGACAATTATTCAAGCAATCCCCCCATCTTTCTTCTGGGACAACGCGGGGGAAGTAGGCACCACACCGTACACCATCACCGCAATACGTCACCCTGGTTGAATCGTTTACGTTCAAATTTACTTTTCTTTCGCGTTACAACACAATCGCCCTCTATAGAATTAATCTTGGCTAACTAACCCTCTCTCGACTGCCGGCTATATTTTACAAAACTTTAATAAAACCCCAGAGAACAACGAAAGAAAACATTATTACACATTCCTCTTTAGTACTTTCGGGTCGGATCTGGAATTTTAATTATCATTCAAATTCGAAGTACCTTTCTCACTCCACGGTGATTCTCGAGTAACTAAACTCGTGGACTAGTGAATTACTCGCATCTTTACGGCTCACGAAAATTTAAATGGACAAAGTTTTTCTGCCTTGAAACAACATGTCAATTGTGTAGAATAAATTCGTTTAAGTTTAGGCTCTCGACATAACTATGACGTCAAGGTTATTTTCCACGGAATTAAGGTTCAAAATCGCACAATAATATGGTAAAAATAGAGTTTTTCCATTTTTTTGGGGTTAATTTCGCTTCAATCAAATAACTTTTAAGGTTATACCCTCCCTAAATTTTAGTGCATATTATCAGTACAAAAAAATAACCGCGACTTTCGGGGAAGGAGTTTCCGTCTATCGGAAAAAAATTCAAGGTGTTTTTCAAAACAAAAGTTGTGTTATCTGTACAAGAGATAAAAAATCTTTTACAGTCATTCCCTAGATAAAGGTTCAACGTATCTACTCTATTTTTTCTAAAGTATATTTAGTAAAGGTTGTCGAGATCTACGGTCTCCCGTTTTTAGAAATTTTCGAAATGTCAATAAAGATACGCCGTTTCAGACCTCAAATTTCTAAATCGCCCATTCATTTATTATTACAAGAAAGAGCTCAGTCATCCATTTTCGGCTAACTTCTGTCACATAAAAAATATTTCTTCCTCTTCTTCAGCCCGTAGCCATCTACTCCCCCACGCCAAACGATCCTAAGCCACTTGCATCCATGTTATTCCAGGATGTTTCACAACGCCATCGGGAAAAAAATATTTTCGTGAATACTATTTCCTTCTGTTCCCTTCCAGAACATTTACTTCACGCATCTATTTGATGGCCAAATTATAGGCACTTATTGAATACTTGTCTTCGTAAGGTTAAAAGTGGAGGCGATTTTTATCCCAGGCAAATATTTTTCTTAGTTCTTTGACTTCTTTTGTTAAGGGATGATGTGCGATAATAATTCATGTAAACAAGCCTGCCATTTCCGTCCCACCCCAGCCTCATCAGAATGATCGAATACCCGTAATGGTGTTATGGAATACGTCTGTCACTTCCCTTCTCCACTCCACTTGACCTCTTAATCTTTTTGTGCAGAAGAGCGGGAAAAATAGTTTAAAGAAATGTTCTACAATTCAAAACAAGTGCGCCTGTTCACGATAAGAATTTCGTTCTATTCGAATTTTGAAAATTGACCAATGACCAATTCGAACACCGACGTGAATTTAGTAACAATCACACAAGCCTCCATCACAGTGACATTGTAAAGTGATGACGTCACAACTTGTATATTGTAAAATGTAATGTAATTGTTTCTAATGTAATCTATTTGTTTTGCGTGTATGTTAATTGTGAACGGATCTTATTGGTCTTGTGTATTGAATATTTTTGTACTAATGTACCTGTCAATAATTGTTTTTGTGACTTATCTGTTCCATGTGCATAAAATAAATAAATAAATATAATTTTGGTCTTGTCAGAGAGATTTTTGCTATTTTCAGGTCACAGTAATTTTATGTCATTTTTAGTACCTAAGAAAAAATAAAAATTAAATGACGGTTTGGTACCTATTAATTACTGAAATTCAGATTTGAAAAAAAGGTTTATTAAAATATTTTATTGCCATTAAAATGATGATTTTCAGAATTAGTTCATAAAGAAATATTTTTACGGCAATCCTTGTCTAGGAGTTTAGCCTTCAATATCCAAAATTTTACATGGAATAATGAATTTAACGTCTTTCCTAATTCGTACAATAAAAGGCTGAATATTGCGTATCAAGATTTAGCACATAGGATAAACCAAACTTCAATAGTCAAAAGTTGTAGAGTTTTATAACTGTTTTGCCTGTTTAGTTCAAGATAAGTTTAATTATTTAAATTTACATATCTTTTTTTGTCGCAAACTGTTTGTTCAGTATTTTGTGAATTTACTGACTAAGTGTTTTACGAGTAATTTCAGTATCTCTCGTTTCTAGCTATAATTATAAAAATATTTTTTAATCTCGTTCTGCAAAACGCTGACTTATGTTAAGATTTTAGACTCTGGGTTTATTGATTCAAAAACAGAAATCCAAAAACACATTTTTATTATGCTATAAAATTTTATGTCGTTTATTTTATTTTAGTGCATTTTTTAAGTTTTCCATGAAAATTTATACAAAATAATGACATTTGGTCAAATTGGAATCCCTCGGTATTAAGATTATTTTTTTATAACTGGAACAATTTTATGGCAAATACTGACCATTATTTTGGAAAAAATACTGAACTCATAATTTTCTTTATTTTTATGTCAACCATCGCCTCGAAACTGTAACTCTTTCTTTTAGTATTAAAAAGAGTAATAAATTCTTTGAAGAAATACTGAACGGATATAAAAATTAACAGCTTCCCTTGGTATTAATAAAACGGTGATATAAAATATTCAACTTATCTGTATAATCATGACAATAATAATATTTCAGCACAAAGACGCTCTAAAAAGTTATGTTTAGTTAGTTGAATATTTTTTACGAGACCTATAAAATTAATAATATTTATTACTGGGAATATCGCCCCTTAAAACGCAAAGAGCAGCTTCTACAAGAATAACGAAATTCTAACTGATAAGAACAAAAGATTGTGATCAAAATTTCAAACATTCATATGCATATTTTACAGATGGTTTTTACTTTTGTTGTTTTATTTTATCGACGTTTCAGCAGTCTTGCTAGAATCATTTTCTTTGGATGTAGATATGATGGAGTGTTAACTTGTGCAGCGTGAGCAGGTGCACACATCAATGAAACTTTTTTAGTTTCATTGTTTAAAAAACTACCCCATTTTTTAATGTTTCTGTTATATTAATTTGTACTCTTAGATTATGTTGGCTAAAAACATTTTCAAAATCTCAAAATTTTATTGTTAGAACCTCATTATTCTCAGATAAAGTTATTTCAGTTATTCTCAGGTCCTAGAAAATGAGGCTATTAAAAGAGTTGCAGAACTTTTCTGATTCCAAAAAAATATGATACCGGAGCCTAACATAATATTACAAGTGCTTCGTAATAACGCGTAGTTTCAAAATAGATTCGAATCCCTTGGCTTAAGTCCTACAAATTTTATATCACGAGAAAGGATAACATTGAGATTTCCTTTTTTCCTAAGTGCCCTATCAGACCCTCTGACACCAACGAGCCCTACAGATGAGGTCTCTCAATCGTCAGCCATCCAGAAATGATGCAGATATAAAATCAAAATGCCTTCATTGAATTTCTTAAAAATTTTGCCTTTACTTATTCGTCATATGTCCTTTCATTTTACTACTACCGTCTAGCAGGACCGTCGCCAGCTTCGAAATTAAGGAGGGGGCACCTAAAATTTTATTTTAACACATATCTACCTAGTACAAAATAAATTAGCGTCACAAGCGAATTTTTTTTCTGAGGCTCATATAGATGACGTAAATCTAGTTTATTTTTCCTATGAAAAAACAAATAATACGTAACACATCAGTCACAATACGTAGATTCGAATAGCGCCGCAGGCATTTTTTAAAACTGAATTATGAATTAATGAACTTTCACAAAAGGGAAAAACCGTATTTATGGAGTGACAAAAGTTTAGAAATTTTATGCGATGTAAAATATTTGGTCATGAGATTCTGTCTAGGGGGACATTCCCCTCTCCTGACCCCTCTGGTGACGCCCATGCCGTCCAGTCTTATATGGAATATTCAGGGTTGGTCGTAATATTTAAAATTTACGGTTGGTCTTTGTCTACCGTCGTAATGTTATTACTGCCCCAAATATTCGTAATTTATAAAAGTACTACCCGGTAAAGACTTCACCGAGAATAAGGGGAGAGACTCAGAGTTTCGAAAACTCTACGACTTTGGGAGTTATTACGTGTTTAATATCAATGTTCATAAATCGAGAACACCTATTTAATGGAAAATGTATTCAGGTCCTATATGCTGTCATTCGGATTCGGCGCCCTGAATTGTTCTCAGCCAATACTGGGAGAATCGTCTTAAAACTGAAGACAGTGACAGATGAAAGTATGGACTACAGATGGGCTGTTTTATAATTACAATAGATGGAAATTCCTTGAATAAAAAAATATTCCGAAAGTACCCCTGTAATTTACGGGATCTGAAGATTTTCCATTCAGTTTTTCAGATATAAAAGTATAATTTTGCCATAATACTGGTAATTATAATCCTAACAAATTGGCTGTTTTAGATTTTATAATTTGTTCCCAGGCTCTTCTTTAAAAGGTGAAATTCACATTGCCGCTTACGTTAAAATGCTTATTTCGCGCTATCATTCTCATACAAAATTTGAAGAAGTTGAAACGAAAATAGAACGATTTTTGCTCAGTGCATATAAGCCCTTAAGAGCCAAGAGACCATAGACTATAGCGACATGCGATTTTTTTTGCTTCTGGAAAAGGAAGGTTACTTATTTAATACTAGAAGATACTAATTTTTAAATATTTTTCAGGAAAACTAAAGTAAATTGGACTGAAGAACAAGAGGAAGAACTCAGGAACCTCTATAACGAAAATCAAAGTAATCCATCCAACGAAATAGGTACGTTTTTTTGCATATTTTAACTGCACATTGTGTTGGTGTACCATAAATTGTGTTGCTGGATAACATAATCATAAATTGTGTTGCTGGATAACATTACCATAAATTGTGTTGCCAAATAACAACATCACCATAAATTGTTCTGCTAGATATCATCACCATAAATTGTGTTGCTAGATAACATCACCATAAATTGTGTTGCTAAATAACAACATCACCGTAAATAGTGTTGCTAAATAACAACATCACCATAAATTGTGTTGCTAAATAACATCACCATAAATAATTGTGTTGCTAGATAACGTCACCATAGGTTGTGTTGCTACTCAATTTCACCGCATATTTTATTGCTTCTAAGTATTATCTATTTTTACCATACTTCTCTTATTTTCTATATTTTTTGTTTTGCAATAAGAAGGGTCACGTTCATAGTTTATCGATCTTTCTGTCTAATTGTTTCGTAGAACTTCTCTTAATTTATTTATATACTTACGTCAGTTAACTTATAAAAGATTGGCACTTTGATATACCTCCACCTACACTCATTACGTCCTTCTTTCTTTCTTTCTTTCTTTCTTTCTAGAAATCAATTCTCTCGTCAGTGATTGTATTCAACCCACATAAAGATCCAACTGACAATCAGTCCAAAACTTAAACTTCTTAATCAAAACAAGCACAGAGCTTTACTAGTTGGCAGTGGGAAAGCTTCTCAAAGGTTGTCTTATAAATTATTCAACAGGGTTGAATGTTAATTGGTGGCGTTTGCTGCTTCGACCCACTCACTGTTTTATTATTTCTGTAAATATAGAAACGTTTATGATTCTATTCTTCTTCTCTTACGTGTTTCTCATTCTTCTTCTTCTTTTTCTCAGCCTTCTCGCGTTCAGTGATAGACATAGGCCACCATCCAGGCTAGTACATAAAAAAAAGTTTTGTGGGGTGAGGAGATTTGAACCTGTGGCCCCAAAATACTTGAGATTTCTAACTAACTTTGCTATTTGACTTCATATACTTATTATAAAAGAACGTCTTGTTTAAGTTAATAGGGTTCGAATCCCAGCCACGGCAGATGGTATTGGTGAATGTTACTTAAGTGTAAAGTGGTCGCATTAAACCAGTCGACGATCAATCATAAGTCTAATGGGAAGTCCATCCTTTGCTGTACATCCGTTGAGATAACTATGTGTTATGACATGTAGGAAATCCGATGTGTATCACATAGTGAAGTTGTGATATTAAAAAAATATTGCACTTAAATAGTTACAGACTTGGATCTGCTGTGTACCTACTAACTTACTTATTTACTGCTAGCCACTTTCCATTGCTGGACATAGGCCTCTTCTAAACTCTTCCACTGTCTTCTGCCTTGGGCTATCTGCTGCCATCTACGACCCGTAAGCTGGACAATGTCCGCTGTCCACCCGTTCTGTGGTCTTCCTACGCCTCTTTTGTTCTCCCAGGGCCTGCACTTCAGGATTTTAGGTGCCCATCTGACACTGTCCTGTCTTGCCTACTACCATACCTTAAATCTGTTCACTACTCATTTCACAAATTTTCCTTCGTCATCATCATCATCAGCCCTCCCTCGTCCAGTGTTGAACATAGGCCTACCTTTCCGACTTCCACACTTCCCTGTCCATCACCATTCTGTGCCACTGCTGCCCTGCCACCTTT
Organism: Ceraclea dissimilis; assembly: GCA_963576895.1. Taxonomy (NCBI): domain Eukaryota; kingdom Metazoa; phylum Arthropoda; class Insecta; order Trichoptera; family Leptoceridae; genus Ceraclea; species Ceraclea dissimilis. The sequence goes on along the minus strand of OY756370.1, from coordinate 2,740,552 downwards.
CTGATGTCATCAGACCATCTCGCCTGGGATCTGCCTGGATTTCTGTAGCCGGTTCTCGGTCGCCATTATATCATCCGTAGTTCTTATGATGTGACCAGCCCAATTCCATTTTAATAATGCCGTTCTACGTGCAAAATTTTCCTTACTTATTTATCTACCTAATTAATTGTCTTGCCTGCAAGCTCTTTCAAGCATACGTGCATGTCGACTCAGTTTTCACCACATGCTTAAGAATTTCGGAAGGCGACGACGTCTTCAAAACGGACGATTACTATATTAGGTGTAACATATTTTACTAAGGATATACTAAACAGCATCATGAATAATTCAAGTTATTTAAACTAACCAACCACACAGCAACAATTCACATTGCATATTCAGTGTTAGAATGTTACAACAACTGGAATAATTCTACATTAATGTTCCAGTACAGCTCAGTACTCCAAGTTATAATACTCCAAATTATACTCAAGTTTGTAACTTGCCCAACTGCTTAGTAACTGTCTCATATACGAATGGTCTTGTTACTATTATGCAGAACTGTCAAACCTGCGACCCGTGGGTCACACGTAGCTGCTTTTTTGTGCGCCCTTACTGATTTTTAAGAAGTGTTGGTAGGCCTCGAGCACGGTGGTCGGACGATGTAAGGCGGGTTGCAGGAGGCGGTCGGATGCGGTCTGTCCAGAATAGGGAGCTGTGGAGATCAATATGGGAGGACTATGTTCAACAATGGACGCAGGGAGGCTGACATGATGATGATGACTGATTTTTACAAGATTTTATTTAACTTCACTATGGCATTTTTTGTCTGTGAACAAATCTTGCAATCGACTTTTCAACCACTTCCGGACTACTTGGAGACTTGAAACTTTGCACTTACTCCAGAGATAAAAAAAACGTGTATGAAATTTGAGAGTGGTCTAAGGGTCTTGTGGGGTCATGTATGGTATTGTGATACATTGATAGATGGCATTCAAAATTTTGGGGTTGGTTTAAAGACGTGCTTAATTCTGGAAATATATTTTTGAAAACACCTTCATCAAATTCATATAGTCGAATAGTACCTAGATGTAGATATTCAACAAAGGAAAATCAAAATGTATGCGTTATCCTCTTTTCCATTCATGAAACATTTCTCTTCTCAACTGTTTTATTAAAAAGGTGTTAAGCGGCCCCAGATAACTTTGAGTTGGACAGCCCTGATGTAGATGTTGAGACGTTCGGAATTCTTTAGTATTTACTTTCATTTACTTCTGCAAAGTTTTTGATTAGAGTGATATAATACTCAACTTTCAAAATGTCTGTATTTGCATTTTCCTAATTAATTACCTAATTACTTACGGTCAATACCCAGTAGGGTAGCGTGGGTTTCTGCCGCCCGTGGCCAAAGCCAAGCCACCACTTTCCTTATATACGCATATACATCCAAAATTCCCGAAAAATTACAGGAATTATAAAAAAAAAACTCCTAGGCTGGAGTTTTGATATTAATATGGTATCTTCTTCATGTTCCCTGTCGGGTCCTCCCAACGTTGGCGATCACTTGGGCACACTTGTTTTTGTCTTGCGCCACTCGGAACAGCTCCCCTACACTCCGGATGCCGGTCCACTCCCTTGTATTCCGCAGCCAGGACATCTGTCTTCTACCGGGCCCTTGGCGTCCCTCCCGTACGGTATAAATAGGGACCAAATAGCGCTGCAGGCGAAATTTTTTATAGTTTTTTCGAGTGGGTCAACTAAAATTTTGATATTGATATAGTATAAAAAGAGAAAAACAGCGCCGCAGCCGAAATTCTTGTCGAGTTTATAATGAAACAAATGTGATTTATGGATTTTTGAAATTAAAAAAAAACATTATTAAAAAATATTCTCTGCTCTGGCAACACCAGGCAACACAAATGTCACTGTGATTGTCCAATGATTGTCACATATGTGTTAAGTGGATGGATGATATACCGTGGTTTATTCGCGTCGTATTTGTTTTAATCAGTGTTATTTTGAAGTTATTTGAGTTTATTTATTTTTTAATAGTATTAAAATAAAAAAAGAAGCAACATACTATTCGTAGTGAGGTGCAACAAAGGTGATTTTCAAATCGTTTTGGTATTGTGCATAGCGTTTTTTCATTTTCTGACATTAAAGATGTTTACATACAGACAGCAGATCTAAATGGTAAGTACAGCACGCAATCATCATTGAATTAATTAGTATTATTAATTTGGATGTTTTTCTGACATTGTTTTTAAGTATATTCCACAATAAGTGTGAACAACTTGCCAATAAGTTGTAGGTTATGTTGTGTACACTTGACATTTCAATGTTTGGAATATGACCATAGAATGGCAACTGGTGGTAAGCAACATTACAATATTATAATTATATTGTACATTATAATCGTTGCATAACATTTTTATGAAACCCGATTGATATTTACCTACTTTAAATTAGTTTTTTTTTATTATTTCAGGAAAAATTAAAACAATTGCAAAGAAAGGATTAAGTAATCAAGGAAAATATTGGAAACTGATGGACAAATCACATACTTCTGCCATGAGACAAGCATATTTAAGTCGCTAGCCAGACTAAAAATAAAATATATATTGTACCTAATCATATTAACTATGCGTTTCAATTACAAATGAGTTATTGCATTTAAAAAATATATTTAGCGGTAGGTACATAAAATAAAGAGTATATTTTTTTTTCAAATTTACATAACTCGCAGGGATAAAAATGTTTTTTCTTTCAATAAAACCTATTCCTGATATTCGTGGGTATAGTAACAGATGGAGAAAGAGCCAAAAAAATCGTACAGGGGGTCTTTAGAACTCCAAAGGAGGCAGAGGTGGCCAGCAGATAACATGGAGAGATGTGACAACCGCTAGCAATAAGGGTGCAGTATAAGAATGGTTGGAAAAGATTGAGAGAAATCTATGCTAAGTCTATTCAGCAACTATCATGGATGTGCCAGTAACAAAATTTGCTAGACAAATAATATTGTTGATACGTATACGAAATCATCAAAATGTCTTGTTTTTATTAGATTCTTTTATAAATTACCTAAGTAAAAAAAACTGAATTGGCGGTTACCTTACTTTACTTTATAAACGTGGAGTACCTACTATATGTTGCCATATGAACTACAGCAGCGCCCTCAATTATTATCAGCATTTTATGGTTTCACTATATCTACAAATATTGAAACACCCTCCATTTTGAATTCCATATGTCAAAATGAACCATAGTCAAACGTGTACCAAAATCCTACGTACGTAAGATTTTTTGAGAAAAACCTGTAATAGGTATATGGACTTCATCCACACCGTTGACTTTATATTATGAGAGCCAATTGACTGAACATCTTCATAATAAAAGGATAAAATAAAATGCAAGAGTATCCAAAAGAAGAGAACTTTTCTGTTTTATTTTTAATCAAGTAAACCCCTTCGCCCTTACACTACATAAAAATAAGACTTTTATATACTTAACTAGTTACTACCCGCGAAAAAACGCGGAGGGTTGATTCGTTGATGAATCATTTTGCTCTATCGATGAAACGGTGGAATTAACCATTTACTACGTGCGTGAAATCGCGAAATGTTTTAAACTTCATATAGGTACATTTCAACAACTGCCACGGCCGCATTGCATTCATGCTCGGTTACATAAATTTACAGATGTGGGTTGGTTTGTACCATCAAGCATTTTCGTTCTTTCTTTTCACTCCGTCCTGTCACTCGCCAATCTCTTCAATTCCGTGTAGGTGCTACAGCGAACGCTCTCAATAATCCGGTCCATATAACTGCTTCTTGGGCGACCCCTCACATTACTGCCCTCTACCATTCCTTCTACATACGTACACTTTTATGACCAATGAAGAAATCTATTTATCTAAAAAATAAAATATGTTGTGCTGATGAGCAGGCGGGGGTGCCTGGTGTTATCGCGCTCCCTGTTGAGCAATCTTATTCTATACTGTACAGTGTATACCTATTCTATACTCAGTTACGATGCCAATTATATACGTTGATTTTTCAAAGTAGCTTTTTTTCTATGGACTTACCTAACAATAAAAAATCCTTTTACATCTTTCTTGTCTTTCGTTTTTTGCCCATATGCCGTTTTATTGGCTCTTTTAATAAAATATGTCCCATCGATATGTCACAGTTATAGACTATGGAGCTTTCTGAATAACGGGTGGTATAAAAGTATCTACCTTTTTTTTTTAAACATAGGTACTGACTTTTTTACCATTCCTTTCACAGAACTCATAAATATTATATTTTCATTGAATAATATCATATTTCGTCTTCTTTTTTGTCAAATCACAATTTCAACAGTTTTTTTTGATATAAGGACATGCTTTCTATGTATTTTTTTCTAAAGACATATTATTCCTTAGAAATTTTCAATTCGTTTTCTGAATAACTCTAATTTGCCAGATCCCACCAACTACCACCTAGGAAGCAGACCCCTAAGGAATTTCCATACAAAACCACAGATAATTTGAGTGATTATTATAACTGTCATAACCTTTAAGATATAAATCCATACAAAATACAACATGCAGCTACTTAAGTAAGGGAGATTCTGGGCCGAGATATTTGGGCACCTAACTAAGTAGAGCTGCATGCTGTATTTTGTATGGATTTATATCTTAAAGGTTATGACAGTTATAATAATCACTCAAATTATCTGTGGTTTTGTATGGAAATTCCTTAGGGGTCTGCTTCCTAGGTGGTAGTTGGTGGGATCGGGCAATTGTGTCATCTAATTTATTCTAGATTTTTCTGTGGTGGTCGTTCTCTATTCATTTTTTTTATATAAAAAGGATCTGGGCTTGCATACACAAACCCAAATACTTTCCTGCACACCTTGCACTAGGCTAAAAGCCTGGATCGCAAACTGTGGAATACATCGCCAGCGTCGGGGTTTGAACCTGGCACCTTCCGCTCGAGAGACTGCCGCCTCAACCAACTGCGCCAACCATGCACTCTGTTACCCTTTCTACTTTGTTACCCTTTCATCAATCATCCTCTCTACAAGTCACAACCATCTGAACTTCTTCACTTTTTTTAGTCACAACATACTCGTATGTCTCACAACCTCTCGTCTCTCCAATCACTTCTTTTCTTATCACATCTCAACGGATTTCGATGTCTATAAAAATCACCTAAATAATCTTGCCATGTTCATACAATATTTCTTTTAATTTGTCTTACATATATTCTGAAAAATATCGTGGAACGATATGTACAATTTATGTAATATCTTAAGAGTAGGCGTATTGACATTTCAAAAATTTCTAGAAACGGGAGACCTTAGATCTCGACGACCTTACTACCTAAATATGGTTTGGAAAAAATAGAGTTAGTACATACATTTAACTTTTTTCTGGGAAATGACCGTAAAAGATTTTTTTATATCTTGTACTTACAGATTTCTCAAAAAAAAATGAGAAAAACACGTCTGATCTTTTTTCCGAAAGATAGCAACTCGTTTACCGAAAGTTGCGGAGAATTTTTTTTTCGTATTGATTAAATGCATTAAATTTTAGGAAATGACCGTAAAAGTTTTTTGTTTGAAGCAAAATTAGCCCCAAAAAATTGAAAAAAACGCAATTTTTAACATTTTTTCGTGAATAAATAAATAAAGTCTTTATTGAAAAAAAAATCTCAAATGGCGGGTTTATTGCCGTAGGCAGTGTCTGCCAACCAACCACTTGTGACATTCATTTGATATACAAAATACGTACATACAAGTGTATGAAAAAGAAGAAAAATATAAATAATAATAATAAATACAATACTTATACCTACATAAAAATACATATATCATGCGATTGTTCATACGATTTTGAACCTTAATTAATACCACAGGAAATGACCGTGATGTCATAGTTGGGTCGCGAGCGTTAACAAGACGGTATGAATATTTATTTGATATTGATTTCAGAATGATATTTATGTTTCAATGAATAAAATAAAAAACCTCTCGTTTTTTTATTATCGGGAATAATCCAATAATGATCGTTACGAACGGGAAATTTCCAGTTGATAAAATACTTGGATAATGAACATCGTCAATAAATTACGTATAATTGTTCCTGTTTTATTTTATTTGACTAACGATAATCTATTTGTAACGTACCGTATCGTATAGGCGCGCGATTCTACAACTCTACATACAATTTTTTTTATTTATTTATCAAATCAGACCAATAATGACCTATTTTTATTTATTTGAACTTTAAATTACACCGAGCAACATTACAGCTTTAGCCTTTGCGTCGCTCGGTGTAAACAATTACAATACATCATGACATTATATATATATCACAAACAAATTCAACAATACACTTATTTACAAATAATAACGTCACCATACTAACTATATCAGATGCTGTTCGACACGTCTGGTAAACTCATTATAAGTTACCCCAAACATGTCGACCCACTGTGCCAGTTCATTCAAGTAACGGACAGCCCTGCTGACCGGTGCATTAACCATAACGTTGGTTCTGCCCCAAGGAGAATAGAACAACATGTGCGAACGTGAACGAGCATATGAGTTGGGTACATAAAAATTGATCTCGGCCAATATTGTTGGGTTTTGTATGATCCCGTGAATAAGTTTAAGGAAGTGCCTACAAATGTATGGCATTGAAACGAGAGCTGACACATTTCGCATCAAATCGAGATGAAAACCCTCAGGAAAATCACGGGCAGGACTTTGCGCGACTGAATCAGGAACACTACAATCAGAGAGATGTGCGACATCGAAGATGTTGTCAGATGGGGGAGGCAAAGGACAAGGTACTGGAGGGATCATGTGGAGCGGATGAACTCCCAAAGATTACCACACCTATCCCTACATGGAAATCCAGAGGGAAGGAGATTACCCGGAAGACCCCCAAACGATGGGAGGACAGCTGGGAGTTCACATCGCAAGAGGCAGACAGACTCTGGACAAACAGGCGCAAGTGGCCTTCGGCCAGTTTAACAAGAAGAAGATGTAAAAAATATCAGAGTGACAGTCACTCATGAATAAGTCACCTACTATGCGAGACGAAGGTCTGGGTTTAGAATCCCAACCGGGGTGAACTGGAATGGCGAATGTTTCCCGAATGATCACTTTAGCCTGCCGAGGTCGGTCGTAAGCCCGAAAATGTTCACCCTTAATTCTTCTTCACTGTTGTAGGAATACTGCATTGTCATAACATTTCAACATTCATTCATAATTATATTAACGGTAATTGGATATAATTCAGTAAAATATATTATAGCAATTCGATTCCAATAATAATTGCGACGATTGACATGAATATTTTTTCATGGCAACATCGTAATGTGGATGCCATAGATCACGGTATAGATTCTTGATACCGTATTTTATTACTTTTGCAAACTCGAGTTGATATTCACTTGAATATATCGTGGAGAATAAAATATACTTAATATTATTTCAAGATGAATAAATTTCCTTACCCATTTTTATGAGCCATAAAAAAATTCAACTTCTTTTTTTCTTCCATATTATTATTTATCTTGGCGGATTCTCACTGAAACGCACAAGTGCGTGTCGTTTTTTATTGTTCCCCGAATGTATAATTTATATATTTTTTTACAATACGCAATATAAAGCGTCCTTAGTATAGAAGTATAGATTTGTAGGTCGTATAAATAAAACTAAGTAACGTCGCTGATATGATAATACGTTCCAAGTGAAAAAAAAAACAATTTTGATGCAGTATTCCTACAACATTGAAGGAAAGGCCCTCCACATACCCGGGTAGCTCAGGCGCATTAATAGCGACCTCTTTACCCGCACTTCTGGCAAAATATTATTAAGAGGGTTAGCCTTAAGGGAGCCCCCCTGCAAACCCCACTCCTGAATTACGTTCCTTCAATATCCTTCAGTATTCCTACAACAGTGTATAAGAATTAAGGATGAACATTGTCGGGATTACGACCGACCTAGGCTGGCTTAAGTGAACACTTTACACTAGAGAAACATTCGCAATTTCAGTTCACCCCGGCTGGGATTCGAACCCAGTTGTTATGTCTGTTGTAAGAATACTGCATTGTATATATACTCCGGGAAATGAATACAAAAAATCATACCTTAGCTTACATTTTGCATAGTAGTTCTGGTTTTTGGATATGTTATATAGGTCGGTCCTGTGATTAAGAATCCAAGTTTTCGACCTCCCAACCCTTGTGCGTTCACTAGGGCGAGCCAAGAAGTGTCGAAATTTCGGTCATTTTTCAGTTTATTGATCATAACTTTTTTACAATGCATTTTAGAGAGAAACATTGTACGTAAAAGTTGTAGAATATTAAATTCCCTGCAACTTATGTCTGAAAAGTTTTTTTGTAAAATCAATATACAAAGAGTTATGCGTTACCAAAATTTCAAAATTTTTCAAAAAAATGCACTTTTTTACAATTTTTTTCTTTATTTGAATATATTTCCTAAACGGTACATTTTACAGAAATGTGTTGTAAGTAAATGTTGTAGATCGTTCAATTTTAAATAAGTTTGATGTCAAACATTTTTATCTCGGACCAACTAAAATAGAGTTGTGATCTTCTGAAAAAATATAAGACGAACATTTTCGAAACTTTCAGTATAATACGTATGACAATAGTAATCAGAAAAATGCAATTTAAGAAAAAAAATTTTTGGATCTTATTAAGATTAGTGTCGTGGTTTAGAATCCAAATTTTCGACCTCCTCAACCTTGTGTGTTCACTAGGGCGAGCCGAAAACTGCCGATATTTCAGTCATTTTTCAGTTTATTGATAATTTTTTTTTAATTATCCATCTTAGAGTGAAAGATTGTATGTAATAATTGTACAGTATTAAATTTCCTGTAAATTAGGTTGGAAATATTTTCTTTGAAAAGCTATTATTTAAAGAATTATATAATAACAAACATATTTTTATTAAGAAAAAAATTTTTTTTCCACGATTTTTGAGTTTTTTTTCAGCACGGTACGTTTTAGCGAAAAATATTCTGAGCAAATATTGTAGAATATTAAATTTGCAACAAAAAATGATACCACACTTTTTTGACTTGGACTAATAATAAACGAGATATGCTATCCTGAATATTTATTTAAGCTCAATATTTAATTTTCAGGACAGCATATCTCCTTTATTATTAGTCCAAGTCAAAAAAGTTTGGTATCATTTTTTGTTGCAAATTTAATATTCTACAATATTTGCAAAGAACATTTTTCGCTAAAACGTACCGTGCTGAAAAAAAACTCAAAAATCGTAAAAAAAATTTTTTTTTCTTAATAAAAATATGTTTGTTATTATATAATTCTTTAAATAATAGCTTTTAAAAGATAATATTTCCAACCTAATTTACAGGAAATTTAATACTGTACAATTATAACATACAATCTTTCACTCCAAGATGGATAATTAAAAAATAATGATCAATGAACTGAAAAATGACTGAAATATCGGCAGTTTTCGGCTCGCCCTAGTGAACACACATAATTTAGGAGGTCGAAAACTTGGATTCTAAACCACGACACCAATCTTAATAAGGTCCAAAAATTTTTTTTCTTAAATTGCATTTTTCTGATTACTATTGTCATACGTACTATAATGAAAGTTTCGAAAATGTTCGTCTTATATTTTTTCAGAAGATCACAACTCTATTTTAGTTGGTCCGAGATAAAAATGTTTGATATCAAACTTATTGGAAATTGAACGATCTACAACATTTACTTACAACACATTTCTGTAAAATGTACCGTTTAGGAAATATATTCAAATAAAGAAAAAAATTGTAAAAAAAGTGCATTTTTTTGAAAAATTTTGAAATTTTGGTAACGCATAACTCTTTGTATATTGATTTTACAAAAAAACTTTTCAGACATAAGTTGCAGGGAATTTAATATTCTACAACTTTTACGTACAATGTTTCTCTCTAAAATGCATTGTAAAAAAGTTATGATCAATAAACTGAAAAATGACCGAAATTTCGACACTTCTTGGCTCGCCCTAGTGAACGCACAAGGGTTGGGAGGTCGAAAACTTGGATTCTTAATCACAGGACCGACCTATATAACATATCCAAAAACCAGAACTACTATACAAAATGTAAGGTAAAAATACCCATTACCTGGACTAATACTACGGAATGTAGAAAAATCTAACGCTTTACAAGAATAATTTGAAAACCAAAAAATAATACAAACAAACAATTTCCCTACTTACTTACTTAACATGTCCGGGTGGATCAAACCCTGCCGCTCCAATGTACGGCGACAAAATGTCCCCTTGTCTTTTCCCTAAATCAGGTTCCCAGGAGTGCAGCCTTCTATTTATATATTTTTTCTGATAACTATGATTAAAAAAGTGTTTAGAATACACTAAGAAATCATTAGAGATCTCGAGATGGGAACAGATGCGTGGGACGGCCACAGCTGAGATGGAGAGACGACCTGGTCCGGGACGCAGTCTGCACAGGACAGGACAACATGTAGGCAAATGGAGGAGGCCTTTGTTCAGGAGTGGACGGGGATGGGCTGATGAAGAAGAAATCGTGACATACCAAAACTCTTTATTTCATACAATTTCAATACACCTTTTTCATTCAATGTCATAAAATTCACATTGTTTGCTCTCCTGTGAGCTTGGCTTTTCATCACATGGCACCTATTGTCATATCACCGCCGACAAGAACAAAATTTTCTTCACATTCTATACATACTGAGTCTGCTGTTCTTGGTATTTGTTTTTCACAAATTAACGTCTTTATCCAAAGTCTAAAATGTTAACTATGTTTTTTGTTTTGTTAAAAATCGAGTGAGCAGATAGCTTTGTAGATTATCACGGTCCTTGTTAATATCTTCTCCATTCTTCTCGGGCGTACCGTGTGTAGGTTGTCGATGTTGTCGAGCTTTTGGCCCACTTGCTGAGGCCATCTACATTAGTCCTGAAGATGGCCTCAGCAAGTGGGCCGAAAGCCCGACAACCTACACACGGTACACCCGAGAAGAATGGAGAAGATATTGAGTGAACAATTTGTGAGGTATTGTTAAAAACCCTAAATGAGAAATTTTCGGACACTTTATTTTCAAAAGGCCATATCTCCCGATAGCACCAACCACTCCAACACATTCTCGTCGAAAATATCACTTCGCGAAGTTTTGAGTTAGGGTAATAAAATATGGGATAAAAATTAAATCTTTGACATAACTGTAACGATAAAACTTAGTATAGAATCGTCTTCCTTGTTTGTTCCTTGTGGTGTATCGTAAATGTTTCATGCATTCTTTATTTTTATACATTTTTTCTGGTTGTTTTACGGCTGTAATGATTTACTGTTATTGTTTTCAATCCGATTTCTTCGTTGTTTATTACGCATATTCAAATTCCTTCCTACGACGTGATTCTCTGATACATTTCCCTTTTTTATTGTCATGATAAAATTGATTGTAGTTGGCGAAGTAAATATTTTAGTGTTTCAACTAACTTGGTTTTTTACAACTTAACGAAAACATGTTAGGTACATCTTAACTAACCCCATTGTGAATACAATACATTATTATTACCACGCTTATATTTGACTCGGTAACGTATTTCACCCATTAAGCCGTTGATTTCGATGATGCCCCCTATGCAGTATTTAACTAAGTACTCATTTTTACCTATCATTTGAGTTACATTTCGTTTGCGCCGGGCCTGTTTTTTTCCGTACTTTTCTTTTCAAAAATGAATCTGGGTTTATCGAAATAAACTCAAATACATCTTTTTGCATTCACAGAAAGCTTTAAAAGCTTGTGTTGTGAAGTGGAGTAAGTCGGCATCGAGCTTGAACCCGCGCCCGCCTCACCAACCAGGCTACTGACCACCTCGAAAATACTCAATTAACATTGTCCTTTATTCCCGTACTTATTTTTGAAACAAAACTCTTACGTGTATAAAAACATTGAAAACATTATGTTTTTTTTTTTCAGACGTCATAGACTGGATTCTGGATAACCTAATCGAGAAAGAGAGAAGCCGTCAAGGCGTCATCAGGAAATTGAAGGAAATGGGTTTGATCTTTAGAGCTCCAACACGGAAAAGTAGCGCAGCAGTGAGGACCAAAGCCAACGTTCCATTTACTACTGAAGAGGATCTAACGTTGAAAGAGCTTTGGGACAAATATGGTTCTACTCAAGGTAATATTCACCCGCTTATGTATTTCAATGTTTATTTAATTTAATTGTATTCTGTCCATGTTTTAAACATACTCACTGTGGTTTGCTGGAAGAGATTGCCTCTCGGCAATAAGCACGCCCATTGTGCATATTTTTATACATGACAATAAAGAGTTTATTATTATTAATATTCTGTGCCTAGTCTGACTAACATGTCTTTTTATAATACATTATCCTCGACAGTTAGGCTTGTCAAATACAGTGTCTTCCATTGTGCCATTGTGCTGTTGAACCCAACTAATTAATAAAGCAATATAATTAGTTTCTTTTGCAATATTGTAAGACGATTTTTAAATACTGATATTTCAGCCACAATGCTTGTATTTTAGGGCCCGCGTTGAGCCTAATCCTGTGATATCTTTGATATCTGGATAGGTGATTTCTTCCCAGTATTTAGCTGATGAGTTTATATGTCAATCATGAATGATAGTATGTAGACTCTTCTGGCTGATAATACAGAGAATTGTGTTGGCAAAGTCATGTCTCCGCGTAAAACAAAAAAAATCCTATATAAACGTTTTAATACGTTATATCCTCATCATTCCATACTAATCAAAGTTACAGAAGTCTACCAGTTTTTTAATCACATTATAGTCCGTTGAATGGTCTATTAAGATTTTCCAGAGACTCCAGACACTGTGGCACATATGGCATCAGGTGGTGCTTTTTCTGTAGTACTTATACTGCTCGGTACGTTACAGAGTTAAGTGTTGTTTTTAGTATTTTTTCTATGAGTATTATTTTTCCTTAGATCCCATGCCTGTGATTCTTGAGAAGATGCCCCTCAACAGACCAAGACATCGCTTCGTGGAGCGCCTTCTTACTCTTGGACTTATTAGGGATAAGAAGGAATGCAGGAAGAAGACGCTGAAGAAATCCGGGAGAAATTATCCAGGTACGTAGATTTATCAAGTTTTGATTGCGATATTATTTCTTTACGTCTTTTTTAACACAGGATTCATTTACGAAAGTGGCTGAATTTAAGTTGGTTCAGACACTTAGAAAGAATAATGACATAACACAAAAGTACATGGGTGGAAAGTGTTAAGAAACGTGGCCGTCCAATACTTTTCTGAATGTCACAATTTATATTTTGTGGATTTGAAGGAAGGGCTTTTCTACCAAGCTTATGAATGATCACATTAAACCAACCGACGATATGCCTGACGGAAAATCCATTCTTCGCTGTATTTCTGTTGATATAATTAATTGCGACTGTCCAAGATTTATTTTTGACCACATTTTCAAAAAATATCGCGTTACGGTCCTAAGGTACCAACAACCAACTATGTATGACGAATTACATGATCATATTAAAAAAAAAAAAGAATCTAGGCTTGCATACACAAACCCAAATACTTTCCTGCACACCTTGCACTAGGCTAAAATCCTGTATCGCAAAGTGTGGAATACATCGCCAGCGCCAGGGTTCAAACCTGGCACCTCCCGTTTAAGAGACTGCCGCCTCAACCAACTGCGCCAACCATGTACTCAATAATGGAAGCAAGAAAATGTAGAGATAGCGCGGTTTAGATTTCTATTCTCTCTGCCTGTCTTGCGTGGGATGTAGAGTTATAGTAGGAAATAGATTGATAGGTTTACTCCACTTACAATCTTCACTTCTTTCGTTCCCGTTCCAGACAGTTCTCAAATGTCGCGTGAACCACTTTCATCCTTTAAGAGGGGAGGAGTGATACTCGTAATAAATAACAAATGAGTAATTTCTTTTGTGATGCGTATTTTAGGCTTAAATAATAAGTACGCCACTCGTTATGGAAATCCTTCGCCGTTTTTATTTTAACTCTCCCAGTTGATTTAAGGCCATATTATTAAAAGTCCAATTTCTATAAAACTTTCTTTTTATTTTAACTCGTTTATTGCGTTGTAATAAAACTATAAAATTCGTTTTTATCGCCACTAAAATTTTTCCAAATGTTCTTTGAACTCCGTTGGGGTGTCTTTGTCTCTAATCTAATTAATCTTTTTCACTAGGCATAGCCACGAATTTCCCACATTAAAAAACTTAATTAACTAGTACAATTTATCATTTTCTTTTCACTGCAGGTAATAAGTTTGCATTGATCGATGTATTCGTTTTGACATTTTGGTATACCCAAGTCATTCCCAAATATAGAAATAAACGTGCGAAAAATTGCGTCAGGAAAAGGAAGATTACCCAGCTAATACTAAATATATCGCCCTAAGACTTAAAACATGGATAAATGAGAATGTTTTTTAGTAACTCTAGCGTTTATAAATTCGATTATTGTAAATTTTCTTGATAAAAAGTAATTCAAAAGTTACCTCTGAAATTTACTGAAACTTGAGATTATTCCTGTAGTTTGTTAGATATAATGCTGTAATTTGGTTGACAAAATATTTGTGGAAAGACACAGTGACTCTAGTGGGTAATTTTTATATATTCGCTACCTTTTTTAAACAACAAGTCAAAATCTGTTTTGTAGCTTATATTTTTGGACTTAAAATTTGAAAATTTTTGAGCAACAATATAACCATTCGCTCAGAGAATATTGCCCCTTAATATTTTTTTTCATTTTGAATACAAAAAAATTGACTTACATTAATATATCCTTAGTTCATTGTCCTATTTAGTTGCTTGTCCATTTTTTTGCAAAAGTGCTATTATTTTTTTTCCAAATGGCCCATTTTCTTTACTTAAAATTAATGACTTCAATTAATACAAGATGGCACATAAATAAATATTAAAGGACCTTGTTATTAATTATAAAAAAAAAACTAAACTTTAGGCCAAAAGACATTAGTAAGTGTTTTTTAATTCCACTCGCCACACAAGCATAAGACATTTTGATTCCAACTTTTACGATTTTTTTTAATTGCACCAAAAGGTTTATTATAAGAGTAGGCATTTTGACATTTTTTAAAAAAATTCTAAAAACGGGAGAACTTTGATCTCGACAACCGTTACTAAATATGCTCTGGAAAAAATATAGTAGATACATTGAACCTTTATCTAGGAAATGACCGTAAAAGATTTATTATATCTTGTATAGATTTGTCAAAAAACATTGTGAAAATACCTCTGATCTCTTTTTCGAAAGACAGAAACTCGTTTCCCGAAAGTCGCGGAGATTTTTTTTGTTTTAATAATATGCATTAGAATCTAGGGAATGACCGTAAAAGTATTTTGATTGAAGCGAAATTAACCCCAAAATGGAAAAACGCATTTTTTACTATTTTGTCTTAATGTCCTTAATGTCCGTGGGAAATGACCGTGACGTCATAGTTGGGTCGCGAGCCTTCAATGTGGACTTATCATTTATTTTCGGTATGTCGTCGTCTTTATACAAATATTTTGTTACTTAATTTCTTTAATTTCCTCTAAGCCAGCTCTAATTGACCCATCTTTACTTTGGAATGAATTTAATTAATATAGTGGAAAAACGCGAAGAGATACAAATAAGATATGAGGTATTTAGAGAGATGACTGGATGTAAGACGAATATGGGGACTATAATGAAAGTGAACAAGTTGGGATGGTTTGGGCATGTCGACAGAATGTCAGGAGACAGAGTAACAATGAAAATATATACTTCTGAAAGAGAAGGTGTTAGGAAACGGGGTCTCTAATGCTGGATTTTACAAACTTTCTAGGCGGAGATAGGGGCCACTATCATTATTTTTCATACAAAATTTGTGTTAGGTGACTCCTATATCCACTATTCCTCACCTAAAAAGTTGATGAAATCCAGCATAAGAGTCACACAAATTGGCCAGATTCTCACGGACGGACGCGTGTCAAGTGGGAGAAACCGCAGAGCGTGTGCTACGAATGTTGAGATGTATCTAAGGATAGAATTGTGTGGTTCTCTGTCCTCTTTGACTACATTGAAAATGATTCGGCGTAGTAGGTTAACTAACTAACTACGCCCTTTATATGTCTCCATTCGGGAGCACAGGGAGGCTACCAGGCGTCTCCATTCAGAGCGATTTTGTGCGAGTGATATTACCTCTCTCCACGTCATTCCTAACGCTCTGATCTCGTTGTCATAGGAACGGTGCACTGTGAAAGAGGGTCTTCCGGGGCGTCGGGACCCCTGTGGGTGGAAAAACAGCGCTCTTTTTGGCCAGCTGTCGTTGGGCATTCGCAAAACATGGTAGTAGGTTAGGTGGTCAATAATATCAACGAGTTCTGACAAAATCTAGTGTCCTCTCTGTGTTCCCACGAGGAACATTAAAAGACGTAGTTGTCGGTAAGTTAATTGAATTAAATTGTAATTATTTTCAATTAATTCTTACAGAGGAAGTGTGGGCAAAATGTACCACATACAATTATGTGTGTTATATTCCGAAATAGTTTTTCTTTCACAAAATTCATGTCATGAAACATAATATAATGTTGTGACATGAAAATAATTTCCCCGTCATTGAAAACAAATAAATACGAGTATATGTGAAGTTTTCTTCTCAAGGGACTAAAAGTCTAAAAGATTTTTTTCCCCCATTGAAAAAGCTGAAAGTTCTTTTACAATATGGTACATACAAAACAAACTCACTTTTTATATATGAATGCATACAGTAGATCCTTACCCTTATTATTTATTTCCTTGTCAATTTGTTTTGACAGCAACCGTATGATCTAACATCTAACCTTTACTTGTACATATATTTCACGCACACTCCTAAATATTTATTTTACACTTTGTAACCCCCAAATATGTATGTCTTATCTCCCTAACAAGTAAACAAAAACGCATGCATTTTCAAATCAATATCTTCGTGTTCTTTGTCCCTTCGTGGATTTTAAGAATAAAAATTGCGTTTGTGATATCTGCTTGTATTCTGTCACTAAAGATTGAGAATATGTTAGGTTTTGTTCTTCTTTTTTTTAGTGTAGTATAGCAAAGTTATTGTCTGTTTTATATTGTGTTACAATACATAAATTATTTTCCTACTACTAGAATGACAAAATGCAAATCTTACGCATGTTGAACGTAAGTATTGCAACATTACAAAAAAAATTAACAATGTAACTTATTCCACGAAATTGCGGTAGTTGTACCACAATTTTGCCATTATCATTATTGTGAAACGGGAAATTGTGTCATGAATTTTGGAATCTTCGGTACTTCGCTCCTTTAATCTACGTAAGAGTCAAAAAGTGATAAAAATGAAAAATGATAAATTTTGCACAAAATATATTCGCAAGCAGGTATCTGCGAGGTTTCTGTAGATATTATTACCTATTAATATTTCAAATATTGAGGGGTCTGACCCTAAATAAAATTCGGGAAGGTATGCAGGTACTTGCATTATAAAAGCTTTTTTTTCAATATAAATATTATAATAATATTGTAGCCGGGTCCATTGTGCCCGACATTCCCCTCGACTCTCAATCTATATAAATATAAATCACAGTACCCTTTTTTATTTCATTTTTCCGTCACAGCCCCGTTGACTGGGATGGCGTTGCTATCGTTTTATTATACACACAACACCCCGCGTATTTTCAGGTCTGATGTGTCAGATTAAAAAAACATGGTACCTACGTAGAATTTTTTCGTTTTTTTATCCTGGAATTAAGAGTACGCATATTGACATTTCAAAAATTTCTAAGAACTGGAGACGTTAGATCTCAACAACCGTTACTAAATATGCTTTGGGGAAAAATAGAGTAGATACATTGAACCTTTATTTAGGGAATAACGGTAAAAGATTTTTTTAATCGTGTATAGATTTAAAAAAAAAATATGGAAAACACCTTTTTTACGAAAGACAGAAACGCGTTTCCCGAGAGTCGCGATGATTTTTTTTTTGTATTGATATTATGCATTAAAATCTAGGAAATAACCGTAAAAGTTTTTTGATTGAAGCGAAATTACCCCAAAAAATGGGAAAAAACGCTATTTTTACCATTTTATCATGCGATTTTGAACATTAATACCATGGAAAATTACCGTGACGTCATAGTTGAGTCGGGAGGCTTAAATGGCACACAACTGGCGACTAACTGTACGTATGGCGTATGAGCTCCCACGCTATATACTCGTAACTTTCATGTTTTTTTCTGTACTGGAATTAGTCAACTACCTGAGCCCTTTATTTTCCTCAAATAAACACAGGGCGGTCACAAGGCATCGAAACTCAGAACGGTTCACACGATGAATAGATGCTGTAGTCGGCCAGTTGGGTGCTGTTTTTTTTTTATTTCTACGGCCTGCAGAATCCTTTTTCACTGTACTTAGGTGTATCATTCCTAGGAATGATGTTGAAAGTGGTAAAACAAAGTTCGTAAAACCACTTTAGTTAGCTTAGCCTGGTGTCTTCACCGGGTTCTGAAATCTTTGCATTTTTTCTAAGTTATCCCAAAACGCATCGCATTTGTTTAACTTCGAATTCAGCAAAGAACTTTATTATTATTATTATTTTATTTTATTACAAATAGAAGCACAAAACAGACAACAACTATAGATGTAAGTAATAACATGAAGATAAGACAACTAGTCCATTTATTATTCAGCTGTCACTCACAAGCATGCGCCACAGTTAATTTTTTTTAAATGTATCTGGATTTATCGAAATAAACCTAAATACATCTTTGTACACTTCACAGTAAGCTTGAAAAGCTTGTGTCGTGAAGTGGAGCAAGTCAGCATCGGGGATCGAGCCCACGCTCACCGAATTAACAGACGAGCGCATTACCAACCAGGCTACCAACCACCACCAATTAAAACATATAAGTTCGTTTTGGTCGTCTCACACACCCATACTCAATCTCGCTCGAACACGATTGAGATAAAACGTTCTATATTTTTTTCCTGGATATTCAACCATAAGTGAATAAATCGTGTTGAATGAAGGTTGAACATCGCTGGTTCAAGACTAGAAGTAGGAATGATATTGTAGAAATACAAATAGGTAATAATACTAGAAGTAGAAGTACGTTGAAGGAATAAGGGTTTATTTGATTGATGATGTTTGCCTTATGATTTTCCTGTTGTCAAATGCTCCCGTTGCAATTTGTTTGATCTTGGTAGTACTACAATATACCGCCATCTTGTTGGTTTGGTCTACCCGCCAACCATGCCCCTACATCGGGTCAACCATAGAGTATCAGACAAATGGAGTCGTCTTTTCCTTTATTTTCATTTTTTTCTTTTCTATTCTATTTTACTCTTTGTTTCAAATAACTTGGCCACTGGTTACGTAGTAATTCTATAGAAAAAGTGTGACAAGTAAGGTGAAACAGGGTGTGCCTTAACAGATACATAACGCCAGACACACTTCTAACTTCCGTCACATTCATGCAATTCGTCATACTCAGTCTACAATGTAAATAGTATAATATTGTTAACAATAAGAGTATTGGAAGGAGGTTATGAATTACCTACCTAACTGACCATGAGCCTAATTGAAAATTCTTGATTTGGAATATACTTAAATTATTTTTGGTATAGAACCGGAATTTATCTGCATTGCACAGACGGAAATACATTACAGTTTTTCCTCAACAGAGACGAGAGGCATCCTCATTCACATAATGTAGCGTTATGTGAACTTTCTTGGGGAGGAAGGAGGATGGGTGTTCCGACGCTTACGAGACACTTTATGCCCAGGGCAACGTTCAGAATAGGTATTCCACCACATCCTGCTGTCAATTGTGCAATTTTTGGAAGTTGTATATATGCTACAGCTGAAAACTTTTTCACGATGAACCAATTTTCCGATGCTAACGCACTCTGCTTCTTGTTGGTATTTTCTAAAGCGAAGTTAAAGTTGCAATTTTTTTAAGTTTTGGATTAGCTGGGATTCGAACTGGCGACCCCAAATCTTAAACATTCATTAGAGTGTCCTGTTAAGTGTTAATAAAATTTCCACTAGACGCTTAATAAGATTTTTTTTAGTTCCCGAAATTGATTTCCAGAAAAATGTTTAAATTTGATTTTTAATACCATGCATGAATGTTTATCGTCTGGCTTATCCATTTGTTTGCACATCTTTGGTGTTGACTTTGAACAGTCAGTGCACAGTGCACACACATTCATATGTGCATGCAAATATACAATATTACACCTACCTATATGTATTATGTTATGATAATATAAAATGATGTTTACAATATATTATGTACGTTTATATAACTACATGTGTATACTTACTACCTACATGTGTACAAATATTATCTAATCCCCCTATGTATACATACCGTACATGGGCGTTGCCAAGGGTAGGGCAGCTACCCCCCTAGAGATTGAAATAGATATAATTTTTTTCATACTAAATGCACAAAATCCCATTATTAACACACATTTTCCCATCATATCATAAATTTTCAGTACGAAAATCTATTAAAATGCAATTGCTTAATTAAAAAAAATCACTTCATCCATTTGTCGTTAAAAAAATTCCTGTGGCGTTATTTACTGTGATTTCTGTATTTGAAACCAAACTACGTTTTGACCTTCATTTAGTCACCCAAAAAAAATCCCCTGCGGCGCTATTTACGGGTTTTTTGTACTATATACTAATACTTAGATTTTGGTCCCCCCCCCTAGCTCCGAAGCTGGCGACGACCATGATACCGTATATTATGTTTGTGTTCTAATATTATTAGCACAGCGTTTCTCGGTTTCAAGAATATTTTTTAGCGAAATAAAATTCTAGAAATTTCACACATTTTTTCTCATTGCTTTTCCAGTGACTGCTAGTTTTAATTTTTTTACTGGAAATGTAGGTTTTTCTCGGAAAATTTCGTTATTTTCTCATTGTATAAATTTCATTTTTCTGATCTTATTATCATAGGAACGCTGTACCGTCACGCCGCGATCCTTGCAGGGTAGGCATAGATGACAGAGCGGCATAGATGACACAGCCCTATCCTTGCACACACTCCTAGCCTCCGTCACGTTCATGCAATTTGTCATGCCCTTCCAGAAATGTTAGACATCAAACACTTTTCTACGTCAGCCATTCAAGAACAAATTATATGCAAAACTCATACATAAAAAGAGCATGTATATCTTTTAACAAGAATTGTATGAAGGATCCAGCTCTAGATCCTTTTGGCTCTGGTCTGAATACTTTTAAAAATAAACTGTTGAAAATAGTGGACGTTTAGCGGGGGGTCGTGCCGGCGCGTCGAGTGTACCGTTGGGTCTGAGGGTTTCAGCGTAAAACTAAAATGAAAAGAACTATTGTCACTTCCTTTCTCCATTTTCCTTCCTATTCCTGTATCCATTCCTATCCTATTTCTTGCTTATATATAATGTACCTACTTATACTTTTATTAATAAAACGAAGAATACTATAATTGGCGCTATAAAATGTAAATATATATAAAATATCATATTATGTATTTTCAGCTGTTGTATTCTCTAAATAATTAAAATAAAAAAAAAAAATAATAAAATACACGCTCTCCGATTCCTTGTACCTCAAACACGTCCATCCGTTGACATGATCGGACTAGGTCAGTCTCGGGCGGCCGCGTTTCTTCACCCCTCTTCGCTCACTCAAATATGTATTTTTTGTCATTCTGTCATCTTTCATTCTCTCAACATGCCCAAACCATCCCAAACAAACAAAAATGACTTTTTGCATAAAATTTATTATTTACGTAAATAAGAAAACTTCGAAATTAAATTTTTATCATTACTTATGTATATCTATCAGGTATGTACCTAATGCATTTAGTGAGTACCTACCTATTTTTTTAAGTACGAGTATAACGATTACAACTCAGTGGATAGTTTTTGGTTATATGCTACGCCGGATGCATGCATTCATATTCACTCTAAAAGATTATATATTGAAAATGTTTCCTACATAAGTCACCTGCTAATAATATAACCACCGTCAAAGGCGGACCCTTCTATAATATCACTAATATATAGGAGGGTCCCCGGAGAAAAACCCATAAGAATATTGCTCAACATGAAAAAATCGCAAAAAAATACAAAAAACCCTTAAGAAATATCCTCAACGGATCTAAGCCGTGGTCGTCGGTAGCCTGGTTGGTAACGCACTCGACTGTTAATCCAGTGGGCGCGGATTCGATCATCGATGTAGACCAACTCCACTTCACGACACAAGCTTTATACGCTTACTTATTGTTTATTGTTGTTTATCGTCGTTAGACCCTATGTCGGGCACTTGGACTCGTCAGCTTTACATAATTATATATATAACAATTAAGGCAATAATAACAACAATAATGCACAATATCAATGCTAAAGAGTAAAGGGCTCTGTTAACATTTCGTCAGTGACATAGTATGAGCAAGACAAAAGATAGTGAAAGCACAATAAACAATTTATGATATAGTCAGTTCAATGCTGAAGTGAATGTAAATGGTTCATTCCAGCATTTCGTCGACAGAGTAAAATGATTTATCAACGAGGTACGTTTTCACTGCTTCCCTAAATTTACTATCACTCAGAGACTTCATTTCTTCAGGCAACTTGTTGAACAGGCGCACACTGAGCCAAACAAAACTTTATGACAGCTTTGCCAAGCGTTGCCAAAGCTTTGCCAAAATTACGGGTCGTATTCTTTCCTTGGAGCGAGTGTTGTAGTCGTGATAGTCTGAGTTAAGAGGGGTGTTGGGCATATTCTTGCGTGCAAAGAGCAAGCATTCATAGATGTACATGCCAGGAAAAGTGAGTATACCGAGTTCTTTAAAACAATTCCTGCATGACTCTGAGTATAAAGATTCTGCACCAATCAGCCCCTCCGCCCCAGAATAACACTCCATACGACATAATGCTCTTGAAGTAGGCAAAGTACACAGTCCTGGCTGCAGCCTCACCACAGGTTTCCTTTACCTTTTTTATGGCATAAATTGCCGAGCACAGTTTCTTGGATATTGCCTCAATGTGCGGTGTCCATTGCAGCCTTGCGTCAATTTTTACACCTAGAAATTTTATGTTGTCTACCACCTCCAGTTTTCGCTGGGAAAGGCCAGACATTGTGAAGTGTACAAAGGTGTATTTGGGTTTATTTCGATAAACCCAGATTCATTAAAAAAAATTTAGTCGGATTCCAGTAGATGAATTATTTATGAAATGTTGACTATTTTATTGTCTGTCCCATTTCAGATCCGGTTATTTATTTGTTTATTTTCTAATCTATGCTAGTTACTGACGCACTTAAAGAAATCGTAAGCTAGCAAATACAACTAATTTTATTTTCAAAATCCAATTAAATTTGAGCTTTCGTCCCTTGAGCATAATATTTCTAAAGGGTTTTTGTCTTTTTTGGGATTTATTCATTTTGAGCAATATTCGTATGCAGATATCCACAATGCCACACCCAATGCCCTTGAATGACTTGGAAGCCTGGATGTTGCTCTGTAGGGTACATGTCTCCTGTATGTAACAGATAGCATAATTATCTTATCTTCCGACGTTGCTGCCCAACGGTGGCAGAAGCCATACGAAAATAAATAAATACTTAAATAATATTCTTATGGGTTTTTCTTCGGTCACGATATAGGACGTACCGGAGCAGGTACTGAATTGTCAAAATATGAGGGGAGACTTATAAGTATAAGGCAATATTTCAACAGCTCCTTTTAATATAAATCTCACTTTTAATCCATCATCGTTTCGATTATTTATTCGTATTTTGCAAGGGGAGCGTCGTCAAATTCGCAGCTGAGCTTTTTATAATAAAATATTACCTATCCAATCTACCTGTTGTCATTAATATTATTTTGTGCACTTTTCCCCTTTTACGAATGCTATTAATTTAGCAAAAGTGCAATTAAATCTGATTAATTCAAATTATATTAAATTTTGAAATAGCCTTAAAAATCCTTATTTTTATTTAAGTATCTTTTTTAACCCTTTTTAATTAAAAATTCGGTAGACGGCGGAAAAGATCCGTCAATTGTATAGTTTCAAAGATTTAAGAGATTTCTTAAAAACCTTCAACCCTATTTTTAACCCACTTACTCTTTTGATATGAAACCTATCCATCGCTTGAATTGGAACATCCTAGGATAAGCGGTTTAGGCTGGGCGGTGATTTTCCCCTGTCAGGACATTGTCTTTTACGAGTGTAAATGTAGATTAAGTAATTACTCTAACTTTTTTCTATTTTTCAGGGCCCCAATTGGAATCGGAATCGGACATCTCCGATTCAGATTCGGACAGTGAAAAGTCTGACGCAAGCACCTCCAGACCAAAGCAGAAAGTTACCAAGAAGCCAAAATCGAATTCTTCATCTCAGAAATCAAAGAAATCGCAGCCTGCCCCACAAGTGTCCAGTGCTACTGTTATCAAAACGCTTATATCATGTGTGGATGAAGGTAAGACTGTGATATCTAATTTATTTTTAATAATCTGCTCTTGAAAAAAATATTACCTACTCGAAAAGCCCCGAAGAGTTGGGTAAAGAAGTGGTTTTGGTTACTGAAAATCCATTAATTCAAAATTGTTTCATAAAAAAATGGCCTGGGGCTTTAATTGTACCTATTATTGTGTTACGTATTCTTCATATTTTTATATGAATACAATAAACCGTTGATATTTGGTCTTAAAAAAAAAGTCTGCGGCGCTATTTACTCGGCGTTTTCTATGATGCCATATCACTATAAACATTTTAGTTTAAAATTAAAATAAAATTTTAGTTGAACATAAAAAAATCGCAATATTTCATGATTGTAGGATTTGCTGAACCTCTCAGATGGATAGCCGAGTCTTTGGAGGAGGTCGCTCTCGATCAGGAGGCAGAAGGATTTGATCCAGAGGGTGAAGGCGTACCACTCGTGCCGATTATGCAGGAATGTGTAGAGGCTATGGAGAACAGCCTCTTCCAGGATACCATCAAGTATCTCGGAATCAACCCTCCAAGTGATGAGCAGGTAATGACTTTCAATTCATCATTCTAGAAAATAAGTCAGTATTGCCTAACCATCCCGTCACACCGTATCCCTTGCGAGGTAAGTGGAGAGAACAGAGGTTTGCTCGTTTCTTTCCTCACAAACATCTCTCTTATTCATAACATTCATACACATTCCGGAATATCTTCCACTCAACACACTTCTTCAAGTATTTGGTCAATATGCTCACTCCAAATGACAATCTTGGAAAACCATGTTTCCTCACACCCTCTCTTTCAGAGTTATATATTCTATCCTTGGACATTCTCTCCACATGCCTGAACCATCTAACTTGTTCACTTTCATCCTTGTCACATCACTCGTCCTACATCCATTTGTCTCCCTAATTACCTCATCTCTCAGCGTTTTTCCACATATTCTTCTCAATGACCTCATTTCCACTGCATTTATTCCACTCGCTTCCAGTATAGCTATATGTAATAAATAAGGTCATTTTTGTGTTTCAAAAGACAATGGATCCGTTTGTGTCCAATCTTTCTACAATTCAAACAATTTGTTTTCAGGAATCTTACTGGCGTATTCCGGCAAATATTCATTTTACATCACTGAGGAAGAGATGCGAAACAATAACCAAGGCTATTGATAAGACTCTTGTGGTACCTGAAGAAGATTCACCGGTTGCAGAGAATATCGTTGAGTCTCAAGCCTCAACGAGCAGTAAAAAGAATTCAAGTAGATCAAGAAAGGTGTCATCGTCTGAAGAAGATGATGACTTATTCAACAAATTAAGGAACATGGGACGAAATCAAGAAAACCATTCAGACGATGAGTTGCCAACAACTTCGTCTTCCAAAAAGAAAAAGGCTAAAAGTGATAAGCGAAAGAGAGCCAACAGCAGTAGTGAAGAAGACGAAACTGAAAGCAAAAACCAAAGCAAATTCGTCAATCTTCTGAAATCAAAATCCAAGAAAAGGCAACACGTTGCATCTGATTCAGATTCTGATGAAAGCAACCAAAGTCCTGTCAAGACTACTAAACCCAAAAAGAAGCCCCATATCGATTCAGCATCAGATAACGATTCACGAGATAGTAATCGTAGCGATGCTAATCATGACACCACAATGTCGTCAAGAAGATCACCAAATACAACAAGAAGGCACTCGAGTTCCACCAATTCTAACAACAGTGATAATAGCCCGCTCAAAACTCCTAAATCAAAGACTAAGTCTCGCGTCAGATCAGGGTCAGAAAATTATTCCAGGGATAGCAACCACGATACTACGATGTCGTCAAGGAAATCTCCTAATACAACACGACGAAGCTCGCGTTCCAATTCTGACGATAGCGATCACAGTCCAGTCAAGACTTCAGAATCAAAGAAAAAGTCTCGTGTCAGATTAGGATCAGAAAACAATTCCAAAGACAGTAACCACGATACTACAATTTCATCAAGGAAGTCACCTAACACAACACGACGAAGCTCGCGTTCTAATTCTGACGATAGCGATCACAGTTCAGTCAAGACTTTAGAATCAAAGAAAAAGCGACTTGTCCGATCAGGATCAGAAGATAATTCCAGGGGTAGTTTTAGTAACCGTGACACCACAATGGAATCAGTTAATCGAACACGAGAACGCTCTCGTTCGAATTCTGACAGCAGTGATCGCAGCCCTTCCAAGACTCCCAAATCAAAGAAGAAGCGTCGTCTCCGATCAGGATCAGAAAATAACTCTAGAGATAGTTTTAGTAACCACAATACTACTATGTCATCGAGAAAATCCCCCAATACAACACGTCAAAGTTCCAATTCTGATGACAGTGATCACAGCCCAATAAAAACTCCCAAATCAAAGAAAAGACCAAGGGTTAAATCTGGATCTGAAAATGAATCAAAAGACAGTTTCAGTTATCGTTCTGAATCCAACCATGACACCACCGTGTCATCAAGAAAATCACCCAACAGCACTCGACGTTCCAGGTCAGTCTCTAGCGATAGCAACCAAAGTCAGAAATCAACGAAAAACAGATCTAATTCTAATAGTAGCAACTCGTCCGATAGTGACGCAAATAATGTTACAGTCATATCTCGAAAATCAACCGGAAAAAAGAAAAGCATACAATCTGACTCTGACGAAAACAGGGCTACAAATGCTTCAGAAAAGGATACAAATAAGGATTCACCAAAATCAAAGAATGCTAAAAAGAAGCCCCTTACTTCGGAATCTGACTCTAATACAGATAGTGATGGACATGGGAGCATGTCTAGGAATAAAACTAAAATGAAAGCAAGCGAAAACACATCTGATTCCGTTATAAACAAGAAAAAACACAGTAAAAAGAAAACAGTAGAATCTGACCCTGATGAAAACAGTGCTTCAAATGCTGCAGAAAAGAACACAAATAAGGATTCACCCAAACCAAAGAGATCCAAAAAGAAACCCAGTAATTTGCAATCTGATTCTAATAGCGATAGTGATGGTAACGAGAGCATTTCAAGAAATAGGACTAAAAAGGAAATAAACAAAAACACAACCGACTCCATTACAAACAAGAAAAAACACAGTAAGAAGCGGGTTGATTCAGATTCTTCCGATAATGAAGGTGTGAAAGAGAATATTTTAAGCAAATCAAACTCCATCTCAGAAGATACAGAAGTAACTAAGAAACCGTTACTTTTATCTGACGACAGTAATGATGTGACCACATTGCGAACGAGCACTCAAACTGAAAACAGAAAGAAGCGTAAAACTTTTATTATGTCTGACGATTCTGATGAAGAACCGGCACAGAATAAAAAGGCAGCGGACACTAATGCACTCTTTGATTCCCTTCTATAACTTTGTTATAACCTATTTAACAAGTATTATTAGTAGATTTTGCAGTATGTAGTTTGAGAAATTTTATTTGAAGTATATACCTTGGCGCTAGGGATTGGAATAGGTAAACCTCACAAAAAATCACATTACTACCACACATTTTTTCAACATATCATAAATTTTCTAAAATTAGTATGAAAATTCATCAGTTTCTTAAAAAAATCGCTTGTGGTGCTTTTTATTATTGCTTTTTTAAAAAAAAAAACCTTTTCCACACATACTGTTGTGCAAAGTGTTACATAAATTTTCAAACAAACAAACCACATCGCGACCTTCTTCAATATGTCTCACAAAAAAATTTGTATGTGGCGGTATTTTTTATGCTACATTTTTTTTCCAATTTTTGTTGCCCTTCCCTAGCTCCGAGGCTGGCGACGCCCATGGTCTACATTATTAATTAATTATTGGACCTAAATGTTACAACCGCATTTAAGTGAACTGTACCAGGTAACCATCAGGTAACTACGAGGGCTGGCTGAGAACTTCGCGGCCTTGAGAAAAAAATGTACTAGCCAGTTTCAATTTATTATTGATATGGATAATTTGAACCTTTAGAAGGCTACTGGCAAAATTTGGCATCAATAGGACTAAGCTGGCACTCTTGGCACCATTTTTAATCCAACGTGTTTAAGATTTTTGTGAAAATGAGAAATTTTCAACCATGATACACGATTAAATGTTTTATTATCACAGGCTGCATATCAAAACAAACATTTTGAAAGATGTCAGATACATAATTGGAGTCTCCTCTATCATATTCAGTAGTCAAATAATGGGTATCACATTTTAAATGTGGTCAGCAAGGTGTTAAAGAAAACCCTCGCAGTGGAAAGCAATAAACTGCAGTTGTTTCGAAAAACGTCGATAAAATCATGGATGTGGTTCAGAAAGATCGCCAAATTAGTACCTGGCAGATAGCAGAGATCCTAATGGTCTTATGTGAATGAATAGATTTCATATTAACTTCAGAACAGGGCTTGTATTAGCTTTCTGTTTGCAGGGTGCCAACGCCTTTGACTCCTTTTTAAGGTCGAAAAAACATGTGTTCGTTGTTGATTTTCATTCGAATTTTTGCCCAGGTTGGAAGCTGATCCTGAAGATTTTTTTTTTCGTCATGTCACCATGGATGAGGCTTGGATCTAACTGAGCCCAAAAATAATCAAAATAGTGGCGGCATGGTGATTTTCCATCTTCAAAGGAATCGATGTCTCCTTTGTCAACTGGAAAAGTGATGGCATTCGTTTTTTGGGAATTTAGGGCTAGCATTACAATAGACTACATGAATAAGGGCAACAAACGAAGTGGGAAGTACTATGCTAATCTAATAATTCCATTGCGACAAATTACCAACGCGGAAAGACCCGGAAAATTGGCCAAAGTCGCGATCTTTCACCGCGACTCTGAGCCAGTTCACAGAAAAACAATTTTCATAACCAAATTGCATGCCACTGGAGAAAGTTGGTGAAAAATCTGCTTTGTTTACCTAAAATGGAATCGTCAGACCTTTTTCTCATCCCTAAGCCAATAAAAATCTTAACATGTAAAAAATTCACTCAGTTAACGGTGTTACAGTGAACACGGAGCAATATTTTGAAGACCTTTACAATTTCTTCTGTAAAACTAGGATCCTAGCTTTGAAACGTGGCTAGCAAAAGTGTATTCAACTTCGAATGGATCGTATAAAAAAATAATAAGAAAATCCAACCATGCTCCAGTACATTTTTTTCTCAAGGCCGCGAAGTTCTCAGCCGACCCTCGTATTATATGTTTTTATCAGAATAACTTGAACTAGAGTACTCTCTAAAATGTTTATAACATGATCTACTCTTGTGTATTGATATTACTTGTTTATCGTACACTTGAGTATTTATATTATTAACTGTTTATTATCATTTTCTATAAGTGTTTATTTGATTTAATTATTATGTAACCAATATTATTAAGTATAGTCCAATTAATTCAATGCGGTGAACGCAGCAATAAACATGTGACCGAGAAAGGACTAGTAGGACTAATCGTCCCTTCTTGGTCACATTTTTATGACTGCGTTCGCCAGTTATAATTGATTCAACTATAGTACCTACTGCTTATTCCTGTTGGCTACTCAACTCTCACAGAATTTTAGCCTCATATACAATGATGGATATCCAAGACTTTCTATCTCTGGAGGGGCCTACCAATCATCCCTGTTACATCGGTGTCATTCTAATATACTGAGTCCTTCTTTGACTCAGTTTTTGATCGTTCAACAGATCACATTACACAGCTCAGGAAATTTAACCAGTATTCGTTTAGTTTTAAAGATTTTACTTGATATTTTATAGCTTGTACTGATTTTGTAGTACTATAATAATTTGTTTAAAATAAGAACATAATGTCATACCTATTTGTTTTTTATGTAATAAATGCATTTCGTGATACAAGTATTTAAACTTATTATTTTATTTCACACTAGCATTTAAATAGATTTGCTTAAAGTCCTATATGCTGTCATTCGGCTTCAGCGCCCTGATTTGTTCTCAGCTAATACTGAGAATCCTCTCGAAACTGAAGACAGTGATAGATGGAAGTATGGACTACAGATTGGCTGTTTTAGAATTACAATATTTGGAAATTCCTTGAATAAAAAAATATTCCGAAAGTACCCCTGAAATTAACGGGATCTGAGGGTTTTCTGTTCAGTTTTTCAGATATCAATGTATAATTTAGCCAAAATACTGGTAATTATAATCTTAACAAATTGACTGTTTCAGAATTTTAAATTTCTTCCCAGGTTTCTTTCAAAAAAGTATAATTCACTTTGTCACTTACAATATTCTTATTTAGCGCTAACATTCTCGTACAAAATTTGAAAAAGTTGAAGCGAAAATAGAACGATTTTTGCTTAGTGTTATAAGCCCTTAACAGGCAAAACTATTGGCAATTCATGGCTCGTTTACAAAAATCGGGCTCCTTTAAATCGTTCTATTTGATAATCCATTGTTAGCAAATTTCGATGAAGAAATTGAATATGCCTCTTTTGTGAAAATATGTATACAATGATGTACTAGCATTTTACTATCTTCACATCTATAGAGCTACCTTAGACTTAGAATAGTTAACTTATTACATGAAGTTGGTTTTCTTATCGTAACCTTGTGGGAATGGAAAGAATAAATAAAATTTCATACAGATAATTAACATGTATATTTATTGCACCATTTAGAATAGTTTATCTACATTTGTAAACACGACTAAATATAAAAACATTAATATAATTGTAACCCTTAAACGTACAATGATTATCGTGGAATGCAACATTTTAAATATAAAAGGAAACAGTATATATATATATATATATTATGTTTATTTTTAAAAACCAAAATCTTTGGAAAATCACGAACCATACCGATTGCCCAGGAGGTGAGAAGTCCCATGCTATGTTTTGCTAGAATTTAATGTGGAGTTTTGTTTAGAAAACCTCTTTCAAGAGATTAAGTGATTACATAACTCTTAGCATGACCTTTTTAATAATTGGAAGAGACTAAGAGAGGTTTCCATACATTTATTTGCGATGACAAAACTTTAAAGTCCTTCTTCTCAAAACATGTTACGCATTGTTTGCATCTGCTTACATTCACGGCAACGATATACAAATTGCAATCATTCGTAACAAGGAATAAATTGTCTTTTTTCTTATTTTCTAAGAATTCTAGGTTCAATATTGGCAACGTTATCGTTTTGGATTACAAGGATTTGGGCTTGCATATACAAACCCAAAATATTTTCCCGGATACTTTGCTGTAAGCAAATTGCTCGAGTTTTGAAGTTCAGATTACATTACTAACATTCAAAATTTAAATCATGATTGCCAATTTTAACAATCTAAATCAAATAATAAGTAGTAAATATGTAAATACATCAAAACTGAAATAAAATATTGAGCTATTGATGATAATATATAACAATTATGATTATTTAAAGTTAAATATTTGGCATTATTATAATATGCATTGCATTTTTAAAGTGTACAAAGATTTGGCAAGTGAACGAACATTTACAAAAAATTATACAAATATATTTAGATTTGCTGGCAGTGTTAATTTTTTACATTCATTTTAAAGCCTTCACATAAACATACAATAATTTTAAATGTAATTACGCACATAATATATATACAATCTAAAAATTGATTTTGACTAGTGGAATGTACAACGAATTTGGTATTGATTTCAAAACTAGTATAAGTTCTACTTAAATATTAGTTATTGACTTCACGTTCAATAGGGTCCTTGCATGTTTTTTTTTATTTTGGTTTTCGGTACATTAACTATAAATTAAGATTTTCCAAAAATTTGAGATTTTAATTTTGTTTCTTTGTGGATGTATTTATAAAATAAAGTCTCACATTCGATCCAGCGCAAAAACAGGTTTTTGACTGGCCGCCATATTGTGACGTCACGTTCCCCAACTCGTCCATACCAACAAACATTCCAATTTCTAACTATGAATGTCATGGGGTTATGACGTCACAATCACAATAACCGATGATCGCTCGTTTCAGAGCAACTGAGAAAAATGGGTCAAAGTAACATTTTCAATTATATAAATTAACGGTGAATTAAATTTACATTTCATAATTTTATTTCTAATTCAGTAAGTAGACCTATCGATTTATTATTGTTTTTCGATCGATAAAAAAAAAATGCTAGTACCCTATTCGCTCTTTGCGTAGCACCTTTTGAATTTCAAACCAAGCTATGTTTAAACTTGAATACTAAATCTATACTCAACATCGTGAATATATTTCTTCCCTGGATTGAGAATGCTGTTCGGGAAATGTTTGTAATTGACGGCATTCGGTAAATTTTGAGTTTCGAGACAAAAAGCGCCGTGCCTATTATACGGTGAACCATTCTTTCCAAGCAGCGGCTTGTCTTTTGAATTCGGTAAGAAATTCGACGTATAAAACTGTACTCCGGGTTGGTTACTGTACATTTCCATAACACGTCCTGTTTTAGGATACGCGACTCTGGATACAAAAGTCAAAGACTTATCCGAATCTTGCGTAACGCAGAAATTTGTATCGTAAGCGTTTCCTGGCATTTTGGAAATCATTTCTTCTATTGATCTCGGCACTCTGAAGTCGAATAGACTGTCGCCAACGTTAACGATTTGTCCGGTCGTTACTAAGTTTTGATTTGTAGGAGTATACTTATCAGCGTTGATTGTTATGACGTGATTATACAATTCTTTGGCGCCGGCGTCGTGCCCGGCTAAATTGAAATAAGAATGATTTGTAAGGTTTACGGGAGTAGGTTTAGAAGTCATACATTCCATCTTCATTTTGATTACGTTATCGGAAGTTACGTCGTACATTACTTGAGTCAAAAGATTCCCGGGATATCCTTCTTCGCCGTCCTTTGAAAGATAACTGAAGAAAACTTTTGTACCTTCAACGTGATAATCCCAATTCACTTTGTCGAAACCTTTGAAACCCCCGTGTAAATGGTTGCCATCTTTGTTGTTACTGATTGTGTATTCTTTTTCGTTTAAAACGAAACTTGCTCCTGCTGTTCTGTTGGCAACCCTGCCAACTGTAGCTCCAAAATAAGGATTACCGCTTTGTTGATAACCTTCCATATTGTCAAACCCCATTACGATGTCCACAACATTATCATATCTATCAGGTACTTTGATACAAGTGATAGTGGCTCCATAGGTGATCACCTGAACTTTCATATTATTCTTGGTAGACCAAGTGAATCTAGTCACCTTCTTATTTTCGACTTTGTCCCCATCCATGTAGCCAAAACAATCAATCGTAAGTTCGACATTTTTTGCGTGTTCGCTAAACGAATGCGAATCTAATGAATCGGTAGGTGTTATATTGCAAGACGCCATTTGGAGATATTTAAAAAACTACACACAGTTTTCGATAGACGAATGAACTGCTATCACAGTGCCGACTGACTGATAATTACGATACTACACGATTTAAATACTATGCATTCTTATCAATTACTTAAGATACAACGTTAACTTGATGTTATTAGGAATATAAGCAAATAAATACAATATTTTATTGCATTATCGTCTATCGATAGTGATAACAAAGGAAAATAACCTCCTATTTTGACAATTCGCTGATAACGTTTGACAACCAATAACACCAATATTAAGAAAATAAAAAATTATGGTCTGACATTTTCGAGGCCGACGTAATATTAATATAGGGCCGAGTCAAAGTGACATAAGCTGATGACGTCATTAAAACGGTTAGGGAACCTGTGTAATTACTTACCTACATTAACTTAAATTGTTTGCAAATTGCTACGCGTGAACAGTAGGTATTTTAATATAAAATGATGTTGATGCTTTTGTTGAAAAAACTTGTCCTAGGTACAATGAAAAGATATGCGATTTGTAAGTCGCTCATTAGCTGTTGTCCGTTTTAAAATCAAAAAGAAAACTAAAAAAAATCTGCTAACAACCGTTTCGAATTATATAGCTCGCTCACTAGCGATAGTAAAGAATAAAAACACTAAAAACGGAACGCACACTAACTTGCAGTAGTTGCAGTGTTTAGCGTTATTCGGGATGCACCCGAGGTGTGAATGGTCCATAATGTATTTTTGTAATGTTGGTTCCCTGAAAAACCATAGATATTTGACTAAGATGACCATAGATAAAAAAGCTTTGATTTGATGTCAGTGACGTTTCTTACTGACGTGGTGGGAAGAATTTTGTGCAGCGTTTAGTGAACATTAACACCGGTATCGTTTATTTATTTGTCAAGATGTTGGAGAGCGTATTTGACGATGTGAAGCGAATGAATAAAAGACAGGTAACTATTCTAAAAACGTAATTTACAATATAATCTTTACCCCCTTTCCGAAACATGTTTGTAAGTCACCTTATTGTTGCTGTGCAACGCACACCTGTATGGTGACATATTTTTAAGAAATTGACATATTTTACAACTTTGTGACAGATTCCCGATCTTTAGAAATCAATTCCTTGTACTACATTCTTATATTTGGGTGTTTAACCTCGTTGCGAAATGAATTGTCATACACACAGTCGCCACTCTGCTTCTAACCATGTCTAAATGATTGTTTCAGTTTTTATATCAAGTGCTGAGTTTTGGCATGATAGTGTCCTCAGCACTGATGATATGGAAAGGTCTAATGGTCGTAACAGGCAGTGAGAGTCCCATAGTGGTGGTATTGTCAGGAAGTATGGAACCAGCTTTCCACAGAGGAGATCTGTTATTTTTAACCAATTACCCAGAGGAACCAGTCAGAGTGGGAGAGATTGTCGTGTTTAAAGTTGAAGGTAGAGACATTCCCATTGTACACAGAGTACTCAAACTTCATGAAAAGTAAGTTTACTGTTTTATTTTTAAAAACACATATGAATCAGATTTCGCTTACTGTCCTCTGTTGATCTATAAAAATTTGTTGAAATTTATAACAAGAGAAGGATCTGGATTCCTACTTCCTACCTACAAATGAATTATTTTATTCAACAAAAATCAGCCAATACATCGAAACAATGTTGGCTGATTTTTACTGGGCAATTTAACGATGCAAACATTTCATGAATGGTGTAATTTTATGTCGTGTAATGAATTAAGTGTACCTAGCAACTTTGTTTACTTAGTTTGGCAATCTTCTTCTTATCGTATCGGTCAACACTCATCAGATTCCCCTCCGCTCCCAGAAAGCCACAACCTCTCCCGCATCATCGTCCAAGGGGGAGCGATCTGCGAGGCTCTTCCATGTGAAATCTTTGTTAACTTAATTAAATTCATCTTTAAGGATATGACGAGATAATCAAACCTGTAGCTTTATTAATTTAGTGAATTAGGATATTAAAAGAAATAACCGATTCGTGTAAATAAGAATTTACGTAGTCATAGGAAATTGGTATTTTTAATGATTTTTGTCACGGTGACTTATGATTCTTTTTCCAGCAACGGAACAGTGAAATTCTTAACAAAAGGAGACAATAACAGTGTAGATGACAGAGGTCTCTATGCGCAAGGACAACTGTGGTTACACGCTAAGGATGTGGTTGGAAGGGCAAGAGGATTCTTACCGTACGTCGGAATGGTCACCATTTATATGAACGAATATCCCAAGTTTAAGGTATAACAATATTATATTCTTCTTACCCCGACACGTTCCTCTATGAGTGCCTGCATTCACTGCTGTAACTCTAGCTTACACTGTTATATGAATTTAAAAAGATACTTACAGCCGGAAACAGCAATCCATGGATTTTGCATGAATTAAGAACATGTAAATTTTCCTATTTTAAAACAATAGGCAGGCATCAAAAGAAGCCATAACCCCTATACATTTTTAATGCAAAAAGGAACAAGGTTTTAAATACAGCAATCTGCAATACCACTATATGCAAGCCGAGAACTGCAATTTAGATAAAATGTTTTTTTTTTCCATTTACTACAAGTATGAGAACGGATTTGTAGTTTTTGATACTATAAAACTCATTTACTAATTCTTTTTGTCGAAATGTAGTGAAAAAATTATTCAATTCCACAATAGTTTTAATTTTTTTTTGTATCCAAAGATTGCTAGTGTCTATGTAAAATTAAATACCGCAAAGAAATAAAACATAACTGACACAAACACGACATGATAAGAAAAAACTAATCAAAGAAAAAGACCGAAGCGGCATAATGCTTTGTTAACATCTCAACAACGGTTATAATCAAACCTTACATTATGACATTCACACAACACACATTAATACGGTGCTTTTAGATTTCTCGATGGAAAGTTGTGGGGTAGTCTGTTTTTCTTTCATTCTATACGTATTTTGGGGTGCTGAATCCGAATCCGAGGTTTGCCAACAAAATTTCGTGATGGAACATGGCGAAAAATTGGTGAAATGGCGAATATTTACATTTCCTGGCGAATTCTGGACTTGAACTTAAAAACCATCAACTTTTTGTGGGTCATCTTTTTAGCAGAATGAAAGCACAAGAAATTTCTTACAAATTTGGTATATAATTTTTTTTTCTAAAATAACTAGCAGCGGAACTGTCAAGCTCCAAAAATTGGCCAAATTTTCTTGTTATTTTAAATTGTGAAAATGGAAAATGTATGGAGAATAGGTCACCTTGTTCGAATTATCACAAAATTTTGACAATTATTCTTCAGATTTATGATACATATGTTACCTCGTTGGAATCAGTAAATATGGAGAAAGGTTTCAGGATAAATTTTATTTAAAAATATAGTGAATTGTTTAAGCTAAAATGGTTTAAACATTTTTTGCCTAAACAAATTACTATATTTTTAAATAAAATTATTTAAACATGTCTAGCTCAAATATTTCACAGTATTTTTAAATAAAAATTTCTTTATTAGCTTTCTTTGTGTTTTCTGATTCCAAGGAGGTAAAATATTACTCATGAATTTAAATAATAATTGTTGAAATTTGCTTATGAAGGCAACAAGGTAAACTTTTTCAATACATTTTCGATTCTCATAATATAAAACAATAAGAAGATTTGGCCATTTTTTATACCTTGACAGCTCCGTTCCTATTTATTTTAGAGAAAAATTTTATATGGAAATTTTGTAGTACATTTAACGTACTTTCATTTTGCGTAGAAAAATAATTTACGAAAGTTGTCAGTTTTCGAGTTCTTATAAAGAAATCGCCAGAAAACGAATATTTTCGCCATTTTTTGTATTTTTCGCCATGTTCCGTATCGAAATTTTGTTGGCAAACCTCGGATTCGGATTCAGCATCCCAAAAAACGTATAGAATGAAAGAAATCCCTACTACCCCACAACTTTCCACCGAGAGACTGCTTTGTGTTTAATTTCACCGGATTACATGTAGGTCCTAATCTAATGAATATTTTCTTTGTGTTTCAGTTCTTCGTGTTAGCTTGTCTTGGTCTCTACGTTCTAGTCCATCGGGAATGACCCAATTAATGAAGGAAGTCATTACAATAACTACAATTGTGTTAAGATAATAGTGAATTAATTAAATAAATCTCTAAAGGACATTAACTATTTAAATATTGCATTTTACCTCAACAAATTATAAAAACTCTTTTAATTGTGATAAAAATTGCACAGTTTGTTTTAGAATTCATTCCATAAATGGTGGTCGGTAACCTGGTTGGTAACGTGCTCAACTGGTAATCCGACACCCACGGGTTCAATCCCTGATGCCGACCTACTCCAATTCACGACACAAACTTTTCAAGCTTACTGTGAAGTGTGCAAAGATGTATTTGCGTTTATTTCAATGAACTTAGTTTAATTTTATTAAAAAAAAAATGTTACTAAATAACTCATTTCCTATGTTCGATTGCAAATATTTCATTTCTCCAGTTAGCGAGTTGGTATACATATTCTACGACTAAAGATAATGGACAACAATTAATAGATTTGAACCTGCGACCTTAGAATTCTTGAGGTGAACCATGTACTAACTTCGTTACTTGTTTTTCATACGCTAAGAGAGTTTGCACAAGTGTCAATGATTGTCATATAGCATTTATGTATGTATGAACTTGTATAGATGCGAATGTTTGCAATATTTAATTTAGGTTCTGATGAATTTGAACACTATATAAATTCGAGTATCAATGGTAGTATAGAAATCCAAACCCATCCATCTACATCTTGCCCTGTTTTTGACTAAAATTTAATGGGGCACTGACCTTATAAACAAAATCTGCCGAATCTGAGACAGTGGATGTCAAAATCACATTGTCAAGATTCGGGTGCAATTTTTAAAAAAAAAATTACAGTTTTGGTGCAGTTTTCAAGGTTTACTTATTTTGAGCACAAAATATCTATCTACCTATCTATCCCATCACTCTGTATCTCTTGCGGGATAGGCAGAGAAAATATTTGCTACAGTAAACATTCAGAATGTCAAAATACTGGAATTTCTTTATTATCTGTGCATTTCTTTTCACACAATTTATTAAATTATTTGAAAATCGCTTGTGTGATTTATGTTTTAATTTCCTATTGAA
Source organism: Ceraclea dissimilis (assembly GCA_963576895.1). NCBI lineage: Eukaryota > Metazoa > Arthropoda > Insecta > Trichoptera > Leptoceridae > Ceraclea > Ceraclea dissimilis. The sequence continues at coordinate 2,701,610 of OY756370.1, read as the reverse complement.
CAATTTATTTTGTAATACTTATAGGTTGTTTATTAATTTAAGAAATAAAAATGTTTTTGGATTAACCTCGCTATTTATTTGTGAAAAAAAATAAAGATACACGGATAAATATAGACTCAAAACCATAGAAATACTAACGCCGTCGTGGTACCAATGTGAATAACATTAGTAACAATTAAGAAATCTTGAGGCTTGTCGATTTGGCAAGAAGACAGTGGTATGGAGGGAGGGGGTTGCTATTTAGTATGAAAAAATATGGGGACTTGTTCCCCCGTATTTTTGAGGGGCCCCAAATAGACTTCGAAAAAAAAATCAAATTCAGACTATTAAACAACTTTTCCTAATTTTCAAAATAATCTACACTTACTTGGTTTCACAATAAATTTAATTCAATAAAAAAATTACCATTTCATTTAGGAAATAATTTGGGGCCAGGGGGCCTCTACTCCTTTGTTGCCCCGGGGCCTCCACACCTCTAAATCCGGCCCTGACTGTGCGTATGTGTTTCGATGAGCATACATTACAAAAAAAAAAAATTCACTGTGAGAATCTGTTAAAACTTATTATGTAGATCAGCTATTGTAGAGATTTAGTCCCAGCTTGGTCATGTTTTGAGAATTTTAGATGATGGATGGCTAGCACTGCACAGCTTTTTTCCAACAGCTACAAAATTCTTGACAGTAATATTGCAGCATTGGGAATTTCTTGGGAAAGATACAAACCTCATAAAGCAACTTTTGACTCCCTGCCTTACAACGAGGCACATTAAAAGAATCCTAAAACTGTTTAGGTATGGACAAAATCACAAAATAAATTTGTATCTAATGAGTATTTATTGAAAAATCAAAACAAAATAATTTACAGGAAGCCTAAAATGTAACGAAATCACTTTATACAAATCCGGAGGCGGCCCTAGGTCCCCCCTGGGGCCATGGTCTGCCATCCGATGCAAGGGCCACCTCTGTACAAAATAATACACTATGGATAAAGTTAGTCATGAGACAAAATAAATGTTGAAAAAATGACAAATATAAATCTTTTTTATGATTGCAGTAACCGGAATCAGAACCGGAGTTTTTGCAAATACCAAATTACAAAAATAATACTTTTATGCTAGGACCACTTGTTCAATTCCATTCTGACATTGCTATAACGTTCCGCTCACGACCGACCTACAATGATTTTCGAATGTAGATCATTGTGAAAAAGATTTTTACCTCACTTAAATACGATTCCATAAGAGGCTGGTTAATAAAATAATTACATATAAAAACTACTACATGTTACGATTATTATGATGGTGTTCTGCCCTCTCTGCCTACCCTGCAAGAGATATGGTACACATAGATAGACAAAAAATCACATGTTTAATATTACATAAATTTAATACAGCGGCAATACATCAAAAGGTAATTATTTAGTTTTCCTTTTCTTCCCTCCAGCTGAAGCCCTTCCGCTCGTCTTGGATGATGCAGCGGCCGCTTTCCGTTTCGGCGTCCTCTCTTTCTCTTTGGTATCAGATCCGCCGTATTTAGCTGCCAATTTATCAAAGAAGCTGTCCATTTGTACACCTCGTTCTTGCTGCTTCTGACGAATCATTACGGCTAAGCTGTTCTCTGAAATATGAAAGATACAGGATTAATACTCCGAGAAAAATAGCTTTATGGAACATGTAATCTCATCTCAATGCTAAAAAGTAAATGTTGTAAAGAACGTAACATAAAGAAAGAGAGACTGGAGGATCTTATCGAGATATGTAAGATGCTACATGACAACCACTCCTGTGAGATACTACCAGGTATGTTCACCATGTGCAACTGAGAGGACATAAGCTGAGGCTGTCGTAAATATTAACATACAGGCCGAGTCAAAGTGACATAGAAGCTGATGGCGTTACATATTGTGGTAAGAAAATTCATGACGAAAACTATTCCATATATCAAGTGTTTATGACCAGGACAAGTGCGACATCACGATAGTGGGTGACGTTATTTGAATGTCGAGATTTAGATTTTCCACGGCTTCGCATAAGCTATAGACGACAAGATTCACATCCAACCTACGATAAAAGCTGTCAGTGCTTGTAATCAGTTGAACTTCCTCTGATCACGAACTCCTATATGAAACGACTGGATGATTGCATATAACCACAGATTAACTGGAATTTGGGTCCAATTAACTGTCTAACCATTACCAAATAATAATATCACCTTTTTCCTTATCCTCCTTCTCAATCTGCAGCATCTTTTGAAGATTCTCCACCTCCTTGGCTTCCCTCTCGGCTCTCTTGTGTCGTCTCTTTGTCTTCTGTGGGGGCTCATGCGTGAAGATCTTGTATGAAGGAAGCTCTTTTCTATCAATCATTCCCTGGAAAATAACACAAATATATTTAGCAGTCTAATAAGTCAGACCTATAATTCAACACAGGGCGGAGACAAGAGCAGGCACAAGTAACATGATAAATCTACTTCGGGTTGCAGATATATTTCTAAAAAAACCACATGAACAGGACGGAAGAATGAACACTCGCCCACTTTGCTGCAAACGAAATCCCCACAGGTCAACGTCTGTCAGGAAAAGATGGAGAGACACTTGGTTTTCCGCATCACAAGAGTGAGCGAACAATACAAACAGATCCAAGATCTAACATAGGGGGAAGAATAAGTGTAGTAAAACACAGAATACTATATGAATTTGGCTAAACTCACGGAGTAAGCACACCACAAAACAATCTCAATGGTAAATAAAATGGTAGCATTTGAGATGTTTTAAAGAAGAATGCCGCGTTTTGATGAGCTTATAGATTAGCATTAAACTTACAATCACCGCCGTTTTCACATGGTGTACTTCTTAAATCATACATACAAACGATGCCGGGTATAAATCAACAATGAACCGTAGTGTGGACCTAGCTTGATATGCATAATGACAAAAAATATAGTACCAGTATCAATTCTCTCAGCCTAGGTTCATCCTCTGTGTGTGCAAATGGGGTGCCGTCCATAATCACATCCATGTCTCCTTTACCTTCCAAATACGACTTCTTTACATCTCTTATTTCTGTTTCAGATCCTGTAACAATAATACACTTCATCCATTAACTGGAAAAACCACTTTAGTACGGTGAGTTTACTATTCTATATTCTATCCAACCTCCGAACGCAATGTCCCTTGCAGGGTAGTTAAGGAGCACAAACATTAGGTTTTCCTATTGTTTGAGCATACTGCAAAAGTCAAAACACAGTCAGTCATATCTGTTTCAGCAATGAGTTTCACCACCTATTCTGACTGCCGTGTTAATGTTTGCTTCCACTGGTTACCTCACTACTGGGATAAAGTGTAATGGTATGGAAGTAATAGTAAAACATATCGGTGAGGTGTATATCGTGTACAAATTGTCCAAGCAATATTTTATTTCAAAACATTAACATTGTATCTGCCAGTACATTCAACCAATTTAAAAACAGCTTAGACAAATATTACACTAAAAAGCACACGATACAGGCTCATCAACAGTAGCTGCCTGCCCGCTCATTAATATTGCAAATAGTCTGGTACTTTTGGAGTGCTGCGGCCCCACTTGTTGTGAAAAACTTTTTTTTATTAAAAATAGCGCTTCAGTTCGACTGCGGATGGCGACGGACAAGGGCACAGAAAGTCGGAATGTGTTTTTTTTTAAAACAAATTTAGTAAATTTACAATGTTTTGGACTCGAAATGTCACTCCTGTCAAAAGTATATCATGTTTTAAAAAGGTGCTTAGCACTTTTTTAAAACAAAATAAGCTTGACCTTGAATGGGTTACAATAGTTTCAAGTAAGTACGTACCTTTGTAATCTCTCTCATAGTTAGCAATATCTTCCTCTGTAATAGGTTTAAACAACAGTCGCCAATACTCTTCCCAATTCCTCTCTGTGACTTCATCATCTTCATCTATGCATCCTGTCTCATCGTAAGCCGCTTTCTTGTTCTTATCACTCAGAATGGCGTGAACCTTGCCCAGGACTTTAAATTTCTCAGTAGCTTCTAGTTTTTCATCTTCGTTAACTCTGTCGGGATGCACTAACAAAGACTGCTTGTGGTAGGCCTTCTTAACTAGAAAATACAAAAAATTGAGAGGAGATTGAAAAACATCTCATTCCCAAGTTAAAATCTGAACCAAATTAAATCATCAACCCTTCCTTAAGAGCTATTTGACTTGGCAGACAGTGTATTAGAAAATGGTGGTCACTGTATGTATGCACCACCATATGATAGCAAGTATTTACATCTAGAAATAGAGGTCTAACAAAGGGAATGATTAAATAAGAAAATAGACTCCAAACCTGCACTAGGTTCGTTAAAATAAGAACTCTTGCAATGCGGTCGCTGCAGAATCAAAACTAATAGGGAAGCAAAACAACGCATTGATCACTTACTTTCTTTTTCAGACGCTTTCTTATCAATACTGAGCACATCGTAGAGATTTTTCGTATCAAAATATTTCTCGCATTGATCTAAAAGGGTAGGCATTGTGAAAATATCCTGGAAAAGCCAACAATATGCACAAAATTATTGTAATTATTACACTTGTTTGACAAACGAACACACAAGGCGGGAATATCGCTACAACATTGACAGCCAATGCTGCCAACAGTGCGATTTGAATTTTCCAACCAGAGACAATGGAATCACAACTGATGTTGCCAATCGTAATAAATATTATTGTATTGCCCAAAGATATAATATGTCGCTGGTATTGCCCCAGAACACGGTATCGCCTAGAGCCTAATTTTTGGAAAACAAATTAATAAAAATAAATGTTTGTTTTTAACCTACTTATTTTATTCTCTAAAGCTACAAAATTATTAAATTTCTTAGATCACGCATACGAGTGGAAGGCCTCAAATGGAAGTAATAATTTTATTGATTAGGTGACACTAGACTGACATACCTACCTACTTGACATAAATCGTCGCCAGCTTCAAAACTATAGTTTTGATAGGATATAAAGAATGAGTCAATTGAGTGAATAACGCAGAATGCGAATTTTTCCTTGTGACACCACACTACATCCTGATATAAAATTGGTTTATAATCATAATAATATAAAGAACATGTTTCACGATAAAAATGGCTATAATATTACAAATAATATTCAAAATGCACAAAATAATGAAATTTTAGATACATTGCAACAAAAATTATCCGCTAAATCTAGTAGATTGCGTCAGTATTTTTTTTTTGCTTTTCATAAAAATAATTTTTCATACATGTCCAAAGTACGAGTATTATGTACATTTTCATATAAACCAAACCACATCACGACCTTCTCAAAAAAAAAAAAAAAATTCGCCAACCACGGTCTTAAATAAAGACAAGATCATCTTATTCATTCTGTGAATTCTTCAAAAGAGGTTATTTTTATTTGTCACTAGGGAATCCAATCCCGCATCAAAATCGCGATCCCGCAAGCCTGCGGGATTGGGGCGATCAATCCCGCGGATCCGCGGGATTTGCGGGATTGCGGGATCACTCGATTCTAATAGAAAAATAGATATTTACGGAGTACGAGATAAGGAAAAAACCCTTATTTTAGTCATGCCTTGATAATAGATGCCATCTAACAGAAATTAACAATGTCAGATCTATAACAGCTCCTAGTGCATTTGGATTTGCAGTACTACAGGGGTCAATTTTCTTCTCAGTCGGTCCCTCGGTTACGAGGATCGTGACCACCATGCTCACGGATGAGTCTCGCCCATCCTTCTCGGTCCTGCGCCATCCTTGTGGATTTGTACAAATTGGCCCCCGTGATCCTTTTGACCACATCTGTCCACCTATCTGTAGTCGCCCCCTTCCCCTCCTACCGTCAACAGTCCCAAGCATGATTTGGCACTCCAGGCTGTCTGGACCCGCTCTCACAATATGGCCAAAGAAACGGAGCGTACGCTGCTCACACACTGTGGACAGGCGAGTGGAGACACCGAGCTCTCTCAGGATTGATTCGTTGGTTCTGTGCTCAGGGCAATGCACACGGAGCAAACGCCTCCAGCACCACATCTCGAATGCGTCAATCCTGTCACGTTCTCGAGTTCTCAGAGTCCATGTCTCTGAGGCGTAGAGGAAGACGCTGAACACCAGCGAACGGACCAGCCTCATTTTGTTAACCCTAGAAATGTCGTGGCTTTACCAGATATTGTCGAGACGATTCATTGTGCTCTTTGCCAGTAGGATGCGGCGGTTCACCTCTTGGCGCTCGTGCCTCCGACATTGATAAGGGAGCCCAAATAAACAAAGTCATTGACAAAGTCAATGTTTGTAGGCCGTTGAACAGCATCCTCCAGCACTCCCCACAGGGGTCAATACTGGGCCCATTAATATCAATGGTCTGCCTAACAGTGTTGATGAGGATGATTTTATTATAATGTTTGCGGATGATACATCCCTGTTACTAAAAGACAATATTTTAAAAAAAAGATGCCTCGATGAAGACCTTGAAATTGAACGGGGTGAAAAAATGAACGGGGCGAGAGGGTGGTTTAATGACAACGGTCTCGAAATTAAATATGACGAAGACCGGTGATATTCACTTCTCTGATAAGCGACCGTTGGGGGTGGATCCAGTGATGGACTCACTTTCTAGTCCATCTTTTGAACCAGTTGACTAAAATAAGTTTCTTGGATAAATAATAGACCGAACGCTTCAGTGGCCTCCGCACATTGAGGTACTTTGAAGGAAGGTAAATCCGGCTATATTTGCTATTAAAAAAATAGGCTCACCTGTGGACTTTAAAAGTCTGTACATTTTACTTATACTTCCACAGCATTATGTCCTATGTCTGAGGGAGGGGGGCAGACACGTGTTTTTATATTGCAGAAACGAGCAGTGAGAACCATGCTGGGCATGAATCGCAGAGATTCCTGTCGAGATTACTTTAAGGAACTCCTCACCAGTGCTCACCATGCCTAGCATCTTCATATTAGAGTGTTTATACATAATACTCCCCTGAACTCAGAGAATCACAACTCAAGGGTCAAAACGTACCAGGTCAAAAGAAGACATAAGACCTTTAAGGCACAGACTAGCGAAGATGTCTAAAAGCTTCGTGTGTCTCAGTGTGCGTATGATAAACGTGCTTCCCGGAGAGTTCAAATCGCTGGATGATACGGCTTTCCGCGGAGGGGTGAAGAAGTACCTACCTTAAACTCAGTTGACGAAATGTTAAAACGATTGATTTTTACATTCTGATTGGCATTGATCTGATAGCATAGGATTAGGAATGGTACCTCCGAGCTTTCTAACTTTATGTCTGATAGTGATGATGCGATTATGTTAAATTTTTTTTTACGATATGAATTGTAGTAATGTATATGCTGATAATTGTAAAAACTAACTACAGCTGTCCGGATGGGCCTAAGAACGATGGAAAACAATAAACTTTTTGGATCCCGCAAACATGCGGGATCCCGCATGACTAATCCCTCGTTTTGAATCCCGCAAAAAAAGGCGCGGATCCAGCATTTGCGGGATCCCGCGTTTGCGGGATTGGATTCCCTATTTGTCACCTTTCGCATCGCAGTTTAACATTCACTATTCCTTGTTGAAAGTTCCAAAGACCACCACCATTGGACCACCCAAAGTGTGGCACGCGCCGTGAAACGCAGGCTTCGGCACCTCGCGTTCGGATGAGTTCGTACAACATCGGTTGATTCCGTCGACATTCGTGTAACCTCGGCCCACCCAAACTGATGCACATGCCACAATGCAAGGAGCTGACGTTTATCGCTCCCTAATAAGATTCCAATTTGTCAATTAAAAGGATATGATGGACCACCCGCGAAATAAGGTTCTTTATTCTTTCGACAGAGGGCACTGGTTGGATGTTGAATTTAAAATATTTACTTTAATATTATTATCCTAATGTTTTCTATGTAGTGTTGGTTAACAAGTGAGCAGTTCAGCAAGAAAGAGTTGATTTACGATGAGGGCGCTACATCTAGCTTTTTGGCAACCACAGTGGCAACCTGGCAACATTTGCAGTATCCTTGCAGAATCTTTCTTTAAGATTGCAATATGATTACAATATATTTCTTCTCGAAGTATGTATTTACAATAGACTTGTCATTATTGGCAGCAAACAAAATTGTAGTTCCAATATGGTTCCAATGGGTTCTTTGCTTTCCTTTTTTGACACCAGGGGTCAAAATAGAATTTATAGCCTCAAACGAAAACACGCATCCGCTAATGTTTTTCAAAGGTAATAGCGTAATTTGTTGCATAATAGACCACCATGGACATGTGATTTTACGATAGATAAAATAGTTTCAAGTACCCAACTGCCAAGAAGGCCAAGTTATACAAAAATCATGTAAGTACCCAACTGCCCCAGTATATGTATGATTTTTGACAATAGACCCTTACGCGTGTGCTGCCACCTAGTGGTGACTTTCAGGAAGCTGCTCAGAAAACAATCCATTTAGTTCGAAATTGGAAGTTCATAGTTTGAAATTCGAATGACACATTCAATCAATTTTTCCTCAAAAGTGTTGCTTCAACTTCCAATCCTATAGGTAGGGTACTTACCTAGATAATATAAGAATAATAATTGTCAAGTATGATGTGTTTCTACGCATGATTACAATAATTAAATACGTGTAAAAAGCTTTTAATAATTCTTAATGGATAGCTTCATACAATAATGTATTTGACACCCAACCAGCAGTGGCGTAACTAGGGGGGGGGCGGGGGGGGCGGTCCGCCCCGGGCGGCGCATTTCAGGGGGCGGCAAAATGGATCAACATATTATAAAAACATCTTGATAAAACACACAAATTAAATAAAATCTCTGAATTTTCTTAAATTATTATGAAAATATGTTAAATTACATTAAACTTCGTAAAAAAATTTGCCTGCGGCGCTAATAAAACTGTTTGCATGTTAGGTGCCTAAGTTTTATTTCATATCACGATAAATAAGCTAGATTTTCGATATCTTATTACTAAAATTTGGTTACTTCTTGCATGGTCGCTTCCCCTATATACAATATCTGTAACCATAAGTGTTACCTATTATAGAAAGATAGCCAGGTTCATCATTTCATCCATTTGTCTAAAAAATTTCGCCTGTGGCGCTCTTTTTTCTGCCATTTTTAAACGTTACCTTGTTGAACGTACTTATATATATTATGTTTTTATTTAAAGATAATAAACAAAACTACAACACGATCTTAATTTTCATTTAGTTTTGTGAAAAAAAATCGCCTGCGGCGCTATTTATGTGATTTGTTGTGCCACGTCTATATTAAAAATTTTGTTGCTCTCGCTTAGCTTCAAAGCTGCAGACACCCCTGGGTACACATGTACTTGTATAGGTACTTTAGGGGGCGGCACTAATGCTAGTTACGCCACTGCCAACCAGGCCACTTGTGTTTATCGTTTCCCATGGTCATTAAGATTTTTGTATTGCGGGGATCCGTGGAATACATCTTGTATGTAAACAAGGTGTATTGAATAGTGAATACCTTTATAACTTAAAACCAATAACTTAAAACACTGATCAGAGACCACAAGAGTAGATACCTACTTACCTATAGGTTCATAGGTTCCTATACAATTGCCAATTATAAAAAAATAAGATATTTCACATATTTTTCAGCTATAAGATTCGCCAATCGCCACCCTTTCAGAATCTCATTCACTGGTTACCCCATTATTGCGATATATCTACCGTGAAAAAATTAGCCTACGGCATTATTGAAATTTGTGGATGTGTTATGTGGTTATTTATTTTCTTTTCATTCAAAAAAAATAGACTACCTAGTACCTACTTACATTTTTGATTTTTGTACTATGTATGTTATGACCTTTTTCAGAGTCACGTGTTTCTAAAAAAAATTTCACCTGCGGCGCAAACTAATTTATACAGCAACTATACCATCAAATGTTAAGTTGCCCCTTAGCTTCGAAGCTAGCGTGGTGTGGTGACACCCCTGATATATATTGTAAAGAATTTTAATTATCATCAAATACACTTTGGGAAAGTAAGTTTTGATGACAAAGTAAACATTTACAGTACCTTCATGTGTACAAAATAATATGTACATATTCTTATTCATATTAAAATAAGAAGATAATACAGTTGGATCTTCTGTCTCTAGAAGCCGCAAAGGCGTTGAGACCGAGTGACTCTTAATTCTACTTGTCTCCGTATTAGTCCAAGAGCCCGCTGCTTAATTTATGACGTATCTGTTTTTTGATCGAAATGTGGTACAAATGATAGCTTACCAATAGGGTTTTACATCGCACTAGGGTTGCCTATCAAAATCTTGCCGCAACCCCCCCTGCCCCCCCCGAAAAGGTCCCTCTTCGCGGTTTTTCGCATTTTATAGGAATATGGTAAGAGATAGGAGAAAGTAGTCAATGACAAAAATTATCCTTGCTAAATTCTCTACAAAAAATGTTATGACAATTTTTTAGTAGAACTAGCAGTTTACCCGCAATAGCCGGTCCAAAACCGAAATTCATTTAAAAAACTAAAAAAATGAATTTAAACTTAATTGGTTGAAAATTGATAAGAGCTACAGGAAAATAGTCAAAGAACGAATTAATTACCATAGTCTTATCTACAAAACGAGCTACAACTTATGTTCATACATCTAATAATTTCGGAGTTATTACAATAAATCTCAGCGGCGAAAATTCTTAAAATTTTGTTTTTCATAAAATAACCAGTGATATAGCGCCGCAGGCCAAATTTTTTTTCCATAAAATGTTAGTAGTAATGGGTGGAAGAATGTGAAAGAAAAAAAATCAAACTTTTTTTTTTATTTTTTCAAAAAATATCCTGTTTTTTGACCGGCCATTACGGGTAAACTGCTAGTCCTATGAAAAAATTGACTTAGCATTTTTTGTAGAGAATTTAGCAAGGATTATTTTTGTCTTTGACTACTTTCTTCTATCTCTTACCATATTCCTACAACATGCGAAAAACCGCGAAGAGGGACCTTTTCGGGGGGGGCAAGGGGGGTTGCGGCAAGATTTTGATAGGCAACCCTAGTGCGATGTAAAACCCTATTGGTAAGCTATCATTTGTATTACATTTCGATCAAAAAACAGATACGTCATAAATTATGCAGTGGGCTCTCGGACTATATGATCTGAGAGTCCATTAATCCCAAACAAATAAAAAACATTGGACCGTCTACTACAATACCTCTGTGGGATATTATAAAGAGGACATAGATAAGTGAAAAATCCAAATCTATTTATAGATAACTTTCCAACTACTTACTCATTTAACACTAAAGCTAACCTACAAAAATTAAAAAAAAATGGATATAGTCCACCTAATAAAGAATTTTGCCTTACAATAAACCTAAGTATTTCTGATTTTTGGATATGTTATAAAGGTCAGTCTTGTGGTTCAGAATCCAAGTTTGCGACCTCCCTATACCCTTGTGCGTTCGCTAGGGCGAGCCAAAAACCGTCGTTTTTCTGGCCATTTTTCAGTTTAATGATTATAACTTTTTACAGGTGCACCCTAGAGAAAAATATTAAAGTAAAAATTATATAATATCAAATTTTCTATAACTTTATTTTGTTGAGTTTTTTCGTACTGTTATTAGCTGGTATTAAAAAAGTTATGCGTTATCAAAAATGTCATATTAGCTGAAAAAATGTTTAATGTAAGACTCGGTGAATTTTTTGATATCGTGGTTCCTTTTTTTACGCAATAAGCCAAAATCGATTTTTTTCTCTTGCGCTTACGTTATTATAATTTTGAGTCTACAGTCACACGCAAAATTTGAATCAGTATAAAAGTATTTTCCTCAGTGTGCAACTCTGCAATCTTTCATTCATTTTGAAAAAATGTAGGGAGGTATAAGTATTTTAATTTATTTATTTATTTATCGTACGGTAAAAAGAAGTATATCACATCCATCAAAGGAAAAAGTTTGAAGGTTGGGCATTGGGCAATGATAAATTTCGCAAGCAAGGTTGGTCAAGTATTTTCTTGACCAACCTTCTTATCAAACACAATATGATATGAAACCGAAAGAGGAAGTGAGAACGGGTGGTAAATTTTATCTTTTTAAAAACATTTCCATTCAGAAATAACTACGAGTTATCATTTAGTAGACACCTAATCAAAATTATTTTACAACTACCTGTAAACTATTATTCAGTATCGATAAACATAACGTGTATTGACCACTTATCTCAAGCAAAGTTATCTTAGCGCCAACCTAAAGTGTCTTTTGGGTGTCTTGTGTCCGAACTTAACACCTTCCTTCATGAATACAATAAATTATTATAGGTTTGTGTTATTTTATATTGTGTAAATATTAACTCAAGTAAGCCAAAATTCTTCCACACCGGATGTGAGGACAATGCTGTGTGTTTATTTTCATTTTATGTTTCCATTTTTACCTTAAGTTTCATAAAAAAATATTATGATGGACATCCGAGTGTTATGTTGACAAGTTCATAAAAAAATAAACCACCAAACTATACTCGTATATACCTAATTTTATTTTTTTCGTCATTTGAATTGATTCATCTCAAAGTCTTTACAACTACATAATCAACATCGAAAACAGGTTTGCAGGGAAGGTTTTTTAAATAGAAAATTTTGAAAAAATGACTGGCTTTTTCTACGAGCCATCTACGACTTCTACGAGAACAATCATTTGGGTCTTGTCAGTTATATTATCTTGTTATTTTTTGGGTAAGTAGCGATTTGCACCCTAAAAAGACATTGAGAATGGATTGACGAACTTCGTTGAAGTAAGGAGTAATGAGTATGTATGTAAATAAGTAGTATCTTCTTCTCCAGTTTCAATCGTTACGATTGGTTTGCAGCAAAGCTGTTCTATGAGTCGAATCCCATATCCTGGCACAGCTCCTCCACTCTCCAGGTATATTCTTTCTTTGGTCGTCCTCTGGGACAAATTCCCTCGTTCATTCTTTCAATTAATTAAAAAAAGAGACCCACTTGACGCACTATGTGGCCGATCCATCTGGCACGTCTTTCTACTATTGCATTGAGTAGGCGTCTACCTCCTTTGATCTTCGTTCGTTATGTGATCCCTCCAAGAAATTACTACAATTTTCATGTAGGACCACATCTCAAAACGTTCCAGTCTCTTTTTATCTCTTTCGGATAGGCACCACGTCTCACTGCCGTACGTAAAGAAAGGTACAAAGAAATTAGTAATCTATAAGCAAGATATTCTGGACTGGAAAAGGTGTCAAAACATTTCATTCACGAATTCTAATATTACATATGTATTACTTAATTTTCTATTCATTCATTATTAGTACCATTTAATATTACTAGACATCATCATATCTTCTCTTATTTATATTGGTAGTAGATAGTAGGAGTATTATAAATTCTACTTGATTTTATGACAAGCTGTTGTATGAATTGTCGTTACCCATTAGACCACTATTAGACACCCATTATCAGCTGTCAAAATAATACGACAGTATATAAAAAATAAAACATTATATACTAATAGATTACAAGGTAGTATGATATTTACAATTGATGAATGAAGTGTTAAAACCTTCAAACTCATTCATAATTTTTTTAAACAATCGGTGTGGCTAGGGAGTAGGGAGGGTATGGTCCCAAGAAACCATTTCGGTCGCAATTTGGTCGCCGTTCGCACACGTTCGCACACTACTGTGTGCACACTAATCGGAAATTCGGTCGCTGTTCGGACACAGTTCCGGAACCGCAACCAAAAGTGGGGAACATTTGTGACTAAATCTGGTCGCATTCGGTCACATTCTGGTTACAAATGCGACCAAATCCGGTCGCATTCGGTCGCATTTGTAACCAAAATGTGACCACTTGAATGGCCCGCCGGTGCTGGCGCGTACGTATTTGCGGTTTCCCGCAAAAATAAATATATATAGTTATAATTTTAACATGGATGCGCAACAAAATTCTTAACACCAAAATACTTTACAGCCATGATATAATATTAATGAAAATAAAAACGGACGGGTATAGCTAAATAATATCCGAATTTCATTGCGAAACAAAATTTATCGTGTAATTTAGTAAAGTAGGTGGCTTATTTTTAACGCGCCTTTTTAATTATTAATTTTAACAACAAATAATAAATTAATGTGATAGTCAATTGAGTGTTCAAAAACTCGCGCATCTGATAGACATACGCGCTAGAGTGATCGTAAGCCGTGGAGGTCGTAAGTACCTTGCGAACATTTCATAATACACATATTTGTGGTATTGTCACCTGAAATATATAGGTACCTTCCCTGTGTATATACATACTAACTGTATACAGGCCGTACTCAGCACTGATAGGGAGTGCAATACTACAATATATTTCGATGGCTTCGATGGATTCATCGGAACTAAGCGGGCTGCCGCATATCTCGGGTGACACACCCCATGACTATATTGCTTATGCAAAAAGAGACGTAGACATGGTAAATGAAGTTTTATTGGGGGAGAACAGCAGATTGAACCTCCAATTGAGAAAACAGGTGTCCGATGCTACGACCAGTCTTTTGGCTAATATAGGACACATGGCAGTGGTGATGTCTGCTCTCCAATCAGAGAATTTGCAGCTGAAAATGACAATGTTAGAGATCAATAACCGTCACAGGGACACATTGATGACCAAACCAATTGGAAATCTACAATCTACTAGCAATGATGAACGTAATCCGGACTTACTACGGGCCCCACCAACACTCTCCACCTCTTTGACGATGGAACCCGAAAAGTCGCATGGATCGGCCGTTGCGGTGGAGGATATCACCGCAAATGTTGAGCCACAAAATGTCTGGCGAAAAGTTCAGTACCGGGCTCGGGCATCCACAGCCGCTAGGGCTGCAGCGGTTGTTGGTGTAGACGGGCCAACATATGTACAGCGTGGCAATGTCGATCCTAATACTGCGAATCCTAATCAAGCGGCCCAATCGCATCGAAAAAGGAAGCCACGTGCCATAATTAAGGGTCAGGGTGACATGGACCCCGAGTTGTTAACTATTGAACGCAAGAGGTACATCCATGCTTTCTCCTTTGCACCGGAAACTACAGCTGAGCAGATCAAATCCTACATGATTAGGAAAAAACCTGAAGAAGCTGATGGTATCACCGTTGAAAAAATTATAACAAAGGGACAGCATGCTTCCTTTAAAATTAGTGTACCCTACTCGAAATATGACAACTGGATGACGCCTGAAGTATGGCCACTGCATGCCAGTGTCAACGAATGGACATTTCGGCGACAATCACGCCCAACGGCCACAGTTGGAGTTGAAGAACAACTTCAGTAATAATATAAATATAGTATGTCTATACTCCAATGTAAATGGGCTGAACTCAAAAACCCATGAATTTAGTTGCAATGTATTGGCACAAAATTTACATTTAATTGCCCTGACTGAAACATGGCTTACTCCAAGTGTTACCGACACAGAACTATTCGATAAAAGGTATACTGTTTTTCGGAAGGACCGGAAGTCTCGAGCTGGTGGGGTTGCTTTGGCTGTACAATCCAAACATCTGCGGTCTGCTGAGAGAGTCTATCATCTAGAAACTGACGGAGAGAATATATGGGTGAAACTTGTTTTCAAGCGCTTGGTGTTGTTTGTATGTGTTGTGTACTTTCCACCGAAATCCGTGAGTGATACTTTTTCTGAATTCTACCAAAGGGCAGAATTGGGAAGTGAGACTCTACGTGACAAAAATATTATTGTATTTGGTGATTTCAATTTGTTTTCAAGTACCTATCCTAAAAGCGAACACGCCTATTTTCTGAAGTTATTCGAACTTACTCAGCATAACCATGTAAAAAATAATAAGGGTCGTACACTTGATTTGATTTTAACCAATTTGTACTCATCTAGCGTTACCGTTGAAAGACACTCGGACCCTCTTGTCAATGAAGATCAGCACCATCCTGCCATTAAGGTAGATGTTTTACTTCCTTCACACAAAAATAAATATAACGATATTTGTGATTCGGTTTCTCAATTCGGTCACGCTAGATGGAGATTTAGTCGTAACAAGTTGCCGCTATTTGTGAATTTATTGTCAAGTTGCTCCTGGTCGGAGGTTTACTCCAAAGCTGATGTTGACAATGCTGTTGATGAGTTTTATCGTATCCTGTATGATATTTTTGATAAATGTTTCCAGAATTCATCTTCGGATTTTAGAGTTGGTTTTCCAGTATGGTTCCCTGGTTCTCTAATCCGTGATATAAACAAGAAACATCTAATGCATAAGCTATGGAAAAGAACAAAGTCCCAATTAGCTTATTCAAAATTTAGCGAACTACGAAAATCGGTGAAGAGGGATGTAATTACGTACTATAGACAGCATATTGAGACAAGTGAGAACGCTATAGTAACTGATCCATCTCGATTTTGGAATTTCATTAAGAGTAAACGGAGTGGTGACAAGACACCTAACAGTATGAAATTTGATGGGGTTACATCTTCCAATCCAAAAGAAATTGCTGATGCATTTGCGGGCTACTTTGCTTCTGTATATAGCTCAACGGAACCCCTTTTAAACCCTGATACCATCTGCTCTACATCGTCAAGTTGTACTACTCTATGTGTTCTGTCGGAAATCTCATATGGTGATTTGGAATATAGTTTTGCTAAACTAAAACCAAAGTACTCTTCCGGACCAGATTCTATACCAGCATTTATACTCAAAGAAGCTGGTACACATATTTTCATCGTTTTGCATTATTTGTTTAATTTGTCATTGAGATCTGGTATTTTTCCTCAACAATGGAAAATCACAAAGGTTTGTCCCATTTATAAAAAGGGTGATGTCTCGGACATTAAAAATTATAGGCCCGTGGCAGTGTTGTCTGCACCGGCTAAAATTTTTGAAATGATTATTCACAAAAGCATTTGGGATAGATGCGGGCATCAGTTAATTGATGCACAGCATGGATTTCGTCCGACTAGGTCCACTACAACAAATCTTCTGTGCTTCAACAATTACGTTGCGAAGAGCCTTGATAAAAGAGTTCAGGTAGACGTGATTTATACCGACTTTGAGAAGGCGTTTGATAAGGTCAATCAAGATATTCTTCTCACAAAGTTAAACGAATTTGGCCTATCTTCCAATCTAATTGGGTATTTTGCGAGTTATTTTAAAAATAGACAGCAATATGTTTCCTTTCGTGCCCATGAATCAAATAAATATGCTACAATGTCAGGTGTACCTCAAGGCTCAAATTTGGGACCCCTTCTGTTTGCCATTTTTATTAACGATATAGGGGAAAATATTCATCATTCAAAATTCCTACTGTATGCAGATGACCTGAAATTGTTCCGTACAATATCCTCTCCTGACGACGTAGCACTCTTACAAAGGGATATTGATTCAATTGTATCTTGGTCTCACGATAATGATTTATTTTTTAGCGCACCTAAATGTTATATTATGACATACTCCCGATCACGTGATCCGATCTTTCATCAATACACCATGATGGAATTAGAGCTTGGGCGCGTGTTTGAGTCAAGGGACTTAGGTATCTTGTGTAAGCCTGATCTCACATTCCGAGAGCATATCAACTCAGTAGTTGATAAGGCATACATGATGCTGGGCTTTTTGCTGCGCAATTCCAGGTATTTTTTTAAAGAGAACACTCTTATGGTTCTGTATGAGGCTTTGGTTCGCTCAATATTGGAATCAGGATCAATAATATGGGGACCTACTGAGGTAACGTATATACATCACATGGAAAAAGTACAGAAGAGATTCGCTAGGCATTTATATAAGGTAAAGTTCGGATATTATCCTTATCTCTTTCCATCAATGTTCATTATGGGCTGTTTGGGAATGTCCACGTTGGAAAAACGTAGGAAGGATTATTTATGCAGACATTTCTTCAAACTGATCAACGGCGTAATACATAATCCAGAAATACTATCCGAATTTAAGTTCTTTGTACCTCAATCATATTGCAGATCCCGTCAACATACTCGTTTATTGTTTTATCCTCCTAGAGGCCATACCAATATCATTGCAGACTCTCCCATCAGTAGGGCAATTTGTTTATTTAATGAACTGTCTGGTGATTTCGGTGTGGACATGTTCAATATGTCATATGCCGAGTTCACCAGACGCATTGACATATATGTACAGTAGCTATGTAATATTGTGTTTACATTGCTTGTTATTTGTTATTTTCTGAATATTTTTAAATATTATGGTTTTGTTTAATGTTGTTATTTAATCAATATTAAATAATGTGTGTACCTATAATAGTAAAATTATATTAATTGCATCGATTATTGCGTCGATGTTGCCCGATCATTGCACTCACTATGGTGGAACGTACACTTAGTACACTACTGTGATTTGATTGGACGCTGTGTCTTGTGTATGTACTTACTGCAAGCGACGGCTGATATGTACTTGTGGTATACTATTGTTTTAAATACTTGTATTATTGTTATTGTATCTAGTTTTAGTATTATATTTTGGATGTCAAAACCTTTGCAGATTTGATATCAATTTGCGATTATTGTATTGAATGTTCAGTACTTGTAATTGTTTATGTATCACCATTTTATTGTATTGATTTTAATGTTGTTATTTCTATCGCATCTGCCGGCGCAAAGGCATTTTTATGCTGTTATGTCGGTAGATGCTCTTAATAAAGAATAATAATAATAATAATAATTTATTTATATTAAATTCTATACATCTTCCAATAAGTCCATTGTTTCGCAGAAACCTTAATTTTGACCTATTACGCTATAATCCAAAGAAATTTCATCCTGTAAAACGATTAAACATGCATGTTAATGAACATAATTATCAAAATTTCGTAGAATATGGAGTAGTCGCAAATGTGACCACTTATGACCACTTGTAACCAGTTGTGACCGCTTTGTGACCGAATGTAACCAAAAGCGGTCACAATGCTTTTCATTAGCTAGCCGCCATAGTTCTTGATCTACTATTCTCAAACAGTTTCCGCTCCTCATGTCAGAACGTCTTCAGTCTTTGTTCAAAATGCAGTATACGCTCGTCGCAACAAAGGAAAATTCGGCAGTTGTGATTTCTGCTGTTCCTAGTGGTTGGGTGAAGGAGGGTCTTTTGTATTGGCCAAAATTTATACGGAAAACTATATTGGAAGAGGCCAGGAGAAACGAGGACAGTGTGCCTGAAAGTGGTTGGATGCGCATAAAATGCCGAATAAAAGTTATAGATATTCCAACATATGAAAAAGCCATGGATTCTATTCGCTTCAACACTACAAACACGACTGAACAAGAAACAGATTGAGAACTAATTATAGCGTAGACTAATATATTTTGAACAATTTGAACCAACTTTGTTCGGACACATTCACCACACAGTGTGCACACTCCGCGACCAAATCTGGTCGCAAAGCGTACACAATGTGTGCGCTTTGTGACCAAGTTATGTTCGGACACATTCACCACACAGTGTGTACACTCCGCGACCAAATCTGGTCGCAAAGCGTACACAATGTGTGCGCTTTGTGACCAAGTTCTGTTCGGGCACATTCACCACACAGTGTGTACACTCCGCGACCAAATCTGGTCGCAAAGCGTACACAATGTGTGCGCTTTGTGACCAAGTTATGTTCGGACACATTCACCACACAGTGTGTACACTCCGCGACCAAATCTGGTCGCAAAGCGTACACAATGTGTGCGCTTTGTGACCAAGTTATGTTCGGACACATTCACCACACAGTGTGTACACTCCGCGACCAAATCTGGTCGCAAAGCGTACACAATGTGTGTGTTTTGTGACCGGGTTTTTGTGTGCACACAGTGTCGACACGGCAACCACTTGTGACCACTTGTGACCGAATTGCAAATTTCGCGACCGAATTTGGTTTCTTGGGGTGGGGAAGAGAATTCTGGATAGAGCCTATTCAGGCTTCATAGAGAGATAGAGATATTGAATTTTAATCGCAAATCGTTCCGTGACTCTATCCAGCTAGTTGTGAAGTTAACTATAATCGGCTAAAATTGATTAATACAGTTAGGGACCGAATGAAAAATGTCACCTTAAAAATCTCAGTAGGTACATTTTTTTCTCTAAAGTCTGAAGCTCTGAACTCTGAAGGAGTGTATTCGTGAATAAAGAGCTCATTGTATATGAACATGTTTCTTTATTATTTTATGAACTATACTCTTATTACACCAATCGTTCCCGTACGCAAATACACAGGCATGGGCGTCGTCAGGGGGGGGGGGGCAGGGGGGCAGCTAAAACCTCACAAAAAAAAACATTATTACGACACAGTTTCTCATCATGTCATCCATTTTCTAAAATTAGTATAAAAAAGCCATCAAAATACAATTATTTCGTAAAAAAATTGCCTGCAGCGCTATTTTTTTGTTGCTTTCTATAAAAATCCTTTTTTATAGAACATATCCTCTTCTCACACCTATGGTATTGGGTGTGTAACGTGTTTTCATATTTTGACCTTCTAATTAAAATGACATATTTCTATTGTTACGTTTTATCATTATTATAGTCAATTTTATATTTGTTTAATTTATATTATGTTTTCTTATATGATTGATTTGTGAATTTTTACTTTTACTTTTTTTTCCTAGGTTGTGTAGAATTGTGTAATGATTTTATATATATTTTTTTATTGACCTTATCGTATAAATTTTTGAAAAGGCTTTTGGCCGTTTGTAATGTAATAAATAAATAAATAAAAATAAATAAATAAATATTATTGTGTACATTTTCAGATAAACTAAACCATATCACGACCTTCTTCACAGTGTCTCTCAAAAAAAAACTCTGCGCTATTTACGCGTTTTTCATGCTACATCATTTTTTTTAATTTTTGTTGTCCCCCCCTAGCTCCAAGGCTGGCGACGCCCATGTACACAGGTATACATAAGCATATGAATAAACAGTTATTCTTTCATTATTAATCCAATTACGTTATATATTATGTATGCAGGTATATAATGATCCTGCCAAAAGTTAAATTAATTTATACTAATTGATATGTTAATGCTTCATTCTGCATACCGTGGCCAACAATAAAAATCTGAGATTAGGCGCTAAGGTGGCAGTTGAAACTAATTATCTCATTTAAAGACAGGTCCGATAAGGGTCGAAAAATGACTAACAGAACTAAGTAAAATATTTCTCATTATAATTTATTTATTTATTTACACTTTTTGTTAACAAAATACTGATATAAATCATAGCATTTGTTCACTAGGGAGAGCTTAACGCAATGCCGCAAACTCAGAGGGCTACGGAGCGAACCATGCTGGGGATTAGTCTTAGAGACAGAATGAGGAACGAAGTAATCAGAACCAGAATAGATTATTGAAAGAGTCGCCGTAATAAAATGGCGGTGGGCTGGTCATGTCGCCCGCAGCTCAGAAAACATATGGACAAAACTCCTCCTGTGCTGGCGTCCTAGGACTACCACAAGAAACCCTGGACGACCACAGCTCCGATGGAGAGATGACATCGCGAAGCATGAATGCAAGTGGCCTAAGATCTTATGCCATGAAGAGGGATGGAGGAGACCTACGTCCAGGAGTGGATCGCTGTGGGCTGAAGAAGAGGAAGATAATATCACGTTGATTGGAGGAATTGAAAAACAAATAGAAAAAAACCTTCAAAGTTATGACGTGTAATATTTACGCCTACATAATACAATTTTTTTTTCATTGATATTTTTTTTTGTGTAGCACTCATACTCACATACTCACTCATAAATCCCTCACACCGCCCTGTCAATATTAACAGCTGATAAAGAATATCAAACATATATTTGTTTACATTTATTTTATGAATGAGAACATTATTCAGGATATGTATTTTTATTATAATCTCAAATTTATGATAAATCTGGGTCCAGACGGCGTCATCTTTTATGACAACTGACTGTTGGTCTCAGGTCTGTATAGAGTCCTAACAAAACAATGATAAACCTATTTTTTTTTGCAATAACACCTCATCATAATAGTAGTGATTGGTTTTTCTCACCTAAGTGTTAACACTTGCTCTATCAGTTTATTGCACATCATCGCTTGTGGAAAGGAAGGTGAAAAAAGGAAGTAACTTATCTTTGAATTTATTGTTGTTATTACCTATCCTAGATTACAAATACGAGTAATACACCTTACAACTATAGGGTTGCCAGATGTCTGGTTTATAATCGGACAGGTTTTTATCATCATGCCTTTCCTAGGGAACCTATCGATTCGTTCTTTAGTTTGCCAGATCGAAAAAAAAATAGTAAACCGGAAAAAAGACTGTTGGGGTAGTGGCCTCCCCCTGCATAAAAATGTATTTAAAAAATCACATTATTATCACATCGTTTTTCATTATGATATGTCACGAATTACTAACTAGAATGAAAGTGAACAAACTAAGATGGTTTGGGCATGTTGAGACTGTTGAGAGAATGAAGCATGACAGGATGACAAAAAAGATATATCTGAGTGAACGAAGAGGTGTGAGGAAGCGCAGGCACCCGAGACTGGCCTGGTCCGATCATGTCGACCAGATCCTCAAGGATGGGCGCGTTTTGAGTAAAAGAATCGGAGAGCGTGTATGACAAACTGTATGAGTGTGACGGAAGTAGGAGTGTGTGTAAGGATAGGGCTGCCTGGCGCTCTGTCCTCTCTGCCTACCCTGCAAGACGTGGCGTGAGGGTATAGATAGATAGATAGATAGACGAATTATCAAAAAAAAAGTTAAATTAATTAAATCAAAATTGTTTTTAAAAAAAAAGCTGTGGCGCTAATTAGTTAAATCTACCTGTTTTTGTGTAACGGATTCTTCATATTTTTAGTAAAAGATGATAAACCAAAAAGGTGTGCATCAGTTATCGAAAAGTTGTACGAAAGGTATATTCTGGTCCATAACAAAATCCTGAAAATAGCGTCATATTTACTTAGAAACTCTTTGATAATTTACAGAATTTTACAGGTAAAAATATCATCATAGACAATAAGACATTACCTGTCATAGGTATTGTATCATAATTCACAACATCTTAACAGCAAACTATCAATATTACTGTTTTCTAATACTTACTAGAAGTTCACACAATTAAATACAGGTATTGATTTATTGGCGAATGAGCATAGTATTAACTTTTATTACGTATACGATATTACGATACAATATTGTAATATTGTCTATAGTTATTATTAGTTGGATGGATGATGATGATGAATAATGTGATAATAAACATTGTAAAACTATTAAATGTATTATAGGCTTTATGCAGTTTTCTGTCATATTTTCACTGCAGGGGATTCCCAAATACGAGTCAGACAGTGGCGGATCCAGGATTCAATTTTGGGGAGGGGGCTGAATGTCGTCACATGGTTAAAAGTACGGGGGGGGGGCTAAGGGGCTGAAACCCCTAAATTTGTTGTATATAAAGTACTGTCACTCATGGTTTTGGAGGGGGCTTCAGCCCCCTAGCCCCCCCTGGATCCGCTAGTGGAGTCAGACAAATTATATTAATGTTTCATTATGTAGTGTGCAATAATCAATAAATTAACCAAAATACGTTGCAAAAATGAGCAAACGGTATATATGCATTGCTTAGGTGTTTGGAGCATGGGTCTTCGAAATGGGATAAGATGCTGAATCCGAATTATAGGGCTAAGGATGTGTTATTCTGCACTTCACGACACAAGCTTTTATTTTACTTTGAAGTGTGCAGGAAAGTAGAAAGTTTTTATAAGCCTAGAACCTTGAAAAAACAAAATAAAATATTATTTATTGAACGTACAATATCCCAAAAGTCAGGCTTATTATATTACCTATAGTGTTGTAAGTAGGTAAAGTAAAAATGTTGCTAAATAAAATAAATGTATGGAAAATATGTACTCGTATGGTATAAAATACAAATCTAAAAAATAAAAAAAAGTAGGATGAGCATAGTTTACCGCAAAAAGAAAAAAAATGCTATTTTTACTCACTCGACCAAAAGTAAGACTGTCGAAGATTAAATATGAAACAGTTTTGTATGAGACGATTTTATCTCTAAGAAAAAATATCCATATGCCAGTTTTATACGTAAGAGTAGCTACACCCAAGTATGTATTCTATATGTAGTCCTATCATATAGTAATATCATATGTCTACTATTTAGTCTCAGGTAGGTACTTAATCAGTAATCACGATTATACTATACCTAGGCATATTTCTATGTAGGTAGGTATATACTAACTTACTCATCTTTTGTGACAGGATCGCAACCAGGCGTATCGAAACCCTTTTGTTACCAATAATTTTGACAGAATATTTCCAGACTATAGTTTATATTGTTCATCATCATCTCTGGGACCCAATTTCAGACACTTGGATATATATTAGTTAATAATTTAGAGAAATATTGCAATACACATTGGTTCAGAACTTTGATTATTGAAGTACTTAATCAAATATTCTTTCGTGGTTCAGAATAATCATAACACAAACAATAACTTGATGACTAAGTATTTGAAAAGATTTTGTGAATATAGATATTAGAACATCAGAGATGAGGGTCCTCGGGTCAATCACGGGAAATACTCTGCGAGACCGGGTCAGAAATGACTTTATAAGGGAAACGTGCGAAATCCAAGACATAGTGCACTGATGGAGCAGATCCCGGCGAAGATTCTGGAGGTACCACATAGACAGAATGAGCAGCAATAGACTGATGTACACAGCAGCCAAAGAATTACCGTCTGGGCGACGCCCACCTGGAAGGCCCCCTAAGCGGTGGAAATACATCCTGGCCTCATCGCAAGAGACAGTAATCTATGAAGAACAGATCGACAGATCTATAAAAAGACAAAGAAGAAGAAGACATATTATATATTTTTTAAATAATTAGGAATGATTCAGTATAAATGCTGATCAGAGTGTACATAGCTCCGATCAGCATTTCGTCAATTAGTCAAATAAAAACAACATATACAAATCTGATTTGAAGAAATCTGAGTGTAAAAGTTTCAGATCAGGGGGATTCACGTCAGTTTACGATATTTTTATTATTATTTGTTACATCGCGTTTATGTAATTCTGTTTTTCTTCATTATTCAATCATTCTGTTGTATAATTTTTCAATTCCTGGTCTGGGGTGGGCTCTCAGTTTACACTCGCCTTTATTTTTGATTCTCTAGGTAATTCTTTTGTTAGGAAATACACTTACCGAAATATTATGAAAACAAACAGTCATCCTCTAAAATTTTTGAAGTAATACATAGGTAGATTTATTTTCTTGATAGGTCAGGGGACCATTTATCCCCTGCGTCACTGCGACCAGAGTAGGTCTATTGTGACATAGGTAGATACATACAAAACCTAATTCTGCTTCAATCAAAGGCACAATAATTATATTAATCTCAAACGTAAAATGCCTACTAAAAAAAGGACAATTCTATTTCTATTGTATTACCACTTTACGTATTCTCCTTGTACCAGCACTGTTCAAAATTTTATACAAACAAGAAAAAAATACTCACCGAGTAAAAAGGTGTCTATAAGTTGTAAAACGTCGTATTGTTACCTATACTCACAGTATTGTTCTAAAGGTAAACAAGCCATTCTACACCTGAATTTGGCCTTTTGAAGACATTATCTCGAAACCTTTTTTGAGATTGTGTTGTGCGTAGTGCAGTCAAAATATATTTTTATGACGGATCTGCGATTTGTGAAAATAAAATTGTAATGTTTGTATGTAAAAGATTAGTGTTTTTGTTCAATTAGTAGATTATGTATTGTAAGATCTATGAACGTAGTGGGGACGTCCAAATGTACGGTGAGCGGCGCGACGCTACCCCCACTTGAAGGGATGCAGTGTGAGTGTTGGCGGGGCGGGGTGATAGAAGGAGACAGAGACTCGGGCAGGTGGGGGCCAACTTCGGCAACAGTTGTCAAGCCGCCGCCGTGGTGGCAAGATACAATGCGGATGTCGCGGAGTGTGTGTCGCTCAACATGAGACCTGTGTTGTTGTTGCTCGTGCTGGGGCTGTCGGCCGGACTGGGGCGCGCTTGTGGGCCCGGTCGGGGCGCCGGGAGAAGGCGCTATCCCAGAAAGCTGACACCCCTTGTATTCTCACAACATGTGCCAAATGTTTCGGAATATTCGGCTGCCGCTTCAGGAGCTCCGGAAGGTCGAGTTAATCGCTCGGACCCCCGCTTCAGAGATCTTGTGCCAAATTATAATTCGGACATTATTTTCAAGGATGAGGAAGGGACAGGTGCAGATCGCCTCATGACCCAGGTACGCTCACATCTTATAAAAGGATCTTTTCACTGCACAACGGATCTAGGAGGTTTATTCACTTCTTTCTTCACACTCATCAATTACTACTTACAATTACTCTTGTGAAGTGCTTATTATGTAAATTACTTGCGTGAAATAATCAGCATAGTGCAAAATGTGAAACAAGTAATGACATTTACTGAAAACACCTGAAATCCATTTGTTTTCAGTGACTACACAGATCTTTCAGGGAGCCACTCCTAATGACAAATAAATGACAGATAGCTTCTAACAGATAAACATCTATTTGATTACTGCAATTTATTACGCATTTTTATAATCATTTTCGATTATAATAAATTAGTTGTTTTTGTGAACGATTACCTATCGATCGAATCTCCTAGATCCAACATCATTGAAAGAATCTTACCTATATAGATTTATTATTTTGATTTTTTCAGAAATGCGCAATTTACATGAAAAGTTTGACGTTTAAAAGAATATGCATTTATTTACGTGCTTTACTAAATGTTATGTAGGAATTAATTGTTTATGAAAAGGTAGGTATTTCATTTTAGAATACCTACATATTTTGTGGCATTGGAGGCTTTCGCGCTAGCCGACGGTACCTAAGACTCTTTTTTCTTCTAGTGAAGCGATTGTTTGTGAACAAATATTTTTATTTAGATTTCGATTTAGGTTATACCTATGGTCGCTGTAACTTGCATACTCGCCCTAGTGAACAATATTATTTTATTAAAGTACATACATGCATACCTATATAGTATTAATCATTCGATTATTTGATTGTGGATGCATTTTTTTTTACTGTGGCTGAAATATTGTTTTTATTTGTACGTACCTATCTAATTGAAATTAAGTAAGACCTGATTATGTAAATATTAATACGTAAATTTTCCTTTCAATTAAATATGCATTTACGGGATTGTCTAATGAAAAACTTATAACTAAAAAAACTAATACCTATAACTACTTGAAACTAGACGACTTGAAAATAATTATTTTATTCTTATTAGTAGCTAAACGCAATATTTACTCGAACCTTTAAGGTTCTTACTGGGAATTTAGGGAGATTTGGTCAATTGCAGACAAAATATATAGGTACATACCTAATAGGTATCGTACAGCACAGTATGAATTTACCTATTTAGGTATCTATAAAAAATACAGCAATTTTTTTACCTACCTATACCTATTCGGAGTTTCCTTTACAGAGGTACTTCAGGGGGAGGAAACTCCGAAGGTAGAGACTTTACCTGGGTTCTGACATAGACTCCCGCATTTTTTTAAATATTTCGAGTCAGGTGTTCGCAATAGGTTTTCACAATTTTTCAGCAATAGGTACGTTTTTTCATCGATACTGAATTCGTTCACCATAATACCTATTTAATATTATATTGTGTGAATTTTGTACAGAACTCCACAATAATTGTGATACTCCATGATGATTTACTTAGAGTAGGTATTGACTTTTTTAGATATATTATCATATAACGGATATATATAAATCTGTAAACAAAACTACAACACTATTTCATTCCTCTCGTTTTTTGTATAATCTCTTGAATCTAGAATATATTTTAAGACGAATAGATAAGTTTACGGATTATATTGTTCACAGTTTACATTACACGTCTTGTAAACAAGATTGTTATTATCATAGCACTCTCACTTTTTTTAATGTTTTTTTCAATATGTTTGCATAGAATGGATTGTTGAATAATGAAAAAAAATTAATAACACAATGAATAACTCACACTGATTGACATGATCTGAATCGTTTGTATGGAAGATATTACGCTTTTGTAAATATTTATCGTATTTTTTATTGAAATACGGAATTAAATTTGGTACATAAATTATATTTTTGCTTATTTGTACTGTGATTTATTTCGCTAATGTTCACAATAATGTTTTTTGTGGTGAGTTATTGCTTTTATTATTCTAGTGAGTTAGTATATTCGTGAGTTATTTAGTAGTTAGTAAATACCTACCTATACATACGATTTCTACCAACCATTTCTTCTTTTTTTTTAAAGAAAAGTATCTGGGCATACACATTACACAAACCCAAATACTGTTCTGCACACCTTGCACTAGGCTAGAAGCTTGTATCGCAAAGTATGGAATACATTGCCAGCGCCGGGGTTCGAACCCGGCACCTCCCGCTTGAGAGACTGGCGCCTAAATATTTCACATCTCAAAAGTTGACTGTGATAGGTACTCCTCGTTTTTTTTTATACTTTTATATCCTCAAAAAAAAATAGCCATTACTTTTTGCGTGACGAAGCTTCGTCATTAGAGGTTGACCTGAATCGATCATCAAGGACGGTAGCGATTTGAGTAAAAGGAATCGGATAATAGTGTCCGTTTATTTTCACAATTGCAAATAAGTAATTTGAAATATAAGTTTTTTACAGGAATTTTTATTCATTAATTCATAGGCTGAACCGTCTTAAAATGTTGTATGTATGAAATTTTGAAATAATAGTTGGACCGCACTATCTATTTAACACAGAATTAAAAATATTAGGAACAAGTGTTGAAGTTACATATTGTGTAATATTATGAATCCTTGAATTCATCTGGTGTCAAAAAACAATGCAATGTTTTGAAATCTGTAGAAGTCTAGTTTTTTTCTTCATACAACAAAACAACAATACTTGAAAATATTTTAGAATGGGCAATGTTTCGGTAGCGTTGCCATCTTATTTTCTGAATGATTTACAGCATCCAATTATGTGTATTGAGATGAACTGATGAACAAAAAATGGGTTGTAAATTACAGATCTCATACAAATACTTTAAATCAATAATACGCATAATGAAGAATTTACTATTGACATGATTTTTTTACAGTTTATAAGAGGCGAAAGTAAATAAACATACGAAAATTGCGTCCGGAAAAAGGAAGATTTCTCGGCTAATATTAAAGATATCGTTCTAAGAATTAAAACATGGATAAATGAGAATAATATACTTCAGTTACTTTAACAGTCAGAAGTTAGATTTTTGAAAATTTGTTCAATAAAAATTATGTAAGTAGTTCCAAAGTTACCTCTGAAACTTACTGAAACTTCAGATTAGTATTTCTATAGTTTGTTAGATATAATGCTGTGATTTGGTTGATAAAATGTTTAAGGTAAGACGCAGTGACTCTAGACTCTAAAGGATTTTTTTTTGTATTCGGTCCTTTTTATACAATGAGCAAAAATCGATTTCGTCGCTCAGATTTATTCTTATTTTTCGTTTACACTCTCACACAAAATTTGAAAAAGTTGTAACTATATTTATTCGGAGCATATCGCCCCTTAATAATAAGCATATTGA
Organism: Ceraclea dissimilis; assembly: GCA_963576895.1. Taxonomy (NCBI): domain Eukaryota; kingdom Metazoa; phylum Arthropoda; class Insecta; order Trichoptera; family Leptoceridae; genus Ceraclea; species Ceraclea dissimilis. The sequence continues at coordinate 2,672,018 of OY756370.1, read as the reverse complement.
AGAATTTGCTATTGTCTTGATTGTTGCACCGTTTAAATGAGAGCATAGATTTTTTCTGAAACAATACCATAGGCTTTGATACATTGTAAAATGTTTATTTTACCTAACTACTAAATTTCTAAAGGTTTGTTTATATTGTTTGGTTTTGGAGAACTGTCCAACAATGATTCTGTTAATTTATTGTTTATGATCTTGTGTTAATTTATTGTTTATTGTTTATGATCTTCTGTTAATTCATTGTTTATGATCTAGTAATAATTTGTCACTTTTAAGGTCATCATTACAAAGCTTCGCTTTGTTTTCTACGGTAGGAATATATTGTATTGAATTATCACTTTACAGCTTTCGAATGATTAGGTTATTATTGCTAAATATTTCTATAGAGGGAGTGAAATTAAAGGTAAACCCATCTCCACCCCTGGATGTTATAGGAGCTTCAGCCCATGCATTTTTTTTTCAAAGGAGGGCTCCGGAAGGTTTTCCGGAAGGGCTCCCTTCAACAAACTCCTCCTGAAACTACTATGAACACCCTTAATGTTCCTTGGAGGAGACTCTCATACAAGGAGAGAGAGAGAGAGAAATAATAAAATTTATAAAAAATCTTTATTAGTTGGAAAATGATCATTAATTTAAAACCATGAAAATAGTGGTGTGCCAATAAGCGGATTTATTTTAAAAGTCATATCTTACAGTCAACCCAGGGCTGAGCCATTATTTCAAAATGTTGATTAATCCCTCCCCAAGAAAGTTCACATAACGCTACATTATGTGAATGAAGATGCCTCTTGTCTCTGTTGAGGGAAAAACTGTAATTACAAAATTTTCAGTAATTAAAATATCCCAGAAAAAATATATTTCCCAACCTTTGATAAATAAAAAAATCACACTATCTGCATTCCATCTCGCCTTCTTTCGCATTGTACGCAAATAATGATTGTTTAAATGTATAAAATAAACATAGCCTCCATAACATGAGCCACACATCTTATCTTTTATACGGCAGCTGATAAAGAATCACATATACACAATATTGACTTGCTTATAATTATATCATTCGCAATTTTCTTTTATGTCTGCAATAATATTATTGTAAGAATAATTCTTCTTGAATGATTGTATAAATTTTATTATAGACCTATAGATCCTAATAGCTCGAAGCATGTGTCATATCAAAGTCTATTCATTTGATTGATAGTTTCAATTTCCCGGTCTTGTAGGCCGTGGTCCGTTGTGCGCAAGAGAAGTTATAGATCAGTTGAAATGATCCTCATTTCAAAGTCAAAATTGTTCATAAGTTGTTAGATTCAGACGTCCATGTACATCATGTCTTTAAGAGCATACCTTTTCAGATTTCTAATTTCTCATTTTTTCATCGATTAGGGTAGGTGTAACTTTATGTCTTGTTTCCAATGTGGTCATGTGTTTTTACATTGTCTGCTGTGTTAATACGAGACAATAATGTTTTTTTATCTTTTAAGCTACTTTAATTTCATTCAGAAACACATGTGTTATCATATTTTTTACTGTGTACATATTTACCTGAATAATATTTATACCTAATTACCGAAAGAGCATAAAAGTCATGACAAATAAGACCACGATTCGGATAAAAATCATATTTTACTCAAATATGGAATACGAATAAAATTTTGCCTGAATTTTGTGGAAACGTAAGTGAAGTTTTCTTTAATCACCTCGGCGTGATGGAATACTGAATTCATGGAATGAAATTCATATCTTTGATAATGTAATGCATACTCGCACACCTGTAGCTGGTAATCGCACATTTGGTGAATTTCCTTGACGATTACGATGGATTTTTCAATAATACATAAATATATTTTCCTTATCGCTTTCAAAACATTCTGGAATGTCCCATCATCAGGTTGACTGTAAGATATTGCTTTTGCAATAAGTCCGCCTTTTTGCAAACTACTATTGTCTTGTTTTGTAACCACTGATAATTTTTATGCTAATAAAGATTTATTTATTTATCATTGTCAGTATCTATCGTAATTTGGTTACTCAAGTCAAGGAGAGATTTACTAATCTAGTAAAGATGCTCACGTATAGGTCATATTTACATGTTTTTAGAGTCATATTTAGATGATTTTACAGTCATATTTAGATGTTTTTAGAGTCATATTATATGTTTTTGGAGTCATATTTAGATGTTTTTAGAATCATATTTAAATGTTTTTAGAGTCATAAAAGGCATGCATATTTTCATGACTTAAACGTCATGAAATTATTGCCTCCGCTAATATCAACAACTCATATTGTTCAGCTAATTTGGTAATAAGTAATAACATTGCACACTACCTACTGAATTTATAATTATCCATACGTACATTTTTCAGTACAGAAATATTTTACAAGTAGTCTAAACATTACGGCATACGTATAGTACAATCATTTGATCTAAAAGCCTTTGATTCTGTAGATAAACAATTTGCTTCTTTGTCGAAAAATATAATGGCTGTCGTCATAGGTCGATGGACTTAGAAAATAATATCTTCACTACTTACAATCAAAGTATGATAGCGATATTTTCTCAACACATTAGTAAAATTAGACTATTTTGATTGAATATTCAAGGTAACATATTGCCCATTACAATATGTAGATGTGATGTCTACTTATATACCAAACGAATTCGTACTACAATCATTATGTATCTAGGTTCGTATCATTCAGTTTATTTTAAAATGATCTCTTCTCGTCGAATTCTTTCCAGAAATCAAACTTCTCAAAAATCATTACATGAATTATGCAAAGTACAAGTATGCCTAAGGCGTCTACAATGTTGAACGTCCCGTTGTTCCTTACTTTCAGTAGGTTTTATCCTTTGATTATAAAAGTACTTAATCAAATTATTTTTTCACATTTGTTTTATCCCATAATAAAGAAATGGGTAACATAAAGAAACGAATCTGTAGTTTTCGTAATTAGTTTTTTAGAACGTATCGTTCTACGTAACTAAAGTCTGAAATTACAGATCTGATTTTGTAGTAATCTGATCTAGTTTTGATGAAACCTAATATTCATTAAATAGACTCGAATCATCTGAAGCAGATTGTGAGCTGGAATCCCAAAGAGCTGCTCTTTTATGTAAGAATTGTCGCGTGACTTTTTTCATAAAAAAAAACATTGCAGCTCGGGTTGACTGTAATTGTTTGTTTTTGCAATAAGTCCGCCTTTTGGAACACTGCGAACAACAAAGGTTTATTTATATTTATTGCATTACTTACCTAATTCAAATTTTACGTTATATGGGCTAAATGGATCAGCCTTACATTCTCGAATCCAAACTACATAAATCAATATAAATTTTATTCAAAGTCTAACGCAATGATTCGTCGGAGGTGTGTTCAGAATATGAACCATTTGATTCAGTTTCTACGAATCAAGTAGTAATTTCCACCGGAATAGCCTACTTAATTCATAAGTATACGCAAATATAACTTTTTATGAAGTATTACCTTATCAGATAATGAACACATTAAAGATACAAAGTGATTGTAAACGCAACATATTTCTAAGAAAAACTTCTTTACCTACAGCACGGGAAATGTGACGTCACAATGTCAATATTACTCATAATTATAGTACACAAGCCCTCCTGATAGACTGAAATAGTAGATTGTTGGACAACTGAAGTCATAATGAACACTTGCAGTCATCTGCATCATTTTTAAATATTATACAATAATTTTCGCAGGTGAGAAAAATATTTCAGAGTATTATACATCTTTCTATGGAGTATGGATTCACCTACATAATTCAAATGCAGGCAATTTCTGTGTTACAGATAAGTACCTTCTCTTGTTCAACCAAAGTTTAATTGAAATTCATCTGTAGTCGTTATTGACGTTGATTGTTGTTGTCTGCATCTGCATTTCCTCTTAAAATTTTAACAAATTCTCAATGTGTCTATTATATTCTATCATTACCTAAGCAATCCGAGTGATCTATGCTTCCCAATGTCTCAGCATCGTGAAATTTTGCACACATAGTATCACTTTACGTGACAGTTTAAAATTTTAGTAGGTACTCTTTTCTCATAAGCACGTTTCAATTAGAAAATTTTAATTATTGTAGGTGTAGGTACTTAATTTTTATGCGAGGCAATATAGGTAATCCTGATTGTTAAAGTTTTTTTTACGCATATTTATTCATTATTTTTTGAGCAAATAACACACCGTCAGTGCGAATCACAATGAGGCTCCTAGTATTGTAATATTACAGGTGATGCATTACCTATTACCACCAATGTTTATGAATGATGTGCACTTATTGAGTGAGTTGTAATTACATGTAATGTAAAAAGAAATAAAATAGAGTTACGTCACCTTGTCAATGTTGTAGTGGTCTAATACAAGCACGTATCCAGACTTAGGGTTTGGGGGGGGACATTTATGCAAGCAATTGACTTAATGCTTTTTCTGTATCCTATAGTATTTACTATTTATTAGCGCCGCAGGCGAAATTTTTTAGAAAAGCAGGTGAAGTGATTAAGTTGTATGTATACTAGTTGTATATATAGTAGGAAAGGTACCGTGTAAATAGCGCCGCAGGCGAAATTTTTTACTCAAGTTTACATGTATTATATTATCTACATAAAAAGTCGTTACAAAAAAAACTGAGGCGCGCCGAGATAGCAGAGAAAAATCGTCCCGTCCTTCTTGTGTCGTGTATGCGACAGATTTCGGTGGGGGATAGATCCCAACTGTCCCCCCCTTGGATACGTGCTTGGTGTAATATTATGCACAAATACATATCAATAAATTAATTGTCTAATGAGTGTCACCGTAAATATAACATATTGATATTTCAATGAGTTAAGTTCAATCTAAGTTAAATGTATTTAACTAGAATTATTGCATTGTTGAATGTCTAGGAATATCAATAAAAATATAGACATTTTAATTAACGTAAACAGCGATCTGTGGAGAGATTAATATTGGGCGTGATTCCAAGAGAGATAGTTGGAAAAAATAGAGTAGATACATTGAACCTTTATCTAGGAAATAACCGTAAAAGGTTTTTTATATCTTGTATAGATTTCTCAAAAAAGAAAATGAGAAAAACACCTCTGTTCTTTTTTCCGAAAGTCGCGGAGTATTTTTATTTTTCTACTGATAATATGCATTAAAATCTAGGGAATAACCGTAAAAGTTTTTTGATAGACGCAAAATTAACCCAAAAAAATGGAAAAAACGCTATTCTAATGTCGTGGGAAATGACCGTGGCGTCATAGTTGGGTAGCGAGCCTTAATAACTTTCATTAAAATAGTTCAGATGCGCGAAACTTTCATAAAAATATTTACATTATTTGCGATCAATTGCTGTAGAGATAAATCATGAGGAATTGTTTATAATATGTTGCTATTTCATTGTGAATCTTTTAACGTCCAATAATAAAGGATACCATCGACCATCATGGACTCGAATAACTACATAAATCAATTCTTATTACGGCGTCCATTTAAATTGATATTATTTTTTCTCTCTTCAATCGTCCCTCGTTCATTGGTTGAAATATCTTTTCGTTCGTTTTTTTTTCTGTTCAAATTATAATTTTTAAATTATAATATTATCATTCCATTCGTTTTGTTGTTTTGCCCGTTGGACACTGCATTCTCAGGATTCGTTCTTGTTGCATCTATTGTTTACGCAATGAATTGAATGTGTGGTAAAACACCGTGAAGGAACCATTTTGATTATGGTTAGACGTTTCTCAGGTATATTATTATCGTCTTCTCGACCAATATGGTTAAGATGACCTATACACCATGATACATATAAATATAATATATAAACAATACCTCTAAGTATCATATAATATACCCAGAGCTGGGCAGAAAAGCGTTAATCCGTTAATCGTTAATTAACGGAGTTAACATTTTGGTTAACGATTTAACGCTTTTCTGCTCACCTCCAAAAATTGTTAACTGATTATTTAACTTCCGTTACATTTTACTTCCGTTAATTAAGTCCGTTAATATTTGATTGTTTGCATAGACATCATCCACCGGCGGCGCTGGCATTAGATAATTCAAGGGTTGTATGGGGTTATGTGTGGTATCGTATGTGGGTTGGGAGTTGGAAAAGAAATTTCACTTTGTTGGGATACATCGCGATAGTGTAAATGTGATAGTAGTTGTACTTGTGCAGTTCTGTTTTACGCCATTTAACCGCAATTTTTTACATTAACGCTTTAACGGATTAACGTTAACTTCCGTTACATTTTTCAAAATATAACGATTTAAGGAAGTTAACTTTTTAGTTAACGGATTATCGATTAACGAAGTTAACTTTTTGATTAACGGTGCCCACCTCTGATATACCATACCCACCGTCCGTATTCAACTTTATAGAAACCCCGCACATTTCACATTACATATTATTTTATTTCGCAATGGCTCCTCTTACCTATATTATTGTGCAACAACAGAATCCATAACATTTCGTTTAGAATTTAACAATGCTTTATTAAATTTTTTATCTAATTTATTAGCAACATAATTGTGTTATTACTTGAGTCACTCTTGAGTGTAAATCATAGATTTTTTTCGTGATTTGTAGATTTTCTCTTTACATCAATTCGTTTTCAAAAGTTATAAATTGTGTTTCTTTCTCATCATAAGAATCACACTTTTTACAGGTAAAAATGAAAGACTTTTATAATAGTTTCATCAATCCTCAAAAAATACTCGGATTTTAGTCTTTCAATTTTATTTTTTAAAATGGACTTCCACCTTGTACCTACTGTCAGCCTCAAATCTTAGTATCATAAAACATTTTGCATTTTTTTAGTTGTTAGGTACTTATGAAAATTTTCAGTTTTATGAGTTATCAAACAAAAATAGAGGCTTATTCTATAACTTCACGAACTCTAATAGAAGTTTTCTTTTTCTAACAACATGTTGGTTCTCGAAGCTTTTCAAGTATCGAGCTTTTATAGAACAGTGCATCAGTAATACTCAGACCGTTTATCAACATAATAAGTTCTGTAATATTTTCTCAACTTTCCACAAAGCGATCGGACACATTGCAGTACCTACATAGTTTAGTAATATGAACTATTCAATAATATTTTGAAACCGGTATTATATTGGCGTTGTGCGGAGATGATTCGAGATTGTATTTTCTCACGAGAGATGGAATCAGCAGACTCGAATTCATTATCATAAATAAAACTATAATCATTTCTGATCAAATGTTTAATATTATTCTTATTATACAGTTTTATATTCATATAATGAATTGTATATAGTTACAGAACAGTAAAACGTTAAAATGCAGTAAATACCTATAATACGTAGAGTCACGTGGGGTAACCGTACGCAGAGTGTAAGTGTACGCAGTGAAGTTTGTGTGAAAACAGTGACTGTTGTTGGAGTGTTTTCACATGAAAATTGTCGCGCTTCGCGGTTGCTCGAAGTTGGACGTGTATTCTGTGTTCTGCGCATTGAAAGTAAAAATTGTCAGGAAAAAGATTTTTTTCTCGTGTTTTCTTATTTTTTATTCAAATAATTCATTCATGTAGTCTCTCATAGTCTCTTATCTAAGAGCCTAGTATTATATGCTAATATTTCTCGGCATAATGTTGTTATTGTTGGGCAATTACGCAGTATTGCATACTGACAACTGTTTGCCGTTATTTTAAAATTTCTTGTATTGAGACGTCATGGGGTAAGTGTACGGGGGCAAGTGTACGCAGCGTACACTTGAGGAGAAACAAAGCAAAATTGTCAAAACCGTCAAAAAACCTAAAATGAAAGCCTTGAAGAGTGGATTTAAGAAAGGTAAAGCGGTGAAGACCAGTAAAGAGATAACTGCAATTGACACTCCAGGAAATTTTCGCCTACAAAAAAGAAGTCAAAACTTTTTCTGTCCATTATGCAAGGAAAAATATATAGATCCACCTATACAGGATTGGATATAAAGATCCACCTATACAGGAGTGTCAGTCATGGTGGCATGAAAAAATGTAGAGCCTATGATTAGGGTCGGTTTATTTGCGATTTGTGCATTTCAGGGTAAGTTTACGCAACGCGTACACTTTCCCGTCAAGGTGCGCACACTTGCCCCTCGAGTGGGGCAAGTGTACGTATTTGACATGTTGGAGAACTTCTGCATTATCTTTTTTTATATGTAAAGAGGTTAGTTTTATTATTTGTTTTGTGACTTATAAATGCTTATTCTATAATAATAAATTATAGCTGAATATTAATATCATCTAGTTTTGTTCTAATTGCATCGTAATTCAAAACTGCGTACAGTTACCCCACGTGACTCTACCAGTTTCAAGTTTGTGGACTTCATACTGTAAAACGATTTTCCAATTTTTTACTGATCGCTGGACACTGTACAGCGACATATTTATTTATTTATTTTTTATAAAAAAATGAATTTGGGTTTATCGAGATAAACCCAAATACATCTTTGTACACTTCACAGAAAGCTTGAAAAGCTTGTGTTGTGAAGTGGAGTAAGTAGGGGATTGAACCTACGCCTGCCGGATTGAGCACGTTACCGACCAGGCTATCGACCACCTAAAAATTATATAATAATACTGAAGTTTTTAGCAATTTACAGTTCACACTCTTTAGAGATATGCCACTTTCACTATACCTCGACCATTCTGTAGGCTTCTTCTTATACTGGCCGTAGTCCTCTGGGTCCCGTTTGTGTAGAGTCTGTCGTCTCTTGTGATGTGATAACAAGCTGACTTTCCATTTTTTGAGGGTCTTCCAGGCATCCTTTTCCCTCTGGGTTCCCAGGTGTGTTAATCTTTGGGAATTAATTCATTCTACATCTAGCTTCCAGTAAGCTGACTATTCTTTTTATTGAAACATAAATGGATGAAATTTGTTTTACTTGAAAAGTTTCACAATGTGTTTTAATCTGCTCTAGAAACAGTAGCTTTTTCCGATCAATGGGCAATTGAAGAAGGTAAACCAAAAAGATAAGTTTTTTCATAAATTAATAAGCATTTTTCATTGAAGGAACTGAAAAGCATCAAAAAATAACTATAGAACTTTTGAAATAACGAAAGTGTTTACAAAGTTTGAAGGTTTTACAGTTCTTAATGATACATAAATCAATACATTAACAGGCATTTACATATTAACCTATTAATGTACAATATTGCCTATTAATTTTACTATTAGTTAATTCTAACGGTTTATTTATACAGGTGCGCCATACTATAAAAGTATGCATTAACATTAGTATGCATTATCAAATTAATATTCAATTATAGTTTACATATTTTTTCTACTACTGTAATTCATTATTGTCAATGTGTTTAATTTATTATATCTCATTCTCCGCCTGGAGGGAATGGATTAAATTTTCTTTCAATTTATTTTCGTTTTTTTTTTCAAAGTTATAGGTATTATGCAAAATATTTAATCTATGAATTTTTAAGTGGAAAAAAACAGCAATGATTATAATTAATTAATAATCTGAAGATTTTAATCGTATTGCATTTGGGCACGCTTTAAAAAATCTAATCCTGATGAATTACTTGTTATCGAGTATTCTGTCTTTAAAAATATTCTTATCAGTAGGTACTTAATTAAGAAAAATAGACGTACGATAAGTATCAAAACAATTTAAAAAGTGTCTGTATCAGATACGTACCTAATTAATTAATTATATACTCACAAAAAATGTGCATTAATAATATTGATAATTCGACAAAATCTTGATTGATATTTTTATAATCTTCATAATATTACGATTAAATGTATAATCAATACAATAGTTTTGAACTTTGTCACCTAAAAGAAAATATGTGTACAAAATATTAAGGTTCTGGGAAGCTATTAAAATTTGAAGAGAAAATGTAGACACGGGTAACACAATCGATGGATGAAATTAAATACATGTGTGTAATTACAATTATAACTTAGAAAATTAAAATTATAACAAACTACCTACAAAATCCGAGGGCCGTTTTTTTATCGAGTTCCGTTTAAAGCACGAAATACGAAGGAGTAAGATCTGCACATCACTCACTCTGAAACGCTATAAGGACCTCTCCGACCATAACCATTTTCGGCTTCAACGTGTCACTCGTAGCCGAGTTACGGGCAATTTTAGAAAATTAAATGTGACTTACGTTTTTTTTACATATTATTCTGGTAATACAATAACCGCAAATATTTACAAAAGGGTAATATCAGATTTTTTTGTTATAAAAATTGATCAAAGTTGAGATGCGGCATTATGTTGTGTTTGTTTTAAGTTTTATGGTCCCCCATCACAGTTTATGATATTATTTTACTCTAATTTTATAACTCATGCTGGTTTATAAGTTTTATAACACCATCTAGGTTACCTACCTATAAATAACACAAATTAATTATGCCAAAATCAGTCAATTAGGCAATCATTATATTGTATTATTGATTTAACTGAGGGTTCTGAGAAACTTGTATATACTCGTAGAATATTACATACTAGTTTTGGTAGGAGAATCTATGTGCCGAATCTCAAGTTCGTACCACCTCTGGTTTCTGAGATATTCGTATACTCTTAAAAACTTTCAACCCTTTTTATCACCCCTTTAAGGGCGGAATTTCCAAAAATCCCTTCTTAGTGGAAGGTTTTGTATTAAAACTTATCTGTCTTCAAAATCCCACTTCTCTAGGATTAGCCGTTTGGGCTCTTCGTTGATGAGTGAGTAGGTCAGTCAGTCGGTCATTCAGTTAGTCAGGTGCTTTCGTTTATTATAAAAAGATTAAAGCTGGGAACCCAACTATGACGTCACGGTCATTTCCCGCGGCATTGAGGTTTAAAATCGCATAACGGCGTGGTTCAATATTAAAAATAGCGTTTTTTCAATTTCTTGGGGTTAATTTCGCTTCAAACAAAAAAATAATAATATTATTAATACAAAAAAATCTATGTGTGAATTTCAGTAAATGAGTTGCTGCCTTTCGAAAAACAGATCAGAGGTGTTTTTCACATTTTTTTTGAGAAATCTATATAAGAGATAAAAAATCTTTTACGGTCATTCGCTAGATAAAGGATCAATGTATCTACCCTATTTTTTCCAAAGCATATTAAGTAAGTCCAAAACGACTGTATCCAAAATAACAAAATGAATGTTGAAATTACAATTAGTAATTACCTACGAGTTATTTTTATGGCAAAATCAATGAAAGTGATTACAAGTATGTAGGTATGACTACATTAAATGCATAAGTTCACAACGAAGCATTAAAAGCATTGCATTGTCTTGGATGCAGGATTCGAACCCGTAACCTTGAATTTTTAAATCATAATATGAATCTTGCGGTCAGGGACATTGAATGTATCATCTGCATCTCTATCTCCGCTATGGGAGATAATATTCATATTGTTTTCAATTAAAAATAATTCATTTCATATTGTCTCAGGTTTATGAACTACATAGCCTCGTAATGTCGTAATATTCTACGTACACCATACGTACCTACAATGTTGTATTGTCACGTTTCTCAACTTACAAATGGGTTTATTAAATACTATAAGGATGAAACTATGACCACCTCTACTAATACGGGATTTAATTCAATCCTTTAAATGCCACTATCTTTCAGTTTTCTTATATTTTCTAACGATTATGCTAAAAAAATAATATATACCAGTGAAGTACCTAATAATTTCAAGTCAAATTTTATGAAAAACATTACCGGTAAAAACGGGGTGTCTTTGTGCCACCAGCAGAGGCGAGATTGTGCCACACGTTTTGTTCTTGATATCTACCGAAAACTTGGACAATGTCACTCCATACCATAAGATGAGATTGTGTCACACATAAATGTCGTTTTCTCACTTATGTGATGTTTTATTTAGCTCCAAATAATAATCACTACATAGGCAACGAATCAATTCATTAATTTCAATCACTATTTCAAAAATATATTGCTTATTTTTTTATGTACTTACATCGAAAAAACTAAAAAAAGTGTCACAAATAGAGTTATTACAGTATGTACTAGTTTTTACCTTGTAAACATTTATGCTATCGGAATTTCTCGACTAATCCTAGCACTCCTAGCAGGTAAGGTATTCATACGTGAATTATGTATAGATATTTAATTTACCTACATATTTTCATCTTCTTCTTAAGGCTTATACTGATCTTGAGTTGGCTTATTTCATTCAGCAAAGTTCTAGTACAATATTAATCAGAACAGAACATAGCTTAATAAGTTCAGCTCCAGGTATGTAGAAATGCAGGTAGTTTATTCAGAATCAGCAGTGACCTGTCCGCTATTGTTCTGTGCGACCTCTTACTATACCAGAGTAAATAAAATTATAAATCACGCTGTATTATGGGAGCACAAAAGTAGGAATAATTTTGCAGTCAGTACTTATTAGTAATACAGATAAGTGCGCAATGTAGATACCTGTAATCTGTAATGTACCTACCTAATTGTAAATACCTATTATTGATAAAAAGAGTTCAAGTGGAAGAAATTACAGAGCTTTTGATCATGTTTTGTAGTACCTCTGCATCATTTTTTTGTAGGTAAATAGAGCTAATTTTTCGCTCAAGAAAAGTCATTTTTACACACATTCGACGGAACATGCGAGAATGCACCATTTCAGTCCACCCATGTTCGAATAAAATTTTCCTTATGAAGAAATTAAAAAAAGAAAGAAAAATATATAGGTAATGAATAACGTTTGGTAATCCTATGAGTTTGACAGTAAGTCCAATTTTGTCCCTATACAATGTATTTTTAAGTTTAAATAACTTTCAAAATTGTCAATAAATATAAAATATCTTCTAAGCATGCGTTTTTGCGTTTACTTTACAATTTTACATTTTGAAATATACGTAATCTAGTTACATATATGTATTTAAAAAAAATCAATGCACAAAGTAAGAAATGCACGCATTGGATTTCATCCTCATATTCTCAAATAGCCTTAGAAAATTATACCGTATAGATAGAAAAGTATAATACGAATATGATAGTTAAGGTGGATTCCCACTATCCGTGATAATATTACGAACCAACGGAGAATTTCGTGTATACTGTGTACAGAAAATACTACGTCCTTCTGCAATATCGCGGACTGTGGAAAACCACCTTAAGATACACACGGACATAAATAAAAGATGAATCTAATAATTTTACGACAGTTTTGCGGCTTTTGTTTGTTTTATCAGATTTTTATGGCGATTATAAAACAATTATATTTATTAATAAACGATATACACGATAATCTATCTCTATATGTCTATACCCACTTCTAATAGAGTAGGTATAGGTATAATATATTATGTAAAATAGTTTGATCAGCCGATTCCTCTGAATTATTCATATTTATTGCCTATATCTGCCATATGATATGCCATACTTAAATATGCACATATCCATAAATTTATTATGTGAGGCAATCGAGAGCATACGATACATTTCTTTCTAAAGTCTAGTCAGCCCGTTTCAATTTACTGTTGAACACAAACCTCTTAATTCGCATACCACATCTCTCTGATTACGTATTCCAGTTTTACATGCAATTTTTTTTAATATCACATGTTTTATTTTTTGTAAAAAACATAAGATTTTCTCGATCTTTGCCTCGATCGGGGCAAATGGAGAGGGAGTCGCCGACCCCAAATAAACGGGATATGGTGTGGAGAAGATTGAAGGACTTCCACGGGCTTAAGGCCCCCCGCAGGCGCATATAGCGTCCTCTTTACCCGTACTTCTTGGCAAAATATTTTTAAGAGGTGGGCTCAGGGTTAGCCAGAAGGAAGCCCCCCGAGAAACCCACCCCTAACTTACATTCCTTCAGTGTCCTTGTCCAAGGATGGAAACATATTTACAGAGAAGAGAGATCGGATTTTCTATATGTCGTAAGTGATCATGATCACAATAAACCAGCCGACGATCAGTCATAAGCCTGGCTGAGAGTCCATCCTTCGCCGTATATCTGTTGAGACAACTACTCAATAGTTTTATTATAGGTACCCCCTAGATTGTGTTTTATTTTTCACCTAAAATGGTTCCAAAATAGTAGATCAGAAATCAGTTAGTGAATAAGGGGAACATAAACGTTTTACTACACCGATATAATAGTGGGTACTCATCATCGTCGCAAAACCACACAAAAACCCAATGTCGGTTTATTAAATAGAGAATATAATATAATTTTCTGACTTACATTTCATAATATGTATTATTTTGTAATGGATAGGTGAAGTGAATAGAGGGCGGTATGTTTAGCCTCTTGTAAAGGGAAGAATGATAATATTTGGGGTCTCAAAAAAACTTGACAAACGAGAGGTGCGACGTAAATATTTATGGTGCCCGCCCGCCGTGCTCGCATGGGCAGTCTCCAGTTATCATTTCACACGGTGCTCGGCTCAGGGATTTTTTTAAGAATTTGGGTCTATATTTGGCAAAACATATCTTTTAATCAGAGTATAAAGAACAATGAATAAGATAGAGAATATTTTTTCGCAGCATGTGAATGAAATTTAATTGTTATTGAATTGGATTGAATTGTTTTTTTTGTGTATGTCTAATTATTTTTTTGTACGCATTTCATTGATTATTTATCTACTATGTATTGCTAAAATTATTCCAATATTACAATAACTTCTTGCTATTTTTTACCAATGTCACCTTGCATTTTATCATTCTACTTTTGTATTATTTTTTAAATACATCCACGTAGCTAAAAATATCACCGTTCTTTTTTTATTTTATTTACACTCTTACAGGACACTCGTAAAAATAAAATGAAGGGGACCAATGCGATCCCACGGGGAAATTAATATACAATAACGTCATAAAATCATACAAATATGTAATGTTCTATCCCGATGTTTAATCTTGTAACTTTTTTCTCTAAAGAATATTGTGATGTACGTGTTTAACCATCTTCTTCTTTCTTCAGCCTTCTCTCCTCTGCTGGATATAGGCATCTTCCATTCATTTCCATTTATCTCTATCTTGAGTTTTGATAAATAAATAAATAAGTTGAACCTAAGCCCGCATCTGCAAACTAGTGAAACTTTTTTTCAATAATACTGCCTTCTATATCCAATGGAGGCATTGTCGTTTTCAATTCTTTTTTAGTTTTTGCTTGAAATATTGTGGTGTTGGTTGGTCGTCTCTTGTGTTAAATTTGATTTATGTCTTTTTGCCTCTATCCTTAAATTCAATTTGCTCACCGGACGCCCTTTTAATTTATTATTATTTTGCATAATTGCATTTAAACATTATTTCCTTGAATCATTTTATAATTATTATTTGAACATGTTTCAAATATTTCATATTGGTAACTTTAGCACCCACCCGACATAACCAACATAACCCATTTGGCCAGGATAAGTCGATTCTTGAACATCGGAAAACCTATCAATGGTTAAATACGTAGTCGTCAGTATTTACGGCGGACATATTATCTTGAGATAATTTCTACCAAATAACAAGGTTTGTCTGCTATCATCAAGGGGAAAAAGATCCATAAAAAGAAATCTTGTGAGGTGGCCAGGTACTGAACCCCTAGACCACAATTTTTTGAAATTTTATACGCTCTAAAAAGTTTACATAATGTGTGCCTTTGTGTAAATGATTGTAGCAGTTGTAACATGACTTGGTTTAATAAATAACCGAACAAGCATTTCGTTTTAAAAGATGATAGTCTTATTTTGCATAGTCCACTTTTAAAAAAATGTCATGTGGATTCGTAGACCGTAAACATGTGTGGAAAATCCTCTTGAATATTTTAAAAACTCTGATATTTACTTACAAAATACAAATTGTTTTAAAATTTATTACATTTTAAATGATCATTATAAAAAAAGTATTTATTTCAATATAATAAACTACTACATACTAATAAGTATCCGTTCCTATCTTTTATCGTGGTAGTGATAGAATAAACTTTGATATAACAAATAGTCATCGCTGGCTATTAGGGAGAGAAACTGTTTTGTTTGAGAAGTTGATATCTATAAAAGAAAAAAAAAACTAACATGGACAGCATATCTAAAAGATACCGATGTTACAGTTAAAGCGTACATTTAGTGAATGCATGCACTAACTAGCCAATGCATACATTGACTGACACGCTCAGTTATTGTGTGCACAATCATTCTAATTTAC
This sequence comes from Ceraclea dissimilis, assembly GCA_963576895.1. Taxonomy (NCBI): domain Eukaryota; kingdom Metazoa; phylum Arthropoda; class Insecta; order Trichoptera; family Leptoceridae; genus Ceraclea; species Ceraclea dissimilis. The sequence continues at coordinate 2,655,882 of OY756370.1, read as the reverse complement.
GCTTTGACTAGTTAGTGCGTACATTTACGCAGGACATTCAGTCAAAGCGTGCACAATGTTTGAAACAAATAAAATGGCCGACATTCGCCAACAGCTGTTATATTATACGCACTGTCGTCAGCTGTCAGTGAGAATTATATTTGATTAATTTTATATTTCTTATCAGGATTACCTCAATAAATATACATTTGTTTAACAAAACTCTCATATTAATCTAGAATACTTTTCGAAAATGCATCTTTAACCTATAATAAAATATCCTGTTGGTTGTTTACGCTTTAACAAGTCCACAGTAGTGAATGCATGCTTTGACTAGTGAATGTGTACACTTACTAGTTGTAGCGTTAATTTTTATAGGGAGTTAATAGTATGACTAAAATCATCATTTAATGCATACACTGACTAGTGAATGCATACATCAACGGCTGTTTAAGCTTTAACTGTAACACCGATATTAAATGGCCATATATCAGGGACCACACCAGGATTTAAGAGTCACTATAACAAGCGCTAAACCATGTTATAAAAAGATTTTTCTATTCAGTAAAATGTTATTAGCGCCGCTGTTATGTCACCCCGTGCGGAGCGGATGGACGGGTGGGCAAGATCTTATCTCGTGCCGGTTCTGACATTAAAAATCAAGCAATTTTGGAGAATATGTAGAAATGTATTTTTTTCAATGAAATTATAAAAATTTGAATCAATAGTGAGAAATTTGCTTCTTACAAATTAAACTGAGATTAGAGCTTGTCTGAAATACTTTATACTAGACATGAGCGCCGCGCCGGCGCGCCGCCGCTAATCATGGTCGGCGCGCCGCCGCCGACAAAACGCTCACGCCGGCGGCGTGGGAACTGCGTGACCAAAAATATTTATCCTGTGTTTTTTGAGACAGAAATCCAAATAAGTACTTTTCCAGGTACAAAAATGAAGCATTCAGCTGTGGCGACGCTAGGATTCAGTATAAGATGTCGAATAATAACTAATGCATTGTTAACCCACTCCTACGTTTCACATATTTCGTTCATTTGGTTTGGAATAAAAAAAAATCGGGAAATTTTCTGTACCTTATTTATTTGATTCTAAAACAAGAAATAGGATGGGATGGAGGCATTAATAATTTGGTTCTTCATGGTGGAAATTCAATGAACAAACGTTATTCTATGTTAACTGGGAATCACAAGGAAAACTCAGAATTTATAGTTGATCGATTTTTAGGACACCGGTCGATTTTATCATACCACGCTGAAATTTTTAAACCACGTAAATTTTAGCAGAAGGCTATATTTTTCTTCCAGGAATATCTGACCAAAATATGCGGCCTTTCGTCTTTTCGGTCAACCGTTCTATCTTTTCATTAGTTTAACCTTTGATTTTATCGAAGTACCTAATCGAAATTATTTTCATTCCACTTGACTAGATTCGCTATTCTCCAGATAACAGGTGCACTCACTGACCTGGAGGTTGTCGAGAGTTTCACATACCTCGGATCCGTGCTAAATGACGCAGGAGGATGCGAGGCGGAGATCAGAAGACGGATTGGGATGTCAAAGAACGCTATGACACGCCTTGATAAAATATGGAAAGACCGAAGAATATCCAGAGGGCTAAAAATTAAATTGGTGCGGTCGCTTGTGTTCTCTATTTTCCTCTATGGGGTGGAATCTTGGACCTTGCGAGCGAGGGACAAAGCTAGAGTTGACGCTTTCGAGATGTGGTGTTAGAGGCGCATGCTGCGGATCCCATGGACTTCAAGAAGGACAAATGCCTCTATCCTTCAGGTACTTGGAATCACGTCTAGATTGTCATCTCCATGCTTAGAAAGAATTCTCCAATTTTTTGGACACATCGCTCGCAGAGGGGGAGATAGTCTCGAATAGCTAATAATCACGGGATGCACGCCGGGATGGAGACCCAGAGGACGATCACCTTTGCGATATATCTTTATTTATTTATTTTCCTTATTTTTACACCTAAAATAACATCCAAAATAAGTTTTTTTTTTAATAAAATGAATCTGGGTTTATCCAAATAAACCCACATACATCTTTGTTGTTCCCATATTCATACTTCAGAGAAAGCTTAAAATCTTGTGTTGTGAAGTGGAGTAGGTCGGGGATTGAACCCGCGCCCACTGGATTAACAGTCGAGCGCGTTACCAACCAGGCTACAGACCACCTCAAAACTTAAATTAGATAATTTTATTAAATTACCCTTCCATTCCAAGCAACAGCACATATGACACATATGTTTTTACAGCCTATGCTAAACCGTAGTTCTTGGTTACATAGGAATTTTGCATTTTGTGGAAGGTCGACCTCGTCATCGCAATTCTGGACTTCATTTCAGAGTTTGAATTCCACTCACCGTTTAGCTAACAGCCCAAATATTGCCAAATGAGAAACCTGTTCGACTGCACTACTGCCCATAGTTAGGCTCATTCTGACGCATTTGACTTTATGGATTTGTTTTTTTTGACCTGCCCTCTAGCACCATAAAAAGGCAATAATGAATTTTTCCATTATTTTTCAAATATGAGCTTTTATTTCACTTTATTATTGAAATAATCATAGTTTTTCAAAATAAATAAATCGATTTTATCATTATCCTTTTCACATATACGTATTTAATCATTTAAAACAATATTGCAAAAAAATCCAATGCTTCCCCCCACTTTGGATCCACGCCGCCGGCGTGGCGCCGCCGCCGGCTATTTTAGACATGGGCGCCGCCGCCGGCTTTTTTGCAGCCGGCGCACATGTCTACTTTATACTATAAGGGTTTACTCTATAAGAGGGTAACCAGTGAATGCCGTGTATGTATAAAATGCACAACATTGTATTTGCTCAAACATTCAGAATGAGAGGCGAAGTTCATTACACAGAATTATGTAAAAAAAAAACCTTTTGCGAATAATTGTCTGAAATTTTTGAAATTTGTCTGAATCTATGAAATTCGAACCTCTTAAAACCCGGAAAACTGAGTCAACCCATATAAACCCAAACCCGTTATTGTTAAAGTCTTTTGTTGTACCTAAATGTGTATATATGTAAATACCTCAATATTTTTTCCTTTGTACCATTTAAAATTACAGACATGAATAATTGACTATGAATATTTTTTCATGATATCGATTTTTGTTCATATACAAATTTCAGAACAATTTCCCGATTCAATCGAAAAACTCTGATTTTTTTCGCCAAAAGCATAGGAAAAGAAAAGTGATGAAATACGATGTAAGAATTATAATTTGATAGATAGATTACGGAGGTCGAAAGACGAAAGGGGTGCATTCTTGACGTGAATACTGAATAGGTATGTTCTTTTTTTCAAATACACAGTATTTGATTTAAAACTATGACAATTCGTCCCTTTTACTTACAACAATGCAGTCGCGAGATCATATGGGGATTGGGGATATTATTTTTTCTGTTCTTGTAAAAATGTCCCATTAGGTTTTATCTCCCGCGGTAACGGTTGTCATGTTGTATTCTGATAATCGCTCCCTATAATACCTCCACAGTCCCTAACCCACAAATACCTTTTCAATAGCCTCACGTGCTATATTATATAGAAAACGGTTACGTGATTAAATCACACGGGAAAAAATAGCACGGGAAAAATCTCTTGGACAAATCTCACATGCAAAGAATATCATATGGAAAATATCACATGCAAAAACATCACAAGGAATTACTTTATTCTTACTCTAAACTTATCGTTCAGTATGTTTGTCATTCAAATGATTTATTTATTTATCGTAGGGCCAACATCACGCCTATAGCATTTAACATTCGTTATGTCAAAGTGTAAAAAAAAGCCAAAAGCGCAGAGTGAATTGCTTGGTCTCAGAGACTTAAATCTAGATTTTTTATATATTGTGTTGCTAAGGGTGAGGAAATGATAAATTTTTACAATTCTTATAACAGTAGATTAGATAGATCATTAAATTTAACTAAAAAATAAAAAAAATATCAATTGTAGAGTCTTATAAATCATTAATAAATTTTGAAATTTTTATTTTTGCATGTGAGATTTGTTCTCTGTGAGATTTCTTCTTTGTGAGATTTATTCCGATTTTTTTTCGTGTGTGATTTTTTCCTGTGCGATTCTTTCTTGACACCATGGAAAACATACATAATGCATACACCTAGGTGTGTTTGCTCACAGGATTTCGAGGGTTAAAAGGTGTTGGTGTGATTTTAATACCTTTAAAAATTCTTATCTATATTCCAATACTGGGACTTAAAAGATTCACATTATTTTGTAATTCCAATGAATATCTTAAACAGGCATTATTATATTAAGAGAAATTGATTTTTTATTACTGTTTTTTTATTGAAATATTCGGATCGTTTGTAGTCTGTTGTTTTCCTGTCGTTCGCTTATCATTTGTGTTAGTTTAATTATTCCTTTCAACATGAATTTTATTAAATTTAATAGGTAGGACGTTCAAGGTACCCATCTACATTTTATTGCTTACGTAAAAACATTAAATTTAATACCTACCAATGTAGGCGGAGCTTTTCTTCAAGCAAGCACAAACTAAAACTTGCAAAGACTTGACAACAGCGACTAACTCTCGACATCTAGAATAAGACATATGAAATTAGCAGCAAACATCTTTACTGATCCAAAGATGCAGGCTTCCCACTTTTATACCGTCCTACCCTAATATCGACTTTTAGTTTTTTAAGGAAGGTCAAGGGAGAGATCGTTATAACATTGTTCGATGTTACCTTCATCTTGCCCTTAAGACCGACGTCCATAATTTAACCCACTATCTTTCTGGGTGAGAGCTGAGAATGCCTTGATTTCTCGAAGTCCAATAGTGGGCCTCCACGGAGGTGACTTCTTTTGTGAACCGATTCGGAACCAATGCAGAACCAGTCCAAAACCAATCCAGAACCAACCCAGAACCAATCTAGAACTGTTCTAGAATCTATCTGGGAACTAAATTGTTCCTTGAGACTGCCGTTTATACATATAAATAAATTCCTTGTAGGTACGTTACATACTCGATCCTACCCAGGTACGCTACAATTACGTACTTATCATATTGTGACTATTAAAAAAAAAGTATCACAAGTTAAAAAAGGCGGTTCACTGTTCACTGTTCAGTCACGGTTAATTGTAACACCCAAGACTGGACAGCGGACAACCTGTTATAACATTAATTATCACCAGTACGTGTTAATATTATGATATAAAGTTTAATCGTTTTGCTTTGATTGGTTCGCCATCACACGATTACTATACATGTTGTCAGCGAGCCAACAACAAGTCACTCTGATTATAGCAAGCAAGACAACTCTAATGGGCCCGCTACACGCTCGCGAGTCATGACGACCTTTTGGTGGTCATGAGTAAAAAGGCGTCAATGGTCGGTTACGTACACGTCAAGACAAACATTTTCATCCACACGCCTTTTTACTCATTCACGGCGAGGGTCGGCAAGGGTCGGCAAGGGTCGACGAGCGTCTGGCGTCAGCATAACATATTAACAAGGTACTATATATTCATTATAATATAATATATCTAAAAATAATAAGGTTCCAATAGGGTTATTGCTGCCAGAGATCGTGGCTTTGCGATAAGCTCGCTTTAGTGAACAATTTTTTAATATCGTTTTTTTAAATGCATCTGGCTTTATCGAAATAAACCTAAATACACCTTAGTACACTTCATAGTAAGCTTGAAAAGCTTGTGTCGTGAAGTGGAGTAGGCGCCAGACATTCCTATACGGTCATTTCCCACGGTATTCAGGTTCAAAATCGCATGAAAAATCGCATGATAAAATGGTAAAAATATAGTTTTTTCCCTTTTTTGGGGTTAATTTCGCTTCAATCAAAAAACTTTTACGGTTATTCCCTAGATAAAGGTTCAATGTATTTACTCTATTTTTTCCAAAGCATATTTAGTAAGGTTGTTGAGATCTAAGGTCTCCCGATTTTAGAAATTTTTGAAACGTCAATTTGCTGACTCTTAAATCTTAAATCTGAGGTCCATTTCGACTTCTGTCCGAATTTAGTATTAGCACTCCAGAGGAACAGTTTATAAAATCACAAGTTATTCAGAATCTATTATAAGATAAGAAAGACTTCTGAATGAGTGAAACAGAGATGACTTGAAAAAATCAAACTTCGCATAATCCAATAAAAAAAACACGTTTTGGAAAGAGAGAAACGTTTTTTTATAAAGACCGTACGTATGTAGGTATATTACACTAATAATATATACTAACTTGTATATATACAAAGCCAGTCGAAGATCCGGCTATCAAAGATATACATCGTCTCGAATGTCTTCGATAAAAGTATTAAATAGGCGGTATACGTGATGAGAGAAAGAGAGGACGGGAGAAAAGAGAGCAAGAGTATATTCTCAGGTAGACACAATATACTCTGGATATGTATTCTATATAAAATTATTTTATTAATAAAATATTGCACATCTCACTCCCACGTATTGCAATTTGTTTTATAATGAAAAGAGAAAGATGATTTTTTTTATATGTAATGAAGGTTGATGTTAGTATACCTACTTATTAGGGTCAAAAAATCACAGGTAGAGTTCATCCGATATGAAATCAATATTGTAATAACCGAAATAAATGGAATCACAATGAAACTGGTATAAAAAAATAGCATAGCGATTTTTAACAGTAACTCCAGCTTTGTTTAAATAGAACAATTGCGAATCTTTTGTAGAATCGAAATACCTATTAAAAATGCATCACTGTAGAATATTACGAATGGTACAAATAGTACAGGGACACAGAAAAAGAATGGCCTCAATTTTAAAATGGAATAACGTTGGAACCAGTTACGTTACATGAGTTCATGATGATGGGTTTACCATTACATTCCTTCTAGATGAAAAGCGTCGGGTGACTTTGTCGACTGCGTAGCTATTCTGCGCATGCGCCAACGCATTCTAGCATGCATCAAACAAATTTTACATTAATTAGCTACCGTTCAGTGAAAGAATCGCTCATGTAATATAAATGATTGCAAAGTTATTCAATTTTAAAATGGGGTCATTCTTTTTCAAAATGATTTAAATTCAAAGCCAACTAAGAACTGTTATGATCGTTTGGAGGGAGGAGGTTACTATTTACACAAAAAAATATTTTTTACTTAAAACGTCGTCAATATCGTTACCAAAAGTAAGTCATGGCAAAAGACCCGGCAATTACAAAATTAGAGGTAAATCTCTTAGCCAATTGGCAGAGTCAACAGTGACCCCGTGGATTTCAGTTAGACTGCGCTCGAAACCAAAACGAAAGGTAATAAGGTAAAAAATATAAGTAAAATTATGTGAGAAGATTTTGTTCTTACTGTTTCAAACCTTTTTAAAGGACATGACGTCATCAATAAGAATCAGATATTATTTGCATCTATGTGAGTTCGCCATCTCACCATAATTAAATTATTTGTTACATCATAGGTAATTCCTATTGTCACTATATGAAAATGTTTTTCCTTTTTATTGACCTAGCGATCAAGTGTTAAAAGGATCTAATTAGGAATATAAGTGCATGTCAATATGGCATATTGCACATTGCATATTGCACATTGAGTCATTCTATTATTTCTGTGCATCACCCATTGTAATAAAAGGTAAATGTATTTTCAGATCGGTAGTAGGTACTTGTCTCCTATAAAGATACAAAGTATCATACAAGTTTCACTATTCGAATAGAGCAGTAAAAAAATAGTGTTAGAAAAAAATCATATGTATAAAGATTAGGTACGTAACACATTAAGGGTAAACCCACCTCCACCCCTGGATGTTTCAGGAGCTTTGGCTCCTATGTCATCCAGTCTTTTAAGCAAAAACTTTTTTCAAAGGAGCGCTTAAGGTTCGCCGGAAGGGCTCCCCTCAACAAACTTTCCCTGTACTACTCTGAACACCCTTAATGTTCCTTGGTGGAGACTCTCACTGCAAGGATCTACACACTACTACATTTTTTTTCTCAGAAACTATCATCTTACAATTACGTATTACTACGTACCAAATCTTAATCTAGAGGACAACATTTTACAATTCAGACAGCACATCCACGGAATACAGAAAAACAAAATAAAGTGTATTTGGTCATCCCAATTTTCCGCCCCTGAAATCCGCCGCCCGCTACTGGCTATATATAAGTTTAATATGATGATCATAAGATTAACGTTAAACTCATATAATTCCGGTATAAATTATGATTGAAACTGATATCTTGTAACATTAGACTCAGCCTATTAGTAATGTAACTAATGGCTCCTCATTTGCCATCTGAAATCTCTCCATAAATGGGTTTCCTAATAGTTGGAAAAAAATATAGAGTCAAAGAACTGCGTTAGCAAAAAATGTTTGAAGTATTTTCCTCTATAGGGAAACTTCATGGTAAGAATTCTTGTGAATTTTATTGGCAACGATAGAAATAAAGTGTATCCAAATCCCTAATTGATAATTGTTTATGTTTGTCATACTTATTATATTATCTGTCTTTCTACTTACGCTGCGTCCCTTGCGGGGTAGCCAAAGACCCCGATAGGGAGATAATAATAAATTATACATTCGTTAAAATTCAGCAAAACCAGTGGCATAAATAATGAGCGAAATCAATGCTTGTCAAGTGAAGTTATCACACGTGTCTAGGTTTTTAGAATAATGAGTCGTGGGCTTTCCTGACATAAAAACCTCAGGCACGTCAATGCAAAACATACAACTTCATTATTTAGTAACAGTTTTAACCAGCCTTCTCCTGGTCTACTTTTGGATGTAGGCCTCCCACAGTTCACACCTATCTTGCACCTATCATTTGTACCTTATTTCAAGTCATTACTTTACCATTATTCATTATATCAAGCCATTACATACCTTAGTACGGGCTCAGCCTAGTTGGTAGATCCAAATATAATGCCATCATTAATTTGTACAATATTATTATCCAATATTTTTTTTACCTCTATGCGCATTGTCAAGTCACATGACTTTTCGAGACGACCGATCAGTCGCTTATTGAATATGACCATACGTAATCGGTCACTAATTCGTTTTAAAAAACGTTTTAAAAAATTAGCGTTATACATTTATGGTAAATCTCAGTGAAATCATTCATCAAAACGCCTTTTAAATGTGGCGGGTGTTGTGTGAAATAATACACAACATTTCCATTTTGTCTTATTTATTTATTGTTGTCTAAAACGTGTGTGGGTTTGTTTGCTACTAAATCAATTTATTAATATTATTATCCAAACATACTTCATATTTATTAATAAAATTCTTGTGCATTTATAATATCATTGTGAACAAGTCTCATTTGACTATTTATAATAAATCATTCAACTCTGTTACCAATTCACATTACACTCCGTTACCTGCTTAAAAGATATCGTTTTACGAGAATGAAAAATGAAAATTATTTGTCACTTGTGTACGAATTTCGCAATTATTCTTCGTTACAATAAGTAATTTTGTTGTTGTACTAGGTTTTCCACTTTGCAGTTTAACATTGTTATCCATCATAATATAATTATGCAAGATAATCAACTTTTACATGTAGGACTTTGACATATTTTTCCACTCTTTTTCAATCTCTTATTGGTAAGGTGGTCTGATGATATTAGGAAATGTGCCGGTGGTGGATGGATGCAGTGTGCCCAAGACAGGGAGCTGTGGAGGACAAAAGGGAAGGCCTATGTCCAACAATGGACCTGAGTGGCTACGGAAGAAGGAAGAAGATAGGTAATGCTCTCTGCTTACGAGAGGCGTGAAAATCGGCCATCGGTCTACCGTTTTTTGGGCCCATTCCAACCTGAACATCTTTTATTATTACACTGTCTCCATCTAATATAATTTTCACCTATAGTCAATAGTTAGTTGTTGATGGTTTCACGTGTTGCACAAACCCGTGACCAAGGCGGCATTTGGTTCGCCGAAACGTCGGAAGAAGTATGTTCTACAATACGAACCCATACTCTCTGCATAATGTAGATACTTTCACCTCAACCTAGGGAGACCCACAAAACTATGGTGAGATCCCAACCGGACAATCCTGCATTAACAGACTCTTTAAGTCAACAAAAAGATAAAGAAGAAGAAGTTCCTATCAATTAAAAGTGGACATTAAATTTAAGCAAATCTCATGTTGTGGTTTTAGGTGCTACTCAAATCTACAAGTCTCCAAGTACAACTTATTAAATTTTCGTATTATAAAAAAAACTTCTTACATAAAAATCTTCCATACACACATAGGGACATAGGTCATTTTCATCTACAGATGTCCTGTTAGTTTCATGTTTGTATACCGTCTCATTATTCTTGTCACAAGCGTGTAGACACAATTACCTATTAAAAATCCAAGAAACTATAAAATATTACTTTAAGTTCATACACATTACAATACTGTGTCCAGTCCAGTATAATATTTTGATATTTGTAGAGCAAACAAATGTTAAAAGTTGTTTCAATTTGCGTTACAATTGTGAAGTCTCGGTCGGTATTAGTACAACAAACTAACATTTTATTTTGACTCGCTAACACCTTCAGTCAACATTTTTGTTTGTGTGAGATACAAAGGTACCGTTTGTGTTATAATGAAAATGTTTCGTTAACACACTCTATTAAGATGTTCCTGTTTTGTTTGTTCGTCGTAGAAGAATGACTTTCCCATACTGGCATACTCACTTCTTATTTAATTTGTTGTCAATGAACAGACATGATGCAGGTGAACGCAATTTTGGTGATGTTCTTGGGAATCATCGAACATTTATTTTTAATTACCCTTCATACTTAGGTGCTAACAAATTCAATCTTCTTAGAGTCCAGGGTTGTGCAAAAGACTCCTATGTGAACACTTACAATCCCTTGTGAGTTGTCACCCTTTACCACTTTGAGCTTGCAACCTTTGTGGTATTGTTTGACTGTTTAGACTTCTGTTTCTAGTTCTTGGCCTCTTTATATACACTTCTTGTCCATTTACTCGTATAAATCGATATCCACTAGTAATCCAGTGGTTCGTTTTGCGATAGATATTCAACACTCTTTTTTTCGTGAATCATGGCTCTTTCTGCCACCCTAAGTATGTATAAATTTCTTTAAAAAGATGTCATATTTTGATACCGTGAGATTTTGACAGCTGCGGTCCACGTCAGACTGTTAAATTTTACTTGGCTTCTAGTGCAGAAATTGTTACTTCTTCTAAAATACCTACATTAAACATATTTCATTAAACATTATTGGATGCTTCTATACTCTATCTATAGTAATGTCAGTTCGTAATATAGGTCTGCACTTTTATCAATCACTATTCTATGAAAAACTCTGTATTGCGTGTATGAAAGTCGTTTATTTTTATTTAACACATTGTCGCTAATTGTTATCACATATAATCAGTATGATTAGAAATCTTATAGGTACGATATAGAATGCTAGTCAGCTGTTGTATTTTTTCTAATGTACGTACAACGTACATTATGTAGATGCAGTATATGAAAACTCTGATTCCATCCATTTATTTTGTACATCACAATCGCTGTAACACAAAATGTAACATAAAGTATAAATTATGTTCAGTTACAGAGGGTATCTCCGAGCGTTGATGGAAACCCATTAAATCACTTTTTGTGCACACAAAAGTGTTTTCATACGCACGCAGCATTTATTAGTTACCACGTTGTTGAGATATGCTAGAACTACTATTTTTTAAGGAAAAAATGAAAAACTAAATATTTAGATTAAAAAACACAAAATATATGTTAAAAAATGACTTTAGATTTCGCGACTAGTATTCGAAGATTTGCACCATCATCATCAGGCGATTGTGAATAAAGACTTTATCTTGAATACTAGTCGCGAAATCTAAAGTCATTTTTTTGTGGATTAATCTAAATAATTAGGTTTTCATTTTTTCCTTAAAAATTGACTTTCACCAAGTATCGACGGTTAAAAACATCGAGATTACTATTTTTTAAATTATTCAATTAACTTGTGTAGGTAATTTACAATCGACAGATTAAAATAAAAGATAATTGGATTATTTCAAGAGAAACGGAGTAGGTATATAATAAATTAAAAGTTAAGTCCGTCATTTTATATTATTGACCCAAGTAGATACCTTATACAAGACGAACAAATGTCAATAAATAAGATGGGAGTTTATCAATAATAACAAGAAATATGTACAGAGCTTGGCAGTAATGTAGGTAAATATACCTACGACCTATAAAACGTTTAGGGGCTTATATGCACTGAGCAAAAATCGTTCTATTTTTGCTTCAACTTTTCAAATTTTGTATGAGAATGTTAGCGCTCAGTAAGAATAACGTAAGCGACAATGTGAATGATACCTTTTTAAAAGAAAGCTGGGAAGAAATTTAAAAATCTTAAACAGCTGATTTGTTAAGATTATAATTAACAGTATTTTGGCTAAATTATACTTTTATATCTGAAAAATTGAACGGAAAATCTTCAGATCCCGTAAATTATAGGGGTACTTTAGGAATATTTTTTTATTCAAGGAATTTACAAATCCTGTAATTCTAAAACAGCTGATCTGTAGTCCATACTTTCATCTATCACTGTCTTCAGTTTCAAGACGATTCCCTCAGTATTGGCTGAGTAAAATTCAGGGCGCCGAAGTCCAATGTCAGCATATAGGGCCTTAACAAAAATCAACAATAGGTCGGGTGTCAAAAGTAGCAATCACAATCACAAATCGTGGGAGGGGATGACATTTAGAACATAATATTTGAAAAATCATAGACAATATTTTATTGTCTTCGGATTTTGTTTACATTTCATTTACCGCGCATATTCGAAATAAGAACAATTTAGTTCGAAAATTAGTTTTACACTTTTGATTTTGTTGTAAGGGTTGCCATCAATTAGAATTTTTGAATTTAGAATATTATTAAAAATTGCACGATGCAAGTGAAACGTGAAATTGCCATTCCTAAACAAATTGTTTTTAAAAATAAGAACGTTTAAATAGGCAGTGTACCGCTGGGTAGAAAGTGAATGACTGTATTGGAAAGTTGTGCAATATTTTATAATTTATTGTTGGGAACTTTTTACGTGTTGCCCGTGCATAAAGAATTTATTATATCGTAATAATATTTAGGGGTCATGTCAAACAGTTATAAATCATGAAATACAGCGTCAACTCTCACACATAAAAAAGGGAAAATCCTCTAGAATTTATTTACATATTTTGTAATTACATAAAAGTATGTTCTTCTTCTTTCTCAGCCGTCGTAATTCCAATGCTGGACATAGATCTCCTCTTTGACTTTCCACAGATCTCTATCCTGGGCATACTGATGCATCCACTTGTTTCCTGCGATTCGCCTCACATCGTCAGACCATCTTGCCTGAGGTCTTCCTTTGCTTGTTCAAGGTTGCCACTCGAGAATCTTTTTGGTCTCAAAAAAATATTATTTCGTATTTCATATTTCATAGTCACATTCTATATTAATTATAAACAGATACCTAACTAATGTATTTATCTAGTACCACTGAATTGGTAATGCTATATATTTAAGTATGAGTTGGTTTCCAACTTTATGCATCAAAACTTCTAGAACGATTTTGAAAAGGTTTAAATTTAATAGTGTCATAAATCTATTACGACCATCAGAGCGTCTACAGAGTGAGTGAAATCATGATTGTATTTAACATTGAAACACATCAACGCTAACATGTCAAAGTGTCAATTGAAAACCCATTACATATATTTACTATGAATTCACATAGTAAATATTTCATTGTATTTCTTAGAAGCACTATAATATAATTACATATATATAACCTTCAGTAACATATTAATTAAGCATAACTAAATAAAAATCGTAATAATTGATGACTTCACACCGTTTTCTTAGTACTTACTACTTATAGATGAATATAAATAATAGTAGTTGAATGTAATGATTTTCCTTTGTTATTCATATGCATATAATGTAAGTTGCTTTCGTAGTATGAAATGTATTACAGTACCTATTTGAATGTCTGCTAGGAAGATGTCAATTTAGTTATAATAGCCTGCGTTTTTCAATTGGGTCCTGAGGGCAAAATAACTACTTAATTAATTGAAAGGTTCAATAAACTCAAATACAAATAAGGCACCATCTTTCGATAGGTACCTAAATTATTTAAAAAAAATATGTTAGAAACTTATGTTGGTATAAGTACATATTATTCTTAATTTTATAATGGACGGCATCTATTGATTTTTTAACAGGATAGGACAACAGCCGAATGTTCACTTACATATCTTTAGGAATTTTTCGGTATGGACTATGGAGTACTTATTGTAACTTTGCCAGTTGGGTACTTGATTTTATCCCCAGTAACTCTATCGTCAAATCTCGTATCCAGTATCCATGGGGATACAAGCCACAAATAACCCTGAACGGGAATAAGACGTACGCAACACAAAATGTGGGAAAAAATAATTGAAAATTCAATCCAAATATTTAACCGACTGACTCCGGGCATTAAAGTAAGTACGGAGTATTGTATATTTAATAACTTAATTTTCCAGTTGTAATTTTATATTCATATAATAAATATGGGGTACGTAAGGTATTACCATAATACGAGTATACTCAATAGGCAAGCATTTACACAACAATATCACTTGTGTCATATAGTTAATAAAAGTTAAATGCCTATTGTGTTGGGGTTATGCCAAAATATTGTAATGTGCTTTCATTCATAAGCATCATAACAAACTGGTTTAAGGACTTCATACCAAGAATGACGTCACAGTCATTTCCCACGGCATTAAGGTTCAAAATCGCGTGAACAATCGCATGATAAAATGGTAAGAATAGCTTTTTTTCCATTTTTTGGGGTTAATTTTGCGTCTACAAAAAAACTTTTACGGTTATTCCCTAGATTTTCATGCATATTATCAGTACTAAAAAAAAATTACTCCGACCGGACTTTCGGGAAATGAGTTTCCGTCTTTCGGAAAAAAGATCATAGATGTTTTTCACATTTTTTTTTTGAGAAATCTATACAAGATATAAAAAATCTTTTACGGTTATTCCCTAGATAAATGTTCAATGCATCTACCCTATTTTGTTCCAAAGCATATTTAGTAACGGTTGTCGAGATATAAGGTCTCCCGTTTTTAGAGTTTTTTAAAATGTCGGTATGCATACTTTTAAATAATAATAATAAATAATAATAACTTTGGTAGGTACTCAATCATGTAAGTCATTTTGTCATTTATTATTTACCAATGCGTATATAAAGTATTGCTATATATAACTTGAACGTACTGCCTTAATTTTGCTCTGAATTAATTAGGGCGTATCTATCCACTTAAAAAAATGCACTGTTATCCTAATAAGGTGTGACACGATTGATTTTAGCTTAGCACATTTGCGGGGGGCCGGTCTCTGACTTTTCGTGTGAGATGTTACAAAAAATATTTATTTGAAAAAAAAAGCAATGACTTTGGTAGCGTGACAACCTGTGTGCATGAAGGTAATGACGTTTGAATGTGCACTTTGATAGTTGTTTTAAGAAAAAATATTATAGTTTGTAATTGTTAATTTTAAGCTAATTAAATATTGTATATATGGAAAAAAAAAGGAAAAAATAAATTTAAAAAAAATTGATAGGAGCCGATATAGTTTTATGAAACTAATATTTTGTTTTATTTATTTCTGTATAGTTGCAATTTATATTACCTATAAATCTCTGTGTAGGTAATATGAGCTTGTGTTAATAATCATGTCATTATAATATGTATTGATTTGCAAACACTTCTCTCTCTACTCAAGTATTTATTTACTTACTACGTAAAAAAAATGTACTTACTTTTATACTTAACTGTTGAAAAATTACAATTGTACCTATGTTATATTTCCAAATAAATAGATAAAAATATCATTTGAAAGACCATGAATAAGAGAAGTTTTTTCCAGATTTCTGAATTTCGATGTGTTACATTTTTTTTTTGTCATTTTTGTCTCTTCAGGTTGAAACTAATGAATCAAATAGACTAAACATATAAAACTCAAGAAACAAAATTGAACGATAGAACAAGTACGTACCTTCCCTTACAATGATATTGGGGTAAAACTTGAGTAATTTGGGGTTTTTTCGATAAAAAGTGAAAATTGTAAGTATTTCGAAAACCGTGCTATTTTAAACTAAGCCATGTTTGTCTCAAAAGATTTCAAATGAGCTCTTCTATCACCCCTTCTT
This sequence comes from Ceraclea dissimilis, assembly GCA_963576895.1. Lineage (NCBI taxonomy): Eukaryota > Metazoa > Arthropoda > Insecta > Trichoptera > Leptoceridae > Ceraclea > Ceraclea dissimilis. The sequence goes on along the minus strand of OY756370.1, from coordinate 2,639,667 downwards.
CTTTTTCTTCCTTAGCCCTGCTGGACGTAAGTCTCTTCCAAACATTTCCATTCTTCTCTTTCGCTCGCTCTTCTGATCCATTGTTTACTCTCTACCGAGGTTATGTCAGCAGACCATCTTTTTCGTGGCCTTCCGACGCCTCTCTTATTTGCCAGTGGTCTCAATTTTAATACTCAGGGTGTTTGTCTATCGCTGTCCTGTCTCGCTATGTGTCCTGCCCATTGCCACTTTAATCTGGCTATGCGATCCATGATATCCACGAGTCTTTGATGAATTTAAATGTAATCTCATTGAAATGAACACAAAGTAAAAACATAATTACTTATCTATAATGTAATCAATAAGATTTTCTTATACCTATAAAACTATAAGAGAAGGTAATTCTAATACAGGCATTCTTTGATGATACATTGTTTCTCAGAATGTAATATTTTGATAAGCAGATACGTATGTCTTTCAATCGCTCGTTATTTTCATATTATCTTTATGAGGCGCTTTGTATAATAAAGTATGCCGCCGATGAATCCGTATATAATTAAATATAATCGTAAGTGAGTTAATTATTGTTATTTCAAGATGTAATTATTATAATATAGGCATTCGTAATAATCATAACAGTCATTGCTTGTTCATTGTCTTGTAGAAATGGCTTATTATGTTTTGAAAACTTCGTCAGCTCCAGTTAATTATTTATGAATGCAAGTGTTTTCAATTGCATATTATAAAAAGACTGGCTACTAGAAAAGTAACAGTACAAGACAGTATATATAATAAGTCTGTAACGAAAATCAACTAGAGAAAATTTCAAAAAAGGAAGAGAATTGTGATTAGTTGGAAGAGATCCCAGCATTGCGATAAGCTCGCCCAAGTTAGCAAATGTCTTCGTTTCTAATGACTGGATTTCTGTATTTGTTAGAATTACGAGTATATACTCTTTGAGACTTATATTGTTATGTCGATAAAGATTTTCCGAATGACACATCTTCATTATGAATTTTGTTTTTGATACTACCTATCATGTATTTGATGTTCCCGCGAAAACTCAATAAGAGTTCCCATCCACGTGACCCCATAATTTTGAAGTTTTGTAATCATAACAATAGGAAGTTTTAGCGAAACAAACTTGCATTCACGATTCAAGACGTTTGTAAATACCCTAATGACAACCATAATCAATTCCTCCACTGAATTCACTGCTCATTTGGCTTGCCACTATCCTTTGAAAATCTTCTTCAACCTGTAGAATCTGATTACAGTTGCTGCCTCTGTTATTCCAAACCACTGCCTGATAGTCTTGAACCACAATTTTCTTTTACGTGTGAGGATCTGTGATCCGTGGAAACTAAAGAGAATAATTGGTTTTAAAATATATAATTACTTCTTTTTATTTTGTAAGATACCATAATGAATCTACTAAAACGAATATACGTAATTATTTTACAACATATTGGTAAAGCGAATTTTCTAAGGATTTTCATGCAGCATTATTTCGCAATCATCGCGATATTTTTGCATGGTTAAATTTTGCGGTAATTTTTTCATTGCGTAATAATTTCCTTTGCCAACCAACTTATTACAGTATTCCCGTATATTCAATTACTCGTACGAATGTAATTTTATTACATACTTCGCGGTAACGCTTCTTAAACTATGAGGCGTGATAAAACATGCAGATGAGAAATGCAACTTCATAAGTTAAAGATTACGTCCCTCATTCGGGAGAGACGATCGTATTCTTGACTGGATGTTCTGAACAAATTGTTTATTTTCACCCCTTTTATAACCATTTTGTCAAAGGATTTTTTTATCGCATACTCAATGCTATCAATAATTTCTCGGTTACCTTATTATGTTCCCTTATCAAACCCTATGCGTCCTAATTATGAGCCAAATTTCATTCCAATGAGTCTTTTTTCTGTCCCACATCTGCAACTGAGATCCTCTCTCTAATTTTGTTCAACAACCTTCTGTCCATCGCTCGTTGTGTTGATTAAATTAGGTACGAATTATATCAATAAAATCTTCTTCTTCTTCGAGTGTCCTGCAGCTTCCATTTCTGGATATACGCCTCCCTTATTCATCTTGTCTGGATCTCTTTGCTCTGAGTAAGGCTCAGTTCAAGAGGGGTGTATCTGGGTCACTGTGGTGCTCGGTTGTATTGTGAATTGCCTTGGTATTCTCCGGTTCTGAGACTGGAGCTGCGCGTGTTTGTCTGCACGCTTGTTTTCTGTGCGTGCGTGCGTGCGTGCGTGTGTGTGTGTGTGTTTTTGTGCGGAATAGAGTTAGATCATTAATTTTGATCATTTTGTGAATTCTTTGTACATAATTTTCTCTTTATCTGTTTGATTTTTTAATTAATTTTGTATATGATTTTTAAATGTTGTGTGTTGCCCAGGATTTGTAATTAAGTAATATTTGAGTCTTCACTGGTTTATTTGCAGGTGATATTGTGATTGTTTATATTGTATGTAATAACTGTATGCACTCTATAAGTTTAATAAAATAAATAAATTTTTCCTCGGATGTCCATTTGAGGCCAGCTGTCAACTTCAGGTCGTCTGTCCAACGCATCTGTGGGCGGCCTCTATGGAGTTTACCGAGCCACGCACGCCAGAACAGGAGCTTGTTGCTACATTTGCCATCCGTTGCTCTCGCCACATGACCAATAATTAGTGATTTTTTTCTTGATGTGATATACGCCAGGAGATTGATAGAAAATTTAATCTGGCGACCAATATGCTAGCTCATTTAGCGTTACCCAGGGTGCACCGTTTGGTGGCGAACTAGATTTACACCCCTTTCTTCCTTTGAGGCATGTGATATACTTCTTTTGACCATACGATAAATAAAAATAGTGAATTTTTAATGGGGTTCCTCAGTAGAATAAGTTTAACATTAGCAGAAGTAGAGATGAATAATATTATTAGTATTGTTGTATAATGTATGAGACATACTCGGGCAACAATGGGCAATAACTTGGCTTGATGTGCCGCGGGATGAAGGAGGAGGCTGGAGGATGCAGATAGCTTGTTGCTTGTTGCGCGGCGCAGACTACGGAATGCAAGATTATAATTTTAATACTCTCTACCTACTAAGTTCATTATATGGTGTATTTAAAATATACCTACTGTATATCTGTGTAATTTATTTTACTGTTTTTATCTAATGTGGCTATCATACTTTTATACGAAATATGTACTAACTTCAGTGGCGAAGAGTAGATTTTTGTAGGTGGGAATCCGGGACATACATTTTTATTGCATTGTGTCGGATTAATAATGATTATCCTAAAATCGTTTTTTAAAGGCCCTACGTCTTTGCTAATTATAAATATATAAAAAAAACTATCGGAATAAAAAGGTCGCTTCATTTTCTTTTACTACTATACCATCATGGCATCATGTGTATAAAAAACACACAGCATTATCTATGTGCAAAATTAATGTGACATTCAGAATCCGTGGCGAACTCCACTATTGAAAAAGATGAAGCGTCTTGTGAAAATATTACGAATATCTGAACTTTACAGGACACTCTGAAATAAGGTAAAAAAGTGTGAAGGCCACTTTTAAGTGACACATTGTGGTATATTTAGTGATGCTAAAGCATTCGCTTAAAATCACTAAAAAAAGTTAATGGTGTATGTCATTTTTTATTTTGTACAGTCATTACACTACAATTGTTTACATATTATTCTTACGTAGATCAGCAAAAGCTGCACAAATTAATACCAACTAATAAATAAGGCCTTAATTACAGGAATGAATTAAAACAATTCAACCATAAGTAAAATTGCTTATATATTCGATTTAAGGCCCTCCACTCGTCTGCGATTGATTTTACCATACGTGAAATAAACAATAATAACAAGAACATGTGCTCAATCCATACATTAATAATTTATTATAATAGTAACAAGTGTAAAACAAACATATGAATAACAATTAATAACACAATAGATGCTTATTCATTTGCTTTTATTAAACAGGTTGAATTAGTGTTACGTACTAACTTCGCGTATAATGTTATTATAATGTGACATGTGTATAAAATGCCTATAGAACATTCATAAACATTGCTATTATAAGAGTATCGAAAAGTTCGCGAACTTGATAGATTGAATTTATTCGCGAATGGCGCGAATTTTATCGCTTATAGAGAAATTGGAAAATCACCCATTTTCTTTATAATTCCCAAGAAGTACAAAATTCCTTAAATAATGAGGCATATCAGGTAATGTTTTATTGAATATTTTTAGGATCATTTTCTTTTCTTTATTTGAATTCAAAATTCAACTTAATTTGAAAATATTTTTTTTGCATAAATCTGTCTCTTTGTATCTTTGTATAAATGTATCTTTGAGTATAATTGAATGTTTTTGTAAATCTACGCTGTATAACAAGCAATTACAACGGAAAAGCTGTTCAATATTTTTATATTCCCTACATTGATGAATATCTTGTTTGAAAATTGTAGGTATGTACTATTCTGTTCTAAAAATATCTACATTCTCCGAAAATAACGCGAACTGCGATAATTAATCCGCAAATATTTACGCGAACTTTGATAAGTAATAACGCGAATTTTGTTAATCAATACGCAATTTTTTTCCAGCCTCTGGATATAATAGGTTATTTGGATGTGTCCGTATGTATGTATATTATAGTATATCACAATGCGACATTCCTAATTATATAAAAAGACGTAACGGTTGAACGAATATAAATAATATTAATCTGGTCGATGGTTGACATAATTTGACTATAATAGTTGACAGGGCGTATGGCGTATGGCGTCAATATGGAACCTAATACTTACATGCAGTCATTTTTATCCCATTACTAGTTGTCATACCCGTGAATATGTCTCAAAACCAGTACTTGAAAATATGCGACATTTTGCTTAAAAGTACTCTATAATATTTTGATTTTTTTGAGGTTAGACCAAACTCTTTTTCTGAGGCAATGCCAAAGAAATTACATTGGGGAATTTATAGAATAGATGTCTTTTGGTCTGTACATTTAATTTGCGCAGAATGGAAAGTTTTATTTATTTGTTTACTTTCAATATCTGTGATATCTGTATGGGTGATCCTTTAATAAATGTGATGACTGGATGGGTGAGTTTTTCCAGTATTAGGTTGATCAGTTTCTATACCAATCATTAATGATAATAATATGTAGAATCTTCTGTCTAATATTTCTGAGAAGTGTGTTGGAAAGTCCTGTCTCCGCGAATTATCTGATTGGATATAAACACTTTACATACAAGTAAATCAAATATTCTCTATATGGAGCTATTTTTATAACAATTTTTAGCGTGTCACCAAAAAAACTGTGACAGTCTCGAACACATTTACATATCATTTTCTCATGAATAATTTATTATTGTGCGATATTATTATCGCCGATTACAATATGAATCATAACAATGGTTGATATAATAAATTACTAATAATGTTATTAGTAAGAAGGTAAGTATGAATTAAATATATACGGATGTTGTTGTAAGAATTATATCTTCAGACTTATTATTCTATTACAGTGATTGTTATTTGTTGTAGAATAGCTGCTCAGACATACATACACATGTTATAGAGTCATTTAAATATTATTATAATGCTAGTGCATTCTCATTATAATACATAAAGTGTAAAAAAGCGTGCGTACCTATGTAAAAATATATTTTATCTATAATTTGTAACCCTGTGATTTATAATGCTTTTGATGAGATATTATATTATCTAATCGGACTTTTCCCTGGTTAGATCCTTCGTTGGAAAAAAAACAAATGTCTACTTTCTTTATAATATTAAAAGCGTCCCGGTGGTTGCCGAGCGTCGACAAGTTTTGTGTTCATGAGTAAAAAGGCGTGCACGGCCTGTTACCTACAAGAGCCAAGACAAACGACCTATCCACACGCCTTTTTACTCATGAATACAATACTTGTCGAAGCTCTGTAGGGTGTGGCGCCGGCATTAGTACCCCTAAAGAAATGAATAGGTAAGTATTACACACACAGTACAAAATCACAAAAATCACCGTTTTTCGTCAAATGTATCACGAATTCTCATAAAATTCATGTGAATCCATCCACAATTGTATCTGATAAATTTAAATTGCTTACGAATCTTACGATATACAAAACGAAATTCAAAGTTGTTAGACCAAACAGGTGTAAACACTTTGCACCATCAACAAAATTAGACCGGTCCGTTTAGTCAAACCTAAAATACATATAATATATCTTGGTTTTATACTTACGGGATTTAAAATTAATTTATAGTATATAGTTATACTAGCTGAGTTACCCGTGCTTCGCAACAGCGCGGTGATACTCGATGATTTGAGCTAGACAAAATATATGACTTACGATCTGATTTTCTTTTTCAACGCCCTTTAATTTGATACCACACATTACCCCACACAATCTTTGGATCCCTATATCACCATGGCACCTCTTACACTTTTTCTCCAAAAACAGGCGACGTTAGGGCACATAGGGAACATATATTAATTAGGTACCAATTACAATCTATGGTCTGTGACATCGGACATCACCCATCTACTAATAAGAATCTATGCTTAGAAAATAAAGTTCAATATGAATTCCAAGATGGCCGCATTGTTTTGGTGTTCTTCATATTTAGATTTTACATTGTAATATCTCTTTAAAAAAGCTTTATTTTTCAAATGTGAAGACTTAAAATCTAGAGCAGATTGGTAGGAAGATTTTTGTGAATTTTCACACCAATCCATGTTAAAATGCGGGAGTTATGCGAACGGTTACAAAAATCAGACTTACTTTATATACGTAGTATTACGTATATTGTGTAGGTACAATAGAGGATATTTTATTAGTCTTGTTTATCATGAAGTTGGCCGGTTAATGATATTGATTTTATTGATACAATAAACGCTAATAACATGAGAATAATATAACGCTGAGACGCGAAGAAGAATTTCGACATTTTTTTTACAACTGTGATGATTAAAGCGATGAATAACGATAATTTTTATTGTATAGGAATTATATTTATACAAAGTTTATATCACAACTCATCATTTTGGCTAATGAAATACACATAAAATTTTTAGTTAATTTATGAATCTTAATTTATTTATTTATGTTACGTTATATTACTAAGTAATTAATGCAATAAAAGGCCTTTTCCGTATCTTTTACCCATGTCAGTACCTAATTACTAAGATATTTCCTGTGGAATCCCGGGTTGTAAATTGTCCCCACATTTTTTTGATATTTTTTTGAGTACCTATCTTGTAAAAATCAGCTGTTCGTAAAATTTCTATAATACAGTTCACGTCTGTATTAGAGAGAAAGTTCGCAACACATTCTGAGTATCACAAGATATTTGCTCAAAATACAGATAATTTCTATGTGTTTTTAAATACACACAGCATTCACTGGTTACCCCCCATTGGGATACAACATTATGGTATCACTATAGTAGTCTTCTTCCTCTTCTTCAGCCCTGGTCCCTTCACTGCTGGATATAGGCCTCTTCCCAAAGTTTCCACTTCTTTCGCACCCACTGTCCAATCGCTACCGAGGTTTCGTCGTCCACCAGTCTTTTCTGTGGCCTTCCGACACCATTATTTGTTAGTAATAGTAGTAGGTAGGTAGGTACATTTTTACAGGTACACAATTTGGCGACAGGTGTGCGGAAATGCAATTGGGATGAGAAGTCACAATAAACAATATGTTTTTTAAAGGATACATTTTGCATACGGAAATTCAAATGTTTTCATCGATTTTCACACTAATTTTAGAAAATGTATGGTATGATGAGGAAATGTGTGGTAGTAATGTGATTTTTTGTGAGGTTTTATCGTTTAGTATGAAAAATATATACCTATTCCAATCTCTAATAATATACACCTACCCCCCCTGACGACGCCCATGAAAACTTGTATGGTAAAATGCACACACACCACATCGTTACTGTATCACACCCTTGCGAGGAAATTCCAATTTTTAATAAGTAGGCATAAGATTATTAATACTTTAGTTATATAATACTCGTACCAATAGAGTTAAGATACAAGCATGACATGAAGTGTTAGACCATATTGACTATAAATAGTCTTTAATACAAAGCGCATTATTCTTTGAAGAGTTTGTTCAAACATCACCAACACTCCTCGAGATGAACTCCTCAGATTAGAATCACAATAGACTTTCTTATACATTATCTATACTTGTACCTACCAATATAGCAGTAGACTGTACTATTATGATACTTATGCTGGATTTCATCAACGTTTTAGGTGAGGCATAACAAATATAGGAACCACCTATTTTCATGGATTTTTTTTAAAGGTGTCTCCTATCTCCGCTATTCCTCACCAAAGAAGTTGGTAAAATCCAGCATAAGTTCTCTATATCGAAATAATATCATCAGAGAACATGCTATCCAATATTATGTGGGTACAAAATGTCAAAGACTCTTGGCTTTTCAGAACTAATCGATACAATATCTTATGATTGGATATGCACAATGCTGTCTTGGTTCCAACCCTTATCTATGCTAGTAAGACTTCGATATGGCTGAAGAAGGACGAAACATTGAGAGATATAATAAGGTTATTAGAGATAGGAATGACTGTAAGACGGGTGAGTAGTTGATGTGGTGAGTAGAATAAGAGTAAGCTCAGATGGTTTGGAAATGTTGGGGGAATAAATGACGACAGCATAACCAAAAATATATACATACTTACTGGTATTTGGGTGAACGAAGAGGTGTCACAGATCTGGGCCAATCATGTCAACCATATCCTCAAGGACGCGTTTTGAGTAAAAGAAATCGGAGAGCGGGTATGAATATGACGGAAGTAATAAGTGTGTGGGGATAGGGCAGTCTGGCGTTCTGTTCTCTCTGCCTACACCGCAAAGGGCGTGAGAGGATAAAAAGATAGAACTTTATAGAACTTATATGTAATAGGAATAGAACATATTATGATTATTTTCCAAGTGTCGTACTTTATGGGACTCTGAGAACCACAGAGATGAGTAATAGATTATTTTAATAGTGTCTAAAATAAAAAATGAATGACAATAATCGTCTCCATTATAAAAGTATTGTGACTTGAAATAATCGTATATAATATCCAATGTATAACACACATTCATAACTAACAACCTTCACACAAGTCGATTCCCGGCATATTTGACGGTTCTCAATTCATAATTTTAAAGATGACATATTTTCTTGAAAACTTGCAGCGTGATGAATCCATCGGCTGTGTGTTTTTTTGGGGATTTTCGATTCGATGTTTAGGGACTGCGAATATTTTTGATATAATACATGCATGATTTTCCCCGTGTTAAAGTATTTTGACAAGAAGTGCGGGTAAAGAGGACGCTATATGCGTCTGAGCTACCCGGGGATGCGGAGCATTCAATCTTTCCTCATGTTGAATTCTACTTGAGCTAAAGTAAAGGTATGTAGACCACTGAAAAGGCTATTACTATTTAAATACTCGTAGTTATGTATCTTAGAGATTTTCTGAAAAATCATCTGAAAATACATATCATACATTTTTCAAAAAGATTTTGTGAAATATAGAAGACTTCAAAATTGGCTCAGATCACTAACGGACATTGCTATTTATGATTTATCCGTACCTAAGAGAAGAAGGGAAAGGAGGAGGAATTGAGTAGGAGAGAAAATATGTGGTGTGGTATAAATGCGCGGGTTCAATCCCCGACCTACTCCACTTCACAGCACAAGCTTTTAAGCTTTCTACAAAGTGTACAAATATGTATTTGGGTTTATTTCGACAAACCCAGATTCATTTTTTTTATATAAAAAAAAGTAAACAATGTAAAAATTTGAGATTCAATAAATGGCTTCTTATATGTTGCCGGAAAATGAGTTTATTGCGATTTCCACCAACAAATCCAGATCTGAATCATATACGAGTATTAGTAGGTACGTAGTATATTTTTAAAATGATATTCCATATCCGTTATTAAAGGACTCGTAATTTGTATTAAAAGATATTAATTCAAAGGTTGGTGTATTATAGGACATATTGGGCTACCTTTTTCATTGTTAGGAGTGTGGGTTTGGAAAATATTTTGACAGCCAGGTATTTTATATGTCTCCCGCGTCTGCATATATTACTGATTGTATGTGTCTGTCTATTATTATACTAATATCTTCTATGGTGAGGTTTTACTATGTCACAGCGCCGGCACTTGACATAAGTAGAAATCTATAGGAACTAGATATTATACACGAGTAGACATAGGTATGCTTGACTAGGGTTGGCATTTGGTATCATTTTAATACCGCAATCAGCAAGTTTTGTTTAATCATAATACTATTATAAATATTTGTATAGCGCCATCTATGTGCCGGAGCACCTCGAGGACGCTTCACAAAAAATATTACATTGTACGATAAAAAGTCATCACCAACAAAATATAGAATGATAATATAGAATGTAAGAAGTACTTACTTCACCTGACTGATAAACAATTAGGTATCGTAATGATTGCTACTTAACCGTAAAGTGATCACATTAAACCAGCTGACGATCAGTCATAAGCCTGATGGAAATTCCATCCTCTGCTTATATCAGTTGAGATATAACTACTTGTTAAAAATTCAACTATAAACATGTAGAAAAATTCCGTTGACCTCACAAAGAAATTGTGATTTCAAAATAGTCTAATAATATTTAGAATATTTTTATAGCGGAGCACCTCGAGGACACTTTACGAAAAAATAACATTAGTATATGATAAAAAGTCATCACCAACAAAATGTAGAGTGATAATATAGAATATGATTAGTTAATTAAGTAGAACTTACTTCACCTGACTGGTGTACAATTAGAAATTAGGTATCGTAATGATTGCTACTTAAGTGTAAAGTGATCACATTAAACCAGCCGACGATCGGTCAAAAGCCTGATGGAAAGTCCATCCTTTGCTGTAGGTATATCTGTTGAGATATATACTTGTGATTTCAACTGCGACATGTAGAAAATCCGATGTTTGTCACAATAAATAAAATTGTGATATAAAAAAAAACAATTAGAAATCATGTCAAAACCACTTAGTTTCGGAATCTGTATAAGTTATGAAAAAAGCTCTTACTTTCCGTTTTTCTAAAGAGCTTTGAGAAAACATCAACGCACGGTCGTACACAAACCTGACCCTGGTGTATGAAAAACGTGTCAATTTTTTTATTGCTTTACATATACTCTTATATTAGGAATTTATTTAGAATTTGACTAATTGAAATCTGAAGTTTGTTATTTCCATATACTACTCGTATGACCTTGAATTATCATTTCATTAACACGCCAAATATATGATTCATCACCTCTTAATCTCTTTAATTCTCTAAGCTTAAGATTATTTACATATTATATAATACATATTATATAATATTATACATGATTCAAATTTTTTTTTAAAATAACGTACCTATGTTTGTTTCAAAGTTCTGATTTTTAAAGATATACTTAATTACAATGAAATATACCTACATAGATGGTACGAGTGAATGACAAAAAAATGCTTCAACGAGTTTCGAATTTACGCACATTTTTATTCAAAAGCCAGCATTACAATAGGTATCAATAGAAAATTACATGAAAAAACAGTTTTTTTTACTTTATTCACAATCACCTGATTATGAAGGTGCAAATCCTCGAAATCTAAGTCGCGAAATCTAAAAGTCATTTTTTGTGGATTTTAGTCCAAATATTTAGTTTTTCATAAAAACAGCATGTGTCAATATTGTGAAAGAAGAAAGATGAAGTGGGATTGGTGAAAGTTACTTAAGTAAGTAGGTGTAAAGTGATCACACTAACCCGACTGACGACCAGTCACCTAATAAAAGTTTATCCTTCACTCTATCTCTTTTGAGAAAACTACTTATTATCCAAATATCACACGTATAAATCCAGTATTTCACCAAATTATGACCTTAAAATATATATTATTAAATCTAGATACCGAATTCTATTCTAAGTGCATCTATAGGTACCTCATGAGCACCTATAACTAGTTTAATATTTTGCGTTTGCTTACATTAATTAAATTGGCATGAAAAAACAAAATATACAATCAATATCTACCAATCTGTGTTAGATTGTGAATTTATTATACATAATTTAAAATAATATGTATATTGTTGAACAAAATTCTGTTTGACAGGTTAGAATCAAAGACGTGTTTTCGGTAGTAATCCCTCATCAACATTGTTAGTGACAATGTCTTGAATATTGTCAGGTCATATAAAGCCTAGGTATAGGTGGATATTCTTAATGTTACGCTAAGTGCAGTGGCTCGTATTAATAAGATGTGACAAGGGGATTATGACGTAATTAATACTTTTGATATCGGAGCGTATAGTCAATCACTGAACTCTTTTTGATAAAAATCAGTTCTATAATATGTATTGTGATTTGTGAATATAATACAATGTATTATTCTTTATTAATTTATTAGATACAAGTGATTGAATTAAACCGCCAGACACCCGGGATTATATTTCAATTAAAGGTATTTGATTTTGCGCAATAGAACTATTTAAGTATATTTTTTAATAGAAAAAATAGTTAACCTTTATCAATCAATTTACAGGACATGTTTGATGCATACGAGAATCGAAGAAACAAAACCGCATTGTTTTCTAGGAATATGTTTGATGAAGATCTTAAAGTTGTACTATTTTTATAGATTTTTGTGGAATAAACATGACATATGACAAATTGTATAACGTATCAATTAGAATGACCGACTCCTAGTAGTCAAACAAATTGTTGATAAAAATCTTTTGAAAAATTCATAACCATTCTTGCACTAACACACATACACTCCTTGTCACATTTTCGACCCTACCTTATCCTACAGGTCGTCCAAATATTGGAGATTTTCATGGAATGTATATATTGTATAATATGTATTTTAAAACAATGGTCACAATTAACACACCTGTTTGATATTTTAGACTTGACTTTTTGGAACATCTTCCTTTTCCAACAAGATCTTTTGCACATATTTAACTCTTTCACCAAACGCGTAGAAATTAGACTTATGCCTACCTCTATTTTACTCTTCATAAAAATATTTTTACTACTACCTGCTTAACTGCTGGTGATATTGTATTGATATATGTTATTTGTAAAAAAAAAAAAAAAGTTTTTTTATTAAAACTTAGCAATATTTGAGAAAACTCAACATGTTTCAATAAAATCTGCGTAAATTCATAAAAGCAAAAATTACAAATACTATTAAATAAAACCGTATATGTACATAGGAACTCATAATCATTCGTTTGAATTTTATTGATTACTAACACCATCATATAAAATATACTCTATTCTTATAGTTACTAACACCATCAACCGAATTTCATTCTCGCGACAGAATTATACAAGGATGTAAGTGCCTACAAATAATGATTCCTAGATACGAATATAAAATAGCGAATGATTTCAAGTCTCTACAATCTACTATCGTTGTTTAAACAGCTCTCTTTAGTCAAATATTAATTTATATTATAAGCCTATATTCCTACAGATTACTCATTGCGTGGGTGAGGTATTATGATGTATATCTACAATACGTTACAAAGACTCAGGTTTACGTCCCATTGTGGCTGTAAGGCATTCTCGATATGATGTCCACTCTACACTGACCCCTCTTAACAATCTGACACATCACAAGTGCTATTATTAATCTGTTTTCAAATGTTTTGACATTTCTGAATAGTGAATTATCATCATATGAGAATGTGGGTAATTTTCTCACACTATATTAACCTAACCTAACTTAACCTACGCTAACTTTTATCATATTTAAAATTATATGCTTTCATTTAACTTCACATAGCGTTGTTTTTGTTGTCTCCAATTTTTGCAATCCAGTTTTAACTCATTTTCCAACAAGCTAGGACTCTGATGCTGGATTTCACAAACTTTTTAGGTGAAGAATAAGGAAATGAAGCCACCGAGCACAAATTTTGTATGAAAAATAATGATAAGTGGCTCCTATCTCTGCTATTCCTCTCCTAAGGAGTTGGTGAAATCCAGCATGAAACTTTCACCAATTGTGTAAATTGGATGGCATTACGATTTTGAACCACACCAGGCACCCGAAAATACAATTTTTCACTGTACCCACAGTAAATGCGTTCTATCTAAACCGGGATGACTGAAAGATATCGCTTTTGCAATAAGTTCCTCAATATTCCTCTCTGATGTGTAATTTTTGTATTTTTCTTTTCTTTAATTAAAGTTCATTTCTTTATCTATAAAGAATTCTATATTGGATCCCGTGTTGTACAGTACGCTACCACTCTTTTTAGACAATTCTGCGAATGTCCTGATGCAAAAGCCAGGTGTTTTTTCTTTAACTTCTGTGATACATATCACGTAGTTCGCAATGACAATGCTCGCCATTCCGAATGTCACATAAATATGTATTTGCGCAAAGAGAATGCTGATAAGAGAATTAAAAAAAATCGACGTAATTTAAGTTTTTTGTTAAGTCAACGCATAACCATAAAAACTCGTGAGAAATATTTTGAAGATCGATGTTAGTATCGAGTCCGTTACACCGTGCAAACTATTTATAATATACCTTCTGTAATATGATACTTAGTCGAGATGGTGATCGGGAGAGGATGAAGAATCAGAATGTGATACAGGGAGAGGTATAGGATGTGATATACTTTGAACAATGTGATACGATGCTTCTATAAGACGGACATTCCTGGGTTATTGAAAGAATGTAGTAGATATCATGAATGAATTATGAATATCATTTTTTATAGAATTAAATAATGATAACAAATCATAATTATATTATGAGTAAGGGGACACTAATTTTACATGCAAAAAAATGTGCCGGAAAAATTAAGATTTCTCATCTAATACTAATGGTATCATCCTAAAAAGTCACTCTGGTCTCAGTGAGGCAGGGGATAAACGGTCCGCTGACCTAACAGAAAAAAAGGTTGGATAAAAGGAAATATGTTATAGGGACTTAAATATGATTTTTATAAACTTTCGCGGAAAATAATTAAAAAATCTGAGCTTTTCCAAAACTTGAGATTATTCCCGTAGTTTCTAATTTGGTTGATAAATATTTAAGTTAACGTAGTGACTCGTCTTGTGGAACTTTTAGAACACCAAAATTTTGCAGGAATTCCTTAAAGATATCAAAAAAGAGCGGGAGCCTATTCTATAACTCGGGTCCTTCAGGAGGTTTTCTTAATATAGGTTCCTATCTATTTTCTTATTTCAGAATTCGTTCTATGTAAAGATAATCTTAAATTTCGTAACTATGAAGTTCTATGAAGCACCTAGAGTATTTGTGAATGGTTATATAAAGTTTCCCTAACAAGAATAACGCAATGACTTCAGATATTAGGTACTATTATTATAGTAAATCTAATGTGGAAGGTAAGGTGTAGGTAATTTGTCACATATCAAAGATAACAAGACATGGAGCACCTACACGAGACTGGGTTATTAATAACTAATCTTCAAACCATACCATTATACAATATAGCATCATCTCCTACTATTATTATATTCATAGTCGTGATTTGAACCTGTAGTCGGTTCTTTACCTATAATACTATCTACAGTATAACATAAATTTAATGTTTGTATGAATATTGTAGATACCTAATAATAATATTATAAATCTCATTCTAGCAAACTGAATATACATATAGACATAATCATGTTGCAAAAATATTCATCAAAATTTAACTATGATCACAAGGCTCTATTATGATAAAAACAATTATAACTGATCAATACATCATAATAGATCCGATTTAGTTTTACACAAATAAAAATTCGAAAATACATATACAGAATTAGCAGGTGAAATGAAACATATTTGGTATTCTAGGTCGTTGTATATAATCTTATTTGTGTTATCACTTTATCAGCTTCAGGTAAAAATCACGTTGCTTTTAGGCACAATAATTGACATAAAAATTCTTACAACGCTTTCCCAGCTCCTCAGATTAATAAAACCCTATATAAGGATTATTGACATTATGCGTTTAGAAAAAAATATGCGTAAGCTTCAATTTCAGGGAATAAAACTTAATCTCTCAGCTTTAATTCAATTGTTGACTTATTTGTAGTAGTAAATTAGTTTACGAAAATCACACAACATATAGGACTATTTGACCTATTGACTATTGAACCTATTCGTCACGTAATAAAATATGGGTCGTTAATGTTGTCTGTCGGCTGCTGAAAACTCAACGTCTGGACCGTAGCACACTTACATAAAATATGTGATTTGATCGTCGGTATTGCAATAGGTTAAGTATACTTAAATACTGTCTAATAATATTGGCCTTGGTTTGGAGACCTATTTGCAAACAGATTTCCTTTTCTACAGAATCTTATATAGGGTTGCCAGCTCTCTGAAAAACCAGTCCGGGAGGATTTTAACAAATCAGGGGGAGGGTAATGGGTAATGTGAATTTATATTTACTACATGGCTTTCGTGAAGCAACTAATTCTAATATTTGACGATTTTACGCGAAAAATCTAAGTTTTGTAGTATTTGTTACTCTATAACTAACGATACTTTCATTCGGTTTCTTTCCTTGCTCCAGCACACTTGTCTTGTCATGCCGATACGCGTTCGCAAGAACCATTAGAAAGAGGAATGGAAAGAACAAAACTGACAAGCTTTTTCAATTGAGGACAGGGATTTTTTTAATGAGAAATAATTTTACTTTAGAAAAATAGGTGGTCGGTAGCCTGGTTGGTAACGAGTTCGACTGTTAATCCAGTGGGCGCAGGTTCAACCCCCGATGCCAACCTACTCCACTTCACGACACAAGTTTTTCAAGCTTACTGTGAAGTGTACAAAGGTGTATTTGGATTTATTCCGATAAATTCAGATTAATTTTTAAGAAAAATAAAAACCGGAGTATTATTGCGGGCCGAGAGCTTAGGAGGTTGGCCGTTAATACCGGAGTCTTCCGGACATTCCGGGAGGACAACCCTAATTCGTATATCTTCACAATCATATGCGCATTTACCGGGGAATAATTTTGTGAAATACCTGTACAGATTATCGTAATTAATTCACTACATTGCAACATTACAATAAATCACGGGACACATTGATTTCCATTGTATCTTTCCATTTTAGAGTATGCATACCGACATTTCAAAAATTACTAAAGTCGGGAGACCTTATATCTCGACAACCGTTACTAAATATGCTTTGGAACAAAAAAGGAGAGATGCATTGAACATTTATCTAGGGAATAACCGTAAAAGATTGTATAGATTTCTCAAAAAAAAATAATTGAAAAACATCTCAGATCTTTTTTCCGAAAGACGGAAACTCGTTTCCCGAAAGTTGCAAGGAGTAAAAAATTTTTTTGCACTGATAATATGCATTAAAATCTAGGGAATAACCGTAAAAGTTTTTATGATGGACACAAAATTAACCCCAAAAAATGGAAAAAAACGCTATTTTTACCATTTTATCATGCGATTGTTCACGCGATTTTGAACTTTAATTACGTGGGAAATTATCGCGACGTCATAATTGGGCCGGGAGCTTTATAACGTTAGATGCGACCATAGGATTGAATCGTTTTCATAGGAAAACGTTTAAAATAGGAAAAACTTGAAAGATTCAAAACTGTCTGTCAAAATTGACATGAAAATCGAAAATTATTTGTAAAAATAAAACACTGTTTTTTACTTCCACTATTTATTTTGAGTACATACACCAGTTCATAGTTAACCACTGAAGATGAAGCATTAGCTTTGAAAGATCTCTGGTGTATGTACTCAAAATAAATAGTGGAAGTAAAAAACAGTGTTTTATTTTTACAAATAATTTTACAATGTCCTTCCACAAAGTTAATCTTCCATCAATAAATAAATTGAAAATCGAAATTTATTGCCGTGGGAAATGACTGTGACGTAATTCTTGGTGCCAAGCCCTTAATTTATTTAATTCACTTCACTATACAACACATTACTCCCAACTATTGACAGATTACTCCGACGTCTACTTGTGACATTTTACCGTCGAAACGTATTTTTTATAATACAGAGGTGGACCGCGGCAATTAATCTCGTTCGTATTATGGCGTATTTTATTCTTTTATCGGTAAAAAATTACAATTTGTAATGAAGTGGGAATGCATAATGGAGATTTTTTTGTGCAATTTAATGTTTGAATGAAAAACATAGACTCTCTCACGTCAAAAATACATCCTGTCTACATTCGTGCAATTCTTGTCCAAAACGCCTAAGTGAGAATTTGATTTACGTCATCGTTTTTGTCACGACGTTACGTCAACGACGTGGTTTGCGTTTCCATACAACTTTTCTTTCCCCCATGTTTATGTATATTTTCATTGACATTTTTTCAACCTATCCACAAGTCCATTTTAACTAGAAAACACTACACGAGTAATCTCGATGTTTTCGACCGTTGGTACTTGGTGGAAGTCCATTTTTGAGGAAAAAATGAAAAACCACATATTAAGATTAAAAACCACAAAAAAATTACTTTAGCTTTCGATTTGCACCCTCATCGTCAGGCGATTGTGAGTTAAGTTTTTTTAGAAACACAATCGCCTGATGATGAGGGTGCAAATCCTCGAATAGTAGTCGCGAAAGCTAAAGTCAATTTTTTTATGGAATTTAATCTAAATAGTTAGTTTTACTGTACGAGTAATTTTCCTAACATTTTTGTCTTGCAATCACTCATCTGCTAAACCATAATTTGGTTTATTTACTATCCTAATAATGTCTTTCATCGTTTTCCCACACCACACATTTTCTTTAACGATCTCATCCCAACGACATTCACGTCAAATTCGTCTTTCTTAGACCATGCATTCAACTAATGCAAGTATGATGCAATGCTGCAACGTATTGAACTAGGTGACACGACATATGGTCTACAGACAAAATGTCTCCCGACAGAATGTCTCCGGACAAAATGTTCACGCGACAAAATGTCCACAGACAAAATGTCTCCCGACAAAATGTTTACCCGACAAAATGTTTACAAGACAAAATGTTTACAGACAAAATGTCTCCCGACAAAATGTCCCTACGACAAAATGTCCCTACGACAAAATGTTTACAGACATAATATTGACTAAAATATATTTTTAGAGAAATTGCGTTTTCCGATACTCGATTTTATTAAAGGTAATAATGATTGCTAAAGGTAATAATGAATGATGTTCGATGTGTTACAATGATACAAGATTTTCGATAGATCAGATTCTTCTCCTATCAAGGATTCGCATATCTTTTTAATAAGTAGTACAATATATTTTGTAATCAACTATTTAGTAAATAAGGGTTAAAATTTGCATAGTAGATGCGAAATTTTGAGTGTCCTGCAAAAAGCACTTATTAGTCTATAATAGTTGACTGTAAGATATTACTTTTGGAATAAGTACGCCTTTTAGCACACTACAATGGTCTTGTTTTATAACTCTTGATTATTTAAGGCTAATGAAGATTTATTTATTTATTATATTTAAGTATACTTGTTCATTCGTAGTCAATATGTAGGTCTGTATTGAACATAACAAATATCTGAAAATAAACAAACTAATAAAATATATGCAATAAATAAATCAATATCTATCTATCCTCTCACGCCGCGTCTCATGCGGGTAGGCAGAGAGAACAGAACGCCAGACCACCTTATGGTTAAACACACTCCTTGCTTCCATTTCCATCACATTCATGCAGTTTGTAATACACGCTCTCCGATTTCTCTTACTCAAAACAAATAAATAGACAAATAAGTTCAATTAAACATTCTTTAAAAAAAGTGTATTTAAAGAAGTACCTACCTATAGAGAACAAAATAATAATAAAAATAAAAGACTTAATTGATCGGAATCAGGGATGTTGCAGATGTCATTTTTTGGACATCCGCGGATGCAAATATTTGATTCTCACATCCGCGGATGTCAGATGCAGATGCGGATGTGCGAAAAAATCAAGGATTATGAAATTCCTAAAAAACACATACACAAACTCTACTACTAGATAGATACGTACTACAACATCATGATATAACAAATTCAAGGGTTAATCAGAAAATGCTGTGTATAAAAAAAATGTGCAGTATTTTTTCGAAAATTTGTAAACATTATGTAAGTATATCACAAACTTTTCAACAAAAAAAATGATAATTAATATTTCGCTATACTGAATATAATTATGAAGAAGGCAAAAGTGAACCAAATTGAAAAAAAACGACAAAAAATATACTCATAAAAAAAAATAATGTCACAAGTTAAGGTCTTTGTAGAAAGGCTAAAATGTTTACAATGATTTTTGTTTTGTCAAAATCACGTCAGTAGTTTGTGAGATATTTTTGAAAAACCTGAATTTCAAATTTTAATACATTAAACTTTTTTATCCTCTCAAGAGATTTTACATACGGAGGGGAACACCCTGCAAAACAGAGTCGGTTTCTTTAAAAAATAGTAGGTACTTACAAGCAAATTGTAATCAAACCAATTTCAATTCATTTCAAGTTGAAACCTTAGATTATATACCATTATAATTCTATGGTTGAAACATTCACATGACATCTGCACCAATTTATGCGAATGTGGATGTTACGCGGATGCGGATGCGAATATTTGCAACATCCCTGGTTTACCTGTGAGCCATAAAATCTAACACCTAATAGAAGAATACTATTTTGTTCCCATGTCGATGCACAAAAACATCATAAAAGCCCTTTTTAAATCCTTAGTAAGTTGACCATTCAAGGACCGGCTCCAAAAATATTATTTTGTTTTTCAAATGTGTTTTCCCTCAATATTTGTGAACCGCCTGATTCGATAACTTACATTACCCTAACAAGATTTTTTAGAAAAATCTATGGAAACATTTGGAAATACTTGTTGGTATTTTTTTATCTATATATCTATCCTTTCATGCAACGTTCCTTGCGGGGTAGGTAGAGACAGAAGACTAGACTGCTTTACCTTACGCACACCTCTTGCTTCCTTTACATTCGTGCAATTCGTCATACACGCTCTCCGAATTCTTTTGCTCAAAATGTGACCACCCACGTGGATCTAGTCAACATGGTCAGTCTAGGTCAGTCTCGGATGGCGATGCTTTCTTACACCTCCTCGTTCACTGATATAATATATATTTTTAGTTATCCTGTCGCCACTCATTCGCTCTCTTATAGGCCCTCGGTGTTATAATATTACTAGCTGAGTTACCCGTGCTTCGCAGAGGCAAATTTAACAAACCAACCCGGCATACTCTATAGGCATGAGCTGAACAAAATGTAACTTAAGACTGAATTTCTTTTCAAATGCCCTTTCATACGACACCTCACTTGATCTCACGCAGCCCTTGGATCCTCTCTTCATCATGGCATCTCTTAGGAAAATCTGTTTCTCCAAAATCCGGAGACGTTAGAACACAGAGCATATTATCGCATATGTTATTCTAAACTTTTACAGCAATCCGTCAGTAAATGCAGGAGTTTTGCGAACACTTACAAAAATCAGACTTTACTTTATATGTATATATAGATGATACACTCGTATATGAATGGATATAAAATAATTGTGTTTTTTTGCATCAAACATGATGTTCTTCCTATGTTCTTAAATATGGCGAAGAAAATAAAATATTATATTTTTGGCTCACAGTACGTCTCTGGTCATTTTTCGATGATATCTAAGTCGGACATGAATAGAATGGCAATTATTATTATTTATTATTTTATTAGAGGATACAATAAGGCGAGAATTTGGCTTTTTCATGCTTATATTTTAAAAGCTTATGAATAGTCGTACATATTATTGTAAAAGGCATTATTGCCGTTCATGGTTTAACTAAAATAATGAATATAATGATATTGATACAATGGAAAAGTACATCAAAGTAACATACGTTAGAGTCAATACTTATGTACTAAACCGTCCTCAGATTCTACATTCAATAAACTCTTCAGGTACATAAGACATGCATATTAGGTATAATTCAAATTATTAATGGATAAAAATATCTCGGTAAACCTTTTATGCTTTTTTTATTTATTTATTTTATTTTTTATAAAATAACCTGGGCTTGTACATAAACAAACCCAAGTACTTTCCTACACACTTCACAGTAAGCTAAAAGTCTTCGTGAAGTGCAGAATACATCGTCAGCACTGGGATTCGAACTCGCCAACTCCCTTTTGGGAAACCGAAATCAAACCAACTTCGCCAACCATGTGCTCGAAATTCGAACTTTTAAATAAATACTTATTTCACATTTCTCCATAAACTTTATGTAATAATTATGTATTAAGTACTAATTTTCTGGAATCATTTTTCTAAGTGTAAATGTAAGTGTTTCACAGTGTAAATCCACATTACGTAAAGCTTTTTTTTTCACAAAAATGATCTGGGTTTGTACAAATAAATACTTTCCTGGACCCCCACGGAAAGCAAATAATGCAAAATGGTACACTGGAATTCAATGCCGGATTATATTGAAATTAAAGGTGTCATAATGTTTAAAATCCATTCTTAACTAGGCACCCACATTTGTAAATTCAAATCCTTCAATCTTCAATTCCCTTTTTCTTGGTGAAATCCTCAACGGTGTAGTAGAGTGGGTAGTTACAATATTAGCCACGTTAATAAAACAATGCACCGAAAAACACAATTTTCGTAAAAAAAGTATTCCAGTAAACATTTTGTCGTGGAGACATTTTCTTGCGGCAACATTTTGTCGGGAGACATTTTGTCCGTAAACATTTTGTCGCGTAAACATTTTGTCTGTAAACATTTTGTCGTGTGAACATTTTGTCGGGTAAACATTTTGTCTGTAAACATTTTGTCCGGAGACATTCTGTCGGGAGACATTTTGTCTGTGGACATTATGTCGCGGAACCATTGAACTAAATCCTCTATGATATTTTGAATTGAGTTTAATATTATGTGTTGCGGGCGGCCCACATTAAACAGAACAAGGCGATCCGTAGAGGCACCGTGCATTACACAACCTAACCATTTGTTTTTTACTTCTGTAGGTGCTTTAAGATAAAAACCATGTTCAGTAATATGGCGCTCGAAATGCGCTTCTCGTGACGTCACACTACTATGTTGAGGCATCAATGAACAGGTATGATAATAATCGATCTTCGTGTACAAAGGTTTATCTCATTAAGCTCACACAAAAGCGGTCGTGATAACAATGTCTCGGAGCATTTCTACTCGTGTTGTCAAAATCTTGTTTAGCGTTAATGACAGCATTTCGTTAGCGGTTGGACCTAATCGGTTTTGACTCGATGACCATCCGAGCGAGAATTTATTTTACGAGAAAAAATCGACACCGAATTTTTGTACCGAATTACTAAACATCACACTTTTGTGGTAGAGTTTTATAAGATTTATAGTGACAACCCGATGAGCTAAGTGGGATTTCTTATCGGAATTCAAACAAATTTTATACTTGTATGTCTTTTATATCCAATATTATTTGATATGAACTCGTGGGACCCGTATAACGTATGGGATTATTGAATAACTACTCTACTACTTACTATATCGCTCTTTAATTTACAATTTAAATTCTTTACCGAAAAAAGGCTCTCAAATGTGAATGGTTCCAAGTTCAAATTTCAGTGTTGATTTCTTGAAACGTGGCCTTTCTGGTTCGATGACGTTGTCCTGATTCTTAGTGGCACTAAATAAAAGGAACCGATTGGCAATGGGCATATTTGGTGAATTTGAGCTGTTAGTCTGATTAGTAACGCACTTGACTGTTAATCCGGTGGGCATAGGTTTGATTTCCGATGCCGACTTACTCCACATCACGACGAAAGATTTTCTTTGAGGTGTTAACATAATTTAAAACTTACTTGAAGTGAAGTGTACAAAGATGTAATTGGGTTTATATTGATGAACACAGATTCATTTTCTAAAAAAATATTGGAATCCAGGAATGCATATGAATGTTGAATATGGCAGTCAGGTCCTCTGGTCGCTCTTTATAACTTGCAAGGGATGTACCTAGTGTTTGATTATATCAAATCTTTTTTAATAGGAGGTATTGGATTGATTAATATCATAACATTTGACAAATTTCAATGTAAAATGTCATGTTAATTATATCACTGCATAAATTAGTGTTGTTATTATATTTTGTTACTACTGTTACTAGCTCTTAGGCCTGCTATACTGCAAGAAATTTAATTTAATCACAGATCAACTATATATATGATGACAGTTCTTACAACTTCCATGTTAAACTGATTCGAGAAATTCTGTAGGTATCTCAACCGATATACAGCGTAAGATCCATCGAACTTACGACCGATAATTTATTCATAGCCGAGGGGTACCGAGTTCGAAGTATTTTTCAGTAACATATGCTCTGAAAATGAAATTCATAATGAGGAGGATAACACAGCTGAGGGGGTTGAATAGCCAGTGGAGATGGAGTTTGTGAAAGTGATCACTTAAGCCAACCAACGATAGCTCTTAAGTCCGATAGATGCCCTTCTTACACTGTACGTTGGTTGAGATTTTTACAGAATTGTTGGTTTCAACTACGAATCTAGTAAAACCCAACATTTTGAAAAAAAATTTTTTTTCAAAGATATATCTAATTCTAGAGTTTAGGTAAATGGTACGTAACGTATATATTGTATAGGTACGCTTAAAACATAATGTTGATTTGATGTACCTATTAGATACCTAGTTGATTGCCGTGCTAATTGAAATGTATCTATCACTTTGTCATACCTAAGTGGGAATTATAAAGTGCAGTACCTATCGACGACATCTTGTGTTATGTACTCGTAGACAAGTTTATCCAGTTCTCTTGTCATTATCTCGGCTCCATTCAGAATTGCAATCCCCTATTAGATTCAACTAGTTTTTTATGCACTCGATGTTTTAAATTATAATACCAAATTACTAGGTTATTATTTACTAGTTTTTGTACTCCAATGCTGCCCAGGAAAATAAAAACGTATACTTAATAAAATCTCGATGTTTTCGACCGTTGCTACTTTTGGAGGTCCATATTTGTAAATATTTAGAATAAAATCCACAAAATAATGGGAAAATGTGAAAGCTAAAGCCATTTTTTTGTGGATTTTAATCTAAATATTTAGTTTTTCATTTTTTCCGTATAATAAAAACAGTATGTTCGCTTTGGCCCTTGTTTCCCATAATATAAGTACAAAGTTTCATATAGATTTCACTTTAAAAAGAGAACAAAACCATTTTAATAGTTTTTTTCAATTGGTGTGTCTAGACGATTTATAATAAAAGGCGGTCTTCTTTTTCTTCTTCTTCCGCAGCCACTCAGGTCCATTGTTGGACATAGGCCTCCCCTTTGGTCCTCCACAATTCCCTGTCTTGGGCACACTGCATCCATCCACCACCATAACAAAAGGCGGTAACATAGCACAAATAGCAACAAGCTCAATAGATAAATAAGATATACGTATTTACACATTTTTTAGATATCACTTATTTTAAAAGGTTTTATCAAAATTATAGAAAAAACAGGTTTGCGCTTATCAACAGAATGGGCCTCAAAAAACCTCATTGCCGAAAAAGTTGTAAAAAGTCTTAGGTATGGGACTTATGGGAGTTTCACGAAAAGCTGTTTTACGAATACCACAAAGAAGTGGAAGGAGTACTACAGCTCGGGGATCATACTGATATTAAAGTGATGCCCGGGTATAATACTTTTGCAACACAAACATATAAATATGTATAAAGATAGTTTTGTTGACAGCCGTAACTGAAGAATAAAACAAGTCGTTATAAAGAAAAATATACGACAGTCTCACTAGTTAGCTAGTGTAGTGTTTTTTTTTTAATCTTTTTTAATTTGTAGTTATCTTTGTACTTAGTGGTAATATATATCAATTAAATATGCTATTAACAGCTGTGAGCAATAATTATATACGCGTTTTTCCTATAAATTGTGCTTCTGCAATTTTGCAACAATTTACACTTTAAGGTTATTATGTAAAATAGGTCATAATTATGACTTGTAATTCACTTTACATACAATCCTTGGAGACTAGTGACGACTACATAGTTACTTTTTTTTGTAAGTGCGTTCTTTTTTAATTTGACTCCACCGTTTCTAGTGCCAACCATTTTAGCAATTTTTGACAAATTACAACTGACTTACATTCTGGACGTTTTGCTATTTCAACGTGAATATAGACACTTTTACAAAATTGTGCAAATTTGTGCAAAGAAACACAATCAGATTATTGCAGGAAACAGTCGATGAGCGCATAATTTTTCGTAATGGTCATGACTTCGTCTTGGTTAATTGACCTCCACGACCGTGCGATCTCACCCATGTAACTATTCTGGTCGTAATCTCGTCGCCGTTAGCCCACGCTTTGTATGCTGTATGGTAACGGCGACCTAATTGCGACCAAAATGATTAGATGGGGCACTTTTCTACTGAACTATAACATTAGCTTAAATCACGTTTCGTATTGTCTTGCAATAGGTCAGGTAATACTTTTTCCGAGCTTCTTCTAGTGACCCAATCTATGCTAAGGAAAAAAATTGTATAGGTAGATACACTGATAATAAAATTTTGCTTAAATTTCTCATGGTGTAGGTACCCAATCGCGATAGAAATATTAATCTTCGCCTCGCTCAATAAACCGATACCTCTTAAATAGATAATCTCTAAACGTATTTAATTACATACAAGTAGTCATCGAGTTAGGTTGTGTCCACTGCGCCTAATAATAATCATATGTTCATAACCACGTTATAAAAAATATTGATTTAATACATGTGTCATAAAATCTCACCTTTAAGATTCCAAAACATATTTTTATTAATGGTCTTCTGTTCGCACTGTTATAGTGTTAACCAAACTCACGCGATCTTCATTCTTCGGCACGGCTTTTGACAGTACTCGATTTATACGGAATTTTGTGATAATCGCTAATAAAAAAAAACAAATATTTTTCCTCGTGTTATAATTTTTTTTGTTTTATTTTACTATACCAATCATTTAAGATACCTATTTTGGTTGTAGTGTCGAGTTAGTTACGTATATTTTTCTACTATTACTAAACCGTCACGGTAGGTATATTCCAATAGTGGGGTGATCAGTAAATTCCACGTGTTTCCAATTCACAATATTTTCTTTGCGCAAATATTTACACGACGTTCAAAATAGGTGATAAACTTAACTGCTAAAAAGGTGAAAATAATTGTGTAAATGAATATTTATTTTACTATTTCATTTATGTTTCAAGTGTTACAGACTGTTGCAAAAATATATGCAAATAATGAGACAAATCATTCAACTGTTCACAGGGGCGCACTTATTGCAATGCTGCGATTTCTTCCAGTTAACCCACAATATATCTAGGTCTTCTTCTTGTTCAGCCGTCCCTCCACTGCTAGATATAGGCCTCTTCTAACGTTTTCCAAATTTTTCTACTTTGAGCTTTGCTCAACCAGTTTCTTCCTGCGACTGGGACTATATCATCTACCCATTTTTTTAGGGTCGTCCTACACGTCTTCTGTTCTCCCATGGTCGCCATGTTAGGATTCTGGATGCCTAACTCTCAATACATACGAAGTAATCAAAATTTTTCTTAACGTAAAAGTTCTACCTATACAGGACCCAAAACGCGTAACTCAAAACACACGTATAAACCTGAATTTTAAAAAAGATTATCGTGAACATCGAGGCCTAATAACTATTATAGATGATATATGAAATATCATAAAGCTTGATAGAAGTGATAATTTTATTGGAACACTACAGCATATATCAAAGAAACAGTATTATAAAATAATTTTATTATTACAAATATCATAATTTATTGAAATTAACTAATAGGTAAGTATAATATTATAACCAATTAGTTAATATGACCTGTAAGTTAATTCCACTAAATACCAATTAGTCAATATGACCTAATTAGTGAATATATACAATTCCCGTCACTTCTTTTTTTTTAACGGACAGGATTTCGATCCTAAAGCCGAAAATTTTGCTTGTTATAAGGGTAAAATTCTGGACGTTGGATTGATGTTATATATTTTTTATATTTGTGGTATTTTAGCTCGCTGTTTCGAACTGCTTGAAGCAAATGTAATAAAAACAGTTATATCTTCCAGAACTACTACAGAATATTATTTTTCTTGATATTATTATGTTTTTGTACATTTTTCTAGAACACTTTAAAATAATTATATAACCTCAGTTTTTGTGAAATGTATTCTTATTGGTTCTGAACGATGCAGTATTTAAGTAAACTCTTTAGAAGCATCCATCCAAATTTCTGTTTTCTTACAAGTACGGCAGTAGTTATCTCCATCCTTCGCTGTATACTTACGCTGTTGAGATGACTTACTTCTTATTCAGTTACGACATTTGGAAAATCCAATGTTCTCACAAAAAAACACATTGTGATTTTCATAATAATTTCCGTTTTTTTCATTTTATTAGTACGAGTATGAACAATTTCATCGGCGCATAGTTCCAATGAGGAATGTTCTGTGTTTTGACATGCGGTGTTTTGTATCGTGGTTATGTCTGGGCGGCGCCGTATATATTGGGCGGGCCGAGTACCTCACCTCACCGCCGAGCGTCTCACCGTCTCACCCACACTACCACCACTTCACCTCTTCATCCAACTTTATATCCATATTATAATAGAGTAACCATCAGTTAGTTGGGAGTAGTAGTATCATCAACATCATCCCGTCCTTGCTGGTGTAGTATTCAATTTAGGGTTGCCAATCTTTTTTCGAAAAAGTGGGCAAAGGTGTCAAAGAATGCGGTGGTCGGTAGTCTGGTTGGTAACGCACTCGACTGTTAATCCAGTGGGCGCGGGTTCAATCCCCGACTTACTCCACTTCACAACACAAGCTTTTAAGCTTTCTGTGAAGTGTACAAAGATGTATTTGGGTTTATTTCGACAAACCCAGATTCATAAAAAAATGTATTTTGCAAGTGAAAGTGCAAAAAAAATCGTTAACTTTACATGTCTTATTTTTGAAGATAGTATTGAACGCAGTTTCCAACATCCCCAGTCAGCAAATATTTTGCCGGTATAAGGGGACGCAAAATATTCCGGATCAATTGTTTTTTTTACAAGTTAAGTAAATAATTATCACACACACACCATTCTTAACACCCACGCTTCTGTATCCGCAAATCTTGGTCTCCAGTCCAATATCTAGAAGTCCATTTATCAGTCGGTATCTAGTCAAATATTTGGACACTTAAGAGCTTTGGAACTCCACCTTTTCCAAATAGATTTTGGCAACTGTCAGTTTGAAATATCTAATTTTCACAAATTCTAGAGATTTCTTGAAAACCTGTTGATAATTTAATTTTTTTTACTCCTGAAGAAGTTTTTTGCTTTGAAATCGAGTGAAAAATTTTTAAATTGCAAAAATATTTAATAGCTGGCTTTGAAGAGTGCAGGAGAAAAGCTGGGTGTTTACTGTTTATATGTGCAAGCCTGGATCCTCAATAAAAAAAATGGAATTCACGGTTGGCAACCCTGTCGTGTTGTCTGTCCGCTCTTCTGCCCCCCCTTTCCCTCCGTACTTATGAATGTCCATACTGTCTTCTTCTTCTTCGTCTTCCACTACTCCCCCCTCAGCTGCCCCCCTTCACCGACAACAAGACGGCAACAGGTTATATAGAGCCGACTGAGAGAATAAAGGTAATACATACGAGTATACAACTACATAGAATTCTTCTCCACAAAAGAAACATCCTCCGGTACTCCGACTATACTCCGACTTATAGGTGATTAAGCTAAACACCGTGACTTAAGATTTTATATAAAACTACTAATACTGCACCTATTTAAACTAAATCACCCAAGTAAAATCCCCGTGGTATCCTCGGGTTGAATGGAATTTCCCCCCGTTATTTTTGTGTGTTTTTCCGAGTGCACTGTAAAATTTTCATGAGATGTTTTTATCTTTTTCAGAAAAGAGGTTCACTACCCATTGAATGTCATTGTAATTTTGGGTAGCTATACAATGTTGGTATACGCTATGCGATAAGTTATAAAAAGCTCCCCTGAAAAAATCCCATTTACCTTCAGAGTTTTCGAGGATTTGACTTATTTTCATTGCGAATGAGAAAGAAGCCGTCTAAGAATAACCCGTCGACCAGATACTGAATAAACGGAACAGACTAGCTTGTTGATTTCCATGAATGTGACGGAAGCAAGTTAGTGGAGATGGGATAGTCTGGGGTTCTGTCTTCTCTACCTACCCCGAGAGGGACGCAGCATAAATAATTTATAAAGAGACATTTACTGTAAAACAACACTGTCAAAGAGTTCAGGAAGCACACATGTCTTTGTAAAAACATTGAATAAACTTTACACAGTAAAAGTCAGTTCAGAAGACAGTATTCTACATTATTTACTCTTACGTACAATAGTTTCCGAAATATTTATTGTCACCATCGTGGTAGATCTATCAATGTATGTTGTGTGTTTGGTTTTCTGTTCATTGACAGATGAAAAGCACCGACCAATGAACGCCCGACTCACCGACAAAAGGTGCCACATTTGAGAGCCAACTATGACAATAATATGACGATGTCCTACAACAAACAGTGGGTGACAAATAATATACTTGTGTATCAATGTTTTTTCATTCATGTTGATATCCAACAGCGTGATCGACTTTCAGAATATAATGGAGACCTGAATTTTATAAGTGTACCTGCAATAAATCCAATGCTTTTTAGAAGAAATTTTCTTATCCGTTTTTGTCAGACACCCTTGGGGAAAAAGTTCCTAGATTGAACTGAAAATATTTCCTGAAATAAGCTCGACTGCAAAATTTTTACCCCACTTGTAAAAAAAATGTAATTTGTACTTGCGGCTGAGTTGGCTGTATGTATGTAGTATGTCGCCGCCACACGCTGACGAACGTCCACAATTTTTTGTGTATATGAGTTAAAAGGCATGTGGATGAAATGTTTGTCTTGGCTCGTGTTCGTAACTGACTGTTGACGCCTTTTTATTCACGAACACAAAAAAATTGTGCATTTTGGCACCATTATTTCAAACTATTTTCTCATATTCAATAAAGAATCATTTATTTATTTACCTATTTATGGCAATATTTTTCCGATCCGTTAGTGGAAGGATCTCTTTCGTAATTCATGCGTTGCAAGATTGTCAACAAGGTCACCATGCCAAAATATCGAAAAAATTTTTTAGTCTCTAGGAACAATTTTTAAGACCAAATAAGTCAAATTACAGTAGTTCAAACAGCGTGAAAATCAAAGTATCACAATTAATTTTCATTGATTAACACACCGTGTGATTCGTCCCGTATCAATATTTTTATTAATATCAAACAAGTTATATGTAGGTATACAATATTATAAAGTGTTATTCAAGGTACGTACGCCATACTTACACCAACTTCTCGACACTTTAAAAACTTAACTATATCAATAAACTGCCTATAATGTCGTAGCCTGAGGCGCCATGACGCTTTATATAAAGCCAGCCGACGGTAACCATCATTTGATAATTTCTATACTTAGTTTTTTTTTTATAACATAACAAGGTGAAAGACACGTACATACGCCATCGACTATCTTATATATATAAAGAGAGTCTGTCTGTCTGTTTGTAAGTGTTCTTAGTACGCCCGCATTTTATAACGATGGATTTCTGTGAAAATTTACAATAATATTCGCAACAACATAAGCCGAGTCCTAAAGTCGCCATTTTTTGGGGAAAAATCTTGAAAAAGTAGTATTATAAAATTTGTATGAAAAACAGTAAAACAGACGCCATTTTGAATTACTTATATCAAAATGAACCATACTATTACTGATAAGTACAAATAATGTTTGATCTAAGTATCTTCTTCTTCTTCTGCTTCATCTACGACTGCGTCCTGTCATTGGTCGGACCCTGCTCCTGGGACACAGATGTAGCTAACTATCTCGCTATCTTTTATGTGGTCTTCCTGGGAGTCTGGTACCTGACGGCAGCTCGTTCGCTGCTACGCTCTCCACTCTCTCAGAACAAGCAGCTCTCTCCACGTGATCCCTCCAGTAACGTCTTCTAGATCTTCCCCATCGGACAATGTCCTCGACGTCACAAGTCCTTCGTATTTCAGAATTCCTCAATCGGTCTCTGATTGTTACTTCCGCTGTTAGTATCATACTTATAAAATTACTCTGAGATAAAATTTTGGTAAGTTGTTGTGCGCATGCCCGGAAAGCTTCACGGATTTTTAAGGCGTGGCAAGGCGCGCAGGGTACAGCTAGTATTATACATATTACGTATAACTTGAATTACTAACTATATCTATAACTTACCTATAATTTTATGATCTGGGAAGTACCTATCGTAGTCAGAAACAATGTTGATGTAACTAGTTCACACATTCATATGAATTTACCTAGAGAAATTGTTTAAAAAGTGATTGAAGTTAATAGTTATGTTTGACTAGTGTTGTTTCCCGTCTTTCTCATCGTACCGCAATCCTTATTGTATGTATATTAACACGAGTCAGCACGCATAGACAATAGAACGCCAAAATACGCATAGTGAGCGAATCGCTCACCCTTTTATAATTGCTATAATTCTGTTATTAATTTACATATTACTACAAAAATCCACCAATACATACCTTAGAGTATCTACTACTAAACTGCATATACCAAAATTCTGTAAATTTCAACATACAATAAATAATAAATATAATGTGAGACCAATCAACTTTCACAAATATCAAGACACATTTACCTACCAGGAACACACGCGTGGTGAGAGATTCCCCGCGTTTATTACTTTACTCGGAAGGGCTATCTCCAGGCAACATCGTGTATTCTCTATTGTTTCGGGCGCTCAATACATTTGGCGCAGGAGATTTTTTTGTTGAAATGCCGACATAGTAAAATAATAAAACAATCTGTGTTGTGCCGTGGTAGTATACTTTTATGAAGACTTCGAATAATGCCATCGTTTATGACTTACTTTTAGTAGTTGGAACAATGATAGATATTTGTATAAATACTCAATGAAACAAAAAATTTCAATGCAACCGACATTTCAAAAGAACATAAAAACCTAGGAGTAATAAATTATATTATTTCGTCGCTAATAAAAGTAATAAAAAAATAAATAAAGTCGCCTTGTTTCACTTTTGCAACTAGTAATTTTTTGTCGCAATGAGAATATCTATCCTCGTTTTATTATTGCGTTCGCCTTAGAAAAATAAACAAAAGCCGTCCTAGAATCGGACCCTGCTGTATAGTTTTTATACCTAGAGGACAGAATAGTACCGTCGTGACACGCGTAGGCGGTGAATCTCCGCCGAAAAAATTAAAACTCGAAAAATACGTATAAATAATAATTATAATCAGCGAATTTCACGATAAACACATGTTCTATAGTAAAGTAGAGGATATCCTGAAATGACAAAGTGTAGGGTCTCGTTGTTTTAATTTTATATCAAAAAAAATCTCCATAGCGGCAAAATGCCGCTGACGCGTGCGAAGGAGTGTTAAGATCACGATTTGTTTATTTTTTTGCATACTATGACTTTCTTGCATCATAGACTTACTAATAATTATGTGGTTCTCTTTATTGTTTTACGTAAGATTCTAACACTTCATTCTCATGCTTAGAATGTGACTTAGTTTCCAACTGACAGGAAGCAGAAACGGAATTTATTTGATATTTAAAAAATACGACAACCATTTTATTAGGTACCTAGGTATATAACTACAAAAACTTGAGGAATGCTCTGAGTAAAAATCGTTCTATTATCTTTAAGTAAATTTAAGATGTAACTTTGGTATTATTTTTTATAGAGAAAAGGAGAATGCTCAATGAGTATGGAAAAAAAAAACCCAGGCCCGACGCAAACGAAATGTTACTCAAATGGTAGGTAAAAATGAGTACCTAATTAAATACTGCATAGGGGGCATCATCGAAATCAATGGCTAAATGTGTGAAATACTAATTCGAAGTTTACAGGGGTCACATGAATGTATTAGTAAAAGGAGCATTAAACAGTTACAATTTCGGTTTCAATACATACAATATGATGAGTATAAGGTAACCTGTCTTCACCTACTTCTTCTTCATCAGCCATGGCCAAGGAAGATTAATCAGCTAATACTAAAGATTCTTTAGTATTTGCTGAGTAATCTTCCTTTTCCCAAAGCAATTTTTCGCACGTTAATTTACTATCTGTCGATATTTATATTACATAGAATTATCGAATACTCGCACATATTCAATTACTATACTACAAGACTGTTGTGAAATTTTTAAGTATAGATATAAATCACTATCCAATTTGGAAGAATTCGGCGAAGATTTATGTATGCATATTTTCTTGTCATTATTATGCAACACTGCCATTTGTTATTGACCCGTGATTTACGCGAATTGTTTTTATAATATGAAATTATATTGTGTTGCTACATTTGATTACTTACCGGCAAACTTTATTGTAAAAAAATACTGTTATTCAATAAGTATACTCATATTTGTTCATATAATATTTATCTTATAGACGCGACGTCGAATCAATTTGTTTTAAATTATGTATTTTGCAGTAAATACCTACTGTTCGCGAAAATTGTTTAGCTAATAGTGTTAGTTCATACCTAAATAGTAGTGATGATAATATGAAAAAAAGACTGAATATTTATACGTATTTCTTACTGCCGTAGTAAGCAAAGCAAGACAACGCAAAAGCCGAGTTGTTCAATCTGGAGATAATCAGGAAAAACATCTAGTTAAATATTGCCTATATTATGTATTTCATGTGCGTGGAATAAGGGGGGGCTGGAAAATAGGGGTTGCGTATGGAAACGCAGACTTTTTATGATTGAAACAGGTGGATCTGAAGTTAAATACCCATTTCGGTAAAAAAAAAACTCTAAATAGTAAATGCCTAAAGCTAGCTTATGCACGGTTCTTGCTTATTAAAGCATTGAAGGTAAATCCCGCGGGCTTAAGGCCCTCCACATCCCCGGGTAGCTTAGGCGCATTGATAGCGACCTATTTACCCGCACTTCTATAGGCAAATCTTATTAAGAGGTGGGCCCAGGATTAGCCTTGAGGGAGCCCCCCGGCGAACCCCACCCCTAAATTATCTTCAGTGTCCTTATCCAAGGAGGTTTTACAATTCGTTACATACAAATAGGAGACATAAATACTAATTATTACATCTACATATGTACAAGTATTAAATACCTACTAATGTTCACAAATGAATCCTAAAATTCTAATTCTTGGACATTGAAGGAAGGAAGGATGAAAGCAGTCTTGGGTTTCGGCTATCCCTGCAGCAAATCGATGGTTAAAAAGAATGTTAAATTAACGTAAAAAAAAAACACGTGCTACGTGCAAATTCTTTCATAAATACTAAACTTGTTATATATTATGTGGTATTTGATGAATATTGCGTGGTATGATGTGAATGGCGCTAGTTGTCAATGTTGTATGAAAAAAGGAAGTTGATATCATTGTTGTCTATTGTAGGTATTATGTTACAAAGGCAAAAATCAAAGATGAAATAATGTTCTTACTATATCAATAATATCGGATACGTCTACGTCTGTGGTCTCCCAGGCCTCACCTGCCGCTGGCCGCATCTGTAGCGGCGATAGGTGAAGCGGCATGCTCTGTAATAACGTGCTGGGTTTGTGGACAAACATGGACCCCAAATAGCCGCTTGAAGAATAGAAGTGAAATATTATTAGAACAGGGATGTCTTTAGGAAAAGAGCACTTCAATATTAAACTACTATTACTGCATAATGATATTATGGTTTATCTAAAAAATGAGAGGATGCTTTGTGTACCTATAACAAAACTATAATATTACATTCAAAATGGTTGGCAATTGCTGAGAAATGAAGAGCAGTTTTTTGAACATTTACGAACATCCAAAACGATACTCGAAAAAAATATTAAAAAATTTCGAGGGGGGACTGTTTATCAGTTCGGGAATTCCACGGAGAGTGGAGACAGCTCCAATATCGTTATTTATCTTATTATAAAAACCATCACTGTATTAATGTCTAATATGTCACAATTTTCCAAGAAAAATGAAAAGCTTTAATTTGGTGTAAGTTTGGAAAAATTGCCAATTTTTGGGTTCGCATGAAAACTACGAGTATTTCCATACAAACAACATATTCCTTAAACCGCATTCTGCTATTCCCATTTCTCAGGAATGTGAAAAACGCAATACCCCATAATCCTTATAAGATATAATTTTTCTGATTCATTCATTCCGTTTTTTCTCATACCTCGGCACATCCTTTGAGTGTGATAGTTTAATAGGATCGATTCTGTTGTTGTGTTTTGTTATATGTTATATGTAAACTTTATTTGAACATAGTACAGTTGAATTGAATAATGTATGTATACCTATGGATCCGTATTGTGTTACTAGTATTTGTCTAGTTGAAAGACTAAAGCGAGAGAGCCGAAAAGTCAAACATTCCATCAATACACCATTCTTCTTTATAGTATAACATTGTTATGTATTATTTTCTTATAATATTATATTATTCAGTACTAGCTTACAGCCGTAAAAAATCACGCGGTTTGCGGGGTAGGCAGAGAGAATAGTTTGTAATAGTTGTAACTAACATTGTTGCAGACTCTCCGATTAGTAAGGCAGTTTGTTTATTGAGTGAACTGTATAGCGATTTTGGCCTGGATATATTTAATATGACATATAACGAATTTGTGTCTGTGATCTGATAACATGCAAATATTGCGATGCTCTCTGGTTGGCGAATGCATTCAGTAGTATATAAGTATGTTTTTGTATTTAGCATAAGTAAAATTGTAACCTCACTGTGTGGCGCAAAGGTGTTTTACACTGTAATGCCACACAATGTAATTAATATCAAAATAAATCAATAGATCGCCAAGCTTCTCTATATAATTACGTGCTGCTTTAGCCACCTGCGTTCCACTGCTGCCTCTTCTACTGTCTTCTGTCTGCTGCCATCTACGACCCGTATGCAGAAGAATATCATCTGTCCATCTTTTCTGCGGTCTTCCTACGCCTCTTCTGTTATCCCAAGGTCTCCACTTCTAGATTCTAGGTGACCACCTGACACTGTCCTGTCTTCCCAAACATCCCTATCCTTAAATATAATTATTGTATACGTAGGTATCAACCTACATTCCTTTTTTCCTCCTTTCTTCTACTCGGCTTTGTAGGCTCGTGATGTCGATGAAAAAATATAGTATTAGCCGAATAATTTTCGATGATAACTAAATGCGCTGTGATCGTGATTTTTTTATTTAATTCTGTATATATTCAAACTCTCTCTCGTCAATTTCCTCACTGCTGAGGGTCGCGATCTCCAAACACCCGTTGCATGATTAATCCCCGCCACAAAGCTCTGTCCTCATCGGCAAGATGCACTACCCTCTAGATAGATTCGAACAACTTGCAAAAATTGCCACGAGTCTGCGTCACATTCGTACCCGGTTTCGACGAGAATTGTGTAAGATATTATTCATTGTTGTGTGTATGTTGTTATATGTAGGTAGGGGTGACAGCCGGCGCCTCATAGCAACAAAAAAACCACAAATTGATACCATTCAAAAACTTGAATGACCCTAATTTTTATACACTAAGATTGAAAGAAGTGATGATTTTTTATAACCAACTATCAAACGCTTCTCCTCACAAACACGTACTCATACATAACTAGTACTAAATATCTATAATAGTTATAAGTTATAACTTATAACCAAAACCAATAAAAAAGTTTATGTAACATATTAAGATAGGCAACTTTTAGATTCGTTATTTTTATTTGTTGTTTTATATAAAATAAATTTTATTAATTCAATAACTATTAAAAATACTGTGTTTTATGAATACAGTTGCAACCGCAGTATACCTACCTATTTTTGGTTATTTTAAAATAAAAATTTGTATTTGTTAAGTTCTCTCATATATATTTTTTTAGTTTGATTAAAATTTACCAATAGAAACGTGTTTATAACAAAACAGTTATATTTACAATAAATTTTATGCAGTCATTTTAAATATCTGTGCATTTTTTTTTAAATCTTCAACAAAATTGAAATCTGTTTATTATAAAACAGTAGTAGGCACAATTTTAAACTGTCACCTAAAGCAAATACATATGTGTGCAAAATTTCTAAGTGCTGGGAACATTGGAAAGTTGTTCACATTTGAAGAGGAAAATGTGGATGTAGACAGCAACAATAAATACAGATAAATGCTATATAAAGCGTGGTAATGATATGATATCTAAAAAAAATCGCTAGTAAAAATTTTGAAAAATCTC
Source organism: Ceraclea dissimilis (assembly GCA_963576895.1). NCBI lineage: Eukaryota > Metazoa > Arthropoda > Insecta > Trichoptera > Leptoceridae > Ceraclea > Ceraclea dissimilis. The sequence continues at coordinate 2,601,296 of OY756370.1, read as the reverse complement.
TCATTTCTAGACTCAAGATACAAGACGATTACTAAAAGCTTACAACTTTGTGTTATTTTGTATGAGTTGGATAAGCGCGAAACCCGTCCAACTTAAACAAATAATAAAGAACTTTGTTTTTTTAGTCTTTACCGTAATTGCTTCGTGTTTTCCATATTGATGATAATCAACATTTATAATACTCACTCGAATATTAAATATATATTTACCTACCGTTTATTCCACATTGTATTTGTGTTGAATTAATATAACTACTATTGTAGTATGCATGAGCGTTGTCAGGGGGGCAGGCTACCCCCCCTAGAGATTTGAATAGGTATATGTTTTTTCACACTGAATGATAAAACCTAACAAAAAATCATAATACTATCACATATTTTCTCATCATATCATAAATTTTCTAAAATTAGAATGAAAATCCATCAGTTTCGAGAAAAAAGTTGCCTGTGGCGCTATTTTTTTTTTATTACTTTTTTTATAAATAAACATTTTTTACGCATATTATTGTGCAAAGCAAAAAACCAAACCACATCACGACCTCCTTCACTATGTCTCACAAAAAAAATTAGTCTGCGGCGCTATTTATACGTTTTTTATGCTATATTATTTTTCAAAATTGTTGTTGCCCCCCCCCTAGCTCCAAGACTAGCGACGCTTATGGTAGTAGTATGCAAGTATAGGGTAGGTAATATGTTCGCACCTAAAATTACATGTTGTATGTTGTATCCACACGATATTTCGTTAATATACCGTTCGTTTCAACACTAAGTAAAATAAGTAGAGGTACTCTTTAAGTACTCGGGAGTAATACAGTTGATAATGAGATGGTCTGAGTAGTACATAGTACCCAAGTAAAGTATTCCCTATATAAGTATGTATGTATTCATCAGAGGTGGGCACCGTTAATCAAAAAGTTAACTTCGTTAATCGATAATCCGTTAACTAAAAAGTTAACTTCGTTAATCGTTAAAGCGTTACATTTAGAAAAATATAACGGAAGTTAACGTTAATCCATTAAAGCGTTAATCTAAAAAATCGCGGTTAAATGGCATAAAATATAACTACATAAGTTTGTACTTATGTAGTTCTATTTACTATCGCATTTACACTATCGCGATGTATCCCAACAAAGTGAAATTTCTTTTCCAACTCCTAACCCACATACGATACCACACATAACCCCATACAACCCTTGGATTATCTAATGTCATCGCCGCCAGTGGATGATGTCTATGCAAACAATCAAATATTAACGGAAGTTAAATAATCCGTTAACAATTTTTGGAGGTGAGAAAAGCGTTAAATCGTTAACCAAAATGTTAACTTCGTTAATTAACGATTAACGGATTAACGCTTTTCTGCCCAGCTCTGATGGTATTCATAGTCTTATGTAGTGTGTAGTATATGATCCTCACGCCTCGAAGGCTTTTACAATGTGAAAGATCGTGGTATTGGATGGATATTATTAACTGTTTTGGTTAAGTCGATGCCTGTAACACTAAGGATAGTTATATGCCTCGTTACTCCTCTATGAAAAGCAATTACGGATTTTAAAAATCTCCTAATAGAATTTCCACGGTCTGTTGATTTCTTTAAAGTGGTTCCTTTCGCTCTATCGATTACTCATTTCTTTATGCTATTGAGAAATCTTTGTACGGCAAACAATGATAGTTGTAAGAACCTCCTAGGTGATCCAGCATCACACACCCATTGGATTACGACGGATCTTCCAACTTTTCCAAGTAACAATGTCATAACAATGGATTGAAATTATATGATTCAATATTTTGAATAGTTTGCGGCTTCCCTTTTTGGTAAATAATATTCGTGAAATATCTTGTATTGACTCTTAAAGTCTTCTTTGTCTAATTTTTTACAAGAAAATACTTGATACATGTATATTATTTGGAGAATTTTAATATATTTTTAGCAATGAACTTATACTACTCTAAGAAATCTACAGCCAAATGTTCTTATAAGGGTTAGGAGTGCGGATACATATATTATACATGTTTTTCTTATGGATGCTGTAGACTGTAGAGCAATGTCTGTCGAAACGTTTAGTACTTAATTTGTCCTTTTTGCTTTAACTGAAAACATTTTTACAAATCAAATCTTCCACATTCCATACCTACATATATCGTAGAAATCTACCAATTTTCAGAACACATTGTAATCAACTAAAATTATATTTTCATCAGTTAACAATTGGTCATGTTAGTTCTCGAAGTTTCCTTCAAGTTGTTGCACTTGACATAAGTCATTTCAAGTGTAGGTATTTAATATGTTACTATGCCAAATAGTTACAATAAAAAATGGCACTAAAAAACAATGCATTCGTTTGTAATGACGGATGGTGGAATATGATACGCCTGCTTATTTTAATAAATAGGTAGTTAGGTCATATTGAAATAATATATCCGAGAGCGATATAGCATTGTCCATTAAGAGCATAACAAAGTCACCCCAAGGGCGTTGATAGATGTCAAGTCAAAGCCCTATTAATATACCAAAGAATAAAGATGATTCTTAGGTTTTTTTTTATATAATAATTGACAGAATGTTACTTCTACAGTTGCATTAGTAGGTGTTTCTATATTTACTAGCTGTAAACCTGTAGCTTTTGAGATGTGGTCCTACAGGAGAATTTTAGGAATTTCTTGGAGGTATTACATAAAGAACGAAGTTGTTCTCAACAAAATCAAAGGAGGAAGACACCTGCTCAGTGCAATAGCAAAAAGACTTGCCAGATGGATCGGCCACATAGTGCGTCAAGAGGGTCTCCTATTTGAATTAATTGAAGGAATGAACGAGGGGACAAACTACAGAGGATGATCAAGGAAAGAATACCTGGACGACCTGATGACGAACGATCAATTATTTCATAAAAAACACCGTCTTGGTAGTCTTTCTGATATTGTATTGAGTTGGTGCCTTCCTCCTTTGATTTTGTTGAGAACTTCTTCTTCCGTTATGTGATCCCTCCAAGAAAACAGAAATTAAGCTGATGCAATGTAGGTGAATATATAAAGAAGGTGTTTCTACATTTATAAATAACTACCTGTTTAATGTTAGACATGTGTGTGTATATATATCTATCATCATTCCTCACACACCTGTATTTTAATAACTTCCGATTTTTCTACTATTATAATATCACATCACACACCCGTCTTCACCTCTCTCTACTCCTTGAACCTCTCGCACGTCACCGTCATCCATTACCCCATAACTACTACGGAGTTAACGATCGACTTTATGGCTGGTCACCTACAATCTACATGGAGGGCGGGTCTTTAGAATTATTATCCTTTTTTTTTGTAATACAAATCGGTGATACCTGCCTACAATCAAACCAACATACATAGTGTTACCTCTACATACCTTACCACATTAAGTATATTAGATATATCTATAACTACTACTTCTATTATACGATTTTACAAAAGTCACGGCCCGTCGCTATCATCATCAAAGTGTTTTTATTTAAACAAGATTTTTTTAAAACATCTAACACCTGACGTGGTTTGAATGAAGCACGGGTCTATTAAACTTGAATCAGACGTAGTATGCTCTCACTTATACATTTATCAATATGTTCTGAAGAGTATCCAAGTGCACGTACTCTCCTATTTTTATATCTCTCGCTATGACCATGTATTGAGAGTCTTAGAGAAATTAGTTATGAAGTTTCTTGTCTAAAGACACTTGAAAACTCTTATAACTTAACGTACAGAATAAGAGTCAAAGGAAAGTGCCCACAATTCGGATAGTGTTCTACTTCCTACACACGTAAGGATCTCTTGAAATTAGATTTTGAATTTTACCTAATTTTCTTACGTCATTTGTGTCATAGGATTAGTAACTTTTTAGTGAAATTTGACACGTCTATTCCAGAAACTACAAGAGTTAAGTTCGACCTACAAAATTGTATCCGATTTGTAGGCCCCTTCCTTTAGTTGCTGTGGTCTTGCACATAGCAGCAGCTACCTTAGTTTAGTTCATAATGAGGAAAACGCTTGCTTTAAGTGTCTTCTTCTTCTTAATCTTAATGTAGGCCTGTTATTTAAAAGCGGTTAGCCTCCTGCGAGGTCGACTCCCAGCTGTTGATCCATCTCTTTGGTGGTCTGCCTGGGGGTCGCTTACTTTAGGGTTGGCCATGGAGCATAATGTGAGAATCTCTAAGTGTCTACTTGATTAAAACTGTTGACTAATTTAAAAATAGAATATAGAGACTGCTCTAAAACGGAGCGTATTGTGATTATTGAATAAAATATCTGTATTTATTTTGGCATCCTTGTTAGTGAATTAAAGGTAGAATGAAAAACCACACTGGTACGGAATCTGATACCAAATCTCTTTGTGTCTGAGGCTGAGGAAACTATCTATATATTATTATGCCTTGTTTTATTATACTTATACTATTTATATACCTTGTTGTTAAGAAGCCTTAAGAAGGTGTCCATTTCACGATGTTTTGATGCTAATTAGGATTGCTTGTTATAAATTTGTATATCGGACTCCTTTTGATGTGAATGAAACCAATCCCAAAGTAGTTTTTAATAGATATTTTAGTACACGATTTGAATTTCCGGTGGTTGTTTTATAAGTCGTCTATCAGCTATTCTTTCGCTAAGCGGCTTCTATACAGTTATTAGTCATCGAATAATTTATGTATTGTTAAGCGGAATCCGTTTTTTCGCCGATAAATTTAATTGTAGGCGGTATAATCTTTTTGTTTACGTGTACATTACAAGCCGCAAGACATGCTATTAGCAGATAAATACGGTGAATTAAAATCAAGCCGGATTATACATACTTTTTTACTAAAATACGAAAATAAATTTTATGATAAATCATCAATAATATAATCATACCCTCTTTTTCATCATATAATAAATAAAATAAATAAATAAAATAAACTTTATTGTACAGAAAAACATACAACGGGCGGGCTGTATAATGAGTCAGATCGAAACTTAGAGAATGCAGTAATTCCTTCTACTACTGATTCGAAGACTTCAGTCCGATTCAGTCACCAGATTCAATCACATGTTCATTTTATCAATAAGCTCTTCAAAGTTGTATCCTGAACCAACTCTTCAATTTCATTTTCGTTTATTGATCTCTAAAACTTTAAGGCCGGAAACTATTAAAATAAATTCAAAAGCTTTAAAAGTTTTTTTTTATGAACGAATTGTTGTTTTCAGCTTTTAAATCATGCGTCGTCCATGACTCCCGCTGATTTTGTTAACCTTGTTTCTACATTCTTGCATTGTATTAAGTACCTATATATTACACATTATCTTTTTGTTCCAATCGTGGGAGAATTTATGGACACTAAGGAATCGTAGGTAATTTATTTATTAACAAAAGTTTCCAAAAAATTAATGGTTTTATATGTTGGAAATATAATACTTTGAGCGCATTGCGCTGCCGACTTTTTGATATACGAATTACGAATGAAGAACATTTTTTTCACAAATTCTTTATTTACAAAACCGCACTGAAAATGTTTCATTGTTCTATGATTCAAATCCGTTGTTTTGAAGTAGCTGTTTTTCGCAATTTTTTTTATGATTAGGAGAACCTATATTGTTCCCGTAATAGCGATAGAGGCAAGAGGTGATAAGCAATATTTTAGACCGACAGACTTCTCTATCTGTATACACACATACTGCTTCCGTCACGTTGCAATGCAATTCGTCATACAAATTCTACGATTCCTTTTGCTCGGAACCCGTCTGTTCTTGAGCAACTGGTCATGGTCGCATGTTCCACTCACGCAAATAAACGGGTCTAAAAAATCTTGTCCTAATCCAGATTTTGTGCAATTTTTCTACAAAAGTTCCCAAAATAAATCACATTTTAAATAATTCAAAGGTAAAACAATAATAAATTTCCAGAAATAAAGAGAAAAAGAAACACTTCATAAGATCATTGTCTTAAAACTGCAAAGGAAAACATAAACAAGTAACGTTCATTTCGAACGATTTTATTGAAGAAAAAAATGAAACAATGTCGTACGACACAATGCTAATATTGTGATGAAACAATGGTCACCCGCTGGACTACGTCGGTGTAGAGTTACCGTAGCAAAAGTTCACACGGTCTCTTAAAGGTGTCACTGAGTACTTACAATAATAATACATATACTTTACACATAAAGCTATACCAAACAGTCCAGAGCTGGGCAGAAAAGCGTTAATTTGTTAATCGTTAATTAACGAAGTTAACATTTTGGTTAACGATTTAACGCTTTTCTCACCTCCAAAAATTGTTAATGGATTATTTAACTTCCGTTACATTTTACTTCAGTTAATTAATTCCGTTAATATTCGATTGTTTGCATAGACATCATCCACTGGAGGCGCTGGCATTAGATAATCCAAGGGTTGTATGGGGTTATGTGTGGTATCGTATGTGGGTTGGGAGTTGGAAAAGAAATTTCACTTTGTTGGGATACATCGCGATTGTGTAAATATGATAGTAGTTGTACTTATGTAGTTCTATTTTATGCCATTTAACCGAGATTTTTAACATTAACGCTTTGACGGATTAACGTTAACTTCCGTTACATTTTTCAAAATGTAACGCATTAACGAGTAACGAAGTTAACTTTTCAGTTAACGGATTATCGATTAACGAAGTTACCTTTTTGATTAACGGTGCCCACCTCTGCCTATACTTTACATATACACCCATACTTCACAACTTTGTTTCTTTTTTTCTTGTTATTTTGCCCTACTATTCAAGTGCCAATGATAATGAATTGACAACAATCATAATTGCTCGGTTTTAGGACATTAAACAATCCAATAGAAGAACTGTTTGTTTGTATTCTTTGTGTTTTTATTGTCTCGAAACTATAACTAATTGAAGATTGACAGGTATATCTTTTGTGTTATACATTCATTTTAGTTTTTAATCCACTTATCTCACATTTCTTATACCCTGGAACCTGTACAATTTAAAAGCTAGCATTTACAAAGGTTTCTTAGTATAAATATTTGATCTAAAAAAGAAAAATATGTATATCAAACTTCAAACCTTTTTAATTGTAGTATGTAGAATATTCCGTTAAGAGTAGCTCCCTCCCACTTACCCTGGATGATGAAGGAACGCAAGTTCCTATGTCATCCAATAATTATGCAAAACCTGTCCTAGAGAGGGCTCAAGGTTCGCCAGAAGGGCTCCCCCCACAAAAAATACGTAGAATTATTGTTTCAACATGGCGCTTAAGTAATTTATTGTTTACGTGAAGGCGGGACTTGTCAAAAAACTTCTCAGTATTATCAGCCAGAAGAGTCTAAACTTTTACAGCATAATATTGGGAAAAATTCAGTTATCATGGAGGTCAAAGGATCAGGCTAAATTTTTACAATAACAGCAATTTCAATATGGAAATTTTATTGTAAGATTTCACTGCAAAAGAACGAGCGGCGGTATCTTTCTGTACAACATAATATGAATGAATTTTCTACCATTTTTATACCGAATTACAAAATCAGATGTGACTATAATATGACATTCCACCAAACTTGTCCCACCATCATCGGTCATAAAATCAATGGCATACTCGTAAATCCATGCATAATATTAGGTATTTCATTCATTTCGATTTTTATAAGGTAAAGTTGAAAGTCATTCTATAATAAAAACTGTTATTTATAAACTGTAAATTCATAAAAATATAATTGTATTTCGTACGGATCTACCCTCTGCAAAATAATAGTAACTTTATGTAGAATCTGTCTTCTGGGAATTAGCCATTCCTATTCAATTCAGCATTTTTTTTTCGTATTATTCAATTCCGCCTTTATTTAGCCAAGCGTTGGAAGCTGTCATTGCGATTCTCCACATCAAGCGATAATGAAAAGGTTTGTTTGAATGTGTTGTCAAATATTTTTAACCTTTTTTTTTGTACGTAAATACAAATAATTGTTATAATTAAACTGTATTGTTGTTGCGCACAAAATATTTGTACACAAATCTATTTTATTATTATATCCGAAGAATTTAGGAATCAATTATTTCTACATTTTTTTTTACTTTTAGAAAGTTTTGACTTTTTGAAAGTCGTAAACTAACTGAACTTGATTATTTATTTATTTAATCGTAAAGTTAACGTAATACATCTTCCTCTTCTTCCTTCAGCCATCTCTCCACTGCTGAATATAGGCCTCTTCCATTTGCTTCCATTTTTCTCTATCTTGGGCTCTGCGAATTCATCTTCTAGCCGCAACTGGGATAATATCGTCGGCCCATCTTTTCTACGGCCGACCTACTCCTCTCTTTTAACCCCACTGTCTCCATCTTAGAACTCTGGGAGTCCATCGTTCTGTCCCCTATCTGGCAACATGACCCGCCCACTGCCATTTTTGTTTAGCAACCCGGTCCATGACGTCTACGATTTTTGTTCTGCGCCTTATTTCATCATTCTGCTGTGCTGTCTCAATGGATGGATTTTTGACTTTTTGTTTAAAAAGTGCCTACCTAGTTGCAGTGTACTTGTGCACTGTATTATGTTAGCTATAGTTTCTATTGCTTATGTATGTTGTTAAATATTGATATGATTGGAAGTGTTGTATTTATAAGTTGTAATTATTGGAATTATTATTAGGAATATGTTTCATGCTCCCCTCCCTTTACACAAGTGTCACTTTTTAAGGGAGGGTATAATGTAATTATACTTATTTAAGATAATCACTGTAGAACCTAAAAAAATGTATTGTTATTAATGTCAAAATTTCAATAAAAAAAAAAAAAAAAAAAATCCATATTTTATCTTTCAGACTCACGCCTAACATTTGTCTTTACATGGACCTTTGTGCACGTTTTACTTTGTGTACTGTATTACGAAGTACATAGTACGTAATATTTATTTCCCCAGGTATGCAAAGCAACCATAGTGTTAACAGATATGTCAGATTGAACTGAGATAAGGATAGTGCATTTATTGCAATGTTCAGCAAACTTCTACTATGTAGCAGAATGTACTATGCTTCATGTAATACACAGATTACATAATTATTGTAAACGAAGTTGTACTTGTAATATCATATGACAGATACAGTCGACCGCATGCTGAAGTACAAGCAAATATGAAATCTTAATTACACCAAGTGATTCTTATCATGTTGTAGTAGTCACAATATTATTTAATTAATGTCTATTAAATTGTACACAAGTTGCATATATTTTGCAATTATTAACACACCGTTTATCTTAGATAGCAATCGTGTGAAGAAGTGGACTTTTTGCTAAAAGGATGGCTTGTGTTCACAAACTTGAACACTTTCTTGCACACTTTATACTAGGTATATAAAAATCATCTGTGGTGTCGCGTCTTCACGAAGTATGGGGCTAATGCTTTCTTCTTCTTCTTTATCAGCCTATCCCGTCCACTCCTGAAAGAAGGCCTCCTCCATCTGCCTCCATGTTGTCCTGTCCTGTGCATACTGCATCCAGGTTGCACCGACATGTCGGACCAGGTCGTCTCTCCATCTCAGCTGTGATCGTCCCACGCTTCTATTCCCATCTCGAATGCCTTAACTGAACTGATCTTTGACTGAAAGAAATCGCTGCTTTGCAGTAAGTTCGCCCTAGAGAACAATGCTTCATAATTTGTTATATACATCCGCTTTTTAGTAGTAGTAGGTAATTAACAAGAAGTTCGAAGGGGATTTCGGGGAAATCCATGAGGTGATGTCAAGGGCAATTGAATTATTTAATAAATATTGACGCGGAGCTTTGACTTTCAGATACACTGTACAATGGTCGCTCACATAAAGAGAAAAAGAAGTAGGTAATTTTATTTTACACATGTTTTTCCACAATTCTACTCGTATGTGCAAATTATATGCAAAATCACGACCTATAGTATTTCTAGTGTTTTAAGATGTTCTTCCGAAGCTATAAAAAAATAAAAATTGTGAAAGGAAACGCGACCGTCCTAGAAACACGTGAATGTATCGTGTTGATCAGATGAAATGTAGAATTTGAGCTCAATAAATTGCTCGTAAATTAAATATTAATTAAACATACCATACTACTGTTCAAAACAATTGATAATACATTGATAACATTCAAAACTAAACGAAAAGTTCTAACCCCGTCTTTTGTAAGAAGACATCGGTATGAAGAGAGGAGCCACTATTTAGTATGAAAAAATATGGGGAACATAACTCTTCTCTTCGTGCCCTATCGGGTCCCCCCGACGTTGGCGATCACTATGGCGAAAGCATCCCTGTCTGCCGCAGTCCGGAACAGCTCGCCGAGGTTCCTGATGCGACATATATCTACATACGTTAAAATTATAACGTATGGATGGCGAACAAAATATTCGATTTGCAGCATCCATAATGTTAAAAAGACTTTGTACTACTCATAGTATACCTACTAATCTTATAACTTATAAGTTATAAGTTGTAGGTAATGATGAATAATATCGTATGCGACATTATCACAAGAAGTCATAAAAACACAATAATATTTGAACAACAAGCTGTTAAAACATTCACATTACGGTTTTGTTTTGTAATCGAGTACCTACCTCCCATACTTGCAAGCATTATACACACCATAGGTAAGAAAATGTTATTAAAAACATTTTTATTGTTGTTTAACTTATTTGTTTACGTGTTTTCTGAAGTTAATTGTATGGAAGGGATATAATATGTATGTGGAAAGGTATTTATATTATTTCTCTTACATGATTTTCCGCGCTGTTGACTTTCAATATTTGTTCGAGGTTTTTAAAACACAAATTCAATAGCGTCGAGTTCCAGGACCAAAATGAGTTTTTGTAACGCGGTGTTTAATAATAATAATAATATTGTAATGCGTAAATATTGCTTCTTTTGTTTCTTTTGACAAAATATTGTCGCATACGGTGTCTTGACAATGAACCAATAGGCGCGTATCTAATTGACAAACATTGCATAGTGTATTTTATATATAAACTGTTACAAAAATACGATTTTTAGTGTTTATTTATTTTCGTCTTCCTGTTTGGTCTACGTACTTGGAAATTTTACTGATGTCAAAATCGATCCAAAGTACATTTAACAGCGTTAGATGGTGGATCAATTTTCGAAATTGAAATTGGGTGCAATAAGATTTTTTTGAAAATAATTACTAAAATAACTACTCACTTCTTATTCTTCTATACTATATTCTGCTTCTATATCATTACGTTATATCCTCATAATAACATAATAAAGTAACCAGTAAATACTGTGTGCACACAACATTCACTCTGTCTCCACAAAATTAATGTGACATTCAGAATGGGTATCGAACCTCATTTCTGTAAAAGATGCAAAGCGGTGTAGAAGTTTTAGGAACACCTGACTTTTACAGGACACCCGAAAAAATATGAAAAAGAGTGGGGGCCTTTTCTACAACCAGTGGGTCCGATGGAGACGTATGTACATATATGTCCCATCGATGGCATGGAGAAACTGAAAAAACATCGAATCCAAAATAACGGCATTTGAAGTGGTTTTAATTAGAATACAATCACTATATCTAGTCAGTGAATATTTACTAGGGCGAGCACTAGTAAGAAATTTATTTTAGCTAACATATACCTAAGACATACTTATAGATAAGTTTTTTGAGTTGAAAAACCTTAGCTTTAATATAAGAAATCCTACAAGCAATTATTTAACTTATAATTCATTTTGAAATATTTGATTCGCTACGCCATCCATTGTCCCTTTCCGTTGTCCATTTGAGTGCCCCCCTCTCCGTCACAGCACCCCATACATGCCCCTCCACGTACCCCTCTCTCTTTAATCTTTACACTTCTTTCTCTCGCAGCATCCCCCTTGTGGCGTAGATAATTTCTTACCTGTAATGGCTATAGTAAAAACGTTTTGTTTACCCTAAAATATTTTGAGTTTCACACTTTCCACTTCAAGTCATACGATTTAATAAATTAAGACCACAAAATCTGTAAAAATTAGAAATCCGGACTTAGCCTCTAAAAAAGCCGGACTATTGGGTCCCAAGGCCGGACGCTGAGAAAAGTTTTTTGTCTAAAAAAATCAAATATTACACATCATATTTTCATAATCATAACATATTTTCCTTGGGTGAACCATCCTTCCCAGTAGCGTAGCGTGGGGGGGGGCGGGCCGCCCCGGGCGGCACTTTTCAAGGGGCGGCATTTTCGGGATTTTTTTTAAACAATCTAGGCTAGCGTACACAAACCCAAATACTTTCCTGTACACCTTGCACTAGGCTAATTTCACAAATCTGCCGCCCCTAGGCTATCGGCAGATTCCAGAATATACAAGGACGGGGCGAGGCATTTTGAAAAGAAAATGACTGCATCGTAACAAACAAAGTTCCTGCGTCTGTTCTTGTGTATAAACTTTCATCTGTCTCTGTCAGTTTTTCGAAAGTAACTGCCGCCCCTAGACTGTCGGCCTAGGGGCGGCAGATTTCAGAATTTGCAAGGATGGGGGCGGCATTTTTCAGAAGAGGCTGCAACTGGAGAGTATTCATAACTAAAAAAAAATATCTTCTCATTAGCGGATTCAGACGGCGGATTACCCCCCAAAACAAGTGACAGCACTTTATATAAAACTAGTTTCCGAAGAATCACATTATTACTGCATCGTTTTCTCATCATGTTATGAATTTTCTAAAACTACTACATTGTTTGGTAAAAAAAAATCGCCTGCGGCGCTAATTAAATCTGTTGCTTTTATCCTATCACTCAGCCGATATCTCTATAAAAATTTCGCCTGCGGCGCATTATACCAACCCTGTTGTATAATCTAGAATTATATTTTACTTGCGGCCCGTCGCTCATTTATAATTTCAAATGATCCTTCATCCAAAAAGTTTTAGGTTCAATATTTAAGCAGTTAGGATTATTATTTCACACATTTTCTAAAAAAAATTCGCCTGCGGCGCAATTCTGGGTTCCGTTTATTTTAAGAAAATAAATCAAACGACCTTGACTACATGACCCTTTTCACACAGTCTCAAAAAAAGTCGCCTGCGGCGCTGTTCACATTTATAATACCACAAGGTCATATTTGCATGAAAAAAATGAAAAAAATGATAAAAAGAGTGAGTTTTTTATGGGGGGGGGCGGCAAATTTTGCCTCCGCCCCGGGCGGCACAAACCCACGCTACGCCACTGATCCTTCCCCGCTTACTGCCGGTCGAGTGACGGAACGAAACGTGAGTTAATAAGAGACAGCCTAACCAAAGCCGTACGCAGTCAAATTTGGCCGGACAAGAAGTCAAAAAGCCTAACACTGTCCGGCTTTAGCCGAACGGATGGCAACGCTACTCCCGATCCTTCCAGAATATTTATTAATTCCATGTTGTAACTAGGGAACCTGTATAAAGGTAGGAAGTCTTAAAGGATATAGCCATAGACAAACGAGACCGCCACCATTTACGAACTTAGCACTTCCGCTAGGTATACGCCATTCTTTCTCGATGGAAAGTAGATACATGCACTAATTTACCATTTAATTACATAGGTTATATTCCAAAGGTAATTTCCACACTGATTATACATGTAATGAGTCGCAAAAATCACTGAAATATCTCCAGGTTACGACCAATATGACACGCAATCATATGTTTGCTGTGTCAATGTCGTCCACCATAGATTTTTCATAGATATAGAAGGGGCTCAATGTTCAATAGTTCTTCCCACCTTTATATAGGTTCCTTAGTTGTAACGCTTACGTATTATAGTTTGTTCCATACATTGCGTTGCGTTTGAGAATCACGTGTTAAAATCACACCCACACCACGTGCAATTATTCGGTTGGTATTTAATATATAATACGAGTACTAATGTGGAAAATTTAGAGCTGCCGTAACAAGTAAGGAGTATAAGTAACAACCATATTATAATAATATAAGACTGTTGTACAACACGACACTATACAATACTTAAACAGCCGTATATATTTTCATAAAAAGATGTTGTAGTCAAATTATGATTTCGAGTAGGTATTTATGAAAACCACAATTTATGTTTTGTGAGACCATCGGAATTTTTCTGCATGTCGTAGTTGAATTTAACACGTAAGGTCAGTTGGGGAAGTGCGTTTAAGGAGTAAGTGCGTTAAAGGCCTATAACTTAAAATCGGATGCAATGGTTTTCGATAGCGCCTCGGGCGAAGTATCGAAAACCAAAAGGAATTGCATCCGATTTTAAGTTATAGGCTTTGACTTCCCCCAACTGACCTTAATTATATCTCAACAGATATACAAGTGTAAAGTGATCACATTAAGCCAGCCGACGATCAGTCATAAGCCTGATGGAAGGTCCATGCTTTGCTGTATATCTGTTGAGATATAATTACTTGTATGATTTCGATGTTATTAAACCATTTTACCACTCTGGGTATCAGTATCTGGGCAAAAGTATCTAGGCTTGTATACATAAAATTAAATATTTTCGTGCACATTTCACGATTAGCTAAAAAGTTTGTGTCAAGTTCGAACACTTATTTCAGTTTCTAATAATAATAATAGTCCTATTACCATAAAGAATGAGACCTCGACCAGACCTTGACCTATAATGAAATTTGGTGGTTTAAGTTGGAGAAAGTGTCCACGAAATCAGAAAGCGATTAGACTCTATCACATATACTGTGTGTAAGTCAAAAAGCTGAAACCGAGAAAATCGCGCAATGGACATAAGTATCGTCCGAATATAATTTACATGGAATAGAAGGGTTGTAAAATAGATGTTTCGTATAGAAATTCCGACTTTTTGTGGATACGATGTAAACCTACTGGTCATTTTGTGCAATGTCTTCATTTTATAGTTTATCAGCAACGCATAGTACATACGGAAACATTAAATTGTTTAATGGACACCTTTATATTCGCGTTAACTGTGAAATTTGCAATATAATCGAAGTGACGTGGAATGATTTATATTTGTGTTTGACAATCAGCCATAAGTACTACTCCCTACCATACTGCTTATACGGAAAAGTCATGTGCCTCAGTTAGTATACAGAGGTGGGCACCGTTAATCAAAAAATTGTTAACTTCGTTAATCGATAATCCGTTAACTAAAAAGTTAACTTCGTTAATCGTTAAAGCTTAATCCGTTAAAGCGTTAATGTAAAAAATCGCTGTTAAATGGCATGAAATAGAACTACATAAGTACAACTACTGTCACATTTGCACTATCGCGATGTATCCTAAAAAAGTGAAATTTCTTTTCCAAATCCCAACCCACATACGATTCCACACATAACCCCATACAACCCTTGGATTATCTAATATCAGCCCCGCTAGTGGATGTTGTATATGCAAACAATCAAATATTAACGGACTTATTTAACGGAAGTAACGGAAGTTAAATAATCCGTTAACAATTTTTGGAGGTGAGAAAAGCGTTAAATCGTTAACCAAAATGTTAACTTCGTTAATTAACGATTAACGGAGTAACGCTTTTCTGTATACAGAGTCCTGGTTAGTATGCAGAGGTAGTGCTTAATGTTTATATTGACGATTAATAAAATTATTGATGCCTTTGCAAATAGAGTCTTAAACCCACTGAGTCTTAACCCATAGTGTCATGACATGACACAAGTATGCATGTTTACAATCGTTTATGAATATATTAGTAGCTATTAGCTTTCAAGCTATCTATCTATCTATCTATACCCTCACGCCACATCCCTTGCAGGGTAGGCAGAGAGGACAGAGCGCCAGACAGCCCTATCCTTACACACACTCCTAGCTTCCGTCACATTCATGCAATTAGTCATACACGCTCTCCGATTCCTTTTACTCAAAACGCGTCCATCCTTGAGGATCTGGTCGACATGATCGGACCAGGTCAGTCTCGGACGGCCGCGCTTTCTCACCCCTCTTCGCTCATTCAGATATATCTTTTTTGTCATCCTGTCATCATTCATTCTCTCAACATGCCCAAACCATCTTAGTTTGTTTACTTTCATTCTTGTCACTACACCAGTCTTGCAGTCACTCATTTCCCTAATAACCTCATTCCTTATCTTATCTCTCAGCGTTTTCCCGCACATTCTTCTTAATGACCTCATTTCTACTGCATTCAACCCTGATTCATCCTTCTTCATCCACGTCCACGTCTCACTAGCATACATCAGGGTCGGCACCAAGACAGCATTGTGCACTAGCACTTTTGCTTTCATAGACACATTGCTACTACTAACAATCGGACCGAGCGCACCATTCGTCCTAGTACCGGCCAGCTTCCTTCTTTCAATGTCTCCATCACAGCGTCCATCTCTAGTAAACAAACTTCCCAGATATACATACTCATCCACTTGCTCCAGACAGTCATTACCAACCTTTATCACACAATTTGTCCTTATTTCCTCTCTTTCGAACACTAATACTTTCGTTTTATTTACATTCATTTTCATACCATTCATATCGCAGCTTTCGTACACACAGGATACTATCCGTTGTAACTCACATTCATCATCAGCCATCAACACTAAATTTAGCTTTCAAGCTAGTTATGCAGATTCTTAAATTATGACAACAGTAAGGTATCGTTTACGACACAAGCTTTTAGCTTACTTAGAAAGTATCTAAGTTTATTCGTATGTACTTAAGTCCAGATTTAGAGAGATACTTCTTCCTTATCAGCCCATCCTCGTCCACTCCTGAACAATGGCCTCCTCCATTTGCCTCCATATTGTCCCGTCCCGTGCAGACTGCATCCAGGTTTTTTAACAGTGTCTATATAAATGAGTACATGGTTGGTGCAGATGATTTGAGCAGGGACTCCCAAACGGGAGCTGCTGGGTTCGAATCTTGATATGGATGATGTGTTCTGCATTTCAAGACAAAAGTTTTTTGCTTACTGTGAAGTTTGCAGAAAATATTTTGAATTGCTCCTTAAGAAACTTTTTTGTGTTTGAATATTTTTTAATGATTTTTATTTTCTTTTCTTTCAGAGGTGCAAAGAGAGACTGAATACATTAGCGATCTCAGTAATGAATCAATGGCCCGGTGTTCGACTGCGGGTCACGGAAGGATGGGACGAGGAGGGCCATCTGGCCCCAGATTCTCTTCACTACGAAGGGAGGGCGGTGGACATCACGACGTCAGATAGGGACCGCTCCAAGTACGGGATGCTGGCCAGACTAGCTGTCGAAGCAGGCTTCGACTGGGTTTACTATGAAGCCCGAGCACATATTCATTGTAGTGTTAAATCAGGTATGTTGATAATCATTTTTATTCACCATTCTTCTTAGCATATTACGATGGTGTAAATCTGCAGAAATAATTAAAGGAAAGAATGAAAAATATATATTTATATTCGTAAGGGTTATCTAAAAGAAAGTGCAAAAGGAGAGAATTCTTCGTCCTTCGAGAATTTCATGGTCCAACGACTTTTGACGAGTTTTGAATTAACTTAACACAAAGAAGTTCGCATATAAAACTGTAAAAATATTTGTAGGAAATAAAGTAGTCATAGGAAAGTAGGTATGTAAATTGGAATATGTGGTATTCAGTATTCCTTGTTTACAGGTAAAAATAGAAGACTGTGATGTACTTACTTTAAAATCCACGTAATGACTTTTATTACACGCGACTAGTGTTCGAAGATTCTTAGTCTAGGCGTTTACAAATAAAGCTCGTCAGCTTAATTTGTCGCGTGCAAAAATTAAAAACTTATCAACATATTAAAAAAATCTACATTCCCATATCTTTTGGCTTCGTGAATAAATAAGTATCGAAAAATTACATAAATAATTTCATATAAATCGTAATGAATATCTAAGTATCTTTAGCTCCATAGATCCAAATAAGTAATTCGAACATGAGAGCTTTAACTTATTTTCATATTGAACAGGATGTAAAAAAATGAAGATATTCTTAACATTGTATAAAAAAAATTGACCGCGATCGAACTCTTCTCTGATCACAAAAAATGAATATTTCACTCTAGTGAACTTATTACGTACACGCGAGAATTTAGGATATTTATACCATACGATATCAGTCAATATGCCAGGAAGTCATCAATGTCATCATCCTCTGATTCAAGATCCCATAAACAATGACCATCTTCCTTCATCCTGTTTAATGTGAACGATCTGAATTGGTAGAATATGAATTCTTTCACACGGATTTTTTGAATATCTCGATATTGAATTACGCCGGAAAAAAGTGCATTTCTTAACACGATATGTCGTACTAAAATTGCTTTTTAATTGTGCGAGGGATTTATAAACGCGACACAAAGAAATCTTGAGTTCGTATAATGAATTGCTGTAGTGAAACAAAAATTGTACTTGTATAAGCGGGGTATACTGCGACCTATAAAATCTATTGTATTCCCCTAGAGTTGCAGCTTGCAGGGTCAAAAGAGGGAAATTATTCCACCTCTACATTCTGGTGGCTGTTTTTTAAAATTGTATCAAATAAAAACTTTAATTACTAGAGATGTATGGTTCGCACTTATGGATAGATATTTCTTCAGTTAAACTACGAGTAGTAATAGCTATAATACTGTAGTTGCCACCTACGTTCCACTGCTGGACATAGGCCTCTTCTAAACTTTTCCACTGTCTTCTATCTTGGGATATCTGCTGCCATCTACGACTCATAATCTGGACAGTGAAAAATCTATGTAATATTGTTCTCGTTAATGAAAAGTTGTATGAACTAAAATATTGTTAATTAATTAACATTTTTTCATAGTATATTACTTTCAACAGATATTAACTATCTCGTGCGAATGTACCCACCACAAACCACATCCAGGAAGCACACATTTTTTCTCCACCGTTCATACAATACTAATACGATCCAAGTATTTTCATATTATGTCCCGAGTTTCAACACTGTGAACACGAGAAAGTAGTAGTAGGAACAAAGTATCGGGTGAACTGTTGGGATATCAGTTACCGGCAGGTCATAGTCCTTGAGAGATTTACCTCACCTACCAGTCGCCACCTGATGAATCAGGTCAATGAATTCATTACTTTGTAGGTAGTCGAAAACCTTCATCAGTGAAAAGGGAACATAGCACTAATGACTTAGCATCCCATTCGATGTTTAGCTGCATGTAGCGTTGCCAGTAGTGTTAGGCTTTTTGACCTCTTGTCCGCCCAAATTTGAGTCCGTCCGGCCCGTCTGGCTTTTGTTAGGCTTTGTATTTAAGCTCAGAAACTATTGCAATAATGTTGAATTTGTAAAAACTTTTATGATAAAATTACTAAAGAAATTGACTTTTTAAAGCAGGTCTCTGCCAAAGGAAAATATATAAATTATACAGATTAACACTTTGTAAAAAAATGTGCTATTTTCAATTTTTTAGTCAAAAAAGTTTTTTTATTCAGCGTCTGGCCCTAAGATCCAAAAGTCCGGCTTTTTTAGCGGCTTTAAGCCTAAAACACATAGGTATAGGTATTGATTTGGTGAATGACATTCTTGAGTCATCTTTAAAATTATTTGAGTACATGGTTGGCGCATTTAGTTGAGGCGACAGTCTCTCGAGCGGGAGGTGCCAAGTCCAAACCCCGGCGCTGGCGATGTATTCCACACTTTGCGGTATAGGCTTTTAGCTCAGTGTAAGGTGTGCAGGAAAGTATTTGGGTATGCGTATGCAAGCCCAAATCCTTTTTGTAAATAAAAAAATACCAGATTATTCTAGAATATGAGAAATCACAACACTGCAAAAAGCTTGCCCTAGTGAAAAAAATTATATAATTATTACAAGGTACGTCACTAGTTAGACAATTTTATCTTGGTAATTATTTTCTTTAGACATATTGTGGTATTTTTCATATTATTTCGTAAATTATATTTATTATATTAGTTAATTATTACGACTAATAAATTACGAAATACTGCCACAAAAATCACATTTTATAACGAGTTGCAGTAATAATAATAACTTCGAAATGAATTGAAACAATTTAACTTTAAGGCAGTTGCTTGTAATAAAATTCACACTCGAATCGCCCCTGTAGATGATATCTGTTTAATGTATCGGGTTGTTTTATGTATTGTTATCAATAAACGTCAGATTGTAATGTGTATACTAAAGTACCTACCTATTGTGTGAGTACCTACTTACTCTATAGCTACATAGAACTATATGTGAATTTATTTATTTATTTATTTATTCAACATGGCACACACACAGACAGCAACACATAAAGACAAGATGGTAAACACAGTACAAAAATAATTATCATTACTGCCCTATTTAAGGTGTACACAATTAGTTAATGTACGTATGGTGTCAGGCTAGAATTGAATAAACCTCATGCCAGGAAATAGTCACACATTTTTGAAATATATATTTTCTATTTCTTATACACATCTTCTTCTTCCGGGGTCGTGTCAGGTCCCCCCAACGTTGACTATCACTCGTGAACCAGTCCTGGGCAGATCGAAACACCTCTTCTTCTTCTTATTTAAATATGGCACGCACCCGTCTGCGGGTGATTTTGCCATTGTCAAGTGTTTTGGTTATTTACTTATTTATTTACACTGAGAGTGACGAATCATAGTATTTTATATTTAGGTAACAAATACTAAATGCAGTGTTATAAAATGTTTCAATATCTTCAACATGTTCGACAAACATATTATTTATATAACATCAATGAACAAAACTATTGTATGACATACACAGAATATATACAACAATATCTCTCTGACCGCACAGCACAGTTATATACATCGAAACACCTCTAAACATAAAAAAAAAACTCTACATAG
This sequence comes from Ceraclea dissimilis, assembly GCA_963576895.1. NCBI lineage: Eukaryota > Metazoa > Arthropoda > Insecta > Trichoptera > Leptoceridae > Ceraclea > Ceraclea dissimilis. Next base: position 2,580,560 of record OY756370.1, on the reverse strand, counting down.
GCTCAACATAAAAAATACAATTCCATCATTTATTTTTAAAAATGAACAATTTTAAAAGAATTTTTAAAAAGCTGTCATTTTTATTTTAAAGTTGCCCCATTTTATTCCTATACAAATGCCCGTTTTGTAACGAAATTTTGTACACAAATTTCGTTACAAAACGGACATTTGTATGGGAAAGGCGTGGGACAGTAATTTTACTATGAAATAAAAATGACAGCTTTTTAAAAATTCTTTTAAAATAGTGATTTTTTAGAGATTAAATACGTAATAATTGTATTTTTTATATACAAGAAATAGAACATATGTATTTCAAAAATGTGTAGCTATCTCCATAAAAAAGGTTTAATTAATTAAACAATTAATTCAAAGTCAGAGCAGTCTTTTTTGTCAAATGTACAGAAAATTTGGCAATGTCCGAATCAACAAAAACAAATGATATTTCAAGTAATTGTTAACTGTTGTTAGGTGGGGTTATTGGGAAGAATTCGCAGTTCTGCGATAAGTTCTCCTTAGTGAACAACGATTTATAATCTGTACTATGTCCATTTTTTTTAATGTTTATATATATTTCTTGTTCATTGTTTATTGTTCATTACCGTCCCTAGGCCCTAATTTCGGGCACTTGGACCCATCAAATTTACAACACATAAAAAAATTACATCACTTACAGTCCATTTAAAAAATAAATAAATGACTAAAAGGAGAGGTAAGAAAGAAACGCGACCATATCCTAAAAATCCTATGAGAGAAGAATCGAATACCTATCTATCAATTCCACGTTGTATAATATCCCCTCTTTTGTCGGAATACTTGATTATAAATTGATAATTATACAGGTGTTAACTATGTATTACATTTATATCGGAATCCACCAATTCACATCCACCACCTTCCAGGTTCAGTCCGAAGAACCTCCCAGCTACCCCGGTGGTCCAGAATTCGAGTTCAGCGACTGGCTACAAGCTCTGCCAATGGGCCACACAAACATACATAAACCGACAATAATAACGTTTCCTATACAATATACCTACATAACGAGACGCTCGGCGTTGCTAACATACACACATGCGCGCGCGCATGTACACAACACAATATTTTTACCTGTGTAGCATTACGGACAAATAATACGGAATCAATTTTAATAAAAATCAGATTAAATGTCTGTTTGCTTTGATATTTGTTTATTATGGAATCACAAAGTGTCATACAAGTTTTTATATAAAAATTATCGGAAGAATATTTGAATGCTTAGATTTTTATTCAAAAGTAATTGGTTTACCATGCAGTATGCAGCAGTTCGGGTTGATTGTAAGATATTGCTTTTGCAATAAGTCCGCCTTTTGGCACACTGCATTGTCTTGTTTTTGTTACTATACATTGTCAATAAAGATTTGTTTATTTATTTATTCGTACAACAGTGTAGAAGAATTAAGGATGAACATTGTCGGGCTTTCGAACGACCTCGGCTGGCTTAAGTAATCACTTTACACTCGAGAAACATTCGCCATTTCAGTTCACCCCGGCTGGGATTCGAACCCAGAACTTTGTGTCGCATTGTAAACCAGAAATAATTCGAGTAATTTGATTATTTATTCTTTGAGTGAACATCACATTACATAGAATAAGTAGATACTTAATTTTCACTAGGGCGAGCTTATCCCTTTACAGCGATCTCTTCCAGCTAAGTCTAAGTTATCTCATCTGCACTAAATTGAAGGTTAAAAAGTAAACACTAAAAAAATTGTGCCTTACAAACTAAACTTGCGCTAACCAGTGAAAGAATAAATTACGTATTTAACGTATAAAAATTTTCAATGTTATATTTTTTCTTTTATCGGGGCATTCTTTTTCGATGACCCTGTATATGCCTATATATACAGCGTGATTAAGTGTATAATGTATGAAACTGTTTATCATTGCGTTTAGGTTATCTAATGCAGAACTTCATTCATTCATCAAAAGCGTCCGTATGTTAACAAAGTGAATCATTCTGTACGGTTTGGTTGTTTTTAGTTTAATTGTTTATTATCTTTTGCTGCCTAACCAGAACCGGTCTAAGGCAGCCGACTTATCTATCTCCGATTAATTTATTATATTATGTGTTTTGTAGGAGTATTTTAATTAATCACATAAAGTCACCCAAAAAAAAGAGAACTGTTAATGAATAATTTAATATACAAACTGTCCAATCACGCGTTTAGTGGCCATCTTTAAAACAAAACACTGTCTCTTTTTTTCTAAATTTGAATTGCATTCTCGTAATCGTAATGACGTCTAATTAAATTATGCGCATTGAATAGAACCAGCACAAAGATATTGTGTAGGTAGGTGTCTTGCTAAATTTTCATATTACACTCTGTCAAGAAAGATATGGTTTGTGATGAGGGCGCCACATGTAGCTTTTTGGCAACCACAATGGTTGTAGAATTTCAATAGAAACGTTATCATTGCTAGCAAATAAAAATCTAGTACATGGTTAGCGCAGTTGGTTGAGGCGGCAGTCTCTCAAACGGGAGTTGCCAGGTTCAAACTCTGGCGCTGGCGATGTATTCCACACTTTGCGATACAGGCTTTTAGCCTAGTGCAAAGTGTGCAGGAAAGTATTTGGATTTGTGTATATGCAAGCCCGGATCCTTTAAAAAAATCGAGACTGTAATAATTTTTATAATAAGTGCCTACCTACATAGTAAAGTTATTATCCTATTGTCATCGTTTCCAAATTTGTATTTAGAATCAATCGAATACAACATATGTTACGAAGATTCTCATCTGACTTTTGAATGTTTAAGAAAAATCATTCATATATGTATTGTAATTAATAATTATCATGCAATATGGTTTATTTATACATAGTGATATTAGTATGGTAATTTTATTGGAAGCACGATTAAAAATAAACTATGAAAATGTCAACATAAAAAATAACTATGTCGTATAAATATATAATATCTAATAAATTCAAAACGTAAGGTAAAGATGGAAAATATGGCGATTCGATAATCATTAGTATGAAAATTAAGCACCTAACTATCACTTACCTAAAAACGGATTCCAATATAAATAATAATAAATAAATAAATATTTATTAGCCATAGACCAAATATAAATACCAAATAAATCTTATTAGACACCAAAATATGCCAAAAGGCGGACTTATTGCAAAAGCAATGTCTTACAGTCAACCCAAGAAAAGAGAAGAAAACTTATACTTAATATACCTAATGGATATTGTTTAGCCTGATTGTAGGTAATAAAAAATAGGTAATTACGTAAGATCTTTAAAGTAAAGATCGCGAAGAAGAATGTGTGGAAAAACATTGAGAGATAGGATCAGAAATGAAGTGATCAGAGATTGAGTGAAGGTAAAACGGACATTGCAAGTAGAATGAATGTGAACAAGTCGAGATAGTTAGTACATCTACAGAAGATGAATGATGAAAGCGCAACAAAGAAAATATACCTGGGAGAAAGAAGAGGTGTAAGGAAACGCGGCCGTCCAAGAACTACATACTTGGCTTGACCATGTCGTCTAAATTCTTAAGGCCGAACGTGTTTTGAGTAAAACGAATCGTAGATGGTAATATGACGAATTACACGAATGTGACGGAAACAAAAAGTGTGTGTAAGGATTATAAAGTCTTTCGCTCTGTTCTATCTGCCTATCCCAAAAGGGATGCGGTGTGAGGGTATAGTATATAGGAAAAAAAAACAATTTATGTCAAGTGCCTTCGTGTACTTTAACACAACTTGCCAACCATGAGGGCCAGCCCTGTTAGAAACTTACTCGGTCGTAATTCATACCTACTTATTATTTTATTTTGATCTGAACAATTGTGCAGGGAAATTAATTTAATTTAATTAGTTAATTAATTAAAAACGGAATGTATCTACCTGTCTACATACTTCTGCCCGTAAGTCGAAGGTTGCAGACGTCGAAGCATGTGTTTTATTATAAGGTATACTATTCTGAAGCATACCTAAGTCACAGATTGCAAACAATTGGCCGATTGGCAGATAATTATTATTAGATATTACCTGGTTTTAAATATTACCGAATTAATTAGTAAATGATTAAGGTTTTCACGGTGTGCGATTGACATTGTTTCTTGATTTTTCGGGTGAACCGCGTGTAGATAAACTTAATCGACGTTTCGACGAATTAATTATCATAAAATCACATCTAGAAGTCGCATGATTTAGGGGTAAAATTTGATAAACAATTTTACCCTTATTCATTATGTTGATTTGTAGGTAACATATTGATGTACTTTGTTCACTTAAATAAACGGGCAAATAAGTAATCCTGCAACAAATTCTGCGTCAGCGTTAGAATTTCTTAGTCAAATATCAAAATCTGTGTCAAATACTAAGTAATAAAATTACCTAAAATAGTCAACACGTAAAACAAAAAGTAATTATTCAATTATTTAGAAAAGTACATATTGCATTGGATGTAAGGTTGTATAGATAATAAATATTTTTACCTACGGTGCCGAATCCTTAAAAATATTTTAATAAAGAACTTTGTCCTGCACGTTTATTTGTCACTGAATTGGTTATAACGTTCTCACTGGTCGTAAGTAATTTGTGTCGAATATCGATTACCATCGGTTTACGATACCTATAAACTCTATTAATTTGATATCAAAACCATTCGGCTAGCGAAGGTATCCATATATTAAAATGCTTGACGTAAACGATTTGTAAAAACGATAAATTAAATATAGCATTCTCAATCATTCCGTCTGATGTATAGGAATACCTCACTCATCCGTGCAAGTTGTGTTACGGAACAAGATCTATAAAAGTGATCTACTGTTTTGTCAAAAACATTAAAATAAACAGAAACTTAGATAGATACATTAAACCACTGTTAGCTTTTATTATATAAAGCTTTTTATAAGCTCGGCATAGTCCAAGTACGTAAAAAAATGCCTACTACTAAAAGCAGAGATCGCAGCACTGCGATAAGCCCTAGTGAACAAAATATTTTTTCATCCGATTTAACATATGATGAGTGCGCATACCTACCAACATTTCAAAAATTTCTAAAAACGGGAGACCTGATATCTCGATAACCGTTACTAAATATGGTTTGGAACAAAATAGGGTAAATGCATTGAACCTTTATCTAGGGGATAACCGTAAAAAAAATATATCTTGTATAGATTACTCGAAAAAATTTATTAAAAACACCTCTGATCTTTTTCCCGAAAGACGGAAACTCGTTTCCCGAAAGTCGCAGAGTAGTTTTTTTTTGTACTGATAATATGCATTAAAATCTAGGGAATAACCGTAAAAGTTTTTTGATAGACGCAAAATTAACCCCAAAAATGGGAAAAAACGCTATTTTTACCATTTTATCATGCGATTGTTCACGCGATTTTGAACCTTAATGCCGTGGGAAATGACTGTGACGTCATTCTTGATGCCAAGCCCTTATTCCTGTATTTTGTTTACTTGACGTGTAACCGCGACGTCATTACGCCAACAATCAGTATGTTCTAGAATCTAGAATCAATCTGGCAGCTAAACTCTTACTTGGGTACCTATGTAGGTTTTTTAGGTACATTTTCGTCTATGCGGTGAAGTTATTTTAGATAGGTGAGTTTAAAAATGGGTGAAATAAAAAAATGTATTTCTGTTCCCGGCCCAGTGCTTGTACCAGATTCCGAGGTCACGCCGATACCAGCCCTCCTCCCCCCGAGGCTCTGGTTCCCCGCACACACACTTCCACCCCTCCTTTGTATCGCGAACAAGATTCTCAGAATTACTATGGGAACGCCGACATCCCAAACTTTTTTGTCACACGAAAATTATTCATCATTCACTTCTTAACGGCGGGCGTCATTAAGTAATGATTCGAATTCTTACCTTAATTTGATTTGCGAGATCTTCAAATAACTTCAATTTATAAAGGACATATTACCGCTGCAATGCAGATATACATGGACGTCGTCAGGGGAGGGCAGCTGCCCCCCTTAGGGATTGGAATAGGTTTTTTTTTTCATACTAAATTGTAAAATGTCACAAAGAATCACATTACTGCAACACATTTTCTCATCATATCATAAATTTTCTAAAATTAGTATTAAAATACACCAGTTTCATAAAAAAATTACCTGCGGCGCTATTATTGTGCAAAATATTCACATTTTCATATAAACAAACCTCATCATGACCTTCTTCACTATGTCTCACAAAGAAATTTCACTTGCGGCGCTATTCACTCGTTTTTTAATGCTTTACCAGATTTCTTAATTTTTGTCCCCCCCCCCCCCCCCAGCTCCGAGGCTGGCGACGCCCATGCATAAATACATAACTTATTGTCATCAAAGTGAATTGCTACCATCATTAAGTAAGCATTGAGATGTTCTTGTATTACAGAGGAATGATAAAATCTCTTCAATTACTCCCATCGTCATTTTTAAATCGCCCACCTGCACAAAATTATTTTATACTCTGTAGGTAATGTCATGTGCAAAAGAAATCAAAATTTTAACGAGCATCGCTAATAAATTGACGGTTATGTTATCTTACTACTATTATTATCAAAGTTGATACCCGTCTTTACAAGAATGACCCTATCAAGCAATATTACTAAGAACGATACAATTATTTTTGAAAATCACAAATTATATTTTGTGATAATATCGACAGATGGATTGATTGAATTGGTGAATGTTACTACAGTGTAAAGTGATCACATTAAGCCAGCCGACGATTAGTCCTAAACCTGATGGAAAGTCCATCCTTTGGGGTATATTTGTTGAGATAACTACCTGTAACCATAAAATTGGTTAAGCGCGAAACCTGAAATAAAAAACACATTTCATAAGTATTTTTCACTAATATCTGTAAAAAATGTTTCTAGTGGTCTACAGATAAATTTGGTGCCTTGAAATATACGTGAGTTCATAATTAAAATTCCTGAATTAATGGAAAGTTCCTTATATATTACACACTTTACTTAATATTATTTAAAAAAATATAGTTTTATCTTTCTTTATGGCCCATAGTTTTGGAGAGAAATTCGATGAGAATAAATAATAGTAAAAAACTAATAAATCATGAATCAAATTTGTGCGCCCAAGTAATCCAGTGTTTATGAAAACACTGTTTATAGAAAATGTTGAAGGTTTTCACGGTGTCAGATTGACATTGTTTCTTGGTTTTTCGGGTGAACCGTGTGTAGATAAACTTTATCGACGTTTCGACAATCCTACTGGTGTCTTCCTCAACGCTTATATTGCTAGGTTTGCACTTACGTTTTGATAATATTATGAACTATTTTAATATGCAAGGTATGGCAAAAAAGTTAAGGAAACAGTGTTCATCCATAACGAGGTTTGCCATCTCTTTTTGTTTTATACTAACAAGGTGAAGATCTTCTTAAGAGGAGAGGTGTCCAATAAGAGATTCCATGTTCCAGTTAGTTTGACGATGCGCTTTTAGCCCCGGGGCCACGAATTCAAGAAACGACCCGGGACCAAAAGGGGGCCACCATTCATTACGTTATTATTCAATTCTCTCCTCTCACACGTTTCGTGGGGAAATTGATAATAAACGTTGCAGTTTAAATAAGAAACTAACATTAACATTTAATGGAATATAATTATATTTCATTACTCGGCGCTTTCCTTATTCATTTTGTATTTGTACCGCTTGATGTTATTGAGATTGCTTTAATATGTAATCTCCTCAACAGATGGCGACAGCATCGCAAATTGGTGCATTGTGAAAAATTTTTGGACTGTGTAGCATTCAACTGCAATTGTTCTGATTTATTGACTGAATATTGTATGTCTGTTACAAGGGCGTATATAGGGGGGGCAGGCGAGGGGGCTTGCCCTCCCTATACTACGGATTATAGAAAGATTCCAGATTCATCACTTCACCCATTTTTCAAAAAATTTCGCCTGCGGTACTTCTTTTTATTGCATTATTTGTACACAACAATTTTAATACCAACCTAGAACACGACCTTTTTCACTGACCGTCACTGAAAAAAATCTTTTGCTGCCCTATTATCGATTTTTTACGACGTCCAGGTTAAAATTTTTGTTATCTCGCTCCGAGGAGTATTTTAGGCTTAATGATTTATGAAAAAGAAATATATCATATGAAACCAGATTGAATAGTAAATCTCAGTCCCCCCCCCCCAAATCTATTGCAATGTCTGTTTGTGTGCCTTGCAGGGGCAAAGAGTGGATTTCTGCAGCAGGGAAGCTGGAGCTAACTTTTTTATAGGAGACTGGTGCCTTGTGAATATTGTAATTTAATGTGGCGCTCAAATACCTCAAGGTTGGACAGCACTGATCTAGGCAATGATCTGTTTATGATTTCTGACGCATGTCACTGCAATTTGTTTAAAATCTTTCGTTAGTAAATTGTCCAATACTTTTATCTTTATAAATCCAACTAAAAAATATCTCTTTCCCATGAAAATCTAATGACAAATCCGTAAAGAACAAACAAGTGACTTATTGTTAATAATCACCTGCTATTTTTTTTAAATACAATTTTCTTAGTAAATACCTGTTACGTTATCCAATCTTAATCCATTATCACAGTATGTTATTTTTATCTGTGAAAAGTGATGCCGCAACGCAATACAAACCCTCTAAAATCACTCAGTGTTTAGTCATTGTTTAAAATAATGGTAAAAATTTATCTTTTTTTTTGTTTTTACAACATATAAAAGGATTTACACAATAACGTTTTAAGTATTGTTCATTCTCTCGCGTAACAATGGGACATATTATGTTATTAAAATTGTTATTGATTTTTAATTCTATTTAACGCGCCTTAGGCACGCACTCGAACGGAAAATATCCTGTCAACGAGATTCACATTTCAATAACACAAATTTGGAAGTCCATTATTTAGCTTCCGAGTATTAATCTCCTTACATTCTAATCTACGAGTCATATCGACGACTTTCAAAATCGATTTTGGGATATTGTACAAAAAAGGGACCGAATGTCAAAAAAAATCTGCTAGAGTCACTGCGTTTTACGTTTTTGTTGTATCTAACAAACTACGGAATAATCTCAAGTTTCAGTGAATTTCAGGAGTAACATTGAAATTATTTTTTGTCGAGAAAATTGACAAAAATCAAATTTCTCACTAAAGCATATTCTCAACACCTACATGATTGATATTTTACACTAGGCTTAGGATGATATTAGCTATAAAGTAAATCTCTTTTTTCCCGACAATTTTTTTCCCAAGTTCAAGTACTATCCCCCTTAAACTATACCATATTAATTATACCAGAATCATATAACATTTTTGAATATATTTACACCCCCTGATTGAGAATCAACCGATCGAAAAATCAGTTTAACATACCGAGAAATCTATTATATTATTTCAACAATTAACCGGGTCAACTTTATATGAGTTTTCTGGAATTTCGAACATTCACATTGCACGTAGTAAGTTGACCTCATATTAATTAAGTACATAAAATTCGTCTACCATCTACTGTCTATCTAATACCATCTCATAGATTGTTTACACAATGTCTGTGCCTTGTGTAAATAATTGTCATCTGTTGCCTCCTCATCATATAGCACGTAATCTTAATTATTTTTTTAGTCGGTACCTCTCAGTTTACCCAGCCTATCATAGTTTTCTCTTTTTAATTCATCCCGGTGTGAGGCGACTGTGGAGCGACTGAGGTGTGTATGTTTCCCGATCCCTAATTCCTTCCCCTCCCTTCCTTGTGAAAGAACTTGTCCAAATCCTTTTTTACGTCTTTCCATCAATTGCTTGTGTTTATTATTATTTCCTTGGCTTATTAAAGGACTTGCTCCATGTAGATTAAGTAGATTTAATGTTTTTTTTTTGTATTAATATTGTATCTAAAATCTGTATTTAGCAACTCTGTTTGCCATTTTATTTATTTATTTAGTTTAGGCATACATACATAGAACAGATACATACATATGTAGATTTCAGACAAACTAACACAAACACGGAAGTAATCCATTCCACACTTACATTACACACATATAGATAACTGAAAAAAACTTATAAAATTCACTTTGAATTAAACATACACAATTAAATGAGGAGGGAAGGAAAGGTTTTTAGGAGTGAGTGGGAAGTCAGGAAGGGTTTACCTGGACTGTAAGCATTGTAGTACCTGCTTCTTGAGCCGCTGAGATGTAATAGTGAGCACATCTATGTGGTTAGAGGAGATACTGTTGTATGTGTCGGTCATTCTATAATATAGGGGATTTCTTAGGCCAGCAATTGTATTGGGTTTGTCCATGTAGAACAAATGGCACGACCGAGTGAATAAATAAATAAATAAAAATAAATACATAAATATAAAAAATATCTTTATAAACAACCACTAGATATCTGTAAACTTTTATATAGAAAGGATCTTAGTTTGGTATCCATAATACCTAGTACCTACATCTGATGCTGCATTCACATAGCGATGTACATAATGTAGGTATAAAGATTGATGTAAGAATGTAGGTAGGTGCTGGGAATGATTGGTCGGTACTCCGAGCCAACAGCCAACCAGTTTCCCCGTCTCATTACTCCATTATCTCGTTGTTCATCACTCAGTTCTCAACATAAAATCTTCACACATTTTGTAAATTCATTCCCTTTCCCTTCCCCTTCCTCGTCCCCCGTCCCACAGTGTTGAATAGTAATCGCCCGTCTTGTCTTAACACATTATTACCTACACTCTTTAATACGTAATCGGCTCAACTGAACGAGACTTCAGTATTTGTTTTCTCATCAATTACCTAAATTCACATTATGTTTACTTGAATTATTTTTGGTTTACTTATTCGAATCCCAGCCGGGGTGACCTGAAATGGCGAATGTTTCTCGAGTGTAAAGTGATCACTTAAGCCAGCCGAGGTCGGTCGTAAGCCCGACAGTGTTCGTCCTTAATTATTCTACACTGTTGTAGGAATACTGCACCATATTACTCGTATGTTGATTTTAGAATGTATTTTTTTTTCTGTATAAAAAAAACACAAAAATATCTACCCTTAAGAATAAATATCAGAAATGCCCGAAAGTTTTCTAGAAAGGTACGAGTATGTAATTCAATTTAGTAATGATTATTTTATCAATCAATCCAAATCATAGGATCTTTTGAGAATTAATAATTTATGTTGCGTCAAGAATCAAATTTTATAATCAACTTGAAATTAATAAATGTAAAGAAAAGTCTGTGTTTTCTATATAGTTTTAAATCCACGTAATGACTTTACTAATTACAAGCGACTAGTGTTCATCAGAATTTTAACTCATTTCTAGACTAGCTAGAGCTCTGAAACTTTCACAAATTGTGTAAACTAGATGGTATTATAGTGTATTACGATTCTGTAGTACATTGGATCAGCCTTCTCCAGAGAGAAAAAATATGTAAAACGTTTGAGGGGATCTAAGGGTTGTGTGGGATCAGACGTTGGAAAAGAAATTCAGATTTTGTCCGACTCAATGTTACTACCAAATAGTGTCAACATTTTTATTTTTTAGGATATTCAGAATACATCTTTCGCTGAACTCATCCTAATAATCATATCGTCGAATACAAATGCGATAAGTCTCTGTTTTGTATTACAGACTACAGGGCAAACGAGAAATGAGTTGAAAACGTTTTCAATTTTTATTAACCACAACTATATTTTATTACTACCCATCTCTCTTCCTCTCTTATGCATGATGCATTAGAAAGAAAAAGATGAAAATATAACACGTACCTATCATCTCATAAAGTACAAAAGAAAGATTAGAGATGATTTAGAAATTGAAGTAGCAGTTACTGAATAACTGTGATTATATCGGGTGTCACATAATTCACGCAAGATGTCATTAAGATAGAAAACGCCAGTGTTAATAAATCACGGAAATCGAAAATTTCTTATTGATTTGTAAAGTATGCGCATAGGGTTTTATATGGATTAGTATGTAGGCTAAATAAGCTACACCGTTCTTTCGGTGGATAAACACTTAACAATAAGTGGATGCTTGCTATTTGAATAAAAGAATATTCAATGAAACAAAATCATCATACGGCGGCGAATGTCATTTTATTGTGACAGCGTAAAATTTCACGCAGAAAATTCAGAGTGATTGTTGAGAAATACTAAATGCAACCACAACTCTTTGGTGCGAATTTTGGGGTTCAGACATCACGGACCATTATTATTTTAAAATGCGGCTGGCCAGGAAATAACAGCGTTATTATCAAACGCCTGATGATGACGATGAGAATCCTCGAACACTTGTCGCCCACAATTAAAGCCATTAGGTATGTAGATTTTAAACTACATACTACTAGTCTTTCACTTTTACCTTTGATGATAGTTGGTGTTATTTTTCACAGCGATTCTTTTAATAGCTTTTTTTATTAATGTCTCACGCAGCACTATTACAGTGCAGTGGTAATATTCAAAGCTCTTATAATATCGACTATGGAAAGCACAAAAAGCTCATTTCAAAATATTATCTCAAGTACAATGCTACCACTATACTATACCTACTACTTACTTACCACTAACAGGTTCTGTTGCCTCTTAACTATTACGCGCAATTCAATGCAACAGGAGAGAGAAAAAGCTCCTTTGTTTTGTTTGAATATAGTTAGAGGCTACGGAAGTTTTATGTTAAGACTGAATGTTTAATAGAAGGGTTTTCAACTTATATATGAAAGTACGTAATGTTCACAAGAGTAACTATTTAGCACTGGAATAGGTTCTAGAGCGATTCGAGAACTGTTCTAGAACCAATCTAGGAGCTTAAGTGTTATTTGGGATATTACCCTGACACATACATATTCGTACTACTTCGCCCTCTAATATTCCCTAATGTAACATAAGGCTTCGCCATTCAGAGCGATTTTGTGCAGTATTTTATTTCCCTTATCACTGACATCGCTATAGTCGACTGTAGAGTGTAGATTTATGCTATTTTCATCACTTTTCCCGTATACCTATTTTCTTTCTCATTAGCTGAAAGCAATCGTAAAATCACAATATGCTTGTTTTAGTAAACAATATCATATGACAGACCGACAGACGGGAGGAGTACACTCCGGTTCTTTTAAACGAAATGCGTCCCGGCCACAGAACACTTATGTCCCGACACTGATAAATGCATCCGAAACCGAATGTATCTGTATCTATACATTTAGTTTCTAGTGTGTCATTCCTGGGACTACATATCTAGAAGTACATTATTTTATAATCGACAGTTATTTAAAAAAAAAATTCATGCCCAAAAAGCAGCCTTCTTTGTATGTGCCTAAAAAAATTATAGGCGAAAAAGGGGGGGTGGAGTGTTTCGGTATATACTTATTTTATTTAAGGCTACACCACTGGTAGTACAAACATGCATTTTCCGATTGAAGAATGTAAATAAATAAATAAATAAAGTATTCATATGTTAGATCCATGCATTATAACACCTCTTTCCGCTCTTTATCGAGTGGTCAATACTAATTCTCTGTCAAATGTTCTAAATCTACTTATTCATATATTACCTATAGATACAGCATAGTGCAGAAGTAAAGTACCTTAGTAAGGTTCTATTTTGTTAACACATTGTTTTGTTGACACATGTCACCCACGCTGAAGGCATTAACATTGTTTGTCTATAATATTATTTTACCTTTAAAACCTTTCCAAATAATAAATACACTGAGAAAAGCCGGCGGCGTTCCGTCATATTGTCAATGAAATATTATATCTTCGGACTTGTAGGTAAATCTTGCCGGTAAAAAAAGTAGTCATCCGGCGTGTTTACTTGGTGTGAGAAAATGAGTTAGACTTCTTAACATTTTCGATGCCGGTGCGATGAGTGTAGTACCAGTGTTGAGTTATTTATCTTTCGTTGGACGGTTACCAATTTATCTTTAGTATCTATCAATCCGTCCCGATAAGCAAAATTTTCCTATTCATTATATTCATTTTCCACACATGCCTATATCACTATTCTTGTTCACTTTCGCCCTGGTCGTGACCAGTGGTCACAACTCATCTCTCATTATTTATCTTACTGGGACAATTACCAATTCAATATATATTTTATTTATTGGTCGTATAGTAGGTATTCTGATATTATTTAATTTAAAATGGATTCTAATTTGATTTGAAGGAGTGGGACGTGGGTGGGTATAATTCATAAAATCATAAATGCATGTCCCATAGAAGCTATTAAAAATCTCATTGGATTTGTATCTAATTTCCTTTTTTATTTTTCAGAATCATCTCAAGCAGCCCGTACTGGTGGATGCTTCCCGGCTGCGGGCGTAGTGCGGCTCAAAGGAGGACGTCGCGTGCCCCTGTCCAAGGTTCGCCCCGGAGACATGGTGCTCGCCAGGGATCCTTCGTCATCGCGTCTCATCTATTCAGAAGTTCTCACCTTCCTGGACAGAGACGTTAAAGCGAAAAGATGGTTCCTCACAGTGCATTTAGAAAATAATAGGACTATAACCACAACTGAGGCTCATCTTTTATTAAGACAGAATGGTGAACAAGTGTTTGCGGCCAAAGTGAAAGTTGGTGATGTGTTACAAGTGCCTGATGAGAACAATCAAATTGCCATCGGTGCACGTGTTGTGAGAATTGACAATATTTTAGATGAAGGTGTGTACGCCCCTTTAACCAGGGCAGGTACAGTGGTGGTTGATGGTGCGGTTGCGTCGTGTTACGCGGCCATAAATAGCCAAAGATTGGCCCATTGGGCAGTAGCTCCCTTGAGGGCCTGGCTCTGGATGACTCACAGACAATCTATGACAGTTGGAATTCATCCATACGTGAATGTGTTGCACTCAGTGGCGAGGTATATCCTTCCAAAGAGTATGTTATATGAATGAACAATATTATTTAAATGCTAATTATCTATCTGTGTTTATATAAGTACGATGACAGTATTACAGTGAAACTATGTTGTATAATTTAATGTTTATATTTGTTTTATATATTTATACTATTTTAATCAATTCTTAATGCTGCTGTTTATAGACCACAAGCATTTTGTCTAATGCAATGTAGATATCATATTTTTTGGTCAATGTTATGTAACATACCATTTATCTTATTGTGTTTTAACAGTCAAACAATTTAAGGAAAGTTTATCTGAAGTGGGACACTTTTTAAAAAGCTATGATTATTTCAGACTGTTCCTTATCTAATTTTACTCATAGTGTTCAATGTAATAATAAGTCCCAACCTTGATAAATATACTGACTGAGGTGGGACATAAAAGTGGGTAATTTATTTTACAAATGTATTATTTATATAACTATATTCCCATTACTGTTCAATGTCCCATAGCAGATAACTCTCCATAAATGTAATCCCAGTGAACAAATGTATGTAATAAGCTTGTATTTACATGTTTATTTTCAGTACTTAAAAGTACTTACTTACGAAACTGAACATAGGAAACCCACATTGACTTTAAATTCTGACGCCAGCTTAAAGTTTCCTTCAAAGTTTGAGTTAAACTAGTATTAAACTAAGTGTGGTTCTTATTTCATATGTTTCATAATGAAATAATCTGTATAGAACACACTTATTTCAGTCCGAAAATTTACAGCTATTATTCATAAAAACTTAATTTAAATTCTACTCAACTTTGAGGGTCGCTGTGAGATTTTGTTCTTATATACCTAAATACTCTGTATTAAGATTTATGTGGTTATAAAGTTCATCAGATTCGCATACATATATCAGTTCACAAATTTGCTGAATAGACTATAATGATATATTCAATCGAGGCCGTCGCCATATTGTTCACGGAGGCCGGGGCCAACTGACATTTGACGATGATGACGTCACCAATAGTGGGAGAAAATGTATGGGAAAAAATATTCCGTAGTTCAAGTGTTTGTCACCGAGACAAGGTGTTTGTCACCGATACAAGGTGACGTCACCGATAATGGCGAAGATGGAATCCGAGGATGTAGGCTTGTACTCTACTATCGCAGGCTTCGATTCAATAATTGCCATTATTAAAAAATGTGCCTTTTTGTTTTATTTCGAAAAAAGGGTCAATCAAGATAAATACTAAGCTTTTCAAATAACTCAATATTCAAAATATATATTTACAAATTGCCATTTAGAAATAAAACATTAAGCTTAACTAAATTATTCAATATCGTGTATATAAAATACTTATAACTTTATAATAATTGTGTATATTAGGTATTTATAGTTTAATATAAGTAGGATTTTTAAATTCAGGATTGATAAATAAGTATCAAAGTCAAATACTATTTGAAAGTTTGATTTCATTTTTCTCAACATTTTAGTTAGAAATTTGTTAGTATCGGATAATGGTTTGATATGCACTACACAGACAATAATTTTCAAAACAACTCCAATGTTGCCATCTGCCTAACGATTGTATTAATTACCTACTGTGTATTATCCATCAATGTCCTATTTGATTACTAACTCGAGTCGTTTTCCATTAATGTTGCGTGGTCCGACGCATTTGTTCCCATCTGATATAGTCACAATGGCACAAACAAATAGGCACAATGTATGGAATTTGACATTTGGAATTAGGCAAGCTCCATACAAATATTTTTTCGCTCGGCTTCAGATTTGTTGCTAAGAGCGTAATCAAGAGCGTAGTATAAATATCGATGGTATTATCTTTTTCATGACAGAAGTCTCACTGAAAAAAATTTGTTTAGTGTTGCTCTGATAATAAGTTATGGTTACATTTTTCGATACATTCAAATTATATTCCATTTTACTAAAGTTGTTTAAGAGATTTGCCAATTTTTGGATCGTTAGAGTAAACTGGCAACATTGTTTTTCAAACCTGTTATGGCGGTTTAAAGGGATTATCGAAGCATTATTTTCTTTCTTCAACTCGCAAAACTCTCTTGCCATAAAAATGATTTCTCTAGCGCTGTTTTTTATCTACAATCTTTTTATCGACAATCAGGGCTAACAACAATACAAACATTCAACGTCCTTTGCCAGCGACATAATACATTGAGTACTACCTCATTTGCAGATAGAGTACATTTTCTATATCTTGACAGCCGGCGGAGGTTAGCTGCAAGTGGAATTCAAGATTGTATTGTTGGTAGCCCTGATTGTCGAACCTTGTCATGAGCGAGCTATCAAGGGTAAACCATTTAAAAAAATGAAATAAAATATGCCACACACTCAACTATGTACTTAAAATAAAATAGTACATTATTACTAGTTAGGTACTCCTGATGTACTGGAGACGCTTTAAACCTTTATATAACTTTAGTTGGCATGTGACATACGAATAAATCATAAGTTATTTAAATACATAATTATATAAAGTAATAATCTAAATTATTTACTAGTTTTGTAAGGATTAAAAAACGCTTTGTAAAATATTTATACCTTCTAGTTACAGAATACAATTATTAAATTACAAAATATAACTAAAACAAAGTATTATACGTAGTTAGAAATAATATTGTTGCAAAAAATATAATTCTCATACCATTATATACGTAACATCAAACTTTTTGTAAATATTAATATTTAAGTATTGCTATCGTTTAAAAATATGTTATTTTTATATTTCAAACTCTTTTTAACATGCCCTGTATTTTAATGTATTACCAGTAACAATTCACTCGTATATTTAGGCATGGGCCTTGCCAGCCTCAAAATTAGGGGAGGCAACAAAATTTTTAAAAATATGATAAGGCATAAACGCGACAATAGCGCCGCAGGTTAATTTTTTTTGTGAGACATAGTGAAGAAGGTCGTGATGTGGTTTATTTATTTGAAAATGTATTGACTGACTGCTTTTAAAAAATATGTAGCTAACCAACTAAGAAAAAAGTCTCGAAGAAGTTCTTCGAAAGCAAAATCTTCCCAATAGAGTCGCGTACTTTTCGACATTGTGGTATAATATTACTTGGCGATTCAATTCAAAATTTTGTGTTCTAAGTATAATTCATTCTCGATCCCTCTCACACCTACGATAACTCGTCGGTACGAAAAGGCTAGATATAGATTCAATGAATCACAAAATCTCAGGAATCAGTGAATCAAAAGAATTGTGAACTTTCCCAAAGAATCATTTGATTCTTTGATTCTTCAGAATATATTGTTCAATTGAACGAATCGTTCGTGAACCACTCTACTACCAGTGGAAGTAAGGTACCAGGGCATGTATTATGTAATTAAATAAGATAAAACATTGTAAATAAAATGAAACTATTTTATACCAGTACTATTTTTATTAAGTTTATTTTATTCAATACATTGTATTACTATATTGTAAAATATTTACAGCACAACTTGAAACTATATATTATTTTAGATCATGGTTGGTAATGAAATGTTGCCATCTTCGACATTTGTTTTTCAGAGAACAGATTGTTTTACTGCAAAATCTTATGATAGCTTTGTAGATTTTCACGGTCCTTGTTAATCTCTTCTCCATTCTCCTCGGGTGTACCGTGTGTAGGTTGTCGATGTTGTCAAGATTTTGGCCTACTTGCTGAGGCCATCTTCAGTACTATTGTATTCAACTATATTACAACTACAACAACTACATATGTTAGTCCTCAAGATGGCCTCAGCAAGTAGGTCAAAAGCTCGACAAAATCGACATCCAACACACGGCACACCCGAGGAGAATGGAGAAGAAATCTTATGATCCCAGGTTTCCAGATAAGATGAAATTTATTGCAACATTGTTTAATTTATTTGCAAATTCATTTAAAAATGAAAATATTTTCATATTATTTTTCATCACTCACATAATTCTTCAACAAAATCCCGATTACAGAAATCATATTATGTACATATTGTAAAACATTTAAAATATAATAAATTCAATTAATTTGTAAATAAATGGTACATCATACTTCACACAAAATAATTTTATTACGTAATTTTACGTAAGTGCCTTAAACATGATCGCTGTAATATGAAATTACACAATGACTACATTCTAATTGTGTAGACAATAATATTTTATTATATTTAGCTATTTATATTTATGGGCAACGCCTTTCTTAATAGTTATTAATATTTAAACAATGTATTTTTTATTTTTGCGAGTATATTATATTATTATGTTTTTACTTTTGATAAAATAAAATATAAAATGTGCCAAGAAAAAATATTGTTTTTATATCATTTTTTCGATGTCCCATGTACCCAAATTCAATATATTTTTAGATTTTGTCTATTTGATTCATAATTTTTCTGTACAAATCACAATGATGACAAAAAATGAGCAACTTGATTAAGCCAAGAAGGGCAAAAGCCACACAGGATAGTACCCAACCTTACTAGAGAAGCCATTCCATACAATTTATCAGTATGAAACCTGCATCCACCGAATAAGAAGCATAATTTCGACACATTCATAACAACTGGTAAAAATTCGTTTGACGAAGAAAGGATACATTCGTTTGACGAAGAAAGGATACACCCTTTTTGTGCTAAACCACTTTGTAAGATACTTAGCTACAGTGCCTTAACTAACCTTTAAAGTGCCTCTGGTGGCAAACGGCGATAGTGGCAAATGGTTTTACCTGTCAGTTTTTACGCCCAGTTTTTTCTCCTAAGTACGTAATTCCTCTTTGTTCCCAACAGACAAATCTAGCTGGATTTCGGAAAATTTTAGTTACATATTTTCATTACAATTAAGTAGGAATATATGCTCATAAAGATTATAAAGTCGGTAAAAAAATATCTGCGGTAGACAATAAAAGTATTCTAAATAAATTTATCTACTGGAATCCGACTAGAAAAGTAAAGCTTGAACAAATTAATTTATTGTAAACAACAATACAATTAAATTAATGCTCCCATGAAATATATTGTCTTAGTTTAAAAGTAAAACTATTCAATAAAAATGGGTGTACCTGTAAATATAATTAATTATCCTAATTTTTAAATTTTCCTGAATATAAATGTGCAGTGTGCCATCTACTGGAATTACTGTAATTTAAAGTTAGCAAAGACTCGAACCATTATGCCGCACTTCCGAATAAGGCTGGCCACACACGTCCCGAAGTTCAGTTCCGGAATCGACCGTTTTGCAAAAAAGTTCCGATCAAAACCTCTCTCTGAATTCAGCGTCACCCCGATTTTAAATTCAGAAAGAGGTTTTGGTCGGAACCTTTTTGCAAAACGGTCGATTCCGGAACTGAACTTCGGGACGTTTGTGGCCAGCCTAATACAATTTTAAAATGTTTCGGGTGACTATCACTAGATGTCGCTGTAGGTTCAAATATAAATTAATTATAATCAACATAAGTAAATAAATTACTCTGTAAGGTTTTTTTAAGACCCCCTACTATCTTCATTAAGGAAAATTTCCACCTCTTTTCATATTAGGAGTCTTAAGAGCTTTGAACAAAAAATGATTAACGGCCAGTCTAACGGCTGTCTTTTTATAAAACTCGTGTAGAGTCAGTGGGATAGCGTGGGTTTCTGCTGCCCGGGGCGGAAATCAAATCCGCCGCCCCCCTTATTTAGGCATATAAATCCAAAATTCCCGAAAATTCTACAGGAATTATAAAAAACTTCTAGGCTGGAGTTGGATAATTAACATTTGATGGCATATGGCCTAAAAAGAGATAAAATAGTTATTAGATATTGATACGGTACAAAAAGAGAATTTTTTCCAGTTTTTAATGAAACAAATGTGAATTAATAGATTTTTGAAATTTTCCCCAAAAAATGCCGCCCCCTAAAAAGTGCCGCCCCCTAAAAAGTGCCGCCCGGGGCGGACCGCCCCCCCCCCACGCTACGCTACTGTGTAGAGTTAATTATTAAAATAAAATATGTAGGTACAATTAACCTTAATGTAGGTCCCTGGAGGTCCCTGGGTTTAATTTTGTACTTAATTAAGAAAAATATCATAGTGGTATATACACTACAGGTATACTAGTTGCACAAACATACATGAAAACTCCATTACCTAGATTAGATTATGTATATAGATACTAGATAGACATGTAGGTAACATAAAAATCAAGATTTACTGATTTACATTACCCGGTACTGTTTTTTTGTTAAGTAATCTTGACTGTAAAACACACAAAAGAAGTCACAGTGATTGAGTGGATTTTCATAACAATCATAACACGAATCCAGTGGCGTAACTAGCATTAGTGCCGCCCGGGGCGGACTCTGAAAATGCCGACCCGCCCGACCCCTAAAGTACCTATACAAATACACGTGTACCCACCCAGGGGTGTCTGCAGCTTTGAAGCTAAGCGAGGGCAACTAAAATTTCAATATAGACGTGGCACAATAAATCATATAAATAGCGCCGCAGGAGATTTTTTTTTACAAAACTAAATGAAAATGAAGGTCGTGTTGTAGTTTTGTTTACTTTCTTTAAATTAAAATATAAAAAATAAGTACGTTTAACAAGGTAACGTTTAAAAAGGACATAAAAAAAGAGCGCCGCAGGCTAAATTTTTTAGACAAATGGGTGAAATGATGAACCTGGTTATCTTTCTATAGTAGGTAAGATATACATATGAGTATGATTAGAGGTATTGTATAGGGGAAGCGACCATGCAAGAAGTAACGAAATTTTAGTCATGAAATATCGAAAATCTAGGTGAAATAAAAAAATACTTAAGTACCTATAAAGAATACGTGGCGGACCGCCCCCCTTCCCCTAGTTACGCTACTGCACGAATCGTATCTACCTATGTGTGGAATGGGACGCCTTACATACACTCGTTTATTTCACGGAGGATGGCGCCATTTTCAAATATGATACTGATAGTATTTTCGAGTTACTTACATTTTTATTTCTTACAGCATTAGGAACACACTTAAATGTTATGTTACAGTGTCTCCCGCATTATTTTTTTTACGAATCTCGAAATAAACCTAAATACATATTTGTACACTTCGTAATAAATAAGCTTGACAAGCTTTTGTTGTGGAGTAAGTCGCCATCGGGGATTGAACCCGCGCCTCGGAAGCCAGGTTGGTAAAGCGCTCGACTCGATCCAGTAGGCGCGGGTTCAATCCCCGATGGCGACTTTCTCCACAACAAAAGCTTTTCAAGCTTATTTATTACGAAGTTAGTGTACAATTGCGGTGATTCTTGTTTATGTTCTCATTCCGTTATTGTGCGGCCTGGGGACTATGCGTAACTACGAAAGCCGCTGTGGAGGAAATTTTGATGACACCCCCTGGATTGAATACCTCGGCCCACTATTGAATGAGAGTTTTGAAGATTGCTTCTTAGATACTTACGTTACCGATACACTCAAACCTCCAAAGAGTCAATACACTCTGAAATAGAAAATTTAATATTGCCTGAGACCATTGACCTAGCTCCTGAGGAGTGCATGCGTAGATTTCGAAATACGAGTGGAACTACTATTAGGATTGTAAATATTAATATACGTAGTCTACAATGTAATTTTGATGATGTTATGGTGTTCTTGAGTGGTACTGATCTCCGGCCCGATGTCCTCATACTTACTGAATGCTGGCTAGGGGATAACTTAATTATAAATCATCTAGAGGGATATAATTCATTCCAAACGACCGAACATGCTAACAGAGCGGAGGGTGTCGTGGTCCTGGTAAAGAGAACACTAAACGCAGTGTGCACCAACGTTAAACTAGCCGATGCAAACGCACTAAAGATAACTTGTGAGGACATACTCTCAGTGTTTGCCATCTATCGTTCACCATCGAACAGAGATACAACACAATTTCTTTCATCACTAAACCGTGCATTGAGCTCCATACCTAGATGCAAAACGAACATTGTTGCGGGGGACCTCAACATCGATATCCTCGAAAGAGATTCCAGAGACTCCAGCGTGGATGAGTATCTCTGTCTTCTATCTGAACATGGCTTTCTCTCAGCAATCAATAAGCCAACGCGAGTAACTCCCACAACGAAATCATGTATTGACCATATATTTGTCAAAAGTAGAACGAGTGTAAATATAGCGGCTGTTATACATACCACTTTTACTGATCACTACACAACTCTTGTTGAAATTGGTAATACAAGAAGAATACCAATCCCAAAACCTAAAATCATCAACATTCTAAATTACAGTGCATTGTTGGAAGATGCAAAGAGGGAAAATTGGCAAACTGTCCTTAACAATACTGATCCGAACTCAGCGATGGATTTATTCGTATCCATATTACAAACCAATATAAATCTTAATTCCACCACTAGAACAATACCACATTCCAAAATCAGAATAAAACCTTGGATCACTGATGCGCTGGTCAAAAGTATTCATAAAAGAGACAAATTACACATGAAAACTCTTAAATTCCCCGGAAATCAAAATCTTCTAAACTACTATAAAGTTTACCGCAATATATGTCATAGAGCAGTTAGACTCGCCAAAACGCTGTACTATAGGAATAAAATAGAGAAAGACAATTATAACGTCAAGACTGTCTGGAAGGTGGCTAGAGAGAACATACACAAACCACAGGAAGGTGCATCCATTAAAAAATTGAGAGTCGATGACAGACTGATAGAGGACCAACAGGAAATCACACAAAATATCAATAACTACTTCGCAAACGTTGGAGGAAAACTGACAGAGTCTATCCTATCAAACATAAACAAGACAGAATCAGACCTAATCAACCAGCAATGTATAAGCCAACCTACCAACATTTCGTTTACAATCGAACAGGTCACGGAGGCAGAAGTGCTAACTACCCTGCAAAAACTAAGAACAGAATGTGCACAGGGACCTGATGGAATATCTACAAAAGCTCTCAAACACATAAGTAGCTATATAAAAACACCACTTACGCACATTATAAACCTGAGTCTTGGACAGGGTGTTTTCCCTGAGCACCTCAAAAAAGCATATGTTACACCCATATTTAAGGATGGAGATCCAGAAGATCCAAGAAACTACCGACCAATTGCGCTTCTCAACACCCTGTCTAAGGTCTATGAACGAATAGTAAACACCCAACTGCTAAAATACCTTAATAATAATGATAGACAGTTTGGCTTTCGTCCTAACATGGGTACTCATGACGCGATCCTAGAGGTAACCAAGTATATTACACGATCCTTAGATGACAGGAAAAGGTGTATCGGGATATATTTGGACCTTGCCAAGGCCTTCGACTCCGTTTCCCATGCTCTACTTATGCAAAAGCTCAGAAACATGAAATGCGACGACACGGCACTACAGTGGTTCCAGTCGTACTTGAATGGTAGACTGCAAGCAGTCAAGCTAGGAGAAATTATAAGCACATTTGCACCAATATCATGCGGTGTGCCCCAGGGAAGTGTGCTGGGACCTACACTTTTCCTGATCTATATAAACGAATTAAACAAATTAGATATCGGTGGCCCAGTACTCTCCTTCGCGGACGACACCGTGTTGCTGTTCTCTTCGGAAGACTGGAACGAGACGCACAGAATGGCGGAAAATGGGGTGAACCTGGTGAAGAGGTGGCTGGACAAGAACCTGCTAACATTAAATATCGCAAAGACAAAATATATGACCTATAGCATTGATGGTAGATTGCAACCAGACACTGCGGAATCATCTATCACTGTACACAGTTGCAACACAAACTTATTATGTAACTGCAGTGGACTGTCACGCACAGATAAGTATAAGTATTTAGGTATAACTATAGATAAACATCTCCGCTGGACAGACCTCATTGAAATTGTAGCAAAACGAACCCGCCAACTGATGTACATCTTCCGAACTCTGCGAGATATCTTTGATTTCAGGGATCTAAAAATGTTCTACTACGCCCTTGGACAGACAATAATTACTTATGGTATTATAGGATGGGGAGGGATGGCGAAAACAAACCTCTTCCCGATAGTGACTGCTCAAAAGTCACTCTTGAGAGTGATCTGTAAAAGACCATATCGCTACCCATCAAATGAACTGTTCTCGGAGTTTGGAGTCCTAGATGTGAGACAGTATTACATAAGGACAATAATCAAACAGGTCCACAGGGATCCCACAAAATACCTGCCAGATTACGTATTGACACAAAACACCAGAAACAGACACCTGCTGCGACCACCAACCACCCAGACTACCTTTGCCCAAAGGCATTTTAGCTTCTTGGCTCCTAGAGTCTACAATAGAGTGGTACCATCCATCATAGACTCTATCCAGCCCAGCGGGAGAAACCTGGGAAAATTACTGACAAAGTGGCTACTCGACAAGGGGAGGGAAGAGTCCGAGCGAACACTAATACACACACTTACATGAGAAACACACACACACACACACCCTCACACACACCCTTACACACACACACACACACCCTCACACACACACACACACACACACACGCACACACACACACACCCTCACACACACACACACACACACACACACACACGCACACACACACACACACACACACACACACACACACACACACACACACACACTCACACACACATACACACCCTCACACACACACACACACACACACACGCACACACACACACGCGCACACACACACACGTTTCCGTACATTGTTTTCTTTTTCTACCACACATTGTTTCTATGTCCTTTCATGGACAACTTGATGATCTCTCACGGCTGTACACCTCCTAATAAACATATTGCATTATAATAAACAGACCTAACTAACTAATCCTCAACCATTACACCGTAATCAGTCTACAACATTCTTGAATTATTTATATTGCTTGTTCTCCAGTGTTTTTGTTATTTTTTCCATACATGTAGCCTTGAACTATATTGTAGTTAGTATTGCCCCAGAACAGGCTTTCGCCTAGTGGGGCAATAAAATCCAATACTTGTTTCTTACTTATATTTTTTTACTTTGTTATATATTTTGTGGATATTAAATAAATGAAATGAAATGAAATGAATATATTTAGGTTTATTTCGAGATTCGTAAAAAAAATAATGCGGGAGACACTGTAACATAACATTTAAATAAAATAAAATAATCTTTATTGTACCAAAAAAACGATCGTACAATGGGCGGACTTATTGCCAAATGGCAATTTCTGCCAGCCAACCCATTAAGTGTGTTCCTAATGCTGTAAGAAATAAAAATGTAAGTAACTCGAAAATACTATCAGTATCATATTTGAAAATGGCGCCATCCTCCGTGAAATAAACGAGTGTATGTAAGGCGTCCCGTGTGGAATAGGTAATAGGTAGGTGTCGAATAGTGGATTTCTGTAGAAGGTCCGGAAGCTACGACAAATGTTTTTTATTGCATTTTATCAGACCTATTATTTCTTATCCTAAATCAAAAAGATTGTAAGAGTTGTTATCACGTTGTTATTTTTTATTGATTCTTCATAAGAATAGTACCTAACACCAAATTTTGCTTTAACATATTTTTACGAGGGGGGGGCTGGATCTGCCACTGCTGAACTTGATAAATTAAATAATTATCAACCAGAGATACCCACATGAAAATAAAAAACAAAAGAGTTGTAAAACAAATGTCAAAATAAAAGATTCTCATTATTACTGATCGTCATTTTCCTGATTTTCCTTTCGACCATGGACTTTATTCACGGTGTTCACTGTTCACTCTTAATCTTAAAATCACTCATATCTATAGGTCCGTATAACTTAACAGTGACTTTGCTGATTTGAATGCTAATCTAATCGATTATCTTATTATAGGTATTGCTAATATTATATATTTGACGTGTATATAAGTTTGTGCAAAACACAAAACATAGGAAAAACCAGTTTACGCCTAGCGCTAGTCTGTGGTCTATTCGATTCTGTTGGTAAGTACCTAAACTATTTGAATTCTTTTAATAATTTAATTTCATGCAAAAACATCTTAATACCTACTTATCGTTCAATTTTCAGTACAGTACTATTGAATTATTTGCTCTTATTTCAGTCTTGCATTTGATTTGAATTGAAAATGCTTAACAAAATAAGTGTTTTGCCCATTTTGTTGATGTTTTTGTACGCCGGCGTTGTGCATTGCAAACCAGCGACGGATAAAACGGTAACGTATGAAGATGTGAAGAATTTGAAAGCAGGAACTTATCTGATTGATGTGAGAGATCCAGATGAAATTAAGCAGACCGGAATGATTCCTGGAAGTATTAACATTCCAAGTAAGACATTTTTATAAGTTATGATTAGAGACCGGATTATATGCAATTGCATATTTACATATGCGTTTGCATATTTTGCCAATTTATTCAGGATTTCGCATATTTCGACCAAAACCTACTGATCGTGCATATTTGGGTTTATTTTCTGAAATTTTAAGGGCTTTTCCCACGGCATTAAGGTTCAAAATCGCGTGACAATCGCATGATAAAATGGTAAAAATAGCGTTTTTTTCTATTTTTGGGGGTTAATTTTTTGTCTATCAAAAAACTTTTACAGTTATTGTCTAGATTTTAATGCATATTATCAGTACAAGAAAAAAAATTTACTCCGCGACTTTCGGGAAACGAGTTTCCGTCTTTCGGAAAAAAGGTCAGAGGTGTTTTTAAAATTTTATTTTGAGAAATCTATACAAGATATAAAAAATCTTTTACGGTTTTTCCCTAGATAAAGGTACAATGCATCTAACCTATTTTGTTCCAAAGCAAATTTAGTAACGGTTGTCGAGATAGTAGGTCTCCCGTTTTTAGAAATTTTTGAAATGTCGGTATGCACACTCTTAACTGTATTTGTAAATTTTTTACGTTTTCAAAAACAAAAATGTTGGTGAATAGAATAATTTAATCAAAAAATAAGTACCTAATCGTAATTTTTCTTTTAAAAACAAGACTTTATGACTATCCTAGATCCTAGAACCTTTTTTCGCGGTCTTCCAAACGATACCAAACATAAATGAAATAAAAATATGGTTAAATAAAGTCTTTTATTAACGTTCATTTGTTGTATTTATTAAAAATAATGTTGCATATTTTGATACTTTTTAGTGATTTTGTTGCATATTTCGAGCATTTAAAATGCATATTTGCATGCATATTTCATCCATTTTATGTTGCATATAATCCGGTCTCTAGTTATGATGAATAATTTCCAGCAAATTACGCTACACCTACGCTAAATTTACAGATTTGCATTGAACTCATTCAAATTCATAGCATTTTTGTTCCGATTTATCGAATTATAAATATCATAAGGCATGGGCTTGGGCATCAGCTGCCCTCTTGCCCCCCTTAGAGATTGGAATAGGTGTAGGTATATATTATTTTTTCATAGTAAATGTTAAATCTCACAAAAATCACATTGTTAGGTACCAAACATTTTCTCATCATATCATAAATTTTCTAAAAATTAGTTTCAAAATTCATCAAAATACAATTGTTTCATAAAAAATTGCCTGCGGTGCTATTTTTTATTATTTTTTTAGATAAAAAAACATCTTTCATACATATTATTGTACAAAGTATTACATACATTTTCAAATACACTAACTAAACCATATCTCGATCTTCTTCACTATGCCTCACAAAAAAATTCGCTATTTACGCGTTTTCATGTTCGTTCCGCCTCCCCACCAGCTCCGAGACTGGCGACGCCCATGTCATAAGGTTAATATAACATACATACCTATTATATTTTTAGTGGCAGTGGTTCAAAGAGAATTGACCGATGCGAGTGAAGAAGAATTTTTGACTAAATACGGGATGAAAAAACCAAACAAGGATTCTGAAATAATATTCAGTTGCAAAGCTGGAATAAGGGCTAAACTAATCATGGAGCGGATTGATAATTTGGGATATTATGAAAAGTAAGAATAATATTGTCTCCCTATCTATTTATCCATCCATCCCCCCACGCCGCGTCCTTTGCGGGGTAGGCAGAGGGGTCAGTACGCCAGACCAAACATTTTTTTTTATATAAAAAAGGATCTGGGCTTGCATACACAAAGCCACATACTTTCCTGCACACCTCGCACTAGGCTAAAAGCCTGTATCGCAAAGTGTGGAATACATCGCCAGCGCCGGGGTTTGAACCTGGCACCTCCCGCTTGAGAGACTGCCGCCTCAACCAACTGCGCCAACCGTGTACTCTTCCAGCCGATACCGGCGAATGTGTTCCGCGATGACTGGGGTATATTTGGTAAAGCAACAAAAAAAACGTCTACTGTCTACCAAGGGATTTTCGAGATGAGCTTCCCAGTATTATTTAACTATATCTCAAAAATGTTCTTCGTTCGCTGATTGTATACACATAGCTTAATTAGCTAAAAATATAATCATACCTATAATTAAGCAAGGTGTTTCAGAATGAAAAAAGTTCTAGGCTTTTTAAAATTGAAGTAGATATGTACCTTGGGTTCTAAAACATTTTATGCTAATCGCGGAACGCTTTACGAGCTATAGATTTTTAAAATTACTATTATCATTCCATTTTTACGAGAGTTATGCGCAGGAGTTATCGGTTGAGTTTAGTGTTTACAGTGACGGTCGCTAGAGGTACCGAGCGTCGAAAATTTCAGAAATGGTGTGAGACCTAGCGTATCCCTTTTTTTTCATTACCAAAGTGATATTGGGTGTTCCCTGCAGTGTAGCCCACGATTAATGATTAATCTGTTAATGTCTGTTTCAGCCTAAAATATTACCCAGGAAGCTGGTTGGAATGGGAAAGCAATAATAAGAAAGAATAAACTGAGAAATCCTGTCCATTAACCCAAATCAAAATCCGTACGGTCATTCCTTAATTTTGGATAAAGTGTATTAGATTTAATAATAAATAAATATATTAGGTACATATGCTTATTACTATTGTTTTTATTTGCGTTGTTTGTCGATATCCTACCTGTTATTTTTATATTTTATTTTTTATGATGTTGCTAATGTTGAAATTGTTTACTACTCCTTGTTTCATATAACTTGGCCACTGGCTACATAGTAATTCTATACAAAAAGTGTGACAAGACGGATGAAACGAAATGTATACTATGTTGCTGAGTTATTTCGTAGAAACTGCAGGAACTTCGTCCAAAAAGCATCTATTAAAAGTTATGTTATTGTTTTTCTTATTATCTTATATTTTATTGTTTTTTTGTGTTACCTTATATGTTATTGTTTTTTTTTGTTTTACCTTATTAGGTGAGGTGTACGATATAGGCCAGTAGATCTAAGATTCGTTAGTATGGAGACCCAACATTAAATCAGGTAGCCGTGAATTTTTGGTATGTTATGTAGGACAATAAATTAGTTAAGGACCCAAATTTGCACAATTTTCCTCCCTCCGCCCCCTTAACCATCTTGAAAAAACCTTGAAAAATCGCCACTTTTTGTATGTTATGCACTATAACTTCGTTGTTTCGTGTTTTAGGTCAAAAAAGTTCTTTGCCGATTTGTACACCATACAATTTTCTATAACTTCACTTCACAAATTTTTGCTCTAAAATAAATAGCAACCGAGCTTTAAAGCTTCAAAAATTGGACAAAATTCAGTATTTTTAAAATTTAGAGTTTTTAGCCAAGAACCATCACGATAACTCCGTCATGGTTAACTTCAGCTCAAAAATTCATATAACATCTTATAGAGAATTTAATTTACTTCAAAATGCGTATATCAAAGTTTATATTATGCTCAAAATAGCGGAGTGGGGACAGATTTAGAATAAAAACAAAATAGTGATTTTTATGATTTTCCATACATTTTCGAATTTTACATACTTTTCGAAAATGTATGGGAAAAAGTTGTATTTTTTAAGTTTTAGTTTAATTTTGTCCATTATTGATAAGTTTTATGAGGAAAGTTTTACCTTTTTGGAATCTACTAATATGACGGAAGTCTTTAAGATAAATAAGATACAAAAATGTAGTGAAATATTTTCGCTATAGGTCTTCGAAAATTGGCGAAAATTCCAGAAAAATATTATTTTGGGAAACATTGTAATTTTTCTAATCAATAAAACACTTTCTATCAAAATGTATTAAAACTAAGTACCCACATCTCTACTGAGTTCTGCTGAAGAAAATAAATATAAAAAAATATTCAGGTTTTTTCACTGTATTCAAAAACTAGAAAATAGAGTAAATTTTAGGAAATTTGTTTATCACAGTGTATCATTCAGCCTAAACCAAAATTGAAATCATGTGATTATTTGACAAAAATATATTCAAATATCTATCATTAGAATATACACAGAGTGTCCTATGTCGAATACTGGAAACTATACAGGGTGTTAAAAAAGCTCATTTCATTATTGTTGATGAATTGCACTATTTTTTAATTTTCGTTCGACTGAGTAAAACCCTAAAGCAATTTTAATTATATTTTTTATCAGGTGGGTTCCTTAAGGATATAGGTACTCAATTTATAAACATTTTAGGGATGGTTTTCCATTTGAAGGAATTATGACGATTTTTTGCGAATTAAATATTTATCAAAAAAAATATTTCAATTGTTAGAACATTTCTAATCTAAATATTTCACTATATATTTTGAATAATAATTATCCTAAAATTTTCCGAAATATTTGCTGATTCCAACAAGGTAAAATATGTATCATAAATTGTAAGAACAATCGATATAATTAAGCGTATATTTAATTAAGTCAACTTTTCTTCATACATTTTCGAACGGCATGTGAAATCAGAAAATGTATAGGAAATCATAAAAAACACTATTTTGTTTTTTTCTAAATCTATCTCTTCGTCGTTGTTTTAAGCACAATATCAATAATGCTATACGCGTTTTGTAGCAAACTGAATTCTCTATAGGATGAAAAGAAAATTTTCTGGCTAAACTAAGCCATAACGAAGTTATTGTGATGTAAAGTGGCTAAAAACTCAAATTCGAAAAAAATACAGAATTTTGACCAATTTTGGGAGCTTGAAAGCTCCGTTGGTATTTACTTTAGAGCAAAATGTCGTAAGCAAAAGTTGTAGGAAATTTTATAATGTACAAATTATAAAATAAATATTTTTGACCTAAACCGCGAAATAACTGAGTTATAGTGCATAATATATAAAAAGTGGCGATTTTTTAAGGTTTTTTCAAGGTGGCGAAGGGGGCGGAGGGAGAAAAATTGTGCAAATTTGGATTCTTAACTACCTCATTGTCCTACATAACATACCAAAAATTCACGACTACCTGATTTAATGCTGGCAAAATTGCTTCATTGCCTGTAGTAATAATATAAGTACTCACTATGAACCGCTTTTCAAATTTTGTTTTATTATCTTAAATATTTAGTAGCTAGGACCACTAGGTGGTCCAATTCTGTAAATATAATTAAATGCATACTAACTAAAATAAAACATTACTTATTTTATTTTCAAAAATTTCTTACCAAAATAAATTAAATAAAACACTTATTTTAGTTTTAAAAGTTGTAAAATTGGATCTAATGTGTATAATGATTTACTTTACTAATAAGCATTCCCGAAAAACTTCACAAAAAGTTTAAATAATTTTTATTCAAAATTTTCTGATGCTTAGAGAAACCTGGTATACGAGTAGTTCCTAAATCCTGTGTTTTTTGGAAGGATAAATTGATAGGGTAAATTTAGTCATGTCTTATGGGACATAAATTTAATGTGTGTATTGTTTTTCCTTATAAGGGGCGAAATCCTCTGATTAAAAATAGTTCTATCATCGCTTCAGCTTATAAAATTTTGTATGAGATATAATAACGTAAACGACGAAATCTATTTTGGCTTATTGTGTTAAAGGGGAACGGAATATAAAAAAAATATCCATTACAATCACTGCATCGTGAACATTTTATCAACCTTTCGGCACTATATTATTACTCGATTTTCGGGCGAACCGTGTGCCGAATGAATATTTTAATCTACATTTTGATTTTCCTGCTAGTGCCATCTTCATCATTTCAGAATGCCTCCAACAATTGCCGACAGCATTATATTATATATCTAATAATCTATCTGGGGAACGATCGCAAGTTTCAGATAATTACAGATGGAACTATTTTGTTTTTTATTGATCATCTTAAGTTTAAGATTCCACCCCATATAGAAATATGGAGAACACCACAGCCTTTACCAATTTGATTTTCAACTTTCTGGAACAACTTTCTACCAAATTTTAATGCCAAGAAACATGTTTATATTGTTTATAGTATGGCCTCTTAAACAACAGCAGCGCAGCAATGTGGTAAAGTGTGATTATGCCCTCCAGTTTATTACATGAAATAAATTTCTCCATAATGAAACACAATTTGTCACATTTGTACATGACATGTTGTGTGTGTCTAAATATTATTTTGCCTGAGAGGAAATGAGAATATTATCTCGCAGTATTATTATGTGTTTCCCACAAAATATCCGCGTTGAGCTCTACAAGCAGTGGCGAACGATGGGCTCTTAAAAATTCACGTTGCCGTGTAAGGTTTGATTGTTTTCCGGACTGTATGGCCGCGGTCGAAAGGGTTTTATTTTCATACCCGACGTTTCGCCACACTCTTTGGTGGGCATCTTCAGGGGAAGTAGCTGTTGTTAGTGCATGTTATGTGTGTTGGTGGTGTTTTGTGTCATAAGATGCCCCCCAAAAATAAAACCCTTTCGACCACGGCCATACAGTCCGGAAAACAATCAAACCTGTGTCTTCGGCCGTGAAAGCCTTCGGACTTATAATAGGTATAATGTTTGGGGATAACCGGCAGAGATCGCAGCATTGCGATAAGCTTGCCCTAGTAAACAAATGTTGTAATGTAAACATATACCTATCTGTATTTTCACTATTTTGTTAACCAATATTGCAAATAAATAAATAAAGCCGAGGTCCCCAGTACCTATACCTCTTGAGATTTTATTAAAGCGTTCGAAGAACAGGAAGATCAGTTACAATTTTTATATTGAAATGACATAAAATTGTAATTAGCGCCGCAGGTGATTTTGTTTTTTGTATATTTTGGGGGGAAAAGCTCGTGATATTTCACCGCAGGCAAAAAATATGAGGCAATTATAATATACTCGTAACAGATTTTCACAAGACTTTTTGAAAATTTGTGTGAAAAACAACGATTTTTATTTCATTACCACCTATGTGATGTTAGAGTGCGGGGTTAGGGGGGCCCTATGGGTGGCGCCCATTTGACAAGTTGGTAACCTAGTCAGTCCGCCACTGTGTAGTATATTATCATGAAAATGAAAATTTATAGCACGTAGCTAATGTTGATGTTATTTTCCTACCAGTTTACCTAATGTGGGTGTACGACAGTATGACTACTATGTATTGTTTAATATTTCAGAACAGTCGTACTTACGATGTATACTAAGTTAATTAAATTTTTAATCAGCAGCTTCGTAAAAGGTTTTTGAGTTGGTAAATGTGGGTTGAGGGTTATTTAAGGTTTTTGGGACAAAACATGTCCGATGGTCTTTTTGAAGAGACAATTTCATAATCCTGACTAAATAAATAGATGATGAAAACCATAACTAACCCTAATTAGCTAGATTATTCTAGATCATCGAGTTCCCAACATTTTTAATTTGTTTGCCACTTAAAAGTAGGCATATCGTCATTTACAAAAAAGAGATTGTATTCATGCGATTTTGAACCTTAAAAGTGGGCATATTGACATTTCAAAAATTTCTAAAAACGGGAGATCTTAGATCTCGACTACCTTACTAAATATGCTTTGGAAAAAATGGAGTAGATATATTGAACATTTATCTAGGAAATCACCGTAAAAGATTTCTTATATCTTGTATAGATTTCTCAAAAACAAAAGTGATAAACACCATCTTTTTTCCGAAAGATAGCAATCAGCTCATTTCCCGAAAGTCGCGAAGTAAAAACTTTTTTGTATTAATAATACCTATTACCTATGCATTAAAATATAGGGATAACTGTAAAAGTTTTTATCATGCGATTGTTCATGCGATTTCGAACCTTAATGCCGCGGGAAATGACCATGAAGTCATAGTTGGATCGCGAGGCTTAAAGTCGCGGGAAATGAAACATGATACCTACTCGCCCTTTTAAGATAGATATATTTGTACTCTAGGTACCCTGGTCTGGTGGTGTCTTGTTTTTGTAACTATGCATATTTTTCTTTGGCCAACAAAGATTTATTTATTTACTAGCTGTATTGCCCGGCGTTGCCCGGGTAATACAGCTAGTATGGAAAAAAAACAAAAAGAAATCGTGAAACCATCTAACCAAATATCTAAAAACTCAAAAATTTAATTATTTTAAATTTTACTGCGAACTGTATTTGAGTAGCAAAAGTTATTTAAAATCTGTTGGTAACTAAAAACAACTCAACGTCTCGAGTAGCACGTTGCCAAGAAGTACCTACCTACATACTACATACATATGTCGTACGAATATGTGGACGTATACGCAATACATGTTTTTCAACCCTTAGACTAAATTTTTGGTAAAACTATGAAAGAATTATTTCATTATTTTTAAATTACTATGTAAATGTATAATTACAGCATTATATCTTAATTTATTATTGAGATATGGTACTGTCAAAAAAAAACCACCCTCATCCCTTTAGTTTTATAAACTGTTTTTTTTTTGGGACAAAATAACAAATTATGACCTTTTCTAAGGAAACCATTTTCTGGAAATTTCTATAAAAAATTTTTTAGCCTATTAAGGGACATTTAAAAATCATCCCTTTTCTTTAAGCCCATTTTCATCCCTTTTTTTTAGATTTCGAAAAAACGGCCAAACAGCCTATTACTAATTTCAATAGGAGAATCTATGTACCAAATCTCAAGTTCGTACAATGTCTGGTTTCCGAGATATTCACATACTCCGAAAAACTTTCAACCCTATTTTTCACCCCCTTAGGGGCGTAATTTCCAAAAATCGCTTCTTAGTGGAAGCTTTTGTATTTAAACCTATCTATCTTCAAAATTTCACTTCCCTAGGATTAGCCAATTCGGCTCTGCGTTGATGAGTGAGTATGTCAGACACTTCCAATTATAGAAAAGATTTACCCCATCCATTTGACGGAGTATGGTTCCGCCTGGCTTTACCAACAGTTCATCCATCGCTATGTTTTAAAATAACCACTTAAGATGTTTCATTACATGTTACATAACTTGAAAGTCTGAAATCAAAGTCTCAATTAGGTTTAAAATTTCCAACGATTTTTACTAATCGCTATTATTATAGGAAGAAAGGTTGGGAATGGGAAATGAAAGGGAAATTATTTTATTTCAGCAGAACAGATTCGCTACACAAAAGTGGGGTGGTGGAAAATGGAGCGACAAAAAGAAGAACAAAAGTGGGAAAAAATTAATTAAACGAAATAATATTTTTATTTCGCGTAACTACACCGTTTTATAATTACAGAATAACACAATTAGATGTTTTAATATACAAGAAAAATCTTTTACGTAGGGAAAAAATAAGGCTTGTCTCACAGATATAGTATATTTAAATAATGAGGTAACCAGCATATGTAAATGATGTGTCCATGGGCATTGTCAGAGATTTGAATAGGTATACATTTTTTCACAGTAAATTATAAAACCTCACAAAAAAACATATTATTACCACACATTTACTCATCATCTCATAAATTTTATATAATTAGTACAAAAATCCATCAAATTACAATTGCTTCATAAAAAATACCTGCGGCGCAATTTTTGTATTACTTATTATAAAAGAGATTTTTTCATGAATGTTATTGTGCAAAGTATTATGTACATTTTCAAGTAAACCAATGCACATCACAACCTTCTTCACTGTGCCTCACAAAAAATTTCGGCGCTGTTTAGGCTTTTTTCATAATATATCGATTTTTTTACTTTTTGCCCCCCCCCCCCCCCCCCCTTCCTTTTTTCCGAGTTCCGAGGCTGGCGACGAGTACATAATACCAATTTTGTAACCATGTGAAAAGTTATGTCTATCGATAAGTATGTATCCATGCGCTTCTATTTTCCGATCCATAAACAATATTTTCCAACCATACTCATATAGTTCACTATCTTCTTAACAGTGGCTGAACACACACGAAGCGGAAAATGGGAGGAGCAGACTTGACTAGAAATGACACATTATTTTATCTGATGCAGTATTTTATAGTATATTACTTATTGGAGAAAAATAATATAAATTTGATATCATTGAAGTATGAAATGTCAATATCCGTTAAAATTTTCAAAATGGAACTGTCCTGAACTTATTTAAAAAAAATGGTGTATAAAGCCGGTATAGAAACCGGGAGACAAAGCGGAGGACACCCTGAGACGACACGAGGGAAACATTCCGAAGCTAGCGTTGGACTGGGAGCCCTCAGGAAGGCGCCGACGGGGTCGCCCAAATACTATTTGGCGACGCTCCATGCTTACAGAGTTGAGGGGAGCCGATCTACAATGGCCGGATGTCAAGACCATGACCAATGGAGAGATGTTGTTGTCGCCCTATGCTCTCCCCAGGAGTTAGAGGAACAAATGGTGAAAGTGGGTTTGGAAGGCGATTGAAAAATAACGCATTTTAAGGATTTATTTTCTTTCACCAGCATATAATTTTACCACTTAGAAAATAATAGGTACTCGTATAATGGTGAGATACAGAGCAATCAGCTCTAGTTCACCCACGGTAATGCTATTAAACATAGATGAGCTGTTCGCGTATTAATGTATGGAAACACAAAATGAATTGAAATGCCTTTGTTTTTATATGTACACTATATTTTGACCAATAAATCTATCTATCTATTTATTATATTGCGTAGGTATATTGGAGAGCTAGGAAATTTGGTATAGTACATATAGTAGATTGCGGGGAAGTTGTTCAAAGGTTGGTTTTATAAGTTGACAAAGACATAAATACAAGCAAAGTTGAATGAAATGTGATCAAAATGGGAAATACGTAAGTCAATTTTGTTGAAGACAATCTGAAAGAAACAATAAGTAAGTACCTTTTTGTTGTAGGTATATTCTTCTGTAAGTATAGGAGTATCAATAATAGGATGAGAGCTTATACAGATTTTCAACTTACTTAAAAAGATATTGTTAGAAACTATTATATACAACCTTCATCCCTCGTGATTCGGTCACAATGCCCCTTTGTATAAAATATTTCTTTTGTGAAAATTCCCTTGATACTTTTTGTCCCGTATTTTTATAATAGAAACCTAAATTTATCGTCGAGTCCCGTATTTTAAAATGTTTCACGTCTCCCAAATCATCCATCCATAGTCCATACCATCGAGATATTTCATATAAATTGGAGTAATCAGGTAAGGCATTGGGTGCGCAATTCTATGTATGACTTAGTTATACGCGTTCGTACCTGGATAGATATTTAAAAATTTCCTTTTTGGCGTTCGTACCTGGATAGATATTTAAAATTTCCTTTTTGAGAAATGATTTTGAAATTACATAGGTAAATCATGAATTGCTGAATAAAGTTGTGTCTTTTGTGAACATGAATCGTTATTAAAATATACTACCCTTGTAATCAGAAATAAGTCATTATCATCATCATCATGTCAGCCCCCCTGCGTCCATTTTTGAACATAGGCCTCCCCCATTGATTTCCATAGTTCCCTATCCTGGGCAGACCGCATCCACCGCCTCCCGCAACTCGCCTTACATCATTCGACCACCGTGCTTGAGGCCTACGAACACTTCTTCTGCCTGTTCTAGGTCGCCACTCCAGGACTTTCTTTGTCCACCTAGAGTCTGTAAGTATAGGTAATGATTATACACATCCTAGAACTGTTTTCGCGGTCTTCCAAACGATACCAAACACCCCCTCCAATACGCTTGGATTCCTTAATTCCAAAGGTGTCTTCCAAGGTTTGAGATGAACAACATCTGACTTATGATCTGGATTTCTTTTCCGACGCCCTTTTATACGACACAACACATGACCCCTGGATCCCCTGTAACGCCTTACATCTTTTCTGTCTCTGGAGTAGGCCGATCCAATTTGGTACAGAATTGTATTGTCACTGAGTTTTCTTTTGTCTGCAAAGTTTCAGGAAGTGGTTGAAAAATCGACTACAAGATTTTCTCACAAATAAAAAAAAACACCACAGTGAAGTTAAATTAAATCTTGTAAAAAAATCGGGTGTGCCGGTGTGGCACCTACAGGGCGACAGATGTGATAAAAAATATACTAGGTACCTAGAGTTAGAGATATTATTACACTCTATTGAATATTCGAAGAGAATACAAGATTCTGAGAAGAAAGAGGAACTAAGAAAACTGAAAGAAATTCTGAAAATACATTTTACAAAGTGTATCTAATAACGGGAAAAAATCTTGGATAAGATTCTTAGTTTTTTTTATTTTGTAGGTACTTATATCATTGTTTCATTTGTTACCAAGTGTAGATATAGAGTCAAATCGGGTACCTGTGGACCATTTCTCAATTTTGAATAAAGTTTTTTCAGTTATATTCAACCAGGAAATGTGGTCCTTCTTGTAGTGCTTTTTGGCAAATATTTGCAAGGATTTTCCTGACAAATACCTATTTGTCAAAAATCGCACAGAAATATAGTAGCTACTAGCTACAAATGCTGAACAAAAAATATCGTCTTCTTCATTTTCAAATTTCACGTATAACGGGTGCTATTGCAAAATTTTTGGTTAATCATAAAAACGAGTATTATCTTTTATCAGAGATTTCCCTCATCATGTAAGTAAGACTCCGGATGCTGCTCTGCAAATGAGTTTAAATTTGATTGCAAGATTTGGAGACAACAACAAGTGAAGTGAAAAAAAGCACGACAAAAGGGAGGAGCATGCAAACATATTACACTTATGCCTTATTCACACAAGGCTAGTACTAGCAAGTGTGAACGTTGAACAAGGCCTTAGAGACCGGCCTCCGTTACCTACTCGACCGTCCTCCAAAACGTTTACAAGGATTTTGTCTCTTAAGGGCTTGGTAACAAGAATGACGTCACAGTCATTTCCCACGGCAATAAGGTTCAAAATCGCGTGAACAATCGAGTGATAAAATGGTAAAAATAGCGTTTTATCCATTTTTTGGGGTTAATTTTGCGTCTATCAAAAAACTTTTACAGTTATTCCCTAGATTTTAATACATGTTATCAATACGAAAACAAATTACTCCGCGACTTTCGTGAAACGAGTTTCCGTTTTTCGGAAAAAAGATCAGAGGTGTTTTGAAAATATTTTTTTTGAGAAATCTGTGCAAGATATAAAAAATCTTTTACGGATATTCCCTAGATAAAGGTTCAATGCATCTACCTATTTTGTTCCAAAGGATAATTAGTAACGGTTGTCGAGATATAAGGTCTCCCGTTTTTAGAAATTTTTGAAATGTCGGTATGCATACTCTTAATCTTCGAGTCAAATTAACGCTAGTAATTGTTATAACAAATGTACAGAACTTGGATGAAAATACCTCCGCTAAGAGGAACACAGTTTGCCCCTATTATTCAAAACCGAATCGTAACTTGTGTTTCAAGTGGAAAATTCAGAATCTTCACACTGTAGTATTTATTTTCTCACTGTTCATTCAGTCTTTATGTGAACGTCGGGCGCACCGCACGTTTCTGAATAATCGTTATACAGCGCAAAGTTTTGGTTTATTGTTATTACTTACCCAGTGTATGTATTTTGATTGGTTAGCAAAATAAACAACACACGCCTGAAAACTGTTGATTGGGAAAAAATTGTTTACATTCTGTTTTGGCATATTTATAAAAACAAAGTGTTATATTTGAGTACTAAGATAAAAAAGCTGATTATGTTCTTGCAAAGTATTTGGTTTATAGTGGAAATCTAGTTCAGCGTATTAGGAATCGTTAAGAGTTTAACGAGTTTTGGAAGTGTTATGATAATTGATTGGTACTAAAGTTTTATACTGTGAATTAGGTTATTAAATTTGTTTAGTAATCATGTGTTGTTCTGTGATGTTCTGTATACAAGATTTCAAAGGATTTCAACGAGAAGAAACATGTTCAAGGATTGTCTAAAATACAAATACTAAACGAGTACTTCATTTAAATTAATTAGCAGGTAATTATTTCATTTTAATTTATTACTTCATATTAAAATACGTGGGATTTTCAGGTTTTAGAATTGCTTCCCACTCTTTTGTGACATTTGTTCAAGTGTCCTGCAAAAATCAGGTGTTCGGAAAATTTCCACTAAAAAAAATCACATCCTTTCAGCCATGAACTTTGTCATTCATCCGATGATGCATAATGTAAACATAATTTACTGTTTCCCCAGTTTTTTGGATATGTGATGGTCAAATAGAAGTTTAATTTCTTCTCTGCCTTGCTTATTTAATTTCAGAAGTAGGTACTTCAATACCTGATCTCTCGCCTAATTCACAATAAAAAAAATCCTTTGGCACGCCACAGGCATAGGTAGATTTCAAGTGATTTATTTATTTTATTAATTTTAAGAGTACATCTGTACATATAATAAAAGCAATCACAATATCATCACCAAATAAACCAGCGAAGTGATGAAGTAGGATGGATGCAGAGGGAGGGCAGCTGCCCCCCCCCCCCCCTAGAGGTATATATAGGTATATATTTTTTCACACTAAATGATAAAACCTCACAAAAAATCACATTACTACCACACCTTTTTTCATCATATCATAAATTGTCAAAAATTTGTATGAAAATCCATCAGTTTCATAAAAAAAATTACCAGCGGCGCTATTTTTTATTACTTTTTTTTATTTAAAACATGTTTCATACATTTTATTCTGGAAAGCATTATATACATTTTCAAAAAAAAAAACAAACCACAATCACGACCTCCTTCCCTATCTATGTCTAAAAAAAAATTCGACTGCGGCGCTATTTAGGCATTTTTATTGCACCTCCTAGCTCCGAGGCTGGCGAAGGCCATGGGTATACGTATCGCAAAAAAAATGTTCTGAATACCGAGGCCTTGTGACCTCCCTATGTTCCCTCGAGGTCGACGTATTTACGGTTAGACTATTATATATCATATGCGTGAACAAGCGGTTGTATTGTTGCAGAATTATTTATTTTACTAGGGCGTTGAAATTAATTCTAGTCTATTGTAGTGTAGCAACGTCTCATATTTTTCCATACAATGAAAATATTATGAATCTGAAATATTTACAACAATGGTTCTTGTGTTGTTGAGTGATGGGGCCATTATGAGTGATCTGCCTACCTCGTTCAACGCAGAGCTCAGAATTGTTTATGTGTTTGTGCAGTGGCTGTTTTATAAGGTGAAGGGGGCAAATGTTTCGTGCCTCCATGATTAAAGGGCCCCAAAAATCAGTAAAGAGCCCCTTTTATTTTTTTGTAGAGAAAAATATTTTTTTGTGGGTTGTATAAAAATAGTCTGCGGCGCTGATTTAGCGTATTAATAAAGACAAGTTATTTTGTAAGACTGCTGCTGTGGTGGTAATGCAATTGAACAAATTGAGATGGTTTGGACACACTGAAAGGATAAAAATGATGACAAAAATGAATATGTGTCTGAAAAAGAAGGTATTTGAAAACGTGGCCGTCCTAGGTTAACCTGAGATGAAAACGTGGCCGTCCTGGAATGAAAACGTGGTCTCCTAGGTTAACCTGAGATGAAAACGTGGCCGTCCTGGAATGAAAACGTGGCCTCCTAGGTTAACCTGAGATGAAAACGTGGCCGTCCTGGAATGAAAACGTGGCCTTATAGGTTAACCTGAGATGAAAACGTGGCCGCCCTGGAATGAAAACGTGGCCTCCTAGGTAAACCTGGAATGATCATATCCATTAGGGACGGACGTGTACTTAGTAAAAGAAATAGACGTGCGTGTATGATGATTTGCATGAACATGACAGAAGCATGCAGCGAGCGTAAGGATAGGGTGGTCTTCTATTCTCTCTCCCTATGCCGCAAGGGAAACGGCGTGAGGGTATATAGTAACTATAGTTTTTTTGTCGAGAGTGATTTTTTAACTGCCCTGAAGATTTGTTAATAACT
The DNA here is from genome assembly GCA_963576895.1 of Ceraclea dissimilis. Classification (NCBI taxonomy): domain Eukaryota; kingdom Metazoa; phylum Arthropoda; class Insecta; order Trichoptera; family Leptoceridae; genus Ceraclea; species Ceraclea dissimilis. The sequence continues at coordinate 2,537,720 of OY756370.1, read as the reverse complement.
TTAAACGTAGTTTAACCAGTTTTATTAAGATTTCTGTTCACTCACACTGAACAACACCGCGGCGTTTATTTGTTTTGATCGATTTCATATCGAATACCATAAAGTTCAAGTACATCAGAGCCGATACCTTATCGTCCTGGAACACGCGTTTTGGACTCCGAATATCCAACCAAAACTCTCTCAGTGAGTACCAATAGTTATTTTACAGCAAGGAGGAGAGCTTAAAATATCGGTATTTTATGGTCAACAGTCAACATTGCAAATTAATATGGTGTCCTTTGTTGTGTTTTTACTTTGAGGCGCTGAAAAACAGATAATACATTTATTCCAGGGCTTTTTTCATACTTTTTGTACATGAATATTTTTCTACTGTTTTTGATAGATGTTTGGAATATTTTATTATGAATATGAATGTGATTAATACTGTCATGTCTTGCCTGGGACAGCTGTCATAAATTATTGGAAATATATCAAACCTACACGAAATGTATGTAACCTATGTATTTATTAGCTCTAACCTGTCAAAAAAGTTGAACATCTTTGTAATCCCCGTAGGTATACAAATATGTATCTGCATCATAAATTCATGGAGTCAGACGTCTAGGTACCTAATATATAAAAGTCTATGATCATACATAAATAATAATATCATATTAGTAAGTTGTAAAAGAGACATAAATTTCTAAAAGCTTGTGTCGTGAAGTAAAGTAATTCAGCAGTTTGCGCTTTTGTGCACACAAACACAAATACTTTCCTGCACACTTTACAGTAGTAAGCTAAAAGCTTGTTTCACGAGGTTCAGAATACATCATCAGCGTCAGAATTCGAATCCGGTACCTCGCGCTTGGAGGACTGGCGCTTCAACCAACTGTGCACCACGTACCCATTTATATTTACATGGGGGTATGCCAGCTTTCTATAACTTACTCTGTTTATATTTTGTTTTAATGTATTTTAGAGGTATACCAGATGTAAGTAATATAATTTAAGTGAACCATGAAAAAATGAAAATTTTCGCTTGAACGAACTCATCATAATTTCACTATCGCTTAACTTATAGCACAGATATTCAAATCGTTGGGAAACTGTATTCCAATCACGATCTCACCTCTCATAAATACTCTGGGCACGTCACAATTACACATTTGTGTTCCCTATTAAACTTGTGAACTATTCGAGAGAGGTTGCGCCCTTTCTAGGAGTTTGTAGTATGCTTCTATGATAGATATTCAGGGTTGGTATATACTGGTACATAGTGAGATATGTTCACTACATACCGATAAAATTTCATTCGTTTGAGAGACCCTATAGGAATTTTTGATTTCTGTCTTTTTTAGATCTAAAAATCTATTATAATATAGGTCCGAATCACGCAAAAACTGCTTGTAACACAAAGAGCCATGTAGAAGAGAATGCTGGGTATTTCGTTGAGAGATAGACGAACAAATGAATGGATACGAGAGAAATCCAAGGTCACCGACGTGGTAGAACGAGCAGCTGCCTTAAAATGTAGTTGGGCAGGACACGTTGCCAGACGCTCAAGATTCTAGATGGACCAAAAAGATTCTCGAGTGGCAACCTATAACAAGCAAAAGGAGAGTAGGAAGACCTTGGGCAAGATGGTCTGACGATGTGAAGCGAATCGCAGGAAGCAAGTGGATGCAGCATGCCCAGATTAAGGATCTGTGGAAATTCAAAGAGGAGGCCTATGTCCAGCATTGGAATTAAAACGACTGAGAAAGAAGAAGATGAAGATAGGTTCAATTATGTAACTTTTCGAATTCAAAAAAGTTGTGTGTTTATTTATTTATTTATTCATGGCACACAAACAGACATCACCCACATGTAAACACAAATCAAACAAAAAACAACACAGATTAAGTTCAAGCGATGCCCTATTACATGTGTACACAACTAGTCAATGCAGATAAAACAATATTTTAATGAGAGTACAACAGTCAGTGCAAAAAAAAGAGAAACAAAAACAGAAAAACAAAATAAAGTCAAGGCAATCAGTAGCAATATGCAGTCAAAACAATGTTTAGTCAAATTACGGAAGTCAGGCAGAAAATTGAAGCAAATCATTGAATACAATAAATAAGGTCAAAAATTGATGCAAGTCATAAACAATCACATGGAATTAGAATATTGCAAACAAAAGAAAGTAAAATAAAAACAAAAAATAAACAAAATTAACCTAAAAATACTACACTACAACCTAAGCAATAAAAAAAAAAAAGAAAGAATAGTGTCATTAATAAGCAAAACACAATAAAAACAACAACATAAATTTGTACCAACCACGGAGGGCAGGAAAAAGGAAGGGCAAGGAAATGGAATGAGGATTATAAAGGATTGTGAAAAATCTTTCTTCGTATCAAAGTTTTAAATCTACACGGAGTAGCGGCGAACATGTCAATGTCAGAGTAGCTGTTGTTATAGGTACGTTGCATTCTGTGTAGAGGATTTCTTAAACCTGCGTTAGTTAAGTGTCGTCTTAAGTGAAGTGGTCTAAAGTATCGTCTTTGAGTTGGTACGCAGAATCCTATGTCGGCCAATAGTGTAGGCACATCAACGACCGATGTACAAATCTTATGCAGGATACAAGCGTCAATTAGGTCGCGTCTCTTTGAGAGATTATCAAGTTTAGTTGAATCAATACCGTGGAATCTACGGTCGCAAATACGGATGAATTTGTTTTGGATTTTCTCAACCTCGACACTGTATTTTTCATACAAAGGATTCCAAATGGGAGAGCAGTATTCCAATTTAGATCTAATCAAAGAGAAAAACAATTGCAAAACGGATTCGAAGTCCTTGAAATCAGTGGATGCTCTAAGTATAAATCCTAACGTTTTATTACAATGTGTCATCATTTCACTTATGTGTATGTCAAAATGCACTTTAGAGTCAAATATTATTCCTAGGTCACAGATTGAAGATAAGTGCGCTAGTTCGTTATTATTGATGACGTACTTGTGTTTGATAATATTTTTATTCTTGGTAAATGTTATTGAGTTACACTTTTTTAAATTAAGCTCTAGTTTATTTTTAATGCAATACTCGTTAACTCTAATTAAGTCCTCGTTCAATCTCAAGGCGTCGTCCTCACTGGCAATGTGTCGGTATATTTTTAGGTCATCCGCAAAAAGTAGGAAGTTCGAGTGTTGGAAACATTTATCAATGTCATTGATGAAAACTGCGAATAGAAGAGGACCAAGCACAGATCCCTGAGGCACGCCCGATGTGATTGTGACGCTTACCGAATCGAAACCATTTAACGTTACCTTCATGTTTCTATTTGTAAGATAAGATTGTAACAAACTCAGAAGATTGCCGCCAATGCCATACATTGCTAATTTTTTTAACAGTAGAATGTGATCGACCTTGTCGAAGGCCTTTCGGAAATCGGTATAGACCAAGTCTACCTGCAAACGTATATCCAGAGAATCAAACAGAAAGTTAGAATAGACCAGTAAATTAGTCAGCGTTGACTTACGCCTCATGAAGCCGTGCTGCTCGTTCAAAAATTGGGGTTCAAAAAAATGTGACAGATGGTCCTTAAGTATTGTCTCGAACACCTTTGATTGTGTTTTAAACTTATTTATACACAGTTAATGTTTTTACTTAATGGTTGATGGTTATGTCAATTTCCCATCTCTCGAATTCATATAAAATGGTTTACCACGAATACGTCGCCATGGGGCATTTTGAGAGACCTTTTTTATAAGTAACTGTCGACTATATATTAAGGAGCTATACATACTTACCTACATACTTATCTTGCTTGATATCTACGTGCAATACAAAGATGGACTTCGAACGTTCTGCAGTGAACTATTGAACTAAAAAGCACCTCAAACTTTAACGAACAGTAAAGAATTGTTCAAGCGAAAACTCCAATTGACGGTAGTTTGGAAGAACGTGTTCTCAATTTCCAATTTCCTGATTTAAAGTTTCTGGAGATAAAATTATATCTAGGAGTTATCAGATAAAAAAATAATAAAAAAGAGGAAAATATTGGAATTCACCTTGAAAGTTGGTCAATTTTTATTAAACTTTTGTTCAGGAAAAGGTATAATATGCCACCCAATTGTGTTTTAGATCAAAGCTCTCTAAACTACGGCCTCCGAGCACCTTGTATGCGAACTATCCGTTATTTTTGCTCATAATTAAATAATTGCATCATGGGCGTCGCTAGCTTCGCTAGGGGGGAACCGAAGTTTGAGTATTTATATAGTACGAAAAACGTGTAAATATCGCCGAAGACGAATTTTTTTGGGTGACTAAATGAAGGAGTTAAAGATGTAGTTTGATTTCAAATGCAGAAGGCATAGTAAACAGCGCCGCAGGCAAAATTTTCGGAAGAAAAATGGGTGAAGTAAAATTTTCTTTTGAAGCAATTTAATTTTAATAGATTTTCGTACTAAAAATTTATGATATGATAGGTAAATGTGTGTTAACAATGTTATTTTTTCATTTAGTATGAAAAAGTATATACCTATTCCAATCTTGGCGACACCCATGAATTGCATATAACATATTATTTCGAGTTTGGGTATAGAAGCCTGCCAGGCGCGGATCCAGCCCTAAAAAAAGGTTGTGGTCACAGGCAGTGGCGGATCCAGGATTCAATTTTGGGGGGGGGGGGGGCTGAAGTTCGTCACATGCAAATATGACCTTGAGGTATAAAAATGTGAATAGTGCCGCAGGCGAATTTTTTTTTTTCAGAAAATGTGTGAAATAATGTCCCTCCTTGTCTTTCTATAGCAGACCTGGGCAAACTTTTTGGATGAAGGGCCATTTGTAATTATAAATGAGCGACGGGCTGCAAAATACGAAATACACAGTAGAACTAATTAGCGCCGCAGGTGAATTTTTTTTTGAAAAATCGGATAAGTGATAACATCAGAACTTTGGCCTTAGGATCTCAATAGACCGTGAAAGTGTGACGTTACAAGTCTATTAGGGTTGTGGGCATGCCCACCGTGCCCACAACGGTGGATCCGCGCTTGAAGCCTGCCTTTCTCAAGTTCGAGGGGAAAATTCTTAATACCCTCCCGAATGTCCCTGATATCCCGCTCAAACTTCTTGATCAGGCATTTTCTCAGAATACAAAATTGCCAGACAGTAAATATGGTACACTTCTACTTTTTATTTTGTAAGTAGGTACTTACAAAGAATTATTATTCCACGTGTAACAAAAGCATATTGTATTAAATTTAATTTAAATATTTTATGCTAAATAAAAGTGTGGTAAGCCACAAACTATAAACAACGTTCGCTATATGGAAACAATCTACTCCATGATAATTATAAACTACATATGTAGCTATACCATAGAGGCTTTTCCGAACGCGGGGTAACCAGCGGCAGGTATGCCTGTATGCATTAATTCATTAAAAGATGCATAACCCACAAAACCACCAGGTTGCACCATAAATAAACATATTTATTTATTTTTGTGAACTTAAAATTACACCGAGCAACATTACAGCTTTAGCGTTTGCGTTGTGCAGTGTATACATACAATTACAATACATCATGACATTTCATATTACAAACAAATTCAACAATACACTAACTTATACTACACTTACAAATAATAACGTCACCATACTATATCAGATGCTGTTCAACATGTCTGGTGAACTCATATGCACCATAATACTAATGTATGGGCGGTGAATAAAGTGATTCGATTGGCAAACTCTATAAAATTAAAAGTAACAGTAGTTAGTAATAGGTTTCTAACTTTATGACTAGAATAAATATAAAAAAGATAATTGTAAAAACACGTATACAAACAAAATAAATCAGTGAATCTTTATTGGCCAAAGAAAAATATGACAAATTGTGTGACAAAAGGCGGACTTATTGCAAAAGCAATCAATTACAGTCAACCCAAAATTTTTAAAGCATGAAAAATGTTCTGCGTTGAAAAATTAAATTAATTAAAACATAGTAATTGAAACTTGTTTATAATTAAACAATATTAAACTGTCACCTAAAGATAATATATTATGTAAGTACAAAAATTTCGAGGTGCCGGGACATTGAGAAGTTATTAAAATTTTAAGAGGAAAATAATAGACACAGACAAAGTCAATATAAGGTAAGGGTATAAAGTCAATAAAAAAATATAGTAGAAAGTAGCAGTACAAAAGTACTTATAAGTAAGAAGTAAGTATTAATTGTAATTAATTACAATTTACCTAAAGGATATTAGTTTAGAAGTTATTATCAAACTTTCAACCTGTTCAGCTCTAGTTGGTTATTTAATAAAGTACTTGAAATATAGTTTCTTAGGTGTCAGGAAAGAATCACAAAGGAAAAGATCTCGCGAGAAAAAATCTCACGGGAATCTCACATGGAAGAAATCACACATTTTTATTCAAACTTTATTACTTACTTACTTAACGAATCCGCTTACATTGGGCCAACCCACTCCAATACACTTTATTAAGTGTATTGCACTCATCAAACTTTATTATATGTATAGTAATTTGACTCTCATATTTTTTTTATAAAACTTGATTTACTTATGCAATTTGCTCTATTATACAGTTTTACGTATTATACAAATTGTAGGTATAATGTAGTTGTGTAATAAACAAATTTGCATAATAAACCAAATTGTATAAAAAATATGAGAACGAAATTGCATAATAAAGTTTTAATCAAAATAAAAATGTGTGATTTTTTTCCATGTGAGATTTTCCCCGTGAGATTATTTCCCGGGTGATTTTATCTTATTATAATCATAAACAATATTACAATAATATTGTGTACTAAATTTAGATATTGAAAGTTCATACTTCAATACAATTAATAGTTTGTATGACTTAATAAAAGTTTAGGGGCGCAAAGTACTTGAACTTGAAAGCTCAATAATAAGGCTACAGAGACATTGAAATTGATTTCGTATCAATTTAATTAAAATCAGCATTTAGTGTCTATATTTCGCAGAATTATTTAAAGAAACAATAAGATGGCATGAATGCATTGAGTACATGGCTGGCGCAGTTGGTTGAGGCGGCAATCTCTCAAGCGGGAGGTGCCAGGTTCAAACCCCGGCACTGGCGATGTATTCCACATTTTGCGATACAGGCTTTTAGCCTAGTGCAAGGTGTGCAGGAAAGTATTTGGGTTTGTGTATGCAAGCCCAGATCCTTAAAAAAAATGAATGAGTAACAAGATTTAATTACTGTAGCTTTTCGAACTGAAATTAATGTGTTTTTAATCGTTAAAAAAAAGAAAAAAAAAGTATAATTTATTAAGTACCTACGCACTTATGAGTAGTTAGTTACATAATTGGACCTACAGTGTATTTGCATATGTACTCATTTTATGTTAATGTGCACACTTGATGAAATAAAATTTATTATTTATTTATTTATAATTAACATTTAACAATTATTTAGTAAAAATGGGGGTACTGATGAACATATTTGAATATAATTAGGTATATTGTACAAGACAAATGACGGAGTAACTAGCGCCGCAGGCGAATTCTCTTTATACAAAACATTAGTATTCATTCAGATCGCCGCCTCCTAGATTTGCTGCCCCTTCAATGTGCCGCCCTTAGGCTTTGAGTAACTTGCCTATTAGTTAGGGACGGCCATAACTATGTCACCGCAGCCATTTTTTTATAAATGAATCTGAGTTTATCGAAATAAACCCAAATACATCTTTGTACACTTCACAGAAAGCTTAAAAGCTTGTGTTGTGAAGTGGAGTAGGTCGGGGATTGAACCCGCGCCCACTGGATTAACAGTCGAGCGCGTTACCAACCATACTTCCGACCACCTCATTCTTAGGCGTCCTTCGAAAAACCCATAAGTAATCGTAAAAAATTAACTACGAATGTAGAAAAACCTAGCAAATTACAAAAATTGAATTTGTGTTCTTCGCAGATATTCATATATTTCTTACTAGTTTTTGTGCCCGGCGTGATCGCATCTAGTTTTATGTAACCTTATTGCATACAACAGGTTGTTTTGTTATTAATGTTGTTTTTCTCTTTAACCGTAATAGGCATTAAAATATGTAGTCTGAGAATTCTTTAAATCTGATTCCTAGGCACAGACTTATCCAACCTTACTAAAATATTATAGTGATTCAATTTCTCATTTTTCTTTATACTCTTATTATTCCATATTATTTTATTGTAACTTGAATTTCGCTTTTATTAGGAAATTCCTTCATCTATTATCTTTGACATTATCAAGATTCCCTGGGGTTGTTTTTGTATCTAACTACCTTTATTTCTCTCTCTGCCTCACCCCCAATAAGTGTATATTTCAATAAACTGCCAATATATTCAATGAGATAATGGTTCTGTATGGATATGTTGATATTAATCTTCGCATAGTTTTAATAACACGGATGTTAAGAGTATGCATACCGACATTTCAAAAAAAAATTAAAAACGGGAGACCTTCTATCTCGACAACCGTTACTAGATATGCTTTGGAACAAAATTGGGTAGATGCATTGAACCTATATCTAGGGAATAACCGTAAAATGTTTTTTGATAGACGCAAAATTAACAGGCATACTGATATATAAAAACGCTGTTTTTACCATTTTATCATGCGATTGTTCACGCGATTTTGAACCTTAATGCCGTGGGAAATGACTGTGACGTCATTCTTGGTGCCAAGCTCTTAAATCAAGTTAAATACTTGGCTAGGCAGTATTTTATTGAAGCGACGCAAATAAAGAAAGATCTGCTGGTTCGAAAAATCAATGAATTGAATTATGGGCTTATCAATTTAGTAATTGTTAGAGGTTGAATCAGGGGCGGATTAAGTGTTGAGAGCGCCCCTAGGCAAGCACCTCATCGGCGCCCCTCTAGCTTCCATATTATATTATAAATTTTAACTAGCACTTATACGAGGGCGGATCATTAAGTACCCGTGTTAGGTATGAAGATGAAGGTTTTTCCATTTTTTTTTTCTCTTTTTTTCAACGTCATCTTCATTTAGGTCGATTCACTTATCCCAACACCTCTGCCATTTATTTAACCCCTCCAAAAACGCGATCTGCCAAACTCCTTAAAATACACCTCTTTCTCGGGAAAAACCTCCTTCTTTGAGCTGATTTTTACCCCCCGAGCCATGTTTTCATATGGGGGACCGAAAAATTATTCGCAGAAAGCCAGGTTGGAAGAATATGATTGGTGCGGCAGCAAGTCGCGGCGTATTTCATCCAATTTAATTTGGCCGCCACAGCCCCGAAGGAATGTGCTGGTGCATTATCGTAGTGGTAAAACACTTTTTTCTTAGCCAACTAGGGCCATATCTCCTTCAATTTTCCTTCAATTTCTCATCGAATCGCTCAAATAATTCACCGTAATACTGTCTCATGATCGTTCTGCCTTTTTGCAAAAAGACCGTGATGATATTCCCTTCGAATCCCAAAAAAATCGTGGTGGTGGCCTTTCCGGCCGATCGGACCGTCTTTTCCTCCTTTAAGGGAGATTCATCCGGAAAAATACACTTTGTTGCCCGTTTCTTGGTCCCTGTCGTATAATTATGTATCTAGATTTCATGAACGGTGACGCTTGACGTAAAACTCTATCGAATCTTGCTTAAAAAGGACCTGAAACTGCTTGGACTTTGACACCTGTATCCGCTTGTTGTTCAAAGAGAGCGATTGTGGCAGCCATCGGGCCGACACCTTTTGCACACTTAACTTGTTCTGAAAAATATTAATTGCCGTTTTGTACGGCATGCCTATGGCCTCAGCTACTTCACACACTTTGGTTCGGCGATCAGCAAGAATCATCTCGTGGACTTTTTCAAAGATTTCCTCGGTAACCCCTTCTGCCAGGCGACCTGGCCGCTCCTCATTAAAAACAGTTACACGACCCGTTTAAATTCGTTGAACCAAAATTGTATGTTTACAATAGATTGTGAACGGTCTCCATAGACAGCGTCAAACTTCACTTTTATTTCATCGCGTGTTTTTCGACCCAAAAATGAGGAGACAAATTCGGATCAATTTTGTTATTTTTAATTTTTTTCTAGAAACACTCACATTAAACTGGCTGCCAAAAAATAACTAATCCACGAATCGGTCCGAAATTCAGTATGGTGTCGTCTGAAGGATGGTTCCACACGATGGTAATATCATTTTCCCTCAGCGCAGCCACATTTCTTCAAACACGGGTATTTATTGGGTACATACTATAATAACTAATGCTGCGCCACATGGCTTCCCATCGTGATGCCCCATCCCGTGAGAATTTTGGGATAAAATGTGTAAATCTGTGTCTCCACCAATCTACATACCAAGTTTCATCAAAATCAGTTTAATAGTTTTTTTGCTCATGAAGAATCTTACTAACTTCTATGTATTATAAAATCATGCGATGTAGAAATAATCATGAAGGCGGAGCATGCTTCAGAAACTCTACATCTCTATAGAATTATATAATCTTTTATATTGTGTAAGTAGGTGCATACTTACTTAGACAACTATTTTTTTTTTTTTTTTGTTTTTGTTTAAAAACTTATCGAGCGGTTCGCGCGCCCCTTTGTAATCTCGCGCCCCTAGGCACGTGCCTACTTTGCCTTATGGGTAATCCGCCACTGGGTTGAATTAAAAGGGCTTTTTGAATAAAAAACGTCTAACGTGTTTTTGCACAACCACTATATTTAGTAAATTAACAAGACAGAAAAAATGAGTATGAAAAACAAAAAACAAAACCAAACAAAAATGAATCATTGAAAAAAGGAACACAAATTATTTTCATACAAAAACGGGATTGCAACTTAACACCCTCCCTCAATCCAGTTTTCCATACCCATCTTGAGCTTAAAGTATTCAAAAAATATCTTCCCTAAAGGTTTGGTGAATATATCCCCAATCTGCTCTCTAGTGGAAAGATATTGTACCACTGCTGTCCCATCCTCTATCTTATCTCTAATGAAGTGACTCTTTATATCTATATGCTTTACTCGGCTGTGATAACAAGGATTTTTGGACAGTTTAATGGCCCCCTGGTTATCTTCAAAAAGAACAACAACACATTTATCAAACAATTTGAGTTCCTCTAATAGGATTTTTATCCAACACCCTTCACTAACAGCTAGACTGAGCGCTGTGTACTCTGCTTCGGTGGAAGACAGAGCAACTACAGTTTGCTTCTTTGAGCACCAGGATATGGCACAGTTGAACACCTTAAATAAGTACCCAGTGGTAGATTTTCTATCAACCCCATCTCCCGCCCAATCAGCATCTACATATCCACAAATAATATCTGAAACATTACTTTTCTTAAAAACTAAACATAAATTTATGGAACCTTTAATATATCTTAAAACTCTCTTTAATGCAGTCCACAAGTCTTCACTGGCACAAGATTGATAGCGACTTAAGATACTAATACAAATGCTCAGGTCTGGTCTGGTGCATAACATTGCATACATTATAGCTCCAATCAGCGTTCTACATCTATTTTCTAATTCAACACTTTCCGGCAAATCTCTTTTCAACAAACTATGATTAAAGTTTACATCCATCGGGGTGCTGGCAGGTTTACAATGTAGCATTTTAAATTTACTCAACAATCTATTCAGGTATGCACTTTGATTCAGAACAATTGTACCCGTTGAAACATTTTGGAATATTTTAATCCCTAAAAAAACAATTCACATCTCCCAAATTTTTCATCTTAAAATTCTCATTTAACATTTGTATAATTTTCTGAACTTCTCTGTCATCTGTACCTGCCAACATTAAATAATCTACATATAACAACAAATATATTTTTAAGTTATCATGAATTTTCATGTACAAACAATATTCATACTTTGACTGTACAAATCCTAAAGACATTATCACCTCGTTAAATCTTTTATTCCAATTCTTTGGAGAGTCCTTTAGTCCGTACAAAGATCGTTGTAATTTTAACACATACACACTTCCATTTTTCATTACCTTTTTCTCAAAACCTCTTGGCACGGCTAAATACACATCTCTCTTCACATTATCATATAAAAATTCACTACATACATCCAAATGTTGAACCTTCATACCGTACTCATTTCTCAATGCAAGAAAAAATCTGTCTGACTGTAGCTTTGCTACAGGATTATATATTTCTTCAAAAACAATGTCCGTCTGCTTGAAACTTCTGGCAACCAATCTCGTCTTATACTTCATCATACGACCAGCATCATCTATTTTTTTCTTAAACACCCACTTACATTCAATTGTTTTGCAATCAGGTGGCTTTTCAATCCATGACCATACTTGGTTCTCTTCTATAGCCATCTTTTCTTCTTCTATAGCCTCTTTCCATTTCTCAGATTCATCACAAGTTATAGCTTCATCGTAAGTGGACGGTTCATCAGTCATGATTAGTAAGGCAGCATTTTGTAGATAACGAGTAGGTTTTGTTATGTTTCGTCTATCTCTTAAACAATACCTTCCTCCCTCTTCTTCAACAATCTCTTCCAGGTTTGGTTCATTATTCTCCTCTTTTCCCAAGTCATCATCAGGGTGACTCATAATTTCGTCGTTGCTTACTTCTATTTCATTATCATTATTTTCATCGTTGATATCTTCATTATCAGAAATATATTTATACGGAACATTCACATTCTTAGGTTTCACAACTTTAATTAACATGTGATACAATTTTTCATCACTTTCCGATACAGCAAATGCTAAAGTTTTACCATCTCTAAAGAATGTCCACGTTTTTCCATTATTTTCAATTCTTTGGTTGATCCCCTTCTGGGCAGTTGTCTTTACAGAAATTAGGTTACAGGAACTCTCAGGACAGTACCAAACTCTTCCAAGTATTTTTCAGTCCAATTTTCTCCGTCGAACATTAAAACATTTATATTTCCGTATCCGATAGCTTCTATTCGCACTCCCTGACGTGCACTCGTCATTAATTTGGGCTTGTCAAACTTCTCAAATAATGCATACCAGTCTCTTCTATTTGTAATATGGTGTGATGCACCGCTGTCGACATACCACTCATCACAATTTTTTTCTTCTATATATAGTGAAGTTAAAAAGGCACTTTCCTTCTTGTTTTCCCTTCTTTTATTGCATTCATAAGATTTGTGGCCTTTGCCTTTACATTTAAAGCAGGTTACTCCATTCTTGCAGTCTTTTGATATATGCCCCTTCAATCCACACGAGAAACATTGTATCTCGTTATTAAAATTCGTCTTGGTTTCAACATAATTGTGAAATTTCTTCTTGGGTTCATATTTCTTCACAGATTTTGATAACATCGCACTGGCAATTATTGGTTCTTCTCGATTTTTAATTCTCAGTTCATAGTTTAGGAGACGTTTCTGAAGTTTCGACCATGTTCTATCTTCTTTACATAAATCATGCCAGGTAATATAAACATTGTAAAATTCCTTGGGTAAGGTTTGTAGAAGTCTAGCACACATATCATCATCATCAATAGGTTTTCCTAAAGCTGTCATCTTGGTTTGTATTTCTTCGAATTTCATTAAATGACCTTGAATACCACTCGAATTATCCCACTCAATGTTATGAAATTTATGTCTCAATAGATCGATGTTTTCTTCAGACTGACTATCAAATATTTCTCCTAATTTAGTCCATACGTCTTTTGCAGTAGCACATCCGGCTATTCTTAGTAATGGGGCACTACTTAATGACAAAACTAATAACTTCTTGGCTTTGGCATTCTTCTTAATCCATTCTTCGAGTTTATTTTCGTCGCCATCAGCCGGCTTGCTGTGCGATCCTTCTACAACGTCTATAACACGTTCACACTCTAAAACTGTTCTCATGACAATCTTCCACGATGTGAAGTTTTCTTCTCCTCTCAGTTTTTCTATTCTTTCGTCTGACATTGTAATTGTATGTACGTCTCTCGTCTATTCTTGCAGAAAAAATGTAGCTGGCGTCTAAGTTTCGTAGTTGTGTACACTTCTCTCTACTAAGGTCGTGATTTAACGTCTAATACCGTCTAATTTTTGGAGTTGTTAATCTGTCTTCTCGTCCAAACCAGCACACGAAAGTAACACGTAATAATAGCGTCTAAATTTGTAGCGCGTCTTCTCGTCAAAAAAAATGCTTCGACACACTACACGTCTCACAACACCCAGGAACACTTTTTTACGCGTTATACACATCTAGAAAAACCCCTTCTTCTCAACCACGCTCTGCTACCATGTAAGAGGTTGAATTAAAAGGGCTTTTTGAATAAAAAACGTCTAACGTGTTTTTGCACAACCACTATATTTAGTAAATTAACAAGACAGAAAAAATGAGTATGAAAAACAAAAAACAAAACCAAACAAAAATGAATCATTGAAAAAAGGAACACAAATTATTTTCATACAAAAACGGGATTGCAACTTAACAGTAATTGTGGTAGATTTTCACGGCGAAAACTGAAGATGACTGCTTTTGATTTTTGGGTGAACGGGTTTTTCATTTAGCAGTGGAGGGACCAAGGCTGATGAAGAGACAAAGAAGGCGGGCTTCCTTATACTCATCATATTATACAGCTACGCTTTTAAACCGCAATTGTAGCTGTTTAATACTCCTTTTACTAATACATTCTTGTGACCCCTGTAAACTTCCAAAAGGTATTTAACACCTTAAGCCATTGATTTCGATGATGCTCCCTATGCAGTATTTTATCGCTCATTTTTTATTTCACTTGAGTTAAATTTCGTTTTTCGCCGGGCCTGGGGTTTTTTATAGCATTCTCCTGTAATTAAATACGTCCCTTTCCTTGAAAATAAACCAGTACACAATAAATAAAACTTAATAAGTATTTTACTTTCTTTTCGTTTCAAAATAATTTATCGCATTTTCTTTCGCCTTTCCTTCCAATATATTAAACAAAAAACTAGGCATATATTTTGTACGGACATAAATTCTCATTGGTGATAAAAAAAATCTGTATAAATCCGTCTCGCAATATTTTTTTATTAAAACTATCCCCACTAAATGTATGACAATATACTGGGACAATATATTAACTATGTTTCCTATCGTATTAGTGATGTTAACAGAAGATACATGCGTTGTTTCCGGGTGTGGGGTAGATAATAGAGGATGAAAAAATAAGGAAAATAAGTGTTCGTAAAAATACTTTTTAAAGCCAAGATTTTTTGAGTTGACATTCTCGAACTGTTTATCGCGGTCCTCCAAACGACACCAAACATGCCC
Source organism: Ceraclea dissimilis (assembly GCA_963576895.1). Lineage (NCBI taxonomy): Eukaryota > Metazoa > Arthropoda > Insecta > Trichoptera > Leptoceridae > Ceraclea > Ceraclea dissimilis. Next base: position 2,522,528 of record OY756370.1, on the reverse strand, counting down.
TTCCGGGACGCTTGGATTCCCTTATCCCGATAGCATCTCTCACCAAGACTTGACAGATTCAGAATTTGTAAAAAGATACGAGTTCTACTCGTGAAGCACTATCATGAGATACCAAACACGGCGGTTTGCGGTGACTGAATTCTGTTAAACGCTCGGTGTCTCCCGAGGCTGGAGCTTGACAAAATTTGGATTTATTTTCCAACGACCTTTCTATGACCCCACACAAACCTTGGATCCCCTTGAAACGCCTTTCATATTTTTTTCCTCTAGATAAGGCTGTTCCAATATGGTACAGAATCATATTGTCACCTAGTTTACGAATGTTTGCAAATGTTTCAGGTCTCTAAAGTAAGTAGTCAGGAAGTGGTTGAAAAATCGATTGCAGGATTTGCGCACAGACAAAAAATAAACAAGATATCAACGGAGTGAAACTTTTTTCGGACTAATTAATTATGTGTTAAAGTTCAACAGATGTTTCAGCAGACTTTTCACATAGTAATTAATAAAATTACATACTCGCTAACGAATTCACAAAATGTGAAACTATAAATTTGTCCTACTATATGACACCTAAACAAAGGCGATGAAATTTTGGGAGCTTTTATTTTGTACCCTTTTGTAAAACACATAATACTAACAAACGAAACTTTATTCGCCATTGTTCCATCACGCTTTGGTCGAGTACCAACCAACGACGCTTGTACAACTTTAATTTTTTAATAAAAGTTGGAGCTTTTTTTATTGTTCTCTTTCAACATGAATACCATAGGATAGGACATATATTGCTGGGAAAATATTTCAAAAGCTGTATTTGCATATGTATATTTTTAGTTTGCATATTAAATTTTTCAAATTGTTCGTAAAGTTAATTAAATAGTAGAGAACTCTAACCCAGCACGCGATATTCTAATGTATATTTAATCTGAATGACCTTTGGTGCTAGAAGCAGTTCAAGTTTCGTATGAGTTGAAATTACGATAGTACGTAAATGATGCATTCTGTAAACAATTATGCAATTGAGGTATTGTATTGTTTGTACAGTAATTGCATTCATTGTCTGCCAATATTTTGTGTGTTTCACAAATAGATTACTAATTGATTTCTACAGATTTCAATCGTTAATAGAATGGATTGAACTAGACTCGTCCACGTTGCTGCGAATGAAATTCCCTTAAGTCAAAGGCTGCCAGGAAGACCACTAAAAAGATGGAGAGAAGCTGGTCTTCCACATCCCAAGAAGGAGCAACAAATGCCGATGCAAACAGATCCCAAATCTAACATAAGCAGAAGAAGAAGATTTTAATCAATTAGCGAATCATGTTATACTAGTTTGATAGTTGCATAGGTCCCCAGAGTCTGTACTTATATCTTATCGTCTTTTCGGGCGTATCGTGTTTTGCTAATGGTGAGTCATCTTCAGGACTAATGTAGTCCTGCCCTATCCTTGCGCAGAGCCCTTACTTCTGTCACGTTCGTGCCATTCGTCACACACGCACTCAGCAAATGTATTTTTCTTATTCATCTTTTCTTAGATCTTGTGATCTGTTCGTTCAAGAAAGCCCTCATTCTAGTGATGCTGAAGGTCAGCTGTCCCTCCATCGTTTTGGCGGTCTTCCGGGGAGCCGGTGACTAGCTGAGATTTCGTTGGCCACGACATAAGGGATTTGGACAGCAAAGGTCCATCCCTGAAGATTTGGTTGATATGCATACAGTCCGGGTTGCCCTAGGAGCGCCAAGCTTCCTAACATCCCCTCCTTCAGCCACATACACTATTGTCATCCTATCGTTATTTTTTTTTTCAGTACGTCGAAACTATCTTAATTTGTTCACTCTCATTCTCGTCACAAAACTAATTTAATTACTCAAATATACCCTACAACATACGTAAAACTAGTTGTATTTTTTGTTCACAATTTCGTTTAGTTTTATGTCATGGATTTTCAATTATATGAAAAACTTTATAGAGGTAGGTTTATGAACAAAACAAAATTAATTATAAAAACTACTAGGTAGACTCTTTAAACAAAAAATCTAATCTGGTACGTACTACAATATCAGAGTATTTGTCTTTCAAAGTGATTGTGTAACTTTGTCTGAATTTGATCCTGAACCGCAAATTCAGGCGTTCTGACAATAAACCTTCATTATTTCGCCTTGACTTTTTGCCTTTTCATGAAGCTCTCTCGTCTTTATATGGATGGAGTGTACCACTTTCATTACATTTTATGGATCACAAGCATGTGTAAGTATTTGTATACTTTAGTAGTAAAATCCTACATACGGTGATGTTGAATAAACAATGTATACTGTTTACGGAATGTGACACTAGAATTTTGTTATTCCTTACGTGATGTACTTAGGTATGTACTTAAGCATAAAATCCGAAAGGGGTATATTCTCAAATGTGTACCAAAAAACATTCAGAGCGTGTTGATGATAATAACATGATCTTTCTGAGTTTAATTAAGAGTACTAGATATGTTAGTCCAAGAGCCCGCTGCATAATTAATGACGTATCTGTTTTTTGATCGAAATGTGGTATAAATGATAGCTTACCAATAGGGTATTACATCGAACTAGGGTTGCCTATCAAAATCTTGCCGCAACCCCCCATGCCCCCCCCCCCCCCGAAAAGGTCCCTCTTCGCGGTTTTTCACATTTTATAGGAATATGTTAAGAGATAGGAGAATGTAGTCATGACAAAAATAATCCTTGCTAAATTCTCTACATAAATATTAAGTCAATTTTTTCATAGGACTAGTAGTTTACCCGTAATGGCCGGTCAAAAACCAGGATATTTTTTGCCCAAAAAAAATAATTTTTTGTTTTTTTTTTCTTTAACATTCTTCCACCCATAATCACTAAGATTTTATGGAAAAAAATATTTGGCTTGCGGCGCTATATCGCTGGTTATTTTATGAAAAACTAATTTTTAAGAATTTTCGTCACTGAGTTTTATTGTAATAACTCTGAAATTATTAGATGTATGAACATAAGTTATAGCTCGTTTTGTAGCTAAGACTATGGTTATTAATTCGTTCTCAGACTATTTTCCTGTAGCTCTTATGGATTTTCAACCAATTTAGTTTAAATACATTTTTTTAGCATTATAAATGAATTTCGGTTTTGCACCGGCCATTGCGGGTAAACTGCTAGTTCTACGAAAAAATTTACTTTTCATTTTTTATAGAGAATTTAGCAAGTATTGTTTTTGTCATTGACTACTTTCTCCTATCTCTTACCATATTCCTATTAAATGCGAAAAACCGCGAAGAGGGACCTTTTCGGGGGGGGGCAGGGGGGGTTGCGGCAAGATTTTGATAGGCAACCCTAGTGCGATGTAATACCCTATTGGTAAGCTATCATTTATACCACATTTCGATCAAAAAACAGATACGTCATTAATTATGCAGCGGGCTCTTGGACTAACATATCTAGTACTCTTAATTAAACTCAGAAAGATCATGTTATTATCATCAACACGCTCTGAATGTTTTTTGGTACACATTTGAGAATATACCCCTTTCGGATTTTATGCTTATTTTCTGCTACAAATTGAATGATTCCCACAACAATACGTTCTCAAATAAGCGAAAAAGTTGAAACTGAAATAATCTAGAAAAACGTCTAATATTGTATACCCCATTACATGGGGTATACTGTATACTGTTATTCTAATCTGCCGCCCAGCGTCGACGAAAAATTTACTAATTGCCGTTTTTATTTTAGCGCACATTTTTTTTTAAAATGCATCCTAAAATTTTTCGTTAACGAGGGGGGTGGGGGTCCCTAGGAAATGTTACAAAAAGTAAAACTGTTGACCTTGGGCAACAAAAAATTGTCCCTCCAAATCTCTGCCGCCCATAGTCCCCGGCCTACTCGGCTTTTTGGCAAATCTGGCACTGGTCAACATTTCATATTAGATAATATAAATAAATATACTATGCTACATTGTAAAAAAAATATTTCAGTGTCCAGTGACCCAAACACTATAAAATCATATTTTAGGATAAATAGAATGGTTCTCGAATAGAGATTATTACTATCAATACGATCATTATCATTTCTAATGATATTCTTCTTCTTCTTATTTTAAATATGGCACGCACCCGTCTGCGGGTGATTTTGCCATTGTCAAGTGTTTTGGTTATTTACTTATTTACTTACACTGAGAGTGACGAATCATAGTATTTTATATTTAGGTAACAAATACTAAATGCAGTGTTATAAAATGTTTCAATATCTTCAACATGTACGACAAACATGTTATTTATATAACATCAATGAAAAAACTATTGTATGACAAACACAGAATATATACAACAATATCTCTCTGACCGCACAGCACAGTTATATACAGGCCGTAGGTACACTCAAAAATACAATTCAATTCCAGGAACTACAGGCAAAATTAAAGTAAATGGAATATAGAGTCGGGCAAAATGTTTTTTTTTTTTTTTTTTATTATTATTTTTAATCAATGTTATGAAAAGGATTTTTTATTTCCCGATTTCAGGTAACCCGTTTTTAAAACACGTTTGGTAGATTTTAATACAAATTACACTTATGATTCCAAAACTCGGTTACACCTTTTTATCATACTTCTTCAAGTGTTTTACAATGAAGTTATTCACTTTCGGAGAATTCAGAGCTAACAGCGATTGAATGTTAATAGGCAAGGTCTTGCACACCCCGCTGATGTCCTTCAGGAATTCCTCGTTCGGCAAAAGGGGACAACCGAAGAATATGTGGTCAACAGTTTCAGCATCTTCTCCACATTCACATAGTGGGGAGCTCACGACATTAATTTTGAAAAGGTGTGCGGCTAAGATGACGTGACCAATTCTGAGTCTGCACAGTAATGACACATTTAACTTTGGAAGTTTGCTTTTGTTAAACCATGGGTGCGATGGAACAGACGGTTGAATACTCCTATAATGGGAACCAGTAGTAGAATTGGAGTAACACTCATTCCACTCGCTCATGACAGAAAGTTTCGTCACTCTCTGGCAATCCGCAATAGGAAGAGCAAACATAGGAGGGATAATACTACAGCTGCATGCCTGCTTAGCAAGAGCGTCAGCACGCTCGTTTCCAGCTATACCAACATGGGAAGGAATCCAACAGACTGTAATGTCTAGTTTACGAGAAGAGGCCACGTAAAGAAATTTCAGAATATCATATATGAGGTGATTATTTATTGATGATTTCTTAACAGAACACAAGTTATCTACAAGGCTGAAAGAGTCTGTGAATATGATTGAGTATGGGGTGGTAGTCAAAAGGATCTCCGTTAGCGCCTCCCGAAGGGCAACACATTCCGCTGTGAAGTTGGAATTGTCTCTCTATACCGAGAGATGGGGCACAAAAGGCTGCCCCACAGTCGCCCTCTAGAGATTTCGAGCCGTCAGTGAAAAACCTGGCATGTGAGGGCCACCTTTCCTCTACTTTCTCTAAGAAAAGTTTGTTGACTGAACTAGGATCCATAGTCGAAGCTGACTTGTCAATATCCATGTGCCGGAGCACATCTGGACGAAATGTTGTAGCCTCAAATGGAAGAGAGAACATTGGTAAAAGAGAATGAAATGAATCCGGGAAACTGTTTAAGACATAATGATAGGACGAGCACAGCAATGGGTATATTCTAGAACGCCAGTAAGGAACGGTCTGACATCTCTGAATGAGTACCTGTAATTTGGTAAAGATCAGATGATTCTCCTGAGCCAGCCTTGCCGCAAGAAACTTTAATGCAAGGGATTTTCTTCTAAGAAAAAGTGGCATTTCGACACATTCGGCCTGTAAGGCCACGATAGGTGAAGACCGCATAGCTCCTAAGACGACTCTAATTGACTTGTTCTGCATTCTTTCCAGTTTATCTGCAAGGTAATTCGGCAGAGGCTCAAACAAGAATGCACCGTAATCTAGAACACTTCTTATCAGAGCATCGTACAGGGTTCGCATTGTAGTTGGGTGAGAACCCCACCACACTCTTGCCACCGCACGGAGAATGTTTATGTTTTTTTCACATTTTGCAATGACCTTCTCGATATGAATGTTCCATGAGAGCTTCCGGTGCAGGGTCATGCCAAGAAATTTAACAGAATCTTCCGAAGGAACCGGAATATTATCAAATTTGATACCAATGTTAGGAATTCTATGCTTGTTTGAAAAACACACAATTTTACTTTTGTTAGGCGAAAGAGTAAGACCATTTTTCTTAAACCAGCCGCTAAGGGATTCGAGAGTACTCTCCATGACCTCACTCGATCGAGCAATGGATTTTTCAGCGCTGTAAACAACAAAGTCATCGGCATATTGCAAGACACTACAAGAAGTAGGAATCAGAGACTGGATGTCCTGAGTGTAGACGTTAAAGAGTAGGGGGCTTAAGACTGACCCCTGCGGTAGTCCTTTATATACTCTTCTCACAACCACGCCCTCTGGAGTCTTAATCAGGAGCTCCCTCTCGCACATTATGTTGAAAATCAGACGGCAAATAATGTCCGGAATACCTAAAGATAACAATTTCTCAAACAATATTGGGAGCAACACATTATCGTAAGCGCTACGAATGTCTAGAAAACACGCAATAAGATCCGTCTTATGGGCTCTAGCAATATGAATATCAGTCACCAAAATGCTCAAGTTGTCTAGGCACGATCGGCTCTTCCGGAAACCAAATTGCCACTCTGGCAGAAGTGCTTCTCTCTCCACGAACCACTCCATTCTAGCCTTTATCATCCGCTCGAGGATTTTTAGGAACCAGCATGATAGAGCTATGGGTCTGTATGAGGATCCCAACGTCGAGTCTTTACCTGGCTTGGGAATTGGTACGACAAATTGTTGTTTCCATGATGAAGGGACCGAACCTGTAGTGAGAATCACATTGAATAATGATAAAAGTTTGAGAAGAAGGGGTCTAGGAAAGTGTCGAATAAAGGAGTATGGGATATGGTCTGGACCAGGGGCAGAATCACCTGCGGATTGAATTGCTACATCCAGTTCGTTAAAGGAAAAAGGGGAAGAGAGAATACATGATTGCTGGGGAGCGAAGACAGAGTCCTTCTGCAGCTCAAACTCCCCGGGAGCATACGCAGGTGCCAGAATCCGCACAAAACCATCAATCCAGGATGTACATTTTGAAGTGTTAGGTCTTGGGGAATAGGCACCTCTAAAAGCATTTACGGAATTCCAGACGTCTGATGGTGGTGTATCCGGAGAGAGAGAGCTACAAAATCTGAACCATCCCTGCCTTTTCTTACTCCTAAGAACTCTTTTGGTTTGAGCCTGAACCTTTCGAAGGGAGAGATAATTTTCAAGAGACATGTTCCTTCTGTAGGTTTTCATTGCCACAGAACGTTGCCTAACCATAGCCGTACATTCCTCGTCCCACCAGGGGGGAGATACTCTACGATGTCCAACAGAGCTCTTCCTAGGCATGGAAGCATCGGCTGCGCTAAGAACGAGGTGGGAAATCTTGTCGGAAACCATATTTACATCACTCATAGAATCATCAGAAGGGAGATCTATAAAACCCCCCTCTATAGACTCCCCAAACTTACTCCAGTTAGCCCTCTTTGTGTTATATCCGGATTTATGACGAGACGAATTGGATTGTGAATTGTTTGATCTTATTCTTATTATTATAGGAAGGTGATTGCTGGATAAAGGGTCCTTGAGAACTTCCCATGCGATCAGCGAAGCTAATTCACCAGTACAAATCGTTAAATCTACCGCGGTCGGATTCTGATGTGGAGGAGGAACTATAGTGGGGCTGCCGTCGTTTAAGATACATAAATTTAAGTTGTCGACCCAATCGAGCACCGCTTTGCCAGCTGAATCTGTTTTTTGAGGGCCCCATGATGAGGAATGTGCATTAAAATCACCCATAATCAAATATGAAGAAGAGAAAATTGGGACGATGCTGTTCCAATACAATGTATCAAACTGGGATCTCGGGGAGTACATCGACACCACAGTGATGTCCATGATTTTTGCGGCGACTATTTGCATTCTTGAGGAGGTCGGAAGAATTAGACGATCATAAGAGAAAGATTTTTTTATCAATAGAGCTGCCCCTCCGTAACCATCGGGGCGATCATCTCTAAGGCAGTCATATCCTGGGAATGATACAAAGGAATCTGAGGAAAACCAAGTTTCCGAAATTGCAGCGACATCTATTTTGTATTTCCTTAAAAGGAATGAAATATCATCTCTATTTGATACAGCGCTGCGGCTGTTCCATTGTAGAAATGACACGTTTTTATAACTAAAAGTTTGTGGAGCCATTTTCGGTTAAAAAGGTCTGAAGAATGGAAATCAGTTGAGCTGCGTTGGACGGTAAAGAATTTTGAGATGAGAGAATTTCTATTAACATGGAAATCATTGTTTTTAAAAAGTTGTTGTTGCCAGAGGAAAATTTATTTTGGAGGTAACCAGAAGATGAGGAGTTTTCAGATTGATCGGGGGCTGGAAGATTGTTGGGGAGAGCACATCCATTTGGAGCAGATGACCAAGAACTGCCATTTGGGCAAAAAAGAAGGGAATTGTGATCAGGTTGGTTGTAACCAGGTAGTACTGAGGGGTGCGAAGGGGTTTTGAATTTGAAAATAGTCTTACGATGACTGGATGGTGTCGGGGGGTGGACATTATTATCTGTCAAGGCTGAGTTTACTGATGAAGAAGGAAGGGCCTGGGACATTGCTTCTGAATATAGAGAGAATTTTTGAGGATGGGCGGCGAGGGCCTCTTTGTAAGATACATTGTTCGTAGCCATAGTTTTTTTTACGTCCTGTTGTCTTTTGAGTTCAGGACAAGAAAGATTTGCAGCAGAGTGTTGCCCTCCACAATTAATGCACTTTAAAATTTGGGACAGACAATTTTCGCCATTATGAGCATCGCCACATTTATAACAACGGGCCGATGATCGGCATTGTGCTCTGGTATGCCCGTACCTACTACAGTTGTAGCACAGGATGGTGGGAAAGACATATTGCTCAACCCTAAATGCATTGTGGAACAAAAATACGAACTCCGGAAGGGATTGCCCTTCGAAGGTAACAACTACGGTTTGTGAGGGCTTCCATGTGGCTCCCTCACTAGACTGAATCTTCCTATTTAATCTCCTTGCCTTGATTAATTTCCATTGGGAGGGCTCAGAATACTTTATTAATTCCTCCATATCGATATCCTCACTAATTCCTCTAATTACTCCTTGTTTGGTTAGCTTGAATGTGGGGATATACGCTTTTAATTTGTTTTCAGTTATTATCGGGCTATCCAAAAAGTTGTTTGCATATTTAGGGTTCAAAAATGTCAAAGATATTTTATATTTACCCTCAGCCTTCACTGAGCCGGTGATGATACCTTGAATTTTTAAAGAATACAACAACTTACCAAAATCCAGCGCACGTATTGGTTTGGATGAATCTTCATTTTGGACATAGACCAAGAATGGCCCTAATGACGTGGATTTGTAAGTTAAAGGTTGGGAGTAAGGGAGTTGGGGAGAAGGAGGAGGATTGGGAGATATGGCAGGAACTTTAGACGGAGGGGAAGAAATGGATATATCTACATCCGGAGAAAGAGGTCTCTTTCTCGGGTCGGGAGGATCTGGAGGGACCAGGGGTACCTCCATATTGGAGGAACCTGTTCCACTATGGAATCTACAAAAAGGTTGAAAAAATTAAATAATTAAATAAAAAAAAGAAAAAGGAAAAAAAAAAAAAATTAAAAGAAAAAAATTTTTGAACCACTCTAGATGTTTTGCTGCTTCGGACTTAATAAATTAAATACTGTATTCTCACAATAATATCGCAAATACTCGCAACTAACACAACCGCTTAGATGCGCTCTACGATCGGGACTGTCTAATGATATTATACTCATACTAAAATCAAACGACTCTTATCTTACGAGTATATTGGAAGTACGTCGTATAAGTTTTGGAAGTAATAAGATTATTTTCATCTTCCCATTGTATCGTTTTTAGCCACTCGCTTAAAAATTATGTCGAAGATATTGTATTATTATAGACTCTTCATATTCTACCACCACAAAGTTCAATGGTCTACAAAAGATGCTAGATCTTGTCGTAATAATGCGAAGAAAGAAAGGTCTCTCCCATCCCTTTGATATACTAACTGACTATGGATTATGACTTACTGACTATGGTATCGAGATTGTTTAAGCTCAATATTTTCTTATCTGTCGATATAATAGTGTGCGGTAAATTTGACCAAAACTAAATTCGACTAATACTGATTCGACTAATAACTAACTCGACTAATAGTTAATTCGACTAATAGCTAATTGGATTAATGACTAATTCAACTAATACTAATTCTGCTGATTAAAAAAATCGACCAATAGATAGTTCGACCAGTTCTTTATAGATTCGACTAATAGCTATTTATACTAATTATTCACACAAGTTTTGTTAGGTATTTTACGGAGATACTACCCGCTTTACATATACCTTTTCCTACCTAATAAACATTAAAATTTTATGTAGACATAATTCGAGTAAATCGAGTGCGTTTTGAGTAAAAGGAATCGGAGAGCGTGTATTATGACAAATTGTATGAATGTGACGGAGGCTAGCCTAGGAGTGTGTGCAAGGATAGGGCTGTCTGGCGCTCTGTCCTCTCTGCCTACCCTGCAAGGGACGTGGCGTGAGGGTATAGATAGATATTAGTCCAATTGATCATAATTCGACTTTACTGTAAACCGATAGTGACATTGCTATAAATTTTGACCTCCGCAGAATTTAACATAATATAAATTTTATACATCAATAGGTACATTAAAAATATTAAAATCGATACAATCGGATGCGGTATGATTCTCAATCGTTTCACAAAAAACAAAAAGCTCCGGTTCCCTCACCCCTATTCCCGATATAGTCCAAGAGCCCGCTGCTTAATTTATGACGTATCTGTTTTTTGATCGAAATGTGGTATAAATGATAGCTTACCAATAGGGTATTACATCGCACTAGGGTTGCCTATCAAAATCCTGCCGCAACCCCCCCTGCCCCCCCCGAAAAGGTCCCTCTTCGCGGTTTTTCGCATTTTATAGGAATATGGTAAGAGATAGAAGAAAGTAGTCAATGACAAAAATAATCCTTGCTAAATTCTCAAGAGAGGGACCTTTTCGGGGGGGGCAGGGGGGGTTGCGGCAAGATTTTGATAGGCAACCCTAGTGCGATGTAATACCCTATTGGTAAGCTATCGTTTATACCACATTTCGATCAAAAAACAGATACGTCATAAATTAAGCAGCGGGCTCTCGGACTAATATAATTCGATTGTAGAGATCTATAAATTGGATCATTCTTCTACAGAAATTACGAATTTGATTGATATCAGAGAAAAAAGTATTTCTGCTTTCTGTAAAGGGAAAATTTTATTGTATAGGCTATAACTCGGTTAGTGTTAAGTATCTTACCATTATTGACTTTTACGTTGGAACTTTCACAGAAATAGGTTTGACTTTTTGAAGTAATAAGTAGAGACTGGAAAATTTCGCAATCGGGATAAAACGGATTTATGCTTTTACGCGAATAACGCGAATTTTGTGTTTTTTACACATATAATGCGAATTTCAGCATTCTTTTACAGGAATAACGTGAATTCTCGCATTTCTGACGCGATTTTCGACCTTTATTTTGGAAAACATCGTAATTGAATTATTAATATCAAAAGGAATGTGGTTTTGAAAGTAAGAAGAACCACACTGAAAAAATCTAGCAAAAAGGCGTTTTTTGTTTTTCTCAAATATTTCTGTTTTATTTTATTTTATTGTTTTAGGGATTTTTGTATAAAATATTGTTCACGATGATTTTTTAAAATATTAGTATGAAAACTTGCAATATAAATTTATGAAAAATAACACCACATTTTGCCAAAATTGTGAAAAATAACACCCCTTTTTGCAAAAAATAACATTATAAATTAACCATATTTCCCGAAAAATAACACCGATTTTTTCCAGTCCCTAGTAATAAGGAAAGGTAATAGAGAAATGGAAAAGTCTATATGAAAAACATTCGTTCAACTATTATCTGTTTTCTTCGCTATTATGTAATCTCTATCTGGTCTTTATCATGTTGGTATCATACAATTATCGTAGATTTATTTTATTGTGTTACTTTCTACTTAGAAAGTATTTTCTTTTCATATCCGACAAAAGATCCTGTTGAAAAGCTTCTGTTGCTACTAGTACTGCATAACTATAACACAGGGTTTATTCCTCGTATATACATGGCCCAACGAGTAACTGAAAACTATTCAATGCTATTCTATTCTATTCCATCCCCTCACGCCGCCTCTCTTACGATAGTCAGACTTTCCTATCCTTACTTCTGTCAGTTTCATGCAATTCATCATACTTATACCTTGTTCCATTCATTTAACTCCAATTATTTAGATCCTTGAGCTTCTGTTGACGTGTTCGAGTCAAGTGTTTCTTGGACGGCTGCATTTCCCGCTTACACCTCTTCAATTCTTGTATTTTTTTTTTCATAAAAAAGTAGATTCAATAATGAGATCAAGTATACTTACGAATAATAGTTCTTTTTTTAAAAAAGGATCTGGGCTTGAATACACAAACCCAAATACTTTCCTGCACTCCTTGCACTAGGCTAAAAGCCTGTATCGCAAAGTGTGGAATACATCGCCACCGCCGAGGTTTGAACCTGGAATCTCCCGCTTGAGAGACTGCCGCCTCAACCAACTGCGCCAACCATGCAATTCACCCTTTTACATTCCTCACGGAAACATAGGAAGGTCACAAAACATTCTTATAAATATTTTTTTTATGCTCAGATCACAGATATTTTACTCAGGTGAAAGGGATGTCTCCTTGATCTTCATAAATATTTTATTTTTATTTTATTTTATATGTGACATCCACAGAGATATCAACAATACATGAATACATTACCATACAAAAAAAAACATATCATATCGACTTTCTAATTAATTGTCTATCCTTTGAAAAAAAGTAGTATCGCACACCTACCCCGGTCACCCCACATCAGTGGAAAATGACGTATGTTGGTATGGGTATATCATAATACTTTATTATAAACAATACAGGAATTAATCAAGTTATTTTCAATTCTAGCACGTGTTGACTTTAAGCGATTACTATTTTAATTCGTACGACTCGTAAAAGTTTTCTCTATCACTTCAGTTATTACTGCAAGTTCCTCAATTAAACTTTGGAATTGGAAATTTACTACTGTGTGAATTTTATGTATTGACTTAATAGTTTGTTTAATAGAGTTTTTGAATACGCGTTAGTGTATTTTCTATATGTTCATATGGGTGCCATACATCTTATCATTATTTACATATTCCCCATTCTTTTTCGAGTGTCCTATAAAAGTCTGACGTTCGTAAAACTTCCATAAGATATCGCCTATCTTTTTCAGAAAGTTTATTCATTCTATGTTATAAATAAGTAAATTCTGAATTATACCTAATGTAAATGTTTGCACAAAGAGAATGTTCTACATACACACAATATTCACTGGTTACCCCACTACTGGAAAGCACCTTGTCCCATGATGGCATTTTAATCAATTTCACAAAAAAAACATTTTGGCTTCTGTACACAAACTCAAATACTTTCATTCACATTTCATAGTACGCTAAAACGCTTGGGTCGTGAAGTGTAGAATACATCGTTGCCACTCATATTCAAACCCAGCATCTTCTTATCAGAAGTCCATGCTCCAACCAACTTCGCCAACTATATGAACTCGTAGCTATGGTGGTGGAGTAATTCGTATGCTGAAAAAATTCAAACTCTCTTAAAACATTTCAGGCTTACAACCCAATGATAAGGCAAAAAATGGCATCCTTATAACACAGATTGATATAGGATATGGGGAATACGAATCTATACTATATTATTATGGATATTCTGGTGTGAGAGAAATTTTCATACAACTGAAATGTATGGAATAACAGTTCCTTAACAACGAGTATGACAGACCACGTTCTATATTCTGATACGAGATTTGAGAGGAGTGGTGGTCCTATTCGATCACTATGCTATGTCGCCAACTGTTACAGCACGGCTAGAGTACCTACTTTACTAGGAGGCGGTGGTAGTAACATTTAGCTAGGAATGCTTTATTTAAATATGAGTTGATTCCTAACTTTATTCATCAAAACTTCACTTTTGAGTCATAAATTAATTAAGAATTTCAGAGCGTCTACAAAGTGAGTGATGGAGTGAATCAGCGATCTGCGTAACTATATTGATGATATCATATTACGAATATTTGTGAAGGTAACATTAGGTTGTATTAAACCTACTTGTGGTAATAATAAACTGAAAACGATGATGTATGTAGGATATATGTTAAGATAAAATAAACAATGCATATTAATTACATTATTTGATCTCAATACGACGATGCTGATATTATTACAGTATTAATTTATCTCCTTCAGAATATCTTGTTCACCAAAAGAGTAAATAAATAAAGCTATGAGAAGTAAGGTAAAGGTGTACGCCAACCAAATAAACCCTAATTACTTAACTGTTTTCTTGACGTAATTTAACATAATATTTCAGACTTTTAGTTTGTGTTGAACATAGGCCCCGTCAATTGCTCCTAAATTGGTTCTAATAATTGATCCTAAAAACTAAGTAACTATTCCTGTTGCTTTGGATTGTCGACTTCCCCCACAATCGTAGGGGAAGTTATATACGTAAATGTGGAAAAGATCTAGGGGTTAGCTAGCATAGAGATCTCAGCATTGCGAGAAACTCGTCGTAATGAACATTTTTTTTAAATTTATCCATATCGTTTTTGGTTCTTCGGACTTCGGACTTCGGAACCCGAAAAACCAAAACGAAGATATGTATTAATTACGCGAAAGCCTACGAGATTATTTGTTTTAATTTACTGTATTTTACTTTATTTTATTTTATTTCATCTAAAAAAACCATGCAGTCAATACAAAAGTACGTACAATAAATATCACCAATTAATAGACCAGTGAAGGCTCTCAAAATTACCAAAACAATACCAAAAGAATCCCTTAAAACTATGAAAAAGTGAATTAATGTTAAATAAAGTCGAAGTTATATTTGTAATGTAAACATGTCTCTTTATTTTATTCTCTTAAAGTGTTAATAAAAATAAGAAGATTAATCATTACCATAAGATTTGGCAATGCTTATCATAAACTCTCGAATATATACGAGTATTATACAGCCTGTATAATTGTAAACTAACGATTTTCGCTGATATTCTAATATTTGATTATATTCAAACCAATAAGTCGATACTTGAAAGGTACTAATTAGTATATCGTGTTGTGGTAGAAGTAAGTTCTTGACAAGGAAAGCACAAAATAGAATAATTGATACAGTAGATCAATGTATGTATAAACTTTTATGATGGAGAAAGCTCGTATCTATGTCCCAAAGTGAAAACTTTAGAGCACATATTATTAATCCTTTACACATTATTTGGTTTTGCTGTAAATCATGTGCGTCGCCAACTTCGAAGATAGAGGGGGGCAACAAATATTTGAAAAAATGAAAAACACATTAAAAGCGCCGCAGGCGAAATTGTTTTGTGAGACATAATGAAGGTCGCGATGTGGTTTGTTTATTTGAAAATGTATATTATAATACTTTGCACAAGAATATTTATGAATATTATTTTATCATAAAAAAGTAATAAAAAATAGCGCCGCAGGCAATTTTTTTTATGAAACTGATGAATTTCCATACTAATTTTTGATATGATGAGAAAATGTGCTGTAATAATGTGTTTTTTCTGAGGTTTTACAATTTAGTATGAAAAAATAAATACCTATTCCAAACTCTACTGTACACCCCATGCCCCCCCTGACGACACCCATGCTGTACATTATTAGATTACAGTGTATTGTATATCATGACATATACTAGTACTGATAAAAAAAGCTTTCAACTCGTGAAAGTAGTGTGGACTCCGGAGTTTATAACCAGAAACTTATGGTTAGACGTAAAAATACTGAAAAAATATTAACGTGGTATTTTATTATACCTCTTACTTAGCACCCAACACAAATAAAGTAATAATTTTACTCTTATCATCCTTAAAATACGATGTAAAATGTTTTATTTGGAAATATACTATGAAGGAAAAAGTATTTTTCATTCTTTTTTCTTCAAAGAAACTTATTTGATTCTACTCGTATCTACTTAGCAGAACTTAATGTTATTTGTTTTATCAGCTCTCCGTTGCGTCTTCATAACGACTTGTCTACGTACGGGCATTATGGCGACTAGTTTTTCTAAATTGTGTATAAACTTAGTCGTGGCTTTCATTGGCGTCCCTAGCCTCGGAGCTAGGGGAGGGCAAAAAATTATGAAAATTCGATACAGCATGAAAAAAGCGTAAATAGCCCCGCAGGCCAATTTTTTGTGAGGTATAGTGAAAAAGGTCGTGATGTGCATTGGTTTACTTGAAAATGTACATAATACTTTGCACAATAATAAGCATGAAAAATGTCTTTTATAAAAAAGTGATACAAAAGAGCGCCGCAGGCAATTTTTTTAAATGAAATAATTGTATTTTGATGATTTTTCATGAAAATTTATGTTATGATGAGAAAACTTGTGGTAATAATGTGATTTTTTGTGAGGTTTTATAATTTAGTATGAATAAATATGTACCTATTCCAATCTCTAGGGGGAGGGGCAACTGCCCCCCTACCCTTCACTGACGACGCCCATGGTAACTATCGCTGATAATACGAATTTACTGATATTGCTAGAAAATGGAGTGCAAAACTTACGACCCTCGAACCTCGAACCACAAAAAAATATTGATCTGAAAATTGAAATAAGGAACCCTACTGGGCATCGGTTTGGAGAATAGAAACAGAAGAATAATGTTTGTAAGAACCAAAATGAAATCGCAACACAATTGTTGTGGTATAAAATATTTCACTACAATAAATCCACTTCAATCCATCACAATAAATCAGTCTTTCCAAAAGAAATATAAATTCAATCACTAGAAATACATAGGTACAAAGATGTATAAGTAACTACACAGAAACACAATCTTCCTCTGCAAAAATATCGATGTGGAACCGTCGAAGTATTAACTGAAAAACAAAAGGAATCATCCTGATTGTCGCTGGCGAAGCAAGATGATTTGGACGTGTGCGAACAAGGTGAGATGCTTTGGGCAGGATGTCTTAGTCCCATGTCAGCTGTTACCCTTTGCCGTCTTCATAGGACCATCTTCTCTGGAGCATACCCGCGCTTCTACATCTCGTTTTTGGCCTCCAGTCCAAAGCGCCTGCCTTGTACCTACCTTTTTTGTTCTTCCTTTACCCGACACACTCTTTAACTTAGCTACTTCCGCCGACATCTATAACCCATCAGGTCTACTTAATGTTCACCCTGTTAATATTTTATTCAAAATAAGTACTATTTATTATTCACATATCCCAACGGAAAAATATTGATAAACACTCAATGCAATTTCCTCTGTACTAAAACCTTTCTAGTGATTTAGGTAAGCAGGAAATTATGTAAATATTTCTTATTTATTTACCAATGAGGGGATCTGATGTAGTGTACTCTATGTCCCTTAGGAAAAGGGAAAAATCTGCAAAAGGTAAAGACGTAAAGCTTTAAGGAGGTACCCGCACAAACCCTTTTTCGTTTTGATAAAGCATTCTCAAGAGGACACATCTCAAAATAATCCGACTTGGGTTGTAACTGACTACCTCATTGTATTTTAATAAATTCACAAACACGTACGTTTCACACATTTATGAGAGTACCGAAGGATCAGGGTCGTTTTCACGTAAAGGCTATCTAGACTATTAAGAGTTTTTACTCTCTCAGGGTTTATACGCTCTCCAAAATGGGAAGGTGCCCTCACCACAAGCTCAATCTAGAATCCTACAGACCCTATACTAAATGAGGTCCAGCTACAAAAAAAAATTAGAGTATATTATACTACGTACCTAAGGATGTACATTGTACATATCGTGGAACAATTTGAATCCCCATGACCTACGCGCGCCACATATTTCGAGCTGAAGAGAGCTGCGGGAGACAGAGAAGAGTGAAGATCAAGATATAGGAATTTGCTGCAAACTAATCCGCAGGACTGAAACTAAAGAAGAAGATTTATTAATATAATTTGGCAGTAATGGCACACAGAGATATTGAGTACACAAAAATATACAAGAAAAATTGAGACGATGCAAACTGACACTATCAATCCAAGTAGATACAGACGATTAGCTGAATAATGTGAGTCTATAAAAAACAAGTAGAAGGAATGAATCAGGGTTGAAAACTTGAGAAATTAAACGACGTGTACCACGTACCTATAAATATTTGATTTATACACGAAAGCATAGTAATTGCTCGTTAAACACAGTACTGAATATCTTACACAAGACCACACTATCAAAGTAAAACAGTGTCATCCCAAAATATGAGTAGTTTTATGTGACATGAACAATAAAATCATTTCACGTAAACACCATACTTATACTGCTTTTACAGTTATTCCATTACATAATACTCGAGTATTATCCAAGTCATGTAGGTATGTAACGCTTGCCCATTGGAAAATCATGCAAGTTCTAGAAATAATATGTATGTAAATTTAAAGCAGCGACGCCTTCGTGCGTAGCTAGAAATTTTCGTCGAAGTCTCATGTCGTATGAATGAAAATTTGAAATTTAGAAGTGTACCTACTAATGAAGTTATGAATGAAACAATTTTCGGCGTAAAAGTACTACACACCTACCTATTATATTATTGATAGAGAATGCAATTCGATTTCTTTAGTATAATCATACTTACTGTACATAGGTACCGATAGTATGTACGTATGTAGAATTAGTATGGAAATTAGGTAAGTCCAAGACCCTCTCTATATGTTCCTTCGAAGAACTTTGGAAGGGCGTGGTAGAGTGGCAGTATGAGTAGTTAGTTAATAAAAAATGCCAAATTTCGTGAATATAGTGTTCACGGGACCCACTAGTAATAAATGATAAACATTGTCATAAATGTGCTAGCCAAGTCTTTCATATTCATTGTGAAACGTATCTATCTGTCTTAATACTTAAGGAGCCTCTTACGGAGCCTCTTACGGAGCCTCTTACGGAGGAGTGTGTCCGTATGTAAGCTCCTCCATCTTTTTAGACATCAGGAGATGCGAATTTTCTTTTTTTTTCGTCAAAAGAGTGCACATAGAGTGGCATTAGGTTTTATTATTTATTTTACCATATCGTTGAAAAAAAGTCTAATTTTATGATTTTAGAAAATTTTCTATATGAAAAAGTATTCCAATGATGCTCCTAAAAAAAATAATTTTAAGGGTAATTTGTCGAACTCTGTAAAAAAAATGCTTTTTTTGGGATCAACTCGAAGAGATTGCAGCAGTGCAATAAGCTCGCCCTAGTAAACAAATGTCGTAGTTTCTTATTTCTAGATTTTTACCATGTTTCTGTTTTTGTTCGCATGAAGTATAAGCATACAAATAATAATTTTCTGCCCAATTTTTAAAAATACTTAGTGGGATAAGTGTTGACTAAGCGATGGGGTAAATATGCAGTAATCATTCACCTGATTTGAATACTACATAGATTCGAATCACCAGCCCTCAGCAATGAAACGTTATCGGATTCTCTGTCGACCAACTCGTAAACTTTGATCTGTCATATTATTATTGTCTTGTCAATCACAACTGAGAAACATAAATGATGTGTGTCTCCTATCTTGCACGTGATTCTAATTTCTGAAATGCTTTGTTTATTTTGTCACATAAATATGGTGAGGTTATGGATTCCAATTTTATTTGGATTGACTTCTTCTTCTTCGTCTTCATTTAGATCTGTCGATCTGTTCTGGCAGAAAGCTCATCCACTCCCATGGCCGAAGGAAGGGGGGGGGGTTTGGGGGTTCAACCCTCCCCCCCCCCCCGAAATCCCTCAGCTAACACACCGTTTTATACATAGGAGAAATTAATCACATTATTACCACATTGTTTTTTCATTATCTTATGAATTTTCAATAATTATTACGAAAATCCATTAAATAATCTAGATAGTGTGATTGTTTGTTCATAAAAGATAAACTACATTATTATATTTTATGACAATGAGCTAGTCATTTATCTTGTTGTAACCCAAAAATATATCCAGATGCGTAACCAGGTTCATCAATTCAATCATTCTTGAAAAAAAAATCCACCTGCGGCGCAATTTACTCGTTTTTATTCCATTAGGAAATATCAAATTTCCCAGAGCTCGAACCCCTCGCCGAAATGAATTCCTGGCTACGGCCTTGTCCACTCCAGGGGCGTCGAGAACCAACTGTCCCTCCATCTTTTGAGCGGTCCTCCAGGAAGACGGTAACCAGGTGGTATTTGGTTTGCTGCAATGTAAGGGATTCTCGAGTTGGCCATTCTGTTTACATGTTCTCTCCAGAATCTTCTTCTTGCTCTGCTCCATCGCACGATATTTTTGGTGCTATAGGTCCGTCTTATTTCTTCGTTGCGGATTAGATTTCTAAGAGTTCTCCTTGTAATTTCCCTTAAAGTTTTCTTTTCCAGTGTCCGGAGCAGGTTCATGATTGATTGGCTTATATAAGAGTGCAGAAGGGCGGAGTCCCAAGGTCTTGGAGGCACAGTTATCTGGTGCCGTTCTATAAAAATAAGGGAGAAGTAGCACAATGTGGAAATTATAGAGCAATAAAGCTGACATCGCACACTCTGAAGATATGGGAAAGAGTGGTAAACGGACGACTAATCGAATTGACTCAAATAACACCAAATCAGTTCGGATTTACCCCAGCAAAATCAACCACAGATGCAATACACACAATCAGAGTATTAATGGAAAAACACCGTATAAATCGAGAGGATCTACACCTGGTATTCGTGGACCTAGAAAAGGCCTTTGATAGGGTGCCGCGAGAATTAGTGTGGCAATCCCTCAGAGCGCAACAAATTCCTGAACAGTACATATTAATCATTCAGGACCTATACTATAACATCAGTACCCAGGTCAAAAGTCTAGCTGGAATGAGCGAGGCATTTGAAGTGAAAGTAGGAGTCCATCAAGGTTCAGTGCTTAGCCCGTTCCTTTTCAACCTGGTCATGGACTATCTAACTAAGGATATTCAATGTGAATTACCCTGGAGCCTACTGTATGCGGATGACATAGCAATCGCAGCGAAGACTCAACAAGAACTACAGTGCACACTATCGCAGTGGGTTGCGGCACTGGAAAGAAATGGACTGCGCATCAGTCGAAGCAAGAAGGAATATATGAAATGCAGGTACAGTAACAAAGTAGAACCAGAACAACCGATATACATTGACGGAACAAAGCTACCTGAAGTAAAGCAGTTTAAATACCTGGGTTCAATGCTCACTGCAGATGCAAATGTCGATGCAGATGTCACTCACAGAACCGGCGTGGCCTGGCAGAAATGGAGATCTCTCACTGGAGTTTTGTGTGACAAGCGTATGCCAATAAAGGTTAAGGGAAAGGTATACAAGACAGCGGTAAGACCAGCAATGATTTACAGCTCTGAGTGCTGGACGATGAAGAAGACACACGAACAAAGATTACATACAAATGAGATGAAGATGCTCAGGTGGGCTGGGGGTGTAACAAGGATGGATAAAGTGAGGAATGAACATGTCAGGGGTAGTTTCAAGGTGGTCCCAATAACTGAAAAACTAAAGGAGACCAGATTGCGCTGGTACGGCCATGTAATGAGGCATGAAAACCATGCAGTACACACAGCACTAAAGCTGCCGGAGGGAAGGCGAGGCAGAGGTCGACCTAGCGCTACGTGGTGGAATAATTTGAGGAAGGAGATGGAGGATACCCGTCTGCGGGATGTGACGACTCAGGATAGAGGAGCCTGGAGAAGGATAACAAGGAGAGCCGACCCCAAATAAATATGGGAATAGGAAGAAGAGAAAGAAGAAAGAAGAAGATATAAGTGTAAAACTTGTTCTAAATGCCTTCGGAAAATTCGAGAAACTTTACTACACACAAAATATTAATATAAAATTTTCTTTCAAAAGTGAATCTGGTTTATTGAAATGAACTCAAATACATCTTTGAACACTTCACGGTTACCTAGAAAAGCTTGTGATGTAGGTCGGCATCGGGAGTCAAACCCGCGTCACCCGTATTGCAGATTTTTTGTAGAATATTTTAGACAATTGACAACGTAAACATATAACTACATTATAGTGCATTATTATGACTCGCTAATTATAGATTCTTATCTACGGAAAAAAGCAATAAGTACTGTACAAGTATTTTAATCCCCCGAAATCCCGCCTGCATTGATAAGGTTTATCAATATGTGCTTATATCACAAAAATATTATTATTTCATTACAAAAGCAAATAAATTTGTATTCAGTAACGTAATATCCATTAGAAGTTGTTTTCTTTCTTATAATACAACCTAATGAAATCTCATTATACTCAAATAATTGCTTAAGATCGCAATCTATATGGTAGGTATAATTACAATTAAATTAACTAATAGTTAATTAGTTTGAACGAAATAATACAGAATACATTATTTATTTAAGTATTTATTTATTCATCTTAATATCGTTTTTACATCAATAATACATACATCTGTACACAGTATAGTATAGCCAACCCCACTAGGTTGAGACCTGTATCGGGGTTGACAATTAATAAAAATTAAGACATCTTCATTCCACAAATGAAAATGCATTACTCTAATTATCTATGCCTGTCTTAATTAATCTATCGGGTTGACTGTAAGATATTGCTTTTGCAATAAGTCCGTTTTTTGACACATTCTATTGTCTTGTTTTTATAAATATGCATATTTTTTCTTTGGCCAATAAAGATATATTTATTTATGCGTATAAATACATTGGTTTTAGAGAAAGAGTTTTCCGAAACATATCCCGTGTCCTCAACTTCAAAATCGCATAATCAGATATCGGAAAGAGGCATATTCTCGCGTTTTTGGGGGGCAGTATCGTTGGTTTGAGAAATGTGGAGGAGCTGTTTCGCATCGCCTAAGTTCTAGTGGCTTTCTCCTAAATTATTCCCAACGTCGAGAGGATCTGACATAACACAGGAAGAAGAAGAAGATACCTCAATCATGTTTGGCATTAGGTGACTCAATCACACTTTGACTATCGAATGCTTTTTACCAATACATAAATCATAATATGGAATCGCGAAATGAGTGTACCATGAATGAAGCGTGCCAAAACATCCTGTTTCATGAATCAATATCAAGTGTTTCTAATCTAATCTCTCACACTTCACGCTTAATTAATATCAAAGTCAATAGTATGATAATGTGTATCAATATTAATAAAATTATTAATAAATAATTCATCAAGCGACAGCCTGTGGACGTGAAATGTACGTCACATGAAATTATCGTCAAACTGGGGAAATCCTCGTATGAGACTACAGTACAGATCTTTCACCATGTCATCATCCTAACATAAAATCGTGTAGGGTCGCAGATATTTTTTGTAAAAACAATGAGAATACCTATTTCTCGGGTAGATAGTTTAAAATCTCTGTATATAGTTTAAAATCCACGTAATGACTTTAATTACACCCAAGTAGTGTTCGAGGATTTTCATCCTCATCATCAGGCGTTTGACAATAAAGTATTTTAAACTATTGGGCATAAAGTGATCACTTAAGCCAGCCAAAACCGACTCATAACACCCAACCTGCGTCGGAACACCCATCCTGCTTCCTTCCCAAGAGAGTTCACATAACGTTACATTACGTGAATGAAGATGCCTCTTGTCTCTGTTGAGGAAAAAACTATAATGTATTTCCGTCTGTGCAATCCAGATAAATCCGGTTCAATAGCTAAAATAATTTAGGTATATCTCAAATAGGTATATATTACATAGTTTTTCATTTTTTCCTTTATCAAAATGGACTTCCACCACGCACCGTCGCGTCGGTCGGAAATCTTAATATTAACTGCATAACATTTAACATATTTTTATTCCCCCATAAGTTCAAACTGTGGCGTAGACCAATTCCCAATTGCCTACAAACATCAGACACAGCAATACACTTAGACCATATTAAGGAAAATGGTATTAAATTTCATAATATTAAAAAAAAACAATTCTCTGTTACAAAGAGCGAGACTATTCCCTCAGAGCCTAGGGGAACATTTCCAAAACATTCGCGGTTTGCGGCGAGTACCTACCGCCTGTCTTAATTCTCTGGATCCTTATGAAATATATTATTTGTTGCTTCCAGCTTCCAGTTTCCAGAATTCACCCTTCAAGGCAATACATAATAAGCCTGTCAAATATATTCGTTCCAGGGTAAAGTTGGAATACCGTAATAAAATATTCCATAGATGATTAGTTTATGTTGCCTTCAAAGCGGCTGGCAGCTCCAAATAATATGGGTCGGAAAATAGCCGCGTTATGTTTCGAGAAAAGTGGTGTTTTTTCTTACTTTTTTGGCAAAATGTGGTGTTAATTTTCATCAATTAGGTGAACACAAAAAATCGAAGATGACCAATGAACAATGTTGTTTGCAAAAAAATAAACCTACAAAAAAACCTTTCAAAAAAATGTATTCACAAAAAATGAAAGGTTTCGCGAAATTCTCATATTTTCAAACATTTGTAAAGCGTTTTTTTAGTATTTCATATAACTACAATTTTTTTAAGATAACGCGAATTTTGTGTTATTTCTGTTACAAACACTAAATTCGCGTTATTTGCGTAAAATGGACGAAATTTGCGAATTATTTATTTTATCACGATCGCGAAATTTCCAGTGTCTAATAATAGGTCGTACAATTTACAAAGTTTATTATTATTATCGCTTTGTATATTTAATATTAAAATATGATATTGTAAAGGATCGTGAAAAGCTAATAATAAGTAATAGGCTTATTAAAGCATTTCGAAACAATTAAGTACTTTCCGTCTCTTAACTTTTATGGACAAATCTATGACAAAATAACGATAAAAAAATATACGTTTCAAGAAACCCGGAAAATATTCATCAAAATCAAAAATATTTTATTGGTAGGTTGAGACACTAAGGTGAAAATGTCGTTGGTTACGCAAGAAAAAGCTGTTTTTCGTTATTTAGTTTTTATTACAAGATTTTACAATAGACTTTTATAAAAGTCTAAATATAAAAGTGTATGGATTTTACTTAACTTCACTCCGTTTTTTTATTTGTTTGAAAATCTTGTAATAGTTTTTTCAACCACTTCCTGACTTACAAACCTGAAACTTTGCAAACGTACGTAAGCTCGGTGACAATACATTTCTGTTTAACATTATTACATCGTTCTCCAGAGACAAAAAAGTTGTAAGGCGTATCAGGGTAACCAAGGGTCGTGTGTGATATCCTATAAAAGGGCGTTGGAAAATAAATCCAGATTGTAAGTCAGATTTTTCCAGCTCTAACACCGAGCGATCGAGGGGATCCAGTCACCGCATACCGCCGTGTTTGGTATCTCACAAAAGTGCTTCACGAGTAAAAATCATATCTTTTTACAAATTTTGATCCTGTCAGTTCTTGGTGGGAGACGCCGCATTGTAATGAAGGAGAAGCACCTCGGAATGTTGTGTTTGGTATTATTCTAAAGACTACGAAACACAGTTCGGATGTGAAATTATAATATCTTGTTTTTTTTTTAATCCGACTCGTATTTATGAATCTTCCAAAATGTTAAGTAATTAGAATTCTTAAGAGATGAAAGATTCACTACCTAATTACATTAACTATGTTAGACTTAATTTACTAGATGGAAACAAAATTAAAACAATTAATATGAACTTGAAGCAATTAGGAATGGAAATGTATGACTATAAATAGGATTATTACAGGAAAAAGTGCGCATCTATTTAATTTATTCCTACGTAGTTACTGGTCTGGAAGAACCATTTTCTTGGTACATCAGTGTGATCAGAGTTCTGTACGATTTTGCATCCATGGAAATTCGATATTTCAATTTATACCTAACTATTACAGATTCCACTTTAAAGGAGGTTCTACTCTTGTATGTGAGTGACCGTTGTACAGTGTATCTGAGAGTCAAATCTCCGCGTCAATATTTCTCAAATCTTGTATTGCCCTTGACATCACCTCATGGATTCCAGCAAAATCCCCTTGGAACTTTTTGTTAGGACAGTGCCCCATGATGTGATCAATCGACGCGATCAAAGACCAGAGTGCAATATCATTAAAGGAGGTATCCTATCCAAGCAAATATACTGGGGAGTTGAAACAATTTTGACATTTTACTTAAACGAAAATCATATAAGATTAGTGTTAATCAATAGTTCATTTCTTACACTATCATTTGATTGACGCAAAGAAAGTATAAGTAAAAAGGCTGTGGAGAAAAATCGACTTGAACGCAACGACTCCTTCTGTTTTAACTCCCCTCATACCGAGGTGAGTTGAAACAGGGTCGAGGTGAGTTGAAACATTATAAACTATTTCTGGAAAACTATGTCAGTATCTCAAATTATAATTACCTTATAGATTGGTTTTATTGTTTGTTGGTGACGACAGCTTTAAGACATTCCGCCTTCATAACGATCGTTAAAGTGGCCAATAAGTAATTACTTCACTTTTATGGCTTTGAGTTAGGGGAGGAAATTAACCCTGATAGAAATCCAATAGCTTATATAGATTTATTCATAAAATAGACACCTATTAGTGCCGCAATAGCTTCACTATTGAATATTGATATAATTTTATCGCCGTTTCTATCCTTGACTATCTCGAGAGATAGCGCTTTGCTCCAGAAGAGATAGCGAAGAGAAATTTATTTTGAAAAATCTATACGCACTTGAAAACTTTTTCATATAAGGACGTTGGCGTCAATTCTGTAACTAACTAACTAAAATAAGACGTTCGTTTTTCATTTATTTCAAAGTCGAATAAATTTAAAACACACGTTCATAATGTTATAGATTCAGATTTATAAGCCCAATTACAGTTAGAAAAGAAGACTATTGCTTTTCAACCCACATGATTATGATAGACGGCAAAACGCCATTTCCAATGAGATCAAAACATGTAGATGAAATATGTATGAGAAGAGCAATTGAAAATAAAACTGTTCTGGTTCGCAATGTCTGTTGACTGGTGGCCTCACTGGGTCCATAACAGGGAGTAGGGAGTTAGTTATTCCTTTTGTCAGTAAAATGTAAATACAATTTATTTGTCTTTTCGTGAGAGGTCAAAGTAATGAAGGAAAGGAATTAGGGACTAAAGGTTGCGTTCTGTTTTACCAAGATATTTTATAAGTCGCCATAACAAATGATATATTTCCCACTTTAATTTTTTTATTATAATAATAATGTTCAATTTTAATAATTTAAGTACTTATTTTCAAACCTGTCTTTTCCCCATAAATCTGTTCAAACGAATTACGCCTTCAGCCGTTGAAAAGCACAAAGCTCTAAAGTTGTGAGGAGAATATAAATTAATTTTAAAATCACAAACTCCATTAATTTCTGACACTTCCTGTAATGGAAATGTCTAACTAAATTATTTGACAAGTCAATTCATCAATATATTAATAGGTTAGGTAGGTATTGTATAATTAACAACAAAACCTTGTGGTCTTATTTCATATTATTCGACGAAGCCATTCTTATTACGTAAAATCATAATTTACTCCCATAAATCT
This sequence comes from Ceraclea dissimilis, assembly GCA_963576895.1. Classification (NCBI taxonomy): domain Eukaryota; kingdom Metazoa; phylum Arthropoda; class Insecta; order Trichoptera; family Leptoceridae; genus Ceraclea; species Ceraclea dissimilis. Next base: position 2,494,804 of record OY756370.1, on the reverse strand, counting down.
TTTCACGCAGCGACTGATATGCGACTGTACCTTAAGATGGAAAGAACAACACAAGTATGTATGATGCCACATTGAAGGACTTCTACGGGCTTAAGGCCCTCCACATCCCGGGTAGCACAGGCGCATATGCCGTCCTCTTTACCAGCACTTCTAAACAGATATTATTAAGAGGTGGGCCCAGGGTTAGCTTTAAAGGAGCCGTTTTTCGAGCCCGCCCAATTACGTTTTTTCAGTGTCCTTATCCAAGGAGGTTATGATGCCCAAGCTTCATCGCTTCCTATAAAAGGCTCACTCAGAATGGATTCACTCCTCGTCTCTTTTCTGAGCCCTCTACGTCCAGGTATACCGCCGGCAATTTGGACAATCGTCGTCAGCCCCTCTCATTCGTGGCCTTCCGACACTCCTTTTGTCTATTCAAGGTCTCCACTTTAATATTCGTGGAGCCCATCTGGTGTCATCCTGCCTACCCTTTTCTAGCTTTAATACAGATTTAAATGAAAAATAAATCTTTTAGCGAAGTGTGTACCTACTTAGTGAAAACACAAATATGTTAAAATTACAGTTTCAAATTTGACCAGATTTTTAATTTTTAGTTTATTTAGTTCTCTTGACAATGCCGACCTGAGTAGTCGGCGAAAGCGCTCAAGTTTTTTTTTAAATTATTGTTAAAATTGAAACTAAGTATATGTAATTTTAACATACTATTTCTAAATAAATCTTTATAAGCCACAAATTAAAGTGCTACAAAAAACCAGACAATAGTAGCGTGCTAAAAGGATTTAAAATTTATTTATTTTATTAGTCTTAGCACCCATGATGGTCCTCGAAGATGATCCTAACAACAAATTTTCTTTACCAAACTTTACCAGTTGGAATAACTTGCGTTGAAATGAACATAAATCGTAATATCAAATAACCAAATCAAAGAAACAAAATACCGAGGTACTTACTCGTAAAACTTGGTAGCACCAATTTACCGTCCTGTAATGTTATTAGATTAGATTACCTACAGCCTATAGGTAATATTTCTTTTGTTAACTTTGCAAAGTAAAGAAAACTCATTTAACTTCTTCTTCTCCCTCTGGACTTCCTAAAATTAATTAACAAAGTTTTATGACCGTTGACCAATATTGATTAAAATCTAAACGTCAACTTAAATTAATTAATTAATTATAGTGAACCTAAACATAAAACTTAGGTAGGTACATAAAATTTCGTGAGGTGCTTAATTTTTTTTTTGTATTTTTAAAGGTACTTAATTATATGTTGTTTTGCAATTTATTTGAACCCGTATATAAAGTAATTTATGATGTAAAAATTAAAACTACATAATTATCAATACAAGTATACATTCACATTAACTCTTGAGCATTAACACATTAACTACGTTATTAACCTATTCATTAGCAATCCACTAGAAGTGGTAATTTAAACAACTGAGCCTAACTCGAATGTTGAGTATTTCATACTGCTACCTATCTAAATAAATAAATCTTTATTAGCACAAAAATTATCAGTGGTTACAAAACAAGAAAATAGTAGTATACTAAAAGGCGAACTTATTGCAAAAGCAATATCTTACAGTCAACCCGAGTTGACGTTAAACATAGAATAGCAGATATTAAAAACTCAAATATGTAGGTATCTCAAACGATGCACAGCGCAAGATGGATGGAAATGTACCGTCGCTATTACAATAGCATCAAAGCGATAAAATGCTCTTACTAGCAATTTTTCAAGCAATAATTGTGGCAATTCGAGTACAAATCGTATTGATTAACATTATTTCGCAATATATTACTTCGGCAATATTTAAAGCGACACAACGCTATTGCGTGCAAACACAAAAGGGAATGGACTAAAATGACCAAACCAGTTGGATATTCCGCAATTCATGTAGCCGACATCATTCTCGTTTGCATGCAATATCGTTGTCCCGCTTTAAATATTGCCGGAGTAATTGGTTTTGCGAACCTATTGCGAAATAATCTTAATCAATACGAGTTGTACGAGTTGCCGCAATTATTTCTAGTGTAAGCTCACCTTTAGATTAATGGAATAGATACACAGTAGGTACATAAGGAATGATGTATGGCGAAGCCTAGTAACTTTCTTGCGTTGCCTGAATAAAATTTGAAGTACAAAGTAATAGTTATCATTAGCAACAACCGTATTAACTTAATTTGTGCGAATGGAATACATTAATTTACTACATTCCAACTTTTTTTGACCTAACTCACTTCACTAATTCACGTAATGTGATTTCCCAAAAACCCGGTCCGAAAACATCTTATTTCGGTATAGGTAAGTGCTTTTCTAATTAATCACGTTTGCAATACATAACAATCAACATCAATAGCCAACCGCTATGAGATTTTTAACATCGTTAGAGTATAGGATAGCTATGAAGATTGATTATATGGATTTGTTTCAATAACAACGGTTTTTATCCCACATAAGAAATCTGATTGAGTAGTTCCTTGTATTTTTGTTGGTGCAGAATCCAGACTGACTCGAATGACAGAAAATGATTTGTAGAACTATGAATGCAATTGATGGAGAGTGAAAAGGTTTAACGAAAAAGGTAAAAATGAAAGACTATGTAAAGAGGCGAATAGTGTTCGAGGATTTTCATTCTCATCATCAGGCGTTTAAAGACGCCGAGCGAACACTAGTCGAGTGTAATTAAATTTAAGCCATATAGTCTTTTATTCTTACCTTATAAATGTACTTCCACCGTGTATCGTCGGTCGAAAATTTTGATATTATTAACGAAAAATCCTGACGCAGTCACCTCGGAAAGTTGGGAGGGGGGATTACCATGCAGTATGTAATAATATATGGGGACCTTTAAGTAAAGTCCGATTCTGTAAATTTATTCTACTATAAAATAATTGAAAAAAGAACGTTTTATTTTAGTTAGTAGGTACGCACAATATTGACAATATTAGGGCCCTTTCACATGACAGGCGTTGAACGCGCGTAGACCAATCGTGCGTTTACAAGTCTGTGGATTTTGTATGGATTTTGACAGTTCTGTTCACATGACAACGCGCGTTGTCATGTGAACGGGTTCCGGCGTTTCCAGGGCGTTGAGCGTTCGTTACTATAGTTTCTATTGGTTGCTATGTGTTGTGTATTTTTTGACATTTCAACAAATACACCTAGTAAATCGTACTGATACATGAATTAACTAGGGAGTGGTGTAACTTGACATGCCTAGGCAGTCACATTAGTGAACATGGATATAGAAACGGCTGCCATATTATGGATGTTATACAGGCGAAGAATTCAAAATAAACACAAGAAGAGGGTTCACTGGGTGCATCCGATTATTGCATCCAGATTGACAGAAAGTCAATACACAACTTTGTACCCTAAACTGAGGCAATACGAGGCAATGCTTCCGTATGCAATTTATAATACAAATCTATGATTCCTTTTACTCAGAACCCGTCCGGATTTATTTGCATTGCACAGACGGAAATACAACAGAGACGAGAGGCATCTTCATTCACATAATGTAGCGTGATGTGAACTCCCTTGGAGAGGAAGCAGGATGGGTGTTCCGACGGATACGAGTCGGTTTTGGCTGGCATAAGTGATCACTTTATGCCCAGAGCAACGTTCACATATCCCACCACAGCACGATGTGAAGTAAAGGTTCCAGTTGTCCTCTGGCTTCCTCCGAAGTCGAGAGAAATTAATCTTTTGTTAATCCTCCCACACCATTCTGGTTTTTATAACTCTTCATTCACCATCACGGGTGGTAGACTTTGGAATCATCAGGAGCATCAGACATCAGAACTTGTATCATTTTCACTCCCCTCTCCCCAGGCTACACAGACTGGGCAATTTGCATGGTGCTAGTGCTGATATATTTTACCTCAGCCTGCCCCTGTTTAAGAAAGCGGTACTAGAGTCAACCTGATTCTTTATACTTGCTTTTTTTTTGACATATTGTCGAGTGGGTGCTGTGCTGTATATATCTATACATATATTTGTTTTATTGCTATACTGCTATGTTTTTCATTATTTTGCTCATAATTTCTGTATGTGTTGAGCTTTATCATGCTTTGTACACTCATATATTGTATATTTTTATTCTATTGCTGCATGTGCTTTCATATATGTATCTTTATTTTGCTATTGTGTCTGTATGTTTGAGATGTGTATAAACGAGTGCTGTTGAATGTTTTGCTTTGTCATACTTTGCATACTCATATGTATTTTTTATTTTTTGTTACTACTACTACTATGCTATGCTTTCATATATCTATCTTTATTTTGCTATTATGTCTGTATGTGTGTGATATGTATGAACGAGTTGTTGAATGTTTGTTTTTTTACCATACTTTTTTTTTCATGTGTTCATTTAATATTTTCATTTTCATCTGTTAACTTTATGTATTAATGGCCTTGCGCCGTGTGTTCTTTAAAATAAAATAAAAATAAATAAAAATAAAATTATTATTATTATTCTTCCAAGACGGAAATCCGCCGACTCTGAATGTATCATTTGTTGTTTTAATTGTACTGTCTGGTCGTCAACATACTTTGATCCTCGAACTGATCGTTTTGGGTGCTCAGTTCGGTATTGTTATTCATATTTATTACTACTTGAGCATTTGCTTTCCTTTCCCGTTTTTCCTCATACCTCCTACTCCTGTGCCTTACTACCTATTTTTAATATTTTTTATTTATATATTATTGCTCTATTAATATCTTGTATCAGTGGCGTATATAGGATTTCATTTCAGGGGGGGCCGATCTAATATTTGACTTTGGGGGGATGGAGGCAACAAAAATTTGAAGATAGACGTACAGTATGAAAATTATAATAGCGCTGCAGGCAAAATATTCTTCGTGAATGTAAGCGAAAAAGGTCGTGTTTTAGGTTGGTATTAGACAATATTGTGTGCAGAAAATACAAAGAAGAATAGCGCCACAGGCGATTTTTTTTAAATAATGGGTGAAGTGATGATCTTGAGTCACTCTCATGTTTTAAAATAACGTTTTTTAAAGAATTGTTAAAAATTACGGGGGGGGGGGCTCGCCCCCCCCTATATACGCCACTGTCTTGTATATATTTTTACCTTGGCTGTAAGACATTTCAGTCCCGCGATAAGCCTACCCTTTAGCCAACAAGATTGTTTTGTTATTTGATTTTTTCTCTTGTACCTATCTGTGTATATTTTGGCTAATAAAGTTTTATTATTATTATTATTGTTTTACATATGTTCTACCCCTTTTCCGGACAGAGGGAACCCATAGAGATACGAGTGGCCGGCACCTCTAAAGAAGGGACGAATGAATAGCTGGATAAGGGAGCCTTGTCGGCCCCCTGTCTGTGGTCTCCTTCTGCTGGTACATTGAAGGAAAATCCCGCGGGCTTAAGGCCCTCCACATCCCCGGGTAGCTCAGGCGCATTAATAGCGACCTCTTTACCTGCACTTCTAGCAAAATATTATTAAGAGGTGGGACCAGGGTTCCGCTGGTACAGTCCCAACCAGCGACCAACCCACGTAAGTCAGTCTACCTATATCTTTCCGCGGCCCCTTAAGGGCCCGTGCGAGAACCTTGGAAGCCGAAGCCAGGCTTCCAGGCCAACGCACTCCATAGGCAGGGAGAAGCGTTACAAGTTCCACAGTTCAAAAGGGCGGCAACAGAAAATGTACGGTCACCGAACTCTGTTGAATAGTCTCTCTATGGAACCTACAAGTCATAACTTTATAATCTGCACTCCGCGATGAACTCAGGGCGCGCTACCTCACCCGTACAGCCATCAGAATACACACATGCTATATTCTATTCTATCCCCTCACGTCGCATCCCTTGCGGGGTAGGCAGAGAGAACATATCTCCTAACTTTCCACTCACTTCATGCTTCCGCATATAATTTGTCATACACAACCTACGATTCCTTTTATTCAGAACACGTCCGTCCTTGAGAATCTGGTCTACATGGACATGTCTCTCATGTAATCGGGCGCCGTAACGTTCAGGGCCCTTTACACCAGAGTAAACACCATGTAACTTGATAAAACCGATCATCTAGAAGCGAGGTAACGTGCGTTTACAAGTATCGGACGTGAGTGTAGCGTTACAGGCGCGTTGTAAAAATTTCATACAAAATCCATGTACTTGTTGGCGGGAAAGTTGTTGCTAGGGAAAGCGTGCGTTTTGTTTGTATGGGAAACTTGTAAACGCGAGTAGGTCCTACGCGCGTAGAACGCCTGTCATGTGTACGTACACTTAATATTGACCCACATACGTTAAAATCAATTTAAATAATGATCTGTCTGTCTGTGCGCAGCGCGCGACGAAAATAAATAGTACCGTGATTATTATGCAAACTAATGGATGGAATCTATGAAATTTTGAAAATATTCTCTACACTAGCGCTTTACGTCGGATGAAAAGTGTTGGTTGAACAATACGTTTGAAATAATGTGATTTCAAACTTTTTGAAATTTCGAATTATTGGTACTTGGTGAATACAGTAACTTTAGGTAGGTATATACCTACTTAATTTAGAATTGTTCCTACTGATGAATGAAAATAGTTTTGAAATATTTCTTTCGTCAAAATAATATACTATACGGTACGTACCTATACAATATACGTAGAGATTGCAAATCGAACTCTATAAAGTACGCACCTATGTATGTAGGTAGACAGTATGTAGGTATGTACCCTATTTCATTTCACGGTTCACTTCCTACCAATACAGTGAAGTCAGATTGCACATCAAGGTTTAGATGGACACGGGATAAGACGGAGCCTTGTGCCTTGTGATCTCACTGTGTTTCCTCGAGGAACATTAGTACCAGGTACTGCGGTACGATCTACAAGATGAATGGAGCTGCAATTATAGGCCCGAGCACTCCGTCATACTCGTCACAAGCCGCACACCCCAACAGCCTGGTTTCCACCTTCCTCGCAGGCAGTGGACCGCACGCAATAGGCTTAAGACGGGTCATGGTTGTGATATGTTCCACTGTGGACACCTGAAGTAAACCATGCAGCACATCTTGCCTGATTGCCCCATACGTGCTTACCCCGGTACCATAGACAGTGCTGCCAGCCTGTCCCCTGAATTCCTCCAATGGCTATGAGGCGCTGGATGTCAGACTTTAACGATGTGACAATACTTCGACGTTGCCAATCGATAAATAAATTGAATGAAGGAGTTGTTACGATAGTTATTTAACAAAAATTGTCTTTTACCAACACTATAAAATTGTCTTTTGCCAATTTTTACGGGTAGGTAGGTACCAATTAAAAAATCTGGTCTTACGGACAATAATGATGCTACGCAGCCTTTCATGACGATATTGGAGAGACGAGGAAAAGCGGAGTTCTGTGATCTTCCTGTGTTTACTCGAGGAACTTGAAGGAAGGGTGGAGTAGTAATAGTGGTTACACAAAAACATATTTAACCAACCCTCTAAACCCTGTGAATTTTCACGGGTAGGTACCCACTAGTCTTAACAATAAAACTAGAACAATAGATTTTTTCTCAAAGCAAGCCCCAGCCAGGATCATAATTTCTCCCAAATTAGGGAAATGGTTCTGGACTTACCTACGTTGCTCGTGCATTGTATTTTATCAGTATCCCTACTGCCTACATATCACAAAGCTCAAAAAACGTCCATCTACAAAGGGAGGGATATTGAAAGCTTTATTGTGATTGAGAACATTTTATTTATTGTGTTGTGCGGACCTTTTAAATTAATTAAAAGTTGTTGTACAGACAGATCAAATATTTGGTCGTTTAGCTTTGAGGGAGCTTTTGCCACATTAAGAAGCCCTAGTAATTGAACATGGAAAAAATTGTGCCGAGAAATTATTCAGCTAATACTAAAGATATCATCCTAAGACTTAAAACGTGGATAAATGAGAATATGTTTTTGTGACTTGTGGTTTGAAATTTGATTTTATAAATAATTAGATTAGTTATAAATAATTTCAATGTAACCTCGGAAATTCACTGAAACTCAAGATTATTCCCGTAGTTTGTTAGATCTACCTAGTGCTGTAATTTGGTTGATAAAATGTAAAAAAGTACGAGGCAGTGACTCTACCGAATATTTTGAGAAATTCAGTCCCCTTTCTAAATAGGTACTTAATTAGCAAAAATCAGTTTTGTTATATTCTTGCTTAGGTTATATTCTTGTTTTGCCCTTACACTCTCACACAAAATTTGAAGCGATAATTGAAGAATTTTTATTCAGAGCATGTCTCCCCTTAACGTAAAGCGTAGTCGATTCTTTTATCAGTACACAGCGAACTTTTATTCTCAAATCAATATTGATTCAATATCCGCAAAATTGCAGAATATATGGTGGAATGTTGATTTGTTGACTTTTCATGTAGGTATTGCGTTTTATTAGGTATTATTATTCTTATAGACAAACTTAATAAAAATGCTTTATAAAATAAGTTACGGGAGCTCCGCGTAGATACTCGGCTCTCCACAATATGCCAACAACGTATGCTTCGTCTTTTCGGACATCTATCAAGACGCGAAGAGACCAACCTAGAAATAACGGTAATGCTAGGCAGTGTACAAGGCAGGAAACCGAGAGGCAGATCGCCGATGCGTTGGAGCGACCAAGTGAGGGCAGCCACAAATACCACTCTACACGAGGCCGCACAACTGGCCATGGATAGAGGCTCGTGGAGGAGGATCGTCAACTGCGGGAATGAGAGTCGCGACCCTCAGTCATGAGGATATACGGCACCAGCATAAAATAAGTTAGATGCATTGCACCTTTATCAAAAGAAAAACACCTCTGATCTTTTTTCCGAAAGACAGAAACTCGTTTTCCGAAAGTCGCAGTGATGAGGTTGAGAACTTTGGGCAAGCACCAGATAGAGGTGGAATCATTTCCTACCCTAGACCCCTCCGAGTACTGGACTCCGTAAGACGTCTGGGACTAGAGGGGCTGCTCTAACTGGGTAGTTACCAGATGGGCAAAGTAGGGGGAGTACAATAGATCTTATTAGTCGCAGTACATAATACACCCCATCTAATAAAATAAAAAGTTCAAATTCAAATAAATTTATTAATAACTCATACGTACATTTGTACATTTCTAGTACATACATATAAAACTTATTACAATATTATTTACATTTTCCATACTACCCTCCAATGTGAGGAGACCTCGTGTTTTGGAGGGGAGTTCCGGGGTTTTCGTCAATTCTAATATATACAACATCAACAACAAAACAATGTCACATTTTTTTTACAAATTTTGTCACATTTTTTTTTACAAATTTTGTCACATTTTTTTTACAAATTTTGTCACATTTTTTTTACAAAAACAAAAAAACAGAAAAAAGAAAGAACAAATTTATTAATAAATCGGATTCATGCTATCAAAAATAAACTAAAGTCTGGCCTTGGACCCTGCGTTAATAGTATTTCGTTTACGAGTAGTAAATAAAGGTAGCAAAAAGATATTTCATTAAAAAAAGTCCTGCCCACAAATTGATAAACATTGTGAAATACACAGTATTGATTTGTATCACGTTTATTACTCTTTAAGAGTACGCATACTCGACAACCGTTACTAAATATGCTTTGGAACAAAATAGGGCAGATGCATTGAACATTTATCTAGGGAATAACCGTAAAAGATTTTATATATCTTGTATAGATTTCTCAAAAAAAATATTGAAAAACACCTCTGACCTTTTTTCCGAAAGACGGAAACTCGTTTCCCGAAAGTCGCGGACTAATTTTATTTTGTACTGATAATATGCATTAAAATCTAGGGAATAACCGTAAAAGTTTTTTGATAGACGCAAAATTAACCCCAAAAAATGGAAAAAACGCTATTTTTACCATTTTATCATGCGATTGTTCACGCGATTTTAAAACTTAATGCCGTGGGAAATGACTGTGACGTCATTCTTGGTGCCGAGCCCTTAAAGGGAGGTTGATAAATTTACAGGGAAAATGAATAATACTTACAGGGAGGTATTGGTGGCAGTAGGTATCATAAATCTCCCTTCAAATATTAGCTATTTACATAATTTTATATCCATCACAATTTGGAATTTAATATCATCGTGTTCCACAACTGGTAGACCGCTGTTCAATTATTAGTTTGTTAAACCGACGAAGTTTCTGTCAACGAATTTGTAATTAACTGAATATTTAACGCATTGATTTGGAATTCACAAAGTTTGATAAAATGATACAACTATTAGAATACTGCTGGATTTCACCAACTTTTTAGGTGAGGAATAGCGGAGACAAGAGCACCTAGCACAGATTTTGTATGAATAATAACAAATAATAATGATAAGTGTCCTATTCCTCATCAAAAAAAGTTGGTAAAATCCAGCATAAATATGTCTAATTACACTTATTCTAGGTATTCAGTGCGAATACTCCTATCACGCTCCTTATTATAAAATCCCGGTTTTCAGCCAATCTGAAAGAAAACAAGTAAATTCAAAGAAATTTTTGTTAACACACACAAAAAATCTGAGATCTACTCGTGAAGCACTTTCATGAGACACCAAACACGGCGGAATGGATCTTCTAAATCGCTCAGTGTCTTCCGATGTCTTGAGCTGAACAAAATCTGACTTTCGATGTGAAATGGTTTTCCAGCGCCCTTTTATACGATACCCCACACAACCCTCGGATCCCTTCAAATACAATCAAGTACATATTTTGTCTGAGGAGAAGACTGATCCAGTGCGATAGAGAATCGTTAAGTCGTCTGGTTTACGCGATTGTTGGAAGTTTCAGAGCTCTAGTTAGTCAGGAAATTAGCTAAAATTCATGAGAGATTTCTTGCATTATTAAAAATCACGTATAATATAGTAACAAAAGATTTAATTTTGTAAATTAAACCGTCTTCTACGTTTTTTTATTACACAGGACAATTTCACTCGTATTCGTATCACATAATTGGGTCGTGAGTTTTAGATTCACGATTTTTATAATTCTTTCCCGCATTTCGTATACCTATAGCCAGCGAACAAATGATAAATAAGAAGTTGAACAACACTGAAAGCAATAAACATTGTTCTATAAAGTCGATGTCATGTTTATTCTGTCTCAAGTAGATCTGTTTATATTTACTTTCATGTCATTTCATCGATCTACAACACTTTATATGTATTGTTTGCAAATTTTCTTTGGTATATTATCCCACGCATTTTTCACTATGCGGACAAGCGACGTATAATACCATCATGCTGGTATGATCGACTTACTTGAAGAATGTAATAGGTACGCCCACATAATCAACCATTACATTTCACCCCAAATAGTGCCAATGAAATCAGAATGAATGGATGTTGGGCAGTCGTTAATGAAAAATAGACAACTATCCCGTCTGGACCACGTTTTGAGAATGTCAGTTACTTTAATTTACAAAGAGGTTCTTGAGGTTTATGACCTCAGAGAAACCACGGCCTTTATTATATAAGTTTATTGTTTATTGTATTGTATCGTCCTTAGGCCCTATGTAAGCACTTGGACTCGTCAATTTTACATAATATAAATGGACACATGTATAATGATGACTGATGAGTGTCGTAAATAACACATATCGTAAACAATATTACAAAAAATAAGTTCATTACTAACAGAATGTAGAGGGTTCTGTTAGTAATACGTCGTTCCAAAATAAAAATAAAATAAATATAATAATGCTAGTTGGTATCCATGCGATCGTTCAACATTTCGTCTACACTATAAAAGGCTTTATTGACGAGATACGCCTTCGCCTCTCTCTTGAAGTCACGGATATTGGGGCATTTCACTCTCTTGGGTAATTTATTGTATAGCCTCACACTGAGACAAACGAAACTCTTGGATGATGGTCCGAAGAAAACGAGTCTTAAGACACTCACGTGCTTCCCAACGGGTCAATGTCGGTTCAGGGAGCATCTCCGTAGCCTGCAGATTCTGTGAAGAGGAGTAAGGGACTCCATATCTTCGTTGTTGGTTCTTCGGGTTTTCTTACTGCGTGTATAGTAACAACGAAGATATGGATTCATCACGTTGCGAAAACCTACAAGATTATTTGAGTAAGACACTCGTCGTCACCTTCTGAACAGACTTCGATGCTGTAAGATACATGAGGATGAGTAATTTGGGCAGGTACCAGATAGAGGTAGAATCATTTCCTACCTTTGAACCCCTCCAAGTGCTGAACTTTGTAAGACGTCTGGGAATGCTCTAATTGGGCAGTCATCAGATGGGCAGAGTTGGGGAATTATAATAGATCTTATTCGAAGAAGAACAGATCCTATAAAATAAAATAAAATAGAATCGCTTTTTCGAAATATTGTTGAATATTTAGTGGTACATCGTTGGTAGGGGATCTCTTCTGTATTATGGTAAACAGAATAGCGCTGAAATTTGAGAATGGTAGGTATAAGGTATAATACTGTACATAATAACAATGCCCTATTGTTACATATTGGCAACGAAAAGCTTCATGAAATTCATACGCTAAAATCGTTAAAAAAAGTATGAAGGCACTTCAATTTTTCATTACGTATCTAATATTGCCAACTGAAGTGGAAAACTTTGTATGGAGTTCGTTATAATGATATCTCCTTACAGTCATGGGCGTCAGTCAGTCAGTCTCCTTACACCAAGGGTAGGCAGGGGGGCAGCTGCTTGGAATAAGATCTGCAAGCATCTGATTTGACATTATTTGTAAGTGTAGTATAAGTGTATTTTTGAATCTGTTTATAATGTGAAATGTCATGATGTATTGTAATTGTTTACACCGAGCGACACAAAGGCTAAAGCTGTAATGTTGCTCGGTGTAATTTCAAGTTCAAATAAATAAATAAAAATAAATAAAAGATTCGAACAGGTTTCGAACACATTTTTCCATACTAAATAATAAAACCTTACAAAAAATCACATGTCTACCACACACTTTTTCAAAATATATAAATAATTTTCTAAAATTAGTATGAAATCCATCAGTTTCATAAAAAATTGCCTGCGGCGCTCTTTTTTATTACTTGTTTTATACAAAATCATTTTTCATAGATATTGTTGTGCAAAATATTATATATATACATTTTCAAATAAACAAACCACATAACGACATTCTTCACTATGTCTCACATTTATTTATTTTTTTAATTTAAAAATGAATCTGGGTTTATCGAAATAAACCCAAATACATCTTTGTACACTTAAAAAAGAAAGCTTCAAAGCTTGTGTTGTGAAGTGGGGTAAGTCGGGGATTGAACCCGCGCCCACTGGATTAACAGTCGAGCGCGTTACCAACCAGGCTACCGACCACCTCATGACAAGGTGGTGATTGTATTGTTTCACCACAAATTTCACCTGTGGCGCTGTTTACGCGTTTTTTATTCTGCATCAATTTTTTATATCTTTGTTGCCCCCCTAGTTCCGACGCTGGCGACGCCCATACTTGTAGGTAGTCCTTATGAATAACGACATGTTCTTGCGTTATTATAAAGAAACGTATGATGATGTGAATTTTTATTATTTCATACGACAATGCGACCGTGACGCTGGGAAATGATGTTTGCAATATCCAGCGACATAATATATTAAGTACTACCTAGACAGAGTACTGAATGCTAGGAGTGTAACAAAACTAGTGCCCACAAACTGTCAAATCGTATGGAAAATTTTGAAAGTTTGTGGGGAACGGTTTCGAAATTTTGCTCTCATAGTTAAAAACTGCATTCGTTTTAACGTTATTAGGACTAAAACGATAGTTTTAAAGATGTTTAAGTTTTTATGATTGATATCTTGTTAATAGTGTGAGTTTTGCGACTCTAAAACACCAAAAAGTGCCGAGCGTGAAATTGCTACACTTCCGTTCTATTGAAAATACATAGAATCAGATCTCTAGTACTTAAGAGTGTGCATACCGACATTTCAAAAATTTCTAAAAACGGGAGACCTCCTATCTCGACAACCGTTACTAAATATGCTTTGGAACAAAATAGGGTAGATGCATTGAACACTTATCTAGGGAATAACCGTAAAAGATTTTTTATATCTTGTATAGATTTCTCAAAAAAATGTTTTTAAAACAACTCTGAACTTTTTTCCGAAAGACGGAAACTCGTTTCCCGAAAGTCACGGAGTAAAATTTTTTTTTTGTACTGATAATATGCATCAAAATCTAGGGAATAACCGTAAAAGTTTTTTGATAGACGCAAAATTAATCCCGAAAAATGGAAAAAAACGCTATTTTTACCATTTTATCATGCGATTGTCACGCGATTTTGAACCTTAATGCCGTGGGAAATGTCTGTGACGTCATTAGCGGTGCCAAGCCCTTAATATGTAATCTCTTTGGCAATATCAGACAGTGCTTGTGTACTCGTATTGTTGTTGATATAAGAAACCTTTCATACACTCGTATATACATACTGTATACAAAGTTGTAAAGAATTTAATTTCATTTTTCTCTTTGTACGTAAGTATCATGACAATTTTCTTAATAAATAGTAGATTATTGGTTATTGGTCTTGTGTATGGATATTCTCGTACTAATGTACCTGTCAATGTTTGTTTTTGTGACTGTATCTGTTCCATGTGTAATAGATATGTACATATATCATTATACTCGTACATTACAACTTACAAGAACGAAACAACCTTTTTTTGTTCCGTATATTATATTATACTATATTAACCTCAGCAATTCACTCGTGAGCGAGTGATCTATATATTTTGTTCTTTATTTTAATTATTTTACATCGGCGACGAAATATCGACCAGCTATTAAGGCTAGCAACCCAACTACATATGACATCACGGTCATTTCCCACGGCATTAAGGTTAAAAATCGCGTGAACAATCGCATGATAAAATGGTAAAAATAGCGTTTTTTTTTTCCATTTTTTGGGGTTAATTTTTCTTCAATCAAAAAACCTTTATGGTTATTCCCTACATTTTAATGCGTATTTTATCATTACAAAACAAAAAAATACTCCGCCACTTAATACACGAAAAAATATCAGAGGTGTTTTTCCAATTTTTTTTAGAGAAATCTGTACAAGTTAAAAAAGAAATTACGGTCATTCCCTAGATGTATATGGTTAAATGTATCTACTCTTTTTTTCCAAACCCTCGAATTTAGTAACGGTTGTCGAGATCTAAGCTCTCTCGTTTTTAGAAAATTTTAATGTCAGTATGCGTACCTACTTTTAACTGAAAAACAATATTTTTTACCTTACTTATGACTTATTACTAAAGAAATCAATCAATCATTCTATTATGGCTTCAACTTTTTCCAAATTTTGTGTGATAGTGTAAGTAAAACCCCCCACGCGTGGTCAGATAGAGATATATGGAGGAGTACGGGGGAGGCCTACGTTCAGCAGTGGACAGAGATGGCTGGATAAGTAAGTAAAATATAAGCCCAAAATAAGAATATCCAACGTAAGAGACAATATAGATTTTGGCTTACTCTGTAAAAAGGGGGACGGAACATCAAAAAAAAATATCCGCTAGAGACACTGGATCTTACCTTAAACATTCTATCAACTAAATTACAGCAGTATATCTAACAGACTACGGGAATAATCTCAAGTTTCAGTAAATTTCAGAAGTAACTTTGGAATTATTATTTACGGAGGAAATTTACATAAATCAAATTCCTTAGCACTAGAAGTCACTAAAACATATTCTCATTTATCCATGTTTCAAGGCATAGGGTGATATCCACGATCAGTCATAAGCCTAAAAAAGTTCATCCTTCACTTAAGGCATTGGTACTAAGAATGACGTCACAGTAATTTCCCACGGCATTAAGGTCCAAATTCGCGTGAACAATCGCATGATAAAATGGTAAAAATAACGTTTTTTCCATTTTTTGGGGTTAATTTTGCGTCTATCAAAAAACTTTTACGGTCATTCCCTAGATTTTAATGCATATTATCAGTACAAGAAAAAAAAATTACTCCGCGACTTTCGGGAAACGAGTTTCCGTCTTTCGGAAGAAAGATCAGAGGTGTTTTTCAAAAAAAAATTTGAGAAATCTATACAAGATATAAAAAAGCTTTTACGGACATTCCCTAGATAATGAATAATGTTCAATGCATCTACCCTATTTTGTTCCAAAGCATATTTAGTAGCGGTTGTCGAGATATAAGGTCTCCCATTTTTAGAAATTTTTGAAATGTCCGTATGCATACTCTTAATGTATATGTTGATAAAACTACTTGTTACAATTTACTATTTGACTTTTAAAACTACAAAACATCAGCCATATCCCTACATAATTTAAAAGTCAGCTATGGATGTTTCGATTGAAAATGTGTAAGGATATCAAAAAAGTGAAAGAATATACTCTAAGCTTCATACATTCTTAACGAGTACTCCCATTCAAGCTTTTATATGTCGCTTAAAATTTCAGAACTTTTATGCATAAAAAATGTCCTTCATTTTCCGTAATCCGGATTATCAATGTTTGTTCTTTCGAACTCTACCTGGATGTTTGAATGTGAAAACACTGAATATATTTTTTTGCTAAATAAAGATTCTGTTTGTGTTCTATCAGTTCTACGAATTGGCAGACATTACGCGAGCTACTCGCAAATTTATTATTCATCTGAAAATGAATTTAAAATGAAGTGAATAATATTCAACAATTCTCTGTAAAGCAGAGCACAGTAATAATACTACTATTGCTAATCATGGACGTCGCCAGCCTCGGAGCTAGGAGGGGTGACAAAATTTCAAAAATTGGAGAATTTTTTTCATAAGACATTAAGGATATATACCAAGAAAAGCGGCGATATACCTAACATATAAATCTAGTTTATTTTTCGTTGAATAAAAAACAGATAAAATAATAATAATAAATAAATAAATCTTTATTGACCAAAATGATTACAATGATTACAAAAGAATAAGACAATCTTGTGTGCCAAAAGGCGGACTTATTGCTAACGCAATATCTTACAGTCAACCCAAAACAGATAGGTGCCTACATAAGTAGGTACATATAATGAATAGGAAACAAAAAATAGATTAAGATAATCAGCGCCGCAGGCATTTTTTAATAAAACAATTGCATTTTAATGGATTTTTATAATAATTTTAGAAAATTTAATAATAATAATAAAAATCTTTATTGCAATAATAATACATTACAAATGGCGGGTTTATTGCCAGTGGCAATATCTGCCAACCAACCAATTTTGATATTACAAAATAAGAAAGTATATGTGTACAAAGCGTACAGTAAAAAGAAACAATGGAACCAATGAAAACAATGAAAAAAATTTATGGTGTGGTAAGAAAACTTGTGGTTGTAATGTGATTTTTTGTGAGTTTCTATAATTTAGTATGAAAAATTATATACCTATTCCAATTTCTAGTGGTCCCCTGATGACGCCCATGCTGCTAATGTATTTGTACTTTTAACTTTGAGTTAGACCTGCATAATGGTATGTAAAATAAAGTCGTTACTTATCCTTTTGGAAGCAGGGAAATACAACAGTATTTTATACTTAGGTATATTATGTATCCTCTTTCCACAATTATTCCTAATGGTCCAAACTCAGCATTCATAATTTAAATTTTCATTTTAAGGGCATGGCACCAAGAATGACGTCACAGTCTTTTCCCACGGCATTAAGGTTCAAAATCGCGTGACAATCGCATGATAAAATGGTAAAAATAGCGTTTTTTCCATTTTTTGGGGTAAATTTTGCGTCTTTCAAAAAACTTTTACGGTTATTCCCTAGATTTTAACGCATATTATCAGTACAAAAAAATTTTTACTCCGCGACTTTCGGGAAACGAGTTTCCGTCTTTCGGAAAAAAGGTCAGAGGTGTTCTTAATTATTTTTTTTGAGAAATCTTTACAAGATATAAAAAATCTTTTACGGTTATTCCCTAGATAAAGGTTCAATGCATCTACCCTATTTTGTTCCAAAACATATTTAGTAACGGTTGTCGAGATAGAAGGTCTCCCGTTTTTACAAATTTTTGAAATGTCGGTATGCACACTCTTAATAGAGATCTTTATGTTCTTTTCCATCCGTTTTAATAAAATATTAATTAGTATTTAAAAAATTCATTTTTTTTATTAAAACTTAAAACATATCCGTCCTTCTAACTTCTCTATGATTAGCCGTTTGGGCTGTGTGTTGGTCAGTCAGTCATACATTCAATCAGGCACTTTATTATATACATATGAGTATAGATATTTGCACTATGCGATCTAGCGATGAAATGAGGAAGACCACTAACCTATCATTTTGCAATTTATCTTGTTAGAAAACAGGGAGGTGAAATATAACAGAGGAATGATTATTTTCTCACAAGTTTCATTCCAATGCTTATTTAGGAAAGCGGTCATATCAGCATACAGAATAACATCTATTAACTAGCTGTAACCCGTCAAAAATGTCGCGGTTAGATGTACGAACATTCTAATAGTTAATTAAATTATTATTTATCATAGTATTTTCACTTAATAATACTTAAATAAATATTTACCAATTCACTTTATAAATCAAAACGTACAAATTAAACATATAAAGGAGCTCAACCCTGACGGTAAACTTAATAATTAATTAAAGTCGAGAATTCTAAAAATGTCGACATCTGACGATGACTATTCAAAACGTTTTTGTAGGCTCGTAATATCAGCGAAAAAATGTGGTAGTGGCCGAATTACTTTCGATGATAGCTGAAGGGGCTGCGATCGCGAAATGCTTTAAGTTCCCGCTATGAATTATGTTTTTAAAATGTACTGTTGTGAGGGAATTTCTCGTTCATGAATATAATAAATTAACCGGGATTAAACTTATTATGCAAAATTGAAATATTCTGTCACGTCGACACGAGGGAGACATATTAAGAGTATGCATACCGACATTTCAAAAATTTCTGAAAACGGGGGACCTTATATCTCGACAACCGTTACTAAATATGCTTTCGAACAAAATAGGGTAGATGCATTGAATATTTATCTAGGGAATAACCGTAAAAGATTTTTTATATCTTGTACAGATTTCTCAAAAAAATTTTTATTCAAAACACTTCCGATCTTTTTTCCGAAAGACGGAAACTCGATTCCCAAAAGTCGCGGAGAAACATTTTTTTTGCACTGATAATATGCATTAAAATCTAGGGAATAACCGTAAAAGTTTTTTGATAGACAATATTAACCCCAAAAAATGGAAAAAACGCTATTTTTAACATTTTATCGTTTAATATTTTATCGATTGTTCACGCGATTTTGAACCTTAATGCCGTGGGAAATGTCTGTGACGTCATTCTTGGTGCCAAGCCCTTAAATTTCAAAGATAAGTATCGCAGTATTGTCGTATTAAACGTCGACAACTTCAAAGGACTGAAAATCTCATTTCCCTGCAATCTCCTTGATCCATCTCCTTATTGTTGTATCTGACAAATAATAATTTAAACATTTAAAGAGTCCATTAAGAGTTGAAATTGTTTCATAATCACGTTCCGAAAAACGATAATCCCGAGTTTCGGAGGAAATTTGAGAGCATTCCTGTTACATAATAAATAAATTAAAGTCCTTAAAGATATGACCTAAGTTCATCGTTTAAAAATGAGCATTTTTTCAACATTCGACTGAAATTGAACTTCTTCTTTTTTTCAACCCCTTTCCATCCACTGCTGGATATCTAGGCCTCATGGCTCAGATACACAGGCTCAGAACAATAGAAATAGGATCAAAACCAATAGAACAGACTCTCCAATTAATAGTGTGTTCTTGTCTCCAACGGATAAGTCTGAAATTTTAAATATCATTAAAAATCTTAAAAATAACGTAACTTGTGGACATGATGGAATTACAGTAAATGACGTCAAAACTTTACAAGAAATAATTGCGGAACCGTTATCGATAATAATCAACGAATGTATTGAGAAGTGTGTATTCCCCAGCTGCCTAAAGATCGCTAATATAGTACCAATCCATAAATCGGGTAGTAAAAAAGACGCAGGTAATTATCGACCAATTAGCCTTTTGAATACTTTTAGCAAAATATTTGAAAAAGCCTTGCATTCTAGATTTGTGGACTTCTTGGAAAAAAATTCTTGTTTTGATCCTTATCAGTATGGCTTTCAAAGGGGTAGTAATACTTCTAGTGCCTTGATGGACGCAATGAATTACATTAACAGGGAATTAGATAAAGGAAAATATGTCGTACCTGTGTTTATTGATCTATCTAAAGCCTTCGATACTGTCGATCACGACACTCTGCTATGCTCGCTGAATAAACTTGGATTCAGAGGTGCTGTCTTAAAACTGGTGAAAAGCTATTTGGAAGGACGGTATACTATGACAAAAAACTATGGTCAATTGAGTGATCGGTTGTCTGTTGATATTGGAGTCCCACAGGGTTCAATCCTTGGCCCATTGCTATATTTGTTATACATAGACGATCTTCGCTTTACTGATATACAGGGTAAACATTTTGTATACGCTGATGACACTTTACTTGTTTATAGCGGTTATGATGAAAATTGTTTGCAAATTATGATTAATAATGATCTGAATAGCCTTTGTTCCTGGCTTGATAATAAGTTGCTCACAGTCAATGTGAATAAAACTAACTATATGATCCTGAAACAAAAAAACAAGTCCCCTCTGAATCTCAGACTCGTTTTGAAGGGTGAAGTAATTAAACAAAGTACTCGTGTAAAGTATTTGGGCCTTCAATTTGATGACAAATTGCTTTGGATGAGTCATGTTGAAGCGCTCCTAAAAAAGCTTGGTCCTATCGTGGGGGTATTGAGAAGAGCGGACTTGTTCGATACCAGGACTAAAAGATATATATACGATGCTTTTGTTGTTTCTCACGTGATCTATGGCTTGATTGTATGGTCTCAATGCAGTCTAGAGGCTCGTGGAATGATCCAAAGATTGATGAATAAGGCTTTGAAAATAATCTACAGATTGGGTCGATTTACTAGAACTGTTGAACTTTATAATCTGACCAAAATGTTAAATTTAAATGACCTTATTTTCATAGAAATAGCAAAGATGATTCACAAAATAAAAAATAAATTAATTAAATCAAATATCAAGCTGGTTTACAATTCAGATGTACACTCGAGGTACACACGTACCAGAAATTTTATTCGAGGATACACACCTCGGACCAATAGTGTAAGGTAGGGTTTTCTATACACGGCGGCCGAACTGTATAATGGCCTGCCGACTGAAATAAAAGAAGTCAAGTGTCCAAAAAACTTTGCCAAGAAAGTGAAAAAAATAATTTTTGAAAGACGTAGCGATGTAGTGTAGTTGGCTGTTTGTTTTGTTATACTCTTTAGTGTTATACTTTTAAGAATGTTATAAAATATGTTTTAATTGTTGAAAAATGATACCCCCTCATACCAGCAATCTCTTTTGCTGACTGGGGATATTTTATTCTCACATTGTGTTACTTGTATTATTTCTGTGCTGTATTATGTAATGTTGTAAATTGTAACAAAATCAATAAATAAATAAAATAAAATCCTATCTCTTCCACAATTCTCTATTTTGGGCGCTCTGCCGCCACCCATGTCCCACCGACTCGATGATACCACCGGCCCATATCCTTTGTGGTCTCCTTACACTTCGTTTATTGCGTAGATTCTCCAGCTCAGTACTCTGGGGGTCCGTCCGCCGTCCTTTTGCCTTGTCACATGACCCGCCCACTGCCATTTTAGTGTCTCTACTCACTCCGCAATGTCTGAGACCCTTGACCGTAGTCTTATATCTTCATTTCTTATCCAGTCTTTTAAGGATACACTTATCATTCGTCTCTCTATTGCTCGTTGAGTGCATTTCAGTTTGTGGACACTTCTGGCAGTGAGCGACATGGTTTCAAGACCGTATGTTGTCATGGAAAAAATACAGGAATTGTATATATACTCTTAAATTGTTCGGGAAATTGAACAGTTTCAAGTAATGGATAAGGCGACTTTAGGAAAAGAAATTTTCATCACGAATATGCCACAAGTATTCTATTCTTTTATATTTTTGTTGCATATTCGGGATATATGTTTATTTTGGCTTTGCTTATGTAACAAAAAAAAATGCTTATAATTCGTTTGCTGAATCCAAAATTCAGATACATTTATAAAATGAAATTAACACGAAATATCCAATGTTTTATTTTCATAAAAAATGCGAAATAATACAGTTTTTCGTATGAATAATGAAGGTAAATAAAACAATTTTATTTTAATCATAAACAAACTTTGCTCATTTTCAGGATTACAAGTGAAATCTGTCATTTACAATTTATAAATGTTTAAAAAATTGCGTTTTTTTAAGGTTTTTCGAGAAGGTGGGGGGAGGGAGGAAAAAGTGGGGTTTGTCAGGGTCTCCCTTAAGGCTAACCCTGGGCCCACCTCTTAATAAGATTTGCTTAGAAGTGCGGGTAAAGAGGTCGCTATTAATGCGCCTGAGCTACCCGGGGATGTGGAGATTTTGGAGACTGTCGATTGGACTATACGTGGATCACTGAAATTATCGCAGCATTAATTTATTTCTGGATCACACAAAACCCTCATATCTTTAATATTATTTCTTAGCACCATTCTGTAATATATTATTCAGCATTATTCTACACACGTGAATAACGTAACGTCAAAAAATGAGATATTTTGACATCCGTTTCGACAAGGCTTGACAGTAAAATCATGCAAAGTGTCATTTGCAGATATAACATCCGAACTGCCAATTTATAGGAAATAGTCAATCAATTATATTGAATCGATTTCTGTATGTGCGGGTGTATCAGCGAATCAATAGGGCAGACAATAATTTCAGGTAGTTATTATCTCTTTAATCAATCCTAATATGCGGGTTTTATTCAATTGATATATGTTACTGTGAAACCTCAAACCATGAGCTGGAAAGTCTATACAACGAACCCAACATAGAAAAGTAGTACATAAAACCATGTCGCCTAAGATGGTTGGGACATTTCTAGCGAATGGAGGACAACCAAATACCGAAGAAGATTTTCAGCACGCGACCAGATGGGAGACGAAATGTGGGGAGACCAAAGCTGAGATGGATGGATGGCGTGGAGAGGGACCTCAGGGCAATTGGAGTGATGAATTGGAAGGTGCGGGAGATGGGCCGAATGGAATGGCGAAGAATTCTAGAGGAGGCCAAGGCTCACAGTAGGCTTATCACATATCGTCTCTTTTTTATAAAAACCTTACATTCACAAACACGTTGATAATATTATAAATCCGAAGGTTTACAAGTAAAACCCAGGATTTACCGATACACGTGCTTTTATAGTACCAGATACACAAATATCGTCTCTCTTTTTATGGAAACCCTACATTTACCAAAAATTGGTAGTAAACCCGAAGATTTACAAGTAAACCCTAGGATTTATATAATGGGGTTTTACGGTAACAGATACATATTTAGTGCCTATTGATTTTTAATTACTTATTATATTTACTTAGCTCCTATAGGCATGCACGTGTATAAAGCTAATTAATCAAATAATGAAATTATTAGTACCTCACCACATCAAGCAATGATAATCAAATGAATTTCCATGAACGTAATTTGACTGATTGGTTCATGTGATTGGCAATACAAAACCCGATCAGCTTTAATCTCTGAGGACTGAATATGATATTATTGAATGCGATAGACGTATTCAAATATTTTATCATTATGAGTGACATCATAGAATATAGACTGTAAATATTAAGGGTAAAATATGAGCCAGTGGTGTATATAAGCCCCCCCCCCCCCCCCCGAAATGTAAACCTATATACGCCACTGATATGAGCAGAAATCAGCTGTGTCCTATGGCTAATTGGGTAGAATCATTGCCTTATTAAATTGGGATTGCTGTGGCTGTCTGTGGCATTCCCAGGATGTCACGTTTTTGAGAATTTCTGGTAAACGCGCCATCGTAGAGACCAACACTCCATATACCTTTCGGCAAAGGTAACTCACTTCTAATGATCGTACTAGGGTTCTTGTAGGCTTTCGCAGCGTCATGAATCCATTTCCATGTTGTTAGTTCTTCGGGTTTCACTCCTTCACTTCACCCTGAAGATGGCAGTAGTATCGCTGCCAAAAGCTCGGTTACCTAACCACTAGACCCGCAGTGAAACCCGAAGAACTAACAACATGGAAATAATAGGGTTAGTTGATAATATGCATTAAAATATAAAACTTTTTTGATAAAACGAAATTGCCCCTAAAAAACATATAATATATATAAATATCCAAAATTTGATCATGCAATGCTGTGCATGCGATTTTGAACGTTAGAGAAAAGGATTCCCTCCCCATTCACAATAAATTTTGAATTTGAAAATTACTGGTATGTTACGGTCACGAAGGTAATTTCACAAAATGTATGTATCTTGTTCACCAAAAGTGTAAATAAACTAATAAAAAAACACTATTTAAATAAACAAAGTCAGATAAATGTAAACTCATTCACCTCATATCAGAAAATATTGTTACAGAATCAAGAGAGATATCACCATTCTGGATTACCAAACCATATAATTAATATTGTGGGATATGGTACTATAGGATTGATATTATGTTCGTGTATAATTACTTTAATTAATTATAATATTCTACTTTGAACGTGTATTGATAATCATTAATACACTAGATGTTTAGTCCCCGTGAAAATTCACGTTTTTTATTAAATATTGTAGGTATTAGGTACTATACCTTCTTCTTCTGATAGTGGCATGTTATTTAATAATAGTTAGCAAAGTGGCCTATAGGTTTTTCAAAACGCCTGTCTTTTACAGGATAGTCTAAAATACAAAATAGTAGTAATAATAGATAAATAAAAAATAGTGAGAAACTCTTTTACAACCCGGAAATAAATTAAATAAACCCTTTGAAAATAAGTTGTAATTTGTATGATTGCGTGCTTATATTATCTATTATAATATTTTTTATTTTTCACTTGAAGTGTAAATAAATAAATTCTGTGATAAACAATCGTCTAGAGACAAATATACATTTTTTGAAACGAATATGGGTTTATCGAAATACATATTTGTACTTCACAGTGAGCTCGAAAAGCTTGTGTTGTAAAGTGAAACCTATATGAACGTGAATTATTATTAACTAAATATTTTCTTGAGATTTATTGATTTGTTGTGTTGAAATAAATGGTGATGATTTCTGTATTTTGATGTATGTATCTGAGAATATTAAGATTGACACTGTGTACCAACAAGAAATTGTTAAAGGCTTTTGCCGTTGATGTATAAATAAATAAAAAAAATAAATGAAACTTCGTAATTCTCTAAGAAACGAGTGCCAATGCGAACAGACATTAAATTTGCTTTTTTTAATACATTGGATTCCTCCATAAGTATGTAAGCCTACGTGTATTTATTCTAATTAATTATTAATGGTAATGTCAATATACTCGTACATCAATAGGTAAAATCTACTTATAATAGGTAATTATTCTGAGAACAGATCAAAGACGTATTATAAATTCAACAAAATGTAAGGCCCTTTGTGTATTGCATAACAATATTGTATCAAAATATAATAGAAGCTGTGAAATATTTTGTTATTGATGAGATGTTTTCACGGTGGTTGAATATTCGTAATATTGGTACCATGGCTGGGGGTTATTCTGCCTAAATTTTCTTAAAAATAAAGTTTAAAATCGATTTGCCATTAATATTTCTATGAAAAGGTATGTAAAATATGATTTTAATCGATAAGCTAGTGCAATAGTTAGATATTTTGAAGTTAATTTTTTAAGAAATATGTATATTATATACCTTTTTCATGAAACAAAGTAGTTAGGCAAAATAACCCCGTGGTTGGGGTTATTTTGCCTACGCGAATAAAACCGCTAAAAGTTTATTTAAAGTGAAAAGTCAAAAAAGGAAAAATATGGAAAAACATTGATCCAAATTGAATCCAAAATAAAATTTGAGAAAAAGATTATCTGAAATCAGTTATTGACGATTAGGCCAATTTACCCCTGGGTTCGCGGTCATTTCCATACAAATTTACTTTTATATTTAGGGTTGAACAAGACTATTAAAATGAAAATATTAATTTTATTAAAAAAATGTTCTTATTGTATAATGTTGTGAAAAACAAAGAGTTAGATAACAAAACCTAATGTCGCCGCCACACGCTTGCGAGCGTCCACAAGTGTTTTGTGTTCACGAGTTAAAAGACGTCAACGGTGGGTTACGTACACGAGCGAAGACAAACGTTCCATCCACACGCCTTTTTACTTTTATACCTACACAAAAAACTCGGGGACGCTCGCAAGCGTGTGGTGGTGACAAAAGACTAAATTATGCCGTAAAATAAAAAGTACATAAGAACCAAAATCGTTAAGACTAAAAAAAATGTAGAGGAATTACCATCCTGTATGTTTTTTGCGCCTTTTAAAAACACTAACTTTTGACAAGAATAACAGTTTCAAGACTAAAACATCTGTGTTATTTAAAAAAAAAAACATTAACTAAACTCTTTTTGAGAAACACATTCTGACGTATTGTGCGCGCGTTCGGTCTATCCGCAGCCGAGCTGAGTGAAAAAATACCGTTTTTAGCATTTTAAAAAAAGTTCTGACAAAATGTGTAATATGTACCTACGTAATGCGTAACCTAAATGACTGAAAATATTAAATAATATTAAATATCATCGAAGAAGGCAACCCTATTGTAGGCAAAATAACCCCGAGATTCTAATAATGTTGGGGGTGCTTACTAATTAGTGGTATATATACTAGTAAAATTATTTTCATTTCATTTTTTTTCATTTATTTAATATCCACAAAATATATAACAAAGTAAAAAATATAAGTAAGAAACAAGTATTGGATTTTATTGCCCCACTAGGCGAAAGCCTAATACATTTTTTTTTCGCTAATATTGTTCTCAAAACATCAAAGTATAATATAGGAGAGTATTAGGAACCTGTTCCAAGCATTTTCGGATATATATCAAAAGTTTTCAGCACTTAGTTTTCTAGTCATTTTGACAGCTCCCTGGAAAAATGCTTCCATTAAAAGGTGTGTGAAGTTAGCAATAAGTCATCATGCTTAGTGCACCCAGAAAAGATGTGTTTACATTACCAGAAACAAAAAAATTACAAATTAATTACCTATATCTTCTGGTTAGCAGTTAAACAAAAAAAAAGCGTTAGGCCAAAGATACCCATGGATAGGCTAAAAAACCCCCGTTGACGGTATATCGATTTCTTCAGAGAAATTTTACGGTTATCGATCAATCACATTGCGTTACAAAAATATATGCATAATTATTTCGACATGTTAAAATAAATTATTATTTTTCATAGGCATTGCAGCACCATATTTTAATCTCCTTAATAATTGTGGATTTTCGGCAGCGTTGAGTATTTGACAAAACGCCGTCACAATCACATCGGAACGTTATTTTGAAAATTGTATATATACTGTTTACAAAGAACATTACGCATTGCACCTAATTTAATTTTGTTTTAATTATATACGTACAATACAAAAAGTAGATATTCGTATACGCCACTGACTTTGCACGAGATTGTATTGATATTTTGGATAAAAATATGTGCAACAAAGGGAATTATTGATTTATAATGATTTTTTATTTCATTTCTGATTTTATAAAACATCACTACCGCCATCTATGAATGATAAATGACCTGGGAAAGAATCTGAAAAAAATGACGATTCGCGTCCGGAGTAAACATTAACACCAGACGATTTTAGACATCCATCTATTAAATAAACTTACAAATGGAATCTCGGCTTCAACATAGGCTATTAAAATATATGATTTGTATCGTGGTTTGGTAAAATTATCAATTTTCCCAAGATACTGAATTCTATCAAGTTAGTATGAAAATGAAAGAAGCCATTTAAAGTAGTCCCATTAATATGGTTTTTAAATTTGTTTGCGTCGTTACATAATCTAGAACTAGGATATACATCTAAGGATTATTTTTATACAATGTTTTTGCTCTACAAATACTTCTGTATGACTAAAAATATGTCTATAATAATTAAAAAATAGTTTTGACATTTGCTCCGCGGCGCTTTCTGTCGTCGTCTGTTTTGACTCGCGTGGTGTAGGGGCTAGCGTACTTAACTTAAATTGAGTGTTATGCGATGCGAGGGTACGAGTTCGATCCCACTCCATACCCAACGCTTTTTTCTTCTTTTTTTACTATCTTTTTGTGAAATTTGAATTGAGCAGAATCCTATATACAAAAAAAATAATTTTACTAGGTAAAACAAATATATTCCTTCCTATATGCCAAAAATTTATTGCATTAGGTATTTAATTCTAAGACGATGTAACTTCACCACCCGTACACAATTTTAGCCGTTGCGAAGCACGGGAAATACAGCTAGTATTTAATATAAGTATAAGTCTAAGAAATCATAAAACCCTCGTCTCGGATCTATCACCGGGTCGCAAAATTCATACAACAATAAAATATGCCCTAAAAATATTATGTAGGTAATGCTATAAATGTAGTTTACCGCCTTGAGGCGTCTGAAATGTGGATCCACCGTAGAATGCTAAGAATACCTTCGACCGACATGGTAACCAACACATATTTTGGCCATGTCCTTAGAGGAGAAAAATACTCCCTTCTCCAGCTCGTTATGAAGGGGAAGATAGAAGGCCGTAGAGGGGTCGGAAGGAAGCAGCTATTCTGGCTTCGAAACATTCGGCAGTGGAGCGGAATCAGAACTGTGAAGGAACTGTTTCGCACTGCACAGGACATAGAGGCGTTCTCCCAAGTAGACGTCAACGTCGGGGGGACCCGACAGGACACATAGAGAAAAAGAAGAAGATAAATGTAGTTATACTGTGCATACGCTACAAAATTATGTATTTTTTATCAGATTTTATACGTTGTTTACTACAGGATAACTTAAATAATTGTAATATACTAGCTTAGTTACCCGTGCTTCGCGACGGCAAATTTGGATGGTGAAATAGATCGACAGTACACAGACCTTTCATACGATACCACACACAACCCCACACAACCTTTGGATCCCCTCATCAGCAAAATTTCTCAGAAGGTTCTGGATTTCCAGAAGTTTCTACCACACAGTATTCGTTTCCAGATAGCGGTATACCAAGTTTGGTCGAAATTGCTCCAAGCGTTTCAGAGTTATGGTGGAACAAACATACATACCCACATATGTACATACATCCATTTTTATTATATGTATAAGACTACGTCAATGATATTATGTATTTGATGATAGGTATTTGCTAGTCCAATTTGACGTCCATTGGACACAAAAGCAATTTTAGTCCTATCCTGGAAATATGACCTGTTTAATATATTATGATAATACAGGAGCTCTACTACGTGAAGAAACAATTAGATATGTCACCATCGTGTTTTGTCGGTAGCATGGGCGTCGCCAGAGGATGGAGGGGGGAAGCTGCCGCCCCCCCTAGATATTGGAATAGGTATATATATTTTCATACTAAATAATAAATTCTCACAAAAAATCACAATACTACCACATATTTTCTCATCATATCATAAATTTTCTAAAGTTAGTATGAAAATCCATTAGAACAATATAACAATTTAATTTTATTTTATCACAGGTATAAGTGAAAAACAGATAACAACTATAGATATAAGTATTTGAAGATTAGTTCATTCATAATTCAATGGCACCCACAAGCATGCACCACAGTTAAATTAAAACATATAAGTTCATTCCGGTCGTCTCACACACCCATACTCAATCTATTTAATGTGTAGATAAATACTCTCTTTTTTTCATTGAATATTTTTTAAGCGTCAGTGTGAACCGCACCGAGGGCTTCTAGTATGGTATTGTAAAGGCATTAGGTGTGCGGGCACATGCATAAATAATTCCTTTCATGATCAGAAAGGCTGAAAGTAATTATCTGAAAGTGATGAATATGGTGCGGGTGTTTACTATTCATGGAAACAATGTACCAACTTACCTCCGCTCCCATTAATGTTTCATATCGGTGTAACAAACATACCCCGAGATCCCGCCGCTAAAAATATGACCCATCTGTTTTTTGATCGAAATGCTTTTTAAATTATGGCTTACACATACGGTCATACATCACACTAGGGTTTTTCGCTATTTTTAGGAATATATGGTAAGAGATAGGGGAAAGTGGTCAATCACAAAAATAATCCTTATTAAATTCTCTACAAAAAAGATTCTATACGTTTTTTACCTGCAATGGCCGCTCAAAATACCGTATATTTTTTGGGAAAACAAGAAAATAATTCTTGATTATAGGCAACCCTAATGCAATGTACGACCCATGTATGACCCTATGTGTAAGTTATAATTTAAATTACATTTTGATCAAAAACAGATAAGTCATATTTTTTAACGGTTGGATCTCAGGCTAACAGGAGAATATGAAAATCATGAAATGAAATTACATCATAGTAGGCTTTGTAATTGTAACAATATGGAATTTTCCACATTAAGGACACAATGGATGCTATGATCCTGATGTACAAATCATTCCGCCCCAACTATTAGAAGTTAGGGTATCATTAAATTATTTCGTTTTCTATTG
This sequence comes from Ceraclea dissimilis, assembly GCA_963576895.1. NCBI lineage: Eukaryota > Metazoa > Arthropoda > Insecta > Trichoptera > Leptoceridae > Ceraclea > Ceraclea dissimilis. The sequence goes on along the minus strand of OY756370.1, from coordinate 2,464,227 downwards.
TGAGGTTAAATACAGGTATTGTTATTTATTGTATTCTACATTGTGAAAGATTTTCTCATTAAAAATAATATGATTTTATAGGATTTTTCGCAGTGTCGCAGTGTCGGATCCAGGATTCATTTTTGGTAGGGGCTGAAGCATGGGTGTAGGCAGGGGGGTTGGGGGTTCAACCCCCCCCCCCCTTCAAATTCCTCATCCAACCCACCGTTTTATACATAGTAGAAATGAATCACATCGTTTTTCATCGTGTCATGGATTTAGAATAATTATTATGAAAATCCATTAAATCTGAGTTGTTTTATTAAAAGTTCATGCCTGCGGCGCTAGTCTAGTTAAAGTGATGGTTTGTTCATAAAAATGAATTGCCTTCTTATAATTTATTACAAAATTTTCGCCTGGGGCGCAAATCGAGTTTCTCTTGTTGTAACCCAAAAATATATCCAGATGCGTAACCAGGTTCACTAATTTAACCATTCTTGAAAAAAAATTCGCCTGCGGTCCTATTTACTCGTTTTTACTCAATTGGGTAATATAAAAATTTCCAGAGCTAGAACCCCCCTTCCCTCGCCGAAATGGATTCCTGGCCTTGTACCCCACTACTGGGATATACCGTGATTGTACATAGTAATAATCAATATAGTCAACTGCGAGATTCGAAGTCGAACTTCCCGTATAGCGGACGACTTCTATCTATTGAGCCAACAATATGAGACTCTAAAAAATACAGGCATCGTAATAAATTGAGCATTTAAATTGAACTAATCTATTTACCTATAAAAGTGCTGGTATTAAAATATTCTGTTTCTTATAAACATTTCCAGTGCTGTTTTTTTTTTCGGTAAAGTAGTATTACAATTTTATTAGCAACAATAAAAAGTAAGGTCGTAACTTTGACGACTTTACAAATTATTCTCTTAACGAAATGATAGTCCAATAAAAATACGGGAGCCGAAGTAATAAAAAAGTTTAATTTTACATTAAACTAATTAAGCTTCAGAATTGTATCGATAAATAGAATAAACATTATAGTCATCTATTTTCGTGTACTTGGTGCCTAGCACCGATCTACCGTGATATGGATAAGCTCTTTGTAGAGATCCTAATCGCCTGGTAGTCTTTTACCAAATGGATTTGATCCGGTATGACTAGAACCTCCTGATGGTCTCACTTCTGCACTGCATGGAGCAATAACAGGAAGAGCCAGACCAATGACATCAGCTTCAGTACTATTGATTGTAGATAACGCTGCGACTATTTGCGGCGCGCTTGGTTGAGGGGCAGTCTTTCGAGCAGGAGGTGCACACTTTCGAGCACACTTTGCGATACAGGCTTTTTGTCTGGTGCAAAATGTGCAGGAAAATCTTTGGATTTCTGTATGAAATCCCAGATCCTTTAAAAAAATGAAAAAGAAATTGTCTTAAATTATAAGGACCGTTTGAAAACGTTGACGGTTTCGTAAAGTCAGGAAGGTGTTTATTGGGGGGAAGCCCTTCTGACGAACCCTGAGCCCTCCCTAACATAGGTATACTGTTTATAAATATTGAATGACATAGGAACTATACCGTTCCTTTATCATCCAAGGGTTAGTGGGGAGGGAACAACCCTTAACGAAGCTTAGAGTACCCTGGAATATAATTACTTGATAATGGTGTAATCGCCTCATATACTTACCTTATCAATTATCGTTTTTAAGATGCTTTCTGCAATGAAATTGTCATCAAAAATTACGATTATAGCTACACATAGCGTTGCCATCCGTCTGGCTAAATCCGGACAGAATTAGGCTTTTTGACGTCTTGTCCGGCCAAATTTGACTGCATCCGGCCCGTCCGGATTTTGTTAGGCTTTTCATTTTCTCTCATTAACTCATGTCCCACATTTCGTTCGATCAGTCGAATGGCGAGTTTAATTAAAGCAGGTTCCTGCCAAAGGAAAATTGTGATATGATATGGATTAAAACTTTGTTAGAAAATATGTTTTATTCGAGTTTTTGGTCAAAAAACCTTTTTTGCGTCCGGCTCTGGGACCCAAAAGTCCAGCTTATTAGCGGCTAAGTCCGGCTTTCCAATTTTTAGATATGGTAACGCAAAACAATAGTTGCCGATGTATTGACTCATTGTTCGTAGGAGAAGGAGTAATTCGATTAAAATATTACGTATGTTAGAAACACTTGCATAGATTTGGCACCTAATCAAAATTTACGGTCTTTACTTATAGTGCATTAAATTACATAAGATGTGACACCCACAGAGACATCAACAATACATGAATACATTATTATACAAAAGAAAAAACATCTCATGTCGACTCTGCAATTAAGGGCGGCCACGTTCAATTATTTATATAAACCATTCTTTAAATAGTTTATATGAATAATTACTTTTCAGAATTCCTTTTCCCTGTCAAATTATTATTTACTGATGAAAATCTATTTCAATTTTTCATTCAGACAAAACGCCTCCGTAAATAATCACTTTTATATAATTTCAGGTTCCTTTGATCGAACAGATTTTCCTTTTGACAACGGGATTAATAATTAACGATTTTGATTAATTCTTCTTGTAATTATAAGTATTATTATTATAATTATAGTTGGATACAAACTGAGAACATTAATCTTATTTTCAAAGTCCCAATCTCTTTCCAAAGTTCTGTGTAGATATGTACATACGAGTAAGTGTAATATACTTATTTATTTCGTCTAAATCAAATCATTATTGAATTAATTACTCTGTCACTGAAATATAATTAATCAGGCAGGGTCTTCGCAAGCTTAGAAGCTAAGCAACTAAAATTATGATATTGATGTGGCATAAAGAAACGTTTCAATAGCGCCGCAGGCGATTTTTTGAAGAAGGTCGTGATGCGATAGAAATCTGATTTAATGTCTTTAGAGAAAAGTATGGATAATATAATACACCTTACGATTAGCGCCGCAGAATTTCAAGGTAGGTACTGGGAAGTTATGGTGGTCGGTAGCCTGGTTGGTAACGTGCTCGAATCGTAATCGTAATCACGTAATCCAGTGAGCGCGGGTTCGATCCCCGATGCCGACCTACTCCACTTCACGACACAAGCTTACTGTGAAGTGTACAAAGATGTATTTAGGTTTATTTCGATAAACCGAGATTCATTAAAAAAATTGAACCTTAAAATGAAGACGCAGATAACAACGTGAAAATGACATCCACAACATCCCTGATACCATCACCATCTCGTCATTATGTTGTACTATCTATCTAAAACTATCCGTTTCTTTGTTACAGGTGTAAACGGTTGCGTAAAAGCTTTCAAATATGGCCCACAGGAGTACACACGAAGAGAACGACGGCGAACTCAGTATTCTCCTAGTGATTACAGTAATCATTGGAATATTCCTTATGGCGTCCCTGCTCCTGTGTTACATCTGCGTCTTCAGGCAGTTGTGCTGCGAGGGGATTGAAGAGAACAAGAAAAGGCGAAGAGCGGACAGGGAGAGTGTCCCGTTAGCTGACATCACGCACATATCCAGTCAGCCGACAGAAACGGAGAAAATTTGACTCGTAGATGAAGATAACTTTCCTTACAATTGTTAATTAATTCTCAATCCCATGATGTATGGTTGGGAATCAGAATAGAACCTCAATTATATCCATGCGAAAATCATTTTCTTTGCCAACCCTGCAAGGGATACGGTCGTGGTATGGTATATACTATAGAATCATGTTCAATTCCAAGTAATGATTTGATACTTTGTAGTGATTAGTTGATGGTTTTCAAACATGGGACGCAAATGGTAACGGTGAGGCTCGCTACCCAGCATGTCGCGTCAAATAGAAACGATGGCGCAATAGAAAAGCGGAACCCCAGATTGGTGTGTGAAATGTAAAAACTTCAAATAATGATCTGATATTTTGGGCAATCAATTGATGGTTTTCCAGTGTGGGACGCAAATGGTAGTAGTGTAGGGATAGGGCAGTCTGGAAGCTGCTCTCTCTCTGCTTACTCTAAAAGTGACATATTATAGATAGACAGGTATTATTGATGAGGAAAGGGTTGGACGAGTGGATTTATTTTGAGATAATTTGATAATATGTAAATATTTTTTGGTGCAAAACAATCATGATTGAATCTTTAATTTAGGGTTGCCAGATTTCTTGGAAGACAAACCGGGAAAACCGTAATTTTTGTTGGGAAGGGGGGGACGGTTGGTCGCGAGGAGGATGATTAAAACTACTGTTGACATTCTGCGAACTCTAAAAGTTAAGTTTGTAACTTGTTGTGGTTTAAGAAATTGGTAACTTTGACCATGAAGAAATAAGTTTGTAATCCCTAATTTTACGAACTGCTTCATTTATTTTTTAGGCAATTCCTTATTTGGTACATAAACTGTCAAAAATACCGCAAAATGATCACAAAATCTTGAAACTTTACCAACTTTTTCGTAAACTGGGACATTTTGGCGTCCCGAAAGGTTTGTTCGGGACACCGGGACACGGGGCGTAAAACCGGTGACAATCCTGGTAAACCGGGACGTCTGGCAACCCTATCTTTAATATATAAATACGAGTAGATAGTTAGATACTTTGTTTACGGGATAAAGATGGCTTAAGTATGGAGATTGAAGTTTTCGGAATAGATTGGATTGTTGAGGTTCTATCATGTTTTATTCATAGATTTGTTCTCAATTCTCACTATATTATACGGACCACACAATTTCTTACAATATATTCCTCAGGAAAAAAATAATCTAGAACAAATTGCGGTCTGGCTGAAAACTAAAAAAGTACCTTCCCCATAATAGCAGAGAAAATTATAATATCCAACTCGAATGTGACTAATCCACATTTTTCTAAGTTCTAAGAACAAAGAAATATAAGTACTAATATGTATGTTACAGGAAATGTATGAAATCTGTCATTGTACACAATTCCTAGAAAATGTACACAATGCCTAAAATCGGCAGTAAATGTGTGAAATAAATTTAATTTTTTGTAATTTTTTTTGCATCACAAATTATATTTTACATATTAATTTAATACACTATGGAGTAATGTAATGTATTATACACATTTTACTAGGAACTGTGTCCATTTTAAAACAGGAATCTGAAACATATTAAATTATATCATTCTAGGTTTTTTCTCCAGTTAACCTGCAAAAATAAACAGGTTCTTCAGTTTGAATATGTTTTTGTTCTCTATTTTATGTTCAAGTTTTTTTAGTTATTAAAACACAATATATTTCCTAAGAAAAGTATGAATTAAAGAACCTGTGAAAAATTATTTCATAGATCTCCTAAAATGACCCAGGATTGTATACATTTTCTAGGACATTTTATATATGTGCCAGCTTTCTCGAAAAAAATGAAAAGTTTTTGAGTTATTAAAACATATATTTCCTAAGAAAAGTATGAATTCAAGAACCTGTGATAAATTATTTCACATACCCTATGTGGTGATTTAATCTACGAGGGAGGGCTGAAAACTCCGCGACCTTGAGCAAAAAATGTACTGGCCGGTTCCAGTTTATTATTGATATGAATAATTTGAACCTTTCTAAAGCTACTTGCAAAATTTGGCACCCATAGCACAAAAGTGGCACTGTTGGCACCATTTTGAATTCGACGTGTATGAGATTTTTGTGAAAATGAGAAATTTTCAACCGTGATCCATGACAAAATGTTTTATTATCACAGGCTGTACATAAAAAAAAGTTTAAAAAAGATGTGGAATATAGAATTGGAGTCTGCTCTATCATATGCGGTGGTTAAAAAGTAGGTAGAACATTTTAAACGTGGTCAGCAAGGTATTGAAGAAAACCCTCGCAGTTGAAGGCGATAAACTGCAGTAGGTCCGAAAAACGTCGATAAAACCGTGGATGTGGTTTAGAAAGGTCACCAAATTAGTACTTGGGAGATAGCAGAAATCCTAATGGTCTTATGTGATTGAGAAAAGTTCACGTTAACTTCTGAACAGGTCTTGTATAAACTTTCTGTTCGCTGGGTGCCAACGCTTTTAACTCCTTTTTGCGGTCGTAGAAACATGTGCTTGTTTTCGATTTTCATGGGAATTTTGGGCCAGGTTTGAAGCTGATCCTGGATTTTTTTTACACGTTTTGTCACCACAGATGAGACCTGGACCTAACAGAGCCCAAAGAATGATCAAAATAGTGGCGGCATGGTAATTTTTGTCTCCAAAGAAATCGATGTCACCTTTATCAACTGCAAAAGTGTGGGCATTCGTTTTTTGGGAATTTAAGGCTAGCATTACAATAGGCTACTAGACAAAGGGCAAAAAGAGAAATGGGGAGAGCTATGCTAATCTAATAATCCAATTGCAAGCAATTTCCAATCCGGAAAAACCTGAAAAATTGACAAAAGTCGTGATCTTTCACCATGACACTGAGCCAGTTCACCGAGCAACGATTTCAATAGCCAAATTGCATGCCATTGGCTTCCAGTTGGTAAACCATCTGCCTTATTCTCCTAAAATGGAATTATCAGACCTTCCCCTCATCCCTGAGCTCAAAAAAATCTCGACATAATTTTTTTTTTTGACCCAGTTAACGGTGTTGCCGTCGATGCGGAGCCATATTTTGAAGACCTTCACAATTTCTTCTATAAAACTAGGATCCTAGCTTTGAAAGATGACTAGCAAAAGTGTATTCAACTTCGAATAGATTATATTAAAAAATAATCAAAAAATCCAACCATACTCCAGTACATTTTTTTTTCGAGGCCGCGAAGTTCTCAGCCCTCCCTCGTATCATTATATGCTTATGACAATCCTATATGGTGATAAAGAAAAATGTATGGAGCCCTTGGAGCAACTTTATCGCTAAACGGCGCCCAAAATAGTCCAATTACTATTATTATTTCCTAGAATGACCCGGCATTGTATACATCTCCTAGGATTTGAATACGATTCCTAAATTTCATACATTCTGGTAACATAGGATGAAAATAAATCATGTGTTTGTTATTATTGTATATGTAAATATTGATAATAAGTATAGCATACTCTATGTAGAACAAGTTGTTGAAAGAAATAGAATTTTGCTATGTAGATAAATAATCATTTTTTGTAAATAAACATAACAAGTAGTAAACATAACATAAAATGAGTCAAGTTTTGTAAATATTTAAGAGCAATTTTAGTAAAATTTATAAATTGATTCATTCAATTAGGAATGCTGTATAATCTAAATTAGATAGAACGTGAATAACATTCAAAACCAAAGAATGGTCCTGTGGTCATCGTTTTCTGTAAGAAGACAGCAGTATGGAGAGGGGATCACTGTTTAGTATGAAAAAATATGGGACTACACAAGTTGACATGAAGAAAGCGCTAGAAGGGAAGAGAAAAAAATGATACATACTAATTATTATGCGTGTAACATCCTGATATGTTAAAATACTAATGTATGGATGGTTGTGAAAAGGTTTTGATTCAGATTCTCTATCAATTTGTGGTACATATTATAAAGGTTCTTGACTGTATTAGTCAGGGCCGACTCCATTTTTTTTTCAGAGCTCCAGGCGAAATATCCAAAAACGTCCCCCTCCCAGAATTACAACGAAGAAATCGAAGATAAATTGAAAAAACTTATAGATTTGAGATATACCTAAATTATTTTAGACCGGATTTATCTGCATTGCACAGACAGAAATACATTACACTTTTTACCTTAACAGAGACGAGAGGCATCTTCAGTCACATAATGTGAGCTCGTAATCATCAGAACACCCATCCTGCTTCCCCCCCCAAGGGAGTTCACATAACGCTACATTATGTGAATGAAGATGCCTCTCGTCTCATAAGCTAAGCGTCAGAACACCCATCCTGCTTCCTCCCCAAGGAAGTTCACATAACGCTACATTATGTGAATGAAGATGCCTCTCGTCTCTGTTGAGGAAAAATCTGTTAAAACGTATCTTTTTTCATAATAATTGCACTATTCTCTTTGACCAGAGCTGAAAGTCATACATCTTCCTTGACTAAATTCCTAATGCTAGTGTGATATAAATAACATTAGTTGACCCTTACATGAGTAAGTAGATAGATAGAATTTTTGTTACATAGTATAAAATAAATAAATACTTAATTAGTTATGTAGTACTTGTATTATTATGCATTAAATAATTTTATAAAATATTTAGAACATGTTGTTAAGTTTAAGAAAAAGGATGGGTTATATATTTTTCGTCTACTTACCTTTTGTAATATTTTTTTCGAGGGTCCTGTAAAAGTTGTGGGTTCTTAAAACTTACACAAGACATTTCACAACTTGTTCAGCAGTGAGCTCCACCACCCATTCTGAATGTCACATATTTTTTTTTATGCATATTTCAAGTGAACATGTTAAAAATCAAATAATATTGAAACTGTGAAACAATAAACAAGATTTTAAAAAAGCCTTGCACAACAAAGCAAGGCAGTGCAGTGAACTCAACCAAAAACAAAAAAAAAATACAAGACCATTATTGGATTTCTCCCACTTTTTAGGTGAGGAATAGTGGAGATGGGAGCCACCTATCACAAATTTTGTACGAGAAATAACAATATGTGTCTCCTATCTCCGTTATTCTTCACCTAAGAAATTGGTGTAATCCAGCACATGACATTTATTCACTAGGGTGAGCTTATCGTAATGCTGCTAACTCAAAATAAATCAATGTTTGTGTAAAGAGAGTGTTCTTTTTTTTTATACACATACAGCATTTACTGGTTACTTCATTGTTGCCACATACCTGATTTTTATAGGACACTCAAAATAATATCACAGCCATTTAGCATCATATTTGAAGCTATCGACCACTGCATAATTTACACTATAAAAAAAATATTTTGAAAAAAAAAGTATCGACAAAATAATTTTGGTAAAGGTCGCCAACGGGAAATAAAACTCAGAGTGTATTAAATAAAAACACTGTATAATTCTTGAACAATATAAAATATATTTTGTTTCACATAATATACAAAATGAAATTTGTACTTATTGAATATTACACATACATTTATATAAACAACGATACTAAATACAATATTGCAACAAAAATTCAGTTGATTTCTTTAAATTCTACGTACATAAATAATAAAATAGCTACAACCCGTTAAAAATGGCAGGCTCCTTTAAAATCCCTAAAAATTTCCACAACGAAGAATTCACTACATCCAACAAACAAAAACTTGTAAAATAAAAATCTAATGTTATTACTAGAGACCGGATTATATGCAATTGCATATTTACATGTTCATTTGCATATTTTGCCAGTTTTTTCAGGATTTTGCATATTTAGACCAAAATCTACTGATCGTGCATATTTGGGTTTATTTTCTGAAATTTTAACCGTATTTGTAAAATTTTTACGTTTTCGAAATGAAAAACGTTGGTGTCTGGTTGAAAATGTAGTAGGTAAATAAAGCAATTTGATAAAAAAATCTAACCTAATCGTAATTTTTCTTCTAAAAACAAGATTTTATGACTTCACATCCTAGAACCGTTTTTTCCAGTCTTCCAAACTATACCAAACATAAATTAAATAAAAATATATACATAGTTAAATAAAGTCTTGTATTAACGTTTATTTGTTGTATTTATTTAAATAAATGTTGCATATTTTGGTACTTTTTGGTGATTATATTGCATATTTTGTGCATTTATGATGCATATTTGCATTCATTTAAGTTGCATATAATCCGGTCTCTAATTATTACCTTGACGACGGAGCGATACATACATACACTGTATCCTGAAGATTATTAAATAATGTACACGTAATTTTATTTATTAAATATACGAAAGATGAGATTTTACTAATTATATACATGCGCAAATAATTCAACCCTGAAAATAAGTGATCTAGGGATGGTGTGAATCGTAGTTAGTTTGATTAATTTTTTATTATTTGTTCTAAAAACACTGTTTTAGTCATTAAAAATACAGAAAAATCTAAAACTCGTACTCACAACATTAAAAATTGTACTACAGTTGGTACTACAAGCTCAGATTCCAGTGCAAAATACGAGTCTCACATTATTTTACACCACTTAATTACAAGTTTGTAGAAATTGATTTGTTTTGTAATTCTGTTAGATCACAATGCTACAATTAACATTTGCTGATTGTAATAATAGTATGTACATACAATTACATTTATACCTAATAAATAACAATATGATAAAGCAAAATGGATTATTCACTGAATCCCATTTTCATTGAGCGACACTTCTATGATATTTCTCACAGCTTTTGGTTTGCAGTATTCCTCTAGCCAAGTGAAGACGCCCGAGGATAAGTCGGGGAAGTTGTCCATCACCACAAAGGCTTCAAATGACTCGAATAAGTGATCGATTATTGATTTGAGCTGAAAATAAAAACATTTAATTAGAATAATAAGGCATTAGTGAGGTATGAGAGTCGGCAGAAAAAACGATGTCCTGGCTGCGCAACATTAGAGAGTGGACCGGAATGAGGACAGTGAAAGATCTGTTCCGGGCAGTGCAGGACAGGGAACTTTTCGCCAGAGAGATCGCCAAGGTCGGGGGGACCTGATATGGCACAAAAAGAAGAAGTGAGGTATGAACGCAGTTAAAAGTTGAAAAAGAACGAAAGTGGAACCAATTTGAGTTAGCTGCAGAGAGATAGCTGTTTAACTTAAAGAATAAATATATGCAGTGGAGGTGAGGGCATTGAAAAGAATGTGTAGAAATATACTCACAGATAAAGTGAGAAATCAGGTAATTAGAGAGATGAGTGGATGTAAGACGAGTGTTGTAACTAGGCTGAAAATGAACAAAATGAGATGGTTTGGGCATGTGGTGCGAATGTCTGAGGACAGAATGGCAAACAAAATATGTAAGCCTTCAAAAGAGGGTGTGAGGAAACGTGGCTGTCCAACAGACACCTTGGATCAACCAGGTTCTCGAAGATGGATGCATTTTGAGTGGAAGATATCTCAGAGCATGTATGGCAAACTTTCACTTTATGTTGTTTCTTCAATTTTTACAGGAACAGTCTAATTATTGGTACTTATCAAATATTTTATACAATAATAGAGATCCACTTACCAAATTGAACTTGTCTGTATCCGATAAAACGACTCCAGGCCCGGACGAAGGAGGTCTATGTTGTAACATCTGTTTGTACGCATTCTTCATAATATTTAACGCCTCAGCTTCTTTACGTAGATTTGCCCGCTCCGTAGCTGTCCTGCGGCGTGATTGTGCCAGAAATTGTATGTAGTCAATCGACTTTTGGAGGACCTGAAAGTCATTTCATGCTTTTAATATCAGAAATGCAAAGGGCGGTAACAAAAATATTGCGAACAATCAATACTAGAAATTGCACAAAGATATACAGCAAAGAAAACACAGTTTAATGATCAAGAAGTTGCATTTTATACAAGTTTTCATAATTCAACCCACCCAACTAGGCAGTGCCTGTACCAGATAAGATGAAATAAGGTAAGGTAGAATAAAATGGAGTGACTTACTAGTTAAAAAATTATATAAAACAATATCGGCATATCCACCGATACTTACCGTGGCTTTGCTCAACTTGTATCCCGACAAATCAGTCTGTTGACAAGTGGGCACGAGCTCTTGTAAGAGATCGTAACCCTTTTTGATGGCGTCTCTTCTCTTTTGCTCGGCCTGAAAAACATTATTTCATTAAATGGTGTTCAGTTTGTGCCAAAAAAATCAATACATCTGGGCATTGAATTAAACCCAGAGCTCATTCTGGATAGTCTCCTCCAAGGGACATTAAGGGTGTTAAGAGTAATAGTTTTGGGAGGGGTTCGTCAAGGGTAGCCCTTCTGGCAAACCTCAAGCCCTTTATGACGGCATAAGAGCCGAAGCTTCTGAAACATCCAAGCATGGAGATGGGTTTACCCGTAATGATTACAATTAATTGAATTGTAGTGATTTGCATCTGTCTGTTTATGTTGCATTCATCATCGTATGTTCGTTAAACAGAGCAAAATCAACAACGTTCATCATTTGTAAACAGGTGATATGGGGTACTAAGATAACTACGTCTCGGTGAATGTCTTATCTGAAGTAAAAACAATATTAACGTGTAGTAAAAATAAATAAACTAAATGTAAGCGACGATTCAGAGATAAAGGTTCAAGGAAACAGTGCGGAGACTGAATCTAACTGATATTAGTAGAAGATAAACGTTTTGACCTCATTAAACAAACATATTAAGGTCAATGTGAGGCCAAAACAATACTTTCTTCGGTTTTCATACGTATTAATTCAGTAACTGCCTATCCCTTTGATCTGTATCCATTGGGGAGTAGGCTAAGAGGATGCACCGCCAGACAGCCCTATCTTTACAGACTCCTTGCTTCCATCACATTCATATTCATGCAATCTATCTATACACTCTCCCGATTTCTTTTCTGGATCCAGTTGACACGACTGGTCCAAGTCAGTCTCAAACGGCCAAACTTCCTCACACATGTTCATTCGCCCATATATATTGGGATTAGCTGGCAGAGATCGCAGCACTGCATTAAGCTCGCCCTAGTGAACTAATATTGTAGAATCTATTGTAATGTTAACATATTTCTGTATCGTGTAGATAATAAAATAGTAAAAATATATATTTTCAGTCATCCTGTCATCATTCATTCTCTCAACATGCCCAAACCATCTAAGTCTAAGTAGGCAAAATAATTAACCTGTGTATGAGCTTCTCTACGTCTCTCCTTGTAGCTCAAGTTGGAAGACTTGTCCCCACTGTCATCTTCGTCTTCTGCAAATCCAAACAAATTATAGTAAGTATATAATGTGAATGGTTAAGCAAGAGAAACTTGCGAAACTGAGGATATCGTGCAGTGGAGCCGGAAGAGGAGGCGGTTCTGGTGGGACCATGATAATAGGATGGACAGAACAAGACTCGCTCACGGTGCTGCGAATGAAGTCCCCATAGGTCAAAGGCTGCCAGGAAGGCCAGCAAAAAGATGGAGAGATAGCTGGTCTTCCACATCCCAAGAAGGAGCACTAAACGCCGAAACAAACAGATCCCAGATCTAACATAAGCGGAAGAATAAGAAGAAGTTAAGCAAGGATTGCCTGCACCACAATTAATGTTTACACGAGTATCGAGACACATCAGTTATATAAGATTCCTTATCTTCAATCTCTCTAATTATAAATTATATTGCATCTATATAATAATATTATATCATACACATAACATATCGTCTTTAATGGATCCATACAGTATAATAAAACCATTATACAATGCTGTGTGAAATTAAACCTCTTTTTTGCAGATGTAAAATATTTTCACTCTATTTCCTAGAAAGGTGTTAAAGAATATTTTAATCTGAATGCTCTCCTTTAAAAAAAACAAGTAATTATCTCGACACAAGCACAGCAAAGGACGGATTTTTCATCTGGCTTATGACCTGTCGTCTGCTGGCTTAATGTGATCGCTTTACAATTATGTAACTTTGACAAATCCCGGTCTATCCATCTGCTGTGGCCGGGAATCGAATCCAGAACCTCTAACCTTAAACACCGGCATTCTACCGCTGTGCTGGGGTGAGATGAAAGATCTATGGATATTATTGTATTACTAGCATCCATTGAGGTCAAGTTGTTATTTTGGAGTAGGCACTAAGTATCTTTTTGGCTCCCAGACATAAGCCTGACAGGAAGTCCATCCTTTGCTGCATATCTGTGGGGATAACTACTTAAATAATCCAACTACAATGTATGGAAAATCCAATGTCTCACAGTAATTTTTTTTTTTATAAAAGCAGTTTTCTGCCAAAGGAAAATATGTAAATGATAGTTTAAAACTTTGTTACCAAATGTATTTTATTCGATTTTTTAGTCAATAGTCCTATTTTTTAGCATCTGACTCTGAGACCCAAAAGTCCGGCTTTTTCAGCGGCTAAGTTCGGCTTTCTGATTTCTAGAGATGGCAACGCTAGTTGCAGTATTAATGGGCCAAAGACAAGATTATATCTACTTAATTCTTTCTTCATAACATTTTTCTTTCGACCACAAGTGAGTTTCAACAACATAATAATACTATCACTTGTATCGGGGTTAAAATTTTGGCTAGAATATCACAAATTGCACAAACAAACCTGAATTATGTGGTGAGGACGTCGGAGTATGGAGAGATCCAGTGCTGCTACATCGTGAGAAAATATGCTGATCTCTCTCAGTGGGACTGGATGGCTCTACCTTCATTTCTGGAAATGGACACACAATATTAGCAAACAGATTCATCTCATGTAGTAGACGTTATGAAGGCAAATAAAATCCTAGTAATCTGACAGAATAAAGCTATTTATGGGTTAAAAATATGTTAAAGTTCTGTGAGTACGTAATAATGATTGAGATTTATAAAATACCTTTGGCTGAATCATTGAACACTGCCTCTGCCATATTCAATCATGTATCGTATTGCACTATATTAAATTATACAATGAATCTTAAATAACAAGGAGATAACATAAGTATACTTATGCTACATAATATGATAGTAAAATAATAAAAATATTCTCTTATCTTTCACTATTATTCGACACAGCTCGCGACATTACCTAAACGTCAAAATATGAAAACATTTTGGAAACGTCACATTTGTCTATGGCCAAATGTTGCCTGTTTATAAAAATGTTTGCTCCAAAATAGCAGACCCAAAGAGATTACTTATTAAGTACTTAGGTACTTTATATATTATGTCGCTGAGCAGACCACATACCAAAATACCATGAAAATACCATGCATAACATTCTGTTGTTGTCTGTATCTACATTTCCTCTTCAAATTTTAAAAACTTCGCAATGTTTCAGCACCTCGAAAATTAAGACACATATGTATTTGCTTTAGATGTAGGGTTGCCAGATTTCTTGGAAGTCAAACCGGGACAACCGAAAAATTTCATGAGCGGGGGGTGTAGCAACGCAGGATTTACATTTTAAATATAGGCACAAACTTATCGCGCGCCCCCTCAGAAATTTATACTTACCTTATAAAAATCGCATCAGAAAGTTAGCGCCGCAGGCGAAATTTTTTATATAAATGGAGACCTGGATGTTTGCTTTTGGTAGGCGAATAAAATGCGTAACATTATTCGTTTTTTACATTATTTTGTATATAAACTGTCAAAATTACCACAAATGATTGTAATCCTAAAAATATACCAACTATTCCGAAAACCGGAACATTTAGTTGTCCCGAGAGGTTTGTTCGGGACACCAGGCACAAAACTGGTGACAGTCCCGGTAAACCGGGACGTCTGGCAACCCTATTTAGATGATAGTTTAAAATCATATTAGGTAGGTACTGTTTTATCATAAACTCAACTGTACCCTAAATTTTAATTATTTCTCCAATGCTGCGCTCCGATCGGTAGATAGCCAGCTGGTATGTCCACCTGTTCGTTTGTCATTCAAGATGTGCAACTTTATTGGACCAAAAATAACGAAGTTCTTTTCTTGCAATGGAATGGACCAACAAGTTTAGACAAGCTTTTACTTGTTTCATAAATCTGGCACTATAAAATCAACCCGACTGCATCTTTGCAGACCAAACTTCACAACTCGTAAGAAAGGATTAACAGGCCAAATGAAACAACTGTTTATTTTTAATACATTTATTATTTTATCTAATAAAAAATACTATTAATTATTATTTATTAATATACACAGAATACAAATATACTATATTATGAAAAAAAAAAGTGATAAAATCAAACATCTTTTGTTAGCAGTAAAAAAATATATGCTTAGAGATCATACAATGATAATAGTAGTAGGTAAATAATTACAACGGGGGCGTATTTTTTACCACTCACTAGATGGCGCTGCAGTAAATGGAGGTCTTCACAACTGTCATAACAAAACAAACCATTGGTTTATTCATCGACATAATATATTATTAATATGTAATATCTTTGGGTTTATTCAAGGTTTATTATCCATAGAATAATAATATATAGTACCTGCCGTATATATGCGGACCTCTATTTACAGAAGCGCACTCTGGTGACGAAAAAAGACACCCCCATTCACGGTAATGCTTGTAACACTTAAGTTACATACCTATTTCAGTACCTCAGAAGAAAAATTATAAAATCAATTGAATTTACAGTTTTATAGCCATGTATTGTGTCGAGTTAAAGTCTCAGAATGTAAAAAAATGTATTCGATTCAAATCCACTTCATAGAAAATAGGACACATTTTCCTCGGATCCCCTCAAACGCTTTACATCTTTTTTGTCCGTGGAGAAGGCCGATCCAATGTGGTACAGAATCGTAATGTCATCGAGTTATGCAACTGACGAAAATGTTAAGAGCTCTAGCTGGTGTAAAAATTGGATTGTAACATTTAGTGACGTGAAATTAAATAAAAGTGTGTAATAAATAATATGTGTATTAGGACATCTTTAAAACAATCAAATAGGCGATTCTAGAAATGGTTTCATTGAACAAAAAAGTGATTGGAATAATAGAAGGTAGATACATTGGTATTTCTATGACACTAGTATTTAATATCTTGCAAAAATACAACTAATCAATTTTATATACAGTTTTAAAATTACACAATTTGTATTAATCAATAATTATAATAATACAATATTACATACATACCTACATCGTAATAATATGTACCACTATTGTTATATTTTACACCGACAATCTCAAAACAGAATGGGTATTCTTTCACTGTTGTGGTCTCACTCACAGCCGGGCCGAGTAGTCATAGCTAATCGATAGATCCCATGAAGGTCTAGTATGTATGGTGTGGTCGTTGTTACCACACCATACACATGAACTGGTTACTCTGCCAGCTAACACCAAGTATTAACAAGCCAAAGATAAAACATTTGTCATTTTACTAAATTCTTTTTAAGAGACATATTTATTACTTTTTATGACATTTCTTGGCTTGGTTCGGCTGTGGGTGGAGCCACAACAGTGGAAGATTACCCAAAAATGTAGGTACCTCATACAAACTACTATATTATAATATTATTTAAATAAAATTAATTATTAAACGTTGTACTATTCAAAAGACACTGCCTGATATTTGTACATGAAAGAAAGGAAATACAACAAACAATCAAGTAGGGTTAATTGCTGTGATTCGAAGCACCGAACAATAGAAATGTACTAGTAAATGGACAAAAGACTAACCCCAAAATTAACGATGTTCAGAGTGACAAAACTTCGAAGGTAAGAAATGATGACTTAAAAATTGGATACCATAGTACATTTGTAATTAAGATCGAAATAAGACAATTGCAATTCGATAGGTGAGTGGAGAGATTTTGCATGTACGGTTTATTCAATTTTTGAGAAACACTACATTTATTTAGTCTGCGCTTTAGCTCACTACTATTGTCTGGTTTTGAAACACCTTAATTTGTGTTTTGAGACGTTGAGAAACTCAAGGATTGAGAATTGGACTTCGTATATTTGAATAAGGTTGAATTTCAAAAAATAACTTATTTAGACAAACAATGTTTTTACGGTATAAAGATATGATGAACTTTTTGTGTATTCTTGACTCAATTTCGCCAAAAAGCGGACACACAATATCTCTACCACTAACCTATCGTTACCGTGAAAACAATGTCAATTCACAGTTGACAATATATTTTAAAAAAATGGGTGATAATTAGTAGTAATTATTGTTTTTGAAAAAATATGTATCCATATACTATAAGAATAATAGGATAAAGCTACTATGTATGTATAATACAACTACATAAATACGTATTGTCATATTATTAAAAGATAGAAAAGTTACATCATTTGGTGAATAAAATATTAGTACAAGTAGTAAGTGCGTAATTCCAACATCGTTATAATAATTTAATACATTCAATGCCTACGAATATTAACTGTCTTTTGTATTTCACACACCTATCTAACACCATGTCTAGACACAACATACATACCAACATTATAATAGTAATATTAAAACACCAATCAACTTTGCACTCGCGTATCAAATAGACAGCAAAAAGAGATCTAACATCCATCTATCAACCTTTAGATAAAAAATAAATTTACGTTTTAACGCGCATGTTTTTATTTCTTAAGACACTCACTCACTTACTGCAGGGTTAACAGTCAAACGAGCTGTCATACATCGCTCACTGTTTGACATTTATTATCTGTATACCAGTGGCGAAGAGTGGATTTCTGCAGAAGGGAAGCCGGGGCTAAAATTTCTTATGGGATTACGTCAGATTAGACACTATTATACTTATCAATTTTTCCAAAGGTAACTCGATGGGAATCGTGTTCTTAGGTAACTTTGCGACTGCTGTATACTCTGGTAAATTAACAAATAGGCTAAATCTTGAACCATATAAAATCATTAAGTACTTGAAAATCAGTGTAATTCAGTTCATTTCAGTAATAACAATGATTTTCAAAGTAAAATTTGGTAGCATAATTAATGGTGATTTGCCAGAACATACCGATAACGCATGTCAAACAGCAAGTTTGACAGCTCGTTTGACAGTTAACCCTGCAGTAAGTACGTAAGAATCTAAGAATAACAAATACACCCTTCATCTGACAAGCTATGTATAAACCGCTATACACTTCTCAACTGTAGGATGTGAGTTCAAATTCCTGAATTAACAAACATGTTGAAATGACATAGATACAATAAAATTATGTTCAAGATGTTACCAAATAAAATCCAATCATGAAACTAATCCAAATCAATCACAGATGAGGAGACAATTTGAAAGACAAATATGTATGCGTTTTCAGTTATGATTTAAATAACAAATTGGAATGTTAATACGGTAGATGAAATATATTCCTGTGTGTGACACAATTTAAAATCATTGTACTCAGAGTTGCATCTAGGTAGAAAAAACACTAATTTATATTAACGTGGACCAAATATGTATGTAGGTAAGATTAGTTTGTATGTAGATATTCACGGACTATTACAATCAGCGATATCAATCACAATATCCACTTCCACCAACTGTCAGTAAAAAAAAAACAACAAACTACATAACGTATTATGTACAAATATATTGTATTTAGAGGTCTTCCTAATATTATAGCATTAGAAATACGACTAGGAAATCCCCTGGAAAGTTTTGTTATTTTTCACCTAACGTCGGTTGAAGTGAACACAAGTGCCCTAATGAGGGCGTATTTTTTACCACTCACTAGATGGCGCTGCAGTAAATGGAGGTCTTCACAACTGTCAATACCGTCATAACAAAACAAACCATTTGTTTATTATCCATAGAACAATAATATATAGTACCTGCCGTATTTATGCGGACCTCCATTTACTGCAGCGCATTCTGGTGGTGAAAAAAATTGAAGACACCCCCATTAAAATAAATGAGACACATAGCAACGAAAAACAGGGTAAGTAAATAAAATGCTAATCATACATACAGTGAAACTCGGATTTTAAGTTCCCGCATTTTACGTTTTCCCGGATTTAAAGTTTTTTTTTGTCGGTCCCGTTTCACCCCCATACATTCCAGAACAAAAATTTCCCAAATTTTACGTCAGGCGCCCGAACAATTCCCGGATTATACGTTTTTTTCTCGGCCGTAAAGTTGTATGAAATATCTAAACACGTAAAATTTCATTGTTTGTCAAAAAGTTGGACAAAAAATATCACGTAAAGAAAGTGTGTAAAGTCACATTGCTACCTTTTTACTCAATGCCAACTCACGTTCCACGTGGTGGGCGGTGTTATCTTATCTCCCCCTCATAACACCTCAGTACATCGCTACCTCTTGATGCGTGGGGTGATTTACAGAGAATGTCAACATGTGCAGCGCATAGTAACATGTTAATTTTAATCGCTGGAAGTGTTTAGTATAACTTTAAAGTTTCAGTTTTTTATCTAGTTCATTGAAGTGCAACATACACATTACTCGTTTTATTTAGGTATTTAATATATACCTACCTACACGTGCGTATTATTCCATACAGTGCTTTGTGATTTACTTCTCGCGAAATTTTTGGGCACCAATTTTGTTGAATTTGAAAAAAAAAAACGATTCCTTTTTAATTTACATTAAGTTTGTGTGTATTGTGTATTGTCAGCCTTAATAGGTGTTCAGAAGAAACTCGGGAAGGGCCCGACACACCATTTGATATTTGCAAAAGTTTTAACTAGGTCATTGGACATGTACCTACCTAATGATAAACTCGTGTCAAAATGAAAACCAACATAAGTGACTTTTTGAAATCTAAAAGTAATAAATAGTTGTTTCAATGTTTACTCCGATATAAATTGTGTTGTGTACGAAGTGCTATTATTAGGTATTAGGTAATGTGAAATGCGCGGACCTACTTCATGTCGTGCGCATTAAATTACGTACTTATCCGGAAAATCAAATTTGTGACAAATATTCGACATCCACCTGGGTTGCTTCCGAAAAATCGCAAGTTTTACTTATAAAATTATTCAGTTTATTTTAAAATTAAAAATTGGCGCGAAATTCAAATGTTCGTGTCGCGTAATTCTATTTTTTTCCATTTTTCAGTTCCTTGTATGGGGACTTTTATTGTATGGGGTATTTTCTGAAAATTCAATTCCTTCAATTTAGTTTTTTAGTGATATAATTCACTTTTGTTTCTTGTAAACATAATTACTGTCAAGAAATCACTCCTACTACATGACAATGAAGTTAACAGTGAAAAGTAACTACGTTTTTATAGGACATACTAAAATATCATTTCCCACATTTTAAGTTTTCCCCTATTTTACGTTTTTTTCCGGTGGTCCCCAGAAAAACGTAAAATCCGAGTTTCACTGTACTAGATTGTGTACAGTATTTGACATTCACACTTTATTTATGTTAACTTTGAAGAACTAAAGTTGACAACAAGATTCAGATTCCACCCACAAAAACACTTCATGACCAACGGAGCTTGGAATTAGTTGCCAGTCGATAGCACTTGCTCCAACCAATAACTCCTTCAAGAATAGACTGGATAATTGCATATAAACACAAGTAAACTGGGATTTGGGTCAAATCAGAAAAAGCTGCATACCGAATACAAATTATAATATTACGTGGGTTAATTCCTGTCGCAACTGCAGCGACGACGAATTTAAGACAACTACTAATATTACTGTGAACAAAAACGACACCAATAACCCTGATAAGATCCGAGAATAAAAGTTACACACACGCAATCAATAACAAAATCTTAAGATTCTGATTCAAAAACTGATGGCAGAACGGCACACATATTTGTTTTTAATACAATCGCTATTACATACCTACTTACCTATCTAACTAAATATACTTAATTTATGTACATTTTCCTCTCCACACCAAAATAATGTTATACGCATTCACAACATCAACAGAAATGCGATTACAAATAGCGGCGAAAACAAGTTGGTCGATTTAAAGATGGACTACTGTTGTGAGATCAGACACATCGGCATAGTTGCATGTAATAATTCTATTGACATTCTCACACTTTTCTTACGGATACAAAATTGGCATCACTAAGTTTGCAGCTCTTCCGATTAGATTTGACAGTAAGGGCTACCAACATTAGAATCATGCAATATGCCACTTGCAGATAACTTTATGACTGCCAAATTATATGGAACTGTCAGAATATCTTCTATTTTAGAAAACAGAATACTAATAGGTACAAAATGAGGAGTTGTTTTAGCAGTTACAGTCCGTCAAGGAAGAGACGATCTAGGATTAATTGAGAACTACAATTTTGTTTGCTAGCAACAATGAGATTTCTATCGAAATTCTTAATTGTTGCCACCACGGTTGTCAAAAAGCTACAAGTGGCGCCCTCATCAAAAACCATCCCTTTCATGACAGGCTGTAAATCGAATCGCATTTCCGCTGACGAATGGTGTAAACCTTAAAATGAAATAATTCAAATAATACAATTTCTAGGTTAAAATTTTAAAATACTATTGCAAAAGATGTTAAAATTTTAATATATTTGTATTCCTACCAAATCTTTTTCAATACATAATAAACTTAGACATACGTAAATTTGCATTTCTGGTACATACGCAAAATACGCTGTGGAGCGAGCGAGTTCAATTTAAAAATTAGGTACGTATATTATGTGCATATGATTTCTAAATTAAAAATAAACCATTGCCATAGCGGCGAACAGACTGATTTTCTCTAAAAAATGTTTCTCGGATCTGTTCACCTCCACGGCAACGATATAGACAAAGATATTTTATATTACACCAATAAAATAAAGAAAATAGTAATAAACTATACCAGACGCAGACACTCTTACAGTTGAATGAAGGTACGAGGGTCCAACTGCACGCCTTGCTTTATAATACAGAGTAGAGTGGTCATCTATGGAACATGGTAGGTTCCATGGCCATCGAGTTGATATAGAAGTATCCAGAAGACGATACGAGAGTAGGTGAAAGGACGACCGTGCGATTGTTATTACATTTGGATCACACACGTAATTGCACATTAACCAATTCAAGGCTTCCTCGGTTTGGCCGTACGGTGCAAACGCCGTTTCTTGTTGTCTTGATGCGGGGACGACGACCCGTCCAACGGACGCTTGGACGAGGTGCCTTCGTCGGACGACAGCGCCTTTGAATCGCTTTGCGTAGGTCTACGCGCCTTTGGAGAACCTGGGGTCTTGCTCGTATTGGCTACGAGAGCGAGAGCTTTTGGCGACATTGGGTTTTCGATTGGAGAGAACTCGGGGAGGGCTCCCGGTGTGGGAGATGGGCTAGATCCTCCAGGCGCTGGGGCTGCGGCGGCGGGAGCTGGACCAGGATCATCTAGTACGGTTGGTACAGCTGCCACTTCACACATATTCTCATCCTGAAAAGATGTGTCACACGTTGCATTAAGACTTGTTCGAATAAAATCATATCATTCAGAGTAACATTAGACAAACATACCTGTTGTAAGAGAAAATGTTGAGGTAACCCTGGAGGAAGAAGACCACTGGTTGGTCGGCCACACTCAGCACACAGTGTCTGAGTGGTAGCGGGGGATTTGGACCTCCAGTACTGGAGTTCCGTGCGGCACTTGTTCAACTCTTGCAGCAGAGTTTGGAATTTCCTACAAGTCTCCTCGTTCTTTTTGTCGTTCTCATCCAGCCTAGCCGCATACTCCAAGGTCTGTTTTTGCTGCTCGGCCATTTGTCTCTGCTGCTCCGCAATCTGTTTCTGTTGCCAGGCTGTTTTCCGCTTGCAGCTACGTAAGTCACTCCGTAAAGCTGACAACTGATTATTATACCTATCAAAATAAAAACAAATCACTGTTATACATTGACCAAATAATACTAAAGTAATTATAAAAAAAATTGTTCATTCATAGAAGAAGTCTCTCAGAAGCAAGTTTTGAATCTGATTCACAGTGTGGTAAGTGCTGCCATTTTAACACTCATGTTATCCCAATCCTCTTTTGTGACTGCGAGTCTTGGTATCCAACTGAGGCTTAGGAATAAAAGATACTGAGTTTTGAAAAGTCTCTGGGGAGAATGTCAAGGTGGTGTGATCGAATTACAAATGACTGTGCGCCGGGATGCTTGGCAGAAACCTATCACAATGTGAAAGAAATGATGGGCTCAATTCTGAGTGACGAGGCCCGTGTTCCCTCGAGGAACAAGTGGTTGTAATAGCAGCAAAATAATTTACCTTTTCATTCCCTGTTTGATACGGTGAATCCTCTTACGGAGCACCATGTTGCTCTGGGGCGGCGGTGGGGAGGGGGGCAGCCTCTCCTCAGCATGGGGGAGCCTCAGCATAGAGGACGACCCTCCCCCTTCGCCACCACTGGCACTGCCACCACCCCCTCCCCCGGAAGCAGGGGCCTGAGGGGAGTCTATACACAAGTACGATTTGTTGGCATCACCGGCTAGAAAAATATACATGAAATTAACACAGGTACTAGAACAGGTAGATAGATTACATGGTTGGTGTAGTTGGTTGAGACAGCAGTCTCTCAAGCGGTAGGTGCCAGGTTCGAACCCCGGCACTGGCGATGTATTCCACACATTGCGTTACAGGCTTTTAGCCTAGTGCAAGGTATGCAGCAGAGTATTTAGGTTTGGGTATTTGGGTAGTTTGCAGGTTTGTGTTAGCATTGGAGAGACGTTGTGACTAAGGCATGGTGGGAGAATGAACAATGAAAAGATGAAAAAGTATTCTCAGCTGAAAGAGTTGTAAGGTTGATTGTTTTTCAATCATTAGTAGACCTCACGTGGAATTGTCAGGTTTACATGAAACTAACCTCTGATTTCGAGTAAACCTCTAATCCAATGGAGGCATAGAAAGGGGGTAGCCTCTGTGTTTTCTGATTTATTTATTCCATAAGGTACAAAAATAGATATTATTGGTGGATATTTAACAAATATACATTATGCAAAGAAACTAATTATGTAATAACGAATGCATAATATAAAGTCAAAACATTAAAATAAGGATAATAAATACAGATGAAATAATTAAAATGGTTCCATGACAAAATCTCAAGTGACAAAATCTCACATGTCAAAAGGGTAACCTACTATTGATAGAATCGCAACTCAACACTGGGAAATCTGATGCCGTCGTGTTTTTTTGTTTTGTTTTTGTGTGCAAAAAAAAAAAACAACCTAACGAACCTAACCCAACAATAATGAAATTGTCAGCAAAAGGTTTTCCGGTGTTTAGTTGCGATTCTGTCAATAGTAGGTTACCCTTTTGACAGTTGAGATTTTGTCATTGTGAGTTTTTGTCTGGTTACCAATTAAAATACATTACGAACAATAGGTAGGTAGATACATCCATGAATAATTGCAAAACTAACCTAAAAACACCATGACACAAAATGCAATGACATCCATAAAATGGTGCAACATCATGGCAACATCCAGGTTTGCCACCCACAAGGCAGTTCTGGATCATATACAAGCATTTGTATATGTCCTTTGACAATGTTTTTCACACAGCTTATGTGAGGCTTATGTGAGATTTATGAGACTGAACTTACGTGAAAATGTTCCGGTGATGTCAAAGAACTCTGTCCCAAAGTACGTAATCTCTGGGAGATTAGGTTCCATGTGCTCTTTGAAGTATTCCATAGCCATGGTGCTGAGGTCAAAGAGTTCATCAGTCACTTTGTATGGCCGGGCTAGCTTCATTGTAACGCGTAGGTATTCTAATATGCTGTACACCTCGTCCAAAATCTGAAAAAAAAAATGTGTAAGCCACGCTTCTCAATCCATTGTGCCTACCTCGCAAGAGATACAAGACATTTACAAGCAAAATACAACAGTCCCGACATGTATACTGGCTTTTTATTATGATGCAATTGGGGTCAATTGGCAAAGATAGCAGCACTGCAATCAGCTCGCCCTAGTGAACAATTGTTTTAGCATCTATCGCTTGTTATGTTAACATATTGCTGTATACTTAAGGTACTATATGCTGTCATTCGGCTTCAGCACCCTGAATTGTTCTCAGCCAATACTGAGAGACTAATCGTCTTGATACTGAAGACGTGATAGATGAAAGTATGGACTACAGGTTGACTGTTTTAGAATTACAATATTAGAAATTCCTTGAATAATAAAAATATTCCGAAAGTACCCCTGAAATTTACGGGATCTGAAGATTTTCCATTCAGTTTTTCAGATATAAAAGTATAATTTAGCTAAAATACTGGTAATTATAATCTTAACAAATTGACTGTTTTAGATTTTTAAATTACTTCCCAGGTTTCTTTTGAAAAGGTATAATTCACTTTGTCGCTTACATCATTCTTATTTCGCACTAACATTCTCATACAAAATTTGAAAAAGTTGAAGCGAAAATAGAACGATCCTTGCTCAGTGCGTATAGGCCTAAATAGATAGAATAAATTACCTCTCCAGGGAAAAAACAGCAGTACTTCCTCTCAATATGTTTCCCGAACGTCATCTGAAGCAAGGCAAGACGCATGTGCAGGGTCTCAATGATGTCAGACTCACAAGCCAGTGGGTGGTTCCTGCGAGCCGACTCCCTCCTGGGCATCTTGGACTTGATGTTCTGATATCTCGTGAGCATCTGCGACAGAATGCGCTGGAAGGATGAATTCAGGTACGCTCCGCAAACATTATTCAACTGACGACACACCTACAAAACACAAAAAAAATTTAAATACACGAGTACAAATTCCACTTCATAGATTGAATACTTTTAACAACAAAATGATGTGTAATTTTTTGTTCTGTAAATTCTTCAAATGTGTAATGATGTCTCGGCATTGTCAAATTTGAAACAAATAAGAAATAATTACCATCCTCATGTGTGCCACATTCTTAAACTTGAGGTAGCTAAAGATTTTCTCCAACAATTCAGGAGGCAAATCCAAGAGACCAGTACTGAACACCCGAGGGTGGTTTGGAGTACTGGTACACTTGGCTACCAGGGACATGGCCCATTGAGAGTTCTGCTGAGGAGAACTAGGGGGTGGAAGATTGGTCAAAACTCCAGAGTGGCGAGTGATGCGAGATGTGGTGGCTTCAGCATTACTGGGCCCAGCCCCATCAGAACTCCCTCCGCCACCGCCAACAATGGACATCTGCCTTGTTGACACCATCCCGATAATGAATTATTTTCAAGGTTCTGTAAAAACAATTCCGATATTAGCACAAACTTAGACTACGGAACTAAACATTTGTTCAAGAAGTTTTATGAAAAATACACAATTTTATGAATAGCACTCATTTCGAGGCCGAATAACTAATATTGAAATGCAAATAAGGAACTAAAATAATATTTATCGAAATAATAAAATTATAAACAATTATTAAATTTATGCTATGCCATCCACTCGAATCTAAAATGGTCGCTGCTTGAGAATGCTAGAAACAGCCTCGGGTTTATCAGTCAATTACGGGACATAAATCAGATAAATCGACACATATAATGATCAAAATACCTTTAGAAAACTCTGTGCATTGTTTTAAGTGGGTAATATATCACCAAATTACGAATAATTTAGCGTTTTTTACACAATTTCTATCCACTCGCGTATGTAAACCACAAAGAGATTCGCACCAAGATAAACGACAGAGGCGACCACAGAATACAACGAGCCCGCAAAATATTTCCCATACAAATGAAACTAAACGAACTTGCTACGGTACTCTACGGAACGAATGTCGCTTGGTGACGGGCCTATTTACTAGTTTTAATCCATAGATAAAAAAATTCAATGTAAAAGGAAACTAGCGACATCTCTTGTAATAAATTATAATATTTAGACGCGCGCGTTTTCCTCTCTTATGAATTTTCATTTTAAATTCTTTAGAACGTTCATCGCTAGATGACTTTGGAAGTCTAAAATTTAAACTTTCGGTTAGGTATGATATCGCGCACTTTTTGAACGAGAATTTCATTAGTCCGTGTAATCTTTCTAGTATGGCCTTGTTACCTTCTTATGAATTTAATTCTAGCATCAGAAATAACATTTTTTGTATAATTTTGATATTTATTTCTGGTGTGTTGCGTTTCATGAAAAAATCGAGTTTTTTTTTGTGAAACGGTCTTTAACTCATATTATGGTAAAATATCACTCGATGGTGTGGGGAGGGCCAGTGGTGGATCCAGGGTAGGGTCAAAGGGGCTGGAACCCCCCCGCATAATAATAAAAATATGTTTATCAAAATTTTGAGTTATTCTTATTTAAGTACTGAAATATACCTATGGCTGGGTGAAACAGACCCTCAGCCCCCCTAAAAAACGAATCCTTCATCGACCACTGGTAAGGACAGTATGACGACCGTTGATCGTCGGGAGTACACAACCTGTGTACAAGTTTATAAACCTTGATAATGAATTATTAGTGTACCTTTGTATAGATGAGTACTGAGAAGGTAATTTATTCACATCAATCATAGATAATAGAGAGCATATTATGTTCACATTACTGTTCCGCATTTTAACAGAGTACCTACTCAGCTATACCTCACATCAGCTGGTATTTGGTTCACTGAAGGGCCGATTACAATACCTAATCTATGCAAAGTAGTAACAGAATATGTCACATAGATCTACCTGCTACAACTACTGTAATCTGTAATAATTTATTGTGATGAATAAATTGAATACCCAGTCTATTAACTGCAGTTAGCTCACTGGTCTTGAATTATTTGTTACGTAGGAAATTACCTGCAATAATATAAGTTATACAATAGGTAAATTAATCAGTAAGTTGAATAGGTACCTACCTATAATATACCATGGGCGTCGTCACGGTGGGGCAGGGAGGCAGCTGCCTCCCCTAGAGATTGGAATAGGTATATGTTTTTCCATACTAAATGATAAAGTCTCACAAAAAATCATATTATTACCACACATTTTCTCATCATGTCATAAATTTTCTAAAGTTAGCATGAAAATCCATCAAAATGTAATAGTTTCATAAAAAATATTTATAATTATTATATTTAAAAAAAATATTCAGTACTTTTTACAAAAAATATTTTTTATTACCATTGTGCAAATATAATGTAAGTACATTTTCAAATAAACCAAACCACATCACAAATATGTCTCACAAAAAATGCGCTATTTACGTGTTTTTCGTGCTAGGTATTTTTTTTTATTTTTTGTTGTCCCGCCCCCCTAGCTCCGAGGCTGGCGACGCCCATGTAATATACTATACCAAACTATACCCGATTAGCGAATACTACAGAAAACAGTATTGCGACATGAAAAGGTCCACTACCTACATAATCTTTGTTTATATACTTAACAAGCCCTACCTAACCCTAAACAAGGTTGAATTCATCAACATCACTTTAATTTAAGATAGGATAAGCTAAAGCAGCCACGTGGGAGAGGGCAAACAATCTACTGTGATCGTAAATGAAATTTGAATAATCTTATTTAATGTTATTTCGGGATTAAATTAAAGAACAAAAACCTGCAAGATTTAAAAATGAAATGACCGTCCATGTAAATTCACTAAAAAACGAGTTCTATTTGCCTAACTACATATGTGACATCTTGGCTTATGCGCAGAACGCCTAAAAGGAACCTGACTGGCACTCTAATATATTCTCTCTCTATGGTAATATTGAATTGATACAATATGGCATGGTTTATATAAAAAAAAAATCAGGAGCCCTGCTGTTTTCATTTCTGGATGCAGGCCTCCCTTATGTCTCTATTTTATTTCATTGTGGCGCTAATAATCCTGTTGTTGTGTAGGTACTTGCGTAACGTAAATTTTAGACAGACAGTAAACCAGACCTACATCACTACCCCCTTCTCTCCAATCTCAAATAATTACCTGACTAATGCCTGACTAACTATTTATATTTCCTTTTTCGTTTTTATATCATACAGATATAAAACTTTTAGTCGCCCTTCCTAGCTTCTGGTGTCCCCCATGGTATGATGTATGAACCTACTATCGTTATCTATAAAGTCATTAGTTGCCTATGCAGAAATATGTAAAGGTCTCAAAAACTCACGTGCGTAGTCTTGAAAGATAACAATAAGGGAATCCCTAGGTCTGCGGAAGGAAGTGGTCGTATAGTCTTGTGAATTGACGCGATAGGACAGTTCCGTTGGCATTTCTTAGTGAAAAATCTATTGAATGACAAGAAGGAAGCATGAAACTAATTGTCAACCAGAGTCGAATTTTGAACAAAATATGAAAAATTCCTTTATAAATTTATGTTGGTACTTGAGATACCTAGAAATGACGCAATTAATTATTGACCAATACTTCTTCTTCTTATTTCAGGTCTATGAACTATTTGTGACGGAGGGGCTGTTCTGAGATGAGGAAGCCCAGCTGTCCTTCCATCTCTTCAGCGACCTTCCGGGGGTATTGGTAGGGTTTTGTTTTAGGTCTTAACAAAAGTCTGATTTCCTCCATTTGGTCAAAGTGTCTCTCCATAAACGTCTTAATGCTTCCCCACCTTGCTATATCCTCAAAGTCGCAGACATATCGCCGGATATAATTTCTGATACCTACTGTCTCTAACGAGCCTAATGGTTGAAAATGTGTGTTCTAACTTCTAAGGATCAAAGCACGATGATTAAACCTAATAGAGGTCTCTATTAGCATTCGCTTTTGACGTGTTGGTCCCTCAATCAAATCCACGGCACATGCATAATTAATTCCGATTTAGTGTATGCGAATAAAAAAAATCATGTGATTGAAAGAATTGCTAAGGGGCTAAGGTCACCTTGTCACGTGAGTAAAAAAACAATCGTGTTTTGAAATTCATTTTAGTAGATAAATGGGCACCATAATAAAGTCGTAGATCATTGACGTAAACAAATTATCTAGGTGGCCCTCCGTAAACTAATAGAATAGGTAATAAATATTTCAAAATCACGTGAGTATGTGGGCACAAAAGTAAACATGAGAAAGTATAACGTGTAGACCTACTCAATTATTGTAGTCGTGTGTTTCTATGGAATTTGAGTAAATTCCAGGATACAATTAACAATGATTTAAGAGTACGCATGCTGACATTTAAAAAATTAAAAAAAGGGAGACCGTCACGAAATATGCTTTGGAAAAAATAGAGTAGATACATTGAACCTTTATCTAGGGAATAACCATAAAAGATTTTTTATATCTTGAATAGATTTCTCAAAAAAAAAAATGTGAAAAACGCCTCTGATCTTTTTTCGTCATACTTGGATCGGGAGCCTTAAAACGTTAGTTGCGACCATAGGATTGAATCGTTTTCACATAAAATAGGAAAAACTTGAAATATTCAGAACTGTCTGTCAAAATTGACATGAAAAGCGATTTTTTTGAACAATGAGTCTTCCGCAAAGCTAATATTATGTATGTTCTTACACAGCATTCACTGGTTACCCCATTACTTGGATATATCGTGATTGTAGGTAGGTGTTACCAAAATAAAAAAAAGGGCTGAAGTTGTATTTAGAGTCAGCCCTGTAAAAAAGGAATGTGCGTCGATGATAAAAACAGAAGTGCATACCAACTTGATTACAAATTAATCTTATGCATTTTATAATTGACCAATAATCTTTATTCATAAGTGAATCCTCATAGTTTTCAATTAGACGTTATCTACGTACAAGCATTGCTTACTAAATTGTATAGAATGCCTAGAATTTATTATTGAGTCTACTAGGTGCATATGAATAGGTAGAGTTAACTATCTATATGAAATAGCTAGGCACAGCTGTATATAATATTGTACCTATTATAATACATAATAATAATAAATACAGTGTCCAGTGTACGTAGAACATCCATAAGCAATCGAACTTCCGTCGCTGCTACGGTAGTAGGTATTTTGTTTGTTATTCATTCATCGCACATTTTATTTCGTCTACGAGTACCTAAACAAAGCTACCGAAGTACCGACACAGTGTTCTACCAACAATACTTTTTACCGTAGGTATTCATTGTGGTAGCTACCCTCGCGCCGGCAAGAAGTTATCAATTATCATAGACAACAGAAATGCATTTGTATTTAGAACGCGAACGTTTTTTAAATATTTTGTTGACATGAATGAATTCTTTTTTCAAACAAATTCAAACCGTAAAAGAACTCGTTCGAATATTGCATAATTTTCGAATTTAAACCAATTTACTACAGTTTGGTGATGTTTTAATTTTAATATTATAAGTGATTTGTGACAGTTTATTTTAAAACTTGTGTTTTTTAACTGTGGGTAGTGTTTTACTATCTAGTTAGTGATTTTTTGTTTATAATATTATAACATAAAAGTGTTTTTAAAAATGATTTTTGCTTCAATGGGATTCAAAAAGGATATTCTTGTCAGTTTTCTGGTGTATATTCTATCAGGTATGTCCAATTTTCGAAGTTTTTGTACATAATATGGGTTAGGTATGTAGGTACTATGTTTTTTTTTACTATTTGAGTAGACAGGTTTTCATGTATTTTTATTTTCTTTTTTTGAACCTATAATTTATTTCGATTCCTTATTTTATATAGGTAATACGTCTACAACCTATTCGAAGAAATAAACTAATCTTGAGCTGAGAGCTTACGGAAAAGCTGTGCTACTTTCGGTATGATACGCGGGAAATACATATTTACTTTTCACTTACTTGTATCGCCCGAACACTTTTTCGTGAAGATATTTTTTTTCATCAAATAATAAAATGAGATATATTTTTTATTGTGATGCATTCTGATTCTCATGAAACTAGCATATTATATTCGAGATGGGTAGAATGTTTTTCATAGAAATGTAGACCCTTTTTAAACCTAACTTAAATCGAATGCATATTGCATGTTCGTAAAATTATACAGGTTCGAACCTAATTATGCATTCTGAATTCAAATTTAATTTGACAACTGATTTAAAAATGGAATGTATTGTTTTCTTTTGTTACGTTTTTGGTCGCTTACCTCACAGCTGAACATGAGTGAACATCGTGATTTGCGGAATAGATTGTATAGAATAATTGTATGTTACGATTCTTCTCTATTATTATATGTACATTAGTGAAAATAAAAGATTGTAATTACCCATTTACTATTGTCAAACATTACTGTATTTTTTAGGTCGCTTCATACAAAATAATATGTAGGTAGAAGTTATACGTTACCTGCTGGATTTTTATGTTTATTGGTCTGCGACTAAACTCGTGTATGATTTCAGAAATTATACCATCTTAAACTTTTCAGTGAATATCATGTTAAGAAAAATAAAAATAAAACTGTATCGAATGCTGTCGAGATAAGGCAAAAATCTGTTTATATGACTTTTTTTTCAAAATCGCGCTGAGTAAAAATCGTTCTGTTATCGCTACAACTTCTTCAAATTTTGTATGAGAGTGTAAGCGCAAAATAAAGGATTTCCTGGCTTATTGTATAAAAGAAGAACCGAATATCAAAAATATCTGCTAGAGTCGCTAACCAAATTACAGGAATATAATATCTAACTAACTACGGAAATAATCTCAAGTTTCTGTAAATTTCTGTGGACCAGTGAGGCTCCTACCAAAAGCTGTTCCCATTCGATATAGACTTATTGAATAATACCTACTGTGCTTGGAATCACCCTATGGAGAGTTTAATGCCATCTTCCCCGCAATTCGATACAACAGATATACAATATCTCAAGTTTGTACCTTCATCAGACATAAGAAATCTTGAACTATCATAGTTAGTAACATAAAAATACAAATAATAGAAACTTCACATATTTATCTACTAAATACCTAATTATAATGATTGCTTTTGTATGCACTTGTGTTATTACAGAATTAGTCGACGAATGAATTCTTTGGACGAAATGATGCATATCTAATTCTGCGCGGATTGAAAAGAAGTGACAATTAAGAGCCAATACAAGAAATACCTACATATAATGTTGTAGGTATTGAAGTCAAATAAAAGCATGCATTACTGTATACTCAATGTTTAATTTGGTAGAATTTAGTTGGTTGCTTTGCAGATTTCTTAGAATTTTTCGAATGTGTAAAACGTTCACTCAGTTGCTTTGTAAATTGTAGACCAGGCTGGTAAAAGCAGGGTTGTTATGGAGAGGGTCTTAGGAGAGATCCTATAGTCGTCTGGTGGTCGGTTACCAAGTGGCTCTGCTCTGGTATGACTGAAACCAAGTAGAACCTCCTGACCTTACTACTATTTCCTACAAATTACATTTTAAAAAAAGCATGGGCTTTAGGCTTTAAACAAACCTAAATACTTTCCCGGATACTTCACAGTGAGCTAAAAGCTTGTGTCGTGAAGTGCAGATCGTCAGCATAGAGATTCGAACCCTCATTACTTCCCTACCAGTTGAGTGATATCGAAGACAGGTAGTCGTACTAGTGTTGGGGAATTCAAAGGTAGTTTTCATGTAATAAGAAGCGTAATAAAATCGGAACTTTAATAAAAAAATGCAGGAAATAATAGCAATGTCATGTTTTCACAGTTAGCTTCGACAAAAAAGTCATGTAAACAATTCGTAAGTACTCGTATTATGTAATGAATCGGTTCGCAAAGGTTGCGTTATAAGTACCACATCTACCGTAGATTTCAATGTTACACAATCGGCAAAAAATGGACAGATTTTTTGTAATTTCCGTCCATGCGTTATTTTAATATCAAAACATCCGGAACAAAATAACAGTTTTTTGACAGAAGGTATTGCAATTTCCGCGTACATGTCTTATATTGCAATTTTTTACACTCATTTATTTAACTTCACTTGCCATTGTGTTGTTATATCCAAATCTTGCAAACAATTTTTAATTCATTTCATTCAACACAGTTCTGAAACTTTCACCAATTGTATTTAAACTAGATGAGATTACGATTCTGTGCCACTTTGCATCAGCCATCTCCAGAGACAAAAAATATGTAAGGCGTTATTTGAGATGACCCAAGGGTTGTGTGGGGTCATGTGTGGTATCGTATGAAAGGGCGTTGGAAAAGAAATTCAGAGCGAAAGTTAGATTTTGTACAGACTTTGGACTGGGCTGGGTTTGGCTCTGGGGATCCTTGTTGACCTCTGCTGTCGTCCCTGGGTTTGTGTGTGTCTGTCGGTCGAGGACTCTGTATTACTTACTTATCCAGCCATCATCCACTGGTGAACGTAGGCCTCCCCCGTAATCCTCCATATATATCTATCTTGCGCCCTCTGATGCACCTATAATCACAAGCAAATCGTTTTATATCGTCTGACCATCGCGTTGGGGGTCTCCCTCTACTTCTTTTATTTTCGCGAGGTCTCCATTCCACTACCCTCTTTGTCCATCTTTGGTCCTGGAGTTTCGCGACATGTCTCGGATAAGACCACTTGAGCTTAGCCACTCTTTCGACCACATCTGTTACTCCTGACCTTCTGCGTATTTCAGTATTTCTGATTCGGTCCGACAGTCTTATGTGTAGCATGGCTCTTTTCTGTATAGGTACATATATTATATTGAATTATTTATTAATTATGTGCAAGAAAAATTATTTGCGTCAATTGTGTCACATTTTCCTCCATACTTTATTTTATCCATTATTTATGAAGTAAATTAACAACATCTACTAAGAATCTTTTATCCTTAAAGTCTAGATCCTTCTTATTTATCAGGTATATTCTAGAAGACTGCCTCGATCGGGGAAAATGGAGAGGGAGTATATCCGAGCCGCCGACCCCAAATAAATGGGATATGGTATGGAGAAGAGAGAATTCTAGAAAAAAATACTCTCACGAGTAGGTAAATAAATAAATAAATAAAAACTTTATTGAAGTAATGACATGCATTAAGCAAATGGCGGGTTTATTGCCATGGGCAATATCTGCCAACCAACCACTTGATAAAATAATAAAAAAAAACATAATGTGCGTACAAAAATGTACCTGAAATGTCTAAAATTAAATAGTTATAATAATATTTATAGTGTCCGACCGAATGTTCGGTTTCGGTTTCGGTTTCGGTCGAGTTTCGGCAAAAAAACGGGTTTCGGTTTAGTTTCGGTTTCGGTGGCAAACCTGCCGAAACTACGACCGAAACCGAAACTGCATTCGGGAGTTTTCGCGCTGTGATCGGTCATGTTCGGCGCGTTGTGACGCGATGAAGTGTATTCATGTCGCGACTGGCAAGCGTTTGCAGGTCGTTTTGTTTTGTTTGTGTTTGTGACGTTTTGTTTGTGTCGTGTGATTTATTTTGAATTTGGTAAGTTTTATTACGTGATATAGGCTATACCATATACATTCATAAGAATAGGTAGCAAACATAAAAAATAATTCAATATAACAACAAACTAATACATAGATTATAGTAGAATCAAGTTTAAGAGGGGTTTTCACGAAATAGGGGGTTTTTACAAGATAAATATCTGCTCACCGGTACACAATAGGCTAGTAAGATGTTAGCAGAATATTTAGTTTGTACCTTTGTCTAGTGGATCTCTTTTACAGACTTTTAAAAAAATGTATCAATCCTTCAGAAAAAAATTCCGAAGTTGACTTGTGATGATTTTTTCAACTAAGTTTTAGCAAAAACTATAAAACATGTATTAAATATATACATCATGGTAGAATTTGATAATACCTAGTGGATCCCTTTTGCACATTTTTGATTATAGCAAATTTTTCATTCAAAACATCAAAAGAAAAAAAATTTCAGTACAAATTTCCGAGAGTTTGTTTTCTGTCTTTTTTGTAAGCGCCGAAAACTATATTATTATGTTGATTATCAATAAGTGAAAATATCGAAGACTGCGTAGTTATGTGATTTAAAAGTAAAAAAGTAAAGTCTGACTGATTATAATAACGTTTTCTTTATTTTTCCCTCAAAACATGTTCTTGTAAGAAAGTTTCGGTTTCGGTTTCGGTTTCGGCCGAAACTGAGACCGTTGCCGAAATTCGGTTTCGGTTTCGGTCATAAAAACCAGTTTCGGTCGGACACTAAATATTTACAACATATCAAATAAATATATATGCAAAAACTAAAAATAAATAAATAAATACAGTAAACATATAAAAATACATATAATATATACATATAAAAAGGTATGGGGATAGTGGAAGGGATGGGATAATAGGAAAAGAAGGAGTTATTGATGGGAATTGTTTTGAGAAAGGTAGCCTGATATTAAACAAATACAAAGTGGGGTTATGAACCTAAACGAGCCCTTAACGAATTACGTAGAAAGGTAGAAGGATGCCTAGGGCAGAAACAATTAATATACCGGTTTCTAGTTTTTTCTATGTATTGGGCACAGTATATTCATCTACCTACACTACATACATCCTTTTCCAGATTTCTTTGATAATCTTAAGGGTAAAATCAAACAGCTGTATCTCATAAATGGTATACCTATAGTTCCTCAATTCCCTGTTAAATTCACAGGGATTGTTATAAATAAACAACTAAATATACGAAGTATTTAAGACGCCCTATTTAATATATCGAAAAAGAGCGGGGGCCTGTTCTCCAACCAGGGAATAAGTCGTAGGTACGTTATAGGCATTTTTTTTTCTGAAAATACAAATTTAGCAAACTGAAACCTATATGATATAATGGATACATAGAAAGATTCTACTCACCAGGCGCGAGGATACCTAAGAACACGATTCCCATCGAGTTACCTTTTGGAAAAAATATAGGTATAATAGTAATAGGTATAATAGTAGTAATATAGGTATAGTAGTAATAGACGTAATCCCATAAGAAATGTTAGCTCCGGGTTCCCTTCTGCAGAAATCCACCCTTCGTCACTGCTACTCACACATGACTTGTACCTTACATAAAAATTGTACTCTACAAGTCTACATATTGAATTCCTTTATAGTTATATACTATAGGTAGCGTAGTTAGTATACGTAGGTTTTCATCGTGGATACAATGTTAGTATCAACAAAAATACACCAACAATGCATTAACAACAGCTGAATCCAATTATTAAAGGATTTTATTAGTGATCTATAATATTGTATGGCGTATGTATTATAGCTATTAGAGTAATGTGTTATGTATTCATCATTATTATCACATAATGCAATGACTGTACAGATTTAATGAGATTGCATATTCCATAGGTATTGTAGAGCACAATTCACATTATTACTGTACATAGCCGATTAAATGTTCAAATATGCAGAGCCGTCCCTAGGTATAATGCCGCCCTAAGACTAAAATGTCGCCCCCAAAAATGTTTGTAAATTAATAGATCTCGGTAACACTAATATCATATCATAAATTGTTTATTGTGCTTTGTGCTTACACTACCCATTGTCTTGCTTCATACTATGTCACTGACGAAATGCTAACAGAGCCTTTTAAACTCTTTAGCATTGATGTTGTGCATTATTATTATTACTATTGCTTTAATTTTTATAAATTTGATTAAGTATGTAAAACTGAGTCCGAGTGCCCGATATAGGGTCTAAGGACGATAAACAACAATAAACAATAAACTCGTACGTAGTAGGTAAAGCAATAAGCAGTTAAGATTTTAACATTGATTTGGCATTGAAACAAGTAAATAGCACCGTAGGCAAATTATTTTTAGAAAATGTGAGGGTACTGATGAACATGTTTGCAGCTAACTTATTGTACAAGACGGTGTAACTAGCGCCGCAGGCGAATTTATTTATACAAAACATTAGTATTCATCAGATTACCCCCTCCTCGATTTACCGCCTCTTCAGAGTGTCGCCCTTAGGCTTTGCCTATTAACTTGACTATTAGGTAGGGACGGCCCTGTTTATATGTTTTTTGATAATAATGATGTTGTTTTTCGACTAATCCACCTTAAGGTCGTCTTAAATCGTACGCCTACTTTAATACAAAGAGATTCCAAAGAAATGTTTATATTTACATAAAGTTCATTACTTCATGACTATGAGGTTATTTAAATCTCTATTTTATCATCATATTTTAAACTATAACGAACAATTACTTATGCAATCTGTTGCATAAAGATAAACCCTCTTATCATCTGTGTCTTGCGACTGTAATTTTGAATAGGTGTCTACTAATATTATAATTTACCAAGATGATCCAAGCATATTACCCGTATTACATGTTTTGCTGGCCTTACCTAACACTCGAAGCTGTCAAAAAAATCATAACGTACGAGTACATAATAGGGGATACCTATGAGGTTCAGTGATATTTTCGGTTTTCTAAAACAATCAGAAATACATAGTATAGGTATCTAGGATCAGTTTTTGATTTTCAAATGGTAACGGGGATCCCTTGGCATATAGTTGGATAAATAAATAAAAACTTTATTGGATATAAAATTTATACAAATGGCGGGTTTATTGCCGTAGGCATTGTCAGCCAGTCAACCACTTGTGACAATAAAATGAGATAAATAATTGTACACGTACCTAGGAAAGTATGGAAAAGAAGATACATTTTTTATAATAATACATATACTTACATAATACACATACATACAAAAAAATAAAATAAAATAGGTCGTGGAGGATCGAATGAAGGACAAGGAAGGAATCAAGGGAGTTGAGAGTTGGATGGATTATTCATGGAAAGGTCATAATGATGCCTTAGGATAGGTCTTTAACAACGCACTGTTAGAATACTCAAAATCACATAAGGTATATACAAAAGTGCTAAAACCTTAAATCACGTGGTAACATAATTTATGAAACGCATAATATAACCGGCAAATCAAATTAAGGTGGCACAGGTATTCAAAAATATAGGTGTGTTAAAAAACAAAGATAATTTATTACTTTTTTTGTATAAACAGACAGGTTTATAAAAGTAAATAAACAAAAAGTAGTTAATTACACACCTAGTAATTGTACCTGACGCCCAGTAGGTGAGTAGATTTATATTTTCAATAGATTTTCCTTGTTGATAGATAGTTATGTACACGTGCCTACAATAAAGCTTGTCATGTGGTGCGATTTTCGTTTTTTTCTTGACTAGATATCTTTTTATTACAGTTTTTGGGATTTATTTTAATTCTTCTTCTTTTTCCTCAGCCTTCCTCCCTCCACTGCTGGACGTAGGCCTCTTCCATTTCCTTCCACTCATCTCTGTTTCTCCCCCTCCGCATTAATGTGTACCTATATAATAGAATATTTATTTAGTTAAATAATTTGACCCAAACGGCGAGTTTATTGCCATAGGAAAAGACTGCCATATACCTGTATTTTTACATGACTAAATTTTTGTTCATGTTCAAGTTCCCTTACTATTTTCGATACGTCGCCATCTGAGAATAAGAAGTTTCTAAATTTATGTAATAGCAGATTTTGAGAATTAAGAATTTTTGCTTTAAAATGTTTCTAACCGACGTAATTTGTGAGTCTTTGAGTACCTACAATTAACAAAAACTCCTAAAATTGTAAAAACTGCGACTGTTTGAACCTTTGAACTCATTTCGCTCAACATTCTGATATTGTCGGTTAAAACTTTGTTATTCTCAGGTGACGAGATGGACGACGAGTCTTTGTAGGCATAAATAAGGTCCAATTCTATAGCTTTTTGCATTAAAATACTCGTAAGTACCTACCTCGTTCTAC
This sequence comes from Ceraclea dissimilis, assembly GCA_963576895.1. NCBI lineage: Eukaryota > Metazoa > Arthropoda > Insecta > Trichoptera > Leptoceridae > Ceraclea > Ceraclea dissimilis. The sequence goes on along the minus strand of OY756370.1, from coordinate 2,424,283 downwards.
TCTTTCACTATGAAGTAATTGAAGAAAAATCTTGTTATAGTTAGTACACACTTAATTAGCTACAAAACTAACCCCATTGAAGCAACCAGCTTTGTCATTCAGAACGATTTTATGGGCAGTGTTTTGATCCAATTAACATTATTCCAATCTCCTGAAATGGACCACATATTGAGATTTGACTGTAAATTGTATCACTGATTATTTATTGATATATTCGCGACTAGTTCCGGGTAGAATCTGGTAAGTATATAGAAAACTTACGATTTAATTACAAGCGCGTGATATCTACTGCTCCATAATCGTTAACTGTTTACTACTTTAAATTTCAAAACTAATTGATATGAATTAAACAATCAGTTCTTGGTTTATTGATGCAATGTTTTGGCACAATTAAATCCACATGGCGGCGGTTTTCTGGAGACAATGTCCTATTAAGGGCATGCCACCAGGAATGACGTCACAGACATTTCCCACGGCATTAAGGTTCAAAATCGCGTGACAATCGCATGATAAAATGGTAAAAATAGCGTTTTTTCCGTTTTTTGGGGTTAATTTTGCGTCTATCAAAAAACTTTTACGGTTATTCCCTAGATTTTGATGCATATTATCAGTACAAAAAAAAAATTTACTCCGCGACTTTCGGGAAACGAGTTTCCGTCTTTCGGAAAAAAGTACAGAGGTGTTTTTAATTTTTTTTTTTGAGATATCTATACAAGATAAAAAAAATCTTTTACGGTTATTCCCTAGATAAAGGTTCAATGCATCTACCCTATTTTGTTCCAAAGCATATTTAGTAACGGTTGTCGAGATAGAAGGTCTCCCGTTTTTAGAAATTTTTGAAATGTCGGTATGCACACTCTTAAAAGTGTGACGTACATTTGGATAATAATTTAAATATTACAATTGGTTTAAGCACGTGTCAACACTATTAAGTAGGCACTCTGGTTCTTAGAATGAATGTAAATAAGTGAATATATTTGCAATGTTGATTTGAAGATCTCAATGCCCATCACTATTACTTTTGCGGTTATTCCCTAGATTTTAATGCATATTCTTATTCTTCATCAGCCTTCTTCCCTCCACTGCTGGATATATACCTCTTCCAACTGTTTCCACTCGTCTCTGTTTTGACCCTTTTGAGAAACCTGTACAAGATACAATTTTTTTTACGATCATTCCCTAGATAAAGGTTCAATGTATCTACTCTATTTTTTTTACAAAAGATATTTAGTAAGGTTGCCAGATCTAAGTTCTCCCTTTTTAAGAGATTTTTGAAATGTCAATATGCCTACTTTTAAGCGGAGATGTTTTACAAAGATGCTTAGATATATTTTATTTTTCCTAATGCTTATGAAAGAATATGGAAATCAAAAACTATATCGTGCCTATACCGGAAGAATGATATGATAATTAAAGTAATAAGAAAAACCTGAATGAATCACCAATGTTATTTGTTATAATCAATAATCATATGATGTGTCATCGTCATGGATGGTAGTAAACACTAATATAGGGGCAATACAAATTAATAAATTGATAAACAATAGGAACATGATCAGATGATGAGAATCAACTGGCAGTTAGGGCAATTGTAAATTAATAATAGTATGTTACATAATGATTCATGTAAGTTTAATGTTACATATGATTTATTGTTCATTCGGTCAATGACCGCCACGGAGACATTCTCTTATTCATTCGCATATTATGTTACTCGTATTTTTACGAGTAAGTATTTTTTTTTTGTAAATGTAAGGTTTTTATACAGAAAAGAGTACGGTTTTTCTCGGGCTGTCGAATTACCCCCCAGCAAAATTCCCACAAGACAATTTTTAACAATGAAGTTCGTCGCCCTTTCTGAATATCATATGTTTGCGCACAGAGAATCACACAGCATTCACTTGTTACTTTATTATTGAAATAACCCGTGATGGTGTAGTTCTAATAAAAGTCACGCTGCCGTGCCGTCCTAAGGGAGAACCGCGACCAAATGTTGAAACTGAGATAATCGCGAAAAACATATTGTATCGCCCATATAACTCAATACATTTGCGTGACATAAATGGCTTGAAAATTAGGGGTTGCGTATGGAAACTCATACTTTTTATGTTTTAAATAGACGGATCTAAGGTTGAAATACTAATTTCGATGAAAAATGTAAAAAATACCTAAAGGTGGCGTATTCGCAGTTCTTGCTTAGTTCTTGGTAGTTTTTATACCTATACCCAATTTCATCCCTCCCTAGGTATAGGTATAGGTACTCCAAAACCACACAATTTATTAGGTAATCCCAAATACTAAAATCACGTGATACATAAACATGTTCACGTGATATTGATGTTGGTACATAAACTTGTTATTGTTGATGTCAAAAATTTCCTAGGTGCCTAACTATGTTTATGTTTAATATGTTAATATACTTTGACATTTTGTATTAATATTATAACAACATAGTTAGGTACCTTTGTGCATACCTTAGCTTAGAATATCAATCATAGTAAAGGTACCTGTATTTTGTTTTGTTTTTGACAATATTATGCTCGACGCTGTCTGTTAGGACGGGTTTCCACCTGCAAGAAAACTACTGCAAGAAGTGTTCAGATATATTCTTCAGATATATTCACACTTCGAGTTGGATCAAGCTTCGCTTGCAATTAATCAAATGAATGGTGAATTGGACCGCATTTCCCACTGGGCGCAGCAAAATGGATTAATCCTCAACCCATCTAAATCTCAATCTATTCTGGTAGGTAGTTCGAAACTACTTCCCAAAGTTAAGACCATCTCTTTACCTACTTTATTTTTAGACAATACTCCCATCCCTCTGACAAATAAGGTCAAAAACCTGGGTATCTACTTCGACCAGTGTCTCTCTTGGGTCCCGCAGGTTAGCGAAGTCCGCCGAAGATTCTTCTATAGATTTCATTCTCTCAAACGCCATCAAAATTTTCTTCCCAAGCCTACCAAAATTCTTTTATGTCTTACACTTCTTTTACCTCTCCTAGATTATGCGGACATATCGTACATCGACATCACTAAGGAGCAGATCATGAAAATTGATCGCCTGCAAAACATCTGTATCCGTTTCGTGTATGGCCTGCGGAAATTTGACCACATCTCAGAATTCAGGTCTGAACTTAAATGGCTAACCATATTTCATCGCCGTAATCTCCACACCCTCTCTCTTCTATACAATGTCCTATACAATCCCTCCTCACCTGATTATTTAAAGTCGAATTTCACTCCACTGGCATCTCATGGTCTACCACTCCGTTCTGGTGCACAACGTACGCTTTTAATCCCTATCCATCATACATCGTTTTTCACTAATTCTTTCACCGTACAGGCTGCGCGATTGTGGAATGACCTTCCATTATCCATCAGACTCGCACCAACTATTTCCGCTTTCAAGAGTAGACTGAAGCAGCATTACCTTTCTATTTCAAATCCCACTACCAGTCCCTCCTGAACCCAGCATCCCTCCCTTACCCTATCCCATCCCATATACCATTTATGTATATATTATTTATATATGTATAATATGTTTATCTGTGTATGTATTTAGTATTCAATTATTGTTAAGTTAAGGTACCCTTTTGGTACTTATTATAATTAGATATATCTCAATTTAATCTCTGTTATGGGTTGGCTGGCAGAAATTGCCATTTGGCAATAAGTCCGCCCATTGTACGATTGTTTTTTTGGTACAATAAAGATTATTTTATTTTATTTATTTTTATTTTATTCAAGTGTCCGGCAGACTGTCAGACAGTAACTTGCATGTGTAAACTTCGTAGTTTACATCTGCAAGTTACCTACTGTCTGACAGATTGTCGGACAGTTCTTGCAGAAGTTTTCTTGCAGGTGGAAACCCGGTTTTATAAATAGGTAGGTACCTATAAGTACTGCCTATCAGTTCAAATGTGTTTTGTTGGTTATTTTTTAAACAAGTCTAAAAATGCATGTTTTGTTTTCATAGCTTTATTTTTTTAGTCATATTTGTATTCTATAGTCCGACTGATTTTGCCAAGATTGGATCAGGTATGTAGTCGTGAATTTTTGGTATGTTATGTAGGACAATGGGGTAGATAAGAGTCCAAATTTAAATAAAAATAACTTTTACACTCCATTAGGTATTTTCTGCTGTAATTTTACGGTAAAACAGTATAATATGAGATGCAAATTGCGAAAAAGACGCGTACCTTTACAAGTAACAAAATAGCTGTGAATCGTAATTCGTATAACGCTTGAAATTATGGATAAATCACCAATAAAATGTGTAATTATTTGTTATATCATTTTATGTAACTGTTTTTTTCGTGGACCAATGATACAATTATAATATTTTATATGGCCTCAAGAATGTTAACCTCAATCGGCAGTGAAGTGTCAAAAACAATATTTAAAAAAATAAAGGTAGATACGCCACAGCCTACAATATAATCTGCATTAAAAACATTAATGTTTTAGGTAGGTACCAGTTGAGAAGGGTCCTAAGAACTCGATTCCCATCGAGTTACCTTTTTGATTTAGGATGATAAAATAATAGGTCTAATCTGACACAATGCGGCATAAAATGATAGTCTCGGGTTCCCTTCTATACAGAAATCCACTCTTCGTTACTGGTAGGTACGTACCTAAATCTTTTGTTCAATAAAAACCGATCTTATTTTTTTTTCTATTAAAATTGACATTAAAAACATTTGAACAAATGTAGATTGTCATCTGTTATCAAGAACCGGAAAGACCTCATGTTTTTTTTAACAGATAATTTTATGCAAAATATATTAGGGTACAGAACAGGAGAGTACACTCAATAATTTGAAGTATTTTGTTACCAGATAGGAATCCTGTTGAAGCGAGATAGGTATAAAAGTTTGAACTTTGAATAGACGTTTATGGTGAGCTTTTGATTAGAAGACTGAAGGACGAGTCAGGGTTGAATCCAGTGAAAATGAGATCGTTGAGAAGAATGCGTGGAAAAATTGTTCATTCTGTAGATTTCTCGTCTGCGAGCTATTTTTTGTTTCAATGAACTATGTATATATCCATCGGACACGGTCACTTGGGACATCTGGCCGACGCGACACCTGGGCGACGGGACACTAGGGCGACCGGATATCTGGGCGATGCGACATCTTGATGATCATCGCCCAGGTGTCGCGTCGCCGAGTTATCCGGCGCATAAAAGTGCCCATCGCCCAGGTGACTATCGTCGCGTACCGTGTATCCATCATCCGTTAAAGCGACATCCCACGATGCGCGAATCCGGATTCGTATGTAGATTCACACACCGTGGGAAGGGCTGAGTCCGTAAATCTACAGACGCTTTCGTAGCGATTTGTATGGCGGTGCGTACAAATCCAAAATCACGTACGAATCCGGATTCGCGCGCCGTGGGAGGCCGCTTTTAGATTTTAATCTTGATTATGTGTTTGATTTTATTTGACGATGAAATTTAACGTAAATACCTCTGATGTTTTGGTTTTACCAACTTCGACTTCAGACACACTTAAAATACTTACTTACTTAAAAATCCTTTTCACATATTACTGTATCAACAAACTGTGCAAATAATCTTAAAGAAAAAAAAACATTATTCGTAATTAAATTAAAGTAAGTGTTTAGTTTTTTGTTATAAATGCTAAAATATCTAATGTTTTTTTTTCATGTACCCGGAATGTTGGTTATTAATAGAATATATGCACACAAAAAAATCCTGAGGAGCTTGTATGAAAAGGACTTGTTGAAGACAGGTTTCCTGGTCTAACTTACAACAAAAAATCATGTCATAACAATAATCATATTGCTAACATATTTCTCAATGTCAATCTATACAACAATATTACTACTGCATTCCCGCAATGTGTGGTGACCAGCAATACGTGAGAGAGTGAGCACTGCATATTTTACCATTTGTACGATTGCATATTTTATTTTACGAGGTACTTGTAGTATTGCATATTTTTATATTACAACTTGTAAGATTGCATATTTTTATATTACTTACAACTTGTAAAATTGCATATTTTATTAAATGTAAAATATGCAAAATGTATACTTAAGCAAACTAACATAATAAATATATAAGTTTCGTGATTCGTAACTCAAACTAAATAGAGATGTCATGTCGTGTAGTTTTTGCTGCATATTTCCTATCTGCACTGCAGTCATCCCCGCCCACTAATATTCATAATACATATATCTAGTATATATGAGAGATTCCAAGAATTGTAATATAAGTACCTAGTATAGTAACTTGAGAAAGGACGCTGGGCAAATATATATTTATCCCATTTAACCTAATGACCCAAAATGATGTACTTACCAGGAAATGACAATCCAGAAGTTGATCGTGGAAAAATACATGTACAGTACATTCACATTATGTAATCCAAATTGATCATTCAATAACAACGTAGACAGATCATGAAAATATAGATGATAATGTCGCACAGTTAGACAATTTTCTTTGCGGTATTTCATTTCACAATGAGTTGTTTTCTGAGCAGTTTCAGGATTGTCCACCAGGTGGCAGCACTCGTGTAAGGGTCTATTGTCAAATGTCAGTGCGCCCCTAGCGGCAAAAAAAGAAAACAAACATTACTATTATAATATTTTATTCGCTACTAATTCGTTCAACACCTTTCTTACAATCACTCATTTCTCCTTTTTGCTTAGTTTTTTTTTCGATTTTTTCTCCGCTATTTTAACTTCCGTACATACTATAACATTATAAGACAGGGCGAAATTGATAAACGTTACGAATAAATCATTACAACTTTCGATGTTCTTGTTTTATGTACACGCGCCAGTGCACCTAATAATCTAATAAAACATTTTTTTGTATAAAAATGGTCTAATATTATTATGCAGTATTGCAGATATTCAATTCTTACACAATGCTTACAAAAAAGTGTCTTACAGTCTCATAATATACCAGTGTCCAGCTACAAAATCAATGTCTAACAAAGTCCTTGTAGAGTTGTTTGTGCACTTTTTTGTGTCAATCAAGTGTTTATCTAATACTTAGGGAAAATTACTGGAATTATATTATGAACCTTGGTATATCGTTCTATTGATTAAGAGTTTTTGGAGATTTTCCTGATGATCTGTACTTATTTGTTGTTGTTGTTATGGAAAAAATGTTGGTATATAAGATTTTTGTTATTGTAAGCAAAGTCAATGTTTGATTGCATTGTATCACTTTACACTATAGAAGGCAGCAAAATTTCAATTTGTTCATAACATTAAACAATTTTTCTTACTCTTTGGTGTTTTTTACATTCTGTTTAGTTTCATAGTGCTATAGTCACTTTCATTCCACTGCTGAACATAGGCCTCTTCTAAACTTTTCCAATATCTTTTATCTTAGGCTATCTGTAGCCATCTACGACTCGCAAGTTGGACAATGTAGCCTGTCCATATTTTTGTGGTATTCCTACGCCTTTTTTCACGTACCAAGGCCTACTCCACTTCAGGATGATAGGTGACCTTCTAACGGCGTCCTATCTAAATTCTTTGGTATTATCGGAGCACTAGATATAGGTAGGAGAAACCTGGAAATACCACTACACAAAACTGTTCAGACGTGTTGGGCTTTGTGATTTCTCTGTAAGAGTATATCCTTGATGAGGGACGTCTTAGCTTAGGAAAAGCTAAGTATAATATTGTAATAGTAAAATTACAAAGGGGAAGATAGCCATCCACTTGATGCTTATATAAATATCAAAATTTATTGATTATCACTAAAATAACAAATGTTAAAAATGCTGTCAAAACATTTGTTGAAGGTCATCAGCAAAGCTAGCCAAGTTCGAGTATGGTGCCACAAGTATTTCAGGTACTAGGTACACAAAAACAACTTCCTCCTAAACGAAATTATTATTAGTGATAATAAACTGACATATAATCGATAATTTTGTGATTTTATTTCTATAAAATTAAACTAAAGCTGTATTTTTAAACAGTGTTTTTATCAGAAAATCGAATCAATCAAATCATACATAAACCACAGTAAACCTACATTTTCGGGCCTACTGCGATTGGCTTAAAAAATGGTTATGGTCTTGTCTATACAAACCCAAATATTTTCCTGTACACTTCACAGTAAGCTAAAAGCTTGTGTCGTGAAGTGCAGATTAGATACAACTCGGAATCTTTAGACTTGATTCTGGAATTCCTCTCTCCAACCACTATATTATAACCTCATATATAGCCTAAGAGAACACCGCTAAAATATGACGCATCTGTTATTTGATCGAAATGTGGCTTAAATGATAGCTTAACCCCCCTCACCGAAAAGGTCCCCCTTCGTGGTTTTCCGCGTTTTTAAGGGATATGGTAAGAGGTAGGAGAAAGTGGTGTTATCGAATTATTTTATTCACCATCCATACGTTAGTATTTTAACATATGTTACCTACCTAAACCTACTATACCTACATACGTAAAATTTGTATAGAACACAGGAATGAGGTTAGGTCCTCGTTTTTTTCACGCTAAATACCGACTCACACTCTCCATATCGTTTTACTCTCACCAAAACTACGGCATTAGGACTTTTCTTACATCTACAATCAATTAATTGCAATAATATTGCATACTCGTATTTCTATGCTTCCACCTAAATTCCAAGAACACTAAAACGCTTGCCAAATTCTTTGTAGACATTATACAAAATTTCTAATTGGGAACGGGTATACTAATTCGTATTTTGTCTTATACGATCTAAAGTTTAATCCGGTAGCTACCTAATAACTTATTATTGTAATTTATTTAAATGCACCTGTTGTTCATACCATACAATTATCATTATCTTTGTGATAAACAATAAACATCAGTATAGATTATATGGTGCATGATGTATTGTGATTAATTTAGCTCACGTTATCTTGCGGTCCACGTTTCGATTCCGGCTGATGACATGGCGAATCGTAAAGGGGATTCCCCACTTTTTACGCCGATGGAATTTTAAATATGCGTTTGATGATGCTGAATAACATATTTATTATAGTTACCTCCCTAATTTGATCAGTTATGATTAACTGATATACCTATATATTTAACATATTGTTTTTACTATACCAGGGATCTTATCCACTGCACCACGAGGAGCGACGGCTGTAGCGTCGTATTCCGTATATATCGCGAGACGAATATCTGGATTCGATTCCCAGCCGGGATGAACGTTTCTTGAGTGTAAAGTGATCACTTAAGCCAGCCGAGGTCGGTTTTAATCCCGACAATGTTCGAATTCAATTGTACACCGTTGTGGGAATACCGCATTATAGTATATATGTACTACGGGATGTAGGAAATCCAACGCTTTACAAGAATGATTTGTAAATTAAAAATATTTCGAGTAGTATTGGTTTTGTCTATGTTTCTTTACAGCACTATTTACTTATGCCGCCGTGTTTCTTGCGGGGTAGGCATCCCCCAAAAAGTATTCTAACATATATTTTTCCGTTCTAAATAAAAAAAAAATAAGTCGATGAAAATCAGATTCTTTGGCATCTTCGCGAATCCAAGGTTCTGGTTTTTATTAGATTAGAATAGGTATAGGTAGATTTTTATTGTCTGAACTGTTTCGTTTTTTCTTGGTTATTAAAAAACGATATTGTTCGACATTTGCGGTCACAAAAGACATCCTACTGGTAAACATATTTTATTTTTAAACCTAGAAGTCACAATGCGTTTTATCTGAAGTGTCAATCGCATTGAATTTATCATCGTTAGACAATCAATACCGACCACATACTTAATAATATCACAGACGGATAAAAAATAAAATCAAACCTTTGAATATATTATGAAAAAAGCCGGTTTGATGTTTAACAATGCGGCCTTGTGACCTTGACTTTGGACAGTAAATTAGAGCTTTATTTGTAAGCGGTTTAATAAAGATTTCCATGGAACCTCATGAAAATATAGTGCACGATATGCAAAGGGGTAATTTATAAGGTTAGCTATACAAAGTTTACGACTCGTTTTGGGACGTTTGCCAAGTTCCTACGATTCTTGCATGCACGCCATTTCCTTTAGGCAAAATAGCGAAAGAACGAAGCTTGTAAATCATTATTCAATACGCTATGCGACTATATTATAAGAAAGAGGTTTATGAATAATATTAGTTCAAGAAAAATAATATTTTTCAGGCCTGGCTTTATATGGATAGGAGGGACTTACCGAGAATTTCACAGTCTTCACTATCGTACCAGCATTCTGACATTGCTTACATAGAATTTTTGATTTTATATCTTTCCCATCACGCCGTATCCCTTTCGGAGTAGGCAGAAAGGACAGAGCGCTACAGACGTTTATCCCTACCTTACTGACTTGTTAACTTGAATGTACCACTTATCAGTAAACCATGCACCGTACAATTCACAACTATTTTGTGTTACTACTGGCAGTAAGAAACCTTTCTTTCATACATTAGCGAACATTGATGCAAATCTGCTTACCATACTTTGTATTATCATTCATTCATTACGTCATTTCATTCATATGTTAAGAAAACATAATACTGATTACTGATTATATAAGAACTAATAGTCCGAGAGCCCGCTGCTTAATTTATGACGTATCTGTTTTTTGATCTAAATGTGGTATAAACGATAGCTTACCAATAGGGTATTACATCGCACTAGGGTTGTCAACCAATTTAGTTTAAATACATTTTTTTTGTATTTTAAATGAATTTCGGTTTTGGACCGGCCATTGCGGGTAAACTGCTAGTTCTACGAAAAAATTGACTTAACACTTTTTGTAGAGAATTTAGCAAGGATTATTTTTGTCATCCTCCTATCTCTTACCATATTCCTATAAAATGCGAAAAACCGCGAAGAGGGACCTTTTCGGGGGGGGGCAGGGGGGGTTGCGGCAAGATTTTGATAGGCAACCCTAGTGCGATGTAATACGCTATTGGTAAGCTATCATTTATACCACATTTCGATCAAAAAACAGATACGTCATAAATTAAGCAGCGGGCTCTTGGACTATAAGAAGACATTAAAAAAAATGATTTGTCAGTGCGTCATACATTTGTATATTGTATCTTACAATGCGGACTGTCTGAACAATATGATTCCCATATCCGCTAATGTCTTTAGATGTTATTATCATTTCCTGTCGTCTCATTATATTCTGCACCTAGTTGTACCATGTACCCATCATCATAATAGATAAGCACATGGGCGTCGCCAGCCTCGGAGCTAGGGAGAGGGGAACAAAAATTTAAAAATGTGATAGAGCATGAAATTTTTTTTGTGAGTCATAGTTTAGAAAGTCATGATGCGGTTTGGTTTATTTGAATGAATACTTTGCACAATCATAGGTATGTATGTAAATGTTTTTAAAAAAAGTAATAAAAAATAGCGCCGCAGTCAATTTTTTTAGAAAACAATTGTGTTTTGATGGTTTTTTGTGAAAATTTATGATATGATGAATAAAGTGTGGTAATAATGTGATTTTTTGTGAAGTTTTATTATTTAGTATGAAAAAATATATACCTATTCCAATCTCTAGGGGGGGCAGCTTCTCCCCTGCCTCCTCTGACGACGCTCATGGATACGCAGTATTGTTGTTGGATCAAACATTAATTATTACACCATCCTAAAAACAGACTATCATTATTATGAAAAATCAGATCGTATGGATCATCCGAATCGCAATCTTTCGTATCAATAATAGAAGCCCACTATGTATTGCAGGATTTCCCTCAATAATAAAAAGTTTATTGGGAATAATATAAATGCATACAAAGTTGTATAAAGTTGCAATAATCATAAAAATATCGTACTTAAGGGCATGGTACCAGGAATGACGTCACAGTCTTTTCCCATACGGCATTAAGGTTCAAAATTGCGTGACAATCGCATGATAAAATGGTAAAAATAGCGTTTTTTTCCATTTTTTGGGGTTAATTTTGCGTCTATCAAAAAACTTTTACGGTTATTCCCTAGATTTTAATGCATATTATCAGTACAAGAAAAAAAAATTCCTCCGCGACTTTCGGGAAACGAGTTTCCGTCTTTCGGAAAAAAGGTCAGAGGTGTTTTTAAATATTTTTTTTGCGAAATTAATACAAGACATAAAAAATCTATTACGGTTATTCCCTAGATAAAGTTTCAGTGCATCTACCCTATTTTGTTCCAAAGCATATTTGGTAACGGTTGTCGAGATAGAAGGTCTCCCGTTTTTAGAAATTTTTGAAATGTCGGTATGCATACTCTTAAAATATATTATTAAAAACATTCTTATTTCACAGAATAGAGCAAAGATTTACTAGTTTTGAAGTTTTTTTTCTTTTAGTATTCCAAATGAATTTCGGTATTTTGACCGGCTATTGCGGGTACTAGTCCTACGAAAAAAATCTATAGAACACGTTTTGTAGATAATTTAGTAAGGATTATTTTTGACACTGCCCACTTTCTCCCATCTCATAGCATATTCCTAAAAAAATGCAAAAACCGCGAAGGGGGACCTTTCGCGGGGGTTGCGGCAAAATTTTGATTGGAAACTCTATAAGTGCGAAAAAAGCACAAAACAGACAACAACTATAAGTAGATATAAGTAATAACATGTAGATAAGACAATTAGTCCATTCATAATTCAGCTGTCACCCACAAGCATGCGCCACAGTTAAATTAAAACATATAAGTTAATTCCAGTCGTCTCACACACTCATACCCAATCTCGCTCACACACTCACCCATCGTACACGCACATCTCAGATTTTACTATTTTAAACCACATTTCAATGAAAAAACAGATGGGTCATATTTTTAGCGGGCGCCTCTCGGTCTATACGTACCTATTTAGTACCTATAAACAATTATACTATCATAGTATTATTTTGAGTGATTAACAAGTTGAACTTTGCTACAAATAAAGTATGATAGTTTACGAGTATATCGCATTAGAAGATAGGTTGTACGATTGTATATCGTGTGATGATGCACCTAGTTAATAAAATTAGCAGAATTGATGTTCTATTTATTGATTTCCATGCGACATTGCATGTGCAGTATGCATATGCACATAATGTAGGGAAGTACCTTCTATCTACTTAACATTACTGAATTATAGGCGATATTATGTCCTATCATATACGTAGGTATACATATTATCATATATTATTATGCTTCACGGTTTGTCAATCTTTGGAGGGTGAAACAAAATTCTTTGATGATTGAGTTAGAGTTAGCTGAAAAAAATGCAATTGATAAGCTCCCCTTAGTGAACATTGTGTGTATTAGCCGAGATTCTTTCAAAAAAACTATAATAAGTAAGTTAAATGGTATAATGGGCTCAGCCCGAAACCGTCCACTCTTGAACGTAGGCCTCCTCTAAGCCTTTCCACTCCTGTCTATCCTGCGCCTTCTGCATCCATGTTCCACCTGCAAACTCGATAATCTCATCTCTCCAGCGGAGTTGAGGTCGTTCGAAGTTTCTTTGTGATGTTCTAGGGCGCCAGCACACATTAAGTTTAAGTTACTAAAATAAATCGGAGGCTACAAATTTCATGAATGTGTCGGAACCAAGTAGTGTGTGTAAGGATATGTCAGTCAGGCATTTTTAATATTTTGCCACGCTTTTATTTAACTTAATCTGTTGTTGCTGTCTGCGTTTACATTTTTCTCTTCAAATTTTAATAACTTGCCAATGTCCCAGCAGCACCTTTAAATTTTGCTCATAAACACGTTAATTAATATCATTGTTTCAAATTTCTTAGCTTCAGTTTTAATTTGTACTTACATTTTAATAACTTAAGTGTACATATATTTTAAACATACGGATGAATGTAAGCGTGGTTTCTCACAATTACCGATTTTATTTTGTCCCGCACCTAAAATAAGAGTAACTATATAACTTAAAACACATTCTCCTATGAATGATGCACAAAATGTTACATTATATTTTTCTGACTTTACTGACGATAAATGTTTGAGAGCCCCTGTGATTAGGTATCATATTATCTGATTGTGTGATGTAGCAACCATATAACACCACATAAAATAACAATATAACAGATTGTCTATATAATGTCGTATATTAATTATAATATCATTTCCAGTTAATTGTAACACCTGGAATTATGTGTATTTAAACGTTTTTTATTCCCATGTTATATGCATACGTTAAAATGCTGTTTTTTAGCAATTTTATTAATTACTAAATGAAAATACATTTTTTTACCGGTAATGATAATATAGGCATGCGTTTGCGTATAGAAGGGTGACATAAATGAAATAATAAAGTTGCGTGTCCGATGGAATTTATTAATGAATTAAAATTATGTTTTATAAATGCTGATATATTAAATAGTCTTTTATGGTCGCGAGAAAACAGTTGGTATAATTTCTTATAGATGGCTGACGTCGCTGACGATGAGTTTCCCACTGGACGACGCAGTGGAACTCTATCTTAGTTACACAGTATATATGCTGACTACTTTGGGAAAAGCGTATGCCTTGATATTTCATGAAACCTACAATCTGCCAAAAAAGAGTTGGTGTTCGATGAGGGCGCCACGTGTACCATTTTGGCAACCATAATGGCAACACTTTCATAATTTCAATACAAGCGACCTCATTGCCAGCAAACAAAATTGTAGTTCCAAATTAATCCAACACCAACTCTTTTTTGACAGACTGTAAAACGTTTCATTTTCTAAACGTGAGAATTGAATCACTACAACACTGCAAAAAATGATGTAGTCGTGTACCTATACATATTAAGTGGTGTAGGTACTCAGTAAACCTCTATTGTATTTTAATTAAATACACTGATATTATTGATTTTGCTACTTGTTTTCATCTTCCTCATACGCTAAGTATGAAGAAAAGGAAAAGTAACTACTCGTAGGCAGTGGAGGGGCAAGACCAAAATTTTATGTGTGTGAGGTATATTTCGCAAGGCCCTCAACGGAGCAAGAAAATTGATATTTTGAACATCACAAACTAAATAATGTGCCCAGGTCCCCAGTGGGAAAATAACCCTGCACTAGCGGATTTATGGGGGGGGGGCTAGGGGGCTGAAGCCCCCCCCCCCCAAAACCATGAGTTACAGTAGTATATATAGAACAAATCTAGATGTTTCAGCCCCTTAGCCCCCCCCCCCCAAAACGTTGAGTGACGTTTCTAGTGTTTTGAATACTAAACTGAAAATCTGGTATACTGAATTCACCCCCCCCCCCACCCCCCCGCTCGCCAAATTTTTAGTCGTCAAGGTCAACAAATTTTAGACGACGACCAAAAAAAAGGTCATCAGTTCATTAGGGCAGGACTCCCCCCTCCCCCCGTCGGCGATCTTTCCGCATAAAAAATTTTAGGCGAGGACCAAAAAAAAAAAAGGTCGACAAAAAGAAATCTGTTGAAAAAAAATCTTGAAACGGCAACACTAATTCAGCCCCCCCAAAATGAAATCCTGGATCCGCCACTGTAACCCTGAATACAATACAATCTGAATAATTCATGGTAATTCTTAAATAACAAATTAATTTATTTTCTCCATTTTCAGGTTTCGTTCGCAGTCAGGACTTTGGATACGAAGGTCACAATGGTGAGTGCCCAAGCATCATAAATGATATTATTATGTTATACCAGTAGCATGGGGGGGGGGGGGAGCTGTCCGCCCCGGGCGACATTTTTTAGGGGGCGGTATTTTTTTAGCATAATTTCAAAAATCCATAAAAAAATGTAGTAAGTACCTACTTAATAAAAAAATAAAAACAAGATTCTGGGCGTAGGTACACGAACCCAAATGATTTCCTGCACATTGTGAAATCTTCAACTTGTGCACCTAGTGACCCATGAATCATATAACCTACTACGTGAGACTTTAAAATTGGGGAAATTTCCATTTGCAATAAGCCCGCCCTTTGTAGTATGTTTTAAAGAATATTTTACCTTAAGTATTTCAAATTTACCTAAAATATAAGTAGATATAAAAATGGTGACATGAAACACAAATTAAACATATCACAATACCTATATTTAATTACTCATTTTAATGTGGTCAGATTTGACAATTTTTTCTTCTTCCTTCCAATTCATTTATGAATGACACATCAAAGTTATTAATATATGACTTATAAATATACAACAATAATTCTGTGGTTAGTGGTGGGCAATACCACCAAAAAAAATAGTCCTACAAACTACGTCAATGAATAAAGAACATTCACCTATCTTGATATTAAAGGATTAGATGCGTGGGCCCAAAATACATACTTACTACTAGCCACTTGCGTTCCACTGCTGGACATACTTCTAAACTCTTCCACTGTCTTCTATCTTGGGCTATATAGTCCGAGAGCCCGCTGCTTAATTTATGACGTATCTGTTTTTTGATCGAAATGTGGTACAAATGATAGCTTACCAATAGGGTTTTACATCGCACTAGGGTTGCCTATCAAAATCTTGCCGCAACCCCCCCTGCCCCCCCCGAAAAGGTCCCTCTTCGCAGTTTTTCGCATTTTGTAGGAATATGGTAAGAGATAGAAGAAAGTAGTCAATGACAAAAATAATCCTTGCTGAATTCTCTACAAAAAATGTTAAGTCTATTTTTTCATAGGACTAGTAGTTTACCCGCAATGGCCCGTCGAAAAACAGGATATTTTTTGAAAAAAAAATTTTTTTTTTGATTTTTTTTCTTTAACTTTCTTCCACCCATTATCACTAATATTTTATGGAAAAAAAATATTTGGCCTGCGGCGCTATATCGCTGGTTATTTTATGAAAAACTAAATTTTAAGAATTTTCGTCACTGAGTTTTATTGCAATAACTCCTAAATTAATTGATGTATGAAAATAAGTTATAGTTCGTTTTGTAGCTAAGACTATGGTAATTAATTCGTTCTTTGACTATTTTCCTGTAGCTCTTATCAATTTTCAACCAATTTAGTTTAAATTATTTTTTTTAGTTTTTTAAATGAATTTCGGTTTTGGACCGGCTATTGCGGGTAAACTGCTAGTTCTACGAAAAAATTGACATAACATTTTTTGTAGAGAATTTTGCAAGGATTATTTTTGTCATAGACTACTTTCTTCTATCTCTTACCATATTCCTACAAAATGCGAAAAACCGCGAAGAGGGACCTTTTCGGGGGGGGCAGGGGGGTTGCGGCAAGATTTTGATAGGCAACCCTAGTGCGATGTAAAACCCTATTGGTAAGCTATCATTTGTACCACATTTCGATCAAAAAACAGATACGTCATAAATTAAGCAGCGGGCTCTTGGACAGCTGCCATCTACGACCCGTAAGCTAGACAATGTCATCTATTTTTTTTTTGTTTTGGACAGATGATAAAATACATACATTGTGACTGAAGTATCAGAATTTAGAAAACCTAAAAAAATCCACGTATAAATATTCTTTATGTACAGATTTGCTGGTAAATCTTATGTATTTAAATTATTGATTAGTGTATTTGGTATAATACTCTGTATCTGATAACTACGCGGCGCTGAATAATAGGTATTATGCATTTATATTTGTCTCCAAAACAATTACACAAACACTTATAATATGTAATTTTATTGTTCTTACTAATTCGGTAAGTTGTGGTATTCAATTTACTATGTGATTGTTCATTCGTATGTGAGTGAGTTCATTCATTTTTTTTATTTCAAGGAAGCCGCTAGGTACACATTTTTAATTTTTCTATTTGCTCGTATAGTTGCTACAATTTGGTAACTGATAAAAAAGTGTACTACAACTGTTTTAGGGCCACAGTACCAGATTTTTATTTGGGCCTTAACCACCTCTAACATTCGCCGCCATCTCCCTCCATCCCTTCTCCAACCCCTGATGCACATCTCGCTTTACTTGTGGTATTATAATGGCACTGTCTCTTTATTCATCCTCTCCACGTGCCCAACTATCTCAATTTTCCTACTAAGCTATTACTGGCGGCTTCTGGTAATAATAAAAAATACAATACATACAAGAACTATTGAAGTCTGTTTACGACATTTTCTTTATTTAATTACGGTTCTTTGAATTGTTTACTACGTAACTATTGTAAGGCATCTGGGATTCCCTCTACGCTACACAATAATAGAAAAATTAACCACAAATTTGTATTAATAGCTCCAAATTTCCTGATAAATTATACCTACTTCTTACAACGATAATATCAATAAGTTAGTGCACAAATATTGTGTGTCCAGCTTAGTACGTTTTAAGAAAATGAATTTTCAAGTTTTGAGAGGTTGGGAAAATTTAGGATTTTATTTTTTTACAAAAAACGTCCGGACCTGCAATACATTAAGGGTAAACCCACCTCCATCCCTGGAAGTTTCAGGAGCTTCGTTCCTATGTGAATGAATGAATGAATGAATGAATGAATATTTATTTTCTTGATAAGTACATAGGTATAATACAAACATAGAGTAAAATAAAGGTAAAAATAGATAAATAAAATAAATTTATATGCATATATACACATACACACACATACATACATATACACATACATACATACACACATACATATACACACACACACACACACATACATACACACACATATATAAATAGAGATGGAATACAAATAAAATTAAAAGTAGAAATAAAAATATAAATAAATATGGAAAAAAAAAAATAATAATAATAAGGAAAAAACAAAATCAAGGTTTATGTACACAGGAAAGCAGGGGTCGTACTTATCACTGAAAATTGTACTGCCTCACTAGACTAGGTCTGTTCCGAGGCAGTAACACAGAGGTATATTATTAACATAAACAAGATATTATAAACTTTCGTGCTTCTAAGTTTTATGAAGTCGGCATCAGTTAAATATTACAGGTGGATCATGTGACTAAAGGGAGAGCAATTTAGTATCCAAATATTTTGCATTAGACATATCTAGGTGAGCACATGCAATAGTATCGAGGTTGATGTTATTCTGCCCGTTGTCATAAGCCATTCAACCACAAGTCTGCTAAAGTTTCCTCCACCTCTTGAGATAGATTCCTCAATATCAGGCATCACTCTATTATAGAGTCTAGGGGCCAGGAAGGGATAGTGCCGCTGGGCGAATGTGGTTCTAAAGTGTGGGGATCTAAGCTGCTGTCTATTCCTAGTGTTATGGATTAGTACATAGTTTGGTTGGAATTGAGTAGTATTCTTATGCAGGTGCACCAAAATATCTTTCATATACAATTGTCTGATGTCCAGTACCTTTGCCAGGTCAAAAAGGTCTTCAGTTGGGAATCTGAATCCTTAACATAACTTTTAGGACAGATCGTTGGGCTATTTCAAGTGGAGTCAGTAATGTACTAGCCATTCCACCCCAGCCGACAATACCATACTCTAAAGTGCTCTGAGCAAGAGCATAATATACTGATTTTAAAGTTTCATTTCTCAGTATATCTCTGAGAACTCTAAAAATATATATCAGTTTTCTGGTTTTCTTGGTTAGCTGATCTATGTGAGTCTGCCATCGAAGATGGTGATCAACGTGTATCCCCAGATACTTGTAAGTTGTAACCTTCTCAAGATTACGACACATGCAGGACTCCATTTGGGAGGAGCATTCATGTACAGTAATATTCAGGTTCGTGTCATTAGGAGGTTGTCGTCTCTCATCTATACTAAAAGTCATAAACTTTGTTTTTTCTATATTTAGAGTAAGTAGATTCTCATCCATCCAACACTTAATCTTGTTTACCTCATCGTTTGCAGTTTTATGAACTCTATCCCATGTATCCCCAGAGAAAAGCAACACCGTGTCATCAGCGAAAGCCACTATTCTTCCTGGAGTAGGCAATTTACACAAATTATTTATATATATTAGGAAAAGAACTGGTCCCAGGACGCTACCTTGTGGGACTCCGAAATTTACATTTTCAAGTGGACCTATATTATTCCCAATCTTAACAGCTTGTTTCCTGTTTACTATGTAGCTATTTAGCCATTTATAAGCGAGTCCATCTACTCCTATCTCCTTTAATCGTTCCAATAGAATCAAATGAGAAACTGTGTCGAATGCTTTCTTTAAATCTATGAATATCCCGATACATTTCATGCCCTTATCGATTTCTCGAACAAGGAAATCCGTTAAGTCATTTATAGCATCCACCGTGCTTCTTTTAGATCTAAATCCATATTGATTTTTGGATAAAATGTTGTTCTGTTCAAGGTAAGTGATTAATTGATGCTTCACCGCTTTTTCATATATTTTCGAGATACTATTTAACAGTGCTATGGGTCTATAGTTCTTTGTCTCTGTTGGGTCTTCGCCCTTGAAGATGGGAATCACAGTTGCTTCTTTTAAATGTTCTGGGAAGATGCCCTTTGTTATGCTTAGGTTGATGGCATGAGTCAATGGAGGTGCTATATGCTCACTTGAGAGTTTAAGTATCCTCGTCCCCACTCCATCGGGACCCTGCGCACAGTCGTCACGTAGTGATTTTATAATGTTTTTAGTCTCATTTATCGAGATTGTTTGCAATTTTAGGCGTTGTGTTTCTGCGTTATCCTCACTGTGGTGAGGGTTTATCTGCCGTGCCAGCTCTTCTTCAGTTTTCCCAAGCCTATTTGTTAGGCTCTCAGCCAGGGTGCATCCAACGCTGGTAAAGTATGCATTGAAGACATCTGAGATTCGATCAGCGGTCTCTATCATAGTGTTTCCCTCTTTAATCTTCGTGATTTGTTTGGTATTTTCGGTTGTACCCACATTTTCCCTAATCACATTCCAAATAGTCCTTGCTTTGTCTCCACTGTCTTCAATTTTCTGTTTGTAGTAGTTTTGTTTGGTATTTTTGATTATATCGTGGCATATGGAGCGATATTTTCTGTAGTAGTCTAGGAGTGACGAGTTGTTGGGGAAGCGTTTAGTTTGTTGGTGGAGCCTGTTTCGCTTATGTATAGCCTTCACAACTCCAGTAGTAATCCATGGTTTTATTTTCTTAAGCTTGTGACTTACTTTTTTGGAATTTGTGTGGGATCTCAGGTGGCATTGTATTTTTGTAACTAGACCTTTTAATGCCTCATTGGGGTCTGCTGCGTCGTAGACATCCTGCCATGTTTCTTGCTTTATCGATTCCACACAGGCAGCAAAGTCAGTCTTCCTGGTTATCTGGGCAGCTTCTGTTTCATTTCTCTTTCTCATGTCGACTTCAAGGGCGGTAGAATAGTGATCTGTTATGGTAGTATGCACTACCGCAGATTTAGCTTTCAGCTTCGTGCGAATGAAGATATGGTCTATACACGTAGAGCTGGTCGCAGTTACTCTAGTTGGTTGATTTATTGTGGATATGTATCCCCTTTCGTACATCAGCCCAAGGTATTCAGCGCAAAGTGTCTGTGACTGGTCCAATAGATCAATGTTTATATCTCCAGCTACTATTGTGCAGGGAAGTGGTCTCCTTGCCATCATCTGTAAGCATTGCCCAAGAGAGTCCAAAAAAGCTGCATTGTTAACATACTCGTGTGATCTGTAAACGGCCAGGACCTGCAAGCCAGACTCCTCACACACGACAAGTACTCCGCATGCCTCTCTCAGGGAGACAGCAGTAGAGGAGGGATTTAGTTTATCTTCCACATACACAACCACTCCATCCGCTTTGTTTATGTGATTTTGTGACGTAATGCATTGATAATTTTTCAACGTTGGTATATTTATTCCGTCTACTAGCCAGCATTCCGTGAGTATTATTATTTCTGGTTTTGCTGAGAGTTCCTGTATGAAGACCAAAAGGTCGTCAAAGTTTTTTCTGATGCTCCGGATGTTTTTGCTAAAAATCTTTAGTGAATTTTTGCAAGAGAAGGTGTGTTTAAAAGTTTCAGGTCTATTTATGGTATTTTCTTCAACAAGTTTTAGATTCTCCAAGTCATATTGAAGGGAAACTGAGGCTTATTTTAACATAGATCAGGGTAGTCTATAAGTTCTCTTGCTCTCTTCTCCATCAACAATCTTGTCGGGCATATCTTATCGATAGCAGGATGGTCATGGGCGAGTCCCTTATTGAAGCAGTTTATACATGATGGTGCTTTATCCTTTTCCGAGCATTCAGCGAATGTCATCCAGTCTTTTACGATAAAATATTTTTTTCCAAAGGGGGGGTCAAGGTTCGCCGGAAGGGCTCCCCTCAATAAACCCCTCCCGAAACCCGAGGAGACTCTCACTGCAAGGATCTACACACTACTACATACATGCAATACATACTCGTTATTACTCATATACCTTACGTTTTTTCTAACAGCATAAAGATATGATGCAGACGGATAATTTGAGTATCGACTGAATTTCGACAAAATATCTGTGCACTAACCCAAAAAGTGTACATGCTGTGCAATATCTATATCCCTAAAAAAACGTATGAATAATATATGTCTTAATAATTGTCATCTTTTTAACAAGAACTGGGCAGGCACTTAATGTTGTATTATTATTTTAATGTATGTGAATTTCCAGATCACTTTATTCTTATTATAATGTTCTACCTAAGTAGATAATTCTGTAAAAATAAATTATTATCAATGGCTAATTTATGCCATAAGAGAATAATGGCTAGTATGTATTATCATTATAGCGTAGATAATGTTTTCAACAATCTGTTTGTTTGAGTTGACATCTTTTGTGATAAAAATTTTAGTAAATTTTGTAGTTACGTGTGTTTGTTGGCCTATTAATTTTGTACATGTGTTTTTTGGCTGAGGTTTTTGAAGGAAGAAACATTTTCTCCACAAAACCATTTTTCACCTTGACGGTAGAAGACGCACCTACTTTGTTCTTCCTCAGTCTCTCAGATCGATTATTGGATATAGGCCTCCCCTTTGGTCCTCCACAATTCTCCCTGTCCTGGACGCACTGCATCCATCTTCCTCCGGTACATCTCATTATCTCAAACCTCCTCACCAGGGGTCTGCCGACGCTTCTTCGGCTTGTTCTTGGTCGCCATTTCATTATATCTTTAGTTCGTTGGGAGTTTTGGCATCTGACAACATGTCCAGCCCACTTAAGACTGCCGACGCTTTTCGCCACATCGGTTACTTTCGTTTTTCCTCTGATACAAGCCTTGCTGAGAGAAATGAATTAGATGTCCATCATTACCTAAAGTTGGTTTACTTACTGCCAAAATCGATATGTTGAACTAAGAAAATCATCTACAAATCTCATCTTCTCAATCCATGTACGAGAGTTCCTGACTGAGTGACTGACATACTCACTCATCAACGCAGAGCCCAAACGGCTAATCCTAGAGAACTGAAATTTTGAAGACAAATAGGTTTTAATTCAAAACCTTCCACTAAGAAAGGATTTTTGGAAATTACGAGTACACCCCTAAGAGGGTGAAAATAGGGTTGAATATTTAAGTAAAGTACCTAAGTATACGAATATCTCGGAAACCAGACGTGGTACGAATGTGAGATTTGGCACATAGATTCTCGTATCAAAATTGGTAATATTGTGTCTGCTAGTTTTTCCGAATTTTATTTAAATTGCTAAAAAAAGGGGAATAAAGACAAGAGATGATTTTTAATCGTTAGTAAAAAAGTTGTTGATCGCGTAAGAGACATGAATTGTAGCGAGCAAAGTATGGTTCCTACCTAGAATTACCTATTACCTATTACAATACCAGTAGGTATTATGGTGTATACTGTGTAGGTATACGTCGAATTGTCGTAAAGTTTAAGAAGTCTTACAAGACGTTTGATGTAAGTGATGTAACCAATTGTATTCATTAATAATAATAGTACCACAATGTCTAGAGGTATTGGCCACGCATATAATCTGATGTAGGTTTACCTCATTTTGGATTCCACAGTCAAGGTCTTGATCTCTATAACTAATTGCAATTCGGACCAGGTCAGTTTCAGCCAGTTTCAGTTGGTCACGCTTCCCCAACCCTTTTCTTTCACAGTTTCACCTTTACATATACTTAGAATCTTTTCAGACATCCTGCCATGATTCATTCATTCATATAGCCCGAGAGCCAGCCATTAAGTTAGTTCATTAGTTTTTAATGTGGTTTAAATGATAGCTCACACATATAGGGTCAAACATCGCTCTGGTGTTACCTATCTTAAACATATAGGGTCATACATCAACTTAACCCTAGCGCGATGTATGACCCTATGCGTAAGCTATCATTCAAACCACATTTCGATCAAAAAACAGATAGGTCATATTTTTAGCGGCCGGCTCTCTAGCTAATAGTCACATAGCATTTATGTACTAAGTTTGAATTTCATAGATTTAGAATTGAATAAAGAAATCACAAAGATACGTACGTAAATAGTAGTTACATTCGGTAATTAATATAACTAAACTTATTATGTGACTTACAAAACCATGTATTAAAATTCTTTACTGGATGACATAGAGCAATGTGAGACGAAATATTTGATATAGGCTAATTTGTCCCTTTGCTTTTGCCAATCATTTTACCGTCCTCAACCTTCCAAAGTAATACCGTTCTACCCGTGTAATTTTTCACGTCAATCTAAATTTAGATTTGTAGGTAAAGAGAGACATTAAAAATATCATCTAAAATATAAAACGTTTGCTGCCTGTATGTTACGTTGTGGTAATTTTCGTAGGATGTTGGTAGTGATGTATAATTTCAAAGCGGTATGTACTGAACAAAAGTCGTTCTATTATCGCTTCAACTTTTTCAAATTGTGTATGAGAATGTTAGAGCGAAATATGAATAACGTAAGCGATTAAGTACATGAATTATACCCTTAAAAAAACAGGACTCAAATTTAAAAAAATTGCAGCAAATTCCTACATCTTGTTCTCCACTCTTCTCTGTCTCCCACAGCTCTCTTCAGCTCGGCATATGTGGCGCAGTTCGTGTCCTCGTACTGCCGTCGGGGGCGCCCCCTGTGGTTTGTCCCCTCAACCATTCCCTCTATTAAGTCATATAGGAGACCCTCGTAGCGCATGATGTGGCCAATCCAGCGGGCACGTCTCTCGGAGATGGTTTTAAGTAGGTGCCTCCCTTCTTCGACTCTGCAGAGCACCTCGGCATTCGTGATGTGGTCCCTCCAGAAAATACCCAGAATTCTTCTGTAACACCACATCTTAAAAGCCTCCAGTCTCTTCTTATCTCTTCTTGTCTCACAACCTCTTTAGCAGGTCATTTTAAACACTAGTACATGATAATATAGCGTCCTTGTGTACGATTAAGGTCACACATATTATTATTTACTACAAGTATCTAGTAAATATAGTTCTAATGTACGTATGCTGTAAACATTATTATTCGCCTATATTAATACCTGCTTAACAATACATACAATGCAATTAGGTGATACCTATCTGGGCTATCTACCTGTCATATTATATAAATAGGTAATTTGTTGCTTGTGATATTAAAATGAAATTGTACACAGATACTGCGATACTCTCAGGTACATAAGTCATTAAAATAGTATATGTAAACTGAGATTTTCCTCAACGAAGGCGGGAGATATCAACATTCACATAAGTTTATTATGCGAACCACATCATGTGGCGGAATTGGTGATCGTTGCTCTGAGCATAAAGTGATCACAAGCGTCGGAACATCCATCCTGCTCCCTCCCCAAGGGAGTTCGCATAATAAACTTATGTGAATGTTGATATCTCCCGCCTTCGTTGAGGAAAATCTCAATGTATGCCATCTGCGAGATGCAGACAAAAATTCAGTTAATACCTAAATGATAAAGAAAGTTAGTAATAAGAATCGACAGTTCGTAATAATAATAAAATAGAAAAATCTCCAACGACACGATTTTTCCCTGTGACTTGCTCGAGAGGAAATGAGGCAAAAAAACTCCAGATATATCTCCTCTCTTGATCCCTATAGACCACGCCTGGGTAAACTTTATTGATGAGGGCCACAGAGTAATGGGTATACTGATAAGGAATATACGCAACTCAACAGTATGCCAAATCGTTTAGTTTTTGTGTTTATTGTTCGTGGGCCGCACTGAAAAACGTAGGCCGGGGTTTGCCCAGGGCTGCTATAGACACTCTATTTTCCATGAATGCCCACTGAAAGACGCAATCCATTTAATATGATGGAGTTTGGTGCTCCAATCTTACTTACGGGTTACGAGCATACAATTTAATACTATTGATTGTCTACTCAATCAAATTTAAAATTAATCAAGTTTTTCTGTCACCTACAAGTCACTTAAAGCTACAGACTGTCCACCACTAATCACATAATAGATAATAATAGTAATGAAGCCATTACATACATTTTTTGTCTCGAGGGGAGTTTCAAGGGTTATTATTTCAGTGGTAATTTCCATGGCTAAATATACAAGGTTAATACGTACGACCTGTCAATATATTCAGGTGTTTTTATCATTGATCAAATCACTGAAATCATATGGTTTGAAAATATATAGGTGTAGGTTAGTAAAGTAATTGGGAACAAATATTGACCTACCCCTACTAGTCCAAGAGCCCATCGTTGAAATCATGACGGATGTATTTTTTGATCGAAATGTGGTTTAAAAGAATGTTTAGACATAATATAATACATTGCCATAGGGTTGCCTAGCAAAATCTTGCCGCGAGTACCTTTACCATGATGATTATTGACACCAATTTTGAAGCGAATTGCACCCATCTGTTTTTTAAGTAAAATTAGCACCATCGGAAAGAGGACAATTTGAAGATATAGAAAAACATGGGTTGCCTGTCCTCAGTCTGCCGCAACCCTAGGCAACCCAGGCTCAAAGATGCCATTTTTCGAAGTAAAATGCACCCATCTGTTTTTTACACGAGTGACACATCAAATTGAAGCTACTGTCTTCCTCGATACGATGGAATAGGGTTGCCTCCCTAAAACCTGCCGAAAATTAGGGTTGCCTGCATTTGAATGGTGATATTTGAATGAAATTGACCTGGTTAAAATGTGGTGGCATATCCAGGAAAATACTATATTTGCTTTTCTTTTAATCATTTTTTATGTTTTTTGGGGTGCTGAATCCAAATTTCAACTTTTTGAGCTCCTAACTATGATGGTTTTCGCGAAAAATGCAAAAAACAGAGAGAAAAGTGTTTTTCTTCGAGACTTTTTTTATAACTCGAAAAGGATGCACTTTAGAGAAATGAATGTTAGGAGAAAAATAATCTGGGTTAAATTTTCTATAAATTATTATACGTTGTATTTTTTTGTCAGACGAATGGTTTTGGAGCTAGAGCGCTTTAAAAGTTGAAAAAAATCTTAAAATTGTTCCAATCTTGTAGTTTCTTCAGTTTTCTGCGTACAGTTAAAAATATTTTAATCTTTAAATAATAAAATGTAAAAGAAAAATTAATTTTCTACGATTATGTCTTTGGGTTCATTTCGCTCAGATGCACCATTTAAGAGATAAAGGGCATCGAATTTGGATATTATTTAATGAAAATGAGATTTCATAATGTATAAAGTTGTATTGGTGTTATCTGTATATGACATCGCTACTCATACATACATACTAATACAGACGCATTCGTGTTATCACAATGATCTTCAGTCAGTAAAATAGCAAATAATGTGAAGACTGAAGACACTATGTTAAAAATGTATTATCATTTGAGAGTCATTTGTTAAATTATGATGAAAATAAAATAACCCTTTTAAAAACAATCGTGAAATAATAGCGTTTGTTTCAATTCACGTGTAATAATTGTATCCCGAGCGTATTTATTATACAGGGTCATCGAAAAAGAATGCCCCTATTTTAAAATGGAATATCTTTGGAACCAATTACGATAAATTAATAATTCTTTCACTGTATGATATAACTAATGATTGTATTTTTTTGTTTAAAGCCCGATAGAGCGCATGCGCAGAATAGCTTTAAAGTTTTAAGTTTTAAAGTTAATAACATTTTTCACCTGCAGCCGAGTGAAAAAAAAAGTTTTAAAGTTAATAACATTTTTCACTCGGCTGCGGGTGGTGCCAAGTACCTACAGTTAATATTACCGAGTTATTTAAAGAGTTTTTCTAGTTTGACAGGCCACTGTCATTTTGCTATAACTTTTTTCACTCGGCTGCGGGTGATGCCAAGTACCTACTGTTAGAATTTTACTCGGCTCGGCTGCGGGTGGAGCCGTGCGCGATATGCATATTTTTGCGCTTGTCTATTTTTAGCTATTCTTCCAGTACCCACGTAGCAACTTTGGTGGTTATATTTACTATAGGTACTTGGCATCACCCGCAGCCGAGTGAAAAAAGTTATAGTAAAATGACAGTGGCCTGTCAAACTAGAAAAACTCTTTAAATAACTCGGTAATATTTACTATAGGTACTTGGCACCACCCGCAGCCGAGTGAAAAATGTTATTAACATTAAAACTTTTTTTTTCACTCGGCTGCAGGTGAAAAATGTTATTAACTTTAAAACTTAAAACTTTAAAGCTATTCTGCGCATGCGCTCTATCGTGCGACAATCATTAGTTATCATACAGTGAAAGAATTATTAATTTATCGTAATTGGTTCCAAAGCTATTCCATTTTAAAATAGGGGCATTCTTTTTCGATGACCCTGTATAATAAATACGCTCGGGATACAATTATTACACGTGAATTGAAACAAACGCTATTATTTCACGATTGTTTTTAAAAGGGTTATTTTATTTTCATCATAATTTAACAAATGACTCTCAAATGATAATACATTTTTAACATAGTGTCTTCAGTCTTCACATTATTTGCTATTTTACTGACTGAAGATCATTGTGATAACACGAATGCGTCTGTATTAGTATGTATGTATGAGTAGCGATGTCATATACAGATAACACCAATACAACTTTATACATTATGAAATCTCATTTTCATTAAATAATATCCAAATTCGATGCCCTTTATCTCTTAAATGGTGCATCTGAGCGAAATGAACCCAAAGACATAATCGTAGAAAATTAATTTTTCTTTTACATTTTATTATTTAAAGATTAAAATATTTTTAACTGTACGCAGAAAACTGAAGAAACTACAAGATTGGAACAATTTTAAGATTTTTTTCAACTTTTAAAGCGCTCTAGCTCCAAAACCATTCGTCTGACAAAAAAATACAACGTATAATAATTTATAGAAAATTTAACCCAGATTATTTTTCTCCTAACATTCATTTCTCTAAAGTGCATCCTTTTCGAGTTATAAAAAAAGTCTCGAAGAAAAACACTTTTCTCTCTGTTTTTTGCATTTTTCGCGAAAACCATCATAGTTAGGAGCTCAAAAAGTTGAAATTTGGATTCAGCACCCCAAAAAACATAAAAAATGATTAAAAGAAAAGCAAATATAGTATTTTCCTGGATATGCCACCACATTTTAACCAGGTCAATTTCATTCAAATATCACCATTCAAATGCAGGCAACCCTAATTTTCGGCAGGTTTTAGGGAGGCAACCCTATTCCATCGTATCGAGGAAGACAGTAGCTTCAATTTGATGTGTCACTCGTGTAAAAAACAGATGGGTGCATTTTACTTCGAAAAATGGCATCTTTGAGCCTGGGTTGCCTAGGGTTGCGGCAGACTGAGGACAGGCAACCCATGTTTTTCTATATCTTCAAATCGTCCTCTTTCCCATGGTGCTAATTTTACTTAAAAAACAGATGGGTGCAATTCGCTTCAAAATTGGTGTCAATAATCATCATGGTAAAGGTACTCGCGGCAAGATTTTGCTAGGCAACCCTATGGCAATGTATTATATTATGTCTAAACATTCTTTTAAACCACATTTCGATCAAAAAATACATCCGTCATGATTTCAACGATGGGCTCTTGGACTATACCATTTATTTACTTAAACCTACTGAATATACCTATTATGTTACACGGTGTCCGGTAAGTTCGTCTAAAATCAATTGGTCTAATTATCGATTAGTCTAAAATCAATTCTTCTAAAATCGAGGAATTGATCGTTAGGCAAATTGATTTTGGCCGAATTGATTTTAGACTAATTGATTTTAGACGAATTGATAATTAGACAAATTGATTTTAGACGAACTTACCGTAAACCATGTTACACACTGTTCCTACTTTAAACGTGTATTTCCATTAGTTGGATGAACATGAACCAATTGAAAATAAGTTGTTTTGAAAAAAAAACATGGGGGGAAAATACAGAATATTACGAGTAGGTTGCTGGATTTCACCAACTTTTTAGGTGAGGAATAGAGGAGATAGGAACCACCTTATTATTTTTCATACAAAAATTGTACTAGGTGGCTCCTATCTCCGCTATTTCTCACCTAAAATGTTGCTGAAATCCAGCATATGGGAACAAAAATTAACCCTTAAGATTAATTTAACTATCTATCAGTGGCGAAGATTGGATATCTGTAGTAGAGTTGGATATCATAAATCAAAAAAGTAACTCGATGGGAATCGTGTTCTTAGGACTCTTTGTCACCATAATCTAAGTGCTTAACTTTTTTTTATGTAGTTATAAAAAAACGAAATCTATTCTACAATTTTCATAAGTTATATAGCTTTAAAATTATTGTAAAAATAAAACACTGTTTTTTACTTCCACTATTTATTTTGAGTACATACACCAGAGATCTTTCAAAGCTAAAATGCTTCATCTTCAGTGGTTATCTATGTACTCTTGAAATGAAACTCTATGAAAAAAACAGTGTTTTATTTTTACAATAATTTTACAATGTCCTTCCATAAAGTTAATCTTCCATCAATCAATAAATTATATAGCTTTCTTGTTTAATCATGTATGAATAACGGTTTTTTTTTTCAGGACCAAGCGAATGGGGCAAACAATACAACACATGTTTCGGCAAACACCAGAGTCCCATAAACATCAATCTACTTACAGTACAAAACGTTAACCTTCCTCCAATGGAGATGACTGGCTTCTCCACCAGAATGCTTGGATTGGTAGTCAATAATAATGGACATACAGGTGAGAAATACAACACTATACAAAAATCTAACTCATTAAGAATGTGGAACGCGTTGACCGAAGGCTCTTGATGGAAGTTCATTATTAGGTGTATGACTAGAATGAAAGTGCCGTAGGTTTATTATTGTTGCACATTTGAGGGATTGACCCAAATACAGGTTGCACCTAGTTGAGCAATTCGTAAACTGTTTTGTAATCTATTTTGCAAAAAAAAATATGGTATGTTCCACTCCATAGACTTCTGTACAAGTTGATAAATACTGTCTTTTCATTCTAATAATACTCTAATTTATTATATTAAGAGTCGTATAGTATGAAAAACAGCAATCTGATCACAGACTGATTCGGAGTAGAGAGATCCATGCATCCTGTTTTATGGAGCATGACCAGTCCTGAATAGCAGTCATTCATGACTGATAATTCCAATAACTATCTTTTCCAAATCCAATCTGACCAATTTCAGTAGATACTAGGTCTGATTCTGTAAGTATTTTAACTTAGATAAGGTCGTTCCAAAATTTTAAATTTATGTCATTTTTAGTTTGATACCCTATTCTCTATCGTTGGCCCAACTAAATTCTTAACAATTTTTAAAATAAGTTAACCAGAAACAATTTTAGTTCAATATTATTGTCTACTGTACATCGGGCATGCGCGTTGTTATGTATCTATTAGTTACAATATTATTGTTATTTTGACTTGACAGATGATATTGTCAATATTACAAAATGAAACATTAAATCGAAAGCAACTCTTCGAAAAATTCCCAGCAATTTCGAGGAAGTCAAATAGGATCATTGTAAAATCTCCGCGGCGTGATAGATATTAGATAATCACGGGTAAAAAACGCTTTACTCCTGTATGTATGTGAACCTGGGATTCTAAGAGAAGATGCGGAGATGTGGAATGAATCTGGAAGACGGCTATATCCTTAGCTAGGCAGTTGGTAGAAAGAGGGTGATGAGAAGAATATTTCGACCTGGACTGAATAAAAGTATATCGACAGCTGATGGTCAATCAGTTTCATCTTCTTCGTGTGTTATAAAGTTTTATTAATGCTTTGTGTATTATTCTGAATCAGACTCCCAGATCATTTGCACAATGGTCGTATTCGCAGACGAAAGAAGAAGAAGTCTAATCAGAATCATTTACATGTTGAATTTTCTATTTAGTAGATAACACGTTTGTAATAATTAATTGTATTGTGGGTAATCTTTACATAAAAATACTTATTATATTTTACTTCGTTTTTGCTATATTTTCTTATGAATAAATGAAAACCTTTAGAGCTTTTTCTTTTAAACTAATGTTGTTTTAATCACTTTCTATTTTACTATAAAATTATTTTGTAGATAGATAGATTTGTATATAGATTGACATTGAACCTATCTATCTACCCATCTTCCTATACCCTCACGCCGAACCCTAGCGGGGTAGGCATAAAGGAAAGAATGCAAGACCGCTCTATTCTTACACACACACTTCTTACTCCCAAAACATTCATACAATATTGTCATACACCCTTCAACTTCTGCTTTTACTCAAAATGCGTCCGTCCTTGAGAACATAATCGGCCAGGTCAGTCTCGGGTGGTCTCACTTTCTCGCATCTCTTCTTTTATTGACTTTTTGGCCATCTTGTCTTCATTCATTCTATCCACATTCCCTAATTTCTTAACTTTCACTACCCCAGTTTTACGAGTACATTCACTCATTTCTCTAAGCACACATTCATCTCAACGACCTCAATTCCACTGCGTTCAACCCTGTTTCGTCCTTCTTCAGCCATGTCCACGTCTCAGTAGCATAATTAGGGTTGGAACTTTTGCTTTTGTAGACACTAACAATTAGTCTAAGCGCATTTTCAATGCCATGAGGCTATTAAAAAAATGTGATTGGACTACAATGATTGGACTATGATGGACCAATGATTGCGTATGTTGAGAGAATGAATGATAACAGGAGGACTTAAAATATATATTAGGTATAGGTATGGATGATAGAAGAGGGGTGAGGAAAAGGTGCCGTCCGAGACTGACCTGGACCGATCATGTCGACCACATCCTCAAAGACGGACACGTTTTAAATAAAAGAGATCGTAGAGCGTGTATGACTAATTGCGTGGATGTGACGGAAGCAAGAAGTGTGTGTAAGGAAAGGGCAGTTTGGCGCTCTGTCCTCTCTAACAACCCCGCAGGGGACGCGGCTTAGATATACAGTTGGAATAGCTACTTTTTACGTTACGAGGATGAAATGAACTTCTTCCACGAAGGTCTTGGCGTAGGCAGCTGTAGAATATTTATTTTGCTACAATTTTTTGGTTTTCAACTTCAACATAACGTAACACATAAGTACTTAGCATAATTTTATGTGAAACGTATAAAATTCGGTATTAAAACACACGTATCAGAAGGTAGAATTAATAAGCCGCATGCAACATAGGTGCGGCTAAAATAAGTTAAAAATTAACTTAAATAAGCACATTTTGACAGAAAACTATTCCAAAATTAAGTTACAGAATACGATATGAGCTTAGGTTGAACTAGTGGCCGTACTATTTCAAATAAGAGAACACTTTAAGACTTAAAAAACTTAAATCAAAGTTACAGAATAGCAAATGCACTTATCTAAGTAAGTGCGTTCTAATTTTAGTTTAGCTCGTGTTTAAAAGATAGAGAATCAGACCTACTATCGCCTTTTACAGTTTACATAAATAAAACTGTTTATTTTGCAGTGATGGTGAAACCAGAAAATAGTGAAAATCTTCCGACAATCTCCAAGGGTCCTCTGGCAGCAGAATATATCTTCAGTCAGCTGCATTTCCATTGGGGATACAATGATAGTGTTGGAAGCGAAGATAAGATCAATAGCAGAAGGTAAAATCACTCTCTATGTCACAACGTAAATTTCATGGTGTTAGGAAAGAATCACACAAGAAAAAATATTGTGGGAAAAAATCTCAAATGGAAGGAATCACACATGGAAAAATATCACGAGAAGAAATAACACATTTATATTCAAAATATACTAATGATTTATAAGACACTACAATTGGTATTTTATAGTTAAATTTAATGATGAATCTAATCTACGGTTATAAAAATTATAAATTTTATCAATATTAATATGACACCCAAATTGCAGGCAAGTACTTATAATAAATTTTGAATAAAAATATGTTATTTGTTATTGTGATATTTTTGCATGTGAGATTTTTCCAATGTGGTTTAATCATGTAACCCTGCATTTCATAGATGTAAAATATTTTTTAACACTTATAATTTTGTATTGTTTTATTTCTAGTTTTCCTATGGAGTTACATATGGTGTTTTTCAAAAAGGAATACGGAGATCCTAAGAATGCTTTGGAACACCACGATGGATTGGCAGTGCTTGCATTCTTTTATGAGGTAATATGCTTTTTCATGTTTTTCTTAAATACTGTACTGTGATAGTATATACAAGCATATCTGCACCATAAGTAATTTCCCATATATTTTTCAGTTGGACAGATTCAGACACCCAGGCTACGACTCAGTAACAGCCGCCCTGGAAAATGTGACCGAACCTCACACCTCCGTACCTCTATCACAAGGCCTGAGCTTTCTGGATCTCTTGCCGTACGATCTAGATCACTACTTCACCTATAGTGGATCACTTACAACACCACCATGCTCAGAAGTTGTCACGTGGATAGACTACGAACAACCTATAAGACTTTCTCCCGATCAGGTAAGTTTGCAAGAATATAAAACAGTTTTCAATGATACAAAAAGAAACTTTAATCCAGTACAGGATTACACAAAGTATCCAGTACAAACTTATAGACAATACTTAAAAAAAAACAGATTTTTTAGAGTTTTTTCCTCAACAGCGACGAGGGGCATCTTCATTCACATAATGTAGCGTTATGTGAACTCCCTTGGGGAGGAAGCAGGATGGGTGTTCCGACGCTTACGAGTCGGTTTTGGCTGGCTTAAATTATCACTTTATGCCCAGGGCAATGTTCACCTATTCCACCACATCCTGCTGTCAATTGTGTAATTTTTTTAAGTTCCATACCTAAATTAATTTAGGTACATATATCTCAAATCAGAAAAGAAACACATTACTACTCAATATTGCGATGAATTTGAATCCTTTAAATTATAATCTCTTATTCCAGATCGACAGCTTCCGCAACCTGCGTTCCGACCACGGTAAGATAACCCACAACTTCAGACCGTTACAGCCACTAGGAGACAGGACGGTATATTACAACACGGATCGAAGCGGTTATTACGATAATTCTGTTGAAGAAGGGAACAGCTTAGGTTACGATACACTTACGAACCCACAACAAACAAAGAACGGCTCAGAAACAATAAGAAATTCACAAAACTCGTTCATGTTGTTATTAGTATTTTACAGTTTTTATTATTTTAGGTTCGTATGAATGTATTATTTATAAATATAGTAATTTAACTCAGTCTATTCTACGATGAAACAATGTCGTCATTGTTGGAGCCAATTGATTAATTGTAAGTTATCTAACAAAAAATATGTTACACGTACAGCATTGTCAGACAAAATAAGGAATACATTTTGCCATTGTAATTATATCTTCTAATTTATTATAGTATTCGATTTGCATTGAATTTGACATGTGCGAGAACGCATAAATTTATTGTTTTAAATTTAGGAGT
Source organism: Ceraclea dissimilis (assembly GCA_963576895.1). Taxonomy (NCBI): domain Eukaryota; kingdom Metazoa; phylum Arthropoda; class Insecta; order Trichoptera; family Leptoceridae; genus Ceraclea; species Ceraclea dissimilis. The sequence continues at coordinate 2,388,729 of OY756370.1, read as the reverse complement.
GTGTTCATTGAACAAATACTTTAGAATACACTTATGTATTTTAATGTGTGCCTTACATTAATGTTTTATTTGTTTCATGCATCATATTGTTGTAGTTACATATTTTTAATTATGAGATACTAATAACGAATTATGAATTATCATTAATGTTTTTAATAAACTGATGACCTGAATCTCAATAGTAATTGTCCAACAGCTCAATGCTATAACATACGAGTTGTATGGAATCAAAAACAGGAATCTGATCGCATTCTGAATAAATCAATTGGTCACGCCTGGTCCAACTTTGGTTTTTTGTTTTAAAACACTACAAAATTTGTTCTTGCTCGATGACCCCAATAGACGCGTTGACTGTTTTCGACTTTCGCATGGAATTGACGTTTTTTGGTGTGAAAATTCTCCTTTTTATCTTAATTCTTGTCAGTGTTGTGTTTGATGGACGTTACTTGTTTTGAACTTCTTTTTGTTTTATAAATTAATATTATACGGGCGCGCCCCTTAAACATTTGAGTGTTCTTGGTTTTTAACTTTGATAGTGAATGACTTCATTGGACCTAGTTTGAGGGTGAAGAAGACATTTAGGAAGGGTGAGTCAATTTATAACTCTTTTTGTAGATGTGCGCGCCGGTTATAATTTTTGTCTTTCAAAATTAATTACCTTTAAAGAACCAGCAGGCGTGGTCATCACCATTGATAATAAATAATTTTGTAATTAAAATTGATGAAAATGAAATACCTACAGTGAAAAAGTCACACCTCACAGTACAAATTTAAAAAAAGTCATATATTTGGGATGCGTATTGAGTAAAACGAATAAATGTGTGTGTATGTTGAATTGCATGAAAGTGACAAAAGCGTGGAGTATGCATAAACATAAGACAGTGTAACACTCGGTTCTCTTTGCCTACCCCGCAAGGGACACGTCGTGAGGCTATAGTAAAGTAATACATATACTAGTACATATGTATTTGGGAATATTGTTGCGATTATAAAAAAATTAAACTCACTATTTATTTTAGCACGACCACAAATTTATAGGTATTATAGAAAGTCATGTTTTACTGTAAATAATACAGTGTTAAGGTATTTAATAAATAAGAAATTGTATTTTGTAGCTTATGTAGGTTATGAATTTGAATGTTAATGGTTAATGAAGCTAATATTGTAAGGTGATTTTACTGTTACTAAATATTGTAATAGAATATAGTGTAAATATTTGCACCATTTATTTTTGTAACAATTTTTAGTCAGTAGACATAACAATAATACATGGACCACTTATAAATAGCACTGTAAATTGATGTAGCACCTCTAGGATGCTGATATGCATTTGGTAAATAGTAAATGACGAAAGATAATAATGTTTATCTCAATATTAATAAGTTGGATAATATGACATAGGATAGATAATTTTATCCGTAACGTTACCGTCCAATAGGTACACTCTTTAATCAATTCCTTAAGAAAAGCATTGAGTACATTGGTAAATTGTGGTATAAAAATACTGTTTTTATTTACCACAATTGGACATGGAATCTGAAGGTCCACATAATTGAATAACATTCCATCATCCATTACAGTTACATTTTCCATGAACAGACTTATGCTGGATTTCACAAACTTTTTAGGTGAGAAGAAGCGGAGATAGGAGCCACTTATCATTATTTTTCATACAAAATTTGTGCTAGGCAGCTCCTATCTTCGCTATCGTCACCTAAAAAGTTGGTGAAATCCAGCATTAGTCTTGTGCAAGTTTTATGTTGGATTCCACCAAAACTTTAGTTCAGGAATAGCGAAGATAAGAGCCACAGATAGGTGGTTCCTATATTCGCTTTTCCTCACCTAAAACGTTGGTGAGATCCAGCATTATACTTATCATAAGCTATTATTCTTTGTATATCCTATATATTGCGTTAGTTGTATGGTTTTCTAGAATAAATATGTAAATATTTATCAATCTTACCAACTCGAGAAATTACTCAGACAATTGTTTATAGATGTAGTATAAAATGACGTAGATAAGATGAATTAACATTTGTTATATTTAATACTAGTATTATCTCAAGTATTATCTGTACAGCACATAATATTTAAGAAGGAATTCTGTGATTTATATAATGAAACTGATTATGTGTACGAAATAAATAAATAAAAACAAGAAGTAAGAAAAACTGTTTTATTCAAACCACAAGTTTGTACTTTATTCTGTGATATTTATCGCAATATTTAAGAAGTCATTCTTAGGCCGGGTTTCCATCAGCAGACAGCTTTCTGAAAGACTGTCGGACACTTCTTGCAGAAGTTTTCTGGCAGGTGGAAATCCGGCCTTATAAAAAGTAGCATAATATACTCCTAGTAAGAAGTATGTACAAATTACTCATTAAAATTACATTAAATCACTATGTGAATTGTACATATTCAGTCTTCTGTATCTTTATTTTGTGTGTTGGCAGCTAAACTAACCATGGCACCGATGTTATTTTCCTGGCCTTCCTTCAATCTCTCCCAAATTAATTCCGCAATGGCCTTTTGCGTCCGTCTCTCCAATTTCTCCAACTTCTTGGCTACGTCTCGTTTCAAATCCCAGTCAGGTTTCCTCGGCGCCAAATTTGTGATATCTAATTCTTCTATTACCACCTGAAAACATGAAATTTTCGTTACGCATATAGAGTAGGAAGAAAGACTTCTGAAACTCCGCAAACTTGAGGAGTACTAAGTGGCGACTTGATTGAGACATCTTGATAGACACTTCTCCTGCAAACATCCCGTCTCTGCTTACTTTCAATGAAAATATTAACCTGCGTGGACACACAGTGAAACTGTCAACAATACACTTTACGATTTCAAAAATTTTTTTTGCCATGAACTGAGTGGTGAAAGAATGGAATTCATTACTGTAAGTAGGTAATTATAGATTCTATCCATCTATCTCCTCACGCCGCATCCCTTGCGGGATAGGAAAAGAGAACAAATCACCAGACTTTCCTATCCTTACAAACACTTCGGGCTTCCATCACATTCATACAATTCCTCATACACACTCTACGATTCCTTTTACTCAGAACACATCGGTCCTTCTGGTCTACATAGCCCTGCCATGTGGTTCTAGAACGACCACGCTTTCTTAGACCTTTTATTTCAGCCACGTGTATTTTTTTGTCATCCTTTCATCATTCATTCTCTCTACATGTACCAACCATCTCAAATCTATAATCACTTTATTTCTTATCCTATTCCTCAAAGTTTTTCCACACATTCTTATAGCGTTAATTATAGAGTCAAATGAATAAATACATTTAAAACTAAATAAAAGGTGACTCTCACTTTAACCACACTCAATAGAGGTACCTATTACTATTTATACTGCCCGTTATATTTATCATCCAATGAAAATAATATTCTACTTCTGTTGGTATCACCTCCCTTATTTACCTTGTGTAATACCTTTGTCACTTTAATAAATAACTCTAACCTTAACATTGGAAGCTTCTAGCTGATCTTTAACTTCAGCCTCTACATCACCCGGCTTAGCATCTGGCAATACTGATTCCTTTAAACTTTCATCTTGTGGTCTGTAACTTCTGAAGACAGGTCTGGAAATAACGAATTGATATTTTTATTTATAGAAGTGCTAATTCTACGCATGTAGTGGATTATATCATTGTTTGTTATGCATCAATCTAATCATCATAGAAATAGTAAAGAAAACACAATTGTTTAACGAGCATCAGTTATCAAAATAGGAAAATAATCTGGCTAAAGTGTTGATTGAAATATCTGAGGCCATATAGACCGTCAGATTTGATATCAAATTATGGTTCAAGCATATCATTTATTTGGCATTCGAAGGAGCTATCAGGAATCCATAATCAGGTAGGGCCACAATCAGGAAATTAACAAGGCATTTCCCATGTAAACTGGTGTTATTTTACATGCTATTTAGTCCCTCAGTGGGGTACAAGTAGATGCAGGGAAGATCATTAGTTTACTTACTTGGGTAGTTGTTGATTAGGTTCATCAGAGTTCTTTCCATCTTCATCATGTTTTCTTTTGAGTAACTTTAACCTCTCTTTTCTCTTTAATGCAGCTTCCTCTAAAGACCCAACCTTGGTATCATCCATATTTACGTGGATAGTCATATATTTATTTGATGAATCCGAGTTAATTTAAACGTGTTATAAAGTTTACTTTAGAAGAAAATAATGAAAAAGGCCGCGAAACCAAATGCGACGAAACAGCACTTTCGTTTCGCTTGTTTTATTTGACATTGACAGATGGTGGAAAAGTAAACCATAGATACCATAGATTGTGTCATTATTCATAGACAAAAATAACGGATAAGAAAAAAATAATGTTAGCTCCACACTCTCGAAGAGCTTTTAAAATATTCGCATAGATGGCAGTATTTTATTATCTAATGCTTACTTACGTATTCCATAGATGGCAGTATACATCACATTACTTTTATATAATTTTAACAGATGGCGCTAGTCCCTGAAACAGCTTTTTCGAATTGTACTGTAGATGTCGTTACATTATTTTGTTACCAAATATTATACAATTCTACACCATCATCATTCGTATTGACATTATTCTTTGATTATTGAAGTACCTAATTAAATTATTTTTCGTCATTCATTATTCCTCGGCTTGGTTGAAATGGCGGGAGGTCACCGGCGTGACATGTGATAACAGGATGCCAGTTAAACTCAAAGGGCTAATATACAAGAGTGTCATCAGACCCGTGCTTACATATGGCTCAGAAACATGGAATACCTCGCTAAGGCATGTCCGTGCCGTACAGACAGCAGAGATGAAAATGTTGAGATGGATGTGCGGTGTCACAAGGCTTGACAGAATCCGAAACTCCTACATTCGTGGGAGTCTAGGTGTACGCGACATCTCTGACAAGATCCAGGAAAACAGGCTGCGTTGGTACGGACATGTCAGCAGAAGACCGCCAGAGTATATTGGCAACAGGGCACAAACACTACGTGTCCCTGGTAGGAGGTCCCGAGGAAGACCCAAGCGTAGGTGGCATGAGGTGGTGAGGCAGGATATGAGCGAGAACGACGTGACACCGGAAGATGCGCAAGATCGAGCGAAGTGGCGGCGAAAGACCCGAAAGGCAGACCCCACCACCATGTGGGATTAATAATGCCCAGGAGAAGAAGAAGATTATTCAATTGGGGTGATAACGGCGATAATAGATTTCGATGTTGATGGAATGGAAGGAACACATCTTGATTTACTCATTTCCACTTTTTTGAAGATTTTAATTTGTGGTCATTATTACTAACTGCAGGCAAATACTTTATCTGCAGGTAATGGAATTAAAAAAAAACTGTTTTTCTAAGTCTTTATTTAACAAGTTCGCCATCAATACAACTAATAACAAGCAAATAATATACCTATAAACAATACATATTATCTGAAATACCATGTAATTAAAAAAATCCATAATGTTCAAATTGACCTACAATACTTTGAATGTGAAATACCATTTTGAAACAAATGGAAATATATAAAATGATAAGGATCTAATTAATTAAAATAATGTTGTATGAATTAATACTGTGGAGGTTTATCGTAGATAATGAATTGATTAAATGCATTGCATATTAGGCTGGGCCGTTTTCACTTTTTTTGACTTTTCCGTGGGGCTTTTTGCAAAAAAGGTGCCAAATGGCTTTAAACCAACGGGTGCAAAATATTATTCCATTCTGATAAGATCTTCTGCCTCCGGATCGTAGTTAAGTATTCAGTTTTTTAGCACTTTACTATTGCTTTCTGGAAGGAAATTATGTACTAACAATCGAGTTAAAAGTTGATTTCTAAATCAAATTAAGACTGTATTATAGTCAAAATATAAAATAAAAACATTATATTACCCTGCGTACGCAAAAGGTGAGGGAAGAGGGCGAAGAAAAAATCGCCAAATAATCAAATATAATAAAATAATAAAAAATCGAAAAAAATATTTCTACAGACACTTTGTTGGCGATGATAGGGTGTGATGGAACCAATGTGAACGTTGGTAAGCAAGGAGGCATTATTCGTCTTATCTAAAAACGATTAAATAGACCGTTACAATGGATCATACGGCTTCTTCACATGAACGAGTTGCCTTTCTGTCATTTGTTCCTGCACTTAGACGACAAAACTTCAGGACCTCAAACACTTTCAAAACCCACTGAAAATTGTGAAAAGAGACATTTGTTGTCCAATACCAGCCTATTCCCGCATTTTTACCCTATGTTTCTGCAGAAGATATGAGCGCCGATCAAAAATATTTGTACTGAATCGTGTTAGCGGTAACAACAGGAAATTTTCCTTCTGATTTAGCAAACAAATCGCCTGGGAAAATGTCTCATGCCAGATGGCTAACGCGGGCTAATTGAGTTATGCGGTTGTATGTTTCCATGCAATCTCCGTCTCAAAACCTGATTGTTCTCGCAATGCACATCGTCAAAGCTTACGATCCGACTTGGTTCAAAATCAAAACCCATCCTTTCTGTAAAGATGGAGCACGACACCTGTACCAACCCATATCCGCCACTAGATACTTGCCAGCAGAACTGAAGGCAATAATAGATAATAAATAGTTACTTCGCCCATCCTGAAAATATATTGTTAGCAATGTTAACCGATCCACAACAGCACATCCGTGAAATGGGGGGACGTCGCATATTAAAAGCTCGAAGTAACAAAGAAAATACCATTTGACTGTTCCAACTAAACCTTGATGCATCATCCTGCATACATTGATATCATTCAGTGGCATGAAAATGATAAAATCACAGACCACCGCTGTTAAAACCGATACTCAATGAAGAAATCCTACTGTTTGTCGCACAAAAAGGAGAAGGTGACTTGCCTCTTCTACGGCTTCCTTGCCACTCTCAAGTAATGGAAAGAGCAATGAAGACTGTCACTGAAGCTTCAGCCAAGCTAAGCTAACCACAAAATGCGCTAGAGAAGGCTATATCTCAACCCAAATTGAGCCTCGAAAATCTATGCCAAAGTTCGAGAGTAAGAAAGATTTTCGTTCTAATTAAAAATATTTATTTTTATTTTCTTATACTATATTTCTGTGTTTTCTTTTTGTAATACATCCTTAAAGCTTTAAAACATGTGTTTCAATGTTAAAGACTATATTGTTCTGCCTTTTTACCCCGTTGCGATGACTTAGAAATATCACGTATTTTTTTCATAATTCTATAATTTCAAACCCAATCCGGAGGCTGAAGATGAAGTCCTACCGAGACCATATTTTACATGTAATATAAAGTAATCATTTGGCACCTTTTCCGCGAAAAGCCCGAAAGAAATCGAACAAAAAAAATTTTTCCATACAAAAGTGGCCCAGACTATTGCATATTCTAAATAAAAACTTTTCATTATACCTATGATACTTTAATGAAACCATTATGATGTTATCTAATTCAAGAACTACGAAGAATACACCGAAAATAATTTTCGTACCCTTAGCTGGGTTTAATAATTAATTTTAAGGCAAGATTAAATCATAAAATAATTGTTCTCTTACAGGTACTAAACTTCTCAAATATTTAATTTCCTAACTGAATTATATTATTTTAACAATAAATATAACATACCTATTAATTAGAAATCTAAAATAATAAATTAACTGTACCTATACCTAGAAGGTATATTCATTTACCCAGGAGCTTTGAATCACGATGGAAAAGAATTCAGCTATTGAGCTTTCGTAGGCAACATTGATGAAGGCTACGACGTGGTCCGAGGTTGTTTTGAAGTTAAAGGAAAAACCTTGCTCCATGGAATTGCTCACCTGACAAAGGCTTTCGATAGCAGAATTCGAGCTCGTAGCTATTGCTGAATTCAAAAGCTAGTGAAAAATAACATTTTAAAAACTTTCCTGGCGAATATATAAAAATCTTTAACATTCTCGTAGCTATTTAACATTAATATCTATAGATACTTAAAATAATGTTAATGGCAGATGTTTCACACTAAAATAGGGCATTTATATTACCTAATTATCTGCTTGTATGTACACAGCATAGAAATATGAATGATATACCTATTATTTCAATAATATGATGATTTAAAATATCTGCGATTGATGTGATGATAGATGAAATGAAAATAGTACTATAATCTAATTTGTTTCCAACAGCTACATAAATTGTAAATTAATATAAATAAATACCTATTTGATTACTATTTAAAGCTATTAAAATGAATGAAACATTATTTGAAACTAAAAAGTCATTATTGACAGTACACTGATACAGGGCATTTTAAGGGCATTACTTATGTAATATTATTTTGAATTGTCGTGAAATTCCTGAAACAGAAGTTTTTTAAACATAGGTTCAAAATGTTTTCGACCTGTACCTACTAGTTCCATTAAATTTTAATGTAAAAGATAACTATATTATCTAACTAGTTGAACAACAGACTTATTTGAATCTATTTACACTTTAATCCTAGAATAATTTCTCCCTAATTCAATTAATTCTTGGCCTCACAGGGGCGTCATTCCTTTTACCATTCCCGAAAATGAACTGCAAATTTTCATTTATAACTTTACTGCCTGGTGCGATGCCATGATTTAGAGACAACACCTTTGACACAATACTCAGTTCTTCTTGATTTTTATTATTTCCAGATAATCCTGATTGAATCAACAAATTCTTTAAGTGATCGTCAATTCTAAATCTTGATTGTTGAGGCCTGAAATTGTTGTTATTTTGTGATAAAAATCCTACTGGATTGAAAATGTTGTTTGGATTAAATCCAAAGTTTCCTGTAGATGAATCATGCCTGAAGACTCTTGTGGATGATGGTCCTTGCAATGGAATAGTATTGAAGTTTAAGAACGGTTTGTCGTTAGGGAGCTGTTGCTGGAATTGGAAACCTTGAGACGCAGGATTAAAACGACTCACAAAAGACTTTTCAATGGGTAGTTGTTGGTTTATCAAAGAGCTTTGTTGACTGAAGCCATTGAAATTGTTAGCAGACAGAGGTCTCTCAAATGGAGGTTGCTGATGGGGTGAGGGTGCGTTTGGTATGGAGTTTGACAATGATAACTGCACAGGAGACTGAACTCTAAAACTGTTCAAGAAGTCTGATGGTTCCTTCTGAGGAGGTTGTAACTCTACGGTACCGGGTACGTTTTGGGATGCAGGTAAAGAAATACTTGGTTGGAATGTCACGCTGGTTGTTGTTAATCCGGATTGTTGACGAAGAGGATCTTGTATACCAATAACATTTTGTTGCTGGATTTGGGCCTGCTGCTGAAGGTACTGTTGTTGCTTGATTCTTTGTTGTTCCTCGAATGACAATATATTCTGCTGTTGACTTTGTTGCTGCAAAAGTTGCTGTTGTCTCAAAAGATCTTCATGTTGTCTTTGTTGCTGTTGTAAATCTCGTAATTGCTGTTCGAGCAATCTTTGTTTTTGTTCCAATTGTTGTTGAATGTTGAGCTGTTGCTGAATCGACTCAACTTGTTTTTGGTCTTGAGATTGACGAAGTTGTGCAGTTTGTTGAGAGTTGAGATTTTGAATTTGTTGAACTTGCTGACTTTGTATTTGTGAAACTTGTTGGTTTTGTGCTTGTTGATTTTGTCTACTTTGTAAGTCTTGTTGATTTTGTCTACTTTGTAAGTCTTGTTGAACTTGCTGATTTTGTCTATTTTGTACATCTTGTTGAACTTGCTGATTTTGGTTAATTTGCTGTTGTGATCGGAAGGGTGATGGCAATGGCTCAATGGGTGCTCTGAGAGCCTGCTTATAAATAGGGATGACCTTTTTAGGAAGTCCATTAATATCTTGGTGAACTGTAAATGCTGCAACTAATGGTGCCTGGAACACTTGAACATCTTCAAGTTGTTCAATATTCTCTCCATCTTCATTATAAATTGATTTGGGTGTTGTACTTGTAACTGGTAAGTTTTGTTTTTGTTGTTGAGTAACTGATTTTTGTATGTTGGTTACGGGCTTCTTTGTAACTGATTTAAACTCGTCAGTGTATATTTCCTTCTGATTATTACGTGATTGCACAAAGACATTGGACGTTTCCTTAGTTTCAATATCTTCTGATCTGGATTCCACTATATCGTCCACTATAACTGGCGAATTATTTTCTTTAACATCTGAAGGAATGACTTCCGATTCAGGCTGTATTACACTTGGTTCATTTACTACGAAAGAGTGGTAATTGACAACAGATTTCGTAATTTCTTGACCGTCGTTCTTTCGTTCCTCATCTCCAGTTTCTAGAATTTCGTTGACTTCTGTTGTGACATCTGAAAGGTCAGTGACTGGTGATTCTGATGGTGTAGTAACTCGTTCATTCTCCAAATCGGTAATCGCTTTCAGTAGTGCTTTTCGAAGGACTGGATCGAGGTTCACTGGTGGCTTTGGTTCCACTTCGTTGCTTTTATCGTCTGAAGGATCGGCTGCGCTAGTGAGGCTGCCAATGATGAGTAGGATCGCCAAAACCTGAAAAAAAAAGAAAATGTAGGTTAATCAAAATGTTTAATAGCACATATGTATTGTTAAACTGTCCGATGGTTTTTTATTTTGTTCACAAGAGGGTTATTTGACGACAGAAAATCTGTAAACGCACTTAAAAAATAATACGTTAGCGTCGTCCACGTTTGGTGAGATTTTGACTTCGAATACACGCAAACGAATTTTGAATACGCGATTATGATTTACGTGACTTGTGGTTAGCTGAAAGAGAATGCGGAATTGTGACAAATTCGCATCCTGTGATAAATTTTGTACTTTCTTATTATGCGTGCACATATTTATGTATTTTGATCACTTGAAATTAAAATTTATTTGGAAGGTTAGCTATCACTGATCGTGATGGACAAAGCGAAAGTTCGGATCTTTGTTCAAGGTTACCTACCCTTGAAATTTGAATAAAGAATAGATAATTTGTATAGATCGTTCTAGATAATGATCTAAATTAATTTTGATATCATAAAACATTGAAGATTTCGTGTACATAATAATGGGTGATACTTCTTGTATTTGTTACATGTGCGTGATGAATAACAATAAGCAATTACATAGTTGGCTCTCTTTATTATTTCATAACAATGAAGACTTTATATCGTAATGACTTTAATAAAATACTTACGCAGTACAATAAATAAACCAAATGCTGTGAAGAAAAAGATAAATACTTCACTTCGTGACCTTTTTTGAGAGCGCTCTCATAAATCGATATTAACATGCTTGAGAGTTGTGACATACACATACAACTTGATGATACGAAATTTTCTAGAATAATTGATCAATATTTACATACCTAAACTACGCAATATTAAAAAAAATATTGGTTGATCGATATACTTGATACTCAAGAGAATTTCCAAAATATTTAGTTTTCATATATTTTTCAAAAGTTAAAAACTTAATAATAATAATGTTTTGAATTTTTTATAGCGCCATCCATGCGCCGGAGCACCTCGAGGACGCTTCACTAAAAAATAACATTATATGATAAAAAGTCATCACCAACAAAATGTTTGTGTCCAAATAATAGAATCGTAATACATACATAATATACATAACATTTTAAAAGTAGAAGTCTAAAATCCAGGTTGAAATGGCTGTCGGCAGGGCAGATTGCAAGACATATTATAGTAGGTAACCCAGACTTATTAAACGGAGACCATGAGCAAACAAAGGAGTTGCCCAGAAGGCCACAGAAGTGTAGCGGTACCGGGTATAGAATGGACGTGGGTTAGAGAAGTGTATGATGATAGAAAAGAATGAATGAAAACATGAAGCCCCTATCCTGCAGTGGAGAGACCAGTGTTGTATTATCCTTTTAAATATGTTCGATTCACTCTGCATACCCATCAAGGTATTCGGTTGACAGACAGATTGACAGGCATATTTTTAAAGCGGCATTTAGATATACGATTCGGAAGCTCATTTGTTTAGGTACCTACAAGGGCCGAGGAGTGGATTTCTGTATCAGAGAAGCCAGGACCAACATATGTCAGATAAGCATTATAATACCTATTATTTTATAATCTTAAATCAAAAAGATAACTCGATGGGAATCGTATTTTTAGGTACTACCTATATCTTAGCGCATGGTTACCATTTCATGGATTGCCAGATTTCTCAATAATTTCAAAACGTTTACCTACCTAATTGAATTAATAAATTATTTAAAATGCAGGTAATAATGGTTAGTATATCTTCTTGCTGGGGGGCAAGTGATGTACCTAGACACACATTACATATAACACCAGAGATCTGTTTAATTTGATTTATTACACTTTCATTATTTGATTAATTCAAATCGCCGATTGTATAAAAAGATAAAATTGTATTGTAAGAGATTTATTAAACACCCTTATAATTTATTACGTAATTTGTTGGTATTTATATTCACTATAAGTACAACAATATTATCACAAGCCGTGAGACTAGAATTAACTAACAGATGACTTCAAAACGATAGTGATGGTCAAAGCGTTGTCTTGCAAGAAATCTAAGACCAATTGACACGTCTTGAGTGGTTTTGTGTCAAGACCATATCGGAACGACTGATATAATAAAATCGTATCACGGGAAATTGGTGTTTTCTGCAAAAGCTTTAAATTTCCTCAACGTGCACGAACCATCCAAGTTCATTAAATTTCATTCTAGTCACAACACCCGTCTTACAATTACTTATCGCTTTCTCTTATTTGACTTGATGACCTTATTCCTTTTCTTATCTCTAAATGTTTTCTCATATTCTTCCCAACGGTTGCATAGACTGATTGCACAGACTTCATTATTTAAAAACAGAACATTTTGGGATCCCACAAATCTATGTTTCCTCCTATTTGACTTTGGGAAAATACCAAATCAAACACTAATACATTTACAAAAATCAACAAGACAAAACACAAATCATTCAAATATTCTTGTAGGATTTCGCAGTGCGACGAATCCGTATCTTCGTTGTTTGTTCTCCGGGTTTCCTTCAATTAATAAATCAATCAATTTCATACGATTTTCGTCCAAACGTCATTGATGATTCAAACGTAGACAAGTGTCGGTAAATAGTTTCGTAGTTGAACTGGTCTTCATATAATATAATAATATTGTTTTGCCCATCACCAAACTTCCATATAATAATAGAGTAAGAAGTTATTATTTGAACGGTGGGTTCAGTACGAGTATTTGAGTATACTTTTTCAATTTAAACGAGTAAACAATGTTTAAGTTATCTACGTCAATAATCTAACCACAATGCAGTGGTACTCTACAATAGTACTTACTATACAGAATATTACTTACATAATAATATGTATTATACTTAAGGTGACCATATTTTTAAAAATAAAAAGGAGGACCAAAAATGTGTAAATAGCGCCGCAGGAGATTTTTTTTTGAGACAGTGAAAAAGGTCGCTATGTTGTTTGATTTATTTTCTTGAAAATGTTTTCCACAAAGGATCTATCAAAAAAATACCGCCGCAGGTGAAATATTTGTCATTAGACATTCCAAATTACATATACACGAAAGGTAAAGGCAAGTAGCGCCGCAGGCAAATTTTTTTCAGAAACAATAGCATTTTAATGTATTTTTATACTATAGTACTAGTTCATTCATGGTATGATGAAAAAATGTGTGGTTTTGAGATTAACAGATAATGTTTTAAGATGTTAAAAAGTAAATAAGGAGGACACTTTTGGAGGGAGGACAGAACCTAGAAAAAGAGGACTGTCCTTCCAAAAGGAGGACGGTTGGTCACCTTATTATACTGGATTCACGTATCTCCGCTCTTTACAGATGTATTCACCTGTCTATACCAGTCAAGAAAATACCGCGAAGAACTCGTCCATTAAATTACATGTCACATAGATTGTATGATTAGTGTATGACATTGTATGGATGTATCGTCAAATAACACTTTTGGGTTAGTTGAAAATATCGCAGCATTGCGATAGCTTCGCCCTAGTGAACATTTTTTGTGACGTATTTGATTGTATGTCTCTTTGTTGTATTTGCTTTTAATTGTTCTCTTGAAAAATTAATGAATAAATTAAAAATAAATAAAATATCTAGAGTTTTTTTTTCCTCAACAGAAACGATAGGTACCTATGTTCATTCACATAATGTAGCGTTATTTGAACTCCCTTTGAGGAGGATTTCCGTCTGTGCAATGCAGATAAATCCAGTTCAATACCTCAAATAATTTAGGTACACCTCAAATAAAATATCTATTTTCTAAAAGTTTGTTAAAAGAAGCTATAATAATAAACAATATAATATTATAATAAATAATGGGTTATCTGGAGGAGATCGAAGCTCGTCCTAGTGATCATATGCCATAGTTTCGAAAAATAAATATATAAAAATTGTATTGAGATATTTTTCACTATTATTCTACACTTGAACTGGATGAACCTGGATTTATATGCCCTGTCTTATGAAAGAGTAAGTATGGCCATATAGTAATATGAGGATAATGTTTGTAATTCATAGATTATGTAAGTATATAATGCATTGGTACTTAGATACATAAATTATACTAAATGAAACAATAAATCTCCCTATCTTATAATAAGTAATGGACAACCTCCTTATCTCACATTTGGTCATCAGTCAGTTGATGATGAAACTTTCTCATGGCGAAGCCTTCCAATATCATGTATTATACCTCCATCTTACAGTCCAATACAGTCCAATATTTTAGTAAAGATACTTCATATAGAACCCACATACTAATTTTTTTACACTGTTTCATTACAATTACTAATTGAATTCCTTATATGTAATTCACCTATATTAAAGCTATTGTAATCAACTTCAATAGATTATTTTGAGGTTGCCTTTGGCCTGCAGGATTTACTGTACTTATTCGAATATGAGTACACGGTTGGCGCAGTTGGTTGGAGCGCGGACTTCCAACAAGGAGGTGCCGGGCTCGACCCTCGGTGCTGACGATGTATTCTGCACTTGAAAATATATATATAACTATTTCAATCTCAAGGGCGGGGAGTGGGGGGGGGCAGCTGCCCCCTTGGCGACTCCCATAATTGAGAATCAATTACAAATTTTGGAAACTGACTGAATCGCCTAGACTCCTAGACATAAATACATTTCCCCATTTCTGTACTGATTGATTTAATATCACACGCAATTATGTTAATATGGAGGGTAATTTACATATTTTAAATCAATAAAAAATATAATTTAATCACTCAGATAAATTATTCATACGAGCTTTAATAATCTTCTTTAAATATATAATCAATATTACGAAATCTCGATAGTATCCGATTATTTTTATTCACACGTTTTACCCAGCATCCTATTTAAGGCGTAAAATTACTGTAACATTAATTTCGGGTACACACTAGGCGAACCTTAAGATTTATTCGCATCCAGTTGCACAATGTAGAACGATTTTTACTCATTGTATATACATCGCCCCGTAACACACAGTCAGTGGCGTAACTAGCATTAGTGCCGCCCGGGGCGGACTCTGAAAATGCCGCCCCCCTCGACCCCTAAAGTACCTATATAAATACGTGTATTTATATAGGTACATGCGAAATTTTTTTACAAAACTAAAAAAAAATGAAGGTCGTGTTGTAGTTTTTTTTAAGTACTTTCTTTAAATAAAATATATTAAAAAAAGTAATTACGTTTAGCAAGGAAACGTTTAAAAAGGATATAAAAAAAGCGCCGCAGGCGAAATTTTTTAGACAAATGGGTGAAATGATGAACCTGGTTATCTTTCTATAGTAGGTGACACATATGGTTACAGGTATTGTGTAGAGGATGTGACCATGCAAGAATTAACAAAATTTTAGTCATAAAATATCGAAAATCTAGCTTATTTATCGTGAAATAAAAAAATACTTAGGCACCTATAAAGAATTTGTACCTAACACGCAAACAGGTTTTATAAGCGCCGCAGGCAATTTTTTTAATGAAAATTATTGTAATTTAACAATTTAACAGTTTATAAAAATTTAAGAAAAATCTGATATATGTTTTAATTTGTGTGTTTTATCAAGATGTTTTTTTATATGCTGGTCCATTTTGCCGCCCCCTGAAATGCGCCGCCCGGGGCGGACCGCCCCCCCCGCCCCACCCTAGTTACGCCACTGCACACAGTGATACCCGGCATTTTATTCCCGGAGGCAATTCGCATCCAATTTTTAACGAATCCTCCACATTCAGGTGTAAATTCCACTCTTCTTCTTATTATATAATAAAATACTGCGACTAATTCATACATTGCGTCATATATTTATTATATTTAATGCGTATCGAGATACTTACATAGTTACTAAGCTGAAGTACAACAACAACAATTACTAGGTATATTATGAAATGAAAAGCACTCATACTTTTAATTCAACATTATCAATTTCATATCTTCTCTCCCGTGAAATTGAAGATATAATTAGAATACAGAGAGATTCACTTATTAAATAGGTATGATTACCGTTTGCTATAATACTTAGTTTCTCCGAGAATCAAAAACCGAAGAAACACCGTATCAGATTGTTTGGAGAGGATATTAACTGGATGGAATAAATGACTTACTCAAATTTTCCCCCGTATACTAATTTGAAAAGACTTTATAACCTCTGTTTGCAATCAGTACAAAATAAATTTAATATAGCTATAAGATTTAATAAAATTAGTAGATAATTGAATAGGAAGAAAGACGGGGAAAGCATTGTAGCGATTATAGACGCGAAACCTACTATAATAAAGAATTGTCGACCTGTCAAAGATGCTATCTATCTATCTATACCCTCACGCCACATCCCTTGCAGGGTAGGCAGAGAGGACAGAGCGCCAGACAGCCCTATCCTTACACACACTCCTAGCTTCCGTCACATTCATGCAATTAGTCATACACGCTCTCCGATTCCTTTTACTCAAAACGCGTCCATCCTTGAGGATCTGGTCGACATGATCGGACCAGGTCAGTCTCGGACGGCCGCGCTTTCTCACCCCTCTTCGCTCATTAAGATATATCTTTTTTGTCATCCTATCATCATTCATTCTCTCAACATGCCCAAACCATCTTAGTTTGTTTACTTTCATTCTTGTCACTACACCAGTCTTGCAGTCACTCATTTCCGTCAAAGATGCCATTATATAAATTTTTCCTAGATCACTCGAAGGTGAGTGGAGGGCCTCAAATTGATAAAAACCTATTTAATAATAAGTATTTTAGCGGCAGAAATGTGGTGGATACAGAACATTCGAAGTTAGAAGGAAAGCTATACTTAATTTATGTTTAGTTTTATTTAATTAAATACTTAATTTCCTCCAAACCTCACAGCAAACAAAATGCGGAACACATTGTTAACACTCAAGTTCGAAAGCACTTGCAGTGTATTATTTCCACAAATGTCAATCCGTAATGCAAAATGAATTGAGAAATTAAAATGCAAAACATCCACAAATGTCAATCCGCCGCTAGGCAAAATGAATTAAGAGATTAAAATCAAAAACATCCACACTATATTTTTTCTGCGTGAGAGCATTGCAAATATAATATAAATGACAGATTGAAAGATATTGACATACCATACAAATGAAACAATAGAGATATTACAGTTATGGCAGCTCAAAGGTCATGAAGCCATTGCCTATTACTTGACCTCTGAGAGAAATACACAATTCGAAATTAATGATTAAATATTACATTAATTGACAATTCAATAAATTAATAATGTTATAGACACTTATAGTATTGACAAACTTTCTATATAATATTAATGTAGGTATGCAAAGTACACAATGACATTCGAAACTTTAAGGTTAGAAAAAAACGACCGTCATTATGGCTTGGTTATTAATGTTGATTTTTACTATGAGAAGATATTGGACATATAATTTCATAACGTCGTAATCGAGTATTTTAATACTTTTTCAAGTCTATGAAATATTTTGGCTCTTAATGTTGATGAATATGTTTTAGATAATGAAATTTTCGTTTTTCTCACGCGTCACTTAATACCATTTCTATGTTATTAATTTGTTAATTAGGAAATTTAATCATTTCCCAGTAAAAAAGCCAACATATTATCGTACATTGATTAATAAGTACTCAACCTATGTACTGAACATTACTCGATCCAGATATCATGGATATCAAAGGATTACGATCAGATGCTCGGGGCCTAAAATCTAAAATACACGAATTTTGATGTGTCTGAAAAACCAGTGCATTAGGATATTCTAACAGATATGTATTAATAATTACATATTTGCCAGCAAATATAATTCATTTAATTTTTTTATTAGCGATTCTGGTATTATAACTGTAGCATAATACTAATGGAATTATAAATATTTGACTAGGTTTACCTAGTCAAATATTTTTATAACACTTGCTAATTCTGTATAGGTATTTTCGATTTTTTTATTGTTCTTTGGTTTCCACTATGCATCCATGATACAGATGGATTGAATTTAAAGACATTCAATCTATTCCACGTAAAGATTCAGTCTATTTCACATATTCATGTAAAAAGAGGCCTTGGACAGATAGAAGGAGCATCGGAAGGTCACCAAAGAGATGGACCGATGACATAGTCCAAATTTCTGGGGGAAACCTGGATGTGGAAGGGTCAGAGCAGAGACGAGTGAAACAGTTGGAAGAGGACTATATCCATCAGTGAAAGGAAGAAATAGCTAATGAAGAAGAAGATGTAAAAAAAATCTCCACAATGATGTAAAAAGAGTTGGACGAATACAGATTGTGGGGAATTCTAAGTATGATAATATTTCATAACTCAGTAATAATCGTATCAACATACGATTGCCCCATCAGCTACTTGATGTGAGAGTGGCGTGAAATGTGAAATGAAGATGGTCAATACTACTTATTGTGTTTACTCTCAATATAACTATACCTAATATAAAACAAACTAAAATCACAATGAACCGGTAATAGGACCTAATATTACGAAGATACGTTATTTTTTTGTAGGCATATTTTTTTTATTATTATTTAAATATAAATAAAACATAAATCACTCGTTGTCAGGTGGACTGCCTTGTTGAAAAAAAAATACAATTAATATTAAACCCATATTGAAAGAAAATATAACATGAAAACAACAATTCAGTATTCCTACAACAGTGTAGAATAATTAAGGATGAACATTGTCGGGCTTACGACCGACCTCGGCTGGCTCAAGTGATCACTTTACACTCGAGAAACGACCGCCATTTCCGAGCCAGCCGAGATCGGTCGTAAGCCCGACAATGTTCATCCTTAATTCTTCTACACTGTTGTAGGAGAGCTGCATTGGGTATACTACGGAATGTAGAAATCCAACGCTTTACAAGGATAATTTGTAAACCAAAATAATTCAAATGAAAAAAACATTTTAAACTACAGAAAATCATGATGAGGTCATTTCGGTAAGGAGAACTAATTAAAATACTAACGTACGCATTGTGGACAAAACAATTTGACGTGAAAATTGTCACTTTTTCTTTCGATACATTGGGCAAGTACCCGAATAAGTAATACAAGATGCGTGAGCATTTACATCTCACATTATGTAATGAATATGCCATTATTTCAAGTCTTGTAATTATATCGTAAGGTGTAATACATGACAATATAATGCCCACCTATATTAATTATACTAATAAAAATGTCATTCGTACTTGTGTTTTTTACGTTACAAATCAGTCGTTTCTCACGTTGTCAATGATTCCTATTCGTAACCACGCGAATCTATACATAAGTGGGTAACACAGAAGTTCTCGACAATCGCAAGTAAGATTGTATACTTGCACGTACCTTCACAGATAATTTGCAAAATTACTCCAGTATTTTCCATAGATATCTTATTATCGCTTGCAATTAATATGTGCAATATAAATAATTAGTACAACAATATGGTATTTATAATTGTAATGAGTTTATTGTTTTGCTATTATATCTATTATGTGTACAATAAAAAATGTCTCACACATACCTACATTACTACTCACACCAACGTATATAAAATAAACAGTTAAAGTATTCAGAACTTCAACGATTTGCTTACTAAAAAAACTTCTTCTTCTTTCGTATGCAAGAAGAAGTTTTTACAGTAAGAAAATCGTTGAAGTTCTGAATACTTTAACTGTTTATTTTATATACATACCGTGTGAGTAGTAATGTAGGTATGTGTGAGACATGCAAAAACTGTACATCTGTATAATTGCAACATATTTTTTCTCATAATGTGCTTTCATGGCCGCTACCCAAAAGTGGTAGCATTTTCCAGGTTATGAGGCCGTGGTCTACAACTAAAATCCCAGCTGAGGTGGGTCTAAATGTTGGGTAATCAAGATTCCACTAGGTCACGGCTTCATAGCTCGGAAAATACCCATACTATTCTTTTTCCTTTCAGATTCATATTCTTACATACGGTGAGCGTGTTATGAAAAAACTTGAGAAAATGGCTATAACATGCAGGCTTGTACTAATTCACAAAAAAGTAGAGCAAATATCAACAATATTAATGGGTAAAAAGTAAAGCAACAATTCTATATCTACATAGATCAAACGAAAGACAATACGTGTCAGGTCAGGTGATTGGATACAATTCTTACTATAGGTGTCTGGAGGTTATTTGAAAGAAAAAACAATGGGCTACACTGTTACATAACACTTAGACTAATCTTATTACTAGACCTAGTAGCATGAAACAGTTATTCAGATCAGGCTTCCTATGTTATTATTTAAGATAGTATTCTCAGTTTTATGAATATACGCAATAATATCGTAAGAAATTTCGCGTGTTGAAATACTGTATAGACATTATTATCTTCATTTTGTGGCGTTTGTTTACTCGGAGTAGAGTGATAAAGGTGTGAATATATTGAAATCAAATTACTGTGTGTATTGTCTGGTACAATATACTTAATATTTAGTGATTTGTGTCTTTATTAGTTAATATTATGTGGCTGGTATAAATAAATAGAATAATCGTTTTTTTTTAATCTGTTGTCGTTGATATGAAATTCACAGTATATTTGGCTTTTGGCGACATCTTATATTGAAAGTATTTTGATTATAACAATACCTTACAGTCAATCCGGATTAATAAATATTAATTAACAAAATGTGTCATAATATGTAATTTTGAAATGCAAAAGCAAATGTGTTGCGTGGAAGCTTAAATAATTGATAGTTAAAAAAATAGCTTCTTACGACAATAGGGTTGAATGCTTTCATGAATAAGTTAAAAGCAGTTGTACTTAGTGAAGTTCAGAACACATCATTAACACCGCTACGATACCTGACTCCAGCATCCTCTGAGGGAAATTCATCCTGTCCGCCGAAAGAACCGATAGTTCAACCATTTTTTAAAGGAATCTGGGTTTATCAAAACAAACCCAAATACACCTTTGTACATTTCACAGTAAGCTTGAAAGCTTGTGTCGTGAAGTGGAGTAAGTCGACATCGGGGATCGAACCCGCGCCCACTGGATTCACAGTCGAGCTCGTTACGAAATAGCCTACCGACCACCTCACTTGATTTCATTTGTTTTTAGTTTTATTTTATTTATTCACAAGTCTGCGATTTCTTCCAGTTATTGAAGCATATTTAAATAGCATTGAACCACTCTACAATTTTCTTAAATACCCACTTGTCTGAGAAATTAGAGAGATTTTAATCTAGGAAGTTAAACAGCTCACGACAATCATAACTCACAATGTTAATTTAATATGAAACTCACAAAAGACTGATTGTTTATAATTTATTGACAAGTGTAATAGCTAGTATTAAAGTTAATAACAATACTTACAGTCGTAGAGGGGCATAGGTATTATTTTCATTCAAAATTTCAATAGAGAAATTACATTGTTAGCGCAAACAATGAGTGACAGGAACGAATAAAATGCTATTTTAAAATCATATATGAAACTAAACTACATAACTAACTACACTCATGAAACTACAAACTGTCTGTTTTGAATAGAAGCAGAAGAAATGAATTTTTAATTAAGTAATCTCGGCTTTGTAGGGTACCTA
Source organism: Ceraclea dissimilis (assembly GCA_963576895.1). NCBI lineage: Eukaryota > Metazoa > Arthropoda > Insecta > Trichoptera > Leptoceridae > Ceraclea > Ceraclea dissimilis. The sequence goes on along the minus strand of OY756370.1, from coordinate 2,366,693 downwards.
TATATGTACTCGTACTTCACAGTAGCCTATAACAGCTTGTGTTGTGAAGTGGAGTAAGTCGGCCTTTGGAGTAGATTGACAGGCGAGCAAACTCCTATCAATCGAGCTAACCCATATCTATATTCATTTGAAATGTTTGACAGAGTTTTTGAATTCCACATACAGCAGATGCGATACGTATACCTATACATGTTCTTCTTCTTCAGCCCGTAGCCGTAGGTCTTCTCCATCAATTCCCATGCCAAACGATCTTGGGCCACTTGCATAAATTGTATACAGCTGTCAATATTTTTAGGTAATCTCTAACAGCTAACAAGATTTGCCTATTATCATCTAGGTGAAAAGGGAATATAAATAAAGGTTGTGGGATGCTGGGATTTAAACCTGCGGCCACAAAATGCTTGAAGTAAAATAACAGATACTAACCCTGTTGCTTGATTTCATATAGGTACTCTAAGAAAGTTAACACAGTGTGTGCCATGTGTAAAAGATTGTCTGCTGTTTTCTGCTCTTAGTTTTGACATATTTGTAACCCTACATTTCGATTCTTATTCTCTATACAAGAAAATCTTCGTCAAACACTTCCCAACAAAACTATGAGTCAATTAGTTGTTTCTAATGAACTAATGAATATGAATTTAAATTTTATTCTAAATATTTACCTATAATAAAATTACTAAATCTTAACAATAAATTATGAATAATGATTTACAACATTTTATATGAAATTAATTGCAGTAAAGTGAATTTAAATGGTGTGTTAGTTTTATCACATCGTCATTGTGAGTTGTGATGTTATCATTTAGCGAACATATAAAATAACTTAGACAAGTGTGTAGGTGTATGTAACTGATGGTTAAATAATTTTGGTGCAGAAATTTTAGAAGTAGGTACCTAACCATCTTCATAACAGTTTATATAAATTCAGTCTTAAATTTTATTTTTATTTTGAACTGCCGATTCACAACTAAAATGTCACCAAAAGCAAACATGTGAGCAAAATTTCAGGGGGCTGGGATATTGGGAAATTAGAAAAATGTAGACACAGATAACAACAACAGATCAAGTTAAAAAAGGTAATGGTGCCGCCACAAGCGCGCGAGCCAAAACAAGCTTTTTGTATTCATGAGTAATAAGGTGTGTGGATGGAACGTTTGTCTTGACGTGTACGTATCCGATCATTGACGCCTTTTTACTCATGAAAACAAAAATCTTGTGTTGGCGTGCGCGCGTGTGGCGGCACCATAAAAACACCACATAGAAACATTTTATATAAGTACATACATCAAAATTTTTCTTTTAATTTTGCGAGTAATTTAGCATGAAAATTTTACATGTACCTACGTCATATCATCAACATTCCATACTATAATCTACGTCACAGATTATAATGTGTTCTGGAAATTTGTAAAAATTTTCAGAATGAAAAGTAATCAAATCCGTATTGTAATAAGTATTTCTGTACTCCCAAGTATCTTGCAATATTATGCCGTATAGTGTAGTGGTTAAAGTATCTGAATATAGGATTCAAGTGAGACTCGTTACTAACTTATAATACCTATTATCTAGATATTACAGGCCCCAGTACTGAGTACCTACTTGGTATCATATCCACGACATGCACTTTCTTTAACCTTCTCAAAGAAACAAGATGCACTTTTCATCACGCCAGGGGTGTATTGAGAGGGATGCTATAAAAAAGGACTATTGACAGTCAACTTTTTGAATGGATAGGTACAAAATTGGTATTGCTGCAATAAATAAAAAAAATGCGTATAATCAGAGATGTCTTGTAAATGTTTGCTATAAGTATCCAAATATCCCGAGAATAATTTGCAAAATAAAATTAACATGAAATTTCCAATTAACATTCTCACTAAAATTGTTAAATGCTATTGCTATTTGTATGCATGATTCATCGGAATTACCCAAGCGTATCTTTATTTCTGGATCACCCAAAATCCGTGTATTTCTCTAGCACTGCAGTATAATTCTTCCCTTATTATTGCTTCAATGATTCTTTACGATCTAATGTCGAAAAATTACGGAATTTTGACAGCTCTTTAGAAAGATTTGACAATAAGGCATATTATGTCAACAATGCAATCAAGCAATGTGTCACTTGCATTACTTTCGAACCGCAAAATTGTATGGAACTCTCGCTAGATAAAAGTTTTGAATTAAGTATATGTAGAGATCTAATTATTCAAATTCAGTTCCAGCATACTCAACTACACAGAATTTTATTATTATATAAAGTCTAAAGCGAAGTAAAATAAATTATGAATTCGTCCCTGTATTAGGAAGACGATAATTTCGTGCGGTACTATATTAGGGGTACAGGTACCTACTTATGCACCGAGCAAGTAGGTACCTCCACTACATATACATTATTTATATACTATAAACTGGTTTACGTGTTCCTTAGTGCTTTATCTGATCTCTTGTGGTACCTGCCGGGGAACTAACTAGCTGGTATCCATGCAGGTACCGCTCTAACAATGTACGGGTATAGGTTATCATTAGAAATAGATAGGTATACTCATACCTATTTTAAAATATTGCATAGCTACAATATTACTGAAACCGCAATCACCGAATATAAACGGTATCTAAAAGTCACAACACTCTCTTCTTCTCCTTAGCAATTATTAATCCCACATGGTGGTGAGTCCTGCTTTTCTGGTCTTCCACCGCCACTTTGCTTTATCTTGCGCATCCTCCGGTACAACGTCACTCTCTCTCTCATGTCCTGCCTCACCACTTCCCTCCACCTGCGCTTGGGTCTTCCTCTGGATCTCCTACCGGGAACGTGTTTGTGAAAAAGCCATAACACAACTATATCTATATCACGATGCCCTGTGGGAAAGTCAGAGAGGACATAACGCTAGGCTGTCCCATCCTTTAACGCAATTCTTGCTTCCGTAACATTCGTGTATTTTTTTCCGATCACCTTCTCCAATTCCTTTAACTCAAAAAACGCGTCCGTCCTCGAGGATCTCTCGCCTTTTCCTACGCAATTCCTTACTCCTCAGAAGAAAATGTAAGAAGTTTACCTAATCTGTCAAATAATTGAAATACTTAAAAGATTATGAAAATCTCTTGCTAGATGGATTATTAATCTTTATTAATTTCAGATTTTCAAATATGGTTGATCTGTTGATTGAGTTGCAAAATTCTACACTTTTTATGCAAACCTGACGATTCCAAGTGCCTTAGGTGTGAAATACGGATAATTGAGAAACGATAAGAATAAACAATCCCAAATGTGTAATCCTGCAAACCTATTAAAAAAAACATTTGTGTGTTGGTAACTGAGCACGTATAAATGGCTCACGTTTAAGTACTTACTCGGAATGTATATTGTATGGATGAGATATTACATTTACCTATAAACGCCATTAGACGCCACAAAAATGCAGGTTTTTTCATCGATTTAAATGCATAACTACGTCTCGAGAAGAATTAGATTCTAGTTTATTACCTACCTACGGCCTATTATACTACAACTACATATAATATACCAGTATGTTTTATGATTGTGGTATATTTCAATCAAGTTTTTTTATTTTTCATTTAAATCGACCTGCTGCACTTAATGCGTCCACAGTGACGCAACACGCAATAATTTGTATCGACTTTACAGCTCTCCCATCTTATAAATACATAATTTACAGTCAATATTGATGGTACTCGAGAACGATATGACGAAATCATTATGCAAGAATTTAAACATTATTTTGACTCCCTATTTCTTGATATTTTACATACATGGTTCAACTAGGCAGCGATACTTTTTGTATTGATAGCATTGATACTGGTTCTGATTTGTCATTATTCTGCATTGGTAGTGTTATTGATGCTAAAGTCTACGACTCGTGAAACAATGTCCTTCACTGACAGAAACCTACAAATACTAAAGTGGGTTCAGCAAGCAGTGGAAAAACAAGTCAATCTTTGTGATAGAATTAGAAATGAGGAGATTGGACGTCGAACAATTATGGTTACCGATATCGCAGAGAGAACAGCAAATCTAAAATGGCAGTAGGCGAGGGATGTGGCAACACAGGCCAGTGTCAGATGGATACTGAAGTGGAGTCCCTGGACAATAAAAGAGGCAAAGAAAGACGAAGAGATTGATGACATTGACCAGCTTACGGGTCCTAGATGACAGCGAATAGTCCAAGACAGAAGATACTAGAAAAAATTAGAAGACGTCTACTGAAGTGGTTAGCAGTAAGTATTACCTTAGCAAGAAAATATTCTGAAATCTTCATACTTTGAAAAGGTATTTTGTTCGTTGAAGCGTTCTGTTCAGTATAGTTAGTTCAGTTCTGTACGGCTTGAGAACCGTAACAATTTGTATAGGTATATAAATAATATGTGAAAGAGTCTAACATGTTAATCCTGTTCTAATGTATGGTGTTGGTATATGACCCTTGACACGTGTTGAAGTAAGAAGTTAAATAACTCGGGTGTGAGTTGTATTGTAACTCTAACTACTAGAAGGCAATATTATTATTAAGACATACACCAGTGAGGTTGTCTTGTAATGATATTTGACGATTGCACAACTCACGACTTGGTCAATCACTCCATAGTAATTACGAAGAGACTTCCGCAAATATCCCAAGGCGCTAACTGGTGGTCATTGAGAGCATTAAAGAGGCAGAACCATGAATAACAAAGTGTAACGGCTAAAGTCTCTTGCAGCACATCGGTATTCATAAAACGTGAACTTTACTAAACTTAATTTGTATTATTAGCACATTAAATGGCCTGAAACTAAATCTCTAAATGTAAAGTCATGATGTAGAGCAGTTACCACAAAATTATCAAACACAATCTACCAATTTCAAGGAACAATACTCGTATATCTCGTCCTTTTGACATTGATTTTGGCTCTAAGCATAATAGCATTAGATTTCGAAATTTTAAAATTTAAATTGCGATAATCCATCCTTGGAGGTTTTCTGAAAAAATATGTATTGCTCCCATTTCATAAGCATCTGATCTCCCTTAGGCTTAAACCTATGTGTCAAATCCTGGAACGGTTTGCATTGACAGAACGTAGCCTATAGTCGTAGTGCAGCTACGTTAACTGCTATTACCTACAATATTACTGTACGTATATGCATTCGTTGAATAGATAGAATAATTCTTATTATGGGTACTAATTGTGTACTATTATGGTCAATACATGCTTGTCAATAAAAGGTTGCGCTTACGACGAAGATCACAGTATTATCAATAATTCTAGTCATTTTCATAATAGCTGATGATTTGTAGGGAAATTTGTGTCCAATGATTATGATGATTTATTGTCAAATACATGTTACGTTAACGATGTACCACAGTACTAAAACAATCCTATAACGATTCAACAGGTTATCAACTTTACCATATAGGAGTGTATTAACAATTTATTGAACATCGCAAATTACGGGAAAGGTTGCCATGCATATGAAAGGCAGGTATCCACATCATATAATAGTCATAACTTTGAATTGATTTGTTCATGTTCACGCCTATGCCCTTTTATAAGTCATTTACAGTTACATAAGTTCTGTAATATATTTTGTCGAATCAAAATGTTCATTATTTGGCGAAAATCAATCGCCTCTGGCAAAGACTTTTGTGTTTCAATACACTGAATATGTAATATCACCTTCTAGGTTTGGTATTGTTTTAATGTTGATGTGGTAGCGTAGGTGAATACACAATGATGTGCTAAATAAGGTTGTTAAATAAGGTGGTTTCGTTCATTTTCATATCTAATATTGAGATTTATTTATGACCCTTATAACCATAAAATACGTTTACACGGCGATGCAATGGCATGGGTGCCTGAAGCAGCAAAGATGATATATCCAATAAAATTATGGCATTCCATATAAATAAAAAAAAGATACATATGGATTAATTGTGTTTGAAAACTATTATGTACTCGTAATAGTAGACGCAATTGTGATCCATGCAATTACTAGGTTATATCAGAAAACAATGAAATTTTGCGTGCATAAAAGTTTTGTATGTGAATTTCTACGAAACAATATTTTTGTATTTCAGTTTATCGTCAAGTAAGTGCGGGGATGGAAACACTTTGTTTACCTACTTATTCTTTATGCATGATAGTATGAGCTTTTAGTTTTTTTTTATATTTGGGATATAATGATAGTATAGTAGTCAATCTCGGCGAGGAAAACAAATTAATTTGTTCATTTTATAAAGACAGTAGTAAACTTGAGTCGAAATAATGCTCAATCTGGGCTAGTATAAACCTTTGATTATTGAAGTACTTAATCAAATATTTTTTCATACTGACATAGATTCGCTCAAATTCTTTTGTTTCAATACAACGCTATGAAAACGTGTGTGAAGCCATTTCTTAAACATCAATAAGTATTCTTTTGTTGATATTTGACGTTTACGATTTTCACAGTGTCAAAATGTAATTAGATATTTTAACGTTAATATCCAATTGTTTCGCTCATCTAAGGATGCATTTTAATTAAAAAAAAAAATTATGCCCTAACGTGGTTTTTCGGACTGTGGTTATATATTAAGCCTCAAATTGTAATGTATCTTTCTATCGGTAAGCTTACGTTTTTTGGTTGATATCATTGTTAATTTATGCACCTTTCGACTAAAAATGCGACAAGTAAGGCTTATTTAGTGATTTGACTTATTTTTACGCTTAAAATAACATCGCAAATAATATATTTTTATTAAATTACATCTGCCATAGGCACGTGATATCATCATCGAATCACACATCGAGCCATCGATATTTTAAATTCGCTCCCGGGATTTTACGAATTATAAGCGATTTCCAATATTTTTTACGTATAAATTAATAATGATATTAACGAAGGAGAAAAGACATATTTACATTTTCTAGCGTAATCCGCATTTCCACACGACATTTGGGCATGTAAAGTATATTTTTAATACCTTCAATGTTGTCTTGGGTGGGCGAAATGATTGTTTTTAAGCAGGATAATATATAATTATATGATCGACATTTAGACAGCTTGAATTTCTGGAATATCATAAATTATGAAATGATAATCGTTTTATGTAAATCATTTAATATATATAATGAAATTAATTATAAATAATTTAAGCGGCAGCATATTAAGTTAATGAGTTATATTATACAAATTTATTTATTTATATAATTAATCCTTTTTATTTTTTACCAATACAACACAACATGTTAAAAAAATGGTATCGATGGTATTCAATATCGATGTTAATATTGAGCATTTACATCACATTAAATCATCCAGTAAAGATTAGAAGAAAAAGAAAATGGAAACGACGCTCGAAAATAGTTCGAGGCTATGGTATAAACATAGAAATTTCTTCATACTTCGAACTGCGCACTATCGATTCACAAGACGTGTTACCAACAACAAAATCGATAACAGCATTTTAAAAATAAGATTGTCATGGGTTTAAATTAGATTTTAATTAGATGTTACTTATTAATAAAATAATGCAATTAATACTTGCGGAAATTTTAGGAATTACATCAAAACAAATTAGGAAATTATTGTACTAACAAAAATACGAGGTGAGAATGGATACATCAGGTAATATTTTTTCTGCTACACGTGCTGCAAAAATTAGCGTCATGTTTATTGCTCATTAACCTGTGAGTATTATAATTGTCTACTGCTATTTTTGGAGCAATAAAATTTTACACAATTGTTCGCAAGTCAAGATGTACTCGTAAATCTCATACTTATAATACTGTGAAGATTCTGGTGTGAGATTAATTTGTTTGTTAGACGCAAAGTTGCTAATAAATTTAATGCTACCGAATACATAGATCTTTATCTCGATTGTCTAACGATGAGATCAATAAATATAAGTCAATTAGAAGAGAATAAAAATTATGCATACTATGCAAATTTCTGAATGAATATTCTAGTGCATATATTTTCATCTATCTATACATACCCTCACGCCACGTCCCTTGGACAGAGCGCCAGACAGCCCTATCCTTGCACACACTCCTAGCCTCCGTCACATTCATGCAATTTTTCATACACGCTCTCCGATTCCTTTTAATCAAAACGCGTCCATCCTTGAGGATCTGGTCGACATGATGGGACCAGGTCAGTCTCGGGCGGCCGCGCTTCCTCACCCCTCTTCGCTCACTCAAATATATCTTTTCTATAGAAATTCTCATCAAAACCGTTTTTATTGCGATTTTGGACACTTAAATATGCTTGTATACATACAATATACATATCGCATATACAGATTGTAATATTCTTTTATTCTACCTTTATTAGCCGTCTGACATTCTTCAATACGTGTCTAATTTTATTAGCATTAACAATTGCTTACAATGCATCTCTATTATGTCTGACTCATCTAACTCTAAAGATTCCTAAACAATACGGTGCGAAGTTATTATCAAAAATAACTTATGATTAAAATGCCATGTCTATCACAAACAAAATGAATTAAAGCTTTTCATACATAGGTATACTATTGTACAGCGGAATTTCATATCGCAAATTATCGATTTTTATTATTGAGTGACCTGCAAGTTAACCTCATGGTATTGTCGGTTCATATTATCTTCGGAAACATTGTTGAAATTATATGGTATGTAACTACATAACCTTCCGATGCATTGTTTTTGGCAATAAACTACACACTTGTAGGCAAAACGCTTTCTCCCCCTCTGGTTATGTGACATTTCAATAAAAAATTAGGTAAAGATGAGAGATGATGCATTATAATTAAATGTCGAAACTTGATTATTAAAAAAAATCGTATATTACATAATTTTGGGTAAAGTTTGGTGCATATTTGGAGGGGATTTTCTCAGATTTACGTTCTGAAGGCTAATATTCCTTTGGCAGAATTTAACGGATTTCACGGCTGCGTTTTAGTTACAATGAGCGCGGCCACACACGTCCGTAAGTTCAGTTAACAGAATCGACCGTTTGCAAAAAAGCTTCGACTAAAACTTCTCTCTGAATTCAGTGTTACCCTGATTTTGAATTCAAAAAAGGTTTTGGTCGGAGCTTTTTTGCAAACGGTCGATTCCGTTAACTGAATTTCTGGAGGTGTGTGGCTGCGCTTAAACTCATACTCAATCTATGGTTTCCTTCCAAAGATTACAAAATCATTATATTGCAGATATTATAGTCCTGTTAGATAAATCGATGCCATCAAACATGGGTGAACGATGGGGCTTCAGGAGAATAGTCAAGGATTATTATAATTTTAAGATTCAGTAAAGTTTTTTTTAAACAATGTTCAAGTTCAAAAATTGTAAAATGCTTCCGAAGTAGATTGATAATAAAGAATTTGTAATATCTTCGAAATTCTAGAAAATGATTTGTGTGAGACGTTCTCGTTGTCATATGATTGCAATTCGTTTTCACACACCGTAGTATAACGTGGTAGTATATTATACAAAGTTCAATTAATTTATTATTGCAAATAATATATAAGTTAATTACTTTATACGTATTGTCTTTACTAATTTATTGCCGTATTGAATAATGGTAATTATTAAGTCGAAATTCAATACAAAAATAATGGGTAATGATTTTCAAATACTCTATTGCAATTCAATTTGATTAATTAATTGCCTTTCGTGTGAATACGTCGATTGTAAAAAAAAATAGATAGTACAGTAGTAAGGTTTTATTGTAGTACAGTAAAGCTCCATATAACCGACTATCCGTTCGTGGATTTTAATCTGAACATCACTAATTTGCTCATCAATACCCAAGACCTTGCAGTTTTGTCGACAGTTTCGCATTATTATAAAAAATAGTACGGTAATCCACTAGATTTTAATGCATATTGCACTACGAGAACGGACTATTTTTCTCTGATGCTTTCGCGAAAGGAGCTATTTTCTTTGACAATAAAAATCCAGGCTTTTTTTAGGAATCTATATAGGATATGAAGGATCTATTACGGTAATTTACTATAGATCAAAGTTCAATGTACCTATATCTATCTGTAATTTTTATAATCAATATTTTCTAAAAACGCCATTTTGGATACTCTCATAAAATGGTTGACTTACTTTTTTAAATTCTATCAACACCATATTATTCTAGGACTATCATGCTTCACTCTACCAATGCTTCCAACCTTTCTAATTGTTGTATTCTGGTGGGGCGTAGGATTATTGAAATACTATATGTAGTTGACTTTATATGTTTATATTGTATATCTCGTATATTATAAAATTATATCGGATATCACGAGAGAGAGAGCACTGTGCGTGTGTATACAACGAGTTCCTGAAGCGGAAAGAGAGCTGATCAGCGCGTGCTAGTATTATCTAACCGCAATGGCCGGAAACACCTTATCGGTGTTACCAGCACACAGACTCCAACCAGTGCGGCCAGCACATAAATACAACACTAATATAACTTATTCGTCATTTCTCTATCACTCATCTTATAATATATACCTACTCACTTCCATCCTCGTCCAAACGCATCCATATTGCAATTCAATATTTGACTTATAAAATCATGTAAATATAAAAAACCGCGTTGAACTAAAAAAAATATTGATATGGTGTTATGTACCTATTTCTATATTGGTTGAAATTCCACAATAATAAGAGATAGAAATACCAGTTATGCATATTGTTGCGTCATGAATTGAAATTTCCAGTTTTATTACCGACCGGCCTAATGATGGTTTTTATTTTTGACATACTTTGTTGTTTGTGTTGTGCAATTTATTATCCATACATATCATTAGTCATTAATTAATTTATTGCTCTAAAGACAATAATAATATTATAGACTCATCTCTCCTTGGAAGATTTATATCATGAACTTATAAAAATACTGATCATTACATAACTATAAACATATAAATTTATTAGCGCATTTTTTGGGTATAATTATTTTTTAATCTTATTCATTTTTCGAAAGAAGTTTATTGAACCGCCGAATTTATTTTATGTTGTGTAAGAGTAGGCATATTGACATTTCAAAAACGGGAGACCTTAGATCTCGCCAACCTTACTAAATATGCTCTGGAAAAAATAGGGTAGATACATTGAACCTTTATCTAGTCTAGAGAATGACCGTAAAAGATTTTTATATTTTGTATAGATTAAAAAAAAAAATGAAAAACACCTCTGATCTCTTTTTCCGAAAGACAGCAACTCGTTTTCCGGAAATCAGTTTTTCTTTTGTATTGACAATATGCATTAAAATCTTGGGAATGACAGTAAAAGTTTTTATGAATGAAGGGAAATTAACCACAAAAAATAAAATAAAACTCTATTTTTTTTTACATTTTATCATGCGATTTTGAATTTTAATGCTTTGAAATAATAATTTTAAACCATGCGGGCAGGTGTAGGTATATCATTACCAATTTTACCTTTAAACCAGACTTTGTCAAAGCTAGGCTTCTCCTAGTTCTACTCGACCTGTATCAAGACTATGAGTCCTTCAGTTTTTTGGTTTGCACATACATAATTACATAAGAAAATCTATGTAGGTACATTGTATCTCAAATACAATACTTAAAATGTATAGTAGGTACCTACTTACATACAATAAAAATCAGTGAGTAAATTCGTTGTTCAAAATAAATAACATTAGTTGTGAGTAACATGTTATCAAATGTTTGCAATCTTAATTACTTTAAAATTTTACTTTTATATCTTCTCTAGTTTTCTCACAATAGTGACAGAGTGGCGCTGTGATGAAGAAGATAGTTGACACATTGCAGTGGTAGAAAACAATTTAATAATATAGATTGTAGACGTTAGTCTACTAGACAATCTGGCTTCAATTTGCTTCGGAAACTATGGTCATTGGTCTCTAAAAAGACTTAGCTGGTTTTCGACAACTTTTTAGGTGAGGAATATCGGAGATTGGAGCCACCTAGCACAGATTTCGTATGAAAAATAATGATACGTATCTCCGCTATTCCTCACCTAGAAAGTTGGTGAAATCCAGCAGAAGGAATCTGTGACGTGATACCAAGGACATAAGAAAATATCGGGAATATTAACGCCATATTGTAAATATCGTATATACCTACTATAGTCGCTAGAAAAAGACCAGGCGGATTCTTCTACTCAACACTCGGCTGTCTGAGTAACCCGGCAATATATTCACTCCACTTTCTTGGACGGTAACGTTTCCTCACACTAACTCTTTCAGACTCATTTCTTTATCATTCCATCCTCAGTGTTCTCTCCGACATGTCCAAACCATCTCAACTTGTTCTCTTCATCCTAGTTACAACATACCATTCAACTCATCACTCTAGTAACCTTATTTCTCAATCTATCTCTCAGCGCTTTCCTACATACTATTTATCTAAGGAATATCAAAGTTAGGAAAATGTGGTCTACTAGGAGAGAATACGTATTCGTTAATACAGCTTGGTACACCAACCATGAGTTTCCTATGGCTAAATATAAAGATTTCTTCGGGCTGATTACCATATGACGTATGATGGAATATGTAAGTACTGCGTTCACTTAATCAAACATTGTTTATTATTATATATTATTTGATGATGAAACTACGATGATTAGATATGCCTAAACCTAATTAAAATAAATAATACCTAATAATTAGTAAGACAATTATCAACCGCGGTTTTTCTAAGGTTTATAATTTAATCAATACGTTAGACTTACTTTATGTAAGTACATATTGTACGTATATTACCATCCAATATTAGTTGTCCACGAATCGGTTTAATATGCATTGGTCTATCTGTCTATCTATACCTTTACTTCACGTCCCCAGCAGGGTTACAGAGCGCTAGATTTGTCTATCCTTATACACACTCCTAGCCTCCGTCACATTCATGCAATTTGTCATACACGCTCTCCGATTCCTTTTACCCAAAATGCGTCCATCGTTGAGGATCTAGTCGACTTGATCGGTCCAGGTCAGTCTCTCACCTAACTAAAATATAAAAAAGTTATAGGTATAGTAGGTAGGTATTTCTACAGATGTACGATGCAAGATTTGCATGTCTATACCAGAATTAAATTTGATAGATGTAGATACACTTTTCATAATTTTTTAATAACATCAAATTGTCATATAAAATAATAATTGGTTCGAGGTGGCTAACTTTGAGATTTTACTTTTTGCTTGAAAATATCTCCAATGGGAATTATGGGCAATGTTTCCAATGGGAATTCCAACTAATAGTAACATTGAGAATAGATAAAAAAAAAACTGGAGTACAGCTGTATATATTAATAAAACATTGATAGTTTAATAAGTTCTATAATTCTGAGTGATTAAATCAGTAATACAATTAATGTTAATGGGAAAACTACTGTCATATGGGAGTATAAATAAATTGCAAAGTGTTTTCTTTTTCAAGTATAAATAGCATACGAGTATAATATAAATTGTCCAAGTACGTATGTTGTGACATCCTACATTTTATTTTATGGTTCTGTAAGTATAAACTTCGACATTTACGACGTAAGTGAAATTAAAAAGTATTTATAATAAAGAAATTAAATTTATTTCTCGTATAATAAATAGTAATTTTATCGTTTGTTTGAATCTTCAGCCCACGCAAATATAATATTTTTTGCGTACACAATAATAGAAATTAACTTTTTGTTGTTATGAAGATGAGTAATAATAATCAATGAATCAACATGAATAGGGTTGTCAAATTCGTTTCTTACATTTGTCCGAACCGAGGTTCTTCCATTTAAATACTGAGGCTTTCACGGCCAGTGTCAATCATAGTAGCTGGATCATCCGAACTGTATGGCCGTGGTCTATTGGGTGATGTAGTCAGTCCCCCGATAGACCGAGGCCATACAGCCCGGATAATCCAGCTACTATGTTCTTACATTTGTCCAAAAGTATTACAGATCCCAGTTTTTGACGGTCTGCACATAAGCCAACATGTCACACAAAAACAGTTCTTGAGAATGAAAAAGAATCCTGGACGATATGAGAGGGAGAGAGAGAGAGAGAGTTCCTACGATATTCAGCATCAGATGGAGGGAGTTCCCAAAATATACCCCCTTTTTCTGGGATTGAACTAGTGAATCTGAACATATAAATATAAAGGAACGTAAACTAATATTAAATTGTGGTGGATACGTTATTTACTATTACAAATTTGTTTTTAATCTGATGAAAGTATCCTTGTCATGAAAATCAATTACTCGCAAACAAATAGTGATACCCTGGCGATTCTTCAAGTAACATTGTTTAAACTATTTTCTCCAAATAATCGCACCATGGTGTCACCATATGTATTGCAATAATAATTACACAATCCGGATATCTTATTGCATTACCTACATTACAATTATCATACGTAATCATGTAGGAGCAACTTTAGTACTTAGAAGCTCGTTATATTTACATATAAAAGCTGTCGCAATCCTTCCTAGAAATGCGTAGGAATTTAATATCATATTCCCATACTCCATATTTAGAAAATTTATTTATTTGTGAATGTGGCCAGATAGAGACTTTCGAACATATAGTGGAGAGGTGTCTTGACAAGAAGTTTGTAGGGCTTGGTTCTCGAAGAAATCCATAATAAGACGCCAAGTGCAATAGACTACTTCTTCTTATCGTGTCAGTCGGCACTCACTATATCCCCATCCGCTCCCAAAAAGCCACAATCTCTCCTGCGTCATCTTCCAGGGGAAAGCGATCTGTGAGACTTTCCCATGTGCACCACCCAGGAGGCATTGGGCAATGGGTATGCCAGTATTGCCAGGAGGTACTCAGTGCCCTGAAGTTGCCTGCAGTAGCACGTCGCGTCCTCAGCCATTCCCCGTCTCTGGAGGTTCTAGACTTCTTGAAGAATATTGAAGGGGAGCTATATGACTCTTAGATAATTTGTACAATACGTATTAATAATTATAGTGACTTGTAAACGAAATAAATAAGTAGGTAATGTAGTACTTTTAGGTTATTACATGACATAATAAGTACATTTACAAGTCATTATAAAGTACAAAATTTACTACGCATGATGCGGCATGTCCAATTATTCTATTTAAAGATGAACAACTTAATAATATAATTCGCAAAGATTCAGTTGATAATGACAGTATAGGTACCTACCTACCTAATAAAAAAGCACTCATGTTTTATTTTGTAATGAAAAGAAAACTTAATTATTATTATTATTAAATAAACTAAAAAACTCCATTCTCCGACATAACAGCTTTCAAGCCTTTGCGCCGGAGAATGTGCAGACATGTACAAAAAATATATATACATATATCAACAATCAAACAGATCAAATAACCAACAAACAAGGGATGAACACATATCAACCACCCTCATAATATCTCTCCAACGAGCTGCCCCAGCACTGTTAACAATGAGGGACAGTAATTCGGCTTCAGTGGTATTCCATTAATTTGACAAGTCCGCCGTAGCTAACGGCGAAAATGTCAACATGCTGTGACAGCTCGTTGAGACAACGGATCGCCCCACCTATCGGAGAATCACGTACGATGTTTGTTCTACTCGATGGTGGATAGAATAACATGTGTGAGCGCGCTCGACCATATGAATTTGGAACATAAAAATTCATCTCAGCAAGAATCGTCGGATTGGAAATAATCCCATGCAGCAGTTTGTAAAAGTGTCGGCAAAGATAATCTCTACGTCTCTTCTCTAAAGTATCAAATCCCAAACAACCATTTATAAACAATGATGGGTACAGATAGGGATAATAGCCATACTCGAGTTTATAGAGATGTCTTAGGAACCTTTTTTGTACTTTTTCCAATGCCAATACATACGTCGTCTCACTCGGACCCCACAAAATCGACCCCGATTCCAGAATCGAACGTACCAGAGCTTCGAACAAGGTTCGCAATGTGATACTTCTCTTGAAGTACACCGCGTTCCTCAACACAAAGCCCAGCATTCTAAACGCTCTGGTCACGACATCCATTATATGCGGCCCAAATGAGAGGTCAGGCTCAAACGCGATACCCAAGTGTTTCACCTGAGTCAAGCGGTTCAATTCATTGCCACCCATATTGTACGAGACTTGTATCGGGTCACGTGACCTCGTGAAACTCATTACGTTACATTTGGGGATGCTAAATCCTAAGTCATTCCTAACTGACCACGCATGAATGGCATCTATATCCGATTGCAAGAGTTTTGCATCATTTTCTGATTCAATTTTACGGAAAACTTTTAAATCGTCGGCATACAATAAATGTTTGGAGTGTTTAATGGTCTCCCCAATATCGTTTATAAATATCGTGAACAATAATGGACCTAGGTTAGAACCTTGAGGTACTCCGGATGGTGTGTCGTACATACTAGATGCTTGACCTCTGCAGCATACATATTGGTGGCGGTTCGCTAAATAATTACCAAAGTAACCCACCAGGTAGTTAGGCAATCCAATTGTATCCAATTTTTGTATTAAGATTTTATGGTTTACTCTGTCAAAAGCTTTCTCAAAGTCCGTATATATTACATCTGTTTGCGTTTTGCTGTCAAGGTTGTTCGTTACGTATGTTTGAAAATTTAAGAGATTTGTTGTGGTTGATCTAGATGGTCTAAACCCATGCTGTTCGTCTATTATCATGTGATGGCAGTAACCCCAAATTCGTTTATGAAGAATAATTTCCAACAGCTTTGCTGGCGCGGACAACACTGCAATAGGTCTATAATTCTCCACATTGAACACGTCACCTTTCTTGTAAATCGGAGTAACTTTTGTCACTTTCCATTCCGCAGGGAAAATACCTGTTTTAAGCGATAAGTTGAATATAAACTTTAGAACATCCACCAATCCGCTTCCGACTTCCTTCAATACAAAAGCAGGTATGTCATCCGGCCCCGATGAATTTTTTGGTTTTAATTTTCGTAGACTGTACAGTATTTCTTGTTCCGTTATTCCATCTGCATTACTACTGAAATAATTATTATTTGATTGTGCTGTTTGCGATGGCAAATACACTGATGCAAAATACTCCGCGAATCCATTCGCGATATCAAGAGAGTCCGAAAGTGGATTATCATTATTATTAAGGTACATGGTTGCCGGCAGTTGATTTTGTCCCCTTTTTTCTTTAACAAAGTTCCAGAAGCGAGAAGGATCACCTACTATTGCATCTTCACTTTTTTCTATATGTAGGGCGTAATGGTTGTGGATGCTTTTCTTAACAGTTTTCCTAAGTTCGCTAAACCTAGCATACGCCACTTGAGACCCAGTCTGTTTCCACATTCTATGATACAAATGTTTACGTCGGATATCGTGAACTAGACGCGCGGGAAACCATTTCGGAAAACCTTTTCGACGATCCTTGCCAAGATTTGGAAAAAAGCAATCGAATGCTTCGTATATTATTTCATAAAACTTGCGTACGGCCTCATTCACATTTCCCGCATCGAAGACCTCCGACCATGGGCAATCCGTTAGATAACCTCTAAAAGTGTCAATATTGTTCCTCCTAAAGGTCCACTTTGCATCACCGTTTTCAGACACCGATGAACTCGTATCTCTATATTTAAAGTGTTGTGATACGGAAATATCAATATCAAGAGCGGGATGAAGAGGGTCTTCTCCAACAAGAGGAGACTCCAGTCTGTCAACGGTAATGCATTTGGAATCTAAATTTGTGTATACAAGATCAAGAGTACAATTCTTTATATTCTTTACATTATTATATTGTTTCAAATTGTAAAACTTAATAAAACACTCATGTTCCTCATGGGGACATTTAGACGATGGTAGGTTAAAATCACCAAATATAATTATATGTTTGTCCCTTAGTTTATGGCATGCTGATTCAACCTTTTGGTAAAACAAAGTGAACTTATCACTTTTAGATTTCGGTGGTATGTATATTACGCAAACAAACAATGTAATACGTTTAAGAACCACTTTCACCCATAAATCCTCGTTTTCGGATTCAAGCCAAGATAAGTTTTCGGCACTGCATAATTGTTTTTCGTTTATAGCTAGGGCAGTTAAGTATTAATAAGTAGGTTAAAGAAGTTGTCAATTAATAAATTGTAGAATGTGTTAGTGTTTTCATTTGTTTTCCCGTATAATGTCTTATGCATACTAGATCACTCTCAGAGGAGTGGACGGCCTTTAAAGGAGGAAGAGGGCAAGAAGAAGGTTATGTGATACGATTGAAGAAATACTGCACCCGTAGATATTTAACAACGAAATGTTGATGGGGAAATTATTTACATACAGTCAGTAATTATCGTTTGATTTTTTGGAAAACAGATATACTTAATATTTATGGGTAATATCTGTTGGTAATCTAGAAGGAACTAAGGGGCCCCATGGATCGTGGGGGTCTAGTGAGAGTGGAGGCAGAGTGGACAATGAAAAAGAGGGGCCTGCCCAAATGGAACCTTATTAGTTTTACGCACCTAGGTATTTGAAAACAATAAAAATATTTAGAGAACTTTAGAAATTTTGGGTGTTTCTTAAGCGTACTAATGGATTTTGTCGGTTGGACCAAATCGAAGAAAGAAATAATTATAATTGAGATATACCTTGATAGTACAGTAGTAATATTTATTTATCGTATGGTCAAAAGAAGTATATCACATCCCTCAAAGGAAAAGTTTGAAGGTTGGGCTTTAGGCAATGATAAATTTCGCTAGCAAGCTTGGTCGTCAGAAACTAAACTGAATGTTTTTTTATATAGTATAATCAGTAGTAGTAATAGTACTGTATGGCAGTAGTGATGACTTTAAATTATCAATGGTTAAATTACCCACGTCACGACCATATAGACGTTTCACGTCACCATACAATACAAAACTATTATAAATATTTGGGTTAAGTCAAGCTGTTTTATCAATCCATCAATATGTATCGACAATCCATCGATTTCTAACTAACAACAGCTGAGAGCTACTTATATAGAGATTGATCACGTCTTCTATCGACCAGTCAAGCGAAGTAATTTCTATTCTTCTAACTACTTACTTACTTCCATTTAAGTGTCAAAGGTCGGTGAAGGAAGTATATCGCGTATAATTATTATTAGTGTCCGACCGAAACTGGATTTTTAGCCGAAACCGAAACCGTAACCGAATATTCGGCTCCCCTTCTAGTTTCGGCCGAAACCGAAACCGAAACCGAAACTTAGGAATTTCAGTTGTAATTTTGAAAAAAAAACATTATAGGTACCCTGCTCTGATATCTAGTGTTTCCTTAAGATATTTATTAGGAAACCACGCTTCATTTTCGGAACTCAATGTAAGCACAAAAGAAAAGAACCCATTAAACTACAACTTATGTCATCAGTTATGTAGGTATCCATGGCATAGGTGGCTAGGAGGGGGCATAAAAAATTCTTTTTTTTTCGGGAGGTTTAGTAACGGAAGTTGTAGTGTAGTTTGCTAATATGTATATTCATGGGCGTCGCAAGCCTCGAAGCTAAAGGGGGGCAACAAAAATTTACAAAATTGACATAGGATGAAAAACGTGTAAATAGCGCCGCAGGCGAAATTTTTTTGTGAGTCATGGTGAAGAAGGCCGTGATATGGTTTGGTTTATTTGAAAATGTACATAATAATTTGCACAATATTATGTACGAACAATGTTTCATATAAAAAGCAATAAATAAATAGCGCCGCAGGCAATTTTTTTGTGAAACAATTGTGTTTTGATGGATTTTTTATACTAATTTTACAAAATGTATGACATGGTGAGAAAATGTGTGGTAATAGTGTGATTTATTGTGAGGTCTCAGAGGGGGGCCGCTGCCCCCCCTGCCGACGTCGACGCCCATGTGTATATTATCTTTGAACTAAAATAGGTATATAGAATACAATAATAATTTTGAGTATTTTTCATTTAGATGCACCTAAAAGTAGCGCCGCAGCCTTTTTTTTTAATGGCGAAGTGATGAATCGTGTTGTTGATAAGTAAAACACTTGGTTATTTTGTATTAGGGATACGGCCGCGTAAGTAGCCCCACAGGCAAAATTTTTGTCATGAGACATAAATGATGTGTATAAAATTGGGAAGTTCACTTTTGTAAAATAAAAAATAATTCTAGTGTACAGAATACAAACACAAAGTGTGAACCTGTTCCGAAGATTCCCGACAATGCTCGATATAATACGGATGCTAGTTACGGTTTGGCCGAAGGTTCGGCCACTTTTTGGCCGAAACCGGCTATTTTGGCCGAAACTGGCCGTAACCGAAACCGAAACCGAATATTCGGTCGGTCTTTAATTATTATATATCTATACCTGCATATGTTCGTATTATAGTAGTAACTAGTTATGTCCCGTCATAAAAGACGGATTTATCCATGATGTTCATAGACTTTGCGATCATACGCCTGTGATCTGTAATGTGAGATGGTAATAGGTTGCAATCGATGAGTACAACGAGACAATTAAATGAAACAATTAATGACTTTTTGATTTTGAAATTATTGTAGTATGTATTTCATTAATTTTCAGTTATGAATAAGGTATGTAGAACTTTATTGGAATAAATTATTTTTTATGACAAATAGTTTCCAGTGCTTACTATATCTCCTTTTAATTTCATTTATTCCATTTACTTACTATAGTTACCTTACTATATTTTTATTTATTTTATTGTTTTTTTTAAAGTACAAACGGTTTAAAAATATAAACTTATATACCGATAACATCGAAAACAAGCTAACCTCAAAATGTTACAGAAGAATACAAAAAAATGAGTAATGTAATTTATATATTATTTCAAGATTCAATATAAAAAGATACATACGAGTATAATGATACTATAAGGAAATAAATAGATATAACAGATGAATGTAAATAAATTTTACCGGAGTATACTGTGTACATCTTTTAGGCGGAAACTTTACGGAAATCATGTGTTTAATTAATATGGGCAGCAGTAACTGGTATGTTTAAAGTTAAATTGATCTTAAGCCCAGTTAAAAGGTTAAATTTTACAGTAAGTATACAATATAATAATATAATACGTATTCACATACCACTTATCACCAAATAAATTCTTCAATTTAATACTATTGCACAACTTAAAAATAAGTACATGTTGTTTTATAATAGGTACGTATTTCCAATCACGACTCGCATGAAGACCACGGTTTGTTAGGCTAATAATCATGTGATGTAATTTAGTGTGTGAAATTTTTTATTAGTTTTTTATAAGTCATACTTCCCTATCTAACCAACGTGTCCAAACATTTTGCATTCATAACATCTTACATACATTACTATTACGGTAAAAAGTAAGTAGGTACGCAATACAATTTTGTTTGTAATAAATCAATTGAAGACTACAGGAGAAAAACAAGGAATGTCAGTAAAAATCCAAAATTAAAGTAATAATGCCATCTAGTGGCATTTGTGTGTACTTATAATCCTGCAAAATTGCCAAAGCAACAAAAGCCGTTGTTACCGACTATGACGGTTTTATTGTTATTTATATAAGGCGAAGAGACCAACCTAGAAAGAACGGTAATGCTAGGCAGTGTACAAGGCAGGAGACCGAGAGGCAGATCGCCGATGCGTTGGAGCGACCAAGTGAGGGCAGCCACAAACACCACTCTACACGAGGCCGCACATCTGGCCATGGATAGAGACTCGTGGAGGAGGATCGTCAACTGCGGGAATGAGAGTCGCGACCCTCAGTCATGAGGATATACGACACCAGCAATAAGGCAATAATCATGAGGGTCCGCGCGCAATAAGCAAAAACCGTCGATGTCACTGAAATGTCAATATGCCTAGTATAGTAACAGTACCTAGGTATGGTAGGAAAAAAGCATTAACAATGAATGTCAGTGACACTTAAAAATTAAATGTTGATTTACGCAAATGTGCCTTTGATTGACATTCCTTGGTTTTCCCCTGTAGTCTCCCATTGTGAGCTGAAGTTAGGAAAAGCTACTGAAGTGAATAATACCGACCCAATTTATAGATTAGATGAATAGTAATGACCGTATGAAGGACATTGGTCAAGTAGTGAAAAGGCTTAAGTACAAATGTTCAGCAATGGATGGAAATAGGTTGCCTGTAAAAGTAAGGCTGTGACAAAGAAGGCGAAGCTTTTGGAAGCACCTTATTCGATGGACAATGCCAGGGTGCTACATTTTTCAGAATGAATATTGCATAATATAGTGAGTACGAAAATAATAAAGCTCTTATACCCAATGAAAAGTCTCTTTTATTGAAATTTAGATTAACTTATTAATCCTGGAGTTACCTGACTGAAGTATGTTACTTTACCTATTATGAAATGTTTTCCTTCGAACATCGTCATGCAAAATATTATTCATACACGCTATGGGCGGATAGGTAAATTTAATACAAAATTTCTAAGTACTACATATAATTTATCATACAAGTTTGTATGTGTTTTATAATACCCAGTCATATCATGTTAGACAATGTATTATAGCATTACCATTTTAGGCCTTCTGATGTAGTCTGCAGTTCATGACCTCTGCCCCAATATAGTACCAATATGGATATCATTATATTGTAATAACATAACATGTTTAGCATAACATATTATGTTTGTTAATTTATACGACTTGTATTATACTTTTAATAAATATATGCTATTAAACCTTTCTTTAGGACTTTTTAAAGCAATTATTGTATATGAACCAATGTATGTTATTGATACACCACCTTAAGACTACGCATATTCAGACCTTAGATCTCGACAATCTTACTAAATATGCTTTGGAAAAAAAATGAGTAGGTACATTGAACTTTTATCTAGGGAATAACCGTAATAGATTTTTTGTATCTTGTATAGATTTCTCAAACTCTCAAAAAAAGGGGGAAAAACACATCTGATCTTTTTTCCGAAAAACAGAAACTCGTTTCCCGAAAGTCGCGGAGATTTTTTTTTTGTTTTGATATAATATGCATTAAAATCTAGAGAAAAAAATCTTTAAGAATTCTTAATCTTAATAATCTTAAAGGATCTAAAAAGTGTTTTGATTGAAGCAAAATTAACCCCAAAAAATGGAAAAAAACGCAATTTTCACAATTTTATCGTGGGATTGTTTACTGGATTTTGAACCTAAATGCCGTGGGAAATGACCGTGACGTCATAGTTGGGTCCCGAGTAATAATAATTGATTGATTTGAGATTTTCTAGTAATTCGCTCTTCAACGTTCATTCGAGAAAACGTCACCAGGTTACGAGTCTTTTTGACCGACTTCCCCTGAAGAGCGAAGTAAGAGAAGTAAATATAAGAAACAGTAGCCAAAGAATTCCACCGTGGGAAGAAATGAAGCTATAACACCTACAATTAGATTAAAATAAAATGTATTGATTGAAATATTTAGATACAAATAACAACATTATAGATTCATAGAATTGTTTTTTCAAAGTATCTAAGTACAGGTTTACCCGAGAACTGTTGGTAATTCTGTCCCTAAATCAAAATAGATCGTTTGTAATAAAAATCTCTGGTAAAATGTCATTACCGCGGATAACTTTCTAAGTGAGCCTGTAGGCGTATCATGTTTGTATGGAGTATGGAGCATGCAGTATGGAGAGTGACTGTTACGTAATATCCACATTCCTATATTACCAACTAGCATTACTAAACGCGCCCTATAATTTATACAATTCATTCAAGTATCCCGACCGATTTTTTATAAAAAGTTCCCAAACTATATAAGCAACATAGAATGGTTTGAATTTTAAAATTTAAGATATTGCATAAAGAAAAAAAATATTGGACTAAGTTGCCACACTAGACTATGGATTGATTTGTATCAAATAAATAGTTCAACTTGCTATATGTAAAAAATAAAATATTTTTTCATCTTTTATGTCACCAAACTAGTATCAAGCTGTCTCGGCGTGGTAAATGTTGTATAAGGAATGGATTGTCATCTACAAAAATATCACCTTACTACAAAAATATCATAAACCAGCAAGTAATGACAGATAGATTGATATTATAGATTTCTTTATTGTCGTTATAGTGTGCATATGAAAATGTGCATTACAATTCATTTGTGTTCATATTCATCAATACGCGAACACCTCATTTATGTTTAAAAGCATAACCATGGGTGAATTAGGGCTGATTGCCCTGTATCTCACCACACGGTAAGGTAATGGCATATAAATAATTAAATTTTATACCACATGGTATTTCAAACAATCTATTTTTATTATGAAAATACTACTTTTCGTGCAAGATCGGAATTTGCATTCATGTAGAAGTTATTCATTATACCCTTTGATTATTGAAGTACCTAATCAAATTATTTTAGTACTACTATTATACCATATCACATTTTTGTAAATAATCTCGAATAACACTAGTCCAAACACCAAATACTCTTGGAAATAATATTTACTGTAGATTGAAATTCAATTATAAGTTTAAGCAACACTGGCACGAATCATCACATCGATCAATCGACAATGTTGTTATTTGATAAAGGAGATAAAACTATGATTCGTGTGTAATTAATTGGGTAGATATAGGTAGAGGTACTCTGGTACTCGTATGAGCGTTACATAAACTAATATATACTGAGTACTTGCATAATATCATTCCCGAGGTATGCAGGTGGAGTATATGTAATACTTATCTCTTGTCTTCATCAATTTGTCTTAGTAATATCATCAGATCACCACACAGCGGGTAACATCGTTAGTGGTTTTACTTGTAGTACTAGTATGTTGTGGTAACCGATTCATTTGAATACTCTAAAATACTCATTCGTTACTATACCAAGTAACCATTTAGCTCCTAGATTGGTTCTAGAACAGAAGTCAACCATTAAACGTATTTTTCTAATAAAAATGAATCATTGTACACTTCACCGAAAGCTTGTGTTGTGAAGTGGAGTAAGTTGGGGATTAAACCCGCGCCCGCTGGATTAACACTCGAGCGCGTTACCAACCAGGCTACCGACCACCTCAAGTCCATCAAGTAAATATCAGAACAGTTTTTGGAGGTGTCGAATAAATATCTGAACCCCCCCATAATTAAAGAGTATTTGTTTAATTTTACGTCTCACCTTACTTAAACTCATAGTGTACTGTACATATTTTAGTACTCGTACCTATAAAATGTGCATACATCTGCGGTTATGAATACTTTGAGGTTTGAGGAATACTAGATGAAAGTAGCGGATACTTGGTTCTTTGGTCAGAAATGGTACTTAAACTTAGTAACGAATCAGTTTTTAAGACATCTCTAAAAGCTGGTAGTAAATAATTCTACCAATAAATCAGTGATCTCCCAATAATCCACAATATACAAGTACCTACCTTGGTAGAAGATAATAGTATAAAAATATTTAATGAATGTAATTATATATGAACACATACTCAAAACATAGTTTGAAAAATACAAACAAAAGGTATTTTGTAAAAGGAAAAGCTAGATGTGAAAATCCGGACTTCGGAGTGGGGGTGGGTCTGACCTAATTTATTTTAAAGTTCAAAAAAGTTTACATATCTGTTCGGTTTTCAAAATGTTACTACCTGTTAAGAGTAGATAGATAGGTACGAAATTGTTATATTTACTAATCTGTGAGTTCGGTGTGGTTTATGGAAGAATAAAAAAATAATAATTTTCGTTATTTTGAGGATTGCAAGTGAAAGCTTCAAGACTATTTTTTCAAATACAATACGTGGTTCATCTGAATTCTCGCAGCTTTTTGCAGCACACAAAGCCCTCCTCTATGTCTAATATAATGTCTTTAACATATATTTGGCAATATATGTACTTCACTTGTACCTAACGTAATGTCTGAAAATTATGAAATTTTGACAGCTCTTTTGACAAGATTTGAGAAAAAGTACTACCAACAAAAACAATCATGCAAAATGTTTATTACAGATAATTTTGAACCACTAAGTTGTATGGGACTATCAGCATTTTCCGAACGTTACGGATTTCTTGTAGTCCCTGTAGGTAATGTTAGAAATTTGTATATGAACAATATTATCGTACATGTAATTAAAGTATAGAGACTGACGAAATTCTGTGACATATGGTGATGGTTCCATACCAGAAGGGACATTAATCAAACTGATATAGATAGAAGCCACCCAGTTTGTTAACTGTGAGGTGAGGCACAAACCATTTATCTCAATTATTCGTCTATCTTCTTTAGTAACTCAGTACCAATCAATCTAGATTAGAAAGAAATTATACCCGGAATAAATAAACATTAGATAATGCAGGTAGGTATCGTGATATCATCACAAACTTGAAATCCCAAGAAGAACTTTCCATTTTACATATAGGACATGAGGAAGAGATTCCATATACCACTAATAAATTAGTATTCAGATTGTGTTGAAACCAACTAATTCAAGAATAATCTCGATGTTTTAGACCGCTGGTACTTGGTGGAAGTCCCTTTATAAAGAAAAAGTGAAAAACTAAATATTTAGATTAAAATCCACAAAAAAATGACTTTGGCCTTCGCGACTAGTATTATCGCCTGATGATTAGGGTGAATAAAGTCTTCTAGTAAACTTTATACGAAATCGCCTGATGATAAGGGTGCAAATACTCAAATACTAGTCACGAAAGCTAAAAGCATTTTTGGTGGATTTTAATCTAAATGTTCAGTTTTTCATTGTTTCTCTAATTCAAGAATATTTGAAGTAGAAATGTACTTATATAAAGACTTTTTTTAGACCAATTCCCGTACATATTTTCCCATCCAAATATTCCACGTATTTATATGGACGATACTAAATGTTTTTCTAGATTTATTCAGTAACAATATTTTTGTTCATACACGTTTTAATTTGGAGTTTGAACAGCAGTATGGAAGTCATTTTGGTTATTTAATCTAACTACACTTAATACAAATTTAATTTGGTGTGAAGTGAATCAATATAAAATTATAATTACATTGAGATTAAAATATAAAATTTATTTTCTAAGAAATTGATTGATAGAATTTATCATAATTATTTGTATAGGCGATTGCCTTCATACTGTCGACTGAACTGAATAAAATCTACTTGTAATGCTTACGCTTCACCCATCTAATTAATGACTGTAATATGGCAAGTGATAGCAGTTCTCTGATGAGAATCAACAATAATTGTGTAATGTTGTGTTTAGTTCCCTACAGTGAGCTAATGGGAGTCCAGCTGAGTCGATTATTACATTTCACTCATAAGCTTAGTATCATCTCACTCACAGTGTCAATTCTGTGAATGCAATTGCCCAAATAAGGGACTTAATATTGACACTCCCTAAATGTTCACAAATGTATTATTCATAATCATAACTTATTATACCAAAGAATAATTTATCAATAATTTGGCACCTCGAAGTTCATTAAAAAATATCTACAAAAGAGAACACATACTCGTGTTTGCGATAAGGTCACTTTAGTGAAAATTTTTGCTCATAAAGGAGGTATCTTTTCTGTGCACTTTTACAATATTCTTTAGCCTACACAAAATATAACAAGTAATTTTTACCAACCAACCTAACCTAATTATAGCATTTCTGCCATTTTACTGACATGGAAATACAATATTGATGACTACTCGAGTGAGCGGTAAACGGTGATGATTAAAAAAAGATCTGGACTTGCACACACAATCACCATTACTTTCCTGCACGCTGAAGCATGAACTGTGAACAGTGTAGCGCAGATCAGAATCATCGTCAATACTGACACATTCAATTGTCCAAATCGTAAGTTCTGACGCCTACAAAATATGCAATACTAGAACTTGTTTATATTGTCACTTCCTGGTATCGCTACTGGTACAACTGTATTCGACGTAATTTGAAAAAAAACCATTCTAAATACAATTTCTTCTTCCAAACATATTTTCACCATGACTGTCTTGTAATGATTTTATTTGGTTTTATAATTGTGATATGATTCTCTCACTAACAGTTTCATTGCATTCATTTCAATTACGAAATCTTACATTGGTCTATCATGAATGGAAGTAAAGAAACGTATATCCATACATAAAGGTACTAGGTACTTGTGTATTTATTTCTAATGCTGTGATATTGAAGCCATTATTAAGACATTAAGTTTTTCTACGATTGGAGGTATCATATTACATTGTTTTACCACGGAAATAAAAATAGTTTAACGTGAATGATATAAATAGTATTATTTTACTAGAAAAAAGTTGTATGTACCTACATAAGTATGTAACTTGACGAAGTAGGCTGACATTGACCGAGGGACCAATTTGTTCGACGAATCAACTGTTGGGGGACGAACAGTCCGGGTGATGAACCGTCCGAGGGATGATCTGTCCGAGGGATGAACTGTCCGAGGGATAATCTCTCCGAGGAACGAACTGTTTGCGGGACGAACTGTCTGATGGACGAACTGACTGATGGACGACCTGTCTGATGGACGAACTGTTTGAGGGACAAACTGTTTGAGGGACGAACTGTCCAAGGAGCGAACTATCCGTGGGATGAATATTGTCAGTGCACGGTGCACCACTTATACAACCCGGGTATCAGCTTAAATACAAAATTCCTACAAAACAAAGAACATCTTCCCAATTTTCAAATTTTTGCACCTACTATAGACTACTACTGTTTTTTTTTCTAATTCGATATCCATATTTAAAATTCCCATAAGAAAGAAATCTCCTGGGTACTAGAGGTATAGGAAAAGTATGCCCAATGTTGTAATGGTATAGAGATGAATGAATATTATAAAATTGATTGGATTTTGTGGGAGATGTTTGAGCCTCAAATGCAATGAAGACATAAGTCAATCAGATTGGTACTTCAAGTTTAAAAATTGTTTTTACACATGAAGAGTAATAAACAACAATACTATTCCCATAAGAATAACTCAAAGTGATTTGTATTTCTATATAATACAGAGTAATAATGATATCGTGTTTTATTTATTTATGATTTTTATACATTTATGACCCCTCCACATGTAACAAAGGTTGCACATCATCACAGGTATATTATAAAGTATCTATACATAGGCGCTTACATTCTTTTCATCTGACTTTACTATTGAATGATTTTAAATAGCATTCGTAAGAGTATTTGTAATACGTATTTGATCAAAGCGTTAACTAGACCGGCGTGAAATAAGAATATAATTGCTATATAGCATCCCAATACCTAGACAGATATTTTTTTAATAAAAAGGATCTGTGCCTGTATACACTTATCTAAATATTTTCCTGTATACTTCACAGCAAATTAAAAGCTCGTCTTGCTTGGAAGTCCACGCTCCGACCAATTCGTTAGGTAACTCTTTATCAGTTGCTCCTTGATTATATTAATACTTATTTTTTTCTTAGAAAGAACATTACCTACATTTAGAATAATGACAATAATACTCACTAGGGCGAGCTGATCACTATATATATATCTTCCAGCTAACCCAACTAGTAAAAGTTTATGTAGAAAAAGCGAATAGTAAGTGTTCCTACTTCATAACAAAATGTCTTTTCTCAGATTCCATTTTACTGTCGTCCAAATTATTCTGGTATACAGTGGAATATGTACCTTCCCCATAGGCTTATGAGAGGCGTCGGCTGGCTTAAGCGATCACTTTCTACTCGAAAATCGTTCACGTCTATATCTATCAAATCGTGGGTGTATCACATCAGGAGGAAGATGTGCCCAGGACAGGGAGTTGTGGAGGACCAAAGGGGAGGTCTATATCCAACACTGAATCTGAGAGGCTGAGGAAGAAGAATCATATAAAAGTTTATCGACCACTCAATGGTTTCGACAATGAGTTTTTTCTACGAGTATAGAAAAATTTAAAAATTTAGTTTAGAAGAGGCCTATGTCCAGCAGTGGAACGCAAGTGGCTAGCAGTAAGTAAGTAGTAAGTATAGAAAAATATTATATTATCGTTGTGTGCATTGTGTGGGTTGGAAGGCGAACTATAAAATATTTTATTTTCCATTAAGGAGTGTGTATGGCCACGTAATTTATTTTAGTTTAAATTACTTTTATTTTCTATCACACTATCTCACTTAATTACATAAGAGAAGACGTTACAGAGTATAGGAGAGTGTATGTATAAGATTAATCATTTAACAATAAAACGCTTTGAGAAGAACGTGTTAATTACTTTTCTTTAATATCAGACTATATAATAATAACTGAAGGTATGCCAGATAAGGTGTCCAATTAAATACAGAAGAATTTCTATAACGGAAGTCGATTAACATACATGAATCGATTTTATTATTGCATTTTATTACATTATAATCGATCGACAGAGTTTGAGAGATCATTCACTGAGTATGATGCATTCGAATTTCTCATGAATTTAAGATATTACGTTGAGAAAAGAAAATTTGGGAAGTAGATGCATGTCAACGTTGTTGTCGTAAGGGATAATTGTAATCATTAGCAATTGACACATTGCGGCAGGTTGAATCAATGATGTAAATATGAGAAATAATACAATGTTAGTTATTCCTATGTTGTTTTTAGTAAGAAGACAGGACAGACAGAGTCAGAGAATCAAAAAACAGTATAATTCGGATGGAGGAGCGGCTTCCGTTAAGAGCTCTGGAAGCCGAGGGTGCAGGCTGAAGACCGGTAGGCCGCCCCAGAAATAGCTAGCAGAAGCAGGTGACAAAGATGTGCGAGGAGAGACTGTGGTTAAAGTGGCCAGAGGATCTGGAAGCTGCATACACAGATGCTTTGAGCCCCGACCCAACCGAGGATAAAAAAGTAAAAAATAAATAAATAAAGCTTTATTGAAAAAAAATGTCCCAAATGGCGGGTTTATTGCCATAGGCAGTGTCTGCCAACTAACCACTTGTGACATATATTTGATATAAACAATATATACATACAAGGGGAAAGAATAAGATTGAAGGGGAAGAAGATGTATGTATGTGTGTATAATTCGGAGCTCATGAAGGATGTTATCACCTCGAAGGAGGAGGAGGGATGAGTACATATGTAGAACAATCAAAAGTAATTAACGAGTTAAAAGTACACGAAGTCGAATCACAACGAATTTTTTGAAAAACCTACTCTTTATGATGCAAGAAGATCAATATACGAATATACCTATAGAGTCTACTTCTCTCTTTAGATATTACATGTAAGAATATAGCTAACATATTGGAGTTGATTAATATTTTATTATTACGTGAACCTGATTGAAGACGAAAGTAGTCATACACTTTCATCTCTATCTGAGATCTTGTAGTCAGAAATGTGCGTAAAGGTTAGAGGTGAAAACTACTTCGTATATAATAATAATTCGTACCCATCATACCAACCCACTTTCGCAGCAGGTTCTTCAAGTGGGCCCCATAAGCTCAACCATAAAATAGCATGCATCATGATGTAGTTGTATTCTACAGACATGTGCTGTATTATGCTATACCAGTGGTCGACGAACTCATTTAGTCAAAAGAGGCGAAAATCAGCAACATGACGATTTTCTATTGAAAAAATATGACATTCGAAATCATTTTTTTACGCCTGTTTACATATAATTATTTATTTACCCTAATTTATGTCATTCACACAACACATATATACATCAAGCACGATGATGGCCATTTACCCAACTTTTTGATATTCACATTCACATTTCACACTCACACAACATCGAAGTTTTTTTGAGCGCCGAAATTATTTCAGAGACTCTACGTATCAAGAACCATGTTTTTCGGAGTCGGTTTAAACTAGCCATATATACCTAATCTAATAGCAATAACCTTATTTATTGACAAAAAATACACAGCACACATTCATGTGAATCTTACTTTTCCTCGGAAAATTTTGATACATCGTTGTTTTTAATTTTAAGCAGAATTCTAGATTCTCATCAGTTCCCCCCAGGAATTTCAAAGCAGACCACTTTTTCCCAAGGATTGTAAACAGCTGTGTGCGGCTCCTGAGCCGCGGTTTGCTGACCACTGCGCTATGCCATCCATGTCTGATGTATGGACAATGGACATGGAGAAATTAAATACACAATATTGGCAATAAGCATCGATGATCGCATTATGTTGCATACTTTATCACAGTCACATATGACATTTTCAATTTGTTGATGGCTATTTATTAGCATTTTGCATTGTAAATTTGACATTTGAATTAATATTGTTATGTTATGCAACTGTTTTTTCGTATGTGCAGGGAAAATTAGCATAAATATATTGTGATATCGATACGCTGTCGAACAATATAATAGGGAAAAAGGAGCTACTAATGCTAATGAGTTTATCCTAAAAGTCATAGTTAACAGCTAGAACATTTAGAGCCGATAATAATAAAAAAAATAATCAAGCTTAAATTTTGACCTTCCTCGGTAAAGCTCTAAGATAAAAGTGCAATAAACCTTGAAATTTTCACCTTACAATCCTACAGTTAAAGATCCGGTCGCGTTTCTTTCTTCCTTAGTTTCAATCCTGCGGATTGGTTTGCAGCATTTTTTTACGTCTTGATCTCCATTCTTCTCTGTCTTCTGCAGCTGCCTTCAGCTCGACATATGTGGCGCAGCTTACCTGGCCCAAGTACTGCTGTCGGGGGCGCCAATTGTGGTTTGTCTCTTTGGTCGTGTTTAAATATTCCGAAATCGAACATAGGTTTCGTGCTGCCCGGGATACGCCCATTCTTAAATACTCTTGAGTGTTTTTTGTTGTTTGTAAAAAAGTAATATGCGTTATTATTCTCCCTGCAAGTGTGTCATATCTTAATTGAAAACTTTTTTGTGACATCGTGTACCTACCTGCCTAATTTTCTCAATTATTGAAACCAATGGTCCAAACCTAAGGTTCAGTGAGCAAGGGTCACTAAGTTTCATATATAATACCGTCATTATGGAAAGCCAGTGCCAATTAACGGAAGAAAATTTACATAGTACTAATTTCATTATACTAAATATGACCCGGAGCGAACACGCGGCCAATAACAGCACATTGGTCATGTGAAATTTAATAATTAATATACATAATTTGGTATAAGTATTTTTGTAAAAAAAAACGTACATCTTAATTATAATAAGACAATAAAACAATACAATATTATAATGTCATATGTAATGTGAGAAAGTGAAGTTTATTATATACGAGTACATACGAGTAGGTATCAACAAATTAGTATTTATATTCTTGAATGTAACTGCTAAATAACAGTCTGCATGTGAAATGACTGTTATTTTCAAAGTCACATTTGGTTTCTTTTGGATCGCTATAATTATTATCAGATTTTAGAAAAATTATACTTCATGGTGTTTTTGAAGACTTGGGTACCTACATACCTCTAGGTTAGTGCGTGCCATAATTGTCGGATCACAGACGTCGAAGGGAAGTCTCACCCTTATTTTTCCGATTTTTTGTTATGACATTGTAAAGTCAAATCAAAATTATTTTGATATAATCATCCTTCCATACCTTAGTATTCTAACAAATACGAGTATAGATTTACGTACCTACTACTTCGAATTAGTATGGAACGAAGATGGTTGAACAAAATGCTTTAAGAAAACAGGTTGAATGCAAATTTAATATGCATGTAGGGATTGATCGTGTGATGTGATCAGATGATCCGACGTTTCGGCGAACCTACTGCCGCCTTGGTCATCTGATCACGTCACATGATCAACCCGAAAAACAAATCTAAATATGGATCATCGTGAAAACCTGCAACTACTATTTAATATGCATATTTTTTTTATCTGCTTAAAGAGTATTTTTTTCTCTAGGTAGGTACTTACTGAAATGGTTATTAATATTAACTGCACAAAAATTGAGTTTTTCTTTCAGCGTCCTTCATTCGCTTATTACTATTTGTGACAACTAACAGAAAATTTACATCAATAAAAAAAATATATGAAACAAGCAAAGCGTTTATAATCATATGAGGTGTATTGTCTTATAAATTAAATATTCATACAGTACCTATTAATAATACAAGATCTGTTTAAGAATAAGTACAGAATTACATTATCTTATAACCTACAGCCTTAAGAGTAATTGTTTCATAACTATCGTAATAATTCAACCAACAGAACTAATACATATTTTCATACAAACAAATTACAATATGTATTATACCCACAGACTAGTGTATTCATCATAAGTAATAACGAATGTTACAATTCTGACCTTATCATTACAACTATTCGGTTGAGATATTGTTTTAGTTATATGCATTGTGTTTACATACGAAAAATATGCAAAATAATTACCGCTATTGTCTTGCGTAAACACTGTTACAAAAGGGACTGTAATTTAACTCCACATCCTCAGGGTCAAAGTAATAATCTGTATCATAAATCATACGTAACAAAAAATATTTCGGTCATAATATTACTGTTACGCTGAATCAAAATGTATTTAAATTTAATGTTGTATTTGGTGCCATTGTTTATTTTACTCAAATGTGTGTTTTTTGTCATTTTCAAGAACGTCTTGACATTTCTATCGACTTGACATTTCTATCAACTTGAATTCGTCATTTCTGTTATACCTACTTGTAAATTGGTTGGTCTTTAGTCGACCTCAAACATTGTAGGTATAATGCTGGATTTCACCACTGAATTACTTAGGTGAGGAATAGCGAAGATAGGAGCCACCTAGCACAAATTTTGTATGAAAAATAATGATACGTGACTCCTATCTCCGCTATGCCTCACCTAAAAAGTTGGTAAAACCTTAATCGTTAATCATTAAATATTTTAAGGGCGATGAGGATGAAAGAATATAAAGAAAAGTTTAATGAATGCATGACTAAAAATCAACCGTTTTAGAGATAGAGCTTTTTGAAAATAAAAGAATGTGAAAATATCTTTCATAGGTTTTTTCGAATCGAATCAATTTTAACAATACAATAATCATAGTTAATATTTTAGGCTTTCAGGTAAAGGCCTTATTTTCTGACTTTTGCTTCATATTCAGTGAAATTATTTTTAATTATCATTTTTTTGTGAAAATAACTACCTATCAGGATTTAATTAATATTATTTGAGATTGAATTCAATGTCAGAAAGTAATTTACAAATAAATCAAATACTTAGTATTTTTTTATTATGTACGTAAAAGTAATTTGCCCTTTCCTTCCGTCCATTGCCACATTTTACAAAAGCACGACTAACCTCTAGAAAGGAAACGTATTTAAAATAAAATGTACGGAAGATGCCGTTAATTGACTCAATATTTCAATGACATGAAGACATTGTTCTTAATTTTTTGCATAATAATTCAAAACACATCTTTAAAAATACACAAAGAATTGCTCTTATTGAAATATTCAAACAAAAGTAAACCTAACATTATTCTAACTAGGGACGCAACTATAAAATCGATTTTCCGATTACGATTATTCAAAGCAACCGCAACAAAGCGACGTAATGTAGTTCTGGACAATTTACATCCAGGCCTGCATTTAACTAAACCACACCTGTTTTAAGTTTGGTTTCGTCACCATGTATTTATTGCTTTAATTATTTTCTGCCGTAACTGTTTATTGATGTATCGCATTTTATTTTATGATGTTTGTTTTATGTAAACCTGAAGTTTCCAAGTGCCTTAAATGGGGCCTACGGATGATTAAAGATCAATAAACAATAAGCCATGCATGATTACGATTTCCGTTTCGCTATTTCCAGTTAAGATTGTTAGGATAAGTAGAAAGAATAACATGGGTGAAAGAAGAGATATAAGGAAACGCGGCCATCCAAGAACCGCCACTTGATTCGACCATGTCGGCTAGATGCTCAATAAAGTCTGGCGTTCTTTTCTCTCTGTCCTCCCCACAAGGGACGCGGTGTAAGATGATATATTTATATTCCTTTTACATTATAAACCTACCTATTCCGGTTTAGTCACGAGTAATAGAAAAAATTCTGTCAAACACTTATATACGAAAGCAGGAAAGATGTTTTTTTAGACTTTTTGACATATACATAGGTGGACTGGACATATATGATGGATTACAGTGCCGCATCCTTTTCGAAAGTATAGACATTCCTTACAAAAAATCCTACTTCACCTCATAATAATCGATCCGATAATCGGTAATTATGAAGAATCGGTCAAACTCCAATTGCCGATTGATTGTAACGAAAAGAGTTCCATCCCTAATCTAATTTGCAAAATACACATCAAAATATAGACACAATGTTGATAATAATAAAATAATTATTGGCACACTTCATCATCATTCAGTCATTATTGCATGAAAACTGAATAGAACTTTGATACAATATGCGTTATGCAAGAAATATACAAAATAAATACAATAGATTTGGATATATTTAAAAGAATGAAATTGATACACACAATACGAGAATTTTATTTAGACGGCTGAATTAGTCTACGCGCGTGGCACTTACATAGAACAGTTATAATAATTATATGTAATTATTTATATATATTATTTTATTATTTTTACAGCTTAAAGATATTTTACTCATATCTTCAGGTTATGCTGTGATATTTACGCATTGCGTAATAATGACTATGTTCTACAAATTGTTTTATAGTGCTCAATAAACAACAGTTTTAACACCGTAATCAAACACTATGAATTTGTGTACCTACTTAAATATTATACCGCTCACTTAATCGTGGTATATACCAATTATTGTAAATGTATGTTGCTTTACTACCCTGCCTATGAAAGACAATATGAATGACTGATTTCATAATTATAAAAATACCCAATAGATACAAAACATTCACAGTACATGCACGCTCAGGTCACGATGGTAAAGCCCAATATCAACAACAAACCTATATAGTAAATGTTGAAGGTTTTCACGGTGTGCGATTGACATTGTTTCTTGATTTTCAGGTAAACCGTGTGAAGATAAACTTGATCGACGTTTCGACACTCCTACTGATCCACAGAGGAAGACACCAGTAGGAGTGTCGAAACGACGATCAAGTTTATCTTCACACAGTTTACCCGAAAATCAAGAAATAATAACAAACCTTGATATCTAGAAAGAGCTTTCAGCTCAGCGGATCCTTCTGCCTGGTATGAACTTCCTGTACACAGTGTACCCATCAGAAAAGCGAGAACAACTGCCGAAATCAAGAGCCAGCTTAAGACTTACATATTCAAAAAATCGTTTAGTATAGTATAGAATATGTAGATGTAAGTACTTTGGTTAGCTTATTTAATTGTAAATAGGCGCCCATGAGATTGACTTGCTCCACAAAACGGCGCATTAGAAATTGTCCGTATTATTAGTAGAGTTTTTCTGTAACAAATTTGTATACGTCATTTGAGAATATCAAGGTTTTGATTAGATATTTAGAGATCTTGACATTTTGCATAATCACCCTTAAGTGGAGTAGTTTTGTAAATAACGAGATTAATATGGTGTCAAATGTAAGAGTGCTTGAAATTTTGATCCCATTTTTCTCAACATTGAACATTTTGGTGCTGTCAGTTATTTTCCTTGTTAGCCTAGAGTGCCGTAGAATTGAAAGTGCAAAAGAAACGCGGAAAACACGGAAGTAAATAAATATGCTTCAAATTATGAGAAAAAAGTGGATATAGGTAATATATACTCGTATAGACATTATTTTCTTCTACAAAAAGAAATTTAGGTACACCAACACACCTGTTACTAGTTTTCAGAATCCTCATGATATTGTTTATAGATATGTTCTTGTTGCGTGGATCACCAGAAACTTGTAAACAATAAACGATAAGACCAGCAATTAAAAATCGCACACCTATAGCAATGATTTTAAAAATGGAATGCACTATTAAAATAGAATAGAAATCGACTCGTTAGGAAATGATCGTTCGTAAAATCTATTGGTTTCAAATAATAACTCATAGATGATATTATAATTAATACAACAGAATTAATCATTATTTAGAAGATGGCGTAATAACGAAACATGCAATGCCTTGTGATTTATTTGACACTTTCGTTTTTAGAGTTTGTTGTTGGCAACACTATGGATTATTGCGGTGAATGTTGCCAGAGGCCACACCCGCATATTTCGCATGATACATAACCAATGATCAAATACAATGATATATTATTATACTTTAGATGCTCATCTCTCTACGTTTTTATGTATATGTTACCGGTAATGTAGGTAATCCGTCATTATATGGAATTTATTATATATACATTTATTAAAGGTTCTACGCAACATAGTTGCTTTTACATTTCACATAATAAACACATTAGGTAAGTACTTATACTATACATAAGAAAAAGAAAAAAAAAACATGTCACTCATGACAAATCAAAAAAGTAAACAAAAATAATCACAAATCGTCCAAGGAACAATCACAAAGATCACGAATCAAATAACAATATATTAAAAAAGTAAGAAAGTATCAATTATTCATTATATATTTCCCAGTGCATCGGATGAGCAACAAAACACAAAGAAAGTACATACGTATATTCACTCACACACACACCCCATCCACACCACAGAACATAATTACATACCATTCCAGGAATTCCTAAAAAATCCTAAAATGGACAGCAAATGTGTAACATATATATTTTTTGTATCGCAAGTTATAAATATTAATACCTACAATATACACATTTTACTAGGAATTTAATAGATACATTTCGTAAACAGGAATCGGAAAGATATTAAATTGTGTGATTCTAAGTGCAACACCAGCTTACCATGTATAAATAAATTAGTTCTTCGGTCTGAATACGTCTTTGTAAACAGTTTTATTAGTGAGCCACTTTTTTTCAAAAAATTGAAAGGTGTCGATTTTTTTAGAAATATGAGAGACTTGAGAAAGAACTGTCTGGGGGCGACTAATTAACATTTGTGTCTTTTTAATTAATATTGTGTATTTATAAATTACTCGAATGTATAACAAAGTATTTTGAGTAATAAACCGAATTGAATTGAAAAAAAAAAACTTGGCAAATTATTTACATATTTTCTAAGTTGACTCGGCATTTATATACACTTTCCTTGGAAATGTGTACACTTTCTAGGTTTCATACATTCCGATAACGCACAACATAAGTTCGCTGGAGATATATTGATAAGTTAATGAATAATTTCACCGAGTGTATGAATGTATACATCAGATACTGTAAATGTATTTCTCTGTATGTATTTGTTCATTAAATTATAATTGTATACGCTTTCAGTATGTTTGATCTAATGAAGTTGTATTGAAATATGTCTATGTAATTGTGTACGTACCTATCTATTTCTATTCATAAAAATGTACCGGGCTTTGTTATTCGCAGATTCCACGACTATACTCGTAGTAATTGCCTTGACGGATGAAGCGACGGTTTCTGAGAAATATGTAGACAATTCTTCGAATCGTGCAGCACTTGTTGAAGGTTGAAGTATGATATTTTATTGTTATTGACATTCATTGACAATTTTAACTTCTTTGCTATTTTAAACCTCAGTGTTGACCATCGATGTATTCTGCACTTCCGCGATACGCTTCTAAGGGAAGGGAAACTTTATCTAGGGAATAACCGTATCTTTTTTAATCTTGTATAGATTTCTCAAACAAATAAGTGAAAAACACATCTGTACTTTTTTCCGATAGACAGAAACTCGTTTCCCGAAAGTGGCGGAGGATTTTTTTTTGCTCTGATAATATGCATTAAAATCTAGGGAATATCCGCAAAAGTTTTTTGATCGAAGCGAAATTAACCCCTAAAAATGAAAAAAAAAAAACGTTACTTTATCATTTCATCATGCGATTGTTCACGCGATTTTGAAAAATGTGGGAAATTACCGTGGCGTTATAGTCTGGTCGGGAGCGTTGAATACAAATTATGATCAAACATGAGCTATTATTGTAGATTAATGTTATGATTGATGTGATCTACTAGAAATGACCATACATAATGACCATAAATAATAAATAATACAAATTATCCCAAAAAGTTGTTTAACCTTTAATTAACGACGCTGTATCAAGAAAATAACAATGTAATATGAAGCTAACAGGTAAATTATAACACATGTCTCATCAATATTACTGTAAGAATCATTATTGTATTATATTGCCGGCATATATTATTCAGTAGTCAGTAGGCAATACACTCCATAATACTAGTATATAGAAAAGTCGCAATTCACCGTCAACTTTCTACTTAGATAATATACTAACATCTTCCTGACAGAACTACACACATTATACTATACTTAACTTGCCTATTACACATTACACAATCACATTAGCAAAACCATTTATTTACTTACAATACTCGATAGCAATATAGTTATTATAGTTATAGTATACCACATCTAACAAGTTCTAGGTAAATTTGCAGATACTAAAGACAATATGCTGTAATTTTACACTCTTACTTACATGTTCTATACCTAATTGATGTGTACTGTTCACGCTAATAGATTTTCTCTACGTTTTTTGCCCATAGTTACTGAGTAGTGAGTATGCGAAAAGTTGCGTCGGGAAAAGTAATATTACTCAGCTTTTACTAGAGATATCATATTAAAACCTATAAAGAACGAGTGATCTCTGAACTTAAAACATGGATAAATGATAATATGTTTTAGTGACTCTGGGGTTAGAAATTTTATTTATGAAAATTTTTACGTTAGAAAATAATTCCAAAATTACCATTGTTAATTATTCTAGTTACAGTGATGTCGAGATGTGTTGTAGAGTCCTGACACTAAAAAATCGGATTGAATAAGCAATCGTAAAAATCTTTTTAACAAGAAAGAACCACACAAACATTTCTTCATTTCTCCAATCTTGTTTATGGTAATATAAATAAATAAATCTTTATTGGCCAAAACAAAAATACATATATTAATTACAAATATAAGACAATCGTAGTTTGCCAAAAGGCGGAATATCTTACAGTGGTACAATTAAAAGAAAAAAACAGTAAGTACTACAATTTTACAAATGTCACCTAAGAAAACAAGGGCGTTTGGGTGCTGGGAAGTTATTAAAAATGTAGACGCAGACAGCAAAAATGACAGATGAAGTTAAATAAAAACGCCGTAAAAACGATGCACCGTCGGTCCATAATAATAAGTTATAATTTAACCAATATTATACCTACATATAATGCCCGACTTTACTACTAGATTTTTCTCTAAATGAAAATTTACCAGTCAGTATGGAGACTGTACTCGTACCAATGATTTATACACTAGTATTACTAGGTTACGCACTTACTAATATTTGCACTGTCTTCTACTAAAAACTTTCATTTTGAAAGTAATTTGTATGTCGCACCTGTGCGCTGAATTATTTATTTACTTGTTAATCACATTCCTTTAATATTAACCATCAATCATATATAATCTAAGTTTAGTATTAGAATTACAATCTAGATACAAAGAACTAATGACTGTATATTATACTCGTATGGTACAACGGCCTACCGAGCTTGCGATCATTTTGTTACATAACCAAGATGAGTTACAGTTTTTTCCTCAACAGAGACGAGGGGCATCTTCATTCACATAATGTAGCGTTATGTAAACTCCCTTCAGTAGGAAGCAGGATGAGTGTTTCGACGTTTGCGAGCGTTTGCGAGCTGTACCGTGCTTTTTTATTCGCAGATTCCATGATAATCTAGTAATTGCGTTGACGGAATACCTACACGCTACATTATGTGAATCTGTAATATATGAAAAAACTGTAATATATTTCCGTCTGTGCAATGCAGATAAATTCCGGTTCAATACCTAAAATAATTTAGGTACATATATCTCAAATCAAGATGAGTTAGTATTAGATTCGTTTACCCACCCTTTTCTTAGTGTCAGGAATGATACTGTGTATGTATTCATTAACTTACGCGACTTTCGTCTCACCCTCAGTTCACTCTCACCCGAAATTGATACTTTGTAGGTAACATCACCGTGAGTTAACCCATGATGCCCATTCAGGTTTAATCAATTGAGTAGTAGACAAGCAAGCTTCGTCTGCAATTCTGGTTCACTTCATACAAATCCGAATGCAAAAACTATCGAAACACAGAACCTGCTTGTATCTCTTAGCGTTTAGGGTATATCCCCGTCTGTTGTCAAGACCGAAATTAGAACTCATGTTGACACCTTTAAGAAGAGCTAAGGCACCAAAAAAAATTGGAAGCCATTATAATTCGATAGTAAGAAAATGGTTTAAAAAAACCCATTGCAATAATTGAAAACGTCAGAAAATACACTAACGCACAAGTAACGGTCATAATATTTTTACTATCTCTCAGCTGACCTTTATTTATGTTCAGTGAAAGAATTTTTTAATATAATAACTTAATTTTGTAGGTACTATGAAAGTATGAATTGTATACAAAGGTCTTTTATTTCATGTCGTTTTGTTGACAACCTACCAACTTGATAATCATAATATTTACGCATTACGTTGGTACTTCTTTTATTTAAATTTGAATAAAAGAACAGTTAAGTAACATATGAACACTACAAGTATTAAGTGAATTAAACGGTAGTGTGTGGATATATATACCTAAGTGGTTCCGAACCTTTTGAGCAATGTGTTGATTTGTACGTTTAAGAAAGTTTTGCTTAATTCTTGTAAAGCAGCAACCAAAGTATGAGCCAATTGGTATGCTAAAATTAGTTTTGTGTTTCACTGAAGGTTCAACATCAATAACATCAATTTATTTTTAAGTTTTCGCTAGTAAACATTAATCAAAGGCAGACAAATGAGTAGAATTATAATATGCCTTATTATGTCTTTTATATCATGTGTGTTTCTATTGAAGATATCGTTTTTGGATTCCATCCTCAAGACACGTGTTCGTTTTATTGTTTTCTATCGTCCGTAGGCCCATTCGGGCACCTGGACTCGTCAATTTTTACAGATAATATGCAATGAGTTATTATGTTGCTGGAGACCACGCTGGAGATTTTTTAAATTACTTAATGTATTTATTTAATTTCTTGGGGTTTATATTCTTCTATAAATAATCTTGTACGTTGGTGCATTATGATAATTGCACTATTCCGTTTAGCGAATAATATGCTTAAAAGGTATCTTACAAACTGACCCAAAAGAATGACTTTATCATACAATTTTTAATAAATAAAATAATAATGACTCCAAGATTTTCTTGTTCTGTAGACTAGTTATAATAGATACAACATATTGTGCCGTTTCTATCTTGTAAAACTTACTTACTTCCGATGGCCGTACAACTCCGGACAGTTTACAATTTTAGCCTCCAGAACAATGGATTTCCAAGCCTTCCTGTTTGAAGCAACAGACTACCAGTCATCGCCAACATTTATGTAGTACGTTCAGATCTCGGGTTACATTGTCCATCAATCTCTGTTTTGATATCCCCAGAGGTCTCCTGTCCACAAGTTTATTTTGCAGGGGATGTTTTGTGGCTTTTTCATTCTCCCGATCTCACGACATGTCCGATCCAGGCCAGTCTTCTGTACCTGATCTCGCTGGTGATTAATTGCTTAATAGGTTGTAAAAAGTTTAAATTAATTAACATTTATGTTTTGCGGAACAAAGATGATGGACTACTGTTAGAGACAGAGGCCCATTTGTTTGATTTACTGTATGATTATGATTATATAATGTGGTTGGCTGTCAGAAAGAAAAGCTTAAACTATCCAAACAATCAACAACTGATG
Organism: Ceraclea dissimilis; assembly: GCA_963576895.1. Classification (NCBI taxonomy): domain Eukaryota; kingdom Metazoa; phylum Arthropoda; class Insecta; order Trichoptera; family Leptoceridae; genus Ceraclea; species Ceraclea dissimilis. Next base: position 2,323,151 of record OY756370.1, on the reverse strand, counting down.
AATCTTACTCAATCATATCTCACTCGAGTTAATTGGTAATCGCCAAAACTCACTGCCCGTGGCATCAAATCATTATGAGAGATGGAGAAATTCAATTAAAAATTCTACAAGCACTCAGTATATTTATTTTATAACTAATAACTCACAGAAGTGAGCAGTAAAGTGGTATTGAAGTAGTGGATGCCCATGGGCGTCGTCAGCTGCCCCCCTGCCTCACTAGAGATTGGAATAGGTATATATTTTGTTATAATAAATGATAAAACCCCGTAAAAAATCACATTATTGCGTCACATATTCTCATCATGTCATTTTTTTAAATTAGTATAAAAAATCCAATTGTTTCGTAAAGAAATGCCTGCGGCGCTATTTTTTTTTGTTACTTTTTAATTTTTATTGAATCATTTTTCATAAGTATTATTGCAGAAATTATTAGGTACATTATCAGATAAACCAAACCATATCACGATCTTCTTTATGTATTGTTTGCAAGGTGGATTTATAAAACTCCATTTTTAATTGAAATTGTTTTTTAAAAAGAAAATACTTAGAGTTTTTAAATGATTTATTTATTATTAGAGTTACGCGTTTCGGCCTACGTAACCATAGTTGGCCATAGTCGTACTAAATAGACACATGAAACTTAAGATATTAATATAATAATATATAGGTGTGTTAGTTTGTGTTTATTATGTCTCACAAAAATAAAACGTCTGTGGCGCTATTTACGCGTTTTTCATGCTATATCAATTTTTGCTCCTTCCCTTAGCTCCGAGGCTGGCGACGCCCATGTGGATACCTAATGAGGAAACATTATCGCGCTATTGGTAACGGTCGTACATTTTATTGCTAATCATATTTCATAAGTTAAAGAAATGTGCGATTTTAAACGGAAATTCATCATATTACTATGAGTGTTTCTATTTTATTAAGAAGCGCTCGAAGGAAAGTAATTATTGTTTTATAGTATTATTGATTAGAACTTGAATTATTTAGATATTTATGAAAGATGATACCACATATTTTACGATGGCCACATAGAACGGATACGGAAATATAGTAGTATTTCAAATCATTTTGAATCACCATAGAAATTTCTATGCGGAATAGTTACAGCTAGGGGATAGTTCTTTGGTTCATTCTGATGTGGATACGTTATGAAAAATTATAATATGAATATGCGAACACAAAGAAGTTATTTGTAATTATTAAAAATCATGAAGAAATTTTACAATATATGGCATCAATTATAATTCGTTTATGAAAAACCGTCATAATATTTTTAAACGTAAAAAATCCCTTAAAAATCGATGGGGTTATATTGATAGATCTTGAGGTTAAAATTTCCTATTGCAGACACAACCATTTTAGACACCTTTCACAATCCCAGAATCTTTAGAAAATACATGAACTCTGATTTCCGAGATTTCTGGCACAAGAAATTGACCATATTTCGAACACTGATATAACCGCTGTGTTGAAAAAGTTACATTATATTTTCAATACTGGGTCTTATATTTATGAGTGAGATGGTTTTAAAAGTACGAAAGTGCAAATTACTGGCGTTTATAATTATAAGCGTATATTGACTATTGAGTAACTTGAATACTAAGTACCATTCCCGTTATCTACTTGATTACCAAATTGACAGTCATAATATTTGTTTACCCTCCCATAAATAAATAAATTAATTACTAACATACATCTGATGGCATCTGATGGTATTGTGACATTAATTTCCCATAATACAAAACACTATACAATTATTTATCTCTAACACGTAAGGTCTCTGACCTTTGAATTATAATCAAATTAATATCAGCTTCTTCATTCACACGATGCTGGCTGGTGAAATTCTTTGCATATTATTTTATCACGTCTATCGATGATTCAACTATCTACGCTTAGGCACAACTTACCTATCTTTTTAATTGAATACAGTATGTGGTATATGAATATAATTAATCATTTACATGTATGCCTAAGAGTTAGAAGAAAATATTAATGAAGATTTTAGTATACTTTTAATTAAATTTGTAGTGTTACTTAATTTTTAACCAATTAGAATTGATTAGGTATAAATAAATAAATAAATCTTTATAAGACACAAATCATCAAAGATAATAGTAGTATGTTAAAGGGGCGGACTTATTGCAAAGCAATATCTTACAGTTAACCCTATTTTCAAAATATATTAGGTAAGAACGTAGGAATATAAATGCTATAGGTATAAATTATTACAATTAATTAAATATTTCTTTACTGAGATAAGCTCGCCCTAGTGAACAAATATTACGGTATCCTTGTAATGTTATAATATTTCTAAATTCTGTACACATAACATGTAAATAAATAATTACACATGCATGACATTAAAGCTAAACAAAAAACCTATCGCTATATATCAATTTGGTCATGAAACAGCGGAATGGAGAGAGGAGGTCACTATTTTATATGAAAAATAAATGGACTTAACGACGTTTCATCAAGTCAAGTGAATGAATTCAGGATCATTACAATACTATAATTAAATAAAATAACGATCTACCGGATTGCTAAATGTTTTGACTGACTAAATAAATAAATAAAAACTTTATTACATATAAATTTACATGCAAAGGGCGGATTTATCGCCTGTTGGCGATTTCTGACAATCAACCCAATGACCTCGTCAGTAAGCCTAAATGCATCCACAGTTTTTTTTTTATTTTTAAATATTTTATTGGCTACAACAGCTTCACAAAATATTACATTAAAATATTATACATTCATTTTTATATTGCCAATTAAAGTAACCGTCTATTGGCTGATACTAATTCAAGTTGCATGCTTTCAGAAAATTTCATGCAAATTTAACGCCTCTACGGTCAAAACTGATTTAAACAAATAAATTTGAATGTACATCCATCATCTTATAGCTAGTTTTGTACTGAGTATAACCTTTTCACATAACCACATTATGGCATGATAATACATTTCCACTATTATGTTTATTATATAAAATAGTCGTATTTTATATTACCAAACCAGACACATTAGTTCGAATACAATTTCCATACCTGTCCATCATAATGAGATGTTTATTTCTTTCCGTTCAGAATAAAGATCATCATAACTTTATCGATGATAAAATATACTCGTAGTATGATTTATTACAAATTTCTGATATCAAACTATTTAGTTGTGCAAAGAGATGTTCATATAAAGGAAGTGTTTTTAAGACACGTTACCAGAGCTTGTGAAGACTTTAAAGTTACTGTTTTTTTCTTGGTACTCGTAACTATTACTTCATCTGCATTTACTCTTACTTAATAGGGATTTCGATGATTTTAATGTGATTTTCAATGCTTTTATTGTTTTTAATAGGAATACAAACAAAGAACTGACATACTCGTATGTTCATATTCATTCACTAACACATCAGAAACGCCGCCCGGTCCCTCAATTAAATGTGTCCTAGGCATGATCCAGAATTACATAAATAATAATTTGTTTTTTGTATTAATTAATTGCTGATAGGTGTAAATAAATAAAATAAATGTCCAACAATGGACTTGAGTGGCTGCAGAAGAAGAAGAAGAAGGGTGCTAAAAATAATAATAAAAAAAATTGTCCCTATGATAACAAAATACAACAGTTTTTTCTCATTGTAAAATTTTTCAGAATTGTAGGACTAACTTGTAGCCGAAGAGTACAAATATCCAGATTATTATAAAGATAACAAAGGATTAGCAAGAATGATAAAAAAATCGCAACATTGCCATCTCGCCCTAGTGAATATAAGAAAATATTTGAGTATAGTACAACAAATCTTCGAATATATTTCTCACGTTGCGTTATTGAGAGATGAGATGTTTCAAAATGGTTCAGCCTTAATTTGAACACATTACTATAGAAAATTTCTGAGGTGTACACGTATAATGCTTTTAGGAAATTTAAATTTATTACAAAAACTCAAGGCACGTGCAGCCAAAACCTTGAGTTTAATTCGTTATTTAGATTTGTTTACTTATCCACCAAGATAAAATTATTGATGGGGCATCGTGAATGAATTTGCATGACAAAAACTACAGATCTAATTGTTGTACTTGTTAGGAAAATATCAATCTGTAATGACTGTGTCTAAGTTGATAGATCGCTGCCTAAGTAAAGTCATTCTTTGTATTATTTGTTGAATATTATGGTCGCCTAATTAACAGCCAATGTTTAGCTGAAGCAAGCATTATTTTTAATGAGGTTTGTAGTTTGTATTCTTAAACTATTGTAGTACTTAGTAACTTTAAGGAAGGGCATGGAATTAATTATATACATAGTTAAACACTAGATACTATATCCAATTCTAACTAATTAAGGGCGTACTAACTAAAATACGACTTTTTTTTTAGGTAAGTACAATTATTTCATAGTAAAATCAATTTGAGACACTAATTTTAGTTTGAAAAGTTGCGGAACTGGACCTACTGATCAAGTATCAGTTAGACCTACTTACTTAGTTGGAGCTTAGCCCCTGCGATTGGAAAAACAATCGACTTTAAGGCTACACACACACGCACTGACATTCAGTTACCTGAATCGACCGTTTGCAAAAAGCTCCAATTAAAACATCTTTCTGAATTCAAAATCAGGCTAACACTGAACTCAGAGAGAGGTTTTGGTCGGAGCTTTTTTGCAAACGGCCGATTCAGTTAACTAAATATCAGTGCCCGTGTGGCCGCCCTAAATGTATTTTTTAGAAAAGTGCTGGAATGTATTGGTGCTTGTCTAAACAAATGTATCTATACCCAAAGCTGCAATAAAATTCGTTGATGACAAAATAAACTCTTGCTAGCAACATGTGCGATTCGTGCACTTAATTCGTGCACTTATTTGTCAACCAGATTTTTTTGGATTACGAATTAGCACACATTAGTATTCACATTAAAATTGCATGAACCATAACAAACGATAAAAAAAAGCGATTGTGTTAGAATTTGTCACAATCAGTCGCACAACCAAAATACATTTTTTTTTTCTTATTTCATTTTCCGGCATACAATTTTATTATCTATTGCATAGGAACAATTTAAGTATGCAATAGGTATCTTTTTTTCTTATAACGAATAATTTAATTACAGCCCATCACAATTATAACACATTAATTTTAATTGTAATTATCCATAATGATAATTGTTTTATATAAAGTGTGTGTAATTAAAATTACTCACATATTACGATGCGTACGTGTCAAAGGTTGTACTTCTTCGTAATTATCTTATAAATTACTTGTTATAAATTAAAATGAAGTAAAACATATTCGTTTTATGAGTAATAGTATTTTAATTATGACAGATTCTGATTAAATAAGTACTACTATCATACCACCATGGGATAACCATATAATGGGGTGACCAGTGAATGCTGTGTGTGTAAAACAAATACAATATTCTCTCTGCGAGAAATTAATGTGACATCCAGAATTCCTGAAAAAGATGTGAAACCTAACTCTTCAGGAAACACGTATAAATATCAAAAAGTAAAGTAAGTCAATTTTACAATCCCAACAGGGAGTTCCCCATAAAGAAAATAAGAAAATACCTTCTAAATTGTATAATGCAAGTATAATTTATTTTATTGAATTTCATAAACGAACCATACAGTCATCATAATACATTTTGGCAATAGTTACTACCTTACGACTACGTCGACCAGTAAAGGTTCCATCCATGACAAAAATTAATAATTGGGATAAACACAAACACTGCTTAACCCAACAATAACAGATTAACAATTGGATAAACATGCACTTAAATAGGTGTATTTTTGTTTTTTTATGCGTAAAAACTACGGAAAGGTATTTTTTTTCGATATTATATAGGTATTAGTATTAACATATCTATCCCTTCATGCCACGTATCTTGCGGGGTAGGCAGAAAGAACAAAACAGAAAACCACCGTATCTCTATTTAGACACATTCCTTGCTTCCGTACATACCTACACTAATTATCATAATTATAGATTTTCGCGGAAAAATTCCAACACAACATGTATATTTAAAACATAAATTTAAACATAAAATAAAATAGACCAAATAAAAATCCTACCTTAATCATTTTGGTAATCCCTTTAGAGTCAGCAACACAAAAAAGTTTCAACGAGCAAAAAAAAACACTCAAAATAACACAGAATATTTCGCAACGTTTGTTATCGTATGTAGTGTAAGTAAATGTACTTAGAGAACCGTGAAATGCAATTACTTGCGAAGATACCTCGGCGCGAATTTCTAAAAAAATACGCTGATTAATCGTCGAGTTAAAATGATGACAATATAACGATTGTTCACTGAATGTTAATGTTATTATGTGAGTGAGTTATAGTACACTCGTAGTAATATTGTGAATACAAGTATATCTCGTGAGACGTCTGAGAACAGACTGTCATGTCGTATGTTTGAATTGACGCCATGGACCCCAGAATCCCCCGGCGCACGGAGAAAGCATTTGCCGGGGGCCATGTCTGAACTCTCAACATCTTGATCTTACATATTGTAAGAAACCACGAGGGAATATCGCATCTTCTGCTTATAGATTATACTCTATAAAGACACGTTTATATAAGATCCAATTCAATTACTTTTTTTCATTAATTATTTTCAAAATAGATTATAAAACATTTTACGCCGGAATTTCCCAACTATGTACATCCATCCTGTATTTGGGTCAATTAGATCCCATTAAATAACTATTTTTATCTTTATTTATTTTCAAAATAGATTATAAAATATTTTACGCCGGAATTGCCCAACCAGGTACAACTTGTATTTGGGTTCATCCCTCGAATGTGCAACAATAATAAAACAGAAATATAATAGCATGAAATAAGATAAAATTGACCAAAACAAAATAAAGTTAAATTAATTGGGTTTTGAATTTATTTCACCAAGAAATAATTGAAAAAAAAAAAAAAAACTTCTATTTCGGTTAGTACGCACTTTATTAGTTACAGAATTGACCTCATTATTCATTTTATAAGGATATAAAAATATATTATACAGGTGCAATAGCAAATCAAAAATTTTGGCAATTACCTAATTTATCTTTGTATATTTTTTTATTCACACTTTAAGTGAACATAATACAGGCTCTCTCCAAGAATAAAAATTTTGACATAAAAAAATAATAAGTAATTATAAAGGAACTTCTTTAGAACCACTCTTGTATTTCTACATACCTATACAAATCGAATTAATCAAAATTTACCAATCTAAATGTATTTCTACGTACAACGATAAAACTATCATCTAAATCAAATAAGTGTGCCAATTTTCAAGGCGCGAGACATCGGGAAATTATATTTTTTTTTGATGAAAATTAGGACTAGATTAGATAAAAGTACAATGTTTAGATAACGAACTCATTGTACACTTATTTCTTTATTCACCTTAATTCTTAATTTTTTATCGTTCACAACAGTAAAAAGAACAGCGAAGCAAGAACAACGAGGAAGTTGGAGTATAGAGTATCTTACTGAATTGAAATTGTTAACTGCAGAAACATTTGTACGCAATCATCGAATGTAAATTGGGCTTTACATACTTTATATGATTCGAGTAAATTGAAGTAAGTACTTTAGTGTTGTATAATATGAAGTACCAACACTGTATTCACGAGTAATACTCTAAAGTACTTTATATAGTACTCGTCCGTAGTATTTGTAACAGCGCTATGCAAGTTATTTACGAGGTATTTTCTTCTACTTTACGACCGCGCTTGAGAGTTACAGCGTTTAGGGACCAAAGTACCCGCAATCATAGAATCTTTATTATTTATTATGACCGGTAGGTATTTGAATATATTGTTTAAGAGTGTGCATACTGACATTTCAAAAAATTCTAAAAACGGGAGACCTTCTATCTCGACAACCGTTACTAAATATGCTTTGGAACAAAATAGGGTAGATGCATTGAACCTTTATCTAAGGAATAACTGTAATAGATTTTTTATATCTTGTATAGATTTCTCAAAAAAATAATTTAAAAACACCTCTGACCTTTTTTCCGAAAGACGAAAACTCGTTTCCCGAAAGTAGCGGAGTAAAAATTTTTTTTTTGTACTGATAATATGCGTTAAAATCTAGGGAATAACCGCAAAAGTTTTTCGATAGACGCAAAATTAAGCCCATCAAAAAATGGAAAAAACGCTATTTTTACCATTTTATCATGAGATTGTCACGCAATTTTGAACCTTAATGCCGTGGGAAAAGACTGTGACGTCATTCCTAGTGCCATGCCCTTAATAACACCCCATATAATATATACCCACATTACAACGATGATGTATTGAAGATACGATGTTGAAAGGGAATGAAATGTTTAGGTAAGTCACGGAATACCTGATCAACTCACTCTAATTGCAACACCTAATATACAAGTGACCATTTAAATATTTATGAGGTATGTATACTTACATATTTTTTAATAAAAAATAAATCTAAGTTTATAAGAAGAAACCTAAATGCATATTTGTAAAACTTATTTACTAAAATAATCCACTCTCCGGCATGACAGCTTTTAGGCCTTTATGCCGAAGAATGTGCAGACATTATGTAAGAAAATACGCTATAAGCTTGAAAACTTGTGAAGTCTGCATCAGGGATTGAACCCGCGCCCATCAGAATAACAATCGAGCGCCAGAGCGCGTTACCAACCCGGCTACCGACCATCACATATTATCATTCAATAAATTGTACAAATATCGCTTTTCACTATGTGCTGTTTTATTTACAAAATTTGTGTCTGCGGCGTTATTATCACGACTGTTATTGTGGAACGTATTCTATTTATTTTTATTTTAAGACAAAAAACTAGGTCTATATCACGATTTTACACGACATTTAGTTGCCCCATGTAAGAACTTCATATAGTCTTGATAACTTTTTGAATTTTTTTATAGAAATGGGTATTTCAACCATAGATAGGTACATAAAAAATCAAATTTTCCACACGCGACCCTTATTTTAGAACCCCCTAATCCACATATACATATTTTGATTTCAACTTTGTACTTATACATGGATCTTACTTGCAGCATTAACGGAAAAATGAAAAAAATCCACTCTGTACCGACGGTCGAAAACATCGAGGTTTAATTAACGTCAAAAAACAATTCATCAATTCTCAAATTTGGTAGATGTAATAAGTAAGTACAAACAAATAAATTTATTTGTAGAAATCCAAATCAGAATGATTTATTTACCTGCCCACAATCAAAACTGTTGTTTCTATACATATAAAATAAGTACACCGGTAACAATGAGTGAAGTGAACATCTATAAGGTGTAAAGTATGTCAAATCATAAGAAATAATAATTTTTAATTTGCATTGAAGTCATGAATTATTATTGTCACATAATTCATATTATGAAGAAGAAAATAGTGTTTACGTAATATGTAAAGTATGAAATCATACAGAGTATTCTATTCCACTGCAGCTTAATCAGTCAGTCACATGACATTTCCATTCAATAATGCTTTCCTTAGGTTTCGGAAAGTTATTCATTTTTTTCTTTGTTCTTATTTTCTTAGATTTGTAGATTTACCTACTTGACTTAGAAACTTCTCATTCTTAGGAAGCTGAATTCCAATTTTCCTTACAATGTTTTAGCAATCTTCCATGGAGACCGATGACCTGCTGGGATTTCACTGGCCACGACATATGGGATTCTGGAATCAACAAATCTATATACGTTGTTCCTCCAAAATCTTTTCTAATATCATCATTTCATAGATTTTAATTTGTCTAATTAAATTTTCTGTATCAGTGAATATTGTTATTTTCTCCCCATTTGGTTTATTTGCTACAAAAACGGCACACCGTGAATAAGTTGTATTCGAGTTGTCAAGAACTTAGTGTGTTGAATAAGGGTTTAATTTTCGATCAGCTGTTCTGCAAGCAGCCATCTAACTTTGATTAAGCATGTTGTTGTTATTTTCTACCTATCAGTATCGAATATTCCGAACACAGTTTCTCTTTTCTTTCTTCTTTTCAATGGCGCTACAGCCCAACTCCGAGCCTTGACCTCCTTCAACTTTCGCCTCCAACCTCTTCTGTCCTCTGCCGCCGTCTTCCAACTGTGGACCTGGAGAATTTGCGCTGCATCTCTCTTGACGTCAGTTTATTTCTCCGTAATCATCTTAACAATATGTTTAAATGCTGGTTCGACCAAACAACCGCTGTTATAATTAATTAGTTAAACAAATTGTGAAATAAGATATTTTCCTACGAACCAGTGAGGGCGATGAGACACGCTTTATATTCCTTTGTATGTAGGTGTTGAATCTCACCGTAGATATATGAATATTGAATATGTAATACGAGGAATATTGTTAACACGGAGACGAGATATTGCAAGAATTTTCACCTATACAATAGTCGGCGGACATAAGTGCGCACTTACTTCAATTTTTACCACAAATTTCATTTTGTAAGTGGCTTTCTTTTATTTAAATTATCACTTTGTAAGTAGGTACTCATAACTTTATGTAATATTTTATTGTTTATTTTATAATATACATATACCTATTAGGCTTTTGACCGTTGTTTTTAGGTATTTTAGGTATGTATTGAAAAAATATTTGTTAATGTACCATCATCATCATCTTCTTCTTCTGCAGCCACTCAGGTCCATTGTTAGACATAGGCCTCCCCTTTGCTCCTCCACAGCTCCCTGTCTTGGCACACTGCATATATCCACCAGCGGCACATTTCCTGAATCCTGATATCGTCAAACCACCTTGCCCGGGGTCTACCGACGCTTCTTCGGCTTATTATTGGCCGCCATTCTATTATCTTCATCAACGACGAGTAAAATATTTTTAAGATACCTGCCTAGATTCGTATCGTGTTGCTGTAGTAGTTGTTCATATTTAGGGGTCGCATCAATTCTACACTTCTGCAGTCGACGATTCTCCTCCACGAACTCCTGGCCATGGCCGGACGACCTCGAGTAGAGAGGTATTAATCACTTCATAGCATGGGTAATCTCACTCTTGGTGTTTTCTCCTGTAAACTCCCTCACATAACTATCCTTTCCAAGCTGGCTTAAATATTCATGAACGATTTAATTGTATGTGTATTGTATAGTCTTTATAGATACCTATATACTTATTATGACATTTTCATAATCATAATAATGGAATAGATGATACATGCCTAGTATATGCCTGCACCTCGTTGGTGAACTTATTGAGACGGCATTTCTTCTCTTACTATAATTTCAAGTTCTCAGTTTTTTGCAGGACAAACGAAAGACAATATTGGTTTAAAAAAAAGAGTGGAAGCGATATCATATAGCGATGGCTTCATGGGTAGTCGCGTATACCATTGTATCTCCACAATATTAGATACGTATTATCACGATGAACAATTTTAAAGTAAGGTTTTTATACGAACGCACGGATAACCTAAAAACCCGTTCGATCTAGAAAATGTATAAACATCTAATAAATTAGTTTTATCGCTGAACGAAATACAATTTTCAATTAGGTATTGTTTTTTTACAGTTTATTCGTGATTGTACTTTCTTTACGCCTTTTTAGTTATACGTATTGAGTACTAAGAAAAGCTATTTACTTACGTACTTATAAAATTTAATGTAATAACGTGTAAGATAATACAAAGTTTAATGGCTTTAGATAATATATTACGAGTAAGTACCTACCAGGCGCGAAGATACCTAAGAACACGATTCCCATCGAGTTACCTTTTGGATAAAATAATAGAAAAAAAAAATATCTAGAGTTTCAGTCTATGTGTGATTTGATTATATTAGGCCAAATTCATTTTAATTTTTGGTGTTTTTCTTTACTGAATTTATTGTGTGGTAACCTAGATTAAACTATATGCCTACATATGTATGGCTTTTATATTAAAAGATTTTACTTTCAAGTGTATTTTATGTTTTTACTAAGTCTATAATTTATTTATATTTTTATGATTTTTACTGAATTTGTTGCATGGTAGTCTAAGTTTATTTGTGTTTTATAATTTTACTTCGATGATCAATGTTGTACAATTTAAGGATTATGCTCCATGAGGGCATTATATTGTCATGCAAATCTGTGTCCAGTTAATGTGCGCATCTACTGTACGTAGCTACTGCGACACTACCTGCTACTTACTATACACAATGTATTGTATAATATACCTATGTACATAATATTATATATTGCTGGACTATTAATGTATTTATTGTTGTAAGGTTTGCTGGGTACAGATGGATTGGAGTTGATGTTTTGTTTATGCATGCCGATTGATTTATTATTATTATTTTTTTGAGATTTCTATGAAATATGAATTGTTTATTATTATTAACTAAATATTTTGTTGATTTGTTGTGTTGAAATGGTAATGTTTTTTTGTATTTGATTATGTATTTGACACTGAACCAACAAGAAATTGTTAAAGGCTTTAGCCGTTGATGTGTAAATAAATAAATAAATAAATAAATAGATATAATAGTGTCTCTTCTTCTTCTTCATCAGCCTATCCCGTCCACTCCTGAACGAAGGCCTCCTCCATCTGCCTCCATGTTGTCCTGTCCTGTGCAGACTGCATCCAGGTTGCACCGACATGTCGGACCAGGTCGTCTCTCCATCTCAGCTGTGGCCGTCCCACGCTTCTATTTCCATCTCGAGGTCTCCAATTTAGGAGGTTCTTAGCCCACTTGCCCTCTGCGCTTCTAGCCATAATAGTGTCTAATTTGACGTAATCCAATAAGAAATGTTTGCCCCTGCTTCCCTTCTGCAGAAATCCACCCTTCGCCACTGGTACGTACTTAGATTATTTTAGTTAAGTATTTAATTGGATACACTCAGCTTATGGATTATTATAGTCAAGTGAAATATTTCACTATTTACTGCCATTTTTTCGTATTTGCCAATCTTTGTTTCAATAAAACTTTCGATAACAATATGAATTGTTTTAGCTAATACATATATTATATCACTAGATTTAAGTATCACGAATTATTTACCTATGATATTTTTAATTGTTCTACTTATGATGGATTTCACCAACTTTTTAGGTAAGCAACAGCGGCACAAACTTTGTATGGAAAATAATGATAAGTGGCTCCTATCTCCGCCTTTCCTCACCTAAGAAGTTGGTGAAATCCAGCTTTAGGTTACTAGGTATAATGTGGAGAGGTGTCGTGACAAAAAGTTTGTAGTGGTTCTTGAGGAAATCCATAAGGTAACGCCAAGGACAGTAAACTACTTGAAGAATATTGACGCGGAACTATATGACTTCTAGATAACTTGTACAATGTTCGTATGCATACAAAAAAAAGAAGTAAAGGACCATGCGCAACTTATTACTTCTTTCTCAAATTGCTTCTTCTTCTTCTTCATTAGCCTTCTTCCCTCCACTGCTTGATTTAGGCCTCTTCCAACTGTTTCCACTCATCTCTGCTCTGACCCTTCCGCATCCAGGTTTCCCAAGCGATTTGGACAATGTCGTCGGTTCATCACTTTGGTGGTCTTCCGACGCTCCTTCTATCTGTCCAAGGCCTCCACTTCAATATTCGTGGCGTCCATCTGGTGTCACCCTGCCTGGCAATATGTCCTGCCCATTGCCACTTAAGTTTTGACACACGGCTCATAATAAGGGCTGCCACCTCTCCGGGTTTGACCCGGAGTCTACGGGTTTGAATGGTGTTCTCCGGGCTCCGGGTTAGCATCGTATATCTCCGGGTCAGACTGGATGGTGAGACAGTGACATAACTATCACCTGGCAGACCCCTGCCGACCTATATATTATGAAAATCCTTAAAATCTGATTGAAAATTAAACTTTTTCATCAAAAAATTCGCCTGCGGCGCTATCTTTTTGATGCGTTTTTTATAATTATTTCTTTTTATAGAAAATAAATTTGTTTACATCACGGCTTTCTTTGCTGAATCTCTCAACAAATTTCCGCCTGCGGTGCTATTTACGAATTTTTCTTCCACATTTGTACTACAATAAAAAATAGGTTTATTGAGTAAAAATTTTTTTTTCGAAATCTCCGGGTCTGTGCTCTGTGAAAGGTGGCAGCCCTACTCACAATGTTATTATTAACTGAATATTAATTATAATATTATTATTAACTGAATATTTTGTTGATTGGTTGTGTTGAAATGGTAATGTTTTTTTGTATTTGATTATGTATTTGACACTGAACCAACAAGAAATTGTTAAAGGCTTTAGCCGTTAATGTGTAAATAAATAAATAAATAGATATAATAGTATCTCTTCTTCTTCTTCATCAGCCTATCCCGTCCACTCCTGAACGTTATATTAGTAGACTTCTAAATGTTTAGATATCAACAAGTATGCAAGCACCTATACATTATGCTGTAGGCCTATCTTAACTTGCAATCATCTTCATACCATTTGTTACACAACACTTGTAAGGCATGCGACACACACAAGACGTTGCCTTACTTTTTTCACATTGTAGATACACAAAGGGATGTCACATCAGAGATCAAAGCATAGTGTTTTATTATAAGTATTTCTTTTTATACATAAAAGCACCAAAACAGGCCGGGGTAATTAATAGTTCAAAAAGATTCGTCCATTCGTTCAGCTGTTACCCACAAGCATGCGCCTGCACAACTATTAAGATAAAATATATCATTTCGGTCATCTCAAATACCTATCGGGTTGACTGTAAAATATTGCTTTTGCAATAAGTCCACCTTTTGGCACTGTCTTGGCATTATCTTGTTTTTGTAACAATTAATTAATATCATTTCGGTCATCTCATATACCTATCGGGTTGACTATAAGATATTGCTTTTGCAATAAGTCCACTTTTTGGCACTGTCTTGGCATTGCCTTGTTTTTGTAACTATGCATATTTTCTCTGGCCATATTTATTTATTTATTTATTTATAGTCTATACCCAGTCTCGGTCACACACTCATTCGTCACACAAAAAGTAAACATTTTCATGTACCTACGCTTACGTGCGAAATACCAAAATATTCTTCATTTGCTGCATTGATTTTCTTATCTACTAGCAGGAAGCAGAATTAAAAAAAATCTAAAATTGTTACATTCTTACGCTGAACAAAACACGCGTATATATGGTCTAATCTTTTATCAAGATTAGCGTATGAATCTTAAGTTGTAGACGAACATCAAAGAATTCGACAATATAGCATAGCTTATTGAATTCTCGATGTTTTCTTGACGACACGATTCTCTCTATCTAATATTGTATGGTACTTTATCTGTTATGGTACGGTACATAAAAGATAATGTGATAACCATATAGACCCTACCGCTCATTGTTTTTTACTCATCAAAGTGGAGTAGTGATGTTCTTCATTTAAGAGTACAATATTGTGCAATTAAGTAACCCATTGCGTAATAATGTGACCGCGTTATCTACGCAGTACGCACTAGTTCACAACTTCTCAAACAAAAGTTCGCGATGATGAATTTATATACTGGAACTAAAATTTACAAACTGGAACCGACAGATATTCGTGCTTCAAGGAAAAATACTTCTAGATTCACTTGCATATTGAGTATTATTTTTATTTATTGTTTAACAAGGACCTGCTAAACAGAAGACAATAGACAAAAACAGGAGATGTAATAGAGCATGTGTTAATATTGCTCTTCGGCTAAAGTTTCGTTCACCGTTCCATTCGTACATTTGGGCTTCTTCTATATAGTGATAAAATCATAAGCCTCTAGCCATAAAAATATTATTCAACTATGTTTCAGAGACTTAAAGGTGAGGTGAGACCATAGACTTTCGTATTAAGTACCTAAAAATATTATAAAAGTCTATGGTTGAGACAAGTACCAAATTATTTGAAAGGTTTAATAAATTAAAATAGAAAAATCTCCTTGCATTTGATATGCATAACTGAGATATTGACATTGGGCACTGGAATTTCTGCCTGTTGTGGTTGACACACTGGGAATTTTAACGCACGATTGATTCAAAGGGTAAACTTTTCTATCAAAAGTTGATTCTAGGCACAAAAACATAAAAATAACTTTACATTCTTGGAGTATGGATACGAATGGTAGAGAGTTTACTTCTTATAACTAGAATATGAACCAGTTCGCTCTCCTCTTTATAATTGTAGGAAAAGTTTTTATCGTGCAACATATTTCAAGAGTGACAATAATTTACTATGACAGATTTAAGAGTTGTGCGTGTTACCTTTATTCAATGGACACATTGTATGAGTGAGAATTAATGTGGAATTCATGTATTTTATAATTTAAGTTCTAAGCGTTGAGCCAAGAATAGAAATAATTAGATATTTAGTAGACGATAACAAGTACTAGGTACTGAGAGTATTTCGAGTAACACGATCTGACTGCAGGGCGCATGTAACGTGTTCCAATGTGTCTGATATAGTTAAAATATATTGGTTGTTCATTCTACAGGCAATTTTCTATAGAATTATATTAATCTCTATTCACTATTTGGAGCATGATACACTTAGGTTCTTCTACAACTCCTAGACCAGAGTTTTGATGTTCTGAACGAAGGATTTCCAACCCTTAGTCCGATCGTAGGTAACGGCCGCCTTATTCCAATAGTCTTCTACCAACAAGACCGTTTTTTGTGATTCGTAAACCTCTGATATGAAATTAATGTTTTTCTCAAGTCTAACTATTAGTATAAAACAAAGATGTAAAGGCAAAAATGAAAAACTAGCAAAAACGTAATGACTTTTATTACACGCAACTAGTTTTCGGG
Organism: Ceraclea dissimilis; assembly: GCA_963576895.1. Lineage (NCBI taxonomy): Eukaryota > Metazoa > Arthropoda > Insecta > Trichoptera > Leptoceridae > Ceraclea > Ceraclea dissimilis. The sequence goes on along the minus strand of OY756370.1, from coordinate 2,306,405 downwards.
GACTCTCATCCTCGTCATCAGGCGTTCGTCTAAATATTTTATTGTCATAAGCCTGATGATGCGGACTAGAATCCTCAAACACTATAATTATAATCTTAAACTGCATAGGTATTAGCACTATTAGCCTACTAGCAAAACTTAACAAAGTGTCTGTGAACGGTATAGTTCGATCACCACCATCAATAGGTATGCCTTCTTGCTGTTCAAAAGCATCCTAGTAGTTATTTTATTTCCATACGTTATGTTAGTACCGGATGTTAGAATGATTACGTTTCTATGGGACTCACTGTAGAAGATGAAACACATTTCTTCAACATGAAGCAATGAAGAGATGCGGTGTTTATTAAAGCAGCTTAATTTGTTAATTATTAATAAAACGTTGGAAACTAAAATAGTCGAAATGCATTTCCATGCATGAGAGTGTGAAACATTTTAAAACATGTTTTCAAAATATCTGATTTACTCCATCAATAGCATGACTCCAGTGGCGGACTGGCAAGGTTGCGAGATTCCCCGACGGAAAGTAGGCCCCACAGCCATTAGAGGGCCCTAAACCCGCTCGTTTAACATCATATAGATAGGTAGAAAATAAAATAAAATAACAAATTTTACAAAAATTGTTATGGAAGTCTAATTAAATCACATTTTTTTATCCATTCGGCGCCCATTACGCCTATTCAATATTTTTTATATATTTATTTAGAAACAATAAACCAAATCTATATCAAGAAGAATCTCTTCTGGCCGAGTTCAAGTCGGCTAGCAGCGGCTCAAGGGCCGAATCTCGACAAGTGTTCACAAGTTCACAGGCGCATATGTCTTGGCTCGTGTAAGTCTGTGAACACTTGTGAACGGTCGGTTTCTATCAGTGGCGAAGGGTGGATTTCTGAAGAAGGGAAGCATGGGCTAACATTTCTTATTGGATTGCGTCAGATGAAACACTATTGTTTATTGTTTATTGTTTATTGTTCTGAATCATCCCTAGGCCATTTGCAGGCACTTGGACTCGTCAAGGTTACATGTTGACAATAAATATACAGGGAAATTCAATGCCAATAGAGTGTAAAAGGCTCTATTGGCACTTCGTCATGGTCGTAAAACTAGGTACATATTCCACAAAAGCACATACAAATAAAATTAATAAAGAGATAATAATTATGTTAAGGTACAGATGTGACATTGCAGTACAGACCCAATCAATTTCAATATCAGATAAATTTACAAGTGTTCATATTAATAAAGTAGAATCCGTGGCAAGAGAGTGTAAAGAGCTCTGCTTGTCCTTCGTCATGCTTAATAATGATTCCATGCTAACCGGTGCCGGATAGCATTTCGTCAATATTATAAAATTCATTTGCCACAAGATACTTTTTCACCTCTCTCCGGAACGCGACAGGCTCTAGGTGCTTAAGATCAACAGGCAATGCATTAAACAGCCGAACACTCATGCATATGAAGCTCTTTGATGTTTTTGTGAGTCTATGGGCTATAGGTCTAATATCATTCCTGGAGCGTGTAAAATAATTATGGCATTCCCCATTAAGCGGGGTGTTAGCCATGTTGAGCCTCGCATAGTTCAAGTATTCATAGATGACAGTACAGGATAATGTGAGTATGCCCAGCTCCCTGAAAACACCACGGCACGTCTCCCTTGGCCGCATACCAAGCAAAGATCTCACAGCTCTTTTCTGGAGAATAAAGACTCTCTTGGAGTCCGCACCGGTCTCCCAAAACATCACTCCATATGTCATAATACTATGAAAATAAGCAAAATATATTTTCTTCGCGGCGTCGAGTCCACAACATTCTTTTATTTTCCTGATGGCATATATGGCAGAGTTAAGCCTTTTACACAACCCCTCGATGTGTGGTGACCACTGAAGCCGCCTGTCAATCGTAACACCCAGGAACCTGCAATTATCCACCAGCTCAAGGCCTCTCTCACCGAGAGCAGCAACCACCGGATCGGGCTCTGCAGAATATCTCAGAGAGAAGTGAACAGCATTTGTTTTTGTCACATTTAAAACTAAGTTGTTGTCGCCGAACCACCCCTCCACATCATTTAGAGTTTTTATAGCACTATTTTTTGTGAGAACTTTATTTTTATCATCTTTAATCAGAATGGATGTATCATCAGCAAACATTACAATATTACTACATTTCGGTATACATTCTGCTAAATCATTTATGTAGACAAGAAACAGCAATGGTCCCAGAATTGAGCCTTGAGGGACACCACAATGTATTGTTGACATGTTAGATCTTACATTGTTTACATCCACAATCTGCTTTCTGTTCTCTAGGTACGACCTTAAAAAATCATTTTCTGTGTTCTTTATGCCATAGTATTCAAGTTTTCTAAGGAGTATTTCGTGATCTACACAGTCAAAAGCTTTGGAAAGGTCGCAGAAGATACCATATGAATCACATTTTTGGTCAAAAGATTCTAGAATGACTTTGGTAATTGAGGCTATACCCATTGATGTGTTCTTTCCCCTTTGAAAGCCAAACTGTTGTGGATGAATTATGTTGTTATTGTCTAGATAACAGGTGAGCTGCTCGGCGACAACCTTTTCAAATAGTTTACTAATTACAGGCAGTATTGAAATCGGTCTGTAGTTACCAAAATCGTTTGTATCTCCCTTTTTAAAGATCGGTATGACTCTAGCCAATTTTAGCTTATCAGGAAAAATTCCATGCATAAGGCATTTATTAAATACAACTGCTAGGGAGGGAGAAAGTTTATCAATAATTAATTTTAACAAGTTAGGAGATACATGCCATAAATCGTCAGATTTCTTATTTTTCAGTTGTTGGCAAATTTTTTTGATTTCGTCTGCTGTCACATTTTTAAATTTAAAGGCTGATTTTACTGTACTGAGGGGATTTAGATGTTTTATAGAATTTTCAACGGACGACGAGAGATTTTTAGTTAGAGAGGAAGAAATATTTATAAAATAATTGTTAAAATGGCTGGCTAGTTCTACATTACTTAATATTTCATTATTCATTTTTATTTCAATATTTTCCTGGCGGTTATGATTTCTGCCCGTCTCTTCTTTAATTATATCCCAAGCAGTTTTTATTGGGTTATTTGATGATCCAATTCTCTTATCCAAAGACATTTTTTTGGCTTCACTACAGACCGCCTTAAACACCGCACTGTATCTGCGTACAATATTCTTTACTTCCCCCGAGTTGTCCTGTTTACGAATTTCATACAGTTCAAATAACCTTTTTCTGGAAATCCTAATCCCGGGAGTTGCCCAGCTATCAAACGCTTTATTCTTTTTCAATTTCAACTTTTTGACCGGCATACATTTATCCAAATACAACAATATATCACTAAACAGTTTCTCAAATAACAGATTGGGGTCATTAACATCCTCTGTACTTAGCAGATCATCAAAAATATTAGACGTAGATTGAATAAACTCATCCAACTGCTGAGGATTAAAACATCTTTTATTCACATATGTACATTGTTCATTTTTTGACTTAATTAAATTCTTCATATTTACATTTATCAACTGGCCATAGTGATCAGACTTGACAAAATTAGCCAAACAACTGTCCTGAGGCTCTAAATCTGTGAAGATGTTATCAATGCACGTGGCCGAGGTACTGGTTACTCGGGTGCACTGGTAAATACATCTCTTCAATAGGAAACTAGCAAACAAGTCTATAATTAAATTTTTATCATACGAGTTAACATTGAAGTCTACATTGAAATCTCCGCAGATCACCACATATTTGTTGCACTTGTTAGTCACTTTATTTAGAGCCTTTTCGATAATATTTATAGCAATTTTAATAGAACTACTTGAGTGTATGTAAACCGCTATGATAATAACATTACTTAATTCAACACAACTCAGTTCACAATGAAACTCCATCGATAATTTAACAATGTCACATCTGTTTTTGTACTTATAATCATTTTTAACTAGAATCATTGTACCCCCATTTTTGGCTCCCTCCCTGCAAAAAGAGCTGCCTAAACTGAAATTAGGGATTCTAAAGTTTGAGATTTGGCCGTCATGTAACCAAGTCTCTGTAAAACACAGAACATCCATATTATTAATTAAAGGGTAAGTATATAGTTGATGTTGCTTGTTACCTATTCCCTGCGTATTTTGGTGCCCTATAGAGATTATACTCCCTCCCCGCTGCAACATGCAACTCCGTAGAGGTTCTGGTCTCTGCCTAAAAAAGCACTATTATATTGAATGCTAGATCCTTCCCCGGCATCATGTGATCTGTCAATTTTCCGAGAGTCTGCATTGTCGTCGTTGTCAATTTTAATAGTTATAATTGATTTTTGGATTCGTCCAGGGCATTTTAACTTATAGATGATGTTCCCTGCCAGAAAGGACTTTCCATTACTTCCGTTAACCTCGATAATTTCCACCCTAGTAAATAAGTTTGATAAGTTGTACAACTGGCAGTTTGTTTGATAAATTTTTGTATTGGTCTTAACATTGTTATTATGATATGTCTTGCGATAAAATACGGTTGTTATGTATAGTGTTATTCCCTGCCTTTCTGTTTTTTCCATTATTTCCCGCATACTCCTTAGGTAGTATTTGTCAAAATTTAAATTTTCGCTATTCCCACAGATAAGTACCATCGCATCAGAGCCTGTCGCCTTGTCTATAGCATTGTTAATATCAGATTTGAGATGGGAAATCTTTGCGTCAGGCTTTGATGAGCATTGTACATTGTACCAAACTTCATTGTGTAATTTTTGACCTAGACCTTTCGCGAATTCATCCCCTATTATGAAGAGATTTGGTTTGCGGCCCTTTGCACTCCCATCACCGAGGACTGCCAGTCTCGCTCTAGACCTCTCCCGCACCGGACCATCAACCTCCTTCTCAAAGTGCTTTACAGAACGGCTGCTAGTGTGAATTCCAGGGCTGCCCACTTCCCATCGACAATCCTCCATCTTTTCATAGATGTCGTCATACGCGGTCCTCAGGGTCAGATTGGTTTTTTCCATTATGTTAATCCTTTCCTTCATAATCTCATTAATTGACTCAATTTCCTTCAGTTTTTTCTCTCGTTCTTCATTTTTTCTTTCAAAGTCCCTTCTTATGTTCTTCAGTTCCAATTCCTTTGCCTCCAGATTTAGACTCAATACTGCACTCTTCTTCTTATATTTGTTTAGCTCAAGTTCGTGCTTACTTAATAATGTTATTCTTTTCTTCAGTGTATTCATTTCTTTAACTTTCAATGCAAGTTCTTTTTTGCAAACGTCCAAATCCTCCTTTACCTTTCCCCTCTCCAGCTCCACTTCCTCAATTCTATTTTTTAACTCAGTTCTCACGTCCAGAGTCACAGCCTCATCAGGCTGAACATTTGCCTGAGAGCTATCAAACATAGTAATATAAGAAATATTTCTGCTTTTACTTCTTGTAGTCGGCATTGTTTGATCAAATTATATATAAAATGAGATAAAAAAAGACAAAAAAAAAATAACAATAATAAATAAATATGTAAAAATCCTATTAAATTGATACACTGGAACTATTATGATCTGTGTTAGGTGAAAATATAAGATAAATCAATAAGTAAGTAAAATTACAGGTGATACATAAAACAATTTAAATAAGTGTGTGTCAATTCGCAATAAACAAATAAATAAAATAAATTATACCTAACATTTTATCCAAAAGGTAACTCGACGGGAATCGTGTTCTTAGGTAGCTTCGCGCATGGTTTCTATACAAATCAATCGAAGTTGGCGGCAAGAGCTTGCGAAACATCCACACGTTTGTTACTTATTTCCGAAAGGAGTTTTTGAACGCCTGCCAAGCGTGTGGAGCCGGTATTACATGGAGATCTGAATTTTTAGAGCCAGCCCGCCACTGCATGACTTAATATTATCTCCGTCATGAATATATTTTACAAAAGCTTTATGTAATAATGAAATACTTTGCCCACCTATTAGGTTTTATAATAATGCAGTTAAAATTCAACAAGTTTAACGCAATGAAAACATTATTTCTTTAATACCACAATAACGTACATTCTCATATAGTTCTCTAGATAATGATCTAACTAACTGAAGTATTAGTTAAATGATATTACGAGTATAACATCCGTATGGATATCGTATTTCTGTAGAAACAATGCTGTAATATGTTACTATACCTAAATTACATATGACCAGTTTGTCTAATGTCTATCTACTTTTCATTTTAAATGTTTGTATTTATATACCTAAACTCTCAGTGATAATTTATTTTATTTATTTATATATTCATCTCAATATTGTAATTACATCAATACATCTGTACACAGTATAGTATATAATTGCCAACCCCACTAGGTTATGATTTGACTGGGTTGACAATTAATCAAAATGAAGACATCTTCATTCCACAAATGCACGACAAAAAACAAAATAAAATATGCGATAGTCCTCATTATGACAAATTAATCGCATAAAACATATTAAGAAATACTAGGTTGCACATCGGCAGAGTCGGGTACTTGGCAAATTTCTACAACAACACACCGAATGGTACATCAGGTGCATCATTGTTGTAATCCTTAGTGTATGTAAACATAAGTAGGAATTTCTTAAGGGATAGGACAATCAATGCCATCTTCCAGTACTAGACAAAGGTTTCTACTTGTTTGGACTGCTGTAATATGATGCAAGGCCTCATCTTTATGGGAATATTTAGACCATATTTTCTCTTGATCCACACCATATCATAACAGAATGTCTCATAATGTGGGGTCACCAACGTTTTACAGTTATTGTATTTAACTGACTTCTTTAATGGTAACAAAAAGTTGAACCATTCGCCGAACCAATAGAAAGAAAAAACGTATCTACTGAAACGTGAAGCAAATGAATTCTTCTTCTCCAGTTTCAATCTTTACAAAGCCCCATGTCTCCTTCTCCACTCATCCCTATCATGTGCGGTTCTTTTTAACCCTTTACATGAGTCGAATCCCATATCATGGCACAGGTCGTCCAGGAATTCTTTTCTTGGTCTATCTCTGTAGTTTGTCCCCTCGTTCATTCCTTCAATTAATTCATATAAGAGACCCTCTTGACGCACTATGTGACCGATCCATCTTGTTAATTGATGAAATTTTGAAGAATTCGAATGTTTTTCGATATACCCGATATTGGTGAAAATGTCCTGGTAATTCATTAAATCCTGGAGAAATTGGCACACTTTGATCGTGAAAAAATGAAAAAGTTTCCGTTTACACCTGTTTTATGTTGCACAAGGTGTGTCGAAGATTTCATTGACATTTGTAATATGAGAATGAGCAATAATAATATTTGCAAAGTGACTGAAGCCATTGTGTGATTAATATGTTGACGTGCTTTATTACCGCAAGTTCGGATATTTCATATAATATTATTATATTAAGGGGCGATATGCTCTGAGCAAAAATGGTTCTATGGTCGCTTCAAAAATTGTATGAGAGGGTATTAGGCGCAAAATGAGAATAGCATCGATCACACGGTTGTTGCATTTGGTTGGAGCGGCAGTATCACAAGCGGGAAGTATCGGGTTCGAATCTCGGCGCTGACGATGTATTCTGCACTTAGTGTAAAGTGAGCGGGAAAGTTTTTAGGTTTCTGCTTTTTTTAAATAACACAAATCATTTAATATCTAAAAAAGCTAGAAGAATAATCTCACGTTTCCGAAAATTTCATTTTTGGAATTATTTTTTATCCAATTTTTAAAGATCAAATTTGTAATCATTAGTGTCACTAAAACATATTCTCATCTATCGTCGTTTTAAGCCTTGGATGACTTTTCTATTGTATCTGTGCTGAATATAACTGTTCGTATTAATGATTATTTTGCCTTACAATTCTATATCATTTATGTATTTCTCATTTGTATTATGCCTTGTTTTATATTGCTTAATTGATTATGATCAAATATTTTATATTATATATTGTCAAAGGCCGTAGGCCGTGAATTATATTAAATAAATAAATAAATAAATGACATCTTCAGTATTAGCTAAGTAACCTTCCTTTTCCTAAAGCAATTTTTCGCACATTTCGTTATTTCTTCTTTACATGTCCTTTCGGGTCCTCCCTACGGTGATGTTCACTTGGGAGAAAGCCTCTCTGTCCTGGGCAGTGCAAAACAGCTCCCCTACAGTTCTAACAGCTGTCCACTCTCGAATGTTTCGAAGCCGGGAAAACTGCTTCCTTCCGATCTTTCTACAGCTTTCTATATAGTTTCCTTCACGAGGAGCTGGAGTACCTATGGCATATTTCGGCTTCTATTTCCATGGCCAAAGTATGATGTTTTAGTTATCATGGCCCCTTGTTGAAGGCAGACATTGCGCAGAGGTGTTTGTTGATCACAGATCACACATATGATTATATCAGCCGCGAGAAGAATAGGTTGTAAAAGAGAAAACTTAATATAATATAATAATATGTTTTAATCTTCATAACGTTATAGAGTACTATTACACATTACCTGTGTTGTGCGAAATTGTTTTTAGCTGTCAATGTTGATGACAAACTTACCTATTACTTATTAATACTATCAACCATATTATACAACTACAGAGTACTGTTACATATTATATATCATTATTACTTACTAATACTAGTTTAAAAGGCCTACAACAAGCGACAATATTGACAAAATAGCCGGCGTAGAGCCTAGAGGGTCCTGAAGGCAAAATTTACTTAATTAATTTCAGGTTAAAGAAAGAAAATACAAACAAAGCACCATCACTATTGCTTCCGAAATTGCATAGATACTAAATCGCCTACGTCTAGGAATCAGTTTTACACGGAAGAACTCTCAGACTAGGTACATATTTTGAGTAATAATAGAGTGAAACGTGGGCGGGCGCCGCCCTCTTAAGTCTCTGCCGCCCATAGTCCCCGGCCTGCTCAGCCTTTTAGCAAACCTGATGAGAGCTATTGAAAAATTGAAAGAAAATCCACATTAATTAACAATTAAACAGCATGTAAGTGATAAAGTTGCATAAAAGCGAAACCCAAAATCTAGCTTATAAATATTTATAGAATTTAGTAATAGACGACAAAAAATCTTCTTCAATCTTTAAAAAAATACAACATATGGACAACAACCAAGTGCACGTTATTTTTTCCGGAAAATTCCGAAAAACTTATGTAGGTATGTCCATCAAATTGTATGTGAGATATCTTCTGTAATAATATTATTATCATTAAGTACTAACTTAAGTGACGTAAATCAAAGGTTATTGATTTCACCGTAATACAATGGACACAGTATGGTGTAGAATCTACATGACATTAGATACTGTTCAATAGAAAATGTGATTCAACTAGGTATACACTAACTTATGCGATGAAAACCTCTTATTGAATCAATTGTACTCGCAAGTTCTCTGACCTTTACCACAAATTAATCAAATATATAAATCCGAGCCCAACATTATAAAATGTATCAAAATAGGAAGACTGAGGTGGGCTGGGCACGTGGAGAGGATGAACGAGGAGAGAGTGCCAGAGAAAATCCTTCATACAAGGCCACAAGGTAGACGTAGCTTTGGAAGACCCAAACTCCGTTGGATGGATGGAGTACATAAGGATGTGGTTGCTGTTGGCATTAGGGACTGGAGGAGTGCATGCCAAGCTAGAGGGAGATGGAGGCGAACTTTGGAGGAGGCCAAGGCTCATAACGGGCTGTAGAGCCACTGATGATGATGATAAATTCGAATCTCTTTTTTTACCTAATAGACTTTAAAACAGATATTGTAACTAAAATGGAAGTGAAGTGAACAAATCAAGATGATTGGGGCATGAAGAGAGGATGAATGATTAAAGGATTACAAAGAAAATATACTTGGGCGAAAAAGAGATGTAAGGAATCGTCCAAGAACCACGAACATGTCAACTATAGTTGCTCCAGGAACTACTGGAAATAAAATTGAACCTTTAATTAATTATTCCTAGGCGTCACATTATGTGGGAAGAGGTATGAAGAGCTTTCCCTGTGTGCTTACGAGGAATGTTGAAATGGGCAATTTGTGAGTGAGTCCTCTCTGCTTATAACCCCTATGAGCAAGAGACGCAGCGTGATAGTTGGATTGACAGAAAGATTGACAGCAAGACTAATAATATGAAATGTTAATCATATTACGCTTTGTTCATCGTAAAGAAATACTCGTGTTATTCAGTCTTGAGACAAGTTGTAACGATTACATTACGATTGAAATGATTTATAATGTAGTTGACCTCATACGCCGACCTGGTGGGTTCTATAAGGAATGAGGAATTAAAAGTATTACTAGATTGGTGATCTAGTAATCAAAAGTAAAAGTTTTTAACGGCTTGGCACCAAGAATGACGTCACATCGTCATTAAGGTTCAAAATCGCGTGAACAATCGCACGATAAAATGGTAAAAAACGTTTTTTTTTGCATTTTTTGGGCTTAATTTTGCGTCTATAAAAAAACTTTGACGGTTATTCCCTAGATTTGAATGCATATTATCTGTCACCCACGTCACTAGGGAGTGTCCACTCATCAGGTTCAGCGGTACCATCGAGGACATACACAACCTGTCCCCTGAGGCTCTTCAATACCTGAGCTCCCACGATCTTAAACTCTGACTCTGCCTTCTTAACGCCATACGATATATGTATAATGCATATTATCAGTACAAAAAAAAAATACTCCGCGACTTTCGGGAAACGAGTTTCCGTCTTTCGGAAAAAACATGAGAAGTGTTTTCAAAAATATTTTTTGAGAAATCTATACAAGATATAAAAAATCTTTTACGGTTATTCCCTAGATAAAGGTTCAATGCATTTACCTTATTTTGTTCCAAAGCATATTTAGTAACAATTGTCGAGATATAAGGTCTACCGTTTTTAGAAATTTTTGAAATGTCGGTATGCATACTCTTAAAGCGATGATTAACACTAGACAACGCTTAGACAATGTTTCTTATGTAATCTTTTTGATCCATGCATTTGAGTGACAATTTGATCCTTTGCAAATGTTACGTAAATTATTCAACAGAATTAGTTTAAGATCATTCGTAGACGAGCCTTAATTAGAATACCTAAGTAATATTGGAGTACAAGGTCAGCGCAGTTGGTTGTGTGGACTACTAAATTGGAAGAGCCGGATTCGAATATTCTGCATTTTATGACACAAGCTTACTGAGAAGTTTACAGGAAATTATTTTGGGTTTGAGTACATAGATCAGATTTGTGTACATAGATAATAAGACACTGGCTGGACCATGCTAGATAACATCTCATTTCTTCATATCTGTTGATTAAGTTCAATTTAGCTTATCACAGTATGACTAAATTACCGGATTTTTTGTAAGTAGACATTTAATACAACTTATACATTTTATATAACAAATTCGTTTATGACTTAAGTTAAGATTGTCTCCTTAGATTCAATATATCTACCCTAGTACGATACTATGTGTTAAGATCTCACAGATGCTGTTAAGATAAAAGAATTAGCTATAAAATTAAAAAAATATGTATTCAAGCATACGATCGATAGAATGATACCATCTAGTCGTTGGTTGAATGGATATAGTCTATGGTATTCATTTCCTGTAAGTATGATTCAATTGAAACATTATTCTTTATTAAGAAATTTTCTTTGTAATAGTAAATGTTAATTTGTACTTTTCAAACAAACCATTGATATAACTAATAACAATTCATATAGTATCTCAATATCTATAAAAAAATAGCTTCAAATTACACCAAATGTCTTCATTTTTGTAATTATTTTTACCTTACTTTAATAATTTGATTTCCTTTCTCCATATGGATCGTCAACAACGAGAGGGCTGGATACGGCACGAAGAAAAGAAGAAAAAATATTCGGGTTGTAGATTTATTTACTTAATATTTATTTATACATGAAATTTTATTGTTCCGCGTAGGTAGGTATACCAATATCTTTTTAGTCATACTGCCGTTATTCATTCGCTCAACACGCCCAAACCATCAAAACTTGATAACATATTCATACTTCAAAATTAGTGGAAGTGATTGAAAATTCATATCACAAATTAATAATTATTATAATGAATACAGAAAAAATATTCAATATTTCTGTCAAATTTCTCTGTCACATAAAATCAATCAACAATATTCTCCAATAGATTGGTAGGAATGTCAACTTGCATAATTCTTGTTGAAACCGCGTACGAATGTAACGCAGGAACGTGAATTTTAAAAATTTTCTAGTTATAATTCTTTAGTTATAATCGAAAATGATTCGGCTAATGCCACAGTCTAAAACTGACATTATACGTATAATCTTTAAAATTCGAGGCTATGGCTGGCCACACACGTCCCGAAGTTCAGTTCCGGAATCGACCGTTTTGCAAAAAAGTTCCGATCAAAACCTCTCTCTGAATTCAGCGTCACCCCGATTTTAAATTCAGAAAGAGGTTTTGGTCGGAACCTTTTTGCAAAACGGTCGATTCCGGAACTGAACTTCGGGACGTTTGTGGCCAGCCTTTGAGTAATTAGGTATTAAGTTTACCTGGTATACATTGAGCTCCTTTACGATACATTTGTAAATTTTGGTCTATAAAGCGAATCGGTAAATACTGTAGTAGAAATATTTTTAACATAATAGAATAAATCGCTAAGTAAAAAAAAATAGTTTTACCATAACAACGGATTTATCACTTGTGATCGGGTTTCTTGCCGGCAGAGAAAAAAAGAACGTAGTAAAATAACGTGCAAGGATGTCTGGCCCTTGTTCTCTCTGCCTACCCCATCAACTGCGTCACTGTTGACGAGTTACAGCTAGTAACATTAATAATCTATTAACTTAAGAATGTCATGAAATATGAAATTCCTTATAATAAAATACATATTTCATGCAATGTTGAGAAATAATCTCCTATAAAAATGCAATTTTGATAGACACTCATTCGAGTGAAAACACATTTCAACGCATTCCTTATTATCATATAAATATTTTACTTTAATATTCTACTAAGTTCATTTTATATGATGACCTTTTAAAAGTTGGTTATGGAAATTTTTGAAGTTTTCTATGATGCTCGTCATCTATGCATATTTTAACGACACTATACATTTACTATCTTCTTCTTCTTCTTCAGCCCTCTGTCCTCCACTGCTGGATATAGGCCTTTCCATACCCTTCCATTTCTTTATCTGTCGTTTGCTTCTTGCAGCCAATTTTTACCCCCCACAGCGGCTATGTTGTCGGACCATCTCTTTTGGGAACTTCCGACGCATCGCTCTTATTTTCCCAAGATCTCCATTGAAAAATATTGGGGTCCATCTTGTGTGGTCTTGTATTTAGTCCGAGAGCCCGCTGCTTAATTTATGACGTATCTGTTTTTTGATCAAAATGTGGTACAAATGATAGCTTACCAATAGGGTTTTACATCGCACTAGGGTTGCCTATCAAAATCTTGCCGCAACCTCCCCTGCCCCCCCCGAAAAGGTCCCTCTTCGCGGTTTTTCGCATTTTATAGGAATATGGTAAGAGATAGGAGAAAGTAGTCAATGACAAAAATTATCCTTGCTAAATTCTCTACAAAAAATGCTAAGTCAATTTTTTCGTAGGACTAGCAGTTTACCCGCAATAGCCGGTCCAAAACCGAAATTAATTTAAAAAACTAAAAAAAATGAATTTAAACTTAATTGGTTGAAAATTGATAAGAGCTACAGGAAAATAGTCAGAGAACGAATTAATTACCATAGTCTTAGCTACAAAACGAGCTATAACTTATGTTCATACATTTAATAATTTCGGAGTTATTACCTACAATAAAACTCAGCGGCGAAAATTCTTAAAATTTAGTTTTTCATAAAATAACCAGTGATATAGCGCCGCAGGCCAAATTTTTTTTTCCATAAAATGTTAGTAGTAATGGGTGGAAGAATGTGAAAGAAAAAAATCAAACTTTTTTTTTATTTTTTCAAAAAATATCCTGTTTTTTGACCGGCCATTACGGGTAAACTGCTAGTCCTATGAAAAAATTGATTTAGCATTTTTTGTAGAGAATTTAGCAAGGATTATTTTTGTGTTTGACTTCTTTCTTCTATCTCTTACCATATTCCTACAACATGCGAAAAACCGCGAAGAGGGACCTTTTCGGGGGGGGCAAGGGGGGTTGCGGCAAGATTTTGATAGGCAACCCTAGTGCGATGTAAAACCCTATTGGTAAGCTATCATTTGTACCACATTCCGATCAAAAAACAGATACGTCATAAATTATGCAGTGGGCTCTCGGACTAATATGTCCTATTCGGTAACCTTTCGAACTAAAATAAGTGTGTTTTATATTAATTTTCCTAGAACCCACACTGATCCTCTTTATAGACAGGTCCCAGCTAAGATGGCTCGGACACAATATCAGGATGCCAGAGGAATGGTTTCCATTAAGAGCTCTGGAAGCTGAGGGTGCAGGCAGAAGACAGGTGGGCAGCCCCAGAAATAGCTTGCAATAAGCACGTGGAAGAGGCGTGCTAGGAGAGATTGTGGTTGGAGTAGCCATGCAGAGGTCTTGGAAACTACAAGTGACAGGGGCTTCTAGCGAAGATGTACAAATCGCCTTGAGCCCCGACTCTACCAAGGCTAGAAGGGGAAGAAGATGTATGTACGAGTATGTGTGAGTTAATAGAAAAAAAGTACGTCTTATTTTAGTTAGCACGCACTTAATTAGTTACAAAACCTAGTATATTTGCCTGCAAAGATGATTTGCCCGCCTCTAAACGTACGCTCCCCTCTTTTAGACTAAAAAAACAGTTACCTAGCACACCAAACAAGTAAAAGATCTTCTGGCTCAAGCAATATTTACAATATTCTTAAATATTAATTGCTTAATAAATAGAGTAGGTAATATCATAATGCTATCAGCAACATTATATCGGTAAATTTAGCGTAGGTATTAACCGTTTTAATAGTTTTTATGATAAAACGTATTCAATGCTTGCAGTCGATCTATGGATATTAAGGGCTTGGCACCAAGAATGACGTCACAGTAATTTCCCACGGCAATAAGGTTCAAAATCGCGTGAACAATCGCATGATAAAATGGTAAAAAGAGCGTTTTTTACATTTTTTGGGGTTAATTTTGCGTCTATCAAACAACTTTTACGGTTATTCCCTAGATTTTAATGCATACTATCGGAACAAAAAAAATTTTACTCCGCGAGTTTCGAGAAACGAGTTTCCGTTTTTCGGAAAAAAGATCAGAGGTGTTTTTCTCATTTTTTTTAGAAATCTTTACAAGATATAAAAAATCTTTTACGGTTATTCCCTAAATAAAGGTTCAATGCATCTACCCTATTATGTTCCAAAGCATATTTAGTAACGGTTGTCGAGATATAAGGTCTCCCGTTTTTAAATTTTTTTTGAAATGTCGCTATGCATACTCTTAATATAGAAATGTTTATTATTACCTTGTATACCGTTGTAATATGATAGTGGGAAGGTACTTTTTCAAATTAATTCGAATCTCAACAAATTGATTATCTACCTAAATCTATATTACATTTTTATCTCGTATAATTTTTAACTGTTTTTCTTATGCAACAAAAACGGTACCTCACCGGTACACACATCTGGTTTTGTAAATCTATGAAAATAGTAAGTAAGTAGGTAGGTATATATGTTATATGCATGATTTTTATTTTATCAGTAGGTATAAGGTACTAAATTTAATTAATACAATTTTAAAAAAACTTTATGTTCCATCAGTGTTAATAATAATACCTAATGAATTAATGTTTGCAACATCGTTTTGCGGGCAGAATGATTAAAAAATGGGGTAACCAGCAAGAATTATGCAAGTATCAAAGAATGTACGACACACATCACGCACATTTATTGTCATCAGAGACCTATCATCACACCTCAAACATATACATTCAGAACAAGTGGCAAATCTCAATGCTGATCTTTTAATAAGATGTCATTTTGTATTTTTGATTTCCAACTTCTGCGGGACACTCGAAAACAATATATGTAAGACAAAAAAACTGCAAACGTTCTTCTAATCCGGCATCGGTTTTAATCGAGTCAAATTAAACTCAATGCAGTTTCTCGATGGAAAGTTGTGGGGTAGTCTGGATTTCTTTCATGCTATACAATTTTTAGGGTGCTGAATCTGAATCCGCGGTTTGCCAGCAAAATTTTGTGACGAAACATGGCGAAAATGGTAAAATAGAGAAATTTTCCATATTCGAGCGAATTCTGCATATGAACTTGAAAACTAACAACTTTTTGTAGGTTATCTTTTTAGCAGAAGCATAAAATTTCCTAAAAATTTGGCATATTAAAAATACCAACGGAGCAGCACCGTACTATTTCATCATTCATAATAATAACTCAACATTTTATGAATGCTTATCTTACCTTCTAAACTAAACAGAGAGTTATATACTATTGTGTAGTGTTAGGTACTATATTCCCAGTATTATGTATTCAGTACCTGTTATAGGTAGCAGTTATCATTTTTATTAATTCACATTCGACATGCCCATCACTAACAAATTAATAGTTATTATACAATATACATATTACCTGCTCTATCAATGTGAACCTTCATCTGTTCAATGTAAACATCACTATGACGCTAATTAAGAAATTTCTCATTGCCATTGTTAAAAATTACACATTTTTGGCGATAAATAACACAAAATAACTATTAACACGACTAAGGTGTGGTGTACTGGAGATCTTATCTGACACCTTTGCAGGGTAGATGTCACAGTTTCATCATCATCAAATATTCACAGCTGTTGTCTATTCATCAATTATATATTTTTTTTATATTACGTATGTATATGACCCTTACCAAACTGTCTGCCAACAAACAGCGAATAGCTCAAAGAAAAATGGAGAGAATAATGTTGAGCATTAAACTGCAAAACAGGAAGAGGAATGACTGGATACGCAACCAGACTTAAGTGACTGGTGTGGTTGAGAGGATAGCGGTGAAGAAGTGGAGATGGGCGGGGCACATTGCAAGAATGCAGGACAACAGATGGACGAGGAGACTACTAGAGTGAAGACCAAGGGGCGATAAAAGACCACAAGGGCGACCACCTACCAGATGGATGGACGACATCAAGAGGTTTGCCGGACCCAGTGGATGGGAATCGCACAGGAGAGGGGAGGCCTATGTCCTATAGTGGGCAAACGCGGGCTGGTGGTGATGATGATATTTTGATGAAAGCGATAAAAGTTTCTGAAAATATGCCGAATGATTCCAACCCTCACACCAGGGCATTTTTCTTGGAAACTATCAGGTTTTCGAGACAGGATAGAATGCTTTATTGGGGAAATATACGAGGAAATGTTTAGTGATGTTACCGGTTGCTTATAAACGGACCGGAAGTAGTGGTAGATAGTATCCAAAGTAAGCTTTGGATCTTTAAATGGTAAGTTAGTTAATGTCATGTGGATAAGTCTCTTGTTATACCTAATTCAATTTTCGAGAAGTGGCCCTCAAAATGCAGAGCCCATGATCCATTTTCAAAACCGTAATGATATCTGTAGGAACTTCTTTTAAAAGGTGCTCCTTTTAAAGAAAACTATCTAATGAAAACTTAAGTCATGCCTGTGTTATATAGAGATTACCTACTTTCTTGTTTTAATACTCATAAAAGGCTAAAAGCAGATAAAATATGTGTCTATTTTAACATTAAACAGAGAACCTGAGAACGATTCAAAGATTATGAGAGTCAAGTGTTCTCCAAATGACATTTGATAACTTAAGTAGTTAATAAAAGTTTTTATAATCCTTATAATTTGTTGTAACTAGTGATAGCTATAAAATAATATTATATTACCAAATAATAAAACACCTACTACCTACAAAATGTTAACCGCAACGAAATAACCTATTGATATAAATTAAGGGGCGATATGCTATGAGTAAAAATCGTTCTATTAAGTATCTCGATGTTTTTGATCGTCGGTACATGTTGGAAGTCCATTTTTAAGGAAAAATGAAAAACTAAATATTTAGATTAAAACAAAAATTATTTTAGATTTCGCGACTAGTATTCGAGAATTTGCACCCTCATCATCGGGCGATTTTTAATGAAGTTTATTCACAATCGGCTAATGATACTGCAAATCCTCGAATGTGAAATCTAAAGACATTTTTGTGGACTTTAATCTAAATATTTATTTTTTTATTTTCCACCGTTCTATTATCATTTTTTATCTCATTGTTATCAACATTTTTCAAATTTTGTATCAGAATGTAAGAGCAAAATGAGAATAACGTAAGTGACGAAATCGATTTTGGCGCATTACCTATATAAAAAAGAGAGCGAAGATATAAAATATCCGCTAGAGTCCTGCGTCTTGGCTTAAAAATTTTTGGACAGCATTGTATTGCCAGCATAATAAACTACGGGAATAACCTCAAGTTTCATTAAATATCAACGGTAACTATGTAGAGACAATAAAACATATTATCATTTATCCATCTTTTATATCTTAGATGTTAGTATACGAGTATTAGCTGAATAATCTTACTTTTCCCGACGCAACTTTTCACGTGTTTTAGTAAGTTTTGAAGTATTTTCACTTGTTATAACCTTATAACTTCTTAAGTGTTCGTTATATTACCAATACAATAAATATATTACTGCAATCAGATCCCAATAAAATATAATACATAAATACTAAAAATATAACTATACTTAACATATAGTTGTAATTCTATTTAGTTTTAACGATGTCACACTTTCGTCCATTATATGTGAAAATCTCTTCATGTTTACGAGTATATTATTATCTATATAGTTATTAGAATTATTGTAAACAGTGAAAAATAACAACATGTGTTGTACATTTAAATAATTTCATTCACATCTGTGTTTATGAATGAAAATTTCTTGCATAAAATAGTTTCGTACGACGAATGTTTCATTCACAATTGGTTCTTACATTGAAAGATTTTGTTCTTACATTGAAAGAAGCACTGCTCAGGACAGAGAGACGTTCTCCCAATTGGTCGTCAACGTCGGGGGGACACGACAGGACACATAGAGAAGAAGAAGATTGAAAAATACACTTGGTAACAGGATGAGTATATATATTAATTTTCTAAATACAGTATATTTTTGTCTGCATTAAATGTACAGTGACCGGTAGTATATTGAACGCGTAATCTAGAAGTTCTTGTTCGATTTTTTTTGTGTCAACTTGAATAGAAGATTTTGTACAGTATTTTCAATGTTCAAAAAATGATGACCCCCATGTCTGCTTGGTGACGATTTTTAAAAAATAACGTTTCTTTTTTTATTTTCATTTAGGTCATTCAACTGAGAATACCTTCGGCTAGCGACACATCACAGATGTTCATCATTTTATTGTGATGTAAAAGCAATTATATGACTAAACACATCAACCGTACTGAATTACAAAGCAATAAAATACTGCTGTCAGGTTAAAGTTATTGGTAATTAAAAGAGAAGGCATCAATATAAATATAAATACAATTTAATGCATACATAATACTTGATAGTTTTCACACTTTCTGTTGATGGGAATGTGTCCTTGAATACAACATCAATAACACTTGTCACTTTTACTGCGGGAGGATTTCGGGTTGTGAATGAAAACGAAATTGTTTTATATTATCTTTCGGAAGGTTCTTAATAATTTAACGACGGACGTAAAAAATACACGAGGATGACATATAATTTATGTAAATTTGATTTTTTTTTTTTATGAGAGTAAATTCAAAACCCAGCGTGCGGCATTCCTGATGTGTAGACCGTAGATTAATTTATTGTAAATCACCCAATAAAAAGAACTTTCTCTCGATTTGACATTTGTAAGTGGTTAGATTCAGCGTATATATAAATTATTAAAAATCGCGAGTCTGGTGGTATTCTTATCTGTCACATATGAAGTGTACGATCAAGGTTAAGTGTTTTCGCTATCTATCAAACTTTATTCTCACGTTTAAAATTGCAATACTTGCCAAACTATTTGCATAATATAACTATAGAATGATGCGCCCTACTTTTGTGGGAAATTTTTACGATAATCCACCTTAATTCCTTTGAATTTCTCAAGATATGACTATGTCAACAAAAGATGTTGTCAAAAAATTGCCGCCTCACCCCCTGTCCCCCCGAATAGGTCCCTCTACGCGGTTTTTTGCCTTTTTTAGGAATAGGGTAAGAGATAGAAGAAAGTGGCCAGTGACAAAAATAATTCTTACTAATTTCTCCATAGAAATCTTCAATACGTTTTTTCAATAGGACTAGCAGTAATTTACCTGCAATTGCCAGTAAAAATTTAGTTACTTTTTGAAATAAAAAAAACTACCCGCACCTGACCATAATGGCAGTTGTATCTACTATGTCTGATGTATCTTGTTGTTTTATATATGTCTATTTTGTACTTATTGCTATTTTTGTGTTCAAGTGTTATATTATCTGTTTGTGTGGGAAATAAATATTCATTCATTCAATCATTCACATTAATTCCGTCCTTCTTTAGTAGTGGGATCCTATGCTAATAAGTAGGTTCTGTCCAAAATAAAGCCTCCTAAATACAGAGACAACAAGCAGAAGAACAAGAATAAGAAAAAAAAAAGTGATATTCATGTATTGTATAACTATACATACCTAATAGTATTTGCATACGCACAGGTATTCAATATAAAGTCGATTACCACTTTCGCATATTCCAAGAACATATTCATTATTGATGTTACATTGTGTGGTACCAATTCAATACAATATGCCGAATGGCCACGTTTTTTGCGTAATTAACTGTACATTTTATTTTCATGTTTACTTCTTTCTCCGGCCAATGTCTTCTGAATCGAACAATGAAGGTAGGAAGATGTACTACTATATACTACTTGTTATGTGAAGTCTTTTGTATGGACCGTCCATTAGGTATACAAATAATTTAAATAACAATTATGTTAATAACGTCTTTAAAAAGTATTAACCATTGAAAATTGTTTACATAGGTAAATGATCATATAGGCTTCTTTACCGTTTAAGAGGCTGATGTCAACATAGTAGATTATTTATTTATTCTTAACAATTGGTAAAAAATGTCGTATCAGGAAAGCATATCTTGAGCTCTTGATCCTTTGTAAGGTGGCAGAAGGATTATTAATATTGTGGCTTGAAACTGCAACTTTCATATGAGCTATGCGTTGATACGTATTTTTGCCCTAAGATTGATAAACCGAAATTCTTCGGTAACTTCATATAAATTTTATAATAGAAAAACAACAGCCTACTATTGATATTAGCGACTAGATATATTTGATAATTCGCGTATAGTTTACTCTGGTACTATGTTTGGTATCAAAAGAATCATTTGCAAGTTCTTTACAAATTTAATTAATGTAGTAATCCTATCTTACAACAGTGTAGAAGAATTAAGGATGAACACTGATCACTTTACACTCGAGACACATTCGCCATTTCAGTTCACCCCGGCTGGGATTCGAGCCCAGACCTTCGTCTCGCATAGTAGGGATCATATCCACTACACCACGAGGAGCGACGGCTGCGTTGTCGAATTCCGTATACATTAAGTACATACGTATTGTTTCCATTCACACTGTTGTAGGAAGAGGAGGTATTTTTTCTTCTACACTGTTGTAGAAATACTACATTGTATATACATATATATCTCAACAGAATCGAAGAAGGAAGGCACCTTCTCAAAACAATCTCAGAGAGACGGGCCAAATGGATAGGCCACAC
Source organism: Ceraclea dissimilis (assembly GCA_963576895.1). Classification (NCBI taxonomy): domain Eukaryota; kingdom Metazoa; phylum Arthropoda; class Insecta; order Trichoptera; family Leptoceridae; genus Ceraclea; species Ceraclea dissimilis. Next base: position 2,284,674 of record OY756370.1, on the reverse strand, counting down.
AATACGACACGAAAACCTCATCCACACCGTAATGGAGGGAATGACCGAGGGGACAACTCACAGAGGGCGACCCCGACAGGAATATATGGAGCAGGTTCTCCAGGATATGAGCTGCTCCTCATACTTGGAGCTGAAGCGTTGTGCGGAGGACCGGGGGGAGTGGAAAGCGAGGTGTTCTTTGCTGCAAACAAATCCATTGGATTGAAACCTGAGAAGAAGATATACTAGAGAATCCAACGCTTTACAAGAATAAATTTGTAAATCAAAATAATTCGATTAAACTTAATCGAGTCTGATAATTAAGACGTCAAATATAATAGCAGAAAACTTGCTGTAGATACCCCATACCGTTTTAGAAAATAGATGTCTACATATATTAAATAACAATTTTATTTTAACAATCAAAATGTCGACGTTGTAAAGATATCTAATGATATTATTACAGAATGAAATTGATGATTGACACTTTGACGTGTGGGTCGTAATAACTAAAATACTTAATAAGAGAATCTAATTAATAAAACTATTACAACACTTTGATTATTGGCAGGTATTTGTTAAATATTATAATCTGATAACCAGTTTCAACAATGTACAATGATTTTATAATGATGATCAGAGCTGGGCAGAAAAGCGTTAATCCGTTAATCGTTAATTAACGAAGTTAACATTTTCGTTAACGATTTAACGCTTTTCTCACCTCCAAAAAATATTAACAGATTATTTAACTTCCGTTACATTTTACTTCCGTTAATATTTGATTATTTGCATAGACAACATCTGTGTATATTTGTTGTATGGGGCTATTTTGCATATTTTGTGCATTTTTATTTCAATAAAATAAACCAAACTACTTATCTAGCTAGCGACGTCCTAGGTGTTTGTAAAATTTATATTAGACATTTTTCAAAATTTAACGCTTTAACGATTAACGAAGTTAACATTTTAGTTAACGAATTATCGATTAACGAAGTTAACTTTTTCATTAACGGTGCCCACCTCTGATGATGATGTTTATGAATAAATCACTAATGTTTTGTTGTTTTGAATGACACAAACCAAAAGCATAGAAATCAAACGAGATGAAAGTGTATGTTTGCAGTTGATACCAACCTTTTAAAAAAAATCAAACAGGGTTCCCCATCTCTGAGATTGTGTCTGAATGCTAGGGCTTCCAATAGTGTATTGAACATGATATAAAAGTAGAAGGTAGGAGTTGAACGAAACTGAATACAAATTGTCTCCTTCTGAAAGCTCCTCATTTTTTTTAAATGAATCTATTTTTTAAATGAATACACCTTTTTACACTTCACAGTAAGCTTGAAAAGCTTGTGTCGTGAAATGGAGTAGATCGGCATCGGGGATCGAACCCGCGCCCACTGGATTAACAGTCGAGCGCTTTACCAACCAGGTTACCGACCACCTCTTGCTGCCGTAATTTCGCTAGTTCTCAATACTTCAATAGAGATCTGAATTTGTAAATATGTTTAAAATACCCTCTTAAGTACATTCACAAAGTCCTTTTTGTGTACCAGTAAATTCTAGGTGTGTCGTGAAGTACAGAAATCGTCGACAAAATGGGATTTTTCCCAGTAATTATTGAAAAAATATAGGTAGGTATTCTGATTTTAGTTCCAAGGAATACTACCTTCCTACCTGATACACACGCCTTATAGACTCTGACTTTCAACCTTCTTTTTGACTACTCCATAAAGAATTAATTACAAATCTTGAAAAACCTTTATCTATACATTTAAAAAAAAAAGAATATCTGAAATAAACCCTAATACACCTTTGTACACTTCACAATATGCTTGAAAAGCTTGTGTCGTGAAGTGGACTAGGTCGGCATCAGAGATCGAACCCGTGCCCACTGGATTAACAGTCGAGCGCGTTACCAACCGCGCTACCTACCACCTCGAATGTATAACTGTAAGTTTGCGTAACTTTTAATGTATTTTGAAAGGCTCAACGCTCGAAAACACATGGTTTACGAAGACATCTTCACATATTGCGACGATCGATTTCACTGAATCTAGTGGGTATGGTACTAAGTATGTAGAATTGTAGATATATATTCTTAGTCGCATTTTATAGTTCGCTATTTATTTTTCAACAACTTGCCTCCAACTTTCCACAAACAATACCCAGCTGTATTGTGCGATGTACCTATAACCTATAAGATGTGTACAGAATTATAGGAATAACTCGTCAAAATGACGGACTTCTCAATTGTCTCCGTACATCTCCAATCTGATGCGAATTATAATAATATATTCGTGAATTATACATAGGTTAATTACCTACACATACAAAGAAAGCAATGCAATTTATTAAACAGTTGCAAGAATATTGTTAACAAAATTGACTTATGTAAGCGATTTAAACAATCAAATCACACCCTTCTCATTATTTATATTGAAATACCCTTGGTTCCATTCAATTTTCCTAGATGAATTATCTTGTATTGACTACCAGCTAAAAAATGATGAAAGTATTTGTAATAAATTGGTATACAACGAAAATTATGGACTATATCATGCTTACTAATTACGCGACTACGAAATAAAAAAAATAGTTCTAAGGATTCCGAATGACTTAAGGAATATTAAGTAGTGAATAGCATATACTGTGTCAGATAAAGATTTGATAGTTGGGAAAGTTAATAAACGTTATAAGGGCGCTATTTTACAAATCTCAAGTTTCGACGGCCTGGAAGACTATTTTACTGTATAGTTATTTATCATGGAGATGATATTTATCAACATAACATGGAGGTGTGTGTTAGGATTGATGAGGGTAGTGATCACAGAACACATAATATGTAATGCACAATCCCGCTCTGAACTGAGACGATCGTTGGTTTCCCTATGTTGTGTTCCCATAATTGGAACATTAAAAGGGCAAAGTCAGTTGACATCTAATGAAAAATGCATAAATAATTAAATTTCGACTACTGCCATCTACCGAATTTTTTTAAAACATTTACCGTTAGAGACAAACGTTGTTTCTTAGAGAATTATGTACGAGTGTATCGATGTTTGTTGGTATATAATGATGACAATATGAAAAGTATGTGCCGACATTTATTACTAAGTAAGTAAGTAAGTAAGTATGTAAGTAAGTAAGTGAGTACAGATACAAATATTTACATAATCGTGTTGTGCAAATCCTAAAGAGGATCCGATATGGACCTGACGACTATCAACGTGTCAAATGTCATTAAAACCGGAACAGCATCACGTCAATATTGTCATTTTAATATATTCATATTTCATAACATTTAGTACACGGCGTAGCATGGACATAAATCAAATGAATTATTTGTAAAATAAAAAACACTGTTTTTTACTTCCACTATTTATGTTGAGTACGTACACCAGAGATCTTTCAAAGCTTATTGCTTTATCTTCAGTGGTTTTCTATGAACTAATCAAATTAGTTTGAATAGCTCTTTCCAAATTGAAGAAATAATTATAATTGGTACCTAAACTCTATGGGTATGGCAACTGAATTGGATTTGGATTTGAGCAGTAGGAATCATATTACAGAACAGAACCGAGAGGTATCTGGGTACATTCAGACAATGATAGCATTACATAAACTCCCTTGATAGGACGCAGGATAGACGACGGACGTCCCGATGCTTACGAGTCGACACTGTCGATCTTATTTATTCTCAGGGTCAGAACACCCAATGCCACATCCTATTGTGAAACGTGTGTTTTTATAAGTTCGCCCTAGTGAACAAGCTGCTACAACAAGAACATATCTGAGTAGACACACTAAAAAAATTAACTAAATATTTTGCAACACTAATTTTCAGTGACGGCAACAAAAGGACAGGAAAGTAATTTATAGATTGAGGAAAATCACTACCCACAACTTCTGCAGAAACTAATAAGTTTGAAAAACCCACTACCCACAAATGCACTAACGCTATTGGCGAGCAACAATCCCTCCGTGTACAGAATTTTAACATCATTTCTCAGAACTAATCTCATTAAATTAAAGTCCACGAATGAAAGACTTTTTCTTTTTTTCCTTTATATCCTTTCCCTACGCCTTTGACGACAAGAATACTAAGGATAATGTAGAAGAAAACCTTCAAGTTGTTTCAAGACCTCAGAAAAATTTGACACTGGCAGGAAGACTGACTGGATTAGGGTGATTGCCAAAATTCACAAGAAGAAGTATAGATTGAGGAATAGACTACGAGTGGAAGCATAGTATTAAAAATGTGGGGACCTAATAAGTAAACACACACTTACGAGTAAAATATATTGTTGATTCAATATAAGGACTAGATTGAGCAACACAATATTCATGTAGTACTTTCTTTACAACATAATACAATAAACTGGAGGTTTTATATTCATTAAATATTGTCTGTAATCAAGTACCAAGTGTGCAATATTTTGTACACCAAAATATTTCTGATTTTATCATATTAATAATAGCATTCCGCCTCGGGTCAATTCTTCTTCATTCGAAAGTCTGTTAATTTTTAAGCGTCTATTAGTAAGCGACATATGTTAATATAATATGCTAGCACTGCTAGCAGGTATATGCGAACTGAACATATGGGCTTGAACAATGTCGTTGATATTTAAAGTTATTTATTGACAATCATAATGCAGACTGCGAAATCGATACCAGATTTTTTGGCTAACGTGTCCACTATCAAAGATGAATTAATTAGAGATTTTCAAGACTCGATCGCATAACAAACACTTTACACAAATTGCATAATCTAAATAATGCATCTTAATTATTATAAGAAGGTACATTATATAGTTTTATCAACAATAGTTTAGTAAATGTCTAGCCTGCCTGAAATCAGAAGCATGTATGATGATCAGTCATCATAAGCCTTACTTACTTAACGAATCCGTTTACACTAGGCGAACCCACCCCAATACACTGCAGCAGCAATGGCTTTGTCATTGGCCCTATATAGGTACGTTTTATCACTCCACTCCGCCATATCTCGGCAGACGAGGAGGTGTTCGTCATTTTGGATCTCTCCACAGCTACAGGAGATGTCCATTCAATACGCCTGATGAAGTTCGTATATCACTACATGCCTAATGAAATATTTACGACATGTAAAAATTGTAACCTTAAAAATATTCCAAACTTTACTAATCACATTAATTGGAGAAACACAGTGAATCAGAGTTTAAGATTGCAAAAGCTCAGATGCTGAAACGTTTCAGGAGACAAGTTATGAATAATTTTGATCAACTTCTTTATTCAATGACGAACTTCCAAAGGGTAACTATGGTTTATCTTTGGCGACGTGCCCATTATAAAATACCTTAACGTAAGTTATGAAACATAAATTGTTCTACAAAATATGTATACTTATAGGTACAAAGGGCAGTCAAAATATAGCATATTATGACCCATTTAACCAACTCTACCTCTTCCTATATAAGAGTAAAAGAAAGAAGTTTTGTGGAGTGAAATAATCAAACATTTCTCTACCTTCATTTCAATGTATTTTTTTATTATTTTTAATATTATACGTATAATGTATCTACTAGATAAAAGCATAATCTATTAATATGTGGTGAAAATTGATGCTATTTGATACGTAGATTTTTTATGCATACCTATGTTTTATTTATATTACATTTGTATCTGATATTTTTTTTTAGATTTGTATCTATTTTTCATTTAACAGAATTCCATCTTTTGTGCCATTCGTCATTATGAGTTTTCTCGAAACTCACGGAAGCCTTGCGATCATCCTACTGAAAACAATAAAAACATGAAATAATCAGAATTTGTTACCATACAAAATTGTAATTACAGCAATGAAGCTGTACTTGAAAACTAATCCTATGTGTGCAATGATCGTTGTTTAAAACGGAAGACACCAAACCTTATTGTAAACACTGCCTCCCTATACTTTGTGATTTTCTTTGTGTGCCTACGTACCTTTCTCCTATTCTGTTGCATCCTGACTTGTTCCGTGAGCACCTTCAAATAGTCTGTGTCACGAGCACGCCACCTGACAAACACAACACGTACTGTGATAGATGCAGCATGCATGGACACATGACATTGACATGATCGTGAATACAAAACTAACACATAAATTAGATGTAGTAAGTAAAGCGTATGATGGTGATTATTAGCTGTCAGAATAAAAATTGGGATCAAACTTTAAAACAGTCGAAAAATTAACAATTTTGTGCTGATATTTCGTGTCGATGATCGTGTTCATTTCAAATTAATACAACTTTCTTCCATTCATGCCGACATGGTATGTTTCAAAGACAGGAAAATCGATATCAGTAGATACCTAAATGATGAGCCACCATGATGGTATTTTGTGCAAATTGTGAATTTTAAACAACAACCAATGAAATCAATGTTTATTATGAACCGTCAACATGAATTCAGGTAAGTGTTAGACGATGATTTAAAACAAAAAAAATATCGAATGCCATTTTCTAGATGTGATTATTTTCATAACTAATAGAAATTTACTTACTTTTTATGTCCAGAAAATAGTGACGGTTTTCCACGACCCCTCAATAAAGGAACTAATTCAATTCCTCCGGTTAATTCAAGGAGTTTGGAGTTGGGTGTTCCTCCACGTCTTTCTTCACCCGAAGGTATGCCGAAAGGTCTTGCATTCGCGTCACAATGACATCCAGGATTTCTAGAGTTTTCATCCTTTTTCATATAACCTTGACAGCTTGCAGCAATTCTCTGTCCGTAATTTTGATTTTCCGTTACATTCGTTTTCGGATTACAGCTGTTTGTCTCGTAATTTCTAGACGGTAGGTTTTCGATGGCTTGAAATCTTTGTGCGTCTGAAACTCTGCGTGTGTTTTGTGGATCATCCATTTTGGGACTCTCACGTTTTCTGCTCAGGTTAATTGGAGGAAAGTTAAATGATGTTTCTGTAGTCCAACCCTGAAATAAATGGTGATGAATCAATAAATTGAAATAGTTATACCATGTTATGAAACAATTACTCCAACTTTTGTAATGATTTTATAGCGCGCACTGCAGACCTGAAACTAAACAGAATTGGCCACGGAACTGAATACCAAACTAATGATCTGGCGTCGGTTAAAATATGTAACATTTTTTGGATAATTAATGTAAGACTAAAATGAGCATCAAAGCAACAAAAGTCACCACAAATGTAGGGACTTGAGAGATCTCATATCCAGATATAATAATTGAGAATCTTGTGAACAAGTAAGGTTAGTAAGGGTAGGTAATTTACATCTTTTTTACCATTGAATCAAAAAAATCTTTCCCAATATTTCCTGGGTGTCTCCAAGGGCGTCCTCCGGGTCCCTGCGCTCCCCACGGCCCATGTGAGTGAAGCTGAAAATAATTCATAAATTTAAATATTTAATGTTTCCAAGATTACTATACTTCATTCATTGTAAAATGTTGAATAGAGAGAATTTCTCCTCACGCCGGATCCCTTACTGGATAGGCAGAGAGAACAGATCGCCAGAGTTTTCTATCCTTACACACACTTCTTGACATTCATGCAATTTGTTATACTTACACATTCCTTTCACTCAGAACACGTCCGTACTTGAGAATCTGGTCTACATGGTCAAGCCATGTGTTTCTTTAACGGTCGCGCTTTCCTACACCCCTTCTCTCTTCCAGGTATATTTTCTTTGTTATCCTTTCATCATTCATCCTCTATATATGTCCCAACCTTCTCAACTTGTTCAATTTCATTCGTTTTACATTCACACAGAAGAATTTCTCGATAATTTTTAATTACGTAACTTATTCTTTCACAGAAGTCACCGTTTCATAAATGTCACACTGATCTGCATAATGTATGTAAATAAATTTTAGTATTACAACTAATTAATAGCATTTTAGACTGCACGGCTATCGCATATATACTTTAACGTTTTTTCATTAGATATGTTGTTTTGTCAATACAAATTACATAATATTCATAAGCGTTAGAAGTAAACTACCTCATGTAAATTTGTATGTTGTAGTCCGATTGCTAATTTGGACATACCACGATGCGCCCGGCCATGAGAACCAGAACAGGAGTGTTGGACATTATTGAAAGAGTCGCCACAATAAAATGGCGATGGGCTGGTCATATCGCCCGCAGCTCAGACAAAGATGGGCAAAACGCCTCCTGTGCTGGCGTTCTAGGAATACCACAAGAAACCCCGGACAACCACAGCTCCGATGGAGAGATGACATCGTGAAGTATGCTGGTGCAACATGGATGCAAGTGGCCCAAGACCGTTTGGCATGGAAAGGGATGGAGGAGGCTACGCGCTGAAGAATAAGATGTAACATCAATTAAGCGTATTATCGTAAAATAATGTTAAAATTTTCGACCGACGCTACATGGTAGAAATTCGATTTTAAAGGTAAAAATGAAATACCCACATCGACGATTCTCCATACGCGTTCGAGGATTCTCATCCTCATCATCGGCAAATCGTGAAATGCCACCATTTCAAAAAATGGCCGACCTAATCATTATATGACCAATTCAATGATCGAACTACGACGTATAATATACCTAAAGCCTACCGCATAGTGCTGCAGTTTATACAGTAATTATTTTTTTAAATATTCCTTTATGCAATCACCATTATCTCATGCCACAGTTTTATGGTGTCATGAATAAATTTACAAAACTTGGAATATATTTGATTTGACTCACCATTTTCTTTTCATATTCAATGTTCTTCTTCACCTCCTCATCTTCCATTCTTTTCTTGTAAGTTATTATGTCATCTGCAAAGAGAAAAATTATATAACTTTGAGAAATTAGAATAAATAGGTATCTTACATATCTACATTACAATATGTATTGTTGCCGTTGAGATTAAACAGTTTCTTCAATATTTTTAATTCACACTATGTTATGAATATCTACGTCATGGAAATAATCCAAAAGTTACACCATGTAATTCTCTTCCTGTTTATATGCTGCTTCACGCTTCACGCAAAATTGAAACTGTTGAAACAAGTTGAAATACATAATATTTACATGTTCACAGTGTAATACGAGTATGTGGTAGCCAAGGTATTTCAAGATCTATTGTCACATAGGTATGCCGAAAATTCGACAAGGATTGGAGAATAAAAACAAATGTCACAACAGTGGATCGTAAATCTTGACGACATTCAAAATATGTACGAGAATAATGGTGCAGTGATCTCATAGCAAGGTAGATAATTATAGAGGTATGCACACTGCTTGCTACCATCACACTCATGGTTTCCATATTCAACATTCATACATTCTATATACACTCCCATCCGGCATTCGTCTCTCTTCCTTGCGTCCTTTCCGGTAATTGACGCGACGCGATGGGTGACGAGCCTCACCTCTTCCATTCGCGTCACATACAATTCTCAATATACATACTGATAAAATTTCATAGTGTTACATTCATGGAGGCCTTTTAATTGGGTGAAGTAGTTCATCGCAATTGTGAACTAACTTGGTTTAGGATTTTTGTGAAATGAACTATTAGTCTATTGCCCATCTCTAGAATCAATACCTACAAAATTGTATAGGTTGGTATTTCTACTTTGTCTAATGCCTCATCCGCATGCTGGCCGAGCTGTCACATTTTTTGTCTGAATGAGAAAAAACGGACGGGGTGATTGTCTTGGATTGTATACGTAACCGACGGTTAACGCCTTTTTACTCATTCACACAAAAAACGTGGAGGGTCGGCGAGCATGTGGTAGAGGCATAACAAATTTATAAATTGAGTTCTCTTTTTACCTAAGCACTTCCTGTATTGAATCTGTTCTTGAACCGGAGTCTTCCATCTGAGGATATTATCTACAGTTGCTTTACTGTTTGGATGATAGTAGAGATTCGAGTCTCGATGTCTTGTACGGTGCGCACTGCGATTCCTACGTTTCTCAAGAATCGCTGATTCAGGAAACTGGGACCTTTTGAACTGTGTACAAAAACAAACTGATTAATTGATTGTGTAGATTTATATTGTTTTATTGTTCTTTTTCGTCCCTAGATACTTAAAAGCCAACCTAGATATTTAAAACATACATGATTTAATCTATTATATTGCGCCTAATCAAAACTAATTTAATAAAACAAATAAATTAGTAGGTAGGTAGGCATAAATACCAATAACTTTTCATAAGGGTTCTTTCAAGATTTGTATCTTACGACATTATTTTCGTGTCATAAAAGGGGCCAGTTTGCGAAGTGACTTAGATTTTTCACGAACTTATTGATCTACATAAAATTAACTAATATCAAAAATTCAGAACTACCGGATCATTTGTAAAAAAAACTCGATTGTTGACTTGTTTTTACTGGATTACTACTTCTATATAACTACTTTCTCAAAAATTGGTCTTGTCAGTTAGTATCTGTTTTTTTCGAGTGAGGATATGTCAATAATTTGCAATAAATGACAAAATATTAGAAACTTTAGATAAGTTTAGAAACTTTTTTGAATAATTTATTAGTTTGCGATTGTCAAAGTTCCGTCAAAAATGCCGATCAAGATGACATTCAATAAAAATAAATGGATGTCGTGACTCCGAGTAATAAAATGCGGAAAATGTCCCCGACTTAGGTACCACCGTGTGCCTCTTCGCAGTCGGATATTCAATAATCTACCCATAACAATATCATGGAAAGAAAAATTATATTATGACAACTGTCTCATTTCGTTATAGGATTATAATAATATTTTCATCCATATTATTTAAGAAAGAAACTAACTCAGTGGTTTTATTTACGTCGAACGTTCGGAAATGACATCATAAAATATCCCAATTTGCGTAGTTATTGTCTGATTAATGTATCATTTAAGTCGTAAATAGGTTTTTATTATGCGAAATCAATACTATTTTGTTTGTGGATATTACATATGTTTGGTGGATCATAAGGATAAGAACCCGTTACCCCTGCTGTAGATAAAAATGACATCTTCTTCTTCTTCCTCAGCCTTCCTCCCTCCACTGCTGGACGTAGGCCTCTTCCATCTCCTTCCACTCATCTCTCTTTCTCCCCCTCCGCATCCAGGTTCTTCCGGCTTGTTGGACTAGGTCATCAGACCACCTTTTGGGAGGTCTTCTGACATCTTAATATCAACGCCAATCAGAATATGAAGGGCTCTGATCAGCATTTTGTCAGTTTCAAAAAAAAGTCTCAAACGTGAATATTTTAAAACTATTTCGGAAGCCGGTGGTACTTTATTTGAAATTTATTTTATTTTCAGCTTTCGATTAATTAAATAGTTGACTCCTCTTTAGCAGACTTTTGACCCTAGTTATTCAAAATTATACATGGTTACAAAATTACATTTATTTCCCGCTTCTATACACAAATAATAATGGAGTAAAAATAATATATGACTAATTTTCTTAAAAAAAACCTGAAACTCGAATACTTTCGTCAAACCAGGAGAAAATTTTCGAGATAACCAATAAGATTATTCTAACTAAACACTAATATTTTGCATGTGATCAATGCAAACTGCATCGCGATTAGGTAATATGGATTTGTAAACCATACAAACCTTCATTTCAGGAAAAAGCCCATCAACCAGGAGATTGTGTCTTCTTATGGCTGGTGGATTAGGAGCTCCGCATCCTGGTTTACCCCATGGATTGTAACTCTTCAGCAAATCAAACGCCTGTAAAATATTTTGTTTGCATATTAACGTTGAAAAAATAACGTTTTTTGCATGAAAATGTGTCATAAAATAAAAATGTAAAAAATGGATGATAAAATGTTAAGTGTAAAATGTAAAACTTAAAGCGTAAAATGTAAAAAAAGTGAAAAATGTCATAAAATGAAAATGTAAAAAAAGGATGATAAAATGTAAAGTGTAAAATGTAAAACTTAAACTGTAAAATGTAAAAAAAGTGAAAAATGACAAAAGAAAAAGGTAAATGTAAATATTAAATGTAAAATAGAAATAAAAATTTTAAAAATAAAAACTAATAAATTGAGATATTATGTGCAAAAAAAATATATAGGTAGTTGAGTGTTTCAATGTGCAGATAGAAATTGTCCTTCGTTCCTTTTATTAAATAATGATGTAAGTACCTATTGTTATTGTATTGTTTTATTGTAACTGTTAATTGTGTATGGAATCAAACCCGTGAAGCGACTTCAATTATTATTCGTGAAGAACGTGCAGACTTCTTCGAACTTTCGTACAGAAAAGAAATTTATATATCTACAATGTACTCGTATGTTCCTCATAAAACACATTCAAATAATCATATTATGGTTAATGCAGCGGTCAGCAGGGCGGTTCGTCATTTGAATTTAAGTTGGCATGTTTGGAGTAACGTATTCTGAGTTCACATATCGACGAACATTTGATACAGTCAGCAAAGTCAAAATTTTATGTATGTATTTGTGGAGGTAAGTATATGATTAATTAATGTAAATTGAACTCATATATGTTTAGATGCGTCTGCCCAGGATAGGGAACTGTGGAGATCTGTGGGGAAGGCCTATGTTCAACAATGCACGTAGGGACTGATGAGAAGCAGAAGAACTGTTTTTTTTACACCGAGAGTCGGAAAGGCGAAATCTGTAATGTCGATCAGTGTTATTTTAAAATTATAAAAATTAAAAAAAATACATAAAAGTCAATGAAACTATGTACTTACCTGTCTTTTTTCTTCAAATCTGTTTGTTAAATAATTCAACATACTGAAACACTTTATATTATTAAATCAACTTCGACATGAAATTCACAATGCGGAAAAACTCTTTTATTTATTTTCACTAGCATTTTCTCTGAAAGTTCAATTCTTAAAACATAGTTTAGTAGTAATAATAAAAAGACACGAAACTATGCAACTCTGTTATCAGCGAATAAGAATGTAGATATCGCTGCAGCAAAGTACTGAAGAATACTAATTATTTCACTAATTGTTTGTAAAGTAACGGTAAAGTTTCTGAAAAAATGTTTCAGCTGAATTCGAAGAGGAAAACTTGATCGCGTGCTTTTTGTTCAAAGGACAGTGAAAACTAAATTATTGTTATTTTGCTAAAATATTTTATTACCAGTGGAATGTATTGTCAGTGAAATTCAGTGCTTCTCAAAGTATGGAATCTTTATTGATAAATTTTAATTTTTATAATAAAAAAATATTACAGGTTTTAAAACAAGTATTTAGTAGTGTGTCAAAGGGGCTACTTATTGCGAAAGTAATGTCTCCCATGATATACTACTAGAGCAATTGAATAACTTCACTTCGAATGTCATGATGACATGAAACAATCGAATAACTTTATTTCAAATGGCATGATGATATGAAATAATCGAATAACTTCACTTCAAATGTCATTATGATATTTATTTACTTCATTCTTCGGCATTACAGCGTTCAGCCTTTGCGCCGAAGAGTGTACACAGAACAATCGACTATGAAAAAGCCTCTGTTGATATTTTTTACGAAGAAAAGTAATAGGTTTTTAAAAATCCTAATAAATTCAATATGTTTCTTTTTGAAATATCTATCTAAGGATTCCCAAACACACCCTCGTCCTTCCAATTTAAAAACCAGTTCATTTTAACTGCACTTTCTTTTCCGTTGAATTTTTTCACATTTTAGAAGCATGCTATCCATAAACCTTGCACACAAAAGTCGTGAAAAAAATTGGAATCATTGTTAATACGAGTATATCGTACTACCCTTATGTAGGTCAGGTCAAAGAGACACACGCGTAGCTGAAGCTTTCAATATTATATCTAAACATTCAAAGGAATGACGTATAATCGTATCGTATCGCATTATATGCGTGTGTGTAACTAGTAGGTACTATGTAGTTCTATAAGGCTTCAATAATGAAATGACTTTGCATAATATGAAAATACGAACAACCCTTTACAAACTTTGTAATATTTAACGATGACTTTCAAAAGCTCACGTATTGATTAAAAGAAAAAAAAAAGTGTTCTTATTTATGTGGTGTACTTTAAGCGAGTTGATTATATTGAATTGTGATTAACCTCCATGAATATCTCACTTTGGATGAGATGAATTCCTCGTAGTAGAATTTGGTAGAATTAACGCCTACGATTAAAACACCTTCTTTAAAAATACATACATGAAACTAATATCATGAAGAACACCTGAAATAACGCAAACACTATAACATCGTAAGAATATCAGCTATATCTAATATATGAGAACCTCACTAACGTCCTTTCCCTTAAGGGGCCTTAAGATGGAATTCCTATTAGGCGTTTGATTGAATTAGAAAGACTCTCGTTGTATTACATTGCAGCAGCACTAATTGGCTGATTTTTTGACTGCACAAATTTTATGACTGCGTTCGACAGATTGAAATAATTTTACTATAGTAACAAGTTGAATGGGATTATCTCTTTAGAACACAGGGAGGCCACTAGACTCTGGAATTTACAATGGTTTTGTTCACTAAGTATCAGTGGCGAAGGGTGGATTTCTTCAGAAGGGTAGCCGAGGCTAACATTTCTTATGGGATTACGTCAGATTAGACACTATTTTAGCAATCATTTTATCCAAAAGGTAACTCGATGGGAATCGTGTTCTTAGGTAGCTTCGCGCCTGCTAAGTATTACCTCTCCCTTCCTTCCCAACGGTCTGATCTCAAAATATGATGTACCTATGACTACAAACTACCAATCCAAATTTTGGGAAAAACAATAAAAAACCATATTGTTCATATATTTTATTAAAAAGATAATTTTATTAATCCACCAACAATATAATACAGTACTTGTGATTTAAAGGCCTTTATTTATTTTTCTTATATTACAATCAAACAAACAAAAAAAAGAAAATATATATAAGTTATAATATACATATATATAAGTTACAAGAAATTTTTGAAATTTGAGAATAATATTCCCGGAACCGACTGTATTATTAAGTGATTACTGGACTCAAAAATAAGTTATAAAATATTACATATATATACATATATATATATATATATTTATTAAGTTGCAGCTTTTAACAATTAATTTATATAATACTATACTTATATATTTTTACAAAACATTATTCGACTATGAAATAAAAAAAATAATACGTAAAATTAAATATATATAATGATACATATACCCCTTACTTCATTATATTCAAATTATGAACATGAATGAAGTAGACACACAAACCGCCACATTCACCACATATTTTCATTAAAAAAGTTTAATTTAATACAAAATCCACTTAAAAAATTCCAAATTATTGAAATCCCTTGTATGATTATTATTGGTTGACAAAGTGAATTAAAATTATCTTCTACAATGTTTATTAAAAATCAAATTATAAAATCCTCCTTATATCCAAATTGGTCAACTTTCTTTATTTAAAGTACGCCAGAAGACAATATCAATTTCAACTCATCTCGTTCCACAATAATTTCCCCCACTTTATAAGTAAGAAATACTAATATATATAATATTCATATATATATGATATATCTGTACAACCTAACAATTATTTCCTAAACAACAACTAATACATAAATTACTTTTTATACATTACACATACTTCAAGGCGATGTGTCCAAAATATAAACAATTTATTCAAAGTCTGCAATTTTTTTTACTAATAAACACAATCCTCACATTGAAAATCCATCCAATTCAATCAGCTGATAATTATGTATAATAATTTTGGTCATATCACTCCATGTAAAATTTACATTAATTTTTCTAAGTGATTGTGGAAAATTCGCAATAAATACCAATATAAAAACAATCACATCAACCGAACAAATTTTTATTAAAACAAATTCCTTTTGGTGAATTTCTCATCATAGTGTTAAAATTGTGCTATTTATGCATTTTAAATTGTTTCATATTCATCATACTTTGGGTCATATCCATGATACTCTGTGTCATATCTATGATACTCTGTGTCATATCTATGATACTCTGTGTCACATCCATGACACTCTGTATCATATCCATGATACTTTATTTTATGCACATGATACTTTTCATTATGTTCATGATACATTGTGCCATATACATGCTGTACCTATTACATCCTTGATAAATTGTGTCATATCCATGATATTTCATACTATACATATTGTTAAGCATTAAAATTCTTAGGTACTGTGTGAATGAATCTTATAATACATTTAAATGATAAGTTCCTTATATATTGTAACAAATCATCTTAAATTAAACATTAGTAATTGACATGTTGTATTTAACATGTTACACCATTACGGGTTTATCAATAGCAAGGAATACCTTTGCTAATTTAATGTAAATATAACTAAACAACTAATAAGCTAAAAACATTTTATAATGTTTTATATAAATAATGAATGACAGTACCAAATCCTGTAATCATTAAAAAAAACACATCGCCAATCATACAATGAACATCGTTCAATACAGAAATTACAGGATTTTTAAATAGTACTAAACATCGTGAGTCAATTTGAATAATTTTAAAACGACATTCATCACGAATCATAATTATTGCTTTGGGGTAACTGACGTTAAAAACATTCAAATCAAACTACAAAAATTAAATCAATAACATTAAGTGATTTTGGCCTGTTTTATAAAGAAAAGAAATATAACAAAAAACATTCATTAACAAGCAATAATATACATATTTAAAATTATTCAAATCAAATTATAAATGTATGTAAACATGAGGTATATTTTAAAAAAGAGATTAAATAAATAATGTACTAAGTAATTAAGGAATGTTCTGTGCGCTTTTTGTTATATAAGTTAACAGAACATATGTACAAAACATTTAAAAGAGCTTATAACCTTTATTATCTATGGTAACGAATCTATTGCACTTACTCTATGGGGTAATGTACGGTAATATTTTTGTAAAATATTGCAAGTTTAATTATTTTATTATTGGACAATTCCATTTCAAGGCAAAACACCAACTCAATATAAAATTATCCACTATTTTATTGTATTTACGTAATTTTAATATTCAACAGTGAATAAATTTGAACCGAGGTGAATAAATTTAAACAAAGGTGAATAAATTTAAACAAAGGTGAATAAATTTATTCAAAGGTGTAGAGTAGTGAAATTTGCAAATACGATATTACTCATATACAATAACATCACATTGCATCTTGCAGATTGAAAGACAGTTTTAAAACTGTGTACGTATAATAGTACGTATGAGTAAAGCAGTTACCAATAATACTCAAAATATACAAAAATCATTTATTGCAAACAATCGCAATATTGAGTAAATGGTGATTGAAATAACAGTTAAATAGTTTTGTTAAAGTTGGAACAGTCAGCTTTGATAAAACTCTTTGTAATATGAATACATTTGATTTATACGTAATTTTTGAGTAGGTATGAGAAAACCTTTTCAACATAGCCGAGGCACCGACACTGGCAGCGCTAAAACAGTAGTATAGATTGACGATAAGAAAATACATCATGCCAAGTATCATGTACGATACTTCAAGGTTGCTGCTAAACACGGAAATTAGCTGTGCTCTTCTTCCCAAATTTAAGTGTGGCACACCATAATCATAAACAACTGTAAAACTTTTGTTTGTCTCTTTCCTGTAAAGTATTTTTAGTAGCAGTTAAAAGAGGAAGGCATGAGAATACTCTTTATTGCTTAAATGTGTCCCGTCTATACTACTCATATCTCTCGTTGACAGCAGATGGCAAGTAGCAGATTGAGAACTTTCACAGACATTACAGGTTATGAAAATTATTATAGGATAACAACACATACCTAACAATTAATATAAGTAAAAAATATATTACTATGCTAATATAAAACAGTACAATAAACTATGTATTTACTATAATATTATTTACAAATCGCTATACCGTGCACTTTACTTGGCTAAAATGAGCAAATCAAATCACTAAAAACTAAGTAACAAAAACTTCATTAATTAATTCATTTATTCCTAAGATTATTAAGAAAACACAATACATATATACAATATTATTAGAAGACAAAGTAGGTCTATTTAGAAAGGTTAGATCACAACATCGACAAGGATCAAAAAAGGCCTCCCAATTTGCTCCAAGTCAAATTAACAGATTGCCTTGAAGTATTCATAGCAATACCATTTATTTTGCTTCTAGAGATGGACAATTGACAAGCAAAAAAAAACATCACAATATTAACTTTTTAACCGCGGCAACGTTAAACAGTAAGCGTGTTAGCAAAAATATGACACTTGAATGAAATTCCATTGCGAATTGACTTCAGTCAGCTACTGCAGGGAATTGGTTAATATTGCGTTAGTTAACTTGATTTGAATTCCTTTAATGAACTAACCTTAAAATAACAATTCATTTATGAAAGGTCTGAATGAGGTTAGTTCACTGTGACGAACTACGTACATTGCCCACCACTGAGGTCTCCTAAACGAATGAAATTTTATTGGATGTGGTGATCCAACCTCTTTAAATATACATACCTTGGTAAGAAGCTACCCAGGCGAATAGAAATTAATATACAGAATCTTTAAAAGGATTTATTTGAGTTCACGATTGACGATGCAATTTTGAAATAGGTTTAAAATAAACCGAAAGATATCGCCACAGGAGAGACAATTTGTCGTTAACTGTCAAAATAATACATACCATTCATCAATGAGGTTAAACATAATAAAAATTGAAGGAAGTCACTTTGACAGTTGTAACAAATCGGCACTCCAGCGACGATACAAGAATCTTATTTCACATCATGTAGGTTTGAAAAATTCATTCTAAAAACGTAAGATATTGGGTGACAAGTAGTAATATTAACCGGTATACACCAAGGATGAACTTTTCAACCAAATTATGATTGATCATTGGCTGGTTTAATCTGATCACTTTACACTTAAGTAACATTCACCAATTCGAGTTCACACATCTACTGCAACCGGAATTCAAACCTTCGGTGTTTTTCCACTGGAAGACTGGGTTGGAATCAGCCCACAATCTGTCATAAGTGTGATGGATAGTTCATCTTTCACTATATATCCGTTGAGATTATTACTTGTTACCCAACTATGATTACCAAAATACTGTTTTTTTTATAACATTTAAAATAGTCACTTAATAAATTGCTACATAACAAAACTCTGTTACGTTTTTGTTACAAGATGATAAAAACCTGTAAAGTAAATGTAAAGCTAAGATAAATGACTTCAAATTAACTGCTAAAAAGTTGTGCTAAATCATTACAATTAATTCATAATTCTTACGTTAATATAATAATAATAAAACTAAGTGAAAATAAATAATAATAAAAGATATGAATACGATGGCAACCAAATACAAAATATAGTACGAATAAGTTGACTTCAATACAAATACCTCACAATACATGAAACAATCAAGGGATTTTAACAATAATTACAATAATTACAACCATCTTCCGACAAGCGCGAAATTATCTACAAGTACAAAAAAAAAGCTCTACAGCAGAAGACGTAACATTGCAGGCAATCAGGACCCTGCAGTGGGCGGAAAATAAGCGCTCTTTTCACACCGACTACCATCAGTTAAGAATAATTATATACAAATATATTGTGATGTGAAATTTTCTAAGAAAGAAAATAAAACATCAGTTACATAACAAAACTGATTATAGAAGGAAAAAAGAAGAGCGTAAATTTATTTCTAATTTTATATATATGTATATAATCTAAATATAATCATTTATATATATATATGTATATACTATGATATATATACTCTATTCAACACTCGCAAGTCACAATGTGAGATGACATCCATTTGATTAATTAGTGATAATATTACATTTGACACTCATTCACCCTGACTCGATAATATAAAACCAACCCTTCACAACGTAATGAGTAGAGTAGTACGCAGATTCAGCGAACGATGTCACCTCATTGCAATTTCTATCCTAACCCTGAATGGGTGTGCTGCGTGATCCTTCTGCTATTTTATACGATTCAATACAAGATCACTAACTATAACCAGCCCCTTTTGGTAAGGCGAGTCTTTGAGTTCTGACGCCAGTCTGATGGCCTCTTGGCAGTGTTTCCTAGCTAATAATCTTGTCTGTTCCAATCCTTGGGACTTGTGGACTAATTCAAAGGCCTTCTGGACGTCGCCCGGTTCTTGGAAGCGTCTCATGATCATTGGATTTAATTCTGGATACTGAAAAGCAAACAAAAAACAATATTAATTTCACAAATAATGCTGGTTAAGTTTCATTCCTATTATGCATATTTCAAAATCGAAAAAATATGTTGATCATCATTGAATGAATGAAGGTTATTAATGTGAAGGAACCTAGAGATGCATCTAAGAAGTGTGCAGAGTTTTGACCTCTCTGCCTACTCCACAAAAGATATGCTGTAGCATGTAATAAAAATCTATCTACTGAATTTGAACTGCATAGTAATAAATACTAACTAAAGTGTATATTTTGTACACTAGTGTACAGATACAGAAGTCACTCATGGTAGAATTCAAATTCAATTTCAAAGTAGTCATTTAAGTAGGTACTTAATAAATTTGACACAGTTTATGCAAAAAGGTATTTTTCCTAATCTTTATAACATTTTGAATATCTTCCCATATGAACATATATCAAACCAATTCACTTCACGAATCTTGAAAAAAATTAAACTATGTAATTAGTTAAACAAACCTTTTCACAGGCAAACAGTACTGGCGCTGTGGCTAATCCAAGTTTCAAATCCGCGGCTGTGGGTTTACCCATTGTTGCTGAAGAAGACACGAAGTCCAGTAAATCATCCACCAGTTGGAATGCAAGACCTAATGTTCTCCCGTACTGGAAGGCCACTTCAGTGGTATGCTCGTCAGCACCAGATAATAAGGCCACCTGGAATTAAATGTGAGAGGAAATTATTAAAAATTGCACCAAATGAATGATACATTATCAGTCCTGATTTACCATGAGGGAATAACTGTACCCAAGATCCTCGACCTCACAGGGGCCCTGTGATTCCAAAATTCTTACTTTGACACAAAGGAATTATTATTTTTTTCGGTTTTCAACCTACGAAAATTACCGTCAGATTTTAAAGTTTTTCCAGAGAGTGAACAATGATTTTTTTTAATAATAATAAACACTATTATTAGTCATTCATTTTTTTTACATTCCAATGGGGTCCCACATTTTCGTATGGCCAGGGGACCCGGAATTTCCTTAGACGGCCCTGTAGCACAGTAATAGATTGTTAACAATAAAGAAACATGTGATTTTTCACAGGTAGGTACCATCTACAGCGGTATCTCGGTAATTCGGCAGATTTAGGACCAGAGCACAGTCGGATTACTGGAAATCACTAAAAATGATTTATTCAAAAGGACAACTTAACACTGAATTAATGGCAAAGCCTGGAAAGTGAAGTGGTGGATTGAAGATGGTGTACTACTTACAGATTTGAGTGAGTTTGCGATAAGTGAAGCTGTTTTCCTGTAGGTCTTTGTGAGGTAGTGAGCAAACCTCTCATTCTCCGTCTCCTTGCTTCCCAGCTGCATGAACTCTCCCTGGACCAGATCCGTTAAAACCTAAAACCACCATTAGACACATTAATACATAAAACCCTTAGTAACTGCGTGTCATAAGGTATTTTTTTCCTTCCTTGTCCTTCATCCCATCCACCTATATATTTACTCGTATGTATGTATAAGTATTCTATATATTATTATTATTTTCATATTTATTTATATTTTTCTTATTTTTCATACACTTGTATGTAATGTGTATATCAAATGAATGTCACAAGTGGTTGGTTGGCAGACATTGCCTACGGCAATAAACTCGCCATTTGGAAAATATGTTTTCTTTTCAATAAAGATTTTATTTATTTTATTTTATTTATTTATTATTATATTTTTTCTGACAGCCCTTGTTGTTGGTGTATGCTGCGGGCGCCCTTAATTGGAGAGTCGACATGCAATGTTTTTCTTTTTTGTATGATAATGTATTCACGTTTTGTTGATGTCTCTGTGGGTGTCACATATCATCCTACATAAATATTTTAGTTCGTACATTTGTTTATTTATTTGTATTTTTCTCACTCCCCGTTTCACTAAAATAAAATTAAAAAAAATCAACAGAAGCCCAAATTTTTAGTATGAAACCGCAGCCGACAAAGTATAGTGAAACGGTAGTTGCATAAAATCAGGCGAAACAGATGGGACACGAAGCCATCGTACGTATATGAGTGTCCTCGTCAATATACCTGCCAGCTACCTATAACCTATAACAATTGTAATTCTGATATTGAAAGTAGAAGTCATAAATTTTATAAACGACTTAAATCATTTAATATTAAAACAAAATAGTTAATGTTACATTATGGTGAATTACTTCTAGCAGTTTATATCTACGTATTATTATCTAAGTTAGGAATAAAATACCTATATTGTGCAAAATACCTATTATTATTAGAGTTTGCAAATCCAATCATTTTATCTACAATATTACGTACCTAGAATTAATAGGTAGCTTTTCTTTTTTTTTTATAAAAGGATCTGGGATACACAAGCCCAAATACTTTCCTGCACACCTTGCACTAGGTTAAAAACCTGTATCAATACATCGTCACCGCCGGGGTTTGAACCTGGCACCTCCCGCTTGAGAGACTGCCGCCTCAACCAGCTGCGCCAACTGTGTTCTAATTGAATGCATTGTTATGTGTCCTTACTTTTTATGCTAATTTGTGACCCCTATCTCTCTGTACCGCTGTCTTCACTCCGAAACGACGATGTAAGGACTTTCAACAGTTGTGAATATGATACACGTTAAGTAATAGACATAAAAATATTATCTATCACACAAGACTAACCTGGCTGAGATTTATGGTGACGTCATCGTTACGTAGACGGGCTATCATCATTGATGCAACGGCCAAGATGTAGTCCCCAGCCATTGTAACCTAGAAACAAAAAATACAACATAGGTTAGCATTTAGCAACAAAACGACACCAATCATGAGTCCAAATTCTACTGCACTTCTCGGAAACATATTACGATAAGTTCTGAATATTGATTACAATAGATATATACGACATACGTTCCATAGAAGACTGAATGCAATAGATATTAGTAAGTAATTGGAAATATTAAAAATTCAGTTCACGCACGCATTATTTCAGCATTCTTTGTACTAGAGATAAAAAATCAATCATACTCGTAATCGTATGTACTTCGCGTGAAACGCGTACGAAATTTACTATGAACTCTAATGTGCACATGAGAAGAATTCAACTGAAACAGACTACAACTAGATTCACATCCAATTTACAAAAACACTTCTGGACCTATAGACCAACGGTGGTAGGAATCAGTTACTATAGTCGGTTGTGCTTGCTACGACCACCAACTCTTTCAAGAATAGACTGATGGAGAATTTAATTGGAATTTTGGTAAAAATAAGCGAAAGCTGCCCGCCAAATAATAATGGTTAAAAAAATGTCAAGATATAAACTGGACTTTCAATCTGAAAAGACCGCTGAAAACTGAGTGAATTGGATTGGAATATAAGATGCTTCGCTGTACTTAAGATTAAAACGGAGGAGATGGCAAGTATTGGAAAAAATAGTACAAAAGTTGCACACCTTAAATGTGGAGTCAATGAATAAGTATGATACAATTAGATATTAATATTTGTGGGTCATACGAAATAGAGTAAACTGAAGAACTATATTGCCCCGGAACAGGCTATCGCATAGTGGGGCAATGAAATCCAGTACTTTTTTGTTTGTATTTTTACTTTGTAAAGCTTTGGATAATTAATAAAAATAAATAAATATGTACATAAGAAAATGCAGACGATAAAGATAAATTATAAATCAATTAATTCTCTAACATTACAACAATTCAGTGAGAACTGATGTTACATTAGATATAGCATGTAACGCAGGTATGAATCGGCATAATTACGATTGATTTCTCTGTCGGTAACGACGAGTTAACATTAATTATTATTAACAATAACGTAATTGAAATCTATAGACATATCTACATGTGTACCTAATATGTTACGAAATATCGAAAATCTATTATAGCCAATAAGAACATATCATTATAACTCATAACCCAGGTATTACAGTAGTAGTAGTGTGTATGCGTGTATATGTAACAATCACGGGAATAGCTTTTTTTCGGAATAATTAAAATAATACGTATAGATGTAACATTTTATGCAACCGCACTTGTGTATATGTATACTAAGTGTTGTGTATGCATAGCATGATGTAGTATAATAGGTAGATATCAGTATGGTAGGTAACCGGTTGTGAAGTAGGCATCAACTGTAATTTCGAAATAATAAATTATTACCTATCGAAGTGTTGTGTTTCACCGTAGTGTAAAATGAGAAGTAGAATATATGAACGTCTGATAGGAGGGGTAAACGCAACGCATGATATATGATCATACTAAATACCAACACTTATAAGAACACCATGTAATGCAATATACCTAAACGTTTTATTAGATAGCACCTACTACTAGCGACAACAAAAAAATCTAAATTGCTGAAAACAATGGAACTAAGTAACCTAACCGATCACCTCCGCTGCAACATCGATATTGTCATCAACCATTAGAACACTCTACGAAGGTCGAGTATAATGAGTATAATGACAAGGGTAATCAACTCAATTTGTCAATACAAAACGTAGGTAATATACAAGTGTAGTATTTTTTTTACATAATGCATATTAGTGTCCTCCCTAATACCGACGACCACCTGGGAGAACGCTTACTATATACAAAATAACAGCTCTATCAAAAGCTTCTAAAAGTATTCACCAATGTTACGAAATCAGGAAAGCCGTTTTATTTTTCTTGATGACAAGCTGAAACTAAACGAATCGTTTTTCTATTAATGAAACTGGGTTTATCACATATTTGTACACTTCACAGAAAACTTGAAAAGCATGTGTCGTGAAGTGGAGTAAGTCGGCATCGGGGGTCGAACCCGCGCCCGCCGGATTAACAGTCGATTTTAAAATTAACGATTTAAAATTTAAAATAAAGTGTATGCTTCAAAATAAGACGTTTTTCGACTGTGTTCTAAAAGATTTTCACGCTTAGGGAAGATATTATTCAACTGAAGCTGAATGAAAAACGATTGTCTTTGTGGAGACATATAGTAAAACTGAAACAGTGTGTACAGCAGACGCTGAAATAATTTGGAGTCCTTGATTACGTAACAAGCTAATTATAAGTATTATCCCCGAAGATTGTAGAGGAAATTGTACGAAATATCACTATGTTTAGCGAGATATCGTTTAATTACATAGATTAAGATATGTAATTCGCTGAAAACCTTCAATTCAAATAATTGGCTATTATAATCTTCACACAACACACATATATTGATGAAAGATAATCTTGTTAACTAATGATGACTTTATCTAGAATCTACACTCGTATAGTGATACTATTATAATGACATTAGGAAACGAATTAAAGGAGCTATCATCATTCATGAACAATGGACAAAATAATGACATAAATACTTAAATTAAGGTATAGTTTGCATCAAATAATCAGTCACTGTAATGACATTATTCATTTCATTACGGCATTTTCCATACCGTAAAATAACCTGCGACAGACCTACGGGTGAACATTATCGTTGCTGAAGTTTGTGAGACGTGTAATTTTGTCTCATATTTTCGATTCTATTCGACGATTATTATTTCGTATGGCTTCTGCCACCGTTGGGCTGCAACGTCAGAAGATAAGAGAATTATGCTATCTGTTACATACAGAGCAACATCCAGGCTTCCAAGCCATTCAAGGGCATTGGGTGTGGCATTGTGGATATCTGCATAGATAGTCCTCGACAATGTGCTTGATGGATTGCACTGACTCTCCGCAGTCACAGGCAGGAGAATCTCGTATGTGCCATCTGTGGAGCATTTGAGCACATCGTCCATGTTCCGTGCGAATTAACAATAAACATGATACATATACAAAGGATCTGGATTAGCATACCTAAATTAAAGAAATTCTCAACAAGCTAAAAGATTGCGTCGTAAAGAGCAGAATATATCGTCAGGATTTATATTAGAACACGGCACATTTGGAAGACCCACGCTCAAACTAATTATTGAAACGACCATGTACGATAATATAAACATTATAATTACGATATGTGTATCAATTTTGAATAGGAAATCAATTAAAATTATAAAATAATAACAGTAAAACGTTTAATTCCTCATTGATCGAAATGAGATCGAATATTAATTAAAGAATTTAAACAATTGTCCGAGTACATAGAAATATAATATTTAACTATGCCCACACGTACTTACACCAGAGATAAGTGAAGATAAATAATTATAATAACAAACAGCACAATATGTAAATACAATTATACATTAAATTTATAGGTATGAGGAATGTAGCGAGGTCGTACTTAATAGATTTGCTAGATAATACAAAATAATAAAGGTATCTATGTACCACCAATTAACCATTAGCTATAAATAGTAGTCATAGATAAGTACGTAGGTACCCGTGTAAATAAAGTAGTTATTCATATTCACCGAAGGACCCACGCTGCTAAACACAAAAAAGCAGGAAATACTCAACGACAGCTTCTAGACATGCCGGACAATGTACACGAACTGGAGCCAAAACATCAAAATACGGAAGATTTTTTATTAATTACTAAACTATCTCAGTTTACAATGTCATTATGTGGGTCGGTAAAGGCAAATTGAAAAAAAAACAAATTAGTATCTAGTTACCTTTCATAGGCGTCGCCAGTCTCGGAGCTAGGGGGGTCAACAAAAATAAGAAAAATGATATAGCACAAAACACACTTAAATAGCGCCGCAAGTGAATTTTTTGTGACACATAGTGCAAAACGTCATGATGTGGTTTATTTATTTGAAAATGTACATACTTAATACTTTGCACAATAATATGTATTAAAAACTTTTCAAAAATAGCGCGGCAGACAATTATTTTTTTATGAAACTGATGGATTTTCATAATTTTAGAAAATTTATGATGATCAGAAAATATGTGGTAGTAATGTGATTTTTGTGAGGTTTTATCATTTAGTATGATATACATATTCAAATTTCTAGGGGGGCGTTTGCCCCCCTGCCTCCTCTGACGACGCCTATGATACCTATTCTCATTGAGAAAAACAACATGCGATTCGTTACTGATGAATGATGAATGTGTGTACTGTACACAGATCTACCTGTTTAGATAAAATGGAATGTTGCTCGACATTCAAGAGAGTGAATGTCGATAAAAATATCTTAGAATGACAAGTAAGTCAGTATTTACTTTAGTTTATAGCGTGCAAGGGTCTACTGATGATTGTTACCTGATTTAAACGATCAATCTTAATATCAACCCATTATATTTCTTCTCCTTAGCAATTATTAATCCCACATGGTGGTGGGGTCTGCATTTCTGGTCTTTCGCCGCCACTTTGTTCTATCTTGCGCATCCTCCGGTACAACGTCACTCTCTCTCAAAAAGAAAAGTAGAAGAGACTAAACTACAGGGCTAATGTAAATAAGGAAAAGCTAGCGTTCCTGAAAGAGAGATCAACGCAAGAGGACGCCCGCATTTCTATTCTTATAAAAAATACTTACTTAAAAGATCGTACACCTTAGGAAGGCCAAGCGGTAAATGTCATAAAGTTACAAAAAAAACTATCAGGTTTAGAATCTCACTACTCTAGGCAAACTAGATTAAATAGCCGATTGATTAGTGTAGTATACGTATGTAAATAAACGATAGTACATACATTTTAGTGTAAATAGAATCAATTAAAATATGTTTAAATTGGTTATTTCAGAAATCAGTGTAGCAATCGCGGAGCTAAACCAATATTGGCAAAGAGCATACAACAACGTAAAATTATAGATTTGGAAATGTTATTTCAATAACTGCCTTTTTTGTTAAAGAAAAACATTAATATTATAAACCAACAATCAAATCAGCGTTATAGACATTGCGCAATCAAAATCATCCGAAAATAATATATTGTATTAAAATTGAAATTATTACAAAATAATAGTATTACAAAAAAATATATTGTCAAACGTTTTTTTTCCTATTGTGGAAACTAAAACTAGCTGCAACGCGTCAAAAATGACCCGGCTTGTGGGGTAAGCAAAGAGGTCAGACCCTATCGTTACACGTATAAGTATTGTACGTTTATTCTTAGAAGGACGAATCAGGGTTGAATGCAGTGGAAACGAGGTCGTTAAGAAGAATGTGTGGGAAAACGCTGAGAGATAAGATAAGGAACGAGGTTATTAGGGAAATAAGTGACTGCAAGACTGGTGTTGTGACAAGAATGAAAGTGAATAAACAAGTATGGTTTGGGCATGTTGAGAGAATGAAAGATGACACGATGACAAAAAATATATATTTGAGTGAGGGAGGAGGGGTGAGGAAACGCGGCCGCCCGAAACTGACCTGGTCCGGTATATGTCGACCAGATCCTCAAGGATGGACGCGTTTTGAGTAAAAGGAATCCCTGCGTTACATTGTTGCCCGATTCCCACCAGAATTATGTAAGTAAAAGGAATACCTGTGTTACATTGTTGCCCGATTCCCACCAGAATTATGTAAGTAAAAGGAATACCTGTGTTACATTGTTGCCCGATTCCCACCAGAATTATGTAAGTAAAAGGAATACCTGTGTTACATTGTTGCCCGATTCCCACCAGAATTATGTAAGTAAAAGGAATCCCTGCGTTACATTGTTGCCCGATTCCCACCAGAATTATGTAAGTAAAAGGAATACCTGTGTTACATTGTTGCCCGATTCCCACCAGAATTATGTAAGTAAAAGGAATACCTGTGTTACATTGTTGCCCGATTTCCATCAGAATTATGTAAGTTGATATTTGGAAGCATTTCGATAATAAAAGTTCGCATCGTGTCAATGACATTAAAAAATATACAAATTAATATCTAGTAATAAAAAATCCAATGTCATTTGACATAAATAGATGCTTATTTATACCTTTGCCTATTCTAATAAAATGTGTGTCGTAAATTAGGCATATAAATTTATTTTTATTCACCTAAGGATGATGACAAATAAAAATGCAATATAATAGAAATTAAATAATATTTTACTAACTAATTCATATTCAATTTTGTCCCATAATAAAAAAACTTTTTATGTTATGCAGTAGGTGTAAAGGACAACATATATGCTATTCGTGTTTACGTAATATGTGACATCTGTTCCCATCAAATTTGTTCCATAATACTTCCTTTCCTCTATCTGGATTTTAGTTCCTTTCCATTTAACCCCTTACTGCTCCCATACATTTAGTCAGTTATATGCTCCCTTGCGGCTTCGCCCGCCGGTAGTATAAATATGCGGTATTTCAGTACTCTTTTTACAAATATTCATTATTGTTGATGTGTAATATTAAAAATAATAATGTACACTTACCTATTAAATGATTTTATACCATATTTAGGTATTTCCTTACTATTGTTCTTATAATGGGACTTATAAATCTTCTTCAAAATATGTACATACCTATACTAAAACAATTACATTATTTTAATGGTTTTCTTTCATAAAAATCACTCTCATAAAGTCATTCGCTAATGGGTCTTTCCTGGAAGTCTCGAAGTGGAGGTGGTAAATCCAAATTAGAGATTATAGTTATTTAGCGTCTTGGCTAATGAGTGTAGGTACTACCAATAAAACAATGCTATTGTTGTCGTAATTACTCATTATATTGTTGAACTCAAAATAAATGGCATCGATAATCTTACGATTTATGACTTGCAATTTAGTACAAAAACAAATAACAAAACATACATACTTTCACCTACTAATTATACAGATTAACTGAAATATTTTAATAAACAATCCTATAGGTAATTAACGATAGTGACTGTGAAATTCAACACTATTGCACTAAGCTCAAAAAAATATGATTACAGACTACAACAATTATCACATACAGTTTTTGAATGTTCTTTACAATTTTTTTTCATACACCTGGAACAACACTGTTGTATTCTTCTTTCTCTTTCACATAAATAACACTGTCTATGACGTTTTTATTTTCAGAAGAGGGATTCGTTTTCTTCGTCATACAGGAATCCTGCAGTGAAACAAGAGTTCTTTTTAGAGATTTATTTCGCAAATATTGAAAACGTTCTTGACAATAAGGTTGAATCAATTCTTCGTTCACTGCTTCCAAATAAATATTCCTTCGGTCGTTTATTCCTACATTCATTTTTCATAAACATTAGTATATGTAAGTAATATGTAATATAGAAAAATATAATGGTACAGAAAATTCTGCATCGGTTCGCAATATCACGAACCGTAGGAAGCCACCTTAAAACCTATAATTCACACAGTCCAAAGACCGCATCGCATTAAAACTAATTAGTTAAATAAATGTCATTGCGTTGTTTTTTTGGTGTGACGTGAACTCAAGTTCATGACACTTTTGTCTAAGTACGAGTACACCTACTCTGGTACACCTGAGTGATGCATTGTCGTCACTAGACACAATAACAATAATAAGAGTATCATTACTTTCATAGTAATAAAACGATTCGGCTCAAGGTCTTAACTGCTCGGAAATGATTTACTCGAGTGTGACACAAGAGGAAATGCTAGAAAGTGGGAGTTAGAAGATAGGGGGGGGCATGCAACAACACTTAATAGAAAGAAACACTATCACAACAATATATCATATAAATAATTCATTACTACACACAAAATCACCCATAAGATTATTGCTGGGATAAGAAATATATCGTAATTAAAGGCATGGCACCAGGAATGACGTCACAGTCTTTTCCCACGGCATTAAGGTTCAAAATCGAGTGACAATCGCATGATAAAATGGTAAAAATAGCGTTTTTTCCATTTTTTGGCGTTAATTTTGCGTCTATCAAAAAACTTTTACGGTTATTCCCTAGATTTTAATGCATATTATCAGTACAACAAAAAAATTTCACTCCGCGACTTTCGGGAAACGAGTTTCCGTCTTTCGGAAAAAAGGTCAGAGGTGTTTTTAATTTTTTTTTTTTTGAGAAATCTATACAAGATATAAAAAATCTTTTACGGTTATTCCCTAGATAAAGGTTCATTGCATCTACCCTATTTTGTTCCAAAGCATATATAGTAACGGTTGTCGAGATATAAGGTCTCCCGTTTTTAGAAATTTTTGAAATGTCGGTATGCACACTCTTAATATTCATACTACGATAATCGATAGAATAAATTAATCGTTGTCTACGCGGATCTACGTTAAACTTGTGAGAGCGAAATCTCTTTCGATTTCAATGCGGTAAGTAATTTTAAACTTTCAATGTTAAACAGGCAACTTGTTAGTTTATAATGTATCGTAATTTGCGTATAATTCGCATAACTATACAAACAATATAATTTCTTCGTCACCTTGAAGACGATACAAGAAATAAACACCATTCCATATTGACCCTCTACAAGATTTATAGTTTTCCCATTAAAATGGACATCGACGAACTTTAGCAAGGCGCTGCGCTGGCGCCTATAGTGTCAAAGTATTTTAATGTCTTTCAGTTGTAAGAAGCTGTTGATCATATCACTACTCAATTAAATCTATTAACAATAATTTATTCGTACTAATCACAGTCTTATTTTGACATATCGTCACGGCAAATGTAAAACTCATCGTGTACAGTTCTCACATACTTTTTCACCAAGTGCTATTAAGGTGAATTTTGTTTGCAAGACAAACTCACTATGTGCACTTTTTTGCAGTTTTCTGGTAAAAGCAGGCAATTTCTACGATTTATTTTCATCGGCAAAGAAAGACAGGATTCATGTGAGTATTTTCTAAAAATATGGCCTTAATACCGTAATAAATAAAGTTGTAATATCAACTTTTATGTGTCAAAAACATTTTCTCTAAAACTCACTTTTGCATATGATGAGTTTTACCTTTGAAGTGACGAGATACAAGTAGGCAAATTGATTGACTGATATTGTTTGAGATGAAAACCAAATAAGTACCTCAGTTTACTCTAAACATATTCGCAACAAGTATTAGAAAGAATTACTGAGTAATCGATAATGAAAAATTGTATCCTTCTACTAATTTTATAGGAATTATTTTTATTCTAAGTTATAAAATCAATAATAAGCAGGCAGCATCGGTAATCGAGAACTTCACCTACATATTTGTTGTAAACAATTAATTTTTTGATATTTAATTTTGTATATGATTTTTAAATGTTGTGCGTTTGTAATTAAGTAATATTTGAGTCTTCACTGGTTTATTTGCAGATGATATTGTGATTGTTTATATTATATATTGTAACTGTATGCACTCTTTAAAATTAATAAAATAAAAAAATGAAATAAAACAAACAAATAACAATCATTCGCATATTTCTGGTAAGTATTATGATGAAGAAAGTTGTAACAAAGATTATTATGTAAAAGAAAACCATAAAAAATATACGAAAATTCCGTATAGGAAAACTCGTTTTGTTCACGACCGTTGCGTAAAAAAATCGGTAAATTGACGTGAGGAATAGGACCCTTTTACTGATTATTTTTATTATCGTTGATTTCAATTTGGTTACGATTGACGTAACGTCTCTATAATGTAAATGTTTACTTTTCTCTCAAATCGAACGTGACCGTGTATACTTAATATTGTCATTTCTATATAAATTAATTTATTATACACGTTTTCAAATTACACGAACGTAGATTTTCGCGATGTGAGTTTATTATGAGATTTCAGTTACGAGGGTTGGGACATGTAGAGAGGATGAATGCTGAAATGACAACGAAAAAAATATACCAGGGAGAGAGAAAGAGGTGTGCAAAGAAGCGCGGCCGTCCAAGAATCACGTAGCTTGACCATGTAGACCAGATTTTCAAGGACGATCGTGTTTTGAGTAGAGGAAATTGTAGAGCGTTTATGACGAATTGCATGATTGTTACGGAGGGCAGAAGTGTACGTAAGGATAGGAAAATACGGCGTTCTGTTCTCTCTGGCTACCCCGCAAGGGATGTAGCGTAAGGGGGATAGAATAGAATAGATTTTCACGATATGACACAGCGGATTTTTTAAACTCTCTCTCTCTTTTTTTTAGGCAAAGCACCCGGTTTCGAGTGATACGTGGTAGATTTTTTTAAACTATCAGAATGACATATGAAAAGATAATCGTGAAATGTCTAACGGAAGTTTAATAGCAATATATTCTAATATAAGTTACTATTTCCACGTGATAAGGAAATCGAAGATGGAATTTGTGTTGATGCAATTAGATACTACGTGAGAAACCGAAATGCATCACATCCCATATTACATGTAGTACTAATGTTCCAATCATACAGGAGATTGAACGATTAGTCAAAATTACTTCCCTAAGAAATAAAACTGCATCATTATGTTATCATTATAATTGAGAATTGCCTGCATCCATGTCGAAATGTTGTCATTACGATCTAAAATTATTTGACAGAGTTTCCTGTGGTAGCACGTACCTGCACACAGTGCTTATATAATAAATTGATAAGTAATCAAATATTCTTCGAGCTAAAGAGTGAGTGCATGCATGCTTCGTATGCGGTCTGATGGAAAGTCTATGCCGAACTGAAAACATCAGTAGGTAATTGCAAAGCGATATACTGATGTCCTTTATACGTAAGAAAAAGTATTGACAGATTCCAATATTGGATTATTTTTGGGTATTTGACGTGATGCGCAAAAAAGCATCTTCAGAAAGTAGAAGATGATACCAGTACAAGATTTAAGGACGTTGGACAACGAAAAAATATAAAATATACGGAATATAAAAAGCCGTATTTCATACAATTACAATAGGCGTTTTTCATACAACGCCATACAAAAAATATCCACATTTTTCGCTGTCTTGTAAACATTACTTTTCACCACGTGGCCCTTTAGCCATTTCACCGACGTAAAGGGACATCTGTAACTAAGTAAGAGCGTTCAAACTAAAATAAGACGTTCTTTTTTCAGTTATTTCATAGTAAAATAAATTTAAACCACTCTTATTTTAGTTGGAAAATTTACAGAATTGGACCAAATATGTTATATTGTTACTACTTCTAGCACTAGACAGTAGTAGTTATGGACAGTAATTAAATTGTGAAAAATGAATTAACAAAATACTACAACGCAGGTTGAGTACACATACATAATGAATGACACGGTAATAAAATACGGTAAGAACCAAATTTCTTTTTTTCTTTGCACCTATACATACATACAACCACATATACATATACACCTGCTAGACACTACTACCAGTAAATAAAGCTTTATGGATAAGCATCGATGACTTTCATACAAATAATAACAACGTGACGCGAACCGTACCGAAATGCGAACGTGTTCACGGTGTGTAAAAGATGATTTTCCGATTTAATTTTTTTAAACTCATTATGACAATTAAGAGATAAAAATCGTTATTTATTGCGTTATTGTAAGATTAATATGACGATGCAAATTAAATTTTTAAAAATAAGATGGAAATCCAAAATATAACAATTTTACGTAAGAAAAATTGGTTTCACTTAATTATAGGTACGAAATCCACCATTTAACGTTTATTTAATCTTATTATACGTATGTACCTACTCAATATTTAGATGAAACATGCAGATATTTGTAGCATGCTTCTATTTAACGTAATCTGTAATTTTTTGTTATCATAATCTAAATTATTCTCTTAAAATTTTAACAACTTTTCAATATCCAAGCACCTAGAAATTTTTCAAACATATTTGCTATAGGTGTCAGTTTAAAATCATAGTACTGTTTTATCAAAAACAAGATACAATTAATAAAATAAAACAATTTTAATTTTTATACAGAGAAATATACTTCTTAAAAAGTCTTTTATTTGTTAATTTACATATTTGCTCGAGTTAGGTACGACGACTAGGAACAAATCAAGGCAGTTAAAAATAAATTTTAAAGTTATTTCAATTAATACACAAAATTAATCTTATAATTTAAAGTACGAATAAATATGGGAGTTACATCTAAATCAAATAAATTATGATTTAACATTACAACCATGTTAATAAATAAATCTAAAAAACTAAGTGTTTTGAATGTACCTAAAAGGGTCATAGGTATAACTCAATATCTTAGAATTAATGTTCGCATCAACGAATGACTTTACTCAGTTGGAAAAATTTCAATTAGTTAGATAAGGCGTTAAATAAATTTGAAGAAATTAATCACCAATCGCCATTGAAAATACATAGTAGTTAACCTTATAGTATTACTATATTCAATTAATATAATAAATAATTTGTACACATTAATTACACTGCTTGATTAAATATGTTTGATATCAATTTAAATACGGACAGACAATTTTACATGCTTTTATATAATTTAATGTGTTGTTGAAGTCTGTGTCTATATTTTCCTCTTCAAATTTTCATAATTCTCCTATGTCCTGGCACTTTTGTGACTTTGCACGCATATTTGCTATAAGCGATACTTTAAAATTGTAGCAAGTAATTTTATCATAGACGCGTTTCACAAATTTTAATTAACGTATTTTATATGTGGATAAATATAAATAAATAGATAATGTTAAAAAAACTTTTTAAGATGCTTATACTTTGCCGTATAAAAATAAAATTTCCCGTAGGGTTAACTGGAAGAAATCGCAGTTCTGCGCTAAGTTCGCCCTAGTGAACAATAATTTATAATCTGTACTACGTCCATTTTTTGTACGTTTGTATGATGACTTTGTTTACTTAAAGAATAAAGAAATAAAATAAATTAATTGAAATTTACCAACTGAAACGTATTTACATATGATAGAAGAGTTCTAAAATTTTAAACTGCCACCTCATGCAAACGTGTTCTAAATTACAAGGTTAAAAATTTGATTATGAAAATGTAGACGTAGACAACAGATGAAGGTTAATAAAATCGTGGTAATAATATTAAACGGAGATGACCGATAGAACATTGAAATATATTTTTTCACTAAAATAAAATATATTACAAATGTCCAAATAAATGAAACATCAATGAAAATTATTCGGCTTATCTGTTCATCAATCGTCTACCAAATCCACGGAGTGTTTCGAATTATTACGAAACTACACCAAAATACATTAAAAATAATTGATTATAATATAAAATATTGTATTGAAGATGAAATCTGTGAGAATTGTAGTAACTAGCACATATACCCGGCGCAGCCCGCGTTAAAAAATCAGTGAAATAAATAACGCGACCGTTAGCAAATTGCTTCAAATATTTATTTGATTATAAATTAACAGTGCGTAAATATCATTTTATATTTTAAAGTTTTATATTTTAATAATTAAATGTAAAAACTTTTAACTTTTTACGAAACGCAAATAATTTTCCGCAAAACTTTTTCAATAGGCGCTGTTTTTCTTTTTTCAATATTACGTTTTCAAGCTGGGATTCTACTCCAACCATACTCAATTTATGAGCCCTTAGTCATGTTTATTATTTTCGAAGAGCATTTTTTGTAAATAAATTGGACACTTTGGCGATCTAAAAAAGAAATTTTACATATTTTGAGCACAAAAACTGATTCAATTATCTACCTACTTCTTCTAAAAAGTCGCGGGTTCTCTTTACACTTACCTGCTCTCTTTACACTAACCTGCAAAGTTTTCTGGTGCCGTATGGAAAGAACAAGATCTAAATTCTATGTCAACTATTTTTAAATAGATATACAAACATTCCTAATTTAAAATATTATGAGGATTACCTCTATTTAATAAAGTGTTGTCAGAACCAAGTAGGAGTATACGTAGATTGCATTGCGGTACATGTTAGATTTATTACAAAGTCGATGGCCAATGAAAGTAAGAGCGATGCTCAGTGCTCACTCCTCAGACTGTGAATTTATCATTATTATTATACATACATAATTACATACACATAGCTAATAAACTTATATATTCGTATATACATTAATAAAAATGGACGCATGTACGTGGGTATGTATGTTTGTTTCACCATAACTCTGGAACGCCTGGAACAATTTTGACCAAACTTGGTAAACGTATGCCTTGCTATCTGGAAACGAATATTGTGTGGTAATGTGGAACCTTGTATAAACGTATGAGTTTTCTCCAGAAGACTGCTTCGATCGGAGCAGATGGAGAGAGAGGATCCGAGCCGCCGACCCCAGATATATGGTGCAGAGAAGATAATGTGAAACCTTGTGAGAAGTTTTGCTGATGAAGGAATCCAAGGGTTGTGTGGTGTCGTATGAAAGGGCGTTGGAAAAGAAAATCAGATTGTAAGTCATATTTTGTCCAGCTCAACCCATCAAGAGACACAGAGTGATCGAGAGAATCCGGTCTAGAAAATTGTTTAATTAATTAAACTTTGTGGAATCTTCTAGCAAGTTGTCAGAATAAATGAACAGATGAACGCGATTCGGGTCATACCGTCGACTTACTTCACCATCCAAATTTGCAGCTGCGAACCACGGGTAACTCAGCTAGTAAAATATATATTACACAGATAGCCGCAGTAATATAATCCACTATATTACACTACCACATTAACATATTATTGATATCACACGCACACATATTAACTGTTAACATATATGTACAACAACAGTTACCAGAACATAGGTGGGTTAACGGACAGTGGAGTATTGGACAGGTATCTACCTATATATAATTTACATGTATGGATACTTTGGTGGATGGATACCTGTAGTGGTATGTATTACTCGTGTATGATAATGGATTACGACTTTTTTTAAATTAAAGCCCTTAAGCTTGTGTCGTGAAGTGCAGAATACATCACCAGCACCGAGATTCGAACCCGATACCTCCAGATTAAAAGTCCGCGCTTCAACCAATTGTGCCAACCATGCACTAAAACGCACAGCCGTATTCATATATATGCTAAAGGAAATCTATATCTTTCATTTTTTCAGCATTTTTTCAGCTAAATATATAAATAAAGTATATGGCTGGCGCAGTTGGTTGAGGTGGCAGTCTCTTAAGCGGCAGGTGCCAGGTTCAAACCCCGGCGCTGATGATATATTCCACACTTCGCGATACAGGCTTTTAGCCTAGTGCAAGGTGTGCAAGGAAGTATTTGGGTTTGTGTAAGCAAATCCAGTTTTTTTAAATGTATAACATCGCTCACTGCAAGATGAAATAAATAAATAAAATAAATTATTAAACACTTAATACAACACGTATGTAGATTAGTAAAACTTTTAGATTAAATCCAAATCAATTCATTCATAAATATTTATGGCGCGATTTAACAAATATGTAAAAAATGCAATAAAAATTTCACTGCTTGATTTGTATGTAGGAATGTAATATATGTGTCATGATGATATATAATGTGTATAATAAAACATTTTAAACAGTGCTTCTCAAAGTGGACTCCAGGAGGGACGGTTGTAATCTCGAATGCAGAAAGCTAAATAAAATATCTATTGGTTCTTTATTCAAATTGCGATTTATACGAAAGTTTACACATAGGACATTACATTGCCACATGGTTGTCAAGCAAAATTTTGATCCCCCGGAATAGGTTCCCTTGCGCGGTTTTTCTTGTTTTTATGGCATAAACTAGGAGAGAGTGATCAATGGTAAAAATAATCCTTACTAAATTCTCCACAAAAAAAAATCCATACATTTTGTCTCATACGACTAGCAGTTTACCAGCAATGGCCAGTCAAAATACAGTTTTTCTTTTATCAATTTAATCTATTTTCTTTAAAATAGGTAATATAAATACTAAACGTCACTCCTTCTTTTTTTGACTGTGTTTTAGAACGTAGTATATACGTTTAAATAAAGACAAGACACCTATAAAAACAACCTAAGTATCTCTGAGTTATTATGATCAGAAAAGGGAGGCGATTTTAACCCAAATAAGTTTGAGGACTACTGATTTTAACTAGCACTACCTCGCAAGGAGCATACGTGGTGTATCCAAGAGTGTTATAAGAGTGGTAAAGAAGTAGGATAGTGGTATAGTTACAACAAGACTAAGTATTTATATATAAAAGTAGTATCGACTGTACAAAGGCAAACAAAGAAATTGAGTACGCGGATGCAGCCGAGAAATGAAAATCATTCCGATCAATGTAAGTGTTTACTTAGTTCAACACTGGCACAACTAATATTAATATCTCAAATAAGATTATAATTCTAATGTGTAAACAGGATGTTTAAAACTGCTTCGTTTTATCTTGGTAGGTGCTCATACTCAGTTTGGTAGATACAGTTGTAGTAGAGAAGAAAAGAAAAGTAAGAATGTAAGAGGAAAACCGCGAAGAGTGCCTTAAAAAAATCAGCCGAAAGTAGTTTGCAAAAGAGTGAAAAATTGTGTAAAACACGAAATTAAGAAAGAAAATATCGGAATTACCAATTTTTGAGTCCCCTACTCAGGTAAACTGTAAAAAAATATTTTTCTGACTTTAGTACATACCGCAATGGCAATTTTCATCCAAAATGGCAATTAAACTGGTAAATAAGCGAATACAAAAAAGTAATAAAAAATAAAGGCCATAGAAATGACGATTATCGATGAATATTTCACACGCTTTAACACATGATTATTTTGATAGATAAGGTGTAAGATGTTACAGATAGAACGCTATTGAACCGAGTCGCCATATAATAATAATATAGATAGATTTGAAAGTGGGTGAGACAGGTGGAGCTTGCCCACTATGTGCTGACCATGGACTACAAACAACAACGGTACTTACTTATCTGTCTACCTACACTCTACAGCCAGAGAGAAATATCACACAGTATACAGGGTGTATGTCCACTTTCTTGTTCCTAATACTTTACTTAGTTGAAAAGCCTCCTATTAATTATCGTCCTAATAAACTCTAACGGAATGGCGACCAAAAACAATCCGAAGAAGCGACGGCAGAGCCCAGGCAAGGTGGTCTGACGATGTAAATAAATGTGCCGGAGGGAGATAGATGCGGTGTGCCCAGGACAGGGATTTGTGGAGGACCAAAGGGGAGGCCTATATCCAATAATGGATATGAAAGGCTGACGAAAAAGAAGAAGAAACTCTACTAAAATAATTAATTCCATTGATTCCATTCTGATGACAGTAGTAACAATTGCTATAAATTACTGCTTGTTGAGTGATGTTGCCACCATAGCACAGAGGGCGTTAATTTCGCACTCATGAATGAACTTTCGGCTGACTGTTTTTATTGTTGAAGATCTGATTTCTTAAATTCTGACATTTCGACTCATGCGCACTGAAAGTATTCCGATTTGTGTTTTTGGGTTGTGGATTTGTATACAAGCTCGGAGCTTTAAAAAATTAACACCCTAATTCATTCATGACAAATAACCAAACACCCAGTATAAGACCAAGTGATGCCAACATGAAAAAAAAACAAGAAGAAAGATGTTGAAATAATAAATAGCTGATATTCTATTGACCTACAAAATTACTACCAGATTGGCTTCTCATCTTTAGTTTTATGCAGATGAGTTTAGTTAAATCCATTGTCCACTGGCTGTCCTCATCTACATACACCAAATCAAACACCAGACACCAAACTGGACACTCTTTCAAAACCATGCAGACAAGAAAATTTATCTACTAACGTAATCCGGGGTGTGACGCTAATTATAGTTTGTTTTGTATGTACTTACGAGTATGTGAAGTTGTAATTCATTGAAATTGCAATAGAAAGATATGGCCTACACTGGAAAACTTTGCCACATAACATAATACTATAATTGTAGTCAGGGAGAATTTGATGGCATATCCAGGAAAAAAACATAGAAGTTTCTTTTCTTAATTGTTCTGTAAGTTCTTGGGGGGCGCTAAATTCGAATTTAAACTTTGCAACCTCGTATAAATATTTGCGTTCAGAAAAATTGCGAAAAAATTGTTTTCATATAGATTTCCGCTCACAATATTTTTTTTATGATTCGGGAGCATACTGAGGAGTCATTTAGTTGAGAAACTGCCCAGTGTTTGAATAGAAGAACTCGGAAATCATACCTGCAATATAGGGAAAAGAATAAACTAAATACAGTAAATTTCCTATCAATGTTGTGGTAGTCAGTTCATCTTTAGCTGTAGATTTATGAAGGTAAGTAATTTTAAATTCAAGATCAGGAAACAGTAGCGGGAACAAAATGTATAGGAAAGTATCGCACAATATTCATATTAAAATTATCTGAACGAGGGGCCTCAATAATTTTAAGCAGTATTGAATTGATTGATGTAATGTATGTCAATTATCATATAAGAAAGATGTGGTATACTTGTAGAGTTATACCTAACATTAAATTCGCATTATGTGAGCACTGAGCACTCTTCTGGGTACGGAACTCTTTCAATCTACCGACAGGTGGCTGATACAATATAATATGATCTCATTATAGAAGCTTTCGACTTGGGAAATACCATAATCAGTCTAGTTAGTTAGAAAGTACATCTAATACCTACTGGAGAATTAGAATTAGTTACAATAATGACAATATTTGCTATTACTCATACAAATTGTATGGAATTATTTCTTACAACGTATTGTTCCTAGTTACGAGTTTACGACATTGTCTCGTCGCCGCATATTTTATTCGTATTATTGTGGAAATGTAAGAAAAAATATGTAAAAGTAAATTTACATAATATTTTCGCATTGATTTTTTTACCAATGTGCGTAATTGCACGTGTCTAATCTGTTTAAGCAAATATTGTTAAATTGTCGAAGTATAAATTAAATACATACCAGTTTTTTAGGCAGCGTACTTTAGGAAATACGGAAAAAGAAATACCCGTAAGCATCAAATCTTTCAAAAATGCCCTAATCCTAATCCTTGCTATCGAAATTGTTTCACAAAAATTCACATTCCCGACCCCAAATTTTGTTAACAGACTTACAATCAATTTGGCTTATTTCCTGCAACCACACTGATCTTGCAATATGACCCGAATACAACACTTAATAAAAAAAAACATTCTTATCTTTATGCCTCATCCACATGCTGGCCGAGCTACCAATTTTTTTTATGCTCATGAGTAAAAGACGTTAACCGTCGGTTACGTATACAATCCAAGACAATCACCTCTTTCGCGCGTCTTTTACTCATTCACACGAAACTTGTGAAGGCTCGGCTAACATCTGGCGCCAGCATTACATTCGTTTTGTTACTCACTGATTTATACTTTTAGCAATTCTAGAATTGGACCGGAGATTCAGCGAAGAAAGTTCATTTAATAAAAAAACAGGGTGCATTTTTAATAGCACATCTGTATTTTTCATTTAAAATCTTTGTGATTTCTTTGGTGAATTTATCCAGCATAAATTATAAATAATATATTTCATTTACCCACCTCTAACTTTTTACACCCATAATGTATTGTAATTAGGTTTTTACTGGCGACTGGAGCGCAATTTATGCGAAAACTGTTTACATTAAAAATGACAAATGTGAAAATATTAAAATTATGCTATCAACTAATAATATTCTTTCGATATTTATTTGTTTGTGGCCCATTTTATCTCAAATTGCTAGACAAATTTAATTGTCAGATAAGTAATCGTAAAGAACATTTCAATAATAGATAAATCTTTATTAGCCACAGAAGTATGCCGAAGGGCGGACTTATTGCAAAAGCAATATCTTACAGTCAACCCGAGATAAGAAAACAAAACTTATACATCCTTAAATTACCCATAAAGTAAATAAATAAATACATACATACATCATAAGAATCAGCCTTACATTCCATTCAAAATTTAACAATTGAAACGCGTTTATAATAAGACAGTAGACAATGTTAAACTGAAAATACAATGTGAATAAATTCAAGGTGAAGGGAAATTAGGGAGTTA
Source organism: Ceraclea dissimilis (assembly GCA_963576895.1). Lineage (NCBI taxonomy): Eukaryota > Metazoa > Arthropoda > Insecta > Trichoptera > Leptoceridae > Ceraclea > Ceraclea dissimilis. The sequence goes on along the minus strand of OY756370.1, from coordinate 2,241,828 downwards.
TTAAAATTTGTAGATGAAATGTAGGTGGAGACGACAACAACAGATGAAGTTAAATGATAGCACAGTAAAAATACATGCAAAAAGCGCAAGAATCATCTGGTTAATTATTCTAGTAGTCACATAATGTATGCGGTAATAAAAACCCGAAAAAAATATAATTGGACTCTTTAAATTTATTACTGTAACAAAGTTGTCACAGCATACAGTAAAAAAACTTTAATTCTCGCCTTCAGCGCATGCATAAATAATTATACGCGAATTACAAGTGTACTCGTAATGTGAGCAGACAGGGTGTACAGAAAATAGATTAAAAATGAGCAATCGCGCGACGAGGAAACAATGAAAGGTTATGATATTTAAAAAGTAAAAAAAATATATGAACATCTCAGCAGTTGTTATGCCGAAACGTTGATGGCTGCTGCATAAGAAGGGCTTATACAGTGCTAGACATGTTGACTTTTTTATTGTTTATTGTTCTCTAATCATCAGTAGGCCCCATTTAAGGCACTTGGAATCGTCACTTCTACATATTAAACAAACATCACAAAATAAAATGCGATACATCAATAAAATATAGTTATAGCAAAAAAGAATCAATAAACACATGGTGACAAAACAAAACTTAAAACAGATGTGGTTTAGTTCAATCTGGATGTAAATTGTTCAGAACTACATAACGTCAATGACAACAGAATTTGAACAGAGACATATTATTATTCAATGCAGGTCTGGATGTAAATGGTCCAAAACTGCATTTCGTCAACTTCCACCGAGAACCTTCGCCTAAACATTCTTATAGAAACGTTATGTTGATGAGTGAAAGGGGTAAAATGAGTACGAATAGGAAGAAAGAAAATTGTTTAGTTTATGATATAATATTAATATTAATAACATGTAACACCATCAGGCTGGTATTATATTATATCACTCGAGAAAACTATTCACTAACTCGTTCATGGTAACTCATAATATTACATCGGGTACTTCATATTCATAAAACGCTATACTACTCATTCAACCATACAAATGGACCAACACCAATGGGGTCATAGTTACTGAACACGCGAAAAATTGAATCGGGAAATAGAAGATTACTCAGCTAATACTACAGATATCATAGATGTAGACTTAAATACTGATAAATGAGAATATGTTTTAGTGATTTTAGTGAGAAGAAATTTGATTTTTGTAAATTTTCTAGATAAAAATCATTCCAAAGTTAGTTCTGATATTTACTACCCAGTGATTCTAGCTATATTGCTTCATACATAGCATTGGCATATGGTACTGTAAAGATCTGAGTAAGAGATTAAGGTTACGAGAGCTCAAATAATGAAGCGCTTCAGGAGACAAGTTTGAATATCTCAAAAAAACATTTAGAGGCAGTGAATGCTACAACGAATTGTTAAAACCAGACCCTTTTGTATACTGATAATACTGACTCACGAACGACCCTACAACAATGCCACCTGGTAGCCATTTACCACGCCACCTCCGGTGCAACCTGAACTGAATACGAACTGGACACGGAATGTGCGGCCTTCTCCTCCACAGATGGGGCAAGCGGGACAACCCAAACTGTCCTTGTGGTGGGGTGGAGTCCGTTTTAACCACATCGTCGAAGAATGTCAGTTCACTAGGTTCAGCGACACAATGAAAGACATCCATAACTTGTCTCATGAGGCACTTCAATACCTGAGCTCTCATGAACTTAATTTCTGACTCTGATAATGTTAAACGAATGGTTCAACACAAAACTTACAGATGACATCAATCGATTTTTGTGATTGTATTGGATGTTGGATGTTTTCAATTTTTCATAATCAAACTCAAAGCAACAATAGTCATATCCAATACGTACATGTCTATGAAATAATTCATAATCAATATAACACGTATAATTTACCTACAATTAATTTATTGATATACATTTACTTAGAATTTAATTAATATGTTGGTGCGATATTTCAAGATTACATCAGCAAAAAAAAGCGCAGAATCCAAAGTTCCTTGGATGTGTAAAAAAATTGCGTGTACACGTCAGCACTTTTTATTGAATACAAATACTTATTCACATGTATGTAAGAATGCTACAAATGCAAATAAGTTGTGTATCACGTTCAATTGAAAAAACAGGAAAATTGCAAATATTTGTTCCTTTCAGTACATGCAGTGTATGTTATATTTTCATGATTTTTTGCTAGACTTTAATCTACGCACATAGTGTTTAGCATTGAGTTGATTACGTCACAGTACTGCCCTTTCCATTCCTGCTTTTTCACGATCCGGAAAGAACTATTCAGGTATTTTCTTAAAGGACAAAAGTTGAGGACAGTAGAAAAAAATGAATTCGAATGGTAAAGCAGGGTAGGTACTTCTAAACTGACAAAACCAAATTAAAATCGCTAATAATAGTCCGAGAGCCCGCTGCTTAATTTATGACTTATCTGTTTTTTGATCGAAATGTGGTATAAACGATAGCTTACCAATAGGGTATTACATCGCACTAGGGTTGCCTATCAAAATCTTGCCGCAACCCCCCCTGCTCCCCCCGAAAAGGTCCCACTTCGCGGTTTTTCGCATTTTATAGGAATATGGTAAGAGATAGGAGAAAGTAGTCAATGACAAAAATAATCCTTGCTAAATTCTCTACAAAAAACGTAAAGTGAATTTTTTCATAAGACTAGTAGTTTACCCGTAATGGCCGGTCAAAAAACAGGATATTTTTTGAAAAAATAAAAAAAAAAGTTAGATTTTTTTTCTTTCACATTCTTCCACCCATAATTACTAACATTTTACGGAAATAAAAATTTGGCCTGCGGCGCTATATCACTGGTTATTTTATGAAAAACTAAATTTTAAGAATTTTCGTCACTGAGTTTTATTGCAATAGCTCCGAAATTATTAGATGTCTGAAAATAAATTATAGCTCGTTTTGTAGCTAAGACTATGGTAATTAATTCGTTCTCTGACTATTTTCCTGTAGCTCTTATGAATTTTCAACCAATTTAGTTTAAATAAATTTTTTCAGTATTTTAAATGAATTTCGGTTTTGGACCGGCCATTGCGGGTAAACTACTAGTTGTACGAAAAAATTGACTTTACATTTTTATAGAGAATTTAGCAAGGATTATTTTTGTCATTGACTACTTTCTCCTATCTCTTACCATATTCTTATAAAATGCGAAAAACCGCGAAGAGGGACCTTTTCGGGGGGGGGCAGGGGGGGTTGCGGCAAGATTTTGATAGGCAACCCTAGTGCGATGTAAAACCCTATTGGTAAGCTATCATTTATTCCACATTTCGATCAAAAAACAGATACGTCATAAATTAAGCAGCGGGCTCTTGGACTATAAATAAGTTAAATAAAATTAATTATGTTATTTGGGTAAAATCTATACATATCAAAATCGGTAATTATTAGATAATAATACATAGAAAGAAGATTAGTAAATACTGATATTCAAGAACAATGCTTGTATTTTAGGCCCCTTCCATAATAAAACTTCGATATCTACGATATCGGATAGGTGCGGATGTTTCGCAGTTTCACAGCCACCTATTAAAATATCCGCTGATGGGAGAGAGCTGCTCCCCTGAGGACCTGATTCTAGGTAATGACAAGGCGATGTATGTCGCTCCATATTTTAGTGGCAGGGTATGACCCACCCGGACATGTAAAGTAAGTAAGTATTAGGCTGATGAGTTTATATATCATTCGTAAATGACAGTATGTAAACATTTCCGACAGATAAGACTGAAAAGTGTCGTGGAAAGTCCTGCCTTGTTACAATTCACTTATTTGTGTCCAGGAAATCTACTACGATTTCCCAAAAAAGCCTTGAAGTATTTTAAATATTTAATGACAAATAAATACAACTTATTTAAAAGAAAACAATACATCATACACGCAAATATTTGGATAATATCTTTGGCTTTATATATTTACATAGGCACGTTATACAAAATAAGAAACTATTTTTATACATTGCGATACGTCGGCAAAAACCCGATCAAATAAATATTGAACAACGATACTCGTGATAATTATTTTCACTTGGACTTCCGAGAAATTGGACACTGACCGCCAACAATAAACACATATTATCACAGAGAAGTGTTATTTGTATTGTCAAACACTAGAACCGACATATACGTAGACAGATTCTAAGGAAAGCTCTAAAACGCTATTTAATTGGTAAATATAAGGTCTATGAACAAATAGGTAAAGTAACGTAATGTATTTACAAATTAAAAACAGACGCAATATTCAAGGTTTAAAGGATATTTAACAAACCCTGAGAATGCTGTGAATACAATCTGTTAGTAAACAGACAATATTAGAATACAATAATGCATTACCTAAGGCATTTAATTGCGTAGGTAACGTCAATATAAACAAAGTGTTTGAAACTTAATTTATGTGCAAATAGAGAGACAATATGCGGTGATAATGAGTTGTGGATAGAGCATCTACGTATGATGAATGCAAAGAATGCATAGAAATGTCTAGAGAGGTGCGTACAAATATCTGCATATGAAGAAGTATACTGCGATAATGCTATTGACTCATTTAACGACTCGATAATTGAAACTACCGCAAAAATAATTTTGATCCCTCAAACCCATTCCAAAACAAATAAATACTCATTAGAAAATGAACTCTGAGTCAACAAAAACTTATATTTTCCAGGTGGTAGCTGCAATAGGAGAAAAATAAAATCGTCCACTTCATAAATTTAACAGAGCCAGATTTTATAACCATTGGCAAAAGCATACAATTTATAAGATCTCTGACGAGACATAAAGTATAGGAACAGGAGAATTGACCATCCATTGACCGTAAACTTCAAACGACACAAAATGTCGGATAAATAGATAGGTGGGGACTAATCGTAGATAGGAGGAATTTCGGCGTAATCGATAACTCTATAATACAGTTTAATGGGTAATCAAAACTTGCAACTAAGAATTGTTTTGTATAGATATTGATAATAATAAAATGACTATGTATTGTGAATAAACGATACGGCCTTGCGTAAAGAAAGTTGACACCAGAAGGTGGGATGCCAAAGGCGGAGAAAGTGATTTGGTTCCATCGCCGAGGTTGAGGCAATACAACAATGTAATAATATGTGTGAGAAAAATATTAACAACTCTATCTACCATCATCATTTTTAACTTGTATACAAGTTAAATTTACATCCATTTAACACAATTGTTTCTTACAATCAAACGCTATATTTTAGTGTATTTATTACGTCTGCATGCCTCAGTTCTAAATCACAATACTGTCGTACAAATAAATTTCATCAATATCTTCTCCATTCTTCTCGGGTGTACCGTGTGTTGGTTGTCGATGTAATCCTGAAGATAGCCTCCATTAGTCCTCAAAATGCCCTCAGCAAGTGGGCCGAAAGCTCGACAACATCGACAACCAACACACGGTACACCCGAGAAGAATGGAGAAGATATTAACAAGAAGCGTGAAAATCTACAAAGCTAAATTTCATCAAATCATTGAACATAGATTACGTATTTGGTTTACCTCTAACAAAACAATGTAGAGTGGTGTAATTTCCTAAGCAGACTGTGTTGGAATACAGCTCTATTAGGTGTAGACTGTGAATAATTTCTACATGCATAATATTATTTGACGCCTTCAATGTGATACAAAGTCTAAACCGGGTTATTAGTATAATAAAGAAAGACTCGCTAAGGACAACATACTTACAAGTAGGGTAAAAAAATCTGCATCTAGATTTTTGCAGATTGCATAAGAAAACGTAATCTTATAAGATACTTAAATTTACCTAAAAAGCAGGAAAAACACGGAAAAGAACCGATAAAAATGTAGCTGTTTCTACGTATGTAGAGTGGACATGAAGCTAACGGAAATCTACAAAAGTTTGCGAGTAACCTATGGTCGTCGACAGAGTTCAAATCTGGAATCTTAGAACTAGAGCATTGTCGAGAAATTGTCAAACCTAGGTACCTTACATGCATACTTTGTCATAATTGTTATCATTTGACATAATCTACTACTGAGGGGAATAAAACATTCTTTCCATCTATTAACCTTGTGAGACCACACAGTCATTGAAGGAAAATCCCGCGACTTAAGGCCCTCCACATCCCCGGGTAGCTCAGGCGCATTAATAGCGACCTCTTTACCCGAACTTATAGGCAAATCTTTATTATAGGTGGGCCCAGACCACACAGTCAGTACACACACATTACAGTGCAACATTTAACTCGCTAAATCACTATGGGGCCATAATATACATAGTTAAAACTCTGCATATTAAAAAACAGCCCTCATTTTGATCCGATGCTACCAAAAAACTAAATGAGGTAACTCATCAAATTCTGTATATCTGCGACTCTATCTATACTGATTTCTTTATAAAATTATGTTGTCATTGACGTACCTAATGTAGTTTTGGACAATTTACATCCAAACCTGCATCGAACTAATCCACACCTTTTTTATAATTTTGTTTTGTCACCATGTAACTATTGTTTCCATTCTTTTTTTGCTGTAACTGCTGTAAAGTTTCCAGTTTATAAGTTTGTAATGTATAGATTTTGTTCAATATGTAAACCTGACGATTCCAAGTGCCTTAAATAATGCCTACGGATTATTTGCAAACAATAAACCAATAGGCCCTATACGTATACAATATATACTATATAAACAAGTAAACAATGATTATAACACGTGTGGTACCAAAGTTATGCAATTCAAACATTAGATGTAAAATAAATATAGGTAAGTATAATACATATAACGTAATGTACGTAGTACAAGATGAGGCACCTAAGTCATTTGAAACACATCGTACCTTAATTGTATGACACTATGTCAACACTTATATAATGGCTATCTAATAAAATTTACGTTCAATATAAAATTATCTAACCCATATGTAATTTTGAGTAGTTGAGATTACTTACTACTTATATATTGAATTTCACACTTTTATATACAATCACGACAAAACAATTTCTTCTAGATTATGTACTTAAATTCTCCATCTTATTGAGATAGCATACCAATTTTTCTTCTTCTTTCGCATGCCTGCGAGTATTGTACAAGTTATCTAAGAGTCATAGCTCCACGTGAATGTTCTGTAAGTAGTCTATTGCCCTTGGCGTCACCTTATGTATTTCCTCAAGAACCCCTGCAAACTTCTTGTCAGGACACCTCTCCACTACATGTTCTACAGTCTCGGTCTGACAACATTCACACAGGGGGTGATTATTTGCATTTTAAACGTGAAAATTTACTACATTGCATAGCTGGGAATCGAACCCAGCTCCTCATCAATGCGTGGCATTTTACTTGTAGGCCACCGGAAAGTGGAACGAAATTAACTATTGGACAGATAGGTAAATAGATTGTTGTTGCAAACTCTCTGTCTAAACCGGGCAGGAATAGGTTCAAATCCCAGTAACACGGTGAATTCTAAACTTTGCGTTTCAATCAATTTGCTATTCTAAGTGCGCAATGTGCATAGAAAACATTAGGATTAATGGTGACAGATTCTTTAAAAAAAAACTCTTAGAAAATATTGATGTAATACGAGCACTTATACTTACTAGAGTGTTACGAACTTAGTACTTTTTTCCTACTAAATTACAGTTAAAAACCGGCGTTGGCGTCATAGGTCTCGACGATCAATGACTTCCAATGTATAGATAGTAGTGACACCTTATTTTAAGACGAAAGATTCGGTCTTAAATGTTTTTGCATAATAATATGTTGGGATTACTGTACAGTGTACAGACATTTTGTTCTATGGACTGCTTAATACTTCAGCAAGGTTATCGACACATCGACACTCGTATAGTAGTGAAATAGTAATACGGATTTTTTTAAACAATGTGCAAAGTATGCTAAGGGGGCATATGCACTGAGCAAAAAAATTTTTGCTTCAACTTTTTCAATTTTCGTATGAAAATGTTAGCGCGAAATAAGAATAACGTAAGCTACAATGTAAATTATACCTTTTTAAAAAGAACTTGGAAACAAATTTAAAAAATCTAAAACAGCCAATTGTTAAGATTATAATTACAAGAATTTGGGTAAATTATACTTTCATATCTGAAAAACTGAACGGAAAATCCTCAGATCCCGTGAATTTCAGGGGTACTTTCGGAATATTTTTTTATTCAAGGAATTTCCAAATATTGTAATTCTAAAACAGTCAATCTGTAATCCATACTTTCATCTATCACTGTATTCAGTTTCAAGACGATTCTCTCAGTATTGGCTGAGAACAATTGAGGGCGCCGAAGTCGAATGACAGCATATAGGACCTTAACAAATCATATAACGGTGCAAACATGAATATGGATCGCTTCAGAGTTCAGTCAATAGATACAAATTTTGCTCAGATCATGCGGTATATGGTATTTTGTTCTGTAATTTATGTAAAACAATGCATTCTCTTCACATAACTGAAGTAGTGAACCTACATATTTCAGTTTTCCGTTACAGCAATTTTTTGAGGGAAGAAATACATAAATGAATTTGTCGCAAAAAGGCTAAACATGGATTGTTTCCATCTTATATTTTTATTATTTTTCACGTATATCCAATAAAGCTGTAGGTACCTACATGACATGGACTTTTTTTTTTGTTAAAAACACAAAAAACAGTTTTTTTTTTATTTGATAAATCTTCATGATACAGAACGTGCGCATAAACTTCAAAGATCAGTGAATATACACTACGTTATGAGTACTTGATTTAAAACCGTAAATCTAATTCACCAAGAAAAAAATAATACGTCTATCTATCTATCTATCTATACCCTCACGCCACATCCCTTGCAGGGTAGGCAGAGAGGACATAGCGCCAGACAGCCCTATCCTTACACACACTCCTAGCTTCCGTCACATTCATGCAATTAGTCATACACGCTCTCCGATTCCTTACTTACGTTAACTTACGCTACTTACTTACTTAAAATAATACGTACTTACATAAAAAAGAAATCAATAAATCTTTTGGTTTGTTTTTAAAGTTGTAAAAAATATATTTACAGCTAGAAACATATCAATTTGTCACTTAAAATTACATCGACAAAAAACAGTTTTTTTATATGATAAGATTAAGGAAATAAACATGTTTATTTATTAGAGATTCTTGTGGAATAACAGAGGATTAAATTAAGATTCGGTCCACATATACGTAATGTATCAAAATATTTCGGTTTGGAATCCTTTTCCTGAAATTTTTAACATAATCTATACCAGTGGTCCCCAACCTATGGTCCGCGGCCCAGTACTGGGCCGTGGACCAAATGATACTGGGCCGCGCCGCCTGCTTATAAATCAAAATATTTTTTTGAAAAAATCATCAAGCTTAAAATAATTATTCCGTAAAAAATGCCTTCCGAAATGTCGAACATAGATGTGCCATCTGCTATAGAATGATCCCAGGTTCATTACTTCACCCGTTTTCCAAAAAAATTTCGCCTGCGGCTTTTTTTTTGTTGCATTTTTAACCCATCAATTATAATGCCAACCTAAAACGAAACCTTTCTGAGTGCACCTTCACGAAAAACTTTCGCCCGCGGCGCGTTTCCTGATTTTTTACTACGTCTATGTTAAAATTTTAATTGCCTCCCCGAGGAGTTTTTTCGCCCCCCCCCCCCTCCCGAAATGAAAACCTATATATGCCACTGATCTCTATAAATATAATAAATACGGGGTTGGGGTTTTAGGTATTCCTGAAGGACCTTGTTCTTTATGATGAGGAACCACAATATATTATTTTATGTTTATTGTTAATTTTAATACATTTTTCTTTAATGTTTGTTTTTAATTTTTATATTTCTCTGTGTATGTCCCCCCCCCCCCAATGTAACCCCCCTACCCTCAGTGGGCCGCGGTGAAATTATCAAACGCTGACCGGTCCGCGGCGACAAAAAGGTTGGGGACCACTGATCTATACGATGTAGATTCATGGCACAATCACAGCGACCTTCGTGAGTAGTAGTAGTCGTGGTACGTAATTGAGATGCGTGCAAAATGTTGATTTTCCAAACACAAAGACGAAAATATTTAAGAAAATAAATTATTCAAATAGGTTCCAAGACTGCCGGAAACAGTAATGTAATTCGCAGAGACAAAGTGGTTTGGAAAATCCATAAACAAGAAACAACTATTATTAGACTGAATTTTATAGTAACACGGAACGAACGCATACGCGACGAGTGAGTGTTGTGGTAATTTGCAAGGTGAATATCGTGACAGGAATGAAAGTAAATGAGTAAAAAAAAATCTTGAACACAAATATTCAAATGGGTGGCCTTAAAGCGATGTGTTTGAGATCATCCAAGCGATACAAGCTTGGCTCACTGAAATTAACAGTGTGAGCGGCATGCAAGGTGTGTCATTTCTACTACTCCTATTATTACGACTTTTAAAGCTCACAAAAGCTATCTAAGCTTTCCCATTGTTTATAATTAGAAGCTCCAATATGCCGCGAACCGCGAAACAACCATTGTAGAAAGGATGTAACAGCTGTGCTTTGCGTCAATATTTCTCAGGTATTCGAGGGGGATACTTGGGAAGACCATGAGGAGACGCAATAAATTCAAAATAAAAAATAAATCCTATGTCAAATTTTGAACTAGGTATATACCAGAACAAAACTAATGTTCATTTTCTAAGTATATTACAACATATTCCCCAACTCATTATGCTCTTAAATTCAATTACTTGATCGAGGACGAGGGATTTTAGAACGTAGCAATAACATAACGAAACTATGTCTTATTTCATTTACTCAAAATTAAATTAAATACATTACCAACTTAAAAATGCGGAGCATTGATATTACATATTGTACTGAGTCCATTAAATTTATCATTGTACTTACATATGTAAGAATTATTATGATAATATGACGAAATATTAAGTAGTTTCGTTCCACATTTTCTACTAATTCATAAAATGAATAAATTCAGAGAACTGGGTCTCACTTCACTTCACCTATATACATAATAATTATAATTGTAATGATAAAATCTAGTTTTAGGTATATACGATATATGTTTAATCTAATACATACATTTGATCAATCAATGAATAAATTATAGTATTGATATTTAATTTTAATAAAATTTTCAATGATATATCCATAAGAACATTTGATAATAAAAAGATAAATCCAACATCATAATTAATTACATATGAATAGTAATTATCATACGCCTTATGAAGCCATCACTCTATTCCTGACAAACATTCACACCTCGTGACATTCAAAGAAATACAAACATACAATAAAATATTATTGTATATATGTAATTATTTATTCGTTAACACTAATGTATAATTACAAACCAATATTTACCTCATTATACAATAACACAAACACATACGATAATTGTTTTTTTACCCTACGATAATACAACGCGAAGAGATTAATGTCCATTATGGCTTATACAAATAATACAAGTGTACAAGCAAAAGGACCAGGAATCGCGTAGTAAAGAATGAGTTTTTAATTATTCAAGGATACGAATGAATAGATAAAGCTCGTTGTATAAATAAGTTATTAGTATTTCTATGATACCTAAGGCTAAACACAGTTACTTAAAATACCCAAGTATCTAATAAGTACATTAGCACGAATATTATTAAAATATCTACTAGGTATATTATAGACTCAGAACAAACTGAACACCAACCATTTGACAAGGTCGTATTAGGTTTTACTTGATACCCGTCTATAAATACGTATAGTACAATCAATCAGCGGTATGAATGAAATTCTACGAGATATACACTTATAGTATTGCGTTTGAATTAATAAAAATATTTTGATAATAATGAATGGTGTGATACATTTAATATCATGTTACGAATTTAATAAGTCAATTAGTACTACGCCAAACTGTTTTTAGGCGAAATGTCTTTCGATTCTCTCGAGAACCTTGATTTAAATTAGCGAAGTGTATTTAAAAGGTCCAATTTAGCAATACGGATATCGTTCTAAAAATCGCTGGAAATCGCCTATAACAAAACCTTCTAAACATTATTTTCAGATAGATATGTGAGACATTAACTAACAAGAGAAAAACCGCGTCAGGTAAAGTGAAATTACTCAGGTAATAATAAAATTAACCTAAGATATAAAACATAGATAAATAAGAATATGTTTTAGTGACTGTGGTGATTAAGAATTTAATTTTTGAAATTTTCTCGATCCATAGAAACCTCTGAAATTAACTGAAACCTAAGATTAATCCATTGTTTGCTAAATAGGTACATATAATGCTGTGATTTGGTTAATAAAATGTTTAAGGTAAGGTGCAGATATTTTTTTGATATTCAGTCGCGTTTTTATACAGCAAGCCTTGTTGCTTGGAGATGTTGAAGCGAAATTAAACGATTTTTACTTATAGCACTTCGTCCCATATGAGAAAAAGCAAAGAAGATAAAACATCTTCGTTTCCTCCATTGCACACTTGACTAAGGGCTACAATTGATGCAATATAATTAATAAGACGTTCAAAAACTATAATTAAGTGGTGTTAAAATTCAATTAGGTACTTTACCTAAGTTACTGAGGTACCAACGATTACATTATTGTGACATATACTACACTAGACAGACAATCATCTGTCGGCCCACTTAAAAAACCTTGTGGATGTTGATGCTTTTGATAGCACCAAGTAATTCGTCTATAATTATAACAAAATAATATAATTATTATAAAAATGGGTGAATGTCTTGCATGAAATTAACGGTATTTGTGATTAAAAATTATAATTCAACAATAAATCATCATAAGCAATAATAATTTAATTAAAACAACACTTTTTGTATTCTATTAAGATTTAAGGCCATCTTATGAGTGATCCAGATAACAATTGTATGAGTATTTAAGTTAACTAGTCCAACAATATCGTATTAATTGGAGTAAAATTAAGTGGATGTACGAATAAATTTACAGAAGATAATTAATTAGACAAAAACTGTAACATCACGTGGAAACTGTTTAAAATGTACATACATATACACAAGTAATTATATAACTATTATAGGCCACTGACCAATACCAACTTTGAGAGCTGCCAAAATAATTGGTGTACTTAAGAACAAAAGCCAGATATAACCAGGAACTCTAGTATCTATACTTGCAAAAACCACAGTATCTCTAGATATATTGGAACTTGTGGAAGTGGGTCGGACATGTGCAAAAAATTGACGATAAAAACATTCCAAAAAGGATTTTAAACGGTGCACTAGGGGGTAGAAGAGGAAAAAGATTGGTTGTATGCATACAGTATAGATGTCTAGAACTGGAGTGTCTTGGAGACGAACTCTACAGGAGCCCAAGATTCGACCTGGGTTGTAGAGCCACGGAACATTATTATATGTCCGAGAACTTGCTCATAGAATAAAATATTAGTATGGACGTGTCGATAGAAGAAAAATATTATCAGATAGTAAAAGGCCTGCTTTACAGAAGGACACTATAAGACACGCCAATTCATAAACAATTAAATTAGCTAACGGTATCATTTGTATTTCGTGGAGGAATAAAAAAATTATATAATCGATCATTATATTGTACAACCTCAAGGTTATATCCACGATGTTTTATACATATTTACAACTAGCCGCACGGTATACACTATACGGTGGCACTCTAAAAATGTTGTAAACAAAATAATAATAGGTATAATTTGTACAGATTAGTTATGAAATAATGCCGTGAAACTTAATTTACACAAAAAATATATAAATCATACTACGTACATAGTACATACCCAGTAGGTATACCTAAGAACATTAAACGGAAAGCCGGCAAATTATGTTTTTACTTAAGAGTGTACCTACCGCAATATATTACTTAATTATTTTTAGTCGGTTTCATAAGTTAAAGGGACTTAACGTAATTAGGTAGTAGGTACAAATTATATCAAGAACTTAATACAGTAGTGACTTTGGAGAATATATGATGACACAATAGTGTCGCAAATGAACATAGTCCCCTATCAAAACCTATTTTAACCTGCAGAGTTTTCTACAAGACCAGATTACCCCGTAGATACACTACTTCTTCTCCTCTCGTATGTGAGCGACCATTGTACAGTGTATCTTAGAGTCAAAGCTCCGCGTCAATACTTCTCAAATATTCTATTGCCCTTGACGTCACCTCATGGATTTGCCCAAAGTCCCCTTGGATACTACTAAATTCTTAGGACAATGAAATAATTTAAGAATATGTGTATATAACTACTGAACATTGTTCTTTATATTAAGAGTATGTATACCGACATTTAAAAAAAATCTAAAAACGGGTGACCTTATATCACGACAACCGTTACTAAATATGCTTTAGGAAAATAGGGTAGATGCATTGAACATTTATCTAGGAATAGCCGTAAAAGATTTTGTATATCTTGTATAGATTTCTCTAAAAAAGTTTGGAAAAACACCTCTTAACTTTTTTCCGAAAGACAGAAACTCGTTTCCCGAAAGTTGCGGGGTAAATTTTTTTTTGTACTGATAATATGCATTAAAATCTAAGGAATAACCGTAAAAGTTTTTTGATAGACGCAAAATTAACCCCAAAAAATGGAAAAAACGCTATTTTTACTATTTATTCATGCGATTATTCACGCGATTTTGAACCTTAATGCCGTGGGAAATGACTGTGACGTCATTCTTGGTACCAAGTCCTTAATGCAAATTATCATAAGTATGTATGTAATTAGTAAGAATGAAATTCTTTTCACATAACATTCGTATTAGGTATCATACTAATAATGTATAACAGTATAACATATCGGGACGTAAATAGCATACGACTGAAAGTGAAGTGTGGATGTCTATAATACGATTGAATACTAATTGATGATATACCATTTTACTCGTATTATGTACGTGACGTGCTAACAATACAATTTAATTAAATCATCTACTATTTATAAGTCTATATTTATGTCCATCGGCACCAAAATTTAAAGTGATATAAAATTCTAAATCGGTAGCAAATATGAGCCTACATAATTGACGTTCAATTTGATTAGGAAAATGCAAATACAGTGCAAAATTTATAGATGTATATAAGATATCCCACCAGTTAGGAAGGAACAAGCATTTTGCACAAACTACTTTCTCGCAATTTTAAACAGTACCTACATTTTTTTAAAAAAAGGATCTGGGCCTGCATACACAAACCCAAATACTTTCCTGCACACCTTGCAATAGACTAAAAGCCTGTATCGCAAAGTGTGGAAAACATCGCCAGCGCCGGTGTTTGAACCTGGCACCTCCCGCTTGAGAGACTGCCGCCTCACCCAACTGCGCCAACCACTTACTCAACATGTACATTTATGATAAAAGTAATGAAATGAACAACACTCGAAAAGGAATCGTTCGTGTCTTTTACGTTACAAAGTTTTCAAATATATTCACGGATTCTTAGTGGAAATTACTATGTAAAACGTTGATACTAGGAATTCACTGTTTTCAAACAGAAATATAAAAAGAATTTCCCTTGATTAGAACATCTTGTGAAAAATATTATATTGATTACATTTTAATTCTTTTGTACATATATATTTACGGTAAATAAAATTTTATTTATTATTTATTTATTTTATGTGATCGTTTTTCACATACGTTTCACAATAATGCAAATCATTGAAATTTTACATGAAACATACAATCAAAATCTGTAATTGAATACGTAATCGTTTGAATAAATTAGATTAGCAACTCGCAAATGTGAAATAGAAAAGAATACGTACATACATTTCCTATACAAATAAGATCGAATGACCAATAATAGCTTAAGCGATTAAATTATATCAATCAATGATTTGATACGATACAATTATAATGATTGTAGTGTAGATATGATAATAAAAAATGATTCAGTTACGTCATACAACCAAATGATATTATTAATGGCTTGGTCCTATACAGAGTTATAATCTATAGATTGTATGGGAAGTATTCATATATTGGTATTACGTGGTTGTGTTGATCGAGTGGTAGACTCTAAGGCGCCTGCAATGTTTAATACATTTGGTTCCGTTACGAAGGTGAGCCACCCAGAGGAAAAAAAACACCACACGAGTAAGACATGATTTGCTGTTATTATACTACGTATAATATTCTAGCAAACAATTTGTTATATTATTATACCTAATCATAACAGGCCAATGAACTTATTGATGATAGACGACGGAACTTTTTTTATTTATTGTTTTTTGATTAGCAACCCACCCAACCATGGGTGATTTTGTGCCATATAGACACCCGAAGTATGTTGTACATAAGCAGTCAACCGGACAAGTTTAACTTTCAACCCGTTTATCAAAATGTATTTCAGAATGTCCCTATAATTACGAAGGTCAAACGACTGAGTCGCGGCATAATAGGGTCTTAAGGTGGACAGAGAAATGAATCTGCCCAGGAGACAGCGATATCTGATCACACCTTGGAGACCATCGGACACGAAAAGAGGAATAGGCCGGTCTCAGAAAATATGGCCCGATGACATTCTCCCTTGGTAATGGGTTGATTAAAAAATCTGACGGAAGAGAGAACTAGATAAATTTGAATAGACCTACATCCAGCAGTGGAGAGACGTCTGAGAAAGAAGATACTTTACAATAAGGCAAAAGATTGTGTCGTGAAGTGCAAAATAGATTGTCAGCACCGAGATTCGAATCCCGCACCTTTCGATCGAAAGTCAGCGATCAACCAACAAATAAAAATTATATGAACTCTGCGTGTTGAAAATGTATTTAAATTACATAATGTCATGTTTGACTTGAGTGCATAATATTCATACTACATATAGGTACAGTGCAAATGAGTAAAAATAGTTTAAAAAGGAAAAGTAATGGAATATATTAAATATCCGGTAGTTCTATCACACAACGCACGCAACACTAGCGAAATAATAGATAGTATAGAAGTAAAGTATGGCCAGCTGATAGTATAAAGTATAAACAATACATCAACGCACGTGAACGCCAAACCCAATCACACAATCAGTCTGTATTATGTGTAGTATGTAGTAATATTAAAATGATAGAGAAAGCATTCATTCAATCATCAAATGGACTGCAGACATGAACATAGACTACAAATTAATAATCAAACAGATAATGTTATGGATTGGTTTCTATCAAGGAAGGTGCCTATACCTACTACTGAATGTTCTATCGAGTCTTATATTGTACTGGTGTAAGATACAATCTGTCCACTGTCCAGTGTTCAATATAACTTTTCGAATTTACGCAAAATTGCAATTTCTAAATTTGGTGATGCTTACGTAAAATAAATAATGCTTATAATTGTTTTCTATAGGTATACAGATATCTGATATCCAGGTACATGGTTGGCGCACTTGGTTGAGGCGGCAGTCTCTTAAGCAGGAGGTGCCAGGTTCAAACCCCGGCGCTGGCGATGTATTCCACACTTTGTGATACAGGCTTTAAGCCTATTGCAAGATGTGCAGGAAAGTATTTGGGTTTATGTGTGTAAGCCAGATCATTTTTATATATATATAAAAAAAAAATAACATGAAATATCGGATATTTTATTTTCAGTCATAAATACTTGTAAACCATTATTATTTTAAGGATTCCAAGTGAAAGCTGTCAACGCAAGTGTAGTGCTTCTCCAAATACAATGCATGGCTCATCGACAGCATTTCTTACTTTTTGGATCCCACAAAACTTATGTACCTATAACCTGTTATTTAGTTTGCACCGTACTGCTGTATACTAAATTCGACATTATTCTTCACTTGTCAATAATGCGATGTAATGAAATTATGATGGATTTTTTACAGCTCTTAATAATAAGGGCTACTAATAATTCAATCATGCAGTATGCCACTTGGAGATAATTTCAGAAATTATAGTAAAATATCAAACATAAAAGGTTATTATTTGGGTTGTCAATTTTCTTATGATTCATTTGAAGACGTTATAATTAGCGCAGCAAATATCTACGCCCAAACATTGTACGTACATAATATAATTAAATTACGTAATTTCAATAGAAATATACGAAATAATCGTAATTTTAATGTTTTATTGACGTAACTCACAAAACATGATAATTATAAACACAAATAGTAGACATTTTGGTAATCATTCAATATTCTTACTAAGCAAATTATATACTTGCTTACACTTGTAATTGGTATAGATAAAATCGAGTTTTTTTTTGTTTATAAAAATGTAGGTGTAAAACTACTTTTTAATAACTATTACCATGCAGAGGAAGGCACCAGTAGGAGTGTCGATCAAGTTTATCTACACACGCTTCACCCGAAAAACCAAGAAACAATGTCAATCGCACACCTCCAACATTTACTAACATGCCACCATGTTATATCAAAGCTTTAATTTTGTGTACTTTTCAATTGATCCTAATATAAAAACGCAAAACAACATGATGAAAACCGGTCCAGCAATTTGAGGCAATCGCTTCCTCTATTTTGGGTAAAAACTTAGGAGACTTACCTTTTTGTGATTCCATAATACGTTGGCACTGGGTTTACCACGTCTGATGTCGCTCTGGTCGATGACGTCATCGTGAATGAGAGACGCCGAGTGGATCATCTCACTAATTAGCGCGACCTGCCGCTGTGACGCCAGAAGATCGCTAAAAATACAAGGAAAAATCCTTAACAACAACACGACAGATACAATCGAAGAAACCACGTGAAGTCGAATATGATATTATGCAACGTCGGGATAATTTGCATTCATAATCCATTCATTGATAGAATCATTGAGATCGTGGCGTGATATCTTTAAAGGTCAACGTCCACTTAGAAGACCACACCTAAAAATTTGAGGAAAATCTTGTCATCCGCGTTCCTGAATTAAATTTCCGAATATTAGATTGGAGATTTAAAGACAGTGGTCAAAGAATAAGATAATCCGGTCCAATATTTGTATGCTTAAATCAAATAAATAAATGAAACTTTATTGAGTGAAGGCAAAACTTCTTTCTTATAAGACGTTATAAATACTTTTTTTGGAATCGGAGAACATCTTGTCGAGTTAAAGTGCCTATTGCAATACTGATGCATAATATACGAGTACGTACGTAAGATACAAGCATTAATGTACATAAAACTTAAGAAATGCTGATGAATTTTAACATAAGATATTTTGCTTAGAAGTTCTTCAGAAGATAATCTTCTCTTTCTTATCGTGTCGGTCAGCACTCAGTAGATCCCCATCCGCTCCCAGAAAGCCACAACCTCTCCTGTATCATAGTCCAAGGTGGAGCGATCGAATAATATACAATAATAGAAGATAATAATATGGTTTATAGAAACAACAAATTAAAGTCATAAAAGACAAGCAGTTCTTACCCATTTTCTCTGTATATGTGTCGGTTTAGGGCTCTGGCCATGAGGATTGAAACCATAGGTCTGAGTGCTTTACCCTGTCCATCAAAGTAATATGTTGCTATATTTTTCAATTCTGTCTGTGTTGTGTTTCTCATCAATTCCTGAAAAAGAACAATTATTAAATGACATGATAAAATAGAAACAATCAAAGTTAGAAGAAATATTCTCCTCGTGAACATCACTAAGAAATAACTACAATTATTTATCTATTCTTTCGTAGAGATGAAACAATGAACTAAGAGTAATATGCAGTACCTAGATATGTACATATACTGATTTCTTTATAAAATTATGTTCTTATTGACGTAATGTAGTTCTGGACAATTTACATCCAGACCTGCATCGAACTAATCCACACCTTTTTTTTATAATCTTGTTTTGTAACCATTTCCATTCTTTTCTCGCTGTAACTGCTTATATGTTTCCAGTTTATAAGTTTGCAATGTATAAATTTTGTTCAATATGTGAACCTGACGATTCCAAGTGCTTTATATACCTAAGGCCTACGGATGATTTAAAACCAATAAACCAATAGCAAATAGTAGCTTAGGCAAACTTATCACGATATAGTGTTTTGCATCAATGACACGATATATCGATAAGTTGATAATATCTTCATTTGGACATAAAATTGTGATCAACAAATAAAATCTCTTTAAACGATGTTTTTGTCGTCGATTTGGGGTCAGAGTGAAGAACTGGAAGACGGAATTCGCTGATAAAAGAAGACTATGACATTTGTTGAAGGTTCTGAAGAGGATAATGTTGAAAGATAACAATATGCAAATATTCGATTGATCCTTAAACTGGTAATACAAAGGTCACCGAGTTAAAGTCTTATTATGGTAATAATAATATCCACTTAATATTATTAAATTCAATCACGGCCATATTATCATTACGAAATGCTTTAAAATCTCACGATCTTCTAAGGTTCCACGCAGGCCCTGATGTTAAAAACGGTAAAACAATAATCAGTTTGATGGTTAGATCAATCGTGATCTATAATTATGGGGCATTAAACGAAAACGCATCGTTATTATAAAAATAGTTGCGTAACAATATATAGAATGCATGTAATAAGAATATTGCCTAATAATAACATACCACACAACAAACAGGAACTTGAATACCATTACATTTGTTAAAACCAATGAACTGAGAGAAAAGTACTATTAAACAAAAAAACGAAGGAGATAGTACCTAGAATGAAATTCAACACATACGGTTGGTAAAGTACGTTCAGTCATTAGTTTTTGCAGGTTTTCACGATGATCCATAATATGTAGATTTGGTTTTTCGGGTTAATCGCGTAGTGATCAGATGCTCCGACGTTTAGGTCCGACGGCAGTAGGTTCGCCGAAAAGCCGGAGCACCTGATCACTACACTATTAACCTGTAAAACCAAATCTACATGTTTTTTTTTCCTTTTATGAAGTGATTATTTATTTATCGTATGGTCATTTCTAGTACATCACATAAATTACAATATCAATTCACAATAATAGCTCATGTTTGATTGTCAGATATTAAAAATTAAAAGTATTGTTTTTTAAATAATCAGTCGCCGATTCATTTAGTGTAAAGAAATCCTCCAGGCTTCCTCCATACGCTGTAAGACAGCACTCCGACACAACATGGCTCACGGTTTATAAGTGATATGTTTTATTGAATAAACCATCCATCTACAACAGTCATTACCAAAGGTGTCTATATCAACCCCGAGGGGACGATCTCACAGGGTGTCTGAGAGTCAAAGCTATACGTCCGCGGTTCAGTGTCTATACTGCCTCATAAAAAATATGTATAGTGAGACAGTAAAATTTTCATAGATAATTTGAGTAGCCCTGTGCTTCTTGGCATTTTATATTTAGATAAAATTCTATTAATATAATTGGAATGCATTGAATATTATCTAGAAAATAAACTCTAGTTCATTCATATAAATGTAACAGATAATTACTTATTTACAAAAATAATAAGTGCACTTGAAATGTA
This sequence comes from Ceraclea dissimilis, assembly GCA_963576895.1. NCBI lineage: Eukaryota > Metazoa > Arthropoda > Insecta > Trichoptera > Leptoceridae > Ceraclea > Ceraclea dissimilis. Next base: position 2,220,404 of record OY756370.1, on the reverse strand, counting down.
CGAAAAACAATGAACAAGTGTTTAAAATATCATTAGGTACATCGTGACTAGAATAATAATTGCAGGAAATTTCAAGTTGCAGACTAACACTACTTCTAATACCTTACATTAATATTAAATGATAATAATTACATCTAGGTACATTATAATCGTAATAACCTTGTGTTTGACGCGCACTTACATTAATTTTAATGGACAATAAACATGGTTTATCAATATGATAATCTAACTTTATAGAAAAATGTGCAACCGTGGGCCGAACAAAAGATTCAAATAATGATATCCTTACCCCGTCGGGTTTCTGACTGCAGGAAGCAAGTATTTGTACAACTCAATGCCATTTAATAAATGCAAATCTAAACATACGAACTTATATATGAATAAAAAGATTCATTAAGACCTTTTTTGTATAGATGATAAAAAATAAAATAATTGCCTAACTAGAAGTGTTAACATTTCAAATATAATTTTACTCATATATCCAAAGAGCTGAAAATATATACATAGTATGCAGTGTAGATGGGATTGGTTACGTGGTGAGGAGAGTTGAGACAGCATCCGAATTAAAAACTCTTCTGCTTATTTGTAAACACAAATATACCTATCGAGACTTGGAAATTATTCTGCAATAGAGTCGCCTTGTAAATGACCAACTGTAAAATTCGTACAAGCTCCCTTTCAGGATGACGACTAGATGCTTACGATTCCACACAGGAGGACTTACCTTGAGGTATTCTCAAGAAACAAACAAATAGTCAAATAGTTAGTCAAATAGTTTTTATATATTTTCCGGTTTGATTGGTATTGTAAGGATAACGACCCATAAAAGGACTCTTAATTAAAGACTAAACAATATGACGCGTGACTCTTGTGACTCTTCAATCAGGGGAAAACCAATTATTTGTCAAAATCCCTGTTTGTTTTAGTCTACTAAATTGTTTGAAAATAGAGTGCAAAATATCTCACGATTTTTTTGTAAAGAAAAACAAAAAAACCGCTGACGTTTGCTGTCTCGTGATCTATCAATATTTTTTTTTAACAATTCTAAGTATAATAAAATTATGACTCAATGCATCAGTGGTTCAAGGTCCTATTAGCTAAAATAATATAATTTCTAAACTCAAAGGGGTAATTTTGTCAGAAATTTATCCCCATAACTTAATATTTTATGATTTTTTTTAATTAATGTGTTTTAATTTGATATTAAATATTTATTTTTAATATCTATTTCCATATCAAGAGGTCAATATATCCACAAATCTTGTTATGCATATTAGTTTTAAAAAAATTGACGATGTTAAAAGCGAGAGATGAGTCACAGATTAAAAATAAAAATACAATCATCAGGGTCACAGATAATCGAAATAACTACCGTAAAAGATTGGAACAGCATCCTGCTTAAAGGTGCGCCTTAAATCGATGAATCAAATGATAAAACAATAGTCACGGTTAGAAAGATGAGATGGTGAAGATAAAAAAAAAATGGCTACAGGTCAAATTTAATTGGCATAATGTTAACCTTGCCAGATTTTGATTGATTCAACGCATTAATCTCTTTGTTTCTCGTCACGCTGCGTACCCCGTGGGGTCGATCTTTCAACAATGTCATGGCTTCGCTGTTGGATACATCCTGAATGTTAAGGACACGTATAAAGTGAAATGTGTGGGAAAGCGTTGAGAAATAGGATAAGAAATGAAGTGATTAGAGAGTTAATTGAATGTTGGGACGTGGGAATGATGGTTGGGACATGTAGAGAGAATAAATAAAGAAAGGATAACAAAGAAAATATACCTGGGAGAAAGAAGAGGTGTAAAGAAGCGCGACCGTCCAAGAATCACATGGCTCGACCATGTAGACCAGATTATTGTATGGCAGAAATGAACGGCTAATAGTCTAATCCTAATGAATACAAAAAAAAACAGTAATCGGATAAGTAGGCGGAGTAAAAGGAAACGAAAATATCACCATGGCTATAGTACTCGTATATGCATGTTTGAAGCATCAATAATTCATTTTGTCACACTGAGATATTAGAAGGGATCATAAAGGAAGTAAGGATTTTAACATATTTCATGTCGCAACGAATTGATCTCTTCACTTAGAGATTAAATTAAATGCGATTAAAATATAGATTATGCGGATACATAAGATCATAGTGTTCCATTTAATAATGGCCAAACATATGGATACACAATTAATACGTAATAATTATAGATATTGGATCAATTATAAAACGTATTACCGACGATACAAATATAGTATTTACTGATTCTTTATGCAACATTCAAAGAAAATTGATTCACATATGATTACAATAATTTATTAAATTTTCTAACGTGAATTCTAACCGATCGTGCGTATTATGTATACACAATATATGGACATGCATGATGAGAATGAAAAGAGAAAACGGAATTTTGCGGAAAAAAATCTGCAATAATTATTAATTACCCATTTCACTTAATCATCTAATACTTGAATCATTCCTAATCAAAATATTTTGGCTTACGCACCAATGATCTCGACGAAATACACACGTAATTTGCCCATAAAAATCTGTACGTTTTTGAAACACCTAGGTAGTATTTGTTTACTGTTGTTTATCGTCCCAAATCTAGGGAACCTGAAATCGCCAAATTTCGAGCTGTTATTCGACTCGGTTGTTAGCATACCTCTACAAAATATAATACAATAGATATACCTCATACAAAATCTCTAGACTTGCGGGAGCCTCAAAAAACTTATTCATTAAAGATGCTAGACTCTAGAGTGTCGTAGATGAGTATCTTAACATTTCCCTAAGATTTGTTAAGTTGGAAATTTACTTTTCACAAGAAAATAACTGAATTTATTCATTTATCTGTCACGACGAAATTGAATCGTCACTAAAAATATTGCAAATAGGTAGCATATTTAGCATAAATAAAACGAATGAATTTCATTATTTATAAAAAATAAAATCAGTTGATTAACATTTTTATTGCATTTTCCGACAAGAAACAATAATTTAGTATTATTGGAAATACTTGTACAAGTCGTCTGTCCATAAGCAGTAAACATCTCATCGAATCGCAAGTTTGTAAACAATAATAACGTAAACCTACCTTGAACTTTCTGCGGACCAAACATAGTTAGTAAAGGTCACAAATTATTACCATAGTGGACCCACTACGTTAATGATGCATTTTAAATCCGGTAAAATTATAACCGTTTTTTTTCTAGGTATACTGAGAATTCGTATCGCCAAAGGTTTGTCTGTCAGGATCGCTTGAAATAACTATTTAAGTTGCAAAAGTCAAGCATTGTTCTTGATCTTAATTAAAGGGACTACCTTTTGTATCACCGCTGGACTCAAGAAATAGACTGAGTAAGTAAGAATGAGCAAACGAATTTCAAGTTCTCAAAAATACACTAGTAGAAGGTAAAGAAGGATGTAAAAAAAACTATCAACTGATGTTTTTTTTGTAAAAATTAATTCCGTCAACTAAGCTCAAATACCGTCTTATCGAATGGAAGAAAATAATTATTAAGATACATATCTACGCATTTTCCATAATTTCAAGATTCATTGAGTGAATTGTTATACCTATTGGTGAGGTATCTCTAAATATTATAAAGTTAGAAAAAATGACTTATTTGTGTAAACTACGTGAAATGTATTATTGAAACGAAAATTGAAAGTGAATATTTGAAACTTACTTCTAACGATGTATCTTTACAAAAGTCTACCAAAAATACAGTCAGTATGGGCTATGGGCCAGTCAGCTTGAAAGCTCACTAGATATATTTTGGTGACATGCAAGGACGTACATTATTCTACAGGTTTTACGCAAGACTCCTGTCAAAAAATGACCGAGTAGTGAATAATTGTTACAAGGAAAAGCTGGTATTATAATTCACATAGTATGTAGTACTAGGTACAATACAAGTTCGTCTACAATACAGGTATAGGGAAAACCTTCATAGTGAAAAGTCACCCAGACAATTTAACGAACTTGCGTAATGTCGTGCGATTTGGAGGTTGACATAGTACTGGTCTGTGATATCACACATACAAATATCATACGCAATACAATACAAGGCAATGAGATGATACTTCGCGGAAGAGTTTAACACTAAACTGTTAAAAGATTAATTCATGCAAAGACTATCAGGTGCTCACAAATTGTTTGTAAATCTGGTACTTATTCGGTTATTAGTCATAGATCAAAGATCACTATAACAATGTAGCGAACTAAATCTCATCTATTTAATGATACGCATTAATATCAAACTTATGTATGATACTCTTCACAAGGGAACATAATCAATCATCATACGTTAAACGATCTTGACATTTATATAAATATCAATATCAGAATGAGCATTTAATAGTAAATTACCTAATCATATATGCATAACGAAAGTCGAGCCTTAAAGGTATCATTACTGAAGAATAATGACTAACCAATGATATCCATCAAGAGTTCGTAGAATAGAACAGAACGATTAAGAGTTCCCTTGGTGAATATGATTATAAATGATAATATTCTTTTTCACATGCCCCGTCGATCACATTCAGAAGATATTAAGTAATCAAAAGTGAGAAAAAAGAGGCGTGAGGAAGCGAGGCCGCCCAAGACTGACCTGGATCGATCATCTCGATCAGATCATCAAGTACGGAATCATTTTGAGTAAAACAGTAAGACACAGTGCATGAAGGTGACGGAAGCAAAGGTGAGTGTGTCAAAATAGGACAGACTGACGTTCTATTCTCTACGTACAATAAGAATAACATACTATAGTGCATTTCGTTATAGAAGCCATGGTGCAAACTTGGTTTAGTGTTGCTTGATCTGATAATAAGATATGGTTAAATTTTTCACTACTTTCAAATTATATTTCAGAACTGTTGTTAAAAAAAATTTGCCATATTTTGGATTGTTAGAATGAACTGGCAACATTGTTTTTCTAACTTGTGGTGGCAGTTTTAAGGGATCATCGGAGTATTTTTGGCTCTGTAATATTTTCGGCATTGTAGGTTACTTGTAAAAGATACAATGTGAGAATATTGCTAACGTTTGACAGCTCTTATGACAAGATTCTACAATCAGGGTTACCAACAACACAATCTTGAACCCCACTTGCAGCTAATGTTCGCACGGTGGCCAAGACAGACGAAACCATCTGGATGTACCCTCACAGGGTATATTATTATGTTGTCAGGAAGCAAAGACAAAATATCCTTAAAAATAAACACTTGTTAATTACGATTAGGTACTGAGTTATGACATTGCTACTCTCAGATTAACATAATTTATTTAGAACACGCCCAGTTCAAATATACCTTTAATTATTACGTTAAAAAAACAATAGATAATTTGCATTTTACTATAAATAATTATATTATAAATAATCATAAAGTAAGTGTAGGTACCTATAATAAAAATATTATTATATTTTAATCAAGGTCACAAAATTATGGAAATCAATTATTATTTAAATATTAACCCTGAAGACAAGAAATTAAAGGTAATAAATAAAAAATATAAAAATTCCGCATTTTATATAAATATAGTAATAATACGAAGACGAAGAAAGGACGACTAGTACTTGGTCAAAAACCATAAAAAGTAAACCTGTTTGGATGATACCTTCGTGAAGGTGAGTACAAGATATATTCATACAAAATGTATTAAGATACGGACGAAATTCCTATGCACTGTAATGACGAAAGTAAAAATGTCACTTGCATCCGCAATAAGATACCAGGTCGTCGCGTCTGCAGATAAGTATGTGAAGGATATATCCATTTATTTCACGGAAGTAGAGGTCATGTTTACAAGTAAACAATTCAATAGTAAAAAAAATGCATCTCTACTGACGCATATACATAGATTGATGACTACTCTGCTAAATTATGTCATTTTTTAAAACCCAGTTTGAAGTTCCAGCAGTACTATTAGCGAACCCCACTATCAGAATAAAAATATCAAAGATACCAAACTTCTAACACGAAAATGTTCCAAGACCATTCAATAACGAACTGAATCCCTAAAATTGTCGATACAAGCAATGTAAATGCCGTTCGAACAATATTAATGGACCTACATTTGACTACAAGCTTTGCAAACTTCTTAAGCCTTAAATAATTTCTTACAGTTAGTGTGGATGTCGTCATCGTGTCAATTAAAAAGATGAGATTATCATTGAAATAGATATTGAGGTGGTCAGTAGCCTGGTTGGTAACGCACTCGACTGTTAATCCAGTGGGCATGGGTTCAATCCCCGACATACTCCACTTTTATTTATTTATGTTCCACGCAACAAAGTTGCTTTTACATTTCACATAATTTTTTAAGCACTTCACATTTCACATATTTTTTTAAAGCTTTTACAATTCACAACACAAGCTTTTTGTGAAGTGTACAAAGATGTATTTGGGTTTATTTCGATAACCCAGATTCATTTAAAAAAAATAAGCTTAGGTGACAGAAGTTGTTAACTTACAGAGATAACTGATTTGCCAGTGGAAACTAGAATAACTGATGCAAGAAATCCATACAAAAAGATACGATTATTACCAAATAAACATTTACTACTAATTAATTAAGTAGGGTTTATATGAGTCTCCTAAAAAGTAAAACGGTCATCAATTTTGCGATGAATTTCCGTAACATATGGTCTTATTTGATCCAAAAAATATCATCAGGTGTTGTAAGAAATAATTGTTTGAATACGTCAGCGCTGTTCACATGTGTATGTATGTATGTAGTTGTGATAACATATTATTAATACACATACTCCTCTAATAACTTTCACCTTCGATTTAATATGCGCATCAGAAGCCAACATTATAACGTGCGTGATAGAATGGAGACGAGGCTGTCACCAGAAAACACCCACAGCTGTCGTATTTGGGGACACTCTAACAATAAACAGGTGTTCTTTATAGAAGGACTTCTGATTATTATAAATATGTTTCCATCCTTGGACAAGGACACTGAAGGAATGTAAGTTAGGGGTGGGGTTTGTCAGGGAGCTCCCTTCTGGCTAACCCTGAGCCCACCTTTTAAAAATATTTTCCCAAGAAGTGCGGGTAAAGAGGACGCTATATGCCCCTGTGCTACCCGGGGATGCGGAGGGCTTAAAGCCCGTGGAAGTCCTTCAATGTTTGTTTATCACAAGCCTCCGGTAGGGATAAGCTCGAGAGTCAGAAATGAAGAGATAAGACGTGGAACCAATGTCACTGACATTATAGACAAGAGGTCTCGAGCTACGAATATAAGTGGGGGACGACTACCTTGTCCGAAACGTCGGCATAATCTGGATTCAGTCTGCACAAGAGAGAGCGACACGGAAGCAAATGGAGGAGGCCTTCGTCTAGGAGTGGACGTAGATGGGCTGATGAAGAAGCCACCAAACATAGGCGACGTCAAAAGATAAAGACAGCAAAATAAAAGTCATATCAACACACCATGCGTGCATGCTGTGGACACTCTTAATTGGGAGGTTAACGTGAATTATATATTTTATGTATGTCATTATATATGCTTATTAACTTTCTGTGTGTTTCCCCAATAAATAAATAGTTTTCTACCTGTTTTGGGGCACAGGTACACCACAGTTTTCCACCTATTTTGAGACTCAGACAGCTTGCTTCATCATTTGATTTAGGAATTAAGTGGCTATAGAGGTCATACTACGTACAATGCAGAAACTGTTCACAATAGATTTATGAGGGCTGAACGAGAACTCAATGTAATCTTGCAAAATTATATTCGTGATGTAATTAAATGCACAAAAAATTAGACAAATTATAACGTAGTCAGTAGGTACTAAGAACGAATAAAAAAACACGTGTAATTAAAAGTAATTGATTCATGCTATATTTGCCCTCGAGTCTCGATGCGAATTTCCAACGGTGATGTAGGTAAAAAAATAACTCACTTGTGCGAGATCCATAATATAAAACATTTCTGAGATTCTGTTTTATTTGAAAATCGAAAAAACGTATGAGTTCATAGATTTTTTTTATATTAGTATACGAATCATCGACCAGCATCTATACTACTTTTGTGGAACTCTATTTTTCTTAATTAATTTCATTATCTTAACAATTCAATCTCGAATACCCATGATGCCTGAACGAACAAATCACATTCGCGTATAATTAACAGGGCTTCAAATTAATAATTAATTGCTCAAAGACATTTAATAAAGAAAAAACGCTATTAAAACCTTGTGTCGGCCTATTTAATGTAATCTTTATATTACCCACTTCCAGTTGACATTGCATTTTGTAATGACTGAACTGGCACTGTATTTTGGCCAATTACTAATGCGCTAAAACGTTAGTACACGATGTAAATCTACAAGAACAAAAGTATGTTGTTAACTTTATTCCGTTTATTCGCAATTTTGCCAGATTACATCAATGCGAGACCTTTCACGAGATTATGTACTAAACGTAAGTAATAATCGTTTTTGCAATCGTAAAGTAGAAGTAGTAGTAGTGACCTTGGAAACTATGAAAAAATGGTGAAATATCATCAAAATCACGATTTCCAATTACACCTCAAAATTCTCATCTCTCTTTACTGTGCGAAACAACCATTGCACAAACGATCTGGGAGATAGAGCACCGATATTCTATTGCCCTTGGCGTCACCTCATGGATTCCCAAATATACCCCTCTAACTACGAGTACTTGACCACTATGGTTTTGGTGTGACAAAGACACAATAACTATTAATTGACTCAGCCAGGGTCCACCCAGGACTGTCGTGCTAATGATGATGATGAAAGACACAATAACAAACGGTCTTGGCTGCCTGCTAAATCTGTCGTGGTCCTCTCTTGTCTATAGAGCAGCAGACGTCTAGTTCATAGTTCACATCCAGCACTCTGCAAATCAGCTGCGACCGCGACAAAATTAGCGAAGTTTTGGTCTTCCTACTCGTCTTCGCCCCACTAGATTGATAATCATTGTTCTCTTTGCTGGTTACCTTTTTCCCAATACTATACGGGCCGAATATGTTCTTCGGTTTAAGTAAATCGATTAGTTATTGGTTAACTATTCCGTTCTCATGATTTGACACGTTTAAAAGCCACGTCTTTCATCGAGGAACAGTGTGAGAGAAATGACTAATGCAATTGGATGTCATTAGTAATACTATACGTCAATTCATAAATTAGGTTAGACATAATGATAGACATTATACATCAAAAAAGCGCAGTAGAATGCAAGTAATAAAATCCGTCTAACTAATATTATATGACGTGAACTCAACCTAAATTGTAATCTCAAGGTACAAAACAAGTAAAAATATCACGAGAATAGAATTGCAACGTAATTGGGTAAAAAGTAAAAAGAAACGACAAAATACCTTCTACCAAATTATACATTATTATGTTGTTATAATTCTTTTTAAACTAAATACCTGCCATGTTATTATGAATGTCACAGTGTACGTCACGCTCTGAATGTTTGTAGTTTGTGGATACAAAAGTAGCGAAAAATAGTTAATTCATTTCATCAACGTATTCGTAATAATTAATCATTATTATTTTAGTAAGCAGTAGTACTTACAGAATATGAAATATACTCGTATAGATTATAATACCTAATTATATCATTACGTACAGTCTACACTACCGGGCGAAGGAATATTGTGAAATTAATGCTACCTTACAAAAAAATAATAGATGATTATGTACTTGCACACTTAAATTTTAAATTGTAAAGTAATTAGGATGATGCAAAACAATGATAACAAAAATATTTCGTTCTAATAAGGGTTATTTCATTATTAATGATCAAGGTGACAGCGATATTGTCAAAACTGTTACAATTAATAAGCAAATGAAAGACATTATAACATAGAAACCTTGGACACAGAAGTTACAGGATTGGGAACACACAAAGATTGACTTGAATATGACAATAAATAATACTTAATAAAATCTTTATTAAGGTAAAAAAAAATACTGAGTGGCAACTTATTACAATACAGAACAGAAACATAAATAAATGAGATTTGTAATTTTTCCCAGCCTGAGATGAATCTCGTGTGCTGGGGTTTCTTCCATATTAACCAAACAGTATCTAATTTTTGCCTTTGAACGTTTCTGGTAAGAAAACACGGAGGAAAGGGTGTTTCGCCAGATGTTGAGTGCATATTATTGCAGGCCAATCGAACCCAAACAAAGGCTTGCCGGCAGTCGTTCGGCAGACTCCTCTTCCGGCATAATTTTGTTTGCGACTCTCAAAAATTTTACCAGCCAGAAACTAAGTATACAATACACTGTTAAAAATGTCTTTAATAAATCACGAAGTGCACGTTTAATAAAAGTGAGTGTATAGGTATAATAGATAAATATTCAGATTTCAGTGATAACATAGTTGGCGAGAGTGAAATTATTGTACAAGTCCTGCAAAAGTTGAATCTATAATAAAATAAAGCAAAAAATGCAAGACAATAATGTCCATTATTGTAATTCTTCTTCGGGTTATACGGCATCAATAATATCACAACAAAGTTATACCAAGACTGCGATCACTTTCTTTTTTTTTATTATATTTGCTCTAACAGTGCAATGACTGACGGACAGTGTAAAATAAAATAAACCAGTTATTCATACCTATACATACAAATACACACAATAATTGCAATCATGTATAAACCGCTGTATAATTTTATATATAAGTCACCGGAAATGTATGAAATCAGGTATTGTATACAATCCCTAGGAAATGCGTAAAATCGACAAACAATGTGTGAAATAAATCTCATTTTTTTGTCTTATAAATTATATTTTTTATATTACCTTCATATGTATATTCTGTATTAATGTAAAACATTTTACTACGAATTATGTACATTTTTTAAACAGGAATCTGAAGCTTACAAAAGTTCGAAAAACAAAAACATAATAAATAGGTTGTTTGGTATGATTACGTTTTTATTCAAGATTAATGAACTTGAATAAGGTATTTAAGAAATAATACTTTTAATTTTTGATTTCTGACAATCAAACATGAGATATTATTAATAATTGTAAAGTAATGTCATAATAATTGATATGTGATGTAAGGACTAGAAATGACCATAGGTTAAATAAATAAATATTCAAGATTTGATCTATGTGCCAGCTTACCCGAAAAAATAATAAGTTTTTGAGTTATTCAACGATATATTTCCTAAGAAAAGTATGAATTAAATAACTTGTGACAAATGATTTCACATATGTCCTAAATTGACCCGGCATTGTATACATTTCCGAGGATTTGTAAATAATTCCTAAATTTCATACATTCTCGGCAACATATAACAACAACTAAAGCAATTTGTTATACAGTAACGATCGATCTATTACAAAACATTTATACAGTCTACATTAGACACTGTTATATTACTATAACAAACGTCAGCTATTGTAAAGATAACATTATTACAATTTCAAGATCAAAATAATGAATAATATTTTAGCAGTGCATAAACACGGATATAATCACCAACACAGAGGTTCTCAGATCAGAGCAGACAGAGAACTGCTCTCAATAATTAAAGTTAGGAAAATTTCATATCTGGGGACACGTGCTAAGAGGGGAGAAGTACCATTTGCTCCAGCTGATACAGAAGGGTAAGACAGAGGGGCGACGAGGAGCTGATAGGAGACAAATGTCCTGGCTGCGAAACGTAAGGGAATGGACCGGAATTAGAAGTATGGAGGAGCTATTCCGGGCAGCCCAGGAAAGAGAGACATTCGCTAGAGTGATCGCCAACGTCGGGGAGACCTAATAAACATTCGTAGACAGAAGTGATTGTCATATTTTAAGACGTAAAATATGCATCTGAGAGTCAATAATGTTACAGTGTAACATTTATATTACAATATTGAGATAATCGCAACTATTATTGATTTACAATCGATTGTGATCGTAAATTCTATCAAGATCATAATTTCCCAATATCTATCTACCTGCTACGTCGATTGAAGAGAAGGGAACTAAATTATCTCGCCCTTGCTGTGTAAATATTAAAACAATTTATTACAGTAAAAGGTTAAAATCTGTTTAACTTATAAGTATTTCACACAGAAACAGTCAAATATTTCATAAATTAATAAAAAAAATCGACACATTTAAATATAGAACAAAATAGTAGGTCTACAAACTAGTCACCAATGTGAGAAGACCCCATGTATTGGAAAGGAATAAATACATCCATAATTTTCTTCAAGAACTCGCAGACAAGTGGACGGTCATTAAAATAAGAAGTCTTAGCTAGAAGAATTAGCTAGGTTGGAACAGTAACAAATTCCGATTTGTTGTGACACTGTGTGTTAGATTCTACTAAAAATTTAAAAATATTCAATGTATTTGATATAAAAACATTCCTATACTATTAAATCTCCAAAATATGCAGACGCTAATACGCAGACAAATTATCATTTAGCTACCTTACCTATCATTACAATATTTTAGCACACCTGTCTAAAAATTTATCATCATTTTTATTATAGGCTAGAAGTGTTACTATGCAAGCGAAGAGCTCATTAAAAACTGCAATTGATTAACATAGAAGACAGTGATTATGAGTAATATTTAATTTAATCTAGTATATATATAAAGTAAAGTCTGATTTTTGTAAGTGTTCGCATAACTCCCGCATTTTACGATGGATTGCTGTGAAAATTTACAAAAAAATGTCTACCGATCTGCTTTAGATTTTAAAGTCGCCATTTTAAAAAAAAATATTAAGAGATATTATGTTGTAAAATCTAAATATGAAGAACACTCACATCAGGAATCCATATTGAACTTCATTTTATAACAATAGATTATTATTAGTAGACAGGCGATGTCTGATGTCACAGACCGTAGATAGTAATTTGTACCAAGCGTAGATGTTAAAAAAACTTTCTACCTATATTTCTTTCGCTTAATTCAACAATAGACTTAACTCTTTTTTCAAAAAAAATTTTTTTTAATGCAAAGTTTTTTTAAATTCCAAAATATGGAAATTTGTCTTGCTCAAACCATCGGGAGACACCGTGCCGTTGTGAAGCACGGGTAACTCAGCTAGTACTAAGATATTATAAGTATACATAGTTTGAAATCATTTGCATCTAGACAATATTGTGAAATATGACATAACAATCATTACAGACTCTGCGTGCCGTCGATCATTCAACCTGACGATGGATTGTGATGAGAACCCAAGGTCGTAGATGATTTGAACTGCATATAACGTAACCTACTCTAGGTATTAGCATTGTCTTCGTAGAAACTGCTGTGAAAAACCTTCAATAAACGTAAGAGATACACGAAGATTCTGTTTACGCTATCGCAGAAAATATTAAGTAGGTAAATTTTAAAAAAGTGGTAATACATACCAATGGAAGCGGGAGTTAAAAATTATATAATACTACGGTCAAAAAGCCTGCTAAACACGCGACAATTTGGTATAATGGCCTGCGTTTTTCAACAGGGTACTGAAGGCAAAATTGTCAAGAAATGGTCATTCTAAATTTTTGCTAATACGGTGAATGAATGTCACACAGTAACCTCATACGACTCGACCTTGAACCAATGATGTCCCACAATATTTTTTTTAAAAACACTTCCGCGTTAATACTTGAATGATCGGGGATTTTCTTACAATTTCACCTAACCGGTTAATTTTAATACGATTTAATAATATGAAAACGATATCAACGCGCGAAACGAACGAACTCACATCAATAAAAAAAAGTTATGACAGTTTTCTACGTGACACTACAAGTGGTGTCCGTGTATGACTTGCAACTTTCAGGACAAGATATGCTACATATACATATATTGTATGAGAGATGGTTTTATAAAACTCCATTTTAATTCTAATCATTCGAATACTCTAAGTTTTTTCTTTTTTTAAAAACAATTACAATACAAAAAAAAAGATATGCAACGATTTTTACAATGTAGTTATACCCCCCATCAGTCGACATTTTCAATGTATAAAAAAAGGTATATGAACATAATATAAAGGTAAGTAATGAATTTAATTATACGCGACTACATAGTACATAGTGTTCGAGGATTATTGTCAAACGCCTGATGAAGATGATGAGAATCCTCAAAAACTAGTCCCGTGTAATAGAAGTCATTATGTGGAGTTTAAACTTAGTATGAACGTTAGGATAAATGGCGGAGAGATGTCATTTACTAGGATGAAACAATAGTAGAAGTAGTTACTTACATCTCTGATTTCATCATAAACATTAGAGAGGTCGTCTTCCAGCAATCGGTATGGATCTACTGTCGTGTAATCTGGCATGGATCCTGGTTGATGTGACGTGTGAACTGTTGTGGCGTAGTTGCGTGTAGGATCTGGCGTGCAACCAGTTGACACTGTGCTGCATGTTGAGGCTAATCTCTGATTGACTACCTGCAAGTCAAGAAAAAATCAAAATTAATATATGTGTGTAGCAAAAACTTGAATTATTGCATGCGAAAAATACACGAGTATTTGCCGATACAGTTTTTTTTTTTAATAATAGAGCATTATTACTGGATTTAACCAACTTTTTAGGTGAGCAATAGCGGAGATAGGAGCCACCTAGCACAAATTCTGTATGAAAAAGAATGATAAGTGGCACCTATCTCCGCTATTTTTCACATAAGAAGTTGGTGAAATCAAACATCAGACACTTAGTTTAATGGGGAAAGCGGGACCACTCCCATTGTGAATGTGGCCAGATAGTCTGTCGAACAGAATATAGTGGAAAGATGTCCTGGTAAGAAGTTAGAAGGAGTTCTTGAGAAAATCCACAAGGTGACGCCAAGGGCAATAGAGACTATATAGATAGGTACTTGAAGAATACCGACGCGGAGCTATGATTCCTAGATAACTTGTACAATGGTCGTAGGCAAGAAGGATAAGTTTTCTTAAAGATACAACTTTTCTTATCTACATATGTACGAGTATATTTATTTTTGAATAGAAAACAATAACACTTTGATATCCTTATTAAGATAATGATAACATTAACATGCACAGAAAAAAATGTAAAATAAATAAATGCAAACTACACGCGAATTATGCGGAAGTTCACAGCAAATATCCAAATATAATAATGGCAGTATAATAAATTGTCTAATCCTTAATGAAACCATAAAGGTTGTATTCCTGTTTTGTTATATAAATCTGTGGATTATGCAAATGCAAGCATTATCTATACAACGACCTGACTGTTGTCATCATTTGGACATCGAAATAAATGGTACGATCAATACTTTAAAAGAGTCAGATATACCTATACTTGTCATCTTAATATTTTTCTAAGCTAGTTGTATGACCAGACAGACATAATTAGATTCTTCTTCTTTTAAGGACTTGCACTCGTCTGCAAGTGTGATTTTATCTTTTTAAACAAGGACAAATACAACGATAAATAAATTCGTAGGAGTTTTAAGTGTTTTTTACTGTACCGCCCCATCCATGCTTTAATATTAAAAAGCTTTTAACAGATATGTAAAAGATGCAAGACCATATAGACTAAATTCTAGGCTACGAGTATATACACCAACTTAATGGAAAATATAATTCAAAAATTTATATAATATATTCGTCAATTTTTAATACAATATTGGACAAAACCAATTATTAAATACCTACACTACACCAAAAATTCCACAAATCAGCATCACTTTGGTGATTACTATTATAGCGATTATGCGAATACAATATATTATTTAACAAACTTGTATTCGCATAATAGGTCTACGAATAAAAAAGTGATTTTTATCATAAAAATTCCAAAAATAATGTAGATTGTAGATCCGCTTCCAAGTCGTAACGAAAACGACATATGAGTGAAAATGTAGGTATACCTATCTAGTATCTATATATATAAAAGTCGTTTTTTTGTAAGTGTTCGCATAGCTCCAGCATTTTACGATCCGCCGGTTTTTTGAGAAAAAGCTTTTCCTAGAAGACAACATGATGATGAGAGGATCCAAGGGTCATGTGGGGTTGTGTGTGGTATCGTATGAGAGGGCGTTGAAAAATAAATTTAGATCTTATGTCACGTTTATTCTGTAATGGCGTTCCTTGATGGTTTTTTTTTTCAGTTTCTATAACTTGTTTCTTTTGTTTTTCATATAGTGTTCATCGTATTTATTATGTTACTGTGATGTCCAGGGTAAATTACCTACTTTTATTGGTATGTTATGTTGTATTGTTTTCGTGTTTTTTTAATCGCTTTTTATTGTTTTGAATTGAAACTTGTTCTGTGTACACTCTTCGGCGCAAAGGCTGAACGCTGTAATGCCGAAGAGTGTAATATTTTACTTAAATAAATAAATAAATTTTGTCCAGCTCGAAACTATAAAGTATGCCGGGTTGTTTTGTCAAATTTGCCGTTGCAAAGCACGGGTAACTCATCTAGTCTACTATAAATAAATAAAAATATAAATATAGGCAGATGAATCAAACCCGATATACGAGTAAATGGATGTGTAAGTTCATATACCTGACCATTTAATTTGTGATAATTTCCATATCGCAACCTTGGAAACTATATTAAGTAGTAAGTATAGGAATAATTATCATCCAAAAAGCACAACTTAATATATTCAATATTGATTGTTTATTTATTAATATTACCTAATGACTATCAAAGTATTAATTAAACACAGGAGACCTTTGCCACACCGGTGTACTTCTGATAAAAACATGAATGGAATACTTCATTCATATAGAAAACAAACACTACATGGGAGTACAATATAGATAGGTATACACATACCTTCAATACAATAGACTATAATTATATTTTCTTAACATTGTTCAGTACATTGGTTTATATTATTGTCAATAAAAGATTAGAGACAGTAAGATATGCCTTGGACTGTACAATGTCTTTCAGGATTATATTTCAAGGGTCTTAATTGTTCGATGCGTCGCGACGCCGACAACCCGTTACGACGAAGTCTTTATTTCGGCAACTTATAGTAATTTTACATTTGTTAAATTTCTCTAAATTCCTCTACGAATATTAGAAGTAAAATTACTGCAAACTTCATTAGAGGTGTCTCATAGTGAGAGCTTTCTGCAATATTTCTTTTGGGAATTAGACTAAATATACTGAAATGGATGGTGATAAATAAATAAAGATAGCCAAAGATGAACATAGATCGAACAAGAATTTGTATAAATCTAGCTAGGAATCTGGGGTCAAACACAAAACGTGTCAATCAAATGATATCCATCATTTAATACAAATCCTCACATTGTTTCTTGTATTTGCAAAGGAAAGTATCAAAATTAGTATGAAATAGTATGAATTACTCCACCTCATCATTATGGGCAAAATAGAGGGTCCTAGAGGGGATGGAAGAAGACAGATTTCTTGGCTCCGCAACATACGAGACTGGACTGGAATAAGGAGTGCTGAAGAGCTGTTTGGAACTGCCCAGGAAAGGAGCACTTTCTCTCGAGTGATAGTCAACGTTGGGGGGACCTGATACGACACCGGAAGAAGAAGAAGTATCGAAATGGAAAGAACCCCTATATCATTTTACTTCGTAATATAATAGTAGATATATATTATATAACTCATTGATCAAGTAGTCAACCAAGAGTAGTCATAAGTTACAATAAGTTGTTACTGGGCGAGATGATGAGGTGACGTCACCTCCGCATGTTGGAGATAGAGAACACGTGCTAATACACCTGGAGGGCGTTACGCAATCTCTTAGAGAAGTTATCATTATCACACATACACACACTAAGGCACAACGCAAATACACCCATATCAATGGTTTACGGTAAGTTCGTCTAAAATCAATTCGTCTAAAATCAATTGGTCTAAGATCAATTTGTCTAAAATCAATTTGCATAACGATCAATTCGTCGATTTCAGATAATCTGATTTTAGACGTATTGATAATTAGACGAATTGATTTTAGACGAATTGATTTTAGACTTAACTGATTTTAGACGAATTGATCTTAGACGAATTGGTTTTAGACGAACTGATATTAGACGAACTTATCGGTCACCCATATTAATATACATACTAACATTCAAAACAGTCATTAACAACTCTCGGCTCTATGCTAATTAATCAAATGTTCGATATATAGTCAGCTAAAAAAGGTAGACTATTTGGCACCAGGAAAAATCACGTTGATGACGCCCTCGTCTCCACCAGGGTTCCTAAAGCAAACGTGAGCAGATATGAAATGAACCTATGCATTTGAAGTTTAAGCGTATTAGGGGATGAAGGACGAAAGTATACCTTTTTTCTCTCAAGAAATCTTCGAGATTGCAACAGAAAGATATATGAGACAAACATTATATTAAAAGAAATCAATGGTAAACTTCTGGAGGTACCGTGTCGACCGAATGGATGACACCAGACTTGCAAAGATAGTCAAAACGGAAAACCCCATTGGAAGAAAATTACCCGGAAGGCCACCCAAGAGATGCTGGACCTTCTCATCCCAGGACAGCCCGCCGTCACAAACAGGTCACCCGACCTAATACAAGAGGAAGAATGTTAAACTAATTCTACTCAGCGAATAAATTTACAAAAATTTATATTACACTCCAAAATGTTTGAAAAAAAGTCCACGTTGTTGAATTTATGCACTTAAAAATACAATTCTTTCTTTGGAACTTATAGGTTTCGTCTTTCACATGAATATCTCTCAGTTTAAAATACTAGTAGGTAGAAAGAAAAAAATGTAAAATTTGTGACACGGAAGCAACACGTCACAAATTTCGTAGGAAAAATGAGTCACCATATGAAAATGTTGTCAATCTCTGTGATTGGACGAACTGGACCGACCAGCAATATAAAATGTTATGACATTCGCTAATTTTATAACCACACAGGTTCCACCTATTAATATTACATGTGGGTAGCGAATCAGTAAGCAATGAATGGTAAATCACAAGAGTTGTATACATAAGTGTTGAATAATATAATGATGTAAAAGTGCCTACCCACTTTATCACGCCACGTTCTATGCAAATTCTCTAGAAAAGACTGTAGCCAAAAGACGATAATTAATATAATATAAAATTTTAAGAAATATATAACACGGTAAAAATGAAAACACTGTTTAGTTTAAAATCCACAAAATTTGACTTTTTAGTTCGCGACTAGTGTTCGAGGATTTGCACCCTCATCTTCAGGCGATTTTGAATAATGTTTATTCAAAATCTTTATTCAAACTTTATCAGGCGATTTTGAATAAAGTTTATTCAAAATCTTTATTCAAACTTTATTCAAAATCGCCTGAAGATGAGGGTGCAAATCCTCGAACATTAGTCGCGAACTAATGTCAAATTTTGTAGATGTTTAGCTAAATATTTAGTGTTTTCATTTTTCCTTTAAAATGGACGGTCGAAAACATGGAGATTATTTATATATAACACGACTAAAGACGATGACCCAAGATCAAATAGTAGAGATTTAAATGGAAAAATTCGGTGGGAGAGAAATATTTAATAGAAAGGAAAGTATCATCAAGAATCGAATTTAAAAATGTTTGGATGGAAATAAATGAGTAATGTCCATTTGTCCATGTTAGAGAAACGTAGAAAATATTTTATGTGTAGGTGATTAAGCGCAAATTATATGTGAATTTATTTTATCTGTTCCTCAATCAAGGTCTCGCCAATTTATCCTCCTACAGGGGGTACCAACAATACTGCAAACTCTCCGATTAGCGGGGCAATTTGTTCCGAGTGAATTTTCAGGTGATTTTGATATGGACACATTCAGTATGTCACACATGGAGTAGGAAAATTGGATGAAGGATGTCGAATTGACTAGACGGTCGCTCGAATAAATAAGTAGATAATTATTCTTATAACCAAAATATTCAATAGCTATCAGAATCAATAAGTAATCCGTAAACAAAATATGTAACGGATACGAAATCCATCGACGGCTCTACAATAATATGTTATAGATTCTTAGACGGAAATCTATGCGCGGATGGCGAGTAGCTGGTGGTACGTAGGGTACCGGAAATACTTTTCCTTTTCAATAAAAATAATCATTATTATAATAGTGCGCCATTGTTGATGATACCGTGTATTAATGAACACGCAAGAAATCATTAACTTCACATACTATATTATTATAAGTACAACACAACGCATACGTATTATAAATATACAGTATGTAGATAGTACCTACAACACACGTTACTAATTAGTAAATACCTACATGATAATTAGAGATCATTGTAACACGGGAAATGGCGATCACATGTTACAGAATAGCAACGTCATGTACCCGCCTTCCTTCCCTGGCTTGATCAATCGCTTCAGTATTGCCTACATTACGAAAAATCACAATTAAAATACCATCAATCGTTCAACCAATTTATCACTTCAGTTTGTTGTTCGGGATCTCCAAGTCAACAGTCATTTTCGTTCATTCTTCTCACTCTGATTTCTGACTCTATCCCTCAAGCTTATCCCTAACATAGCGCTTTCCATGATTTATGTTACTCATAGTCGTTCAGGGGTTTGTTTAGACAATGTGACTGTTTCTATACCGTAAATGGGAAACAACATTTCCTACCGGCTATCCCAATATATTCTGAAAGATTATAAATAAACTGGACACGAAAAAACTTCACAGTTCACAATTTACAGTGAACAACGCCAATGTTTAGTTTTTATAATTTACAGAATCGAATCTACTGGCATTAAACTCATACAACATTTCAATAACTTTCGTTATTGTATTTTCTGTGAGAGAATCTACTAAAAAATATATACGAAAAAAAACAGGTCATCAATATTGCTTATGAACATAATTCGTAGAATTCATACATAAATACAACGAAATATTAAAGTTAATTCATTAACTGCAACATCACAACTTTTTACAAGTATTGTGCAATACTCAAGTGTTTACTTTAGGCGAGTATACATTACATAGGTACGGAGACCAATATAATTATTAAAAATTATGTAGGTAAATTGCATAATAAAAATAATGCATAATACTTATATTTTTTATGGCCAACAGCACGCAATCCATTCACATTTTGTGTGATACGTGGTAGAGAAAAACAAAAAATATATTCTGATCGGTGCGATAAAAATTGAAAATGTAAAGATCAGAGACTATTATAATTGATATCAATGGGAACTTAAAGGTGATAAAATGAATAAGTATGTAAATTAAACTGTGCGGCTACGTAATTTATAAGATTACTTCAATAGCGTTAATTATCACAATTCCAAAGAGGATTACTGTAGCTTCACTAGATTTAGAAAAAAAAAACTGGAAGGCCGAAGTTCATACGGCAGGGAAGTCCTATTAAGAAGGAATACTCGTATTAGGGAGGGAAGTCCTCTCTAAATAAAAAGTACTTTGGTTTGTATTACTAAATAGCTTTTGTGCCCCGCAAGCCTGCGCCTGGATTTTCGGATTGAAGCAACCACTATTACATACTTGTTTCGCAATTAAAGTATTTTTTCTGTTTAACCGTGAGAGCTATTGATTTTTAATAGCCGATGTCCTAGCCAGGATTCTACTGATGTAGTCTGAGAGGTCTTTCGTATAAAACTGATTCCTGGACATAGCCGATTTAGTTCCTATGCAACCTTACTAAAATATATGGAGAAGATGATTGCGCCAACCGTTTTACAACCTATGTTTTGAATGTAAGAATTTCTGCTTTTCCTGACCAAGTATCGTGTAGATATTTGGTTGAATCTCTCAGGATTCTAATAAATAAAGGAAAAGGTTTAAAGTTCATAGGTGCTGGCAAAAAATACACAATCCAACACTATAAACATTGAAATATTATGTAGGCAGGAATAGAATGTGGCGATATAATGTGTGAAATGTTGATTTTATGACCAATTCAAGGTAATGCGCTCTTATTTATACAAATCATAATATAGAATACCGGATTACATGTTCCAGTAATTTGTTCGACATCTTCAAATATCGCCAATAATTCGAATACAAGAAAACTCTAAATTATTTGAGAACAGGTTTAATATCACATGATTATAAGAATAGTGTAGGTACAGTCAATTTTGTGTAAGCCTAAGTAAGGATGGAAAACAGCACTCTTTTTGGTGGTACTATCAAGTATGTAGTACTCTTCAAACATTTCCCGTAGGGCCAAAGCTTTACGCAAATCAGGGATAAAAATAATCGTGATCCTAAAAAGCGTTTCAAAACTTTGAATTGTATTGCTTGACTGACTGAATAAAGAATGAAGAAAGCTGGCCGGAACCAGGACCAATGATACACTCAGATCGACTGTTAGATGTATCACAAAACTACTGTCTTGGTATTGATGTCGACCCTTATGTGTGCCGGTGAAACTTGGACATAACTGAAGACGGTCGTTTTCAATGTTTTCGATTTGGTTGTGATATTGTGTATAGGTATATTGTGATTTTATATGAGTCTATTTTTCTCAATAAACTTATTTCATTCTCAAATAAAAAGTGAAAGTAAACGGAAGGGGTGTATGACAAGTTGCATGAATATGTAGGAAGTAGGAAATGCATTTAAGGACGCGGCTTGAGGTGATAGAAAAATATAATTATATTCTTTGTAAACCAGTAGACACAATCAATCAATAAAATTATTAATAAGTTGTGACATATATGAATAAATTCACATTATTATTATAGTGTTGTATAATACAAACCAAATTTAAGTCAACGTCGTATGTCACAATTTGATGCAATATTAATAAATTTAATGACTATTAGGCAATTATTGTATGCAAGTTAATTATAATATGATAAAGGCGGTATAAATAATATTATAACTACTCACAAACTGCATAGATTGTATTATTCTTGTATCGAGATTTACGAAACACTGTCTCAGCAAACAGGTTCATACAAAATGTTTATACAATCAATGTAAAAATGCTAGCAAGTTAAAACCATATGTTGTTACTATAAATTTTGAGACGACCATCGTATACATACATAATATACAGATTATAATACAGTCTAGTTAACTATTAAGTGTTACAAATATTGAGACAATGAAGACAGCAATAAACACACACAGTCGAAAGCTCGCAATATTAAGAGAAACAGATCACCTAAAGATATCGAAGAAATTACCTCGAAAACTTCAAGAACCAAAATCTACAAAGGAGTATTCATATATACATCATGAGCTACGAAATGACGGGCTGAAATCTTGGCCTAGTCTATATAGAATGAATAAATCTAATAGTCCAAGAGGAGGAACTATAATAGCCCACCGCTAAAAATATGATATATCTTTTTTTTTATTAATATGTGGTTTTAATGAAAGTTCACACATAGGGTCACATGCTGTCACAGGGCTGTCGAGCAAAATCTTGCCGAATTAACCCCGCCGACCCCCTGAATATGTTCGGACAGGAGAAAGAGGTCAATACTAAATTCTCGGAAAAAAATTCAACGGAATTAGAGCGACGAATTATTGAGTGAATGCGGTCTATGACGGTCCGGAAGGTAAGGAAGTAATAAGAATAATGTTATAAGCCTGATTGCATAAAGTCAGTATATTAGGCGCCGCTTACTAATGATATGTACATTAATTAATGTGTTTGTTCATCTATAATGCCTCGCATATAAACTAAGTGAGTACATACTATCAAAATTATTGCTATAAAATTCAAGAACTCGCGATTGCCATCTTTGATATTAAAATAATAAGGGAAATCACCTTGTACACGACATTACCTTAACGACAATGGAGAATCCAAGGCAAATGTAACAAGACCACACACTACAATTCAACGAAATTATACCTAAAATGGGGTGAAAAGACAAATTCCTTATTGTATCTCAACAGATAAACAGCAAAGAATGGACTTTCCATCAGGCTTATGACTCATCGCCGGCTGGCTTAACGTGATCACTTTACACTTAAGTAACATTCACCAATTCCAGTCCATCCATCTGCCGCGGCTTCAGATCTCAACAGAGGGGCGTGTACACTGTACAGTGTACAATATATACACGTTTCAACTCAACTCAACTACCAGCCTTCATAGCATAGCAGTAGAATACCGGCTTGTCAGGTTGGAGGTCTGGGTTCGATTCCCGGCCACGGTAGATGGATGCACTGGAAATGGTGAATGTTACTTAAGTATAAAGCCAGCCGACGATCAGTCATAAGCCTGATGAAAGGTCCATCCTTTGTTGTGTATCTGTTGAGATATAACTACTTGTCATATTCAATTACGACATGTAGAAAATTCCGATGGTCTCACAAAACATAAATTGTGATTTTCAAAATAATATAACAAATTCCTTATTTCAGATTTATTAGTATTGCTATGAACAAACATTCGACGTATTGTTATATAGTGACCTGCTTTGCTACACTAGCAACACTGACGAAATGTCGAATGATAATTTATTTGTTGCTTACATAAAAAAATATTACTGCCAGTCATTAATAAAATATGAAACAATTTTGTAAATAAAAATGGTCATAAGAGAATGTACGGAGGGCGTGGTAAAAATACATCGCAATGCAATTCTAGGAATTTTACAAAAGTGATAATTACCGTAATTAAATTATACTTAATTTTCCGTAAAATTATAGTAAAACGATTACTTCACATTGAGGCCCTATTTAAAGATATCAACAGTTTGATAAGCCCTCAACAATATGAGCATTCAAGGCAAGAAATATTTTTTTTTACTTCAGACTAAACCAGTTAGTTAGTAGGGTTAGCTGAGAGATACCGAAATAATCTCTCCCTAGTCAAATAGTCGATATCATATTTTAATACTTTTTTTACTATTAAGCAAAAGGAGCGTAGGAAGACCTCAGGCAAGATGGTCTGACGATGTTAGGCGAATCGCAGGAAGCAAGCAGATGTAGCATGCCCAGGATAGGGATCTGTGGAAAGTCAAAGAGGAGGCTTAAGAAGAAGAAGGTATTAAGATACTTTTCTTTAGAGCTGGGTTCAAATCTCGATTTTGAAAGTGTTTCCTACACTTCACGAGACAACCTTTTATAGCTTGATGCGAAGTGTGGACGAAAGTATTAGAACTATATAGTACAGTTATACAACAGTCATGTACCCAAATGCATATTCTATGTGCGATTTTTGACAGTAGACCCTTAGACGTATGCTGCCACCTGGTGTGCACTTCTGGAAGCTGCTCAGAAAACAATCCATTCATTAATTCCGAATACTAACGTGAATATTACATCAAGACATTCTAAGCAACAATAAATATGTAAAGTCAGTACATAAGTAAACAAATAGTTAATATACCTTGTGTGTGTATGTGTGTATAATAAACAACATACCTAAGTAGGTTCCCATTAATAGAGTTGCACCTTTTATTGCACTCACGACCGAGATGATTTAGCAAAAGGCATTCAACTTAAAACACTGCGAGAGCAAATTGAATACAAATCACATACGAACCCATTCAGGGTCATAATAGTATAAATCAATCTACGCGAGGATGCAGTATGGTTGGTGCATTTCTGCGTTTAAGCGCATTTTTCTTACATATACATAATAGAATGCGAATGCATGGTTTTCAAGTTAATCGTTGCCTAATTTCGCAACGTCTATGCAGTCAGCAAACATCGGGTATGTAAGTAAGTAAGTAAGTAAGTGAGTTTACAATGAGTAGTTATAGGCGAGTAGGTACTATTACGAATGAGTAGGTACCTTAGTAGTTATATTATGTGGGCTCGGTGCGACCGGTGATCAACCATGACCTCGTTAGAAGGAATCTGCGGAAATGTACTCGAGTGTGTATACGACTTAACACTTCTTCACTGCAGCGTTAGTACTCGTAGTACTTACTTATTTAATAGAGACTTAACAAAATACCTACACTACTTACACTCGTATTCAATTTGCATTTAGTACTCAACGCAAACGTCGTAAAGTTATTATCAATCCTTACCGGTTGGACTTTCGGACAGAAATAACAGGCGACTTTTTCTTCTCCATTTTTCTCGGGTGTACCGTGTGTAAGTTTTCGAGCTTTCGGCCTACTTGCTGAGGCCATCTTCAGAACTAATGTAGTGACAACATCGACAACCTACAAACGGTACACCCGAGAAGAATGGAGAAAAAATTATCAAAGACAGTGAAAATCTACAAAGCTATAACAGGCAACGTTAGGTTATTTTACAGCTGAAATGTATGCTACATCGTAACAAAACATACCCAATTCAATAATACACTATAGCAATATACCTCGGATCGGTATCAGTCATTTATCCTGAGACTTTTCAAAGAAGTTTGATGTACAAAATAAACTTTACTATAATATGGCATTTCATTGGGAGGATATTAAAAATTGAAGAGGAAGATGTAGATGCAGACAACAACAATAACGACAGATGATGTTTTAAATAATGCCATCATCGGTGACACTTATAAAAATATTGTTTAGTTTGTGTATGAAATTCTTCTCGAAAGTTGTCGTGAGTTTGAAATAAGGAAGAAGTATTGTAAGAATGTGAAATGTATACAAGCTATGTTAATTTGCAAAACAGGATAATTTTAATATTTTTGTAAGCTTTCCCAGCGTGACGATTGCAACAGTTGTATGTCTTCAGGGGTTTTTTCAATGTGTGTATTTTTCTTCGAACCTAAATTGAAAATATACGCAGTGAAAAACCCCTAAAAACGTACAACGGATAGGACGGTAGAACAGATTGTACTGAAGCGTATACTGTATATATATTGTATAGTGAAGCCTGCCTAATGAAATGCCAAAAACTCGCCGGAATCTTTGTACATTTCATAGTGAATTACACACATGCACATTACAATTATTATTCGATAAGAAAATCGTTACAAAAACAAGATGTCATTAATTAAAATATACGCCAGCCAAAAAAATATTGTGTTCCGGAGTCTTGCATGGCAACAACAATACAGAGAAATATTATGTCCACATTACAGAGAGACCGACTGCCATGATAAAAACGTTTAAATCACCTTAATATTGAATGGACACCGCAGCCGGGCCGGTGTAGTCGGTCGGTATTATGAACCTGTTCGAGATTGTGACACAGCAGATTAAACTCTTACCAACTGTACAAAAATGTACGTACATAAAGTAGGTAAAATATAAAATACCATCTATTTTGTAGGCGTAGTCACATAATAGAAGATAATGTTGGTGAACGCTTTATCATACGCAGACGATTACACCATCGCGAGTGAAGTGAATATTGATAATAAATAAACAAAATACTACGTCAACTCATAACTTGGTGACAACCAAGGCTAAATTATGTTATGTTTTCATTTTACATAATAATTTGTACTTACTATCCATTAGGTTAGGTTGGTAAGAACATTTTAGCTCAATTACCTACATCTAAAGTAGTATCGTATACCTATACAATATACATACAGACACCCATCAACCTAAAGATACGATTACGATTTTTCCTAAATCTAATAAAATACTGAACTAAGCAAATTTTGATTTTTGGCATTCTGCGTGAAAATGTTTCTATCTGAAATTATCTGCCTACAATTAGGTAACATACAAAAAACACCCGAAGATAGGGTAGTTGTAGATAAGTAGGTACCCCCAATTACTTCTCCACCCACTCCCCCTTTCTCACCTCACTCACTTTCAGCCTGGTTAGTTTTGTGAATTGTCATTTCGATAGAAATTTCAGTACGTTACTGAAAATGAACAGCTAAAGCTCTGAAACATTCTGAACATATATAGAAAACAGTGAAAGTGTAACTTTTGGAAAGCTTTCATTTTATTTTATTCGCTTATATTTTGTATTCCCTCATTTATTCGTATAGAAAAAAAAAACAATTGTAGTTACATATTTGACATTTCTTCCAAACAAAAAGGTTTGCAAATGTTCAATTAGCATTTCGTAACTTCGTTATGAAGTGAAGTACTGCTAAGTATCATAGTGGTTGTACTTAACTCAGATGATATTTACTTGGTGAACTGAACCAGCTAGATAAACCTACAATATAGTAATCGCTCTAGGTGCGCACTTAGGGCAATCATTATATAATAAGATGAACACTACTAACTTTGTTTAACTGACTCATTATCAGAACTGACGAAATGTAGAACTTGATAATGATGTGCTAGTAGATCTGCGACGTATACCAAACCAACGTATTAAATAACATCTTATTACATAGGTACACTAAACTAAACGTAACTTAACGAAATAAACTACGAAACATGTTCTATGTGACCATCTGTAATTTCATTACGTGTAGATAAATGAATCAACATTAAAAATGATTGATATCGCATTTTTTCTAGCGAACGCTGGTAAAGGTTAGTAGGATTTACTTATTTTTTTCCATATTATAACACATCTTCCAATCAGTACAAATAGGCAAGAGTAAGAATCAATGTGTTCTTGGTGGACGGCAAATAACTGGACAAAAAATGAGGCGTGTAGATTTGTGTGAAAGTAGCTGTTCCAGGTTTCGCAAGACGTCAGGGGGACCTGATAAGGCACATGTTATAAGAAGAAGTACCCACATTATTCAAGCTATTAAAGTTACTAAAAAAAGAAACACACTATCCACACCCGCCGTGTAGAAGACTAGGTAAATCTACATATCTAGTACTACTACATACAGAGTAAAAGGGGAGGAAGAAATTGGCATGATATGCCCCCAACAGAAATAAGAAAAAATTTCGTAGATCTATCGGTAAAATATACTGCAATATGGAACCAGATGGAGATGTTAATTATCATTGGTCGCTACGAATTAACAAGAATACCACACGTAAAAACAATTAATAATAAATGACAACACAGCATATAACAAAATTGCGCAGAGGTACACTAATAATAATAAGACATATTAATATGACCAATGTGACTACGTATCGCCGCAATATGAAATTTATCAATGGCGCAAGAGGCAGTTCGCTGACCTAATCACTATATTACTCCTACATACGTGGATGCTAATACACATACACACATTAGTAATCATTTCATTACACATTACAAAGTGAAATATATTATTTTCAATATAATATAGCGTATTGAGTACTCGTGCTATTCTACGCGACACAATGAATATGCTATGGTGAATTGTGCGGTGGTGCTGTGCGGCCTAAGGTGAAAAATAAAACATGACGATGGCGACGTTCAAATCTTGACCTCAAAGCGTCAGATTACTACTTGCATGATTCGCCGTTGGTGATTCGAACACTATTACGTTACGGTTGACTACATATTATTACTATAAAGCGCAGTTTGCTTAACGTAAACTAGGTCCACAACTCATACATCAACGCTCCTCTCATACATTAACTGCCAAGCTCCCCTGGCGAACATTTTCCTCTAGAAATGAACAAAGCACTTTCCGATGCAGTCCATATACTACTACGACTGCCCCATCAGAATACATCTCAAATGTAGTACATGGTTGGCGCAGTTGGTTGGGGCGGCAGTCTCTCAAGCGGGAGGTGTCGGGTTCAAACCCTGGCGATGTATTCCACACTTTGCGATACAGGATTTTAGCCTAGTGCAAGGTGTACAGAAAATTATTTGGGTTTTTTGTATGCAAGTACATGATACATCGTCAGCGCCAGAATTTTAGCAACAAATGTGGGGTCGTATGACATGAGGAATAAATAGGCTAATTTCAGAAGGGGTGAGTCACATGAGAAAATATGATAAACTTGTAAGAATGATATGGAAACAGGCAACGGAGTTGACCCAGGACAGAAAAGCCTGGAAAAACTGGGTGACGATCACATACTCCACATATATGTGTGTATGTAAGTACTGAGAACAAACCATTTAATATTATTATACCCCACGAGAGATTTCAAGGCAATGGATTACTATATATTGTAATAAAACGTGATGAATCATTTTTATATCGACATTAAAATCAAACATACTTATATTACCTTTGATTGAACAGGTTAGAACGATTAGTTGTGATATGCCTATTAATTCGACACAGAAGAACTAAAGTAGGAGAAACAGAAAATTTACGATACGTTCGTAAGATTTACGATGACTCAGTGTTGATTTTAATTTCTACAATAATTGTGTTCGATACTTTCGACACTATTCGTGCTTACTGATTGTATATAATCATGATTATAATGATATCGAAAGAATTTGGAAAATTCATAAATCACATAATAATATGTAACATCAAAGTGATCCGCTAATTAAATGTAGTAGGAATTTGTTGCTAGTTGAAATTAATTACTCGAAAGTAAAATTATTATTTTGTGCAAATATTAACGATGTGACCGTGAATAATGAGTGAAGATAGTATTATTTCGTATATCAGAACTTTGCCCATGTTTTTAATAATGTAATCGTATACGTAGTAGAGAAAAAAGGATCGATAAAAATTAATGTAGCAAAAAAAAGAGAGTGTAAAAATATTAATAAAAATTTGCATTATAATAAAGTTAATATTGTCGAACGTCATTAATTAATCAACTTTAAATATTGCGAAATAAGAAATACATATAAACACAAATGGCCAAAACATGCGATAATAATACAATTATATGGATATACCTGTATAATATGACAGAGGCAAAGATAGTTAAAAGGTTTTTAGAAAACTTGGAAAAAAAACGGGCAAAGTCTGGTAGAAATTTTAAAGATTGATGGCACTGGGAATAATTAAGACAATTATTGCGAAATATTCTTAACTAATACATTTTTTTGCACAACGTAGCCAATAAGCAAAACAATAAAAGTACGTGTATTTACACAATTATCGTCACACAAAGCTCAACATATCGGAAAAACTTGCCCCGATTTATGGAACCAAAGCACATAATCGGACACAAACAATAACATCTAGCTTTTGTGGCCGGTGTCCGGTGGCGGGTGTGGCCGGATTTTAAGTTTGATGCAATCACTATTCCATACAAGTTATTTTGTAATTAAAGTCATCTTTCTCTTTAACTGAAAAAGGCATTTCCCTGTTTCGTAGCATATTTCATAGATAATCCTGCTCTATATTTCTCAAAACACATAGTCCGAGAGTTCTCCTGTATAGGATTTGGGCAATTTAGTGTACTAAAACATTATGAAGATTTTTTTGAGAGTGGTTCTGGTGGTGATGATCAATGTTACAAGGTACATTTGACATTAGTAGTAATTCTTTGTAGCACTATTATAGGTAGGTAATCGACGTTTTACATCACGTGCCAAAGCCATAATCTTCTAGTATGAGTCTTTCTAATTTCCTGATAACAAATTCATGTTCGGATAAATTGAGTACCGCCACTTTGGATCAAATAAATATACACACACTCGAGTCATACAATTTTGATGTACCACACGAGCAAGCATATTTGTGGACAATATTCTAGGAACATCATATACGTGAGTATTGTAAGCATGAGTGCACAAGAGACCTTCGCTTATGATGAAAATCAATAAACTGTCGAACTACATGAATATTCATTAGATAACGTTAAGAAAGAAAACGATTACGCAATACTAATTAAGTATTAGATTATATGGAGATATGCATTTTACGATTATGTGTATGTTTATACATTTTTTTACATATTATACTATATTTCTTAATACTATGTACATGGTACAACGTTTCGTACTGGGGGTTTCGCGTCTCTGGATAGACGCGAAACACATAACTTAGTGACAACTATAAAGGGGCTATCGTGGTATGATAACCTATATAAAGTACATAAATATATATTATACTTATTCCTCTTCTTCATCACTTTCGTTAGACTCAGGAGTCTGCTCTAGCAGGAGGAGTCTCCTCTTGGGATGCTGAGCTCCAGCTTTCCCTCCATCCCTTTGGGGGCCTTCCCGGTTGGCGTGGCATATTCAATACGGTTGGTCAAAATTGTATGTTGAATAACTAAGGTTATGGTTTTTAATAACTAGTGTAACAGTTTCAAATCTCATCATTCAATGAAGGTGTGGGGTTGGTAATTGTCGTAAAAATAGGGAGAAATGGGGTTTCTTATAATACCGAATCCAGAAAGTGTGACTGCAGCGTAGAGCATGTCATACATGTTGGAGTGTCAGTTGTACCCTGTCGCATGGAGGATATTTTTGAACCATCTCTTCTGCTATTTTAAAATGTGAGACACAAAGACTTTTAAAGTTATCCAACGATAAACCGTAAGTCCATCAAAAACACCAGTTGATAATGCCAGTACAATTGTTAAATAATCGTGTTAAAACGAAAACAGAAAAACATTAATACGTCATAATACAATAATCGTCCGTGTACAAAAACGGAGCATATGAACTAAATGAAACAAACTTTTCAGACCGTGAAAATATAATATTGATTATAATATTACCTATAATTGATTATATAAATTGTTATATAATTGTTGACTCTAATAAATTCACATTATAACCTGAACACGCTAAGGAAATCAACAAACACATCCACAGCATTACAGCCGTACAGGATTTCAACTTGTCGTGGTAAATGATCGAATAAATTAAAACGAAAAACATTAATAGCTGAAAGTCCATTAAAAATGACATAAAATACTGTAAAATAGCAAAATTTTGAAGAGTGCTGGATGCGATAAAAGCAATGAAAATAAAAATGAGGGGAAAAGGCTAATAGTTAGGATAGGTTAGGTTAGATAGTTCAGCGATTTTATTAAAGCACGATCGAACATCGATATTCATATAATAATGTCAAAAAGAATGCCTCTAGCATCAATCTCACCAATTACATGTATGCTCGTTGCGCAGTACGTACTACGCATAATTTAAAAAACCATTTTTTCCGTTACCCTCTTTGTAAGGAGTGAATTAAATTTCAAATGGTAATATAAATTATTTGCATTCGATAATCAGTGAGAGTTGCACCCTGAAGAAATCGGGTTACGTCAAAGAAAATCAATGTAAAAAAATTGTGCATGTAATGTTAAAATTGAAAGCGGAAAAACAATAAAAATATAAGGTGAAAAGGGCGCGATTTTTAAAATATGAATTTCAACGTAAAATACACATTCAAATAAAATCGAACGTGAAACACATATTAGTTCTTCACATTCGATTCGACGATAGAGAGACAGCCTGGCGTATAGAACATGTATGGAGGATATCGTCGAGATTTCGATAAGTACAAATTATACCAGATGACCTTCGAAGAAAACAACTTTCTGGGAAGTGTTAATATCGAGAAGATGTATGGTAATTGATGATCACAGTGACACCGACTTTTTATAATACCTGCTTATTTTAGGAACACCTGCTTGAATAAATTAGCAATTACTACACTAACACGTTTTTTTTTGTCATATACGCCCATGAATGGAGGTTCACTACAAAAATAATATAAATAATTCACATACTTACAGTGTTTGTGTATTATTAAATAGGTACCCATATAAAAGTCGTATATCCGGGATTAATAATTCTGAAATGGGGAAAATGCTCGGAACTGGTATTGCTCCGGACTATTTTGCGTCCCCTTATACCAGCGAAATATTTGCTGACTGGGGATGTTGTCATTCTTGTTGTTTAATATATGCATATAATGTTTTAATGGTACACATACTTGTGAATTATATTAATGGATAATAAACTGAAATCATCAATTTGATCAGAATTTGGAATTCAGAATTATGAAACTTTAACTCCCACCCCTGCTTGTAGAAAAGGTCCCAACTTTTCCCCATTTTAGTATCCCGTAAAAAACGTACACTTTGTATAGAAAATACTACGTCCGTCCGTCGGAGCGTGGGAATCCACCTTTATATTTATGCTATATTACTTTTATTTTATATCTACTTTGGCAGTAATTAATATCCTGTACAACATATGTATTTTTTGTATATTGTTCTTTCGTTTATGTAGTTGTGTTTGCCTAATAAATATGCATATCGTTTTGCATATTATTAATTTACATTTATGTACTATTTTTAATTTTAATGTTGAAAACAAAGGTTTTTTTTTTGGTTTATTTGCAAATGCTGTGAACACTCTAATTGGACTATTGATCTGTTTTGTGGATTATTTGTATATGTGTTCCAATAAACAAATAATTATACAAATGTTTGAGTCTAAATTTTTACTTGAGCTATACCAAGCTTCAAAAGCTAGTAATAAAATAATACTTACATACAATAATTAGATTTACATCATACCTCAAAATATTATTTAATAAAATCAATAAATTACCAAATACGAGAAAATATAATATACAAATTAAAATTAAATATTTCTAAACCCACATACTCGCGGCTACCCATATCTAATCGTAACTAATCGATTATCAAGCTATGGTGTAGGTTTACAAATATTTACATAATTAGTATTGATAATTTAAAA
This sequence comes from Ceraclea dissimilis, assembly GCA_963576895.1. Classification (NCBI taxonomy): domain Eukaryota; kingdom Metazoa; phylum Arthropoda; class Insecta; order Trichoptera; family Leptoceridae; genus Ceraclea; species Ceraclea dissimilis. The sequence continues at coordinate 2,186,107 of OY756370.1, read as the reverse complement.
ATCTCGGAACCAAAATATTAAATAAATAATTAAATCAGTTAAACGACTGTCCTGTCATTGAAAGTGAGATCGTTGAAGAGAATGTGTGAGAGAACATTGAGCGATAGGATAAGGAATGGGGTTATGATAGAGATGAGCGACTGTTAGAAGGGTGTTGTGACTAGAATAAAAGTAAATAAACTTAGAATAAACAGAGACCGGATAAGAAATGAAGATATACGACGACGGTCAAGGGTCTCAGACATTGCGGAGAGAGTAGGGACAATGAAATGACAGTGGATGGGTCATGTGGCAAGACAAAAGGACGACAGATGGACCCCCAGAATACTGAGCTGGAGACCCTACGAAAATAAACGTAGGGAGTGTAGGGAGACCACAAAGGAGATGGGGCGATGATGTCATCTAGTCGGTAGGACATGGGTGGAGGCAGAACTCCCAAAACAGAGCATTGTGGAAGAGACAGGAAACAGCCTATATCCAGCAGTGGACGGAAAGGGACTGAAAAGAAGAAGAAGAGAAACTTAGATAAACTTGAGAGAATAAATTATGAAAAGATAATAAGGACAAATATATACATACATGGATGAAAAAAGAGGTGCAAGGATACCATTTAAAAAATCAAAAACTAAATTTTAATCCATAACCTGATTTCTATTGAGCACAAATACGCCTTATCACAACAAATGTTATGAACTAAGTATCGCATAGCAGGTATGAGTTAGAAAATCTGATTATTATTCAGATTGCATCAGTTAGACATATATCTGTTTATTATAACACCACCGTATTAATAATATGTAGGTACAAGTAGTATATAATATCTATTAACTTTATTACATCTAAACGTGTATATGATCAACATACCAATGTCAATATTTCTTCTTATACGTACCGACCTTGAATATTTAAAAAAAAAATGGAGAAGATCCGCAATGATACCTTTGTGAGACACTATAGAAATCACTAGGACAAAAAAAATGCAAACATCGAAAAAGAAAAACGTATTATATTTCGGTTGTTCATCGAAATTTTTTGATGTGTGTTTACTTGCATGATGAATTTTTAAATCAAACAGTCAATAATTGTCACCAGAAGTAATACATGATTTTTTAAATTTAAGCCGTAAAACACAGTAAGCATAATAATGAGTAATTTTTTATATATAAAAGGATCTGGGCTTGCATGCACAAACCCAAATACTTTCCTGCACACCTTGCACTAGGCTAAGCGCCTGTATCGTAATGTGTGGAATACATCGCTAGCGCCAGGGTTCGAACCTGGCACCTCCCGCACGAGAGACTGCCGCCTCAACCAACTGCGCCAACCATGTACTCATGGTTTGGTTGTTTTGTGCTCAAAGATAGTTGTGACCATTTCTCCATTCAAAGTCGCAGGACATTTTGATTTTATTTGCTTGACAGTTTTTTAATCCATTTGTGGACAGTTGTCTCCAATATCGTCCTGAAGGCAAAGACGACTGAGCAGGCCTGCAATGGTCAACCAGAGACTGTACAGATCAGAGCTGCACCAGGCTGGTATGACATAGGAACAGGCAACGGAGTTGGCCCAGGGAAAAACTGGGTGACGACCACAAAGGGAGCGGACATGGATATGTGTAAATTTAGTGAGTCAGACTTTTGCATATCTGCCGTTGAGAATCGCTTGTTGCTATGTTACGAAAGAGAAATGGGACTCAATTTGTTAAAAAGTAAAATATTTATAAAATACATACGTATATACATCACCTACCTACTTCTGCATACATTGATTAAAATTTCTGCTATCTATGACATAATATTGTTGCTACCCATTTCTAATGTCTGAAATTACCGCCCGAGGCTTCTTAAAGATACTCGTAACACTAGGTCGAAATTTTCATTCATAAATTATATATTTAAGATCACTCGCAGACGAATAGATAGCCGTAAAATATTAAAATAATATATAAACTAGTTAGTTGCAAGGCACCTAAGGCACCCCTTGAAAATGATGAATATAACATACACATAAATATAAACACAAAAAAATATTGATAGTGTGTGTGCATGTACGTATTCTACTTAGTGTTCTTACGTCTTCTATCAAAGAAAAATAATATTAAAATTCCCTAATATCCAGTTGAGACCTTGGCAGCAAACCCTGTCGCGTTATGCCTTGTTCGCATTAGGCCAGTAGTTTAGTTGATTAGGTAGGGAATAAGTAAAATACCTGATAAAGGTACACCCAGTATGACAATAACTGAGTATAAATCCAGCATTATTACTAATTCACTACCTGCTCGACTAAACTACTGGCCTAATGTAAACAAGGCATCACAGAGTCAGGCAGTGAGTCAGAGATCAGCGTATCTATGATATTCACTCCGTATTAAATAAATTTTTGAAAACAAAATATTAAGGTACCCCTGTGAGTAAATTTTATTTGGTATTGATAAGATTATTTGGAGTCCGGACACGCAGGACATGAATATACGGAAGAATTCGTATGACATCACTAAATATAATTATAAATATTGATTGACAATCAACCCAGTAACACGCTTCTGATGTGTTGAATTATGTATTTTACAGTTAAATTTTATTGACACTTGTGTGCTTATCAGGACAACAGTTAAATCCTTACAAGGTAAGGAATTTTCCTGCAAAGTAAATGAAAACGCTGAAGACACCCACCGCAAGTCTTGAGACGCTTCAATGTCTGAGCTCTCACGACCTTAATCGCTGACTCTGACCTCCCAATGCCATACGATATTCAATACAGTGAAAAAGTACCTACGTTGGACGCTAGTTTCTAAGAAAATGTAGTAGTGTGTAGATCCTTGCAGTGAGAATTTCTTCCAAGGGACATTAAGGGTATTCAGAGTAGTTTCAGGCAGACCTTGAGCCCTCATTTGAAAAAAGATGCGTGAAAGACTGGATGACACAGGAACTGAAGTTCCTGAAACATCCAGGGGTGGAAGAAAGTTTACCCTTAACGTTATCTACACACGAATGAATGTAAATATATTTCAACAATTTTTAATCAATACACTAAAAAAATAACCATATGCGGCGAACGTTAAATTTGAGAAGAAATACAAGTCATTTAAAATATTACCATTGCATCCGGCAGCCTGAGAGACAAAAACAATACATAATTACAAACGAATAAAAAATTCCGATGTCGTGTGGGAAAAGCTTATAGTAATAACAATAACTCAATAGTCAGGTGCTTGCCTACGAAACTGGTAGTGGTAGTTGGTGAAATATTAACAAAACCAAAAAAGCTTTACAACATCATGAGAAAACCGAACATAAAAATGCCGTATAACGATATGGTATCGATTACTGAAGAATTATAGTTATTATATTTCTTATCATAAACTACAATATAACATCATTACCATATTTTTGTACAACACTAATTTATGGTGTGATACAACTAAACGTAATGATTTGATAAACAAAAACATGTATTAGAAAATAAGGAAATTTCAATGTGTCTAAAATGGAAAATGACATAGAGTCTGGAAACGACAACCCTTGCGGCAAAAAGTATACACAAATTGAAATGTATGCAACGGGCTATAGAAAGGCAGACGCTGGGCAGAACTTAAGTGTCAGATATAATGGCCCGTGTTTCTAAGCTGAAATAGCAATGGGCTGGACATCACTAGTCTATACTAGATAGGCACCCAGAATTCTCCAATTGAGGGGGGCCTGGACGAAAAACACAAGGGTGTTGGAAGACCTCGCAAAAGGTGGTCTAACGACATTGTCCAACAAGCCGGCAGCAGGGAGGGAAGATGGCTAGAAGAAGAATGGATAACGGAAGAAAAATTGCAGTTTTCTAGCACAATACTCATCTACTACAGTAAAATACTTGACATAATTTTAAAAAGCGGATCCTCGTTTGAACAGCTTGAAAGAAATTAGTACTATGGTAAATGTAAAGCTTGACTATAATATAGAGATAACCATATAAAACTCCCTTGACAACAGGAGTTCGTTGTATTTAAATGGCGTTATTAGTTTAGATGAAAATAGACATGGGTTTACTTAGTATATAAGTCCGGGAATACCAAACGATAATCATATTATTATAATAACCAACCAGGTGGCAGGCACTTCTTTGTTCTTCTCAAAGTTTTACAAAGGTCAAAGTTTACGTATGAGGTTGTAAAATCATAGAGAATTTTAATTTATACTCTTCGCGCTATTTAGTTAATTTATTATTTAAACATATCCCATACTTAGACTGGATGATAAAAATTTAATACCTCAAACCTGTAGTATAAGTTATCTTCTCACATAGCAACGATATCTAAATAATTTCGCTTGAAAGGTATTGAAAGGTAAAGGTACAAAATAAACTTGAAAGGTATTGAAAGGTAAAGGTACGTACAAAATAAATTGTATATTTCGCGGGATTGCAAGCGAGCAAAGACAGTCTACGTTTCTCAAGACGGCCTATAGTTTTCCCAATCTACTCCACAATCATACATTTTGATACCTAACCGAGGCGAAGAGAAGTATGTTAGGAAAATGCTGAATTAATATGGTGGTAGGTACATTACCCAGTTATCTCTCTGGACCTTAGAGCGTTAGAAATAAAACAGGAAAAGGTATAAGAAACCAGAAGTATGAAAGTATACGAGTGTTTTAATATTGGAAACAAAGACGTATGATGATATCACAACCTGCCTAGTATTGAATATATCATTCAAGTCGCGAATTACAGTGTAAATAACAAGTCGAGAGTTGTCATGTAAATATCTGCCTATAATAAAATGTCTGCAAACCTCCTATATTATTATAGTCCGAGAGCCCGCTGCTTAATTTATGACGTATCTGTTTTTTGATCGAAATGTGGTACAAATGATAGCTTACCAATAGGGTTTTACATCGCACTAGGGTTGCCTATCAAAATCTTGCCGCAACCCCCCCTGCCCCCCCCGAAAAGGTCCCTCTTCGCGGTTTTTCGCATTTTGTGGGAATATGGTAAGAGATAGAAGAAAGTAGTCAATGACAAAAATAATCCTTGCTAAATTCTCTACAAAAAATGTTAAGTCAATTTTTTTCATAGGACTAGTAGTTTACCCGTAATGGCCGGTCGAAAAACAGGATATTTTTTGAAAAAAAAAATATTTTTTTTTGATTTTTTTTCTTTAACTTTCTTCCACCCATTATCACTAACATTTTATGGAAAAAAATATTTGGCCTGCGGCGCTATATCACTGGTTATTTTATGAAAAACTAAATTTTAAGAATTTTCGTCACTGAGTTTTATTGCAATAACTCCTAAATTAATTGATGTATGAAAATAAGTTATAGCTCGTTTTGTAGCTAAGACTATGGTAATTAATTCGTTCTTTGACTATTTTTCTGTAGCTCTTATCAATTTTCAACCAATTTAGTTTAAATTCATTTTTTTAGTTTTTTAAATGAATTTCGGTTTTGGACCGGCCATTGCGGGTAAACTGCTAGTTCTACGAAAAAATTGACTTAACATTTTTTGTAGAGAATTTAGCAAGGATTATTTTTGTCATTGACTACTTTCTCCTATCTCTTACCATATTCCTATAAAATGCGAAAAACCGCGAAGAGGGACCTTTTCGGGGGGGGCAGGGGGGGTTGCGGCAAGATTTTGATAGGCAACCCTAGTGCGATGTAATACCCTATTGGTAAGCTATCATTTATACCACATTTCGATCAAAAAACAGATACGTCATAAATTAAGCAGCGGGCTCTTGGACTATTATAATACAACACACTCATAGATACTCGTATCTCACCGTAGAAATATATCTAAACAATTCGCCGACAATGATCAAAACCTGCTTCATTAGATAGGTAATCATTTTATATTTTCACGGTTAATTTATTCACCAGAACACGTGTTCGGGTAAAATAATAAATTTATTACAACGAGCCACACTATGGTTCCTTGAAGTCTAACAGAATCTACCTACCGTCTTCTTCTTCTGACATTTTCGCTCCCTAAATGTATTTTATGGATCCAAAAGTAGCTCTCTATATTAAGCTGTCTGAAGGAGAATTTGCTAAATGATCGCTGTTATTGAGGAGAAATAAGGGTGAAACAATATAATTTTTGTATCTTTAGGCGTATGTAGTCGGAGTTTCCCCGAAAGTTTTCGTATGAGAAAAATGCATTCAAGAAACTTAAAAATATTTCAAGTGTGTAGAACGAGAATCGACTACTGCTGTGTGGCAGTTCATCTGCACAGAATTAAAGTGTTTGCGTCCCCCATGTGTAAGTGTGGAGAAAAAGAGGAATCCCTCAATAATATATTATTCTACTGTTCGTTAATTAAATTGATAACTCGCTGTTTTTGGATCGTATCAAACAAGATTGTGCGACTTTTCCATTGAGTATTGAGTGCCTACTGTTCACAAACTCTCCTCATATAGTATATCATATCACTTTCAACTGCTTCCTTAAACATAATTACAGGAGAGTTTAAGTGTGTTAACAATTTAATACTATTAGGTTGCCCCGATCTTAATATTTTACTATAGTAGAACATCGCATATGGCATAAATCACTCGCTATCGGGTGGATTACCTTAAAAAAAAGTACGCACGTATGTAGTATATTGCAATTATGCAATATGTTTAAATATTATTAAAAAAGTATTAATAAAAATAACTACGCGACATAATAAGCGATAAAAATGCAAATATTATTGTATATTGTGTTAACATATTTGTTATAAACGTACGTTATATTGAATAACGTAATATGTTATGTATGTGTGTACTATTTAATGTCTACAATTATTTCAATGATGCAAATGTGAAATTAGTAGGGAGATGTATGTATTAGATTGTTTTGGCAAGGTCTCCATGTGAAAATGTGCATCATGTGACTTCACTAAATATACGAGTATAATCTAAAGAACTAATGCCAAAAATACAACTCACAATTGACAAAATCTAATACAAATAGCCGCTAACTGCTTCAGGTAATAATATGAAGGGATTAAGCACTCATCAGCACGGGAATGACACCCAGATGTTTTTTGGATTTATTCTCAGTCGATCTCACAGATTTTTATTTATATAGAATTCATCTATAATTACTTGCATCGGAATCTCAATAGATCACGTTAGTATTCTAATTCGAGTTTATTTTTCGTTAATAGAAAAAAACGAAGAATGTACCTACAATAATGATAATAATTTACCCTACATTTAACTTACTCTGTGTAGACAGTAATAGGGAATTAAATTGATTCTTTGTATTGTATCAATTTGTTTTTGTCTAAATAGTAAATTCATGTTCAGTGTTTGTCCGTGTGCTTTGTGAATAAATAAATAAAATAAATACATTTAGATTATACCTAATTATAAAATACAAATAAAAACTATCTATACATAAAAAACAACTTTTGGCTAACTGGAAAAACTGCAGCTTTGTGATAAATACATGAGCCCTGGTGAACAAGTTCGCGTGATTTATACGATTCTATGCCTGTTTCTGTACAATATGAATTTGTACACTGAAGAATAAACATATCACAATTTTGATATAATGTTCACCAAAAGGGCGCACTGCGCATGTCGCTAGTGCGCATGTTTGCGTTTTTCACCATTTAGCTAGATAGGAAGCTACCTCATGTCAAGAATATAGGAAGTCAAATAATAATAATTGTCACCTCTGAGGTCTTACCTAGTGAATTCGGAACCTTCGTAAAGGTCATTGAACATATACCTTCCTATAAACATGTTAATTCTTCTCCGCACCTGGCCATCGTATCATAACATCATCGTAAACAACGTCACAAATGTGTGGGTGTCCGAATAATCATCCTAGAGATGAGTGTGTGTGAAATCAATTCAGATAGCATTGAATTTCAGATAAATGAATAAATTACGTACTGATTTAAGTAATTCTCAAGTAATAAACACGTATTATAAAATGAAATAAAATCGTATTGTGTTTCATTCAAAAAAATATCATTCCTTATTATACAAGAATAAATATGTATACAAAAACAAATATACACTTCATAGAAAGCGTTGCTGACGTAAAAAAACGGTACCTACTGTTTTATCACAAGCACGTTTAAATTGGTAAGTTTTAAGTTCAAGTTTTTAAGTTTTTTTTTAAGTTTTACCCTTTGGCATATATCTGTGTGTAATAAGATTTGTTATTTATATTTCCTGCAGATAAGAAAGATTTATTTATTTAATTACCTAATTCAATAATCAACTAAAGCAACTCCTGAATATAGGTAACCTCGACATCCTCAAATGCCGCTCTCAGATTGGCCGATGGCTAGCTGGTTTGTTCTCATGATAGTTTATTAGATTGATCTTCAAAGTGTCTAACATTATTGGTCAGAATTATCGAAGCTATATTCTTGTTATGGAATGGACAAATAAGCGTGTTTCATAAAATGTTGTATCAAGATCCTATATACATAGACATACGTAGTAATGAAGCAACATCTTAGTAGGTACGTACTAATAATAAAAAATACTAATAAAGAGATGAATTGTTTACTTATTTAGTAGTGTGAAAATATAAAGGCAATTAGCAACAGTACATTTGTGATTAAATCGAAGCTCTAGCCATATAGTTACTATGGAGAAAGTAACTCGGGCTGTATGACGATAGCAATTTTAGTAGAGATCCAGTAGACATAATGTGTTCATAGTATGTTAAACTGATCAAAGTAATGCTTAAATACTTACATACGTATTGATTATCAGTTACCGAAGTGTATAATTATCGTCAATAAAAAATATGTCTTAATTCGTAATCATAAGTTAAATTAACAATTCTCGTAGAGTTGGGAGTACCTAGTATTTATATGATATCAGTAAAAAAGCAATACATCTCAACCAAACATGGGTTATTTTCTAATAGTAACGGCTCATAGTCCTGATGAAGAAAGTTTATAAGTTTCTACACTAGTTGACGAAACTCAAATAAAAGCGGTTACAGCGAAGTACCTATTGTGATTATTTATTTATTTTATTTATTTAAACTTAAAGTAAACAACAAACACATGCAAATATAAAAAAATGGACATAGTACAGATTATAAAACGTTGTTCACTAGGGCGAACTTATCGCATAACTGCGATTTCTTCTAGTTAACCCCAGGAAAAACCAGTGTCACATTGATCACTCCGCGTCCAGCAACCCGGAAAAATCGCATAGGTACTACCGCCTGCGTCTTTTTTCAATACGCCAAAAGAGTCTAGAAACTTCAAATATACACTGATACTGAAAAATTTAAACGATAGATGATGTTGACAAGCAAACTTTAGAGAGGTACTATAGTTGTTTATTGACATTTAAGCCGCAGTGAAGACAAAACATCACGTCTTAGAAAAAACGCTAAATTGACTATTACATAAACTAGGGAAGGAGCAAAAATATTGTAGAGAAAAAACTACGGCCATGAATTATTAAAATTCACTACTTGCTACACCAGGTTGCGTTATAAACGGATTATTATAATGCATACTGAAAAACGATTTACAAAATTTGAAACTCAAAACCTCATTAGCATTAGGGTTTTCCCGCAAAACCTCAAGATCAGTATAGTTAATTCCAAAACTGACTAAGTACTTAGGTGTGACGTTTATTTTAAGCAGATTTAACTAAGATGACGAACACCTCCTTGTCTGCCGAGATATGGCGGAGGGGTGTGATAAAGCGGACCTATATAGGGCTAACGACAAACCAGTTGCTGCTGCAGTGTATTGGGGCGGGTTGGCCTAGTGTAAACGGACTCGTTAAGTAAGTAAGTAACTAAATATAGCTAAACGAAAAAAAAATAAGCTGAAAGATGAATAGTACTGAATGCAAAATAAACTATGTACTTTGGTAGTTGGTTCGTCGGATTTCAATACTAATTGTTGAATAATAAGGAAACCCGAAGAACCAACAACGAAGATACGGATTCATCACGCTGCGAAAGCCTACAAGATTACCTATGTATTTACTTAGTTGTGACGTTAATTTTAGGTCGATAAAACTTGGTACAAACAAATAAAAACCAAAGTTCAAAGAAAGATAAATACCAAAACAAGGAAAGGATTTATTAATAACTTAGCGAGAATAAAAAGAAATGTGTTATTATCTCACTGTAATCCCTAATATTATGTTAATCATATAAGTACAGACGTAGGAACGAGATGAGATTTAATACACGTGAACTTTTTTATTTCAACCTTTGACGAATGCGCGAAGCGACAAAAAATCGGTAGTACTAGAACCTTCCAATGAATTATACATAAATACAATAATACGAAGGGTGGGCGGAAGAAACATGTGCAGTCATGAAAACAACATTTTGAGAAACATGACTTTTTAGTTTCAAAATATGACCTGTGAAATAAATGCTGCTTTTTTAACGCAAACTGTTGGTATCCGACGTTTCTTCAAATAACGCGTGAACTTGGAATCTTTCTTCCCCACATCTTCGACTATTAGCGTTTCTTCCATTTGGCCCAAAATTTCATATAAATTTTGTCAAGGACTGGGTGGGTATTATGACGGGTTGTCAAGAAGCGCAGAGGGCTAGTGGACCAAGAACCTCCTAAATTGGAGACCTCGAGATGGGAACAGACGTGTGGGATGGCCACAGATGAGATGAAGAGTCGACCTGGTCCGACATGGCGGTGCAACCTGGATGCAGTCTGCACAGGACAGGATAACATGGAAGCAGATGGAGGAGGCATTTGTTCAGGAGTGGACGGCGATAGGCTGATGAAGAAGAAGAAGAAGTCAAGGACCGGGTGGGTATTATGACGTTTGATAAGACACAAGGATGCATAATGTCAATACCTACAAATTTGCATAGGTACTTAAAAAACCCGTAAAAATCATGAATCCGCATGTTTCTTCCGCCTACCCTTCTACACAGATGCGCACTATTGACAAATTGCTGACAACAATGTAAGTACGCATCACTTTACAATGTTTGTGTAACTTTTTATACCAAATCGATATATAACAAAATAATCTCTTAAACATCAAAACAAGAAAAGTACCTGTGCAACAGAGCAAAAACTTAATAAAATCAAATTATGATAAATAATTCATAACTCGAAGTGAATAATTATAATAGGTACTCATGGAGATCAACTCTATCAGAGTGTCACGTACGCGTTCTGCGCAAGTCAATATGTCGCACGTACAGTTAGGCAAAAAAAATGATTTCTGAGTGAATTCGGACGGTCAATTTTTCATGTTGTAGATTTTATTTCGATTTTACTCGAAAACAGTTTCTCTTATGTACGCATGGATGGATGGATAAAGACGACAATACGTATTTTCATGGGTTAGAACATTATACTTGAAGGCTCAAATTTATATGGAATAGTATTAATAATATTAAATATAAATAAATAGATTGCTTTTCATTAAATACTATAAATATTCAGAAATGTTTTGACGAAGATTAATCAAATTCAACGCAAATACTACATAAATAACAGATATTTTGCCTAACTCCGTTCCATACAAAGATGTTGGCTTACGAAATTTAGCTCTGCGCATGTTACCAACCTCTCTACCTTACCCTATCTCTATGATAAATAATTATCCATAAATTTACTATAGCAGCTAAATATTAATTATAATATGTCAGCAAAAAATAGGTGATAAATAACATTTAAATATAACACTGTATTTTATAGTTAGGTGCTATATAATCTTCCACGAACTTTGATTTGAAAATCTATAGTTTACGACATCCTCCACGTCATCAAATAACTTCCACCAAGAACCTTCGCTTAGCACATAACACGGGATTATTTTGTAAAACAACCTTCTATTTAGACACAGTGTCCACACGAAATTCTCATCACGAACTCGTCATCTGAGAAGGGTTCTGACTAACAAACATTGGGATTTTGATTTTTTGCAGCAGAAATGTCTGTAACCGTATATGAGTAAAATTAACAAAAACAGGTGTAATAAGGTTCCACCTGGATGTAAAAAGTATGAGCGTTCGAAACTTCTCTATATTAAAATCTAAAAAATCTCTATATTACGAGTAATTAGTTCTTGTCAGTTAAAACCTCTACACTAAGGTAACAATTTATCTCCTAGACTGGTTCTAGATTGGTTCTGGAGCCATATTAGAAAAGTTATAAATTAGTTCTGAAATCGTTCAAGATTATTCTCGAACCAATCGAGGAGCTAAATTGATAGATACTTAGAATTGTTAATCTCCGGTGACGGTTTGTCGACTTGCATTTTAGTTTCAACAGTCCACCAGCCACTCTTTGTTTTCCATTCCTAACTTAATATTTCTAAGTGTTTTTCACGCATTAGTGACTAAACTCTTGGAATTTCCTAGATCCTAATGTTCGAGGGTCAATGTCGTGCGATTATATCTGATCTAATCTCATCTAACAATATCATTTTGTTTACACATGATACCTACGCATTCATTGCGTATGTGGGAATCTAATATTCACGGTTAGTATTCACCTTGTTATTTATTATTGTATACATATATTGCACTATGTTCCGCGACAATGTTTCACATAATTGTCATAATATTATAAGGAAAATACTAAACATAGTTCTAGACTAATAATATCAAAGCACTTTGCATATTATTTGAATTGCTGTGGCGCGTTTACTGAATATTTATCACCAGATTTTTCTTATATTTTCATACAAATGACAGCGAATTTGTATTAGGAATTTCAACGATATTATCGTTATACAATCCAGTAGTAATGGCTACACTGGCTAAGGACACAATTAATTTTAAAAAAATTAGACTAATCGTAGTTTAGTTTAGGAATAATTAACTCTTCAATCAACAATCAAGCTTGTGTCGTGAAGTCGGGCAAGTCAGCATCGGAGATCGAATTCGCGCTCACCGGATTAACAGTCGAGCGCGTTGCCAACTCGGCTACCGACCACTGAAAGATCGGAATACTTGACGGTATATGCCTACAAGAGATGACGTAGATAAGTTTAATACTAAAGTACCTGATTAATTTTGAAAATCACAACTTATGTTTTGTGAGAACATCGGAATTTTCTACATGTCGTAGTTGAATATAACAAGTAGTTATATCTCAACACAGGAAATAATGGACCTTCCATCAGGCTTATGACTGATCGTTGGCTGGTTTAATGTGATAACTTTACACTTAAGTAACATTCACTAATTCCAGTCCATCCATCTGCCGCGGCCGGGAATCGAATCCATACCTCCAACCTGACAAGCCGGTACTCTACTAATCATCAGTCATTAGCCTGATGTAAGGTCCATCCTTTGCTGTGTATCTGTTGAGATAACTACTTACTTTAGTACCTATTTACAAGGTGAATCAATGTTACAAATTTTCACAAGGAAATAAGTTACCAATATTTAGTTAAGTGCCTAATCATTTGCAATAATAATGGCAAAAAAACAGGAAGACAACAAAAACAATAAAATCCTTGAGTAACAAAACAAAATACCAGTACAACATGGGAATTAATGAGATGAATATAATTACGGCTAAACTAACTAAAGGTTCGATAATAAATCATGTGGTTTAATTGTTTATAAATTACTTAATCCAATACAATTGCGCGAATTCAAAGTTAATCTTGATAACAATTTTAATTGTGAACTAATCATTGAATCGTTATGAGAACTAGTTTATAATGACCCGTCAAAAACGACGGACTACTTCATTAATCTCTTCTATATTCTTCTTGGGTGTACCGTGTTTAAATTGTCGATGTTGTCGAGTTTTCGGCCCACTTGCTGGGGCCATCTTCAGGACTAATGTCCCCAGCAAGACATTGAAGGAAAGTGAAGATGGTCCCAGCAAGTGGGTCGCAATCTCGACAACCTACACACGGTACGCCCGAGAAGAATGGAGAAGAGATTAACAAGGACCGTGAAAATCTACAAAGCTATCCTACTTCATTAATATTCTTCGAAAATAAATTCACTAATATCAGACAAAAAATCTTTCGTAGTGATGAATGGTACCGTATTTAACATAGATTAATTGATGCAGATCTATAATATTTTTTATTTATTGTATTGAAAAACAATGTAATTTTAATAATAAGAAATGCAATAAAATTAACACGGAAGTGCTAAGTAATAGGTTTATATTCTGAAGAATGCAAGTATTGGATAACTATAATAATGTGTCTATCTAATCATTTATTTCTATATAAACAAATCGAGAATACGTGAAAACACGTGCGCATCAGATGCATAGAAATACATATAATAATCATTATTCTATACTACAATTGAAAGACTATTCGTAGGTATCTGATTTTCTATTATTTTTTAACCCCCCGAATTATTTTTGGTTTGCAAATTATACTTGTAAAGCGTTGGATTTTTCTACATTCCGTAGTACATACAATGCAGTATTCCCACGACAGTGTAGAAGAATTAAGGATGAACATTGTTGGGCTTACGTGGTGTAGTGGATAAGATCCCTACTATGCGAGACGAAGGTCTGGGTTCGAATCCCAGTCGGGGTGAACTAAAATAACGAATGTTTCTCGTGTGTAAAGTGATCACTTCAGCCAGCTAATGTCGGTCGTGAGCCCGACAATGTTCGTACACTGTTGTGGGATAAAAAAAGTTCTAATTTTATAAATCACTCGCTGTCGGGTAGATTGGCTTTGCGGAAAAGTTCTAATTTTTGTATTAAACCGTGAAGAAAACCGCAGTCCCACTGAAACACCGGCTCTATTAAAATATTTCTGGAGCTAAAAAAGTGAGGATGCAATTTTAAAAAAAGTTGAAAGCAGGAAAACTGTCCTGGCCACATGACGTATTAAATGAGGATAAAAAATGTTATGGAAAATGATAAAAAAAAACGAAACACCATTGATGTAACGCATATTATAAAATCACGCATAAATAACACATAAGGATTGGACTGCCTAATAAAAAAATAAAATAAGACACATAAGGAAAATGGAGCAAGAAACATGGGATTTTTGAATCACGTTATCTTATTTCAAATTTCGAACCATAAAACAGGTTGAAAGAATAAACGTGATGAGTACAAGAGATAAATATAGTCAGTCACATGGTTTTGGGTCGCGTGGGTTCGTTGGACCGCAATAAGGAAAAAGTAGTCTTATTTATTTATTTATTTATACATGGCACACACACAGACAGCAACATATATAGACAAGACAGAAGATACAGTATATAAAAAAATTATCATTGCCGCCCTATTTAGACATAATATTGTTGTATCGAATCCGGAGATGGGAAATGTAATAAAAAAAACGTAAGTATAATATACAGGGTATATCAAAGCACCCGTACCAGGCAGTTTTCTCGGAAATCATAAAATTTTTAAAGTTGAGGAAAAAATTGTCCCCGAATCTGAATGCTCTCATAAATTACCCACATGTAGGTGCTTATATGTTACCCATACGTCATTCTTAAATTATATCATGTTAATGAAGTATACCTTAATCTTATATTAAGCCAAAAAACCAAATGGCATTATCTTGTTCGAAATGTTATATTCACTGATGTTAGCAAACTGATGAATAAAAAAAAAATTATTATAAGTACTGATTGTCCTGAATGAAGCTTTGCTTTCAAATGGGAAGGGGGGGAGGTCTTGTGGTATATCATTAGATGGGTCTTATAAAAATAAACATTTTAAAAACTTTATGGTTTCGGAAAAAATGTCAGTACGGGCGTTTGCTTTGGAACCCCTGTATATTACACACAGCCATAAATCAACGAAAGAAAGACCAAAACTTAAACACGATACTGTGATATCATTTGATACACGTATTGCACTTACAAAAAAATGTGCTAATGCATAATACATATGCCGTGTTTCGTATACGACCTCTTCATGTATCAAATTTATAAGTCCTTTCAACAAATAAATCCTTTAATTGCATATAACATTGGGTTTGCTGTAGTTGTTTAAATACGGCTTTCCGTGGCCCGCGTTATCGCGCAATTTATTAATGAGACAGTCCAAAAATTCTTAATTCATAAAACGAACCCTGGCTCTTAATGGAAGCTTATTCTACAACTCGAGACACTGCTTAGAAATACCGCAATTATCGTGAAATAGTAGTTACTAACTATATACCTATGTATTAAAATACCGAAATAATTCATCATACGCAAATCAAAATCTAGGTTCAAAATATTTCAATATTTTTGGCGTCGTGCAGATAACAATGAGTTTTAAAAGCATTCTTGAACAAGAATACCTAAACATATTTAAAATTCCATGTAAAAAATACAATAAACAAAACTGTAATGATTTGAAGTTAACTTAGTACAAAGAACACGTATAGGTATAGAGCAGTAGTACAGCGTTTAAAACAAGTATCTATCATCAGTAAACAGAACAGAGAAAGCTTATTAACTAGGCAGATATGTAGTGTCCAAGTATCTACATACTCAATGGAAACAAGTCTTCAATCAAGGATGAAAATATTCAGTGTTAATGCAATTAAACTGACGTATAAATATTTTATTTTATTTATCATACAATAAATTGACAAATTATATATAAATTACAATTAATAATACAGATCCTATAATTGATTAAATGAATTATCTTAAGGATATATAAACCAGGCTAAATTGAATCTTTTCTAGATTCATTTCGGAGCACTCTCAAAAGATATCCTTTTTTTAAATAATTCTCTCCTCTTTCTGAACGTTATTTTAACATGTACCTAAAATCGATACACCTTTAAGAATCTTTTTATGGTTTCGTATTATAGGTATTTACATGATGTCCTATTTATATCGCTTTTAATCCTTACAGTTTTTCGTTTGATATCAAAACTAGGATTAGCACGAGAGAGACTACAGGCATACCACTAAAAGATTACGTTAGAAAGTGTTTTGTCGGTGACGTCTATAGCGAACACGAGAAACGACCATAACCTCTTTCAATATCCGACCCTTCACCTCTGTTAGACTTGACTCTAAATCTGAGATATTCAATGTCATATGATATACGTGTACTGGATACCTGCTTAAAAAGATAAGATGAAGATAGTCGTACGTCATTCATCATTCATATGTCATTTCAGAAAGGACAAACACATAGGTTGGCGCAAGTCAGAGAGATGCCATGGACACGTACCACAATCTATACGAGAATGGTCTGACATCAGGAACGTTGAGGAGTTATTTCAGCAGCAGAAGACACAGACAAGTGATTTCTAACGCCGAGGGAACTTGATAAGACATTTGCAAAAGAAAACTTCTGTAGGAATAAGAAAATATATAAAGTTTGTACTCTGACGGACAAATGAATGGATACGAGAGAAATCCAAGGTCACCGGCGTGGTAAAACGAGCAGCTGCCTTGAAATGGAGTTGGGCCGGACACGTTGCCAGACGCCCAGATTCTAGATGGACCGAAAAGATTCTCGAGTGGCAACCTAGAACAACCAAAAGAAGACCTCAGGCAAGATGGTCTGACTATGTGAAGGAAGCAAGTGGATGCAGCATGCCCAGGATACGGATCTGTGGAAAGTCAAAGGGGAGTCCTATGTCCAGTATTGGAATAAAATAAGAGATGGTCGGTAGCCTGGTTGGTAACACGCTCGACTGTTAATCAAGTGGGCGCGGGTTCGATCCCCGATACCGACTTACTCCACTTCACGACGCAAGCTTTTCAAGCTTACTGTGAAGTGTACAAAGGTGTATTTGGGTTTATTTCGATAAACCCAGATTCATTATTTAAAAAAAAAAACGGCTGAGAAAGAAGAAGAAGACTCTAATAAGAATATAATAATTGAGAAGTGAGCGCCCCTGCCAGTATGATAGCATTACAATCGTACGTAGTAGTTAAGTCAAGCCACTTTTATGGATGGACCACGTAATAAGAAAGTGCTGTAGGAGTCTTGCATTCCACTGCATAACGTGCGTAATATTTAAATACCAAACCATTACAAGACATTAGAGTTAGAACAACACACAACCCCACTTACTCTACAACTCTACATAAATCAATTAAGAATTGCATATTATAAATATCTAGTGTGGTGTTTTTACAAGACGAATTCTGTTTGATTTACTTCTCTGGCACATTATCACTATTGCTCCTCTTGATTGTGAAAAGACTATAACTGCCATAACCATGTAAATTTGACGAGTCTAAGTGCCCGAAATTAAGGCTAAGGGACGATAATAAACAACATCAACAACCCTGGTATACAGCAATTAATAGAACGAAAAAAATCAAAGACTTACTAAGATTAGGCTAAGTTTATAAATATTTATAGGCTAAGTTTACAACAAAGATGATAATTTAAACCTTTAAATACATAATAAAGCAAAATGCATGATTATATCGAGATTTTTACGTTGGTACATGGTGGACATCCATTTTTAAGGTAAAATATTTAGTTTAAAATCTACAAAAAATGACTTTAGATTACGCGACCAGTGTTCGAGTTTATTCACAATCGCCTGATGATGAGGTTGCAAATCCTCGAACTCTGGTCGCGTAATCTAAAGTCATTTTTTTGTGGATTATGAGCTAAATATTTAGTATTTATTTTTTCCTTAAAAATGTTTGATTTTCTAAAAAAAATGTTTGTTAATACTTGTACAAACGCTGCTTTTTTGTTATGGTGTTTGGTTTTGTTATGGTTTTTGTTATGGTGTTTGTTATCTTTTACTAAAATCTTTAAGTACCAATAATTATTATTATGGTTGAATATCTGTATCAAATTAAGCTGTGGTAGATATGCCATACTGTACTGTTAGTTGTTAAGAAATTAATTACACTTACGGCTCTCGAAGTTGGTTGTTTGGAGGGAAATATGTAGTATGTAGATTTACCTGAAACAAGAAACAAATTGAAGATAAAGACATTGTATTAACAGTGTCGCCACCCGCGAAAATAGAATGTTGTGCGTTTTTATACACAAGTTATCCCATTATTTGGATTACACCGAGATGGTATAGTAGTAGTGGTAAATCCGGTATAGCAAAAGTGAAATGTAATAGGTTTTCCTGGCCTTGAAAATATGGCGTTATCAGCGGACCACACGCGTCTTATGAGCTACAGTTTGACCAACCTTGAACTAAACTTACCTACATACCCGATATAATAATCTGGCAAATAATAACATATTGAAGTGTGCTAATAAAACAGATTCATTGCCAAGGTTTCAATACATCAATGAACAATCGATGTAAGGCGCTAAGCATTTCACACAAATTGAAATTAAACACTCGCCGATTAATGTAGAATAGTTGAACAAACACACCGCTTTAATACAATATGTACACAACACGATCAGGAAATTAAATACACAAAACCATTGAAACCAAAAAAAGAAATAGTAAATACTGATGTATTCATTCATCACTATACAAGATTCTACAAAGAACAACCAAGGGAATTAATTTCATAGATCAAAGAGAATAATCTTCAGTGTAAAGATGGTAAAGTATTGTTTTGCGTATGTTAAGTTGAAGATTGATTGCGTAAACATAATATCCTAAGTGCTACTTGACGACGGAGTCTCGGGGTCACTCTTAAGATGTGGCGATGACCCCTTCCTATTTCACACACCCGTGTGATAATACTATTATCCTAAGTTTAAATTACCATACACCCAGTGGCGTATATAGGATTTCATTTCGGGGGGGGCCGACTAATATTAGACTTAGGGGGGGGGGGGTGGAGGCAACAAAAATTTGAACGTAGGCGTACAGCATAAAAATTATAATAGCGCCGCAGGCACATTTTTTTCGTGAATTTTAGTGAAAAAGGTCGACTTTTGGGTTGATATTAATATTGTGTGCAGAAAAAACAAAGAAAAATAGCGCCGCAGGCGAATTTTTTTTTGAATAATGGGTGAAATGATGAACTTGAGTAGCTTTCATGTTTTAAAATAACGTTTTTTAAAGAATTGTTCAACATTTCGGGGGGGGCCCGGGCCCCCTCGGCCCCCCCCTATATACGCCACTGCATACACCACCATGCCATACAAGACAAGTATGAAAACGAGTCGAGAGCCTCCCAGACGACTAGCAATAAAATGTTTTGCGAATTGAATACGAAATCGAAAGCGTTTTATAAATAAGATGTGAACTTTGTCACAATACGTTTTAATAAAAATATATCTAGCGACAATAGTGTTGGTACCTATGGCACAACCAAGAAATCAAATAACTGTGTTCCTGATGTAATCCAGTGGGACACTTCTATAAAAAGACATTTTGCACCTTTCTATTAAGTGCATCTAATTTTCCTCTTCAAACTTTAATAAACTTACCCCAGCATCTTTAAATTTAGCAAACATATACATAGGAACTGTTTTATCACAATTACCTGTGTTTCAGATTTGTATACTCAACTAAAGTTACTCCTGAGTATAAGCAACCTCTATAACGATAACCTTTCAATGTCATCAAAGTCACCAACTTGATTGGTCCGAATTAATGAAGCTCTTTTCTTGTAATGAAATGAGGTTCCTCACCCATTCTGAGCATTGTGCCTTATGGTAATATTTTCACAGAGAAAATGTGCGTGTTCTTATTATACACAGAATTTACTGCCCACCCCATGTATACGACTATACGAGTATATGTAGAAACAGTTTTAGTTTCATCTATGTATGTACTATAAAAATGACCCATTTCTCTAGATAAGATTCAGCTCCAATAGAAGCAGTAACTCCACATGAGAATTTCCTAATCCGACAATGATGTTCGATATTTTTAAAGCTGAATTATAGAACCAGCAGCTAATGAGATAAAGTCATTACAAATTACTCCAGTTCTTCCTGCATAGAAGTTTTCTCACCAAGGCGACGTTCTCTAATGTAATTTACTTTGCACTACATAGTGTGATCTGATTGTTATTATGACATAACCGTAACCGTGAGATATGACATCATATTACTATGGTGCATCTTTATAATGTTACTAGCTTAGTTACCCGTGCTTCGCAACGGCAATCGGGATGGGGAAGTAAATCGACAGTATGAACCGAAACACGTTTACCCACAATAGTGAGTTTTAGCGGCTCTAACATTAGACAATATAATCATCAACCCGGCAGCTTTTCCATGTTTAGATTTATTTCTACGGTTTTAAAAAGCAAAGTATACCTACTATGTTTAGAGTTTTTTTTTCTACGGTTGGTTCTAATAATTACAGTCTATGGTCTATGACATCATCTGTCCCATAATTATAATCTATGGTTAGAACATGACACGAGGCCGTCGCCATATTGTTCATGGGGGCCGGGCCCAACTGACATTTGACGATGATTACACCATCAAAATTGTATGAGAAAAAATATTCCGTAGTTCAAGTGTTTATCACCGAGACAAGGTGTTTGTCACCGATCGATACAAGGTGACGTCACCACTCATGGCGGTGATGGAGTTCGAGGATGTAGGCTTGTTATCTACTATCGCAGGCTTCGCATGACATTCAATAATGGATTCCAACATGGCCGTCATGTTTCAGTTGTATCCGTATTTAGATTTTAAAGCATAATACCTCCTTTTTTACAAAAATGTTGACGTTAAAACCTAGAGCAGATCGGTACGGAAGTGTTTGTTAATTTTCACAGCAACCCATCGTAAATTGCGGGAGTTATGCGAACACTTACAAAAAACCGACTTATTTTTATATATGTACATAGATTTAACAAGTAAACAATGAAATTGCAACGCTGTTGTGTAAAGTACACACACGTTATTACTCGAAATTAAATCTATGAGGTGTTAAGATATTATTAAATAATAACACAACAATGGCTTTCGGGTTTCCGCCATTTTATAAAAATAACATTAACAATAATAATATTATGTAGGTGTCTCATTACACAATAATTCCTTTTGAAATTTACATTGCAATAAGTGTGTCAACATGACGAATTACGAACGGAATCTCTAATAATGTGTATTTCTTGTATGAAAAACAAACACAACAATTCTGTATCATTTTGAACCTATCGTTTCAAAATAAACTATTGTACTTTAATTGTATGGCATTAGAGAGATCTTAATTGCACAGATTAAGAGTATAACAGTAACAATTGTAGCCCAGAACCTTTATGTGGGACGGGGAACGCATTCGTTCAGGAGAAAATCAAGAAGAAAAGAATGCAAAAGAGACAAGAGCTCCTGCACTCAGGCAGGTCAAAAAGCTTCTTAAAAAATAAAATGCACAACAAAAATCTTTCACGTTCACCTTTATAATGAGATCAGAGCTTTAGACTGTGACAAACACTGTTTAAAGCCCTAGTTACATACACGTTTTCTTTACTTTATATAACTTTTTCTTATAAACCTGAGAAACATTAAATGACATGGAAGAGAGTAGGTATATAAAATGGTCCAATAGAGAGACAATAGATCTGTTGTTTGAAGGAAGAATTCACATCCCATTTTAATACACGAGGGACTGTAAGGATGTAATAAAATATTATTTATAAGGATCGCTCCCAGTCATTTATTACTGCGATAAAAAAATAAAAAATCTTAATATAATATGATCAATGAACCGATGAACTCTCGTAGTTTGGACACACGTGTTAATGGAGGCGAGTTTATCAAACTATTTTATTATACAAAAAAGCTCTAGGAAACACTGTGTGGGAATGCCTAATAAAATTAAAGAAGATAAAGAAATGTAATAGTAATAAATTCTATCTGGCTATCTGTGCTGTAAATTAGGAGGAAACTGGATTTCGTAATCCCCACTGAACCTGTATTCTAACGAATTTTATATCTAAAACACGTGATCTTCAAATATGTTAAAGTCACAAGACATTATTGCCTATTATTCTAAAGAACCAGTTTCGAAAATCACCTATTATTAGTAGGGAACCTATCTAAGATACGAAAATATTAAAAATATAATACCTAAACTAATTATTCTATAAATAAAGTAAATATATAAAGTCGTAGAACTGGTCTTAATAATGAGAAAGTTATGTGTCTTGGAAACAGAAACCATAAAGATTAAACTAATTTTGATATCGGATACATTAGGAATACCCACTAAAATGATTAAGAAACATGTTAGATTATCAAATAACTTAAATCATGACAAATTTACGTATAAATCTTCGAACTTTTGTTACCTAAATGTTGAATAAATAGAATAGGTTAAAGAAAAAGTCAAATGTACCATACTAGTTTAGAGGAAAGTCGACCGCGCGTTGATGTCATTTCTTAACATTTTTTGATATGAAGTTAATGCCCAAAAAGTCCTATTACGCATTTGAAACGGAGTTCTTGTTTATTTTCATCGCTGAAAAGTGCAAACTCTCAAAAATAAATTATACGAAAAAACGGAAAAGAGTTAAAGAGTCTTTATACAATACGGGGTCTCCAGGATGTGAATAATTCTTTTGTCTTTTAACATCGAAATAAAGTTTGTGAAATTCCTGAAAGGTTAAGTTAGTTCATCTCCCTAAGACAGAGTTCATCAAATATACTGACAGAAGGAATGAATCATATTAAGTATACGAATGATGACGTAAAAAAAGAAAAAAGTTACATAAATTATATACGACTTTGTATTTTTTAATAAGACGATTGACAAATGGAAAAAAAAATATACGGATTATCGAAGGAAAATAATAAGGCGTAAAATCATCAGAAATAACAATAATATTTATGAAATTTAGAATATAACGTATGAATAATTAATATTGTTAGAGATATATCAATACAGAAAATTAAAAAAAAAAACTAGGTAAAAACATGTACCAATTTCTTAAAACAGCAAACGAAGATGATATTTGCGTATAAGAGTGTACAATGTACATACATACCAATACAATGATTTAATTAGGATGTTTCATTAGAAAGTGTCATGTGTCATATACGAGTATGCCACACAAGACAGGTATAACTATATTACAGTGTACACATGTCATTAATAGAAGTGCTCACGCATCGTTATTTCGCTATTGTATTACCTTGCGCTTTGTCATATTAAATGTTCATACCACAACATAGACGCGACAGGTGAAATACTCGTAATGTAGCATGACACAAGGTTGACGTATAACGACCATAGAAAACGAAATTGCAAACATACACTTGTTTAGAGATTGAAAGTTTACAAAAATGATCTTACACTCTCAAATAATATTTTAAGAACGTATGGAATTACGTATCTACCACTTTTCTACAGATGCGCCAATTACCGAATTCAAGGTTTTAGGATCGCTACCCCTCATATCGCAATTTGCTAATTTATATAATGACACTGTAAATTATGTACAGGCCTCCTCTTGCTGCCAGAATGTGTGGTCGATTTTAGTGCCGATTACTGTTTGACGTGAATGCTGACCTGATCCTTATACTCTCAGTTCAGCATTTGATCCTGTTAACACCATGTATGCCTCTGACGAAACGCTAATTGGAACTCTAAAGTTAAAAGGAACTCTCTTGAAGCTACTCAAGGTATGAGAAGAAAAATACATGGGCTATAAAAACGATTAGGTGTAAAGAATTTAGACAAAAATGTTTCCAAAAATGTGTTCACTGTTTGTATTCCTTGATGTGAAATAAAATACTAATAAATCATTTCAATGCATATTGAACGTTGATTGGCAATCATTATGTACGCATTACAAAAACCGGCGAATTTGTTCGTAGATATATTAAATTTATTTACCTGGGTTACGTCAGGATACAAAAGCTAGTGTATAATTAAATATTATATTATTTTACAACAAGTGTCAAATACAAAACATTGTTTACTTATAGAAGCCTTGAAATCATGATGTTTTTCAAATGTAGCGGATATTTCAAATTTCAATATTGACTGAAGCACGGATGTGTTTGGTCCTGTCGCTTACAGCTTTCCATAAATAGAGATATTGACAAAACTAATATTTATATATTATATTACAAATAGCAGGTTCCTATAAAATGTTACCGAATATTGCGAGAAATAATTCATTTCTGACAACAGAATGTATATTCCTTGAGATCTTGAAATCAGAGTTTTTCGTTCATCGGAGTGTATGAAAACATTTTCTTAGATAACACTGCGCGAAAGCTTTCAATAGATACCGTACTTGACCATGAATTATTCAACAGAAAATGAGGAAGAGCAAATAGTTTTAACGTTCAAAATTGCATGCACTTACGGACTATACTACCTAGCAGCTTGCGAGAAAAAAAAGTAGCATTTTTTGTTCACAAAGTTTTATGGTAATTCAGCAGATTTGAATAGATATTATCACTTAAGAAGACAAAAAAATTATGGCGAATTTCGCAAAGTCGTAAAACTGAAAAAAAAGTCATTTTTGTTGTTTTTCAGGAATCTATACAAGATATAAAATATCTGTTTCGGTAATTTACTACAGGAAGATTCAATGTTTATTTACCTTATTTTTCAAAGCAAACGAGTATTTAATAAAGCTGTAAATTTTACAATCGCGATATTGGCCATACGATAAAAATAAATAAATACTGTTGTCGAGATATTTGTTCTGAAAAACCCCTTTAACTAATTATAACTATAACCACATTTGTATCTCACGATTTAAAACAATAGTTATTATAATATTGTGCTACTGTTCACCATAGAACAATAATATTAATAGACGCAGCTGCGATTAGTATTCTAACCATAGATAATTGATGTCACATCCTGGTATGGAACAGATCAATAGCTGAATAATTAAACTATATAATAATATATTTGTAAAACGATCTTCTTAGAACTGAATGTCATATGCCCGATCCCACCAACTACCACCTAGGAAGCAGACCCCTAAGGAATTTCCATACAAAACCACAGATAATTTGAGTGATTATTATAACTGTCAAAACCTTTAAGATATAAATCCATACAAAATACAGCATGCAGCTACTTAAGTGAGGGAGATTCTGGGCCGAGATATTTGGCCACCTAACTAAGTAGAGCTGCATGCTGTATTTTGTATGGATTTATATCTTAAAGGTTTTGACAGTTATAATAATCACTCAAATTATCTGTGGTTTTGTATGGAAATTCCTTAGGGGTCTGCTTCCTAGGTGGTAGTTGGTGGGATCGGGCATTAAAGTAGTAATGTCTCAATCAAATAGTAATAGAGTACAGTGGTACAGTGTGACTGTGTACCCACAGCCTACCTCACAATGCGAACATTGCATCACAATACAATGTATTATGGACCGAATAACACATACAATACAAATTGTGTATGTACGATAACAAGTATCTGAACTTATGACATTGACGAATCTCATTATGGAAGAGTTGTTAATATTAAAAACATAATACTAGAAATTTAACTAATCAATGAACACTCGTATGATATATTATCGTAGAATAATCGAGATACAGAATAAAAAAGTCTGATTCTATATTGCCCAATCCCACCAACTTCCACCTAGGCAGGGGACCCCTAAGTAATTTCCATACAAAAACAGAGATAATGTAATGGATGAATAGAGCACAACAACTAGAAGAGCATAAATTCCATATGAAATTCTACATAATCTCCTAAGTAGAGGAGATTCTGGGCGGAGATATTTGGGCCACTACCTTAGAGGAGTCGCATGTAGAATTTCATATGGAATTTATGCTCTTCTAGTTGTTGTGCTCTATTCATCCATTACATTATCTCTGTTTTTGTATGGAAATTACTTAGTGGTCCCCTGCCTAGGTGGAAGTTGGTGGGATTGACCATATATGTACTACCAAATATAATCACAGACAGCGCTATTAAAATAGACATTAGTTACTTTATCGATCTTTCTATCTCTCTATACCTTCACGCCGCATCCCTTCCTTGCGAGGTGAGCAGACATATTTGTAATGGTGTTTTGGAAAGAATAAGCATTTTCTGATACAAAATCATGGTGAACAAAAACATATGTGTGTCATCGATAATAATGTTTGGGGACAAAGAGTCTGTGGACTTAAATTTAAACGAATAAAGAAGTGTAGGGGGACCACAACTAAGCTGGAGAACGTACGTAGTTTATCATATCGTTGTGTCCCGGATTCAGCATTCACAATAGAAGGCACCATGTAGGATATGAAAGACGAAATGGGCTGAGAAAAAGAAGAATACAATAGTGTTACGTCAACTAAAATATAAAATTTTGGTGGATTACATAAATTTGCATGATTTAGAAATGCACTTTATATTTTTATTGTTAATTTTTAAATACTGGATGCAGGCAGTCGACGTTGGTGCAATTCCAAGTATACCTACTCTATTAGTAAACCTATGGTGCAATATACATTAAATGACATAAAAATCTATGTTCAAAGTGCATTATCTATGATTAACATATCGTTGGAATTTAGAAAATCCAATGAATTAATAATTTTAAAGTATTTCAAAATAAGATTGTCATAATAATTATCTCCGTAGGAATCTCATTATATTTTATGCATAGGTCTCGTGTGTGTCAGTGATGTTGCATAATACACAGGAGTTGAGAAAACGACAACAACAGCTATCGATACGATGTCTAGTACAAACTTGATTCTTTATTATAAACATAGGATCATAATGGTACAGACTAAAATGTCAAATAGTTTGAATTGATGTGCTATGCAGATATCTGCATATTATTGTAGTGGAAAGTCTTAGTTGAAATCATATTACATAGATGCCATAGCCAGATAATCAAAAGATAAACAACCAATAAAAACGTATAAGCTGTTGTGAAAGAATCTCTTTGGTGGTCTTTGCGCTGGTTGGAGCATAATGTAAGGGAGCCTGGATGGTTCCATTCTCCTCACATGTGCATACCAGTATCTCTTTAGTTGCTTTACCCAATTGATGACATCTTCGACCTCCCATATCTCCCTGATTCTTGGGTCAGGGACAGTCTAAAAGTAGTTTCTAAGAGTCTTCGTCTCTGAAACTCTAGGCGCGCTCTTCGTGTCTGTGGTATCTGCCCTACATTCAATCCCGTATGTCGTAATGGGTCGTATTCTTATTTGTGTTCGAATTAATTATTATTCAGATATGTTATTCGAAGATGCCGTGAGAATTTTAAAATAAAAACTAAATACACATGTAGTCATTACCCAATTAGTATGACGTGCAGCATTCATAAAACATCTTTATCAGATAGAACATTCAATGTGTAGAGAAATGTAAGATGAAACATTGAATTCTTTCACGACATTACACACAGTTTTTATGCGTAGATATTGTTAAGAGATTTTATGTTGAATACATCGCGAGCCTGTGACTTTTGTCAAGCACGTGAAACAATACTGTGAAGTAGATTCTGATACACATACTTACGAAAAGTAACAATTTTCTCTACTCCAGTATTAGAATCTGATCATAAAACTAACCTGTGTTACAAACGGACACAAATTCCAATGCTGTTGTAATACGCACTGCGTATACAAATTAATTAGTTATTGGTAAATTTGTCCCAATTGATAATATTGAGAAATACAGGCGAATCACAGTTCGTCAATTGTTGCAGGTATACAAAACATATGATGGTGTGTATGTAACTACAACTCAGCGTGATTTATTTAGCTAACGCGCTGAATTTATGCGATCTGTAAAATGATTTGGAAGAAATTGTGCTACGAGATGCCATTGTTCAAATTCTTCACCCACCACACCAACAACTCTCTCGACGCACAAATTTAACACCTCGCTATCAAATGCATACAAAAATGTACGACAAGATTTGCATTATAAAACCAGTATATAAATCAATTGATATCCGCGATTATGTTAATTATATTTCAACTTTCTTTAGACATTAAGAGATAATATGTCTAATCCAATCAAATTTCTGATTAAATAAACATATGAGTTGCAAATTCTTGAACTGTGGAAGTATTATAAGGATACGTGCGGAGTTCCCCAGGGGTTAGACTTCTGCCCGCTGATTTCCGTGTTATGCCTTAATATTTCATTACGGAGCATTAACATTCGTTCATAAATAATGATAATCTTCACGACAAGTACAGAATTTCGCTCATTCGGTTCGAGGTCATTGCCATTAGATGACAAAACGTGAGACAAAAACATGATTTATGCGCGTACTGTATGTTTCTTGGACTTCGAGAGCTCACCCTTCTCAAACTACAACAAAAAATGCCGACATTCGTTAGGCTCAATACATAAATTTATTAAACGAAAAATATCACGACATACATTTAAATTTATTACGAACGTACAACAGCAAAAAAAATCTTGTAAACGTTACATTGAACTGGTGGGGTGTTCGAATGCTCATCGCATCTTTGTGCCGTTGACACACAGCGAACAATGTTGATAATATGCGATAATGAGTTAGATAATCTAAGATGTTAATTGGTTTCAAAGGTTCACAAATTATTTCGACCATGGCACACTTGAATGTTGGTGTAGAAATACACAAAGCAATATGAAGACATGAATCATAGCAAGTATACCAAAAAAAAAGATAACACAAAATCGACATTCAATTTACCTTATTTGCTTATTAAATACCAATACGTATATCAAAGAATCGGAGAGCGTGTATGGCAAATTGCATGTGACTGAGGCTTAGAGTGTAGGTAAGGATAGGGCTGTCCTCTCTGCCTACTCAGGAAGGGACGTGGCGTGAAGGTATAGAATATAATATCATGCTTTGACTGGATGATACTGCTTCTACAGTAAGTTCGCCTTTTAGCATTCTTTCTACTTTTTGCTTTAACTCTTGGACGATTGTGACTCTTGTGTCCTGACATGTCTTTGTATATTCTTAGTAATTCTTTCTTCAAACATTATCTCCACAAATCCAACGAATGTATAATTCTACATGAATCTGTCACTTAGGCAAGACAAACTTTTCATTCCCATAAAACCGAGAAAACATTACCGACTACTTCTAATTCACATCCCGGTTGTCTGGCTACGAGTATCTATCGATTTGTATTACATTAACCACAGATGAAAGTTGCGGTTACTTTATACTGAGAGACATATTGAATATTCACATTGAAATGATGGCTAATCGTAACAATATAACGAATAACGATCGGTGATGATTATTTCAAATTGAGTTCGTTACGACAAACAATAGAGAAATATCACAATGTAGAAATAACTAGACAAATAATATGGAAAGTAAAATGTATTATAAACATACATAACAAGTTAATAGCCACGTAATAAAATTGCATAGGCAAGTCTGTGCAAACTTCAGCATTCCTCACTTTATCATTCAAGCTTATACAATATTTGACAGTTGGTTTCATTCATGGACAGCGAAAATAATACTTTTCTTTTTCTATCAGTAGATATTAGATTTTCGATTCGCGTTAGCTTTACGACATCCATAAACAAGATACATCATTATATAATTAATAGTTATTTTCTATGGGTGTAGCGGATATTTTTAAATTCGTCCCTACCATTTTCATAACCTTTTAAAACTACCACAACTCTTATGTGCTTCAGTTTAATAGGTCACCAAAAATGGCCAACAGGCTGACCATCCAAGAGATATGTATTTGGGAGTCTACAATCTAAGAGTACTATGTACAAGTACTATGAGAATAAAATTTCGAAAACGTTGCCCACGAAATGTCAGAATTCTCCATACGATTTGACAGTTTGTGGCCACAAGTTTACTTCACTATGACTTCACTACTAGCATTGAGTACGCCATCTAGGAACTTAATATAAAAGTCTATGGTAATAAAATAACAAACCACTAGGCTCGTACAAAGAATAAGAAGTAAAAAATATTACTTGGAATACGGTGTACCACGAAAAAAGTCTTAAGAATTCATTCAAGTAGGTAGACAATTATCAACGGATGACATTGAAGGTTGGGCTTCACCTGTTGTATTCCGGATAGAAGATGAAATAGGCATCAAGAAAGTAAAAGTTGTCCCGACATAACGAAAGTGAGCGCGGACCGCAATGTCGGTTGATGTAGAAAACCATCGACTCACACTACACTATACAGACTCGTTACATTACCTTGAGAATAAATAAGCAGAACAATGTTATTTGTCTTCCTCGTGCTTTCCCACGCGTGAACTTACATGAGCGAGATGCCATACGTCTCCATTCAATTTCTTCGACAATGCTCCACGTGATCCGGATGGATGGGAAATTGAATTACGAATACTTGCGTTAAACTTTACTTTAATACAGTCAATAATATACCTAATGTAACCAGTAAAGAATGACGCTGTTTGCGGGGTAGGCGGAGAGGACTAATCACCAAACTTCCTCATCCTTACACGTTTATTGTACGCACATTCTTATGGTGAATTATTTTTTTATTTAGCATATTATTTTCTATTCTATTAATAACATTTGCGCTACAATATTTACCAATTCATTCTATAAAACAAAATGTACAAATTAAATATAAAAGAGCTAAATTTTCACCCGGTAAATTTAATAGTAATTAATTAAAGCTGCGAATTTTAAAAATGTCGACATCTATCGATAACTTATCAAGACATTTTTTTAGGCTCGCAATGTCAATGAGAAAATGTGGTATTAACCGAATACTTTTCGATGATAGCTGATGGCACTGCGATAGTGAAATGTTTGGAATTCCGTACATATTCAAATAACTAGCAAAAGTTGCCACAGTCCTGCGTCACACTGACATCCGGTTTCGTTGAGAATTATGTAAGTTGATTACAATTATGTTGACGTCTGCGAAAAAATGTCTACCGCCCGGTTTTCAAAAATAATGACCAACCAGGCACGGATTATATACAAACCTAAAAAATGAAAAACAAACCTGTCCGGATATCAAAACGAGAATATATGGTACACACGAAATATAAGGAGCCTGATTGTCAAATAAGTTTTTTTTTTGTAGTGTTGGCAACATTTCTTATTCTGCACATTCTCCGACTTGTAATTTATTTGGCTTTGATTTATGATATCTGTTACGAAAGTTCAATATCTACTGAATCAGTTCGGTGACCTTTAAGCCTACAACACAAATGTATTATATGTTTCAAATAATGTTAGGACCCACCTCTACAACCTTATTGGAAATACTCTTCCCCAACTATGACGTCACGGTAATTTCCCGCGCCATTAAGGTTCAAAATCGCATGAACAATCGCATGAAAAAATGTTGAAAATAGCGTTTTTTTGTTTACATTTTGGGGTTAATTTTGCTCCATTCAATAAAAATTTAATGAATTTTATCAATACAAAAAAAAAACTCCGGGACTTTCGGTAACGAGTTCCCGTCTTTCGGAAAAAAGATCAGAGGTGTTTTCACTTTTTTTTTTTGAGAATAGATATACAAGATATAAAAAAATATTTTACGGTTATTGCCTAGATAAAGGTTCAA
Organism: Ceraclea dissimilis; assembly: GCA_963576895.1. Taxonomy (NCBI): domain Eukaryota; kingdom Metazoa; phylum Arthropoda; class Insecta; order Trichoptera; family Leptoceridae; genus Ceraclea; species Ceraclea dissimilis. The sequence goes on along the minus strand of OY756370.1, from coordinate 2,153,859 downwards.
TGTATCTCCTCTATTTTTTTCCAAAGCATATTTAGACCGTTACATGGTAAACGACGCGACTATGCACTCTAGAAATTTCATGTTCATATGGACGCACGAATTGTATACAGTACTGAGCCTGCTAAATCTCTCAAAATGAGTGAAAGTTCTGTTATATCTCGGACTCCACTACCGTTCAACCCCAGGAAAGAACCAGGTTAAGACTCTATGTAATTTACCTATCTAGAATACGATGAGTCTCAATAAAGATATGTTAAATTGACGTTCCATATGAAGATAATTACTCTACGCGAAGTTCAATTCATGACCAGTCTAATACCCATACATGATTAATAGCCTATAACAGTAGGTGTCTACAATACTTACATTATATGAGTACTGTACATACATGTAATAGGCACATCGTTATACTATGGTTGGGTTGGCTGTAATGAGCAAAAGTAAAAGAAAGCGACGACGGTCAATTCATACACAAACAAACATTACAATATATTATATGCATACACATACATACACACTTATATTGCAATTATAAATAAAATGTCGACTTCATATGTAAACATTACAAACACACACACCAAGAATACTTCCAATTATATATTATTTACTTAATTTTACATTCTTTGCATACCTATAAGAAGGTATACCTACATTTAATACCTAACTTGTCAACCAACTGGCCTAATTTTACAATTCAACAACTTTCGGTTTCGGACGATTCAGCACGCGTAATATAAGCGCGAAACCTGGAAGACATTTTTTTTTTACATAAAAAGGATATGGGCTTATTCACTCAAGTCAAGACAAGACATCAGGCAGTCATTTGTTGTGCTGTACGATCTTGTGTTTACGTCATTAGTTGTAAGATATTTTTAATGTTCTATTGCCGCTGTGATCCTCCCCTGAACATGAGTATCATTCACATCCGGGGAATAACACTAATTTCTTTAGTATGTACTACATTTGTGTAACTGTTTTTTTTTTCAGGAAGTAAAAAATCACTGTAAGCTACAAGCTTATGTCGTGAAGTAAAGTATGCTTGTATAATTAAATGGTAAGAAAGTGTGGAACCAAAAAATCCCGATTCCGACTGATTCAACATTGTTGCATTTCACGTTCGGGACTATCAAACTTTAATAAAATCGAATCCACAAAAAAGTGTTATTGTGCTCTTTTTGTTTCCATTAAAACTAAGCATTTTAGTCAAATTTTATATCCAAAGAAGACTTTGTATCTCGCATTTGCGCTTTGCAATTTAAATAAGCAATAAAACACAGTCAATAAATCAACAACAGAACAATTTATTATTTCTTAAAACTAACAGAATTAGGAAAATGAAATTCATTAAATAAATTGTTCACGTAATTGAAAATCCGAAGAAAGTGAATTAATAATGACTCAATTTATAATTAAATGCGAAACATTTGCTAATTAATATCGCGGCAAGTTAGTATTAAAATATACAGACGACGAATGTAGAGTAAGTATATACACTCACTACTAAATCATTATAAAACGTATGAGTGCATTACTGTATATGTTACAGTTAAAGCTTAAACAGCAGTTAATGTATGCATTCACTAGTCAATGTATGCATTAACTGATGATTTTAGTCAAAGTATAAAAACTCCGTATAAAAATCAACCCTATAAACTAGTGTGTGTATACTTTCACTTGTCAATGCATGCATTAACTACTGTGGATTTGTTAAAGCATATAAACAACCAGCAGCATATTTTTTTATAGGTTTCAGATGCATTTTCGAAGAGTATTTCAGATTAATATGAGAGTTTTGTTAAACAAATGTATATGTATTCATTTATTTCCTGATAAGAAACATAAAATCAATGAAATATAATTCTCATTGACAGCTGGAATTAGTGTGTATTGAATAACAGCTGTTCGCGAAAGGCGGCCATTTTACTTGTTAAATACATTTTGCAAGCTTTGACCGAATCTCCTTCGTAAATGTACGCACTAAATAATCAAATCGTAAATTAGAATAATTGTGAACATATCAACCGAGCGTGTCAGTCAATGTATACATTGGTTAGTTAGTGTATACATTCACTAAAATAATGCTTTAACTGTAGCATATACATAACTGCTGGAATAATGCAATAGATTGCACACACACATACGTATGCAATATTTCAGTCACTGGTCACTGGTCAGCCAATGATTAGCCAAAACTGATTAGATTCATTTTTATTTTTTGTTGTGACGATCCTATGTGGTGATTAATCTATCTATCATTTTTACTGTTTGTGACGATCCTATATGGTGAAAAGAAAAATGTAAGGCGCCCTTGGGGCGATTTAATCGCTAAACGGCGCCTAAAATTGTCCAAATATTATTATTATTATTTCAAGAAAGTTGAATAGAAAAAATGCAACGATAATTATTAACAAAAAAAAAGAGGAATAAAAACAATAGTCAAGCACTGCCGGTATTAGTATGGCGGTCTCAGTACAAGACAGGAAAGTTATGTGCAGAATTTATATGACGTGCACTATAGTGTCTTATTATGGAGGTCATGCAAATAAATGGACAAGTAACCGCTCTCGGCTATAGCCGATTCGAAGTCTCGACCTAACGCCGAAGAAAACGGTAGAGAGAACTATCAGGTCGACCGCATTCAGTTATCGTAAATGAATATATCGGTAAAGGATTGTAAATTGGTAAAAAAGTAATAGTATATACACTATACAGTACCTACGTAGCATTACGTCACTGAAAATGTAGTTGTAAGAAAATGTAGTAGTGTGTAGATCCTTGTAGTAAGAATTTGCCTTCAAGAGACATTAAAGCCAATAAAAGTAGTTTTGGGAGAGTTTTATCAAAGAGAGCCCTTCTGATAAACCTTGAGCACTCTCGTTTACAAAAAAAAAGTGCGAAAGACGGGATGACATAAGGGCTGAAGCTACTGAAACATCCAGAGGTAAATGTAATTAGTAATTCAATCGCTGACAACTTAGAAGATATTTGTAAAGTTTTTTTATAGTACACAGACTATGTACCCCATCTAATCTGTGATTTAGCTCGTGTTATGAAATCGAAAAAAAAAACATTTAAAAAAATGTATAAGTATTACAATAACACAATCGTAGAACGATTTAGAAATGCACCTTCAACGATTAAATTCAATTATAAATGACAACGACAACAAAAAATAATAACACAAAAGAAATTCAATGTCATTAAAATAGAAAATGCAATCAATAAGGTCATATATTTGCCATATCAGGTACATACATTACGTGTTACAGAATTCTCGCACTTAATCGATTTTACGTTACGTAAGGTCACGGTTTATTTGGGAGGATTAATCTCTCCCTTAACATCAAACCAGTTAGTTATCTCGTAAAATAAATTTAATTTGATTAAAAAATATATGCAATTAAACAGTCAAAACGTCGTTTACGAATGACATTCAATTTCAGGTTCAAGAGCGTGCGAAACTCAAGAGACAAAATATAAATTTTATAACATTATGGTACATAATAATTTAGTAATACTTAATCGCTGTGAACCTATAGTTGACCGGAACTTTTACATAGTAAAAAATACACTGAACAAAATAATAATAATTACTAAAGACTTAACAAAATTCTAACATGAGAAAAGATACGTGTAACAAATATATAAAACGTAACAATAGTTGACTAAAGTCATTAGATGTTGACGGGTACAAGTATGACATGAAGTATGAATATGAATAAACAAAACGTTTGTGAGTTTAGTTATTCTGATTATTCATAAGCATTTTTTTGAGAAAAAAGACGCCGTCAAATTATTTCGTACGGTAGATTCTTTTGTTCTTAAAAAATACATGTAGATAGTTGGGTACTTACATATGTAGAAATTACAAAAAAATACTAGTGGGTCAATCTAGACAATTGATTTTATTCTCATCTATACCGATTACTGAGTATTGAGCTCTGAGGTGATTGTCAGGTAACTGTATCTACTCTAGTTCCAGCGTAATATATAATCCATAGTTGTGAATCTGATGTCATAGGTCTGGTTCTTCCTACCATGAAGCATTGTAGTGATTCTAGGAGGTTCCAGTTATACTAGAGCAGAGCCACCACTTGGTAACCGACCACCAGACGGCTGAGATCTCTTCAGAGACCCTCTCCATATATCAGAATAACACAGTACATCATACCACGCAAGTGAACACTGCCCCAATAAGTAATTTATCAGGCGTGTATGGAATACAGAGAAATTAACGAAAAATTAGAAGGCCGATATCTTTGGGTAATAAAATAACTAATATACCTTAGCAGGGTGCAAAACGATGGTTTGGAATACCTACTAACGAACGAATACAAAATATAAATAAATAAATAACAGAAAAACTGAAATAGGTTGGTACCTGATAACAAATATTGGGGAACAATGCACATTGCACATAGCATCTCTAGAGATGGTAAGTGTCGCGTGCCTCGTGGTATGTCTCTGTTCCCAAGAAGAATGTTGAATAGCAAAATGAGTGAGCCAGAGATGAACGTAAAATATATCTGATGACCCGACATACCGACTATAATAAATAAGTTGAACGATTTCGACAACCTTGCGTCTACTAATAATAAAAATCAAAATAGGCTACGCTTGAACTATCAATATAAAATCAAACATAATGTAATTTCTAATATGCAAGTTAACCGTATCAAGCTTATAGTAGCATACATTTCTGTACAGAGGTATTAGGTATAATATTCAGCTTACAACTATCTGCACCTAGATTCTGCCGTACAAAACTAGTGTTGTAGTGGTTGTACTAGATAAACCAGTCACTATTATACATACACCATACATATCGACATATTTTAAGATTAGTCTTACAACCCACTTTCATAATACAGATTTTTATTCACGTAATACCATATTATACTTATTGAAATTCATTACACATTCAAACGAAATGTTCACAACATGATCGAGCGCTAGAATGATGTTACTATGAAATGTACATACTATTGCACTTGTTGAATGTTCTCTGTGTTGGCTTACTGTGCGATAAAGACAGGATCTCCACGCTGCATCGACGGTCTATAATGAACTCTAAAGCAAATATTCGAACACTTGGAATCCTCTTAGGTTCAACCATGAACATCTTTCCCTAAAAACGACATATTACTTTAGTCACTCATTGTCAGAACGATGTTCCCACCGGATTTCGACTTTTCTCGAACTCGGCGTCATTCAAATTGTCGTTTTCATCTTCTTTCACAAAAGCCCGGCATTTTCCCTTTTAATCCTTTTCTATTCCTTCCTCCCTCCCTGTCCTGACATGTGTTATGCGTATTATGATATCGTATGTATGCTATACATTTCTCTTAAGTAATTTTACTGGGGTTAGCTGAAAGAGATCGCATCATTGCGATAGGCCAGCCCTAGTGAATAAATATCATTATTTCTTATTGCTTGATTCTAACATATTTCTGTACTTTGTATAAAGTATAAAGAAATAAATAAAGCTTTGAAAGGGGCAAACGGTCAATAGTGTGAGGTGTGAATAATACGAAAAAACTACAGATGATTCAAGTAAACAAGCGTCAAGAAACACAATATTTTTCATCATAATACATTTAGTTAATCCTTTAATTTCAATGAGAATCATGAAAAAATGTCTTGCGCATGTAACGATTTATTTATCCCTAAAGATGATACCATAAACTACTTATAATAAATAACTATATTTAAGAAGATTTTACATAAACAATAACATGGTACGTTACATTTTATTATAATGCGATTATGATTTATGACGTCAAAGATGCGTCTCTCTTTGTTTTTCAATTTCAACCCGCAAAATTTCTTAGCAGGATTTCACATCAAAATTTAGGAAGATGGTAGTGCAACTGATCCAGTGAAAAAAAAAATGAAAAGACAAATTTCCTGTAGATTTTTGCAGCGCGCAGAACACCCGATAACTATAACTATATTCTATCTATCTATCTATACCCTCACGCCACGTCCCTTGTAGGGTAGGCAGAGAGGACAGAGCGCCAGACAGCCCTATCCTTACACACACTCCTAGCTTCCGTCACATTCAAGCAAACTATAACTATATTAAACGATAAATTCGCAAAAGACAGCGTTGAGTAAACTTACAAAATCATCAATTTTCATACACGGAACTGGAGTTTGTTGAAATACTCGTAGATAATATAATACTCAATATATTACTTACATTGACAGGATTGAAGGACTTCAGAGGAGGTTTGTGGACTGCCTCAATCGCCTTATGGGCCTGGACATCGATGACTATAAGCGAGCGATTCGTCATCACGGAATTCCTTCTCTTGAGAATAGGAGAACCCAATGCGATATGGTCTACCTCTTTAAGATTATAAACAATGAAGTTAACTCGACTAGGCTTTTGGAGAAAATACCATTTCACTGCCCCACCCGTAATTCTAGGGTAAAGCACTTGTTCCGCTTGCCACGGTGTAGTACTAACTATGTGCAGAACTCGTTTCTGCAGCGCACATGTTCTCTATACAACGTATTTTTTCGGAGTCTCGATATGTTCGTTTTGACTAGGGCCGATTTCAGGACCAAGGTCATGCGAGCACTTTGCTCCTCCACCATTCCCTGAACGACTATGATGTCCGTTCCCCTTTTCACCTTTTCCCCTTTTTCCTTTTCTCGGATCTGTTTCGTTCGCCCCTTCCCCATTTGCATTCTTGCAGGGTCAAATTGTCTTTTAATGTTGTGTCCATGTTCTGTGTGTATGTTTGTGTGTGTGTGTTTCTGTGTGTGTGTGTCTGTGTGTGGATTGTGTGTGTGAGGGAGTGAGTATCTGTGTGCATCCCTTATTAATTTATCGTACATACATCATTGAATATCATTTTACCTGATTTGTTCTTTTTGTCTATACATACATACTTAGATTATATATAATTCTATGCATACATAAAATATTTCTTTACTTATAACTAGTTTCTTAAATTTGATTTGTTTTAACTTATAAATGTTTTTCTGGTAAAATTGACGGGCCTTCACTGGTTTGCTTTCTGTTTTTATTTAATTGTTGATATGTGCCGTTATAACTGTTTGTGCCCATGTGATTAAATAAATAAATAAATAAATAACTAAACAAAATATAATAAAAACACACAAAACAAATTATTGTGATTTTCAAAATAACTGACAAAAGGAAAGCCTTTGGGCAAATTGCCAATTGAAAAAGTGAAAATATCTTACATCCTTTCCTTTTTTTCTTTTCCTTCCTGAGCATATGTAGTGTAATTGGTACTATATTGTTGTTTTATTGTTCTTCTTTCGTATTCAAATTCGCATTGTATTATTAGCATTTTAAAGTAGAGGATAATTGCCATGTATATATTTTAATAGTATGTAAGATTGATAACAAATATCCATTACTTAACTAGTACCTATTTTTAAGATTGTTTGTTTTACTGTAAAGAATGAAAATAAGAAAAAATACTCGTTCCATGGGATGTATGTTTTATATGTATTTTTCCCTGTATGATTTTTTCCTTCGACCGATGGAATCCTCACGCTAGACTACAAGAATTTGAAAACTTATTCGTAATTCGTAAATCGTCATACTATTGTCTAAATCAGCTCGTCACCTTATAGCTTCACATTGCATCAGCATAGGTGAATGTGTCATTGGGTGATTGGTGATCTAGTATGAGGCGGTATAATACAGAAGAAGAGAGACGGCGATACAACAAGATTCATTTATCTCGATGAGGTGGTTTGTCTTAACATGATTGACCTACAAATTTGGAGGCCCGAAGCCCCCAATGCGTAATATGCGTTCATCGAAACCGGAAGAGAAATCGGTGAAAAATATTTCTCATCAGATAAACTACTCTCATAATATACATACATATTATATTCTACTATATTACATGCCCCACCCATGCGCAAGATTATCAATGTAGTTATATCAATCAATGAAATAATCACGTATTGTCTGTAACTTTACTGTCTACATATATGTGTTGATTTAATGATCACACCGAAGCCGTCGTGAATTCAAGCCGTGAACTGAAGCAATATGGTGGAGGTCTCCCACTAATAGTAATTAGAAATAGGTAACACCATGAAATCTGTTTTTCTGAATTAGCTATGATTAGTAATTATGGCAAAGGCAAAAGGACGGCAGATGGACCCCCAGAGTCCCAGAGTACTGAGCGGGAGACCCTACGAAGGTAAATGAAGTGTGAGACCACAAAGGAGATGGACCGATGATATCGAGTCGGTGGGACATGGGTGGAGAGAAAGTGCCCAAACCAGAGAATTGTGGAAGTCACAGGAAGAAGCCTATATCCAGCAGTGGAGGGAAAGGGGGTGATAAGAAGAAGAAGAAGTAATGATATTTAAAAAAACAGTAAATATGTATTTCGGTAATGTTGCTATACATTAGTTTACGCATTTTTCGCAATACACTTACAGTTAGCGACATAATAAACGTGCTTCATATTTACGAAACAAACTAACAAAAATATTCCTAATCGTACCAAAAACGTAATTCGTAGTGGAAAAAGTAAAAAAAATATAATATATTCTTGTGTTCAAATGTCACTTGAACCAGGCCTCTACATTTAAATTCCCGATGGTCTTGATCACACATACAGAATCACACACGTGTATCTACACATGCAAGTGACCACACCATAACTCAACTGAGACCACATACCCAGTAGTATACAAATACAGAAGACCACAACATAAATTTGACTACTGATTGCATTATACTATCTATCACCTAGTCACTAGTGGGAGAGTATGTCCATTAAATGTATTATGAAGAATTTATTGAAATATCTCCATACCTACATTCCTCAATGTAGTCGCTGATGTAAAAGCAAGCATTATCAAATAAATAAGTCAAATCAAACATATTTTAAATTTGATGCAATAGCCATTATTTAACTATACATTATTGTGTAGCTATTGAGTGTCGAAAGATCGACAGTAGGTATCACGCCCTGCAATTATAACTTCGAAATCTATGACAATTACTGAGTGTGGTAAGAACGAGTCGGTTCATCACATTGCAGGGCACTGTCCTAATGAAAAGTTCGAAGGGGATTTTGAGGAAATCGGTACGCCACGAGCAATAATCGGTACAATGGTCGTTCACAAACGAAAGAAGTACTCTAAACATGACCGGGGTCAGCTTTCGATTTTACATGGGAAAGGGTGTCATATATGACGTTTCTACGGATAATTCATTGTGTTTCCTACTATGTACCAGCCGGGTGGTTTACACTGGTTTACACCTACTATTGGTGGTTTAGGTTCGTTAGGTTGTTTTTTTTTTTTTAACAACGTGATTGGTTGGTAGTCGATACTATAGCGACAAACGTCACTTCCGGCTGGTACATAGTAGGTGTCTCGAATTCATTTGGTAATTTATTTTTAAGGAAAAAAAATCTGCATAACTGTCATTTTTCTGATAAATCAAAACTCTAAATATGCGTGATCCTGAACCTACAATACCTAAGTAGATTAAATGCTGACTAAAATAAAATGTCTCTACGTTTTGTTGTGAAATGTTTCATTATTATTAAGTGAGTTATAAGTTCACAGTCATTGTAAGTTCATGTCATATACCTAATCACCTATTCAATTACACACATATAATGAACATATCGTACTAGACCTCAAAACAACACAAATACACCACTAATTCATACATACTGTAAATTAAATGGAATAGCTTTCACACTATATGCTTAGAAACTCACAGAATGTTCAACAAGTCCAAGTAACAACGAAAAATGGTTTACTAGTGGTGGAGACATTGAAAAAAGAGAGCTGGTTGGTACTAGAACAAATTGTTTACTCAGACCAATTATTATAATAGTACTTAGTAGTAATGTGTCTACGAAAACAAAAGTGCTATAATGTACATTGTACAATGCTGTCTTGGTGCCAAACCTTATGCTAGTGAGATTTGGAGATGGCTGCAGAAGGTCAAATCGGGGATGAATACAGTGGAAATGAGATCTTAAAGAAGTGTGTGTGGGAAAACATTGAGAGGTCGTAACGGAATGAGGTTATTAGAGAGATGAGTGACTGTAAGACGGATGTAATGATTAGAATGATGGTGAATAAGCTTACATGGAATGAATGACGATACGATGATATATGAGTGAGAGACGAGGCTGAGAAAGCGTACCCGACCATGTCGAACAGATCTTCGAGGATAGACGTGTTTTGAGTAAAATTAATCAGAAAGCATGCATGACAATTTTACGGAAGCAAGGGGTGTGTGCAAGGATAGTCTGGCATTCTGTCCTTTCTGCCTACACCGCAAGGGACGTGTACGATAGATAGCAAAAAAGAAATATAGGATGTAAGTACCGAAGCATCGTTGTTGTACAAACACTACATAATAAATAGACGAATAAAATAAAATAATTACTTACTAGTGACATTAAGAGGAATAATTAATGAAAACCGGACATGTTTATTCATGATAAGAATACCAATCTGCATAATAATTTTGTCATGTACCTGTGCCTAGAATATATTTGGATATATGTAGATATCTCCTAAGTTTACATAGAATAGACGCAGCTTAAAATAGATTCAAAAACCACTTATTTAGCCCAATGACACGTCTTCTGTCTATTCAAACGAAAAAAAAAATAGCCGCCCAAATTCAGGTTTATGTAAATGAATTAGTTAGGTAATAATATAATATAAAGTCTAATGTAAATTTTATTGAGAAATGCTTACTTTTACATAGTAAGGTGCGACCAATCGACGACGCTAACAGAAATGTTCAATACGAGTAATGTTTGAGTGCTATATTAATATACATTTCAATATATTATGTAGGTATAATACGACCACATATAATACACGGTAGGAGTATGTACATAAAGGTTGCGATATGACCATAGCCGAGTGTTTAGAATAATTAAATAAGTATTATTTGATGTTCCGACTCAATGGGCCTTTGCGGGGAGAGTCTCTCTATATGTATGCTCCCTCACCTTTTATCAGGAGCAAAGAGATATGTCAACATTGTCAACTAACACTGGTGGTATCATCGCAAAATAAAAAACTTAATAATCAGGAATATGATACTAAGTGTAAACTGTAATGTATGTATGAAGGTAGCTAAGTCATAAGACAGAAATGCATCAGAATGCATATGAATCGGAAAATTTATTACGATATGATAATATGCGTCGATCTTCTGCAAAAGTTGAGAAAGTTGGTAAAGCGATGGCAACAAACTATTAATGAAATATAATATAGTATGATTAGTATGCACCTGTTAATAAAATTATATAAATACCTACGTTTTATACTTAAATACCATATGAAAGCACAATAATAACGAATATTTAATCACTTATCGGAGAGAAAAATAAAAAGGTACAAATCAATAAGAAAGAAGGAAATCAAGAATGCATAATACTGATTGGTTATAAATAGATTGCAAAAACCACAAGAACAGCTATAAAAAATCTATTAGGCAAATACGTATTGGTTTTTACAATGTCGGGTTTGGTCAGTATTGGTTTTTACAATGTCGGTAAAATATTACATCTCCTGCAAATCTACATTATTTGCGATTATACTATATGTAGATAATAATAAAATTATAATGTGGCAATTTATAAAGCTCGTTTTATAAGTTCATAATACTTCAAAGACGTACTTGCAATAAAATTTATTATTAGGTTATTGAAAAAAAACACCGAGTAGGTATGAAAGCTTGTCACACGATATAAAATTAACAATATGAAACAATTTTATGTTTGAATTTTCATAATAATAAGTTTAAATTTAATAACCAATACACGGATACGGGAAAGGACCTGAGTCCCCGATGTAAACTACAGGTAAACCCTATAGGGTTGCCATTCAGAAATGGAGCTGGGCTGGCTATATAGCGAGAACTAAAGACTCCATATGGAAAAAATCGGGCAGCAGAAGTATTGGTAGACCTTATAGATAAGATAGTCAGACGAAAAGACGTGTTGCCGAAGATGACAAGATGCAGTATCTCCAAGATAAAAAGCTGTGGAGATCTAATGGATGATGGGCCTACATCCAATACTAGAGGAAGGGAAGCTGAAATGATGAAGAGAATGATAAACCTTGCAAAGATGTATCTCTTCCCGCCACAGACCTTTAAATTTAATTATCATCACACCTACTAAAAAAAATCTACTCGTAAGATGAACTAATTTTTCATGCGATAACGATAAAAAAGGTGCAACGCCCTTGAAAATTATCTGAGCTACAAATCTAATCGTCGTAAAGGGAGTGAATTTTGTTTTATAATTCAAGTACATAGGAAATTACAAAAGATAACACTTGATCAATGTTTAATTAAATAAATTTCCATCCAAGTGTATCCGTCAGTAAAATTACGAAGGTACTGATACTGCAGGTGACCTAGTTAAATAGTCATTATTTCAATATCTTGTGGATTCATTAGTAGAATTTGTGATAAACTCTGATATTTTACGATATCCCAATTCAGAATAATAATTTATTTATTTACACTTCAAGTGAACAATTCAAAATGTTAAAATAATATAAGCACATAATCAGGTAAATCATTCAAAACTGACCAGGGCGAAATTATCGCAATGATGCGATTTCTTTCAACTAACTTTCAGTAAAAATTGTCTCTTTCAACCTGTTTTTATATTGTAATGAATGAGTAAAAACTAAACTGAAGCAATAATAAAATTAATTTTATCCATCACAATTCGTACGGAGTTTTCAGTGAAAAAAAAATACGGTGTACTTGTGTGAAACTAATCCCATACACTCTGAACGCTAGGCGACTGTAGCTCGCGTACGTTGATAAGTTTTCAATGGAAAACTGCCAATCATTTCTTCCACATATGACAACTACTTAGTACTGAATACCATTATTTCGACAGAAGTGTTAACTTTTTTAGCCCATCAAAATATGACCGTGAGTATTCTGTATTTTAGGTATAGATAATTGATATTTCGATCGAATCGATTGGAGATTTGGAGAAATCTAAGGAAGAATTTATACGATTTATGGGGGAATTGGATTACTTGTACTTAGATGTGTAGAATGTACTGAATGGTACGAGAAATTATGTACAAAAATTATAAAGAGTATAATTATATTCGTCGACTTGGTGTAGAATGTTACAAGAGCTTTGTGCCTTAGAATTTTTCATCCTACATTTCCCCAAATGAACGAAAATGAATGAGAGAATAAAATAATGGTATTGTGATTGTATTTTTTTAAGAAACTGTTTGAAATTGAAAACGTCGATGTTTTCTCTCGTCGAAAAATTATCATATCAAATATGAAATGGAATAACTTACAATTATTTTCTTTTATGCTCTAATAACCAAGTTATTTGAGATACAATTTGCAGGTCTTAAAATAAAAAAAAAATGTACATTGTAAGATTCACGGTGAGTAAAATAATCACTGAGAATAATATGTAGGAATGTAATACGTCTATCAGGAATCTAAGTGATGAATATATTAGATATTCTATACATACAAAGGGCATACTGGATATAGCGGAGTTAATGAGTAACTGATTTCATTTTTTATATCCGGATGATTAACTAAGGCAGGTATAATATAAAAACATTATTGAATTACTTTTCCACAGATTTCACTTTCGTTATGAAGCAGTAGAAGCGTTGGTAAGGAATATAAATTAAAATTTTAAATACATTATAATATGTATAATAATAGGTATTGCAGGTATGTTATTAAGACTATAATAATAATAATATATAATGTAGTAGGTAGGTAGTGATATTAGATATAAGTATAGTATAGCTGTATGGTATGGTAAGTATGGTATGGTAGAGAACAGTATAGCGTATCGTATATTATACACACAACATTCAACTTTCTATGACACAGAAACATCATCACATTACACACACACCTTACCAGAGTTCTTATTAACATTTATATTAACAACTCGCAAGACAACATTAACATTATATTCCATCGTATTGTATTAAACAAACAGAAACTTTTTAGTGATAACGCATTCAATAACGTTTATGTAATCATTCATTGATCAACGTGATTTCACTATGTGACATGTTACAGACGACTGAAAAGTTTTTCATGAAATAAACTCGGTTTTATTTCCACTGAAATTGAAAACACGCGAAAGGAAAATCACTGAAAAGCGGGAAATGTGTAAATAAATGGAAATCTAACCTGACAACTCGATACGAGGCTCCTCGATAACTGAAATCCAGGAGGTTTGATTTTCACAAGAGTGACAGCTTTTCTCCTTAGCGGTACTACTTGAGTAAACTGACACAATATTTTCTCTTGAACACGGGCACAAAGCCTACTAGACCCTAAACACGCCATAGCCGAAACTATTATGAACTGATCACAAAATAATCATCGCGCGGTGGCGGTCCACATTCACATCCCCACTCACAGCTGATCGCAGATCGCCATATTCACCACCGTTGAAAGACGTCAAAATCTCTATGGTCAAAGTCAGTACGGTGTTGCCAGATGTAAAAAAATCTCAATGCTGTCTTGTGCAATACCACCACTTTTTACATCTCTAAAACAATAATAAAATCGAAATCGCTTAGGCTTAAGACTTATCAAAATTTTCAAACTTAATTATTAATTGTGTAATGGATTATAATATAGATAAATAATCGTTCAAAATTAAGTTACAATCTCCGTAATATCGTTTGGTTATTTGACTATGGTCTAATTATTCAACTTTTCACTTTTTGTCTTTGACTCACAAGTTGTCATTTTCTTACTGTCATTTTCGCGACTTTCCTTGTTTCTTTTCGCGGAGGTTTCACGCTCAATTTTACAGCTTCTGGTTTGTTTAACGTAATGGCTAATCCAGTATTTGTTAGAATACTAAATTCCCTTCAAAATATTGAAAGAGCCTTCTTGTTTTCAATATTTGGAAGACAATTTCCGCCTCCAGGTAATGTCTAATAAAACCAGATAACCTCTATGTTTTATAACCTCACATTTTCCAACTTCATATACTTCGTGATCAATTATTATTCGGCAAGATTTGCTTGTGCGTAGAATCTTATGTTTTTAATATAAATTCTCTACAAAACTAGAGATGCTAATGGACACTATTATTCCTTGCACTGTTGGATCTAGAAGACTGAATATTCTTATTTTAACAGCCTTAAATCCAGACCCAAATGTTTTCATCTTCTACTTGTGTGACAAAGTGCAGGGGGCGTTTTCATCACTTACATACAAACCCTCAGCATTCACTCTACAGGAAGTGGCAATCTATCTGGACTGACTAGCGGATCCAGGGGAGAGGCTAGGGGGCTGAAGCCCCCCCCAAAACCAGAAGTGACAGTACTTTATATACAACAAACCTAGGGGTTTCAGCCCCTTAGCCCCCCCCCCCGAAAACGTTGAGTGACAGTACTTTTTACCATGTGATGACATTCAGTCCCCCCCCCCCCCAAAATTGAATCCTGGATCCGCCACTGCTGACTAGTATGTACAAACAATATATACATACTAAAATAGTACAACAAAGATTGTTTTTTTATTGTAGCCATATGTTGTCTGCCGGCCCATGCCAGTGGCGTCTCTAGTGTTGAATCCCAACCATTCTCACTGAAAGATCTGGTGGGAGATGGTTTCTTGTACGGTGTACCTAAACACAGGCGGAGTCTTGAGAAGAGATTGAATAGGAAATTTGGTTGGAAGGAATATGTGTGGAAGCCTCTAGTACCTAAAAGACTCCTGGTTTGTAACGAATGCGGACATCATAAAGAAGTTGGCGTTTTGTGCCGTAAGTATTTCATTATTCATATATCTTTCCACAGCAGTTGCCGCCCCCACCCTAGAGATTAGATTAGGTTAATATATTTTTTCATACTAAATGATACAACCTCAGAAAAAAATCACATTATTACCACACGTTTTCTCTTCATATCATAAATTTTCAAGAAAATCTATCAAAAAACAATTATTTCATAAAAAAAATTGCCTGCGGTGCTATTTTTTTCAATTTTTTTTATAAAAGACATTTTTTATGCATGTTATTGTGCAAAGTAATGTACACATTTTCAAATTAACCAAGCCGCATCACAATCTTCTCCACTATGTCTCTCAAAAAAAATTTGCCCGCAGCGCTATTTCCACTTTTTTCATTCTATATTGATTTTTTAAATTTTTGTTGCATTCTCTCTATGTAATCTTTATTTAGATAACTAAATATTCATCTCTGAATTTCAGCAAATTGTTACAAGATCAACATGACGGAAACTAAAGAAATGCAAGACAAAATTGAAGCAGATTTAGGCTTGTCTCCAATTGACAAAGAAGTTGTTGTTCTTTATGATGGAGAAGACGTTGATAAGGTAAAATATATGTATTTGATTTGGCGGTTCCATTTGATAACAATAAGTAAATCTTCTTCATCTTTCTCGGGTGTTTGTTGATGGTGTCGAGCTTTCGACTCCAGCGAGGGAACCGAAAGCTCAACACAATCAACAAACACATGGCACATCCAAGAAGGCAAAGAAGCTATATAATCAAAGACGATGAGAACCTATGCAACAATAATTAATTTGTTCTTCTAATATAATGTCAACATTAGTGGCCTGTTTTTTGTCACATTTTAGCATCGAACGGTTTTTTTAAGTATTCATAATTTAAGTCAACCATGTAAATTAAGTTACAAAAAGAGTACTTTTCGACAAAATGTGTTTCATTATGCCGAACATTTTGGCTAGCTTATACTAGCAATATCAAAGCTAGGTCAGGAAACTTTATCTATAAATGAAAACGTGATTAGTACAAAGGAACTACATACATACATATGTAATTTTAATGTTGCCGATATCTGAGAAGAGCTTAAAATTTAACTAACTACACTTTAATTTGTTGGTTGCCGCTAACCCCGTCTAGGTTAATCGGCTCTTCAAAGAAATCCTCCGCCACAAAATATGTTTAGGGTTTTTAATTGTATGCATCACTGACACATAATTTTACTTATTTTTCAGACGGAAGAGTTTTGGAAAGACAAACGGATAGTGGAGATGAAAAAGGAAAGACCACCGTGGTTCAGTAAGAATCTTCTACAGAAAACAATGCAGAAGCCAGCAACTTCCACTGATGTTGAGCCATCAGAATTGGCATAAAACTCACCATATATTTTGTTTATTTTATAAGCCTTAGTTATTAGCGTTAATCTTTTTTAAAAATAAAATATAGTTACATACGTTTGTCTGTTAAATCATTTTTTCATCAAATTTTGTCACTTTTATCTATTAAAGTCACACCTAGTATCAGTACGTTCCTTTTTTCTCGAAAATCTCACTTGTAAAATAAGTAAAAACATGTACCTACAAAAAGGAATTAGTATATTTTATGTAAGCAAGAGTACTGTTATTTTCTCAAAAATAATAGTTTTACAATGAACTACCATATTTTGTTGGTTTTAAAATTTCATTTATACAGATATTTTGCGTTTTTAAGCCTTTTTGTACAGATTTTGGCTTATTAATCTTAGACTTAGAGATTCAGATTTTTAGTTTTGGATCATGGCAACACTGTCCTTTCGGTTGTGGTTCGGTGAAATCAAACAATGCAGTGAAAATACATAATTTATATACAACGAAAGTAATACTAAAACTTATAGTACAAAATAAGATGAACAATAAACATGTAGATAAAATCATTCAATAAAAATCAATACTACTAGTATGTACAAATGTGATTGGAAAAAATATATACTTAATTCATTTCATAATAATACAATAATAGCAATGTACAAGTTT
The DNA here is from genome assembly GCA_963576895.1 of Ceraclea dissimilis. Classification (NCBI taxonomy): domain Eukaryota; kingdom Metazoa; phylum Arthropoda; class Insecta; order Trichoptera; family Leptoceridae; genus Ceraclea; species Ceraclea dissimilis. Next base: position 2,136,069 of record OY756370.1, on the reverse strand, counting down.
ACGTAACACTAAAGATACTTATATAAGAATATTTGCACTTGAAAATACACAATATACGAGTCTTACAAGCTTTGGAATATATAATATGTAAAGCATATTGCCAAATTCTGCTAAAGGACGATTCAACCACTTATATGTATAACAGAAATATTAGAGTTTATCAATTTTGTATTAATTATTGCTCTAGTACATTATTCTAGGACAAAACTCAAAATGGAATGCCCACGGGAAAGATAAACATAACTTTATAGTTCACAATACATAAAAATGCCTAGTGTACGTGCATTCAAGATTTTTTGGAAGACTTCATATGCATTCGGTTGTAAATGAATAACACATCAAACGAACGAAAATAAATGTATGGGTCAAAATCAGAGAGGTGAAGAATTCGCTTCTGATAAAGATTTTTTCACTTTAATTAAACTATTATATAATTCTATATTATTTAATACACAATAATCATTGGATAGTATCTGCACCTCAAGTGCATTTCAGAAATAATTAAATATTTGTTTATCTTTTTAAATAAAATGTACTAAAAAAATCATTCCGGGAACGCGTCCGTATTCCATTCCGCGTCGTTAAAACAAGAAAAACTGGTAAAAGTAAATAAATTTCCGGAAGCACAGGTTTGGATTTGAATTGAATATGTTTTATATTTGCATTATCTATGAGTCAAACTTTTTAAAAACTCAAAATTTGCATTAACGGGCATGTTAAATGTTGTCTGAGAGTTAACGAGTCATTTCGTGAACGCAACAATTAAATGTTAGTTTCTTACGATATAAATACGATAGGCGACGCTAGTGGGCAGTCGCATAAACATTTTTCAACGAGGTGGCTGGTGTGTTTGTGTTCACCGCATTAAATCAATAATTACTCAGATAAGTACCTATCAATTCAGTTTTAAGGCCGCGTACTTTAATTCCGCGTCATTTCGGGAATGCTTTTTTTTTATTTGTTGAGTCAAAAAAGATAGAAATCCTAACGTTTTCCTGCTAAATAACATGAATCACTAGCAAATAGCCTCAAAAATTGTCATCCAAGATGGGACATTTGGTTTATAATCATTTATGAGTGTCGTAACGTCATCTAGGGAACGGTCATTTCGGGAACGATCTCGAAAAATGACGGGTGTTCCCGGAATGATGACTGCGTTCCCAAAATGATTATTTAGTTCTCTAAGTAGTAACCAGTGAAATATTACAACTGTTTAAACCATTCTAAATAAAAATTAAACTATTCACTCAATAGTTTACTCAATTATTCGTGTAAAAAATAATTGAGTGTTATTTTTTTCTATAAAATAATCTATAAAATTCTAGGTATTATTGTATTCAAAACCTTTTGTGTCTGGATTTGATTTTGGTTAGAGAACGTTCAGAACGAAACATGGAAGCTACAAATAAAAATAAAAAGAGAGAAAGACAACTAGCTAATGCAAGAAAACGCAAGTTTTTGGATAAAATGACTCCTGAGCAAAAAGAACTGAAGAGAACAAAAGACAGAGAATATTATAAGAGAAAAAAGGCTGAAAAGAAAACTAGTTCTATAAAAGATATGTCTGAAAGAGAAAAGAGCCAAAGGAAACAGTGGAAGATAAATTCTCAAAAATATAGAGCGAGAAAAAAGGTGTTGTCAAAGATATTAACCGAAAATCCTGTTGAAATCCCCGAAAATCCGAAAAACAATGCTCCGTTGAGAGCTACTGCGTTGAGGGCAGGAAAACAGAAAACAGGTCTAAAGCATACAAAACTATAAAAAAACAAAAAGTTCAAATCAGAAAAATGCAACAAAAATTAGACAATTTACGTAAAAAACTTTTGAGAAAGCAGGGGTTGGTGGAGAGAAAAAAAGAAGATAAATAAATAAATCTTTATTGGCCAAAACAAAATATGCATACCTGAAAATAAGACAGTGTGCCAAAAGGCGGATTTATCGCAAACGCAATATCTTACAGTCAACCCAAGATAGTGTTGCATCACCTAATAGAAAGGTCAACGAGTTGGTAAGAGATTGTATTGTTACTGGAAGTAAGAAAAAAACTTTTCTTTTTCTCTCCGTACCCTATCGGGTCCCCCCCGACGTTGGCGATCCCTATGGCGAAAGCATCCCTGTCTGCCGCAGTCCGGAACAGCTCGCCGACTTTCCTGATGCCAGTCCACTCACGAACATTCCGGAGCCATGACATCTGGCGTCTTCCTATTCCGCAGCGTCCCTCTATTTTACCCTTCATAATTAGTTGGAGCAGTCTGTATTTATCGCCCCGGAGAACGTGACCCAAGTATGCAATTTTTCGTCGTTTTATTGAGTTCACCAGCTCGCGTTCCACGTTTGCTCTCCTGAGTACCTCTGCATTGGATATTTTATCTACCCAGGAAATCCTCAGCATACGTCGGTGCAGCCACGTTTCAAATGCTTCTAGTCGATTGAGCATATTGACCTTTACAGTCCATGTTTCAACTCCATACAACAGTATGGACCAAATGTAGCACTTCACCAGACGCTGTCTTACTTTGAGGTTTAAGTTATCATTTCTTAAAAAACTTTTATTCAGCGAAATTTTTTCATCCCAGCTAAAAAGAAACTCTGAAAGAGAAGAAATCTAGAAATTCCAGAGAAATGGAGGTTTTCCAAAAATGCGTGAGTGGCGCCCGTATTAAAAAATATCGTTTGGCTAAGATGGTTAAGCCTTAGGACAATAAAAAAATTCTAGCCTCTGATTGGAGCACTCCAACATTGTTGATTGAACAGAGTATTAGAGAGCAAATTGAATCATTTTTTGAGAAAGATGATGTAAGCAGAATGTGCCCTGGCAAAAAAGATTGCCTCAAAGGAGGCAAGCAGAAGCGTTTGCTTCTAGACACCATCAAGAATTTGCACCCAAAATTTGTTGCTGAGTCGGGTGTCAAATTGTCTTACGCCACTTTGTTAAGGGAAAAACCTTTTTGAGTTATGCAGCCTAAATCAAAAGATAGAGACACTTGCTTGTGTGTAAAGCATGATAATGTTGAATACAAATTGAACAAACTGAATAGATTGGGGGGGGGGGGGTAAAACTATAATTCTACGACAGAATTGATTAATGCATACAGCTGTGATATAAGTTTGTATCATTGTATGCTTGGTTCATGTGCTACGACTAAAAGGGTTATAAGTGTTTATTTATTTATTTATTTATTTAATATAATTCACGGCCCACAGTCAAAAGATCTAAAAATTTCACTAATCGATGACATCTTCCACATGAAAAAACATGTTTTTGCGATAAATGAAAACCTAAAGGAAAAAAGAGATGTTAAAAATAGTTTAAATGATACAAAGATTATGATCCAAATTGATTTCGCTGAGAATTATATGACAAAGTATGGGAAAGAAATTCAAGCCGTACATTTTGGAGCATCTAACATTTCATTGTAACATTTAATAAAGCTGGTATTGTTAACCAAAATTTCTTGATGATTAGGTTTAATAAAGATTAAATACTAATTAGCGTATTATATTTGTTATTATTTGTTAAGTATTTGCAGAGCAATCATCATCCCTACGTCAATCGTCATTCAGAGAACGCTCCCATCATTAAGGGAACGTCACCGTCATTTTCGGGAACGCCAGAAAAAAGTCAAATAAATTGTATTTTTTTAGATAACTCACTACTTTGTGTCTAAATAAAGTAATACATTATTATTCTAATGTCATATAATAACAGTTTCAGATTTAGCTGTGCAATATATAAAAATAAATCAAAGTTTCGTTTCAAAATTAGCACAAAGCATGGTTTTAATAGAATTTTTACGATATGAATGACAGATTATAAAATATCTTAAAAAACCAAGTATTATCATATTGCGAATTTAGTTACTTTGCTGATTATAACATACCTTTCTTTAAAAAGTTTATTTAATCGCATTTTAATATGTTTTAAATAACGTTCCCGGAATGATGAATTTTAATCTCAGTTCGGTTATTAAATAGCATAATTTTGAAATAAATAAAAATTTAGCGTGGCCCTTCCCACACATCATTAATGAAGAATACCTCTATAATTATACATTAAAATTACTTAGCAAGTCGCATATTTGTTTTTCGAAAATTTCAAATCGTAAAATGCTCACCTCTCTGATTTTGACCCGTATACCTAAATAATGTATATAATTTTCAGTAGATAACATTTAGCCTCAAATTCATATTAGTGTCTCTGAACTGAAGATTTGCCAACCTATTTCAAAATAACCTTTTTTTCTATTTCATGTTATTTCACATTTCAATTATATTTTGCCTTAAAGGTCCTGTTGATTAATTTTGTCACTAGGTGAAGCTCAAATTTTCCTCGAAAATGTGAAAGAAGTCCGCAGTCCAAATGAAACGAAAGTTCTAATCTAAGGCTTTTTTTTACTACAGTAAATGCGTAAAAGACGTGAGAAATAATAAAGTAAATGCTGTGACATAAAGGAAAGCAGTAACTACCTAATTGGACGGATATAATCGTAAAGATTATCTACACAATTTGAAAATGTAGTAATATCTACATAGCACTGCGGTATTATTGGCAAGAACGTTCATTCCTAATCGAAGCCCACATCATTGTACGGGTAACACAAAGTTATCTTCTTCTAATGAATCGGAATCCTCGTCCAGAAAATGGGACTCCACGTGTTTTTGAAACACGTCGAAAGAAATGGAACTTTTAAATAGTTCACCACACATAGGACACTTACTGCTAGTCTTTCTTGTAGGAATGTTATTCAAATTGTCTTCATCATCTTTGTTTTTACTACTCGTATTGGTCTGTACGTTGTTCATCATTTTGCTAGTGTTCTGGCTGCACGACGAGTCGTCAATGTTGTCGTGATACGAAGTGGAGTTGGCTGGCGTCGCCCACCTCGTAGAACTGTCCAACACTTCTGTCTCTGGCGAATCGATTCCCGTATTTTCTTTTGATAAATCTGATGAATTTTTAACAATGTTTGCCGGAAGTAATTTCTCTTCTGTAATATAAAATAGTAGGTATTATGTATGAATTTCAAATTAGTGAGGATAATGAGTATCGAGGGAACACTACATACTTGTATAGAGTACGATTGAAGGATATATTTTTTTATAATGTAGTTATGTATCTGGGTTTATCGAAATACATCTTTGTAGAGTAAACTTGAAAAGCTTGTGTCGTGAAGTGGAGTAAGTCGGCATTGGGAATTGAACCCGCGACCACCGGATCAGCAGTCGAACGCGTTACTAACCAGGCTACCGACGGCCTCGATTATTAATTAATAGAATGTATAATTACCTGTACTAGAATGAAAGTGAACAAGTCGAGATAGTTGGGAAATGTAGAGAGTATGAATGATGAAAGGATAACAATGAAAATATACACGGGTGAAACCGAGATTTAAGATAATGGGGATGTCCAAGAAACTCTTGGTACGACCATGCTGACCAGATGATGAATAAATTGTATGAATGTGACATACAAGCAAGAAAAGTGTGTTAGGATAGGGAAGCCTGGGGTTCTTTTCTCTCTACCTTTCCCATAAGGAAGATGGCGTGAAGGAATAGAACATATACATACAATATAAGTAAATACAATAATTACCTTGTTTCTTTAATTCCATATTACTTAAATAAGTTTTCAAATCATTCTGTTGTTGCGACGCCACATTTTTTAATTCCATTAACTTGTCTGTGTATTCTTTTATATGAGCTAATGAATCATAATTAGTTCCTTCTCCTAAATAAGTAAACCCCACTGAATTGACATTCAAATCGGGAGCTTTCTGCAACTCAACCATTTGTTCGCACTGTAAAATTAACTCGCTCTTCTCAGCAATTATAGCATTGAGTATTTTTAAGGATATTTCTTCTAATTCATCCTTCTCTTCAAGTTTAGCTATCAATTTAGGATTAGGTGTGGTTTGTGTGAATGTTTGTGATCTAATTAACTGAGGCATTGGTACTTTTGTATCATTATTTTTTGTATCACTTATTTCTGGAAGTTTATTATTGGAGTTATCCTTTGTTTTATTACTATCCAAAGATGTCAAGGCTGCTAATCTTGCCCACAAATTCTTATTCTCACACGCCACCATTAGTATACGCTGTGTAAGTTGTGCATTTTCTTTAGATAATTGAGCTAGGTTACTATTTAATACATCAATGTCATCTTCAGGAGCAGCTTTGTCATTCAACTTTACACATTGCTTACTCAACCGTACATTCTCGTCTTCCACATCTCGAAGTCGTCGTTGCAATAAGAAACATCTTTCTTTCAGAGTGCGAATGACTACATTAACTGCTTTTCCACTTTGAGAATCGTTTTCATTTCCCACTGTTGGTTTATTGCTTAGCTCCATATTATGAGCACTTACACGAAATAACGAAATAATGACATTTTGTCTACAAAATTGATTGACATTTACAATGTTGCCACTTGCCAGAAAAAAATACTTTACACCTGGCAGCACTTGGGGTGGGTATTTCAATACAGAAACAAAGCGCAAGCTTAAGCTCAAAGTGATCTTAAACTTTTTTATTTAATCACTAGCTAAGTTACCCGTGCTTCGCAACGGCAAATTTGTGAAGTAGATGAACTGTATGACCCGAACCACATTCATCTGTTCATTCATTCTGAGAACTTTCTAGAAAGTTCTACAATGTTCGATTAACCTCTACAATTTTCTAGAAGGCTGTACAAAGCCGTGCTTTGTTTCCACAGTCTTTTAGAAGATTCTACGTAATTCTCTGAGCACTTGGATTCCTTCGTTCGGATAGAGTCTTCCACTATGACTTAACCGATTCAAAATTTGACCAAAGATCTGTGTTCTACTCGTGAAGACCTTTCATGAGACACCAAACACGGCGGTATGCGGTGACCGGATCCTCTCGATCACTCAGTGTCTCCCGATGGCTTGAGCTGGATAAAATATAACTTGCGATCTGAATTTCTTTTCCAATGACCTTTCATACGATACCACACATGACCCTCACACAGCCCTTGGATCCTCTCATCAGCAAAATTTCTCAGAAGGTTCTGGATTTCCAGAAGTTTCTACCACACAGTATTCGTTTCCAGATAGCAAGGTATCTGTATTCCAAGTTTGGTCGAAATTGCTCCAGCCGATCCGGAGTTATGGTGGAACAAACATACATACATACATCCATTTTTATTATATGTAAGATTTGGCATTTCCATGGATTTATAATACTAGTTAACTGGATGAAAAATATAGGTGTTTGTCTATACATTCTGTTCGGTTCTAGGGGAAATGGCCAGTTAGGCAAAAGAAGCAAAATGGAAGATTTTCCATACTAAACGGGCTATAGGAAACTGCGGTTTTCACATGGATTTTTGGTTTTCACTGTTTATATTTTAACTGAAAATGAATTATAGCACTGCCACCTAGATAGTCTTTCTCTAGCCGTGCTGTAGAAATTTAGGACCACCTCATTGCGGCGTTGCCATTTTCGTTGCTAAGGATATATCATAATGACAGAAAATAACAACTGCTTAACAACGTATAAAAAAGTCGTAATGTCGCGCATTTTGAATCTGCCGTGTTATTTTACAATAATTAAAATAAATGTATATTGTATATTAAAATAAATATATTTTACAATATATAAAATAAGTAAATGTAATTTCTACATTTCCCAATCAAGTAAGGATAAAGGTAAGATCTCTATTAAGGTATATATTCGTATACTATATGTTATGATGTGCAGCTGAAGTCTTAACCAGTGGCGTAACTAGGGGGGGGGGCGGGGGGGGCGGTCCGCCCCGGGCGGCGCATTTCAGGGGGCGGCAAAATGGCACAACATATAAAAAACATCTTGATAAAACACACAAATTAAAAAAAATCTCTGAATTTTCTGAAATTATTATAAAAATCCATTAAATTACAAAAATTTTCATAAAAAAATTTGCCTGCGGCGCTAATTAATCCTGTTCGCGTCTTAGGTACATATTATTTATAGGTGCTCAAATGAGTTAGATTTTTGATATCTTATGCCTAAAATTTCATTACTAACTTCTTGTATGGTCGCTTACCCTATCTATACAATACCTGTAACCATATATGTGTTACAGGTATTGTATGTAGAAGATATATACAGGTATTGTATATAGTATCTACTACAGAAAGATAACCGGGTTCATCATTTCACCCATTTGTCCAAAAAATTTCGCCTGCGGCGCTATTTTTTTGTATTTTTTATATCTTTTTTAGTGATACTTATATGTACTTTTTAAACAAAACTACAACATGACCTTCATTTTCACTTAGTTTTATGAAAAAAAATTTCGCCTGCGTCGCTATTTTCGTGTTTTATTATGCCACATATATATTAAAATTTTTGTTGCTCTCGCCTAGCTTCAAAACTATGCACCAATGGGTATACTTGTGCAGGTACTTTAGGGGTCGGGTGGGGCGGCATTTTCAGAGTCCGCCCCGGGCGGCACTAATGCTAGTTACGCCACTGGTCTTAACTATTTTGACTGAATTATTAACCATTATAATTATAAAAAATATACATAAATAGGGATATAACTGAAGTAAGGCAGGGTTTTTAACCATCTTATCTTTTTCTCTACCTTACCAAATCCTACCAAATGATATTTTGTTCGAGTTGATTGAACATTGTGGATCAGTGAATTCAACCTCCGGTCCGCGGCCGGATATTTTCATTTTATTTACTGTGGTATACTTCTCTCGGGTTTGTGCGACTTTTCAGAGCACAGTATATTGCAAAATTAAAGTTTTGTTTGAATAAATATCAGAATATTCAAGGTCAATCGAAATCACCTGTACTTATTTATCATATCCACTCCACAATTAATGAGCAATATGTATATATTTTTTCAGATGTCAGATGGTGGTGGCAATCAAATCATGACGATAAAATGTAACTTTCAATCCCAATGAAAATTGATATTGTGAAGCCAGTGTCACATGGTTTTACAGCTTACACAACTGAAAGACAAGGAATATATCCTGAAGCTACATTCCTTCACCAATAGCAAATTAATAGGCTGGTTAAAAAGTATATCCCTTCTTCTTGCGTATATGAAATACCTCCATAGCAAAATTTGTGCATTTTTCTATTTTAGTAATTCCTTTTGTTAAACATTCTGAGTTCAATAAATAAATATGATTCTTTTACTTGGAAAAATCTTTGTTTTTAATTATACCTTTGTTGGAGTTCAATTTGATGAGAATTTATTTATATCCTGTGACTATATTTGCACCGGCGCAGATCATATATGTACCTACCTATTACCTACTCTTTTGCGTTACGAGGTTTGACAGAACTGCTTATACTTGCAGTTCACTTGCGACTTCATTACTTATTATCACAGGACCACGCATTACATATATTCTATTATGAAATTTGACAGGAGTGGTGGTCCGATTTGATCATTTTGCTATGTTGCCAATTGTTACAGCATGGCTAGAGTACCTACTCTAGGAGGCGTTGATTATAGACATCATATTGACATAATTATAGGACCAAGGGATGTAAATACTCCGTTAATCAGAATTTATGAGCAATTTTATAACACAGGAAACGGCACACGGTGGAAGTAAATTAAATTACTTTTATTTATTTTTCTTATTCTTTTTTTCAGATTTTCCTGTAAGAATTAAACCTTATGCATCGCTTAAGAAAAAAAAATGAGAAAAAATGTGTTTTCAGTAGTTTCCTATCACTAATTATGATATTGAATATCACGGATGTGAAGACGTTTTAAATATATAATTTATTATGTAGGAATTTATTTTTTCATATTTTTTGTCATTTAAAGCTAATGTGTACGTATTTATGAATTTTCTTGCAATGTTTAATTTATGTTGTAATTAATGACAATAAAATAAATGTAATTTAATTGACTTCCATCGTGTGCCGTTTCCTTTGTTAAAGAAATTGCTTATAAATCCTGATTAACGGAGTATTTACACCCCTTGGTCCTATAATTATGTCGATATGATGTCTATAATTCATTTTCAGTTAAAATATAAACAGTGAAAACCAAAAATCTATGTGAAAACCGCAGTTTCCTATAGCCCGTTTAGTATGGAAAATCCTCCATTTTGCTTCTTTTGCCTAACTGGCCATTTCCCCTAGAACCCCAATAGTCGGCCAAGAGATGAATCCAGTTTACTAGAAGTATTATACATCCATGCATTTCCCCCATAAATTAGGAAAGAACTTTAAAATTTAAATACGGTTTAGAAATAATTACTACTTTTCAAACGATTTGGTTCGTTATAGTTGCAACGGTTACTGATTTACAGTGATTTTTCAAATTAATTCAAAATCAGGGCGAGCAAAATGCTGGGTCACCATCAGCTATATTCTAAAATTACCTACTGTTAATAATAAACAGCACCACTTTTCTCGTCAATAATTTATTGGCTTTGCGAAATTTTTGCCCATTTTTTTGTTAGAGTTAATTTACAAAATAATATTTTGGGTACTTAATTGTAGTACCTACCAATAAATGAAAACCATATAAATATTAAAATTTGTTTTAATTTGCTGGGTAGTTCTACTATAATCGTAAAAAAAATATATGAGTCACACCAAGAAAAATTTAAAAAACGACCGGGTCACAGAAGAAAGTCGTGGTACTATGGATTGATTGATCGACCTAGTAGGTATCTTTATCAAACTTTCACAGCAAACTTAATCTGAAACCTTCAGGTCTACGGTGATGAACGGTAATGCTCTTAATTATTTTTCCCCTTTGTTGTAAACACAAAGAAGGAGAATCTATTTATTTATTTTTCGAATGTGAATTTAGAATGACATTGGGAACTATTAACTATTGTATATAACTATTGTAGCCCTAATTTTTGTCAATGGTATTTTGTTTTAGAATAGTGCTAAAATGGGTATTTTTCGTTGAGCTCAGCTGCGGGTGCGTCTGTTGGGCGCCCAGGAAAAAATAATACCGTTTTTGGGGACTTTTTAAAATACCTACAGTAAACTTTTGAGAAGAATAACATTCAAGGCAAAAACATCTTTGACTCAACTGAATTCTTATAAAAAAACTGTCTTTCTGTACTCGTGCCCGGGCCCACTCGCAGCACAGCTGAGTTGCGATGGGATAGCGTTGTTTTTAGCGCTTTTTGTAAAAATAAAACTTTTCTGACAAAAAGTGGGACACCAGCAGTGCAATAGTTCCTGACTTTTGAGGTTGAGTGGGTTTTAAAAATGAATTTAATAAAATGCATAAAAATATTAGTATTCCAGTAAAGTTCAGGTTTAGTATTCAACTTTAAGCCTCACCTTAAACTAACAATGAAATTATCGCTCTGCGGATTAGTCATTTTTTCATTGTCTATGAACGAACAAACTTGTTGACGTCACGAATTTATTTACTCAATTTACTGTCATTTTGTTGACGCCGTTTGACGTTTCGTTTCTTGTGTTCTAGATTAGTTGGTTCATTTAAATTTCCCATTGTGTAATAATTATATAGGTTTTAGATTAAGACAGTTCATAAACATAAGTTTTGGCATAACGCGCTTCCATACATAACATTTTTATTACTTACATCCAGTGATAATACGCTGATTTGTATTGTTCTGCATTCCAGCGAAGGCTGAACCAATATTGTGTTTGTTTCTTGTTTGCAGTTTAGAAAAGTGTCAATGCACGAAAAACACTTGTCTTTTTGAAATTTATGTAAGTATGCAATAAATCTACCTATATTATTTGCATTTGGTTTTATAGCTGTGGTACCATGTAGGTCAATTATTTGCAGAATAATTGATATCTTGATTTTAGTATCTAGTGGTATTAATGCCCCAGAAAGCATCTGAGCATGTTCTTGTGTAGATATAAATAGTGTAATAGCATCCAAACTTTGCTAATTTCCTGCTCAGTAGCAGTTGGCTGGAGCATGGGTCGGAGAAAATGCTGCTTGGGAGACCTATTCTCCGACGAACGCTAACCGCTAACCATGTATTCATAATATATTGTGATTCAAGCAATCAGAACGCTGTTTATATTCGGTTTCTTTAAATGCTACAACAATAAGAATGTTTTTTTTTTAACTTGGGTGTCCCGTCAATGAAGATTTTTTTCCACAATTTTCGTAACACAAGAGGTATTAACCAGTTCGCGCCGGCAACCGTGATAGTTCGTGTTACGTTTCCTCACCGTTGTAATCGGGACCCGTGATATGTCGTGGACAATCTTTTACCACTCACAGAGACATCTGTATCGCGAATTCCGAATTAAAATATATACCAATATCTTCCTCCATCTATCCTCTATTCGAATCTGTAAAGTTGGTAAAATTTTATCCACGAGTTTCACCATAATAACGAATCATAAAAGTACAGGCGATGTACCTGATCAGATTCACTCGTGTATAGTCGCCATTATAGTATATTCGTTAGTTCTGTGGTATGCGCGCGGTATTTTTTATGTCAATCGGTATTATTGTTTATTTTATGTCATGAATGTTGAATTTCAATAGTTTATGTACTAGTAACATATTCTAGTTTATCATTTAGGCAATATTTTATTTCACTAGACTTTATTCGAGTACTTGCAGCCACTAACTAAAGATAAACATCTCTTTATCCGATATATTTATAAAACCGGTGAACTATTTTTAATAAAAAATATTGTGGTTTTTAAAAACACTAACTTCAGCTAGAAAAGAGACTAGATTTTGGTGTTCTGTGTGTACAAAATACCATTATGTTTTGAATCGTTTTTTGAATAATACCATGAAATATCAAAATATTGAACATTTTAATATACGTAATTATTCCTTTTTGACATTTTTAACAAATAAATTGACAGTCTTAGTATGGTGTAGTGTAGCATAGTGTATAACATAACAACACTTGTTCGTTATTTCGATGAAGAGACTATAAATTCTTAGTGCGTAGTATGACACTGGATAGGCGACGACAGTATGGGTTCGAATATCGTGTTTTATGGGATTGCATTGACCTCTAAACTAATTATTTGTTGGTAATGTGATAACCAAAGGATTGCTGACCTCATCTAACACGAAATAATGGCTCTGGTGACTACATTTGTATTATAAAAATTAATTTAAAACTAAAAAAGTGGTTTGTAAAAAACGTGCCGTTTTGCGGTACTATTCGTGTTTGACATCTGCCGATGGGAAAAAGTTAAAATATGGTATTAATGGCTAGTTCCAGACTCCATATTTAGTTTTATATTATCATTCTACTTTTAGACCTCTACCAGGCCCTATAGATTTGAAAAGTGAGGATTCATTTATAGGGCCTGGTAGAGTTTAAATTGAAAAACTAAATATGCAGTCTGAAACTACTTGTTAATACCCAAATTTTCAACAGTAAAAATGGCAACAATAAATAGGTACCTACTTAATGTATATGGAAATCGACAACACAGCCGTCGCTCTTCATGGTGTAGTGCAGTGGTTCCCAAAGTTGACTGGGTGCCGACTCATCTAACAAAAAATTCCAATCTTGCGACCCACCTCTTAAGAAAAAACGGAGGGGGGGGTACTAGTGCCAGATTTACAATTTTTCTCGGTATAGGCACTCACTGAGTTTTCGCCGCCCTCCCCCCACCACGAAAATTTTACCTTATAAAAAACGCACCAATAAGTTAGCGCCGCCGGCGAAATTTTTTAGAGTCTAAAGAGGGCATTAATATTGGTAATGCTCAGATTCCGTAGTGGTGAGTAGTGGAACTTATTCAAGGAAAGAATCCAAATCGCCGATGTATAGTTTTTATTAATTATATTCTTCAGGGCCCACTCAATATTCGCTCGCGGCCCACTGGTGAGTCGCGACTCATAGTTTGGGAAATACTGGTAGTGGATAAGATGCGACTATGCGAGACAAAGGTCTGATGGGTTCGAATCCCAGCCGGGATGAACTGAAATGGTGAATGTTTCTTGAGTGTAAAGTGATAACTTAAGCCAGCTGAGGTCGTTCGTAAGCCCGACAATGTTCATCCCTAATTCTTCTACACTGTTGTAGGAATACTGCAATCTTACATACCATTAAAATTGAACAGGGTCATAATCGTCCACCTTAATGCACACTAATAATATTCTGTACATAATGCTCAGGAAGGAAAAGGAATAGAAAAGGATGTAGAAATATTTCATCATCAGCCCGCTGCAGGACATAGGCTTCCCCTCTCCTCCTCCACTTCTCCTGCTCCTTTGCGATTCCCGTCCACTGGGGCCCAGCAAACCTCTTGATGTCGTCCATCAATCTGGTGGGTGGTCGCCTTTGTGGTCTTTTGTCGCCCCTTGGTTTTCACTCCAGCAGTCTCCTCGTCCATCTGTTGTCCTGCATTCTTGTAATGTGGCCCGCCCATCTCCACTTCTGCACCGCTATCGGTCAAATATTTCCTCATTTTTAATTGTGCATTTTGAAAACTTAATGAATCAAAAACAAAATTTCAATTATCAATTAAATCCTGTGTTTTCTATCAAAATTACTTCTTGTGTGAGTTGTGGGATATTTCATTTGTCAGAGATAGTAGGGGAAGTCCAGTGATAAAAAAAAATTGCTACTAGTAGGTATTGATAATTTCTTATTTTTTTCCACAATATTATTATACTAACATAAGTAGCTATGTAGGATATTATTATGATTGCAAATGTTTCAATATGTATATGCCTATGTCTTTATATTGTACCATGTACCCAACAACTGATAGTACTATGCGTCATTATTTTATGGATATAGGGTGACCATTCTTTCAGGTGTCCTCCATTTCGAGGTTGAAACATTATTGCGTTATTTCATCAAAAGTTTACAAACATAGAATAGATACACTAAGTATACATTTTTTTATGTACAAAATACTGTAAAAAGCAGAAGTAATCCATTCCACAATTGAATGCACGCACACACATACATAATATCGTATACCTATTTTAAAAAAATTGCTTGTAGAGTAAAATTCATCCTAGTATTTGGCGCGTAGTCCCAGCGCAGCGATCGACCGTTTTTCGTAGTTTTCTTTTTTTTTCGTAGTTCGATGTAGTTCACCGTTTTGCCACCGCCAAAAGGGATGAATTTGACTCTATCATGATATTGTTATTAAAGTGAGACTAATGCTGGATTTCACTAACTTTTTAGGTGAGGAATAGCGGAGTTAGGCGCCACCTTGTACAAATTTTGTATGATAAATAATGATAATTGGCTCCTATCTCCGCTATTCCTCTCCTAAAAAGTTGGTGAAATCCAGCATAAGACTTCTAAAAGAATGTTAGGAGAGAAATAATGGATTTATAGACACGGGTAACATTCTTTTGGAAAAAATATTTGAATGACTTTCAGAATAGATGGCGCACCTCGTTGCTGGAAAAATGTGAAATGTCTTATGGAAATTTTATGAATACCTAACTCTATGGATTTCCTGTAGCATCCCAAGGTTGTAGAATTGACCCCCATGCTTTTTAGATATCTTTTCGAACGTCCTGCAAGGCTCAAATGCGGATCCATGTTACTATTGCTCTCGAACCATTCGGTCAATCGCCGCCGTGCAGCATCATTTTTTTCTTGGAGAAAATGTATTTTCATTTTTATCCAGGCATTATCTACGTAAACACTCTTCAACTTTGACATCGTGGTCACCTCAGTAGTGAGTTTTCCGCGCTTTAATCAGGCGTCGCGTATCGCGTCGTACTAGTCAGTCGAGAGCGGTCGAGTGTCGTAGTGCGGGATGATCGTATAGTGACGGAAAAAAGTACTTTTAGCCGACGCGACTGAATCGTAAAGTCGGAAACCGGTTTGTGCAACAACAAAGTCACAAATAAAATACAAACATCTTCTAGTGTTATTTTTGCAATGTGCGTAGGATTGTGATAAAATTTGCATATGACAACACATTAAAAAGAAAAATGCACTACATATTTTTCTTGCAGTTGAATTTCATTTGTTTTTATAATTGCTAAATAATTAAGGTACAATGTTGTAAATGAAAACTTTGTTTTTGTGTTGTGTAATGAAGATATTTGCTTAGGTATTTATTGCCAATACTTGACTGTGTTGTGTTTTTTTGTGGTGGCAATCGATTGGATGATACGGATTCAATAATTTACATTTACACGAAGTCTTATTTACTCAATTACCAGACTATTGACTCTATTGCCGAATCGAGATTGGTATGTATTTTATTGATTGCTATATACTCGAATATATCTACACGGTACACATAATATGCATAATACATTTTTCCGTCAAGAGTTTTTTTTGCATGTTTTCCGATCCTCTAAAATCACAGAATCTTTTTATTCGGTTTTTCCATCCCTATATCTAAAAGCTTTTACTTGGTTTACCCATCCCTTTATGTTACAAATCATTGGCTTTTCCACCCCCTTCTCGTGGCATATCGTAGTCCTTTAATCGGTTTTTCCACCCCCATCGATTACAGGAGTTTAAGCCTGGATCTCACTAACTTTTTAGGTGAGGAATTGCGGAGGTATCACCGGAAGTTGGTGAAATTCAGCATGATTGTTTTATTTGCCAAGTTTCTTTGTTTTTGGACATCATTGCATTGTAATCTATCATAGATCGTTTTATTTGTCAGCCCTTAATTTCTCAGAGTCTTTTGCGCGTTTTTTCCATCCCTTCTCACGATGTATCATCAATTATTTTACTTGGATTTTCCACCCCCTACTCATGAATCATGATGTATCTATCTATCTATCTATCTATACCCTCACGCCACATCCCTTGCAGGGTAGGCAGAGAGGACAGAGCGCCAGACAGCCCTATCCTTACACACACTCCTAGCTTCCGTCACATTCATGCAATTAGTCATACACGCTCTCCGATTCCTTTTACTCAAAACGCGTCCATCCTTGAGGATCTGGTCGACATGATCGGACCAGGTCAGTCTCGGACGGCCGCGCTTTCTCACCCCTCTTCGCTCATTCAGATATATCTTTTTTATCATCCTGTCATCATTCATTCTCTCAACATGCCCAAACCATCTTAGTTTGTTTACTTTCATTCTTGTCACTACACCAGTCTTGCAGTCACTCATTTCCCTAATAACCTCATTCCTTATCTTATCTCTCAGCGTTTTCCCGCACATTCTTCTTAATGACCTCATTTCTACTGCATTCAACCCTGATTCATCCTTCTTCATCCACGTCCACGTCTCACTAGCATACATCAGGGTCGGCACCAAGACAGCATTGTGCACTAGCACTTTTGCTTTCATAGACACATTGCTACTACTAACAATCGGACCGAGCGCACCATTCGTCCTAGTACCGGCCAGCTTCCTTCTTTCAATGTCTCCATCACAGCGTCCATCTCTAGTAAACAAACTTCCCAGATATACATACTGATTCACTTGCTCCAGACAGTCATTACCAACCTTTATCACACAATTTGTCCTTATTTCCTCTCTTTCGAAAACTAATACTTTCGTTTTATTTACATTCATTTTCATACCATTCATATCGCAGCTTTCGTACACACAGGATACTATCCGTTGTAACTCACATTCATCATCAGCTATCAACACTAAATCATCTGCAAACATTAACGCACATACTTTCACTCCATTTAGGTCCACACCAACATTCAGCTCATTCAGAGGACGCATGCAGTAGTCGAAGAACAGGTTGAACAACCAAGGCGACATGACGCAACCCTGTTTAACCCCTTTTGTGAGAGTGAACCACTGCGACAACGCAGCATTCACCCTGACACAAGCAGAGCTCTCCGAATATAGAGACGCGATTGCGCCAATCAGTCGGTCGCTCACCCCATATTCCGACAGTACACGCCACAGTCTTTCTCGGTCCACACGATCGTATGCCTTCTCCAGATCCACGAACGCGCAGAAGAGCCTCTGGTGTTTAGCCAGAAGCTTCTCCACGACCATCCGTAGGGAGAAGATCTGATCGGTGCACCCCCTGCCACTCATGAAAGCACCCTGCACATCCCATACTTTACTTTCAGTCACTTTTCTTACTCTTTCAATCAATCATGATGTAACGAATTCGAAAAACCCTATTTTCTATGGGCTTCAAAATCATAGTTTTTTTAAATATTTTATTGATATTATACATTGCATTTTTTATATTGCCAATTAAAGTATCCATCTATGGCTGATACTAATTCAACATCATATACAAGTTATGTAGATATATTGCAAGTAATGGATATAGTAGGTCTACCTGTCATCTTATTGGCGATTCCAACATTATCGTGATAGGTATATACTTTTTAATGCAGCCTCATCCATCAGTGGGCTTCGAAAAATCGGAAATAAGCGCATACATCCACCCACGTCTTAAAACTGCGTAACCTGTTCATCTTAAGGATTCGCTGAAATGATAATATTATCCCAACGCCCACTCCAGATTATGTCCATTTATTTGTTACCTTATTTGGAGATCAGGCAATTTGGCATCTGTTCCAAACGAGTTCCGAGGAAGGTTTGGACATCCTCAACAAATAGACCCGAAATCAGACCTTAGTAGCTTGATGTATTTTCATTCGATTGGTAAAACTTTCTGAGTCAAATCATTGGGACCTGGGAGTAAATCATCAGAAAATACAATAACCTCACAAATCTATTATAGGAATGATGTTTCCTATAGAGGGTGATATACGAAGAAGAAGGTTCTGTGTTCAGTGTATTTATTAATCTTTAAAACTGAATGATAATGGATCTTACAAGCGTTTATATATCATTATATTTTCCTAATTAGTATCATGAGTAAACGAGTGAATGATTTCTATCTAGGTTGCTGACTATGAGTTTTCCAATTCAACTGTGAATGAAATGCTTACTCCGAGGTTACTACCTTTAATTAGGTCCCTAAAAATGCTTACTACTCGTGAGGTAATTGACTCGTATCTATGTCACCACAGTACTCCCCCTCAAGTGACCTTGTCACGATACTCAAGTTTTGATGCGACTTATTCTATGTTACGAGTACAATAAATATCTTATGGAAAATATCCTAAGGTTAGTTAACTTTGCTTCGTCTGGCCGGACAATTAACTTAGGCTTACAATTAATGCTTATAATCTATGTACGTACATATATAACAATACAACAATAAGGTGTATAAATATTCTGGGTCAGCGAGTTTTGATGATAGATATCCGAAATCGCTGACGCAGGTGAATTGGTTAAAATAATCGTTGTAGGCAATGACCTGTCATTGCGACTCTCCATTAGGGTACTTTGTGTGTGCCCTCGATGTATTCCGTGGATGTTTGTCTTTGCTTACTCTGCACTTGATTCGTTTCCGTGTCGGTTCTTGTAATATGTGCAGGTTTCTGTCCATCGTAGGAAAATTGTGACTTCCTTGTTTTCGTGCTTACGACGATGATTCTTTCGTTTGACACAACGGTATGGCACTTACTTGTGACAAATGCGTTAGATTAGTGTTCACTTCCTTCTCGTGACAATGTCTGTCTGTTGTGAGAGTTCATTGATTGAGTGAGGATCTGTGAAGGAGAAAGTCGTGCGGAGATGCTCACTGAGCTGCGCTCTCATACGCTGTGACGTCCTTCTGATGATGGCGTATTGTCGGCAGATGTCCTTGGCGGATGATGTATGCCGACGTTTCTCACGAGTCATTTTTAAATCCCGTGGTGGCCAGTGAATGATGAATCACTATACGCATGTCAGTGTTTGTTGTGTGTGTGTCCCTTCGAATTGTCAGTTAGTTAACAACTTTCGAAGATCTTGCCGTTGAGATGTTTTGCGTTTTGTTGCTGTACGAACGAGTGTAGTGGTTGTGTGTAAGCCATCTCACGCTGTCCGTAGTTGTATCCACTAGTTATGACATCTCGTCACTTCTCTTGTGATTGCGCAGGTGAATCTCTGCGGGTAACTTCGCTAGTATGACGGCATGTGTTATAGGAAAAGTTGGAGTCAGCAGAATCTGCTTGTACTGATTGATATCGCTGGGTAGATATTATAGTTTTCACGTTTGGAAAAATGTTTAATTTCCATAAGGTGCTCGATGTATGATAAGCTTCTTGGACGCGGGTTATTGAGTTCTTCACAGGAAATTTTCTTGGCTCTTGGAAACGGCCGGGGTTGGAGCGTGGGGCAGGCCCTCCCATAGCTCGCATGCTTTCGCCGTTTGTCTGCTTAGACGATGTTGAGCCGATGTCTCGCCGGTTCCAGCGCGATTAGTTGAGGCTGCATGTTGGGCGGAGATTCATGTGATCTACACATGTTATGCGGTGTGCATTTTGCACGTCCGTTAGGGTGAAGAATTTTTTAAAACCTTCGAAGTTTGCTGTTGCTGCTGTTCTTCGTTGGTTGTATTCACGCATGATTGAGGCTGGAGCACTTGGTGTGGGTTCGGGATAGCGATATCTTCGTGATTTTGTTGTTCCGCGGGACCATCTCTCTGCTGTTGTTGGACTGGGCGCGGTTTTCCGAAATTGTTATAAGTCACTATGGGTGTTTTTTATCATCGGAGTCTTCTCTTGCTTGGCGTCCGAGGGGTGCCAGGTTGCCGGTGACTTTAGCCGGATACATGTTGGATTAATTTATTTGCGCTGTGTTTGAAGCGATCGTAGCGAAGTGCATTTTCGCGATTACCGGGCTGCCCGACTGCCCGGGTTCGGAGACTAAGTTATTGGCACTTTCTCGATTACGACGTTTTATTTGAACGAGTAAAAAAATCACGTCGGGTTCACCATTATAGGAATGATGTTTCCTATAGAGGGTGATATACGAAGAAGAAGGTTCTGTGTTCAGTGTATTTATTAATCTTTAAAACTGAATGATAATGGATCTTACAAGCGTTTATATATCATTATATTTTCCTAATTAGTATCATGAGTAAACGAGTGAATGATTTCTATCTAGGTTGCTGACTATGAGTTTTCCAATTCAACTGTGAATGAAATGCTTACTCCGAGGTTACTACCTTTAATTAGGTCCCTAAAAATGCTTACTACTCGTGAGGTAATTGACTCGTATCTATGTCACCACACTATTTTAACTGAAGGAAGGGAGTAAATCGTATCTTGGTGTTGTAGTATTATTCTGAAGATCTGAAATTGAATTATGATTGTGATTTGTGAAGCTACATATTGTCTTGTGTTTTACTGCAATTTATGTTTGTGGATTGTGGATGCGCTCAATAGGTACTCATCAAAATGTCAACAGTTGCAGCGATCGGTTCCATGTCAAAATCTCAAGTGACAAAATCTCAACTGTCAAAAGGGTAACCTACTATTGACAGAATCGCAACTCAACACCGGAAAATCTGAAGCCGTTGTTTTTTTTTGTTTTGTTTTTGTGTGTTTAAAAAAAAACAACCTAACCCAACAATATTGAAATTGGCGGCAACAGGTTTTCCGGCGATGAGTTGCGATTCTGTCAATAGTAGGTTACCCTTTTGACAGTTGAGATTTTGTCATTTGAGTTTCTGTCTGGTTACCGCAGCGTTCTCGTCTTGATTGTAATTTTGCTATTATGTACCACTACTTACCAGTTTAAATTCTTACCTCTGTTGTATCACTTACTTCCTTTACGGTTCCGGATTTCAGACCTTACCACTCCAATGTGCAGCGACAGATCGCTTTGTAGTTTGCCATTTTCAAGTCCACATTATGATAAACATTAGATACAATAGTAAAGTATTTTAATATCATTCAAAACCAGTATTGATAACGAATTCTAGTGCATTGAATCACGCGTTGACTTTCTCCAATATTTACTAATGATACCTAGTATTATTAAAGTTAGGTACTTGAAAGATTTCTTGTTCCTTATTTGTAAATGTGGCCTGCCCTAGCTGTCCAAGTTATTTCAAGAATAATGTCGGGTATTAACGTTACACATAATACGTTAAACATATCAACAATAATGATTTTGTCAACTGTGTCGATCAGATTTGTCGTGGAATTGTTGTAAAGAATCTCTAATCTAATCTTTCTGTTGTATTGTTTTCTTAATTTTATTTTTATTGATAAAATATCGCTGTTTTCTTCATTCAGTTTATTTACGTCGTGAAGGTCAGTCGCCTATTTAAAATTAGTATGTTGTTTCATGAGTTTTTATTTACTTACTTTATTTCAAAGTACCAACTAAATAAATAAGTAACTATGTATTGTTATTAAGTTAATATTGCATATCTTTATTATCATGTACTTAGTACTACCTAATTGTGTGAAGCATTTAGCATACTTAAGTGCGTAATAAAATAAACTAGATATTACGTATATAATTGAATCCTTTAGATCCGTATGACCCTAATTTCTCTTTGGTTTACTTATTAAAATTCTTTGAACTAGACAATGTATCATGGCTTGAATTGCAAGGCTAATTGCTTTTATTATAACTTTTGAACTACTTTAGCGGTATGCTCTTCCAGTTTACTTTATGGTATCGTTTCATAGAAAACTTTCTTAACACTTCGATAAGCATTGCAAGGCTTCTTGATTAGGTATTCGGTGATAGTCAGTTGCATTGTCCATGAAGGTTGATTACATTGATTGAAAAACGAAGGAAATTTTCATGAGTCACACCATTTTTTGCAGTGCGATGCGATGGAAGAACAATTTTCTACCCCTGATATAACACCAACTGCAACATGCGATGTAGTGTGAGCTGTGAAGGGTTTCTAAACAATAAAAACAATTAAAATGTATTGATCTGCCTTGCAATTCAATACTTTAATATACATGAACAGTCGCTCCTTTGATTTATTTTGCATCACTTTTTGGATTCTTTCAGTCGCTAGATCTTACAGAATTCATCAATTAGACGTGCAGTGAATATGATGTTCGTATATTCTACACGTTTTTCGTAAATAATTTATAATTTTTATTGTCTTTCATCTCGTCCTAGCAGTCATGAATCTTTACTTCGCTTCCGTCCTATTGTCTACTGCCTACTATTTTCACGCGATGGTACCTCATGGATGGTTGGCAGATATTACGTACGGCAATAAACCCGCCCTTTGAAGTATTCAGTAAATATTTTATTTATTTATTTAGGTATCTTACAAATTGGTTATGTAGCAAGAGGTGAAACGTGGTTCAGAAATCAGAAGAATAATCTTGTAAGTAGGTAGATACTCACTCAATGTGTTTTATTAGTATGAGTCATGCAAATGTCAGTAAAGAATCCAATGATTAAGTATACTGAAATATAGGCACCTACTTATATGTCAGATTGTCCGATATTGAAAGTTCGTTGTCACGTCGTCAGTCTGTTGTTGACGCCTCCCATAATGTAGGTATAGGTATAGTAATAATCTGTCGTCACTTGACTGTAAGAATGATGTTGATTTTCTCGCTAATCGCTCTACTTGTTTTTTATAATAATTTTATTCCGTTGTAAATGATCGAAGTGCGACGGCTTAGTAAACGCAGACTACAGTTGACTCCCGTTTATTCGAAACTTTATTAATTGGAGTTTAAATCCAAAGTTACGTGCGCTTATTGATGGTAAAACATTATAATTCACAATTCCCATTTTAGATTTTAATGTCTCACAAACCTTTCATAGACCTTTATAGTGTCAAGTCAAATCACACGGACGAAAACGTTAACCTTTTCTAAAGAACACGAATTTATAGAAATGTACCACTCGATTTACCTAATTTCTGATTCAGTTTGACTGATTGTGGATATACAAATCAACCAGCGCAATCCAATATAGGTTATATTATAATGAAACACAGTCACAGTAGGTACTTAGTATTTTCCACGGACTTTGATTTATGTATTTTCTAAAGAGGACTAGTTTACTAACACTTCCGTGTCCTTCGTCAGGTCAATATAAATGTACAAATGTATTGGCCTGATTGGGGACACGAATGTCTCCGGAAACTAGTCGTCTTTTTGATTTATCAAAGTCTGTGTGAAATCTAAACATTTTGTTTCATTTTAGTATTATTTCAATGAACTTGCACCAAGAACCTTCAGTCGGAGCACTCAAAGTAAATTTGAAGTGATTGGATTATAATTAATTATATATAATAAGTGAATCAGAAATCTTCTTTTTGTGGCTGAAGTAGTGCCGGATAAGACAGTGTTTGATGTAGAATGCATGTAGGAAGTAGGTAGCTATTAACTTATTAAGTGACAAGAACGAGTTAAACTCCATACCAATAATCCCTACAAATTACCATCTCATTATCCTTTTAAGTTTAATTTACATTACTTTTTCAACACCCGTGAGACAACTCTTGAGAGTGTTTTAATTTTCATGCAAATTATTGTCGTTGTCTTCTTGGCGTCACTTGGTGTGTATGTCGCCATGCATATGTGAAAATATTGCGGCCATTTATCGATATATCGCAGTATGTGTTTCAATTGACCCATAGGAGTCGTTATTAATAAAATGCACGCTTATTCTCTTCTATGCGGATAACGGTTTTATTACACGCATTCCTTGACATTCGTACACCCGCTTACCAAACTTTGTTTTTTTTTTACACTCAGTTCATTTTTCGTCAACGATGCAATTATTTTAGAGATGTTATCTGTAAGAAATGTAAATGGCTTTTGTTTGAAGTATAAAAAAATGACAGGGAGCAGATCTTCAAATAATGTGTTTAGAATGGTTTGATTTTTTTGCAAATAGGCGAGTCTTTGTCAAAGATGTGGACCTCTGTCTGGAAGATTTGGATGACTGTCATTGCGGGATTGCCCTCAGACGTACGTTACCATGCTACCTTCACGGTTGTATCACGGATTACTGCAAATGATATTTTTACTACCGCCTTCTAATGAATACTTGTGAAATATTGTAAGATTGTTATATTACCTTGACTATATTTGATTAATAAATCCATGTATGTAGTGGTACCAGGAATCAGGATAGATCAGCGTCAAGAAACTGTGTGACGACCACATGCTTCACATATAGGGAACGGACGTGCATATGCGTATGTAACAAACCCCATGTATTGTATGTGTTTAGGTGTAATTCTGAGTATAAATATTTTTGCACGAACTACGAATTGTTATTACAGTCCAGGACTCCGTGTGGCATTAATATACTCGCATAATGTCGCGTTTCTCTGTTTAACATCACTCGCTGGGTTGGTGGCTAGTGGGTACAGCACAAGTATTATTAGGCATTCGTGATGCGATGTGATGTGTCCAATATATTAATATAGATCTATGTAACGTGTGTCTATAAACATGTTATTATATTAATAATGATGATGTTATAATATCTAATGGATATATTATTGCTATTGTACAGTGCCTCTGCCTATATACTTACATACTCCAGTAGTAATATCTCTAATGTTACGTAGTTTCATTGAACTTCAAACGCCCTAGACTTCTTCATTCACTGTCTAATTGAATCACTCTCATAGTATTGTATACTTTGTTTTTGTAGAATAGTGAACTATATGATAAATGAATAGATGATAAATGCTAGACCTTCTTCTTATTGAGCCCTTGAAAGGGTCTATTCGTTCGCTTTTCTCGTTCATTGTTTACCTCAGCACTTAGATGCCATTTTCGTCATTCACATTACTTAACCTTCTTTGATAAGGAAGGGTAAAATTCACACATAGGTACTTCTTTTTTTGTATGCCATATGTGACTTCGTACGCCCAAGCAATTTTTTGTGCAGAAAATTTTCAGTAGGTACTTATATCCTACATTTCTTATTGCTTTTTTCTCGTCTTGTTTTCTTAATGCTTTATTATTGTTGTCATTGGCCGAATTGAAAAACGTATTGTACTTTTTTTCTATGTGCTACGACAATGTTTGAAGACGCACCTATTTTTTTGCAAGTAGCCAAACCTTGTAAGTCGCGAATGATTCATAGGAATAAATATGACAGTTAGATATTATATCTGGACACAATACGGTAAATCTGCATTGAACTGTGGCGTCTTCTGAACGCATCCAACCATTCACCCTTTGTCTATTGAATGTGTGATCTGGTCATGGTCGTATAAGTGCACAATATGATGCTGTTTACAATCACATTTAATTATATTTCTTTTGGGTCATTTCACAGCGCTTTTATGAAAAACACAGATTCGTTCACCGGAATGGAAGAAAATATATTAAACGATGTATTCATTCCAGTAAGCCAACTTGTGTAGAGATAGATTATGGAAAATATAAACATCACAAAGAGCATAGAGTTAGAAGTAAATGGAATATAGGTTGTTTATAGAATCAATGTCTGCGGTTCCGCTTGAAACCACCACTAAATAATATCTTACATTGGTCACGAACATTGACGTCACTCCGTGGTCCTCTTCCGTGAACTTCCATGAGTCAATTCCCTCCTATAAATACCTACTAATGAAACTGTGTATTTCTTACATTGTGCAAATGTTTCAATCGACTCGACTTTGTACAACTTTTTTATTGATTTTTTTAAATCATTTTTTCTCTACGGTTTATACCTTTGTTTACGTACCTACGTGTTATATATATCTTATTGATTTTATAATAGCAACATTATAGGTATATATTTTGTATAGAAAATGCTAGGTACAACCTGACACATGTTCTGTACATCAAACTGTTGGCTAAAAATAGACAAACTTACATTTGCCTGCGAAATGTGGAAATATCAATTATAACACTGGACTACTGGAGTATTTAGATAGATGTATCTGAAATCAAAACATCATCCATATTATTATTAGATGCATATAATATTATATACTTACCTTCAATAAAATAAAACAGAATGAGTTTGCCAATCTTTGGAATAGAGTACAGAGCTATGGAGTATTATATTTGGCATTCTCGAAGAGTTTTTTTAACACAGTCTCCACAGCTTTATTTCTGTATCACTGTCTTGGTCTATTTTAATTTTTGATGCATATAAAATAATTTCACCAGCAATATGTTGGTAATTCATATACAATAGTATAGGTTCCAGCTTGTAAAAAATGTACATAGGTAACGTATGTTTATGCTTCAGTATATTTCCCCCAGTCACGATTTTTCGACTTTATTAATTTTATGTTACGTTAATGTGACACCCACAAAGACATCAACAAAACATGAAAAACATGTCAAAAAAGAAAAACATGTCAAGTCGACTCTTCAATTAGGGGCGCCCGCAGCATACATCAACAACAATGGCTGTCAAAAAATAAAATAATGATAATAAACTAACTAAAGCCAATCGTGCTCGCAAAAATGTTTGGCTTCATTTAAATTTACGAATCTAAATACTATGTTTCTGCACACTTCATGAAAATTGCTTGTGTCGCGAAGTGTAGAATATTGCGTTAGTCGACCTTATCGCGAAAGGGAAAACTCTCCACGCGTTTTCATCGGCACGTGTAATTTCGAGCGAAGTTAGATAGGTCGAGTAGGTAGATTTTCTCGGTTCCGGGGTTACGTGGACCTAATATTTGAGTAGGCACGCTGGCACCTACTCAAAGTAAGTGTCAAGTCAAGCTACTGGTAATATTGTTTTCTACTTGCAAACATAACTGTAATTATGGGAGCTGTACCTATTTAACCTACAAACTTTACCCATTGTTACTCTTTAATGCTACTACAGGTGCTACTACACGTGTTGATAGTATTAATACTTATTTATTAATTACTTTAGGTCGTGTATCAAATTCGGACAAAAATACGAGGTGTGTGTATTAAAAGAGAAACAGTGTGCCATTCCCAAAAAACTTTCTAGGTGCATACTTCACAGTAAACTGAAAACTTGTGTCGTAAACCCATATTTCTCAACGTTTTCATTCTTTGACTTTATTCATGTCAAAATAAAAATATGTCGTCGCCACAGTACCTTGAATTCAAGTACAGTACAATGACATATAAATATATAATTAATAATACCTACTGATTTGTAATGTAATAATTAATTTTCCTTAATAAATTAATTAGTTAGGTACTTACTATTAACATTAGCGCAGTTCTTACTCCGTTGTTTATATTTAGCTTATTGTTAGTACTTTATATTATTAGCACCCTTTGATTATTGAAGTACTTAATCAAATTTTTTTTTTCAGTTGTTAGCACCATAGTACTAAAGTTATATTCTTAGTAGGATGTTATCTTATCTGTATCTAACTACGATTCGATTATCTTTCCGCCTATGTTTTTCTATGAATATCCTAAAGCGATAAGGCGTTGTCTGTACCTATTATCATAATATTATGGTTCATTAGTATGTAATTCCTCCACCCTTTTTACCTATGTATATTGTTATTAAGTACCCAGCAAATCCAGCAACTGTGGTAGATCAAATTTTTTTTTAGTGAAAGCCGCAGACTGTGAGCTCACAGGAAAGTGGTCTGGGCTTGTATAAAATAATTCTAGGCGCTCTACTTATAGGAGACAAAATATCAAACCCGTAGACTCCGGGTCAAATCCGGAGAGGTGGCAGCCCTAGTTGCACAGTGCACCCTTGCAAACAGTAAAATTGCTTACGTCCTAAATTGCAGCAAATTGTCAACCCATGCCAACGTCCTTTTTTAGGAAATGTCGCCCCGACCAACTTATCTCAATCGTGTAAAATATCATTAGCCCTCTTTATTAGGTACATCAGATCAGAATCAAAATTCTATGGATTGAGGTGAATTGTATACTAATGCAATAGCCAAGTCGACTCACGATAGTTAGGGTGAACTCTACAGTAACAACTAACAATACAAATTGCCCGCATATTTCTATAATATGATTATGTTGATTCCATAACTTCTATTGTTGGTATGAGTACATTACAAAGTACATTACTTACTCACCATTATCATGTCAAACAACGATAATGACAAATCAGCTGTTATATACCTATTATATTTTTTATACTATTATTGTTGTATACAAGGAATATTAGTAGTGCATAGTCTTCCATATTAAACAGTTACATGTACGTTAATTGCATGCTAATGTAGCACAGAGTATGATTAATATGTCGATTATAGGACAGTCGATACGATATACGTCAATCTAGCTCGACCTATATTAGCTTGTTCCTTCTAGGTTAGACAGCTTGAAAACATAAGTGACATACTGATAGTTCTGTGGCCATCATTTCGGTAAGAAGACAGCGATAAGGAGAGAAGGTGTTACTATTTACTAAGAAAATATATGGGGTATTTGACTACACTACATATTAATTCTGCGTACGTACCATTCGGATACATGAAAATACTAACGTGCGCAGTGCTTGGTACAAGAGTTCGATTTGCATTCTCTATAGTAAGTCTATCCATATATTGCTGTTATCCATTCGGCATCGCAATAGGTTGGAAATGTCAAGTTCACATGAATCGAGTGCAAAATAGAATAGCATATGCATTAACTACCTATGTTTCTATTTAAAGTTTCCTCTGACTACTAAATTTTCACGAACAGCGTGCATTTCCGCGAATCCAGACTTAGAGTTCTAGAACCTTGAACTGGCCTTCAGCTCGCTCGCGTCCCGACGCTATTTCATATCGCAATGTTGACAGAATATACGACAATTAATTGTCTGATGGGAGTAGTTTCATCCTTGTTTGGAAATCATAGTACGTCATATTCGTAATTATCTTCCCTGTATGTGTTTGTATGTTATTTAATTTATTTTCGCTATGTAATTACATAATAGTGTACCTATAGCACCTAATAATATTGTACGCATTTCAAAATGTATACTCGCTTATTGAGTGTCTGATGTGTATGTATTTATTTGTCATACAGAATACATTATTATCACAGCACATATTATAACATGTAATCTGGAGTTTCCTGTTACATATTAATTTGTCTGTTGTATTCCTACTGTATTTGATGATACTTCATATTACAAGTGCATCATATCGCGTCCTTTCTTTCTGGCGCATCCTGCGATGTCCTAATCTATTTTTTTTATTTGTCCATTAGTTTTCATTAGATGTATTTTCTTGTTCATCGATTAATTAAACGAACACTGCTGTTTTTATTCAATTGACTTATAAAATCAACTGTTGTGTACGGTTTACGTGTTACATATTTTTGTATAGTTTTACCAAAAGCGGCGTGCTTGGTTTCCAGCCCTTTTAATATGGGACGGTATAGTAGTGGAACTCCACGTTCTGGAATTCTAGATACCTCTACATTTTTAGATTTGTCTTTCATCTTGTCACTTGCATTCTTAAACTTTCACAGGACATGATATGTCTATATAAAACACTGTTTTTTACTTCCACTATTTATTTTGAGTACATACACCAGAGATCTTTCAAAGCTAATGCTTCACTAATTAGATTAGTGAAAACAATAGCCGCCGCCCCCCAGATCCTTAGACAATGTAAGTTATACCTGTCTGTCAGTTTAGTATAACCACTGAAGATAAAGCATTAGCTTTGAAAGATCTCTGGTGTATCTTCTCAAAATAAATAGTGGAAGTAAAAAACTGTTTTTATTTTACAAATAATTTTACATGTTTGATACGTTTAATCTGTATTAATATTTCCCTATGACTTATTATGTGATTGATTACTTGTGACAGGTCCCACTACTGTTGTCTGATCTCTGATATAATATTACTCATATTACGCCTGTATGTCATACGTATTATATCTATCCACAGAATAATTACCATAGGTGGATATGGGTAACAACAGTTATAATGTGATATGGTGTAATAGAACAGCTGTTCATTACGATGATGATGGCATGCGTTTCCCTGGATTGCTCACATACGTCATCTCTTATTTAATTTGTGGTTATTCTTGTTGATATTGTCTTTCCTCCGCTCTTATCATATTGTGTGCGATATTCTTAGAATATAAACAGTGATGATTTACATGGCAAAATGTCATGGAAAAGTGGACCTTTATATAATTCTATCTATCTCTATATCCCCTCAGATTGCGTCCCTCGCGGCGTATATATTTTTCGTGTTTGGCTCAACCCCCAGGTCAGTCTTGTACGAACTCACGTCTCTTCTTTCACCTATATTTCTTCTTACTTTTGCCTCAGAATATCTTAACCGTTTAAGCTTATTCACTTTCATTCTAGTCACAACACCCGTCTTAAAGTTATTATTTTATCATTATTTTAGGATACCATCCTGCAGTCATATTCTATACGCCAAACAAGAACATTTATATTTAACTTGTATCAAATTGCGGTGTTAGTCACCTGCTACTGCTGATAGTTGATATCTTTATTATATCAATCACAGTAATATACCTACGTAATACGTATTATTTAATTGGTATGTAATTATACAGACGTTAATATGTCTGATATGCACATTTTATTGTTTACTGAATCATTGTTCGTTATACCTACCTACTTATTATTTATTTGTCTCACGGTATCGCATGCACTTCTTACAGTTCTTACTAACGCAAATTCTTAGAATATCACATTATTTTCAACTATGTGTCGCTTTTTAATTTATTTTTGTCCAATAGTATGTTGGGACGTCTCCTTCTTTTTAATATGGTATTGCTAGGCTCTAGTTTCGGGCTTCAGTGTTGAAGATGTGAATCTTCTACACTTTTAGATACAATCTTACTGTGGAATGCGAGAAAAGTATTAATTTATCCATGATTAAATTTTGCTGAACAGAATTGAACACATTAAATGTTTTATCAGCATCATAAAATCATATCTAATTACTTTTGCATACGTACCTACTTCATCTCAGTATTGTAATCTTATGACCCGATGAGTCAGTACTATATTTCCATAGTGTTTTACACTGTGGCTGTGAGTAAAAAACTTGCGATAATCATAATGTAACCTCTTGTTATATTATAACATTACTTATAGATACTGTAGCTGGTTACAATATTAGGTATGTATATAGATGTTCATTGCTCATACATTGTTTGTACTCTGACTGAGGCTGTATGTGTGAATAATTCCTTCTTAGTATTTTATAGCTAGGTACGTGTACCAAAGGCAGTGGACAAAAAAATGTCTTCGACATAGTATTTTGATTGTTTCACGATGACTAGATTACAATTGTTTAGGTCGATTAGTCACATGCTTTTGGTTCATCGTGTACTTGTTTTTTGTAACATAATTTAGGCCTTATTGTCTAAAATTAGTACTTATTAGCGTTTTTTATAGTGCCTATTAGGGTTATTATATTAAGGCTAAATTTGAACTTTGTATCACCAAATTGTGTGTGAATTTGCGAACTCCTTTGTAATTTTGACTCTCTAGAAAATATAACCCATTTAGATCCTCACTTTTGTCTGGGTTTTGTTGGTATTTTTATTATGCAAGTGTTGTACGTCTAAACCAATTTAATTCTAATTATTTTATTGCGTCGCGGTACAAAAATATCTTAATTGTTATTGTATGTTTATTGTAGCGAATTGTTCATTGTTTCGAGTGGGTGGATTGCCCGATATAGACAGAAGACTTTGATGGAAATTCTGTTTATAAATAATTAAATAATGTGATGAACCAGATAGTTTGATGCGTACATCGATGTTTCAAAATATTTTTACTTGCTTTCCTTGTTAAGGATTTAGTATTTCGATTCAATAGTATTTGTACAATTAATTTCTACACCTACAAACTTAGTTAGTATATACATACCTACTTGTAAAGTTCAGACATCCATGTCGTATGAAAATTATCTGACAAAGAAAATTCTGTGGTATGTGTATTCATTTTCCTTCGCATGTATATAGTGGCGAGAAAAACCTGGATCTTCTTTCATAAAGAAAGCATGCATTCTACTTTTTTCATCTCCGCAGTATTCTCCATTTACTCCAATGATAACCGACCACACTGTTTGGAAATTTTTCATACCACAAAAGGTTTTCAAGTATGCCGCATTATATAGTATCAACTTGAGGATAAAAGGTTTAAACTCATTGTACGATGAAAGTGATAACCACGATATTAGTTCATGCATCAGTATTCAGTATTGAACAAATTCCTGATTAATTGTATGTAATTATTTACTTATGCATTATAAACTTCCTTTTTCTCATAACATGAATATTTGATCCACTTCCGATCTGATTATTGCATTACTGAACACCTGTTATGATCTGCTAGTTGCCTGTGTAATATACTTTGTAGTTTGTACTATTGATATAATAATTATGCTTATTATGTAAATAAAATACTTGCAGTGGTACTCGCGTCTTACAGTACCTATGAATAATATTAACCATTTGTATAGGCCGATTGTTCATGTGCCTAGTGTTTCATGCTACAGATAATATATCTTTGTCTGCAGGTTCATATGTACCTGCCTGTGTAAACTAATACTAATTAATTCTATAGCCATCTTAATAGGCTTCTAAATTCTGATATCTTGTGTAGTAATATTTTCCACCACAGATCAATCCTGGAGATTCTCTAGCGTTTACGAAAACGGTCCTTTCCGTCACAGATCATTTTTTGCACCTACATTCATATTAAAGATATGTATTGCTTTCATCAGAAGTATTCATTCATAGGATAAGAAGTATCATGATGGGGCAATTCAGTATCAACATTTTATCATGTTGCGACATTACCATAATTAGGAATGTCACCATTTCATTTAGCGAATTCTCGATTCCTCGCCAACTTTCTCTCAATAAGAATTCCAATAAAATTTGTACGGTACCTATTTAATGGGTTTCGGTCATATGTCTAGAGACTTAGGTACATTATGTACTATACGCACCTGTAGTACAACGTACGTTCTACTGAAAGGCAATTTGTATTAGGAAGTGTTTCATATAGTCCGAGAGCCTGCTGCTTAATTTATGACGTATCTGTTTTTTGATCGAAATGTGGTATAAACGATAGCTTACCAATAGGGTATTACATCGCACTAGGGTTGCCTGTAAAAATCTTGCCGCAACCCCCCCCGCCCCCCCCCCCCCCCTCGAAAAGGTCCCTCTTCGCGGTTTTTCGCATTTTATAGGAATATGGTAAGAGATAGGAGAAAGTAGTCAATGACAAAAATAATCCTTGCTAAATTCTCTACAAAAAACGTTAAGTAAATTTTTCCATAGGACTAGTAGTTTACCCCCAATGGCCGGTCAAAAAACAGGATATTTTTTGAAAAAATAAAAAAAAAAGTTTTTTTTTTTTTCTTTCACATTCTTCTACCCATCATTTTATGGAAAAAAAAATTTGGCCTGCGGCGCTATATCACTGATTATTTTATGAAAAACTAAATTTTAAGAATTTTCGTCAGTTTTATTGCAATAACTCCGAAATTATTAAATGTATGAACATAAGCTATAGCTCAGTTTGTAGCTAAGACTATGGTAATTAATTCGTTCTCTGACTATTTTCCTGTAGCTCTTATCAATTTTCAACCAATTTAGTTTAAATACATTTTTTTAGTATTTTAAATGAATTTCGGTTTTGGACCGGCCATTGCGGGTAAACTGCTAGTTCTACGAAAAAAATTACATAACATTTTTGTAGAGAATTTAGCAAGGATTATTTTTGTCATTGACTACTTTCTCCTATCTCTTACCATATTCCTATAAAATGCGAAAAACCGCGAAGAGGGACCTTTTCGGGGGGGGCAGGGGGGGTTGCGGCAAGATTTTTATAGGCAACCCTAGTGCGATGTAATACCCTATTGGTAAGCTATCGTTTATACCACATTTCGATCAAAAAACAGATACGTCATAAATTAAGCAGCGGGCTCTTGGACTAATAGTTGCGGTTTCAATACTGTAGTGGACCTTCTCCGTTGCTAACGATACAATGCAAGGTTCTATGGAAGGTTGACAATATGGATTTAAACAACTGGCATCCTAAATGGACCACGTATATGAAATCTAGATAACCTCGAAAAACATCTCCATACCTCTAGTATCGGCCCTCGACCATATAATTTTGTGCATATTATACGTGGATTGGGGGGGGGGGGGGGGTTGGAATAATAAAAAATATTCGATAAAATAAAACTCCTACCTAAAAATACCGGAAGAAGTGTATTGGACGGAGTAATTATCCAAACTTTGTCTCTGGAGGAAGTGTATTGGATGGAGGCTATCCTTGAGAGGGCAAAGGAAAATAAAACGTAGGTATTATCATCATTTTAACATAATTGCTGACTTCCGCGTAATGACGTTTTTTCGATGTTTGTACTGCGGTTGTCGTATCTTTTCGATATACATCCATGTCAGTGATGCTTTGTTACTTTATAAGTACCTGTAAATAGTACTATTTTTTGTACAGTTATGCAAATATTTATTGTACACGCGATGTTTTCACATGAGTACCTACTTATCTGCATTGTTTTTGTCATTAAAAGTTATGCAAATATGAAACAAATAGTAAACCACTCTCAAGCGAGGTTTTCCAAGCTCGAATCTGAATTGTGACT
Organism: Ceraclea dissimilis; assembly: GCA_963576895.1. Lineage (NCBI taxonomy): Eukaryota > Metazoa > Arthropoda > Insecta > Trichoptera > Leptoceridae > Ceraclea > Ceraclea dissimilis. The sequence continues at coordinate 2,100,843 of OY756370.1, read as the reverse complement.
GTGTAATCGTATACTACAATGTACCAAACAAAAATCTTTGCAGGTACGAACGTCTTGTTTAAAATCTGTAGCAAAATATTTTTGGTTGTATTTAAGTTTTGAAGCCAAGCATAATATTTCACTTACTTGTTGTGTATATCTAGAACTGTATTTATTTATATACACTTCAAGTGAACAAAACGCACCAGTAAGTTATCATAACAAGTAGTAGATGTTAAAACATTCGTTCACTAGGGTGAACTTGTCACAGTGCTGCGAATGCTGCGATCCGTACTGTACCTGCTTTTAACAATTTATTTTTTCTGACTTTTCTTACCCCTTTTTACAAGCAAAGAACCCCTTGTCGAATGATTTATGACTCGTAATTTTGCAGTTATTTTTTCTAAAAAAAATGTTCATAAGCACTATTTTTGTCACGTGTTCGTGCGCGTTATTAATTTGATTGCAGTCGCCAGTTCTATTTACAATGTTTACTTTTTAATTTCCTCTGATGTGAGCATTAGGTCTGGTATATATGTACTAATATATCAACCAATATATTATGTATTTCCCCAGTTTAGTCCTTCAACACTAATTCGTACATACAAACAATATGTCACCAGTCACCACATGTCATATTGACACAGTTTGCGAGTATCTGCGACGGGACGGTGGCCCCCCCAACGAGGCCGTGAAACAAATAACACGCGGTTAACTTGCTTGTGACCAATTAACTTACCTACTACATATTACATATTATGTAGGCACCTACGAGTATAATGTGCGAGTGAGTTCCTACTTATTTGCACATGTTGTACAAATGTGTATCTCTATCTATCTATCTGGTGTGTATTACGATAATACATAATACGTAATTGGAAGCTAATTTAATATCCATATAGGAGTTCTTTGCAACATCTCAACTTTTTCCTCCATCAAGAGAGCAGCTATGCTAGCTAGCTTCTTCTCTAAGTCTGCTCCCTTGGTGGAGCTCATGGACCCAACAAAGTCTCCCTAGACCTAGACTCTTCGGTCCCCATCCTGGTGAAACCGTTCTCCATCGGCTCTTTTAATATTACCGCATGCTGTTACTGATTATTTCAACCGTATTTCAGTCCTTCGGGAAAGTATAAGTCAAGAGTTTCTACCTAACTACTTACAGAGAGTACCTATGTTTGTTGTCTCATCCGGATATCTTGCTCCAGAGATACCCACTCGTGGTAATCGTTCATTTAACTAGGCAGGTACTTAACCAATAGTAATTTGTAATCCAATTCCTTAATTTTTAAGGTGAAAATGTTAATGAGAACTTAGGTACAATAGAAACGCGTACGTTAAGTTCAGCTAAGTATATAACTATGAAGATACTCTGGGAATGTGGGACAACTACACATATAAAAGAAATTATTTCACTTATGTGAAGTGTGGGATGTATCAGTGGTCCATTTATTATGATCATCGTGTTGTCCTCTTCCTTGTAACTGAAAGTTCTGTAATTGGCTTTAATTAGAACCAATAACAATAGTGTATTATTTAGGCAATCAATTGAGTACATTATTGCGCGATACTAAACGAAGAGTGTCACTAGTTTAAAATCTTCGTTTAGTATTAGGTGCCGTACCTATTACTTTTTATAATCTTAAAACGATTTTCACGACATTCTCGTCTCTGTGTCCTTGATCCTAATTTTCCGTGACTGCTGACTATTTGTTTGAATTTATTTTATTACTTATTTATTATTATTGATCAATAATCAACTCTCAATTTACCCACTACGTAGAAAAATACCATCAGTATTATTGTATTTTATAGTGAACAAGTTACCGGCAAATTGCAATGCAAGATAATCTATGCATTATCTGGCGAAGGTGTAAATTTCGCAATTGATTCCACTGCATTTGCATGTGGGGGTACTGAAGGTATTTCACCCTTGTCGCACAATAAAATGGGTTACTTTTTGTTCCCTTTTTTCGTATTTCAGCTCATAATTTTTGTAACCCCAGTCTCGTTGTGCCAAACATTAAATATTTTAGTCCAATCCAATAAAATTTGTAATGTAGGTCGGTTTTTTTGCGTGAAACTTACTAAGTCTCCTTTTGTTTAGTTTAAAAGCTAATCAATCGGCAGCTTTAAAAATAAATTAGGTTCATGGACATTTAGAAAAATGATGAGTTTCTGAACGTATATTACCTACAAGGATTATTTTCACAAGTTCTTGATAGTGTTTGGGGTCTATAATACGACAAATAATAGGTACTTTCATGAAGTTTTTTTTATGGTAAAGTGTTTCATAGATTGCCTCCTTTTATAACTTTCTAGTAACATAATCATGCAACTATTAACACTAGCATTTGGATTTAATATCTAATTACATATTTCCATTGCCGTTTTACGTTCAACCCGTTTGCAAGTTACCTGACTTGTAGAGTCGGTATTCTGCGCTCTTTCCTGATGTAACTTTATTGTAATTATTGTAGAAACATTATGTAAATGTTGATTGTATGTTTAGTTAATGCTTCATTACATATTTTTATTCGATTGATATGTTATCAGTTATTTAAAGTAATATGTTACTTTTATGTTATGGACTCATTTGTAACGTAACACAATCTATATACTTATATAAAGTATATAAAGTCTGATTTTTCTAAGTGTTCGCATAACTCATGCATTTTACGATGGATTGCTGCGAAAATTTAGAATAACATTTGCGATAATATAGACTGTGTCCTTACGTCGCCGGTTTTTGAAGAAAGAGCTTTTCCTAGGAGATGCCATGATGATGAGGGAATCCAAGGGTTGTGTGGGGTCATGTGTGGTATCGTATGAAAGAGCATTGGAAAAGAAGTGCAGATCTTAAGTCACATTTTGTCGAGCTGAAGCCTATAAAGTATGCCGGGTTGGTTTGTCAAATTATAGTAGTATAGCTAGTATATTATATTGTAACAATGATGTCTGACATTTGAATCATAATATTATTATGAAATATACAGACTGCACTACAACAATCGTTCTGTTATCATTATTCATTACTGCATTAATAACGTCTTACTGGCATGGCGGTAAGGAGTGTGTATAAAATAAAAATCTTTTATCACGAAACTGTAGGGACCTGAGAGAGAATAATTCTCAATGAATTTTTATCGTATGAAACGTGAATAAAATCACCCATGTTTTTATGTAATATAGCAGTGTTGGTTGACATTTAGTTTTTACCTAATCATTCACATTGGTTAACTACACTGTTTACTATCACTTATTGTTATAGTAATTATTAAAAAGCCTGCAAGTCAGTGATCGAATGTAGGTATTAACTGCCCTTGTGAACATGCAAATTTTTTGGTCATAATTTGGTATTTTCGTCATATTATGTTTTTACATAAGGAATGTAGATTTGTAGGTAGGCTGCGAACATTTTGGACATCCCTAGGCCTAGGGATCGTGCTTACTCATTGTTGTGTGATACCTACTGACTGATAATAAATACATTTATTTAATAATATGTTTAATAATAATAAGTGTGTTTATGTCTGTTTTATCAGTGTTGTTTATGAGTGGTTGAAAAATTTATTTATTTATTGTATAAGTGGACTTTCCATTTTATATCTTTTTGTTACATTGTTAGCTGCACCCCTATTTATATTGTTTTTTTATATACAAAATAGTCTGCGCTTCTATGCTTAAACCCAAATACTTTCCTGTGCACTTTACACTAGGCTTGAAATTCAGAATGCGTTCTCATTATTATTTTAATGTTCAGTGTCCAGCTGATAGACCCGAGCATGACAAGCCACAATAAAAATAACATAACGAAAATAACCAATTTTCTAATATGTATTGTAAATAAGACTCTCGCAACTTGTCTCCTGAGTCCTGAACCACTTCAGTACCTGTACTCTTACGATCTCACTCTGATTCTGGTCTCTCCAATTCCAATAAGAAATGGAAACAAACTCATTCTCTCATTTCTGTCACACCCCCAAGCATCCATCGGCTCGAGCCCCTCACTTTGGAGACCACTGAATTAGAGCATCGTTTAATTAAATTCTTGCCATATTATGTTATCTTCATTCTTCATTGCATTATATCATTTCTTTTTATAAACTTTGTAATATGATATTAATTTGTTTGTATCTATAGTACATGATAATAACCAGCCAGTAATATTCCTTGTTGTTGAACGCATTACTTATGAAATTATGATGAAACAATGATCCAGCACATTCCTTGAATTTCTTATTTTTCTTGATAAGAGGACAATTTATGTTACTGGCATTGTTTTATCAACATCACTGTATTGTCATCACATTCTGCTTCAACTTAAAGAACAATAATTATTACTTGTACCTGCATAATACATTTATGAAATTAGTTCTCTCTCAAATCTGAACAAACTAAACCTGCTGTTTTTTATTTGACGAAATTCCTAGGTTTTTTACTTTTGGAAATATATTTTTTAAATAGATGTTGCAATAAATTATGGTTGATTTTCTTTTTATCTTATGCAAGATATCTACATAAATACTTTTAAACTATACCAAAACATTTTCTCAAAATATTATTCCAATCATTTGCTTAATTAAGTGGATGGCCCAACTTACGAGTACTTCAAGTGCGCAAAATTGTAGGCAAATAATAAATCGTACAGAATTGTTCACTAGGGAGAACATGTCGCAATTCTGCGATTTTAGAGTTATTTAAGAGTAGGTTAGTTATTAAAGCGAATATAATAATTATTTATCTCATTCCTGGAAGTCACAGCAACTTAATGATAAGGCTTGGATCTTTGACTTTGAGATGCCTTGTACAATGTACATTATGTGTACAGTGCAATGGTCTTTCGCATAGGAAAGAAAAGATTTCAACACAATACATATTATTATGTATTTGTTAAACATGTCATATTATTTGTGTTAACTTCTCTAAGTGTTTTATCTCATTTCATTCATAATGTTTAATAACACTAATGGTACCTACATACACATATAATTATCTGGTATTGTTATTAAAATGTATTTAATACTAATTATCAATATGTTCAGATGATTCATCATTTCTAATTAAATTAATTTGTTTACAAATGTCAAGCAATAATATTTCTGATATGTATTCTTCTAGTATTTTGAGATCTAAACCAGTACTTACTGATCTGCTAATGTTTCTGTTTGCCTGGTACATAATTATTTTCAATTTATTTATTTTGTTTTAATTTTAGCTAGACTCTTTTAATAAAAATCTCAAGTTCGTATCGCTTTTCGTATTCCGAGATATTAGTATACGTTTAAAAATTTTCAACCCAATTTTTCAGTGTCAGAATTTACTAAAACCCTTCGTTAGCTGAAGGTTTTGTATTAAAACCTGTATGTCTTCCAAATTTCGCTTCTCTAGAATTAGTCGTTTGGGCTGTGAGTTTATGAGGGAATATGTTTCAATCAGTCAGGATCTTTGTTTTATAGATTTAGATTAAAATTTTGCACTCTTAACTCGCATGATCTTCGCACAGAAAAGTCTGTGCATATAGAACAAATGTTAGCAGTGTGAATTTCTCTATAATATCTGACATAACATTTTACTTCACAGGTCTACCAAATACCTACATTGAATCTCTGAAATGCATCATTGTGCAGTGTTACGTAATAAATGTTGATCATATTATGTTCCTAATAAACATTTTCTTTTGTCCACAGATCCCAACAATGCTGGGAGCCGATGGTGTCTTGGTTATTAATAAATAATAAGGATGTGTTGTTAACAGTGAAATCAGTGCCACAAGTTACACTCGTGGGATGGGGGGATTTGGTAGTGTGAATTGAAATTGTTTTAACCGTTTGTGAGGAAGAAGTCCCAATCCAACAGTCAGTATGGATATCCGATTAAGGACTCGTGATTTAGTGTTAGGGGTCTTGTTGTTCTTGTTGTGTGATAAAGTGCTGTGCATTGAGGGACCTGGAGTCTGCACTAGACAAGAACAGTAAGTATTTTTTTAATAATATCACTATTTATTCTTTCGCGAAAACATTGGATTAAAAAATTGTGGTACAAGCACTTGGAATCACTTTGAGTATTTGTATCAATTAAAACTCTAATCTTTAATAGTTTTATAATAGGTATTCTTATTCTCTGTCTAATGCCTAATGAACTGATCTAAAGTACACAATTTGCAGACATTAACATTTTGCAATTACATAGCAAAATATTTCTTTAATAACTGATGATGATTCATTCCATTAATAATTGTTGTATTCTGATGACAATTTTATAGGCAAATATTGTGCTGACTTCAAGATATTTTTGCATTGGATTTACCATGAATAATGTTGATTTTATTCCCAGTTGTTCCAATATCATTTGTAGCCCTTTCCCATTATGTCATTCCACAAAATTATTTATATTCATCTATCCTTTCACACATAGGATAGGATAGACAGTAAGCGCAAATGCCCGATTGTCCTATCCTTACAAACAATCCTTGCTTTCGTCACGTTCATGCATGCTCTCTGATTCCTTTTGCCCAAAACGCATCCGTTCTTGAGGACCTGGATGATGGATCTGAGTCTCATTTGTCTTCTCCTTCTTTCACCCATACTCGTCTTACCATCATTCATTTTCTGTCAAGAATTATTTCAAAATATTGGAATCTTTTGCATGTTTTCTAATGTGTGTAAAATATTTCAGATATCAAGTGACAGTCCAAGTATCAGAACAGAAACCATATCAAGTGAGGGAGTACACGTGGTGCCTGAATCTACCTTCGTTTAGATGTTCAAAATATAAAATTAAATATAAGCTCGAGTTGAAGACGCAGAGCCTCACAAAGACTCGTCCCGTGGAGGAGTGCTGCAAGGGCTACACCTTGAACTCTAATGGGACGGCATGCCTGCCGGTGTGCAGTGATTCGTGCGTGCATGGAATCTGCGAAGCGCCAAATGTGTGCAAGTGTGAGAGAGGCTATGGAGGACCAACATGCAATATGAGTAAGTCATTTTGTTAGTAATGGATCAATTCTGCAAGCGCAAAAATTGCTAGGGACAATAACGTCTTACGTACAGAGTCTGTTAATCACATTATTGAGGAATGCTAGTTCACGAAGTTCAATGGCATATAGGAAGACATTCACAACCTGTCTCCTGAAGCACTTCAATACCTGAGCTCTCTCGATCTTAATCTCTGACTCTATATACATATCTATGTTGCTTCATATTTTTTGTATAATTTATTTATCTCCGTTTTATTTATTTCAGCATGCCCGCAAGGATTCTGGGGAGAACACTGCGATTATAAGTGCATATGCCAAAACGATGCCGATTGTAATCCTTTAACCGGGGAGTGTGTCTGTGCCAGAGGTTGGTTCGGAGAGGACTGCTCTGAAAAGTGCTCCGAAGGTACCTTTGGTCTCAACTGTGTGGAGAAGTGCAAGTGTGCTCCGGGATCCACCTGCGATGCTGTGACTGGAGAGTGCATTTGCCCCAAGGGCTTTTCAGGACCACTGTAAGTAATATTTAGTAGTTTTCTCTTGAAAGTATTATTGGACATTCGTTTCAAGACTCAACACCAGAAAAGTGTAGTTCGTACTAGTTTGTGTCATTTGTAATATTCTCTCATAGTGTTGCCCACACAAATTTAAATCGAGTTTCTTACATTCTTACTTTTATACAACTTTATATTTGTTTGCTTGTTTACTGACAACTCCTGCCCCCTTGAGACGTAGCATCATTTTTTGAAGTCTGTTAACAGCACTTCAAAAAACAGTATGTAATAAGTATTCAGAATTCGATACACTCCTTCCAGATGTGACCGACCCTGCTCAGATGATGACTGCACCGAATGCCGTTGTCAAAATGGCGGATCCTGTTCTGGACCCAATGGAGCTTGTGTCTGCACAAGAGGCTGGGTGGGTTTAGCCTGTGCCGAGCGATGTCCGTTTGGTCGATGGGGAGATAGGTGTGCCTTACGTTGTAACTGCCATAACGGAGCTGGTTGTAACCCAGAAACGGGTGACTGTGAGTGCCTGCCCGGATATACTGGAGAAAGGGTTCGACAAAAAAATTTGAAATACAATACCTTCTCCGTTATATTTTCTCAAGTGTCTTGCAATAACTGACGACTTTTGTATTTTTTTCAGTGTTTGAACACCTGTGATTTGAAGCATTTTGGTCCAAACTGTTCACAATTGTGTCAATGCCAAAATGGGGGATTATGTAATCCTGTAAATGGTTCCTGCACGTGTCCCAATGGCTGGAAGGGAGAACTCTGCGAACTTAGAGCTTGTCCAGAAGGACATTATGGCGCTAAGTGCGACCAAGTCTGCGAATGTGTGGAAGAAACTAGTGAATTGTAAGTAGCATTAACAAAAATATAATGTGGTGTTTTCGTAAGGGTGCGTTTTTTTAAATCAAACCATGTTATTTTGCAGGTGTCATCCATGGACAGGTGCATGTGAATGTCTCCCAGGATGGGACGGAAAGTATTGCAACAGACAATGTCCTTTACTTACTTATGGTAAAGGTTGCAGACAAACGTGTACTTGCCAACACAGTGCGCTTTGCTCACCCATCAACGGTAAGAGCCAAATCATTGTAAGAGAGTTAATTAAGATTTGGTCCCATGAATTAAGACTTTATTATTATTATTGTTCACTTTTGTAGGAACTTGCATTTGCGCCCCGGGTTATCGAGGCGAACAGTGCGAATTGGAGTGTGAAAAGGGTCGTTACGGCCCAGACTGTGCGCAAGAGTGCGAGTGTAAAAATAATGCGCTCTGTTCCCCTGAAACTGGACAGTGTAACTGTACTGCTGGGTTAGTTTATTTGAACTGCATTTGATACTAAGTTATGAGATATAATTCTGTGAAGTCACTTTCTGATTTACTGTTGTTTTGTAGTTGGGAAGGACGCAAGTGTGAGAGACCTTGTAATGGAAAGTTCTATGGCTACAACTGCAATAAAGACTGTAAATGTCAGAATGACGGAGCGTGCAGTCCGCAAAATGGTATGCGATTATTATTTACTTTTTATATAGAGTAGACTACTTATTCTTAAGCGATTCATAAGTTTTAAGAATTGTCACAACCTTCTGAACAAAGAGAAATATGATCTGGGGGATCTTATTAAGATATACAAGGTGTGAAATACTCCGATCATGTCGACCAGATCCTCAAGGATGGACGCATTTTGAATAAAAGCAATCGGAGAGTGTGCATGACAAAGTTCACGAATGTGACAGAAGCTAGGAGTGTGTGCAAGGATAGGGCTGTCTGGCGCTCTGTCCTCTCTGCCTACCCTGCAAGGGACGTGGGTATAGATAGATAGAAAGAAAATTTAAAAATAATTGATAAATTCAATACATAGTTTTTATTCCGGATAAGAATCAAATTACGTATTATGATAACTAACATACATAAAATTTTATTTCAGGAACTTGCATATGTCGCCCTGGATTCTCTGGAGAACTGTGTGATAAGAAATGCAACGCTGGATATTTCGGGCGGGATTGTTCGCACAAATGCAACTGTTTGTCGGACACGAGTGTCGGATGTGACCCGGCAACTGGAGAGTGCATTTGTAAAGATGAATGGAGAGGTAAAATATTGGATAATTTTATTTTATAATAAAGATATTTAGATAATCTCTGTAGTGTTGTTGACTTTGACAGCATGTCTTTATTATTTCTGTTTTCTGGCTAACGAAAACTATCTGTAGAATATAGTAAGTTTGTCTATGCAATTTTTCATAAGATATTGCACTGGAAACACTGGATATTGTAGTCTATGCTTTCTCTATTGGCAACTGAATGGGTGTTAATACTACTTCTTTCTGCTCTATACGGGGCTACCAGTTTACACCTCGGCACTTCTCAAGCTCTTGTATTTATGTTCGGCAGAGGTCTATAGTGTTTGGGAAGGTTAATCAGGCCACTTATGGAGAACAGAAAAACTGCTTTGAATGACTTACAGATACCTACATTAATTTATTTCAAATAACTTTTGTAAATTCTGATATTGCGGTGTTGAAAATCAGCAAGTTTCATTTGACAATCTCAAACTCTTCGTACTCTTTTGTAATCATTTAATTTTCTATGCAATAGATTATTAACTTTTGATGTTACAACTTATTTACTCTTAACAATTTCTTTATACTAAATAGTGTATTATTCTATTAGTTTTTTTTGCAAAACATGGATTTTTTTCATATCATAGTTGGATAACATGTACTCATCTCAACAAATACACAGTGAAGCATAAATTTTCCATCAGGTTTGTGACTGATCATCGGCTGAATTTACACTTGATTCACCAGAGTGATCACATTAAGCCAGGCGATGGATCAGTCATAAGCCCGAGGGAACGTTCATCCTTTGTTGTATATCTGTTGAGGTGGGAACTTATTGTGTTGTATTTTTATGTACTAGTTGATTTACTAACTTCTTTTTTTTTTCATTGTTCATGGAATTTGTAGCGTATAGTCTTAGAACTGCTTTTTTTGGTATTGTTCATCTAATTTTAGTACTTTGATAATTAACTCTGTTTTCTCACAACTAAAGTTAGAGACAAATGCAATAAAAAAATTGGTATTTTATGGTCACTTCACTAGATGAATATCATCTATATAACTGAGAATAGAAAGGTTCTAAGTGAAAGGCCTAAAATGTTGAAAAAAATGCAATCAAAGTTTCAACCACCTGCATCTTTTATGCAGATGGAACCTCTTTAGTCTCATTATTTGCAAAACTAGCCCACTGTAGTACTTGATAAATTGTCAATTTTTTGGCGGTTTTAGCAGCCCTTCGTATGTTGTATCCAATGTAAATAGAACTTGTAATTATTATGTAGAAATTATGTTATCTCTTCATTCTATTTACTTACTATTTGCTCTGTATTTGTAGATACAAATGTATTAATGTGTAGAATGCAGCATGAATGTAGTGTAGGTATTGATAACAATTTTACAAAGCAGCTGAGCTGGTGGGCGTGGTAGTATGATGTGTGAGTAGAAATATAGGTGATTAATTGGTGAATTATGAGTTAATCTGACCAAACCCTCACCAATCAGGTAATCGTTGCGAGACGCAATGTCCACACGGATGGTACGGAGAGGGCTGCAATCTAGTGTGCCCTTGCGGAGACAATGGCTCCTGCGACCAGATTACGGGCGAATGCGCCTGCAGCCGAGGATGGACGGGAGTGCGATGTGAAAAGCAGTGCCCCACAAACTACTACGGACAAAGATGCATGGAAAAATGTGCCCCAGCACCTCCTGGTCCGTTTTATTTTGTTTTTTTGGTTTCTTTGCTTTTTTTGCTTTTGTTTGCAATCATAAATATTTGGTAAATTATTAACAAATCTTGTGACAAATCTACGTTTTGTTTATCCATGTCCATACAAGACAATAAAAAACTTATAATCTGTGACTGGACAAAAGCCCATAAGAATATTCTTCCAGATGAATTACTCACAAGAATTACAAAAGCGACATGGGATTGTGTTCAACAGACAAAAGCTCAAATTAAATATTCTTATGGGTTTTTCTCTTGGAACCCTTTTGTTTATATTGCAACCATGAAATGAGTCGGAATTCGTCTACCCTATGATTTAAATTGCAACTTTTTAAGATTCCACACATTGTCTATCTATTCAGTAATTTCAAAATTTTAATTATGCTTTTTCAGTGAAACCATACTTATGATTGCAGGCAAATATTTTTTAATTTATTTTTATTTGTTTTGTTTCATCTTGCTTTATTTTCCTTTTCATTCCACCTTCACTTCTTACACCTACAAGTTGACATTGGTTTTTATTTTATTTTATCCACAAATACACAATCCCACATCTTTCTGTACACTTCAAACTGGGCTTAAAGCTCATATTTCACAAAATAATATGGTTTAATAGGTTTCATGTGGCATTGTTAACAAAAATCGACTGCTAGATCCCTATTGTTACATTTAAGTTTGTAAGGAGTAATCTAGTATTATGGAGTTGGTGTTTGAGAGAAGAAAAAATGCCCGACTGACAAAACTTTGTAAAAATGTTTCTGTGGTTTGCACTAACTTTCTAGTAACCTTACTGCTTCTTGTAGTTTAGTTTTATGTGTAAATAATAAATACTACCACTATTTCTATTATTTGCTTATTAGATCTTTTCACTCACCCACTAATTTGTTTCTTAGTTTTTTAGATAATTATTTATTGGAATATGTAGATATGCATACTTGTACTTTGTGGAAATTTGTCACTACTTTGCAAGATTATATTTTGTACCTACATACTTATTTTAAAAAATGTAGCCTCAGAAAAAAAATGAAATTACTACTTGAGTAGATGGTTGGCGCAGTTGGTTGAGGCGACAATCTCTCAAGCGGGAGGTGCTAGGTTCAAACCCTGGCGCCGGTGATCTATTCCACACTTTGCGATACAAACTTTTAGCCTTGTGCAAAGTGTGCAGGAAAGGATTATGGTTTGTGTATACAAACCCAGATCCTTTTGAAAAAACTTTAAAAAAATCTCAGAAGCTGCCATTCCTATCTAGAGTGTTGAATTATCAAAATTGTACTTGGAATTGGGTACTTGTAGTGTGTATTTCTTGTATTGTTACACAATTGACTACATAATGTAATGGAAATCTAATGGTTATGACTGATTGTTACAGGTACAGAACCTTGCAACCACATTACTGGGAAGTATAAATGTAATGCTGGGTACACAGGTTTGACTTGCGAACATCCTTGTCCGGATGGATCGTACGGCTTGGACTGTGTTAAAAAGTGCGAGTGTAAAAATGGAATATGTAGCCACGTCACAGGTAAACAACAATTTTTTTGTAAAATTTTATTTGTAATTGTCTCAAGTGAAGAGTAGAAAATAATGTAGCGTGTTATCTTTGTCTTGCAGGCGAATGTTCGTGTTACCCGGGATGGACAGGGGCCATCTGTAATGAACCCTGCCACCCTGGCAGTTGGGGAGTGCAGTGTGCACAGAGGTGTACGTGTGGGGAACATGGCATGTGCCGAGGTAGTGATGGACATTGCACTTGTGATAAAGGATACACGGGAGCTCACTGCAGTGAGAGTAAGTCGAGTTGTTGTATACTTTTGCGGTATCCTGTCTCAGATTTGTGGGTAGGCATAGAGGATGGAATATCAGACTGCCCTATTTCTATACACACTCTTTGCCGTCCTTCAGGATCTGGCCGATACGATTGATACAGCTATACTTCCTCATTCCTCGTCTTTCACCCATATCTAAATTGTCTTTACAGTCATCCTGTGGTTATCCTTTCTCTCAACATGTCCGAAACGTCATAAGTTTATTTACTTTCATTCTAGTCACAACACCCATCTTACGCATCTTTCTAATGTCACTTTAAATGTCGTAATATTATGAATCATATTGTTTCATTGTGACCTTACTTTGTACATCTTGAACAATAATATCTCTTGAACAAGAATAAAAACTTTAATATGTATTTGAAATAAGAGATGTGATGTATCTATTGTTCTATATTCCAGTTTGTCCCGAGGGATATTACGGAGAACACTGCATGCATCCCTGCCAGTGCGCAGACAACTTCATATGTCATGCAGCAGAAGGGTGTATCTGCCGACAAGGTTTTACTGGAGCCAATTGTGAGGACAGGAAGACAGACTTGAGAATCGGAGTTGAAGAATCGAGTAGTAATGGAGCTGTGGCCGCAGGCGTTGTGGTTGTCCTGATCCTGATTGGTATAATAGCTGCCGTGATCTTCTATTACAAACGCCGAGTGTCCAATCTCAAGACAGAGATTGCCCATGTGCAGTACATCGCTGATCCCAGCTCTCAACCTGGTGCGTACAAACATTTATCATTTTACATTTAATTATTATAATTTATACTACTAGCTGAACCACCTACCCAAGTTTGGTTAGTGAAGTAGGTCATCCATATGTCATTCAAAGTAGTGAGTATGCATCACACTACTTACTTCCCTTAGTGACTTTCATACACCCCAATCATGAGCCTTTTTGCATCCACAGTTTAGGCCATGAAGCCTGTCCAGCTCCATTTAAGTTCTATGATCACTGGCTTCAGATCAAAAATGTCTATTAATAAATTTTGTGTTTGACAAAACCGTTTAGTAAATCCATTTTGGTTACAGATCGCCATCACTTTGATAATCCTGTATATTCTTATCAAGGAGGCGCCACTCGAAACGACGACTCGACTAACCTCCTCAACAACATGCTGAAGAATAATCTGTCTGCCAAGCAGAACAACACTGACTTTGAAAAACTAAAGATGGTCGGGTCGGCCGGCTCATCCGGAGATTCAGACGAATGTAAATATCATTTATTTATTTATTTATCGTATGGCCATTTACATTACAATTTGACGAATCCAAGTGCCTGAAAATTGGGTCAAGGAGGATAATGAACAATAAACAATTAAAACATTCACACAGTTGTGTAAAACGAAAGTGCAGAACCAAGTTTCCTGCTTGTCGGATTCTTAAATCTAGATTTCTTGTAATATTGTAATATTTATTTTTCACTCTATTAGTAAAAACTACAGAGCAATTTGATCTCAGAGTGATTCGGACCAACTTGAAGAAACATTTTATTTGAATCGCCGATCTTGACTCTCATATACTATTGCAGATTGCTATATGGATTATGGCTGCTTTTGCTGCCGTGTTAATATCTTAAAATGTATAGTTTTGGAATGGGAATATTTCAAAGTTTCTAACATAATTTATCCAAAATCATCAGATTGCTACTTTCCTGTGCATTTCGCAGTAAGCTAAACGCATGCGCCATGAAGTGGAGAATACATTGTTAACACTGAGATTCGAACCCGGCACCTCCAGATTGAAAGTCTGCGCTCCAACCAATGCACCATGTTCTCTTATCATATGTTAATGTATTATTTGTCTTGTGTTACAGTGTATGATCCTACAATGGCAATGAAGAATAAGAATGCAGACAGAACTAATCCTAATGTCTATCATTCCATTGAAGATGAGAAAGTGGTGGATCATGTGTATGATGAAATCAAACACAAAGAAGGATATGGTACGTTAATTCTATTATATTAAGTTTATCTATCTCAAGCAGAATCCCTCGAAGCATTTCTTATCCAGTCGAGTAGTAGATGCATGGAATGGTCAGGAATATCAGCATAGCTGCCTGTCTGATAACATCTGATAATTTAATAATAATAGTATATTCCCTTACGTCGCATCCCTTGTGAGGTAGGCTCTCTTTGCATCCGTTACATTTATGCAATTTGTCATGCACATCCTCTGGTTTCTTTGACTCAAACCTATCAATCAAATTTATTCAATCTGTAAAACATTTTTTTTTTAGAAATGGAGTATGATCATTTGAACTTTGCTCGGCCGGCCACGTCATGGCGGCCTCACTACCAGAAGATGCCCAACGGATTCCTACAACCTAAACTGGATAACGACAAACAACGACCACCATCTCCATCAGGCTCTTCAGTCAGCAGTACTTCAACCAAGAAACTCTGAGTTCCTCTCCACCGCGGGATAATGCAATAAATAGTAATTATTATGTGAAGTGCAGCAAGCGGTCGTTACATTTAGGCAATAATGTTAATTAATTAAAAGAATAGTCACTATATTGTCTACTTTCTTCGTCTTCTTCTTCGAATTGTAAATTAGTATAGAAATGCTCAATGATGAAATTAAATGTTGATGCAGTTATGTGAAATTAGATTAAATTTTAAATTTAATTATCTAACGTACAGTGGTACCTCAGATTGCGAACGTATTTCGTCCTTCGATTCTGTTTGCAAACTGAAACAATTTTTCCCAGAAAAATTAATCTAACAATTAGTCCATCAGCTTGCGCATATAGTACTGTAACGTTACCTTTGTGGTCCTTCTAAGGAGAGTCCCATTCCATAATAATAACATTGGACATTGTAGATATTCTGCTGTTTTCTCTCATGTCTCATCTGCCTTTTCGGATTATTTTCTAAAAATAAAACGACACATCATAATTTAAAATCTCCACAGCTTAGCTAGTTACAGTTTTGTTTGAGTGATGTTTGTAACTAGTTCGTAATATGATGTTCGTAAATGCATTTGGAAATTGGGTTCGTAACTGGGGCGTTCATAATCCGAGGTACCATTGTGGTATTTTGATTCTTCTATTTGAGACAATGTTATTCTGTAAATATGAATTATACTAATGTGTTCATTTATAAAAATATATTTATTAGAAAATTTTATCCCTCTTTTTTACATTTTACAGATAAATTCTTAACAATCCAATTTTTTCAGACTTGCACCGTTATTTTATAGATTTGTTAAACCAGTACGTATGTAACTGGTTTCGTTTTAATTACCAATTAAAATTGTCTTTCATTTTAAAATGTCATTCTTAGTCAAACTTAGATTGACATTGTCTCGAATAGAATTATAATTATAAATGTATTTAAATTTAAATGGACAATAATATATTTTGGAAGAGTTTTATATATGGAATTATATTTTTATATATTTTATTATTTAATCAACGATGACGTAACAACTGTTGTTGAATGTAATTTAAATAAGTAATCAATTTTATTATCATGGAGTAATATTGTTCTATTCTATTCTATCCGTAATTGGAGTAATTGTGATTTTATTGTAATGAAAGTATTGAAATGTAATCGTAATGTACTGTTTGTATCAAACAAAATTCTTATTTCAATTACTAGTATGTAATGTATGTTTGTCCGTATTGTAACATTAGAAATATCATGTTTCTTGTGAATGATTCCGAATGAAGTGTGGCTAGTGTAATGAGGTGGTCGGTAGCCTGGTTGGTAACGCGCTCGACTGTTAATCCAGTGGGCGCGGTTTCAATCCCCGACCTTCTCCGCTTCACAACACAAGCTTTTAAGCTTTCTGTGAAGTGTGCAAAGATGTATTTGGGTTTATTTCGATAAACCCAGATTCATTTTATTTTAAAAATAAAAAAAATAAAAAAATGTGCAGGCAAAAATTAAAATCGCATAGAAAAAATTGAGATTTCTACTGCACTCCAATGGCAAAACACTGTTTTTCTAGTATCAGAAGCTTGGTTGGTCAATGAATTTACAGTGTTGTGCTATTGGACACCAGTCTCACCTGCACTTGGGGAATGTCAATACAGTAATTTTAAGATTTAAGTAGTATTAAGTATAATCTAAAAGACTTGTTTCTCCAATATGTAAATTCTTAAGTATCAATGTCTTCAATTTACCCTTACATTTTATTAAAATTATTATTATTATGTGTCCCGTTGCCGTTATTTAAAACCATTGTTGAGAGTGCGCCGTCCTTTTCTCGGTCTGTGTCGCGTTGTGCATCCCTGAATTAGACTGGTCTTGTGTTTATCCCGTATCACCTGGCTGGCAACCCTGGTGGTTTAGTCTACGGTTTGCCTTTTTGTCTATGGGTTCTTGTTTAGACGCCATTAGCGTGTCATTTTTTCCGACGGTCGGAAGCGTTGTTTTGTCGTCGTTCAAAATCGTTAAAAATATTTGAAAAAACAGCGAGTTGTTCGAATTTCGTAAATAAAATGAGTGACGACGAGTTATCAAGTGACGAGGTGCGTCGGATCGTCGGGTGCGGAAAGGTGAAGCCGCGAACGACCCAATTTCGCGACGATCGAGTTGACGCTCTCGCCGAGCAGATTAAGAACTTGTCCGAAACGGTACATAGCTTTATCGGACAGTTCCAATGCTCATCGCCGGCTCCAGTGAGCGACGTTAGCGATGAGGAGGTAGGTGAACCGGGCGACGTATCGCCGCTATTGGTTAGACGACAGTCGCCGGTTCGTCTCGTGTTGGAGGAGGTGGAAACCACCTTGGCTGAGCCAACCATGGCTAGGGCCGACGAGGTGAGGCTAAATAAAGCCAAAAGGCTTCAACACCTCGGCACAGCGGAGTGGGACAGCGTCAGGTTCTCCGAGGTGCAAAAGGCTTACTTGGCCAAACCGTTTTTTTGCGCCTTGGAGGTGAATGACGAACTGAAGAGGATGCCCCACAATGAGGCACATGTGCCGCAGGAAAACTTTTGTGCGGCGCTGACCCAAGGTCTGATTGCACAAGGGGAGGCATTGAAAAAGTCCCTGCAGAGGATAATGGATTGGTCGGCGACAGGGGAGGTTACGTCGGCCACCTTATTCGAGAAGATTACGGAGGAGTTCTCGAATAAGGCCGATTATCAAAAAACCTCCAGAGACTTGACGCAGATGGTCTGCGGGAAGCGCTCCAGCCTAATTGCTCAGAGAAGGGAGCAGATCCTGGACAATATCAAGGATAAGGGGGTCCAGTCCACCCTTAGGCGTATCCCTCCTAGTGCCAATCATCTTTTTGAGTCCGAGGGACTCACTGCCTCCATTCAGAGGATGGGAGGCCTAGAAAAGTGCCTCCAGCGCCCAATCCCGGCACAGCCATCAGAACCTGGACCTTCAGGTGTACAACAAAAAAGGGCGCAGAAAAGACCTTACAGTCAGGTCTCCAAGGAACCTGGGAAGGCCAAACCCTTTTTTCGTGGCCAAAGCAAACACCCCCGGCACGAACAACGTAAACCTGGAGGAAAGAGTAGTGCCAAACGGGACTACCGAAGATGACTCCTTGGACTTCCGGGGGGGTCAACTGAGGTTCTTCACTCACCGGTGGAGGACCATGGAAGCCGCAGAGGTAGTAATTCGGTTAATAACGAACTACAGGATCCCCTTCGGAACAAAACCTCCTCTAGCTCCATGGAAGGACATCACCAGGCAAAGTCATCTAGAAACAAAATCATCCCCTGCGATGGCAACACACATCCAGGATATGATAAATCAGAATGTTTTGGAAAAAGTGGAGCACTCACCATCATTCGTTTCCAGAATGTTCCTGGTACCCAAGCCCGGAGGCGCAACAAGACCAGTGCTGAACCTAAGGCCACTCAACGAGTACTTGAAGGTAAGCAAATTTCGCCTATTAAACTGCCAGCGAGTCCCAGGATTTCTGCAACAAGGAGATTGGATGGTGAAGATAGACTTGTCCCAAGCCTATTTTCACGTGCCAGTCCATCCCTCTCATCGGAGATATCTAAGAATAATTTACGGAGGAGAACTATACCAAATGACTTGCCTCCCGTTCGGCTTAAGCTCAGCCCCAAAAACATTTGCTACAATTACCAATTGGATCGCCCAGTATCTAAGAGAAAGATCCTTCAGAGTGGTGGTTTACCTAGACGATTTCCTCGTGGCAAACCAATCTCGCGACTTGTTGCTCAAGCAAGTCCAAGAGTTGTTACATCTACTGAGATACCTGGGGTGGTGCATTCAACTACAGAAGTCCATCATGACCCCTACACAGGAGTTGGAGTTCCTGGGCATACTATGGAATACAGTGCAGAACCAAAAGTGGCTACCGTCAGACAAGGTCCAGAAGACTCACACATGTCTAAAAGAAGTTCTCACCAGAAAAAGGTGGTCCTTGAACGAGTCTCAAACTCTTCTAGGGTTTTTGAACTTTGCAAGTTTCACGGTACCGCGAGGCAGACTCAACTGTCGACTTCTTCAACTGCAAGCCAGAACAATGTCAAGCCTACCAAGGTTTGTCAGAGTAGCATTGAGGCAAGAAGTTGTGGAGGAAATGACTTGGTGGCTGTGCAACCTAGAAAAAAGATCACCCATTCACTACCAGCCATACATAAACCTCCTAACGACAGATGCGTCAGACGTGGGTTGGGGTGCACTACTAAACAACAAGCAGCTAAGCGGAACGTGGCCATCACAACACCAAGACCTGCACTGCAATCAAAAGGAAATGCTCGGCGTGCTGGCTGCCCTGTCACCACATGCCAAAGAGCTGTCGGGCTCGGGTCTCATGATCCAGTGCGACAATCGAACAGTAGTGTCCTACCTAAACAAAGAGGGAGGCACAAAGTCACGGGCTCTCCTGACCCTGACCCGATCTGTTCTGGAACTAGTGGATCAGCATTCCATCAATCTGATCGCTCACTATCTACCTGGGAGATGCAACGCCATCGCCGACTGTCTGTCACGAGAGAAACAACCGTCAGAATGGCACCTCCTCCCAGAAGCAACATCAGTGGTGTTCAGAAAATGGGGAACACCTACAATCGATTTATTTGCTTCCGTGACTGCCCACGTAGTGGAAGCTTATGTCTCCATAGATCAGCAGGACAAACACGCATTGTTTCACAATGCGCTGAGCCGTCAGTGGGACTACAGATTAGCATGGGTGTTTCCACCCCCCTGTCTAATGCCACAAGTCCTTCAACACCTCAATCAAGCTCGAGGCACATACTTAGTAGTGGCGCCCAGATGGCACAAGGTATTCTGGAGAGCAGACCTGAAGAGTCGGGCGGTGGACTCACCATTGACCATACACAATCTACCATCTGTGTTAGTGAACACAACGACAGGCGAGCCCCCACCATCCCTGAACAATCTAGTTCTGGAAGTTTGGAGGTGTGGGGGTGGGAAGAGTCATTAAGGGACTGGGACAGTCAGCAAAAACAACTGTTAAGAAGAGGCTGGCGAGCATCAACGCTCAACTCCTACAAGGTTCCTTGGCAGCGATGGAAGGCATGGGCGAGGGCCAGTAACATTGACATAACTAGGCCAACGGGTGCAAACTTAGCCCAGTTTCTATCAGACTTACACCTTAAGTGGAAACTATCACCGAGCACAATCCTTCTACATAAGTCTGTGGTCACTACCCTCAGTAGCCCGTCAACAGAAAGTTTGTCTTCCCACCCTCTGGTGAGAAGAATAGTAAAAGCAATACAACTGTCTAGGCCAAAGGAACATAAGCCGCCGATATGGGATCCGCGCCAAGTGATTGATTGGCTCAGAGTGAATCCTCCATCTAGGAATACGCTATACGAAGCAAACAGAAGAGCTTGCGTACTCCTCTTATTAGCATCCGGACGCAGAGTCCAAGACCTAACACTTTTGCAGTGTACACCAGACAAACTCATCATGGACGAAGAAGGTATCTTCCTATGGCCAGTTTATGGAGCTAAGACCGACACTCCTTCTTATCGACAATCAGGCTGGCACCTGAAACAAGGAGATACTCAAAATATCTGTCCAGTATTCTGGATCAAGAGAGTGGTAGAACTTTCAGAACAATACAGAACTTCAGAGAACACTAGAGCCCCCTTGTTTATTACGGGCGGAGATGCGCCCAGACCAGCATCCAGATGCAAAATTGCAAACTGGGTAAAGTCCGTATTGAAGGGAGCCGGTGTGGAATCTACTCCAGGAAGCATACGCTCAGCAGTAGCATCCTTGAATTGGCTGGAAAATTTTAAGTTAGATGACATTTTGGCAAGAGGCAATTGGCAAAGTGTGAACACATTCACAAAGTACTACAGAAGAGAAATCCGAAACGTTCCCAACAACTCTTCTTCGTCAATTGCACCACTATTCCAACCTGTGGAATAATCACTGAAGACCATCCTTTCATCACATTAGCGTGTCAGTGTCCACAAGTCAGATCACCAGGCGATAACAAACAAATCTCAACAATGGTTTTAAATAACGGCAACGGGACACATAATATTGAAGTTTTACCTACCATTAAAACTTGTATTATGTTCCCTGCCTTATTTAAAACCAAGGCAAGGCCTGCCTGTTGAGTTCTAATGGCGTCTAAACAAGAACCCATAGACAAAAAGGCAAACCGTAGACTAAACCACCAGGGTTGCCAGCCAGGTGATACGGGATAAACACAAGACCAGTCTAATTCAGGGATGCACAACGCGACACAGACCGAGAAAAGGACGGCGCACTCTCAACAATGGTTTTAAATAAGGCAGGGAACATAATACAAGTTTTAATGGTAGGTAAAACTTCAATATTATTTATTATTATTATTATTAATTTTGGGCAAGCAGCCTAGGCTGATGGGCCCAAATCAATGTCTGTGCCATCTGTCGTTCTGAGAAAGTCATCTAATCTGTTCTTGAACGCGTTCACTGATGGTGCTTGTATTACACTTTCGGGTAAACGGTTCCACATATTCACCACTCTATTGCAAATAAAGTTCTTTCTCGGATTACTGTGAAACCGCTCCTTGGTGAGCTTCATTGAATGTCCTCTCAAATGGGTATTTGTATTCAGAGTATAAATGGAGCTGATATCGGGAACATCATAGTAGCCATTCATAATCTTATACGTCTCGATAAGGTCACCTCTAGATCGCCTGGCTTTAAGTGTTGTGAGTCCCAGTCTGGTGAGCCTCTCCTCATAACTCAGGTCTCGGATGGCCCGTGGTACCTTTGTTGCCCTTCTCTGAACTCTCTCCAGAAGATCAATATCCTTGCAAAAATATGGACTCCAGACCTGGTAAGCATATTCAATCATAGGTCGCAAGTACTGCTTGTATATCCTCACGAGTAAGTCCTCAGAGATACTCCTGAAAGTTTTCCTGATGAGGAATAATAAGGAATTTGCCCTTTTTACAATTGATAAGATGTGCTCTTCCCATTTGAGATCGTTCGTTATTATTACTCCTAGATCCTTCTGCTCCTTTACTGAGGCAACCTGGTTTCCGGACAAGTAATATGAGGTTTGCGGATTGTTTTTTCCCATGTGGAGAACAACACATTTATCCACGTTCAGTGTGAGTAGCCATTCTCTTGTCCATGAGGCCAATTCATCTAAACTATTTTGCAACAGCCCATTGCTCAACAAGGGATTTGCAAAAAACTTGGTATCATCAGCAAAAAAATTCTTTTGGGTTTGAATAACATCTTGGAGATCTGCAATGTACATTATGAATAGAATTGGTCCGAGCACGGATCCCTGCGGGACGCCACTGTGAACAGGTCTCGGGTCTGAGCAGGTATTGCCCAGGCGGACCTGGAATGTACGGTCCGTCAAAAAGTCCGATATCCAGCGCAAAAGTCTCCCTCTGATACCGAGAATCTCCAGCTTGTAGATTAGGCGGTTAATCGGAACGCGGTCAAAGGCCTTTTCAAAGTCCAGGTATACAACGTCTGTAGGTATTCCAAGATTCCAGTTCTGCGTCCACTGGTCAAGACACATGAGCAGGCTCGTAACAGTGGACCTGCCAGGCATAAAGCCGTGCTGCTCAGCTGGAATAATGTCGTTCTGTGAGATAAATCTTCTTAATTCTGACGCCACAATCTTTTCCATTACCTTACAGGCGATGGATGTGAGACTTATTGGGCGATAGTTGGATGGCGACAGTCTGTCTCCCTTCTTGTATATTGGAGTCACAAAGGCATGTTTCCAGTCTACTGGAAGCCTACCATTTTCCAGTGATTGTTTCATAATTAATGTAAGGGGTTGACTCAGAGATGATGCACAGTTTTTAAGAATTACAGATGGAAGGTTGTCAGGACCCATTGCACTTTCCGCATTGAGATTCTTCAAGTGTTTGTACACTGCATCACTAGTAATCGTCACATGCTCGAGTTCTTGTTCGACGCGGTGCATCGCAGGCAACGAAGAGATAGGAGGCTCCCGGACAAATGCTTCTACAAACTGGTTAGCAAATAATTCAGCAACTTGTTTAGGATCACTTGTCACCTTACCACATTTGTCTTTTAAGGATGAGGGCGTAGATGCCTTGGAGGTGAGATTTTGACGGATGTAGTTGTAAAATGGCTTGCTACCGCTATCAACCAGGGTGCTCTCAAACTGCCTTCTAGATTCTCTGACCATTCCGACCAATTTGTTGTTTATGCATCGGTACTGCTGGTAGTGATCATGGCATCCAGTCACTCTATATCTTTTCCAAAGTTTTAGTTTCTCATTACACACCTTGATAATATCTCTAGTTATCCATGGTTTCAATTTATTCCCTTTGTTATATTTAACAGTTTCGGGGGTATGGTGCCCAATAATGTCTTCAGCTTTGGTCCTAAAAATTCGCCAACTGTGGGAGATATCACCTCCTGGTAAGCACAGGTCAGCCTGAGAAAATCGCTGAGAAATCCCATCAAAATCAGCTTTGAAGTAGTTTTTTCTCATTTTTATCTCTGCAGGTTCTCCACACCCAACCTCCAGCTGTATATTAATCATTAGCACACAGTGGTCACTTTTACCGATGTTGGGTAAGTACTCAATGTCCGAGATCATCGCCTCATCATTACAAAGCACTAAGTCAAGAAGTGATGATTCATTGTTTCTAAATCTGGTGGGCTGAGTCACTAGCTGGTTCATGTTACTGTCTTGGTACATATCCACAAATATTCTCTCCACGGGAAATAATCCCACCTGCGCACTTGTTTGATCCCACTGAACCTGCGGGAGGTTGAAGTCACCGCACACTATCGCTGTGGAACTAAAGCTTATTTCCTTTATTTTCTCAAAAAGTACTTTTTCATAATCGTTTATAGAGTAGGTTGTAGGTCTATATACTCCACCCAATACAATTTCAACATTCTGGATCTTAATCTTTAGCCACAGTGACTCACACATTCCACCGTTAACAGATGCATCCTGCACCTCCGCCGTGATACATATCCCATTGTGGGTGTTTTTCACATATATGGCTACGCCACCTCCCTTGCGATCATTACGATCACATCTGTGCACTGTGTATCCATCTATTTTGATAAGGTTATTGGGAATTGATTCATGTAGATAAGTCTCCGTGACAACAATGAAAGCAGGGTCGTACTTTTTCACTGCTAAAATAAACAAGTCGTATTTTGCCGGTAAGGATGCCAAATTCGTATATAAAATGGGAAACTGCTGTATGATTGGTTTGTTGTTTACAATATTGTGTTTTTTGACTTTGTTATTGTGGGGGAGCCACTAACAAATTTAATAATTAAATCAGTTTCCCCATTCGCTTTCCTCTCATCTATCTCAGCCTTGATCAATTGGAAATATTCCCTTTGCAAGGGTGTTTCATCACTTTTCACTCTCAACTTTATCTTTTTCTTGTTTTTTAACACTTGTATGACATTGTGTTTGCTCTCCAAAGTCATTATAATGGGCCTAGGTTTGTTTGCGTTTCTTTTACCAAATCTAGCGTATGACACTATCTTTGAATCAGTTACAGTATTGATGATTTGCTTTATTTCCTTCTTCTCCTTGTCTGTGTCTGCTTCGGTTGCCTCAGGAAAATCAAATATAACAAGATTTTTACTCCTTCTTTTCCTCTCAGCCCACTCTTTAAAGATCTCCTCCCTCTCTGTCATAGACCTCCTGTACTTCAAATGCTTAATCTCCTCCTGGAGGTCGGAGACAAGTTTAATTAATGTTGGTATCTGCTTCATGTTGTTATCGCAATCTCCACACACAAATTTGAGAGCAGTTTTACTTTTGAGTTCAAGTACCCTCATCTCTGTAGCAGTAACACCAGCACATTTAACACACGAATCCTTTGTGCAATACACACATTTCACTCCCTCTGATGCCTTAAGCACTCCACTACACTTTGCACACTGTTGCATACTGGAAAATTTAAGTTAAACAGCTATAAAAACGAATTTTCTCAGGACAGACAGCACAGAGCAGTTTTCACTGACAGTAGTATTGTTGCAATATTGTTGTATTGTTGCAATTGTAAATAATCTTTTAATGCAATATTCTATTTGCAATAATAGCATTTATATGCAATGTTTTAACACATATCTTAAAGACTCAAACTGTCAAGCTATTTACCTTTTATAAAGAGAACCTTTTATTACAGACCCTTTTACAACATGCATGCATTAGTGGTTTAGTTGCTATTTAACTAACGGTTGTTTTCATTGCATTTTTTGATAATATTTTGGCATGTAAATGTTATGCTGAGTTCATGGTTGACGTATTAGATTTATTAACACTCAGGCGTTGGTTTCTAATCTCAATATTGATATGTGCACTTCGTGGCACAAATAACTTGTTTACTGTGAAGTGTGGTGTAATTCGCTCTCCTGTAAAATCACGTTTTTTGAGGTTTGTTACAGAGTTGCAAAGCCCTATTTATATCTAATCATGTTACATATTTATATTCTTATACCTAAATACATAATTTAATATATTCCAATTTCCTGTGACATATGAAGTCATTGTGGTCTCACGTAATTATTATTTGTAGATATATTTCATTAGGTACTATTATTATTTTATGGATGTAAGAAATTTCCTTTATTTTTAAGGTTGTATTTTTGTTTTTTTACAATCAAGACTGCTGTGTTACATTATCCGACAATACAACAATCTTTGAATATTTTGGAATTTTTCGCTATAAAAAAACTTTGAAGATTTTCACTATGAATATTTCTACAGTCTTTTATTTTTTTTGAAAGGCAATTGTAGTTTCTTTATACAGTTTTATTATCTTTTCTTGATTGCATTTTGTATTATAATTTTCGATACATTTAATAGTGTGCATTTTGACAGCTAAAATGAAATTATTTTTCCCTTATGTGAAGAATTTTACGAATTATGTACTATGTATTTAAATATACTCCAGGTTTTACATTTACTGTATTTATTTATCTTTTTTATATTTCTCAGTACTATATTGATTATAATCTAGAAATCAAAATCAGGCAAAGTGTGGTTAATATACCTATTGGAAATTTTGACGTTTGGTCTCAAAATGTGATAGGACAGTAAAGGTGGTCGCTTAGTGTTTAATCTACCCTTCAATAGATGGTGATAGGATAAAAACAATGTGCATTGTGAAACAAACATATGTGAAATTTACATATTGGATGGCAAGATGTGGCGAAATGGGTGAATATTACCCGGAGCATAAAGTGATCACTAAAGCCAGCCACCCTTTTTGTATATGTACTTACATCTGTTTGGTTCTCCACACACGTCCGGAAGTTCAGTTAACTAAATCGACCGTTTGCAAAAAAGCCCTGACCAAAACCTCTTTCTGAATTCAGAGAGAGGTTTTGGTCAGGGCTTTTTTGCGAACGGTTGATTCAGTTAACTGGACTTCCGGACGTGTGTGGAGAGCCAAACAGGTGTTCTCATATTTCTCAGTAGATTAAGTACACTTTGCTTGAGATATTATTGTTGTACGATACAATGTAATGTGTTTGAGAACATGTTGTTGTGACTGTAGTACTAAATTGTGCCAATGAATCATGTATTGGACATATGGTCCTCTATGTAATTTTGTTATGTACTGTGATAGATATATAAGGTAACACTATTCAATGAAAACAATATCAATTCTTTAATAAAATATCAAATGTTGATTATCAAATATCTTTTATTCAGACATTTCATTATTTTTTAATTTATGGTTTAGCAGTGTTCGATGTCTACGAGAATACATATAGTATGTATGTTCATGCCTGGACACTAGAAACACTGCGATCTTTTTCACCATCTTTTTGGTGTCTTGATTGGCCCTTAGACTAAAATACTAGTAGGATGGACTGATCAAAACTAATTGACGGGAGTGTGTGAGACACCGAGTATTATTTTCAAATACAAACATGAAATTGCCTACCAGTGGTAGCAAAACAGTTGCTATCTCTATGAGGGCAATAATACAACATAATAATGACATTCCTCCTTATGAGAGTCCTCATACATTCGATTAATAGTGCGTTAATATCTTTTTCGTGTCCTTGGATTGGCCAACGTTTGTGACATTATCATCGTCAAATGTCACCTTGTTGCGGCCTGAATGATAATACTATTGCGTCCAGTCTCACAGCGTTGATTATTGTTGCAGTTTTATCACTCTCAATAGTACTGGTTAAGCTAATACGGGACAATCCCACAAGATGTGCCGCATGGTTTGCTTCGGGTGTCGTTCACAATTTCGATCATCCCTCTGACTGCGAGGAAGTTGGAAACCAGACTATTGAGATGTATGACAGTTATCATAGAGTACCTAATCTGAATAATAAGAGTTACACTGTCTGAGAACAGTTGGCAGCAATGGGTGGACCCATTGGGAAAGCGTTCGACACATCAACTTTTGCTGCCAATCACCCCATCATCAAACTTCTCTAGCTTGCTTCAAAGTGAACGAAAAGCTTTTAAGATTTATTTTAATAGTCTTTTCTATCGAAAGAGGCAAGAAAATGAACCAATTAAAGAAAACACAATTATATAAAAATGTATAGTTTTATTACAATATTTTGACTCACACCATCACATTAAATTATGTTTAACATAATATACCATTAACCACCTTCCACTGTGCACCTTCTGCCACCTCTCTGTCTTGTTTACAAAAGATTCACAATAATAAAATCTCTAATAAATCAACAATTCGATAAATAAGTCTTGACAATATTACATCAAATTAAATGTCCCTAGATATTTCAATTCATATAAAAATTAGATTTAAGATAACTTTTAAGTATTGCGCATTTGAATCATAAAATAATTAATTTACGTAAACAATCAACAAACGATTCAACAAGTAAAATACAAAACATCAACAACTTTACATGAACATTCATATTTACCACTCTCTACAACATAGAATATGATTCATGTCAAAAAAATAAGTTGAATGAGACACTAATTTAACTATTTTTTCTGGAAAAGAAGTTTGGTCAGTAACAGGTAGTAAAAAGAAATTTTCACATTCTTTCTTTGTTGAATCGCTAGAAAAATTTTCACACTTTTCCACTTGTGTCATAAATTTTAACTACTTGACTGTAAAATATTGCTTTTGCAATAACTCCGCCCACAGTGCTTTTTTCTAATAATGTAACTATAATTCAAACCAATCATGCACGCTTTGTAAAATTTACTAATTCATTACTATTATTGCTAAGATATACTATTATATTTTATTTATTTTTTCCTGTTAGGTCAGGGGACCGTATATCCCCTGCGTCACTGCGACCAGAGTAGGTCTATTTAAGACTATTATATTACACATGTATCAGATATTTGTACAATTTCTAAAAACGGGATTTATTCTTAACTGACTTAAATGACAAAGTTGACTAGCAACATCACTTATTCAAAAGGAAAAACCTAAGTACACGCACAAATAAAATTATCAACAATACTATAGGACCATAATAAGTATTCAATACTTCAGTTAGCAGTATAGAGATTCATCACCAGTTTGTTCTTTGAAACTACACACTCTAAATCTACATTTTCTGAATTGTAAATATCATAATGGGATTATAATGGCTGAACTGTAATCTGTTAGTTAAGTTTTTAATTCCATTCTGTCACATAAAAATATCATCCATTTATACAAATCTTTGGAATGTATAAAATACCTCGTGAACAAATAAACTCGTCAAAAAATATAATGTGATCTGTTAAGAATATAGATATTACGTTGTACTAAAACATATTGGAAGAATAATATTAAAAATAATTAATATATTAATAAGTAGGATATAAAAATGACTAGAAATATAACACTTTTAATTTACGGCGGCGACAAGATGTCTAAAACCTTGGACACTAATTCAGGATCTCTGTAAGCGATGATGCCGCCCTTATTACACCACTGATCAATGTTGGAGCCACTGCATTTAACATTGTCTGTAGAATAAGTGATTTCACAGTTGTCACTCTCACTGGCTTCGTTAAGCGCCGTGTTGAAATCTAATATTCCACCGTCGAGCGAATTTAGAATAGCGTGAGGTCCACACGTGTCCCATTTATAAGTACTGGGTTTAGAGAGAATGTACGCATCTGCGTAACCTAATATAACCATAAGTAACTTGTAGCCGGCGCCCGCTGATTCGATGAGATTGTAACCAGCTTCGTTCAAGAGTTCTTTGATGATGACATTCTCACTGGAGCTGATGCATATTGTAGACGTGGTGCATTCCTCGGGTCTTTCGGTTGAATCTTTCAAAGGGTTGAAGAAAATTCTTTTACCTGTGTAACTGATACCCCACAGGCATCTCCCCTTCGATCTGAAATAACAAGCATTTTCTTAAGAGGATAGTATCTAAAAATGGGAAAAATTGGGTCTGGAAAAGGGAAATTACTCAGTTAATACTGAAGACATCATCCTAAGAAGTAAAACATGGATACATTAGAATATGTTTAAGTAATTCCAGCGGTTAGAAATTTAATTTTGTATGTTTTCTCAATAACAAATATTTTCAATGTTACTTCTGAAATTTACTGAAACTTGAGATTATTCTCATAGTTTGTTAGATATAATGCTGTAATTTGGTTGATAAAATGTTTAAGGTAAGATGCAGTGACCCTTGCGAATACTTTTTTGATATTTGGTCCCTTTTTCATACAATAAGCCACAGTCGATTTTGTACAGAACTTGAAAGTTATTGATATTTACTCAAACCATATTGCAAGTACAATGTTAAATTTACCCTTGAAAAATGATACTCACTCATTGTAGAACGGTTGGTTAAGTACCCCAATGACAGGTTGCCCGGTGTTGCGATCAAAGACTCCAATCAGTACTGTAACACACTGCAGACCAGAGAGGCTGATGCTTCCAACACTAACTGATTCATTGTCACCATTGATATACTCCGCTGTTGAATCTAAAGAAAATATAACACATGTGAATAATTGTATACAGCTTCATACAAGATCTGAGTGTAAAATGTTGGGCATTGGAGTATATTCCTAGAGACAATAATGCTGGATTACCGCAACTTTTTACGTGAGGAATAGCGAAGATAGGAGTCACCTAGCACAAATTTTGTATGAAAAATAATGATAAGTGGCTCCTATCTTCTCTATTCCTCACCTTGGTGAAATCTAGCATACTACTTGAACTCTGTTGTTTATGAAGCTAAAACTCTACGTTTAGTCTTGAGAAGTATGTAGCTAGGTATGAAAATATGTATTTACAACAAAGATAATGATTATTGATGATATTCTATCTATATATCTAGGGGCAGGCAGAGAGGACAGAATGCCAAACTATCCTATACCAACACACACTCCTCGCTTCCATCACACTCATGTAATTACATCGTACATGCCCTCCAATTCATTTAACACAGAATGAGTCATTCTTTCAAGATCTAGTCAACATGATCGATCACAGACCGCCACAGTTTTTTCACCCATATATCTTTTTAGCCATCCCCTCAACAGGACCAAACCATATGAACTGATATCAGGGGTTTGTTGCATAGTGATAGGTATGATTTTCTTACCAATCGGATCAATCCAAACCCCCAAATCTTTAACAGCCAAATCCAAATTCAGGCAGCTACTGATTTGTGAGTTGATGTCATCCATTACAACATCTTTATGAACCTCAGCAGCTAGAAGTTGTGCGGCCCTCTGATCTCCATCCAGAACTTTACAGAGGAGCTCCGCTGTTTCTGTTTCAGTTTCTTTAATCATCACAGTTATAGTTTCCCCCAGAGTGTTGCTGAATACATTACTCTCTTCACCGTGGATGTGATCCATCAACTCAGGAAACTAAAATAATTAATACACTTTGATTAGGGTTTGAATAGCCTTGACAATAGCCTTGAAAAACTACTGGTCGTGGGAGGAGTAGAAGGCATAAGAGGTAGAGTAAGATCCCCACTAAATGGACTGATCACTATACCATCTGACAATGAGAATATCGTTGATTGAAGAATGGACTTCTGATTTGGAGGTGTCATGTTCGAATCCCAGTGCTAGCAATGTATTCTGCACTTGATGACACATGTTTTTAGTTTAGTTTACTGTGAAGTGTGCGGGAAAGCAATTTAAAGATACTTTTAAAAATATCGCAGCGTTGCGTTAAGTAATATTTTGAATTATTCACTCGAAGAACAAATAAAAATGGTAGATGAACTGCAATTAAGAACCTATGTGGGATTTTGGGAATCTAAGTTTTACATATCAGTTAATTTATACTATTACCACTTTGCCCTATAAAGTTCTTCCCGAGACCACAGAGAGGTCACCTGGTCCCACCATTCAGAGCGATTGCAGACAGTATCATTTAGATGCCTTATAGATTGTTATATCAGTTTGACACCTAAGATCAACTACTTTTAGATGAAGGATATTTACCTTGCTTCCTAGTTCATGACGAACAGTCTCTTGAATTAACACGTCCGCTAATGTTTTAAAGTCCCTGACAAACCGAGGGTTTGCATCCTTTGTGCCTTTCTCTTCAACAAGCAATGAAAATAGTTCCTTCTTCATGCGACACGCCCTCGCGATATTAGAAGCCTTTTCTGACACAGCTATCAAGGATTGGAGTAATTCTGTCATTATGCAGCTACAGTCTACTCACAATATAATGAATTAAGATGTTAAAAGAAATATTTTAATAACCAGCAGAAAGCACAGTGTCACTCAAAGAATGAAACGAACTAATTGTTAATTCAACATGACGAACGCGGCAAAGTCATATTAGTGGTTTTACAGTTACTTTACCGCAAGGATTGTATGTCGGAAGTAATTGTTTCCTGATTTATAATCACTCTCTTTACGATAAATTTATTATAATTAGCTTATCAATTACGTCAAACTAAACGTCAAACCGCGTAGAGGAGGGATATACGGAATGTAAAAAATACTTGTTTGTTGTGTTGAATTCGTCACTGTTATTCATTCACTGTATCTGTGAAAAAATGCGATTTTTACTAAGTTGAAATTATTTTCCATTTTAATACGTTATTATTGCACAAAATGTTAATAAATATGTATATGAATGTACAATTTTGGTGTCAAAAGGCTCCGACGAAATTTTGGGACAAAGTGATTTACAAAAATAACAGGATGAAAGTAACAATACTTGTGAGTACAAAAAAGTATTCGTTTATCACATCTCTAACCAGTGACTGTAATGAAGTGAGGTGCAAAACGATATTTTATTGAATGTCGCTAGATGTCGTTTAATGATTAAAAATGTTTCCCAAACTTTTTGAATGCTCGATTGATTACCAATTACCATACTATAGGTACTGATACAATATAATTTTCGTAGCATTATAGATACCATGAAGTTATTAATAGCCATCATGGGCGTCGTCAGGGGGGGACAGCTGCCCCCCCTAGAGATTGGAATTGCCTATGGCACTATTTTTTTGTTACTTTTTATAGAAAACATTTTTATACATAATATTGTGCAAATTATTATGTGTATTGTTACATTCGCGCTATTGAACGCCGAGCGACGATATATGGATATATAGGGACATAATATTTTCCAAAAATTTCACACGAGAATTGGGTTGATAATGCCACTAGGCAATAAGCCCGCCTTTTGTATTTTTATGCGCAATAAAGATTATTTCATTTAATAAAATATAAAATCTTGCAATTATGACAACGACAAATACAATAAAAGTTACCTGATAACAGTGATAACAGTATGTAGGGATGCAGGTAGTATACGATTATAATAAGTGCTTCAATAAATTACATATAATACTTGTAAAATCTTTTGTAAATCTTATGTAAACAAACAATAAGTTGAGTAGAAACAATCAGTGCCGTCTTCAATCTATTGGGGGCCCTGGGCACATTAGTTTAATGGGGCCCCTATTAGAATGATCTCTTGAGAATTTTAAGGAGGGCACCCAGTGCCAGGAGAGCAATTACAATTTTGATGCTGACACGGCATAAAAACAGTAAAAAGTGCCGCAGGTGATTTTTTTTGTAAATTGAATGAAAAGTTTGTGACTCAGATCAGATCAATTGGTGACGATGTATCAGGAACTAGGGGGCCCCTTGGATCGCAGGGCCCTGGGCCAGTGCCCACCGTGGCTAATGGGAAAGAGGGCCCTCTGTACGTGGTGATCTATCAGGAACAGGATTAAAAAAGAAGCAAAGAAAGATGTGTTATATGAAGTAGGTATGGTTAATGTTTTTATCATAAGCGTTTTTTAATTTCGATGTAGGGAGGGTGTCAATATGCTTTATGGTGCTATAATGTTATCACAGAGTAAATCAATTGGAAG
Source organism: Ceraclea dissimilis (assembly GCA_963576895.1). NCBI lineage: Eukaryota > Metazoa > Arthropoda > Insecta > Trichoptera > Leptoceridae > Ceraclea > Ceraclea dissimilis. The sequence goes on along the minus strand of OY756370.1, from coordinate 2,067,048 downwards.
TATAAAAAGCCTTTTAGCAAATCATACAGTAATTGATTGATTGGTACTATTAAAACACATTACTGAGATAATGCAGGTGATTTACAATAATGAGTGTGAATCAATTAACAACATATAAATCTATTAATTATAATAATACCACATGTACTTCAATCATTACACTTTCAATAATGTAATGTAAATATCTAAACATTACAAAAACTATTGAAACATTTTGGTCCCCCATATAAGCAACACATGGTTACCTCAATGATTTTATTTTACTAATTGAGGAAATGCTCATTAGGAGCCACTTACACTCTCATCTTAATGTCACGGTCATGTCAAGACTGAAAAGCAAGTTGACGATCCTAAGTGTCCAATGATTCCAATGATCAACAATACAATTGTACATTAAATATTAGATCACATTATTAATACAGTAGCAAGAGGAAATATTGTGGTACAACCGGGAAAAAACAATATAGAAGTCTTGTTCTTAATTCTCAAGGCATGAATAAACTACAGTAAATTTGCTATAAATAGTGATGTAATTCACTTTGTGGCAAAAACCGCTAGAGGAGCTAGAGCGACCTAAAAAAGGGCATGAATTCCACTCTCGATAAATATTATAAAGTTTTGTAATTGCGTACATACTTTTTGAGTTATCAATAAAAATCTGTAAAAAAGCATTTTCTTCACGTTCTTTCTGAGATTTCTCAGAACGCATCACACCTATGAGGTCCTAAATTAAAATTCGGATTCAGCGACCCCAAAAACATTTCTATATTGGTTTTCTGGTTTTTCCACCGTATTACTGAGTATATAAGGCATGTTCTTCTAATACTCAAATAAAAATCTTAAATTAGTGAAGATTTTCATCTCATTATTACCAGTCAACATATGAAGTGTTAATGTTTATTTAATTTATTGCCTTTTTGTGATAAGAATATTATAAGTTAGGAATATCGTCATTCACACATTGGCTTTCAGACAGAACAGTTTTATCTCAATTACATACTGTATAAATAAATAAATCTTGAATAGTAATGAAAGAAAATGAAGAAAACAGTGATTCTGTATTTGATAGAGTGCTGCACTCAGTGGGGGACGATGGGAAGTTTCAACGAAGATATAATATAATATTTAATTTTACTCTCTGTGCGGCGGGAACCATGGTTTATATTAATTTAGTTATGGCAATGACGATTCCAGAGCACTGGTGCCATGTCCCAGGAAGAGAAAATACCAACAAAACAGTTCACCAATGGAAGTTGGAGACGATACGAAGGTATTTTTAACTTAATACCTTTTTTAACTTTTATTATTATTATTTTTTTTAACTTAACTTAATTTTAGACATTTCAGGTACATTTTTGTACGCACATTATGTTTTTTATTATTTTGTCAAGTGGTTGGTTGGCAGATATTGCCCATGGCAATAAACCCGCCATTTGTTTAATGCATGTCATTACTTCAATAAAGTTTTTATTTATTTATTTAACTAAATACCAGAGAATCTTAACTGCTGTTTTTGACTGTAGATTTCTGTATTTGAATATAAGTCACTTTTTATATTAAAATTCATATGGGTTATGGCTGCTTTCCCATGGAAACAAATGAAAGAGGCCTATATCCAGCAGTGGAGGGACCAAGGCTGATGAAGAAGAAGAAGATGGCTGCTTTGTTGTCATATTTGTATCTTGAAATATCATTTTACAAAATCGACAGATTCCAGTTTTTTGTACACCCTTGATTAAATTTCATTGATATTAATTAAAAATGAGTAAAAAAGTTACAGAGAAGAAGATGGCTCATTCAGTTCCTGTGCGATGTTTAACACAACCGAGAATCAAACTACCAGATCTGATGAGGATGACATAAGTAAGTAGGTACTAGGTATATTCATTGAATAAAGTGATATAGATACTATTTTTGATGAATGAATTATTACTTCATCTATTGGCCTTCTGCTCTCTATTACAAATAAGAAGATAACTTAGAGGAGAAAATATAACAAATATTAGGTATATCAATTCATTTAATTTTTATTAAATATGTAATGATATATGAAATCTATTCTAATCAATAACTTGATGCCATATTTCTTCTCGGGTAAGCAGAAAGGAGAAGAATGCAGATTTCCTTATTCATGGATATACTTGTTGCTTCCGTCAAATCCATGCAATTTGTCATACACTCTATGATTCCTTTTACTCAAAACACATTGACTTGGTCAAGCCAAGGTTCTCGAATGTTTACTCGTTTCTTTCTATCACTCATGTGTACCTATATGTATTTACTTCGTTATTCTTTCGTACATAGGGTTGCCAGACGTCCCGGTTTACGGGGACTGTCAACGGTTTTACGCCTCATGTCCCGGTGTCCCGAACAAACCTTTTGGGATGCCGAAATGTCCCGGTTTTCGAAAATGTTGGTATATTCTTACGATTTTTATCATTTTGTGGTATTTTTGACAGTTTGTGTATAAAATAAGGAACTACGTAGAAAACAAAGTTACGCATTAGCGGTTTGTAAAAATTTTGGGAAAGCGAGTGAGGACATCTGTCTAGAGGCACCAAATAGCCTGGTAAATTCTCGTCTCCCTTTATAATTTTTCACCACTCCTTCCACAACACTTTCATAGGAATAGGCCCTGACATTTTCGCCCCCTCCATATATAAAACTTTTTCGACTACCGGGGGGGGGGGGGTTTGTCCCGGTTTGACTTGCGAGAAATCTGGCAACCCTATTCGTACAGTATTTTTTTAAAATGATAGTAATCGTAAGAATATCTGTAACAGTTGAATAATAATTTCTCATTCAGCCTGTCAATATGGTTACGAGTACGATACAGAATGGTTCAGCAGTACAGTTCCTTCTACACAAGATTGGGTCTGTGATAAAGAGTTGTATGTAAGCAATATATTCGCTATAGCCAAAGTAGGGGAAGTCGTGGGAGGCCTACTGTTTGGGTACTTAGGAGACGTGTAAGTATTTTTAGTTGATTATATTTTTAGTTTAATTTTATGTCAGTGGATGGTTGGTGCAGTTTCTTAGAATGTGGGCTCGTATCTCAGCTGTGACAAATTAATTTGGTTTGTCATATTCGATCTTGTTGGTTAGCAAACATGGTTGATCAAACTTGAAAAACCAAAACAATCCGTTATGTCTAATAGAAGGTCCAACATATCCAATGTCTATTGACAAATCTAATGTCTCTATTGACAGGTTCAATATCTATTGACAAGTCCAATGTGTATGCCTTAAAATATATAAATTTAGGTTCATGAGGCTTATAACGAACTGACACGTTGAAAAAAGAATTTCGGGATTTATTTCGTACATCTGAATGTCCCCATTTATTTTGCTAAGCTCCCATCTTCTTCTTATCAGCCTCTTTCCCTCCACTGCTGGATATAGGCCTCTTCCTTTATCTTCCACCATTCTCTGTTTTGGGCTCTTTGTCTCCACCCATGTCCCACTGACTCGATGATATCATCGGCCCATCTCCTTTGTGGTCTCCCTACAGCTCCCATAAGCTAGTGTATTTTGTTTGTATTTTTTATTACGCATATGGAAAGATAAAAATTTAGGCATTTCACGCTAAATAGTAGTAATAATTGACGTCACTTCATCTTTTAATAACCTGATATTTAAAATTCTTACGAGACAAATTAACTTACATTTACGCTGTTGTTATCTTATGTTTCAGTCTTGGCAGACGTCCCGTATTTATCATGGCCATGGGATTATCAATTGTATCCCGCCTAGTCTCTGTCATGGTAGTGGATTATTACATACTATTCTTGATAGCATCTGTACTGGCTTCCATGCCTTCAACAACGGGGCCGCAAGCGTGTCAAGTCACACTGATGGAAATATCACCCATGGAAGACAGAGCATCAATAGCTCAGTACCAGAATCTAGGATGGACTTTCGGTCTCAGTATTTTACCTCTAATATATTGGATCTTTAGAGATTGGAAGTATTATCTGATATTCTCAACCGTACCTCTGATGTTTTATATTCCACTTTGCTTGTAAGTACATACGTAATATCTAAACAAATATTTAATTAGAAATAACCATATAATAAATGACGAATGAGGCTTGCTCGATTCAACTCTTCTCATACGATAACCGTAATAATATATTCTTAGATACACATTCTCATTCTAAGTGAAGCGTTTATTGTCACAATCCTTCCTCAATCATAAAACACTAAATACATAAAGACTTGAATCTACCGCAAAGAAGAATTACACGAGTCTGTATTAAATTTATTCGTAATTTCTGTATAATATACGTAGGTAATGCAAGTAATAAAACATTTTGTACCTGATCCCATAGTAACGTAATATTATCTCTAAGATCATGTTCGCATGCGGCAAATTTTCGACAACAGTGTGCATGAAAATTTACTGTCTGGGAATTCTCGAATATACCTTTCCCGTCACGCGCTATCTTTTGCGGAGTGAACAGAGAGGACAGAACGCCACAAATCAACATGTGATATTTGTATTCCAGCATCTTGATAGAGTCTCCGAGATGGCTCTTGAGTCGTGGCAGAGTAACGGAGTGCATACGGGAATTACACAAAATATCTAAAGTAAACGGAACCAAACTATCACCTGAAGTATCAATAATGTTACAAAATGTATCACTTAAACCAGAAAAAACATATGGAATATGTAGCTTGTTCTCTAATTGGAGACTCGCTAAAAATTCTGCGCTGTTAGTCATATCATGGTGAGTAAATCAAAATATTTAGTAAATTAAAGGAACAAATTATATACCAAATGTGTTGACAGACATTGCTATACAGCATTCTTTTATGAAATAACAGTTTTAAAAATCTCCAATGACATATTTTTTTCCCTGTGATTTGTGAGAGTGGCGATGAGACAAAAAATATGTAAATACGTCTACACTCTTCGCCCCTATAGACACAGTAGTTTTTCTATGAATGTACTGATTGACACATTCCAGAGAGTATATGGGGTTTGATATAGGCATCTAACATACGTAATATTTTCTAGGATAGCCAGTCTACTGAGTTACAATACCATAATGCTGAATATATCAAGCCTAAGTGGGAACCCATTCCTAAACTTCTTCCTCCAAGGAGTAGCTGAGGTTCCGTCGTACATGCTCGGGAAAATACTCTGTGAAAAAATAGGCAGAAGGTTCTCATGTGGACTAGCTTATCTGATCGCTGTAATCAGCATTGGATCCGTAATGCTGATCACTAACTGTATGTAGAACCAATGACTACTTTATTCTGATATATTGTCGATATTTGCTAAATGCATTGAACTAATTGTTTAAAATATTTTCTTAAACTTGGAAATGTAGGATTTTCTACATGTTGTAGTTAGATAACATACATATAGTGATCTCAACAGATATACAGCAAACAATGCACTTTCTGTCGGGCTCATGACTGATTATCGGCTGGCTTAATGTGTAGTAACATTTAAGTAAGATTCATCAATTGCAGTCCATACATCGGCCGCAGTCGGGAAGCGAACCCAGAACTAACATAATATTTTACTACTACTAAAACTAACATAATATTTTGTTTACAGATTCATGGCTAACTATTGCATTAGTTGTGATTGCAAAGTTTGCAGTATCCATGTCATACTTCATAACGTCACTTCAATCTTTAGAAATATACCCGACATGTATCAGACAAACTGGGTTCACCTTTGGACTAAATTGTGGAAATATCTTCAGTGTACTCGGTCCATACATTGTATACATGGTAATGTAGAAATTCTTAATACAAAATCAATACTTTAAACAAAATCCATCGAAATAACGTCAGAAACTCATTAATCCTCTTTCAGGGTGCAACGTACTATGAAAAATTTCCATGCATAGTTTTAACTTTAGTATGCGTGGTAGGACTCGTAGCAGACCTCATGTTGCCGGAAACTTTAAACGAGAAGCTCCCTGAATCAATACAAGAGGCAAAAGTATTTGGAAAAGATCAGGAATTCTGGAGTATTCCGTACAAGAAGAATGAGAAATACAGTATTAATGTTAAATATGTTGAGAGTCATAGTGATACAGAATCATAATTTATATTAAGTATACATCACCTTGTAGAATATATTAAAAAATGTTGTCGTTGATTTGGTTATGTTATTATATTTATATTGCTTCTGTATTATCAATCTTACACTTTACTTAGATCACTGTAGACATAAAAAATGTGAGAACCTAACTGTTCCGTACTAATTCTACATATGTAGTAAAAATATGCATGGTTAAAACAATTCAATGTGTGACTTCTAGAATGTCATAAACAAGAGTTCCACAATCTCACAGTTATGCAATAAAAATGAAATGAAAATTAAGTTAAAGACTGAGGTTTGATTGAAATTATACTCAAGGGTGAGATTAATTAATGCAGAAGAGTTCAACATAATGATTTTTTATTCCATACATGTAAGGACTTAATTAATATAGTCTCGGTCAAAAAACTGTACATACCATAAATTGATGAAAATTACGAGACTCTGTTGTAAAAATGACTGATATTAAATAATGAACTATCGTCTTTTCTTCTTATGCTTCCTGCGTTCGTCTTCTTCCTCACTTGATTCACTCTCACTAGATGAAGAACTACTTTCACTTGTTGATTCTTTACGTTTCTTCTTCTCCTTCTTTTTCTTCTCTTTTTTACTCTTCTTTTCCTTCTTAACTTTCACCCGCTTTTCCTAAAAAAAATGCAAATAATATTTGAATTCATTGATTAAAAAATACACATAAAAAATTTTAGTTATCATAATTATTTTTGATTAACAGCACATAAAAATAATTCAAATGACAGACTTGAACCTTGGAGAATCATAATTTTAACAGGTTTTTAAAGCACATTGATTGCGTTTTATATTTAACAAATTAAGACAATCGGCGAATTCCTCACAATTCCTACTAAATAACTCGTAGATTTAGGTCTGGAAAAAAGCGCAGAAGGACGAAAGCTTAAAACAGTACGATCAATGTTAGCTTTACCTTCTTTTTAGACGACTTTTCTGTGGAATCTTCCTTTTCAGTCTTGATTTCTATTGGTAACCTGGGAGGCAGCCTGACACCTCCTACGATTAGATCCTCGGGAGGTTTGGGTACCACGGGCACCTGAGCGTGAACAGCCTGAGCCACTCGGGACGTTGGGGCGCACCCCTCTTCTCGAAGCTGTTTGGTCTTGTCATCCACAGGATTCTTTCCTTCTTTTGGAGCTTTATAATTTTCAACGTGATCTACTCGCAACGTTCTACCTAAAATCTATAATAAGAAAATAGTGAGTTTGAATTACAGAAATCATAAAGGTGTTCGTAAGTTCATCAAACAGATGGATTCAACTTGCTATTAAAATACTATTGAAGAAAGAGTGTACCTTGATTCCATTAAAATTATCCACAGCTAAAATAGTAGACCTTTGATCTTCGTAACATAAAAAGCAGAATCCTTTTTGCTTCCCAGTTTCCTTATCACGAACGAGGTTAATGTTCACCACTTCTCCATATCTTAAACAAAACAGTTATGAAAATAAGTGCATGCTAACATTTTAAGTATTCTAAATGTTTTAGAATCTTGAATGAATAGCACAAACTGTAAATAATGTAACTTACTGTGAGAATACACACACAATATCACCTTCAGTTAAATCATACGGAAGTCCGCCTATAAATATCCATGCACTGTCTTTATATTGATCATGCCAAGATGACTTCCCTCCTAGTCTAATGTCCTGCTCACTTAACTTCTTTATATTCTTCACATTTCTGTAAAAAAGTATAGCTAATTAGGATTAAGGGTTATGGAATATAACAACGTTGATCGAATTAAATCCTAGTCAGTCAACATCAGCAACAGAATGCCTCCCTACTTCTTTGACAACAGTTTTTTAGCAGCCCGGTTTGGGACTACTTGAAATAATGGCCAAACTTAATTGTTATTATTTTAGTATCAACCCGGGAGATCGTGCATTTAAATTAATATCCAGGTTTTAGAGCGACTGCAAAGCTTTGGAAGTATCCGTGTCCGGAAAGTCAAAACATAAACGAATATCTCTAAGTTTCATGTACCTACAGTACTAATTAAATTAAAAACTAGTAAAATACTCACGTCATCGGATTCATTATTATACATTTAAGAATAAAACTGCGTTAATTATAATCAAACTTCGTCGATATTCAACGTAAAAAAAACATAACCAAACAAAACAGCAAACAACCGAGCCAAACGCAACTGTCATTACTGTCAATTTAATATATGGTTGTCTATGGTTACAAAATACTTGTAATATATTCCTCTGGCAACACTACGTTCAACTGTCATCGTTGTCAAAACTCCGCAAAACTCAAATGTTTACGGTTTACGATTTCATTAAATTAAATTTCAATTAGGTATTTCAAAACAATCAAAACAGATGCTTACGAAGGATTTATCATTTTTTGGGTAATTGTGAAATTACGTTGCATTTGTACATACGATAATTAAATTTAATTTTGTTATGCCGAAAGTCATTTCATTTGAATTTCAAAGCCTTGAATGCTAAAAAGCGATTCGCTTGAGTGACTGTGTGCATATTAAAAGTGTTTTTCTGTATTTCTCTTTAAAAAGGATTACCCTAAAACGTTATATTGTGAGAATTGAATTGTAACAAAATGCAGTGCCAAGAAAATAAAAGTGTGAGTTCTCAATCAGAATTAAATCATTATAAACATAAGTTGGTTATTGATGTTGTAAGGGACGTGTGTGGAAGATTGGAACGTCCTCTCAGAGAGAAGTTAAGGAAGATATTAGCAGATGTGGATATGTCCTTCTATTTAAATCTACACAAAGAAGGCAGCGGAACTGATCATAGAATTAACAATATATTTGGTAAGTTGTATTCTTATGCACTTTTCTTTAGATTGTTTCCATCCCTCCCTTGTTAACACTTAAGCAATAAACCTTCATCCCTTCTCAGGTTTATCACCTCCAGTATTAGAGGAACTCACATTCTCTGAGCAAAAACTACTTCAAGCAGAAGTTGAGAGATATATTCTGGAAAAATATCCAAAGCAATTTGACCTCTACGATGAATTAATCTTAGGAAGTAATAAAGGTGGGAAGATCTCGCAAGGAGAGTCTCATGTCAGTGCAGAGCAAGCCAAGTTATTAGAATTATCTGAAGTGTATGTGAGCAGACTAAAGGAGAGTGCGGAGCAGTTGGTACGAATGTGTGACATGATGGGGCAGTGGATAGAGACTAGACTGGGAGACACGGTGGAAAGAGCAGCTGTTACGACAGAGTTTTATCAAGTCAAGAATAAATTACTAGAACTTAAAGCAAAGTATGATCACTTTTAAATATTTTTTTTTATATTATTTTATTGCCATATCTTTACAAAAATCAGGGCTGCCATTTGTCTGGTTTTAGACCGAACAAAAGACTGACTGAATTACTAACATTTTTTCACAGGTAAAAAATATTCTTTTTAATGGAAAATAGGATCCCATAATAGTCCTCCACAAAAAAATTCCTCTACTGCCCATTTTGTAGTTTGAATAAGATTTTTTCACATCTGGAAACCTTAACATTAAGTAATTTCTTTTCCAGAATAATAGAAGTACAGTTATCCCTGAGTGTTTACAGCAACAATAACAGTGGTTTGGCTTATATGGAGATTAACAAAGATATCACCAAGAAAATGGACGCTCTCCGGAATGACGTCATGTCTTATAAAAGAACTCTTTATGAAGACTTATAGTTTATTACAAATTATTGCATATTTTATTGTGTGTGAATTTACAATTATATTATCATATTAATTTAATGTAGATTATGTTGATAGGAAGACATCATTGTCTATACCAGTGGTTCTTAACCTTTTTGTGATGAGGGACCATTTGACTTAGTGGAAAATCAATTGTTTGGCGGTAATGTGAATTATTGTAAGGTTGTTCTATACAAAATAATTCAAAACCAAGATTATTGTATTAGTTTAGTGCGATTTTGGTGATTGCCTACTGTTTACCACGTGTTAAATACTTGGTTCAGTGGTACTCAAAGCCAAACCAATGTCGACACTGACATCCAAATGATTTCAATGTTTAATTTTAATTTTCAAGTGTCCAGATTCCTTGCACGCATAAATATGCGGTTGGAAGTAAGGTTAGATGACGGAAAAGAATTTCTCTATTTTTAGGGGAAAAAAAATAAAAATTATGACTGTGTGTTTTCAGCGTCTACCGGTTAACAAACACTGATCTGTACTAATTATATTGTATCAATGACAGGGCACTAGATAAACAGATTATTGAATTGATCCACCAGTTTGCTACCTTTTTTATCAAATATATTTTTTTAACTTATATTTTCGAGTTTTCCTTGAAATAAACTACCTTTTATCTCAGAGTAAATAGGAAATCTGTACTTTGTACGTTTGTTGGACAATACAAGATAATACTAATACCATATTTTATCTATTTTATTGTGTTTTAAACCTATTTCCTCATTGTTAGATACTTACATGAATTTATGTAATCCATATTTCTTGATATTGGAGGTGTTTTTGATCTGAAGGTTTTGGAAAAGAGTTTCAAGGATTTAAATCATAATATGAAATACAGATGTTTATAGATACATTATACATCTACAGTTAAGTAGGTATGTTTTTGAGACGGAACATGTACCTAATTAAAATAATATCTTATTATGACTGTATCAAGCGATTATATTAACTAAAATTAATCTGCACAGTGTCGTACCAGGCTCTATTATTTATGATAACAGTTCAAACTGTTTTTCAATTGTGCCGTGTAAACAGTAAGACTCACCAGCATCACTGCGAATTAAATCCCTGTGGGCCAACATCCGCCAGGAAAATCACCAAAATGGCGTGAGAGAGAGTTGGTCATCTGCATCCCAGATCCTACATCAAACACAATAGACAAAGGTAGTTATTATTTTGTACGGCTTCTGCCACCGTTGGGCAGCAACATCAGAAGATAAGAGAATAATCTGTTATATACATGAGACATGTACCGTACAGAGCAACATCCAGGCTTCCAAACCATTCAAGGGCATTGGGTGTGGCATTGTGTAAGTTCAAAGTATAAAAGAAAGTAGATACTTAAAATACCTACTTTTTTATGAAAAAGTGTTTGTAAAGATTAACTTGAATAAATTGGTATTATTTTCAGAACCGTCTCTGCCCTAATCTATATCTTCTGATAAAGACTTTGGAATTTTCTGATAATACAATCACCAGACTACACGGAGCAAACTGTTTTATTCGTAAAGCCTGTTGGAGTGTTTGTGTGTTTTCAATGTCAGGGTAAGTACCAACTTAGGATTATTTATTCTACATAAGTTATAAATTAATAATATGTTGTAAGAAATAATATGAGAATCCATATTTCTATTGAGTTTGTTATTTGATATCTTAGTCTCTTAATGTATAGTATAGTTAATAGGTACATAGCCAGTTCAATGTTTATTTATATGTAAACGTAAAGTTGAATGTACATAGGAAAACATCACCGCTAAAGAGCAGATTTACTGCTTATTAATATCTTCCACATCTGGGATAGAGGATTCTTTTTTAAAAACTACAATTCTTGAAAGGACAGAAAAGTTAGCATATGCCATCTCCATTCTGTGTTTTTCCCAAACTGTAGATAAATATCTTAATTAGATAATGCATTAGATGAGTTTAATGACCTTTTGTTTTGTATGTATGTATGTAAAATTTGTATCTCTTCTATTAAGACTGGCGACCCAACTGTGACGTCATGGTCATTTGCATTAACGCAGCATTAAGGTTCAAAATTGCATGATGAAATGGTAAAAATAGCGTTTCTGTCTATTGGAAAAAAGATCAGAGGTGTATTACACTTTTTTTGAAAATAAATCTATAAGAGATATAAAAAAACTTTTACGGTCATTCCCTAGATAAAGGTTTAATGTATCTACTCTATTTTTTCCAAAGCATGTTTAGTAACGGTTGTCGAGATCTAAGAAGAAATTTTTAAAAATGTCAATATTCTTATCCTCTTAAACTAAATTTTTATGTAAGTATTCGGTACGGTGCATCAATTTTGCTTACAGTTTTGTATTTTATTCTTATTTTTTCATGACATGAACTTTGTATGTTGTAAAAATAAAATAATAAAAAATAATTGTCAGATAACAAGATGACATCATTGTATTTCTTATTTATGAAAGTCATTCTAAATAATATCTAAGACATTCGCTGAGTAAACTACATGTGGTTTACAAAATGTCATGTTTATATTAATTATATTTATGATATGATTCGTTTATATTTACAATATTTGTTTCGTGTATGAAGAATATTTGAAGACTACAGGGGAAAAACAAGGAATGTCAATCAAAGGTCCATTTGTGTAAAGCAACATTTAATTTTTAAGCGTCACTGACATTCGTTGTTAATGTTTTTTTCTACCATAGGTACTGTTACTATACTAGGCATATTGACATTTCAGTGTCACTGATGGTTTTTGCTTATTTGCGCGTGGACCCTCATAAACAACCAATAAAACCGTCATAGTCAGTGACAACGACTTTTGTTGCTTTGGTAATTTTGCAGAATTATAGGTACACACAAATGCCACTAGATGGCATTATTACTTTAATTTTGGATTTTTACTGACATTGCTTGTTTTTCCCCTGTGGTCTTCATTTTCCCTTCATTTCAATAAGCATAGTAGATGATTTTTCAGTAAAAAATAGAATCAATAAAAAAATAGAAAAAAAAGAATAATCAATAGCTAATATTGTTGACATGAGTCGTAATTCACATTATTATAGGCTTGGAATGTTATATAATAACTGTCAGGAGATTATGTAAGATAAGATAATGTATGAAAATGTGAAATTAATTAGGTAGCCACAAATCAATCATTATGGATAAAGATTACACAACTAATGAAAGCTTTATTTTATTTATTACCATGTTTTATTAATGAACTTTAGAAAATATTACATTTTCTCTCATGTTTTTCATTTATCAGCTTATTATTATTTTCTTTGATTTTGAAGGTTTTATTTTGTGGCGACATTATATTATAATTAAAACAATATTATGTTGTTTACACCACTTTTATTTTGACCAGAGTCAACATGTTTCGGAAACAAGGTTCCCTTCTTCAGGACTAATACAAGAATGAATATTTTTTTTATTCATCTTGCAATTTTTTTTATTCATTCTTGTATTAGTCCTGAAGAAGGGAACTTTGTTCCCGAAACATGTTGACTCTGGTCAAAATAAAAGTGGTGTAAACAAAGTAATATTTTTTTAATTATATTATTATTTTGTTTTAATTAATGGTCCATACGTGTTTGTCTTGTGATATTGACCTCCTTACACCAGTCAATAGTGCGTCTGGGGCATTATGTAATCACTTTATGCATATTAAATTTTATCTCATTTGTTAGTCAGTTATCACCACGCTTTGTATTTAAAATTAAATAAAATAATCTTTATTGTACAGAAGCATACAGAGGGCCAGCCAACCCACGACAGACACCAAAGTGAGACATAACTAATTATAAATTTAGTACCAAAAGGGTTCCTTTACCTAACAATAATTGAAAACATAAATACATAGTACATAGATAAACATATTATACATATTTATAATTATTTATTTGAATAAAATTGAACTGAACTAAAAGATGGATTGACTTCAGAAATGCTTCATTATTTATTTCATAAACGGCCATAAGCCATTAACAAAAAACAGACAATCAATATCATTATAATATAACAATACCATCAATACAATCAATTTCAAACAATATTATTCACTAAATCAATTCTCAACTCAAACATGCAAACAAAAAAATAATATATGTACATATACCACAAACAAGACCTTTTTTTTAGACCTCATATATACCATAATATCCTGTTTTCTCATAATCCTAATAGATTTTTGGTATTATTTTGGTGGCTAGATCCCGATGCTGACTTACTCCACATCACGAAACAAGCTTATCTAGTTATAGCCTACTGTTAAGTGTATAGTGATATATTTGGGTTTGTTTCAATAAATTCAGCAATTTTTATCTAAATATATTTGCGAAGCGTCAGTAACATTTTATTACTGTGACTGTAAAATATTTCTTGATGTAGGTCCCACACGTTACTCATTTTAAAATTGCACTTCATTTTTTTTAAATGTGTTATAATTCTCGTAAGGTCATGAATGTATAATTTTATTTTGATTGTTTTATAATTATTCATTAATTAATGATGATTTTGAATTACAGATATTATAAGAAATGGAGAAGTTAAGCAGAAAAAATTCCAAATCACGAGATGGAAGCAAACGGGAGAAATTTAAGTTGGTATTATTCTTAAAGCATCCAGTTTTGCAATCGTACCTCATCTTATTAATTGCAAATAAATTAGTAGTTAACTTAAAGAGCTAGAATATATCACGTCCAATTTTTGCATTCTGGACATTTGCACATGAAGTTGGCCAAAAATTGCGGGTTTTTTTCCTATTTTATGCGAAAATGGTTCATATGATTGCTGGAAAATATGTAAGAAAACACACAGTTAAGTGCTGAGTGTCGAACGTTTCTCGACAGTAAACTGATCATATAAAACCAACCAATGACTGGTAGACACCCATCTTGCACTGTACATCATTTGGGATGACTACATTATAGCATATTTCATTTTATTCATTTTGAATGATGAGGCTTGCTGTCCTCCCTGTATTCCCACGAGAAACTTTAATAGCTGAGTGTTAGTATTGCTAAGGAAATCGAAAATTAGGTTAATTGTGAAATCGTTTCCAGCTGCAGTATATATACAACCTTAAAAAATTACATGATTGACAGCAGGATGTGGTGGAATGGGTGAACATTGCCCTAGGCATGAAGTGATCACTTAAGCCAGCCAAAGCCGACTCGTAAGCATCGGAACACCCATCCTGCTTCCTCCCTAAGGGAGTTCACATAATGCTGCATTATGTGAATGAAGAGAAAAAAAGAAAAAACTTAATTACTAAGGAAGTTATGAAGTTGTATATTTTAATATCAGGATATGATCACAATATTGAGTTACATATATTGGTTTAATTGCAACAATACTCTGGCATTTTACTACAGTACTGCAGAGTACATTCATTATTGTATTCTCTTGAATTATACGTATTATGTATTAATGTTAGACGAATGTTATCTCTGTGTGTGTGTCACAATTACAGGAAGATTAATAATTTTGTTACAAAGATTAGTGCATCGTAATACAATATAATATTAATGTAACTTATCACAAGAACTTTGATACAATTAACTAACACACTACTGAATAGTTCTTATCTTTTTTTGTTGTACGTTTTATTATTCTTATTCATCATTGAGTCATTTTGTGTCTGGTGGCAAGAGGAGAATAACCAATCGGAAATAATTAATATTTGTTTTTAAATTTATTTTATAATGTATGAGAAAATGAAGTGTGAAAAGAAACTCACCAGTTATTTAAGTTTTAAGAATATTGTAACATTTCTGCATAATTTGGATGATACAATCAGGTAAAATACTATTGACTAGTAATTTAATAAGTTTCTGGAAGCACAAGTGAATTTTTTTATTTGCCGACTCTCAGAATCAGCATTATATCAGGTTACCTAAATTTTCTTCTGCTTATTAAACTTAAGCTAACTTCTATTTTATGCATTCGAGGGCATATGAGGACAGAATGCCAGACTGCCCTGTGCAATTTGTCATAATATTTTTCATAGAAACAAGGCCTTTTTATGTGGAAGTGTTGATTTGCTATTTTCCAATACTTGGTGCGGTGGGACATCACTGGTTGAGTGGTGGGGTAACTGCTAAATATGTTTTGATTGACCAATCCTCATCAGTTAAAAATTATAAATCTCCATAGATTCTCAGATTGCAAAGATCAGTTTGTTCACACACACATGCTTTTTTATACCCGCTCTTACTTTTTTTCTGTGATTATTTTATTGAAAACTTTTTTCTTTTACAGAAATGCAATGTCAGCAGTTGGCATCCAGCTGGCTCCATGGGACATCCCGATAGAGCGACGTCTTCAGACATTCGCAGCATTGTTTTGGTTCTGCATGTTATCCTACTTTGAATTATTCTGCGTCTTTTTCTCCATTTACCTCATCAGATCAGACTACTGGTGGGCTATGATGATGTATGTGATCTACATTGCTTACAATAGAGAGAAACTGGGAGCTAATCAGTAAGTCCAATTATTTATTGTTGATTCTTTATTTATATTGAAAGTGCATTATACTGTCTTGGTTCCGACACTTATGTATGCTAGTGAGACTAGGACATGGCCAAGAAAAGACGAAACAGTTTCTTTTTTAATGAATAGCTCCGCATTCTACTATAAGAATCAGAGTTGAATGCAGTGGAAATGAAGCCACTGAAAAGAATGTGTGGGGAAATGCTATCAGTTAATTACTTGTGTCGTGAAGTTGAGTAAATCGGCATCGGGGACTGAACCCGTATCCACCAGATTAACAGTCGAGTGGTATACCAATCAGGCTACCGACCACCTTTTCTTCACTAATTTATTTCACAATACATCCTTGAAATGTGCATTTTCTAAAACACGAGTGTGTGTAGTGCTCCGCCTCTCAATCGCAATAAAATTAATTCATGTTTCATCATTATTTTTGTTTTATTTCAGCAAATATTCAGTGAGGAATTGGAAAGTGTGGCATTACTTCAGAGATTACTTCCCCATAAAGCTGGTGAAGACACACGACTTGAATCCAGAAAAGAATTATCTTCTGTGTGGGTTTCCTCACGGTGTACTTAGTACGGGAATCTTTGGTAATCTGGCGACAGAAGCTACTGGCTTCTCTAAAGCGTTCCCAGGCATGACTCCATATCCCATCACACTGGCTGGCCACTTCATGGTTCCTTTCTACAGAGAGTTGCTCAGTTGGTTGGGTCTGGCCTCAGCGTCCGCAGAGAACATCAATTATCTGTTGAATCCCAAAACACAAAAAGGGAACTGTGTGACTCTGATAGTAGGAGGAGCTGAGGAAGCGTTATATAGTCACAAGGGACAGTATGTGGTGATACTGAACAAGAGGAGAGGATTTGTTAGACTGGCTATGAAGAATGAGTAAGTTCATTCATCGTAATACAATACTATCGTTGCCGATCCTTAGGTATATTAGTGAGACTTGAACACGGCTGAAGTAAGGCAAATCAGGGTTGAATGCAGTGGATGTGAGGTCATTGAGAAGGTTATGTGGGTAAACACTGAGAGATAGGATGAAAAACGAAGTTGTGACTAAAAGTTGGGCGTTGTACTAGAATGAATGAAGTGAATAAACTTAGATGATATGGGCATATTGAGAAAATTAATGATGACTCAAAAGTCATGTTATATGGCTGAACAAGAGGTGTGCGAAACCATGGTCGCTTGAGACTGACAGTGCCGACCAGATCCTTAAAAGAAATCAGAGAGCTTATATGACAAATTGTATGAATGAATGTGATGGAAGCAAGGAATTTGTGCATAGGGCGATCTGGCATTCTGTACCGTCTGCCTATCCAGCAAGGGATGATAGTAGAATGATAAAAGTGAAATACTTACATAGCAGTGCAATTAAATTATCCATTGTATTCTTAGGTCACCTTTGGTTCCTGTGATAACATTTGGAGAGACTGACTTGTATGAGACTCCTAATAATCCAGAAGGAAGTATCGTACGCAAGTTACAGGATTTATTTAAGCGCTATACTGGAGTGGCCCCCATTATTCCTATTGGTCGTGGTGTCTTCCAATATTCCTTTGGGATTGTACCACAGAGGAGACCACTAACTACTGTCTGTGAGTTGCACATCCAATTATTTTCCTTCTATTTTATTTGCGTATTAATACATATGTATTAATATAATGAATTGATTATTGCAGTTGGTAAACCCATAGAAGTAGCACGCAACATGGACCCTACAGTTGAGCAGCTAGATGCGGTCCACGCACAGTTTGTGAAGGCCTTGGTGGATATGTTTGAGGAACATAAGCACAAGTATATTGAGAATGCTGATGATGTTCATATGATCATCAAGTGATGGAGACAAATATTACAATGTATTGCGTCATAATTTTTAATGTTGTTATTTTTATTTGTTATGGTATTTTTAATGTTTGTATTACATATTATTGTGTAATGTTTTTATTCATATTATAATAATATGGATGATGGGGGAAAGTAATAACTACTTTGTGGATTATTGAGTGGCTAAAGTATTTTATGTAATTGTTTTTGATTTACAAATTTTATTCTTGTAAAGCGTTGGATTTTTTCTTACATTCCGTAGTATGTACAATGTAGTATTCCCACAACAGTGTAGAAGAATTAAGTGAATACTACATTTTATGTAATGTTTTGTTATTATCACAAATGTTTGATGTCTGTTTGTTGAATATATTGAAATATTTTTTGTCTGAATGAAATACTACTTACTAATTCCATCAATAAAATGTGAAACTTATTTTTCTTTGCCATTTACTGTAACCATTTATAATGTAAGGTCACCATTAGGTCACATTGTCCATATGTAATCTTACAAAAGTTACCTTTTCCTTACTGAAGGTCTCAATCTTCATTGTGTCGTCGCAATATCATCATCTGAGAATATCAAGATTCTATAGTTTTTTTTTCCCAAATCTCACAGAGCAAACTTGGTTTAGTGTTACTTGATGTGATAATAAGATATGGGTACATTTTTTCGCTACTTTCAAATTATATTTAAGAACTGTTCTTTAAAAATAGCCAATTATTGGATTTTTACAATAAACTGGCAACTTTGTTTTTCAAACTTGTGATGGTGATTTAAAGGGATTATCAGAGTATTTTTTTCTTTTTCCAATTTGCAAAACTATCTTGCCTTTAAAATGATTTCTCTAGCACCGCTGTGTAATATTTTCGGCATCGTAGGTTACTCGTAGAAGATGCAATGTGAGAATATTGCGGACCTTTGACAGCTCTTATGACAAGGTTCGACAATCAGGGCTACCAACAATACAGTCTTGAGTTCCACTTGCAGCTAACCTCCGCCGGCTATATAAAAAATGCACTATAATTAACTAAACCAACATTCACAGAAAATGAGATGAAAGTTTCAAACAGTCATAACTTTTGATTATGACAACACCAGTTAGCAGTTGACTGAGTCTTTTTTCAGAGATTGGAAGACTCAAAAGATCCATTATTCAGGAGACTAAAACTGTGCAGAAGTCGTAAGATTCTTGGAAGGCAGTCGACTTTCTCATCATAAGAGATCTTGTATTGAAAAGCAATAACTAAGAAAACTCGCCTGTGGTTGTAAAACTCACCTCGGAATAAGCTAGTCTCAAACAATATAATATCAAAAGGATGCCTACATGCAGGTATTATTTGAATTTGTGAAAGTAGCTACTTTACCTAAAGAAAGAGAGAGAAAATAATTGTTAGTAAACTAGGGATATTCAAGCCGTTCAAGCTTTTGAGCGACAGTGCCAATGTTGCCAGTTGCCAAAGGAACAGAGTTACTAGGTTCAATTCTTTTCTCCGGCACAAGGTTTTAACTTACTGTGATATGTGCAGTAAATGGGATTGTATCTACAAGCTTCGACCTTTTTTATGAAAGAAATTGTAAGGTGGAAAACTTTTGGAATCTTTCTTATAGATTATTACAATGTTATCTTAGAGTCTAATCTGTGTTTGTTTGATAAAAGAGTTTAATGTACTCCGATAACAATATGCATTAAAATTTATCTGTTTGGTGTGTAGGTGCATAGGTTGTCTACTAGTAGAGCTGCAGTGTGTAGTTTCAATGTTAAGGTGAATAAACATTTCGTCTATTCTATTCTACCCTCTCAAGCCGCATCCTTCGCGGGGTAGATAGAGAGAACAGAACGCCTGACATCCTCACCCTGGTCTCTGAATGTGCCGGTCATCTCAACCAGCAACAAGCTTGATGGAATATCTATCCTTCGCTGTATATCTCTCGCTGTTATCCACAAGTGAATCCAAACAACAGTGTAATATTAAAATATTTTTTTTATATGTGTCTGTGTCGTGGTGTCATTGCTAATGTTATAATCTTAATATTAAATGTTTACCTTTGTCCTGACTTTCTTTTACTTAATAAAATACTTCATAGAAAAATAATATGTTGAATAGAGAATGAACATGGTTCATTACCTTGCAGATCGAGAAGTATTTCAGATTTTTTGAAATGTTATATAGGTTGGTCTTGTGGTTAAGAATCCAAGTTTGCGAGCTCTCCACACTTGTGCGTTCACTAGGGCGAGCCAAAAACCGACAAAATTCCAGCTGTTTATCAATTTAATGATTATAACTTTTATTTATTTATTTTTTATTTATAGGTGCACCCTAGGAAAAAAAATTAAGTAAGAATTATAGAATACTAAATTTCCTATAACTTTATCTTATTAAGTATTTTCGTAATGTTATTATTGAAAAAGTTATGCACTAGCAAAAATGCCATATTTGCCAGAAAAATTAGAAATACTTCTCGACTTGCAAGGTAAAATTCTTTATTCAATGGACTATAATGTGATAAGATAATAATTAAAAATATGTAACAATAATGTTAGTTAAGTAGTCTCGTACTAATCAATCATTTCTTGTGATTATAAAGATTATATAATTAGTATTAATATCTGTAATTCAGTTTAGAGAGTCAAATAATGCAAGTGTTACTTATTAAAGAGTTATTCGTTTAACTCATTTTTGTGTTTAGTCCAAGAGAGTAATAAGTTGAGTGGTTATTTGTATTTGCTTACATTACAGATTAGAATATAAACAATAATGGAGAAATCGAGGAGGGAGAATTTAAAATCACAAAGTGCAAATGACAAGTGGGAAAAATTTAGGTAAATAAACTACATTTTGTATGAATTTGGTTGTTTTGTAAATTATTTTGCTCAACAAATTTCAATTATCTTCTTGAGTTGTTGATGAACAATATCTAAACTAAGTAATTTTCTGAATGTGATTAAAAAATTATATGTGTACGGCACACATCTTAGAAGGTACTTACTTACTTTTGATGGTCGTACAACTCTGGTAGAGTTTTGGCCTCCAGGAGACCTTTGGGTACACCAAGACAGAGGAAATTGATGGAGAATGTAACCCGAGATCTGAGCGTACTAAATGTTTGCGATGATTGGGAGTCCGTTGCTGCAGACAGGAAGGCTTGGAAATCCATTGTTCAGGAGGCTTAGAAGGTCATGGGAGTCGTCTCTTTTTAAACATCTGCACCTTCCAAACTGTTTGCCGTAGACATATAATTTTGAATAACATTGAGAAAAATTTTAATGTTTATTTCCAGAAATGTGATGTCTTCGATTGGCATTCGAGTAGTTCCTTGGGACATACCCCTGGAGCGACGCTTGCAGACTTTAGCTGTAGTGCTCCAACAATGTTTACTGAGTTACTCATTGGTAATCTGTGTTATTCTCTCCATTTGCCTAATGAGGTCTGACTACTGGTGGGCCATGATGCTATATGTCATTAATATTGCTCAAAATAGGGAGAAACTGGGAGCTAATCAGTAAGAAATTTCACATTAAAAATACTACATTATTACAATTGATAGAACGTGAATAACATTCAAAACCAAGGAAAAGTCTTGTGGTCATGCATACGTAGAGGTTTCGGTAACAGTAAGTGGGTCACTATTTAGTGTGGTAAAACATAGAGATGTATTCCTAATATACAGGGTGTTTGATAGATGGATACAGATATCTTCAGGAGTGATAGAAGAGGTCATTTAGCATCTTTTGAGCCAAACTTAGCTTAGTCAAAAGTCGCACGGTTCTCGAGATATTCGAGATTTCAACTTTTTTTCGAAATACCCCAAATTACTCAAGTTTTAGCCCGATAGCATCGTAAGTAAAGGTACCTACTTAGTTCTATCATTCTTTTTGGTTACCTGAATATGTGTTTAGTCTATTTAAATCATAAGTTTCAATCTTAAAAACAATCATGTTAAAAAAATATCGGATTAAAGTTTCGAGAAAGAGATATTTCAAAAACGAGTTACGACTTTGGAGAGGATTTTAGATAAGAAAAAAAATGTTCAAAGATTCAGAAATCTGGAAAAAAACTTCTCTGGTTTATGCTCTTTCAAATGATATACAAAACATTATAAAAAACATTAGTTTCGTAAATCTATGATACAAAAACTTAAATAGATCACCTCTAATTTAAGCAAATTTCCATACAAATTCGGAAACAGTAAATTGAAAGGAAATGTGTTTTTCACTACGCAACTGTACCTATAGTAAATTTGTATGGAATATTTCTATGAAATATTTCTTTCTCGAAACTTTAATCCGATATTTTTTTAACATGATTGTTTTTAAGATTGAAACTAATGATTTAAATAGACTAAACACATATTCAGGTAACAAAAAAGAACGATAGAACTAAGTAGGTACCTTTACTTACGATGCTATCGGGCTAAAACTTGAGTAATTCGGGGTATTTCGAAAAAAAGTGAAAATGTCGAATATCTCGAGAACCGTGCGACTTTTGACTAAGCTAAGTTTGGCTCAAAAGATGCTAAATGACCTCTACTATCACTCCTGAAGATATCTGTATCCATCTATCAAACACCCTGTATACATTGGCTTTAATTTATAATTTGAAGGCTTTTTTCTGGTCATTACAAGTTATAGAGGTAAATTACGGATTCTCAACTGGAGATAATTTAATGTTACATACTAATCCTACACTACCTATGGAATTGTTTTAGCAAAAAATGGATAAGAAGTTGGAGATTATGGGATTACTTCAGGGATTACTTCCCTATAAAGCTGGTGAAGACACACGAGCTCAATCCAGAGAAGAATTATCTTCTGTGCGGATTTCCACACGGTGTACTTTCCTTAGGCATCTTTTGTAATCTGGCAACTGAAGCTACTGGCTTCTCTAATACATTCCCGGGGATGACTCCACATACTCTGGTCCTTTCTGGACTCTTCATGGTTCCTTTCTACAGGGAATTGCTCAGTTGGCTGGGAATCTCCTCAGCTTCTGAAGGAAACTTGAATTATCTGTTGAATCCCAAAACTAACACAGGGAACTGTGTGGCTCTGATAGTGGGAGGGGCCGAGGAAGCCTTGTATAGTCACAACAGAGAGTATGTGGTGGTGGTGAACAAGAGGAGAGGATTCATTAGACTGGCTATGAGAAATGAGTAAGTCAAATAATTCAATAGTGTAACTGTCATACACATAAAGTACTAGCTCAATCAATACATTGTATTACTTCTAGATCTTCATTAGTTCCTGCGATAACTTTTGGAGAAAATGATTTATTTGAGACAGCCAGCAATCCTGAAGGAAGTATTCTACGCAAGTTGCAGGGCTTGTTCAAGCGCTATACTGGATTCTCTCCTGTCATTCCTATTGGTCGCGGCATCTTCCAATATTCCGTTGGACTTTTACCACAGAGGAGACCACTAACTACTGTCTGTGAGTTGCACATTGGATTGTTTTCCTTCTATTTTATTTGCGTATTAATAATCTATGTTAATATTCTGGATTGATTATTTCAGTTGGTAAACCCATAGAAGTGTCACGCAACATGGACCCTACAGTTGAGCAGCTAGATGCGGTCCACGCACAGTTTGTGAAGGCCTTGGTGGATATGTTTGAGGAACACAAGCACAAGTATATTGAGAATGCTGATGATGTTCATATGATCATCAAGTGATGGAGAGAAATTTAAAATGTATTTATTATTTTTAGACATTATTATTTCATTATTGTATCTATTTAAGACTCATACAAGATATAGTGACATCACACCATATATTTGTTTTGCTCCCACATCATAATCTATTTAATTTGCGTACTCCAGTTAGTCTCATTATTGATTTATTCTATAATTGCTCAACACTATTTGCAAGATAGGAATATCTATGAAGGTCATCTTCCATTATATGTGAATTCTCAGATATAGTTTGATGTCTTTTACTGAAGCAGAAGATTAACCACGAAATCACTGCAATAAATACAATCCCTAGGAAGTACATTGTCTTAGTGAGAATCTGAAAAATGAGATATCATGAAGTATAAATAGAATAACATTTTAGTGGTAGGAACATGAAATCTAATAGAAATTAATTCTAATAGTGTATTACCTTGTCCTGCCACTTTCTGTTGCTAATGCATTGACTGTATCCCATGTCTGAGAAAGTAACAGAGTTGTAGAGAGGAATCCATAGCTTGGGGAACAACCAGAACAACACATCATCTAACTTTTTACGGAGACGATATGATTTATGATTCACAAGATCACGCATCTGTCAATAAGAAATACGAAAAATAAAGGATTAATTGCACAAGCAGAATATATTAGAATTAGTGGTATTATATTATCATGTCTATACATACCTCAGTATAATTGTATAAGGCAAGATCACATATAGCGTGTGCATCTTTAGCTCTTTGCTCTGAGAAGTCAGCAAGTACTTTGTGTAGTGCGCCATCATGTCCAGGCCTGCTGAAGAGGCGATCCAATAGAAGACAGTCTTCAAAGCCAGCATTCATTCCCTGACCGTAGAAAGGCACCATAGCGTGGGCTGCATCACCTATGATAATGGCCTTATCAGTCACGTGGTATGGACGGCACTAAAACACCAGGTGGGATTAAGTTTAGTATAATTATTACCAGGCATGTTGTATCCATTAAAGCATTTGTTGGTAAGTAAATAAGCTCTGAATAAATCACCTTGACTGAGACCAGTGGGAGAGGTTTGGTCTTAAAGAAATCTTCAACTAATTTCTGTTCTCCTATGAGAGGAATAGCATCTGGGAAGTTGGTAGAGAAGAACTTGATGAGTGCCTCGGGAGAATCCAACAACTTGAATTTAATAAATGGCATGAAGAGTGTGACAGTCCAAGATTTGTCCTGATTGGGGAGGGCTATCATCATGAACTCCCCACGGGGCCAGATGTGCAGGTATCTGAAGGGCATGGCAAACTGCAGAAAGATTCAAATAACTTATAAACTTGTCCATTATATGCATGAGATGTATGTAGTCCACATGACATAATACACTACACTACCTGTCCCTGGGAATTAGGAGGAATGCAGAGTTCCATGTAACCATGCTCAATGTATGTCTGACTGAAATCAAACAGAGGTTGTTTCATCATATGTTTCCTTACAGCTGAGAATGCTCCATCTGCACCCACCACTAAGTCTGCACTCACCTCTACAGTTGTGCCTGTTTGAGTCCTGAAATAAAAAATAAAAAAATCACATTAAGTAGTAACTACGATGTTAGCCTAATATCCATAAGATCCATTAATATTTAAGTTTACTTACTGCAGCAATATCACTTTCCCATTTTCCAAATCACCACCAACCAATTTATGATTAAAGTGAAGATGGACATTGGTGTATTTGTTAGTTTCTAGAAATAAAATACACATGTCCTTGCTATTAATAAAATATATGCTTACATTATGTTCATGGGCATAGGAAATCAACCCTAGAGAAATGAATATATACCTACAAAATGACAAAACCTCACAAAAATCACTTTGTTCGTCATCATCGAATCATATCAGGTACACAATATTCATCGTTTTCGTTGTAATAAGGAAATGAATAATTAGAGATGGTTTATAATTACCTACCTGTTAAAAGTGTTTCATTTAGAAATCTCCTTCCCACTGAATAAATGCACTGAAAATAATCACCACAATATTATTCATTGATAATAATACTGGAGAACTTTCAGCGTAAAGATAAAGTAGAATCCTAGTTCCGACATAAACTATAAAAAATCGAGAACCATTTAGTCTTGGTGCAGGTAATAGTGGTTGCATAAAAACTCGAAGCCAGGAGCAGGCCGCCCGAGCACAAATCGCAGTCTGAATAACAAGCTTCACAGTCCTGGAGACCTACACCTATTTCGAATAGTGATATAGACAAGTATGTAGCGATTTACCTGTTTGCTTCTGCTATCATAAGGTATGACATTGCACGTCCCTGCGTGGGAGTGGATCATCCTGCCTTCCATTGGCAGTCCATGATTGTGCAGGACTCCCTCCAGACCTACAGCCCGCAAGGCGGTCCTTCCTCTGACTGACAGGGCTAAATTTATAGATCGACCACGGACGTGGGGCGTCAGACGAATATCTAGTAAACAATACATATGATATAGTAAAAATGACGTGAATTTCCGAGGTTAATGATGTAAAATAAGAAAGTATCATTCAGATTGTTTGATTACCTTCTCTGTATTCGTAGAGATCAACACGATGTCCTTTCCTAGCAAAGAACAGCGCTGCTAATGAGCCGACCTGATAATAAAACGTTACAGTATTACTTTTTCAATAGGAAAATAATATCTAAGTCGGCATACTTAACTCAAATTACGATAAAAAGAAATACGACCTATTAACAAATTATAATAATAGGCGCATATTCGAGAGAATAAGAAACGCATGATAATCATACACCACTTTGTTGATTGTCTGCAGTAGCTATGTCAAGTATTTTAAGAGGTGTTAGAGGATGGTAAAACATGTGAAAAAAGTTTAGCAATTATCAAAATTCGGGTGTTTTGTAGTTTTGGCTCATCGAAATAACGGTTTTTCAAAGTTTCTTTTATAGATCTTTTGATGATATTTCGAAATCGGAAGAAAGGTTTGAAAAAGAAAAATAAACCACAAAAAATCCCTATTTTAATCGAAACTTGACTTGAACTTGAACAAGCCGAAACACATTATTATCAAAATAAGAAAAGCAGAATCATGGACACTGCACACTGTCTACCTATGAGTATTCTATAATCACTGGAATTTTCATTTCACGAATCAATTACTAACTTTTATTATTATTATTTGTATGTATGATTATAATTATAGAAAGAATATTTACAAGTCCACCCCCAATAATAGCGACTCGGAGGTCCTTCTGCGCGCAATCCTCAGCTCCATAACCTTCCATCTCTGCAACTGAATTATAACTGATAGCAAGGTAAAGGGACTCATCGTGCATTGAGTAAATGAGTATTAGATAGTCGTAAACTGATACTTTACTACAGATTATACTCATATACTTTAGGTCTAGGTAATATAATATACCTATACTACACACTGTTAGGGTTGCGGTAAGAAATTAAGAAAGTAAGCAATATTTTAATGGATTCATAGTTTCACAGAAGCTATGTATGTGTGTTACGTTCTATACTACATACCTATACTACAAGTACATACATAATTATGATAACTATAGCTATACCCTGCGGGCCTTTGCTACGGCTCAAAAATCCGTTAATATGTGAAATAGGGTATTATGAAATATGAAAAAATATATGATTGAGTCAAACATGCATTTCAACATCCACTGATATCGTTTTTCATAGTATGTCAATCCCTCCTACCCCACCCCCATACTCCGGCGGCTACCGAGACTATCTGAACTGTCACTATTCACCTCATCCAGACTAAAAACTATGGGTTCGACACTAATATCGACTTTTGCATTTTACCCTCTACCGCCCCACCTCAAAGTTCCTGCGGGTACCGGAAGTGTCTCTATTCCATTACACCAGCATGTTCAAATGACGATTCCAGGTGTCCGGATGGGCCTACGGATGATAAACAACAATAAACAATATTCATCTCATCTATATCGAAAAAATATCGTTTTTTTGTACGTCACCCTGCTACCCCCTGACGACGCCCGTAAAAGGTTGCGATAGCCCAGGATGTAGAGATCAGAATTAAATAAATACTTAATTAAAGCAGCAATGATGGACAACCCTACAACTTACAGATTAGGATATCACCCTCGGCTCTCACCACAAGACTTAGTAATATTAAAATATGCCTACATAATTAAATTACTTAAACTCATTATATGAGCTATATTGTGTACTTACTTAGTTAACGTGTTATTATATTTATTTCAATTAAGTACCTTTTACTGCAGCTAAAAATATAACATTGTAGGTAATTAAATTGTAATTGAAAGGCGAATCGAGTTCCGCTACCATTCAGAACATCTCTATTCAGGGGCGAAGAATTAGTTGTGTGTGTATGTGCCCTACAACCTTTGATTGATAAGGTAATGCACACATTGATATTTGTATTTGTTGCCGGTCACATAACATCGCGGTATATGTATATGGATTGATGAATTGCATTTCATTCTTATCTTTGTTGAACTTATCTCAGCTTCAAAGAAGATCCGAACACTTACGAATATCAGCTGTTAACCTCTTATTAGGTATAATGATATCAATGCACCAGTAATTACATTTACAGTGATGCATTAGGGTAAACCACATGAAACACTTAACAGTGCCAAATCCTGGAAAAAATATGGAAAGTTTATTTATCTAGTATACCTACTATATTTTTAGAGCGATACGTAATTCTTAGGTACCTGTTACAATATTGTGCGTGTATGTGATCATTTATTTATTTACTTTTTTCTTTAAGTGAACAAAGTATACATACAAAAAATGGATATAGTGCAGATTATAAAGCATTGATCAACTTGCGATTTCTTTCAGTCAATCATTTTAATTCTTCTTCGATAAATGAAAGGTCTTATATCGATTGTATAATGAGTTATTTATTGTACGAAATTGTTTACAATTTAAAAATAAGTGCAATAATACGGTGCTTTTAGATTTCTCGATGGAAAGTTGTGGGGTAGTCTGTTTTTCTTTCATTCTATACGTATTTTGGGGTGCTGAATCCGAATCCGAGGTTTGCCAACAAAATTTCGTGACGGAACATGGCGAAAAATTGGTAAAATGGCGAAAATATTCCTTTTCTGGCGATTTCTTTATAAGAACTCGAAAACTGACAACTTTCGTAAGTTATTTTTCTACGCAAAATTAAAGTACGTAAAATTTACTACAAAATTTTAATATAAAATTTTTCTCTCAAATAACTAGCAGCGGAGCTGTCAAGCTCCAAAAATTGGCCAAATTTTCTCGTTATTTTAAATTGTGAGAATGGAAAATGTATGGAGAATAGGTCACCTTGTTAGAATTATCACCAAATTTTGACAATTATTCTTCAGATTTATGATACATATTTTACCTCGTTAGAATCAGTAAACATGGAGAAAGGTTTGAGGACAAATTTTATTTAAAAATATAGTGAAATGTTTACGCTAAAAAGGTTTAAACATTTTTAGCCTAAACAAATTACTATATTTTAAAATAAAATTATTTAAACATGTCTAGCTCAAATATTTCACGGTGTTTTTTAATAAAAATTTCGTTAATAGTTTCCTTTGTGTTTTCTGATTCCAACGAGGTAAAATATGACTCATGAGTTTAAAGAATTATCGTTGAAATTTGCTTATGAAGGCAACAAGGTGAACTTTTTCAATACATTTTCGATTCTCGTTATGGAAAACAATAAGAAAATTTGGCCATTTTTTGGACCTTGACAGCTCCGTTGCTATTTATTTTAGAGAAAAACTCTATAATATTGCAATTTTGTAGTAAATTTTACGTACTTTAATTTTGCGTAGAAAAATAACTTACAAAAGTTGTCAGTTTTCGAGTTCTTATAAAGAAATCGCCAGAAAAGGAATATTTTCGCCATTTTACCTATTTTTCGCCATGTTCCGTCACGAAATTTTGTTGGCAAACCTCGGATTCGGATTCAGCACCCCAAAATACGTATAGAATGAAAGAAAAACAGACTACCCCACAACTTTCCATCGAGGAACTGTTTTGTGTTTAATTTCACCGGATTACAATAATTTACTGCAAACATTATTAGTTGGTAGTACCTTCTATTATACCTCTGCTTTACTGCACTAATCAAATACAATTAGGTAAGTACTTACATATGTTAGTACACCACTGACGTACCTACAGCTATAAAACTAATCTGATAAAGATTTAAATCTGTTTGTGAACAAAACATAATATTCTTAAAATATCACAATACTACCATAAACTCGTGATATCAACAATTAATGCAATTCTACATACATTACCAAACATTGACATTCAAACATGACCTTTATAAGTCTATTCTATGAAATGCACTCCCGATTCTAGCAGCTGACTGCTGTGTCCTCGATTTCCCATAGAAAATGTACAAATATGACAATGAAAATACGATGAATGATACTAAAGATAAAACACAGTGGAAAATCCTTTTGAGAATCTGAAAATAAAACAAAGGGTATTACAATTATTGCTAACGCTTCCGAATTAGCGATTGATAATGAGAGAAATTATTCTTGTTCAAATCTTTTCATAAGATTAAATTTTTTATCTTTTTTTAAGACATAACAATACCTTGTCCTGCCACTTTCTGTTGCTAATGCATTGACTGTATCCCATGTCTGAGAAAGTAACAGAGTTGTAGAGAGGAATCCATAGCTTGGGGAACAACCAGAACAACACATCATCTAACTTCTTACGGAGACGATATGATTTATGATTCACAAGATCACGCATCTGTCAATAAGAAATATGGAAAATAAAGGATTAATTGCACAAGCAGAATATACATATTATAATTAGTGGTATTATGTCTATAGATATACCTCAGTATAATTGTATAAGGCAAGATCACATATAGCGTGTGCATCTTTAGCTCTTTGCTCTGAGAAGTCAGCAAGTACTTTGTGTAGTGTGCCATCATGTCCAGGCCTGCTGAAGAGTCGATCCAATAGAAGACAGTCTTCGAAGCCAGCGTTCATTCCCTGACCGTAGAAAGGCACCATAGCATGGGCCGCATCACCTATGATAATGGCCTTATCAGTCACGTGGTATGGACGGCACTAAAACACCAAGTAGTATTAAGTTTAGTATAATTATTATTATGCATGTTGTTTCCCATAAAGCATTTGTTGGTAAGTAAATAAGCTCGGAATAAATCACCTTGACTGAGACCAGTGGGAGAGGTTTGGTCTTAAAGAAATCTTCAACTAGTTTCTGTTCTCCTATGAGAAGAATAGCATCTGGGAAGTTGGTAAAGAAGAACTTAACGAGTGTCTCGGGAGAATCCAATAACTTGAATTTAACAAATGGCATGAAGAGTGTGACAGTCCAAGACTTGTCCTGATTGGGGAGGGCTATCATCATGAACTCCCCACGAGGCCAGATGTGCAGGTATCTGAAGGGCATGGCAAACTGCAGAAAGATTCAAATAACTTATAAACTTGTCCATTATATGCATGAGATGTATGTAGTCCACATGACATAATACACTACACTACCTGTCCCTGGGAATTAGGAGGAATGCAGAGTTCCATGTAACCATGCTCAATGTATGTCTGACTGAAATCAAACAGAGGTTGTTTCATCATATGTTTCCTTACAGCTGAGAATGCTCCATCTGCACCCACCACTAAGTCTGCACTCACCTCTACAGTTGTTCCTGTTTGAGTCCTAAAAAGATTGTCGAAATTTTGAAGCATTGATTGTATAAATTATCAGTACAGATAATGAAATTATATCGTGATAAAAATACAAAAAATACATAGTATGTATTTACATTAAAAAAGTAGCTTTTCCTTTATCAAGTTGGGCATTTACCAGTTTGTGGTTGAAATGAAGATGGACATTGGGGTACTTTTTAGTTTCTGAAACAATAATGAAATATGTAAACAAAGAAGCATATATCTATCTACATGGATGAGAAGAAACTACGAGTAATATGCATTTACCTGCCAGGAGAATTTCGTTCAGAAATTTTCTTCCCACGGAATATATGCACTGGAATAAAAAATGACTGTTTTAAAAGTTTTAATATTATGTATACTTATATAGATTCATAAAAGGCGACAAGAAAGGCTTTTTTAAAATTAGAAATAATGATGCAGGTAACGAGTTAGGATGTCAAACCTGTCTAGTTCTTCTATCATAAGGAATGATATCAGTGGTGCCTGCCAGAGAGTGAATCATCCTTCCCTGCATCGGAAGCTCATGATTGTAGAGGGCAGTTTCCAAGCCCACAGCCCTTAGCGCTGTCCGACCCCGGGCTGACAATGATAAATTGATGGACCGACCGCGGACATGAGGAGTCAACCGAATATCTGGAAATCGAATCCCAGAAAATGAAACTGCAATTGTACATTTATATTACAGTATGATTTTTTTATGAAATATGTATACCTTCTCTATATTCGAACAAATTCACATGGTGTCCTTTTCTAGCAAAGAATAAAGCCGCCAAGGATCCAACCTGCGTGCAAATAAATACGAGAGTTGTCAAATGCTCAATCAAGATATCACCCCACGCACATCGTCAATCGCCAAACATCTCGTGCCTTCACACCTCAAAACGTATTCGTTAAAATAAAACCCTCCAGTAACATCGTCAATAAGCATTGCTTGACTGTGGCGTTGGTTGTGACATTCACTTTTATCAGTTATAGGAAAAACCACCAAATCAATTCACTAAGATAATATTCTTCCTCTGTAAAACAATTGACTTTTTTAAACAATAAAATGATATTCTTTTGAGGCTTCCCTCGTCGCGC
Organism: Ceraclea dissimilis; assembly: GCA_963576895.1. NCBI lineage: Eukaryota > Metazoa > Arthropoda > Insecta > Trichoptera > Leptoceridae > Ceraclea > Ceraclea dissimilis. Next base: position 2,034,521 of record OY756370.1, on the reverse strand, counting down.
ATTAAAATGGTGTAAAATTACGTAATAAGAAAAGTGAAAAACTAAAAAAAAATAATCAGGAGATGGAAATAATATTTACAAGTCCACCTCCAACGATGATAACTTGTAGTTTTTTCGGCGCCCCGTTACTGTCCAGGTTTTCTCCCATCTCTTTGGTGGCACACTCACTACTGATGGTAGGCATAGCAAAATGTTAGCCCCGTATACTTTCTTTTATACTAGTTATAGTGAATAGACAGACACTTCACTAGGTAGTGTTACAACCCCTAAGGACTATAGTGACATGCAGTAGAGTACAACAATTTCTGAAAATTAATACTGACGTGTTTAACTATTTTTCTTTTAATTTGTGTTTTGGCTTTTGGCGTTGTATTTCAAGGAACTCATACATTGGGGGAGGTTTTCAATCAGTTTACGGTTACTTCTTCTGATAAAAAAAAGCCTTTAAGTCTTATTTTTATTCTTCCTAAACCAATTATCGAGACTTTAAGATGATACGATTATTTTGTATTTAGATACTAATTAACTTAGGTGTACTCGTAAAACAAAATAGTTAATACTAGTAATTCATTTCGCTGCCTCTGTACACCTTCACTACGGTAGATAACAGGAAAAGTAAACATTTGTGTACGTCTACCAACGATTGATTATACCGTAAAATAGACAATGAAAAGTGTGGTGTCAGATGACTAAGCTGATTTACTTCCGATACCAACTTTACTGACTTATAATATAATGTTTATATTACTCATATTATGTGTGCTAGGTAGTATCTATTACATAACGCTTCTATCTCCATGTAATAGACACCTAGACGATGACAATAAAGTGTGGAAAATAGTTGACAATGTGTCAATGACTGTTCTTGTTAAATAATCCATTTATCTAAGGATAATCCTCACTGAATTAACGAACAATGATAGGTTAAGTTACATTCTCAAAATGCTTTCAGTATGTATGACGTCTAACAGCTAGGTTTCCCAATATGTTTTCCGAGTTCACTGGAAAGCGTTGCATCTACATATTTTGTTTATTTATTTAAATACGACCTCTAAAGGGAAACTTTTTCGAGTTTTGAGCCTACGATAAGAAATGTTGTCTTTATAGTATGAAAGAGAACATTGAAAAAAAATTTTTTTACTCATAATATCAAATATGGTATTAACGAATTTTTCATTTACAATTCCAGGTAATACTTGCATGCCATCCTCTTGTCTTGTCAAAAGGATCTGGGCTTGTACATACCCCCAAACACTTTCCTGCACACTTCACTGTAAGCTTGTTTTATGAAGTGATTCTCAAGATAAATTATTTCTCCAAGTTATACAAATAGTAAATATAATTGTGTAGGCATTGTCTAATTTCGCCTCTGGCTCTGTAGAGATTCACTGTAGGCCCACACACAACATAGATATATTCTATATATAGATCGCCTCTGTGCTGCACTCAGCTCCCATCTCACTTCATCCCACTAAACTGAACGATAGATTTGCATTGCAGTGAATATGTTTTCAGTCTACTCCGCTTCACTGTGGATTGTTTAACATTTAGAGCCAAGTTTTTTTACTAATTTTCCACAATCTAACGAGAGTTCAATTTGATCGATACATCAATAAATTGGTTAATGAACAAATGTAATTCAAAGAACGTATGTATGTAGAGAGAGGAACAAATAGAACGAACTTTATTATAACTGTACGTCTATTAGTTTCTTTTATACATGCATCCATCTTCTTCCCCTCATCCTTGGCTGTATCAGGGGCCCAAAGCACCTCTGTGTTTCTTCTCTAGAGGCCCCCGTCTCTTGCTGTCTTCAAGATTTATTTCTTTTATGATTGTTTTTATTCAGCATGTTTAGAATCCTCCCGAAAGCATTTGGGCGAATTAATTTTCCAGTAGTAGTGAGCATTAATGGAATGTTTACAGATTTGATGAAATTAACTGATACCAGATAATGGGCGTCTGCATCAAACTTGGAAGAGTATAAATAATATTATTGGTAGAGATCTATGAAGCTTAATCCGATCCTGGACGTTGGGCCTAAATCTGGACGCATTGGTTGGATTGGAAGGGAAGAGATGTTTAGTGGAGGGCCGGGGGGGCGCGCCCCGGGCTAGACGTGCACGCGCGCGTAGTGTCGGTCCACCGCCCGCCATGTTGGCCCGCGCGCTCACGCTTCTTGCGCTACTCGCGCTTGCCCCGGGCCCCGGCCTGGCCACTGTCAAGAAGACTCCTGCCCCCCCTCCGGCTAAAGTCGAAGCGGAGGCTGTCATAGAGGAAGTTACATCCAAGCAGCTGGAAAGGATACTTAACGACAAAGACTATGTTGCTGTGTATTGGTGTAAGTGAAGGATTCCCTCTGTGTTATGTGATAGTCACAGTGTGTATGTGTGTGTGCATTAATGTCACATCGTCTCTATTCTCTACACCATCAGTGAGCGCCCATCAAGCACTCTACATCGACTGCTGTGCATGCGGCTCTAGATTGCCGTAAGAGATCTTCGAGCTCCTCGAGAGTATTCGTATGCTAAGTCACATTAATTTCATGTATAAGCCCATCTAAAATAAGGTACTAAGAATTAACTCTATTATATCACACTCATAACTCATCACAGAGCTCACATTCGTATATTCTCCATTTCCAACAGATTTTATAGTTACAATAGTATCTATCTACTATCACACATTACTGCATCACACAAGAAAAATCATTAAGTTCTAGTTTTGCGTGGGTTAAAATTTTAGTGGCTGGTGATTTTACTAGAGACTATGTAGATACATACATATATCTATATGTGTAGATATACTTAACCACTAGTGTATAGAATTGACCACTGACCAAATGTTGAAATCTTTTAATATGAAACCACCTGTCTGTGTATAGCGACCTGAAGTAACGGAGGGAGGAATTTAAGAATAAGAAGATGCACAAATTTAGTAGACAACGCGCTTAATTATTAGGAATGTCATTTTACATGTTAATGAAAACCGATTTATGTCCTATTTGTGTAGTAAGCATCTCGTGTCAAACGTAGCCAAACAATCAGAAAATATAGCATTCGTTAAAAGTCAGGGAGTAAATCGCATTTCCGTTAAGAGACCATTTCAACATCCCCGATGAGAAGCACCTGAAATATTTGATCGTGTGTCAAGATTTTAGAATTACTAAACGATATTATGACGCTGTGCATTCTTATTTGTTTCGTTACTAAAATATGTCTTCGATATTAATCATCGAATACCTTCATCCGAGTCACTTTTATAAATACATACGTGTATACAAACACCCCGATTATAAATACATTTACATTTGTTTCGTATTTTGCAATACCGTAACATTTCAGCTGTGTCCTCTACAAATAATGTAATACAAGAAGATCTCGAAATAAGCTGAGAAATGTGGGAATGTCATAAGACAATACAACGGCTATTGATTGCTGTTCATTGATCGTTATTTGAAAGTCTCGGTTACTTTACTGAATATCAGCAATATTATTATTCTCTGATGTATATTAGAAGGTGAAGTTAGGAGTATATTATATACGCACGTGGTTGACACGCTCATCGTATGCAAATGACTGTATCATGTAATTATGCGATGCGCACCGGTGCGGTGGTCATAAAAAGCAATTCTATGAAATATTCCACGAAAAAAATACATTAATAAATCCAACTATTATATGCGTGGAGAAGCGAGTATGTATATTTTAATACGATATACTAAGCAGACAGTATGAAACAGCAGATATTTCACATATTAATTTATTTAACAGTTACAATCGGAAAATCATTTTTCTTAAATATCACCGCTGGAAAATTATAGCTACTCATTTACCAGATGCGAATTAGGATTTCGAATGTAAATCTAGTCGATGAAACAAAAACTTCGCTGATTAGTATTTGCATTTGTTTTTCTTTACCTATTCGTATGGCGGGATTCCCCACTAATAACGGGTATGTATAAACCGCTTACAATACGACAATAACCATTTTTGAAGTAAATTTTGACAGAAAAAGACAACTGTCGACGATGAAATGTTACAAATAAAGATATCTTACTAGTATGTCAATAAACAAAATAAATAAAATCTTTACTCATATTTAATTTCTTGCAACAGGTTTAAAAACGTGTTTAACCATTCGTGAATTTTCACGAGGATCTATTCATAAAGTTTGAATTTCGGCTCATAATGTAAATGCAGTTTTTAGCATTGACAGGTGTCGAAGCCGGCACCTTGTCTTGGCCTGCTCTCTAACCAACTCAACTGCGCCAACTACGTTTTACGCCAACTATATTATAGCTTATAGTGTTGATATCTATTGTAATGTCCACAATAATTACACCTTAGTGCGGATTTTACCTAGTTAGGTGCCATTTAAGGAAAAAAAATCATAAAAGTCGAGAAAACTTAAACCTCCTCCATTGACGTTTGAACATGAAATGCAGTAGAAGATCGTTGTACTGCGTGATGTTGTATTGTACTTGTAAGTCTGTAATGTAGAGAGACTACTGATTATGTAAAACCACATGGTGAATGATGCTCCGGACTCCGGAGTGATGGCTGTTCTTTGTAATTACTAGAGACAGCAGTGACACTCCACGTCTGTTTTACTTGGATGCATTCCAAAAGTGCGTACGGGTCTAATGATTCGAATCTCCTATAACTGCTTCAATGTTTGGGATAACTGATGCAGTTATATACAGTAGAATATTCACATTAAATCAACATCATTATTATTTACTTACGGTCTACCTAATAATCAGACAATGTCCTATGTGAGGATCCCATCCTACCCATACCTAGTAAAATGTAAGCAGAATCAATTATCATGGATAACAGTCCCCATATGCCCCACCCACTTGGTGTGTACTTTCTCGACTATCATTATGCATTGGCGATATCATCTTAAAACTAAAAACTGTAATAAATCGGCAATTGGCAATATGTTACATCCAAATCAAAGATACGATTTTTGGAAATTCTTTCTCTGAAATGAATACTTTAGTTGCTCCCTGCAGTCGGGTTCCTCATGCCTCATGGCTCAGGGTACATATCTGTAATGCTTAAGACATGCACTTAACTTCTCAACGCCTCTTTATCTCCAGCAATGTGGACTATATCTGCAAAGGTAGAAATCACAGCTTCCCTGATTAGATCGTATCAATTCAATTTTAGACATAAGTAAAGGTCACACAAAAGAGAATATAATGAACTACAGCAATACGACAGTAACATTAAATTTATTTTAAATATATTATCTCTCTTAACTCATTACCAGAATGAATGTAAGAGGTATATCGTCACACTGACGCAACTTCACACTGCATTATTTTGTAGATTATAGAGAGGTAGGTGTTGGGTGTAGATATACAATATAATACAATCCATTATGTTCATTTCTAAACACAAGTTATCCATATTCCTTGGCATTAGTCCAACAACTGGAGTAACCACCTACGTACATAAGTAATAGTGATTCAAATAATAACATAATTTGGAGGAAGATAAGTTTTCAGTTTTCGATAACATAATAAAAATGTTGAGAATTTATATCTCAACCGAATATAATTTACTTCTTACGAATTACATATTTTTATAAATATTCAATCTTTCCGTCGACTAAAAGAACTCTAACATAAGTTGTCATTAAAAAATGAGAACTAATTATAAACAGGATGGAAATGTCTTCAGTTTATTCCAACTTAACTTCTTGTTAATCCATTTTCACGAGAATAAACTTTTTTTGAAGTCTTGATATTTGTTCGCCCGGTAGAGAAATAATCACATCTTTTGTGAAAGGATGACCTTGAGAACCTACCTGCGTTGAAGATTGTTCGTAGGTAGGTTTGCATTAAGAGTGACCGACACGATGATAAGAATTTACAGATTGTTGAAAACATCCCCACACTCTAATTAAAAATACTCTCTCGATAAAGTTGGCACCGTGTGAAATAGATACAAAATTATTATATTCATATGTGGATATAATATGTACCTGATACATTGTTAGTTGGGTCAACGACACGATCATTGAGTTTATAAAATTAACGTGTTTTTAAATTTCAGGTTCATAAAAATGTGTCTTTCAGTAAAGCTTACAATATTGTAATATTTGTGATAGTATGAGACTAGGGTGGGATTCAAACCGCAACTTTGCAATATTAAACCTCAGATTTCATCGATAAATAGATAACTGAGAGACGGAAAACAAATAATTTATTTATATAATCTATTTAAACAGAGACACACACTCTTTATCCATTTAGTAATTGTGTGTTTCCAAGCAGATAATAATACGTAAATATTTAGTCATGTTTCCCTTTCCAAATGCAACTAATAGCATTTACCAAGCTCTTCATTAAGTTGCGATACTGACGATACGCGTCATATTACATAGTCAATTATAATAAATCCATGCCTCCATGTTTATATATTTGATGTATGATGTATGTATATGCAATCTATATTAATACAATACTTCTTTCATTCATATACTTAATTCATCTTTCTTTTTCCTGAGTAGAACGATAAAGACCTTAGGTAGATAGATACACCCACAATGAAAGTAAAATATGAATGAAATGACTCAAATGACATCAAGACGAACAAATCCGTTGCCAACTTTCAGTGTTTCTGATCTGCAAAATGATCTCTGTACCAGTGTACCTACTTAGTAGTAATTCTTATTATGAACGCGGGAAAAGTGACAAGTTATTTTCCAATAACATCAGTGACTGATAGTCTCTGTAGACAATAGTCCCTTTTAATACAATTAGATCCAGTGAGTAGAAAATAATATTGTAGACATCAGATATACATAAGAGTCCTAATATCAGCTCGAGCTAACTATAAGTTACTATTTTCGCGTTCATCGACAATGCACAACTTACTGTAACTTTGTTGTAGGTACTAATACTTACTTACTTTCCGTGTCCGGAGTCCGGATGCCTCAAATCAAGAACCTCCAATAGTTGGCCACATGTACGAGACAGTACGACCCTGTCATTCGCATTTATGAGATCTTCTCGCGCGCATGTCTCCCCGATTTGAGGACATACTAGTAGGTGTTGGTTGTCCTGTATGTCTCCGCACTCACAGGTGTCGTCCTCCGTGTATCCCCATTTTTTGAGGTTACTGTTGCAGCACGACACCCCAGTTCTTAATCTATTTAGTGCTCTCCAAGTTGGGTATGGCAGATTGTACCCAGGGGCCATCTCCTCCTTCGGCTTACTAATTGTCAGTACATTATGTATTTGATATATGCAACTATATCGCCAGGAATGAAGGAATATCGTATTATACACATTACGCTCTCTTATAACTACATATTGTATACTTAGTTGAAATGTTAAAAAAATGTTTAATTCAGAGCTTCATAACTAGCACAACAATATACTACTGATGTAACCCTTTGCCGGTACGAAACCTTGACCTTGGAATATTAGTGGGTCATCATTCATCATGGTCGCAAACATCACGCCATGTCCCTCGCGGGGTTGGGGGAGAAGACAGTGCGCCACACACTACTACGCTTACATACATATCTCACCGATGGAGATTTAAAAATAACAATAAATATAACTTATATCAAACTATTGAAATATATTATCTATATCAGTAAATAGTAATTAGTAGGTCCAAATGTAGCGGTTTATTGTCAATGAATTAAAGTGTTCAACAATATGTTGTACCGTTAATAAATTGTTTGATTTTATTATAAGTAATAAAATATCGATTACTTCAAGTGCAAACAATTAAAATATACATAAAATTATTAATAGGTACATAGAGTTTTCAGTCAAACGAAATAATGACTAGAAATTAAACAACTTGGCTTCCACAATCAAAGGCGAAATTTAGAGGTTGGCACAAAAGATGCAATTATTATGTAAACTTTTTAATACATTATTAAAGTCAATTTAATACATTAGTCAAATGCAAAATACTATACTTATATGAATAAATAAATACCAACATCTGTAAACTTCAATATTTAATAGCTGTGCATTGGGATAATGGGTAATTACTGTTTTAATAATATACCTACATACTTGATGATTATAGGGATATAGGTATTGTCGGCCTACAATAAATATTAAGTACCATATTAATATACCTATTTATTTATTTATTTATTTAAACTTAAAGTAAACAACAAACACATATAAATATACAAAATGGACATAGTACAGATTATAAAACGTTGTTCACTAGGGCGAACTTATCGCAGAACTGCGATTTCTTCCAGTTAACCCCAGGACAAAACAGAAAAAAAAGGAGTTGAACAAAAATATAGGAAAAAACAGAAAAAAGAAATTGAATAAAAAAAATATACGAAGTAGAAAATATATACATACATACATATGTGAGATAAAAAACAAATAAAAACGGAATAAAAAAAATAATAAACAAGATACAGAATGTAATGTAAAACATATACAGTTGAAACTACAATTTAATCTCAGACCATCGGACAACTACACATCACATTTTTAAAAGTTTCTCTAGCAGAAATTGATCGCTCAGATAATAGCAATTCAAATATGGAAATGAAATCATTGCACAAGCTTTATCTATAAAAATATTTTGAGTCATCGTGTATAATCATTCGTTCTCGAATTTGATAGACAGCTACCGCTATCACCAATGGACCGCGGCTTTATCTAACAGTGTGGAACTTACAAAGTGATTCGTCACCTTGGCAAATGTCTCTCAGACTTGGGATATCTCATGTGTCTACGCGTAGAATAGAGGTGGATAGATACTCCGCGATTTATAAAATGCACGAATGACACATACGAGTATCAATGTTTGGACAAGCTCAGAGATATTCTTATTTTTGGTGGCTTATTCATCTTGAATTGAAGTAGGTACAACAATAATGATATTCTCGAATCTCCATGTACGACGCTTTTCAAGTTCGCGAACGTAAATAATGTAATGCAACCCAAACAAAATAATATCTATAAATAATTCACTAATAAAAGTTTATATATTACTGAAGTGCGTGTAGCTGTAGGGGAGCAGGTATACCAGCTGGTAATAATATTAGTTGTAATAACAAATCTGAAAGCAGCCAGATGATTGACGCAAGATAATTAAGTGCTGATGGGAACATTATACAATGCGAATTAATCAAAACAAACCAGATTCATAAACTGTGTTAGTAGATTTGTACTGTATTGTATTTGTTTGATTTGTATATGTTTGATTTGTATTTGTGTACAATTTGTAAACATCTCTATTATTACAACTTAATAATCCAATTCCAATACATTCCTACAATTAGTATGATCTGTTCTAATATTTGCACCAGTGACTCATCTTGTACAATTACCTCAAGGGCGCTAGAAATATCACAAATTCTGCACTTGACTTATAATATACCTATTAGATGGGGTTCTTGCCAATTGGGCACCGGATGCACTAGATTTTTTCAAAATACTTGAAATAAAAGCACCACTCAAGTATCATGACTCTATGAAATTAATTAACTCCTCCAGAAGTCAAGGGCGCTACATTACCAAACTACATACTTTGTATCTAGTCATTTTGTTTGAAATTTATCTTGAAAAAAATGTTATCTAAGGACTTAGGTCCTTTTATTTTACGAAAGCAAAGTTATTAGGAAACGAGGAAATGGATTACTGTGAACTACAATTCTTGGTTTTTTAAAGAAGACGAGACACTTTTAAGGAGACAAAGTATATTTATAGTTGTTGATCTTATAACTTATTTCAAGAATAAAATATCTAAATATCAGCTGGAATTACTAACTAATAGAGAGAGAGCGATGAAGATTAGGTATGTTTTGTCTTAAGAAATGGGTCAAGACCGAGTGATTTAGGTATATTGTTGCGTTAGGCGCTCGCGTATAAATAGACCAAGTCACTCAGTGTTCTGTTCGTAGGGAATGTGATTTCACTTTCAGCTTTAGAGAGTAATTTAGAGAGTTACTCTCACAGATGTGTGTTCTGTGTCCGTCTATCTATAGCTCCTCCTCTACGCAACATAATGCACATGCACAGAATGCACCGACGTGAGCCCGTAATGTCGTCGGATTATCATCAGACAGTCGTCATAATATTAAATGCTGTATAAGAACACAAAACAATATATTATTTCTAATACTATAGACTATTTACTATGAATCAGTGATAGGTATGCACATCATGTTTTGAGATCCTGGAATTGTTATGGGTAATAAGTTACTTGTTTAAACAAAATATTACGAATCGGAAAACAATACCCATCAGGAATATAATACTCCAAAGTCTTCAACACAAATTGAGCTGAAAAAACACGGATGTCAATATTTCACTGCACAAACAGTGGAAAAGTTAATTCATGCACTCGCCTACAAGAATAGAATAAGCTAGTCGGTAGTTTAATCCGTAACGCGTTCGCCTGTTTCATGGGTGCACGCAGGTTCTTTCTGTGATGTAGGTCCTACATGAAAAAGCATTCGGGTTTACCGCAATGAAATCAGATTCGTCTTGAAAATTTGCGAAGAGTATGTCAACAAATTTATATGTACTTAATTGCAATGCACATCTACTATTTTACAGTGGGTTACGGTTATATGATTATTGATTAGGTTTTTCATACTACATAATATTCAATACTTAACAGTATGTACCTCGTCAAGAGCCTTATTCCAATTCAGTGCATTCATAGTAAGCTGGGTGTAATGTTATAGTCTCTACACAATATTAATATTATTGCTGATATGTATTACATTTAATAATTTATAATCGTATATAAACAATGTTGTGGTATAAGTTGACTGGCCTCAATGGTATGTAATTCTATATCACAATGTATGGCTTCAATACGGCGTCAACTTCTTACAGACATAGGTATATCTGCACAACGTGATAACAATAACTGTAATTAATTAGTATTAGATAATAGTACCTACAATAATTACGTAGTATTGAAATTACATGAGTCTGGACTGGAGATATGCAAGACATAATATTATTTTATTAAAATGTAACTCTATCGATCAACAGATGCGCGGAGCTGCGTGACGTGTGATAAGGTGCTGGCGGAGCTGGAGAAGATCGATGATGATACGGACACATTCGGAGTGGATTTTGTTAAGATCAACGACAAGAGGCTGGCCAAGCAATATGGCATCAAGAACTTCCCCGCCCTCACGTACTTCCGTGAGAAGGAACCGATCATATACGATGGTAAGTGTTATACTCGTATTACACTATATATTTAAAAAGGCTTAATACAAACTTAGAATCCAGATATTTTTAATTAACTACTTCAAATAATACAATGTCCATATCGAAATCGTAAAAGTCAAGAAAAAAAGGGGACAGAAAACCGTACTAGGTATATTCTAGACACTTTTTGATGTGGATTTTCGAACGAGAAAAATAGAAATCATTGTTATACGTAAAAAGCATTTACTGGTTACCCCATTATTGGTATAGTAACTAATTATGTGATTTTGATACGATACGAATTGTAAAAACTGTAAATTGTAATAACTAACGAGTCCACGAGCTCGAATGGGCCTACGGATGATGGAAAACAATATACCACATAGATAGGTACCTATGTGTTTTTCTGTAGACTTTTGGCGATAAAATTCACAACGTTGATTGTTTATTTGTTCCCCACAGGTGACTTGATGGATGAAGAGAGTGTATTAGATTTCTTGACAAGTTTGGAAGCAATGGACAGGCCGGACAGGATAGAAGAGGTCAACAAGAGAATACTTGGGAAGATTGTAGAGGACACGGAATACGTTGCTGTGCTGTTCTGTAAGTCATCAAATCATTCAAACATACTTTCTCTCATGCTTTCATATTATTAACGCATTATTGATATTTTCATATATTCTAAACAAAGTTATATTTCTGCATCGATACGAAAATAAAGCAGGCACAATAATATGTGCGAGTACTTACCTACAGGCCAATATTATATTTCATCTGGATAAGAAACGCGGAAATATTAATTTACTATTATCTTCAATTATAATTCTAAAGCTTCTGTGTTAACAGAACGAAAATCCACATTCCGTTAAATTAAGTTATAAGAATACAGTACCTTTTCACAAAATGTTTCAATGCTGGTGAAAAACGTTCCGCACAATAAATTAAATTTTGTGAAAATCTATGTTGTGCTTTCGTAACTTATTTTAATTTTTTAATCGCCGTGATATGAAAAAAAAAACATACCTAGACATAATCGCGATTTCATTTCAATATTAATATTTGTTTAATTTATCAATTCAATATTAATAATAATATTTACTCATAATATAAGTTTTTGACTTGCTAGATTATGCAATACACTTTCAGTATATGTACAATAGATGCTGCAAGTACATAGTAAGACAACGTTAACATTTCATAAGCTTCTATTTTGCCCTAAATAATAATAATGATTAATTACATGCCATCCAATAGAAGCAAGGTATGTGAGAAAAAGCTCTCAGTTTTCACGTAGTCCGTAGATCAGTAGATTTATGTTATGTTTAAACAGTCATAGTCACTAGTGCTTTACAAATGTCATAACTTCTGTGTTTAATGTTGGTTTGATGTAATTAATATTACTATATTGTATACTCTGATGTTGCATATGTCAAGATATAAAATGTAAGGATTATATTTAATCTCTTTAATAAAAGTGATTCTGTTTTCTTCGAGGCTAGAGACAAATAAGTAATGTTCCAAAGGATTTTTGTGGCATTAGATAAATCTGGGGCACAATATGTGCGTCACAACAATAGAATTTCATGTGATTTGTAAACCTGTGTAACATTACTAATTTGGATTTTGCAATCGTTTAAACACCACTCACACAAAAAGATCTTTGCGAAACTTACGAAGTTCGTAAATAAGCAGTGGAACTTGAAAAAATAACTATGATAAACAATTTATTTAAATAGTTGATTAGGTGTCAAAATTAGGATATTTGTTTCATAACTTGTGTATTCGTTATCTAACGACAAGTTTGTTTCGTTATGTCTTTGTGTACATGTATAAGTGTTAATTTATGTATTTATATTGTCACCCCCAATAGGTTTAGGTACACATTATGTATATAAATATATGTATGTATGTATTTGTTATTTAATATGTTTGGTTGTGTAATTACAATATGTTTGTATGAATTCTATTTCCACAATTATAGGTCCGAATGCGATGACGTGTTCCGCAAGCAGTAAGTAATGAGTTACAAAGTATGACCTGCCTCTATAAGGCACGTGATTGGTTACGCTTCTTACATAAATATATTAAATACTGTATATAATATTTCATTAACATCCCTGAGATGCAACAACCACCAAACTCAGAAAAACTGAATAACGATTACAAAAATTGCATTTTGTTGAACCTTTCGTAAGATTTCATCTAAACTAATGTCGAGGAAAATAAGAATAACTGTCATTTTATACACAAGTAGTAGACAATTAATACATTATTGAATTGTTATATGACTACAGACAAAACTTGATGCTGTTTTGTTTAGATTTTATTACCAACCAAAATAATTATAACTCTAACCAAATGGAGTTATCATTAAGAAAACGTTTCAGCAATAATTACTATTAATATAAAATGTACGTTCTTCTTATTTTCCTTATGTATGTATACCTTGACTTGATATGATACAGTTATTTAAAGTTGACAGAATGAATCAAAAATATTTATCAGACGCGGCAAAGGAAGAGAATACATCCTAAAATGTAATTAACATTACAGTACCTTGTACCAACGTTTATTAAATATTTTTGATTTCAATATCATTCCTTGCTTGTCTTCAGTTATAAAGAAATGAATTCAATTATTTCACCCGTAGATAAGCGACAGTAATTTGACAGTATGTTTACATACTATAAAACATATAATATGTGTACCTGCATATAGTAAAATATTTCCAGATAAACATATTAGAAACACAATGTATATAAAACCATATCCAAGTACATCCTGATTGCAATATATTGTCATCAGCGTAGGTCAAACTAAATATCCCTTAGACACACCATAGTAACTTTCATATTGTAGGCCATTTATTTATTAGACTATTTAGGATTCAAATATTGAGATCTGTTAATACATAGAGATTTACAAATATAACTGAAATAGATTCTAATCTAATGATTGATGTTTGTAAGCTTTTACAAAGCACATCAGTGAATAATTCAATAACTCAACGACGCAAGATGTGTTAAAGTTAAAAAATATATATTTAAGTTACACATAAGTAAATGGCTTCCAAATTACCCACAAGAAACATTTGAGTTTATACATTGCCATTACCATTACCCACTAAACACTTTAAAAATTGAAATTTCCATTTGCACGAACGCCTTACATAATTTTGTGGAATACCCATTTATGTGAATTGTTCATATATTATTTTTGGTTACAAAATAATACTATTGTTCTAAAAATGTAAAATGACACAGTAACATAACACGAAACTCATCTTTCCTACCAACATTCACACAACGATTTCCTTGGGTACCTTAAACAGACCAACTCCAGCTAGTGTCAATAATTATTTCAGTCAATCAGTTCAGAATGCCGTGTCGTGATATAATATGATGTAAGATGAACAATGACATTGACACTCGGCTACTTCCGTAAACCCGCACATTCAATTAAAATATTTTAATGTTCTAAACATAAAGAAATGTGTCGTTCTAATTATTCAATAACACAAAGTGATTTTCTTTGACTTCTATCAATCTACATTCTACACCTGTGCAATGTGCAATGTGCATCATCAGATTGCTCTGATATGTGTTTGTCGTGTACCTGTAATCTGTAATAACTATTCACTCTGATAATCTTACTACCAACAAACACCACACTTTTTACCATAATGATTAATGTGTCATAAGAGATTTCTCGAGTCGATGGTTTTGATGAATTCTACTGAATGTTCTCAACCAGAAACTGAAAAATAGGTAGCAAGATAGGATAACTGGTAAAATCTTGATCATGATAGGTACCCATGTATTTTTACTCCCGTATAGGATCTCCGGGTTCTAGAATTGCCCCCCATTACTTTTTCCATTTTTTCGAGTGACCTGTAAGAATCAAGTGTTCGTAAAACTTTTATAAGGCGTTTTTTTCATATTTTTCAGCGATGAATGTCGCCACACACTCTGGATAACATAGTAATTTGGGTAGAGATGTTGTGTACGTTTTCTATGCACTCGGCATTTACTTGTTAATCCATTATTAGAATTGGGACATACAGTGATTGCAACGTAGATGTATTTTTATTTATGAAACTTATGCACCGAGTAAAAGTAAAAAAAAAAAGAGTAGATAACTTCTGTATAAACATTCGACTACGATATTACGCAGGTAATACGTACTGTACTGATGTTTTGTGACGGATTACAAATAATTACAATAGACGATAGAGTAACACAACAATAAAAAAACTGAAAGAATGTTGTGAGATAATAGAAGTGAATATAATAATGTAATTCCACCGCAGAACATAATGATGTGTCTCCGGGTAAGAAATAAACCGGCTGATAGATAATGGCGCATTGCCAGGACAACCAAAAGCTTAGAGGAGACGTGCCGTCAAGTAGAGCCGGTCTTAGACATTACTTCACAACAGTCAATCATATAACTCGTCATATTAATTACTATGGTAGAAGCCAATTCTAACTAAGGAACCATATCCATAGGATCGTAAAGTATCGAAGGGTGTCGCCTATGTGCAGTCCTAAAGTCGTGAGATTAACAATACCTAAAGTAAATATAGATAGTTACAAAGACTTGGTATTAAATTACAAACTTGAAATGATGTACAAATACGTAATATAGAAGAGAATCTCGGTTAGAGAGGGAATCTAGATTATACATACCAGGGAGTTTTTTCTCCCTCGATAACAAAAAAGAGAAAACCTAGTGGTAATGAACCTCAAATTCGAGAGATATTTTGGCAACTAAACGTATCTTCATAAAATTTGTCGGTATGTGATATTTGCACCGTGACCAACCTCTTCCTATCCTTCTCTGTAATCTGGTATGCGAGAGCAAGTGATTTTATTCAACCAACGCGAATTGTACTACATACATAGGTACCATAGTACATAGAATGTAAATCTATCTACAGAGTAATGTACGGGAATATTATGTCGGAGCACTACCTACTATACATGTTGTTTACACAACTCAAAATACACAAACTTGTTAATTGTTATGAGTCGCTAGAGAAATATAGCATTAGTTTACACAGAAATAGGTACATGATTTTATTCACCAGAAACATAATCTAAACCTCATTCTTTAATTTAAATTCACATATTATAAATTGGCAATAACACGAATTTAAAAAATTAATTATAGCTCAGTCCTTTTGCAGCACGAAGTCGGCAAAATTAATAACAGATGGGACTCTATGCAGTATGATACCTTAGGGTGGGATGTTTCAGAATATCAGGCGTCCCCCCCGCCACACCTGACGCGTCACCCCCCTGGCCCCCCGAATAGGTCCCCCTACGTGGTTTTCATCTATTTATCAAAAAATTGTAACAGATAGAAGGAAAATGTTAAGGACAAAAATAGTCCTTAATAAATTCTCTACAAAATAGGTAAAGCACATTTTTTGATAGGACTAGTAATTTACCCGCAATAGCCGGTGAAAGTATCGTAATTTTTTAATAAGAACCAAATTTTTTTTATTTTACTCAAATTGCTGAAAATTCATAAGAGCTACAAGAAAATGGTCAAAGAATGAATTAATTGCTATAGTTTTAGCTATAAAATGAGCTATTATTTATTTTTGCACGGCTCATAGTTTTTGAGTTATAACATAAAATTCCAATGACAGAAGTCTTAAAAATGGAACTTTTCATACAATTTGTATTGAAATGCTGTGATATTAAAATTTAGGTTAAGCCTGTTTTTCACAAGCATGTGAAAGATAAAAAATGTATTGGAGTATGACTGGATTTTGTAAGTATTTTAAGGTATAATTCTTTAGAAGTTCAATACACTTTTGCCAGCCATATTTCAAAGCCGTATCCCAGTTTTGCAGAAGGATTCGTCAAGATCATTAAAGAAGAAAATTTAGTGTATGTCTGTGTAAGATACGAGGTTCGGCTGAACACTTCGTAGCCCTGAGAAAAAAATGTACAGACCAGTTTAAGTTCATTATTGATATAGATAATTTAAACTTCATTAGGGCTATTTACAAAATTTGAGATCGATAGGACGACGCTGGCACTCTTGGCACCATTTTTATTTCAACGTGTTTGACATTTTTGTGAAAATGTGAAATTGTCAGCTGCGATCCGTGATAAAATATTATTTTATCTAAGGTCATAGACCGACACGAACCATAAAAGAAATATCGGGTTCATTAATGGAGTCTGTTCCATCATATGCCATGATTAGAAAGTAAGTGCCAGATTTTGAATGGGCACAGCAAGGTGTCAAACACAACCCTTGAAGCGGAAAGCAATAAAATGCAGTAGTTCTGGAGAACGTCGATAAAGACATGGATTAATTTTTCAAAGATCGCGGAATTATTAGTTAGGTGATAGCAGAGATTCCAGTGATCTGATTTTAATCAGTAGTGTTCATCTTAACTTCAGAACAGGACTTGTACAAACCCTCGAATCGCCGGGTGCCAATGCTTTTGACCCATATCCTAACCTTGAGGAATCCTTCTGGAAAACTGGGATAATGGCTTTGAAACATGACTGGCAAAAGTGCATTCAACTTCGAAAGGATTATATCTTGAAATACTAAAAAGACCCAATCATACTCCAATACATTTTTTATCTTTCACATGCTTGTGAAAAACAGGCTTAACCTAAATTTTAATATCACAGCATTTCAATACAAATTGTATGAAAAGTTCCATTTTTAAGACTTCTGTCATTGGAATTTTATGTTATAACTCAAAAACTATGAGCCGTGCAAAAATAAATAATAGCTCATTTTATAGCTAAAACTATAGCAATTAATTCATTCTTTGACCATTTTCTTGTAGCTCTTATGAATTTTCAGCAATTTGAGTAAAATAAAAAAAATTTGGTTCTTATTAAAAAATTACGATACTTTCACCGGCTATTGCGGGTAAATTACTAGTCCTATCAAAAAATGTGCTTTACCTATTTTGTAGAGAATTTATTAAGGACTATTTTTGTCCTTAACATTTTCCTTCTATCTGTTACAGTTTTTTGATAAATAGAGGAAAACCACGTAGGGGGACCTATTCGGGGGGCCAGGGGGGTGACGCGTCAGGTGTGGCGGGGGGGACGCCTGATATTCTGAAACACCTCACCCTAAGGTATCATACTGCATAGAGTCCCATCTGTTATTAATTTTGCCAACTTCCCCATACATTGATTTCCTAAAGTGACTGAACTATTAGCAAACACGAGACAAACAATATAAGTATCCGTAACCATTGACTTGTGCAAATCTCATTAGGTGTATGCAAACTAAATTTCCTGTGAATACGTTGGAACTAACTTGATGTTTGGAACTATTATTGTTGTACACCAGACAAACCGGAGTGCAAAAAGTGCTCCAAGGCGTTGCAGGAGTTGGAGAACATCGATGATGAAGCGGACCAACTGGGAATCGGCTTTGTGAAGATCCACGATGAAGACTTAGCAGAAGAATACAACCTTGGAGCTCTACCGAAGTTGGTGTACTACAGGCATCAGATTCCAATTATCTACGAAGGTGTGTAAATTTAATTATTTAATTAACCTTTATATTTTATCACATTTAGGTCACATTTTCCAAAATTTTAGGTACGTAGATTGAATCTTCAGCATTCATGTAGATGACTCGTTATCGTCGAAAATTTGTGCTCCCGGAAAATTAAAAACCTCGTTTTTATTGTTTTAAGTCAGAAATAACTAGATTATTGTTTGTGCCTCATTATAAATCTTTTTTTCTTTCACACCATAGGTGAATTGAGCAGAGAAGAAGATGTCTTGGAATGGCTGATAGCGAACAAATCTACAGGAGACGAGGAGGACGTTATTGAAGACGTGACCGCCAAGACTCTCAATACTCTTATTGGAAACGTAGACAACCTTGTTGTGCTCTTCTGTGAGTTGTTTTCTAATCCAAAGATTTGAAAATATAAGACTTATTTCAAATTTATATAAGTTACTAAAATTTGTTACTTTATTAGATGACCATGGAGAAGAGGAGTCCATGACAGTGCTCGCCGAGTTGGAAAAAATCGACGACGACTGCGACAAGTATGGAATTCAGTTTGTCAAGATAGACGATGATAGCGCAGCTAAGACCTTTGGAATTGATTCTGTCCCTGCTATTGTTTACTTTGAAAAACAAATACCAAACGTTTATGACGGTAAGTAGATACACACATAAATTTTGTTACTTTTACCTAGAAGCAAACAAAATGCTTAAAATTCTATTTTTATTGATTTTAGGGGACTTGGAAAATGAAGATGAAATCTTGGAATGGTTGGTTGATCAATTGGAGCAAGATGAAATTGAGGATGTCACCGACGAAATGCTCGACCGCCTCATTAAAGAGGGGAAAACGATGGCTGTTCTTTTCTGTAAGTCTCCATCCACTGATTAACTGATTAAATTTCAAAAAATCAAGAGCAAATTGACGTCAAATAAAATTAATTATTCTATTGTCAAATAGGATTAATACATATTATTAAAGTTCTTCATTCACATTTCAGATGATAATAATGATAAAAAATCCCAAAAAGTTTTGAATGAACTCGAGAACATAGATGATGAATGTGATGCTCTCGGAATTGTTTTTGTGAAGATTGATAATCCCGAGGAAGCGGTGGAATATGGCATTGAAAAGGTACCAAGATTACTGTACTTTGAGAAGGGAATACCAACAGTTTATGAGGGAAATCTCGAAGATGAAGATAAATTACTGGCTTGGTTGAAACGCCAAGTCGAAAGTGACGAGATTGAAGACATAACTGATGAAATGTTGGACCTCATTATTGAGAAAATGCCTTATGTCGCTGTCCTATTCTGTAAGTAATTGATTATAATATTTCTATTCACCTACATATAATGTTAACATTAAAACACAGAAACAATCCAAAATTAACTAGGCACTTACTTAATTTGTCTATATTTTCAGATGACAAAGATCAAAAGAAGAGTCAGAAAGTCCTTGCTGAATTAGAGAATATCGATGATGAGTGCGATCAAAATAATATAGCTTTTGTTAAAATTGATGATGACAAAGAGGCTAAAGAGTATGGAATAGAGACCCTACCAACTATCGTATTATTCGAAAGAAAGATCCCTCATGTTTATGAAGGTGATCTGATGAAGGAAGATGAACTTTTAGGTTGGCTTCTTCATCAAAAGAGACATAGTGAAATACCAGAAGTTACTGATGAAATGATGGACAAACTTATTGAAACGGTCGATTTCTTAGCAGTAATATTTTGTGAGTATAATACACAGTTACTCCTGTAAACTATTTATTTATTAGAGATTATACGGCCATGGGCCTTTACAAAAATACAAATACAAGTAACTACTCTAACCAAGTATAATATTAACATATTTTACCTTTCAGATGACAAAGATGATAAGCAAGACATTAGAATTTTAAATGAACTGGAAAATATTGACGATGAACTAGAAAAAGAAGACATAGTGATTATCAGAATAGACAACCGAGCTGAAGCCAAGAAGTATGGTATCGATCATCTACCGGCCCTCATTTACTTTGAAGACAAGATACCATCGTTTTATGAAGGAGATCTAATGAATGAAGATGAAGTACTAGAGTGGTTAGTCAAGCAGAAGAATACAGCAACCATTGAAGAAGTCACAGATGAAGTATTAAAAGAACTTATTGAGGAACACGAATACGTTGTAGTCTATTTCAGTAAGCATGGCATAATATGTTCAGTTGTTAAAATAAAATGTATAAAATAATGCAAACCTTGAATAAAATAAAGTTAACTAAACTTTCTCCTTCAGGTGGCAAATGTGAGGAAGGTGAAACTTGCGATAACATTCTGGATGAACTTGAGAATATTGATGACGAGTTAGATGAAACTGGTATCATATTTGTTACAACAGAAGATCTTACCATCGCCAAAAAGAACGGAATCAAGACCTTCCCAACTTTGGTATTCTTTAGAAATAAAGATCCACTTATATACAAAGGTAAAGTTTATTCTGTTAATATACTATTAATTAATTAATCAACCTCAGTAATTCAAATGGTTGACATAATACCTATTGATTCCAGGGGACATTGATGACGAAGATGAAGTTCTATCTTGGCTAACGGATGAAGATACTTTAGAAATTCCTGGAAAAATCGAAGAAGTAAATACAAGAATGTTAGAAAAGATATTACAAGAAAACGATCACGTCGTTGTCTTTTTCTGTAAGTATCTTTACGCGGATATAAATAGAAAAATATTTATTAATTGTGAAAATGGGGGTGTAAGTACCTATTACATCGGGGGTAAACAATTTTTCACAAAGCTGAAATTAAGATTGTTTAAGCAAAACTAATACAAACATAAATTAGTTGTACCACTGTATGATTTTAGACAAAGAAGGCGACAAAAAATCTCAAAAAATCCTTCAAGAGTTGGAAAACATTGATGACGAATGTGAAGAAAAAGACATTGACTTTGTGAAGACATCTGATGAAGGCGTGCAGAAGGAATATGACTTAGCCGAACTGCCAGCATTGGCTTTCTACAGAGGGAAATTCAGAAACATTTACAGTGGCGACCTCATGCACGAAGAAGAAATCCTAGAGTGGGTCTTGAATCTACACGATTCTCAACCTGATGTTATTGAGAATGTTGACAGAAAGACATTGAAAGTACTTATAAATGATGTCGAACATTTGGCAGTATTTTTCTGTAAGTAAACACTATACTTGTACCACTTCCTTTATTGATTGCAATTGCGTTCAGTATCGAATGAGAGATTTATGCAGTCTCATTAAGATAATAACATAGTTACAACATAAATATTTTTTAGACAGTGATGATTGCGACTCGTGTGATGAAATCTTAGAAGAATTGGAAACCATTGATGATGACACAGATAAACAAGGAATACAATTTGTCAAATCCAAGGATAGCAAGTTGGCCACTGAGATTGGAATATTCAGTTTCCCTGCCTTAGTGTATTACGAGACTGGCGTGCCCATCATGTATGACGGTAAGATTGGAAATTTTCTATCATTATTTTGTACGATACTGCAAAACAACTAAAATAGTGTGCTCTGCGCATACATACCTACATCAACTTCAATTATTTACGTAGGTACTAATACGACAGTTTGAATACACGACATGAAAACTATATAACGATGTAGTTTCTAACAAATTATTTCAAATTATTATTAGCAATGGATGTAACAGGAAAAGGTGATGAATAAGATCACCGTCCTTATGGGGAAGCAAAATTTTATTCCAGTTTAATTATTTTCGTCTATCTATCTATACCCTCACGCCACATCCCTTGCAGGGTAGGCAGAGAGGACAGAGCGCCAGACAGCCCTATCCTTACACACACTCCTAGCTTCCGTCACATTCATGCAATTAGTCATACACGCTCTCCGATTCCTTTTACTCAAAACGCGTCCATCCTTGAGGATCTGGTCGACATGATCGGACCAGGTCAGTCTCGGACGGCCGCGCTTTCTCACCCCTCTTCGCTCATTCAGATTTTACAAATTATTTTCGTACATCAAAATTTTCTGCTCACCCACTGAACCTAGATCACCAAGTAATATAAAAGGTGAAAGGAAACTATAATTCTATGAGTCTCCACAGTGCACAATACACCAATATGATTGAACAAATAATTATGTGTTGATGTACTAGGTTAAGAATGTTAAGATTTTATATTAAGTGAATGCAAGTGCAGATAGAAAGAGCGATTTGATTTTACAAATTTCTGTTTCTATCATATAATTATGTACATTTTATAGGTAATCTAAAGAACGAGAAAAAAGTTCTGCAGTGGCTAGTAGAACAAAAAAGTAAGATTCCACATCCTTTTCTCATAAATATCAAATGAAATACGATTATTAAAATACTTTACATTTTGAATAATGTTGATATCTTGGTAGATTCTGTTCACAGAATTTACACAAAAACAAATGATTAGATACCTACTATACGTTTTTCATGTAGTATAATGTTTAATTTACCATAAGTTGCTATAAATTAAATTTGTCTTTATTAATCCATTGAATTACTTGCATGCTAATATACATTGTGAAGCTTCGAAATCTTGCTGCCATCAAAAGCTTTATGCTAAAGGAACTCTTTCAAAGTATTTCGATGCTATGATTACAATAATCAATAGATAAAAAGTAGGATAATGTAATACATAAACGCTGACTGCATGATAATCAATACTAATGCCAACAGGTGATGATGATGATGATGTTAGTAAATCAGACGGAGACGACTCAAATGATGATGATGATGATGACGACGACGACGACGAAGATGATGATGAGGACGACGATGACGATGATGATGAATCGGACGAGGATGATACAGGTAAAGATTCAGATGATGACGACGACAATGATGATGATGATGATGATGACGACAATGATGATGAAGATGATGATGATGATGACGACGACGACGACGACGACGACGATGATGATGATTCAGACGATGATGATTCAGACGACAAGGATGATGATGATGATGATTCAGACGACAAAGATGATGATGATTCAGACGACAAGGATGATGATGATGATGATTCAGACGACAAAGATGATGATGATGACGATGACGATGATGATGATGATTCAGACGATGATGATTCAGACGACAAGGATGATGATGACGACGACGACGATGATGATGATTCAGACGACAAGGATGATGACGATGATTCAGACAACGACGACGATGATGATGACAACAACGATGACGAAACTGAAGACAATGCAACTGATGATGACAGTGATGGAAATAATGACGATACAGATGATGGAGATGACAAAACTGAAAACGAGAGTGATGAAGACAGCGACACCAATATGAGTGACGAAGAGGATGAGGGATATGAATCGAATGACGATGATGATGATGCCGATGACATTAAACATAGAAAGAAAACGAAAAAAAAACCTATTAATAAAAAAACTCCAGTGAGAAATATGAAAAAAAGTGAAAAAGTAAAAAAGGCTACAAAATATATTTTAACAAGCAGTTCAAGTGACGACTCTGATGAAGATGAAGAAAGTCTATTTGATCAAATAAAACGTTTCTTTACAGGTAATTGAAGATACAAATAACATCAGTAATGCCCCCTGGAGAGAACATCGTCACTTAACTGTGCTCCATCATCATCATGCATGGCTACTCTCCTCTACAAACCATACTATCCAATCAACTCGCACTACACTCGGCTCACACCACCAACCACCAGATATTCTGATAAATATTACACAATATAACATTGATTGTCCTAGACCTATGTAATAATGTTAGACAGACCTCGTTTGCAGACAGTTCAGAACAATATTTCAAAATTATCAATAAGCTTTAGAGTTTGCTTGTCGTATTATTTACTAACAACACGTATTGGATGGAATGAAACAAATTATGCTCACTTATGCATTTGCATGAAGCATCATTTGTTATCTAATACCCTCTTTGTGTGTATGTGTGTGTGTGTGAAAGACAAGCACACTACATTATAATACGTGTTCTGACATAATATTATTTACTGTCTGCAGGCGATGGCTGTTTCTACATTGGACTAGGAGGGAATAAAGCTGTACCAAAATCCTCCTATGAATCTTATCAATGCTGTCCCAGAAAAGTGGAGAAAGGCACTAAGCTACCCAGTGCCATTCCAGCCAAAGTTGGCAAAAATCTCAAAGATACATCCAGCAAGCGTAATGCCAAGAATACTAAAGATGTAGCAACAAAGGAGAAGGGATCCAAAGGGAAAAAAGGTTTATTTGGGAGCAATAATATCTGGTGGTGGTAAAAAGAATCCGTGAAGCATACATCTTATTGTTAATATTATAATAATATAACATCATATTAATATTACATCCTATTGATGGTATGAAACAACCACGAGCCGTAAGCCGTGAGCGTTGAGCATTAAACAACTCTAAGTGGACAGAAGTTTGGAATGTTTTGTTGAGATATGATTACGTATTAATAATATTACATCTAACTGCTAAGATAAGCTGTAGTAGTCTCATATGTGCGAGTGCAGTGTAGAGTGTTGCTAATTTGCTGCTTTATCAATATTATTAACATTGCATTATGAACTTGTGTCCCCTTGAGTCCTTGGCATCGTGAGAACTATTATTATACTAAGTAATGCTCGTACACAACCAAACCAGATGCATTTGCAATGCAGTGTCTAGTCCTAGTCTAATATCTGTACTTACTCCTAGTCTAATGTAACTTTATTATGAGAGTAAACAATACACATTGCACTACTTGTCCAGTTCATACAGTCACACACTATTTTACAATATAAGTAAGATTACTCCAAAGCATTTGGTTTGATGAAGTTCAAAAATTTTCTATGGGACTGATATGTTTATATATCTAGAATATGTTGTTTTAGAACAGTGTAGTGACCATAAAATTCCTCTCAATCATTTCAAGATTTCAATCTAACTAATATGAAAGCAAATTGTTGATACATTTTTATGTTTTTTTTTTATATATTATAATTTACAAATATTGAACCCAAATTACATATCAAATATAATTGCATAAAAGACATAATCTCACAGTTCCCCCTTCTTCGGATAATAATTAATATAAGACTGAATATTTATAGAATCCTAATATAATATATTCAGTACTTAAAGCAGACATTATCGTATATACATATACGTATTTATAAAGTTTATTTTATGTTATTTATTTTTGTACATAATAATATTCAAGTTTGATCTAAAGTAAGATTAGTAGATATTATTTATGTATACTTACTATATTATAATAGTACAAAATGGGTACAATAAATTTAAATCATCTACAAACGTTATTATGTTGGTACATTTTCATAAGAAAAACAATGTAAATATCACAATAATTAAAACTATTGAAGCAAAGTCAATCTCTTTAAGTTTGTTTGAGTAAGAAAATGTTACTTTAATTATAATCACATTGTTACATAAAATCAATAAATTTATTGTTACAGTTAAATGAAACTCTCTTATTAATTTCTTCCTCTCGTCTCTAGTTGATTCTTGGTGCTTAAAACTGCATAAATATTCAGTCGTCATTTCATGAAAATTACACGCTGTAAAGCACACTGGAAGCCAGAATAAACACTATTAGTAGCAAACAATGCAAATTTTATAAATGATTCTAGTGATAGGCTGCCAATATCACATTTCTTATAAAAATCCTTTATACATCACATTTCATATACTTATGTATTACATTTTGTCCAAGATATATATTTTAAAATAAGTAACAAATTGTAAGCTGAAAAATTTTATGAATTTAAATGTTACAATCATACATCGTTTCAAATAAATATAATTAGCTACAAACATCTTTGTTACTAATTATTGTATATTTAACTGGTAGTCACAATCAGTCTGATACTTTTAAGTGTTAGCATGCATTTGATATGAAAATCTGGTGTTGAAAATTATTATAATCATATCCACAAAGTGTAATGAGCATGGCACATGAACTTAATATAATAGCTACTAGGTACCACCCACACCCACTCATCATAGGTGAGTCATACAATATATTACTATTATATATTATATCATGCAAATAAACTGTACCTTCTTACATTCTTCATTAATACATATTGTACTCATACAGGATGTGGAATCAAACTTTTATATTATCTTCATATTTCATAGTTTTATACAAAATGTACATAATTGTATTTCACCTAGGGATGTACCAGCAGCAAACAAGATGGAGCCACGCACACTTGCTTGCTGTTTCAATGCATTATTTGTGTGAAGTATAATATTATTGTCACACTAAAATACTGAATGGAAATGACTTGTATTTGAATGTTGTAGGTAACTTAGAAGATGAAGGAGATGTATTACAATGGATGATTAAACAAAAGAATGATGTTAGTATAGAAGACATTACGAGAGAACAATTGTTTAAATATATTGAAACTAAAGAATTTCTTGCCGTTGTATTCTGTGAGTATTTCATCTCATTTTACCAGGTCAAGTCGTCCACTCATATTCAACAATAACAAATGTATATGAGAAAAATGATTTCAGATAAGGAAGATGACCCCGATAGTCCAAAGATACTCCGGCATGTGGAATTGATTGATGACGAAGCCGCGGAATATGGAATCAAAATAGTTTCGATGAATGATCGCCTAATGGCCAAAAAGTATGGTTTCCGCAATCCACCCGGTATCACGTACTTCCGTAAGGGAGGCAAGTATGTAAACTACGATGGAGACATTGACGATGAAGAAGAAATTCTAGACTGGCTGACCAACCCTGAGAACATGGAGATGACAGATCATATTGAGAGGGTGAATAGAAAGATGTTCCAGAAGATAAGGCAGACCTCAGATTATGTTGCTGTATTCTTTTGTATGTAATATTTACCTACTACTCAGAATAAAACTAATCCTATTATTACAAAAATGTAATTGAAACATGTAACAGAGTTCCAATATAATAACCTTCAACTGGCCTTACTTTTAGACAGCAATGATTGCAAGCAGTGCCCCAGAGTCCTGGCAGAAATAGAGCACATAGATGATGAGGCCGATGGAGCAGGAATAAACTTTATAAAGATTGATGACAAGCAAATGGCTAAGGAGTTTGGAGTGTTTGCACTTCCCGCTATACTATTCTTCAAGATGGGCTCCAAGGAGCCTGTCATTTATGCTGGTGAGCATTCGCACATATATTTCATTTTAAAGATCCACTGCTTTACAGAGAATATACACCTTGATGTGTGCAAATGTTAAGGTAGTCGTTTGTAAATGAGATTTCTATTATAGGAGACCTTTATGACGAGCAGGAGATACTGAGTTGGCTACTGACACAGAAGGATCCAGCGGGAGACGTGATTGAGGCGCTGGAAGGAGATGAACTAATAAAGTTAATAGAAGAAGAAGAATCATTAGCAGTGTATTTTTGTAAGAGAGAGCACGACACTAAACACAACACTAAACATTTATAAATAAAACTCATTACAAATTTGAGCTTCAACTTTGATACAAATTCAATCACTTGTTTTTGTAATTTCTTTTCTTATCACAATAATATTAACTACCTGCATAATACAATATAATCAATATCTTCCGAGGTTCTGTGCTATAGACAGCAGCTGCGCTCGTCTAGCGCTGTGTATAATAAATCTAAATAATAGGAATAACTTCATCAACTGTTATTTATTTCTCTAATATAATATGATAAGATAATAATTACGCTTTGAATGTCTTGTAATGATAATTTCTTCTGATTATTTACAGAATTACCTAATGATTTGTTTATGTTTTGACATTTTAAGCTTCCCTTTGCAGACCATTATACTAAAGCTGCAGATAATTCACAACATGTATTGCTATTCTTCTATATTCTATTGTATATTACTATTTCCTAATTATTATGTAGTACATTTCACACCACTCAGATATTTCATACAACATGACAACACTCAATTAGGTCTTACATGAGTAGGTACCAAAATCTAAATCAATTCATAAATGAAGATATTTGAGAATAGCAATATACAAAAGTTAAGTTTCCTTTGTTAGAAATAATATCACTTCAAAGACATTACATGAATCTTCACAGAACTAGAGAGGAGTTAGTAATGATTACTTTGTATGATGCTACATACGAGTATATTATACTCGTAGTTCTGTAAAGGTTAATGTATGAATGTAATATTAATGATTAATATGATGTAAGTATTGTACTACACACGCACCCAGTGTGTTTTCACCAAATAACTTGTATGCTTTTGATTGTCTCAGGGAACAAAACATTGTGTGATATTTGCAATAGCAAAGCCATGCGCAAGCTACGAGCCAAGAAGGAGCATGATGCGGCCGCACATCAAGATGACGAAGGGCACCCAGTAGAAGAGGGTACATAACAACCCTCATTCTGCTTTATTCGCTAACCACCATTATTTAATAGCATACATCTCCGCTTGCTTTGTGCCACTTGCCACTCTACAATTATACACATTCACAATTATTCTATTTAGGTACCTGAATTATCACATGCTTTCGCA
Source organism: Ceraclea dissimilis (assembly GCA_963576895.1). Taxonomy (NCBI): domain Eukaryota; kingdom Metazoa; phylum Arthropoda; class Insecta; order Trichoptera; family Leptoceridae; genus Ceraclea; species Ceraclea dissimilis. The sequence continues at coordinate 2,005,286 of OY756370.1, read as the reverse complement.
AACGAAGAAGTTATTGCATACAACGGGTATATTCTTAGTAAGCCACAAATAATTTGAGGTTTCGTTACCACTTGCCTTTAAAAGTACTTGACAAAGTTGCATCGGTACTAAATCGCTCATATAACAAATGTTCAGGAATCAATTTTACACGGGGGAGGGGAGTACTTTCACAGCACATATTTTAAGTAACGACTTTTAAAAGAATCAAATATCTTAAGAGGTATTACGGTTAAAGACGAAATGACTTTAATTACAAAACAATATTATGCAATAGTGGTTGCATCAAACCTAAAAAGCAGGCACAAGTTCGTTGGGCACATAAGCTAGTCTCTAATAAATCTAAAATAAACTGTAGATATTAGACATTAATGAATAGGTAGTTGTTGTATAGTAAATAATATTGCCACACCATTAACACTTATACATATGTAAATATACAATATATCTAACAACTAATCACTTTATTTATTTATTGTTTTATTGCAATTATGTTATGCCTCTCACAAATATATATTTATTGTTATGCTCCCGCCACATGCCCGTCCGAGTTCCGAGCAAACGTGTTCATGAGTAAAAAGGCGTCAACCGTCGGCTACGTACATGTCAAGACAAACATTAAATGCACATGCCTTTTTACTCACGAACACCACTCGGACGCGACCCATGACGAGCATGTAGCTGGAGCAGAAGAGAAAGGTTGTAACAATCACAATGTCTATCAAACACATTATTTTTATTGCCTATTAAATCACCTACTTGTGAATCTGTTTCACATCACTATTTTCTTTTGTCTATTTCTATATATAAGTTCAAATATTTATCCCCTTCATTGAGTGCACAACCCATCATAAAACATTATGTGATATTTGCTGGTTGCAACCACTAGAATAGGAACCCCTGATAAGTTTACAATTACAAGATACCTTTATAGTTGTATACCGTGTTTCCCTTAAAAATACATTAACTTCGTAGCTGAAATGCATTTCATCCAATAAAAAATATCCAGAATGTTTAAACTATTGCGTTATCAAAATACATATGTATATACGTACACAAGGAAAAAAACTAAGGAAATATGCAGTTTTAATTTAACACGATAGCGTTCCTAATGTATTTATTGGTACGGTATGTAATAAAAACATGGGCAAAATATTAGCTCAATCATCCTAATGTTGTCAAAGCTTAAAAAAAATTAAATATTAAATTTAACTACTATATATATTTAAAAACAATAACAATATGTTAATAATATGTCTGATAATTAAGTATCTATTTAATAATGAAATAAACCCAGACAGATTTAAATATTGTACTTAGTAGATTTTTCTCAACTTACACCCACCTAAGTTGATAAAAAACAATCAGCAACTAATTCACGCACTGTGATTAAATCAGCAAATTAGACGTAGTTTTACAACATAATTTGAAACAAATAATAAAAACTATATGTCAATGCATTATAGATGCAGATGAGTGTGATCAATGCACTGGAATCTTGGAAGAATTAGAGAATATTGATGATGATTGTGACAGATACGGCATCAAGTTTGTCAAGACACAGGACTTCTCTATTGCTGAATCATACGGAGTCAGTGAATTTCCAGTACTGGTGTATTTTGAGAATAATATACCTAATGTATTTGAAGGTGAGTCATTTCTTCTTTATCAATGTTGATTACAACTACACTTTCTGGATGTAGTCTTGTGCGAAAATTAAGGATTTATATTAATTGTCATATATTTCCCCATAATGTCCTTACACAACAGATAATCATAATTTCTCATTTATTGATGAAATATTCAAGGCTCCCTCACTGAGGAAGAGGAAGTGTTGCAATGGCTGATAACACAGAAGACTGAAGATCGTATAGAGCTCATTACAAGGGTCATGTTGGAGACAATGGTTGAAGAAACGCAATACCTGGCTGTATATTTCTGTAAGTATTCTATCTAAACAATATTATGTATTGTAATCTTAAACATACAAAGCTGTGTATGTGATACAATGAGAAGCATATTCAATATGCGAACGGGAAGTACATAAATATTGCAATGTATGATGCTCCGTGACACATTTGTACAAATAAAATAAATGATATTTCAGATAAACCCAACTGCAATATCTGCGACCAGATTCTGGAAGGCCTAGAGACCATTGATGACGAATGTGATGTGTTTGGTATTCACATGGTAAAGATTCAAGATCCACAGCTGGCTAAACGTTATTCCATCAAGACATTCCCAGCCATGGTTTACTTCAGGTAAGAAACAAAAACAATTAGATTTGTTCTTAACATCTGAAACTATAATATCATGCAATAATTGATGAATTGTTTTCCAATTTTATGCAGAAATGGTAACCCACTGCTATTTGAGGGTGACCTTCAGAACGAGATATCTGTACTAGAGTGGTTGATAGATGACGACAACAGAGAGTTAGCTGATGAGATTGAAGCTGTCAACGACAGGATGTTGGAAAGGCTAATGGATGAGAGTCCACTGCTTGTTGTATTCTTCTGTGAGTAACATAGTAATATGATTCTATACAACATGTTCTAATAATGCACAACATTTCTAACAACACAATATTTCTAACAAATATTCCAGATGATGATGACTGTCCCGAGTGTGATGAAATACTGGAATCTTTGGAACAAATTGACGGAGACGTAGATCAATACGGCATAGACTTTGTTAAGATAGCGAGTGAAGAGGCTAACCTGAAATACAACGTCATCAACATCCCCTCATTAGTGTATTTCCGGAAGAAAGTTCCCGTCATATATGATGGGGACATGCACCAAGTGGAAAATATCCTACAGTGGCTCACTTCGCAGGATGTCTTTGAAATCAAGAATGAGATTGAAGAAGTCAACAAAAAGATGTTGGATAAACTCTTGGATGAAAATGAATTCTTAGCTGTATACTTCTGTAAGTAAGACTACATAGTAATTCATTCACTGTTGTGGCACTTATTATAAACAACTTCATATATAGACAATAAAACTGTTTTTTGATTCTTCTAAGGTGAGAGAGCCTTCTTTCGGTTTGTCAGGCCATTGTAAACTGTATACAACATAATTCTTTAATAACCATAAAACACTTTAAATAATGAATGATTGTATTTGTCTTCAAATATTCAGATGAACACGATCTCCCTGAAAGTCAACAAGTGTTGGAGAAATTAGAGAAGATCGACGGAGAGACAGACAATCTGGATATAACATTTGTGAAGATGGGAGACCCGAGATACGCCAGAAAGTGGGGCGTCACTAAACTACCTGCTATTGTCTACTTTAGGAAGAGATTCCCAAGTATCTACAGAGGTAATACTCGTCTTAATGTAATCCGACAAGATAATTGACATTGAATAATATAATATAATGCATCAAATTATAGCGTCATTAACGTTTAATTCATTTGTTATTTCAGGGGATCTATTCTCAGAATCAGAAGTATTGGAATGGTTGAGGAAAAATCGTTTCCGACAACCTGAACTGAACATATTTATGTACGCCATGATAGCGCTGTCCATTGCATTTGTGATGTACACAGCGTTCTTATTACAATGTTTCAAAGCACCTCCCCCAGCCCCGGCACCACATCCCAAACAGACGTAAACATAAACAAGAGCCACTGCTGGTGACTTTTACTTGTATTTGTGATCCATTACGGTCAACATGCTATAATATAACATACAGTCAACTCTTTCTTATCTCATTTAATTCAAATTGGAAATTACAACTATTCTAAAACAAATAAGATACATAATAGAATGGCTATAAAAACTAAATATGATTAGATGCATCATGAATCGGGTGAAACGTAAGTTTGAATACTGAACAAGAACGAGTTGATTGTTATATAATATCTCCATTCCACATTATGTAAATTAAACACTAATAAAAATATAATATAAGGACTTCATTATTCTAATATGTCTTCAACATCACATCATACTTTATAACTAAAAAATATATACTAAACGCTATTCTATCACGATAAACGTCTGTTTTTGACACCATAGACAATTGGATTTTTCACCATAGACAAGTTTTTTCTATGGTTAACATACACCAAGGTCCATAAATAATAGAATAGTGAATAAACACAAAAAAAGATTCAGTAATTTAGCTGGTAATATATTATATTATAAATATGTATGTGTATAATGTTATTATATAACCACAGATGAGAGTTGTTATAGCATGATAACAGTAGTGCATAAAGCACTGAGGCTGGAGGCTTCACATCGGAGCGGAGGAGTCACATTGTGATAATACATCCAATATTATTTCTTATGTTTTTATATTGTTCCTTTTCATCATACACATAAATAACTCTCACAGAATAATTCGTATTAGATATCAGTAGAAACACAACAAGCAAAATGTGTAAATATCCACTTTTATGAAACAAACTACAATAAACTTATTTGGAAATACATTTTTTTCTTAGATTTACTTCTTGCCTTGTATTGGTGGATATTTAGATATTTTGGTTAGGACATGACATATTCATTTCACATCCAATTCCCTCACTCAATCATTTGTGAAATAATTTCATGTGACACATTCACATCAGATAGTTGATTGCTCATGGTTCTCGTATGCAAATCATTGTATAATATTACATGGTCCATCTTTCCATGATACAGAACCCTAATTTATGTAAACATAATATTCTTATTAGTTATATTAATAATGTGTTCAAGGAATTTCTCAATATCTCATCGTTTCTAAGAAATACGACGACATATTTTGAAGTTCACTACAGCCAGTTGTTAAGATTTCTTAGGGAGGAATTAGTTTTCTTGTCTTAACAATTTATATTATTTAAGGATCGAAAGGGAAATGTTATGACTACAGTTTGATACAATAATTAGCTAGGTACTTATTATATAAGCACACACTATTCAAGATGCAGAATGATCAAACTCTAGTCAACTATTTTCTAAGAGGTTTAATTTTATTTTTTAAAATATATATCACGATATACTAGTCACAATATTTCTCGTAATATTTAGAACAAATTACTTTGTTTTATATTATTTATTGTTATTGACATATTTTTTTGATTATCCCTATCATACAGTAGTACTTGAAATATTTATTACATTTAATAATACATTACACAGCCCATAAGCAGAACAATCTGCCTTACCCACAAGGGACACGATGTGATGAGTACAGATGGGGATAGGAACACACAATTAGCATATCACATGAATTAAGCACTCATAAATTACCTTCCCTATACATTCATTACAATACTGTCTCACATACACACAACATCACATGACATTACATTATTATCTGCATTTTATATTATTTATTACTTTGACTGCTAATGATATTCACAATGTAAGAATAAAAATACTCATTTCTTATTATTTATATATTATTAGTGCGTACATAATAATGTTATAAGTTTACATTAGGTAGGTACCTACCTACATTACATTTTAAATCTATAAAATAGGTACATTATTACAAACTGCAGGAATAATGGAACAAATATTAGGTGAAATCAGGGTTTGCTGATAAATATCATTGATACATCGTGATATGTATCCGATATTTATTACGTATCTCGGATTTTATCACACCGTGGTTGAAATAAGATGTACTTACTTAAATGTTAATGACCAAAATGATGTAAATACACCTATTGTATTGTATATAAATGTTTAATAAAAAAAATAAAAATAAACTATCATTTTATTGCATACCTAACGCACAACAAAATATAATCATAGAATCTCAAATCATCCACGAGTTCGTCATTCAATGAAATAATAATAATGCCATCCAAGTAAAAAAGAACATTTTAGGTAAACTTCCTTACAGATAAGAATTCAAACAATTGAAATCAACGTTACTATTTCGCTAAAAGTGTTACTTTATTTCTATCATAACCAAGTGACTCTCAAATGAAAACACCCTTTTAACAAAGAGTCTACAATGTATTGGTACTCATATGATTTATACATTACTAGGTCATAGCAAAACTATGGAAATATGAATTCTTTACCTATTACAATTGATAGTGCGTATTCAAAACTAATCTCCACACCAGCCGTCAATTCGAGAACGAAGATAGCCGTATGGAAAGAGGGAAAAGTAAATAAATAAATAACTGCAATAAATAACTAAATAACTTTCCTAACTGCAATAGTTTTTAGTCCCGGAAAACTTTCTTAAAACGCAGTGAAAAGGGAACCATTATTATATTATAGCTACGCAAAAAATACATTTTGTCATATCTGTAATTGTGGGGGTTATCCAAAACTAAGTCGTGGGTTGGATTGGCTACCACGAAAGGCCCCTCATGGCCCACAGTCCGTACTTTTCCCTACACCAATACAACACCAAATTTTTTTACAAGTCCGCGTAAGGCCGCAATAGTCCAAGAGTGCTAAATAGTAAACCCTCACTCACCACACCACTGTCTTCTTACAGAAACGAAAACATCAGGGCATTTCTATAGTTTTGATTGTTAGTCATGTTCAACATCGAGCATTTTTATTAATTCAATGAGGAAAACAAAACACTTACCTCAATATCTGGAGTCTAGAAATCTGCGTAGTCATCTTCCTTCATCATGGTCACTTTGCAGTAAATAAGGGAGCCTCTTGTGTCCCTGCATGGCGAAGAAGCCCCACTCCTGTTAAACAATGGATTGTAGAATAAAGTAAATAAATAAATAATAATTATAACAGAGAGCTTATTAATATTACATAAACTGATCAACACACTCCGCAACGCATGTCGAATGAAAAAGATGAAAAAAAAAAACAGTTGCCGATCACAAAGCAAAAAAGAAAACAAAAAATAAACAAGGTTTGAAGTTTCAATTTTGGAATAAAATTAAGGAATTTTTATTTCAGTGCGATAGGTACCTACTGTACTCCCATAGTTTACTCAAATAATATAAAATCTATTTATTTTTAGGATCATCATTGAATATTAAATTATTATATTTACTTACGATTACAATATTACGAAAAAATTCGCAAATTCACAAAGTTTTGAATGGTTCTGATTTTAATCTTTGTTTCTGAACATGTTTTGAACTGTTGAACAGCTGTTCAAAATATAAATGACATAGGAGAGGGGATTTTGACAGCAGACGGCACGTGGTGTGTGTTTTGTTCTTTAAGAAAAAATTCTATCCTTTTACTATAATTAATCGTTATCTTTGTTAAAAATTGGTTCATTACGTTAGCCACAGTGGATTCGCTATAAGTGTATCATTACCAATATATTTTTCATTATCTTTATAGTAGTTAAGTGTGTTCAAAGTAAGTTAGTGTATATACTAGGTTACCTACCAGGTAAGTTTTCAGTTTTTTATGATGGGGGACAAACCCCCAGACGGAATGACTCGGCCGCCGGATGACGCCGAATCGGAGACTGATGGCTCCATGATTTCGGTCCCAGACCTGGAGCCCCCAACTTCTCCCAGCCAATTCATAACGGTTCCAAATAAGCAAAAAAGAAAACGCAGGAAAGAGGTCACCGTCTCCTCTGATGAGGATTCACAGAAGGAGGTCCCAACTCCATCTCCTGTTTTGATGGGGCCTGTAGCCCCCTCATCCACTAACGCACAAAAAGCTTGCTACACCGAATTTTCAATTGCACCATATATAGTACACATCACTAATAAAAATAACTCTCCTCTCCACCCTTTATATTTTGGGCGATTGCTCATAGAAAATAAAATTAAGGGCTTGGCTGCTGGCGGAGTGCTGAGGGTGGGTAGAAATAAAATTCAACTCACCTTTTCCTCTGCCACTGCGGCCAATTCATTTGTAAAGGGCAATTTCGCATCACAAAACAACTTGGAAGCATTCGTACCCACTTACAAGACCTCGAAAATGGGCATTGTGAGAGGTATAAGTACGGATGTCTCCGAAGAGGAAATCGTTAAATTCGCACAGGCACCTGATCGTTGCGGAAGAATAATTAAAGCAAGAAGGCTCAATAGAAAGGTTGTTTCAGCAGGCACTCCTTCCTGGGTACCCTCTCAGACAGTGGTGCTAACATTCGAAGGTCAGATCCTCCCCAATCACATTTACCTCTTCCATAACTCCTTGTCCGTGGACCTGTATACCTACCCAACAACACAATGTTTCCAGTGCTTAAGATTCGGTCACCAGATGAAAAATTGTCGATCTCAGGCCAGATGCTTCAAATGTGGGGGTGATGGCCACATTGGAGCCGCATGTAATCAGGAAAATTCAGTGTATTAATTGCTCTGGAGATCACTTTGCCACCAGTCTATCATGCCCGGTTGTCATTAGAGAAAAAGAAGTAAAAACAACTATGGCAAGAGCTGGCTCCCCTACAAGAATTGATACTCCACTTCGTAAACCGAATGCAAGTGACCTCAGTATTGTCTCGGCGGATATAGCCGCTGGGTTTGATTGGCGGGTTCTAGACTGCACACATGGCAGTGACCACCTCCCTATTCGGATTAATGGTTCCATCAGTTCCTATATAGAGGAACAAAGACCTTTCGTTTATCCTAGGGGCCAACAAAAACGAATTCGCTTTAATACTTCTTTGGCCGACTGGGAGAACTATTCCGATAACCTCGAATCAGATGTCCGATCATTACCTCCTCCATCACATGAAAAGCCAATCCATAATAGAATAGAATAAATGACATATCATAGATAAACTGTGCATGAGGAATGCTTTATGGTTTATCTATGGTTCACGAGTCGTATGAAAAGCGACACGCAGCAGATATGAGACATTACTTTTGGAACTTTCCAGTGACCTTGCCAGTTAGGATGTATTTTTTTAAAGCACCAAAAAAAGGTTTTTCGCTCGTCGAGGTTTTAAATAAACCGTTTTTAGCAAGGCTTTTGCCGCTTTTAAAAAAAATAACCTACGTCTATCGATGTCTCATATCTGCTGTGTGGTGATTTAAAGATTTTAAGGTATACCAACATACGAATACTGGCGCCAAAAGCAAATACGTTTCATTTCCGCACTTCTGTCAGTGAAAAATGTCAAATTAGAAGAGTGATGATGTCGCCTTCTGTATTATTATTTCGTCATTTTACGTTCAAGTTTCATTTGAGGATTTTATGCAGTGCATTCATACATCGATGACGTTGTGTATATTTGATAGCAAAATTATTTTTACTGTTGTATCATTGGTTCGTAGTTTAAACGACCAATTATTATAAAACAATATAGTAACAATATTAGCCTGCTTGTTGGTTTAGTAACTGAAAATGCAGAAACTAATGATAATAGCATTCGTTTTTCTTGTATTGTATGTGGCACTCTCAACACTTCTTGCAAATGTAGCTCATCAACTGGATATCACTAATGATTATAAGCATACTATCTCACCTTCAAACAAATCTAGTTCATTAATTGACATAGGAGATTCCAAAGAAAATTTAATGTGGTTTGTTCAGGTGAATATACTTTTGCTTCATTGTAAAATTTACATTGTATATTTTTATGTTATGACTGGGATTCGTGAATGTTACTTCAGTGTAAAGTGATCACAAAAAAGCAGCTGACGATCAGTCATAAGCCTGATGGAAAGTCCATGCTTATCTGTAAACCCGTTGAGATAAATTACTGATGATATATGGAAAATGCACACTCGCCAAAGGTTTCCTACGTGTGTTTTAATCCATAATGTTTTGCCTTCATTTCAGATCTCAGATACGCACATTAGTAAATTTAAACATTTTGGACGTGTGAATGATTTGAAGGAGTTCTGCTGCAACACTCTGAATGTGATAAACCCCGCTGTGGTGATTGCATCTGGTGACTTGACAGACGGGAAAAACAAAGACCACAAGGGAGCTTCACAGCAAATTGAGGAATGGATATCATATCGTGATACTGTTCAGAGTTGTATGAAGAGAGACAAATATACTTGGTTGGATATTAGAGGAAATCACGGTAAATTCTTTTTGGTTTATTCTTGTTATTACATTAGTGTTTTGTATTGTGTATCGAATTGACATCAAACTATTTGAATTAGGTAGAAATAAAATGATGGAACATCACAAATTGACTGCATTTTAATAAAGATCTGTAATCCTTCTTGCTTCCGTCATTTTTAATGCAATTTGGCATACAAACTCACCAATTTCTGTCCTGTTCTTGAGGATCTGGTTGACAGATCGATGCAGGTCCGTCTCAGGTGGCTACTCTCGTCACTCCTTTGAATCTTTCACCTGAATATATCTTAAATCATCGTGTTGTACTCGTTTTTTGTATATTTGTATTCACAAACCCAAATACCTACATTCCTGCACACCCCATAGCAATCTAAAAGCTTGTGTTGTGAAATGTACTACTAGTTAAATAATAAATTATTTTACAGATAATTTCAATGTACCAGGATGGAAATCAAAATTAAATTACTTCAGAGAATATTCGGTGCAAGGACAGGACAATCCTCGCTCATATGTTTCCATAGTTGAGAAGAATGGTATGAAGTATGCATTCTTGGGAGTGGACTCTTGCTTGAATCCTGGTCCAAAGCCACCGTTTAATTTTATTGGCTTATTGACCAGTGACCACGTCGATGAAATCAGATCTCTGCTAAAGAAAGTCAAGGAAATGAATGTGAACCACACTATATGGTATGGTTTATAATATTATTTCATTTTAAAATTGTTTTTAATACCTATGCACTTATTTTTTAATGTGTACGTAAACGTAACTATGCAAACTAATGATGAGTTGTTCAGAATGGCTGTAGCACTACAAATAGTTCAAACCATATGGGCGAACTTCCTTGGATTTGTTGCATGAGCGGTCATGGAAATTTATGTATCATTTGTTGCAGGTTTGGGCATTATCCAACATCATTTGTTTTATCGTTAGCATCAGAATCAATGAGGAAGATTATTGGTGATGAAGATACCACCGTATCATACTTGTGTGGCCATCTACATCAGATGAAAGGATTAAAGATAAAGGATATGTATACATTGCAGTTGCAAGGATTTTTGGAGTTGGAACTTGGCGATTGGAAAGACAACAGAATGTACGCAAGTTAGATTACACTTGTATTCATTTTAGTCGTATATTAAAACCTCAATTTAACAATAGTTGCAGTTATCAATATAATGTAGTAGTTTAATGTTTGATGAGGTTACATATCAGTTTTTAATGATTGATCTGCTTATGCAAAAGTAATATGATTCGAAATTCACTCTGTGCAGGTGAGAGATTGCTGTAACTAATAAAAATTCATTATCATGCTAAAACTTTTTAGTTTTAAGAAGTCAATTAGAGTTTTTGATGAAATTGCAGATTTCGCACAGCAGCTATCGACCATGGATTATTTTCATTTGTTGACGTGACACATGGACAATGGCCAATTGTGCTGGTTACCAATCCAAAACACGCTTTATATGCCATGCCTGAGAAGGAACCATTGGATTCAATTGTATCATCGACGCATATAAGAATTCTTGCATTTTCAATATCATCTATAGATTATGTTGAAGTTATGTTTATGGATGGTAAATGGACAAAATGTTCTCACATTGATGGACCATTGTACATTGCTCCGTGGAGACCATCGGATATGGGTGAAGGTATTCATACTCTGTACGTACGAGTGAAAGACGTTGACGGAAGAGAGACAACCGTGGAACATCCATTCTCACTTGATGGATCTAAAATGAAATTTAACATTTTAGCTAAAGTTCTTTTAATGATTGACGCCGCTACAATTGTAAGTTTAAATGTACAGATACATATTTAAAATATCAAGAGATAGGATAAGGAATTAAGTTATTATGAGAGATGAGTGATTGCAAGACGGGTGTAGTGACTAGAAGGAAAGTGAATAAACTTAGATGGTGTGCATCTGTTGTCTGCAAGGGACGCGGTACGAGGGGATAGATAGAAATTTATTATGATTTGTGGTCTGCATTGAATTGTATTTAAACAACAAATGCCAATAGAATCATATTGCATATTTCTGTTTCAAACTATTTATTGAATTTTGTAGAAATGTATTTAAATATTGGTTCGTTTGTTTTCAGTTGTACAATCGTCCTATAAAAGCTTATGAAATTTCCATTTTTTTAAATTAATTGTAATTCTACATTATATCTTTTCTTTTACAGTGTCAATTTTTATTTGGGACAATGTTAATAATATGCGTATTGCCGCTAATTATTCTTAAAATTATTCATCACAACGTCATGTGTGGCAAATGGAAGATGATAGACGTCAAGGATAACATTTCATACGGGATATTGAGAAAGCTGTGGTTGTTGTCCTCAGCGGAGGGAATATTTTATCCTTTAGTATTTTACGAAATATATTTATGTGTTGGACCTTGGTTTGTCGGAGAACTCATTGATGGATATTTGGGAGTTGTGTTCTCGTGGGGGATATTAGTGGATGGTGTTTTCATCCCAGGAGCATTCACGTACATGTACGGATTTTACCAACTCCTCATTTGCCAATTCCCCATGACTCTCATATTGGCGCACACTCTAGATAAAAGGTTAGTTGCTATTCTGCCTAAATACATATTTTTTTAAATAAAATAACATTTCCAGATCGGTTTTCATCTATCGTGAATTTTCAAAAGTTATTGTGAAAATCTGTTAAATCACAATATTTTATTGTAACAAAATTTTGATTGCAATGCTAATTATACCCGTGACTGTGTGACATTCTATTTAAAGACAATAAACTACATCTATATTATAACCTTCTTCACCTAGTCTCACAAAAAAATGTGCCTGCGACTCTGTTTATTTGTTAGTTTGTAATGCCATGTTTTCATCGCCTTTCCTGGCTTTTAAAGCTGGCAATACCCATGCTCCATCATGAGGTATTTGTGTCAGTATAGGTTTCACAGTGTTACACAAAAAAGATGCCATGTTCAAATCAAAGAATCAATAAGATTTCCCAGTCATTAATTAATTTACATTATGTTTGTTATTCCAGATTTCAATTGCAATGGTGTAAGACACGGGAAACCAATTCCTTATTTTTACGTCTACTCCATCACATCCCATTTGTTTGTATAATGTGCATGAATTTGAAGTATGCTTACAACTTCTGGGAAGCGTATGGGAATATCACATTAGTTTTGGGACCACTGACAACGTGGTCTGTGTTGTTAAACTTTTACCTCTGGTATAAAGTCATTAATTTACCTCCAAGTGCTACGCGGTAATTATAACTACGTGTAATATTTATTTTATTCAGATATTCTCATATGACGTGAAACTGCAGTCACCATGTGGGAGACTGGAAGAAGTAATATGCTTGGAATCTAATTGAAATACGTTATTTGTTTTAGGGAGGTGTCAAAACTTTGGATTAAACCTGGAAAGATCTCTGAAAAGAGTGAAAATGTGAAATATTCGTCATGATTCAGCCATCCACCGTATGTTATATTATTGATAAGGCATAGAAAAAGACTTTGTTAAATATTGGAGTAATTTATTACTCCTCTTACCTATTTATTTTATTGTTTATGTATTGTTGTGATATTTTTATGTCTCTACCTAGTGGTACATCTATTTTTTTTGCAGTGTGTAAATAAAGTAGAGTTACTTATACACTTTTAAGAGTACCTAGTTTTATTTAATACCAAGCATACCTTCAAATCTTTAAATGCAAGCAAATGGCAAGCAATAATGCATGATGTTCACAGATATGGAGGATTGATACTCTCTATGAAACTAGTTTTCCTCTAGAGTTCACTTATTAATTTAAACACACACTTCTAGATGGTGGAAACTTTAATAAGCAAATAAAATGAAGGAATTTTTAATTTGAATACAATAGGAAGTGGACAATATAGTTTTATACTATTATCCAGTCCGAAATTTCATCCATGAACATTGACAGCGCTAAAGTTTGTTCGCAGCTAACTTCATGTTTAATCAATCAGTTTGAAAAAGTTGTCGCGGGTGGCGTGTCGTGCCGTTCTCGTTTTCTCGTTACCTGCCGAGTAATTTAATATTACAATATTTGGTCAGGTGAGTCGTCGTTACAAAATAATAATTATCTGTGTATGTAGGTACTGTGTCTTGTAATAATATTAGAGGTTTCTATTTTATTATGTGGATTGGATGGATGACTTGTACAAAAATTAAGTGAAGCAAAAAGTGTCGGCTTTTACAATAGTTGGTACGTAAACATCTTTGTAACTATTTGTCATTTTTATAAACTGTTGCTGAAGATCAGACGTAAAATTCTGTAAATTTTATCATCACTATTTTATGAAGCTAGCATTTTCTTATTGGGTTGATATAATTCTTATCGGAATCATATCGCCTTATCATTTTATCACCAAATTATCAATTAGTTTTATTAACGGCTATACCAGTAGGTACCTTACGTTAACTTCTCTGTTTCTCTTTAGGTATTTGATAAAGGCAGGCATAGCTTATTTTATAATTTACGTGAAATGCCTACATTTTATAGTAAGTATGTATAGTTTATATAATAAGAAAAAGCAGTTATATTCCTTTCGCTCGGCTACGGGTGGTGTTGCATTAGTGGAAAAGTAACCTATAAATTAAAAATATACCTACCCGAGTTTTTATTCAATCCATGATTCATGTCTTTCCATAATTAGCCGCCTTTTTTTATAATACACACTACACAGTGGTGTAGTCCTAAACAAAAACGTATCGGTTCTCCCCCCCCCCCCATCATGGTACATATTCTTTAATTAGATAAAAATCTAAAACAAATCTTTATTGGCCGAAGAAAAATATACATACCTACCTATTTATACTAGTAACAAGGTTTACTAGTGCCAGGTGTTTATCCAATACTTATTAATTCTGACAAAGAAATAAATTGCAGCTGTGCCACTAACTCATGAGTTAAACGAAGTTTAACACCAAAAGAAAAACTGTGGTTTTCCTTTCTTTCTAAAGTGTCCAACAAAGTGTATTTAGTATATTATGTTTTTATCTTCCATCCTTAGCGTTATGCTAACCTTTACCTTGACAACTCCTACACTTTGTGTTATTGTAGGTATTATACGTACATCTGTCCTATATGATCAAATGATATGGTCCATCCACCTACATGCAGTATCATAAATTATCCTTTTGTAAAACTAGAATCAATCCACTTTGTTATTGTTGTAGAAAAATCATCTAATCACGATAAACACAGTTTTCCTGTACTCCTGAGTCATCCTCACACCAAAAGTCATATTTCTATGTATGTTTGTATCTCTGTACAAGTACCTACTTACTTTTTTATTCGTTTTATTTCTGTGAAATTATACCCAAATACCTAATTCAATTATTACCTCTTCACGTGTCCGCATCTAAATTGTTTTAGGCGTTGATAATGGAGAATGTAGGCAATAAAATGGTCTGTTGCATCACAATGCCTGGTGATAGAATATTATGATTTATTTATTTATATGTAGGCGGCAATCAAATAACTTTCTGAAAATTCCCGTCTTTCGATTACAAGTTTTGCGACGTATTTGCAGGTAAACTCGTTGATATTATGTCCTTACGTTGTTATGCCAACACCTACATATCAAAGAATTTTATCAATAACAACTCATATAGGTACATACTCCCGTAATAACATAATTATAACATACGTGCACTCATAACTGTAATAGGTGCATAATATTATTTACAAGCCGATATGCAAAACAGTCCTATACATTCTGTGACAGACATAATTATTTTCCATTGCTTTTTGTAAGTCATACATATATAAGATTAAGATATAAGGTCCTCCCGACGGCGACGTTGACTCGCCTGGGTAAAAGCCTCTCGTGGTTGCTCGAAACAGCATTGTGCCTTTTCTTACTGCTGTCCATTTTCGAATATTCCTCTACCAGGAAAGTCTCTATACATAAAATTACGAATGCCATATTACTTCCAATTGACGAATTGAGAGAAAACGATTAATATTCTAAATTATAGAATAGTCCTGACGCCTTCTTATCGGTATAAATACAATTATTCTATGTAGAGAGTGGACCACTGTTTAGTATAAGAAAATGACATCGGCTATCATCCTGGCGTAGGCTTCTCTGTCCTGTACTAGTCGGAAGTCGAAACAGCTCCTCTTCCCTCTGGATTTGGGCCCATTCTCTAATCTTTAAAGTTTATAAGCCAACACATCTGCGATCTTCCTACACCGCGATGACGAGATTAACCTAAATGATTATTCGTCCTACTCGTATGATAAGTTGCAGTGCAGCAGACTATATTTTTCGTTGCGCAGAATTTGTTCCAAGAATGCAATTTTGAGGACTGTTTTTATATCTACATGTTATAAAATGCTAACGTATGGATGATTGCAAACTCTAAAACAATTTAATAATGTATAGATTCCTAACTTTATGTTTGTATACAATCCTTTCACATTGATGTAATAACATCATGTCTCACTCTATAAATTTCTTGCATCAAATCAAACAATAAACAATAACTCTATGTATATAATAATTCTAAATACATGTACATATGTTATATCGCAACATCTAAATCTAAGTATTTTATTAGAAAAGAGTAGGTACCTACTTAATCTACATACATACCTGGCTAAATATCAATTTAAGTCATTGTTTGAGATTAGCTCTTGGTGGCAAAGCAGTACAGCTAAAGAGGCTTACAGGTCATATTCCATGTGGAGTCACCGAATTGTCGAAATGCACCCCACGCTTTTTTTATATTTTTTCGAATGACCCGTAAAAGTCAGGTGTTTGCATTTAACGTTTTTTCAGCAGTGAGGTTCGCAACCAAAGATAATATTTTTTGTGTGTTTTTGTTTCACAACACAGTGACTATTTACTGGTTACCCCACTACTGGGATATACCGTGTTGGTGTAGTGGTATAGTAATATTTGGATACGGCAATTGATGTTAAATTTTGTACATATTCTTTGTAATCATTCTGGGTGCTTATTATTATTATTATTATTAATTTTGGGCAAGCAGCCTAGGCTGATGGGCCCAAATCAATGTCTGTGCCATCTGTCGTTCTGAGAAAGTCATCCAATCTGTTCTTGAAAGCGTTCACTGATGGTGCTTGTATTACACTTTCGGGCAAACGGTTCCACATATTCACCACTCTATTGCAAATAAAGTTCTTTCTCGGATTACTGTGAAACCGCTCCTTGGTGAGCTTCATTGAATGTCCTCTCAAATGGGTATTAGTATTCAGAGTATAAATGGAGCCGATATCAGGAACATCATAGTAGCCATTCATAATCTTATACGTCTCGATAAGGTCACCTCTAGATCGCCTGGCTTTAAGTGTTGTGAGTCCCAGTCTGGTGAGCCTCTCCTCATAACTCAAGTCTCGGATGGTCCGTGGTACCTTTGTTGCCCTTCTCTGAACTCTCTCCAGAAGATCAATATCCTTGCAAAAATATGGACTCCAGACCTGGTAAGCATATTCAATCATAGGTCGCAAGTACTGCTTGTATATCCTCACGAGTAAGTCCTCAGAGATACTCCTGAAAGTTTTCCTGATGAGGAACAATAAGGAATTTGCCCTTTTTACAATAGACAAGATGTGCTCCTCCCATTTGAGATCGTTCGTTATTATTACTCCTAGATCCTTCTGCTCCTTTACTGAGGCAATCTGGTTTCCGGACAAGTAATATGAGGTTTGCGGATTGTTTTTTCCCATGTGGAGAACAACACATTTATCCACGTTCAGTGTGAGTAGCCATTCTCTTGTCCATGAGGCCAATTCATCTAAACTATTTTGCAACAGCCCATTGCTCAGCAAGGGATTTGCAAAAAACTTTGTATCATCAGCAAAAAAATTCTTTTGGGTTAGAATAACATCCTGGAGATCTGCAATGTACATTATGAATAGAATTGGTCCGAGCACGGATCCTTGCGGGACGCCACTGTGAACAGGTCTCGGATCTGAGCAGGAATTGCCCAGGCGGACCTGAAATGTACGGTCCGTCAAAAAGTCCGATATCCAGCGCAAAAGTCTCCCTCTGATACCGAGAATCTCCAGCTTGTAGATTAGGCGGTTAATCGGAACGCGGTCAAAGGCCTTTTCAAAGTCCAGGTATACAACGTCTGTAGGTATTCCAAGATTCCAGTTCTGTGTCCACTGGTCAAGACACATGAGCAGGCTCGTAACAGTGGACCTGCCAGGCATGAAGCCGTGCTGCTCAGCTGGAATAATGTCGTTCTGTGAGATAAATCTTCTTAATTATGACGCTACAATCTTTTCCATTACCTTACAGGCGATGGATGTGAGACTTATTGGGCGATAGTTGGATGGCGACAGTCTGTCTCCCTTCTTGTATATTGGAGTCACAAAGGCATGTTTCCAGTCTACTGGAAGCCTACCATTTTCCAGTGATTGTTTCATAATTAATGTAAGGGTTTGACTCAGAGATGATGCACAGTTTTTAAGAATTATAGATGGAAGGTCGTCAGGACCCATTGCACTTTCCGCATTGAGATTCTTCAAGTGTTTGTACACTCTCGATTTTTTTAGGAAATATTCTTGTAAGGTGTTGGACTTGGTACATTTCCTAGTAGGTGTGTATTACTTTCATGTAGTATTCCTTCAACGGTGTAGAATTGAAGATGAACATTGTCGATCTCGAGTGTGAGCGTGACGATGCCCCTCTTCAACTCAACACTGTTGTAGGAATACTACATAACATTCTAAATATTTCAAATCAAAATTCCACTCTAGTTTTACCCAATATGTTTCAGTAGATAATGTGATTCTTTGTTCCCCATTGTATTGTTGATCTTATGCTTATAAACTGTGGTATGGCATCTGAAAAGTACACACTGTCTTTATATTATGTATACACTTGCTACAAGTATGCATACATTTATCATACAATCTACATACAATGTGTTTACATGCCTCATATAATTAGAATCAGCTGCTACATAATATGACTTGATATGACTCATACATAATATGCCGCATTGTAGGAATACAGCATTATCTTATTTGGAGTACACAACATACCTAGGTACTTAATGTATTCTCACGTTTTCATTACCAATCCTAACTAAATACCTATACACAGTATTATTCATATTTTGCACATATTACTTTGGTAGGTAGATTTTCCACTGACACAAGAATTGACAATGTCTACTAGATTTTGGAGAACGGCCACGTACTGAGTAAAAGGAACCGACGGCAAGTATGACACAAGAAGTGTTTAGATATAGGGTAGTCTGGAGTTATTTTATTTCTGCCCACTCCTCAAAGAACTCGGAATTTGGATAAACATGATATGAGAACAAAAAGTAAATTGACAGAAGAAGTTAAATTTATAGCGAACTTATTGCAGAAGCTGTATCTTTTAGTGCGAGGGCACTTCAAGGCAGAATATAAGGAGCATGTAAAGGGTGTCATTTTTTGCTAATTTATTAGGTAGGTACATATAATTATGCAAATTGCAAATCTAGTAGTAGTAGGTGGGTATATGACAAGACAATATGATGGAACGTACATAGTTGACGTGCATACGTAATGGATTATAGTTTTCGTGAATAATTCCCATAAATGCAAATAAAATGTGCTCTGCTTCCGTACATATGGCGTAGTATGTATGTAGGTAATTACATTATACATATATGTATCATGCATTCAGTTCAGAGTTATCAACCATTTCAATACGGGAGGGTCATTGATTCTGGATTCCTGGTATGAAAATTCATACTCACGTGAGTTTCAGTGAGATATAAAGTACGAAAGTTCGTATTATTGCCGTCGTATATAAAGCGTATATGGATTATGGAGTGACTTGAGATACGAATTGCCACTCCTGATAGTCCTGATATCCACTCAATTCGAAAACCTAGATACCTACATAAATGCCGTGTACTTGCACCTAAACTTTGTAAATGTGATAATTTGCACTTTATTTAATTGCCTTCTTCGATTGTTTGTATGTAGTTATATTATAAGATTACCTAACACATATTTTGGTGAAGGGCGTAACCATGAACTTTATTTTATTACTCAGTTGTAGTTTCAAAATATAAAAGGAACCCTCTCTCATATATCTGTAGGTATTATTATTGTGTATTGTATCTGTGTGGTAGGAGACACGCTCTAGTGAGGACGGAAGTACGGGAGGAACTAAGCATTGAGGGGTCATGCCATACTATATTATTGTATCATACTTTGCATAGACTGAACCTAACTAATATCCATAATTCATACTGGAGATTTACTATGTATTGACAAATTGTATTACATATTCTTCTACTTATGTACTGGTAGACTGGTACATAATAATGAATTTCACACATGTTGGACGTTATGCGCTCTTGATTTTTCGCGGAAACTGATTTATTTATTGATTCTCAAAAAATACTATTATTTATTAAATATATTTAATATCCATATTTTTAACAAACTGTAGGTACCTACATATGACATTATAATTTGCCTAATCCCGTTGGAGTTTTGGCATTAAGAATTGAAACATTTTTTGATATTCGCCCACCTTTTCCACCCTTTTGTCAATAAGCAATTTGCGTCCACACAAGCTGCAAAAACCCCAGTCGCAACCCTTTGCTTAAATTAGTCTCACAACCCCACCTTCCTTATTTTTCCGGAACCTTCGTTTGGGCTATCTGCTATCATTACGCCTTAATGTTACCTTAATGGTAGATCGATCGATTAAAGGTATTCATCATTTTATTCATTCATCAATGTCTGCGAAATATTTAGCACGCGAGTCAAGTTTGTTCGGCAATCACATTACCTTTATATTACCTAAGTAAGTAGATAAAGTATTATCATTCTAAGGTGAATTCAGGAAATTGTCTATTACGTTAGTTGCTGGTCTGTCGTTTATTATACTATGCCTCGTCTATCTGTAGATAGATAATAGATGTATCTATATTACTTAGTATACTACGTATGGTACCATCTTCGCGAAGTAATCAATAGATACGTAGGTATTATATTATTACTCATGCTATCTACGTACTTGAGGCTTTGACATTGTATGATATACATATAGTTACATTTTATAGCATATTCGATAATACCATTCTACATGTTTTTCCTACTATAATAAGTATTTAATACTGCTAACGCTGCACTAATTTAGTCCCTAGTTTAATGTGTACTTTTGTCACTAATCTCTAATCTTTTTTTAAGAGAAATTTATAATTCATTGCTCGCCATACTTTTTGTGATTCACAGTGTCTGTGTAAATGTATCTTGTCACTAACTTTGTTTTACAAATTACAATTACCTCCCACTGCTGACTGTTGGCTGATTTATCTATTTACGTTACCTAGTTCTGTGTATTGGATGTACATGTAACATTATTACCTAGTTTTTTATTACATAACAATATTATTGTTTTATCATTGAATCTTGTATTGTTGTATGAAAGAGCGTACTTTTAGAAGTGTACTTAGATAATAATAACACGTATATACGTGATTCATAATAGGTTATTTTTGTACTAGATAATCTATTTACCTACTTTTTGTTAATAATAGTAACACTTATACAATATTACTTTTTAACATAAGTTCGAAAAATACAGCCTAATACCGATTTCGTGCTATAATAGTAATGGGCCAATAATATCAAATTTCACGTACGTTTGCATCTTGTTATTTTTAATGTTTTAAAATTGTTTACCTTGGTATTTAAGTTATAAAGACTTTGATGTGCTTACATCACAACTATTAGGTATATCAGACGTCTAATGTGTACATTTTCAAAATAGAGAGCAATCCTGGTGTCTTAAGATTGCAATTATACTAGTTTTAAATAGATAACTTATCGCATTTATCAATAATATGTTCGAGATCTCATCGTAATGCTATGACGTATATTCATCGTTATTTGTTAGTTTTTGCGGAAGGAATGGCAATATATAAACACACGCTTTCACCTAGGTATTTTAATGTAGGGTAGGTATGCTTTTACCAGTGGTACTCTAAATAATGATGATTATATCATTAACTTTTATGATCCATTCCTCGATGATTGACGGTAATTGGTAATTCATATAGCTAACGGTTTTTTAACATTTCAAGTTCATAACATCCATTGATGGCATTACTTATCTCTGAATTGAATAATGCGTCAAACAAGTATCTTGCTGCCAGCCATACATGAACATAATATAATACTTTGATGCACATCTTATCGTAATCAAAGCATTTGAGTCATTGATAAATACGTAAGGATCTTGAATGATTATACGTACTTATATAAATCTACATTAATATCCATTTATCGAGATAATTATATTCTTATACTATCTATTGAGTTAGTAGTTGGAACTGAATAATATTTTCTTCTTCGCCATTAAATTGACAAATACTTTTAGATTACAGTAAACTCTAAAACGCAGTTAGTTTTTTCTGATGGAATTTGTTCCCATTTCTTTTCTGATTCGGAAGTTCGCGATGATGGAAGAATTTCTGATTTTTATTCGTAGGAATCGTAGTGTAATTATTATTATTAAATTATTATTAAATAAACTAAAAGACTCCACTCTCCGACATGACAGCTTTTAGGCCTTTGCGCCGGAAAATGTGCAGACATGTACAAAAAAACATCAATACTCAAACACATCAAATAACCAATAAACAAGGGATAAACACATATCAACTACCCTCATAATATCTCTCCAACGAGCTGCCCCAGCACTGTTAACAATGAGGGACAGTAATTCGGCTTCAGTGATACTCCATTAATTTGACAAATCCGTCGTAGCTAACGGCGAAAATGTCAACATGCTTTGACAGCTCGTTGAGACAACGGATCGCCTTACCTATCGGAGATGGATCAATGGACCTAATGGATCAATAAGGAATGTCGTAGCTCATCGAAATAAATTCGCGATGTTAAAAAAGAGTTTGAATTGATTTGCTTCGAGTTGCACTGCTAACTAACTAATAGATAATGCATCCCTAGTACCCATGCACTTCCTATGACGACTATCTTCTATAATCATCCGACCTAGTCCAGCCATCGCCATATCCATTCATTGATTGTCAAGGTTTAAATACTTAACGACGTAATTTATGGAATTATTTATAGTGGACTTGCATATAGCGTTTCATACTCACGTTACAATAAAATTCATCTACCTACCTATCATAGGTAAGTATATTTGTATCGTCAGTCAGTAGTTCTGTCTATGGATGAAAATTATTCCAGCACGATCTATCAATGCACGACTTTCTGATATGTACACAGAGAAATAAGTTTAATACAGTTCAATCAAATGCTCTGGTTTTACATATATCCTTCCGTGTTCGTTAATAAACCCAGATATCACTACGTAAATGTGACCAATATTGAAGGTTGTAAATATCCCCGCAAATTTCTTCTACATGGGATATTCTTTGAGAATGTCTGCTTTGTTTTTCTGAACCGTGTTGTATATATTCAGATTTTCAATATTGCACGACACAGTTTTTCTGTTGATTTGTTTTTTCACTACCTTTAGTTTCTATAGTCAAACTGTGTTTTACCAAAAGCATATCTAATGCAGATACTAGTACCTAGATGTATGTAATATAGCTTATATATATCTAAAGTTAGAATGGATATTGCTATTACTGTATCTAGTATTCTAGTGAAATGAAATGAAATGATCATTGTACCGCAGCGCAGCCTACAAAGGTTATTGTCCTCCTCGCAATAGTTAGGTTAGGTAGATGCTAAACATTATTAGATAGATATTCAGTATTTCCTATTATGTCAGTCTATAGAGAACAGCTGGATACGTACACTTCGATATTGTATTTTTTACAATAGCCCAATATTACTTACTGCAGTACAAGCAAGACTGCAAGTAACGAACGATTTTTTCTGAAAGTACCTATAATGAATTTTATTAATGAAAACCCAGAGGGGAAGTGGAAATATTACGGACTTATCATAATCAAGTTAAATATTGTATTGGACATATGTATAACTAAAAAAAAAAATTATTTGTAAAAATAAAACACTGTTTTTTACTTCCACTATTTATTTTGAGTACATACACCAGAGATCTTTCAAAGCTATATATAGCTACATACAAATAATTTTACAATGTCCTTCCACAAAGTTAATCTTCCATCAATAAATAAATTATATGTATAACTCTTAAAATCTCAATACAAAGATGTGTGTTTCCCTTGTCTGATCGTATTCGGGTTGGCTGTAAGATATTGCTTTTGCAATAAGTCCGCATTTCGGCACACTGCATTGTCCTGTTTTTGTTACCTACTATACATATTTACTGGCCAATAAAGATTTATTTATTTTATGTATTCCTGTAGCAAATTTCGTCACTAACTTGGCACAGTTAATATTGGTCAAAGTTTTCCTATGTCTCATTTACATTATACCTATAGTTTCTACAAATTCTCTATCTCTGAATGTTCATAACTTGAAGATTCGCTAGTTATAAACTGACTGTACCCAATATGTAACTGAGTTTACTTACTGTTGGTTATGTTCTCCTGGTATTTTCTATATTTCTATACCTATTGTATTCACAGTCGGTTCAATCATCTTACAGCAACAGCAGTTTCTGCTGCCATCTATCAGCTGTTATTATTTCTCTGTAATGATTTGCTTCCGTATCATTTTATGTAATTTGTAATTTATCTAAGTAAGTATGCACCATTAGTAACGCGTTATTCGTTGGTTTTCTACACGAATTATATGTTTGTCGTAATAAGTATATTGACTTATAATAATCTACTTCTTGGACGTTATTATGTCGCGGAAACATCGTTGTCCAAGGGCGTCGTAGCTTAATTAAATGTCAGCAAGATACAAGAGGCTACATGTATGAGGAACTTTACGAAGTTGACGAAAGCTGTTGATACAATGTGTGGCTCTCGACAGAGAGTTCTAGCTAACGGGACCCAATCTATTTTGTCCAATATTACGCAACTAGCTCACATGGATATTTGAAAATTTTAGGTTTTGGGCGTTTCATTAACTCTTTTAGGTCGTTGCAGAAACAATCAAATTTTGTGCTACAATCTAATAAGTAATAACGTTTAGCGAAAGAATCTTTGTCGTCTTCGTACTTATACCTACACCTACATGCATATTATTTTAGTCATAACAAGTGTTCCATAAAAAAAAACATCAATAATTAAATATGGAAAATGCTGTCCTTCGTTTCTCTGACCTGTGGTCGCGTTTTCCCACCGATCTTTAGTCAGAATATCATAAATAATTATCCATATTATTTAGTTCAATAGTATAAAGTTAATCATGTCACTTACAAGATTGTGATCACATTAATAGTGTAGTACCAGGGCAGGGTATTTACAAAGTGGTACAATTAGAGGAAATTCGGTTAAATAACTGAATCGCTAACAGATCTTTTAATCTCGTCTTGGCTTAGCTGTACAATTTAATATAACAACATCATATAGTGTGTAACACTCATTTCATTTACCGTTTAGCTCATCAGATGTGGGCTGCCCAGCGAAGGAATCGTGATGTCTCTCGACTATCTCTATTGCAACAGTTACAGTATGTCATACTTCGGTACTAGTAACAAGTAGTATCATGTAAAGACATTGTGTTGCATCTCCGTAGAACTGGTTCTCTCTAACACCATATCTTACCATGTATACAATACGCACTCTTCTCCAGAACCGTTGCAAAACTGGATTCACCACAATGGCTCCGTGAAATATATTAACCTATTGTTCACCTACTTGCATAATATATAAACAAACATGTTCCTTTTTTTGCGATTCCAAGAATTTTTCTAGGTCAACGAAACGTGAATAATCCACAATATTGTTGTGTTTTGTTATGATAATTCGTATAATATTGTTGTTATTCTTTGTTTTTCATGTAGGTATTAATTAAGTGTTCGCACGCACGTCGTATATCCACGTATTTTATTAACTAGTTAAAGTTTTCGTTTATTGTGGTTATAAATTTATAGAGTCGTAAAATTAGTACCGCTGCATCTGATGATCCCATACCAAATCACTCGGATTCTGTAGTTTTACTATGGATTGTTAAGCTACCCTGTAAGGAATCGTTTCGATCAGGAACCGTTACGTAGTAGTAGGTCTAATTATATTTTAATGTCATACAAGCTTCGATCAGTTAATCGAAATGAAAATCCCAAAACGTCAATGAGGTTCACCGGTTCACCACTCTTCCAGAATCTTTACTGCGACATTTGATTTGAAGTAATGCCACAACAACCGAAGTAAACAGACAATATCCAACCCATTCAATGAATCATTTCGTCGAGCAATTTTCTTATCTCATGTGTCACTTTATGACATACTAATTTAATTTATTATATGTATTTTCATTCAAGAATGGGGGTGATGATTTCATATCGTCATATTATGTACCCATACTCATGATCATGATAGGAACTGAAACACCTAACATGATGTTTTTTAAACGATGTTTGCCAAAGGTGTGTTAATCCATCAACATTGGATAGTTAGGTATATATTTTTTAAAGTATCTGGGTTTGTAGGATAACATACCCAAATACTTTCTTGTTGTACACTTTACACTAGGTTAAAAAAGCCTGTATCGGGAAGTGCAGAATACATCGTCAGGGTCGGAATTGGAAGTATTGGAACCCCCGCTCTATTCGTGGACCTTGTTATAACACCCACTTTAAAGATAGGAATATTTTTTATATCCAATATTGAAGGGTGATATATGCACATGATTATATTGTAGTGAGTCAATTCTCACGTTTAGAAAATGAAACGTTTTAGTTTACGTGTGAAATCATGGCATAAGTTTTTCAATATGTTTTTACGAGTATATTTAGGTAGTAATCAATATTTATGTAAGAAAATGTCATTACGAGTAGGTGCAATTATTCAATTTTTACCTTGGACTTGTTAAAATTGAAACAATGATAACGTTTGTCCGCGAAAAGACAATATCCATCGATTATTATAGATACCATTGTTTGCCAATTTCCAAAATAGTAATGCAATTATCTATGAAAGTCACTGTGCAACATCCATTTGAATCGATTGTTGTTAAATTAGCTAGGCATCTATTGTTATATTATAAGGTGTAACATACGTACTGTCTTGTAGAGGTGCATTTTACTTATCTACATAGTTCAAGGCCTTTTTTTAAAGGCGTGAGTTGCTATTGTTTCCTGCAGTCTGCACATTAACATTTAGCTTTTCTCGTAATCAATATATCAACTCATACATTAATTTATATTTGTATATTGTGAAATCCTTATGTTCTCATAGAATTGGTGTCAATTAACGAAACTTATTCATGACTATATTTTAATATTCCGCTGTGAGCTTAATGACTAGTGTCCGACCGAAACTGGATTTTTAGCCGAAACCGAAACCGTAACCGAATATTCGGCTCCCCTTCTAGTTTCGGCCGAAACCGAAACTTAGGAATTTCAGTTATAATTTAAAAAAAATCATTATAGGTAGGTACCCTGATATCTAGTGTTTCCCCAAGAGATGTATTAGGAAATCACTTCATTTTTGGAAATCTGTAAGCATAAAAGAAAGGAACCAACCCATTCAACTACAACTTATGTACGAGTACATCAGCCCATGGGCGTCGCCAGCCTCGGAAGCTAGGGGGGGCAACAAAAATTGAAAAATTCGGTATAGCATGAAAAAAGCGTACCTAAACAGCGCCGCAGGCGAAATTTTTTGTGATACATAGTGAAGAAGGTGGTTTGGTTTATTCGGAAATGTGTATAATACTTTGCACAACAATATATGTATAAGAAATATCTTTTATAAAAAAGTAACAAAGAATAGCGCCGCAGGGAATTTTTTATTATAAAATAATTTTATTTTGATGGATATTCATGAAAATTTATGATATGATGAGAAAACGTGTGGTAATAATGTGTTTTTTTGTGAGGTTTTATCATTTAGTATGAAAAAATATATACCTATTCCAATCTATAGGAGGGGGAGCTGCCCCCGTCTGATGACGCCCATGCATCAGCCTTCTCCGTTATGTATTCATGGTCTGCATGGGCATCGGTAAAACTAGGAAGGGGCATAAAAAATGCAATTTTTTCGGGAGGTTTAGTAACAGAATATATAGAATACAATAATAATTAGGAGTATTTTCCCTAAAAATTCACGAAAAAGTAGCGCCGCAGGCAATTTTTTTTTTTTGAAAATGCAAGTATATAGTGATATAAATCTAGTTCACTTTTGTGAAATAAAAAAGGACTGTAGTGTACGGAATACATAACACACAGTGTGAATCTGTTCCAAAGATTCCCGACAATGCCCGACGTAATACGGATGCTAGTTTCGGTTTGGCCGAAGGTTCGGCCGTTTTTTGGCCGATACCGAAACTAGGGCCGAAACCGTCAATTTTGGCCGAAACTGGCCGAAACCGAACCTTCGGTCGGTCTCTATTAATGACATTTGGAAATACAGATTATGTATTAATGAAACTGATAACAGATCAACGTTTTCAAGAGGTTGATATGAGTATCGATTACTTGAAATACTCCCCACATGCTTCAAGAAATTGATGCCTACATGATATAATTATTTGTTTATTCATTCGATCGCTTTTTTCTCTCATTTCGTGTGAAGATCTTATAATTTGTTGTTGTTTGCGTGTACTATTCAATTTTCCGGACAGTAGTCTCATGATCTCATCATCGCAAATCTACCTAATCGTGAAGTGATTTTGAATCATTGTCGACTTATATTGATTAAACTTATTACATATTTTTATTTTAAGTTTTCAGAAGATGTTGAAAGTAATTCCATTACAATATTATCGATTGCTTCTGGTAACATTTTTTGAATGGTACCGAACTCAGTATGGATTTGGAATTGCTTTGTTCAATTAGGTATATAAAATACGTTCTTTGGTGCAGTATGTTTGGTGAAATAATTGGTTATGTGTATGGTACCATCACTATCTGGTGTCGTAATTTATTCAGATTTGTGTTTTTAGGTCATACAGGCGCGGGAGGATCGCAGGGTATGCACTCATACAGTCCTCTCGAATATCCGTTGTGTGCATTGTTTGATTTATAAGGTATTGAAAAGTTACGACAACCTGTCGTTACTTACTTACTTACTGCTAGCCACTTGCGTTCCACTGCTGGGCATAGGTCTCTTCTAAACTCTTCCACTGTCTTCTATCTTGGGCTATCTGCTGCCATCTACGACCCGTAAGCTGGACAATGTCATCTGTCCACCTTTTCTGTGGTCTTCCTACCCCTCTTTTGTTCTCCCAGGGCCTCCACTTCAGGATTTAAGGTGTCCATCTGACACTGTCCTGTCCTGTCTCGCCACGTGTCCCGCCCACTGCCATTTTTGCTTTGCTGTTCTTTCTGTCGTTACTTATCCCAAATTGTGGACAATATATCGTCATGGTGTGTATTTTAATGAATGGTGGATTGATGTACCTTGTGTAGAATCAATTAGTAACAGTAAAAAACGTGCGTACGGAGATTTTATGAAGATTAAGTCCCATATATTTAGTATGATCTATGAATACAAAGATGTATTCAGCGCTTTTAACTGTAAATCAAATACCAACAATGTATGCCCCCAAAGATTGTTTTACGACACAAGTGTTATAAATTTTATTTGATAGAAAGTACGTATCATATATGATGTATGAAATTTCATTAGGTAACGGTTACATCTTTGTATATTGAACCAATTTCTCTTCATATTAAATTAATTCTCTATTAACATCATCTTATTGTAATTATAACAACTCCAACCAACACACAACTCATCAACAAGCTGTCTCTAACGTGAAAGTGTTTTCTATGTTTAGTTTATGTTTATATATTATGGTTTATGAATGAAATTTTTGTGTTTATTGTTGACATTCAATCATTGTGTGTAGTTTACTTTCATCCAAAAATATTAGGCTTTTTCCAATGCTCTCTGTAACTATTGTAGTCCTCTAGCTGGCTTGTCAATCCCCCAGATTCGTGACGTCACAAACTCTTTAGCATTCGTATGATGGTGACTATGAAAACTGGACTTTATCTCAATGTTCTAACGGGGAGCTTCTTTTTAAAAAAAAAACTATAATGGTATTCCATACATGACTACAATTTCCTTTCGAAAATCCAATACTGACTCCGGATACTCCAATACTTTTTTTAAGTTTCTTTCGAGGCTTGAGAATGCTTCTGGTTTTCTGGAAAAATACTTGGTACGGGTACTCGGAACAACTCTTTGCTCATATTGGAAACTATGTATTTCAGTAGGAATCGTAATTTCATATGCATATAAATATTCAAATATTTCCATTTGTTGTAAGTATGCTGTTTTACATATTGTATGAGACATACCTGCAGTTACATCCGTATTTTTGTTATCAATCACATTATTTAGCGATATGTTTCATATCAGTACTCGGTACAATATTGTAATTATATACCTGGTGAGTATTACATTATTTAATATCTATTCCATGCCAAGATAAGCAAATATGATGAAACTTGAATAGTGAATATTTCTACTACTATTTTAATGAATTTTGTTACCTACAAACTTCAGAGTCTGGTGTAGCTCAGTTTGGTAATAAAACTCACAAACGTCAACTAATATGGTTTTCAGCATTATCTCCAAAGTTTAATTTTCGCTTTGTTCATCAGTTTTGTAATGCGCTGAAGATTTTTGATAAAATGGATTAGCCTGATAAGAAAAAGGCGTACTGGAATTAATATTTTGCTTATTCCTTAGAAACCATAATCTCTTTATCTTGTCTTGGACGATATTTGCTTATAATTATTATCAATTGAATAATTATTGCCGTAAAGGGAGAAGAAACGTTGATTGAATGATTTTATATAATACATACACAATTATTTTCCACCATTTTAGAAAATTAGAACTAATGAGAAAGGTCTATTGTAATGTCATATTTTCTTTGATAATTTTGCCTTAGGCGTCTGTCTTTTTTGTTTTTTTTTTTACTGTGAGCAATATTCATATCAATTTATCTCCAAAAAATCACTACAATATAAGACAAGACATGGCTAGTTTTTATAGGACTTTCAGAAACAACTCTGCTATGTTTGGTAGTGCTTCAAAACAATTTCATTTTTAATATTCATTGGACAATTGAAATATTATTTTATATATTGTTATAGTACAATGGTAGGCAGTGGTGTGAAGATGTATGCGAAATTGCGAATTAATATTACATAAAGTATTATAATTACATATTAATACACGTAGCGTTTTCACTTGAAGAGTAAGAGTTTGAATTATGTTGGTAATTTATATATTTGTATCACATTATATGTATAAACACTTCATAGTGGTTTTGGTATCTGTGTTTACAATGAAATCAGTTATTTTCTATCATAATTGTGTTGTATTCAAATTTTAATTTCGGCATTTACCTATCGTTAAGCTCACCTGCTTACCCAATGTTAAATATTGATATTGAATCTGTACCTAATTTTAATAGTATAGCTCGATTTTGTAGTCATTTTTTCGAAGGCTTCTTAACCCAGAGTACCAATAGTAGGTATAGTAGGCAAAAAACCAATGTAAATAATTGGTGAAAACCCATCATTAAAGAAATGTGATGTATGGAAGTGCTTACAGTACCTGCGTTGTAATTGTTTTTGTATATTTTTTTTTATTTAATTAACTTTATGAAGTATGTAATTAGATTATAGTATGGAATTATAACAATAGGAAAACGTTTGATTTATAATGTGATTTAATTTATATAATGAATGTTTTACATAATAAATCTAATATCATAAGTACTATCATGTGATGTGATTTATTGATTTCGTAATGCAATCTTTTCTTGATTGCTGCATCGCGTGCATTACTTACTTATAGTTATTATATTGCACTTGATTCACACTGTGCTGGAATAATTACAATGGATTGTCATTCATTGAAGAGATGGATGATTCCACTCACCACTTGCACGATGTACAGAGAATAATAATGTTTATTACATGAACGCATTTGTTTTGAAAGTAAAAGTGATGTTAGTTTCAATATTTACACAACAAACATAGTATTATACTTACTTTATTATAATAATCCTCGTATGACGTAGCCTTTGTAATTGATATTTTACTTCAACGTAGGGAAATCAGAATCAAGAAAGAATCGCGTGTGAAAAAAATTAGGTCCCTATTTTGAGTTTTTTTTTTATCGAAATATATATTTTAACTTTAGATAGATACACTCATTTCCACCGTAAAAAATCCGACTTTCTGTACTATCCCTTCTTTTCCAACACCCTTGTTCCGTGTATGTTACTGGATAAAAACCACGACACACTTATTTCAAACACAAAACTTCCGTAGTTTTGACGAAGTACATTATCTTATGAGTTAGATTCATCTGAATGCGGAATCACCCTATTAACAAATATTCGCACTTACGTGTCAGCTGATATTCTTGGTCTACATAATGATCTTGTGCTCTTATCGCTGATTATTCATCGGAATCCAAATTGCATGTGCACAAATATTGACAGTAAATGTTTGTAGCCATATTATAAGTAAATACCTACCAGTGCATTTATCATAAGATAAATACATAGTCAGTTTGGTACGTAGCATAAGATACCTTTGTGTTACATATATTATTGCACCTCTGAATTGTTTGTCAGCAGCGAACCGGAACATTTGGTTTATGAAATATAATTACACACTTTTGAGTAGACGACCATTGCTAAATCTGTCAGTACTTAGAAACAATTCATTTTTGATATCTGAATTCGATACTTACTTCAAGGTTTTCTATTACTAATACTAGTAATTATCAGAGCAACTCGTTTTATCTATTGTAGACAAGATTTCTATGAGGTATAAAACTGCTATTCTTAAATTGGTACTGTACTTAACTATGAAACATTTCATTGATTTTTCACATCCAGCATCTTATGGCAATGGCAATACAGACGTTGTATGACTATATTGATTCTCGCTTTACATTTACTAATTAACACGTTTGTGAAATTGATCTGTATTATTTATTACCTCTATGAATGAGATCGATTTATTGTTCAGTCGAATTCATAATCGTGTATTGGAGAATGCGTGGAGTCGATAAGACAATTTAATTTCTTTTATATCGACTACCATATTGTCACAAATAATAAGGCTCGCAGATAATAATTAGAAAATCGACAATTATTTAGAAATTTTGGAAACAAATTGTTTTTAAATTTGTACCACGATCTGTTATCGAAACATTTTCTCACGAGATAAATGATAAAATACAAACCCACATACATAGATTAAGATGTTAGCATTTTGTAAATGAAACAGCAACATAACGATATCAAGCAGACATCAAACATTGGTATCTTTATACAAGTATTTATTAAGAAGTTGGCATTGTCTTGTCTTGAAAAAAACTCACTTACTTAGTCACTTGTAGGGAATCCAATCCCGCATCAAAATCGCAGCCCGCAAGCCTGCGGGATTGAGGTCATCAATCCCGCGGATCCCGCGGGATTTGCGGGATTGCGGGATTGCGGGATCACTCAATTCTAATAGAAAACTAGATATTTACGCGGTACGAGATAAGGAAAAATCCCTTCTTTTAGTCGTACCTTAATAATAGATGCCATCTATCAGAAATTAACAATGTCAGATCTATAACAGCTCCCACTGCATTTGGATTTGCAGTACTACAGGGGTCAATACTGGGCCCATTAATACAGGGCTATCGAAAAAGAATGCCCGTACTTTAAAATGGAATAACTTTAGAACCATTTACGGTAAATAGGTGATTCTTTCACTGTACGATAACTAATGAATGTAAATTTTGTTTGACGTATAACACAATGCGTTAGCGCATGCGCAGAATGGATGCGCAGTCGACAAATTCAAAAGACACTTTTTATCTACCGCCTCGCAATGTAATGGTGATCGTGCAACTATAAGCCTTGCGTTATTTGATTACCCAAATCAAAGTCAATTTTCAGTGTACAGCGGCTCTTTGTGGAAACAAATTAAGCCGAAACCGTACCAAATATAAAAACAAGCAGCGTGGAAAAAAACATTCAACTGGTCGACTACGAGCGTCAGAAGAGAATTTTTAACGTATCCGGAATTTCAGTGTTAGGAACCCATAAAAATCAATTTCTTGACCAAATTACAAAAACAAGAGTTCGAAAGTGCAAAAAAACCAAACGCACGGTGCTTTGCGTTGCATGGTGATAATATGTAATACTGGAAGACGTAGATAGTTAACGCCGGTTGGCTTTCTCTGCTAAGCAGCTATTCTGAGCATGCGCTGACCACTCTATCGGGCTTTATAAATTACAAAAAAATACATTCGTTAGTTACCGTACAGTGAAAGAATTACTCATTTAACTTGAATGGTTCCAAAGTTATACCGTTTCAAAATGAGGGCATTAGGGGCATTACATTTGGGGGCGACGGTAGATGAAAAGCGGCGGTTGACTTTATCGACAGCGTAGCCATTCTGCGCATGCGCTTACGCACTGTATCATATATCAAACAAAATTTACATTCATTAGTTACCATACAATGAATGAATCACTCATTTAATCTAAATAGTTCCAAAGTTATTCCACTTTAAAATAGGGGAATTCTTTTTCGATGACCCTGGATAAATGATCTGCCTAACAGTGTTGATAAGCATGATTTTATTGTAATGTTTGCGGTTGATACATCCCTGTTACTAAAAGACAATATTCCAAATAAAAAGGATGCCTCGATGAAGACCTTGAGCGGGGTGTGAAAAAATGAACGGGGCGAGAGGGTGGTTTAGCGACAACGGTCTCGAATTAAATGTGACGGAGACGAGTTCATTCTCTGGCATTCTATTCACTTCTCTGGCTCACCAGAGAAGTCACTTATGACCGTTGGGAGTGGATCCAGTGATGGACACACTTTCTAGACCATCTTTTGAACCAGTTCACTAAAACAAGTTTCTTGGATTAACAATAGACCGAACGCTTCAGTGGACTCCGCATATTGAGGAACTTTGAAGGAAGTTAAATCCGACTATATTTGCTATCAAAAAATACGCTCACCTGTGGACTTGATGCTGCAAAGTCTGTACATTTTACTTATACTTCCACAGCATTTTGACCTATATCTGGGGGAGGGGGGCAGACGCGTGTTTTTATATTGCAGAAACGAGCAGTGAGAACCACGCTGGGCATGAATCCCAGAGATTCCTGTTGAGATTCCTTTAAGGAACTTCTCACCAGTGCTCACCATGCCTAGCGTCTTCATTTTAGGGTGTTTATACATAATACTCCCCTGAACTCAGAGTACCACAACTCAAAGGTCAAAAGGTACCAGGTCAAAAGAAGACATAAGACCTTTAAGGCACAGACTAGCGACGATGTCTAAAAGCTTCGTGTGTCTCGGTGTGCGGATGCTAAACGTGCACCCCGGAGAGTTCAAATCGCTGGATGATACTGCTTTCCGCGGAGGGGTGAAGAAGTACCCATCTCGTTGGAAAAGTATTTTACTCAATTGACGAAATGTTAAAACGATTGATTTTTACATTCTGATTGTCATTGATCCGATAGCATTGGATTAGGAATGGTACCTTCGAGCTTTCTAACTTTATGTCTGATAGTGACGATGCGAGTTTGTTCATTTTTTTTTGTTTACGATATGAATTGTAGTAATGTATATGCTGATAATTGTAAAAACTAACGACAGGTGCCCGGATGGGCCTACGAACGATGGAAAACAAAACATTTTTTGAATCCCGCAAACATGCGGGATCCCGCATGACTAATCCCTCGTTTTGAATCCCGCAAAAAAAGGCGCGGATCCAGCATTTGCGGGATCCCGCGTTTGCGGGATTGGATTCCCTAGTCACTTGTACATATCTGGTAGTTTGTTATCATTGTTAGGCAGTTATATAAAACACTTTTGATTGTAAGGTGTATTTATTGTATTGTAATGTTTCACGAATTCCGCAATGCTTCTCGTACCATTCTAATATAATTATTAACAACGTTATTGTTCTGTACTCACACTACTCACTATCTGTGCGGTTATCTTCTATGAACATTAATACTGTCTACATCTATCTACAGGCAAGACTACTACTAGGTTATCTTAGGTATTTTCAATGAAACCTTCCGGAATACATATACACGTTTATCCACAAGAATAAGTTTGTAATCACTTGTAGGTATGAATTATTATGTAATTAGAAGAGAGTACCTGAACATGCGAAAAATACCGTCAGGAAAAGGAAGATTACTCAGTTAATAATTAAAACGTGGATAAATAAAATAATGCTTTAGTTTCTCTTGCGGTTATAAATGTGATTTTTGTGCATTTTCTCTATAAAAATAATTCCAAAGTTACCTCTGAAATCATATAAAAAGTTAGGATCATTTCCCTAATTTGTTGTAATCCTGTACCTAATTTGGTTGATATTTTTTTAAGGTAATACCCAGTTGCTCTGTAGAAGTCTAGAGGATATTTTTTTGATATTCTGTCCCCCTTTTATACAATCGATTTTGTCGCATACGTTATCCTTATTTCTTGCACTCGCATACAAAATTAAACAGACAGTTGAATGATTTTAACTCAGCATAATATATCGTCCCTGAACCATTCAAATTTATAAATAAGATTGATTTTAAATTATTAACGTTTCATTGTGACTACCTACTACTACCACATGCTGCATCCACTTAGGTATGAGAGATCAGCTTTGAATTATAATGTTAGGATGATTCATTCTCTGAAATTTGCTGTCTGGTCTGGGGAATTATTTTGTTATGTCTCTCATGTTGTTGTTGTTGCACACAATGAATAGCAATGAGGTTACACAAATTTCATCTGCAATATTCTCTTTCCTTTGTACGACAATATAGAACTCCTTTAAAAATACAGAGTTACTTCAAAATGATCAAATGTATGTATTTGTACAAACATTTCTTGAGTACCTCCATCACGAAATGCTCAAGTTAGACTATTGAAATTCATATTTATACCGACTATAATCAACGTCCTATAAAATTATTGTAAAGGTTACATACTTTGTACCTAGTGTACTATTTCATATAATGTGTAGGAGTTTAATACTGTGTACCGACTCCGAGTAACCTTTACTTGATATTTTCTGCAAAGCATCCAAGTGGTACATACTAAACTTGTGTGTTGCGTAATGAGCTCAAGTATTTTGCGTTCATAAAACACGATTCGGATACACCCTTCAGAATTCATAACAAAATTTCCATACTCAAGTGTGAGAAACAATCTGAATTTTATCTACCGATCCTTAGAAATTACAGACACGCGGCTAAACTCTAAAGGCATTCGTATATAAGTTCGCGGCTTGGTCCTCATACAAATCTTTACAGAGATAATGACGACTTTAAGTTTATTCATGTTCACTGTGCTCAGTAGGAAATGGTTTTGATTGGTCTTTGAACCCTGGGTGTTCCATATTTGGTCATCAGGCAGATATACTTATCCACGCACTATAGAATTTTGAGTGTTCTATACCTGGTGAACATAAACACAACTTTTAATATTCTCCCACACATTGTATCATATTATATTCTGTATCTGTAGAGTGAAACCGCAGCTCTGCTACTGTTCTAGTTGTATACAGTATCCGTATTAATTGCAAAGGTAAAATCTTTGTATCTACGTACTGTAACGTATTTTTCGCTCTTGGAGTATCGAATGAGAATGGCAATGCACATATTTTATCTGGAGGAACGGATAAGCCAGATTTCTGCTCTGTACAGTGGAAAGAAAACCAGCCAATTATATTGTTTTAACTCCCTTAATTTATTTTCTAAGTTGAAATAGGTACATATTAGCATTAGCTATGCTGTAGAGCGTTAGAATCAAATCAGAAATCACTTACATTTAGTTGGGTATATCTTATTCTTTCTCATCTCCCTCTTCCAATATTTATTTCGGGTCGACTCTCCTTGTTTGTCTTCTCCAGGCTCCTCTGTCCTGAGTCGTCACATCATCTAAGTGGGCATCCCTCATCTACATCCTCATATCACCCCACCACGTTGCGCTAGGTCGACCTCTGCCTCTCTTTCCTTCAGGCAATTTCAGTGCCGTGTGCACTGGATGACTTTAGACTAACTTCACCCATGTAGTTTCGTACATATACGTACGTGGAATAGGGGGGTTGGAAAATAGAAATTCGCACTTTTTAGTTATATATTAGGTATATCTGTAAATTTATATGAACGTGGCATATACCAAGGCATGCAAGTACATTGTACGCACCATAATACAGTACCCATTTACTATAAAAATTATAGTGTATGCATGTATAATATTTATGCAGTTAGATTTAATAATATAATATGAACATAATAAAATATCATTTTATGGCCAAATCCGTTAACAGTAATGCGGGGAACATTAAACGTTTACCGGAACGACATATTTCCATATAATAACAATATAAAATAAAAATAATTCATAGTAGAGAACGATAGCATAAATTCGGAGAATGCACTGAAGATATTTACCACACGTCATAATCCAACACTTCACACAGTAAATAGTACTTACATGTATAAATACATATTATGCATTATAAAAAAATTGTATTGATAATGACGTTAGCAGCAGAATCGCCGTCTTGCAAAGAACTAAAAAGTTGGAACCGAGATAATCGCGAAAAATATTTAGTGTCGCCCATAAAATGTCGTGCATGGAATACCTAGAGGGATTGGAAAATTGGGGTTGCGTATGGAAAATCGGACTTTTATGATTGAAATACATGTACTACTGTTGTTTACTGTTCATTATAGTCCTTAGACCCTAATTTCGGCACTTGCACTCGTCAAATTTATATAGTTATAGTCTATTAACAATCAAGGGGAGCAATAAGAAAAGATAAGTACATCAATGCTAATAGAGTGTAGAACGTCTGCTAGCATTTCGTCGGGAGCACATAATCAATTTGAACAATAAGCAATTTTAAAAAACAAATTCGATGCTGAGATGTACGATGTACCAATAGTCTCATGCCAGCATCTCTTCCTTAATACTATGAGGTTGAAATAATCATTTCGGTCTAAAGAAACTTCAAAATATGTAAAGCTGGCTTTATTATAACACCATACTTCTGGTAAAATTTCCGTAATTTGATAATTAAAAGTTTAACGTTGCATCTTTTCAATTGTTAGTGATTATTTTATTACTATTGTATTACTATGCAATACTTAGCCGAGTTAGAAAAGAGTAGGTATTTGTGTTCTGTGGAACAGAATGACATTACACGGTTCTTGAACAGATGGGTTGTAAAAGTTAACTTATCTTATTGCGACGAGTTAGATATTGTTTAGTTTAAATTAGCGACTCAGTAGACTTAAGTACTCGCTGACAATTTACTTCCAGATGTTTATTTTACTTACTTCCTGTGTAGTTTTTTTTTTGAGTGAGCGAATTGAGTAGTTATACTAACTAATTTGCTATCTACTCTGGTGATTACTTCCTAAACCGTGTCGGTTCCGGTCCGGTATCTCTGTCAGATCACAGAACACTACTCCTACTACCTAACTCTTAATACTATACTGTATTGTTATCATTATTATAATGCTACAGATTAAACAATAAACACATATTATACGTTAATACTTACCCATGCAGTTTGTTTGACACATTTTAAGATTAATTTATAAAGACTATTGTCATCTCTGTCACCTTTCTCTATCATTTCTTGATTGTTTGGTTTTATCTGACTATAATTTGCTATCGCTTACAGGTTGACACACAGAACACATATACTCTCTGGTTGACACTTCGTCATCTAATGGTAACAACGTTCTAATAAGAGAGGAAGATACCTAAATCATTTAGGTATTACTGGCTTTTCATGTCTGCATCTCGCAGATGGCATAAGTTCGCATAAGTTATTATGTGAATGTTGATATCTGCCGCCTTTCGTTGAGAAAATTCTCAACGTTCTAATAAGTAAATTACGATTTTTTGCATATATTTCTAGACTTATGAGTACCTACAATTAACAAAAGTAGTACTAAAAGCACCCAAAAGTGGGGTGGTTTTACAAATAACGAGACTGATAACTTTCCATATGTGTGTAAAAGTTGGTGCTTTGAAACATTGATATCACATCTTGGTCTCGTTAGTTAGAACCGCGTTATATTCTTGGGTGACGACTTTTAATCCAACTAATCTGTATAACACTTGAGACGAGTTCATTTATATTTACAGATTTTTTTAAGACTTCGATTTACGTTCTCTAAAATTGTGACGTCAGAATTATTAGGGTTATAGACTCTGTTGATCTGTTCTTTTACCTTTAATAAACCACGCACACGACATTAGTCTGTTAACAAAATAAACTTATTTTGATATTACTTGTAATAACAACAGTTTGTAGGATTCTGTTTGCGTTGGAAAGTCAATTAAGTAATAGTTTCTAATGAAACCTTTTGAATACTATCTTGATTTGTTTCTCTCTGTTTCGTATGCGAACCAGCCATTTTACGAATGATCTGGGAGTCAAATCTCTACGTCGATATGAAACAGCCTACAAGTTGGTTTACCCTGGCCAACGCATCCCGATGTCCAAATTTTTGTCTGTAATAAAAATATTATTGTTTGTTTGACAGGTGACAGGGTGAGCCACCATGATGGACAAGCAGGTGGTGTGGGTGCGGGACAGCGGGGAGACCTTCATCCTGGGCAGGATCCACGAGCTCATGGGTGAGGAGGAAGTAGAGGTCATCCCATTAGACAGCAAGCACCGCAAGAGGACCTGCTCGCTGGAGGATGTGTTCCCAGCGGGAGATCACACTGTTGATGTAGATGATAATTGTAAGATATACCATTATTTTTACTTTTTATATTGCTTCTTCATTTTGCTTTACGTATTGGTAAGCTATGAAATGACCAACCACCAGTCCTCGTCTCCTGTTTTTATATTCGCGAGGTGTTGATTATTGTGGTATGGATCCATTTCAAACAAACATCCTTATTAAATTCTCTCCAAATTATAGTGATAATTTTGCCAAATTGATAAAAATAATTTTTATCTTATGAAGAGGTTCTTAAAAATATCCCCTTTTCTTCATGATCTTTTTCTACCCTTTTGATATTTTCTATTACTAATTTCGATAGGAAAAACTGTATGTCAAATCTCAAGTTCGTACCACTAGTTTTTGAGATATTCATAAACTCTTTCTTCCCTTTCCTCCAAAAATCCTTTCTTTTTGGTAGGTTTTGTAAATTTCATCAATCACATTTCGCTTGTCTACGATTAGGCGTTTTGGCTGTGTGTTGATGAGTGAGATGTCGATCTCTCTGATAGAGATGGGGTATTTTCTTCTATCTATCTATATTCTCACACCACGTCCCTTCCAGGGTAGGCAGAGTGGACAGTGTCAGACAGCACTATCCTTACACACGCTCCTAGCCAAGGTCACATTCATGCAATATTTTTATGGGATTTTGTCTAATGTTTATTTATTTATTTTCAGGTAATTTAATGTTTTTAAATGAAGCCTCAGTGCTGAATAATATACAATTAAGATATAAGAAAGAGAAAATATATGTGAGTATCTTATTCCTACAATCTATTTTAACTTATGTACAGCATGTTCCAAAAAGATGGACTTTGATTAGTAAATCTTTAACTACTAATATCTATCTATACTTTCACATACATAGGGTAGACAGACAAAACAAAACAGCAATGAGCAGACTGTTCAGTCTCTACAGTGGTGTAGAAAAGCTTGCCCTTTGATATACATTAGGTACCTTATGTGACATAATATGTTGTGCAAAGTTTTAATACACTACATAATTTTTATAGCTTATGAATTTCTGAATCTGGTCCATCTTATTGAAACATTCTATATAGTAGTAAGTACAGGTTGGTTCGTAATCATTCTGTGTATATATTACTAAATAATTTAATATTAGTTGGCAACACTATTCTACATAATATAATAGATTATAATAATAGTTTCAGTTCAAACATCTTGGGTTATTTATCTTTGTGGAAATCTGTAGCTCCAGTAGAAAGTGTTATAATGAAGAGATGTATATAGTTAGATCAACTTAGAATTAAATCTAAATTATATGTGCATTAAAATTACATATTATAGCATAAGACCATGTTGAAGATAATATGCTTGTAGACAATGTTGTCACGATATGTCATGTCGATGCGGGGTAAGCGGTTAAAGCGTTAATCCGTTAAAGCGTTAATGTAAAAAATCGCGGTTAAATGGCATGAAATGGAACTACATTAGTACAACTACTATCACATTTACATTATCGCGATGTATCCAACAAAGTAAAATTTCTTTTCCAACTCCCAACCCACATACGACACCACACATAACCCCATACAACCCTTGGATTATCTAATACCAGCCCGCCAGTGGATGATGTCTATGCAAACATACAAATATTAAAGGACTTAATTAACGGAAGTAAAATGTAACGGAAGTAGAATAATCCGTTAACAATTTTTGGAGGTGAGAAAAGCGTTAAATCGTTATCCAAAATGTTAACTTCGTTAATTAACGATTAACGGATTAACACTTTTCTGCCCAGCTCTGGTTCTGTTCAACCAATGTAAGGCAGCAATCTGTTTCCAACACCACATTTCAAATGCGTCCATGCTTTAGTCAGCGAATTACTTGTATCTCCAATGTCATTACTGAGATGTGACCCCAAAAATTGTTCATCTAGAAGTTGTTTATTTATTTTGAGACTCCTATTGTTGTTTTGGATATTTCAGACATTCGTAGCCAATATACTCATTGCTGTCAATCCCTACAAAGAAATAAGGTCCCTGTACACATCAGACACTATCAAGAAATATCATGACAAGTCTTTGGGGAAGATGCCACCGCATGTCTTTGCTATTGGTAATAATTTTACTTTATTTAAAATATGACCAAGAAGGGACGACTACGTGCTTTATTCACACCTTATGACTCTGGCATAAGTGCGAATGAAGCAGGTGGTCGTCCCTTCTCTGTCACTCTTTTATGACTGCGTTCGACAGTTTGAAATAATTTGACTATAGTACAATTTACACAGTTTAACAATTAATTTAAATTTGCATATTATGAAGCTAGATTTTCTAAAGAAATTAATTATATTTTTTCAGCGGACAAAGTATTTCGTGACATGAGAAGTATGAAGCAATCCCAGTCCATCATTGTGTCGGGAGAATCAGGCGCTGGGAAAACTGAGTCCACTAAATATATCCTGAGGTACCTGTGTGATCTATGGGCGCAAGGAGCGGGACCTGTCGAACAGAAGATATTGGATGGTAAATTATTACAATTATTTATTTATTTTATTTTAAAGAATATACGGCACAAGGCCACTAATACACTAAGCTAACAGATGAAAACACCAAATGAACACATGAAAAAAAAAAGCATGGCAAAAAAACAAACACTCAACAACTCGCTCACACTCATCACGCACACACAGACACAACCGCAAAACAAAGACAGATACATGAAAGCACAAGCAAAATAAAGTTACATATATGAAAGCACATGCAGCAATAGAATAAAAATATACAATATATATATGAGTGTATAAAGCATGATAAAGCTCAACACATACAGAAATTATGAGCAGAATAATGAAAAACACAGCAGTATAGCAATAAAACAAATACATGTATAGATATATACAGCACAGCACCCACTCGACATAGATAACAAAAAAATAAGCAAGTATTATGAATCAGGTTGACTCTAGTACCGCTTTCTTAAACAGGGGCAGGCTGAGATAAAATATATCAGCACTAGTACTATGCAAATTGCCCAGTCTGTGTAGCCTGGGGAGTGGGGAGTGAAAATGATAGTTGGTAGTTGCAACTATTTCGGCAAACAACACCGACTGGCGGGTGTTTCTAACTGGAACATGATAGTGGATCAACTCCACCAGCTCCGCACAGTCCACCGCACCATTTACAATTTTATGAAGAAATGATAAATCCATCATTACGCGACGATCAGAGAGACTAGTCAAACGGAACTCCCGCATCAGGCCCTCATAATCTATATCCTCAATTCTTATTCCCTTCTTGTAATTAACGAAATGTAGGAACCTGCGTTGAACCTTTTCAATAGCTGTGGAATGGACTGCATAATTGGGTGACCAAACCACGGTGGCGTACTCAAGTTGCGGACGAATCAGTGCCGTGTAAAGCGTTCCGAACGAATTGAGATCCCGGAGATCCCCCCCCAAGCGCAGCACGAAACCCAACGTTCTAAAGGCCTTACTCACTACTTCGCCAATGTGTTGGTTAAATGAGAAGTTCTCTGTGAATGTAACACCGAGGTCTCTGATATGGTTTACCACATTTAGATTCCTTCCGTCAAGTCTGTACTGGTATTTTATAACGTTCCTTGTCTTATGAAAATGTATGACCTGGCATTTTTCGACGTTCAGAAATAACTTGTTCTGAATACACCATTCAGTCAAGCGATTAAGACTATTTTGAAGAG
Source organism: Ceraclea dissimilis (assembly GCA_963576895.1). Taxonomy (NCBI): domain Eukaryota; kingdom Metazoa; phylum Arthropoda; class Insecta; order Trichoptera; family Leptoceridae; genus Ceraclea; species Ceraclea dissimilis. Next base: position 1,960,863 of record OY756370.1, on the reverse strand, counting down.
TTTGGCAGTCACTGGGATCATTTATAGCGGAATAAATCTTTAGGTCGTCAGCGAAAAGCAAAACATTAATAGAATGTGAATAATATTGAAAACTAAAGAAAAGTCCTGATTCTGCTGTTTGGTAAGAAGACAGCGCTACAGCGAAGAGAGAGGGGCTGGTATTTAGTATGAAAAACAATTGTGATTTAACTAACGACTAATGAGTTCAAAGTGCTGCAATAACAAAAAAAAATATTAGGTACGCTCATACAGTCTGAGAAGAAAGAAATGGTTTCGAATTAATTGAGAACTACAATTTTGATTGTTGGCTACAGTGACATTTCTATTGGAATTCTACAAGCCTTTCCCAAAAGGCTATAAGTAGTGCAATCATCAAAAACCATTTCTTTCTTGACGGGCTGTACAGTGTGCGTAGGATCTCTGTTAACCATCCAAGTAACCAACAGGACATTAGAAAATTATTGTAGTACAGATTAGATTCCTAATTTGATGATAATTACAAAACTTAGAGAGAACCAGAGAACACACAATTTAATAACGTTATTTGGAAATACAGGAATGTTGATTACTATACGTATGAATTATTTGTAGCTAATCCCATTTTGGAGGCGTTTGGTAATGCCAAGACAACACGCAACAACAACAGCTCAAGATTTGGAAAGTTCATGGAGGTCCACTTCAACAGCAAGTACCATGTGGCTGGAGGATTCATCTCTCATTACTTGCTGGAGAAGTCCCGGATCTGCAGTCAGGCTCCCGAGGAGAGGAACTACCATGTCTTTTATCTGCTGTGTGCCGGGGCCCCTGAGTCTCTCAGACAAAGGCTCAAGATCACTAAACCGGACGATTATCATGTTAGTCCAAGTTTTTTTTAAATACTGAGAGTTTAGTTTGCTAGGGATGGACGCTGTGATGGAGACATTAAAAGAAGATAGCTCTCTGGTACTAGGACAAATGGTCCGCTCAAACAGTTGCTAATGCAGTGAAAGGATATCATTGAAAAGAAAGTGTGGAAATACGCCGAGAGATGGAGTAAGGAATGAGGTATTTAGAAAGATGAGTGGATCTAGGATGAGTATTGAGACAAGGATGAAAGTCAACAGGTTGAGATGGTTTGGGCATGTGGAGATAATGTCTGAGGATATAATGACAAGGAAAGTATATAAGTCTGAATGAGAGGGTGTGAAGAAATGTGGTTGTCCAAGAGTCAGCTGATATTGACCAGATGTTTTAGGATGGGACAAACTGAATATTATGGATGTAATGTAAGCGAGATATGTATGTGTAAGGATAGAAGTGTGTGGCACTCTGTCCTCTCTGCTTAGCCCGCAAGGGATATGGCATGATGAGATAGATAGAATTTGGTTTTGTACAGATCCATTCTCCATGAATTCCATTATTTTTGTAAATGTTCCAGTATTTGAAAAACGGCTGCACTCAGTACTTCACCACTGCCTCCACTGAAAAGAAACTAAATGCCAATCAGATGAGCGCACAGCACAAGGCTAAAGGAGGCCTCAAGGATCCCATACTGGATGATGTGGACTACTTCAATAAGTTGGATCAGGTAATATTTACTTCTGTCGTTAATTATAATTTTTACCAGTTGAGTTTCTACTCAGCTGGCTACTTATTAGTAGGTGTCATCAGACTGGCAGCTGAGTCTGATCTCAATCCTATTGGGTAAGCAGTGCATCCAGAGATTTTGCTTCACACTGTGTATAGTTTGAAACTGTAACTTCCTAAATTTTATATTTTGGTTGAGACAACATCAGCTGCAATTCAGGGCAGTCATAGTGTTGGTTTAATATTTTATCAGTTTCTATGAGATCCCCTCTCTTTCTACAATCCTCAAGAGTAGTGAGGCTTAAGACACTCAGAAGTTTGTCAGTATGAGTCGATTTTCTTAACAAATGTATTTTATGTGTAATTTCAGGCCCTGGCTCGTTTAGAAATTAATGAGTCGGAACGTATTGCCATCTACAGTTTGGTTGGGGCGATCCTGCACTTAGGCAACGTGCAGTTTGAAGAAGCTGAAGAATTACGTGGGGGATGCAGAGTGGCTGTGGGGTGCGAGGGTTCATTACTCCAGGCCGCCTCCTTACTGGGAGTGGATCAGAGTGAGTTGCGAATGGCTCTGGTCTCCAGGCTTATGCAGAGCTCTCGAGGAGGAGCCAAAGGAACAGCCATCATGTAATTTTTATATTTATTATTTGCTGTTCTATATTATACACTCATGCTGCATCCCATGCGGGGTGGGCAGAGGGAACAGAATGCTACACTGCCCTATCCCTACCCACACTCCTAGCTTCTGTAACGTTCATGCAATGCATCTGTTTCTTTTACTCAAGACATGCCCCTCTGAGTGTCTGGTCGATATCATTAATCCAGGTTATGCCCATGTTTTCTATAACACCCCGTATTTCAACCACTTACAATATTATTTGTCATCCTGTTGTCACCCATACTTTCAATATGTCCAAACAATCTTAAATTAGTACTCACTTTCATTCGCTACAATCACTAATCTCGCTAATTACCTCGTTCTTTATACCTTTATAAGATTTGCCATAGTTTTCCCACGTATTCTCCTCAATGCTTGTTTCTTATTTACTAATTTAATTTACCTTCAATGGAATAAGAAATATAGTTTTGTTTCGAATGCATGTTGACATTCGTTTTCCAATTTTTTATTGTGAATTATTTCCATCTCCAGGGTCCAGTTGAAGGTGTACGAAGCCAATAATGCTCGCGATGCTCTGGCCAAGGCCATCTACAGCAGACTGTTTGATTACATTGTGGGGAGAATCAATCAGAGTATTCCGTTCCGGGAATCTGTTTACTACATTGGTATATTGGATATTGCTGGCTTTGGTAAGTCAAAAACTTGAGTATGTAGGCAGTATACAGGGTGATTGGTTCCGTATGTCAGATATTTGGAGAGGCGATAGATGATTAAAAAATATGAAAAAAGTTAAGGGGATGCATATCCACAATATCAACCGTTTTGAAAATTGAATGGTATGAAAAATTCTCATTTTGTTTTTTTTGCCAATACATATCTCTCAAACTACTGACTCTATTTTGACAAAACAAACCACAAATCATAGTAAAAAAATTAAGCTTTTGATAAAGATCTTAATTTGTGAGTTTTGCCTAATAATACGGTGCCTTTAGATTTCTCGATGGAAAGTTGTGGGGTAGTCTGTTTTTCTTGATTCTCGTAATGTAAAACAATAAGAAAATTTGGCCATTTTTTGGACCTTGACAGCTCCGTTGCTATTTATTTTAGAGAAAAATTTTATATTGCAATTTAGTAGTAAATTTTACGTACTTTAATTTTGCGTAGAAAAATAACTTACTAAAGTTGTCAGTTTTCGAGTTCTTACAAAGAAATCGCCAGAAAAGGAATATTTTCGCCATTTTACCAATTTTTCGCCATGTTCCGTCACGAAATTTTGTTGGCAAACCTCGGATTCGGATTCAGCACCCCAAAATACGTATAGAATGAAAGAAAAACAGACTACCCCACAACTTTCCATCGAGGAACTGTTTTGTGTTTAATTTCACCGGATTATAAGAGTACAGTAAAAATTTTGTTAGTAAAGATGATTTTTGTGAAAAAATTTGGAATTTTATCTACGTTAACAACTGCTGGATGAAAAAAATCCATAAAAAAGGGTTTGTGGTGTAGCAGATTTTCGAACCAGATATACTAACTTCCCTACTTATTTTTCATACAGTCTAAGAGAGTTTGCACAATGTGTGGGCCTTGTGTAAATGATTGTCATCTGTTGTATTCTCATATAAGTACATAAAATATAGTTTGTGTTAAAATTGGATCAATATGTCTTTGATATGTAATTTCTCGTTCTCCTATTCAATGTTTCATTTTTTTTTCAGAATACTTTACAGTCAACAGTTACGAACAGTTCTGTATAAATTATTGCAATGAGAAACTCCAACTTTTCTTTAACGAGAATATCTTCAAAGCTGAGCAGGAGTTGTACAAATCTGAAGGACTTGCCGTGCCTCACATTGCCTATGTGGATAACCAGGATTGTATTGGTATGTGCAGTGAAATATTATTTCTTACCTTTTTCTTCTTCTTTTCTTTCTTAGCCATCTCTACTCTGCTGCTTTTCCACTCCTCTCTTCTTTGGGCTTTCTGGATCCACCCTTTCTTACCTTACTATTGCAAATCAATGGTACAAAGATATTAGAAATTGTCTCGAATCTTTGAGGCCACATATCGAATCAAGTCTTTTAGATGTATAGCTACTTTAGATGAGGCATAGAGGCCAAGTAACAAATCTAGTAAAAAATAATGGAGACAAAACAAAATTGTCGACACATTGTTGTCAAATGCCATTGTCTTCTTCGTCTATGTCGTAACTGGATATCAAATAAGTTGCTTTAATTACCACAGATAGTACATATTATCTATTGTCTATGGTAAAATTAATATATACCAAATACCAAAAAGTAGCAGGTGTAGGAACTAAAATCGAATCATTTGCCTTGGCAGTTACGGGAATTCAACACGATGTTATAAACATCTTGGAGACTCGGCTTTCACCGGAAATCCACACTGCGGAGTTGGGTCTCTCTTTATTCAACGTATACCGCCAGGATAGAACCCATTTAACAAGTACTAAATCAATAGGTGGGGGTGTTCTTGTGGCTGTCCGAAAACATATGACTGTAGAAACTGAACTGTTATACACAAAAACGTTGAACAAGTGTTTGTCTCGGTAAAGATTTTTTTTATTTGAGATACACCTAAATTATTTTACGTATAGAACCGGATTCATCTGCATTGCGCAGACGGAAATACTTTTTTTATTACTTAAAAAATTGCTAACTATATGAGGATAACAATGCATTCTAAACATTAGGTTGGTGGAACGTGGAACGCATGCTGGCAACATAATAATGACTTTCCTCCTCACAGACTGTCCTCATACAATCGCTTGATAGTGGGTCCATATCTTTTTCATGTCCTTGGGTCGGCCAACATTATACTATTGCGTCCGCCCTCGGTTTTATGTTTGTCATTGTCTCAGCTGTCGTGTTTGCATGTTTATTTTTGTGTTTGTGTATTTTTTTTATACTTTATTGTAATGGTTTAACAGTAAATATATGCAAATAAATAAATAAATAAAGTGAAAGAAAACGCCGCAGATGACAGAACTTCGATGTTTAGTTAATGACTATGTATACTATGGAACAGTTTGCCGGAGAAGGTTGTGTCTGCCAATACTCTCAACAGTTTTAAGAACCTTTTGGATAAACATTACACTGAGAAGCACATGATACAGGCCCATCAGCAGTAGCTGCCTGCCTGATAAATAATAATAATGTTTGTTAGTAATCTCGGGAAATAATCCAGTTGAGTCATATCGTATTTTTGAATAGGCAAGATGAAAGTCACTCCACATTTAGACTCAAGTTTGAGTCATTTGACTCTAGTCAATAATGCTGCAAAAATATGATTATCCTGAACAAAAAAAATTACCTTTATTTTGGGAACATTTCATAATATGAAAGACTTTAATAATTTGTTGAATTGCAGATATCATAGAGAGCAGGAATGGTGGCATCTTCCACTTGTTGGATGAGGAGTCAAAGCTCCCAAAGCCTGATTACGGTCACTTCACTATGGAAGTGCACAGACATTGGCAGAGTTCTTCAGGTAGTAATGGTAACAACAGTGGCAGAGGGCTTTTGGGACTTCCCAGGCACTCCCGTCTCAAGGCACATCGAACCCTCAGGGATGACGAAGGATTTCTTGTGAGGCACTTCGCAGGAGCTGTTTGTTATAATACTGTAAGTCTACTTCTGTCTCAGACAATCTGAGAAATATTCGCATAAGTTTGGGTAATTGAATATTATTGACACATTATTTTCTGTTTGTCTTCAGAACCAGTTTATAGAGAAGAACAATGATGCTTTGCATGCGTCCCTGGAATATCTGGTCCATGAGAGCAGCAACAAGCTGATCCAGGGTCTATTCCAGAACAACAACAATAATAATAATAACAACAATACCAAGGGGAAGCTTACCTTCATCTCTGTAGGATCCAAGTTCCAGAAACAGTTGGGTGAACTCATGGAGAAACTTAGAATGAATGTAAGTTGAAATTTCTATGGACACTTATTAGCATTATTATCTTGTCTCGAGTGAAGTCTCAAGATGAGTCTCAAGCCTTCTAAATACGTATATTTATAACTACCAAATCTCAAATCCAATCTGGAGTCATTGAATCAACTAATGGATACAAAACAAAATTAAATTAAAAATTACCATGGGTATTTATTGTCTGTTCTCTCAAGTTATCTGAGAAACAAACACCACAGATGACGGAATAACCACATTTCATTGACAGTTATGTTTGTTATAATCGCAGGTTGCAGACGGTCAGTGAAATTGTGATGGATGACATAATTCTAGTGAAATAATAGCAAGTCTGAAGTTGAGTTGAGTCACATAGCATTATTGAATAAGGGAGTCACAAGGAGAGTCGCTTTGACTCCAGTCAACAATAATATGTGTAATTGGTTTGTTTTCCAGGCCACAAACTTCATCAGATGTGTAAAGCCCAACAGTCAGATGGTAGAGGGTGTTGTGGAGAGCAGCCTGGTCCTGTCACAGTTGCAGTGCAGTGGAATGATCTCAGTACTGAGGCTTATGGAGCATGGCTACCCTTCACGTGCCCCCTTTGCACATCTCTACGCCATGTATAGCCAATATCTGCCGCCACTTCTTAAATCACTGCCACCTAAGATATTCTGTGAGGTAATTATTATTTTATTCTCTCTTTCTATTCGCTCGTGCCACGTCCCTTCTGGGTAGGCTTAGAACGCCAAAATCCTATCATTATGCACACTCCTTGCTTCCGACAAATTTATGCCATTTATCGTCAACACTTTCCGATTCATTTTTTATTTTTATTTTAAACAAACGGACGGTATATTATAAAAAATCTTAAATGTAAAAAAAAATCGAAGTACGTGAGTATACCAATAAAAAAACACATAAACACATTACTCAAAACATGTCCATCCTTTAAGATCTGGTCAACATAATCGGTCCAGATCGGTCTTGGTCAGCCACGCTTTATACTATGTACCTCTTTTTTCATGTATGTGAATTTTATTGAATATCCTGTCATCATTCATTCTCTAAATATACCCAAACCATATCTAAGCTTATTCCCTTTAATTCTAGTTACTACACCCATCTTTCAGTCACTCATCTCTCTAATGAAAAGAGTAAAATTTATTTGTTTATGAAATTAAGTTTTTCTTTATATTTATTTCAGGCAATCTTATACAGTTTCAAATTGAACAAGAAAGACTTTAGTTTTGGTTTGACCCGCGTGTTCTTCCGACCAGGGAAGTATGCAGAGTTTGATACAATCATGAAGTCTGATCCAGAGAACCTGAAGGCCATTGTGGAGTCTGTCGCCAAGTGGCTTGTCAGATCACGATGGAGGAGATCCATATTTGGCGTTTTATCCATCATTAAATGTAAGAATCATATCTACTGATAAATAAATCTTTATTAGCCACAGACCAAATATAAATAACAAATCTTATTAGACAAAGAAATATGCCGAAGGGCGGACTTATTGCAAAAGCAATGTCTTACAGTCAATAATATGTCTCAAAAATGCAAATGTCTCTTCAATTTAACGGTGGTCCAAGCTTTCAAAAGTTGTGAGTCTAGATGATTTACATTAGACGGTGGAAACTCATCACAAAATAAATGAAACGTTAGATATTTTCGTTAGATGTCACATAGGTTTATCTAATGAAAGTAATGTGTTTAAAATCCTCAGAATTATCGGTCTAGGTAGGTTCTAACTCGTCATCGGAGAATAATAAGGTTCTAACCGCACAAATTTAGATGTCTTGCGTACAAGTATTTCTAGCTGACACAATCTATGAGTACGCCTGCGTTAGAGATAGGAGTGGATTGATCTCATTTTTTATTGTGTTTTGGTCTTGTCTGTTAGAACCTTGTTCTTCCCTGGTGACGAACTAGTCATTAACATAATTGGTCTAATATTTTAAACATTTTTTTTGCAGTGAAGAATAAAATCCTGTTTAGAAGAACCAATCTTGTATTACTACAGAAGACTATTAGAGGATACATTGTTCGCAAGCAGCATGGGCCCCGGTACAAGGGCATCAGGAGGATTAAATCCTTGGAAGCCAGTCTGGGACAACTAATTGCTGTGGCTGGCCAGCTTAAGAAGCAGAAAGATCAAGCAGAGAAACAGATACACGCATTGAGGGAAGACATAATCACAGCTTGTAAAACTATCAAAGTATGAACTTTTTACATTCTATGTATTCTACTTTAGTTAAATTAGTTTTGCGTGTACATCCTTGGGAAGGAGGCAGAATGGGTGAACTGATGGTTAGGAATCAGCATTGACTGGTTTTAGTGATCACTTTAAGCCCCTCATTCCGCCACAACCTGCTTTAAAATGATCAATTTTTGGAAGTCATGTGCATAGCATGCTGTGTAGTAATGAGGTTCTCAACTTAGTATTCTGAATGTCATATATATTATTTGTGCACAGAGAATGTGTGTATGTTTTTATAAACGCACAGCATTCACTGGTTACACCTTTATTGGGCTGCGCCGTAATTGTATAGTAGTAATAGTGTATATTGCAGTTCAAAATTTTTTCATAATGAACCAAGTTTTTGATACCGTCGCCATCTATTAAAAAGTGGACGCGATTTAGCAACCACCTTCATTGATATAAAGTAGGATACCTTTCATCTTGTTTTTTTTTTATATGGTGTACATTATTTTGTATTGTTTACTTTACAGAATGATCCTAAAATATCCAGTGGACTAATAGAGAGAATGTACAGTGACCTTAATAGGAAAGTGGAGAGTCAAATGCAAGCCTTGCAGGCCTCCATGGTGGAACAGAAGAACAGGGAGGAGCAGGAGAGGTTGCGCAAGATAGAGGAAGAGATGAGGGCCAGGGAGGAGGCCAAGCGCAGAGAGGAACAAAGGATACGGGAGGAGGAAGAACACAGGAGATTGTACGTATTAGATATTCCCATTCTACCGAATAATAATGTAGAGACTTTGTTAAAAAGGTGTTTTCATTTGAGAGTCGCTTGTTAAATGATGATTGAAAAGAAACAACGCTTTTTATAAAAATTTGGTAAATAATGACCTCGATTTCCAGGCTTACTGTTGAGTTAGTTATATTTTTAAGCCTGTGCTCAAATTCTCGCATGAGTGGGTGGAAGATATCGCAAAGCATGTTTGATTTTGGTTATGGATGTGACTGAAGCGAGAGATATAGGGATAGAAGTGTGTGGCGCTCAGTCTTCTCTGCCTACACCACAAAGGATATGGTATGATGCAATAGATAGATTGGAGCATGCCCATAAAACGAAATTTATATATAAATTTTAATAAATATGTAATCTTTGTATTGTAGGAAACAAGAGATGGAAGCCCGTCGCAAAGCAGAAGAAGCCGAAAGAAAGCGGCAAGAAGAGGCTGACCGTCTAGCCGCCATAGCTCTTCAGCAACAACTAGAGAAGGCTGCCCAGGATGACGAACAGAACAGAGAGAGACTGGAGCAAGAACGACGAGATCACGAGATTGCATTGAGATTAGCCCGAGAAAGCAATAGTAATGTCGAAGGATCGCCTCCTTCATTACGCAGGTTAGATCACGTCATATATTTTTTCATTGCACATGGATCTTTTTACAGATTTCTGTTTTATCTATCACAATATTACATCGTGACGAAAATTAAAAGTTGAAATGTGGGGAGAATGAATGATGAAAGAATAACAAAGAAAATATACCTGGGGGAGACGTGTTTAGAGTAAAAGGAATCGTAGAGTGTGTATGACAAATTGCACGAATGTGATGGAAGCGCAAAGTTTGTGTAAGGATAGGAAAGTCTGCGATCTGTTCTCTCTGCTTACCCCGCAAGGGATGCAGCGTGAGGGAATAGAATAGAATATTACATCATAAATTATTGTACTTAAGTGACAAGAGATGGAAAATTATAAAAGATGACAATATAATGTAACATATCTATTGTATATACAAATAATAATATTTTCTTTATTATCTATGGATCTCCTGCTGTGAAATATTTCTCTATGGAATGCCCTCTCCCACTCTGCAGGGAATATTGGATGTAGTCTGGTAGCCTGACACACTTTGCATGAGGAATTTAAAGTTCTATAGCCACAGAAACAATTACCACAACAGAATGAGTAATATTGACTATACAGTCGTCATAGGCACCTATTATTCAACTTATAAAAATAATCATCTTCGAACTACATACATCTAAGTTACCTACATCTACAGCTAGAAACTTGCAACTAGACTTACTGTACATATAACTACAACTAGAAACTTCCTTGCAACTATGACTAGAAACTTACTAAACTACAACTAGCTTTCTTTACGTACAACTGCAACTAGAAACTTACTGACTTTTACAAGTAGACTATTTTACTTATAACATTGACTACAACTAGAAAACTTACATACTTATTTAACTAGACTTATGCTGGATTTCACCAACTTTTTAGGAGATAGGAGCCACCTAGCACAAATTTTGAATGAAAAATAATATACTATAAGTCCAGTTTAGCATGGATCACTATGTAAGGATATTATTATCTGTATGACGAAATGCAAACCGAGCCCTTTACACTCTGTTTGCATTGATTCTACTTTTCAGGCACATTGCCACTGTTAATTGTTCAAAACTCTTTTTATTGTTACTTATAACTATGTAAATTTGACGAGTCGAAGTGCCCGAAATTAGGGCCTAGGGACGATAATGAACAATAAACAATAATGATAAGTGGCTCCTATATACGCTATTCCTCACCTAAGAAGTTGGTGTAATCTGGCATTACTGTATTTACAACCACAACTAGAAACTTACTTTCAACTACATAGGTACAATAAATTATATGTACTTACTTTAATTACAACTACAAACTAACTTACAACTACAAATAGACTTACTATGCTTACAACGTCACCTAGACTTACTTTACGTACAACTACAACTAGAAACTTACTTAGGTACAACTACGTTACCTACAACTGCAGCTAGACGTATGTTGAGTATGTTGATTATTGCTATTGATGGTAATTGATGAACGACTTGGATTATTTTGACTATAAAATATATACAGTGGATATTTGCATTCCTCATGCTTAGTGTGTCGTATATTACTTAGCACATTGGATACCCTCACACATTCCATACACATTATATTATGTAGTTCATATTATATGATGAAGTGATAAATATGTAACAGTGTTTGTTATATTCCCGACAGCTATTCTCCACAAGATGGTACCGTAGGAGGAGAAATTAAATTAAACAGGTACACGCGCATACACAACACAATATATTGCATTGCATCGCACAACATCTATTATATTATTTACTAATCCTAATACTTCTACTCAATGTACATTGCTAATCTCATGCTCTGCCAACTGTTTTAAGATAAATATGTATTGTAAATAGAGAAATCTGATGAATAACTAGTCGTATGTAATATTTTTGGCGTATGCTAAATATCGATCCAATCTCAACAGATACCAGTAGTACATTATGGTGAGCTGGCAGAGATCGAAGCACTGCGATAAGCTCGCCCCCAATGAACCCTTGTTTTTTAGCATGTATTTCTTGTCACGTTAATTTACCACTGCATTTTGTTCACTTGAAGTGTAAATAAAGAAATAAGTAAACAGTCCGTTGTGTTTTGTCTTGCCTCACTCGCTAGCCTCTAAAGCACAGCTGTAGAACACTGGCGCTTGAGGTTAGAGGTTGTGGCTTTGAATCCTGGCTGTGGCAGATAGACATACTAGGGTTATTAAATTTTATTTATGTGATCACATTAAGTCAGGCGACGATCAAACATGAGCAGGAGCAACTGCTTGTTTTCTTAATTTCAGTTTGTCAGAGCATAACATGTTACTAATATTTTTTGCACTGTATGTAAATGTTTTTAGAATAGTGATTGTAAATAACTTAGGTGTAATGGATTTTGATGCACGTCCTATTTTATAACCCTATATCTGTGGTGGCTAAACCTTGTCATAACAAATACCACCATTTTGTTGTATTTTGAAACACTAATAATATTTGGATGCTTGATTGTAAATGGTGTGTTTCCTCAATGACCTACTACTGCTAATATTGGAGCTTCGCAAGATTGCAGAAAATGACTTAAAACAATTATCTACTAATAACTATTATACAGTTGCTTTGTATCAGTAAACTAACATGTGTATGATAACCATTTCTTTATGTTCTGGAATCTAACATAATTTTTTGTACAACAATTTAGTAACAAATGTTCTGCTTTTACTGTTCGACACTTAGCTTTCATTACATATTAGCTTACATGTCCAAAATTATGTACTTTACTTTGAGACTAACTCGTAACTTGTCATATTTCCACATTAAGGGAAAAAACTAGTAAATGAATGTGATTCTAATAACTTTACGCTTATTTATTAAATACATATCCAACCTATGAAGATATTTCTTGACCAATAGAGCTGTTAGTGCTTGAAATCATTTTGCTAGCAACTCTTTCAAACTGAATAATTTCATATAAATACATTCAAATAAGGATTTGGGTAAAACCAGCAAAAGCTGCCTACCCAATACTAAATAATAACAGCTTATCTGTTGGAATAGCATTTCAATCGTCCACATTTTAAAGCATGTGTTTGTCGATTGATGATTCCACACATGTGCGTGGATTCTACATTTTGATTTCTAAGTCTGTTTTCAGTGCATCCTTTTATTAGTTTGAATTTAAATTCTCCAGTTAAATTGTATCCTTAATAATGTGAATCTTTTTACAGATCAGAGAAGGTTAGACTTCAACAGGCAATGATGGAGAAACAGAAATATGATTTATCCAAGTGGAAGTACTCTGATCTACGTGATACTATTAATACATCCTGTGATATTGAACTCTTAGAGGTAACATATAACTTATGCTCCACCACATGACATAAAATTTCTAGTACTATATCTGTTAGTATAACTAATAAGAATATGGCATGTTTGTAGGCTTGTCGTCATGAATTTCACCGTCGTCTGAAGGTGTATCATGCGTGGAAGGCAAAGAACCAACGAAGAACCACAATGGCAGAATCTGAGAGAGCTCCCAAGTCCATCATGGACGCTGGTAATATTTAGTTTGAGTATTTCGTTTGAACGTTCATTGTTTTATGTGTACAGTTGGTAGATTCTGTGGATATGTTTAGAGTTCTGTTTCATTTTATTATTTTTCTTTCGTAGCTGCTAATAGTCCACGCCGCCAGCCTAAGTCGGAGATCTTGAATAATGAAGATCGCTTCTTCCGAATTCCTTTTGTACGCCCTGGAGCTGCGGAGGAACGCAGAGGCTGGTGGTATGCACACTTCCACGGACAATACGTAGTCAGGCAGATGGAACTTCATCCTGACAAGTCTCCTGTACTCTTAGTAGCAGGTAATCTATATTTACATAAGAACATTGTACAATGTGAGAGAACGACGAAACAATGATATATTTTAGTCCTTTCTTAATTTTTAATTTAACAAATGGGTTTTTACCGCCTTTTAATAATTCAAGAACAACTCTTATCATTTTAAGAACCGACATCGTGAGTGACAGGACTGGGGGACATTTTTTGATAAATTTTGCCAAATATCTTATCAATGACTATTGATTATTAAACTTGTTATACGGTATAGGAATTTTGAGGAATTTTTCTAAATTCACTCAGTTGATGAATGTCCAAAATTATTTCATATAAAATGTTACTCCGGATGGAACTGACAGTCTTGACTGCATGATACAAATAAATAAATATTATGGTGACATTGCAGGTGTTGATGACATGCAGATGTGTGAGTTAAGTCTGGATGAAACAGGGTTAACCAGGAAGAGAGGGGCAGAGATCCTGGAGCATGAGTTCCTGGCCGAGTGGCAGAAGAATGGAGGAGGAGAGTTTGTCACTCCAACTCAGAGGGTAAATTTCTTTTTTACATTTTCATCTGATTCCGTGGAGTATTCGACTCCTCTTTGTAGTATTGAGTAATATTGCTAACATAATTCATGATAAATTAAGTCACAAAAAAGTGCTGTGATAGTTACACTAAAAAATGTTTTATTAACCTTGGGTGACTCGGAAAGGCAAGGAAAAAAATGTTTGGTTAACCCAATAGGCCTTTCAGAATTGCATCCATTGGGTAGTGTTTTTTTTGTGACATAATTTATCATGTAAGTATTAACTTTCACAAGGTTGAAACTGTGAAAATATAATAAGTATTACTATTTATTATTTATTTATCTGTTTGTTTATTGTTCCAGGCAAACAAGTGATTCCAGTAGGAAATGTTTTACAACGTGACTACTTCTCAAGAAGTTTATTACAGCTACATAATATATTTATACACATATTATGGCATCATATCACTCAATATACAAATTTAACAATACATATTGTAGTATGTATGAAATCATATCAGAAGGTTCAACGTAGGTACACTTAGAAAACAAACAACTTCTTTAACCTCTATGAAATATAAACGCTTCGCTATCAATTGTTCCCAATAATTTTATCAGTATTGTACCAATACAAGTATTACAAAATTGATTATACTGCTGTTTTATCACTTAACTTTTTCTTTGTGCATTTTTCATTCCTTTGTATAGAATTCTGGAAAAACAGCCATACGCCCTATAACTAATTTTGACAGGAAAATCTATACACCAAATCTCAAGTTCGTACCATGTCTGGTTTCCGAGATGTAATTTTCAAAAATCGTTCCTTGAATGTTTATGTATTAAAAGCTACCTGTCTTCCAAATTTCACTTCTGCACAGTTAGCCATTTGGGCAGTGTGTTGAGTACGACAGTCATTCATTCGCTAAGGACAGTTTAGTTTATAGACATGTATATTAAATTGTTCCCAATGATTATACCAGAGTATTACAAATTTAATTCTACATATTGTGATTACAGAGCTTACATTCTACAGTACATCATTCCTATATTTACATTACAATATTTTAATATTTTTAGTATAATGTAATTCTTTAAATATTTGATTTGTAAATATTTAATTTATTTATTAAATATTTCCTAAAAGATTATTTTAACTGAGAGTTTAGAGTGTATTATATTACGTAATATTTTAAACCAAACTAATAAGAGTATTTGTATATTTTGTTGTAAGCATTAGATGCTCGCTTTTTTTTACTCGAAGAAGCATGCAGAAGTTATTTTTACTATTGTTTGCTTGTGTTTTATAGGTTAGACTAAATATCCGTGCAATAAATACATGTTCCGTATTAAGTTCATTCCATTTTTAAATTTAAGTAGGTTGGCGATCTAATTCCATTCTAATTCTAAAATACGTATTTATTTACACAGATCTCATTTATTTCGAGGCAATATAAGAACAATTGTTCTTTTTATGCAAAACCAATGATTTCCAAAAATGTACAAAATATTAATAAAATAAAAATATGTGTTATTAATTTCTATTTCTTACAATCTGTCAAAGAAGAGTTGGCATTCGATGAGGGCGCTACGTGTAGCTTTTTGGCAACCGTAGTGGCAACACTTTTCAATAGAAATGTCAGTGTTGTCGGATGGTATTATTCCAGTTCTTTTTTAATAGACTGTATTTTATTAAACCAAATATTTATTGTATAATATTCTTATGCATAATATGCCTTAATATGACAAAATGCCTTTACGCCACATAGCGATGTTTATGTGCCTTTTGTAACTAGTGAAAAATATATACATTGGTGCCTTATTTTATTATCTTTCAAATTTAATTATCGCTTGAGTTACTCGTATATTTCCTGAAGAGAGTATAAATATTTTACCATCTCCTGTACTTAATCTTCATAATATTGTAAAGCAGTAAGGCACACTGTTAATATAATATATATTATTTTATGTATTTCTAAAGGCAACTGTTTTCCATTTTTTTTTTGTTAGCAACACTACATTGTAAGATAAAATTATCATGTCAATATAATCAGTATGTTATATTGAAACAAAATAAATGTTTGAAAACAAATTATGATACTATTTTTTTCCTTCCTAACCCTTTCCTACTGTCACAATTTTTTTAGTTTTTTGGGGAATTGTTACTTTCCCCGTGTTCGATCTGCATACAGTACACTAAACAATATGAACCTGGGGGTTGCCAATAATTATAGAACAAAAGTATTGACTTATAGAGCTTTTATGTGATTATCCAAGGGTTCCTGGGATTTGAGGACACAACATCCCCAGATTCTATAATAGTGAGACCAAGGAATATGAGTTGCACAGGAAATGGTAAGACATTATTGCGCAAAAATCACTTTTAATGACAGCAAGGCTCAGTGACTTTTTTGTTTTCTCCCTTCGAACGGGGAATTATTCTCCCTGAGGCTAGTTTTTAAAACTAAATTTTTAAAGTATGGGGAACGATGCGCACCTAGCGGAAAGTTTTACCATTACAACATTTTTTTTTTTAAGTTTTTAGTCGATGGTTAATTTTGACGTTTTTTCTGTGGTTGTTTCATAACCTCAAATTGTTGTTTTGACGTTCGCGCTTTTATTTGTATTTGTGTACAACAATAAATTTGAAATAAACAAAAATATGTCCTCGTCTTATAAATTAGGGAAGAAAAAGGTGTCTCAAGATGATTTAAGAAGATTAATGGCTGATCACAAAGAAAAGTTGGTCGTACAGAAGAAAATAGAGTCCCCTCTAGCTAAATATACAGATAGCGGACAATTAACGTGTGTCCTGTGCAAATCTACAGTAAGATCAGAAGCTGTGTGGAATGTTCATGTAAACACCAAACAACATAGAGAAAATATCGAACTAGCTAAGAAATTGAAAGTAAAAACACAAAATTTCACAGCGCCAAGCAAAGTTGTTGAATCTTCCACTAATTTAAAGAGGCCAGCTTCTCCCACACAGTCGACAGGAACAGAAAAGAAGTTAAAGGGAATTCTGAAGAATAGTCAAAGTAATGCAGCAGTTAGCAATACTGCAGTGGCGGCAGTTCCTGACGACTTCTTTGATTCGGGAGAAAAGCACCTTGCAGCGGATACAGATAAGAAATTAGTGATTACTGAACCAGTCGTTCCCATACCAGCTGTACAAGAAGGTAATGCAACTACATTTTAATTTATCCAATTAATATTACACACCAGTGTATAATAACAATGTTTCCTGCTCATTTTATGAACCAATCTGTGTTGTTGGAAATGGTTTACATTACCATGAAGTATCTGAATTCTAGTTCCCTTATAAATAATCAAGGCCTATGTAAACCAGAGATTGCCTGCTATTAACTACGACGTTAATTGATAATTTTGTTTCAGAAATAGAGAAAGTAGTCGAGAAAGATAAGAAAGAAGCTGAAGAGCCTCTACCTGAAGGTTTCTTTGATGATCCAATATTAGATGCTAAGGTTCGATTATTATAATTCTATGATTTGGGTTCTAACTAGTGCTGATTACCTAATTTCATTGCAATTAACTTATTGTTTTGGCATTGACTATGAGACATTTTGAAAAATTATTAGACTATGCTCCCTTGGATTTTCAACGCATATTCATTATTGACTTTGATAACACCAAGCTCATATAACACTCACCAATGACACATATTTGCTGCCTTGAGTTAAATTACTAAAAACATAGTAGGATAAATTTTCTCCCAATTCATTCCTTGAAGATGGGATCTCGTGAAACCATCGAGCTATCCATTGTATAAATAAGTATTTATCACTTTTTGTGAATAGGTTTATAAAGTTTAATCAATCCAGAACAGTAATACATATTTCAATTCTGGGTTTGTGATGATGTTGAAATAAAGCTGGTAATAACTGGTGGCATATTGGATAGAGTAAGTTGTTAAGTGTACTGTGACTTGTGTGGTCAAAATAAGAAGACATATGTTTAAAATGATTTGAAAACGAAAAATGTTTATTCTTAAATGTAAAATGTAACAATTATTCTATTAGGTTTATTGCTGTAACTCAAACTCATCATCAAATGTTTCGTGTATTTTTTCAATCATATCAGAACAAACCATGCTGCGTGCTTTAATATGAAATGCTTTCTCGTTGCACACTCTAGTTAATCTTGATGCGGCATAACTCGCTACTGCGGCTGCTAACATCGGCTCCGAATACTTCATACTCGCCCAGTTGAAAAATGTTGCCATAGACCCAGCAAGTAGGTCTCCTTGACCTCCGCATCTTCGTCCGGACCCTCCCAGATTGAAAGACCACGACCTGAATTCATCTTTACAATATGTTTTGTCCGTTGGTCCTTTTTGTAAGATGTAGACATTACTTCCAAGTCTATCAAAGTCAATCATCGTTGTATTATTGTCTTGTTCTTTCTTGATGACGTTATACAATCTTCCAAATTCTACTTTATTTGGTGTGAGAATGACTCCTGGGTGAGGGTAATCTTTTATCAAATCAATATTCTCAGTTATCAAGAATAAACCGTCGGCATCTATTATAATTGGTTTGGACTGTGCCCGACACATTTTGATAATCTGTTTTACGCCCTGTAGCACTTGAGGATCCCTCCCTAATCCTGGTCCTATGACGAGAACATGTAGTCGCTCTAGCCATGGGGTTATCTCTTCGGAGATGTGTTTGGGTGCAACGTCCAGTATTGGATGCACAATCAGCTCGGGGCTGTATGACTTGATGACTGGGGCGGCCTCCTTTGTACAGAATACATGGGAGAGATCAGCACCCACCTATTAAGTAAAAACATGAGAATTTTAATTACTTTCTTTACGGAAAGTAGCCCCTGTATATAATTTATAGTACCGAATTAATGTTTTTCCTGACAACTGCATGATAATGTAATTTGTCCGGGTAGACAAAGGAGGTCTTTTTAATCTTTCAAAATTGAAGTTTTTTCTATTACTACTACTGTGCTTAGTTCTGAAAACTCACCCAAAGAGCCCACAGACCATAGGTTTATACCCTGACTAGAGATAGTGATTTGGTTTTTAATTTACGTGTTATCTGCTCATTTGTGGCTGACAATATTTTTCTTGCATTAATTTAATTCTAAATGAAAACATACATAGTAGCAACACTAATAATAGGCCAGTAAAACCAGCTTTGTAGCGTAAATAATTCTCGGAAAGCTGGAAACTGTTTTAATCTCTTCACTAACATACAAAGAAGGTTTCTTGAAGTTTGCACCAATTTTCCGCTTGTGCTAAGTACAGGGTGTCCCAAAAACTGAAAAATTTTAGAACTTTTTTCAGTTTTTCACCGATAACTCCTAAACGAAGCATTCTAGGAAAATTGTGATCTCCTATGAATTAAAGTAGTTAAAATTCTTCGTCTAATGAGCGCAAATACTACTCTCTACTTTGAAGAATAACTGAGAAACAGCGGTTTAAAAATGTATTGTTTTTCTCATCAAGTTGTAATTTTCTTGAATATTTGTTGAATATCTTCTAATCTATGCTACTTACAGCAAATTTTACTGAATATGATTCAATGGCCGATTAATTTTCTATGAACTGACATTAAAATATTACTTCCATATTAAATGGTTTAGGATGTAGAGGTATTTAAAGGGAGACGAGTGAAATAGAGAAATTTATTAAATTATAGATTTCGATATGTGAAAGGTAACGTAGGCTTAATTTTGCGGCACTTTCTTATTAACGTAATTTTTTTTTAGTTAAAAACCGAAATTTCGCTATTGATACGCCACTGCGTAACATTTTATATCGAGAAGATGATTTTTTTTACCTTCATCAGTTTTATCAAAATACCTCATAAACAGTTGGTGTTAGGGAAAAAATATTTATTTCAAAATTTATCTTAAAATAATTTTCTACATAATGATTTCAAAATTAACTCTGTAACTTAAATAATAACCGAGCTACAGTCTTTTAAAAAAAGCGTTACTAAAAAAATTAAATTAATTGTTGAGTGTTGATGTAATGCAGTGGCGTATATAGAGGGGGGGGGCGGGCCCCCTCGGCCCTCCCTAACACTCAACAATTATGTAGAATAATATCAACAAATAATTCAGAAAACGTCAGCGAATAATAATAAATCAACATTACAGTTTTTAGTCGAGAGAATCGAGTGGTATGCACATTTATATAACGTAGGGTTATGTGAACTCCCTTAGGGAGGACGCAAGACTGGCGTTCCGATGCTTAAAATATTTGTCGGATCGCTTTTTTTCAAAGTCCACCAATTTTTATTATTTGATGCAACGTTCGGTACACAATATTGCAATGTTCTTTTTATTTCATACTAGTTTGCCGGGAAGGTACTTCACTAGCAGCGATATAATTCATAAGCAAGCGTCGAATGGTTACACAAAATATCAACTTTGATCATCCATAACTTTCTAACTATAACTTTTAAAGTTATTTTATTACGCTTGTGTTATAGAAAAAATATTTACCTTTAATTTCAATCTCTTGTACTTTTGCTTTATATCACGGTTCTGGAGTTATTCAACAAAAATATCTGAGGCAATTTAATTTTTTTAGTAACGCTTTTTTTAAAAGACTGTAGCTCGGTTATTATTTAAGTTACAGAGTTAATTTTGAAATCATTATGTAGAAAATTATTTTAAGATAAATTTTGAAATAAATATTTTTTCCCTAACACCAACTGTTTATGAGGTATTTTGATAAAACTGATGAAGGTAAAAAAAATCATCTTCTCGATATAAAATGTTACGCAGTGGCGTATCAATAGCGAAATTTCGGTTTTTAACTAAAAAAAAATTACGTTAATAAGAAAGTGCCGCAAAATTAAGCCTACGTTACCTTTCACATATCGAAATCTATAATTTAATAAATTTCTCTATTTCACTCGTCTCCCTTTAAATACCTCTACATCCTAAACCATTTAATATGGAAGTAATATTTTAATGTCAGTTCATAGAAAATTAATCGGCCATTGAATCATATTCAGTAAAATTTGCTGTAAGTAGCATAGATTAGAAGATATTCAACAAATATTCAAGAAAATTACAACTTGATGAGAAAAACAATACATTTTTAAACCGCTGTTTCTCAGTTGTTCTTCAAAGTAGAGAGTAGTATTTGCGCTCATTAGACGAAGAATTTTAACTACTTTAATTCATAGGAGAACACAATTTTCCTAGAATGCTTCGTTTAGGAGTTATCGGTGAAAAAATGAAAAAAGTTCTAAAATTTTTCAGTTTTTGGGACACCCTGTACTTAGCACAAGCGGAAAATTGGTGCAAACTTCAAGAAACCTTCTTTGTATGTTAGTGAAGAGATTAAAACAGTTTCCAGCTTTCCGAGAATTATTTACGCTATACCCCCTTTTCTGATGTTTTTACACTGGCCTATAAGTATTGTATAATGTTATTCAGAGATTAAAGTTCACACAATTCTTGTGTATGCAACAAAACAATACATAAGTAAAAAATGCATAATATTTACGTACCTTGAGTGCACTTATGGCCGCGAAATATGGAGCACCGGTGTATTCCAAAGAACCTCCAACAATCCCAACTCGTCCAGCCTCACCCTTGTGTCTTGAATCATCAAGTGGAGGAATACAATCCTTCACAAGCTTCATCAGTTCCTTTTCATTCAGAAAGCCGGTGCTGTAATTAGATGAGGAATCCATCCTGTTAGTTGCTGTTACTGTAGGAGATAGAAGAGAACTACAGCGCGCTACTTTTAAATATTTGATAAAACTGCGCGTAATTATCTTCATATCATAACCACGAAATGTAGAATGATAATGTGTTTCCTTCACTATGCGGTTTCGTAGTAGGTTTATTATTAGACTATTTATATAAGTATTTACAAGTTTTAGATAGTTATTTTTGTTATTGTCAGCAAGTTCGTAAACAAGAAATTCTCAATACATTTGACCACAGAACACATATACTCTCATTTGACAGATGGCATTTTGATTGGTTTTTGACAGCCACGGCTGCCAACTGTAGCATTGTTTAATTTTTTACTGTAACTAGAAGCCATTTTTTATTGCACACTTTTATTAACAGATTTTTTTTCACCTGTCCTTTCCCTTGTCTGCGTCTATTTTATACTTTTCGATTCAAATTTTGATATCATATTGGTTTTCAGTGACAGCTTAGTACCTACTCGTACCTACTAGTATAAGATCATTTTGAATACAAGCATGGTTTTTAAAAAGTTTTCTCTTGTACTATCATTGTGCAGGTTAGGAATGTTCAATACAAAGACCCCATGGAGGAAGAGTGGGAGAAGTTCCAGAAAGAAATGAAGGAGGAGAGCAGCACATCAGCGGCCATCATAGCCGGGGAACATGAGGAAGCAACGGCAGAGAGGCAAATAGACGAGATAGATGAGCAAATGAGAAACTGGCACAGGTACCTACTTATCTCTGGATATATTGTAGGATAGAGATTGCAGATTGGTGTTTTTGCTCACCACGCATAAATTAAAATTTTAACATACTTATCTGGATTTTATGCGTAGTTATAATTGGATAGATCCCATACTTTTTTCATACTAAGTAGTGACCACCTCTCTCCATACTGCTGTCTTCTTACCGAACTTTTCTTCGTTTTTAATGTTTTGCTTATTCTATCAATCGTAATAATATATTTATCATAAGTTAACACGGAATTAGAGCATACAGTCTATCAAGAGAGAAATGGTTTTCGGTGACGGCGCTACATGTGGCTTTTTGGCAGTCATAATGGCAACACTTGTAGAATTTCAATAGAAATGGCATTGTTGCCGGCAAACAAAATTGTAGCTCTAAATTAATCCGAGTCCATCCCTTTCTCGATGGATTGTATTTCATTGTACGTCAGTATAATATGTTTCATGTGATTTTAATGTTTTTCAGGGTTATAGATTTAGAAAAGAAAAAAGAAGATGCTAAAAAACAGAAGGAATTAGAGAATATTAAGAATATGGATGTGGAGGACAGTGAGAATTCTGGGGATGAAGAATTTGATGAATACTTGGACTGGAGAGCAAAGAAATCTTTCCGATGAACTGTCTTAAACTCTGTTATGTAATTAGTGAGTGATATTTATAGGTTATAAACTTATAGGTTATAGGTTATAAACAGTGAATTGTTGTATCGTTTAACTTCCCTGATTCCCGTATTATTTTCAACATTTTTATGTTTTTTAAACTACTTATTTCTTCTTTAGCAATTTTATTTATATAGAAGGCTATATAGTGTCTCCCAGGCTTTGGTAATCGCCACCAATCGTAAAACAGTTTCCATTTTGTCTTATTTTATTTAGATGGGGTGTAATGTGTACTGCGACCTATAAGATCTATTGTACCCCCTACTCTGTCTTTATGGTGACCACCCAGCTAAAGTAGGCCCTTTGACGTCTTACAAGTTTAGGACTCAGAGGGGGACAAGGGTGGGAAGTGATTACACCTGGTGCCTGCCCAGAGTGGAATTTTATGCGTCCCAGGTTATACATAATCTTTTTGTCGCCTCTGGTTAGGTTAGTTAGATCCCAGTCGACAAATTACCATACATAGAAGGCTATGTAGTTTCTCTCAGATTAATGCCTCTGGTTTTCGTTTGGTTATATTCATTGCAAAAGGTACCAATCGTTACAGAGTCGATACTCACCGTTTTTTGTGACAAATCATAAATCATTCACAGCAATTATTTTTTTATTATTATTGATTTTCTGGTATATTTTGTTTTGTTGAGTTTGTCATTTATCTGCAAAGTGTAGAACACAGTATTATTTTTGTTTTCATCAAGTTTGTTCTATGAAATTTTACTTACCTACATCTCCATATCGTATCTTAAAAGTGTATTATTATTTTGTACTCAAACTTATGGTATTTTATTTGTGTTCACAAATTTTAATTATGGAATATTAGGTAAAAATAATTGAGCGATGAACCTTTTCTGTCATTTTCAAATATTAACTTGTTCAGTGCCCCCAATCCCGATCGGGGTTATTCAACTCCTGAAACAAAACGTTTTTAACCACGTTTGGGGTCATTGATTCACATTGTATTTCACAGAGTACTCCTGTGGAGTCTGATGAGAAATATTTTGTGTATTGTGGTGAGATAATTGTGGTTTATATTTTATGCTTTTGTTGTTAAAAAACTTTAAAAAATATTTTTTGTTAATTCAACACGTTTTTTTCCATAATTGCTCTACGACTTCGAATATCTTAAATGTATACTTAATAAGGCTCTCCACACATCCGGAAGTTCAGGTAACTGAATCAACCGTTTGCAAAAAAGCTGCGACCAAAAAAAACTGAATTCAAAATCAGGGTAACACTGAATTCAGAGAGAGGTTTTGGTCAGAGCTTTTTTGCAAACGGTAGATTCAGTTAACTGAACTTCCAGACGTGTGTGGAGAGCCATAAACAGCTATAAATTACACAATCCAGCCGTATATTGACGAAATGTATCATATGTTTCATAGTATTGTAAGGTTTCATACTGTCTATTGTGAAAAATATAATTTATTTTGAAAATAAAAGATATTTTGTATAGAAGTAAAGAGTTTTATTAAATATTTGAATAGATTGCAATAATAATTTATAATAGTAATAATAATTGTGATTTCGTATTAATATTAATTAGTTTAGTACATAGCAATACAATCCATATTATAAAATCTTTTTGTTTAGTAATTTAATATAGTAGATAGAGTTAGAATACTTATCACACAAAAAAGGGAAACTCACAAAATATATTATCAAATATCATATTATATATACTTGCACAGTTATATAATATATTATTACAGATATATTCACGCCGCCGTTGCATTTTAAATTTTGATCATTGTATATTAAACAGATATACATAATATAGATTACAACATAATCATTAAATAGAGATGAAGTGGTGTAGAGATTTGCTGGTGGGTGAATAAGTATATTATTAGTATAATTGTTATGAGGGAATGGCACACTTCAATCCCTTCCCCAAGATTCAACCGTGCCATCCTTCACAATGCATACCGAGATGAAACTGTAAATTATAAAAGTATCAATGAAGGTTTAAAAATGAGTTTCCTTTTGTAAAACAACTGTACGAATGGAGTGAAATGAAGTGATGGTTAATATAGTTACTTGTACGTCTAATAGACTCACTAATCTTATATTATAATAAAGAAATCACAAACTACAGAGTGGCATCTTACTCGACTAATAATAATAAATAAAATGTTTTATTATTCCATACAATGAAAGACAAACTAACTTTAGCTTAATTATTCATCATTATTTTATTTATTATTCGATTAATATTTTGATCCAAGCTAAGATTTGTATAGCGATCCTAATGCTAATAAAATACACAGTAATTAAGTAAGTTATAATTATTATAGAAAGAATTACTAAATAATATAGAGTATTTGGACGTATGGCTGAGCAACTTTCATATAAATAGAACAAGAACAGTGGATTGGTTCTGTATTTAACTTGTAACTGATTATCATGGGGTTTAGTTTTTAAAATGAATGATATCTTCCCCTTATATTATCCATTTTAAAAACATCCCCTTGTTCCTGTACTAGCTGTACCTGGCGGCTGCGTGCTACAAAGAAACTACTAACTGGAACCTGTCTGAAGTATTGTGTGGAGAATTCTAAGTGCTTCATGTATTATTTGGCTACTGTATTGTTGTGTCCTACTCTCAAACATTCGGAGCAATCATTGTTATTATATTTGCACTTTTATTTAATATTTAACATTAATTAATTACCACTAAACCTACATATTTTTTATTAAATTTCACCCAACATTTTATCGATTCATATAATTTATTATAAATATTTCGTAGAATAGTCGCAGGTAGACTGAAAAATAAGGCTTTAGTGCTACACTTAGAGCATTATTAATATTATTATTTTAATTGATTGACTTACCACTAAGAATAATAAAAATTTATGCAAAAATGATTTGTGGTTAGAAAAAATTATCTGTGCATTAACTTCACAATTACATGTAATGTAAATATCTTATTGTGCTTTCATCTAATTATATATCATTACATATTAATATTCATTTAATAAAGATTTGTATTTCATTTGTAAACAATACCAAGCAATGCTCTCTAGCGTTATTATCTTAATTCACACTTTCAGTTTAGTTATTTAATGTGCGCACAGTGTATCCTTACTTGACAATATTTTTCATTCCGCCATGCGATTATAAATCTAATGTAAGTAATAAGTTATAATCTTAATCTATTAATCCACAGTGAGGATCGCATTGTAAGACAGTTGTAAGTTTATATTAATTAGATTTAAATTGTAAATACGTAATATTTTATCACCTAAGCATTATAATATTAATAAAGCTAGAACAGTAGATATATGTAGTTAGTAAGTTTATAATATGATACAAGTATTCATAGTCGTTAGAGGATATTTATGTGTATATAATAATATATATGTTAGATAGAAAAGACACGCTTATAAGCTGCAAATATTGGTACACAAACAAGCATAGATTGGTGGTCCCTAAGTTTAATACCATTTTATTTTAATCACATGTTTTATATTCAACCTCATTCACAATATATTCACCCGTTGTTCTATCAGTAGAGTCCGGTATAGAGCCTACCAATACTGCTTGAAGCTTTGCTTGCAACGTTGCATGAGTTGACACACAATGCATTGCACATACAGGTAATTAAATATATTCTAGAGATTAATATTATATCTAGTACCATTGCAGTATGGAGTTAGTAAAGTGAAGAGAAATTATAATATAGTAGAGTGTAGTACTTAGCTGTGGCAGAACTTACTTCAAACAACCTCTATTATGTAAATTATTATTATGTAGGTATTATATTTTCAAAAAAATGTGAATCTACGAATTCAAAAGTGTTTAATACTTTATTACGTTATGCGGATATTTCACTTCTTAATTAATAAGCAATATTATTTCTCTAAATATTTTCGCTACAAAATTTGCTAAGATTCCAAACTAATGGCGATTTCGCTGCGCCGGCTTCGTCTTGTAATTCCAAGCTATCGGATATTCTGTAGAATAAATAAATCATAACAGTTTTATGATTGGCTCTTCACGTATTTATGCTTTGTGTTCTGCGTCTTGAACCTCAATGGTTATTTCTGGTTTAGGGTTAAGGTAGATGGTTTGGTGGGTCGGGCTACGGTTTGTTGGACTCCTGTTGGAGCGAGATGATGTGGCGGAGGCGTTGCTGCTGGCACGAGATCCTCTACGTAATCCTGGAAGCAATAATTCTCATTATAATTTTCTTCTGTAACCTGACAACTGATGAAAAAAATATTTTCTAATATTTTAAAGTCTCGACTAAGTAATATCAAATTTATCGTAATTCAGTTCAGGAAAAGTTCTAACTACCAATTTATTAAAATTTTGGTTGGAGGCCATAGGAATAAATAGTAGTATTTTTTTGTATTTGATCATTTTACTAATGCACCTTATTTTAATAAATACTTTAACACAAACTTTTAAGCTTTCTGTGATTTTCTGCATTTGGGTTTATTTCGATAAACCCAGATTCATTTTTTAAATTAAAAAAAAAAAAAATCACTGGTATGTACAATTTTGGAAAAGGCAGATCTCTTTACAAAAAGGTGTTGAAAAGGTAGCATTGTCTTATATATTAGAGTTGCAATAAAATAAGAAAAAATGCTACAGAATCATATTGCTTGAAATTTTAACATATTATTTCTGCATTCTGTTCAATTGTTAATAATTAATATATCTATTCCTAATGCCTCCCACTTTGACTGCTTCTGATAGATAAAGTTTATGATCTATTAGGAGATCAGAAAGTTAGTAGAGATAAGAAAGAAGAGGTATTACTCTATTTAATAAGAGGCCAAGTGGAGTAAGAAGGAAGAGAAATTTGTTATATTATAATCTAATAACATGCTTCTTACTTATACCATACTTTGCTTTTTTGGAAATTGACCAAAATACATAATAATTCATTGCTGTCTCGCATTTTGACTGTCTGTGTTTTTTTAATTTTTTATTTAGACTAGTTTAATTTAAATTTTGTATGAGATGTGATTATGACTGAGTAAAAAATAAATTTGTTTATTATACAAAGCAATGGTATGGAATGATTCTGATATTTGCATGAATTTGCCAACAATAAAACATCAGTGCCACACAGATATACAACGACATGAATTTTCGGTGACATGCTTTATACACACTTTACGAACGTTGAAATTAATTTGTAGAATTGACATACAGATCCTTGAGCTCTGTTTAACTTCCGTCAATAAAACTTAAAGAATCCACTCACATATTTACGTAGCAGTGTTGCCATCTTAACTCAAGTGACTTGGCGAGTACGATTTGGGTCTTACGATGTAAGTAACTCGACTTGCGATTCATACGACAATGCATGCTCGTCATCACACTCTATTACGATACCTAAAGAAGAACTGAACCATCCAAAGTCTATAATACTTAGGGAACATGCAAGAATCAGTGGTGTTTATAAATAATTTTACACATTATACATTAACATACAATAGTGATATGTTTAGTGTTTGTATTCTAATAATTTCTACTATGTGAAGTGTGAGAAGCAAACTAATTTCTACTTATTCCATTCTAATTACTATTTGATGCAATTAAGGTCCTATATGCTGTCATCCGGCTTCGGTGCCCAGAATTGTTCTCAGCCAATACTGAGAGAACCGTTTTGAAACTGAAGACTGTGATAGATGAAAGTATGGACTACAGATTGACTTAAATTTCTTCCTAGGTTTTTTAAAAAAGGTATAATTCACTTTGTCGCTTATGTTATTCTTATTTTGCTCTAACATTCTCATACAAAATTTGAAAAAGCTGAAGCGAAAGTAGATAGATTTTTGCTTTTTTAAAATTTTGTATGAGAATGTTGGAGCGAAATAAGAATAACACAAGCGACAAAGTGAATTTTATCTTTTCAGAGCCTGGGAATAAATTAAAAAATCTAAAACAGCCGATTTGTTAAGATTATAATTACATACTAGTATTTTGGCTAAATTATACTTTTATATCTGAAAAACTGAACGGAAAATCTTCAGATGCCGTAAATTTTAGAGGTACTTTAGGAATATTTTTTTATTTAAGGAATTTCCAAATCCTGTAAGTCTAAAACAGCCGATCTGTAGTCCAAACTTTCATCTATCACTGTCTTTAGTTTCAAGACGATTCCCTCAGTATTGGCTGAGTAAGTACAGGGCGCCGGAGCCCAATGAAAGGTTATAGCCCCTTAACGTGTTATTCTATATATACTAATTATTCTCCAAAGTTTACAATACTCATACAATATAATGTAATGTTAATATGTGGTAATTACCTCTATATAAAGTCTATACTAATATGTTCCTTATAGAGATGAAGTCTTGTTAGGTTAGGTTAGGTGGTAAGGTATTAGTGGTTAGTATTTCACTATCTGCAGGTAGATGATTAACAAGCTGTCATCAGCGCTAAGGAATCAAAGCAAAACACATTGCTAAGTCAGTCCTGAATGCATCTCTATCTTATCATGAGAGCGGGACACAATGGAGCACTATATAGCAACAACAGTAAATAAACTTTCATATGAAGTACAATGCGAATTCAACAAATGCATCGATCTTATACTGAAGTTGAAATATAGTCAGTCGATTTGGAGTAAATTGAAAGTTGTATCTAAATTTCTGTATTTGAAACCTATTGCTGTGCCAGATTGAGTAGGATGAAATATGTTCACATCCGTTGTAGTTTCGAAGTAGCGACGGTGACCGAAAATAGACTAAGATGGTAGTGATACGTTGTAAGACTACCATAGGATAATATGATTATGATGAAAAGGACAATGGACCTAGAAGACCAGGCAGACCATTGGCCACTTGGATGTCCACAATAACTAGGGATCTAAAGCAGGCAGGCTTCGTTCAAGGGATGCGAAGGACTGCAGGACTTGCACTTTTGTTGCCATGTTAATGTTAATCTTAGGCCGGGTTTCCACCTGCGAGAAAACTTCTGCAAGAAGTCTCAGACAGACTGTTGGACACTTCTTGCAGGTGGAAACCCGGTCTTGTAATGTGTAGTTTCTGAATAGAAATTTTTCCACGATCTCAACTCAACTTACGCAAAATCGACAGATTACTTTTTTGATACTATACTGTACATACTATGTTAATGTTTATTTAATTTTGTTTATTTTAGTGCACAATAAATTGTAAAATGATTACTTATACAAAACTTGTAATAAGAAAATAAAACACACAGGTGAAAGATAATTTAATTGATTTAAGATTTAAATGATTACAAAAACACACTGCACTCAACATTAGGATACTCAACTCTGCTGCTATTTGAATGAAACATCAACACATTTACATACAAATATATACAAGCAAGAAGAAAGCAAAAGATGAATGAATGAAGTGATGTACCATTATAAGGAAAAAGACCTAAAGTCAAATTATTGCCTGAAAAGTAGAATAGACATATTACTAAGTTGGTACAACGTATTGTTATCTATTTGATTATTTTCTTTTCTCTTATGATGGTAGCAGTGATAGTATTTTTTAATGTTGATGTTTGTTGAGTGTATTATATAGTTGAATATTTGCAATAAAATGTGAATGGTTTTTAATTGCTAGAAGTTTGCGACTATTTGTATTATTTTAATTTAATGTATGTACTAGAATGTTAATTTAACATAACCCAATTTTGCAATTCTCAATCAGTTTTGATTATCCAGAATTTTACGCAAATCATGTCATCAGTCATCTTAATTTATAACTTTTTTTTTGGTTACGCGCAATTTTTCAAAATCCTTATATCTACTGCTCTCAAGTAAGAACTGTATATAAGCCAACTATACGTATTTTGAGTTTTTCACAATCGAAATTTTCAACCTTAGATACATTTATTTCAATCATATATTATCCGAATTTTCATGCGCAACCCCTATTTTCCAACCCCCCTATTCCACGTTTAGGAATTGTATGGGCAGGTATTCTTCTGTGATTATTTCAGTTTCAACTTTTTGGCTTACACATGGTTCTTGCTTATGATGGCAGTATACCTATAGCAGCAGAAGTCTCAGAAAAAAATGAGTATTAATTTGTGAAGTATAATTTAAATAACAAAATTTATCATTGAATTACCTTGTCCTGCGTTGGGGGAATGTGGTCTGAGTTCAGCTTGACTGGGCTGTCTGGAGGGAGCCCTCATTGAAGCCCTGGATCCCCTACGTTCTTGGCCGTGCAGCAACTTGGAATCTCTCAGCAGAGACACATTCATCAGACGAGGATTGGGGGTGTTGAATATCGTACGATTCTCACGCCATCTAGCCCTGGAAAACAAATATCATTGTTTTTTTGAAAAACATTGTCTAATAATTGAAAATGCATAAGAGCTACAAGAAAATGTCAAGGAATGAAAAAATTGCTATAGTTTTAACTATAAAATGAGCTACTATTTATATTTGTACGACTGATAGATTTTGAGTTATTGCCAAAAAATTCAACGACAAGAAAATGTTTTTTGTTTAGAAAATTGTAACTAGCAGTAACATAACAGGAGCGCTGCCTGGTACATTATCTGGTATTATGTAGGACAATAAAGTTAAGCAGAAATTTACTGTACCTGCTAAAGAGTCTGAGCACAACACAGATGATGACAAACATAAGCGCCATTCCTGCCAAGATTCCAATCATGGCTGGGTCCACATACTGCAGTGAAGGTTGCGTGTCAGCCCGAGCTGAAAATGTCAACGATGTTTTAGTTCACTGTCTATTTATACTTTTTATTCATGTCTGAGAAAGCTAGGGCTGAATTAGATTCTTTAATGGATCACTCCAATCCATAAACTTTGATTACTTAGTACATTCAATTTCAATATGTACCAAGCTAGACATTCCAACTTCTTATCTCACCAGTTAAACTGAATAAGGCATCCTTTTCATTGAATTCAAGGAAGCAATTCTTGACTAATAGGGTGCTGGACTCCTGGAACAGTTTGACAGAGGAAGTTCCATCTGCTGAGAGCTGGTACACTCGATCAATTCAAGAGCAACTCGGACAAACAATTGATTCACACTGAGAAGCACATCAGCAGTAGCTGCCTGTCTGTTTAATAATAGTAATGAAAATATTGGTGAGCTCACCGATACACTCGGATGATCCATCAGGCTTGAAGAGCGGCACCATCTCGAATCTGCAGGCACATCGTCCATCTCTACATTCTGTCTGAAAGTTTGTTACTTCACATTGCTCGTTGAAGAAACATGTCTCGTTTACAATCACTTCTGTAAATCAAAATATACCAAATGAAAAATTCCTCTTTGTGAGAATGAGTAAAGAATGTTGTGATATAAATCTGGTTTATTGTCTCTAAGTATCAGTGGACAAGAGTGGATTTCTGCGGAAGAGAAGCCGGGGCTAATATTTCTTATTGGATCACGTCAGATTAGACATTACTGTACCTATAATTTTATCCAAAAGGTAACTCGATGGGAATCGTGTTCTTATGTAGCTTCGCGCCTGCTAAGTATAAACGTAAAGAGCACGCTGCACAATCACGGGTTAAATTAACGCCGCAGGCTAAATATGAAACAATTAGGCGTCTTTTAATGGTTTTCCCGGCAATTTTTTAAAATTTGTGATGTATGGAAAAATGATGTGAATGTGATTTTTGTTAGATTTTATAGGTAAATTATTTTCTCTGGGTGCGAGTTCTTTTTATGGTATTGCACCCGTTGTTGAGTGCCTTATTTCATTTTTTATTTTATTTTTGTAACATGCATTATTCGGGAATACGGTCGTTAAAAGAAAGCAAATGCAAAATCAGTAGATGAATGATTAGTGTAATGTTTTACCTTTCCCACATTTGTCAAGATGGTTGGTGACAGGCAGGTCGGGCGTGCATTGGCACACCCTCTTCCCAGGATCGCAGACGGACCCCGGGAAGCCGCACTCCGCTGAGATGTCACATCGGTCTCCGAACTTCTTACTGCCGCGGGATGCGTAATCTGGAACAACAAAACGTTAACGTTCAATACTGGAAATTTATATCATTTACTCTTATCTATATTCTAAAGACATTTTTAACATTGTAGGTACCGAACCAATTTTCCATTGATCAAAGTAATTTCATAATTATGTAATTTTTCATGGTACTATATATTACTGTAGCATCACGGTATATTCCATCGGGTAACCAGTGAATTCTATGTGTAGGTATAATATATTAAAACATTTTCTTTACGCAAACATTTATTTGCTTGCAATGCAATTTATTTCTCACGAAAAATTGGAAGCGGTCCGGCTTCCCTGATGTCAGCGGGGAGGCTTTCAAAGAACTTAAAACCTTTATAAAAAAAGTAAATCTTCATCTCTTAATGGAACCTTAATCCGTCACTGATGCCTGTGTAAAGAGAGCTATAAGGAGCTTTAATAAAATAATATTTCCCTAAGGTACATAATCTAATCCGCAGCGTCTATATATCTAAGCACGTATAGCATTATTACCTCTTATTGACTTAGACCCACGAATAATATCGCAGAAATAATAGTAGGTTTTATTTGAGTTGGTAACGGCCCATAGGTAAGTGTACACGCCCATAGGCACTTAATACGTAGGTGTATGTAGTTTTATCTAATGAAATCTCTGAATCATGAAATTGGCCATTTTATTAGGTACCTATACGGGCCAGGTAATCGTCTCCAGAGAATATCAAAGTTTACTTGAAGTTCGGAAGTTTACCGGCTGCAATCAAAGATAAACTTATCTCGATCGTTGTTTAAGTATATCATCCGTAGACCGTAACCCTTTTTCCTACTCAATCTATTTTCCTTTAGTATCGCTTTCCTTTATACCTATTTACTTAAATGCACTCGTCGGTAAGAACAAATCATTGTTTTATTCAAGTTTTATTATTTATATTCGTACATATTTTCAAAAAACTTCTAGTTAATTACACGGGAAAAACTCATGCCGAAAAGTTATACAAAATTCGCAAAAATCTCTCTTTCTTCTTCTCTTACAGCCCTTGGACGGTCGTCATCCTCTCATATCTAGAGCAGTTCAGGCAGATGTCCTCCAGTTTACACCCATCACTCTGTAGTCATTTGTGATAGTTTCAACCCCCCGAATTTCCGTTCGACGTATTTTGAACTCACAGGAATTATGGAATTTGTACTCCTACAACAAGTGTAGGCTGCAATGTTAATACAACTATTTCTACTTTTTGTAAGAAACTTTGTTATGCTGTAGGTAGAATACTTCACTTTCTCTGTATCTAGGGAGATGAAAGTTTTGGCGTTTGTTCGAGTGAATGTAAATAATAACTTACTTACGTAATATCTGATAGGGGTGTAGGTGTATGTAATATTAGATAATATGTAGAAGGTATTTACTTAGTAGTACCTACATGTTGTGATCAGGCAGGTCAGACATAGAAATTAATACAGTCTAGCAGTCTAGCCAAAAATAGAATTAAAATCTAGAAAATCTGTTTTAGCTGCAGTTGCCTCAAAGTGTTCAGACTTGCTAAAGACTGTTTTTTTGTGACTATTTTAATGAGTTATGGATGGATCATAAATTAAATGTGATTAAACTAGTAATATCTGGGCGAACCTACTATTGAATAGTTCAAATTGAAATAGGTAGGTGGATTGTAGATAAGACAGATTATAGGTGTATTAGCGAAGGAACTGATAGGTATAGCTCTATAGATACGAGCATCCAAAGGCATTATTATTCCATGAGCTCTACTTTGGAGGCTATTCACGCTTTGATGGATCACTGTAGCAAACTTGACATAGTAGATACCTATTGAAGTCTGATGTGAAATACAGAAACAGTAAAGTTAGAAAAGCTAGTGAAGCTTACAGCACTACAGCATATATCGTAGCTGCTTTGCGAAGACATGTATTAGGTCAGTGGTTCCCAAACTTTTAATTTCGCGTACCACACACGAAATTATAAATCAGTAGCGTACCACTGAACTGTAACCGTTAAAAAAAACCTTCAA
Source organism: Ceraclea dissimilis (assembly GCA_963576895.1). Lineage (NCBI taxonomy): Eukaryota > Metazoa > Arthropoda > Insecta > Trichoptera > Leptoceridae > Ceraclea > Ceraclea dissimilis. The sequence goes on along the minus strand of OY756370.1, from coordinate 1,925,783 downwards.
AATGATAAAGTAATAAAAACTGAAACAACTGTTTATGACAACATTATAATTTATTAAATATAGGAAAAAAATACAATATTCTTAGTGCGAAAAATGGTGCTGCATGTTCGAGACAAGATAGGAAATATCTGGCTTAAAAACGTTTTATCTAATTATTTACTGTGTATGTCCTATGGCCATGGCTGCTTGCGTACCACCTTCGCGTACCACTGGTAGTACGCGTACCATAGTTTGGGAATCACTGTATTAGGTAATTTATAGAGTTTCTGCAAATTTCACTTCTTTCTATTGACTCTTAATTTGTAGACACATTCTGGATATGAAAGACAGTCAGAAGAATGGTCACTTAATTGAATGTCTGCTTAAATATTGTGGTATTTTCTGCGTTACGTTCATAGTTTTACTATTTATTATTGCCGTTTTGCTTGTTCTAGGTTGCCCCTAGATAATGTTTTTGGTGCATCTAGAATCTGAGCGTCTGGCAACGTGTCCTGCCCAACTCCATTTTAAGGCAGCTGCTCGTTTTACCACGTCGGTGACCTTGGATTTCTCACGTATCTATTCATTAGTCCATCTATTTCTCAACGAAATACCTGGCACTCTCCTCTTCATTAGCTGTAGGTAGGTTACCATAATCCATATGCATTAAAATTGCAATAATTCATCTAAATGATAGGTAGATGCATCTAATCTAAAGATACACAACCAATTTCTGTTATTGATATTAGAAAGTGTTTGTAGGACAATACGTGTTTATCATAATATCTGAGGACATTCTATTAGGAGTGTGTTAGAAGTGAGGGTTGTCTGAAATGTTGTTCGCTATTTTGTAAAATGATTAATTATACACTGGGGAAGTGATATTAATAATATAATGTCCTATCGTTAATTATGCTAAATTAAAATGAAATTATTTTATTAAATGCGTCGTGTTATTACATAATGAGGTAACGTGACATTTATTCTCTACTAAATGTCATTAATATAATACCTACTTATTATGTAATTATCTACCTAATGAGAGCCTACAGTAGTAATCCTCTTGTCAATATTTCACCAAGTCTCAACAGCATCGAAAAACGCATTTTTCATTGAGCTTCTTCCATCAGTTTGATGCCATAAATTCAATCATCACCATAATATTTTAGTCACGTTACAAAGGTTCTACTAAATTACAGTTTTTTTCCTCAACAGAGACGAGAGGCATCTTCATTCACATAATGTAGTGTTATGTGAACTCCCTAGGGGAAGAAGCAGGATGGGTGTTCCGACGCTTACGAGTCGGCTTTGGCTGGCTTAAGTGATCGCTTTATGCCCAGGGCAGCGTTCACCCATTTCACCACATCCTGCTGTCTTATTATGTGAATGAAGATGCCTCTCGTCTCTGTTGAGGAAAAAACTGCAATGTATTATTTCCGTCTATGCAATGCAGATAAATCCAGTTCAATACCTAAAATAATTTAGGTATATCTCAAAGTTCTACTAAATGTTTAGGAATCAGGTTTAACCCGGGAGAACTTTCATAGATGCTATACCTAACGATGGTGGAGAATCCTGGCTAAAATATGGGTTTCAATAACGTGTATTGAAGCTATTGATAGAGCCGCTAGCAATAGTCCTATAGGTTCACGAACACTTTTTGATTTACCTACAAATATTTGTGTTTGTAGAAATTCCTTTGCCCGAAATCCATCTGGATGGTCAAGCACGTAGCAAGTTGCAACGTTTCTCTGAAACTCCAAAAAGAAGGAAGAACAAATTTATATTTGTCACGAACATTGAATTTCTATGAAATTAGCATGAACTTCGAAAGCTGTGCATATCATGCAGCTCATGAAATTCGACACTTTTCAAAGTAATATTACTTTTGAATGGGTGTCCGGTAAGTTCGTCTAAAATCAGTTGGTCTAAAATAAATTCGTCTAAAATCAATTGGTCTAAAATAAATTCGTCTAAAATCAATTCGTCTTAAATCGACGAATTGATCGTTAGGCAAATTGATTTTGGCCGAATTGATAATTAGACGAATTGATTTTAGACGAACTTACCGTAAACCTTTTGAACGTACTCAATGCGTACTAAATATGTACTAAAAATGAATTATTCTATAACATACGAAATTACCTAAGTTATTATAATGTTGTTACAGGGTAGGTGTATGAAGTATAGGTATATGGTTAGGTTAGGTTAAATGTCGTGCACCCATCGCAAGAGGCGGGTAATTTGCATCACGTCGGTTGTTGGTAATAAACACGCCTTCAGTGGGTTCAGTGGGCACTTTACATTGATGAAGGAATATTACGTGTTATTAAGTATTTTCCATAATAATGTGAGCGACATTATATGTGCCTCCGAGGACTTGGGAAAATGCTCACGGCTCACGTATAGAAATTGCTCTCAAATAAATTATAATGTATAATACTTGTAGGTATGTAATGTATGAAGAGGCGATTTCCATAAAATTGCTAATGAAATATGTATGAAAAGTATACTTAGGCATACCCCCCTAGAGAAACAGGTAACCAGAGACTGCTAGAGAAAATGTTAAAGACACAAATGCAGAAAACTAATACATGATGACCTTGACCATGACAACTTTTTGCAACATTTGTATCCATGTTTCAAGATCAATGCTGATTAAAATGTAAGTGGTTCCAACCAGCTTAGTCAAAGAGCGACAATATTTTCAAATCTGATTAGATGAAATCCAGTCCCTATGTGGGTGTAAAAGTTTCAGATCAGAACTCTTTACTTTTAAATAGGTTCAAGAACCACTTGACTGGACCATGTAGACCAGATTCTCAAGGACGCACGTGTTCTGACTAAAAGGAATCGTAGAGTGTGTATGACGAATTGCATGAATGTGACGGAAGGAAGAAGTGTGTGTGAGGATAGGAAAGTCTGGCGGTCTGCTCTCTCTGCCTACCTTGTAGAGGACGCGGTGTGAGGGAATAGAATGGAACAAAGTTAATAATAAATCTTTTTATAGTTCTATTCGTACATGGCTTCAACAAAATACTTAAAAATACAAAAATGAAAACTCCCTCAGGGAAACCATTTATTAAAAATATGTCGGCGTGTTGGATAATAAAGAAATTTTCTTTTAAAATATTTTCGTGGTACAAATTTATGTAAGTACATATCTACAATAATTCTTTGTACTCTAAAAGACAATTCACCGAAAAAAGCATCCTGGTTTTCGTAAAAGATGGATGTAGGAAGGAATATATCTCCTTTATTATATTGTGCGGTGCTTGCAAAATAATCACAAATATACCGTGGGTATGGAAATATGTATAGAGGTATGGAGGTCTGGAGGTAAAATGTAGAGAGTATCTGTGTCAGCTTCAATGAAGAACGACTTACCATCCAAATCCTTTTTTACTTGGATACTTTGCAAAAGCCGAGAGGAAACCTTGAAAAATCACTTGGGATTACTCTCTCAAAAACAAATTTTTAAAAGCAATAGAAATTACCGAATTTCCATACTTACGCAACCTTTTCTACGTATTTTTTTTACTTCAAATCTTTCGTTACATAAATCATGCAAGATTTTTTTTAAAAGGATCTGGGCTTGTGTTCAAGAACCCAAATGTCGTATATAAAGTGCAGAAAAATCATCAGCGTCGAAATTTGAACCCGGCACTTCCGATACAGAAGTCCGCATTCCTACCAACCGCACCATCAAGCATGTGTTCAATGAATTATTAGTATTCGTATTACAATTCATAGAACATGGATAACATTCAAAACCAAGGAAAAGTCACGTCGTTTCGGTAAGAAAACAGTATGGAGAGAGGGCGTAAGTGATGTGTTCAAACTAATTATACGTCAGTATTATCAGGATCAGGATACTACGTTTAAATACTTACGTACAAATGCATAGGTGGCAAAATAATCCAATAAATGAATTCTATAATGTTATAATAATATATAAGTACATTCCTAACTTTCAGATGAGAAACTTATACCTACCAAAATAATGGTAATTTTGCGAAATGTGTTACAGCATACTCATAACACTCCAAAGTTATAATACATACCTACAATATATGATACAATGCGAGTATATTGTTACGAAACAAGATTACGCGATCCAATATGTTGTTGTTATTATGAAAAAAATATTCCATGTTCTTGAAAAAGTGTGTTTATAGTTTCACTTCAGCGCAATAGGTGTCGCTTTTTATAGTCTGATGGAACGAATAATCCCAAATTTCCTATAGAGAAGGCTTATGTCACGAGTGTGGCAGTTCATTAAACTACTGTGACCTAGTTGTGCCGCTAGCATACTAGATGAATACTGAACTCCTCATACATACGCAAAGGTTATGAAGTTCGCTAGAATGCGAAAAAGTTATATAATAACAGGTACCATCGGCTATAAAAAGATCTCACCGTGAACTTATATATCGTACACGCACAATGCACTATCTTTTTATAAATTGACATAAATAAACACAAACTCAGAGAATGCTGATGTAATGTTTTCATAAATTGAATCTAGGCTTATCGAAATAAATCCGAGTAAATCCGTTTTTTTCGTTTTATGTGAAAGCTTGCGTATGTGCTGTGAAGTAGGGACATTGGAAACTTGAACCCCCGATCAAATATCGAAGGTTTTAATATGTACAAAAATTACGGATAGCGGAAACGCTGTGCTGGGAAAAACACAGCATCTCTATCTTCAACGACGAAACTTTAGACATAACTATGAATTAGCGCAGCTGAAATTTCAGTGATAAAACCAAAATTTAAAACTCTATAAAGTTACAGTAGCTTCATTAAAAAAGTTAACTAAAAATTATATTTTCATCCACATTTTAAGAGATTTTTTAGAGGGAAGTTTGTGAAATTCAATGGTACGAGTACATCTACTATGACTGTATAATAAAGTTACCTACAAAGGGTTCACACATACAGTGTGGTTGAGATATGGGACAGACACGAAATCTGGTTAGCTGTTGGTCTTAAGGTTTTCTTATTTGGAGAGGTGGACGTTAAAAAAAAGGATTTAGTACCTTTAGTGAAATAGCATTAGGCATTAGGTAGGACCCTTTGAAGATAGATATAGTATAAGTATTATAGATGTACTAGGTACACATATTAGGGACAGGGATAAGGTGGGATAGGTCCTTCTTCAACTCTTCTTCTTCTTGCCTCTTCCCAGTTTATCTGGGGTCGGCCCTTCTGGTACGTAGTCGCCAGACCTTACGATCCTGTGCCATCCCACTAGTAAGCTGTTGGTCCCTAAGCTCCTTTTCGATATTTGTCCACCAGGTGGCTTGTGGACGTCCTCTGGATCTGGACTGTGATGGTATGTCCAGTGCGAGCTTTACCACGTGATCGTTGTTACGTCTGCTCACGTGACCGTACCATCGTAGTCTTGTTTCTTTTAATTTCTCCGGAATTGGCGCGACCCCAAAACTACCCCGGATGTATTCGTTTTTAATTCTGTCTTCCCTTGTAACACCTCCGGACCACCTAAGCATCTTCATTTCTGTTGTATGTAATTTCTGCTCATGTTTTTTCTTAGTGGCCCAGCATTCCGATCCGTAGAGCATAGCCGGGCGGACGGCTGTTTTGTATATTTTGCCCTTGGTTTTTATGGGCATCTTTGGATCGCACATAACACCCGTTAGGGCTCTCCACTTCATCCAGCCCGTATTTACGCGGTGTGTTACATCTGCTTCTACGGAGGCATCTGGTGTCACAACGGATCCGAGGTATTTGAACTGGTTAACTGTTGGAAGAGGTGTGTCATCTATATATATGATGGAGCTGCCCGTACTCCCATCGAAAATGCATGGCATGTACTCGGTCTTTGTTCTGCTTATTCTCAGGCCGTTGTCCTCCAGAGCAGCCACCCATCTATTCAGAGACTCCTGCAGAGCCATGGGGTCTCCATCTATCAACACGACGTCATCTGCGTATAGCATGCACCACGGTAGTCGTTTTTGGATATCTTTGGTTAGGTAGTCCATCACCATGTTGAATAGTAGGGGGCTCAGTGCTGAACCCTGATGGACTCCGACTCCTACTTTGAAATCCTTGCTATAGCCCGCAGGACCCCTGACCCTGGTCCTTCTTCAACAACTTAGTTTATTTGTCTTCCTTTTTGTTTTACGTTTGAAAATTTTCATTGAAACTTTTCAGTGTGTTTACTTTGTACAAAGGATACGACCATTTTATTGCCACAAATGCGACGTAAAATAGCAAGTAGAGATAAACATTAAAACAGTAATTCTCTCTCTGATTCTAGAGGCAAAACACCCGAGTGATACCTATTTGACATCATCATCAGCCCTCCTGCATCCATTAGTGAAGATAGGCCTCCGTCCTCATGGATATTCAGTTTCCTATCCTGAGCAGGCCGCATCTGTTTTTAGACCTGCTTCCTTAATTCTTCTGCCCGTTCTAGGTCCCCATTTTATAATTCCTTAATCCACATAGAGTCTGTGGTTCTGGCTGCATATTTTAATTCAATCTGAAGTAAAAATGATGCCTACATAAATTTTGTGCTGACTTTTGTTGGAAACTTATTCGTTTTTGCGTCTTTGAGAAAACAGATCAATTTTTTCAAAATAATGATCGCATAATATTAGATGATGTACAACAAGAATAAGATCGAGAAAGTAAAAGTACAATTTGTGTACATGATTGGCGCAGTTGATTGAGGCGGCAGTCTCTCAAGCGGGAATTGCCAGGTTCAAACTTCAGCGCTGACGATGGATTCCACACTTTGCCATACATGCTTTTAGCCTAGAGCAAATTGTCCAGGAAAGTATTTAGGTTTGTATTTGCAAGCCCAAATTCTATAATAAACCGAATACCTCTACAATCTACATGTTTGCAATATTAAGTTCAGATTTTCCTTATGTTGTAACCGGTACGTTACCTGCTGGTACCCAAACTTTACAAACTTGTGTACAAAATGTGAATATTCCCTTTTCTCACCATAAGTTCTACGCGTATATTGGCAATTGAATATAGGTATGAAGATAGTACAGATATATTTACATAGTTAAGCACAAGTAGAAGTTTCCTCATAACGATTTTCCATTTGGTTGAACGTTCATTGGTTTGTTTATATTAACTTCGCCACTTGGGAACTTGAGCGTCTCAATAAAATACAGGTGGGTTCTTGTAAACAAATATGATACTTTCTCAAAACATTTTGAACGAATCGGTACGAAGGTACTTTGTAAAAGCCTAATGCATTTGTTGTGACCTGGGAACATATTATATTGTAGCTATAAACCCCTTCTTTGCATTAATGTGTTTCCTACATTGTGGTTGTATTCTAAGGAGGTATTTTTCTTATTCTTCCAGTAGGTATTTTTCAGCACTTAAACCAATTGGATATTAATGTACCTATACTCGTATATCTTCGAATAAAAGGAGTGAATTCACATAGCGTCTTTTCCAACCGAAGATCTGTGTGTGTGAAAACCACAAGAAAGAGAGAGGCCTTTCTTAGGTGAAAATAAACATATATAACACCTACAAATATCGGATTCAGTTAAAAGGAAAAAGTGTATTGTGATAAATGCTGTACTACTTTCATTGAATAAAGCTGTTAGACAGATACAGAAATCTCTGAATAAACAGTACAAAAGTACTAAGGCAACAAACCAATATTTGCCTACAATCCTTTACTGTTCACATACATTAGAAACCACGAGATACATTAACGATACACACATATACTCGTATGTAGGTATGTAATATCTTACACACTTCCTGTTAGAACTTCCCAACATATGTACGAGTAGATTATAATGACAGAAAGAGGAAATACATATGGCGTAAGGCGTAGTCTTGTTATTGAGATATACTGCGTATTATGTATGAGAAATTATGGCGAGTTATTTAATACGAATCATTATAGGTAGATGTTGTCAATATTGATTGATGGATACATTTTCGCGACAAAAATTGAAATTCTAAAATTACTAAAAGAGCTTTTTATTTAATTACGAAAATTATAGGAAATTCATTATGGAAATTTAAAAAAGGTGACAATTATTGAAACCAATATCTTAATATCAAGGCTGGGCAGGAAATCGTTAATCAGTTTATCGTTAATTAACGAAGTTAGCACGATATAGCCTATTTCTTACCGCTCAAAATGATGTTACATTTTGATCGGTTAATCGTTAATTGAGTAAACCTCTGTGATTTTTACATCGGCCTCGTTTAACTGACTTAATATCTCCTTCTGTGGAAAAAAGGGTTTCCTAAGGCATTTCTCATTGAGCAATATTGGTTTTCCAAAAAAATATTTCCCAAAAATAGCGGTAACGGATTAAGATTAACTTCCGTCATTTCTCCATAAAGGACAGTTAACGGAGTTATTTTTTTAGTTTAACGATTAACTAAGTAAACTTTTTGATTAACGGTCCCCAGCTGCGCTTCGTTTAAAAAGTGCCCAACTGTGGTTAAAAGTTTCAGAGGTTTCAGAAAACTCGGTCATAATAAAAATGTCTAATAAATTCAATTAAAAGTTCCAGAGAGCTTCAAATAGCTTGATACTTGATGGAGCCTTTAAGCACCTAATTACAAAATTGAAAAAAATATAAAACGAACATTTTAGAAACGAAGTGAGATGAAATGTAAAAAGATCAGCTGCCGTATAAATGGTGTTGTCAAATTTAATATAAAGGGATTTCAAAGTGAAATGAGATGTTACTCAGAGATGAGAAGAGAGAATTAATAAGACGGTGGGAAGAGGAATTACACGGAGATAAAGCGGAAATAGAAGGAAAGTTTGGAACTAAGTAGAAGATTAATGGAGATAATTTATGATCGTCGTGTTGTGTTCAGTAAGGTAGGCATTATTTACGGGGAAATATTCAAATTAATACGGTGATAAAGTAAGACCAGAAACACCTGGATATAGAAGGAATGACATCTTAAATTTACATTTCAATATTATTAAGTTTATTTGTCATTAATATTTCGCGAGGAAATAAGGGAATTTTATTGTTGTAAAATGTCGAAGACTGTTTTCTGATGATGTACAATATTGTCAAAAATTATAGACTTACGTAACTCTACCTTGTGAACGTGACACGGTAACTTTGAATCTGCATTGTCAGTAGGATATTAAAATCAGATGTCTTCTCTTCACAAATCTTTCCAGTAATCTTTCACAGTATAAATTTTTGATTATGTTCTTACACCTTGTAACTCTCCGAAGTTGGAGCAAAGGTACTCGTAGGTATGTTTTTTTATTTTATTAATTATTATTATTTTTATATTCACGATTTTGCGTGTCATCCTTGCCCAGGGTCCATGCGAATCTTCTCTGTATCGTTCCAATTTTTGTATATGTAGCGCCGAAGGGAGTACTTTGTTCGGAGTATATTGGTTGTCAAAAAATTGCCGCCTGGCATGTAAAAAGATTGTCCTTTTTTACGTCTTTAGATGTAGTTTTTTTATGACTTTTTAGATTTGAGCCGATAATTCATCCACAGAAGAATATCACCTAATCATTATGGTGCCTTCAATGCTTACCTTAAGTCCTCTTTAAAATCTTGTGATAAAAAGATATTGTACTGAATTTATTTGAAACGACCACACCGTAAAACAGAATTTTTGATAAGCGGCGCCATTAGGATAAATAATTGATTCACTTTTATGTTTTTAATAAGACTCAAGGAGATTTGATAAAATAAGACGTTTCTTTAAGGAGATAAGTACTTTCTTCTTAAGAGTCAATCGATTGAAAGGTCTTTTGATGTTTTTCATAAATGCACTAAATGCCTTATAATTTTTTTATCGTTCCTAAACAAAAAAAAATATTTGACATCTTTATTTATCATGTAACAAAAATAGGTATTAGGTACGTAAAAAAATAATATTTGTGTTGATTGTTGAAAAGTTAAATTATTTTTAAACTTTTTATCTTCCATGATCAGCACTGAATAGAAATTGTTCGTAAAAATAAACTTTTATGGTTAAACTTTCATCGCACCATCTCCTTACTGTATTTTATACTGTAAGAAATTAAAGTCTGAATTTGCTAATAATATTTCCTTTGACTCGTGAACTTTGTTGGCAAAATAAAAAAATGCCCATTGATGTGTTCTTGTGGTTAATTTATGCAGCAATCATAAAAAATAGCAAGAATGTAAAAATTGTATTAAAAAACATAGGATAAGATTCTCCTACTACTTCTAGAGAACACATATTTTATGCAGTGCCTAGGTTCCAAGTCATACGTGATGCTCCGATATGTCAATAAGGAACGGTGTACTGAGAAAGGGAATCTTTTTGGAGGGCTTCAGAAACCTCGCGATCCCATAGTTTCGTTAATAACGTCATCATCTTTTGAGTAGAATTCATTGAGAGAAACTTGATTTGCCATTATCAAGCACGAAACTATGTGGTGGAAATTGGTAGATACCAAATAAATTACTGCTCAATATGTGGCCCTGCGGTTATGTCTATTCCAAACTCGACCGACCTTGTCAATAATCGCCCTATTTTTTTTGCAAAAGGAATCAAACATGCTTAAACCGAAATTTGAACGATAGTGTGCTTGTCTCAAAAGAAATTTATTACCTATCGTCGAGTTATGTGTTTGCTCTAGAAGAAAGTTACCGTCCTGTGTTTATTCTAAAGTAATTTCTTGCCGTTTGTTTCAACATTTATACAATTTCGAATAGGAAACACAAATAAAATGAGAAATCTCCTTAGAATTAGCGCAGTCCATAAAGTTGTTTTGAGATAGGTCAGGCATTACTGGGGAAACGACATTATAATTCTACGTAAGATACGAGTGGGATAAGGATAAAGAAAGATAATAAGCAATATAACTGCGAAGTAATGGGGATATCAGAGAGTAATGGATGGAACCAAATTGTCGTGCTGCACGAAAGGATAATAAGAAGAAGATACTGAAACATTCTTAGGGTCTAAAAATAGAAACATAATAATGTAGGCAATACTTCTTTCATCATTAAATTCGCGGCTCTTTTCTTTTTTTTTTTGGTTTACGCCTTTTTATAAAGTAGGCATATTCTGGAACAATTTTGAACAAAAAGTATTTCTGCACCTATGAAAATTGACATTCACATCAGAGGAAATTTCTTTCATCTGATACCCACTGTATATTGTCAATATCTTTAGTTTATTATCATTCAAGGAAGCTGGCCGGTACTAGGACGAATGGTGCGCTCGGTCCGATTGTTAGTAGTAGCAATGTGTCTATGAAAGCAAAAGTGCTAGTGCACAATGCTGTCTTGGTGCCGACCCTGATGTATGCTAGTGAGACGTGGACGTGGATGAAGAAGGATGAATCAGGGTTGAATGCAGTAGAAATGAGGTCATTAAGAAGAATGTGCGGGAAAACGCTGAGAGATAAGATAAGGAATGAGGTTATCAGGGAAATGAGTGACTGCAAGACTGGTGTAGTGACAAGAATGAAAGTAAACAAACTAAGATGGTTTGGGCATGTTGAGAGAATGAATGATGACAGGATGACAAAAAAGATATATCTGAATGAGCGAAGAGGGGTGAGAAAGCGCGGCCGTCCGAGACTGACCTGGTCCGATCATGTCGACCAGATCCTCAAGGATGGACGCGTTTTGAGTAAAAGGAATCGGAGAGCGTGTATGACTAATTGCATGAATGTGACGGAAGCTAGGAGTGTGTGTAAGGATAGGGCTGTCTGGCGCTCTGTCCTCTCTGCCTACCCTGCAAGGGATGTGGCGTGAGGGTATAGATAGATAGATAGATAGATTATCATTTATATTAAAAGAACAAGATGCTGAATGCTGATCGGAGCCTTTTACACTCTGATTGGGCATCGATTATAAATATTATATTGTTTCTTTAAAACTCGTGTAAAACTTAATTAGTCTAACTGCCTGACGGGGGTTCATCGAATGAAGTCTAAAAGGCTGGTCGACCGAAATAAAATCAAATTATATATTTGACTATAATATGATCATGAAAAGATTTTTTTTTTTTTTATTTTATTTTATTTTCTAAAGCACAGACAGTCTCACAAAAATCATATACAGTAGAACATTAACAACAAGTGGACCAGTAAAGGCTCAAAAATTACCAATTTATACATATTTGACATGCATGCAAGAACAATAATGAATAATATAATATATGGAAAGATCAGCATGCAATCAGAAAAAACAAAACATCAGACAAAGAAACATTATATAAATATTAATAAATTTGAGAAAAAAAAAGATAACCAATCTGGAACAGCCATCAGATTTCAAAGTCTGTAATTGAGTACGTAATATACAAGAAACACAATGATACCCTATCTATAGAACTATGAATATATGTTCCAGTTAGGTGCCTAGTAGAGTGTCTATTTGTGTAGGTGGGGGTTTTAAACTATAAACAGTTTTCTCTAATAAAACCACAACGTATTTCAGCCACAACTTCAGCTTTAAGAAAATGCAAGTAACAGAGATAAAAGTTTCATCAAACGTAGTGGGTAGGTGTGATTAAGCTGAAAGTAATACCATCTTTAAAAGATTTAAGTTCTTTACAAGTTTAAAATAAACTTTGGGTAGGAAACTTGTAAGATATCCTTTACTTACTTATCTAATTAAAAAGCTATCTATTTACCTACTCTTTCACATCGCGTTACTCCAAGATTCGGGGTGAGTAAAGAAGACATTCCACTAGACTATGTTCTATTTCTTTTTTCTTGGTTCCGACGCATTCATGGAATTTGTCATTCTTTGACTCATTTTACTCAAGACGTGCCTGTTCTCAAAGATCTGGTTGACATTTATCACTTTATAAATAAACAGATAAATATATGTAGATTTGTTTTTTTCGGGCTTAATCGTGTGAAGATCTGATGATCCGACGTTTCGGCGAACATACTGCCGCCTTGGTCACGGATTGTGAGTTCACGGATCATCACAATCCGTGACCAAGGCGGCAGTATGTTCGCCGAAACGTCGAATCATCAGATCTTCACACGATTAATGTAATGTAATTTCTGTATTAAGATTCATGTAAACTATATCTAATCTATGAATTCATGCTTCTGCTATCAAATTTGCTTGCTTGTTTATTTTATTTTGTTTGTTTTGTGTTAAAGTGTTTTTATTTTGTAATGGTATAACCGTATATAGATGAATAAATAAATAAATAAATGGATTAAGCCCGAAAAAAACAAATCTACAGATAAATATACGTTACACAAAATTAGGCATAAATAGAAATTTTATCTCACGTTATTGTACTGTCATATATGGAGCTATACAAAAATAAACGAATCCCTGGAAGCGTGGAAATTAAGTGTTTCAAAAGAAAATAGTTTGCTCTGCGAATCATCCTCTACCTCCGTTATATTGTATTATGTTGAAAGTAACTTATGAAACATGAAATCGGGTGCTTTTATATGAAAAGAAAGGGAAATTCAATGTACTAGAGAGAAAATACTGAATTCAATATCGTAACGGTATAAAATAATAGAGCCTGAATTTATTTATTTTACGAATTTCCATACTCTTGTTATTTCTGCAAAAAATACCTCTATTTGTAATATGCAAGCATAACAATGTTTCTTTAAAAAAACTAGCAGATATTTTTGTTCATTTTAATAAAAGCTGACATAATATTTGCCGGGGGGTATTTTTCAGGTGCAGGTTTTTTCGTTACTATTTTTATAATTTCATTTCCCGCAGACTTCAATAACATTTCAAACAGCTGCTACATACAGAAACTAACGTACACTACATATTTATATTAAAACCATATGATATTAAACCTAATGCTACTAAAGGCCCCCCAAGTGCCATTCGTACTGAATATTCTCTTGCTCTTGAAATAATGAAAGAAAAGAGATACGTATTATAAAATTATTGCTTTTTTTCTAAAAGTTCCCTAGTACCGTGACCAAATAGTACTTGCGTAATCTCTAGTAGGTTACATGAGTCTGCAATGCATACATATTAGGCTGAAGGTATGGATAGAGAAGAATTTAGATTCACATTAAACCAGCCAACGATCAGTCATCATAGGCCCGATGGAAAGCCCATCGTTTTCTATAGATAACTAATTCTTATTGACATACGGCATGTAAAAAATCAGATGTTCTCACAAGAAATAATTTGTGATATTCATCAAAATAAAAAGAATAATTTGGGACGTTTCATATATTTTGATATTGAATAATTCAGTCTGAAAGCTATGCCGACACATTGTCTATGGGTCTAACATAAACTTATTTATTAATTTGTCGCATTGAAGAGAATTTTACCTAAAAGCAACTACCACAGTATACAGAAACACCATACAATGTCTAGATACATATTATACAAGGCTAGGCTACTAAACTACGAAAGCTTTGCATACTACATACAATGCATGTCTATTAGAGTTCGGTCGCAGTTTGCATCGCAAATGCATATTGGCATTCGAGGAATTGTCGTTATTGTGTGACGTGTCCATAGTGACTATATTGGCGTGTTAACTGGGGGTAGTGGTGAGAATGGGACTACTAGTCGCCTCGTATAAAAGATCGTTGAACTCACTGCATGGAAATAATAATATTGAATGAAATAACAATGCAAATTATACCAGGTACAATGTGAACACCACCCAGACGTTCAATAAAATTGTACAATATTTTGAATGACGTGCTGAGCGATTGATTGTACAATATGTGTTGCATAATCTTGGAAATCTGGGCGAAGGGTAATAAACGTGCAGATGAACTGGTCAGGGAGGGTCTGCAACGCTACCTTTTTGTGGCTTGGTACAAACATTCTTTCGGAAAGAAATCAAGAGGAACGGAAGACAAAAGAGCCTATAACATCAGAAGAACCAAGGCCTGTATAAGTCTGAACAAAACAAGTCTCAAAGATACTCACGGGCTTCATAGACTCGAAGAGGATGGCGCCTACAGATTTTGCGAAGAGGGGGAGAAAACTCCTCATCACTATCTAAACACACTCTGGTGTTGTAAGATACATGAGGATGAGAACTTTGGGCTGGCACCAGATAAAGGTGGATTCATTTCAACGTCTGGGACTAGAAGGGCTGCTCTAAGTGCGGGTAGTCACCATATAATTATTTTACACACTACCAGTTATCGATCAAGTTATGCCTAACAGTATTCAGACTGAAAAACCTGGTGTTAGCATGCAAATTATTATAGGTAGGTCTAGGTATTAATTTCACATTATACATGCATGAAAGTATAGTTGTCTGTGGAAAAAAAAAACTTGCATGCTATCAGTTGATGGGAAGGAAATGGCTGTCAGAATTAACAATAATGAACTTATCAACTGTGAAATTGTAATTAGAGTTAATAATTTAATAATTGTTGTCTAACTTTTCAGTTGTAATTTTGACCATAGACAAATTGTGAGACTCTGAGATTTGGACTCCTTATACATAAATGGGCCAAGAGGGAACGTCTCCTCTGCTAGTGTAATCTGATTAAGATTTTCATCACTTTGTGGGGCACTGTCTTAACCATGTCTTAACACGAAGTTCGAGAGGGATGTTTGGAAAATTAATAGAATACTACAGAAATATTGACGCGATTTGGCTCCTAGACTACTAGGACAATAGTTATTCTGTGTACGAAAGAAAGAAATAGGTAATTTCGAAATCTATTTTCATTTAAAGTGTGAAAGATCAAACGAACGAAATAAAATTTATCTCCAGCAATGGTGCAAAGCACAGCACATGGAGATACCTATGTCAAATATGCTCCATCCAAATATGGAATCGTACAAAAGGTATTATTCTATCAGTCTGTATGTAACACCAGACATGTGAATTCACTCACTATAGTCCGGAACAATCATCTTTCTACAAAGCGTAGAAAATGAAGAGGTACGGTGTATTTCATTGACCCAGCCTTTGAATTGCTCATACACAGTTCACAAGACTGGACTGCAGATATGTATGTACTTATAAACTTAGTATGCACAAAGATATTTGAAATGGAAATAAGAAAAAAGTATCAAAATACAATGAAAGTTTAAAGAAAGAAAAACTCCTCCATGAAAGGAAGATATCTTTATCTTTAAACTCCTTTTCTTTACCAAAGATAACAGAATTTATTGTAATTAATTCAAGTACTCGTATTTCAATACATGTCCCTTGATATTGTACGAGTATAGATATGATAGATTAAGCTTATTTGTAGGTAAGTAAATTAGCATTACTGTTAGACTGGAGCTTATAGCTGTACAAAAGCTCTTAATACTAACCCTTCCACGTCCTTTAATAATATTTGGGGAATTAATTGAAGATTTGTAGTACATGTACATTTATACCAATATAACTAATTATTCATTGGGCTCAGTCAAAGCAATCCGATTGGGATTCCAAGGACCATGTAATATTAATATGTAGCAAAATAAATTTTGGCCTTTTTCGTTAGTTGGTAGAAAGCGCAATAAATTCGCCCATTATACGTTGTTCGGTTTATTTGTCATAACTAGAGATTGTTATTTTCCACATTTTGGTGAAAACTGGTGCCATTTTTCATACATTTATAAATATTTTATACAAATAACACCGAAAGCAATGAAATAAAATAAAAAATAAATGCAACAAAAATTACCATTTTGCAAGAATGTTCACAGCGAGGTTCTCTTTCGAACTTTTTCGAATAAAACGAAATTATACCCGAAAAAAAACCCTTTTTCTTACCGTTAATCGTAATTTGGAACCTTAAAAAGAAGAGGCAAATGTTTTTGGGATACTCCCCCCCTTAATTATTAATTTATTGTTCGCTTAGGTAGGATACTCGTAAAGTATGAAATAAAAATCTTTCCAAAGTCCTGGATTTTCGCTTTAAAATATTTCCACCTGATACCGCCCGCATCATTTGCTTTGATACCGCCCCTGTCCTGGATTAATTAATAAAATACAAGGTTTTAAATTAATATCGGATTAAAAGATTTATATTTAATGTTTGTTAAACAAATAAAATGACAAATAACGGAAAATACGCTGAATGTCAAAATCGTTTTTTGAAGCGGGTCGGTAGCCACCATTAAAATGTTTTCTATAACCTCAATGCGGTGAATCATTTCAGTTTCTCTGAATCTATAACAAAAAATGTGTCAACAGTATTTTTTTTAAGTTCTAGATTTCATAACTAGTCAATATTTAATTAGTCAATTATTGATACTGTTGTGTACGATATATGCATGTACGATATACATCTTATTGATTTTGATTCAATGATTTGATCTATTTCATGAAAAAAAAATCACTCATTTTACAGTGAGCATTTAGCAGTGGTGAGATGTCAGACAGTGTGTTAAGAGATAGTAGAGTCTAACACTATGTTTTCTCTGCTCACCCAACAAGGGAAGGATAGATACTATATTTGTGCATTGATTTCATGCATTTTGTCGTATCGAGCTTCAAAATCATGAGTATGAATATTGTCATTTTTCTAAAAACGGTAGATCTTAGATCTCGACAACCGTTACTAAATATGCTTTGGTAAAAAAATAGATTGGATACATTGAACCTTTATCTAGAGAATAACCGTAAAAGATTTTTGATTGAAGCGAAATTAACCCCAAAAAATAGAAAAAACGCTATTTTTACCATCTTATCGTGCGATTTTGAACCTTAATGCCCTGGGAAATTTTCGAGACGTCATAGTTGGGTCGAGACTCTAATATGTAAGTTGAAGCGAATGTCGATACGCTAATTATGACAGGGTGCTTGAATGTTAGTACGACAATGTTAACTTTAGTATGAACTTAAAACACAGTTCATCCGATCATAATGAATCACAAATTACAACCAATAACACAATACATTTGTATGAATTAGGATTCACTGTGCCAATGGCAATTGTTTGCGTTTACATAATAGGCCCAATTTTATAACTTAATGAACTAAAATAATTCTGTTTTTAATTTATCTGAATTTTAGTTAATTACAGTTAATTAATTACATAATTCACCCCAATAAAGGTATCACTTTAGAGTTTATATTCCCGCTATTTTGTTAATCTAGAAGTTTCTGGATAATGGCAGTAGTTTCTTAATCAGTTAAAATAAGTTGGGAATACACTTAAATTATATTCCCGAAGGTAGTTAAAAAAACTTCCCTATTTTAATTAAAATATAATTATTACGTATTCCTATTTCATTGAATTAAATATAGAGAGACAATAATTGAAATAGGTAATGACTTACTGCCTATATAAAATTTGATACGTTCTTTCCAAATAAATGGGTTAGGCGTGCTTACAGGAGGAAAAAAGGATATTAAAGTAATCTATATTGTCACATACCATAATGTCTAAATTCCCCTTTTCAGGGCGTCACAATATTCCATAATTTTACGCCTTGAATAAACCAACATTTGTTACGCTATTTGTACCATTGCTGTCATCATAATAAAAATATTATATCGCTCACACAATACACAATGTTTCCACATTCTTCGTATTTCATTGCACACTTAACTTTTCCGCTTAAACTAGGAATTCGAGCTATAATTTGTCGTTCAGTCAGTGTACGGTATAAATTATTGCGTCTAGAAGTTAAGAGGTACAATTTTATTATGCTACTTAAAATCATAGCAAGAAATGGCGATGTTTTCAACACTTTGCGATACAGGCTTTTAGCCTAGTGCAAGGTGTGCAGGAAAGTATTTGGGTTTGTGTATGAAAGTCCAGATCCTTTTAAAGAAAATGTGTGTTTCTTGAGCGCAGAATTTTATCGTCATTTCAAAAATTGTACCGCAAATAATATCATATCCTAAATTAATTGTCTAATACCCTTAAACAAATTGGTTCGGTGTCTTATGTAATGTCTCAGGAGAGATTTTTGTCTAGCGAGGCGGTAAAATTTTCCTGCTTCTTGACAGCTTATTACAAGCTTTTATTAGCTGCACTCGGCATTGTTGTTGTTAGTTGTTGTCGCCAAATCTTGCTAAAGCTCTGAAACTTTCACCAATTATGTAAACTAATACGCGATTATGTAGTCAGTAGTGCACTGGATCAGCCTTTTTCAGAGACAAAAAAGATGTAAAGCGTTTGAGGAGAATCAAGGGTTGTTGTGTGTAATTATGTGTGGTAAAAGCGTTGAAAAAAAAAAATGTAATATTTGTTCAGCTCAAGTCGTCAGCAAACACTGATCGATCTATGTCAACTATTCTCAGAATAAATAAATAGTTATATTTGCGGAGGCTTTCACGGCCGGAGTCATCATATCTTAAGTTATGTGTTTCCGGGCTTGGAGGTCGTGGTCGACGAAGACTTCGCTCACTTCCACATCGACTCAACTCAACACACACATCGGATGACCTGAACAATTTACCCCCCTGAAGATGTTCCCCACAGAGCGGGACGAAACGTCAGGTGCCCAAGCGACCATCAGACCACGGCCTCCAAGTCCGGAAACACATAACTTAAGATATAATAGTTATATTGTTTATGAAATCTACCCTATGATTATGAAATCGGGGCTTTGAAATAATTCGTCCATTTCTTCGAATACATTAGCAGATTGTGATTGCTGGTGTTTTTAAAATTTTACACAGGTACCTGTGTGTATAATTAGTATTATAATTTACCTGTAAAGAACCTACCCTTATAAGAGTACGTCGTCTTACTAATATAACACTCCATACTAAGTGCGTGATAAATGTTACCCTGTTGAAAAATTTAATACCACATTAAATATTACGACTGCGTACAATTAACATCAGGACTTTTTTTATCGTTTTTGTGACATGAAAGTTATTTTATAACTTGAGGACACACAGGACTATTTATAAATTTTATCAACCATAAAAAAGATCATTATTCCTTCAGTATTTTTTTTTGTCTATGTCGCTGTGGAAAACATTTGACCAATTTTTTTGACACATTGACAATATTTCAGTGTATTTTAATAGTTGGTTTAAGTGAAGTTTAATATTCTAAATAGATCCTAGGTAAGTTGGTATCAGAAATGTAGGTAATAGTTGACCAGATTGAACAAGGACGCTTGTAACCAAAATCTATCTAGAATCGAATGGCTATAGTACTTACTACGGAAAAGTGAAGCAAGATATTATTATGGTTCACGGATTAAATTGAAACTACAATTTTGTTTGATGGCAACAATGACATTTCTATTTAAAATTCTGCACGTGTTGCCACTACGAGTATAGTTACCGAAAAGCTACATGTAGCGCCCTCATCTGAAACCGTCTTTCTCTTGACAGGCTGTAACATAGAATTCAGTACTGATAGAACTCAATTACTTAGTTTTTTACTTCAGTAATAAATTTTACACAGTTTACCAGTGGCGAAGGGTGGATTTCTGCAAAAGGGAAGCCGGGGCTAACATGTCTTGTTGGATTACGTCAAATTATACACTATTATACCTATCATTTTATCCTAAAGGTAACTCTATGGGAATCGTGTTCTTTGGTAGCTTCGAGCCTGCAGTTTACACAAAAAAGACGTTTATATCTTTATAATATTTTGAGATAACTTTCCAACATACACAATTATACACATACACCAAATCGCTCAGTGAATCTAAAAAGCTATTAAAATCACACATACTTACACCTTTTACTTATTTTCTTCGATTCAGAAATACGCTACATATATAAATTCAGTTCACAGATTTTGTCTACATGTAAACGATGACACAGTAACCGTGGTCTGAAACATTAGTGGGGGATGACTAGGAGACTAGGACAAGAGAGAGGTGACCTATTTCCAGCAGTGGATGAGTTGGTTAAATATTTTTTCCTTGGTGTATTTTAAATGAAAAAAATTGTCAGCACTTTGTTATGATTTAATCTGTGATTCATGCAAATGAATAACTCATTCCCTTGTCATCATTTCCGCTTGTTGCTTTGTATTCATAATTGAAAATCATTCTTACTTTTTTCTTTAGTACCACAAACATCGGCGTCGCCAGCCTCGGAGCCAGGGGAGGGGCAACCAATATTTAAAAAAATATATATATAGCATAAAAAACGCGTAAATAGCGCCGCAGGTGAAGTTTTTTGAGAGACATAATGAGGAAGGTCGTGATATGGTTTAGTTTATCTGAAAGTGTACATAATAATTTGCACAATAATTTTTATTTATTTTATTTATTTAAACTCAAAGTAAACAACAAACACATATAAATATACAAAATGGACACAGTACAGATTATAAAACGTTGTTCACTAGGGCGAACTTATCGCAGAACTGCGATTTCTTCCAGTTAACCCCAGGACAAAACAATAATATGGATATAAAAGGATTTTTATAAAAAGCAATAAAAAAATAGCGCCGCATGCTATTTTTTACGAAATAATTGTATTTTGATGCCTTTATTTATACTAATTGTGAAAATGTATGAAATGTATGAAATAAGAGCAGACAGAGAACTGCTCTCAATAATTAAAGTTAGGAAAATTTCATATCTGGGCCACGTGCTAAGAGGGGAGAAGTACCATTTGCTCCAGTTAATACTGAAGGGTAAGATAGAGGGGCGCCGAGGAGCTGGTAGGAGGCAGACGTCCTGGCTGCGAAATGTAAGGGAATGGACCGGAATTAGAAGTGTGGAGGAGCTATTCCGGGCAGCCCAGGATAGAGATGTATTCGCTAGAGTGATCGCCAACGTCGGGGAGACCTGATACGACACGAGCAGAAGAAGAAGATGAAATGATAAGAAAATGTGTCGTATGTAATAATGTATTTTTTTGCGAGGTTTTATCATTTAGTATGAAAAATACATACCTATTCCAATCGCTAAGGGAGGGGGGGATCAGACGTCGAACAAAAGTTGCCGACATCGCAGAAAGAACAGCAAAGCAAAAATGGCAGTGGGCGGGACACGGGGCAAGACAGGACAGTGTCAGATGGACACCTAAAATCCTGAATTGGAGGCCCTGGGAGAACAAAAGAGGCGTAGGAAGACCACAGAAAAGGTGGACAGATGTCATTGTCCAGCTTACGGGTCGTAGATGGCAGCAGATAGCCCAAGATAGAAGACAGTGGAAGAGTTTAGAAGAGGCCTATGTCCAGCAGTGGAACGCAAGTGGCTAGCAGTAAGTAAGGGGGGGGGGCGCCTTTTCTGACGACGCCCATGACCACAAACATTTCTTTACGTCAAATTATTGTGACGTGCCATGATGTAATTCTTAACTTAACAATACTATACTTGCATACCTCCTTATAATAATTTTGAGTTGAAATACTTTACTATAATAATATTCTGGTAAAACATGCTGTTTGCATTTAATATGAATGTCTTTTCTGCACGAACTTTTACTTTTAGAATATTTCGAGCTGAATTTGAAAACAGGTCAATGTAAAATAATAAGGTTTTTTTGATGACGTACAACAACGCTATAAATGATTGCCCATGCCAAAGAAGTAATATGAACTAAGTATAACATTATTTATACTTGATGATTTATACCTACACCAATACCCATACGATATGTTTAGAAGAAATTTGATAGGCAATTGATTTTCAATTTTAGAATTCATGATTGCCTGTAAAGAAATTTGATATTTTGAAAAATATCTTTTTGAATATATATTTGTGAGGTATACCTACTAGGGTATCCGGAACCGGTGTGTTTTTACAGAACCGGGATTTCGGTACCGGCCTTCAACGGAACCGGGAAATCCCGGTTCTTTCGGTACTAGGATACCAGCCTATGAAGGGAGTAGAAAGTGGTGCTACCGAATAATTAAAATGATTTTTAGGTACTGCAATGTGAATTCTGGCCTTAACTGGTTGGGATTGGTGCGTCCACCCTACTATAAAATCTAACCGATATGATCATAATCATAAATAAACACCTTACCAAAAAGATTACGTCTAAAAAAATAAGACTTACTTTTGAGATGTCCGAATTTTGTAGTTTCCGATGACAAAACAACTGACCCCTTCCCCTGCTAACCACATCACACCACGTCTGCAGAGCCTGCAGTCTGCACACGTCATATAAACCAAGTTTTACGTTTTGAAGTCGAGTCCCGAAAGTACCGAAAGAACCGGGACACAAATTTTAAATCCCAGTTATTTGTAACCTCGACCGGGACTTCCCGGTTCTGAACACTAATACCTACCCACTACCCAGGTATATTATTTTTTATTCTTCGACACTTCGAAAAAAATATCCTCGTAATATAGCAGGAAAACCGGACAAATACAAATACGATGCACGTGAAATACATATCGTGAAAGATTGTCAGATTAGATGGCTTAAAGTAAGTACCCCAGCTGGAGCTGGTGAACGATAATGTTTTGAGTAAACGGAATCGGCTAAAAGCCTGTATTGTAAAGTGTGGAAAACATCGCCTTAAATTAAGATGCCTCTCTGTCTTACCCTGCAATGTAAAGGATGCTGATGGAAGCCATGTAGCTATAAAAATGACGCGTGTCTTGGGAATAGGCCTTATTTTCTCAATGTTCAAAATTAGCTTACAGTATCAATTTAGTGAGACATGTACCACGCCGTTAACCGCAGTCGTTAAATTCAATTATACGGGTAACGTTTAGGTACATCATCGTTGCGGTGGCGATTCTCGTTGCTATTCGTAATTGTCCGGTTATTTGGTGTGTAACGTTAAACAAAAGTGCCAAAAATTTTATATGTACCTGTGTTAACATTTTAGTATATTAGGTTTCAAATAATGTTTTTATGTTTCACCATCCAGCCTCTGGGTGGTAGTAGAATTACTAGTTGCGAACTGACATAAAAATAAATTACCTGTTTATCATAAGAACGAATTAGAATATTTTTTTATTTTGAAAATATTGATATTCTTCCTAGACCATCGGAGCGGAATCGGTCTAAAGTAAGATATTCTCGATAATAGGTAGGTAGGAACTGAACATTATACTACACAAAGAAAACTTTCGTTTGATGGATAAGTCAGGAGAAGATTCGATCTCGAGAGACCACCGGATGGCAAAAAAATATAGGAAATTAATCAATTGATTCAGGAATTAACTAGAATGGATACAGATCGTCAGATTGTCCATACAGTTTGTCCAGAAAGAGATAGTCTCGGATTAAGTTGTAAGTAACTACAATTTTGTTTCCTAGCAACAAAGACATTTCCACTGAAAATCACAAGTGTAGCCACCAGTGGCGTAACTAGGGGGGGGCGGGGGGGGCGGTCCGCCCCGGGCGGCGCATTTTAGAGGGCGGCAAAATCGCACAACATATAAAAAACATCTTGATAAAACACACAAATTAAAAAAAATCTCTCAATTTTCTAAAATTATTATATAAATCTATTAAATTACTATAATTTTCATAAAAAAATTTGCCTGCGGCGCTAATTACTCCTGTTCGCGTCTTAGGTACATATTATTTATAGGTGCTCAAATAGAGTAGATTTTCGATAT
Organism: Ceraclea dissimilis; assembly: GCA_963576895.1. Lineage (NCBI taxonomy): Eukaryota > Metazoa > Arthropoda > Insecta > Trichoptera > Leptoceridae > Ceraclea > Ceraclea dissimilis. The sequence goes on along the minus strand of OY756370.1, from coordinate 1,901,433 downwards.
CTTTTAAAATTTCGTTACTTCTTGCATGGTCGCTTCCCCTTTACAATACCTGTAACCATGCATATGTGTTACCTACTATACTACAGAAAGATAACCAGGTTCATCATTTCACATATTTGTCCAAAAAATTTCGCCTGCGGCGCTCTTTTGTGTCATTTTTTTATATCTTTTCTTGTGATATGTACTTATTTTATTTAAAGAAACTAGAAAGTAAACAAAACTACAACATGACCTTCATTTTCATTTAGTTTTATGAAAAAAAATTCGCCTGCGGCGCTATTTAGTGCATTATTTTCCCACATCTATATTAAAATTTTAGTTGCTCTCGCCTAGCTTCAAAACTGCAGACACCAATGGGTAGGTATGTACTTGTATAGGTACTTTGGGGGTCGGGTGGGGCGGCATTTTCAAAGTCCGCCCCGGGCGGCACTAATGCTAGTTACGCCACTGGTAGCCACTATGGTTTGCAAAAAAGTGTAGCTTACTAAAAAAAATCTCTCTCCACAGACCGTAAGATGCGCGCAATATTTGTTTCAAATATTTATTAGGTAGAAATGTACATAGGTACTTGAAGGGGCTAATATTTTTTAAATTGTCTAGGTCATAATTCCAAAATATATTCTTCACCTAAAATGTAACCTTAAAATTATTGGCTTTCTGTTGAAGTGTGAGAAGTCGATTTAAGTAAGAAGTTCTTCAGAGAAAAGGGTAAGCGGAAGTATAGGGTGGGTAGAAAACTCTTCTTATAGTTACTTGGTAATAATATTATAAAAGCACAGTTTGGATTGCGTGTAAAGAAAGAAGAAATCTGATATCTTAAGTGCCCTCTACATTGATTTATGTCAATAATATCTTTTCTTTGTAAATTGTATCTTATTTTATTATAGATGTTTATCATAATAATATTTAAATATTTCCATCCATAAATATTCCTTATAGGTAGTTTTATTAAATCCTTATTGGTCGCCAAAATAATATTTCAGTCTGGTTCCAGGACTGGTACTACCTATTTCAAGTCACTCGATATACCCTCTAAAAACGATAGTAATTTTCCTTTTCCTACTCTGTAAATACCATCTCGCTCTTAAAACTCTCTCCATAAACGATCTCAACTTTAAAGTCAGCTGAGTTCATCGTGAGTTGAGGATGTCATGGATGTGAATAAAACCAATGATTTTGAAAAATTTCTACTACGACATGTCGGTATATCAGAACGAAAGGCTAATCAGAAAATGCTGTGTACGTAAAAATCAAAACACTCTATCTGTGCTTGCAACTCAGAATGAGTGGCCTCATTTCTGAATAAGATTTCGGGTAAAAAATTTTTTAAGATCATTAAATATGTGTTCATAAAAATAATTTTACTTTCTTAGATCTAGTCTATTTATTTAATTAATTCATATTTAAGCTGATGAATCTGCCTTTGCCTTTTAATCATAATCTTCAAGCCAGCTTATATATTGAATCAGAAAAATATATTGCATACTCGTAGTGTAACTGGCTGAGATCGCAACATTGCAATAAGTTCGCCCTATTGAAAAAAAATGTTTCAGTATCTATTGTCACGTTAACTTACTACTGTATTTTGTTCACTTGAAGTGTAGATAAATAAACCTTAGTCATTTTTCGTTTCCAAAAAAACAGTAGGTAAGTGAATTGAAAACAAATACACGGGAGACAGGAATAAATCAAGTAGGGGATAATCGAGAATCGTAGGAAAAAGAAATTCAAGAGAAAATATATTTTGAATATATCTTTTGAAGACAATGCTTATGAAATCCTTAAAGTATTTCATTTTTTATTTGGGTAAACCAATCTTATTAGTTATTACAAAGTATGAGTAGCTAGTATACATACCTTTGATTGTAATTTTATATGAGGTTTTATAAGAACGGTCAGAGTGCGGTGGTCCGCGCCGGTATCAGATATTTTAAAATTGATGAAATTGTTGAGGATTTGGAATTAATCCAGGATATGAGTCTTGCGGGAGGAGCATATTCATGAATAACTCAACATGTTAGACCCCGGCGAAGGGATCTCTACTCACTACTGCTTAAATATGGAGATTTTCATAAATATTAATTTGCACCTGATATTATATTAGAATATTAGAGTCAGCCCTCTCGACGTACTTATTGGATTTTCTAATTAATTTTGAGGATAGACGTACATCTACATAACATGTTTTAAGTATTAAGTGGGTACTACATATTACATTATCTCTACGCGTTATTCACAATATAGGTTCTCTGCTATAGAAACAAACATGGTTAGAGCCTAATTTGTTGCTGAGATTAAAGATTGCTTTCCTTTGAACGTTGTTCATAAAACAGAGAGAACAATGATCAGGTCATATTGTTACATCATGTTAATACAATCGTTTGTATCATACTCAAGCAGCAGCGAAAGGTTTGGTAGTTCTGAATGTTTGTCATGTTATAGAGGTTAAATTAAGGCAACACTGAACACATTTGGCACGCTACTTGTTTTCTAGTGTCGCCTGATTATGAGCCACAAAATTGTCGACAAAACATGTCGCATGCTACAAGCTGACACTCTTCGACGAAAGGTGTCGCATGCATCCGGGCAACGTTGCGTCGCATGCTATACAAATGCTGGATTTCACCAACTTTTTAGGTGAGGAATTTTGTTCCGAAATGATATGCGGCTCCTGTCTCTGCTATTCCTTAAATAAGAAGTTGGTAAAATCCAGCAATAGTCTTCTTCGACGTAGCAAAGATTCAAATGAACCCAAACTTTGTGGAGAAAATGTCTCTGCTTCTTGGACTATCAAGCTGAGAAAGGTCGTTCTAGTCTTCAAAAAAACTCTCCACTTCCATAAAACTTGTTTTCCTACTCAACGATATAAATATTCAAACATTATTTCAGACTTGGGTATATTCCTATGAGACTTTTTTAAAGACTCACTTATATTTCTTATAAATCAGATATATTCCTGTTTATCCTGATGTAATTCTATCACTTCATCTCTCAGGTAGTGAATTTCCTTTACCACACCTGATGACGCTATCATAGTTACTTGAGTTACCTGCAGTAAGCATATTATGGTTTCTGACTCAATTCCTCTCACCTCTCGTGTTTAAATATGGATGTGTTTTGACACTCTAGCTCCATACGAATATATCGTGACAGTATATTCCTTCATATACATTGAATGTGGTATCCGTATCAAATAATACATTATACAAAATCGATACATGGTGTTTGGAAGCCTGCATGACTGACAAGTTTATTTTTCGGAATTAATCAATCAATCATAAAAGTACTTTATCTACTCAGTTGTTTTTATTAGTCAAAGTGTGTCCCGAATATCCGCATGTAACCAAAATAATATACAGGGCTTTTTATCTAACGATAGTATTTTTCAATATATCTTTGTATTATTATTATTTTTATTTATTTTAACTTTAAGTAAACAACAAACACCTATAAATATACAAAATGGACACAGTACAGATTATAAAACGTTGTTCACTAGGGCGAACTTATCGCAGAACTGCGATTTCTTCCAGTTAACCCCAATATCAGCGATCATTAACAATTTATGAGTGCATGCGGTTGACGTAGTTGGTTGGAGCGTCGGTCTCCCAAGCGTGAGAAGTGCTAGTTTCAAATCACGACGCTGACCATGTATTCTGCACTTCACAACCGAAGCTTTTGGCACACTGTAAAGCATGCAGAAAAACATTTAGTCTTAAATATAAAAGTTTTTATTTTTTTTATTTTTGATGTAGTTTTATTTCCACCATTTAAAATGTAGGTAGGTACCATTAAATTGATTTATTCAAATAGATGGATTGTTATAAGAAATTTAATTTACAAATATTTCATACTCTGTACTCTATATAATTAAGGCATTCTTTTATTATACATTACAGTGACATGTTTGAGGGTGAATATTGCTTTCATAAATCGCCAAAAAACGTAACTTTCTGCTTAAACTTAAACACTACAATTGGGTGGTGAATCTCATTACTGAAATTGTCATAACATCTGAGACTTTAACGTATGAAGATTTCCATAGATCATGCAAACACTCTGTATCGAGTGAGTTTGTTATTGTGTTATTCCATACAAACATTTCGTATAGAGTTGTCAGTGAGTGGATCGTATGCCAGAGTCCGGAAAATAAACAGGAAATTGACAACCACTGTGGGATTTGTACGACAGAACCTTACGTTGCTTGTGGAACCAATGGACAATGTTGGATGTTAGCGAGGGTTAACTGTTATACCGAAGGTAATACATTCCCAATTAGTAAGTAACATAAATCTAGGAAAACACTATATTTTATACTTAGGTACGATCCAACATCGTAAGTAGAGAAGTGAACGATTATTATAAGTGTTGTGTAGAGAATTGAAGCGAACAAATTAATATGGTTTATGGACACCATCCATACTTTAGTATTTTAACGCATGTAGGTATACGGTAGGTTATTAGTCTTAGAGACAGAATACGGAACAAAGTTATTAGAACCAAAACAGTGTTGGACATTGTTGAAAGTGTATTTTTAATTTAAAGTTCCCGACCCTACTATGACGTCACGGTAATTTCCCACGGCATTAAGGTTGCATGAACAATCCCATGATAAAATGGTAAAAATAGCGTTTTTTTTCATTTCTAGGGGTTAATTTCGCTTCAATCAAAAAACTTGTACGGTTATTCTCTAGATTTTAATGCATATTATCAATACAAAAAAAATCTCCGCGACTTTCAGGAAACGAGTTTCTGCCTTCTGGAAAAAGGAACAGAGGTGAGAAATCTATACAAGATATAAAAAATCTTTTACGGTTATTCCCTGGATAAAGGTTCAATGTACCTACTCTATTTTGTTCCAAAGCATATTTAGTAACAGTTGTCACGATCTAAGGTCTCCCGTTTTTTAAATTTTTGAAATGTCAATATGCATACATAACGGATTATAATAAAAGCGTCTCGGAATAAAAATGTCGAATAGATAGAGATTATAAAATAGCAAACAATACATTAATACTACGTATTATATTACCTACCCAGATATTTTAATGATTCCCTGTCATCCAAGTTAACATCTGACTAACTTCCTTTGTATTCACTGAATATGCTTTAGACACTTTGATACTCGAAACAATTGCACATGAAACAATACCTACGTTCTGAGAATTATAATCCCTAGACGTTTCAATATCCTCTTTAAATTGGGCTTCAGTGTTAATCTACTTGAATGAAAGGTGGATTTAGTAGTAGAGGTACATGGAATGAGTTAAAGTTTCACTTTTTAACTGTCTAGCTTGAATATGCATTTTTTTTTTCATATTGGTATTGTTTCTTTTTTTTTTTGTTGTATAATGACTTCTTTGTTTGGTGGTATTTTTGCGAGCACAAAACCATTCCATAGTTTATTGTTTCAATGGTTCAAAACGATTACTATACAATTCATATAACTACTTCTATATCATCACTGTATATCTCAATAATGGGGTAACCAGTAAATACGATCTTTATATAAAAACATTCACTATGTTATCTTTGCGCAAATATTTTATGATATTCAGAATTAGTGGCGTTCTCATTCTTCATTTTTACACACTTATCGTTCACGTAAACACACATATTCTGAATATTCAGTCCCAACTCCCAGAGCACATTTATGAGCACGTCATTTCGATACAAATATACTCGTATGAAATTTGTCATCCTCTCGCAATTTGAAGATAATTATGTAAATGCTAAGTACGGGTACATCTTGAGAGAAAGATTAATTAATTTCCAATAATATTTCCATGAGATGATCGTGAATGTTAATCCTCATCATTTTGTATTAGACAGTACGTCCGTAATGTAGATTATACGATCATAATCCTATCCTATACAATGTTGTCTATATATTAATGAAGGTTTAGTGAGAAAGGAGTAAATTGACTAGCAAACCAATAAAGATATAACTCTTATACTGAGACTAATTGTTATGATGATTAAGCGTTTAATCTTAGTGAACCACGCAACTAACATTATCAGTCCATACAATCTGAATGGGTTTCATCATAATATAGTATACTCTCTCTGCTCAGCGCCGCCCCCATCATATTCTAATTACACTTTCACTCTGAAAATTATGATAGAGTCATCTCTAGTTTATATTATCTAGAGGACGTCTTCGAAAATCCTCAAATAAGTTAACAATTAACTTTTAACGGTTATTTAGCAGTTAATAGTCGAGCCGCCGGATAGAGTTTATTGTTTATTGTTGTTTATCGTCCTTAGACCCTATGTCGGGCACTTGGACTCGTCAGTTTTACATAGATATGTCCTGGAAGTACGCATAGAAGTCCTGGTTCTGATAAATTCATCCGAATGTACCTAACTATTTAGTTTCAAGTGTGTGTCATTGTTGGAGCTAGATACCTAGAAGTAGATGTAAGTTTGGAACGTATTCCTTCTTAGTTCTTTGTATTGGATACAAGTGAGGCACTTTACATTGGCCTGCCCAATGGCTCCTGGGCGGTGCACATGGGAGAGTCTCGCAGATCGCTCCCCCTTGGACGGTGACGCAGGAGAGGTTGTGGCTTTTTGGGAGCGGATGGGGATATAGTGAGTGCCGACCGACACGATAAGAAGTAGACATTATATTTCACTTGAACTGAGAGTGTCCAGGAATTAGTTTCACAAGGAAGAACTCTCACACTATATATTTAGAGTACCTAACGATAGAGCTGAATCCTGACTAGTTTATCAAAATATCAAATACGTATTACGGTTAAAGATAGAAATCACTTAAATTACAAAACAACGCGTATGTTATAGTGGTTGCATAAAACCTAAAATTCCAGGCGCAGGTCCTCCGAACACAAGAAGCTATAATATATAATATATAGGTACGAGTTCATAGAAATATTTGGTAATATTGCATCCTCGCGTTGAGGTGATTAATGAAAGTGTTGTCCACAGCTTAAAAACCGCCACAAGGTACTTCATAATTGATGGATTGTAAATGACTCGATATTAATTTATAACAAAGGAAAAGGAAAAACGTCTAGAAATGTATTTTATTTGACATGAAATATGATAATTAAATACTTAACAATGTAAAAGAGATTTTGATGACTAAAGAAATGAAATGAATAAAGAAAAACGGAGAATTGCTTTAATAAGTTCTCATTTCGAAATACTGAGATGTTTAGAAATACTCGCAATAATTATCATTAGTGTTCATTTCCATTGCTGTAAAGAGATTTTAATATCGTCTCCTAACATAAGAGGTTTATGAAAGCGTTTAATTATTAAACCATTTAAATATTCCCTCTTTTGGACATTTAACTTCTGTTTAAGAGGATGTTTATAGTGAAACTCACAGAGATTTATAATAAATTCGCAACAATTAGCAGTAAATTTGTTACTCCGCTACGAAATATTCCACTATGAGTACATTCTAAAAATTTGGAACATGATGTTTAAGTATTTTCCATAGATTTGAAAAGCTAGCATTCAATAAAAGCTAGCAGAATATACAATAAGTATCCGCGTAGTATATAATTTACTGAATTGAGTCTATCTGAGAGCGATCTGTATTACATACAAATGTATAGAAGATATCTAAGATAAAAGATTTATTAATGTTCCGGAAGCTAGAACTTCTAGGCACTTTCTTAGATTTAATTAATATTCACGTAATTTTTTACCATTGTGATATCTGTACGTCCAGGTCCTATTGGAGAAATAAAAAGGACACGTTGAGACGATGAGTGATTCTGATATATGTTTGGTTTACAATGCATGCTATACAATGTCCAGAGGAGATCTATATTTTATGGTTATAACAATAATTACTCGTATCTAATAATTACTCGTAATGTTTTAGATCTGTGGAAAATTAAAGGGGAGGCCTTTTTAAATCAATCGAATCAAAACGGCTGAAAAAAAGAAGAATGTTTTTCTCCTGAATTGTATATTAATGTGTAGGTACATATCGCCTTGATAGCTTTGAATAATGCGCAGCTTATCATAAATTTTTGTTTTATCTCCAATAAAAGAAGATGACAACTTATAAGCCCCAGTGGGGACTTCTGAGAAGGGATAAAAACAAGACGTAGATGTACAATATGTACAGTACATACCAATTAAATTGTTGCAAGTCAATTTCAAGGTCAAAAGCTTATGTTTATTGTTAAGAGAAAATCGTTACTTATGACGTAATAATATTATTAATGTTTACAATTGGAAATTTGCCAAAATTTACTTCACCTTCAAGTTTTCAAACGCCATAATCGATTTCCTTTCTGTATGAAAAATAATATCCTTTTGCGTGTAACTTTCGCGGTCTTATTTTAGGTAATAAATGTATTTTTAAAGTTATTTATTTAAGTATAAAAGTATTTATTTAATTACATATCACAAGTAAACGAAATATACAGAAATACGTTAACATTTCAAGCAATACGATACTCGTATCACGATATTTGTTGGCTACAGCGAGATTATCACAATCCAGTTTTTATCACGTTAGTTTTAATTGCTAGGTACAATCTTGACATAAGTTTAGCATACTCTTAGTTCAACCCTGGTTATATTAGAGTTTGATTTTAGGGTTAGATTAAGGATTTTTTTTATTTCAGTATTTTAACATGTATATATTTTCGACAGATAAATATTTAGTACTTCACTATTTCTTTCAGAATGGTCCTAAACTGTTTTCTAACAAGGGAGGTTTCTTTCAACTTCTATACCATTGAGATGGGAGTCCCATCCAACGAACCTGCATTTTTAGAAAACAGTTTAGGATCACTTTCTGAAAAAATAGTGAAGTTATATTTACTTCTGTCGAAAATATTTACACGTCAAGTGGGAAAAATCGCATATGACGAATGTTATGGAAATGAGAAATTGTTTTTAAAGATAGAAGTGTGTGGAACTCTGCCCTCTCTGCCTAGCCCGCTAGAATACGGTGTAATGGGATCGATTTTTGTTATTATCTATATGTATTGTATTATTTTCTTATGGATATTTTTATCAAAACTCCAAGGAAGTCAGTAATGTTATACTCGGTTAGTCATGTAGGAAGATACCTCATCCATCACATCATAATTCATCACACGGTGAAGGCGATGAGATGAAGAATTCTTGGAATACTTTCCCTTATAATACAAAAGAGTATTTTCATATCTTTCTTCTTACATTCTTAGAACACCTTATTAAATATTTCATGACTCCTTATGGCCGCACAACCTTTGTGCGTCTAATCTTTCAGAAAATATATTTCCGTGGGTGTACGTGTTTAAAATATTCATAAAAAATAATGGGTATTAAACGAAACATTAAGTTACAATCTATAAATCCATTTAGAAAGCTTTGCTGGGTAGGCAGAGATAACGAACCTCAGTTTGCTTTATGTTCCGTGAAGCAAAATGTGTGTTTTCTTTTATAATTGTTTATTAGGCGGTCCACCCACAAGTGTTGGGTGATTTGTGCTAGTAAAAGGATTACATGGATATAATTTGCTTTTAAACTTTTTTCAAAGAGACGTTTGTACGTTTACGAGTACAAAATAGCGCGTATTGCTTTTTTCTCCTTATTCTTAACGACGTTCTGCGTGGTAATTCTAGAAATTACATAGGTAACGAATTTCGACGGCAATACGTACCTACACAGAAAAAAAAACATTTTAGGTTTTTCTGCTAAATATAATCAAAATATGGTCGGCATAAGGTGAGAAATCGTGACATATTAAACCAACACTTATGTATTCTGGATTTCATGAAATCGCAATGATCCATTTTTCATTCGGTCATATAAAAATATCCTCATTGTTCATCATATGGTGTGTATTGCCATATCACCAACACAGGTAAAATGATTTTATTTGTATTTTCTTGTTTCTTGTTTCAAGAATACCTAAAAATAGGAACAGAGTGGTGACCAACGGAAAAAGGGCCTTTTTCCGACGCGACGTCCCTGTCGGAAACATTGCGTCTTGAAAAAAAAAATAGAAATAAAATATGCAGAGGCGTATAATAAAGTGTTATTAGAAACAACACGTGTATTGACGTGACTGTTTGTTTTTTATACAATGTATATCAGAGTGAGTAGCAGAAATATCGCAAAGTTAAGGGCTTGGTACCAAGAATGCCGTCACAGTCATTTCCCACGGCAATAAGGTTCAAAATCGCGTGAACAATCGCATGAACAAATGGCAAAAATAGAGTTTTGTTCATTTTTTGGGGTTAATTTTGCGTCCATCAAAAATTTTTTTACGGTTATTCCCTAGATTTTAATGCATATTATCAGTACAAAAAAAATTACTCGGCGACTTTAGGGAAACGAGTTTCCGTCTTTTGGAAAAAAGATCAGAGGTGTTTTTCACATCTTTTTTTGAGTAATCTATACAAGATATAAAAAATCTTTTACGGTTATTCCCTAGATAAAGGTTCAATGCATCAACCCTATTTTGTTCCAAAGCATACTTAGTAACGGTTGTTGAGATAGAAGGTCTCCCAGAAAATCTTTGAATTTTTTTTCTCTCCCAGAAAATCTTCAGAAAATTTTGAAATGGCGGTATGCATACTCTTAATGTCGTCTAATATAAGCAGTGTACTTGGTCTAGGTGAAATGTAAATTGTTTCATTATACCTACAGTAAGTATGTATTTTATTTTGGGTGACTGAGTACCTGGGTGAAACGAATAATATAAAATGTATTATGTACAGGAAACTTGAAGCATCCAGTGGGCGTAGGGTCCCTAGTGTAAAATATATCACTGAATAAACATGTCATACAAACAAACATCGGGAGGGCATATTAATATTATATTAGGATTAGATATAAGTGTGTACGGTGTAAAGGTTCTACTACGACTACTAGTGATATGGCGTAGACGTAGTCCATGCATATTCCCTACGGCATGGCGTAGAGGTATTCTACGTAGGAAATACTACAGGAGTCGGGAGTTCTTATACATCGTAAATTCTTTCGCGTCACTGGTAGTGCATTGTTTTTAGATTTACACCCGACTGTCAAACCATACCTATAGGTACAACTTTACACTTTTTGGGAGACAGGGAGATAGCAATTTGTCAATGTGGTTCGAAATTTAAAGAAACACACTATGTATTTATATAGAATCTACAATTGCAGATACAAATTTATCGCTACTAATTGGAACAACAATAAAAATCGAGATGGGGTTAGCCGGAAGATATCGCAGCACTGCAATAAGCCCGCCCTAGTGAGCAAATTTTATAGCATTTATCAGATGTTATATATATATGTTAACGTGTTCCCGCATTTTTTCACTTAAAGTGTAAATAAATGAGTACATGGTTAGCGAGTCGGCAGTATTGCACACTTTGCGATATGGGCTATTAGCCTAGTGCAAGGTGTGCAGGAAAGTATATTCTTAAAAAAAACATAATAAAAAACAAATAAGATGGGTAAAATATTTCCCCCGTGGGATTGTAGAATTGACTATCCTTTACGAGAAAACATTTTTAACAAAATTCCTTGGAATTATATTACATTATTCCATTTATTTAGAAGTAGGAGAGATCGCTTAGTGTACTATCTGTAGCAGTAAGCTGGGATTAACGAGCAATTTTCATAATCGTTTCAAATTTGATAGCAAATTGTAATGTTGCAATAAAATTTGCACTCAAAGAATAAATTTAATACATAAATAATTAATCCAAAAGATTACTCCCCGTAATTGGTTTTCAGAGAACCCGTCTGGCTTCAAAATGGAATCAAAATTAACACAATTTGGCACTTTTATGCCCGATCCCACCAACTACCACCTAGGAAGCAGACCCCTAAGGAATTTCCATACAAAACCACAGACAATTTGAGTGATTATTATAACTGTCATAACCTTTAAGATATAAATCCATACAAAATACAACATGCAGCTCTACTTAGTTAGGTGCCCAAATATCTCCGCCCAGAATCTCCCTCACTTAAGTAGCTGCATGCTGTATTTTGTATGGATTTATATCTTAAAGGTTATGACAGTTATAATAATCACTCAAATTATCTATGGTTTTGTATGGAAATTCCTTAGGGGTCTGCTTACTAGGTGGTAGTTGGTGGGATCGGGCATTAGACAATTAGCTGAGACAGACGTAGATACGCAGATCATTTATTATTTGATGTATTCCATTACCCACTGTATTAAATGTCAAAAACCTATCACGACTGTTGAAAAAAACCGTGAAAAGAATTTGTTTTTAAAATCTCTTTTTTAAGAGTGTGCATACCGACATTTCAAAAATTTCTAAAAACGGGAGACCTTCTTTCTCGACAACCGTTACTAAATATGCTTTGGAACAAAAAGGGGTAGATGCATTGAACCTCTATCTAGGGAATAACCGTAATAGATTTTTAATATCTTGTATAGATTTCGCAAAAAAAATATTTAAAAACACCTCTGACCTTTTTTCCGAAAGACGGAAACTCGTTTCCCGAAAGTCGCGGAGAAGATTTTTTTTCTTGTACTGATAATATGCATTAAAATCTAGGGAATAACCGTAAAAGTTTTTTGATAGACGCAAAATTAACCCCAAAAAATGGAAAAAAACGCTATTTTTACCATTTTATCATGCGATTGTCACGCGATTTTGAACCTTAATGCCGTGGGAAATGTCTGTGACGTCATTCCTGGTGCCATGCCCTTAAGTAAATTATTCAGAAAGTTATGTTACTCGCGAATTGCAAATTCAGCATTAAAAAAAGCCAAATAAGCTTTTTTGAATATATAGTGGCATAATGAATTTGCTGATAGTGCACTGAATGGTTGAAAGGATTCAGTTATTTGGCTTTTTTAAAATGCATAAATTAAGCCCTCTTTTTTATCTTAAAAAATAAATTGAAAATTAATGAAATTAATTTCGTATCACAGACTTTTAAATGAAATACATAAATTTGTTTCCTGCAGGGTAAAAAAAAATATTATTTAACCAAAACAATTATTTCAATATTTCGCCGAGCAATCCGTCCCCGATTTCATGAGCAGGTACGACCGTACAATCTGAAATAATTATTTTTACAAATTAGTTTCAAAAAGTTAGCAATTGAGTCAGTATGTCAATGTTGGCTAATAACAGTAGTAATGCGAGAAAAATATAACCTTTACGTAGTAGAGTTATTCAGAAAAATTCCTGTTTACCTACATTTCATATTTCATGGCAAAAGGCTACGTTGCTATGTCGCTGGTTTATGTTTTGGGGGTAGGTAGGTACTCGCTCACGTAAGCTTGTGGTGACTTTATGTGTACTACAATCGTAAATTAAAAATAGCTTTTTTATTACTAGGTACATTTACCTACGTAACGTAAATAAAGGACTAAAAAGAGAAACAGGCTAACACTCAAAAATGAAATTAAACACGTTCGTAAAAGTTTGGAGAAGAAAAATTTGTCGTAGGTACAAGAACTATCCGTGTTCATTTAGTTTTTCTTATTTTTTATATATTTTTTTTGCAACTCCGAAACATTATGTGAATAAAAAACAGAGTAAATAGATTCGGCCCATGGCACATCTTTGGATTTTAAGCTACACAAGTTTGAATTTTAGTTAGGTACTTAGGTCACATGTATTGTCTGAATACCCGAGTGCTAGAATTACCCGTCTGAGTTTTATATTTTTCGAACATCCTGTAAGTCGTATGTAATTCAAGTAGGTATGTATTGTTCTATTTCCCTGTGAATACACCAAGTCTAGAATTATATGAGCTAAACTTTTTAATATGTTTTTGATCTGAATAAATCAACGACCAGTGCAAATTCTGTAAATATTATATTACTTACATGTTATGGCGTTTACGACTTGAGTTGTCCAAATACGTAAGTTAATAATGTATCCTTAGTACTTAGACCTACAAATGGGTACGTGAAATATTATTACTAGGTACCTGTACCATACATAGGTTGATATATTAAATTAAGCACTCCAATGTAGGGCTTACATATGAAGCTTGATAACCACAATATTTATATGAAACCACTAGCTACCTGGCAAATCATTTACGTATTCCTAAAAGTGAACTTCTAGGACCTGAATTATTTCATAACATTGTCTATATTAAGAGAGATTTATTGTAAAAAAATACCTTGATGCGTTGAATGGAGAGACGAATGAATGAATTATTAAGAGATGAGGTTTATATTTTAGATAATAATATATACAACACATAAAATGAATACGCAATCATTCTTAATCAAATTAGCTTAAAGCTGCCAAGAAGATGAAGTCACTGGCTCGCTAGACAGAAGTCTGTAGACGCTGAACCTGTTTAATGCAATACAAAGTATAATTATCGACGAAAGTATATCGACGAAAAATATGGTAATATTTCATGTACATGCTTTTAGGCTTGTAAACAATTAAAATGAATGTAAGTTGGAAAAAGTGTAACCCTAATAAACCCATTTAATTTTTGTGTCATTTGCTGTTGAAGTCCTACTAAATATATTTTTATTTATTTATTATGAAATGTCCTAAATTTGAGCTTAAATTCGTGCTGTAAATAACATCAAGGTAGAAAACAAAATTATTGTTCCCAAAAGTGGCTACAAACACACAATATGTGAGCTTTTACTATGTTGTTAACACAATTATTTCACAAAAGCTTATGTCTATCGTGTGATATAAAGCACTAAAACTTAAAATAAACTTACCAACAATTACTGGATTAAAAATGGGAAAACATTTATTACGTTTACAAGAATAAGAATGTTAAATCCCTTTTTAGTATGTTGACGTTTCGTATAGAACTTTTTTACAAATTATAAAAAAAAGTATTTGTTTTTAGGGCAGTGATATAGGGCAGTGTCAAATGGTCGTTTAAAAACTTTAAATGGAGGCCCTGGAATGACAAACAGGGGTAGGGAGACCACAAAAAAGTGGACAGATGACATTGTCCAGCTCTATAGATGGCGTCAGATAGCCCAAAACAGAAGACATTGGAATAGTTTAGAAGAGGTCTATATCCAGCAGTAAGACTAAAGTAAACTAATTGTCAGTAGGTATATTAGTCCAATCAAGTTAGTTTTCTCTTAAAGTTTTAGTTTCAATACGATTAGATAAACTCGAGAATCTGAAAATTATGATGGTGTTTAAACTTTCACCATTACCGAGTGACATAATTATTCGCATCTTATTAGAAGTAAAAGTAAATTAAAATAACAACATAAGGAATAAATAAAAAAAATAAAAACATAGAAACCCTGTGCAGAAAAACTGAAGTTTGTTTTGAGAAGAATTCGTGTTGTACTTAAGTTATTTTGTTGCGTACTTGCAAGAGTAAAATACTGGTATTTTATTAATATTAATTTATACTCAGGTCTCCATCTTGGGAAATATGGCTGTAATATCACAAGGACTTCCAGAAACACATTCCATTTCGTTACACCTGAGCACCAGGATCATACAGATTACTCCAGAGAATACACCCAACTCCCATAAATTGTGATTTATGTAAATGTTACCAATTTTTTAGGAGAATATTTGGGTTAGGTATATTTTCAATATCGTACGACAACCTGAGATTAATATTACCTACACTGTGAAACAAACAGTTAACGTTGGATTTTTTTTATTTTTTTTTATTTTTTTATTTAAACATCGAACATCATCCTATTCGAGAGAGGAGCGTCGCATATGAATCCGAGCAATAAAATAAAACGAAAAAACAATTAAAATATTTAAAATTAAATTAAAGAGAAAAGCAAGTAGACAAAACGAAACAATAAACTTACTGAATATACAACTGAAAACTATAGGTACATGAAACAAAAAATATTAATAACAACATCAAAAAAGTTTTCTTAGTCAGTATTTCGTGGACCACCTATTTTTCATATGCCTCATCCACATGTTCGCCGACCCTCCACGTTTTTTGTGTGAATAAGTAAAAAGACGTGCGGACGGGGTGATTGTGTTGGATTGTATACGCACTCGACGGTTAACGTCTTTTTACTCATTCACACAAAAAACGTGGAGGGTCGGCGAGCGTGAAGCGGCCGCAATAGATGTTTTCATTATTTTTCCGAAGGATTGAGAGAATTACATTTATATTATGTCCTATTCACGATTTTATGTTTTTGTTGACTCATTTTCGCTATGTTTCAAGTAGAGATACTAGTATGCTGTATTGAATCATGTAAATCTGTAACTCAGCATTATCCTACACACTGCAGTGCAATTGAAATGATTGCACCAATTACATTCCCTTGTACTTGGCACCCAACAACAGCTAATTGAATAATATTACTTTGGGTCAAACCAATTCAAGTACGAGTATACATACATAAGCAGGTATAAGATAACACATTGGCCAATTACGGGCTTGGCACCAAGAATGACGTCACAGTCATTTCCCACGGCATTAAGGTTCAAAATCGCGTGAACAATCGTACGATAAAATGGTAAAAATACCGTTTTTTCCATTTTTGGGGTTAATATTTTGCGTGCATCAAAAAACTTTTACGGTTATTCCCTAGATTTTAATGCATATTATCAGTACAAAAAAAATTACTCCGTGACTTTCGGGAAACGAGTTTCCGTCTTTCGGAAAAAAGATCAGAGGTGTTTTTCAATTTTTTATACAAGTCAAAAGGCAAGTTTATACAAGGAAATTATACAAGTTAAAAAAAAACTTTTACGGTTATTCCCTAGATAAAGGTTCAATGCATCTACCCTATTTTGTTCCAAAGCATATTTAGTAACGATTGTCGAGATGTAAGGTCTCCCGTTTTTAGAAATTTTTGAAATGTCGGTATGCATACTCGAATATTCGGTTCGGGTTTATACAAAATAAATATAATTTCTTTCCCATTGCGTGGTTAGGACTTTATACGGGTTATTTGATTAGCCAACTGTCAAACGATATAAATGCGTGTATGAAAGCAATCACATGACAAATTACGCGATTTCGCAGAAAATAATTACGTTACATGTGTACGTAGTGTGTAGGCATACGAATAAAGAAAAAAATGTCGTGAAAATATTAACCTAAAATAATTTCAGAAAAAAGGATTGTAAATAATATTCTCGAAGGAGTTGTAACTCATACTTAAACAATAACAAAATATTTTACCAAATATAGGAGGCTGGCTTTAAAAATGCGAGTTGCTAGGTAATAAATTTGGAGCCCCCTGCTTCTTTAATTAAAATTTGTGCTAGGTGGTTCCTATTTCCGATATTCCTCACCTAAAAAGTTGGTAAATTCCGTGTGTACCTAGTGCATGAGAACATTTACAATTTTGATATTGATGGCATAAAAAAGTAAGTATCGCCACAGGTGATTCACTAGTAAAACTTATCTGGTTTGTTGTCTTTAAATAAAAATAACATGAAGATTATGATTAACAATAAAGAGGCGTAATTATCGCAGCAGACAAAAAAATGAGGCAATTATGAAGGAAACCTGGCCAGATCGCCACTGGGAGACGTTGGGCTGCAATAAAATCGACCACAGTTTTGTACTATTTCATCATTCTGTTTACAGAAGATAGTTGATTTTTATTTACAAAAGCTGAAACTACGAGATACTTTAAATAATCTTTGTCTACGTCCAGTATATTCTATACGGGTATCACGTCTTGATCCAACATAAAGAATGCAAACAACAGTGATTGAGATGGCTAAGTTAAAATAGAGCTTGACCCAATAGGTCTAAGTAGACATTAGGGTAGTCTTCTCTTATTCCGGCACAGCATTTAGTATTTATTTACGAGTATGTATGTGTATATTTAGAAACTAAACTTTTTCTTAGCCTTTTTCTCTCCAGTACTGGATACAGGCCTCTTCCTGATTCTTCCACGATTCTCTGTTTCCACCCCTTCCTACCAGTTCGACAATGTCATCAACCCATCCTGTGGTTTCTCTACATTTATTTTATTTTCATTGGGTCTCCAATTCAGATATACATTAATTACAAGTTACGACAATTTACCGTGACTGTTAAAACTTTTAGATGCAAGAAAAAGCTCAAACGCCAAACCAGACTGAAAATGGGTATGGGTATATACTTAGTGTACCACCATCACTGATAAAATGGGTAAGTAACCATACGAAATGTGTGAACTTTAAAATTAAACTTTTCAACTTCTTTTTAGCCTCAAATATTCAGAACATTTAGGTTCAGAATATTCAATAAGTAAATAATTACGGTTGAGTTTCTCCACTTCCCATTTTAATTTATTTGCATTGTGAATGAGGCGCTCATTACGTAGTTCCGTCTCTCTGTTACCCTGGTGCCCTTTAGTTCAGTGCATCATTACACTGCAGTATTACTATTGCCTACCAGCGTTAATTTAGTGCAAAACTTTCATATTATAATATTGTATTATGGTAGTTCTATCTTCACATAACATTATGATATTAAGTTAGTCATAGATAGTATACAATGTGTTACGATTAATGGGAAGCGGTTCAATATACGAGGCGATCATTTTCTAAAATAATCTTGGCTGATATATCAGGTACACAATTTAAGTACGTATTTTCTCGCACACTCCACAGCAAGCTGCAAGTTCCTAGTGGCGAAGGCTGACCTTCCTTAGTACGTAACCTGAAGCAGAGGTGGGACACTCTTATGTTGAATATGCGTTGAAAAATTGACAATTCATAATGATAGTACCTTGTGAATACGTTTCCATCCTTGGACAAGGACACTGAAGGAATGTAAGTTAGGGGTGATGGGGTTTGTCGGGGGGCTCCCTTCCTTAAGCCCGTGGGAGTCCTTCAATGTAATGATAGTACCTAAGGCAAGGTGGTCTAATGGTGAAAGGAATGTGCCGAGGGGTAATGGGTGCAGTGTACCCAGAATAGGGACTTGTTGAGAATCTAAGGGGAGGCCTACACCTTGCTAAGCTGAGGAAGAAGAAGATTCTTTTTAAATTAATAAAAACGAATCTGGGTTTATCGAAATAAACTCAAATACATCTTTGCACACTTCACAGAAAGCTTAAAAGCTTGTGTTGTGAAGTGGAGTAAGTCGGGGATTGAACCCGCGCCCACCGTATTAACAGTCGAGCGCATTACCAACCAGGCTACCATTTGTTTTACTCTAACTAACTGCGATGGATAATATTTCATCCCTTATGAACTCGCTCATTGATGAGGTGATGATTTCTGCCGAACAAAAGGACATCTACTGTAGGTATTTCTACGGCACAACACGTAGTCATGAAGTGCCTACGTTTACCGCGTGCAGGAGTAAGTAGTATTTATATTATACACTTTCTGTACTTGCACGAATATATAAAAATGTGACGCATATACACTGCAGTACCTGCCTGCAAACTGCGCCATGACCTTAGGAACGAAATTATGTATAGCAACTTGACTTCGGCTTACAGAAAGATTGTGCAAGCAATATAAACGTAGATAAGTGGATGAAGAACGTTTTGAGAAAGCAACCGTTTGATGTAGTGAATACATGAATACAAGAATGAATCAGAGTGCAAACAAAAATATTCATGTGAAAAGATTTACAATTTCTATGAAAACGTTTTCCGGCCTCGTGTCGCTTAAAGTTTGTGTCGCAAAAAGTATACTTACTGAATTGTGTCGTAAAAATGCGTAGGGAAAAGTAAGATTACTCAGCTAATACTAAAGATATCATCCTAGGAGACTCAAAACGTGGATAAATAAGAATATGTTTTAGTGACTCCATATAGTGGTAGCCTGGTTGGTAACGCGCTCGACTGTTAATCCGGCGGGCGCGGTTTCGATCCCAGATGTCGACTAACTCCACTTCACGACACTAGCTTTTCAAGCTTACTGTGAAGTGTATAAAGATGCATTTGGGTTTATTTCGATAAACCCAGATTCATTAAAAAAAAACTGGTTGAAAATTTGACTAACGTAATTTTTTTCGATGAAAAATAATTCCAATGTTACTTCTGAAATTTACTATAACTTGAGATATCTATAATAAATAATAATGATTGACAAAATGTTTAAAGCAAGATGCAGTGACTCTTTTATTCTGTTGACTCTGACTTATTTTTATTTTTTTTATTTTTTTATTTATTCCCTTTTTTATATAAGTTTCGTTTCACCTCGATATGGAGCCCTACTATTTTCTTGAAAGACAAATGAAAATCCGTATGAGTGTCGTCAGTAGGTATATTGGAAAACGATTAGAATATACGAGAAATGAGAAAATGAGGAAATATTGTAAGAGAAAAAATAGATTTCTGGATATTGTTGGACAACATTGTAAATTTGATAAAGCCTGTTGCTTCCACGGCGTCCCGATGTCGCGTGTTAACGTCGCGGCGCCGTCTCATAGTCTCTTACTGCTGCAGTAGTCGAGGTTATACGCGTGTAAAGTGAGTGATTTGATATATAAGTTTATGTATGGATAGATTGGGTGTGTAGCATATTAAATTCTAAGGGGTAACCCCTAAAGCAAACCGAGTAGGAATTATTTAATTAGTTAATGCATATTTCACATTAGGTAGACCAGTGAGTTAAATTATTTTAATGTCATTCCATTCTCCATCATTCTAGTATATAAGTTGTAGTAATATTAATGAAGTTTCAGAATTTAACACGACTGATATTTCAAGTCTACGGCAGATGATTTACAGCTTCTTGGAATCATTGTCATAATCTGACAGAGAGAGCTTATATTATTGTGTTATATGTATCTCCAAATTTCAAATGTCTAGCAAGGTCATATAAGAGGTGCCACGGGAGATCGATAGCTTTCAGTCTCGAACAGCCACGCTTTTTTACAACTCTTGTATATATTCTTGTATTAGGGAAATGAGTGACTGCAAGACTGGTGTAGTGACAAGAATGAAAGTAAACAAACTAAGATGGTTTGGGCATGTTGAGAGAATGAATGATGACAGGATGACAAAAAAGATATATCTGAATGAGCGAAGAGGGGTGAGAAAGCGCGGCCGTCCGAGACTGACCTGGTCCGATCATGTCGACCAGATCCTCAAGGATGGACGCGTTTTGAGTAAAAGGAATCGGAGAGCGTGTATGACTAATTGCATGAATGTGACGGAGGCTAGGAGTGTGTGTAAGGATAGGGCTGTCTGGCGCTCTGTCCTCTCTGCCTACCCTGCAAGGGATGTGGCGTGAGGGTATAGATAGATAGATAGATTGTATATATATTTTTTAGTCACTGATTAGTTATAATCATTCTTTATCTCAACTTATTCACTTTCATTCTAGTCACAATACCCCACTTGCACTCACCTAATAACCTCATTCCTTATCCTCTATCTCTCAAAGTTTTCTTAGACATTTCGTTCATAACAATCTTATTTGGGGTTAGCTGGCGGAGATGGTATCATCGCGATAAGATCTCCCTAGTGAACATATGTTGTAGCATTGATTACTTGTAATATTAAAGTATTTCTGTACTTTTAATTGCATTTAAACCCGATTTGATATCCAAGTCTGACAAATTGAACATGGAATTAACAAAATATTAATTAAGGGAGCTATAAGATAAGAACATTAAATTCTTAATTATATTATTCGATACTGTTCCGTATAATAAATTATCGTAAAACAATTACCCAAAGAACAACAAGCTTTAGTAGTAATTTATTTTAATTAATTTGTACTTTAATTAAAATTTATTATCTCTTATTATTGTTAACATAAATTCTATTCAATTTATTGGATAAATAATTAAAACGTTTTCAGGGAAAATATTTATATTATTAAACTGTCTGAGTTTCAACGAGTGGTTTTGTTTAATATTCTAATTCGATTTCAATTTGCTTATTGATAGCTGAAAATAAACAAGCAAACAAAACGAACAAAATATGATGTCAATAACGTTTATACTAAAGTGTAGTAATAATTAATATATAAGTAATAATCTCTCAGGAATTCTGCGCGATTTAACGCAGAGACATGACTTTGCCAACACACTTCTCGGTATTATCAGCCAGAAGAGTCTACATATTATTATTCATGATTCACATATAAACTCATCAGCCTAATACTGGGAAAAATTCACCTATCCAGATATCACGGATATCACAGTATTATATACGCAGATATGTGGAGATATCCTCTTTCAATTCATACTATTTTTATATGTATTCAATGTCTGTGTGTGTGTTTGAGAAATAAATAAATAAATAAAGTGTGTAATTTTTAGAAGTTTGTTATCATAATATCAATGTTCCCTTGTCTAATATCGTGATGTCTCGGTGATTATTTCAGTGGGAAGTTATTATAGTCTTCGTGATGGGGAGTAATAATACACATTTACAATAATACCTATACTTACAAACTATACGGAGATATTGAAATTGAAAATCATTACATGCTTTCATATTGGCTTTATTGTTATTGTAATATTCACCTATTCAATAAACACAATACAAATCCTATGGAGACCAGTGCCGTGTGAAAATAAAATGAAACCATTATAAATGTTTTATTTTTCATTTAACATTCAATTTGGGTTGTACCTGATTTCGATTTCCATTTCAATTTCAGTAATAATGAATATTTTCATTTATATTTTAATTTCTGTCGGTTTGAATCTGAATTTTAAATAATATTCAACGACCAACATTGTACGAGTACATTACCTACTTCCCTTTGAAGAGTTTTTTTTTTAATTATCTGACCTTTCCCGTGATTCGAATCGATTATTAAAATTAGTTTATTTACGAAAAGGTTTCGCGTTTGCCTGATTATTATTTGGTATTTTCATATTAATTTAAAAGTCAATTTCAACAAATTAACAAGGTAATAAAACTTACCGAAATCTTACCTACGTAAAATATACTTTTTATTTTTTTAAATTTTGTGTACCGAAGTATATGGTGTTTTTCCTTATTCGTTGCTTTTTGTATATCAGATAAATTTCGATTCGCTTACATTAGAAGTCATAATAGTCCGAGAGCCCGCTGCTTAATTTATGACGTATCTGTTTATTGATTGAAATGTGGTATAAACGATAGCTTACCAATAGGGTATTACATCGCACTAGGGTTGCCTATCAAAATCTTGCCGCAACCCCCCCTGCCCCCCCCCCCCCCCGAAAAGGTCCCTCTTCGCGGTTTTTCGCATTTTATAGGAATATGGTAAGAGATAGGAGAAAGTAGTCAATGACAAAAATAATCCTTGCTAAATTCTCTACAAAAAATGCCTTATAAATTTTTTCGTAAGACTAGTAGTTTACCCGTAATAGCCGGTCAAAAAATAGGATATTTTTTGAAAAAATAAAAAAAAAAGTTTGATTTTTTCCTTTCACATTATTCCACCCATTATTACTAACATTTTATGGAAAAAAAAATTTGGCCTGCGGCGCTATATCACTGGTTATTTTATGAAAAACTAAATTTTAAGAATTTTTGTCACTGAGTTTTATTGTAATAACTCCGAAATTATTAGATGTATGAACATAAGTTGTAGCTCGTTTTGTAGCTAGGACTATGGTAATTAATTCGTTCTCTGACTATTTTCCTGTAGCTCTTATCAATTTTCAACCAATTTAGTTTAAATACATTTTTTTGTATTCTAAATGAATTTCGGTTTTGGACCGGCCATTACGGGTAAACTGCTAGTTCTACAAAAATATTGATTTAATATTTTTTATAGAGAATTTAGCAAGGATTATTTTTGTCATTGACTACTTTCTTCTATCTCTTACCATATTCCTATAAAATGCGAAAAACCGCGAAGAGGGACCTTTTCGGGGGGGGCAGGGGGGGTTGCGGCAGGATTTTGATAGGCAACCCTAGTGCGATGTAATACCCTATTGGTAAGCTTTCATTTATACTACATTTCGATCAAAAAACAGATACGTCATAAATTAAGCAGCGGGCTCTTGGACTATAAGGTTACTTTCTATAACACCCGACGCGCTGTTTATTTTTACCTACGATCCTTAGATCCTCTGGACACTTGGAATTTTCAGTTACTAAAGTACAATTGCAGATTACAATAACGTGATGACCATGACCAAGACTTTATGTAATAATTCAAGATCGTGCTGATCAGAGTTTAACTGGCAATAATCAATATTTCGTAAATTCGTCAAATAAAAACATGAATATCTTGCAATCTGATAAGAAAAAAATCAAGTGCCCGTCGGAGTGTAAAAATTTCAGATCAGGACTCACTGTATATACCATATAAGTATTATAAAGAGAATTATCTTTAAGATTACTACATGTACAGGTTTGGCCCTGAGAAGGGCCTTGGATGTCCCATGGATGGTCCTTCTCAGGGCCAAACCCGTACATGTAGTAATCCTGAAGATAATTCTCTTTCTCATATTAACCTACATGAAAATATCTTTCAAAACACAGAGAAGAATTTGTTCCTACAGTAATAAAATAACGTACATATGTAACCAAATCTCTTTAACTTTCTCCACCACTGTTTTATTCCCTAATATCCAAATACTCTGAAGTATTATAACAATATTATTATGTACAACGATACGAATAATAACACGAGAAATAACTTAGTTCTCTGCTTTACGCCATTAGTTCTTACACAGCACGTCACCCTACGTTGGCGTCGGTTGCTTGTAATAATTCTAACATTATGTAACGTAATATTGGGAAGAAAATATTACATGGTTCAAATAATTTCGTATTGTTGAGGTAAAATTTAATCTGGATTTAGTTTAGTGAAACGAAAACAGGTAACAATGGCTTTGTATTCAGTACTAGTAGAGCAACTACAGGCCAGGTAAATATATCTGCCAAAATATTATAGTCGCCTACAAAATAAATACCTACCAACAATACGATAAATAAACTCTGCAAAAGTATTTTGTATGGGCATAAAAACTGATTTATAGTTAATACAATTAATACTCACTCGACTAACACTAATTCGATTAATTTCATAAAATAATTCATTATTACTTAAATAGGATATTTACTTACTTACTACTTTCCGTGTCCGGAACACCATCAAATTTGAAACCCCCAATATTCAGCCACCCGGATAGCCCTGGCGTTCGCCAGTAGCGCATCCTCGGGCGTGCATGTCGCACCTATTTGGGGACATGAAAATAGGTGACTGTGGTCTTGTTTGGCACCACACTCACAGGTGTCTTCCTCTCTGTAACCCCATTTTTTGAGGTATTAATAGGATATTACGAGTATATTATTTTTTTAGATCTGGGAAAATTTACTGCAAGGTATCCAATAAAATGTGGATTTATGGAGACATCTCCGAACTTTGCTCAGTTCCTTTTCTTTTTATTATCGCTCTCAAGAAAAACCCCAAAATTATTTTCAACTGTATGTTCTGCTCATAGATCCATATCAACATGCACTTTACTTACTAGTACCTGGATGAATAACCACTCTTTCTCTTTCTATATGAAGTTTGTCCGATACCTTTTCATGTTCTCATAGATTCTGTAAAGATTGACAGTTCTGCCAGGAAAAAATCTTATCAGTCGGCTCCCGATATGCAAAGTGTTGAGACCAAAGAAAACCAAAGAAAAATTACATAAACAATTTCAAAGGCTCATATATTTTCACTAAGATGGAACCTTAGACGAAAGAAAGAGATAACGACCCCACTTTAGCTTTTTTTGTTAATTGTATACTCAATACTCATGGATTGTGTCCTTGTTAATCTTGGAATCTCAGTTGACAATATACAGATTATGATGCTGCGTCACCGAAATCAAATGTTTCTAGGGTAGTTTTGGCCCTATAAGAAGTTGGTTTTCTTTTACCTAGATCATAATTCTGTTAAATTTCTTGTATTTTAAAACAACCACAAATAATGTAGTTTTTGTTTATACTTCAAGAGAAACATAAAATATCAAGCTGTAAGAAAGCCGGACAATTTTTCATTAGGGCGAGCTTATAGCAATGCTGCTATTACTTACAGCTATCCCCATTATTATTCATTAAAATACTAAAAATGTCCACACTGTATGTTCCTGAACTATTTTTATGTCTTTCTACGCCTATAAATTTCGTAATAGTTTATATCAAATACAAATCTCATCCCTTGTATACTTGTTGCTGGAATGAAACACAAAACAAGAAAAAGAACAATCAGTTTCTTTCTTTAATTCGCACGACAAGAAGAAAGAATGTAATGTAATGATAGAGGAAAGGGTATAAAAAGTTACTGTTGTAGAACAATTTATATGATTTGGTATGAGGCGTATAATTTCACCAAAGAAATATTACTTGGGTTGAATAAATCCCCATGCCAATATTCCGAGATATTTTCTCGTAACTTTTTCATTGAGGCTCCGGCAGGTACGTTCATAAATGAATCCCACGGGAATCTGAGGAAACGATTCAAAGAAACTTTAGTAACTACTGTTGTGCTGTTATTATATTACTTACAAAAAATTCTCAATTATTTTTTTGTATAAATGAATATAGGTATATTAGTGTGTGTTTGGATATACAATTCTTCTGCGTCGATGTCCTCACTGCTGAGGGTCGTGACCATCCTCTCTCCTTGTCCGTACTACGTTCTGGATTGTAGTCCTCCACCTCTCCCGACACACCACCGTACGCATTGCTCCAACCACTGATGTACCTGTGGCAGCCTTGATTTGGTCAGTCCATCTAGTGGGGGATCTTCCTCTTCTCTTCTTCCTCATACAATACGTGTACAAATATTCACAGTAAGCTATTAAAACTTTTACAGTAGCTACAACAATCTGTTGGAAACGTAAGGATGTTATGACGCCTCCAGGTCTTATCCAGAACAGTTTTGAATCTTGTCATGTGAAATAGTGCTAGAGTTAAGAAGGAAAAGTGTTAGGGTTTGGTAAGGTCATGCTTTCTAGGGTGATCGAAAACCTGTAGAATTACAAAACTGAGATTTTAGGTCTTGGTCTACCATTAAGCATCTTTAAAAATTGCCCAGTTAGGAACATCATTTCGCTAAAGAGAAAATAATTGCTCTATCATTTGCGACTAGTCTGACACAAACTCAATTAGATAATATAAAGGTATTGTGTTTTTTATAAACTTTAAACTACTTGACCTGGAAAACATTGTTAAGTATTGTTTTTTTCCTTATCAAAAGTAAAAATAATGCTCGATTCAAATAATTGTGGTTCCACTGTGCGTTAAACAAAAAACATTCTCAAACGTCGTAAAACAGCTGCGTGAAAAAATGTTCCCGTAGGTTTGGAGAAGAAGATTCGGAGTACATACTGCCTACTGGTAATATAGTTATCAAATACCTCCTACATGTTGTAAAGAAGGTATTCCTTGTATTACATGAACAGATGTAGGCGCTGGCGTTATAATATTAAACGTTTTACAGCTATACTTACTGTATGTTTCATAATATAATACGAGTATATGAATGTTCTACTGCAATATGACAAAACGGGCAAATATCGTGTTGTTGGAAACACGCTTTGGTATCGGGGCTCTTTGATATCTTTCGTATCTATTTGGAAATTAGAAATGCATTTCTAAAGACTTGTGTCTGTTATTGAGCGACTCTTGTTGCTATAATGTATAATAACAGTTATGTTGATTACTGACTCTGTAATCCTGTATATTTTTTTAGCCAAGATCGCAGCCAAATACTTGTGAATTTATTTTTCATCGATCAGAAGTAGGAATGTTTGTTATATTCGTTACTTTTCAATGGGCGGTTAGGCGTGTATGTATAGCAACGTATCTAATTTCTACTGAAAATCGCTGAAACTGAAATGCTACACCGTCAAATACCAAATTAACTGTTGGGCAGCGGGGTGCCTGATGAAATCAAATATTTCAAAATATTTGACTTGAACGGATTCTGTGAAACTTTTTCGATATTTTTTTTACTAAAGACACTATCGTTTTGTGGTGATTTTGACATAAAAGGCACTTCGTTTAAACTACCATTTTCATGAATTTCACTATCAGACATTTCTTTGTTTAGAAAAAAATCATAACGTTTACTATAAGAACTCTTTATTCAAGAGAGAAACAATGGGTTTCTATGCTCAAGGACAACAATCACGTTTACATTTGATGTATTGATAGTCATCGTGTTTCTTTGTAAAAATACAATACATTTTATTTGGATCAAATGAACTAGAAGTAAAAAAATAATATAGACTGGCATTACCCTTAACAGTTTGTGGTACGAAAATGAACGAAACTACAAAGTAAAAACAGTCGTTAGGAGCCTTTATTGCTAGAATAATGTTACCTAAATTAAATTAGGATCTTATTAACATCCCTTGCGGTTCAAAGTTATGTACATATTCGACTTTTGCTTCAGTTATGTGAAATAAAAATTGTGAAAATCAAAAAAAAGTTTATGTTTTTTTTTTATATACTGAATTATATTTTTGTTTTATTTCGAGAAGGATTTTTATGATTGTGTTTTATTGTTTGTCTCAATTGTGATAATAACAAAAGTCATATCACCCAAGGAGATTGGCACGTGTCTTGCTTGTGAGTACATATCATCTGATTGTTAAGATATTACATGTCCGCCCTCTCCCCCGATGTTTTTTTTTCACACTTTTTACATCGTATTCATGTCATGTGATTCCCAGAACGTCTCCGTCTGATCAACATCAACTTAAACGGCTAATTGTAGAGGAGTGAAAATTGGGCGATATAGGTATGTGTTTTAATAAGGATTATTAGATTATTAGAAATTTCTGCCAATAAAAAAAGGGTTGAAAGTTTATTCGAGTAGGTATAGGAATTTGTCGGTAACTGTATATTAATTAATTCTGGAAGCGGTAGTCTGGTTGGCAGCACTGGAACCGAGGCTTTGAAAGATACTTATGTAGACGCAGCCTACACGGGTAAAGGACAACGCCGAAATGGCACACGGAAAGTAAGTAAGTAATTAATTCTCCTATCGAAGTTTGTAATAGTCTGTTTGTCTGTTTTGCCAAGATTTTAATCAAAGGGATGATTTTAAAAAGGATGTTATTACATCAAAAAGTAATTGGAAAAAATCTCCATAAAACAAATTTGTGTATAAAAATCTCTCCACAATAGACTTTCCTCAAATATGATCCCTATATATTTGGTATAGATTGAGGTAATGAATAAATCTTTTGAAGATAATATCCAACATGAAGCAATGTATTCAGAATTTTTTCTTTGAAAAAGGTACATAGGAAATTCTCAAGATATCTCAAGTAGTATTTCTCAAAAGGAAATTAAAACATTTTCTTTGATGTAAAATCATCAATAAATTGATGTGGTAATCAATTCATTGGGGAAATGGCAAAGAGAAGAAATTTTATTTGAAAACTACCTCAAAAACTCACTGACCTCAAAAGATGTCGGATAAATTCTATGACTAATTAAGTGTGAACTAACAAAAATAAGTCTGCATGCTTTTTTACAGAAAGTAAGTTTTCATAGTAAGTAAAATTTAAAACAGACTTATGTGAGTATTTGAGGTCAAGAAGTTGAAGAATTGGACCTACATATTGTACATTATTTCAATTTCTACGCTAAGTATATTTTGGCCAATTTTCTTTATATTTTATCCTTCAAGTACGAATTTAATCAAAATAAAATCATTAGTATTTACACTTGCGAGAATGTGGACTTTTTTGGCTAATAAAGTTGAGAAGTGTGTTGGCAAAGTGATGCCTCCATAATAAAAAATGAACCTATATACTATCGATTGTGCGAAATTATAAATCTAATCATCATTCGTTTTATTGCGGTCATAAGATTATAATTGATTCCTTTATTGGGTACGCATTATTGTCTTCGTAATTGTTCTCTGTTGTTCTCATCTTTTGACTTTTTTATTTAATTTTATATTTAATCCTAGATTAGCTTCTAATTTCTTACTTATTAACGATATAATATTGACTAAACTTGTACAAACTAATTAGGTCGCTGTTTGAACTATATAAATACTCCATGTCCATTCTATTTCTATGTGTATTCAGTGTCTGTGTTGTACTTATGAAATAAATAAATAAATATTTCTGTTGACGATCGTGAAAGCTTTTCATGTCATATTTTGTAAGCATTATGTCTTTGAGATTTTTAATATAAAGTATTAAGAATGTATACCGGAACCAATCGATCGCTGGAACAGCCTCGTGTAAAGCCATAAAGCTGGTCAGGAAGCGTTATCAGGGATGTGGAGCCGTGCCAACATGTTCTTCACCAGATGCCATTAAGCGAACTTTTAAATTTTCCACACATTTTTCTCTACTCTACTTTATATGAAATCTATAACCTACATTATATTTTCAATGGATAAATCTTTCTCTATATCAATGGTGGGGTAGTATCTTATAGTTGAAAACCTTCGATTACTAATGAAATTGGTTTGTTTAAAGCAGCGTTCGCCAAAGTGGTCAAAGAGATATGATGTTATTTGAATTTTCTAAAGAACCCCGAAAGAATCATCTGAATTTCGTAACACGTCTATTGTCCGCATTTCACACGTTTTGTCAGTTTTCTCGGACTCGTTAAATCACGTTCGGGTCATATATGTGACGTATTGTACAGAGCAGTTGGCGTGATATAAGTGCACCTTAGGCATTTTCACATTTTGGATGATTAACGTTGTTATTCGATTAACTTATCGTAGAAAAATGGCAATGGGCGGGACACGTTGCAAGACAAGACCCCACAAGATGGACTCCAAAAATTTTAAGAAAATAAGAGAGGCGTCGGAAGACCCCAAACGAGATGGTCCGACGACATGGCCGCTGTGTGGGGAAAAAATTTGTTTCAAGCAATAAACGACAGAAAGAAATGGAAATGGAAAGGCCTATATCCAGCAGTGGAGGACAGAAGGCAGAAGAAGAAGAAAAAAACTAGCCTGTCGGGCTAAGTTAGCATATAATGCTCGTAAATCTGTCATCTGATAATATAGATCTTAATTTAATTATCCGTCGAAGTGATAGGTACCTAGACGCCATGTAACTTTTCAAAAATAATTTCTAACGATTTATCAAATGGAAACTGAGTAAAAATATCATCATACGTTTTGGACAGGACAAAAATAAAATTACAATTGATTGTATTAGATGATTGATTGATTGGAAGTATTGGGAAAAAATCAGAAAAGGTTTGTCGGAATTTTGATAAACATATAATTTCTAGTATTAGAGGAAGACTTGAGTTTTTATAATAAAAAATCTTTTCACTAGGATCCTGAAGAAAAATTATGTTTGTTATTTACGACAAGCTCAAACGGCGTGATTGATTTTGTTTACTTTGGGTGTGAATGAAAAATTTTTGGTTCATAATAATGTAAATATTTTCAGAGTGAAATAGAGATTGGAAAAGTGAGGATATTTCACGACTAACACCCAATCTAATAGAAAAATGGTAAATAAAAAATTCGACAAATTCCAACTTGTTGACATCTGCCTATGAGCAGTAAAATATTTTAACAACAATAATGTTGATTTACGAACCTAAAATGCTTATGTATCTTGCATTATAACATAAATATGACAAAACAGATGATATTTAAACAACCGTAGCATGTAACTTTAGCTTAGCAACTGACTTTGAATTGCTTTGAACTTATAGGTTCGGAAATCTAACAAATTAACTTCGTCCTATCAAAGCTACTCAGGGGAACATACGGGAATACATACCTAAGTCAGAAACAAACATGACGTTTTACCTTTTCCCGTGTCATTCTTAAATCGTTCATAATATGTCGCATATTCTTGAAAACTTTTGCACCTTGGTGGATCCGTCGGCTGTGTGTTCTTTGGGGTTTTCCAAAGAGTAGAGAGCATATAAGTTTTCTACGTCGCCTATTTTACGGAAATAATCGACCTTTCAACGTCAGCGCAGACGTCATCTTCTTGATGTTTCATCATGACACCTTCTTCTTGACTTAGATTCTTGTTAGAAACATAAAAGTATATGTTCGCCGTATTTAGGAACATTGTCTTGAATATGGCAACATTGTATAACAATTAATTTTTATTCTATTGAATTTGTAAAACTTCAGTGTGCCAATAAACTCCAGCCTTGCCGGTTCACTCACAATGTGACTTTTTATTAATGACCTTTTCTTCATGGTCAATCGGCCAGATATTTTTTTAAAATGTTTTTGTGCCAGTGTCCTGTGGATTTATAATTTGTGTATAAAATAAAAATTTACCATAATATAAATTAAAATACTTTTAATGAAGTTCAAATTTAATACATTTAAAATAAATTAATCACATGTATGTAAATTACAATGTGGACTATTAACAAATATAATAATTAAAAATATATCGGCAAGTGCAACATTTATTTAAAAATTAATCCAAGAGGCCACTCAAGAAGAAAATAATAAAAATAAATTAAAATATTATTAAAAACCGAAATAACATCAAACTGGACATGTGACATTCAAAATTTATAATTGTTACAAACAAAAAAAAAATTAATGGAACAAAATTTTTATGAAAAATGATACCTTAAACTTTAAATAATAATAAATTAATGAAATAAACACATTCACATCAAGAATTACTTAAAATATAACAATAATATTCAGTGATTGCGTGAATATTCGAAGATTACGAGTCTCATAATTATGTATAGACTCATATATGTTTCATCAAAATTAAGTATGAAACAAATGAAGAATATAACAGAATGCCTGTTATATAATAATATTTAACATCAAGATGGTGATGACGGGAGAATCCACCAAAATCATTTGCACAAGGCAACATAGAAGAATGCAGCCATTTCACCTTCATCTGGTACTTTTTTGCTCTTCGGGGTACGCCATCTAGTGGGATGTGTACCGACCAGCAGACAACCAAAGATGTCATCATGTTACCGACGGAAAATTACTTGATTACAGGAATCTTCTTTACCTACACAGGGATCTTCATTACCGACATACAATCTGTCAAAATATTGTGTAAACAAACATAAGGTACCTACTTGTTTAAAATTATGGTCGAATGTCTACTATTAATAACAATTAAATTTCTTTATTGCCTTTTTGTTATTCAATTGAATAAATACATTTTTTATTAAATAATTTAAAGTAGACATTCGACGAATACATAGATATTCAAATTAATTGCAACAAATTGTTAGTTGCAAATATATAAATTAAATTCCATCTTATATAAATTCATTTGAGAGGTAGTACGACGTACTCCCTCTTTTTGTCAAAATAATGGCATAAAATAAAAATATAATTATAGTAAAAGGTTTTCATCTATTTATAAGTTTTGTCATATAACGTATGTCAAAATAAATATAATTATTAAGTAATCCCATACTTCAATGCAAGTATTGGGAATATTATTGATAACTTTATCATTATAAATAAATAGTAGCTATATAATAATATACCTACTCATAATTCTTGATTTATTGATGAAAGCCATAGTACTTCTTTATATAGGTACTAGACATGTGCGCCGGCTGCAAAAAAGCCGGCGGCGGCGCCCATGTCTAAAATTGCCGGCGGCGGCGCCACGCCGGCGGCGTGGATCCAAAGTGGGGGGAAGCATTGGATTTTTTTGCAATATTGTTTTAAATGATTAAATACGTATGTGTGAAAAGGATAATGCTAAAATCGATTTATTTATTTTGAAAAACTATGATTATTTCAATAATAAAGTGAAATAAAAGCTCATATTTGAAAAATAATGGAAAAATTCATTATTGCTTTTTTATGGTGCTGGAGGGCAGGTCAAAAAAAACAAATCCATAAAGTCAAACGCGTCAGAATGAGCCTAACTATGGGCAGTAGTGCAGTCGAACAGGTTTCTCATTTGGCAATATCTGGGCTGTTAGCTAAATGTTGGGTGGAATTCAAACTCTGAAATAAATTGCGATGACGAGGTCGACCTTCCACAAAATGCAAAACTCCTATGTAGCTGAGAACTACAGTTGAGCAAAAGCTGTAAAAACATACGTGTTATATGTCCTGTTGTTTGGAGTGGACGGGTAATTTAATAAAATTATGTAATTTAATAAAACTATCTTATTTGCGATGTTATTTTAGGTGTAAAAATAAGGATAATAATTATTCAATAAGCATAAATTGTGATGTTTTTAGACGAAAGGTGCATAAATTAATAATATCAACCAAAATACGTAATGCTTTCCGGTGGAAAAATAAATTACAATTTGAGAGTAGTCTGTAATCACAGTCCGAAAAACCACGTTAGGGGATATTAATTTCTTATTTTATTATAACGCAGCCTTAGGTGAGCGAAATAATTGGATTTTAACCTTAAAATATCGAATTATAATCACATTTTGACACTTTGAAGATCGTAAGCGTCAAAAATTACCAAATGAGTATCGTTTTTGTCAAGAGAAAAGAAGTCATTACTATTTCCACAGTGTTGTGAATTCAAACTCTGAAATAAATTGCGATGACGAGGTCGACCTTCCACAAAATGCAAAACTCCTATGTAGCTGAGAAATACAGTTGAGCAAAAGCTTTAAAAACATACGTGTTATATGTCCTGTTGTTTGGATTGAAGGGTAATTTAATAAAATTATGTAATTTACCTAATAAAAGTATCATATTTGCGATGTGATTTTAGGCGTAAAAATAAGGATAATTATCAAATAAACATAAATTGTGGTGTTTTTAGTCGAAAGGTGGATAAATTAATAATGATATCAACCAAAATACGTAATGCTTACCGGTGGAAAGATAAAATACAATTTATTTATTTATTTTCAATCACATACGGCTTTTAAGGCCATTAGTACAAAATATACGAGCATTATAACAATAAAAAAGTAAATCAAAACATAAACAATTTGAGAGTAGTCTGTAATCACAGTCCGAAAAACCACGTTAGGGGATATTAATTTCTTATTTTATTATAACGCAGCCTTAGGTGAGCGAAATAATTGGATTTTAACCTTAAAATATCGAATTATAATCACATTTTGACACTTTGAAGATCGTAAGCGTCAAAAATTACCAAATGAGTATCGTTTTTGTCAAGAGAAAAGAAGTCATTACTATTTCCACAGTTTTGTGAATTCAAACTCTGAAATAAATTGCGATGACGAGGTCGACCTTCCACAAAATGCAAAACTCCTATGTAGCTGAGAAATACAGTTGAGCAAAAGCTTTAAAAACATACGTGTTATATGTCCTGTTGTTTGGATTGAAGGGTAATTTAATAAAATTTTGTAATTTACCTAATAAAAGTATCATATTTGCGATGTGATTTTAGGCGTAAAAATAAGGATAATTATCAAATAAACATAAATTGTGGTGTTTTTAGTCGAAAGGTGGATAAATTAATAATGATATCAACCAAAATACGTAATGCTTACCGGTGGAAAGATAAAATACAATTTATTTATTTATTTTTAATCACATACGGCTTTTAAGGCCATTAGTACAAAATATACGAGCATTATAACAATAAAAAAGTAAATCAAAACATAAACAATTTGAGAGTAGTCTGTAATCACAGTCTGAGAAACCACGTTAGGGGATAGTAATTTCGTTTTTTATTATAGTGCCGCCTTAGGTGAGCGAAATAATTGGTTTTTAACCTTAAAATATCTAATTATAATCACATTTTGACACTTTGAAGATCGTAAACCTCAAAAATTACCAAATGAATATCGTTTTTTGTCAAGAGAAAAGAAGTCATTACTATTTCCACAGTACTGTATTGAAACAAATGAAATATAGCGAATATAGTCAAGTGGAATGAAAATAATTTTGATTACGTACTTCGATAATCAAAGGCTAAACTAATGAAAAGAGAGAACGGTTGACCGAAAATATGAAAGGCCGAATATTTTGGTCAGATACTCTGCCAAAATTTACGTGGTTTAAAAAATTCAGCGTGGTATGATAAAATCGAACAAAAAACCATAAATTCTGATTTTTCCTTATAATTCCCAGTTACATAAAATAACGTTTGTTTTTTATTTAATTTCCACTATGAAGAACCAAACTATTAATGCCTTGTGGCCGTCAAAACTATAAATAAATAAATAAATCCCATCCTATTTCTTGTTTTAGAATCGAATAAATAAGACTCAGAAAATTCCCAATTTTTTTAATGCAAAACCAAATGAACGAAATATGTGAGACGCCGGAATGGGTTAACAATGCATTAAGTAGTTATTATTCGACATTTTATATAATTACTGAACCCTAGCGTCCCTACAGCTGAATGCTTCAATTTTATTACCTGGAAAAGTACTTATTTCGATTTCTATATCAAGAAACACAAGATAAATATTTTTGGTCACACGGATCCCACGCCGCCGGCGTGAGCGTTTTAACCGGCGGCGGCGCGCCGACCATGATCAACGGCGGCGCGCCGGCGCGGCGCTCATGTCTAATAGGTACTTTTGATAGTACATATTGATAACATGTAATATGATGGAATTTGTCACATGTCAAAGTTTTTGGTTATTTATAATTCGGTTATTTCTTCAAAACAAAAAAAAATTATAGTCAGCAATTTAATTGTTGGATGCGTTATTCGCAAACTGGTTATAGACAAAGACGCTATAGCCAAAAATTAAATATAACAAATGTTATAAAATATATAATTTGCTAATTGCAAATTGAGACTGTGTCTCAGCAAAAAGTAGTCAGCAATTTAATTGTTGGAGGCGTTATTCGCAAACCGGTTATAGACAAAGCCGCTATAGCCAAAAATTAAACACGAATGCACTCATCAGATTACGTGTGTCTGAAAAAATGATCAACAAGATCATAAAATGTAGTCGGTCATTCGTGGCTGGAAGCAACATCATCGCAAAGGGGTTATAGACAAAGCCGCTATAGCCAAAACTTATTATACTTTATAATTAAAAAAAAAAAAAATTGCAAATTGCAAAAACAAAATATACCTACAGTATGCTTCAAATTTAATAAAAAAAAAAAATGTATTTGAAAATGTTATAAAATTTAAAAATCTATAGATAGGTTTTGATATATCGTAAAAAAACATTGTAGGTAATATACAGAATGTTCTGTAAAATATATAATTAAAAAATAATTAGTAAAGGTATAATGTACCTAATCTTTGTATTTTTGTTTCTTTGTTTGGAAGTCATTAATGAAAATTAATGATTTCTAATAAATAGAAAATAAATAAGGAAGCTTCCCTTCCTCAAATTACAAAATGTACTGTGTGCATTACATTGTTATAAGAAATATTTTGTGGTATAATTTAAAATACCTACTTGTTAAAAAATATATTTACATAATGTAAAAGTTGTAAGCATAAAATGCTATATATAAAAAGAAAATAAAAACATGTTATTACAAAAATGTCATGCTTTAAGATAAAATTAAAATTTAATTTAATGAAAACAATATTCAATATGTGTATTTTTATAAATACTTGAGTAATTAATTGTTTATCCAGCATTATGTACTGGAATATTGATGTCCTTATGACATCGGAGTATAACTTAATGTACAACCACTGTAAAAAATAATTTACAGTAAATATTAATTCAAATGTATGGATAGTTTTTGATATTACTATTTCTAATAATGTGCTTCTTTATTAAGATTGTTTTAAACAGACACAAATTTATAAAGTGTCATATAATGAATGTTCAATTTCTTTGTTGTTTTTTGCTTGGAAGCTTCTTTCAAATATAAATCAGATCCATGTAGTGGTCACGTCACATAGTTGACACAAATAAAAAAAAAATTAATTTTCATAGCACTTTTGTAAAAACTGAGTCACATCATTTTGTAATACATTACCAGTAATGTATCGAATGATTATTTTGTTGGCCCAGATAATGTAAATTATTTCTAAACATTTAGATAAAAAATGATTTAAAAGACCTTTTGTTTGGGAAGGGTTTAAATGGACATTATGTTCAATTACTAAATAGTACCTACTTACATATTAATTGATTAATTAAATACATTTTAATACCTACATAAATTATTTATGTAGAATATCTTTCAGTAGGTACCTGCCAGTTCATATTTCTACATAATGATACCTAAGGGACATTATGTAGAACACAGTTTTTTGGATTTAATATTCCTTTTAAATAATATAAGGAAGAGTTTGTTCATAAGAAAAATCTTTGTTGGGCCGAGCGCTCTTAAAGCAAAATTGTACCTATATGTAAAAAAAATGGGTTCTACCCATAAATTGTTAATTTAGTCTAGTGCTTTAGGTACAGGCAAAAATAAATACCTATATAAAAAATAGTAAATATAACTTGATAAATGGATTAATTGAAATATGTAAGATTTTGGTCTTCAGTATGTATCAAAATAAAATATTATTCCTGTGTTGTTAAATTATTATTATTAAAATCTGTATTGGAGCAGGAAACACATTTTTTGTAATGCATTTTGCATTAAAATATTGAATAAAAAATTGTGCAAACATTTTGGAATGCTTTGCACATTAGAATAAATTCACTATATTACACAATTGTTCTTGATATCTTGTATTAGGGCATTATTGTTGTGCAGTTAAATAAAATATTATATAGAATAAATACTTACATATAAAAAACATAGCAACTATACCAATCAGTTGGATAGATACATAATGTCTTGTGTCAAATAAGATAAAAATATGTGCAGAACAACACTTGCTATTATTAAATAAATTGTTAAATTAAAATATGTTGTTAAGATTAATTATAATAAACAAATGGTAAATCAAGCCATAGGCAGACATTGTTGTGCACAAAGCCATTTAAAAGAAAAATACCTAAAATGTATTAGGTATAGCGGATGAGTATGTTAAAATAGATTATTATTACCTATAGAAAAATAAAACACAGTAAGTTAAAAAAATGTATACACATCTATTTGTAAATTGATAAACATGCTCATAGCTATTAGATAACTGCAATTTGTAAATGTTTCACTTATTGATTTGTCATTGGCAAAATTTAAAATATCTATGACATAGATATATTGTGAACAGGCGTGAGATTCCGAGGTAACGCAAAGTCAATTCATATTAAAGTCTAAAAATATTATATACAGTCCACTCAGTAATTCGAAGGATTGCTTTGCTCTGCCTCGGGAGCTTATGTTAGAAACATAAAAGTATATGTTCGCCGTATTTAGGAACATTGTCTTGAATATGGCAACATTGTATAACAATTAATTTTTATTCTATTGAATTTGTAAAACTTCAGTGTGCCAATAAACTCCTGCCTTGCCGGTTCAATCACAATGTGACTTTTTATTAATGACCTTTTCTTCAATTTCACCTTGAAATTGGCGTCAACATTCAACTCCGATAGACTCTTTTAACATTGTTGTAGGAACGGTGATTACACCGTAGTTAGACATGTGCGCCGGCTGCAAAAAAGCCGGCGGCGGCGCCCATGTCTAAAATTGCCGGCGGCGGCGCCACGCCGGCGGCGTGGATCCAAAGTGGGGGGAAGCATTGGATTTTTTTGCAATATTGTTTTAAATGATTAAATACGTATGTGTGAAAAGGATAATGCTAAAATCGATTTATTTATTTTGAAAAACTATGATTATTTCAATAATAAAGTGAAATAAAAGCTCATATTTGAAAAATAATGGAAAAATTCATTATTGCTTTTTTATGGTGCTGGAGGGCAGGTCAAAAAAAACAAATCCATAAAGTCAAACGCGTCAGAATGAGCCTAACTATGGGCAGTAGTGCAGTCGAACAGGTTTCTCATTTGGCAATATCTGGGCTGTTAGCTAAATGTTGGGTGGAATTCAAACTCTGAAATAAATTGCGATGACGAGGTCGACCTTCCACAAAATGCAAAACTCCTATGTAGCTGAGAACTACAGTTGAGCAAAAGCTGTAAAAACATACGTGTTATATGTCCTGTTGTTTGGAGTGGACGGGTAATTTAATAAAATTATGTAATTTAATAAAACTATCTTATTTGCGATGTTATTTTAGGTGTAAAAATAAGGATAATAATTATTCAATAAGCATAAATTGTGATGTTTTTAGACGAAAGGTGCATAAATTAATAATATCAACCAAAATACGTAATGCTTTCCGGTGGAAAAATAAATTACAATTTGAGAGTAGTCTGTAATCACAGTCCGAAAAACCACGTTAGGGGATATTAATTTCTTATTTTATTATAACGCAGCCTTAGGTGAGCGAAATAATTGGATTTTAACCTTAAAATATCGAATTATAATCACATTTTGACACTTTGAAGATCGTAAGCGTCAAAAATTACCAAATGAGTATCGTTTTTGTCAAGAGAAAAGAAGTCATTACTATTTCCACAGTGTTGTGAATTCAAACTCTGAAATAAATTGCGATGACGAGGTCGACCTTCCACAAAATGCAAAACTCCTATGTAGCTGAGAAATACAGTTGAGCAAAAGCTTTAAAAACATACGTGTTATATGTCCTGTTGTTTGGATTGAAGGGTAATTTAATAAAATTATGTAATTTACCTAATAAAAGTATCATATTTGCGATGTGATTTTAGGCGTAAAAATAAGGATAATTATCAAATAAACATAAATTGTGGTGTTTTTAGTCGAAAGGTGGATAAATTAATAATGATATCAACCAAAATACGTAATGCTTACCGGTGGAAAGATAAAATACAATTTATTTATTTATTTTCAATCACATACGGCTTTTAAGGCCATTAGTACAAAATATACGAGCATTATAACAATAAAAAAGTAAATCAAAACATAAACAATTTGAGAGTAGTCTGTAATCACAGTCCGAAAAACCACGTTAGGGGATATTAATTTCTTATTTTATTATAACGCAGCCTTAGGTGAGCGAAATAATTGGATTTTAACCTTAAAATATCGAATTATAATCACATTTTGACACTTTGAAGATCGTAAGCGTCAAAAATTACCAAATGAGTATCGTTTTTGTCAAGAGAAAAGAAGTCATTACTATTTCCACAGTTTTGTGAATTCAAACTCTGAAATAAATTGCGATGACGAGGTCGACCTTCCACAAAATGCAAAACTCCTATGTAGCTGAGAAATACAGTTGAGCAAAAGCTTTAAAAACATACGTGTTATATGTCCTGTTGTTTGGATTGAAGGGTAATTTAATAAAATTTTGTAATTTACCTAATAAAAGTATCATATTTGCGATGTGATTTTAGGCGTAAAAATAAGGATAATTATCAAATAAACATAAATTGTGGTGTTTTTAGTCGAAAGGTGGATAAATTAATAATGATATCAACCAAAATACGTAATGCTTACCGGTGGAAAGATAAAATACAATTTATTTATTTATTTTTAATCACATACGGCTTTTAAGGCCATTAGTACAAAATATACGAGCATTATAACAATAAAAAAGTAAATCAAAACATAAACAATTTGAGAGTAGTCTGTAATCACAGTCTGAGAAACCACGTTAGGGGATAGTAATTTCGTTTTTTATTATAGTGCCGCCTTAGGTGAGCGAAATAATTGGTTTTTAACCTTAAAATATCTAATTATAATCACATTTTGACACTTTGAAGATCGTAAACCTCAAAAATTACCAAATGAATATCGTTTTTTGTCAAGAGAAAAGAAGTCATTACTATTTCCACAGTACTGTATTGAAACAAATGAAATATAGCGAATATAGTCAAGTGGAATGAAAATAATTTTGATTACGTACTTCGATAATCAAAGGCTAAACTAATGAAAAGAGAGAACGGTTGACCGAAAATATGAAAGGCCGAATATTTTGGTCAGATACTCTGCCAAAATTTACGTGGTTTAAAAAATTCAGCGTGGTATGATAAAATCGAACAAAAAACCATAAATTCTGATTTTTCCTTATAATTCCCAGTTACATAAAATAACGTTTGTTTTTTATTTAATTTCCACTATGAAGAACCAAACTATTAATGCCTTGTGGCCGTCAAAACTATAAATAAATAAATAAATCCCATCCTATTTCTTGTTTTAGAATCGAATAAATAAGACTCAGAAAATTCCCAATTTTTTTAATGCAAAACCAAATGAACGAAATATGTGAGACGCCGGAATGGGTTAACAATGCATTAAGTAGTTATTATTCGACATTTTATATAATTACTGAACCCTAGCGTCCCTACAGCTGAATGCTTCAATTTTATTACCTGGAAAAGTACTTATTTCGATTTCTATATCAAGAAACACAAGATAAATATTTTTGGTCACACGGATCCCACGCCGCCGGCGTGAGCGTTTTAACCGGCGGCGGCGCGCCGACCATGATCAACGGCGGCGCGCCGGCGCGGCGCTCATGTCTACACCGAAGCTGATAGCTGATGTATAAATACCTGCCTAAAACCCAGATGATTCTAGATACCGACGTACGTATAGATATAAGTCTTTTATAATATAACGAAACCTTGAATAAACTTTCTTAGTAATTTTCCCGTAGGGAAATTAGCTAATAGAATTTTGATGTTCATTATTGTTGCAGAGATAATATTAATTTATAATGTAGTTTGGTGTTAGTTAACTGATGGAGAAAATATGTTTAGGTGACGTAACTCTATTATGAATTATGATGGGAGCTTTATAGACAGTGATAGTAGGATTAAACTTCGTATATTATGTCTCAAATGTTTGTCTTCTTACAATACAAAAAATACAGACACAAATAAACAACTTCGTATCATTTGCATCAATAAATTTAGTAGTCAACGTGAAAAAATACCCATTAAAACTTTGCATGTTTTCATAATAATAGTTTATGTACTTATTGAAATAATAAATTCTCACTATTAGAATGAATAAACTTTCCATATATCGCACGAACGCCAGGAATCGCGAAGGAAACGCGTTGGTGAACTTCTCTACTATTATGGATATTTCATCATTATTTTAAAAAATACTCAAAGAAGGTACTTGTCCCATGACATCTGTGAATAAGTAGACGAGCAACGTAGACC
Organism: Ceraclea dissimilis; assembly: GCA_963576895.1. Taxonomy (NCBI): domain Eukaryota; kingdom Metazoa; phylum Arthropoda; class Insecta; order Trichoptera; family Leptoceridae; genus Ceraclea; species Ceraclea dissimilis. Next base: position 1,858,661 of record OY756370.1, on the reverse strand, counting down.
CGTTTGTTTATTTATTCAACATCTTAGTTTTCAGACACATACAAAATGTATGTTCCCATTACCTTTATACCTGTCAGATGTGTAGTTCCCAACTAGGTCATCAGGCTGACACGTATCTCCCTTGATGGGAACGACATGCCTATCTATCTTGTAGATACTTTTTTAATGTCTTGTATTTCACGAAGTCAGTTCAGTCTTAAATGATACATTAGCTTGACTGCTACGTTTCAACTACATATTCGTAACGTTACATATTCTACGTACTCGTATATCTACGCCTATAGGTTCTACGCCTATTCTACGTTCACGTAAAAACAACACGTGATTTTTGGATCAATTTTCTTTGCAACCAGATTATTATATATAGTCATGTAATTAATAAAAAATATTGTACAATTGGTAGAAAAAAGTATTGCTGAAACGTTATAATTAAAGTTAATTAAACTTAAGAAAATAACTAACAACAAAAATATGGATCACCGTTTAAACTTCCAATATTTATATATTAATTTATTTCACTTTAAATACACTGCTAAGATTCTAACACTGGGATCTCTTACACCCTGGTGAAGGTTGTTCAAATCTGTGATTTTTTCTGAGCAGGTTCTAAATGGGATTGAGATTCGAGTAATCGAATTTACACATGTAGATAAATCTTTGTGGCGCCAATTTTATGTCCTTCGAGCGTAGAAATAGGTATATTTTTATTGAACCAGTATCGATCTCAGGTAAATGGGACAGAATGTGAAATGAATATTCGTGGATCGGCCTACCTATTGTGAAGAAATATCTTCCTATAGAAATACTTCACATGCCATCGGAACGAAAGATAAAACTAATGAATATTTTTACGAGCGTCGGGCCAGACGTGGTGAATATTTAAACCTAATATACATTTCCATATTATTATCTGCAGGTGAATATTTCTAAAGTAGTAGGAAGAAAAACGTAAAAAATTATGAACTGCGGTGGGTTCATTTTTGCAGTAAAGAAACAGAAAAACTTGAATAGTATTTATGAGTTAAAGATATGTGCTGCGCGGAGAGAAATATCACCTACTCCAACTGATATTGAAGGGGAAACTTGAGGGACATTTTATAATATAAAACGTCTTTGGTAATGTATTGAGCTCATAAAGATTAATCGTGTGTGCTTGATAAGTAAGTATTTGCGCACAAATCTCCCAACATATTTGATAACATACTGTAATACATACATTGTACATATTGTAGGAGGGTATTTCAGGTTTATTGAAGTATGAATTGTAGCAAACATATCAATAACATACTAACGAGAGGAGTGTAGCAGACGACACTAATGGGAAAGTGACATAGTCAACATATAGACGTGATATAGGCAAACAGTTGAATTGATTAGTCTATTTCGACTACGTGAATGTTTCAGGAAATTAAATCATGTCTCACAAAGTATCCTATAAGTATAGGATATATACCTGGACTGATGTATAGACAGAGATTTACTAACTTAGTATAAAATACAATAAGGCTCATTTCCATATTGCCATCGTAGAAGTGTTGGAGTTGGTTTGATCGAAAAGTAGTTCGTTATTCAATATTCATGCTATAATAAGGGTTTACGGTAAGTTCGCCTAAAATCAATTCGTCTGAGGTCAATTCGTCTAATTATAAATTCGTCTAAAATCAATTCGGCCAAAATCAATTTACCTAACGATCAATTCGTCGATTTTAGACGATTTGATTTTAGACAAATAAATGATTAGACGAATTAATAATTAGACGAATTAATAATTAGACGAATTGATTGAAGACGAATTGATTTTAGACGAATAGATTTTAGGCCAATAGATTTTAGGCCAATTGATTTTAGACGAACTTACCGGACACCTATAATAAGATATCTAACTCTGTGGCATGCCTTGCATGTTATAAGACTTGCAGGCGTTGTCCGCATAGAATATTATTTTGCTTTTCATATAGGTACTTCTGTAGCATGTTTTAAAATAATTATTTCATATAATTTTCCAACTGACTTTTCCAGATACGATACTTTATAATTATGAATATTTTATCATATTTCGTCACGTCCATGTTGTATGACAAAGAGACCAAAATTACGCTATTAATATTTATTTATTCGTCCAATCATTTCTGGCATCAAAGCCTTTTAATATATTAATCAATACAAACATTAAACATACGATACTAAAAATTTATTCAACAAATATAACAAAACGATAGAACAATACCGAGTACTGACCGATATCGACAAAACAAACAACAAATCATTAAATGATGTAATTGAAAGTGTTTGCTTAATCCAGAGGTTTATTGTCTTTAGGACCATCTAAATGGAATCGTCAATAGTTTAACATTAAGGGCAGAGGGCAATAAGCAATGCAAAATATCAATACAGATCGGAGTGTAAAAGGTTCCGATTAGCATTTTGTCAACTAATCAAGATAGAACAGTTGTATCAAGATATGTTGAGAATAGGGTTGATTTTTTTTTAATGAATCTGGGTTTATCGAAATAAAACCAAATACATCTTTGTACACTTCACAGAAAGCTTAAAAGCTTGTGTTGTGAAGATTTGATAATACAATTTAAACATTTAATTAGATAACAATATTAAAACTTTGTTCCCAATCATATAAGAAAGTGTATTATAATGCGAGGTTCGATCCCCGATGCCGACTTACTCCACTTCACGACACAAGCTTTTTAAGCTTACTGTGAAGTGTACAAAGGTGTATTTGGGGTTATTTCGATAAGCGCAGATTCATTAAAAAAAAAGTTTCAGAACTATACGCAGAAATAAACTACCAACTTTTGAATCACTATTTGAGCCTTTTATTATCAGTCCCTGTTTATTAAGCATATCTTGGTTTCAGCATTAATCGCAATAATCCATCAAAATGTTTCCATCTCTCTCATCATCTACGCAAATAGTCATACCAACTACATATCTCGCAGGCACTCCAATTATTTTAGTACTGACAGTAATTTAATAATTCATATCACATGAAATGCTCCAATATACGAAATAAAGCGAATGTGTTTTATTGAAATCTGAATATTTGATTGCATTAATAACAATTTACTGCATCCAATGAAATTGCATGCAATATTGAGAGAGGATCGGCGTACTCTAAACTGAACTAAAAAAGTTCATATTGAGTTTTTAATAAACAATTTTACCATACAAAAAAAGCGATAAAAATAACTTGAAACGATAGTACTATATCTAGAGGTTTCGCTCCGATCTTTGTTTCATAAGCTCTCTCTTGTTAGCGGACACTTCCGTTCGTTTCGAATCTAGAACAATAATACGGAAATGAATTGAATAGTTACGAATTCGGTAACAAAGCATACAACGTAATATAGATATATGTACACGTACGACAATATCGTCCTCAAACGGTTGACGAACTGGTCTTTACTCTTTACGTACGAAATCGTTAGAGGTTTATTTTATCTTGATGGAATTTCTCCACCTGCAGGAGGTTTGCTCCACCAGAAGGAGTTTTGGAAAGAAAAATATGGGTACGCGACTGGACTGGAATAACGAGTGATGATGAGCAGTTTCGCAATTCACAGGATATGAAAGCTTACTCGCAAGTGATCCTCAACTCATCGTAATTATTGTATTAGTATTGTTTACTGTTGACGAAATGCAGTTTTGGACCATTTACATCCAGATCTGCATTGAATAATAATATATCTCTTTTTTATACTGATTTCTTTATCAAATTCTATTGTCATCGACGACTGACGTAATGTAGTTCCGGACAATTTACATCCAGACCTGCATTGAACTAAACCACAACTGCTTTAAGTTTTGTTTTGTAACCATGTGTTTATTGATTTCATTCTTGTTTGCTGTATTTGATGTTTCGCATTTTGTTTTGTGATGTTTGTTAAATATGTAAACCTGACGATTACAAGTGACTTAAATGGGGCCTACGGATGATTACAGACAGACCAACAAACAAACAAACAATAAACATCGGGAGACCCGACGAGGCATGTGAAGAAGAAGAACAAAATAGGATATTAAACACAAAATTATATTGTACATCAGTATATTCGTACAAATTAGAGGTAAATATATTTATTGAATATGATAACTTATTTCATACCGAGAAATATAAATTTACAAAGGATACCTACAAAACGTGAGAGAAAATCAGTAGTAGAGTTTGGCAGTGAGGAGAGTACAAAGGGAATTTGTTATTATCATAATAATATTATTAAATATTATATTATTAAATATAAATTCAGTTAGAATTTCAAAAAGCTATTAGGCAACCTTACCTTTGAGTTATAAATTGTTTTAATGAAAACTAATTACCCATTTGTATGATACGAGTTACGAGTACAAAGTGGTACACTTGTTCCTGCCGTTAATTTCTTAAATTGTCGTGAAATACGAATTACTATTTGTGTAATATTTCAGATTTATTCCATCGTTTGAGAATTTTCAGAGAATTATAGTCGTACCGCCATACTGTGCGGCATATAAACAAAATCCATAAACAGTATCAACAGAATTTAAAAAGTAGATTCCATTCTGTAATTTTCTTACAAATTAATTTTATTTTTCTACTAAATACCTAATTGAAAAATAACGTCTTATTTTAATCAGCACCTACATAATTAGATACAGAATATATTAATTGATTCATTCATTCATAAACCAAGTGTCTTGAGTCTTTCCAAATCAAAGAAAATAATTACTAAATTTCATTTTTCATTTCATTTATTTAATATCCACAAAATATATAACAAAGTAAAAAATATAAATAAGAAACAAGTATTGGATTTTATTGCCCCACTAGGCGAAAGCCTGTTCTGGTGTGTGTTAGTACTTTTAATTATTTCAAGATTATGACTTCTTTAATTATTTTGTTATGAAGGGGAAGATAGAAGGCCGTAGAGGAGTCGGAAGGAAGCAGATAACCTGGCTTCGAAACATTCGGCAGTGGACTGAAATCAGGACTGTGGAGGAGCCGTTTCGTACTGCCCAGGACATAGAGGCGTTATCCCAAGTAGTCGTCAACGTCGGAGCCACGTCGGGGGGACCCGACAGGACAGATAGAAAAGAAGAAGAATATTAACGAAGTGAATTGATATTTTGGGGAGGTATCTCAAAATAAGTGCCAAAACATATAGTTAGTCAGCGATAATAATCATGCGATTGAAATTCAACAAATAGATTTTGGTTACATACAACTGTTTCACGAAAACAGATTATTGTGAAAGCTTTTCTGTGAAATTTTATTATGGTAATTATACGAATTTTTTAACGAAAGCGTTAAATTCTTTTACCACCTGCTGATATTCCCATGGATTCCCTCAAAAGCGTGTCACAATATAATAAACAGAATGATGAAGAGAAAATGCTGGTGATCAAACAAAGACTTGCTACTAGATACGAGTATATTGGGCTTTATAATATTCTGCAAAGTTGATCAAATGAAATTAAAAACCCGCATAATAGGGTTTCGATACCAAAATTAATTAAGAGAACGATTATCCTGAAAACTCCATGTCACATTTTTTTTATTTATTTGAAAATATAATATAGGTCCAATTATAATTTTTCAACAGTTAGGTATAAAGGTATACATTTTTTACGTTGTACTACTCTCTCAATAAGTAAATAAATACTTGAGTACAGAGAGGAGTGTTAGCAAATCAGTACATATTATGACATGATTATTACAGACTTATAGATAATATAAATTACAACCTATTTATAGACCTAATAGACCTATTTTGGTCGTAGTAACGCAGGGGATAAGTGGTCCCCTGAACTTTCAAGAAAAAAAAATCCCGTAAACATTTCCCGTGTCACTAACGTTCAAAAATTGCATGCACAATCGTATGATCAAATTTAAGAAATATCGTTTTTTACTTCTTTTAGGGTGGGGTGGTAATTCACTAGATTTTAATGCATATTATAACATTTGCGAAGGCAATTACATTCCTTGAAAATGTATTTTTCATTTTTCTTCAGGAATTTATACAAGATATGAAAGACCTGTTACAGTAATTCACTAGAGGAAGGTTCAATATGTCAACCATATTTTTTACAAATCTACCTATTTAGGTAGTAAGGTTGTCGAGATAATGATCTGAAAAATATACATATACCCCTTAAAAAATATATATAATTTTCGAATTTAGAAAAAAACTTGGTACCCATTGGTGTTTGAAACCACCATGTAGACGACTATGCGAGGTGGAAAGTATAGGTACTTATTTGTTAAGACTGAGTTTTACAGTTAGAAAATACATACATAAATAATTAGAATACGGTTTAGTATTTGTTTGTAATTAACTTACCAAAGTCTGCATCCTGGGCGAGCGTGTGCGCTGCCAATGGTAACAATAGCAAGGGTAGTAGTAGCAGAGTCAGGGCCGGCCCCGGCATCGTGCGGGGGGGACACTCACACCGCCCCTTGCGTCACATCACACTCCCACACCTGCAAAACAACAAACACATTGTCTACAAAAATTGAGCGAAATTGTTGGCTCATTAAAAACTCGTTAATACATTATTTTTGCATTTCATTTTCAGACTGAAAAAATCATCACATGGAATTAAAAGGCATAAGAAAAAATAATAAACTGAAAAAAGAACTAAAAAGATGGATTGCGGAATTATGATTGTGGTCGAATAAGAAATTGAAACTATGCTATTGTTATTTAGTTAATAAGTTCTATTGTTTTGCATTTTGGCAAATGTTGTTATAAGTTATTTTTGTAATTTTTATATATTAGAGATAATAAGATTTTTAAATCATAAAAAAACTAAATAACTAACTCTACGCAATGCATATCTTCCTAGTACCTATAGGCTTTCTACCTAAACAGTACCTAAAACTTTCTTAATTGTTCATGAATTAACTACAGATGTTCAGAAGATTAAGCAAATCTAATTAATATAATTCAAACGTTCTTGAAATCCAAGGTCACCGACGTGGTAAAACGAGCAGCTGCCTTAAAATGGAGTTGGACAGAACACGTTGCCAGACGCTCAGATTCTAGATGGACCAAAAAGATTCTCGAGTGGCAACCTAGAACAAGCAAATGGAGCGTCGGAAGACTTCAGGCAAGATGGTCTGACGATGTGAGGCAAATCGCTGGAAGCAAGTGGATAGAGCATGCCCAGGATAGAGATCTGTGGTAAGTCAAAGGGGAGGCCTATGTCCAGCATTAGCATTAGAGATACGTATTTTATCGCAAAACAATATTATTTTATAAAAAAAAAAACAGAGATACCACCTGCTAATCCTGTCTTATGTAGATTCATAATATACACTTGTAGCAATATGCTAAACAACGACTCGTAGTAACAACGGAAGAGTAGCTTTTACCAAGTGTTTGAGGGTATGCAGTAAAACTTTTCTTTACAATCAATAGAGTGAACTTGGCCAGATATAAAATCCGCAGTAAAAGCAAATTGGAGTAGAGCAAGTATACTAAACAGGTAGGTACCGTTATATAGCACAGGGTACCTTCAGGGTTGGGTCGGCCGTCTATATTATATTATTATTCGCGACAGTATACTTAAATAGTTTTCACTGCTAAAAACAATTACATTTTCAGAAGTTCGTCTTTTAATAAATTGAATAAATTCAACTAATTCAAAAAGGTCGTTATTTAATGATTTTTATAAAATAAATTTTCTTACTGTAAGAGGACATGGTAAGTGAACATTTAAAAAATTGGGCTGAAGAAAGTAAGATCAGTTAATGCTAAAAATATCATCCAAAGACTTAAAACATGGATTAGCAAGAATATGTTTTAGTGACTCTAGTAGTAGAAATTTGATTTTTGTAAAATTGCTCCATAAAAAGTAATTCCAAAGTTACTTCTAGAATTTACTCAAACTTTTAGTATTTAATGATTGGAAAGATAAGGGGTTCTTTCCCGTCGTTTTTTAGACATGTAATTTGGTTGCTTTTTTGTGCTATAATTTGGTTGATAAAATGTAAAGTAGTTACTCAGACGGTTATTTTTTTTATTTAAGTAGTTACTTCTTTATACAACAAGCCAAAATCGATTTAGTCGATTTCTTTATTCTCTTTTGGCGCATACAATCTCACTCAAATTTGAAAAAAATGAAGCGATAATACCTAGAACATTTTTTGCTCTGTTAATATAGACCGTCAGGTTCCATTTACTTTTATCAAAATTATATTGGTTTTCAATTCCTGTTACCTTTATCATTTTAGATAAAGAGAAAAATAATACATGTCAATGTCAGTACATACGAGTACATAATAAATAAGTGTCTATTATTAAGTAGACCATAGAGAAAAGAGAACAACAATATTGATTATCTATTTGGGGATTTCTCTGCATTATTCATTAGGAGTCGATTCCTCTTGTTTGATTTGGCTCCAATACAATGGAATTGGAAGTTTTCTTACCAAACGAATACCAAATGGTTTAGACATAGTAATTATTATATTATTGTCAGACAAACATCCACAATACCAGTTTCATAATATAATTGCATGCTAGGAAAATATAATATGCTCGTAATTCAGATTCTATGCAGGCCACATTATGAGGTTACGTTTCAGTTTTGCCGAAACATACAAGATTGTGATAGATACTAAGTACTAGGTAATTACTGGTACTCATAACAGAGCATCAGTTTTTACCAGAAAGCTGCAAGGGGTATCCTAGGAGCAGAGTAAACCCTGATGCCTATTTTTATACGCGGAGGCATGACTTTGCCAACTTCTCAGTATTATCAGCCAAAAGAGTCTACATATTATCATTCATGATTCACATATAAACTCATCAGTCTAATACTGGGAAAAATTCACCTATCCATATATCACGGATATCACAGAATCAGGCTCAACGCGGGGCCTAAAATACAAGCATTGTGCCTGAAAAATCAGTAAGTATTTAGAAATCGTTTTACAATATTGCAAGTATTAATAATTACCAATTTTTCCATTTTTATGTATAAATTTTATTTATTTAAGTGAAAATTATTTAAAAAAACCATACATTTAAAATTATATTAGGTACATAAGTAAGTCTCAGTAGGGCGAGCCCATCTAACTCGGTTAACGCATAATAAAGATATCTAATGTACAAAACAATTGATAAGACCATAAAAATAAATATAAAAAAAGAAATGCTTCGCCATGACAGAGATTTTATTCTCTGCCGTGACCAGGATTCGAACCTGGGTTACCACGGCCACAACGTGGGGTCCTAACCACTAGACGATCACGGCTATCGAAGCTGTTGTTTGTACCGACAAAATATTGTATTATATTCATTACTAATAATATTGTTAAATAAATTACTTTACTATAACCCTAAAGCTACTGTGTAAATAATTTTGTACCCCATGATGATAATTTTATATGATCCTAACATTATATTCTGGGTTCAAGAAAAACAATCGTTAAGTTTAATGTTCACATTCATGATTCTGTGTATGAATTTATTTTATTTTTATACAACAATTATAAAATTACTATGTACAATATTTATTTATTTTAATTAGGTACCTTTCAATAAATACGCCTACATATGAAATTTTACGACTATCGAGATTTTTTATCGAGTATCGAGAATTATACGAGAAAATTTACCAGAGGACCAGGAAACCGGATATATAAGATTGCAGAGTAGTTTATATTCTTTTATATATCTGTTCGCAAGTTTGTAAATCACAAGCAAAATGCAATGTTATCATTTCTACCCCACCTTGATCTGAGCATGTTGATTATGCAAATCGTTACGTATTGGTTAGAGTACTATGGTTTGATACAATTACCCACTACTGGTCAGTGGTCAATGCTCTACTTTCTAAAATATTATACGCGCCACCGTAAGAAGTACACAGAGTTTGTGGCTGCCAATACTATATACCTACAGGTAGATAGGTATTACTGCACTATGTATATATGTATAATTGAATAAACACAATAATACATTTTGACGTGGTATATTAATATAAGTTAAACAGCTTGTGTCGACTCGTAATCGAATCCGCACGGAGCATGGACGATGTGCTCAAACGGCACATGCGGTATTCTCTTGCCTGTGACCGCGGAGAGCCAGTGCAATCCATCAAGCACATTGTCGAAGACTGTACTCTGAGAGCATTCCCTGGACCATATGCAGATATACACAATGCCACACGCAATGCCCTTGCATGGCTTGGAAGCCTGGATGTTGCTCTGTAGAGTACATGTCTCCTGTATGTAACAGATAGCATAATTATCTTATGTTCTGACGTTGCCGCCCAACGGTGGCAGAAGCCATACGAAATAATAATAGCATCGAGATATGTAATCCCGTTGATCAGTTTGCATTATAATGTCCAGCTTTTTTACCGTCAGTGGATGAGATATTCTCGAAAAAACTATTAAAATCCATTGATATTGTAAACGTACATACTTCCAGGTATATTTATTTCATCAACATGAACTCCGTGGAATGAAATTGTTCTAGCTACTTAGAAAGGAAACCTTAAGTAATTAGAACCCTCTTGTTTAAACTCATGAATTTCCTATATACCCTTCCGTTTTCCATCCCTTCCAGAAATATAAATTCCCAAGAATTAATTTTACGAAATGTAGCTACCTACATGAATTTATGTAGACACCTATACCAATAATTTCTTAATTTTTTTCCCACCTGTTATAAATTTCTCGGCTAATCTAATTCTTCCAATTCCTTAAAACACAAATGGGATTATAATTATTTACAGCGAACTAGAAGGGCATTTTTTCATTGGCTGGTATATTTACGATTTTCTGTTCGAATTTGTTCGAATTTCAAAGGTATTCAGAATAGCGATATTCCGATAAAATTAAGATTTATTTTTATCTCTCATTATTTTAACAAAGTATACTTCTGCGTTAAAATTAGTCATAGGTATAGAAAAACTCATAAACACATAAGGGGATTAGGGTGAACTTATCGCAAAACTGCGATTTATTCAAATGAACTAAAATGTATAAATAGTTTGTGATTTGCTATAAAAACTGGAGAACATTTTCAGGTTAATATTACAATAATCGAGCCAATAGAAGAGTATTGAATATTTTGCGTTAATCAATATACTAACTTCTTTAATTATCGATTCTTAAGGGGGATAGTACTAGGACATAAGAAAAAATGCATCGGGATTACTCAGCTAATACTAAAGATATCATCCTAGGACTGAAAACATGGATAAGTGAGAGTATGTTTTAGTGACTCTTAAAGGTTAGAAATTTTATTTTATAAATTTTCTCGACAATAAACAACTCCAATGTAACATCTAAAATACTGTAGCTTGAGATTAATCCCGTAGTTTGTGAGCTGTAACGTTCTAATTTGGTTGATAAAATGTTTAAGGCAGCGATTCATTAGATATTTTTTGTTACTCGGTACCCTTTTTATGCAATATGCATGCTTTGATAATATAACGATTTTTTTTATTTTTTTAAAATAAGAATCAGGGCTCGTAAACACAAATCTAAACACTTTCCTGCAGAGTTTGCACTAGCCTGTATCTCCATTTGTGGAATACTTCACCGGGGTTCGAACCTGTCACCTCCCGCTTGAGAGACTGCCGCCTCAACTAATTGCGCCAACCATATATTCAATTTATAGCATAAGTTCATTTAGTCCTTCTAGATATCTAGATAGGATTGTTACACTGTAATCAACTTCGTACATTTTATAATTGTTTATCTCGATATTGTTTACTACATAAAAGTATTGGTTCAATAGGTTGGTACACCACGAAAATTGTGGCGCTGGCGTTGATTAATGATAGGCAATCCTACTTACTTTCATTTTATGTAAGGCCGTGTTTCCACCTGCGAGAAAACTTCTGCTAGAACTGTCCGACAGTCTGTCAGACAGTAACTTGCATGTGTAAACACCTTTGCAAGTTCACTCGCGACAGTAAGCCGCTAGATTCCTGCGAGTAGTTGTGAGTGCAATAAATTGCAAGTGTAAACACGTTGACAGCTTACTCGCGACACTTCTAGCAGCTAGCCGATTATTTTCGTATATATCTCGCACTCGCGGCTAGCCAGTTTAGTTTTTGATACATTAATATGAGGAAGTGTCAGACAGTATGTTGCATAGTGTAAACACCTTTGCAAGTTCACTCGCGACAGTTAGCCGCTAGATTTAGCCGATAAGTTGCGAGTGCAATAAATTGCTAGCCTAAATACCTACACATCTACTCGCGACAGTTCTCGCAGCTTATCGAAAAGTTTCGTATATCTCGCACTCGCGGCTGGTCAGTTTTGTTTTTGATAAATGAAAATGAATAGACAGACACGTGAATAGTCTCGAGAAGACAGTGGCGGATCAAAGATTCAAATTTGGAGGGGGTTGAATGTCGTCACGTGCAAATAGGACCTCCTTGCATGAAAAATTTGAAGAGCGCCGCAGGTGAATTTTTTTAAAGAAAATGCGTGAAATAATGAACCAGCTTGTTTTTCTATAGCAGGCCTGGGCAAACTTTTTGAATTAAGGGCCGTGCAAAATTAGATTATTTATCAGTAAAAATAAAAAAAATTAGATTATTTATCAGGGTTGGAATAATGCGCCGCAGGCGATTTTTTTTTTAGAAAAATCGATGAAGTGATTTTTTTTACCAAACAACACCTATAGTAGTTTTAGAAAATTCATGACATGATGAGAAAACGATGTGGTAACATCATAATTTAAAAAGCCAATGGCAGAACGAATTTAAAAAATCAATGATCAAGAAGAGTGGAAGTCTATGCTACTGAACATAGATACAAATTATTTGCCAGAAATGGAATAATACGTCGTAGACGTAATATTAAAAAAAAAACATATTGTAGCATTATGTGAACCTTCTTGGGGAGGAAGCAGGATAGGTGTTCCGACGCTTACATAATACTTTGCCCAACAATATGCATGAAAAATGGCTTTTATAAAAAAGTGATTAAAAATAGCGCCGCAGGCAATTTCTTTTAACGAAATAATTGTATTTTGATGGACTTTCATGAAAATTTATGTTATGATGAGAAAACTTGTGGTAATAATGTGATTTTTTGTGATATTTTATCATTTAGTTTGAAAAAATATATACCTATTCCAATCTCTAGGGGGGCAGCTGTCCCCCCCTGACGACGCCCATGGCCTAGATGATATATATAAATCCTGCTGGAGTTATTTCGAGGCTCTACTTGCAATAGCTGTCGCAACTTCTAGCACGCATGTGTAAACACCTCTGCTATAAGTTGCGACAGTAACTTCCGCGAGCTTCTCGCACGCTATTTATTGCAGCTAGAAATAGCAAGAATTCATATCATGTGTAAACGGTATTGCGAGAAACTTCTGCAAGACTTCCGCGAGTGTTCTTGAATGTGGAAACACGGTCTGAGAATGAAGTGTCTAGAAAGCTTCATAATTTAAAAAGCCAATGGCAGAATGAATTTTAAAAATTCACTTCACTTCCTTTTTTTCCTTAGCTTGGCTTTCACCGTTACCAGTGATCTCACCACAGATTGTCAAAATGTTAAAAATAAAAAACAAGAAGAGTGGAAGTGGCCTAGATCATGGGCGTCGCACAGCCCCGGACCTAGGGGGGGGAGGGGGAGGAGAAAATCGTAAATACCGCAATAGCGATTTTTTTTTGTGAGGCATAGTGAAGAAGGTCGTGTTGTAATAATTGGTTTACTTGAAAATTTACATAATACTTTGCACCATAATATGCATGAAAATGTCTTTTATTAAAAGTGAGTCAAAATAGCGCCGCTGGTAATTTTTTTTTTAATAACATAATTGTATTTTGATGGATTTCCACGAAAATTTATGTTATGATGAGAAAACTTGTGGTAATAATGTGATTTTTTTGTGATATTTTATCATTTAGTATGAAAAAATATATACCTATTCCAATCTCTAGGGGGGCAGCTCTCCCCCCCTACCCCCTGACGACGCCCATGGCCTAGATGACATATATGAATCCAGCTTGAGTTATATTTCGAGGCTCTACTTGCAATAGCTGTCGCAACTTCTAGCACGCGTGTGTAAACACCTCTGCAATAAGTTGCGACAATAACTTCCGCGAGCTTCTCGCACGCTATTTATTGCAGCTAGAAATTGCATCATGTGTAAACGGTATTGCGAGAAATTTCTGCAAGACTTCCGCTAGTGCTCTCGCAGGTGGAAACACGGCCTAACAACTTACAATCATCAAACCATTCTACACACTTTCTTAATGATAACAGTTTCTTGTTGAATTACTTTGCAAATGTTATGAGTATAATTTCAACAGGTGTCGTTGTACGAATGTCTTAACAACATGTCTTAAAAACAACTCTTAACATAACAGCGAAAGGAATTAAACAAACAAAGGTATTATTCTTAACATTGTTATTAGCGTATGGTATTGTTTACTTTAACACTACATATGTCACAGCGGATTACTTAACAATCCTGAAATCATTGTCTAACATTTTAGTAACCCTATGTACTAGTGTGTGTATATTGTGGGATTTGTAGGAAATGCTTAAAATTTTGTTATTGAGTTTGATGTCAATGAGGCAGTAACGCATGTCTGAAATGTGCTTTCAAAATATACTAGAAAAATCAAGAAAAAAATTACGATTACCAGACTTTTTGAATTTTTCAAAAATATGGAGTAGTTCCGGAGATATTAGGCGTCAAAGTTGGGGTTGCTGAAAAACGCTCGGTTTTATCAAATACACCTCGTGACGTCACATTACCGTATGGATCTCAGCCTCTATATGGGGCTAGTATGCGCTCCATACATTCACATTAAAAATAGTTATAATTGATTGTAATTAGTAGGATGTTAGTCCTTAAATTCAGATTGGATGTGATTTTGTTTTGTTTTCTGTGTTTTTTTTTATTGTTTAATGATAATAAAGCATAATAAAGTAAAGGTTTGTAAGATGACAATCTCCCAAAAGCAGATTAGTATGTAGCATAAGTAGAAACGGATTTTGTTATGAATTTCAGTTTCATGAGTGCCGAAATTCGTAGCGTGAAATTCGCAAAGTGATTACAGTACTTACTTGTATAATACCTATTACCAAATCTTCAAATCTTTTTGCTAACTTTCGCTGTTTAACAACGCTTCTCAAACTTTATTGAGATTTCACAACCTAGAGTGACGCTCAGAAATCTTAACTTGGTTGATAGTAAAAAAGTGGGAGTAAAATTACTTAGAGCAAGTATTTTTCGTTATACTTAGTGAAAAAGGTCGTGATTGATTTATTATTTAATGAACACAAAAATACGTTTCGCAATAAAAAATGAAAACTGTTTTCTTATAGGTAGGTACATCGTGTAGCAATATTGTTTAATGAATAAAATAAAAAAATAAAAAAGATTGCGCCGCAGGAGAAAACTAAGACATACAAATCCTACATAAAAGAAGTAGTAATGCAGAATTAGTTTATTTTTTTGTAAAATAAAAAAAATATTACATTCAGAGTAACATGGATAACTAGCACCGCAGGCAAAATTTAGCTTTATAGTAAAAATTGTTTTTTTTTTGCCTGGGCGTCCTCTCCGTTGTGCTTTTTGTGTTCATATATATCTTTTCAATATAAAACAAAAGTCTAAACGAATACTAAAGAGGTAGTTATAGTAAAAGTTTGAGAACTACCGTTTTTTGCTAGTGACAAACTACCATTTTTTTTAGATATTGATGCTGAATGTAAAATACAATGCATTTTAAATGACGGTACCATGTTCGTCCTTCCACACTGCGGGGGAGAGACATACATAATACAATGCTATTGTATTATTAAAATATAAACAATGCAATAAAAACAACAAAAAAATAGACAATGTTTTACAACAATACTACCTAGAGTTAAGCATATGTTCATTCATTATATTTATATTATAAGACATGGTTATAATATTAAGAACTCTATTCTATTCTATACCTTCACGCCACGTCGCGTCCCTTGCAGGGTAGGCAGGGAGTACAGAGCGCCAGACAGCCCTATCCTTACACACACTCCTAGCTTCCGTCACATTCATGCAATTTGTCATACACGCTCTCCGATTCCTTTTACTCAAAACGCGTCCATCCTTGAGGATCTGGTCGACATGATCGGACCAGGTTAGTCTCGGGCGGTCGCGCTCCCTCACCCCTCATCGCTCACTCAAATATATCTTTTTTGTCATCCTGTCATCATTCATTCTCTCAACATGCCCAAACCATCTTAGTTTGTTTACTTTCATTCTTGTCACAACACCAGTCTTGCAGTCACTCATTTCCCTATTAATTCCCTTTCCCATTCCCTATTCCTAATATTAAGAACACCTAAGTAATAAGCAGAAACAGCTTAAAGGATAAAAATCTCCCTAGAAACAATAGGTACTTAAGTGTACCTACCATATTTTTTACTATTTATGGTTTTATTATTAGTAGATATTTTATACCAGTTTTTTACAAAGCACATTTTTGTATTTTACCTATCGAAAATCGTGACGATAACGTATGTCCAAGTCATCTCGTGGACAAAATACTTCATAATACTATACTGGCCCGTTGTATGGAGAACAGTACGACAGATAATGTGACGTCATGCGCTATTTAGGTATAATCCGACCGTTTTTAAAACAGTCAACTTTAAGCCTCTGTAACTCTGCTGTTTTTCAAGATATCGAAAAAATTCCTTCAGTTTTGTAAATGTGATTTTTAGGAGAATTTTATTGAATGTTAAAAAAAAATTGCGTTACTAGCTCATTGAGCAGGTATGCCATTCTGAATATTCTTGAACACGGGGAAAAAGCGGTCGTAAAGACTTGTGGTTTTTATAGATTTCGAGTCTTGGCATCTATCCAAAAGTCAAAGGTGTATGATTTGGTTTTAAAATAGATAGGTAAGGTTGTGGACTGGGTACGTGCGAGTTTGACTACATTAAACAAAGCTAGATTATTTCCCAAATTCAAAGAGCCGATAGCTTTGATTAGGTCAATAGGTCCATGTTTTGAGAATGCCTATTGAAGGTTGTCTAAAAAGAGCGTTATTTTTTAGTCCACATAGTTTCCGGCGGCCTGGAAGACGAAGTTAGAAGGAAGGAAGAAGAAGCTATCCTAGTTTTGTCTGTCTACCTATCCCCTATCGAGTCCTTCGCGGGGTAGGCAGAGAGGACAGAACTACAGGCCACCCTATCCTTACACACACTCATTGCTTCCGTCACATTCATGCAATTTGTCATACACGCACTCCCTTGTGCTGGTTATGCTAGTTAGTGTTTATAAAAATAGAAGCAAAACATCGTCGAATCAATTACCAGTTGACTTTCGTGTAAACAAAAAAGTCATACATTCTGTGTTTTGAGAATATTAATAGATTCAATAAGCGACCTTCTTGTCATCGTCTGACATATTGTTGGGTTAGGTTAAGTTAGAAGGAAGTTATGAGGGAATCATAATAGTATTCTGTGGAGAATAATGTCTTATGAGAAGGAAGAGAGAAGGAACAAAGTTTGTGGGTAAATTTAGAATTTAGGTTAGATGCTTACGAGTATAACTTATAACAAGCGTATGTGTGATGAATAAGCAGTTTGGTTAACATTTATTATGACTCTAATAGGTTCAAGCCGAAATCAGTTAACTCGTTCCTCTATGCGCACTGCGTAGTAGCATTTTTTAGGGACTATCACAATCAAGCATTTATATCAGAACTTTTTATATAATGGGTTCTAGGATTTAGGATCAAAAGAATATGTGAGAATATGAAGATCTTGGAACAAATACACGGAATTATATCGGCGATATTAGCGATGTATTCCGCGATCATCTCAACACTTTGGTTAATGCGTGCCGCGTGCTTCTTGCTTATAACGGCAGACTTACCCAAGTTGTGCACATTATTTGACTTGTTATCAGGAATAGGCGCCAAAATGCGACCCATTATTAAGTTCTACAAAAAAATATTTCTAACTTAGTAATTTAAGAAAGCAAATAAAACCAATTGGCTTAAATGTTAGCGTTCCAATTCAGATAACTTTCCTCGGGTTTAACTTATTAATACTTGTATGTAAAGTTATGTTTGTGTGCACGATCACCATGAAACCACATACTTCTTGATTCCGATTCGTGCCTGGAGAGAATTTCGTGCTGAAGATTTCCCTCAGTGATTTCATTATTATATTATTTAATCGAAATAATTTCCACCATTTCCCTGTCAGGCCAATGCGACAGAAACGAGCTGAGCTAATCGCTTTATATAAACACTTCATAATACCTACTACAGGAAACTATACTTACCATATCGGAAATGGGTAAGTTATAGGATAAAATTATCAGGAACTGAATTCATTTATGTAGGTACCGATAGGTATAATATGCGACTATTGCGATGTAGAAATAAAAAAAACTTTTTTCACACAGTAAAAGGGCATTACTGTGACAATGAAATTAAATCATATTCAATCAGAAAAAAAGGATCTGAGCTTAAATACGTAAACCGACATACTTTCATGAACACTTCACAGTGGGCTAAAAGCTTGCGTCGTTATATCGTCAGCACTGAGATTCGTACCCGGCACCTACTGATTAGAAGTCCGCCCTTCAACTAACCGTGCCAACTATGTACCTACTCATAATTTTACTATTACAGTATTAAATAGTAGTATATTTTACTCCATGTCATTTTGCAGGTACTTTGAAAATTCATGGAAAAGCACGAATTGAACTCGATTATTTTCGTAAAAAAAATTAAGCCCATACGGTCAGTAATAATTCATTTATGATCACCTGCTCCAATAATAATTCATAGACTGAGACAATAATATTATTAAAACGATACCCAATATGTATAGAGTGTACATGAATCATATGGATTGTTGATTATAGATAATTTTGCGTAATTATCGAAGTAGGTACTCTTAACTTCTGTTTTCATGCTGTGAAGATCCACCCTAAATTAATTTGTATAATGAAGTACCTAACTAACTATCTATTTATCTATACCCTCACGCCACATCCCTCGCATGGTAGGCAGAGAGGACAGATCACCAGACATCACTATCCTTACTCACACACACCTTGCCTCCGTCACATTCATGCGATTTGTCATATACTACCTACTACCTACCGATATATGTAATTGTGTGCGCACCCCACACCAATTATATTTCTGTGCAGCTATACTTTGTTCTAGACGAAAAACCCGTATTGCGAAGTGCAGAATCTTCGGCAGCTCCGGGATCCAGAATGTCGCTTGGATGAGCCATCCGTATACTTTGATTTTTATATCTCGTCCAGAAAATTGTTCCATATAACTTCATAGGTGGAACCGACTTCGTAAAACTTTTCGTAAGTTTACGTTTTATAGTTTCAGATACCAAACAAATTATCAATATTATTGATGAAAAACAATAGATATCTACATTTAAAGAAAAAAAATCGAAGATCTATCCGGCAACCTGTGATTTGTGTTGGGAAAAGCTTAAAATATAAATAACACGACCTTATTGGGGTAGGTCGAGAGGACCAAACGTAATACACCTAATCTGTAGGTAATATAAAATTGCCTAATTTAAATTGTATTTTTTTGTATTATAAAAAACATGTACTCTTTATAAACTTGTATTCCAGACATTTCTAATTATGACGCGACATGCATAATTTTATTTAAATATAATTTTTATAATTCATTAAAAATACATAGAAATTCTCTTGAGAATAAAACAGAATGTATTCATGTCCACAACTAGAGAGAACTACAAGTCAGTTGTTGTTTGAAAGTTTATAAATTATTCCAGGTACAGACTGCATAGTTGAGCATTGAACAAGTTAGAGGTGAATCTCATGAACTCGGTTTGTTTATTATAACAATATTACTACGGAGTGTGGTTGTTTGTATATTGGAATAATTTGCAGCGATACTAAACATGCACGAGTAAGTAATGAGATTGTGAGTAACGAGGAGAATTCATGAAACCCTTCGTATAGTACTCGTAAGTATAAGTTTACGTATTGAATGTAGTATTTGTCTCAACTGAAAATAATGCTGGTGTTGTTTATCCTCATGACTGAGGGTCGCGACTCTCGCTCCCGCAATTGACTATCCTCCTTCACGAGCCTCTGACCATGGCCAGATGTGCGGCCTCATGTAGAGCGGTATTGGTGGCTGCTCTCACTTGGTCGCTCCAACGCAACGGCGATCTGCCTCTTGGTCTCCTGCCTTGTACACTGCCTAGCAATACCGTTCTTTCCAGGTTGGTCCCTTCGCGTCTTGAAATATGTCCGAAAAGACAAAGTATACGTTGTTGGCATATTGTGGAGAACCGAGTATCTACGCGGATGTAATAATATGCTAGGTATTGGATTGTGGTGATTATGTAAGTATCTGCTGTTTTTTTTTGCTTTTGTGTTCTTGATGGATGAATGCTCTAAGGGACTTAGACAGCAGCAGATGGACAACGTTTGATAAACCAATGGACAATATCGAAGGTTCGGAGATTAATCGTTAAGAGGTCAAACTATGTGGGAGTTGCATGCACTCATGAAAGTTGACAATTATTGTTTTATAAAGAATGTAAGTATAGGTTTCATAATTTTTCTGAATGTCACATTTCTTTGTGGCAATATCGGAGTTCCTTGTCGCAGTCTATCTACTTGTTAGGCATGGCCGTAGGCAGGAGGGGGAGTTTTGGGGGTTAAATCCCCTCGAAATTCCTCAGCCAACCTACCGTTTTATACATAGTAGAAATGAATCGCATTATTACCACATCGTTTTTTCATCATGTCATGAATTTTCAATAATTATTATGAAAATCCATGAAATCAAAGTTGTTTCAAAGTTGTCGCCTGCGGCGCTAGTCGTTTATCGTGCTGTAACCCAAAAATCTATCCAAATGCGTTACTATTGAAAGTCAACTAGGTTCATCAATGCACCCATTCCTGAAAAAAAAAATTCGCCTGGTAATTCCGTTTGGCATCAATATCTAAATTTTAGTTGTCCCCCCTAGCTTCGAAGCTGGCGATGACCATGGTTGTTACATATTGGACCAGATCCAGAGCTCGAAACCCCCCTGAAATGGATTCCTGCCTACGGCCCTGTTGTTAGGTACTCTATCAAACCTATTATTATCTGTACGAAAGATTTATTGATATAAAATGGTTGGTTATTTCTTGCTTACCTGGTTATAACTTATTAAGTATACATTTCTAAGGGGTATTACCCCGATTAGCTTACTGTCTCAATTAGATATTCACTAGCAATACAATATTAATCCACGGTTAACGAACTTTAATCAATTTATTGTTATTATATAGTACCGCATAATTTTTCGCATAGGTATAAATTGGTTATGTTTAGTTTAGTGCTGCTTACGTAATAATAAAATTCTTATAATTATTTGTTGTATATCCAGATAACCAGGGAATCATTTACAAAATAAAATTAACGCAAAATATCCTATGTTTGATTTTCGCAAAAATTGTGGAATTCTACTGTTGTGAATGAAACAGTATTTTATTTTAATTCGTAAATAAATTTTGCTTATGTCTAGGATTGCAAGAGAAAGCTGCCAACATGTAAAGGGAATGTTGCGGTGTTTTTTTTTAAACAACCTATTCTTGCACCACGGTATGTCTAAATAACGGAGCAACCAATAAATTATTTATACGACATTTAGAATGGATGATGTCATTGCTGAAATAACAATGAAAAGTGCAAACCCATAACAAAAAAAGTGGTAACCCATAATTGGGATAATTTGCCATTGTAGTATGACGTTGCGTCAATTGTGTAATGGGTGTTAAATACCCTTGTATCTAAATATCCTTATTGAACAGATTTAATTATATTTGTTACTTGTAGGAGAAAGTTAATGAGATTAGAGTAAAAGTAATTTATTTCTTTAAAGAATTTAACAGAGTAAGTTGCTAAGGCAATCTTATAAACTTTAATAGAAACAGTATACAATAATTCCTTTTATTCAAAGACAAAAAGATTTTTACTGCAAGATAATAACAGTGTTTCACAGTTGTAAAAGTTTAACGAATTTTCTGGATTATTTGCGTTGAAACTTAATGGTAAACTGTTGTAATTATAAGCTTCGTTACTATAATTATATAATTCTTTAACTATATACAGGGTGATGTCTTCTGGATGTAAAGATGTAAGAAGAAATGTTAATTAAATCTTGTGCCAGCTCACAAGGTTCAACGGTACAATGGAAGAGATTCAAGCGGGAGGTGCCAGGTTCAAACCCCGGCGCTGGTGATGTATTCCACACTTTGCGATACAGGTTTTTAGCCTAGTGCAAAGTGTGCAGGAAAGTATTTGGGTTTGTGTATGCAAGCCCAGATCCTTTTTTTTATAAAAAAAATGTCTCCTGAAGCGCTATAATATCTGAGTTCTCACAACCTTCAATCTGACTCCAATCTCAAATAATGAAACGAAAAATTATGAGTTTAGACTTAAAAACAATCATTTTGACGATATGGCCTTTTGGAAATAAAATGGTATGTAGATTTCTTTGCCAGGTTTTTTGGCAATATCTCACAAACTACTAACTCGATCTTGACGAAAAAAACGAAAATTTGTAGAAAACATTTAGGCTACCGATTTTTGGCTTACCGAATTTGTTGATTTTGAGGCTAGTTAGACTATAATAAATCAGTAAAAATGTACATTGTCAAAGTCCTCACTGTATTCTAACGCAAAACCCACAATTAAAGATTTTTAACGAAAGGTAATAATTTTTATAATGATTTTAGTTTTGTATTGTCAAAATCGATTCAGTAATTTGTGAGACATCGTCCAAAAACCTAAGAAAGAAATTCTTCAGATACAGTTTTTCAATAGGTCATAATATCTCCGAAACGGTTGATTTTTTTTATCACGAGTGCTTTCTAATTTCATATTTTTCATCCTCTATTATCCCTTAAAAAGTTACATACGGAAGACGACACCCTGTGTAACAGTAGTCCGACAAAACTTGTTAAAACAATTTGGTAATTTTTTGGTTAGAATTATTAGGTATGAGGTTGACTTATGTATGCTTAGGGGTAAAAACTTTTGCAGACAGCTTAACAAAGAAATCATTGAAAGAATAAAACCTTTGTGTTACGTACATTAGTCATACAATTATAATACAAAATTGGAGTTTTCCATATAATTATATTATAATAAATAAGGACTCATTACCTTTCAACACGCACACACCTAACAATATTGTAAATAATATACGTAAATTACTCATAAATACTACAGAATAATATTAATAAAAAATTAACGTGTTTCACCATTACGGTGGAATGTCCCCTAAACAAATAACTTTTACGTTGTCTGAGATCATTTGAAAGATTCAGGTGTAAATTTTGTTGTGAATAATAAAAAAAATGTATTGTAATTACCACATTTTGTTCCCTCCCTCCCTGCCAAGATGCACCACTGTATATACAACAAAACACTGTTTTAAATATCGAACGTTTGTTTTTAAAAATGTATTAACAACGTAAAGAATCGATTCGAAAAGTCGTTGTTGTCAACAAACTATACTGCAGCGAAATGAGAAGAAGAAAAAGAAGAACTTAAAAAAAATAATACCGCTCTTTTCTTTACGAAACTTTAAATTTGTGACGTGTACTTTAACCACTGTACGTGGTCTGGATTGTAACACACTCGATTGATAGTTAAATCTCCAAACAGTTTGAACTTAAGTTAGCGTCAGTTGATTTTATTTGTGGTAATATTATTTGTATGGCATGTTGTGTTTTTGTTTGCCATTTAAATATGGCCGCTCTGGATCGAACACAAAGGCGGCAGTTAGACGCCCTACTAACGACTGAATATTTGCCGTATTCTAACGCATTTTCCAACCCCGATTGCGCATGTGCCGATCATGGGAAATATTTCAACCCCTTGCATGATGATTCCACCGCGGCATACAATACACAACACACTTCACAGTTCAACTGTACTGGGACTTAGACAAAACTACTTTATTTTCCCCATGTATTATAACAATCGTGGAAAGCTGAGAAAATGAATAGGTCTCACCGTTCGCCAGGTACAAAACAACGTAGCTACAAACGTTATTCCAGGAAGATAGAAAATTGATGAATAAATGCAATCACTCGGGAACAATATAAGTAATACATCAGTGCTATAAAATATTGTATGAAATTCTGAAAAGCACTGAAGTAAAAAATGACAATTACATAGAATATTTCTCAATCTTCTGATGGGAAATGCGCTGCTAGAGCTTTTACACGTGCAGGCTTTTGAAAGTTTTTGTAAAAGAGAATCCGATACGTAATGGCTTAAAAGTATACCTTAGTGTATTATTGGTATGTTTCAATCCATATGCATATTTGAGAATATTTATATTATTAATTTTGTTCCTACTACAAGTCTTTCAGTTTTATTTTATCTCATTCTATTATCGCTTCAGTTTTTCCTAATTTCCAATAGATTTTGGCTTATTTTTTTTTTTAAAAAAGGGGACCGAATACCAAAAAATATATGCGTCTTACTTTGAACATTTTATCAACCAAATTACAGCATTATATTATTATATAAAACTATGGGAATAATCTCAAATTAGATTTATTTTCAGAGGTAGGTGACTTTAATTTGTTTTTATCGAGAAAAATTACAACTATCGAATTTCTAATCGTAAAGTCACTAAAACATATTCTTATTTATCCATATTTTAAGTTTTAGTATGATATCTTTAGTAGTAGCTTAGTAATCATCATTTTCGCCACCAATTTTTTTGCATGTTAGTTAACTCCTCGCAGTAAATTCTGGAAACTTTTGTACAACCTAGAAGCTCTCCTTCATTTGACACACTGGGAATTAAGTATGGTGGACATGGAATAAAGAAACCACGATAATTTCCTACTTTATTATTTAGACAAATACTTATTATTTGTGAGAAAATAAAACAAAATGTAGGGCAATCTTTGGATGAGATCCATGGAAAATAGCCAAACATAATACAATTCATAGTGTATTACGCATTTTGCGAAGTAATATTTTCATCATATAAAGTATAATGCAAGTTATGTATCAAATATTAAGGCTTCTATCTACGCAGTAGGAAAATACTTTTTCTGTTTTGTGTTTACATTATTTAAATTGGAAACATGAAGGCTTCGCTCAACGTCTTATCAGTGTTATTAATATTTTATTTTATTCGATGATGAAGACACCTCAAGGGCGCTGAAATTCTGGCTTTCTGATTTGGGGAAATGTGGTTCAGAAACATAAGCTTTTCAACGCATGTGCCTATAACCTAAGCAATGAGTGATTGTGAGAGACTATACTGGACCAACAAAGACAACATTTGAATATATCTAAGAAAACGTTAGTATATAAGGTCGCAACGCAACACATCTGTTTTAAGCGTTGAATCACCCTGATCGTACTGCCATGTTACAAGAGTACCTACCTAATAAAAAAAATTCGCAGATTTAATAAATAGGCGACGATTTTCAGTTTTATTTTAAAAACATGCATCTGTTATATCCATATTCTTTTTTTATTCTGTACTTACAACAAAAATCCAAACATAGAAAAATTTCACACAGACGCGACGTTTAAAAATAAAAATCTAAACTGTGCCATTCGTATGCAGTTGTTCGTTACATGTTTACAAAACACTCATTTTAGGTTGAATTGCCGAAATGTAAAGAAAGTTTTTGTGTGATTCTGAATCTGAAATTTTATATATTACACACACAAGTCACGTTCTGACTGTACAATGTACATGATTCAAAAACTTTGGGTAGATTTTCTTTCTGAAAAAATAAAGTCTAATGGAGGTTTCAATAATACATTGAGTTAGCAAGTACATATAAGTCTAAATAATGAATGGCTTTGTTATCGTCACATCTATAGAAGAAGAGTTTCGGTTCAAATCTCAAGTGTGACGACACGTTAAGGAAGCCTTTTTGTAGGACAAATCTTCATGTGTTATTAACAACATGGTTTTAGGAGAAAATCCTACCTAAACTATAAATATTGTAAGAAAAATAATGTCAGTATGTAATTTTGCACACTACCTTTGCATATTCTATTGATACAATACGCAGACCTATACGTAAGTTGGGCGATTCTGTAAGCCGCTTTTCGAAAGTCCTTACAGACTATCCTCTATCGAAGACCAGAGATGATTTCAGCGCACTTGAGGTGATTTAATCACTAAATATTGCATTAAAAATTTGCCAATAATAATACTTACCAACGAAGACTGAAAATAGATCCAATTTTACATCCCCTTTCCTTATTTTCGAATACGCTAGCTCCTTCTTGCTTGCATGAATATCGCTGAAAACTTTTCTCCATTAGATTGAGGTTTCGATAGTATTTCTGAAGAAGTTATGTATAGAGGGAACGAAATAAATTTGATACAATTTATCGACAAATATTTTTATTAATTTTTGCTTACAAATTACAAGTTTTCTATCCTAAATATGGCAGGGAGCTTATTACTATAAGGAAAGAGATGTGTAAGAGAAGATTGCATAAAGAAGAGAAAAAGATATTTTGCACCACCACAAAGTTAAATATAAAATTTCTAGTTACAATTTATATCTTATATCCATAAAAAAGTATACAATTTTATTTATGGAATAATGTTAAAAAATAAATGATCTTCATTGGATATAAAAACATTAGTCCAAACGTCGGGTTTATTGTCGTAGGCCATGTCTGCCAACCAACCACTTGTGACATTGAAACAAGAAAAATTGTACACAGACGTAGGAAAGAATGAAAATCAAAAAGAAAAAAATAGAAACAGGTTGATCTGAAAGGAAGAATTATTAGTAAAAAGATTATAGAAAAGTGAAAATGTAAAGAAGAATGAAAATGTAAAATGCTTTTAATGAAATAATTCGTAAGAGAAGACTAAGAAATTTTACTAATAGGACGAAATATAAAAAATAAAAGAATGTATTATTACAAAGAAAACAAATTTTAAAGAAAGGAAAAATAAAAGCAAGCGAAAGGAATAATTTAGTGTAATAGCTTAGATTAATTTGATTAAATATTTTAAACAGAAGGATGAAATATGTTAGAACAGGGATGTGCAAATAATTTAATAGTAAGACATAGTCAATTTCAAGGAATATTGAATTTTAGAAACTATTGAAAGATAGGTTAAGATATGAATTGATTAGGGAGACGAGTGACTGTAAGAAGGATGTTAGAATGAAAACTTAGTTGCGACATGTAGAGAGAGGATGAATTATGAAAGGATAGCGAAGAAAATGTACATGAGTAAAATAAGAGATGTAGGGAAATGCGGCCATCCAAGAACCTCTTGGATCGACCATGTCGACCGGATGTTCAAAGACGGACGTGAATCGTATTAGAGGGTAGATGATGAAGAATTGCATGATTGTGACGGAAACATGAAAAAGTATAGAGAAGTCTGGTGTTGTGTTTTCTCTGCGTACCCTGCAAGGGATGCAGCGTGGTGAGATTTAAATTTATGTTAAAATTTGCTAGATAGTATTGGAAGAAAATGAAAATGAATTGAAAAAAAGTAAGTAGGTAAGTATGCAGTGCAAGGAAACAATTATTGTATAGAATGATAGAATATAGATAGACAGAATGAAGAGATAAATGTGCAGAGGATTTAAATAAAGTAATGTGTGCAAGAAAAAAGATATAGGTAGATAAAAACTGTTAGTGCGTTGTTAAATATTATAATATAAAAAAAAGTAGAAAAAGAAAATACAGAAACGAAATAGGCAGTAAAAAAATAAAAGTGAATTCTAAAGAGGGTGCATGAAACACTGTGGCTTTGAATCTTCAACGAGTCAAATTTAATGTTGATGGTAATTTTTTTTACAAAATAGTTGTTTTTTTTTTACGAGAAATTGATGTTATGACCATCGCATTTTAAATTTGGCCTTTAATTGTGTTAGTGCAAAGATGAAAATGTAGGTAGAGAATGATACTGTGGGAAGAAAGTAGGTACGAAAAAGCATGCTTATCATAAGTCTAATATTAAATTTTAATTTATTTACAAAAACATGTTTTGATTTTAAGATCAACTTAATTTTATTAGAGGATGATTGATGAGTGATCTTTTGATGCAGAGATGAAAAATATCTTAAAATAAAAAGTGTTCTTCTCTTCCTTAGAAATATGAGATTGCGTTTGGATCTTGCTGCGGACCTTGTGCTACTACAGCGATGAGGTTGGACCAGAATGTTCCGTAGTCCTTAAGAACAGTTCCTCTGAAAATAAAAATACAGAAGGCATTATTAGTCAATACATACACAATAAAAAATGTTGACTCTGGATTTACGTACCCCATTATTGTACGCATACATTTTCGGTTAATTTTTGTCGCAGTGAACATTCGACGAACTGCGACGCATATATGGAGCGGTCTGCGACAATAGTGTCTGGAGACGGAGACACAATTCTGAGCTCTATCAGCTGCACGTGACCGAGCCATCGAAGTCGGGCGATTTTAGCAGCTCGAACAGCGCTTAGGGAACCAGCAAAGAGATCGATGATTGTCAATCAAGTGGAAAGAAGATGAGTAGGAAGGCCAAAGCATCGCTGGCTCAACGCGGTAACGGCTGATTGCAGAGGCAGGTGGCAGCAGATAGCCCAACATAGAAAATATTAAAAGATTTTACAAGAGGCCTATGTCCAGCAGTATAATGACAGCGTCGAACTAGATAGTCGTAGCTAGCTAGCTACTTGCTAGTAAGTAATATCAGATTGATTACTTCGAAAATAAACGAATAAACAGAATAAATGAATTTTCAGTATTTAAAAGCAATTGTGTTTCCACAGCAAGGTGAGAGACTTCTTTGATATGATAATGTCAATTGACTTGAATGAAGGTAAGAATGAGAAAAGCGAGAGAATTTCATTTCATCTAAAGGTAAAAGTGTTGGCAACAATGTATTATGTATTTTAATTTGCCTTTCGGAGCTTCTCAACCAACTTCGGTTACAGAGATTGGAGAAGTTAATTTAACTATAGGTACTATTGTAAATGAAAGCTTTCCAGAAGAGAAACTATACAAAAGCAGGGAAACAAAGTCTAATGACGAGATATATGTATACTTTATATCAACAATAAATAAACCAATGTTCGAAGCCGAAGACGATTTCAGATGGAAAAGTAATTTACTTTTGAAATTAGTAATAGGGTATTTAACCCTTTTTTCCAAACTTTTACTAAAAGTAATAGAAAGAGGCGTAAAGAAAAATGAATGATTTTAAGGTCCCTCTTAATAATAATCTAAAAATTAATTTTATAGGAACTTTAAAAAAAAGGTTTCTTTAGAAAGGTTCAAGATATTTTTTCCGTTCCCCAAAAAACTCAATTATTAGAGGTAAGGCGTTGGGGGTAATTTTTTTAAGAGCCATATCTCAGTAACCAATAAAGTCAGAAAGCCGTAGTTAAATACTAGAATCCCTCTTTTTATAGTGATCGAAAGACGGATACTTCATAGTTATTGGTCTTGTGTATTGATATTCTCGTACTAATGTACCTGTCAATGTTTGTTTTTGTGACTGTATCTGTTCCATGTGTAATAAATAAATATATATGTAAATAGTAAATAAAATTGCACAATCGTGCACCTCTTCCTCTCTAGAAAAAAAGTATAGAACGACTTAAAATAGAAAGTAATATAATGCCTTTAGTTCAAAAACATTTAGATTCGAGATGATTAATTTTCTTAACCTTGAACGTTCCGGGTTTAGACCTGTTATTTTGTACAGCACAAGCATTATAAGCAATATTTACTTAAGTATTTTCACAATCAATCAAAATATTATTAACGTCGAATACAATTTGGCAACGTTAATAAATTCTCAGCAGCGCTATAAAACTAAATTCAGTCGTTAGGGTTATAAATATTTATAGGTCCTTCTAGTTCAAGCACATGAGGAAATTCCACTTAGGTTTGTTTATAACATAAAGTAGAAAATATAATCACATATTGTACGAATTTATCCACAAATGTGGGTTTATTAATAGCTTTCAATTTCACTATTACTGAACTGAATCTATAATTATGTAGGTATATCTCATTTTTTGTTTCTATCTTGGGTTGGCTGGCAGAAATTGCCATTTGGCAATAAGTCCGCCCCTTGTATGTTTTTCTGTACAATAAAGTTTATTTTATTTATTTATTTTAAATAAAATTATTTATTACTGTTGTTCGCTCTGTTTGATGATGACGTGGTTGCAATCTTGCAGATTGGTTTGTACCAAGCATTTTCGATCTTTCTTTCCACGCCGTCCTGTCCCTCGCCAATCAGTTCACTTCTTCGCACGCTCTCAATAATCTGGCCCATATAACTGCTTCTTGGGCGACCTCCCACATTAATGTCTTCTGCCATTCCTTCTGATATGGTATTCATTCTTAATTAATTGAATATCTGAGAAATATTGACGCGGAGATCTGACTCAGACTCCCAGATCATTTGTACAATGGTTGTATTCGCATACGAAAGAAGAAGAATTCTTAAAAATATGCCCACTGTCCATATCTCCTAATACGAAATTTCGACCCATTGACTGAGCGCCGAGGGGTATTTTCACTTCATTTCTGTATAATTTCAATTATGTAATGTTATGTTACATCCTAGGTATGATTTGAGTAGAACTCTGGTTTTTACATAATAATATGGAAGAGGTTAGACAAGTTAGACCAAGTTAGACAAAGTTTACAAATGATTTTTAATTAAGCTTAATTCTTTGCGACCAGAAATGTGTACCTATTGGTTGCATAATTCAGAAGGAGTAATGTCACACAAATTATTTAGATGTTCTTATAAAGCGACATGTTTATTTGTTATCCCGGGTTACGCCGGGTTACAAAAGCTAGTCAAGTAATACATCGTTATTGAACGTTTTTGCTACATCGCGTCATGTCAGAAGAAATCACTTTCCTACATTTCTTATGTCAAATAAAGAATAGATTTCAAAAATATTGTACCTGACAAGTATATTTTTTTTTACTAGTGCGTGAAATGCCTGCAAAAAAAGGGAATTATGAGTGTTCCAAAATTTAAATTTTCCATATATCGTACTGAAACTTTTTAAAAACATATCATAGATAAGTCAAATCACCATAAGTCCATCAACAAATTCTTTTTTCAAAACTTTGAGATCAAGAACAACTATTCGAAATTTTCATGACAAGACATACGGACAGCAAAAGTTTTATTTATTGGATGATTCTATGAAATACAAAAACTCCTACAATTTTCTCACAATAACAAAGCGATTCTGACTTTCAAATATCTGAGAAAAAAGTAAACAAGAACATTGAATATAAAATATTTTTCCAGAGATGGATATAATCTGAGAGAATACGATCGAGTAAATAAAGAAAAAATATAGAAATGTATGCGAGAAGCAGAACTGAACTGGATAAAATACTAATAATTGTGAAACGACAGTGTTGGTGGTTGTCAAAGTTTGGATGTCTAGAAAAAACAAACAATTGGGCGCCAAGTCGATGTCATTTTGTTTCATTAAGCAAAGATTTTTTTAATCGCATTTGCCAAGATCAACATGCTACGAGCGTGAAAAGCCGGGATTTGGACAATGAAACTTGGACAAACTTAAAATATTTGAAAATATAGACGGCTGGCAGAAGCAGGTGACAAAGATGTGCGAGGAAAGACTGTGGTTGGAGTGGCCAGAGGTCCTGGAAATTACAAGTGACAGGGGCCTCTGGCGAATATATACAGATGCTTTGAGCCCCCGACCCAACCAAGGATAGAAGGGGAAGAAGATGTATGTATTTATGTATAAATGCCAAAAAAAAAACATTTAAATTAATGACAATGCGATGTTTACTGTTCAATCTGAACGTATCTATATTTAAGGTTCGACAAGGCAATTAAAATGGAGTTGGGCAGGACACGTTGCCAGACGCTCAAATTTTAGATGGACCGAAAAAATTCTCGAGTGGCAACCTAAAACAAGCAAAAGGAGTGTAGGAAGACCTCAGGCAAGATGGTCTGAGGATGTGAGGCGAATCGCAGGAAGCAAATCGATGCAGCATGCCCAGGATAGGGATCTTTGGAATGTCAAAGGGGAGGCCTATGTCCAGCATTGGGAATAAAACGGCTGAGAAAGAAGAAGAGGAAATTGGTGAATTTCACATAGGTTTGTCTTATGATTACACCCAAGTAAAAAAGCTCGTAACTCCATTCTTCTTTTGTGCCGCTGATGTGGGATACTGTGGCCATCGTCCTTTGGAACTCTTCACAGTCTTAGGTTAGTCCGAATACAAAGAGAGAGCGTTTTCACCACACTGTGACAAAATGCCGTGATGGCCTAACGAAAATCTCAGTTTCACCCGAATACTGCA
This sequence comes from Ceraclea dissimilis, assembly GCA_963576895.1. Classification (NCBI taxonomy): domain Eukaryota; kingdom Metazoa; phylum Arthropoda; class Insecta; order Trichoptera; family Leptoceridae; genus Ceraclea; species Ceraclea dissimilis. The sequence goes on along the minus strand of OY756370.1, from coordinate 1,826,332 downwards.
GAAAAAATAATTAATTGTATGAACGTGACCCAGCTGGAATTCAGACCTACGGCGTTATCTTGACGACAGCTTAATGCGGCTCTGAATAATGTCACATAATAAAAAGGACTGTATTCAGGAATAATGACACCACATTCATTTCCTAGTGCGCTGAAAAAGTTGTGTTGTTTTCACGAGCTCCTAGTATTTTTTTCTTATATAGGATTCTCTCGCTGTGAAAGTTGTATGAATAATTCATACGATGTGGCAAATAGGAGTGTTAAACAAACACCAGGGTAGGGGTGAGGTCACCATTCTTGAATACGAGAAGGTTAGAATTTAATTTAAGAGGATTAATAAAGAGACCTAGATTCTAACTAAGAGAATATCTTTGTAATTAGAAAATAACTCAGTGATACTGGAGCTCAAGAAAAGGAATGAAATGCAATAATCTAATCTATAAAGTGTCTTGACTGATGAATGACTGACTGACATCAACACACAGCCCAAACGGCTAATTGTAGAGAAATGTTTGGAAGACAGAAAGGTTTTAATAGGTGAAAAATAATTGATTGTGTATACGAATAACTCAACTCATCATCAGCCTATCCCCGTCCACTCCTGAACAAAAACCTCCTCCATTTGCCTCCATATTGTCCTGTCCTGTGCAGACTGCATCCAGGTTGCGACGACATGTCGGACCAAGTCGTCTCTCCATCTCATCTGTGGCCGTCTCACACTTCTGTTCCTATCTCGAGGTCTCCAATTTAGGAGGTTCTTGGTCACTTGCCCTCTGCGCTTCTAGCCACGTGTCCAGCCCATTTCCACTTTGGGGATGCTATACGGTGTATTATGTCAGTCACTTTGGTTCTTCGTCTTATTTCCACATTTCTGACTCTGTCGCTTAAGCTTATCCCTAACATGGCTCTCTGTATTACGCATAATTTTTCAGCGCTTTTTTTTGATAACGTAACTGTTTCTAGGCCATAAAAGTAGCAACAAAAATCTATACAATGAGGTATTTATGAAAAGTGAGGGGGAAAAACTTTATGGAAAATCTTCGTGTTATTGCTAGCTATTATAATAAACAGAATTTAATTTTATAAATTGTGCAAGCAAGTATCAAACTATGGCGTGTCACGACTCGCGACGCTTCCAGCTGTAAATTACCTGGAAATATTTTACTTGAAATTTTCTAGAAACTAATTCGTAATTATTTTATAGGTACTGGGTGTTGCTAATTAGGATTCTCGAGAATTGAATATTATGTATGGTACCTAATATTTTTATGTCTATTTTAGTTTGATTCTTTATTACAAAATTAATTTTAGATACACCGTTAATATAACTTCAATATAAATAAGAGAATAAGGAAAGAAACCACTACTACGAGTACTACATACACAAGTACCTATGTACACTATAAAACAGTTACGTAAGAAAAACTTGTTAGTTTTAAGTTTTGTCACAAGGCATTTCCAACATTGAACTCTTCAGTCAAATGTGTCCACAGTTTTGAGGAGTGCGGAAAATATATTGGACCTTTTTGTCTCAGAATGACGTAGAGCAATGTTTGTGAAACATTTCGTAAACATTTATGCATTAGTTATAATGTTTTCTGAGACTCGGTAGATTTATAGACGTGTATCTCCTAAAAAACATTAATATAAATTTATTGTATCTACATATCTATCAATAAGTATAATAAGATTTACGCTAAACATTTCATAACAGCTTCTTGTAGAGACAATAGTTTCTTTAGACATATCGATTTTTTCAAGAGATTTTCACAATAATCTCTTGTAGAGCCAATCGTTGTCGTTTCATAAAAACGTTTTTTCCTAAGAGCTTTTTGTTGTATTGTATGTTGTCACCTGATAAAATTGCACGGGCCTAAATCTGCAGTTGATAAACAATGTAATAAAATTATTATCGAAGTTGTTTTTATGAGTAATATTTTGTACCACGTTAAAATGATTTAGCCATAGACTTTTATATTAGGTACCTACCTACACTAGACGTCTGACTCCGTGTATTTTTAATAGAAACGAAGTTACGCAATTTCATACTCGGCATTTTTTGGTATTTTAGAGTCGCAAAACTCACACTATTAACAAGATATCAATAATAAAAACTAAAACATCTTTAAAACTATCGCTTAATTCCTAAATAACGTTATAACTAATACAGTTTTTAACTATGAGAACAAAATTTCGAAAACGTTGCCCACGAAATGTCGAAATTCTTCATACGATTTGTTTGTTTTTGATAGTTTGTGGGCACCAGTTTACTTCACTACTAGCATTTAGTACGCCATCTGTACTTAATATAAAAAGTCTATGGATTTAGCTTAGAGAAATCGCGTTTACCACAAAACTATTTTCTATACCTTCTATGTGTAGCTATATCTTGTATGCTATATACCATACTGATTTGCAGTAGTTCTAATCTGCGTGTATGATATTCAACTATAAACTTTATATAGGTACTTATCTATACATAATAAAACAAAGTCCACTTTTTTGTAAGTGTTCGTAAAACTCGCGCATTTTACGGTGGATTGCTGTGAAAAATCACAAAAAAAATCCTACCGATCTGTTCTAGGTTCTAATGTACTTATTCATTTTTGAAAAAAAAAAAACTTTTTTTAAAACTTTTGTAAAATCTAAATATGAAGAACGCTAAAACAAAGCGGCCATCTTGGAATCTATATTGAACTTCATTTTATAACCATAGATTATTAGACGTAGACAGGTGATGTTCAATATCACAGACCATAGATAATAATTGGTACCTAATTAATATAAGCTGTGTCCTAACGTCGCCGGTTTTTAGAGACATAGACTAGACATAGAGACTTTTCCTAAGAGATGCCACGGTGATGAGGGGATCCAAGGGTCATGTGTGGTATCATATTAAAGGGCGTTGGAAAAGAAAATCAGATCGTAAGTCATATTTTGTCTAGCTCAAACCATCGGGTGACACCGTGCCGTTTCGAAGCACGGATATTAGCTAGTATAAGATATTATTTTATTATTATTTATTACAAAGGATTCATACAGCAGGAACCTGTGCTTGCCTCACCAGAAGGCGTTGCATGTCGTTAATAACTTTTTACTAACACGATGTCATTAGTCATTAGTGATTCAACCAATACTTTCATATACACACATAGATTCTGCCTTATAAAAAAATTAGTGCAGGTAGTTATAAGTATACGTTTTGTACTTAAGGGGCGATATAATTTGAGTATTTATTTATTTATCGTATGTTCAAAAGAAGTATATCACATCCTTCAAAGGAAAGAAGTTCGAAGGTTGGACATTGGGCAATGATAAATTTCGCAAACAAGCTTGGTCTTCAGAAATTAAACTGAACGTCGCTGGCTCATTCAGATATAGGAAGTCATCGAAGCTTGAGTAAAAAATATTGTATTATATCGCTAAAACTTTTTCAAAATTATGTATGAGTATGTAAATAGTAAACGACAAAATCAATTTAGGTTTATAGTACATAAAAGGGGGACCGAATATTAGACTAATTAGACCTAGACTTATTGGGTCTTACTTTCAAAATTTTATAAACCAAATTACTGCATGTCTAACAATCTATGTGAATCCTCAAGTTTCAGTGAATTTCAGAGATAAATTTGGAATTATTTTTCTTCGAGAGAATTTTCAAATATCATATTAAATTTCTACACCTATTAAGGTCACTGAAACATTCTCATTTATTGACATTTTAAGTCTTCGGGTGACATCTTTAGTATTAGCTGAGTAATTTTCTTTTTCCCAGGAAAATTTTCGCATATGTTCAGTTACTATGGCCTTATTAAGTAAGGGAGTGTGACAAAACGAAATTATCGTACGAGGGAACTGTACAATAAAAATGAATTAGGATTTGATGTTTGTTATGGATATGATTTATTATATTCACAGGCCAATAAAACAATATACACCTATGATTAGGTGTGATTCCATTTTATGGTTTCGATGGATTTCATGATCGTGTAAACAAACAAGGGCGAATAAGCACGAATCATCACGAGGGGGAACATAGGGAGGTCACAAAGAAGCCCTTTAACCTATTTGTAAAATATTGGTGAGCTTTCAGGGCTTGGTACTAAGAATGACGTCACAGTCTTTTCCCACGGCATTAAGGTTCAAAATCGCGTGAACAATCGCATGATAAAATGGTAAAAATAGCGTTTGTTCCATTTTTTGGGGTTAATTTTGCGTCTTTAAAGAAACTATTACGGTTATTCCCTAGATTTTAATGCATATTATCAGTACAAAAAAAATTCTCCGCGACTTTCGGAAAACGAGTTTCCGTCTTTCGGAAAAAAGATCGGAAGTGTTTTTCACATTTTTTTAGAAGTATATACACGATATAAAAAATCTTTTACGGTTATTTCCCAGATAAATATGTCCATTTTGTATATTTATATGTGTTAGTTGTTTGCTTTTTAAATAAATAAATAAATAAAGGTTCAACACATCTACCCTATTTTGTTCCAAAGCATATTTAGTAACGGTTGTCGAGATATAATAAGGTCTCCCGTTTTTAGAAATTTTTGAAATGTCGGTATGCACACTCTTAATATTCAGTTTTATTAATAAGATATGAGATTATAGCTGTTCCCACACAATCACTATAAGGTGACAAAATGTCATAATATGTAGAATCATATTAGTAATATAAATAACATATGGCGAAATATCACAATAATTGCGTCAATTTCCTATACAGTTCGTCGACACTGCTGCAATAGTATAATATAATAATATGCTCAGAGGCAATATGTCCGCCTTGACATCATTCTCATGGTATTATTAGCAGGTATTAAAATAGCAGGTAGTCATTATAGGTACATAATAATATTTATAACTGCATATACTAGTATAAATAAAACTAACAAATCACTGCATTTAATTAATATAATATGCACGTCTAGGGTTGCCGATGTGATGGATCGCATTGCTAAACTAAAACGGCAATGGGCAGGTTATGTTGCTAGACTCAGAATCCTGAGATGGAGACGGTGGGACATGAAAATAGGAATAGGCCGGCCTCAGAAAATACGGGCCGATGATATCGTCCCCGTCGCTGGCAGAGGGTGGATCCAGAAAGTCCAAAGAAGAGAGTAGTGGCAAAAATTGGAAGAGGCTTACATTCAGCAGTGGAGAGATGGCTAAGAATGAAAAGAAGAAGAAGGGTTGCCAGATGTGAGGAAAAAATGACCGGCTTTTTTACTTCCCCCTCCCTATAAAAATATTTTTCAATCTTTCAAACATGTATACACAATTTACGTCTCAGGTGAAATTTTCTCTAATGAGAAGTTCTGAAGAGTGGTATTTATATAAGAAATTAAAAAATATATACCTACATAAATACTTCAAAATAGTGCTAAGTAGCGCTGCAGGCGAATTTTATTTTATGAAAAATGCTTTCCTAATTAATTACTGAGGTTTTCACAAGGAATGTAGGTACCATACTACGCAAGAAAAATGAGAACATGATGGAAATAATTAAGATTGTATTCCCTTGAAGGATGTTATGAAAAAGAGTTAAGTACCTACTTTATAAATAAAAATAATGTAAGACAAAAATCCCAAACGAGATTAGGGATGATCTTGTCTAATGTATTATGTTTTACTTTATTGTTATAAATAAATAGGGAAATGAGTGACTGCAAGACTGGTGTAGTGACAAGAATGAAAGTAAACAAACTAAGATGGTTTGGGCATGTTGAGAGAATGAATGATGACAGGATGACAAAAAAGATATATCTGAATGAGCGAAGAGGGGTGAGAAAGCGCGGCCGTCCGAGACTGACCTGGTCCGATCATGTCGACCAGATCCTCAAGGATGGACGCGTTTTGAGTAAAAGGAATCGGAGAGCGTGTATGACTAATTGCATGAATGTGACGGAAGCTAGGAGTGTGTGTAAGGATAGGGCTGTCTGGCGCTCTGTCCTCTCTGCCTACCCTGCAAGGGATGTGGCGTGAGGGTATAGATAGATAGATAGATAGATAGATAGATAGATATAAATAAATAAAAAAAAGCCTTTAGGTAGAACTTCTTGAGATCTGGCCGAAATACAGGACAGTTCTTTGTCCGTCTTTCCAAGATTTTTCGGACCGAGCATATGTAATAAAAACCGGACTATACGATCCAAAATCAGACATCTGATGACAACCTTATATGCGACTAATAATATTACCTAATCAATTTGCCTTCCAGTGATTGATAATTAATTAAATTGAGTGCATTCACCTTTCGATAGATTAATCTGCCCACAACTGACTGCACTGATTGTGCTAGGCTAATTGAAACATTGCGATTAATTATGATTATATAGCAAAGCGGATTAAAATAAATGGAAATTAATTTAAGAGCATACCTATCTAATTGGTTTTGAAAAGGACTCTAAAATCTAGAAGAGTACTCCTCAGGTGACTAAAAGAAAAGTAGGCATAGATTTTGGTGGAAGACGATATCAGGAGATTTAGCACAACTTTAAAGTTACAATCTAGGAGTGACGCAGTAGTGGAGAGGATTTAGAAATTCGAGGATGTTTTAAGATGTGATATGGAGCTTAAAGACATTGTTGCATATTGTTTATTGAAGTTACTGCATCATTCTAGGCCCCTATTAGGTATCTTTTGTTATTTACTTTAAAATGACGCCGAAATGGTCTTACTGAAATAGATACCCTCCAGTAATGAGTATATGTTAACCCAGATATTCCCAATGACCTATATGTAGTCCACCCTAAAATTGTCAAATCCTGACTACGAGATGAGTCACACGAGTAAATTTTTATACTTTCTATTTAGTTGAGAGTCCTATCTAATGGGATTCAATCGTTAATTGTGTTTATGATCAAATTTATCGGAGTTGTGTGGCATTATTTTTACCCAATTTCCAAAAATTTCAGAATTCAGTATGCCGTTTTAAATGTATCTATTTTTCCAATATTTATAATCATTAAATATTTTATGTTTAGGGTGCAATTGCAACTTCCAGTATTGAGTAATGAGTATATGTTAAAATGCTGTCAGAGTAACTGAACGTTCACTTAAGATTCGCTTAAGTTGAAGATTTATATCTAGACTACAGCGCAAGACTGGTCGAAAATTTCCTGTTTACTTAAATTAATGGTTGTGAGTCATTTTGCTTATTAACAACAGTCAATGTAACATGTCACATGAGTGCATACAGTCTGCACACACATGTGCTTTATATTATAGTTAGGTATATAGATACAGTTAATAAAAACAACCTTTCACTTTTTAAACTCAAATCTCCTGACACATTGCATTAAGTATGTGTGTCAACCAAACTTACACATACATTTATCGATATATTATTATTAATATTGATCCAAATACTCTTGCGCACTTATTTACTACCTTTAATCGTGCTTGTCCGGCGTTTCGTAAAATGTTTTATTAACGCGCATGTCATGATCCATTGCGCAAAACTAGACCAATTTCTAGTTTATTATTATCTTCCATCTGTAGACTTATTAATGATTTGTTTTACAATCGAATGATATATCGATCAGATTTTTTCCTATTTAAGTTTATTGCATAGTGTTTCGTAATTTTACATCGCCTTTTTTATCTCTACTACCAGACGATATACCTATTGCCTACTAACACTTTATTTCGACACTGCGATTGCAATCTAAGAAATTTTAATCAACCAGTTTGAAACTGATATTAAATTACGACTGTTTTGACATCGTATAAAGGAAACATTAAGTATGATTAATTAATTCTCTCGAATGTATACAAGATATTATGTGCACATATTTTCATATGGTCGAAACAATCTAGAACTATAGGAGATCACCTTCGTTCTAATGAAATAGCCCCCCATGCATTTTTTTTACGAAATCTGTCGCCGATGAATTTAAATAAGGCGACATATTTTATATCGCGAGATTGAAAACAATGAGAATGGCGTGTTTTGAATTTACATAGAATTAGGATTTGTGAGGCTTATCGTATACATGAGACTTGCCTCTGCAAGGGAGGTATATTGAAATATTGTAAAGATAAGAAAACACGTCCATAAACAATCTTGTAGGCTTTCGCAGCTTGATGAATCCATATCTTCGCTGTTGGTTCTTCGGGTTTCCTTACTGCGTGTAGAGTGGTTGAAGAACCGAGCTTTCGGCAGCGATACTACTGCCATCTTCAGGATGATGTCTGTATGGCAGTCGAGAAAACCCAAAGAACCAACGAAGATGTGTCCATAAACATGTGTAACTTAAAAAAAAATGAGTTGAAAAAAATCAAAAGTTCGTAACAAAAATAATTAAAAGAAAAAAAAAATAACCATGAAAATATTCATAAAAAAATTGTGGTTTGGTAATTTATTGAGTTTTGCAATAATTTAAAATTGTAACTTTTATTTATTTTATTTTATTACAAATACAAGCACAAAACAGACAACAACTATAGAATAAGTAATAACATGAAGAAAGACTATTAGTCCATTCATAATTCAGCTATCACCCACAAGCATGCGCCACAGTTAAATTAAAAATTCCGGTCGTCTCACACATCCACACTCAATCTCGCTCACACACTCACATATATCGCACATTATATCTGATGCTAAATTATTGTATTATCTTTCTTTTTCCTTATCTTTCGTATGTAAACTCGCTTTCTATCAAAGTGTTAACACATAGAGGAAAATTGCCATTGTAGTAAGATTGATAACAAACATCTATTGGTATACTTAACTAGTTGCTATTTTTTAAGATTTAAGATTTTTTGTATTACTGTCTGTTTGTTTAATGAATAAAATAAAAAAAATAAAGGACCATACAATTTGGATATAGGTAGTCGTAAATTAATAATTAAATATACAATGGAAAATGTAGGGCACTGGATAAAGTGCCCAATATAACTCTAATTTCATAAATAGGTAGGTAGGTAAAAAATCAAATAAGAAAAGAAGTAGAAAAACAACTAAATACTTACGTAAAATAGACTTTTCCTGGTGGAATATTATTGGGCGCCGCCCACACAAGTGTTGCCAACTGCTTCTCCTTAGGATCTCCGTGAGTGATTGAAGCACACTCCGGATGAATGGTTGTGTTGGCAGCAGGGAGCCACTCTCCAACCCAATTGTCTGTCGCCACGTCGCGGGCTTGGATGAAGAAACCTTTGAAAGTTGTCAGCCCTTGGATTGTGACTGGAATGAAAATACATAATAGAGTTTTTGGCCTGAAAAACGCACAAAAATATTATGTATTGGGATGCAAAGATGTGTCTGTATCGCCATCAGAAGAATTAAAGTCACCCTAAATTTTGTAAAACATTTATACAGTGAATATGTAGTGTACCTATAGAGGTACAATTCATTGTGCCGATTTTTTTCGAGTTTCGGCCTAAGATCCGTCGCCTCGTCAGTCACCATTAGGAGGAAAAACCTCCAGTGATAACCGATTGTAGTCCGTATGATAACTTTGTAGATTTTCACGGTCCTTGTTAATATCTTCTCCATTCTTCTCAGGTGTACCGTGTGTAGATTGTCGATGTTGTCGAACTTTCGGCCTACTTAGTCCATATTGGTTGGAATTAAGAAATTATGAATACTGAATATATCTACTGACACATTAGTAATAATTGACAATCCACATAGAACGCGAAACCTAATAATTAACACATTATGCTCTAACGGCACAATAGAAGACATTGACAACCTGAAGCACTTCAACACCTGAGGTCTCACGATCTTAATCTCTGACTCTGGTCTCTCTAATGCCGTACTATATACATAAATAAATAAATCTTTATTGGCCAAAGAAAAATATGCATACCTAGTTACAAAAACAAGACAATCATATAGTGTGCCAAAAGGCGGACTTATTGCAAACGCAATATCTTACAGTCAACCCGAACTCGTAGGTATACCCCGATATATCCTTACGCGACACTAGGATCCAATAATCTTTTGTTGTCATAGTTGATAGATTAATAGATTGTATACTGCCTATAAATATTCCACAGGAATATGAGAACCCATTCTGATTGATAATTAAATAGATACGATATTGCAGGAAAATATTGTGATTATTCAAATTAGATCATAAACGGGGATCTCTATATGAAATGACTTTTTAACGACTTCTATATTCATGGAATATTTTCATATCCCCTTATGTAGGCATAAAAAATAATATTATTTGCCATGAGATGCGTATCAAAATGGAAACATGTTTTAGTAGCAATATGTCAATGATATGAGTTATTTCGCTTTTATTTTATGAATATGAAGGAGATATTATTTTTATTATATCTAAAACTGACGCGAGTAGCTATTATCGGGTATTACTGCTTTTGAAGATATAAAGCGGACTTATGAAACCGAAGATATCGTACGATGGGGCAGAACTAGAAGATTCTGGAGGGGCCACGTAAATAGGATGGATGACTCCAGAATTCCATATGTCGTGGCCAACGAAATCCCGGGCTCCCTGGAAGACCGCCAAAACGATGAAGGGACAGCTGGATTTCAGCCTCCCAAGAATGAGGGCTTTCTCAAACAAACAGATCACAAGATCTAAGAAAAGATGAAGAAGAAGACGTTTATTTAATACGAACGCAGGAAAAGTTTTGATGCTTTCGTCATTTCCTGATAATGTATGTAAGTAACAAAAAAAACTATTCAGTATTATAAAAAAGTTTTGGCGTTCGCTCGCCCTAGTAAACAAATGTTATATTATATATTCCTTGTAATGTAAATATATTGCTGTATTTTTTTTCGCTTAAAATTTTAATATATAAATAAGAAAGTCTTTGCAATTAATTCATACTGTTAGAATACGTCCCAACAATATTAAATCAGCCGAGAGACGCGTCGTGACGCTTTATCTGCCATGTTCAGTTCAACCTCCCTTGTATATCTGTAGAGTTTCTGAGATTTGGTTCCAAATCGCACAAAGTTTTGTTTACAGCTTCAATTTCCTGCTTAACTCTCAAAGACTCTCCACAAAGGCATTTGGAGAATCATTTGAATAGGTTAATTTTAATTAAGAAAAAATAATAAAAACACTTACTTGTAATTTTAGTTCCAGGTCCATAATAAGAATCAGAAGCCACAACTTGGTAAGGAATTGTTTCTGGAGATTGGGGCTTAGCCTGACCATGGTACGGCTGATTAGGTCTGGGCTTCACACAGGCATCCACAGGCGCTCCATCAGGGAATCCCAGGACATCAAGTCTCGTGGACAGGAGAACCAGGGAAATTGATATTATTCTTGTTAACATTATGATTTAATTTATTTTATTACCACTTTTTAATGAGATTTTTTTGTTTATAATAAGCAAATAGTTTCCTATGCTTTCAACTATTAAAATAAAAAATAAACTTGCAGGATCTCTTGAAAAACCCAATAAAAAAATGTGAAATTAGGTAGAGATACCTATTTAGTTTAAAAAATTAAAATAACGAGATTAGTAATAAAATGTGTACGTCTTGATTGATAGAAAATATCACCGATTTCAAATTACGTTTTCTCCGATACACTTTGGCTTATTATAATATGTGTTGTTTGTCACTGTTCGGGATTCGAACTGACGTTTATTGAGATAAGAGCCGAATAAGAAGCACTCGATTCGCGGAACCATTTGCGTAAAAAAGTGAATGTTGTATCTTATCTTATACTTTACTGAGTCAAGACATATGTTGCATCAACCATTTTAATTTAATTTATTTATTCTTGAAGTGAACAAAGTATGTACATATAAAAAAATGGTAATAGTACAGATTATAGAGCATTGTTCACTAGGGCGAACCTATTGCAGAACTGCGATTTCTTTCAGCTAACCCCAATTTTAATATTATTTTACGCAAGGCCAGCTGATTCAATTTAAATTTCCCAATTATGAAGTACAATTACTATTATATACTAGATATCCACAGGCGCGTGATGTATATTATTCAACCTCTTTAAATTGAATTGAATTTCATTGTAGCCACTTTAAAAATTCAAATAGGTAATCTATTGTTTTCCATTGGAAGTTTCGGGTGGAAAACTTATAAAAATATAATTATAAAATAATAATAGGCATACGTACGTAGGTAAGGAATAACATGTGTTATACGTGTCTCCTAGACAATATAAAAAAAATAGCTGTAATGGATTGACTTTTGGAGTTGTTGTATGTCCGGTTTATTGACATTTTGAACATCAAAGAAACAAAATTAAATAATGTTGGTATAACGAAAATGGTTGACGCGTTATTCCAATATAGGTATAATCAATAGATACAAAAACTTCAGTGATCGAGTGCTCTGTTTTTTTTTTAAGTTTATTTTCCAGTAGGTAAGTATATGGCGTCAAATGCATAGCCGGAAGACATGAAAGATTAAAAAAAAAACAAAAAATATGTTTTTGTCTCTTATCTGCGAATTGGATTGGACAGAATGTATAGGTGCATGGGCATCGGCAGAGCAGGGCCTCTCTCCATCCATACCCATCTATTTTTACCTAAACAGCGGCGTCAGAACTTTTCCTAAGTTTTGAATGTTATGCATGTTCTAGCAATTGTAGAAATATGGCATTCAAATGTATATGACTAGATTTCAGTCAATGAACATAATAGATATTGGATAAGTCAGCTGGAATGCTCAGCTCCAATGGCGACCAAGAACCGGCCGAAGAAGTGTTGGGAGGCAAGATGGTCGGACGACATAAGGAAGGTTGCCGGGAGCGGATGGATGCGGTCGGCACAGGATAGGGAGCAGTGGAAATATAAGGGGGAGGCCTATGCCCAACATTGGGCACGAGAAGTCAGCTGGCTGTTATGTCAAAGCCAAAATTTTCTACGAACTGCATTTGGTACCTGCCTAGTGATTTTGATTTTAGAATTATTTTAGGTGATCTGTTTAAAATAAAAATGACGAGTGACTATTATTTTGCACTCATTTATGTAGATGTACTAGTATTCATTTTGTATGTAGTATCAAATATGAAGTGAGTAGATAGGTATCTATGTTCGGTTTGTATTTTATCTACCTAATAAATAAGTTTTGCTCCCGGCCAACTTTCACTCTCTTCCGAGACAATATGTTATTTGATAACAATAAAAGTCTCAGTTAGACAATGCATTATGAAACTACTCTATAAGCATGTTTTTTCGGTCTTGTTAAATTAAAAAAAATACATATTTAAAAATACATACATACTTTTCCGTCTTTTTCTAGTTTTCCCTAGAAATAGGTAAGTCTTCGAAGGCTTTAAAAAATCAACCCTAATTTATCTGATTTCGGTAACAAGATTAGGTGATTTTGCTTAAACCATTAACTAGACCCACACACGGGCGTCGTCTAGAGATTGGAATAGGTATATATTTTTTCATACTAAATGATCAAATCTCAGAAAAAATCACATTATTTCCACACATTTTCTCATCATGTCATAAATTTTCTAAAATTAGTATAAGAATCCATCAAAATACAACAGTTTCACAAAAAATTGCATGCGGCGCTATTCTTTTATTACTTTTCATAGAAAACATTTTTCAAGCATAATATTGTGCAAATCGTGTACATTTTCTAATAAACCAAACCACACCACGACCTTCTTCACTATGTCTCACAAAAGATTTTCGCCTGCAGCGCTATTTACGCGTTTTTCATCCTATATCAATTTTGTAAATTTTTGTTGCCCCCCTATCTCTGAGGCTGGCGACGCCCATGGTCCTACACAAGCATGCCATTAAGTTCCTGCAATTTTCTTTGAACAACAAATTAAATCGGATATTGGTTTGTTATATGATTAAGGTATTATAATTTTACAAATAATACCATAGACATCTGTTGATATTTTCTAGAAACAAAATGTTTGTGTTTTCCCAGCCGGCGTGCAAAACCACGTCGACTCACGAAACCAGAACCAAATAAAAATTTATTAATGCGAAATGAAACTGAATGTGTTGTGTTGTATGGAGATAACCGATAAAAAATATTGGATGGGATGGGTGATATGGTGGAAATGAGTCATCAAAACATGACCTAATCATTCTATTACTGACTTCAACAATACTCAATACATTACTCATTGCTACAACAGCTGTAGTTGGCTCAGTTGGCTGTAGTCAGTTTCCGTCCTTCACATTGGAAATACATCGAAGGACGGAGTAGTGAACTTCAGTACAGGTGCTTAGAACGCTTGTACCCTCTGTTTCAGTGAAATGTTTGACCCATGTCTGTCTGGTAGTGGTACTAAAATTTGCCGGAAAATTGTAATTCGTTCTTAAAAAGTTTACAATCAGTTCCTTACTTATTAATATAGGTAAGTACTTACTTGTGTATTTGTAATATTTTATTCAATAGGTATTCGTAGCAATATAATAATTACATAGTATTTTGATTTTTTTGTAAACATTTGACTGGGGTTGTCTACGTCCCGTATTTACACGGGACTGTCCCCGTATTTACGCGGGACCGTCACCATATTTTCCTTTACCTATCTTTATTTTCAAAAAATTACAATCTATTTTTCTAGGCCTTGTAAGATGATCTATTTAACATGGCATGGCCCTACCAAAGTCGATCATCTATCGCAACTCCAGTGTTCCATATTATGGAGTTTTTATGTGCTCAAGGTTTTTGCTAATTAGAATCTAAAAACAATAAAAATCCAAAATGAAAATCGAGGTATGGAACAAAATTTAAAAAAATATTATACCCAAGTATTTTGTTTATTATACCTATATGCTTATGGAAGCTTATAAAAAATAGCTTGAAAGCCCTATAATACGGTGCCTTTAGATTTCTCGATGGAAAGTTGTGGGGTAGTCTGTTTTTCTTTCATTCTATACGTATTTTGGGGTGCTGAATCCGAATCCGAGGTTTGCCAACAAAATTTCGTGACGGAACATGGCGAAATATTGGTAAAATGGCGAAAATATTCATTTTCTGGCGATTTTTTTATAAGAACTCGAAAATTGACAACTTTCGTAAGATATTTTTCTACGCAAAATTAAAGTACGTAAAATTTACTACAAAATTGCAATATAAAATTTTTCTCTAAAATAACTAGCAGCGGAGCTGTCAAGCTCCAAAAATTTGCCAAATTTTCTCGTTATTTTAAATTGTGAGAATGGAAAATGTATGGAGAATAGGTCACCTTGTTAGAATTATCACCAAAGTTTGACAATTATTCTTCAGATTTATGATACATATTTTACCTCGTTGGAATCAGTAAACACGGAGAAAGGTTTCAGGATAAATTTTATTCAAAAAATATAGTGAAATATTTACGCTAAAAAGGTTTAAACATTTTTAGCCTAAACAAATTACTATATTTTTAAATAAAATTATTTAAACATATCTAGCTCAAATATTTCACGGTGTTTTTAAATAAAAATTTCGTTAATAGCTTTCTTTGTGTTTTCTGATTCCAACGAGGTAAAATATGACTCATGAATTTAAAGAATAATTGTTGAAATTTGCTTATGAAGGCAACAAGGTGAACTTTTTCAATACATTTTCGATTCTCGTAATGTAAAACAATAAGAAAATTTGGCAATTTTTTGGACCTTGATAGCTCCGTTGCTATTTATTTTAGAGAAAAATTTTATATCGCAATTTTGTAGTAAATTTTGCGTAGAAAAATAACTTACTAAAGTTGTCAGTTTTCGAGTTCTTATAAAGAAATCGCCAGAAAAGGAATATTTTCGCTATTTTACCAATTTTTCGCCATGTTCCGTCACGAAATTTTGTTGGCAAACCTCGGATTCGGATTCAGCACCCCAAAATACGTATAGAATGAAAGAAAAACATACTACCCCACAACTTTATTTTTCTTTAGTCCGTAGTATTTTGGAGTATAACTCTCAAGTGTGGTCGCCCTATTACGCGATTCACAGCCGTAATATAGAACGTGTACAGGAACGATTCCTTAGAGTATTATCATACCGGGCAGGGCAGAGCAGGAATCTCAGATGCTACGAGGATCGTCTCGCTTTCTTTGGGATGGAAAAGCTGCAGGACAGACGAATTGTTGCTGATCTTTCCTTACTTCACAAAATTGTTAACCATAACATTGACACAACATCACTAGAATTATTAAACTTTTACGCACCAAATCCGCGTCTCCGTAATGTAAATACGTTTTTGACTGATAAGCATAAAAATAATATAGGTCAGTACAATCCCATCTGCCGAATGTGCAGATTCTACAATGTACTATGTGCCGGGCGCGTGGAGGGTGTCGACATCTTTAATAGTGGTCTGTCATCCTTTAAGGCAATAATCCGCACTAACCTAGACAAATTCGCACTCGCCTAGTTCTAAAAAAAAATCGGTTCACATTTTGTATATTGCTAGTAACATTCAATGATTATTATTGTTGTCTTTTTGTTTGATATTTTTATTTGAAAATAAAAGATGTGGATATAGAATAATAGTTGTATATACCTACGTATATATGTAGTTATAGATATAGAATGGTAATAATTTTGATTTATGTAAGTTGTGGACACTTCTAATTGGAGGGTTGACGCGTTTCATATTTTATGTTTTGTTATTGTGTATGTTTTGTTAACTCTCTGTCAGTGTCCCTTATATGTAAAATAAAATAAAATAAAATAAAAACTTTCCATCGAGGAACTGATTTGTGTTTAATTTCACCGGATTACTAATAGATATATTTTTTTTAATAAGGATTTATGTATAAGGAGGAATCAAAATTCCTACAAAATTTCTACAGATCCAACCTTTGGGAAACGAAATTCGGTACTGGTAGGTATTATATAATAAAAAAACTGTACACGAAAATTTACTGAAGTTGTTTGTGAGTATTGATGCATCTTTATTGATGTTCAGCTCTTGTGATTTCCCCAGTCTATCCACCGTGAAAAGAAAAAAAAAATTGTAGACCGTAACGTCCCGTATTATTTTAATGCCTGGAGTTGTGGCAGCCCTACCAGCGTACGCCGGCCGGCTAGTTCAAGGTCACTGATATTAAATCATCGTACTAAATTATAATACGACAGCCTTGACTATAATAAAACTATTCGTGTACAATTCGGAATAGTCTGACGGAACATTAAGGCTCGCGACCCAATTATGACTCACGGTCATTTCCCACGGCATTAAGGTTCAAAATCGTGTGAACAATCGCATGATAAAATGTTAATTTCGGGGTTAATTTCGCTTCTATCAAAAAACTTTTACGGTTATTCCCTACATTTTAATGCATATTATCAGTACAAAAAAATCCTCTCGACTTTCGGGAAACGAGTTTCTGTCTTTCGGAAAAAAGATCAGAGGTGTTTTTCACAATTTTTTTTTGAGAAATCTATACAAGAATATAAAAAATATTTTACGGTTATTCCCTAGATAAAGGTTCAATGTATCTACTGTATTTTTTCCAAAGAATATTTAGTAAAGGTTGTCGAGATCTAAGGTCTCCCGTTTTTAGAAATTTTTGAAATGTCAGTATGCGTACTGCGTAGGTACTCTTAATCATGGAATAGTTGGGGATACCCCGAACTGTGACGTCACGTGATTGATTAACATTTTGTTATTGATTGCACAATATTATTTCACATGGAAACACAATTTATTTTAAATGAAAGTATGATACATAGGCATTTGAAATTATTCGGTAATACCGATCAATACCCAATTTGTAATGGGTGGGAATTCTTTGTGTGATAAGCTGATAAGATATGAATGAAAAAAAAAAGAAGTAAGTACGTCAGCATATATACCTACACGTAAATGAGTGATTGATTGTATTCTAGGTATATACCTACTGCAACGAATACAATATAAATAATGTTACAAGAATGAATAAATTTACTGGAATAAGTTCTTCCATTGGCCTTCTTCATCATGAAGTCGTGTTTGTGCCAATAAAAAATTATTTGAGTTTGGGACAGCTTATAGTCCTTCAAGAATCATCTGGCTCCATAGAATTGTCTGGCTCGTTAGATGATTAACAACTAGCGATTGGAAAATTTAGCGACGGTGATAAATCAAATTTATTCGCCAATTTCTTTTTTATTAATGCGTAAATTTATTTTTTCCAGTACTTACATTGAGACCCTTTTTTGAAAAAAAAAATAGAGTTATAAAATACTATTGAAACAGTAAGATGGTTTTGCGCATCGTTGATAGAAGAAGAATGTCACGGATAATAATCTTGTAATAAGGGAAGCGGAAAAAAAAGTATAAAATTGGATCAGAGTAGAAATCTGAAGAATGATATAGTATTATTGAGAGGACTTTACAAACTATTCTCTCTATTTCCAGATTATCTTCCTTTGTAATGGATGAACTAGCAGTTGATGAAATGCAGGAGTCGGGATGTGTTACAGAAGTGAGGTCACAATGTGTAAAGGAAGTGAATCTCCTCAACATTACATTCCAAGCAACTCCCTTGAAATTACTTCAACAGATGGTGTCAGCTTGTAGCAATGCTCCTGTACATGTTGCTACTAATTGTCCCACTAAGCTTTTTATTGTAAAGCTGCATCAAGCTTTACAAGATGAACAAGACATTATATTCTGTGAACTGAAGAGTCTCAACTCGAGATACGTCTTAGAATGTACAACATGGGACGACCAACAATACACTTCCATAACACAACTGAAGGAAGCGATTGGGAATAGGAAAATAATTTTCCAAACATCCCTGATGGACGTTGACCTGATTACAGTTTTAAACAAAACATTTGATAATTTGCCCAATGTTGTACATTGCTATAATGATGTTTCATTCGCTCAGCTATCTGCAGAATCTCAAAAACATATTCTTTCTAGGAATATTATTAATTTTCGAGGAAATCTGTGTTCATTTTTAAAAATTCTGGGAGATGATTCTGAATATGATTTGGATATTGGAACGTTGTGTGAACTGATGACTGAGGAACCAATTACCATTGGTGAGCTTCCCCATACTTCAGCTGAACTGCCT
This sequence comes from Ceraclea dissimilis, assembly GCA_963576895.1. Classification (NCBI taxonomy): domain Eukaryota; kingdom Metazoa; phylum Arthropoda; class Insecta; order Trichoptera; family Leptoceridae; genus Ceraclea; species Ceraclea dissimilis. The sequence continues at coordinate 1,807,395 of OY756370.1, read as the reverse complement.
GAGGCGTATTCTTCGTCTTACCAAATAATTCCTGTAGAACGTTTCATTAATTTAATATGCGAAGAAAAAAAATCTTTCATATTTGTTGTCAGCGGTAAGGAGAACGTAACGGAGGAACTCTTAAGTTTGTGTACAGAAAACCAGTTGTTGATTAACAATCATTTGTACGACAAATGTGACTCGCAAAGTAAAGGAAATATAGGCATATTTGAGGAGAACACACAAGATCCATTGATGGATCAAAAAACATTTCGAAACATTTGTAAGAGATCAGATAAAGTAACATTCTGGATTAAAATACAAGAGAAGTCACTCATTTTACATCAAGTGTACGATCCTTTCTTCTATAAACAAAGGAAATTTCATTACGTGGAGAGTGTACAAGTGAACACACCAAAAATGAAAGAGATGTTATCCTGTCAAAACGTTGCCTTTATAATAAGCTGTGTGCCGAATATTGAAACATTTTCCAATATGTTTGATTTAGATTTAGGCGAGTTGAAAGAGGGCATTCAAAATGGAAACGTTATAATAATTAAAGACAAAGTGGGGGAACAACAATTCCATGATTCTTGTAAAAAGTTCAGTCAAGTTTATTGGCTAGAAGTGGAAGATAATAAAATATTATGGGTTCAGTCTCAGGGTCCACTGGATCTCTTAAGGGAAAGTTCACAATTTTTTTACGACATGAGAACATATCACGAAGAAGAATTTGCTTCTAAGCTCAAGAGATCTTTGGTTATACTATCAGGTGATGCTGGCATTGGAAAGTCTACTACTCTGGCAAGCATGTCCATTAATTTGATGAAGTCACATCAGTGGGTCATCGGAATCGACTTCAGTGAGACGTGCATCAAAAATGGCTTCGAGACGCTCTGCAAGACCTCAATGGGAGAAGACGATATTCTAAAATTCATTTGCGACATGGACCATCTCAATATCAAGAATCCCATAGCTGTGAAATTACTAAAATATTATTTTTGGAAGGTGTCTAATAAAGATAACAAGATAGTATTTATATTAGATGGAATAGATGAGCTTTATCCAGAAATTCAGAGTAAAGTGAGAGAATTTACTCAATCTGTTAAATATAAAACCATTTATATCGCGAGTAGACAGGATCCTAGGATATTTGAAGATCAATATTCAGTCCTTACGACACGTTTTGAACTTATTTATCAAGACGAGCAGAGAATGTTTCTAACTAAATATTGGTCCAATCATTTAGTATTTTCAAGTACATCAGGGAATATATACAAAGACAAAAAATTACATGGCACTTCTAAAAAAGTTCTCTCGAGAATTGACGATTTAACGAAGAATGATAATACAGATTTGTATGGTAATCCTTTGTATTTAATTCTATTATCAGAACTCTCTCTTCCATATATCAAAGAGGACAGGATTGAAGACTTTCTGAACAAAAATCTAGACGTAAATATGTTCTTTGAAAATATATTTAAAACAAAGCTTGAGATATGTTCCAAAGAAAGAAAACCACATATTTCCATTGATTCTGCTGAGTTTATCACAATGATCGATGAATTTAATTTTACTCTTGCTAAATTAGCCGTGAAATATTTGTTTCCAAAATATTTAAATGTCGAAATTACAATAAATGAAGAAAAGTTATTCAATGATTTTGTGTTGGCAGGAATATTGCAATCCGACAAATCGAGTTGTGGCTACAAATTCACGCATAGAGTATTCTGTGAGTACTACTGCGCATATTTCATTGTAAAGTGTCTCCAGAAGCAATCAGGATACTCAGACGTATATGATGGGGTAATAGGAGTTGTGAATAAAGAATTGTTTATGGCCAAGGACAGAGATCCATACAAGATGTTGAAGATATTCAAGGACTGTATGCTGTCCACTGACCTTCCGTTACACAAGGCAATAATCAACAGAGATTATGACACATTGATGAAACTGATGGAGGACAAGGAAATACAACCTACAGTAGATTCCCTGGGGAGGTCGGCATTGCATTACGCAGCACAATATGGAGACGAACAGATATTATTCACTTTAATAAATGCAAAGTGGGATGGCTTCCAGCGTGACGTCACGGGAAGAACACCAATACATTATGCCACACGATATTCTCAATCAGATAACACCAAGTACCTGACTGTTCCATACATTGATATTACAGAAGACAATAGTGACAAGACTACATTATCTAAATTAATTAATTTGGAGGATGCACGTGGATGCAGTAGTCTTTATTATGCAGCAGACAGTGGGGAGTGGGATCTTTGCATATGGCTAATAATACATGGAGCCAGTTGTCGAAACTTGAGTGACACTCACAAGTCTGAGATTCTTAAGAAAATTATTAAAATGTCTGCATCATTGAGCGACTTGTTACACGACGTGGTAATGCCGCTTATAGACGGTGTCCGTCAAATATCATCAGTCATCAAAGAATGTAACCTGGAGGCCTTTCTCAATGTGGTTTTGAGTAGTCGTCATTTGCCGAGTATAAAGACAGTCTTAAAACTTCTCCAGAAAGACAGTATCCACATAGGAAAGGAGTTAATTGAAGATAAATTTCACCACTTCTCAGGTTGGTCGGGCTACTTAGCTGATGTTGACCATTTATACATTTGTCAATATCTCTTTAAATCATGTTACGCAAATATTAAAGATATTTCAGAATTTCCAGCGAGCGAATATCTGATCAATGCTGCAAGGATTGGACACTTGGAAGTATTTAAATATATTGTTCGCTTTGCTGAGAATATGTATACTTGGGTCACATACTTTGAAGGCGTATCGTTTTACAAATGTATTAAAACAGCGATTAAATATAATCACAATAATGTGGTCGAATATATTTGGGATACTTATAGAGATCTAATTGTTGATGAGTCTGGTAACACACCCCTTATTCTCGCTGCTCGCTACGGAAACATGGATTTAGTCAAATATTTATTAGAGAACGGCGGAGAAGTGAGTGTCGGGAATAAGGAAGGGAAAGGACCGCTTCACTTTGCAGCCGAAGAAAGGAGATTAGAAGTTATGAAATATCTGGTGGCTAAAGGAGGAGATGTCAATGCCACGGATTCAACTGGTAATACAGTATTAGATTATGCTCGTCGCAATAATCTTTATGAAAATCTTTTTTATCTCGAGGAAGAATTTTTTTGTGTGAAATATTTGGTACTGGATTGCAATGCAAATTCAGCAGAATTTAATAAATTCAACAAAACACACGTAGAACTCATTTTGAGAGTGAATTATGAAACAGTGAACGTTCCTGTAGATGGAACGACTCTCTTGCACATGGCTGTGGAGATGGAGTGTGAAACATTTGTGAGATATTTACTCTACTTGGGAGCAGATCCTAATGCAAGGAACTCGGATAACAAAACACCTCTGGAGTGCATGAAGAATCCTTCTCCTATTTCTCATATTCTATTTCAACATGGCGCGCGATTTGTTTCATCCACTCAACATCACTTATCAAAATCCCACTGTTTTCATCGTAATAATGGAGAAATTCCAGTTAAAGACACGAGTGCCTTGGGTATGTTGCATTACGGTATGAGACATGGGCTTGTTAATTCGTATTATTTTGAAAAAGATTGTTATAATTGCAATTATCAGAAAGAATTGGCTATGAATTCTTCAATAACATCCCCACCAATAACAAACATCAGTGATCTGTTTGAAAAACTGAAAAATGTAATACATCACGATTATAATTATGACGTGCACAAATTTATAAATGATCAATATCCTGTGGCGTATTTAATTAACGCTGTGGATAGCAAAGGACAATCATTGACACACTGGGTAGCACAAACAGGAGATATCGAATCTTTGAGAATGATTATCGATCTCGATGGTTTCTTTGCATTTAGAGACAACGAAATCTACGAATTACAAGGATATAAAGAATCAAAATCAATATCATTACAAGATGATAATGGAGATTCTCCGTTGCATATTGGAGCACGATATGATCATCCAGATATAGTGACGAGTCTTCTGCAGACTGGTGCCATGTATGATAGTCTCAATAAGAATGGGGAGACACCAGCCCAGTGCTGCACCTGTAGTGAAGTTATAACAATATTCCAAAAGATTTCTACATTCTTCCTTCTTGTCAATCAAAATTCATATGAAGAAGTTGACAAGATTCTTTTTACGGACAATTATTATGTTTATGTTAGAGATAAACTTGGCAGAACTGCTTTACATTTGGCTGTGAAGAATAACCACCTGAAGATTGTACAACTGCTATTGAATAGAGGAGCTGTTGTAGATGCTACTGATAATGATAACCGTACTCCTCTCCACTACGCAGCAGAGATTGGAGCCCCTGACTTAATGAGAGAACTTCTAATGCATGGTGCTGTCTTCAATTCCCAAGATAAAGATGGAAGAACACCATCAGAACTGTGTGAAGATGGGACATCTAAACCTTACTTTGATTGCATTACACAAATATTTACTTGTGTTCAAACAGCCAATGAGAATGATGTGATGAAATTAATTGGAGACATTGAGGGAAGGGATAGCATTACATCAGCCCTAATAAACACTCGAGACAGAAGAGGAAATTCTTTATTGCATTACGCTGCTTCTAGAGGATATCTGCAAACTGTTCACTTTATATTGAAGAATGGTGGAATGTATAATACATTCAACACTGTGAGTCAGTCACCGATTGACAAATCTTACAATCATTTGAACGTCTTTCATTTACTCGATGTCATTGAATATCTATACACTAGAGAAAACGTTCATTTTTGTTATCCAGAAGGTCTCCTTAAAAAGGATCCTGCTATGAGGTTATCTGTCTCTAATAGTCGTCATGTAAATGGTGATGTATTATTGCATCGTGTGGGAGATGTTTATTTGGCGAAGTGGCTCGTGAAATATTCTACAAAGACATTAGATTCTACGGATTATAAAGGAAGAACTCCGCTAATGAGAGCTGTAGAAAGTCGTAAAAGGTTTATTATTAAAATTTTGTGTGAAGGAGGAGCAGACATTAACAAGCAGGACTACAATGGTGACAATGCACTTCACATGGCTGTTGGAATGACCACATTTTGTTTAGACATTGTTAAGTATTTAGTAGAGCAGGGTGCTGATGTTACAATAAGGAATCGTGATGGTTGTACACCTGTAGACTTGGCACGTAAGCTGTCAATTGCAAACATACTATGTTATCTACAAAAAATACCGTAATTAATGTTATCAATAAAATTGATAACACTCATTAGATTTATTTATACAAACTGTGATACGTATTATTAATTTACTGCATAAATACAGGTTTATAAATGCATTTAACTAGCTGTACTCTTAGATTTTCACAGCACTGTGTTTAAATTTATATTGTCTATATACTTTTAAGAAATTTATTTAATACTACCTACAAATTAAAATGATAAAAGTTAAGTTTTTTTATTGTGACAATGTCCTTATATTGTGATAATGAGAGAATCGATTAAGTAGGTACATAAAATATTTTATAGTTATGTACTATTTGTTATTTAAAAATGTTGTAGACATTTTGCCTTAAAGATGTTATATTTATTTGGTATTAAAAAATGCTGTAGTCATTTTGGCCTAAAATGTTGTAGCTATCTAGTATTAGAAAATGTATGTATGTACTCGTAGTTACAATTTGGTATTAGAAAATGCTGTGAATAATATATTTTGTGATTTATAGATACATAATAAATATCATATTAACCACTGTTAATTCTAAATTTTTATTCTAACCTTTCACTCTTCCGAAGTTAGTAATATCCTCCATGATGGTTGCGAAAGGTAGAGTGAACACTTCAACGAGAATTTGATATAACTTATAACCAATTAATCTAGCTCCAACCATCAAATTCCTAGTGGATGGACAGGGAAGAACAAATGAAAAGACTTACCAAAATAATTGCCCCAATAGTTCTCCTTAAATTAAAATATGTATTCATTAAAAAGGTAAATCTATAAAAAACAAATTTTGTAAAAAAAAATTGATCATGTAAATTCGTTTTAATGTATTAGTATCCATGTTCATACATAAATAATTAGTGCTAACAATACTTCATATAGCTTTCAACTAGCGTAAAAATAAATGCAAAGTTAAGTGATAAGTATTTTAATTAGCAAATATAAAAAAATAGAATCATACATAACTTCTAATTAATATTTCATATCACATTTGCAAATTTTATGGGATGTTTAAGATAATACTATGTTTTGTGTACCACACTTTTACCTAAACGTTAAATTCAGTACAAATAGAATTATAATTATGATTAATAATAATTAATAAACATAATTGTGGAATGAAATGTTTTAAATAAATATGTAAGCAACCAATTATATTGGATAACGTTTGTGCACAAAAATTTAGTACACCTAACTAGTACTCTATACCAAAAATTCATCACTGACAATGGTATTCACACACTAATGTTGGCTAAACTGACACACAATGACTATAGATTAAGTATTTTTGTTAAGGCTTCTCCCTTCCCCTCCTCTCCATTCTCCTGCTTCCTTCATCCTCTGGTACATTGTTTGTTGCATTATGCTGGTATTGTTATTGTTATTTTATGTGCAAGTTTGAGAGTATGTGTGTGTGAGAGAGAATGTATGTATGTATGTGTATATGTACTGTATGTTTGTGTTTGTCCTTCTGTTCTTAATAATGAAACTCTGTGTTATATATTGTATAGCTTATTAGTATTCACCATTAAGAGGGCAAGATGTGAACCATACATAATTGTTTAAAAGTATATAATGTCGTACACACACACACACCTCGCCTGTAGGTGAATCTTGGTAAATAAAAATAAAAAAAGGTCCATAAAATCTCATTTCTGGGTCACATTCTGCGTGGAGATAAATACAGTGTACTCCAACTAATACTCAAGGGGAAGATCGAGGGACAACGTGGTCCAGGTAGAAGGCAAAAGTGGCAAAGTTTTGCAGCTGTCTGTGTTCCGAGGGTAGGCCAAATTACTAATTGACCAGAGTTTCGCTCACGAGAGAAATACAAGCCGTTTATGTAGGAAACTGAGCTGCAAATGAAGTTTCAAATACCGCAAAGCCATACTGTATTCCCTCGAGAAATATTTTGAATGGTAGTGAACGACTTGGTCACATGAACACCTTCAATATTCCTAACGATCAACACTTGCATGAATACCATTGTAGGAATAGAAGACTGGTATAGGAGAATGTATTAGTAATATTATAATAATACTATGTATAGACAATTTGTTCAGGACGTTGCTTTGTTGGAGACTGCTACGGGATGTGGCAATCCCATGAGATCACAGATGGAGTTCCTTATCGGCCTCAATGTTGGAACCTCGGCTTCCCAATTGGTGTCGGCTAATATCTGCATTGCCTGTACAAGTAAATACACAATAAATCAATCAAATAGACAATTCAATATGGAGATCGATGCTTACGAGAAATACATAATATTCTCACCTGGTCGAGGTTCTCTTCTGAGACGCCGGTTGAGTCTCCGTACATAAGCAAGGCATCGTACAATCTAGTGGCCGTGGATTTCCTGATGTATTTCTGTGCGCTGCAGATGCAAATCACTAATTTGGTCAGAGAGGCGCGACATACAGAACCACCAACCTGAATGTAAACACGACAACGGGAATAAATACATAATGATAAACAATGTACTCTGCACTTAACGTTAAGTTTTTAGCTGACTGTGAAGTGTGCAGGAGAGTATGAACAAGCCCAGATCCTTTCGTTAAAAAAAAATGATGGGGAGAGTGGGAAATAATATTAAATTTACAACTAAAAGCATGTATCATTACTAGACATTGGATGCAAATCTGCATACCCAAATTAGAGTTACACCGAAGGATGGAAGAAATTCGAACAAAAAAGACAAAAAAAAAATCACACTACATATACATACTTTTTTTACTGTATATTTTGGCTATTTGACAGAGCATATTATAATGCTATTTTTTGACATCACCCACCTGAATTAGTTGACAGAGCACAGTGATGGAATCTAAATGCTTATACATATTGGTGTTGGCCTTCATTTCAAGTTTCACATGCTTCAGTATGTCTGCAGCAAAGCTGTTCTCCGAATCTTCAAGAATAGGAGAGAGACATCCTGGAAAGGAAACGTGTATCGTCAAATACTTGCAAAGAAAATTAATCTCTCGTACAAGACAAACACTGAGCAAGTATTTTTATTACCAGAACTAAACAGTCTGTCCAGGAAATTGAGCATAGGAATGATGATTCTGTTGTTACCATGACTGTCAGCAAACACATTCACAATACAATCACATATGGAAGATAATTTGGGCAGGTCCTCACGTAATGATGTAAGATATGAAAATAAGGCGTGGGTAGTATGTTTCACCTGAAAACAAAAAAACACAAATTTAATGACATATAAGGTTCCAAGTGACAAGACTAAACTGTTATTTATTTATTTATTCAGCATTGAAACACAAACAGACATAACACATATAAACACAATACATACAAACATAAAAAAGTCTAATCTCAAGTGATGCCCCACTTATTATCAGCAAAATTTTGTCCAATTAAATTACAATATCTAATAAAATAACTAAGCATTTAAAAGATACAAAAACTAAACTATGTATAATACATACCAAGTCCCAAAATAAAAGTCATTAACAATAAAAAACGATAATAAAAACATTAATCAAATAATTGAAATAAAATGCATATTATGCACCAATCACTTAAGGAAGGAGGAAAGAAAGGGAAGGAATGTTTAAATTGAAGAGATTGAGTTAGTTGAGACTTAAACTGTTGAGAAAAATGAGATAAAAGGTTTCAAACACATCTTAAGTTCGCCATGGTGTGCGTACATTTTTTTTAAGCCTGGAATATACCTGCTAGTAACTTGCCGTGGTGAGTAGCTCAGTTATAAATATTCAAGCATGCCAATGTCAGGGTGAAATATAGAAACGATTAGTTTGAAACAAAGAGCTACTGGCACGCTCTCTTGCGAGTTACTGCTACAAGCATGAAATACACTATTCCAGTAGCATGAAACACAGCATGCCAGTATCTCACTGTTGTATATATTTCGCACTGACAGCTACTACCATACAAAGTCTGCAGCGTGTCATAAAATTATGATTTTCATATGATGGCTCAATATCGGTGTCAGGTACCGATTGTGATATCAATGGATTAATAATAAAAAAATAGCAGAATAAAACACAGTACTTACTAAATTTTCCGTCATATCCCCGGCGCTCACAGTGAGTCCAAGTATAACGTTATACCTGAAGACCTCCCAGTCCAATAATCTTATAAAGTGTGGCATGGTGTGGGAGGCAAACAACCAGAGTACTGCAGTGGAGGCTGGAGATGTCTCAGAGGATAGGGAGAGCTTTATGTTGGTGGATTCCTCGTGTGGCTGCGCACTGGACGATCCCATGTCCTCGGGGGATTGAGGGAATATTGCCAACAATTCTTCGTGATGGGGAATGTGTGGGATTTTGGGAGTGCTGTATCAACAAACGAATTAAATTAATCACTATAACTTATGTTCAACAAGTTCCTGATTAATAAATAAATCTTTATTAGCCGCATATTATATAACAAATAACTCTTTACTAGATACAGTAGTAACCCAAAAAGATAGCCACGGATTTGTTGAGAACTACAGTTTTGTTTGCTGGCAATAATTACATTTCTATTATGTAAAGTCTACACAAGTGTTGCCACAATGGTTACCAAAAAGCTACAAGTAGCGCCCTCATTAAAAAACTTCAAATTCTTGACAGACTAACTTTAAAAAGTTGTGTTTTTAGATAAATTACAAGAGATCGACAGTAATGTATCATGAAATGAATGTCCAATAAATAAAAAATTGTGACACGCTTTCATTGGATGTCACTTATCTCCAAAGCAAACTCAAAAATTTTGACAAATTGTCACAAACTGAATTAGTATAATATTATACTATATTATTTTGGGTTGGATGATAAAAGGCAGTACACCTGTCTTTTGGCTCAATAAAGAGTATTTTATTTTATAGCTATGTATGTATTATTATACATATGGCAGTACAAAATACTTACAAATGCAGGAACTGAGTGAATATCTTCCCTCCGTACGCCCTGGTTCTGTCTATTTTCTCCACACACTGCTGAGCCACTCCTACTAAGATCCTCTGCACCGTATTGGCTGAGAGAACACTGGGGTCTTCACTAGCACTCTGCTTACACACTGACAGAAGTCCTACACAATAAGGTAAGACACAAATTTAGTACATGCATAAGTGGTGTGGGGGGAAAAATGGATATACATACTTAACCTTGTTATTCTCAGGTGACTAAGTGTCGAGAATGTTTTATGCAATACATTTTTTTTTCTTTATTTATATTCAAAATAGATTACAAAACAGTTTACGTCGGAATTGCCCAACTACGTACAACTCTTGTTTGCGTCAATCACTCAAATGTGCAACAATAATAAAACAGAAATAAAATGGCACAGGATAAGATAAAACAGATCAGAACAAAATAAAATAAACCAAAATAGGATCAAATAATATAAAACAAGCAAAGTAAAGTCAAAGAGCAAGTAAAAGTAAGTTAAACTGAGGTAAGATACACACAAAACATCATCGACACAAAAAATTAGATTATGTCTAAGTAGTTTAGTTGTAGTGTAGTTTCCAACGTCTAGTGGTTGGTTAGCAGACATTGCCGACGGCAATAAACCCACCATTTGAAAATGTTATTTTTTTCAATAAAGTTTTATTTATTTATTTATTTACCTGCCATGCTGGCCTCTCGGACCCAAGCTCCAATGTCACCTTTCATATCCACGGTATACTCATCAAGGCAATGTATGAAGCAGTCCAACACAGCCTGAACGCCTCCATCACACTTTTGCTGCAAAATTTTAATGCCCATGGTTTGACAGACACTGGTTAAGGCTTTGATGGAATCTCTCCGGGACTCTGCCCACTTAACGGTCACCTCTGTTATTCGACAGCTTTTGATCAGAGAGTTAATAATTAGGGGAAGGTTATCTTGTAGAGCGAATGATGGCAAAACACCTGAAAGATCATGAAAATTGTATAAATAAAAATTTGTGTCAAGAGCACAATTACTCTTAAAATGAAAGCAAGGATGAAAAAAGTTCTTACCAATGGCCATGGAGTAGCCCATCCTAATACACAGTCCGTTAGATTCTAGCGTCTCCAACTGCTTGCAATACTTCTCCACCAAGCTCTTCCTTTTCTCCTGAATCCCCTGACTCCCGTCACTCGCATTGTCCACTTCCATACTCGTCCCATTGTTCACTTGCCTGGTGTCGTTGAGGTATTCCACGAATACAGTGGGTAATGAGGCTATGGCTTTCTCCCTAATGATCAACACCTCGTGTGTGAGACATTCTTCAATCAGATTTAGCCACTCGTCTAAAAGATAAACCATTACGTAGTTTTAAAATATTTTAACTATAATGTCTACTTACAGAATGCCAGATTGCCCTATCCCTACGCACATTCTTTGCTTTCGTCACAATCATGCAATTTGTCATTCACGCGTTTCAATTTCTTTTACTCAAAATAGTTCCATCCTTGAGAATCTGGTTGACATGATCGATCCATGTCAGTTTTAGATGGCTACATTTTCACGGTCCTTTAATTTCATCACCGTTTAGTCACTCTGTCATTATTCATTTTCTCAACATGCCCAAACCGTCTAACCTTATTCGCTTTTATTCTAGTCATAACACCCATCTTATCAATCTCATTCCTTATCCTGTCACTCAATCTTTTCCCACACATTCTTCTCAACGATCTCATTTCCACTGCATTCAACCTTGATTTGTTATTCTTCCACCATGAGCATACAAGAGAAATGTTCATGAGCACTTTTGCTTTTGTAGACAAATTGCTACAACTAATAACTCATCAACATAACAAGATAATTTTAATTTATCTCTACCTATGATTGGATCTCCGTGGTAAGGCACCTGAGCTAAAGACAGTTTCTCAATGCAAGAGCAGCACGCCTGTCTCATGAGCTCGCCGCCCATTCCCTGGAACATGTACTTGCTGTTTAATATTGGAACAATCTGCTTCACGGCATCCAGGATTGGTTTCTTCACCAGAACATCCCCGCTCCTGCCGTCCTCCAACTCCACTAAGTGCAGAGCGTGAATTATTTCACCCAAAGCTATGATGGAACCGTGTCGTGCATTCAAATCTTTGGACGAAGTTTTCTCTAAGATTTGCGGAAGAATAACTTCAGCCATGTAAGTGGGACACTGAAAGAAGAGATGAAATGTATATCAGTGCATATCCCAATGATGGGGTAACCAGTAAATGCTGTCACACACACAAAATTATTTTTGCGCAAATATTTTTATTCAGGATGGGGGGAGAACCTCGTTGCTGAATAAGTAGTGAAAGGTCTTAAGGAAATTTTTAGAACACTCGACTCTTATTATTAATATTTTCTCTTCCAGGACACTAAAAAAAATATGAATAAAGTGGAGGCCCAGTCTACAAGTGGTTAAGGTAGAGACATAAAAAGAAGACACAGATTTTTCTCTTTCCTGCAAGAGTCAGGTGTTTTAAAACTTCCATAAGACATTTATCATTTTTTTCAGTAACAAAGTTCGAATGTTAAAAAATGTTTGCGCAAAAAGAATGCTGTGTGTTTTTATCTTACATACAATATCAACACAGCATTACATTTTTTACATTCACAGCATTTACTTGTTAACAAAAACAAACTACTATATGCTAGTTACCCTGTGTGTTAGTTTATGTAAAGCTTTAGCTGCCAACTCCCTTATGGCACTATCCCAATGGTCCACTTTCCTAGCGGCAATGTGGTCCACCATGGGTAGAGTATAGTCGGAGAACTGCGCCACCCACGGAGCAACATTCAAGTACGCATTGTTCCTGAGGCCCACTGAGAAGAAGTCTGCGGCCGTGAGAATGTCAATGCCATTTGGGAACGATCCCTGACGACCAACATGCTCCTGGAATGCAGCCGATGCGGCACGGCGGCAGTGTATCTGGAAAATATAATCAAGACAATCTCAAAGTCACGCAATAATCCTTTCGTAACCTAAAACAGTATCTGAATCTTTTTTTACAACAATTTTATTTTTGAAAAGCATTGGTCTCATGTGTCATATCCGCCACACTACTCATTATGGAAATTTGCACCTAACCAACAATGAGTTAATGGACCGCCTCCTAGAGTAGGTACTCTAGCCGTGCTGTAACAGTCGGCAACATAGCATAATGATCGAATAGGACCACCACTCCACCACTCCTGTCAAATCTCCTAACAGAATATTATATGTGGTCCGTCCTACTCGTTATTAAGGGACTGTTATTCCATAGCGACGGTAGCGGAAACCTCACCTATAACGTTTTATGTTTTATAATCCTACATCATGGCTAGAGAAAGAGAGAAATGCCACGGTGGCGGTGGTTAATGTCATCACATCTTTGTGTACTTACTTCCCTGTCAAACAATGCGGTGATTATAAGTCCAGCGGCTATCCTATTCACATGAGGTTTCAACACAGCGGCATCATAAGCTCGTGCAAAGGCCCAACATACATAGCAGGCAGCGTCTCTCACATGTTGCCCTGTCGGAGTACAGCCTCTCAACTCCTCGTACTGCAGAGCCTTGAGGACCACGTCCACTGCAGGAGGCAACTGTGAAGGCAGCAACAGACCTCGTCGACCTGGAAACAATTTTATTCTTAATACCTCTATTTCTACTATCTTACTATATCATCCCTTACAGGGCAGGCAAAGGCAATTCAACACTTTTAGAGTAATTCCCAGATCACAATGATATTGGTTTAATTTCACTGAAAATCACATGGAATGAAGCAAATAATTGTCCTGATCAACTTACTCATCAATACACAGCCTAAACAGCTAATTGAAGAGAAGTGAAATTTGGAATACAGATACACAAGTTTTAATGCACTAAGGAGGGCCTTACGGGAATTCTGTAGCTAAGAGGGTGAAAAAATGGTTGAACTATTGTTGAGTATTCAAATATTTTGAAAATCAGACATGGCACGAATTTGAGATCGAATTAGAAAAGTTTTTACAAAATTTTACTAAAAGGGATGAAAAATGGCATACTTAAAGGGAAAGGAAATTTTAAAACCGATTATATAAATCAAAATGTAACTTGTATGTGAGTATAATGTTTAATTACCCAACTCTGCAAGAGCCAAACAGCCCCCGTGCCAGGCGGCATCCCCTTCTCTGTGGGAAAACAGCTCCATGATTCCTCCGCATACTTCACCAGCCCCACTCCTGCTCAGTCGGCCTGAGACCCTCCCGAGGCCCTTAGCAGCGCACCACCTCACCACATTGTCATTGTCACGCAGACCCAGTAGTAGTTGCTCTATGACTTCCTCCAACTTAAATAAACACATGGTATTTAAAATGATGCATCTCTCAATCAATTCAATAACACCAGCTGTATAGTGAGTTTAAGACCCTTTTTTGTAGTATCAGTGAAAGGTTATCTCACACTACAAAATTGCCTATTGTTACGTTATCTCACACTACAAAAAAGGCTCTTAACCTCCCGCCACTAATATACATTGTGATACGCACACATTAGATGGGTGTCATAATAGTACGAGTCATACTCGAGTTATTATATTTGTGTCACGATACCAAATATGTATGTAATTTTTTGGAAGCTTTACAGTAAGCTAAAGGCTCATGTCATAAAATGCAGAATACATCATCACCATTAAGACTGAAACCAAGAATCTTATTAGTATGTATAATAGAGAATTAACCTGTTCTGGAATGTCCTGATCATCATCATCCTCGTCTTCGTCTCCAGGGGTGTCGGATATTAATGAGTCACTTTTACTCTCACCGGCTGCTTGCAGATTGGTTGCTAATGTTCGGGATCCTCGAGTGTAACGCCACCCAGCTACTTTACTTGGCAAATATGTTAGACCTAAAACACACATATCATATTATTAACAATTGTGCTTATTTTGTGTGGCTGAAATTTGAATGCTTTTTTTTATTTGAATATGGTTTGTCTGCAATTTCGTATTATAATGTAAATTGATGAATTATGTGTAATGTGCAATTGTTTGACTATTTTTGTTGGTTTTTGTGATATACTTTGTTCGAATGGCCTGAAAGCCGTATAAGATTTTAAAATAAATAAATAAATTAATTGTGATAATTTTCTTGTAAGAAAGTGCAACAGTACACTTGGGTAGCTGGAAGAGATCGCTGATATAAGCATGAACAGTGAACATTTGTTATTATAAAACTATGTAGAATCCTGTTTGTTTCTACAAGAAAAAGATTTTTTTGATAAATCATGATGGTTTGGACACATAAGAAGAATGGGTGATAAAGAACGATGAAGAAAATGTGAACATGTGGACACTGACACTATTAATTTTCAACTGCTATCATCACAGTATAACCCAATCCAATGTAACCATTCTGGTCGCAATCCGGTCGCCGTTTCCACAACGGACACAAAGTCTGGTAATAGCGATCACAATGGTTACTAGGAGAGGTAACCAGTAAACTCTGTGTATAAAAACTCACCGATCCTTTGAATAATTTTAACGGCATACTTTCTCGTGAGAATAGCTTTGCTCTGCTTGTAGTTTTGTGAGATCACCCACTGCAGTAAAGAATCTGCATATGGAAGGAGATCTTCGCGCTTCCCGTGTTTCAGGGTGGCTGCCACACTCGCCAAGACACCATACTTCACATTATCATCGAGAAGATTAGTGTTCTGCTGGCAGGACCAGTTAAAGAACTCACCGAGGTATCGTTCTTTCACATCGGACCTGAAATAAAATGTACAGCAAGAAACTAAATGTATTATTTCGTAACTACGTACTCCAATAATAAAATAAACCTCGAACAGTTTCATATGCTGTTAATAATGTGCAAGTAAAATATTTGTCGTCAAACGCTTGTGTCATAGGTAGCCGTAAATACTTTATATTCTTACAAGAAATTTCCCAGTGGCACCTTACATAAGTTACTTGACAACTACATAATACATAGCTAACATATGGAATTGTGAGGTCATTGTTTGTCACACATTCTTTAACGATACAGCAAAAATAGGAAATGGAAATGAACCTTCATGTAAAACTGTATTCATGTATAATTTTGTAGAGTATTAAATGAAATAATGTATTGTTTATCTCTTCTTCATTCTTCTCGGGTGTACCATACCATGTTGTCGAGCTTTCGGCTTACTTGCTGAGGTTAATTTCAGGACTAATGTGAAGACGGTCTCAGAAAGTGTGCCGAAAGCTCGACAACATCGACAATCTACACACGGTACACCCGAGAAGAATGAAGAACAGATTGACAAGGACCGTTAAAATCTACAAAGCTATGTATCGTTTATATTCATATGCTGCATGTATTTCTTATCAAAGGCTCATAGCATTAAATAATATAAACAGACAAACTCTAACTGAGACAGTCTGTCACTTAAAATCACTTTCGCCCAGCTAACCCCTATCTTACAAATCAAGATGTGAAAAACTATAATAATTACCTTGTCAAGAATTTTGAAGCTAGGAAGGCACCTGCTTCCGAGCAAGTGTCAGTAACGAGAGAGTATGTCTTACAAATCTCAAATATTCTTGTCATCACCATTTTCTTTTCTTCTCCATGCGAATCTTGAAATTAAGAACATTTTAAAATCAATGTATAATTTGTCAATAATTAAAAACAATATTGACTGAATCTCATCCATCTGTACTAAGGAACCTGTATAAAGGTGGGAAGAACTATAGAAATTGAGCCCCTTCTATTATCTATGACAAATCTATGGTGGATGCCATGGGAGCTACAAACATATGATTGCGTGTCGTATTGGTTGTCCACAATGGCATGAAACCTGGTTATATCAGTGATTTTTGCGACTCATTATGTATAATCAGTGTGGAAATTGCCTTTGGAATAAAACCTATATTTAATCAAATGTTAAATTAGCGTGATTTACATCGAGAAAAAATGGTGTATACCTAGCAAAAATGATGGTGGTCATGGCTTTATCCGTTAAGGCTTCCTATATTTATATAGGTTCCCTACTCTGTATGTATTAATGTGGAAAGAGGGGAACAATAATCGTGAATTAAAATGTGAAGTTTGGTTTACCTTTGTCGCCAGCGGCGAATGCGTCTAATCTCGACATATGAAATGGCATCATGGCAATAATGGATAGCCAAAGCAACAAGACAAATCTGCTTCTCCATGTCTCTGTATCATCAGGATTCTGGCTTTCCAGGAATGTAAGGATTGGTATCAGATCGGATATCTAAAATATCAAACAGTGTTGGATTTGTTGAATTTAATAGACGAATTATTCACATTTGAAAATTGTTAATGAAAATAATAAACTATTCAAGAGCTATACTTACTTCATGAGGCAGATGTCTTACAACCACTTTGTATCCTCTCACTCTGACTATTTGGTACATATATTTGAGAGCTGCATGTTTCAGATTACTAGGATTATCTTCACTTCTCAATATATCAATAAATCTATTCAATATCTTATCTAAATGTGGATCTAACAGATGAGGTTGCTCATAATATTGTTTCAAAATAATATACAACTTGTCATACTGCGCCTCCAACTCCGACCCCGGTGATTCATAAATGTTTTTGAGGTTATCTATTATCTCCAATACTTCGCCAACTTCTGAAAACATTTCCAAGGCACATCCCAAACCGATATTCTCTCCGAATTCGTCATCTTTAGAAGTAAAATCTGAATCCTTCCCAACCATTTTCAACGAGCGACCACGCAAAATTGTTCAATTCACAATTGTCAAACTTTTGTTTTGATGTCGCTTGACAGTTGAACATCGTCAACAAAAATCTATTTTCCCTATAATCGATCCCTTTTTAACACTCAAATGTATTGTTCTATTTAGCGCAATGCAAACATGTAATAAGGTAATATACGATGAAATAATACGAAATTTATTTTTTGAGTGATAATAATTAAAAAAAAAACTTATCAATAAATAACAATTTCGTAAAATTATAACTACACAAATCAAGAAATCCCTGTTAATTGCCATTCTTTTGTAAGTATGGCAACACAATATATCATGTGAATATAGAAACAATCAAAACCTTTTACGAAATCAGCTGAACCAACGTACCGCTAATAAACGCTCCTTGGATGCATTTTTTTATGGATACATGGCCGGACTCGGTCACTTGGGCGATGGTCACCTGGGCGACGGACACTTGGGCGCCGGGCACCTGAGCGACGCGACATCTGGGCGACGCGACATCTCGGGGACGCGACATCTCGGGGACTGGACAGTTGGGCGACGCGAAATCTGGGCGACTGGATCAATAAATCCCTTTTGCGGATGGAATGATTTTTTTGTATGATTTCATCAAAGTGATAACTAGTTCAAGAGTCAAGACTACATTGAAAATTATTGTGTTGTTTTGGGGACGAAAAATCTCGTACAGCATCATTTGGCAACCTTTTTATAGCGGCGCTTTCTCAAAATATTTCTAGAAACTTTTTTTCCTTCTACGAGTACCTACGGGACTACAATATTAATTGCAAAAAGGCAACATTTTTCTGTGATGTTGTCAAATTCAAAAACCAAGTACAGTAGTACTTTGCTTTACGACTCTTCGACGAAGTCACCTCGGTATGTATATATGTATGTACGACATACGTCCCACAAAAAACGCAGTGACGTAAGAATAATGTGATGCAGTGGCGAAAGTCAAATCTCCCGCCCCCTTTATTCTGGTACATAAATCCAAAATTCTTGAAAATTTACAGGAGTTATAAAGAACTTCTAGCCCGAAGTGGAACAACTAGAATTATTTTCACATTGAATGGCATAAAAACTAAAGTAATAGCGCCGCAGGCGAATTTTTTCGAGATTTTAATGAAACACATGTAATTTAATGGATTCTTTATTTTTTTCCCAAAAATTGCCGCCTCCGAAAAAGCGCCGCCCGGAGCGAACCGCCCTCTTCCATCTGCCCCCCGCCCGGCCCCCCTCGCCACATCTCTGAGAGTTGAACATAGTAAATATCATTTTTTTTAATCCTAGAATGTCAATGACAATATCAAAATTTTAGACGCAGGCTTTGGTATAGAGGTACCCTGTTACTAATAATGTAAACACAATATACCTTAATTATGTGTGATTAAAAAAGCCTTGCATAATATCTACATACTAAAAAGCCTTGCATGATTGAGCAGGGCAGTAAAAAAGTGAAACTTAACAAAAAAACTCACCTTTATTTTTAAATTGTTATCCAATATGATACGAGTAGTATCTTAAATCTCAATCGAACAGATTTTAATCAGGTACCTATTAATTGTATTTAAGTAGGTCCATATATGAATAAATTAATAAATTTTACGTTTAAATAATGAGCCTATTTTTAGAAAAATGAGGAAATAATCTTCAGATTTAAATCACTTTGTGTTTTTTTCCATGGAATTTTTTAAAATTGTAATAACTTGTTTATTTTGCATCATCTTTTAGGCGGCATAAATACGCCTATTTATTGTACCTAAACAAAATAATTTTGTAGTTTTTTAGATGTGGTGTCCCAGTCTTGCCCAAAAAAGTATTTATTATTATTATTTTCCACACATCTCAGTACAAGCTGGAACTATAAGAAAGCAAGGACGGGCAGAAGCCAAGTAACTTGCTTTCTAACGAATTTGTGCCTATGGCGGAGTGTTTACGTATTTTCTGATTATCGAACTATTAATTTTTGACATTCTTTTTAAATATTTTTTCCTAAATCAAAATCTTTTATTGCTTTATGTAATGTTTTTGGTGCGACCCCAGTAGATGAAATTATGACCGGAACCACCCTTACTGAATTTTGATCCCACATATCCAGTATTTCTTCAGCCAAATCGGTCTACTGATTTTGTCTTGGTGTCCTACCTATATGGTTGAGGGGACAAACCACAGGGGCGACCAGGTGTACGAGGATACGAACTGCGCCACATATGTCGAGCTGAAGAGAACTGCGAGAGGCAGAGAAGAGGGAAGATCAAGATGTAGGAATTTGCTGCAAACCAATCCGCAGGATTAAAACTAGAGAAGAAGATACCTATCTACAAATGATGGAATGCTAGAGTAGGTACCTATAAAATTTAGAAAATTCTTGAAGGTCTCAAAAATATGAATTCCAATTCAATGGGATATTAGAAAATCAAATACTTCTTACGGTTAAAGAGAAAAATTGCTTTAATTACAAAACAACATGTCTGCAATAGTGGTTGCCTGAGACCTTATATCCAGGCGCAGGCCCAACGACCACAAAAGCTAGTTATTATTTAAATAAATTCACCCTTACTTACTTACTTACTGCTAGCCGCTTGCGTTCCACTGCTGGACATAGGCCTCTTCTAAACTCTTCCACTGTCTTCTGTCTTGGGCTATGTGGTCTTCCTGCGCCTCTTTGTTCCTCCAGGGCCTCCACTTAAAGATGTTAGGTGCCCATCTGACACTGTCCTGTCTTGCCACATTTCCCGTCCACTGCCATTTTAGCTTTGCTCTTCTTCCCACGATGTTGGCAACTTTTGTTCGATGCCTTATCTCCTCATTTCTAATTTTATCTCCAAGACTGACGCCCAACATTAGTCTTTCCATTGCTCGCTGAACAGATTAAGATTTAGTACGTAGTAATACGTAGTTGTAAGATGATATTTTCTAAAAAAAAATGTAGTAGCGTGTAGATCCTTGCAGTGAGTCTCCTCCAGGGAACATTAAAGATGTTCAGAGTAGTTTCGGGAGAGGTTTGTTGAGGGGGGCCCTTCCGGCGAACCTTGAGCCCTCCTTTGAAAAAAAAAATGTTTTTGCGTAAAAGACTGGATGATATAGGAGCTGAAGCTCCTGAAACACCCAGGGGTGGAGGTGGGTTTACCCTTAATTTTGATGCTCGCTGAACACATTTTAATTTCTGTACTCGTATATACGCTTCTGACAGTGAGGGACATAGTTCATCCTGCCAAATTATAATATTCTGGGTGTGAATAAATCATTGAACATGCCTATTCCGCAAGTTGTGACGTCATCACTTTCTTATCTCACACTGTGTAGCCATTGGCCGTTAGCAATATTCATGTTGGTCCAGTTAAAATTACATTTTAAAAGTATTTTTTTTCTCCATTAGATTATGTCGATTTGAAATAAAGTAAGTACCTGCCTACGTACCTAATACCTGTATATGTGTTTTTATAATAAGTATAGGTGTATATGAGTTTTCAACAATGTTATATTAAATTTATCTATCTACTCTTGAGACATAAATATTTAATTGATGTTTACTTATTTAGAAAAAAAAAACACATTGCAATTTTATTAAATTTTTACATCATAGATAATAAATAGCATAAATTAAAATCAACCGTTTCTCATATATAAATTACTGAACTAGAATAATTACCATACAATTGTAGTTTGCATATAATCAGGCGCTTTGTAACAATACGTATATAGGTATTGTTACACATACATACAATACAGTAGAACATGTCAGAGAACGCAGGATAGGCGTTCCGATGCACATGGTTGGACAAATACTGGGTTATTTATGAATGTTATGAATATTTTATAATCATTATATGTCGTCAAAATCTCTAATCTAAAGATTGGTTCGTATTCTGAAGTTCTTTTCTCGTACAGGAATGGGCCAATAATGTAATTAGGTTTATGGCGTCTGCTCACTTCATTTATATTTGAATGTGAAACTAGGTTTATTTATTTTTTATTAAAATTTTATTAACTACATTTTTTAATTTTATTTACAGCCGATCTATAGTCCATACTTTCATCTATCGCTGTCTTCAGTTTCAAGACGATTCTCTCAGTATTGGCTGAGCAAAATTCAGGGCGCCGAAGCCCAATGGCAGCATATAGGACCTAAAAATAGAACAAACCTCTAGAATACTATATACTTACTCGTACTTTACTTTTCGTGTGGCGCGGTGATTTAAGTGTCTTCAAGCTGAGTCAAAAAGTACTCGTAGAACTACGGTCTTGGAACCAGTGATGTCAATTGCTGTCAACCAGTCCACTCCCTCTACTGGCCCCTCTAGAATAAATTACTTTCGCACTAAAAATAGAATAAACCTGTAGAATAAATTACTATCACATTAAAAATATAATAAATCACTGGATTGTATAATAATTAGTGTCCGACCGAATGTTCGGTTTCGGTTTCGGTTTCGGTCGAGTTTCGGCAAAAAAACGGGTTTCGGTTTAGTTTCGGTTTCGGTGGCAAACCTGCCGAAACTACGACCGAAACCGAAACTGCATTCGGGAGTTTTCGCGCTGTGATCGGTCATGTTCGGCGCGTTGTGACGCGATGAAGTGTATTCATGTCGCGACTGGCAAGCGTTTGCAGGTCGTTTTGTTTTGTTTGTGTTTGTGACGTTTTGTTTGTGTCGTGTGATTTATTTTGAATTTGGTAAGTTTTATTACGTGATATAGGCTATACCATATACATTCATAACTTATGAATGTATATGGTATAGCCTATATATACTAATAAATAAATAACCATTTCAGATACCTACATAAGCATTAGTACCTAGTCTCGCCCTTTGCATTCGTTTATAATTAAGTCGTTTGGTTTTTGTTTTTTCTTACTGAAAAAGTGTCATACAAAATGACGAATTAAGTTTATTAATTATTGTTAATTTGTTCTTAAGATACAAGTGATTTATTTTGTTTTGTTAATAATTCAAATATTAAAGTACATATACGTATTGTGATGTTAGGTAACAACTTAAATAAGTAATTTTATGTTTAATATTAAAAAAAAAAAGAATAATATTCAAAGGATGAATCTACCTACTCAAATAAACACCTCACCTATTTTAAGTATTTTTAAGGCGCAATCAATAATAATAATAATAATAAGTTTATTCAGAAAATATGTACAAATTACAAAACAATGGTAACAATATACTAAATAAAATACACATTAGGTGACGGGTCCCCATACAGCTTTAAGCTGGTATGAGGGGACCAAAAGGGACCAATAATATTTTCTTAAAAAAGGGGTTGTTATGTTGATTATTAATAAGTGAAAATATCGAAGACTGCATAGTTATGTGATTTAAAAGTAAAAAAGTAAAGTCTGACTGATTATAATAACGTTTTCTTTATTTTTCCCTCAAAACATGTTATTGTAAGAAAGTTTCGGTTTCGGTTTCGGTTTCGGCCGAAACTGAGACCGTTGCCGAAATTCGGTTTCGGTTTCGGTCATAAAAACCAGTTTCGGTCGGACACTAATAATAATACAATAACAAAAAAAAACCTAAATCGAATTTGAAATAAATGGGACGACTTGATGAAAAGTTTATGTCACGATTAGAAAAACAATTTTTGATATGCGATTTAGATAAGTCTATGACGTCAATGCTAATTCCTAGTAATCTTAAACTTTTAATGGACAACAATTATGTCATCTTAAGATCAAAATATTGGATATTACAGTTTTATGTGGTGGTAGTCACATGGGCGTAGTCAGAGGAGGGGCGCAGCTGCCCCCCATAGAGATTGGAATAGGCACATATTAATTCGTACTAAATGATAAAACCTCACAAAGAATCACATTATTACGACACATTTTCTCATCATGACATATATTTTCTAAAATTAGTATAAAAAATCCATCAAAATACAACTGTTCCGTAAAAAATTCGCTGCGGCGCTCTTTTTTAAACCTCTTTAAAAAATCATTTTTAATACATATTATTGTGCAAATTATTATATAAACCAAACCATATCACGATCTTCTTCACTACGTCTCACAAAAAAATTTCGGCTGCGGTGCTATTTACTCGTTTTTCATGCTATATAATTTTTTTTTGTTGGCCGCCCTAGCTCCGAGGCTGGCGGCGCCCATGGGTAGCCACGTGTTGAACTACTTGCAAAGAATGAATTATTCATTACCAATAAATATCGTATAAATGTAATAAAAAATACTATGTAAATACGAACTAAAAGTCTTGTGTTATTCCGCAGTGCCAATGTCCTTTGAGATCTAATAATAGTTACAAGGATTCATTGATGGGGCCAATGTCGAGGATATGGGGGGCCAAAATTTTAATGTAGAAGTGGCAGGCATTTTTTTTTTATTTTTTGGAAAGTGCAGTTTGCTTATTTTTAGAAAAATGGTTGAAGTTAAAAATAATTGTGCAAAAGATATGAATCACAAGAACACTTTTATTTATCGCCGCAGGCAAAAATTTTAAGAAACCGTAATTGTAATTTAATGTTTTTTCACGATAATTTTAGAAAATTTACGATGTGATGAGAAAAAGATGTGGTAATGTGAGAATGTGAGAATGCCACCATCACGGGTTCCAAAAAAGGATCTTGGAAGGGTATCCAGGAGGAAGAAGGAAGGTCGGGAGGCCAAGGTTACGGTGGGAAGACGAGGTTAGGAAGGACGCAGACGAACTACTCCAGGCAACAGATTGGAAGGTCGCAGCAGGGGACAGGAGAGGTTGGAAGAGAAGTCTCATGGAGGCCAAGACTCGATATGGGCCGTAGAGCCATCGAAGAAGAAGAATGTGAGGTTTTGTCATTTAGTAGTTGCTACTAGTATACCTATATATACCTATTCATTCCTTGGTCCCTACATGGTCAATTGATGATCTCTCACGGTTGTACAGTGTACACCTGTGTCCTAATAAAATAACCTTATAAACAAATCCTCATCAATTGCACCATCATTACCATAAAATCTCTTTAATCGTTTGCTTATCATTCAGTATTTTGTCACTGTTTTATTTATTTTCTGTACATACATGTATAACCTTGAGCTATAATATTGTAGTTAGTATTGCCCCGGAACAGGCTATCGCCTAGTGGGGCAATAAAATCCAGTACTTTTTTGTTTGTATTTTTACTTTGTAAAGCTTTGGATAATAAATAAATGAAAAAATGAAAATGAAAAAATGAATTTCTCTAAAGAAGGATGGGACGGGGGCGGTTGTCCATAAATCCATAGGCGGATATATTTTTATTTTATATTATTTTGCTGGAGATGAAGACCAAATTTTCGACATCTGTCCAATTGAAACATCGGCTCTATTACGACCTTAAAAGGATGACTTAAAAAGACACACGCCGACGACATAATAAAAGGCTTTTTATAAATCCTAGTATATATTACAAATAAATAAATAAATAATGTTATTACCTTTTTAGTTCTATACAATGTAATAATTACAAATAAAATTCATTTATGCGGAGGTTTAATTTTATGGCTTTGATATTACGAGTATATTACCTACTTTACTAATACAGGAATGTGATATTTTCTGATGTAACAATATAGCGAATTTCATAATTTCTTTTAATAATACCAAAGCATTATGAAAGAACTCTTTCACGTACAGTTTATGATGTGGAAAGTAGCGATATTGGTCTTAATAAACCTGTTCTTTAATACAATAATGATTCTTCATAATTACCCCCGGGTCTATTTACCTCGTTTATATGGAATTCTTATCTTCAATGTGAATTTCGGATAAAAAATCTGCGCAACAAACATAACAAGCAATGTATTCGATTTGGTTTAACACGTGAAAAATGCAGGCATTACCAATAAAAAGTGTATGTAATATGTATTAAGTAATAAAAAGGTACAATTAATTTCACTTTGAAGCAGTTAATGTACTATTATACCTCTCAGATAAACAGGTTACAGTGACACAGTCATATGAGCAAAGGACTATCAGAGGACAGGGTAATGAGGTCAAACAACTTGATGACAAAATAAAATAAAAGATTCTTTATTTTACATACAAATTTGTTTTTAGGTACAAACAAACCCACGACAGTAGGCACCCCCTACTCGTATACCACCACCAACCAACGGCCTCGCTACTGAAATCCAGAAACAGTTTCATTAAAGCTATACCTCTCCCATTGACATCTCACAACAACAAAGAGTGGAACTGTGGCAAGAGGATCTTCGAGCGAGGCCGTGGATGGACCCACATGAGGGTGCAGTCCAAGCAGGCGAACATCTTCCCTACTGCTTATAGATCACCCTCAACAGACTAAGAGTGGGTATTACGCGCTGTAAAAGGAAATTCCAACGTTGGGGGTACCTGTCTGATGACAATATCCTCTGTGACTCCGCTGCAATCCAGGACGACAGCCACCTATTAATATGCGTCCCCTGATGGGTGAGAGCTGCACCCCTGGAGACCTGATTCTAGGAAATGACAAGGCGATGTATGTCTCCTTGTCATTTCATATTGGAGTGGCAGGGTATGACTCACCCGGACACGTAAAGTTAAGTATTATACATAAAATTGACTTATATGACCTACCAAAATCTAAATATACTAGGCGGAGTGAGGCCAACCAAAACCTAAATATGCTAATGTGCGCTTTGCGCCTAGAAGAGTATCTTGAACTTGACACTAGAATAATATGTAAGTACCTACATAAGTACACAATGCGTCTGTATAGATTATAGAACGGGAAAGACTATGGACAGGGATGGTGGATTAGTGGGATTTGAATAAGTAATGACAATCTTGCTTCAGGATAGTCTTAAAAGTGGAAATGGTTGGTGCTAGTCCGATCTTTGGACAATCACGCAGTCTGTGCAGTGAAAGAATTAAGTGAAAAATGATGCACAATGTGTTGGGATTGATGGCGTGCATTGGGCACCAGAACATGGTGATGATATAGCTGGTAAAAGATTTATGAGAAAAACCTGAATCTGGTTGTTGGACGTTGCAATTCAGAACATCCATGCAAGAATGCGTGACATTTCATACTATAGGATGCAATATTGAGGAGTGTACCGACTACCTACAAGAAAGGCAGATCCCATTACTGCGTGGAATGCGACCAATGAGTTTCCCACGAAAATGACGTCAACAGATGTTGTTGTTTTCATCAACAACAACCATTGCTTGTATGTTTTATGTGATTTTATTTGACAGATTTTTTTATGATTAGGTAATAGGTAATATTAATAATACACAAGTTGAGATGACTAATGAATATTACAATATTATAACATGCAATATTGTAAGACGATTTCTAAATACTGATATTTCAGGCACAATGCTTGTACGAGTATTTTAGGCACCGCGCATCTGAGCCTAATCCTGTGATATCCGTGATATCTGGATAAGTGAATTTTTCTCAGTATTAGGCTGATGAGTTTATATGTGAATCATGAATGATAATATGTAGATTCTTCTGGCTGATAATACTGAGAAGTGTGTTGGCAAAGTCATACCTCCGCGTAATACTGTTTTTGACTTGTGTTCTATTCTTTTATTTTATTTTGTTGAATTAGTTAAATACAATATAAATTTACTATAATACTCTAACTAATTGTGTGCTTCTTAAATAGGGCAGTAATAATACTTTTTGGGTACTGCGTTATTATCTTGTCCAAATATGTTGCTGTCTGTGTGTGTGTGCCATGTCTGAAAAAATAAATTAAATAAATAAACCATAATGGACGAATAAACAAAGTAGAAGGCTATTAAAAATAGAATAAAACATTTCTAAATATAGTTGATATTATTTCAGCTAATAGGTACTAATGGCTAACATAGATACATACTATTACTATATACTATTTCAAGCGGAGATAATCGACAGAGTTTTTCTAAAAATACCCACTTATCGATGTATTTAACAAAAAGCATTAACTCCGTTTTATCCAATTGTGAATTTTATATCTAGAATAATTTTATGAATCACGATGCATTTGTATATAGAGTGTAAAAAAATCGCTTAATATTCCAAAATACATCGAAAAAATATCATTCATGACTTTTTTTATGAAATTACTGGGAATGGCTCGATCTGCTCGATGCTTAGTAAAAAAAATGGTCCAATAAATCATTTTTCTGCGGTGTTTTGAGCCTGAGACTTCAAAAATTCTCGAGGTAAGCCAATAACTTGGTTACTTGATTTCATACAGTTTTAGAGAATTCACACAATATTTGTACTTTGTGTATAAAATAAAAATGGAAATTAATGGAGTTGTACACTTTTCCAAATGACTCAATGAGCTGATACGACATATTATTCAGTGCTCGCTGTAATCGCATCGCAAACGTCACAGTCGTCTGAAAACATTGAATAATAATGTAAATTAGTTTATTTGTGACTGTTTTGGTTACTCTATTTTGACATTTATTATGTGAATTATTGTACGAAAATTAGAATAAATATTTGCATTAATTTTGTAAGTAATTATGTCTTATTGTGAAGTGATGTACAATAATATTTGGCACTAGTTATAACCCGTGAAAAAATGTGGACTACTCCACCTTGACATAAAACTATTTTTGTTCTTTATGAGTGCTGTTGTTCCTATTCAAACTTGCAAGGGTTGTGCTTGTGAACAATACATGTGAGGAAAAAAGTTAACAAGAAAGCCACTTCAAGAAAAGGTCATTAAGTTCAGATTAAAATAGATACAAACGAACTTTCAGACGAGAAAAAATACCGAAGTGTAAAAAAAAATAATACACATATTCACTTGTTACTGTTGCTGAAATTGAATTTTTACTCATTTTCAGACCAGTTAAAGCTCTATAACTTTCACTAATTATGTAAACTAGATGAAATAACGATTTTGAACTAAAATGGGGATCTAAGCGTTGGGTGGAGTCACGTGTGGGATAGTATGAAAGGTCGCTGAAAACGAAATTCAGATCAGGAGCGATGGATAGAATCCAGTTACCTCATACTGCCGTGTTTGGTGTCTCACGAAAGTGCTTCACGAGTAATACTCACATCTTTTTTCAGATTTTCAAATCGGGTCTGATTAGATGAAATCTAGTGCTTATCTGACTTTAAAAGATCTAAACTCATGTCAGGCTTAGGTAGTAGTGAAGATATGTATAGGTAGTCTGCTAGCTGCTTTCTTTCTTTCTCAACAATCCCTTCACTGCTCGATGTAGGCCTCTTCTACTATTTTCCGCAATGTTATCTTTTTGGGCTTTTCTAATCCCTTTTTGCTTCAATCCACCTTTTGTGAAGCCGGCATATATTCTTTTTTCCACGGTCTCCACCCCAGAAGTCTGGGTCTCCGCCTTTTACTTGTCTGACAACAGATATTATTATTGCTTTAATTTTCATATATCTAATTATGTAAACTGACGAGTCCAAGTGCCCGACATAGGGTCTAAGGACGATAAACAACAATAAACAATAGACCTGCCATTTCCATTTTAATTTACTACATCGACAACACTTTTCCGGCGTCTGGTTACCTAATTATTATTGGTCAAATTGTCTTTAGGTACATCTCCCTAATTCTGACCTATTTTGCTAGAGTCGCAATTTACCACAAAATATATAACTTTTGTATGGGACATTAACAGAATGATGATTGCTTACGTGCTTGCGTCATTGTTTTTTAATTTCTTTTTTATCGATCAATCCAGTTTAGTATGGTCGAACATTAAGTTTGACACTTCTAGGAACTATATAAAAAAAATAGAAATACCTATATCCAGTCAATTTTTATACTTAACACGTTGACATAATAAAAAAAAATTACTAGTCTGTGCACGTAGGTCTGTGATTACCTTTTCTGTTTTGTTCTTTATACACAGATATATTTTTTTAACGCGGAGGCATGACTTTGCCAACACACTTCTCAGTATTATCAGCCAGAAGAGTCTACATATATTATCATTCATGATTCACATATAAACTCATCAGCCTAATACTGGGAAAAATTCACCTATCCAGATATCACGGATATCACAGGATTAGGCTCAGATGCCCGGGGCCGATTATACAAGCATTGTGCCTGAAATATCAGTATTTAGGAATCGTCTTACAATATTGCAAGTATTAATAATGACCAATTTTTGCATTTTTATGTATAAATTTTCCGGTAAATCAAATTTTTAAAATTAAAAAAAAAATCGTTCACACTATTAGTACTTCATTTTTTTTTATTAGGC
Organism: Ceraclea dissimilis; assembly: GCA_963576895.1. Classification (NCBI taxonomy): domain Eukaryota; kingdom Metazoa; phylum Arthropoda; class Insecta; order Trichoptera; family Leptoceridae; genus Ceraclea; species Ceraclea dissimilis. The sequence goes on along the minus strand of OY756370.1, from coordinate 1,777,378 downwards.
AATCTATAAAGTGCTAACCGTATGTAGGTGCATCCGTTTTTGCAACATTGGATAGGTATTCTACTATATAAATGGGTCCATCTTACTTTGAGGTGTGTTAAGGGTCTTGCGCCTAGTCAAAAAATAAAAAAAATGTTAGCTGCCACTATCACTGACGTAACATACATTTATTTATATAAAAAATGTGGTTTTTGCAACTTCCGCTATTAAATAGGGGTTGAAAATCTGATATTGCTTCGAACTTCTCGATGTCTTAATTTTTCACAAGTATGCGTTTTGCATAATTTTAATAAGGAAAAGAATTCGTCACGGTAAATTGTACCCTTGTCAGAATTTCGATGAATGTTTGACAGCGTTGATACACCTTTCTCTGGAGTGCTTCATTTTTGACAGACTTATTTGTAGCGGGTAGGCTCTGAATTTATTATGTAAATAGGTAGGTACCCTGGTACCTAATTTATTGTATAATTATTTTAGGTAAAGATCAACCTGTTTCAATAAAATAAAATCTCCTACAGAAACAAGGCGCCTAGTGGTCATTTTTTTGAATAATTAAGGACAAGTTTTCAGTAAACATCTTTTTTATTTTTCTGGGGCGATTGACGCACCTAGAGGTACATTAAAATAATTTGGCAAAGATTAAAAAAAATGTGTTGTTATATTATTTTGTTTATCTATTTTAATGCGAATTTGATTATCCATGATCAGCATTATGAAGCAATTACTCTGTTTTTTTAATCTGAATATAATAAGGTCCTATGTATTCAATTAGAAGTATGGACGTCATAGATGTCCTTTTGATAATCTGAAACAAAAAAATGACAAAGCAAGTATTTTTCGTGCATAATCAAACTGTCAATTATTATGGAAAAATAGAGTGATCTTTAAAAAATACTTTAGTTACAAAAACACAGTAATTTTCCACAAACTGTGATTTAATATGCATTACGTTTTTGCTTGGTTATACTCGTATTATACTGTCATTATCAAGTCAGATTCTAAGATAGCAAGTAACTGAAGATAAGAAAAATTGCGTCGAGAATATGATACATGGATAAATGAGAATAATATGTTTTAGTTATACTAGCATTTAGAAATTGGATTTTTTGAAATTGTCTCGACAAAAAATAATTGCAAGCTTACTTCTGAAATTTACTGAAACTTTAGATTATTCTCGTAGTTTGTTAAATACAGGTAATACTAAAATTTAATTGGCAAAAATATGTTAAAAGTAAGATGCAGTGACGTTTATATTTTTTTGATATTCTGCCCCCTTTTTTATCCAGTTAAACCAATTTAATTTTGTCGTTTACGTATTTATTTTTTATTTCTTCTTCTTAATCCTAATGTAGGCTTCTTAATCGTAATTGAAGAGAGGTTGGCCTCCTGCGAAGTCGACTCCCAGCTGTTAATCCATCTCTTTGATGGTCTGGCTAGTGATCGCCTACTTTGGGGTTGGCCATGGAGCACAATGTGAGGGAGCCTGGATGATTCCATTCTCCTCACATGCGCGTACCAATATCTCCTCCGTTGATGCCGTCCCCATCTGACGTTGTTTTTATGATTTGACAGTTTTAAATAGTAGTAAAATTGAAAAATTCGACGAAACGATTTTTTCCCGTGAGTGGGAATGAGGCCAACGACCTCCATTGCACTCTAACCCCTAAATAGAAACAGATATAGGGCGGTATACTATTTCCAACAGAACCTAGTAGTAATAGTAGCTTAGGTATAAATATAGAGTTGTTCAGTGGAGAAACCTTCTAAGTGATACTAATCCTATGAATACCTACTGTTGTATAGGAATCATGTATAGGTACAATACACTTCGAGGTTGTCACGGTAATTTCCCGCGGCATTAAAAGGTTCAAAATCGCATAAACATTCGCATGATAAAATGTTAAATATAAGTTTTTTTTTTAATTTTTTGGGGTTAATTTCGTTTCAGTCAAAATACTTTTATTGTCATTCCTTAGATTTTAATGCATATTATCAATACTTAGAAAAAAAAATCATTCGGACATTCGGGAAACGAGTTGCTATCTTTCGGAAAAAATATTTTAACAGCTAGAGATACTAAATCACATTCTCATTTATCCATGTTTTAAGTCTTAGGATGATATCTTTAGTATACCTATCATCTGAATAATCTTACTTTTCTCGGCGCAATTTTTCGCATCTACATCTTAACTTCTAAACACTAAATTGCGAGGCAACCGTGTAGACAGAGATATACCTATGTATTTATTTACTCACTCCAAATAAAAAATACTGTATCCGCACTAATCACCAAATTGCAAGCTTTGAGAAATGGTTTAAATAAACTTGACCGGTGATTCAAAGGTTAACAATAACAAGAATAACAGCTCGTTCAATACCAGCAAGTCTATAAGAATACGTAACTGTTATCAAGAGAGATATGTACTCGCACTATGTTATCTCATTAGGTAAACAGTGATTGTTATGTTATTGCTTGTCATGCAACTTGAATGTTTGTAAATATCATGTGATATTATTTATGACATATCATTTATCTCTATACAAAACTAATAAACACCTATAAATTATATCTACTCGTATACCTGTAATATTAGCTTGTTTTTGCTCTGTTAGCTCTACATGTGTTTGTGCTTGTTACTTACTATATTATGTTTCAATTAGCCAAGTTTCGTTGTGTCGAGTAGTTATCTTCTTCTCTAGTTTCAATCCTGCGGATTGGTTTGCAGCAAATTCCTACATCTTGATCTCCATTTTTCTCTGTCTCCCGCAGCTCTCTTCAGCTCGACATATTATGTGGCGCAGTTCATGCCCTCGTACATACCTGGTCCAGGTACTGCCTTGGGGGGCGCCCCCTGTGTGGTTAGGTATGCATAATGTTGTGGGAAATATCGCGATTGTATGAATGCTTGGATCATAACTATAAACTCCGATTCTCTAATACCAGCATTTTGCTGTCCGGGGACCAAAGTTACTTACTGCTAGCCACTTGCATTCCACTGTTTGACTTCTAAAATTTTGCAATATTTTCTGTCTTAGGCTAACTGCCATCTAAGACTCGCCCTCTTTTGTTGTCCCAAGGCTTCCACTTCAGGATTCTAGGGACCATCTAACACTGATGACCAAGCCCCGTCCATTGCCATTTTAGCTTTGCTGTTCTCACCGCGATCTCTCAACATTTGTTCGACCTCTATTAATCTCCTCATATCTGATTCTATCACAAAGACTGACGCCAAACATTTTTGCCTTTCCATTGCTCCCTGACTTACCTTTTTCTTCAATCATTTAAGTCTCCACAGACTCCATAGAGATTTAGTTTGTTTGCACTCTAAACCATCGTAATAAGATATTGTATTCATGAAGTTCAATATCCATCATTGAAGAAATTTCTAACTAAGATGTGTGATGTTGAACCAGTTTAACAACTTATCTGGTTTAGTTTAGCTAGCGTAATATATTAACAGTTCAAAAACCAGCTTGAAATAGATATCGGAAATTAAAACGCCTATAGGAAACGCATATAGTAGTAATAAAGAGTAGGTATCGTCTTCGAGTCTCTAATAGACTCTAGAGTTGAGTTTCGAGTCTCTGAGACGACAACTGGGGGCGAGTCTCATGCCTTTTGAAAATATGTAACCACTAAGTCTCAAGTCTGGAACTACTCGAAGGTCTGGACTCGTTGCGATCTGGTTAATAAAAAAATGGATACAAGAATAAATCATCCACGGGTTTCTTTGAAGTAGCTAGATCAATCAATTCAGAATACAGGCTTTTTGCTTACTGTGAATTATGTAGGTTTATGTACACAATTTCTGTTGCTTTCTTTTTTTTAAAGAAGGGGAAATTTATGATGGTTGACATAATTCTTGTAAAATGGCAATAAGTCAGGAGTTAAACAGCATTTTTTTTAAAGGAGCTGGGTTTATCGAAATAAAATACATCTTTGTACACTTCACAGAAAGCTTAAAAGCTTGTGTTGTGAAGTGGAGTAAGTCGGGGATTGAACCCGCGCCCACTGGATTAACAGTCGAGCGCGTTACCAACCAGGCTACCGACCACCTCAAAAACGTGTTTTTGAATATCTTATGTGAACTTAGACGTGAGACTCCGAGTCATTTGACTCGAATCGACAACACTGGTAATTATTATAATGCAGAAACGTGTGTTATCTATGCGTTTGGCAAGCGCTGAATGAATCAATGAAGTGTTACGATTTCTTCCTGTCAACCTTCTAATTATAGATGCGATATTATATTTGATACATATCATAACTATCTGTTGTAGACTCATGAATACACAATACATTTATACCATGTGATGTTTATTACGATTGTACATATTAATATTAACAGTCAGCATTGTGTTTCCTCTGGTTGTCTCATTACTTCATTTGTGTCATGGCTGGAAACATTTACCCTTTGCCTAGCGTTGCCATCCGTCCAGCTTTAGCCGGACAGTGTTAGGCTTTTTGACCTCTTGTCCGTCCAAATATGACTGCGTCCGGCCCGTCCGGCTTTTGTCAGGCTTTTAGTTTGCTTAAGCTCAGAAACTATTGTAATAATATAACCTGTTGAATCTGTAAAAACTTTTATGATAAAATTACTAAAGAAATTGATTTTTTAAAGGAAGTTTCTGCCAAAGGAAAATATGTAAATGATACGGATTAAAACTTTGTTAAAAAATTAGTTTTTTTCGAATTTTTAGTCAAAAAAGTTATTTTATTTAGCGTCCGGCCCTGGGACCCAAAAGTCCGGCTTTTTTATTTTTAGAAATGGCAACGCCACCTCTGCCCAGTATCCATCACATTACTTTGTTTTGCAATTTCCCAAGGTTCTAATCCTATCTGGATTAATTGACAAAATGCTGGTCGGAGCCTCTTACACTCCGTCTGGCATTGAACTTGGGTCTAGATACTATATGGAATTAAGGATAATATAAACCACAATGAACAACAATGTTAGATCGAGAATGATAAAAACACTGTAAATTATTGTAGAGCTTATATTATATAATTGGTAGAATATTAGGAAGATATTATTTTAATTAAATACTTTAAGTATCATTTTTTTGCTTGATGATATTTTTATGTAATTTACAGTATAATAATACACAAGTATAAAATGGAATATGTTTGTTACTCGTTAGGTAGAAATTAGGCACAATTTGTTATTGTTCAACCAAAAATAAGTGCTAGTATTAGGTAGGTATTATTTTTTCGTGCTTGTATCAGAAACAGATAACTATAAATAATTATAGTGAATTTAAGGTACCGATTATAAACTCATCAACATCACATTTGGATTTTTATTACGTGTATATAGTGACACGAACAAAGGTTTTCTAATGGTTTTGGTCTTCGCAAATAATGCGAGGACATAAAGACCAATTGAAAAGCGAAGACCGTGACCTAGAACTTGCATGGATGAATAATGTGATTTGAAAATTAAATGCGTCAAAACAAAGCACTTCACTATTTCCATAAGTCTCAGCTTTTCAGCTTAGCTAGCTGTAGACGCGATACGTATTTTTTATTTATTTTTTTATTTATTTATAAAACAATATACGTAATTACTGCCTGGAGTGAGGATAAAAAACTAAACTTATTTTTAATTGTGGGGTGATTTTTGATTATGCTCCGAATAAAAATCATTATTCAATCTATTATCGCTTCAATTTTTGGTATGAGAGAGCGCAAAATAAAAATAACGTACACGTCAAAATAGATTTTCGCCTATTTCACAGAAAGGGGACCGAATATCAAAAAATATCCACTAGAGTGACTGCGTCCTTCCTGAAACATTTTGTCAAACAATTTACAACATTATATCTAACGAGCTGCGAGAATAATATCAAATTCCAGAAAAAAATCAGGAATAACTTTGGAATCGAATTTGACGAACCCACTAGAAGCACTAAAGAATCTTCTTGCTTATAAATGTTTTAAGTCTAAGAAATCTTACTTTCTCGACGCAATTTTTCACGTGACCATTAAATTTACTATGGCCCCTTAGGATCAATGTTGACTGATTTGTTTTATTGTCAATGTTATATGACGGAAAATTTTATACATTGTATTTGAATTTAATTTATTTTTTTATTATTGATGCTGTGACTTGTTTTATATGCTGTGGCTGATGTTCTGTTTGGTCTGTTATTGGTAATCTTTTATGCTGTATGTGACTGATTGTGTTTTATATGTTTGTTGGCTGATTTTACTTGGTGTGTAGTCACTGATCCTATTTGATACAGTGCCTACTTTCCTGATTAATTTTATTTGTTGAGAATGACTTGTTATTTACATTTTATGACAGTTTAATCAGTTTGCTATGTCTCCTTTTTAGATCTGACTATGTTTTGTATGTAGTTTTGTGTTGTGATGTTAATTTGTAATTGATGAATTATGTGTAATGCACGATTGTTCGACTGTTCTCATTGATTGATTTTTTTGTGTGATTTTTGTAATATACTTTGTTCAAATGGCCTAAAAGCCGTGTACGATTGTAAAATAAATGTTTTGATGCACCTACAACAATTCCCCTGAGAATCGTTACTGTGGCATCGTTCCAGCAACAATGAGATCGTGGGAAGAGTTAAGAGCTGCACAGCTGCAATAAGCGTCGTACAGAACTACTGCAATCCGTAGTACCTACCCAGTAGATGTACTCGTATTCGTGTTATGTCAATTCGCAACACACGACTGCGGCATATTATAAGAGCACTTATACATATAACTCATGAAAAGTTGTCTTAGGTGTTATAGCCAGAGCTGGGCAGAAAAGCGTTAATCCGTTAATTAACGAAGTTAACATTTTGGTTAGCGATTTAACGTTTTCCTCACCTCCAATAATTGTTAACGGATTATTTAGCTTCCGTTACATTTTACTTTTACGTTAATATTTGATTATTTGCACAGACATCATCCACTGGCGGCGCTGGCATTAGATAATCCAAGGGTTGTATGGGGTTATGTGTGGTATCGTATGTGGTTTGGGAGTTGCAAAAGAAATTTCACTTTGTTGGGATATATCGCGATAGTGTAAATGTGACAGTAGTTATACTTATGAAGTTCCATTTCATGCCATTCAACCGCGATTTTTTACATTAACGCTTTAACGGATTGTTAACTTCCGTTAATTTTATCAAAATGTAACGCTTTGACGATTAACGAAGTTAACTTTTTAGTTAACGGATAATCGATTAACGGAGTTAACTTTTTGATTAACGGTGCCCACCTCTGGTTATAGCAGTATGTTGATACAAGATAGGTATATTATACACAAGAACAAGTATACATTACATATTATAGAGTAGTGAGGTTATAAAATGTAAACATTAAAGTTGTTTACTATCAGTCACACTGTGTTGATTATCGCGCCTGGACGTGTCTCGCTAATCGTAAAAAATAATAACAAGTATCTAACTATCATTCATTGATTTTTGTGTTACATTTTTACTATAAACTGTGTTAGTTTTTATTATCAGTGATAATTATATTATATGGACATTATTGATGTACTGTTTGTTTGTTGTTGTTGTTGTTTACAACGCTAAAAGGTATTATGATCTTGATCTTATTGATCTATGTTATTAATTTATGAGAATTAATTATTTATCACTTACGATTCGTGAATGTATTGTAGGTATGTTTTTTTTGTGATTTTTTGTAACAATGTTTTTGAACGGGTGTTTAGATCCATTTGGTGTGTGTTTTTTTTAGGGTTTTCCACGACGTATATTTTTCTTTGTGATGATTCTAGCTTTCGGCGCCGGCGCCGAAACCATTTTTATAATGAAGTACGGTGTTGTCTAGAATTATGGTGCCCTTGGGGCGATTTTATCGCTAAACGGCGCCCAAAATACTCCAATTATTATTATTATTATAATTATAAAGAAAAAATAACGCAGTGGAAAACCCTCAAAGAACATTCACCGAATTGAATAGATTCATCACGCTGCGAGAGATTTAGAATTTAACCGTAACTACATATTTCATATTTGTGGAAAAGGGGGATGTTCAGAGTAGTACATAATATGTAGTTTCACGAGAGGTTCGTTGAGGGAAGCGCTGAAAAACTATGAAAAAAATTGCATGAATGTATGGATAAGCATAGGAGCTGGTGCTCCTGAAACGTCCAGTAGTGGAGATGGGCTTACCACTTAATGTGTGTATAAAAAATATTTGTCGGTTTGGTATCTTACATATACATAGTTATATGTCTTAAGGAAAAAATGGGATTTGATCAAAGCCCTGAAGGAATTCACGAGAGATGTTGAAATGAGAGTCCGATGTTGCCATTTCTCTAAATGTTTTTTGTCAATCCCGATTTTTATAATATTCTTAAAAAATATACATATAATAGGTATGTACTGAAATCGCTAATCATCAACTATTAAAAGAATTTGCCGGTAAATATGTCCATAAAAATGTTCGCAAGGTAATTATATGCGATATTATAAGACAATACTTAGATATACCTACTGATATTTCAGGCGCAACGCTTGTACTTTAGGCCCCACGCCGAGTTTAATTCTTTGATATCTGTGAAATCTGTATCGCTGAATTTTTCCCAGTATTGGCTGTTTTGTTATTAAGAATATCACGGTGACAAAAAGTTAGGTCATATTATGCTATACCAAACAGTATGGCCGTGAATAATTCAAAGCGATATTGGTCAAGTATGCGAAATCGTCCGATGTCGTAGTTTTTTTGTAGTATCCGAACATACGAAAAATTGTGCCGGGCAAAATAAAATTATTCAGCTAATACTGAAGATATCACCCTAAAACCGAAAACATGGATTGATGAGAGTATGTTTAAGTGACTCTAGCGGATAGAAATTATATTTTTGTATATTTTCTCCATAAAAAATAATTACAAAGTTACCGCTGAAATTTATTCAAACTTGAAATTATTCCCGTAATTTGTTAAATATGATAATCCACTAGTAGATATTTTTTGGTATCTGGTCCTGTTTTTATATAATAAGCCAAAATCGACTGTGTCGCTTACGTTAGTCTTAATTTACGCTTACGAAATTTGAAAAAGTTGAAGAGATAATACATCGAATTTTAATCAGAACACATCGCCCCTTAATTCATATTGTTGTATCCAATTCTACTTTAGGCTACAGAATATGTATTTTTTTTACAAGTTTGTAAAAATAAATTAAACTAAATATACTTTTCTGGGTCAGCCGGTAGACTATCCATCAACTTAACCTAGCTCCAAGGTCGATAGCAAAATATAATTAAATTATTGATCTAGTTGAGAAAGCTATGGCGTGAGGTGGCATTGATCAACAAAGATACTTTCATTAATTTGTTGTATGACTTGTATGGAGACACTATAGTGGTAAAACTGAATAAGTCAACGTGGTGATTAAAGATAGATTTATTATTTATAAGTGAACATTACATACAACATAAAAAAAAAAACAAAAAACTTATATACTTACACATTTACACTAATAAGTAATTTTCACTAGGGCGAGATTATCGCTCTACAGTGATCGCTTCCAGCTAACCCAGTAATAAACAGAGTTGTAAAAAAATGGAAAAAAAATAAAATGAAAAAAAAAAGAATAGCAGTGGTGCTGGGCAATGGGCATAGACCAAGGGTGGCCAACCTTTTCAGCAGCCGGGCCAGATTGTAAAAATGAGATGGCTTACCGGGCCGCACAACCAAAAAAATAATAATAGGTTTGTCTCGGGGGAGGGGGGGGGGGGTGGCAACAGAAATTAAAATATTGTTATGACCTAAAAAAGTGAAGTAGCGCCGCAGGCGATTTTTTCTTGCAAAACTAAATGGAGAAGTCTTGCAGAACTGAGTGAAAAACATCTTCTAATTTAAAAAAATACCCAAAATAGCGCCGCAGGCGAAATTTTAAAGGGAAAATGGGTGAAGTGACGATTCTGATTGTCTTTTTATAACAGGAAATGCATACATATGCATATTGTAAGACTGCTTTGCGGGCCGCATTTAGACCCTCGACGGGCCGCATGCGGCCCGCGGGCCGCGGGTTGGCCACCCTAGGCATAGACGGTACGTTTCTTTGGTCCCTTCATAAATTTAAAGGCTCTGATGAAATACAAACATTGTGCCTGAAATATTAGGTAGTATAGGTATTTAGTTTTTTTACAATATTGTATGTATTGATAAGTAGCGATTTTTGCTTTTTAGTGTACAGATTTTTCCAGCTTAAGCACTTAAATTTTATTTATCGGCAAATTAAATTTATGCACTTAAATTTTATTTATCGGCAAATTAAATTTAAGCACTTAAATTTATTTATTAAGATTTTGATAAATAGTTATATAATCAATAATATTATTTTGTTTTTCTACAGATATACCTATATGGATTAAGGATAAATAGCTAAAATATGGTAAATTCAGACATTAAGAGTGAATAAAAAATAATGATATCAATATTATGTGAATTTAAATAAATAAAACTGTATTTTTTAAACATAAATCAAAGTGTTAATGTACGTTATTAAATAGTAGTTTTGTGAACTAAGTGGTCAACTAGAATAATAAAAAATGGCTAATTTATTACAAGAAAATTGGACTATGGTGATAGACGCGGTGAGAGAAGATTTAGACTATTCTAACAGATATTATCATTTTAACAAAGGTCAAGTCAGTGATTTCTTCAGAGGCCTCGGGCAGTTTTTTTACATCCTAGACCCATCGCAAACATCGTATGAAGACTACAAACAAGTGCCTGGTTTTTATAGACAGGTAAGATTATTTTTATAACGGTCTGGGCTTGCATACTCAAACCCAAATACTTTCCGACACACTGCACAGTAAGCTAAATTTAATGCTTGTGCCGTGAAGTATTTGCCAACAAATTTCGGTTTAAGACATACTAATTAAAACAATTTTTTTTCAGGCCTGGCCATACTTCCTCTTCTTCATTTTCTTGGAGAACTTGATCCTCAAGTTAGAAGGAAAACCGGGCATTAGACTAAACGATACCATTACCAGTATTTCCAATGGAGTGTTCCATGAATGTGGAAGGTATGTACCTACATATTTCTCATCCACCAAATTTCCTAGAAGCTCGTAATTTCAGGGCCCACTTAAAGTTATACCAGTTCAAAATAATTTAAACTGTCTTTCTCCCTCAAGCCGCGTCCCTTGCTGAGCAGGCAGACAGGACAGAATGCCACCTTATTCATACACACACTATCTCAACATCCGCACATCAAAATTTTAAAATCGTTTTTTTTTTATTTTCAAACGTTGCTATTAGGAAATTCAAATAATGTATGTGCCAAATTTTGGTAAAATACGCACACACGACCCTTATTAAATTTTACGATTTTGTCAAAACCTGAGGCAATCTCGAATTTGGCCAAAATATGATCTTTTTATGCAGTAGTTTTTCTGTGTTTGATTCCTGTTTTGAGAACGAAGTAGAAATAGGTGCATTAGTCCTAGTACAATGTGGTGAATATATCGCGTATAATTATGTAGATTCTGCAGTGTACGTACAATAATCCTCGGTGCATAGAAAGCTAGCCAAGCATTAAGCAGCGCTCCCTTTACGGTTCATGGTACCTTGCATTTAGCACAATACTGCGAGTTGAACAAACTATTAAACGTAGTAGGCAAGCAACGTTCTGCATGAAAATTCTTGAAACAGAAGGAAAAGACACTCGTGTATTACATAGTACGTATTATTTTCTTAGACTACTGTTCAATGATACTATAGTATGCATTATGAGAGACTTACATTCCATCACCTACTAGCCTAATTCTCAGATGCCCAATCCCACCAAATTTTACCTAGGAAGGAGAGCCCTAAGAAATTTCCATACAAAAACAGGGATAATATTGTATTTATTGAATAAAGAACATCAGCTTCCAGCTAAGCCACAGCCTAATTCCATATGAAATGCAACATGCAGCTCACCTACTCTGGGCGGAGATATTTGGGCACCTAACGTAGGTGAGCTGTATGTTGCATTTCATATGAAATTAGGCTACGGGGCTGGCGGATGTTCTTTATTCAATAAATACAATATTATCCCTTTTTTTGTATGGAAATTTCTTAGGGCTCTCCTTCCTAGGTAAAAGTTGGTAGGATTGGGCAAGAGCCTTTTAAAGTTCTGTATATGACAGAAAATTTGTAGGTGATGTAGGGTTAAATGATTTGTATTGTATGGATTTTCATACGAATCTTGTATAGCTCATAACTGAAGCGTTGCCTGTCGCATTGTTTGAAACGTATCTAGGTATAAGTACTAAAAGTTAAGTACGTTTAATATCTTCTCAATAAAAGTTAGGATCACTTTCCGTGCGTTTAATAGTTTCTTAAGCGACGAAGCAATTTGAATTTTATGTGAATTTGTTCAATGTGTCAATTACATACAGATATGCCTATCTATATGGAGCCATTTTATTATCGTATCATCTTTCACAAGATGTAGTCAATAAAAATGATGCTTCCTAACTTTACCGCATTGATAAAATGCCATACATTTCACAGTCTATAACGTTTTAGATCTAGAGTACATCAGTGTTATTCAAATGATGCTGCAATGTACATGAAATAAAACAGAGACATCTATTTTCTATACTAGAAGAAAGTCATTACTGCATCTCATTTGAGAAGATTTGATATCAAATTGTGCGGAAAAATCTTTCCTAATTTGATTGGTCTTTAAAATCTGTATTAAAATTTATTTTCAGACTAATATTCAGAGGAGCAGAGTCAATGGCATATGTATTCATCTACGAAAATTGCAGACTTCTGGACCTGCAGTGGGACTCCGCGTTGACTTGGTACTGTGCTGCTCTGGGAGTGGATTTTTGCTACTACTGGGTCCACAGAGCTGGTCATGGTAAGTTCAGATAGTTTACATTAAGATCTATTTAGTTTATTCGAAATGTTTCGCGAAATGCACTAGTGAATAAATGTCATAGTTTAAATTTCTAATGTCATGTATCTTGTTCACCAAAAGTTAAATAAATAAATTCGGTTTTCAGCAAAACAGTAGAACTGTAATTTTTTTGTGCTCGTTACAGAAAGCAAATCTAAACCCAAAAAATGTTATTTTCTCTTTAAGTTGGTATCTAATGTTGTCTTCTGCTTATGATATTTTCAGAAGTTAACATATTATGGGCTCAACATCAAGTTCATCATACTTCAGAAGAGTTTAATGTAGCTGTTGGATTAAGGCAGTCTGTTTTTCTGGGCTGGTGTGGTTTTGTAAGTCTATTTTTCTTTTAGAGTAAATCAATCATTTTTCTTTTCCGTAGACGTAAAATAAAACGCACGAGTACATTAATTTGATACGCGTCTTCATTTTCCTGTTTTTTTTTGTGAATTTAGTCTTCTAATATGTATTCAGATTGTGTCTCTAATAAAAAGGAAAAGAAATAAATTAACATATAAATGTATATCAAAGATCACTATAACATGAAAACTATGTTAATACAATTGTATTGAATTGAACCTAAAATAAAATATGTGTTCATCTTTCTTTGTGTCCAGTTTTCTTTGTTATTTCCCTTCATAAGAAAAGCTTAACTTCTATTGTTTGAACTTAACTGAAAGCGCGATGAAATAGTATAAAACTTTTTTATCTTTGAAATAAAATATTTTATTCTTCTCTTCATAATATTATATCTACCCAAGATATTTTTAAAACCGTAGTTGACTAAAACAAATAAGTAAAATAAATGCCGAATTTCCTGGCTTGACGACAAAACGCGTCTTGTTTTGGTGATATTTTTTCTTATTTTTTTTTTATTTGATTATAGATTTTCTACCTTCCCATGGCACTGGTCATCCCGCCAGCTCATTTCTTGACTCATCAGCAGTTCTCGCTTCTGTACCAATTCTGGATCCACACCAAAACTGTCACAACACTTGGACCATTGGAGTATATCTTGAATACTCCGAAGCACCACAGAGTTCATCATGGTAAGATTTTCATGCAAATAGATTTTTTCCAAGAACAAGCATTATTGTGTATTAGATGATCGTTCATAACCTTGGCGAAAGTCTTTCTTTCACTATAGTTCTTGATGTAACTACTTTCTTTTAATTTCCTCGTAGATTAATAATTGTTTTTTTTCCAGGATGCAATAAATACTGTCTGGATAAAAACTACGGAGGAGTGCTGATCATTTGGGACAGAATATTTGGAACTTTTGCCGAAGAAAGAGAGAAGGAAGAAATTATCTACGGCCTTGTATTCAATCAGCCATCTTTCAATCCTTTGCATCTTCAGGTAATTTCATTTTTTTAATATTTTTTTATCTGAGATTGACAAGATTTATCTAAATGTTGAGAAAAATCAGGTCAAAATTTCAAACACACATCTTTTACATATGTAGAGATGGAACCTTTTTACTCCTGTTATTTACAAAGAAAAAAAACACTTATACGGGATACATTAATGCGTATAGGTGTTTTTGTTAGAAATTAGGCTAATGGAATAACGATACAGAGAACAATAATTTACCATGGTGCGTGAATGAACACAATCATCGTAATATTTAACTGTTATTACAGGAGAATTTATTTCAGCACTGTTTTACTACACACATTAACATTATTCTTCTCGGAGTTGAGAAATTACGAGTGAAATACTACATAATTCAATGTTTTATTTATTCCAAAGGCGCCGACGCCGATATCCTCACATCAGCTATTTTGGTGTATTTTATAGGAAGGGGAAAGTTGGGCATAATGACGATGCTAAGTTTGAAGACGCCGTAGTTTATTTTACCAAGACTAATACATTTTTTCCCGGAAAAGTAATTTTCGTCACCTTACTCGCAAGTCCGGGTAAGATCTTTGATACTCGTATATACAGCACAAAGTCTTTGAGATATGGTTCCACATCATTCATAATATTATGTTTTCGAGTAATTTCTTATTATAGAAAACAATGTCATATACCGATAGCAAAATTAGTCGAAATAATTTTTGGTCAAATTTATATTAGTCCAATTACTTTTAGACAAATTTACGGGATTAAATGAATTTTAACAGAGTGAATGTACAAAATTTAAACATTAATAAATATATAATGTTTTCCTGCTTATTTCAGACATTCTACACATTCCACGTAGCCAACTGCGTGGCTTCTTACAAAAACTGGTGGCATAAGTTAGCAGCAGTGTGGTACGGACCAAGCTGGTCGCCAGGGAAGCCAAGACTTGGAGTTGAGAAGGAAAAGATGGATGTAAGTCAAATACATTTTATTTAAAGCACTACTAAAATAATTTCGAATGTATCCCCAAAAGTAAAAAAAAACGGCATTTTAAACGTATGGTCATTAGATTGTAAATGCGATTTTGAACTATAACCCTGCGGAAAATGAAACATGACACTCGTCTCCGCTATAAAATAATCGAAAGAAGAATGTCTTATTTAAATTATGTAGTACGCACTTAATTATTTACAGAATTGGTCCCAGTATTGTCTTGTAGGTGAAAAAATTAAGTCCCTTGAACGTACTAACAAAAGAGTATCTGCTGTACTTTCCAATAAACTTGAAACTCAGAAAGTTAGGAAGCTATATAAAAGGCAGCATTCCTAATTCTGTGTTGAAACCTATGAAATTATTGAATAAACAAACCTGAAGATGCTTTATTTTGAGCATCTACCTTCGCCTACACATTACAGGTAATTTCAATCCACCAACATACTCAACGTTTCTTAGAACACATCCGTTTGCTGCGTAGATTTCTATATTAAATTCTTTACTTATAATATTATTTTCAGGGAACAAACTTCAAACATGTAATGTATTTCATGGATACATTACTATATGTATTATTAAATTTTTGTTGAAATAGAGATATTTTAAATCTTTGCTAAGTGCTGTCGTCAAAAATATTATGATATGTTGAACAGCAGGTGTCCTAGATTTAAAAGTAGGAATGTAATGAAGACATTAAGGGCTTGGCACCAAGAATGACGTCACAGTAATTTCCCACGGCATTTAGGTTCAAAATTAATATAAAAAACAGTAGCATGATACAAATGTAAAAATAGCGTTTTTCCATTTTTTGGATTAATTTCGCTCAGTAAAAAAACTTTTACGGTTATTCCATAGATTTTAATGCAAATTATCAATAAGTACATAAAAAAATTCTCCGCGACTTTCAGGAAACGAGTTTTCGTCTTTCGGAAAAAAGATCAGAGGTGTTTTTAACATTTTATTTTGACAAATCTATGCAAGATAAAAAAAAATCTTTTACGGTTATTCCCTAGATAAATGTTCAATGCATCTACCCTATTTTGTTCCAAAGCATATTTAGTAGCGGTTGTCGAGATAAAAGGTCTCCCGTTTTTAGAAATTTTTGAAATGTCGGTATGCATACTCTTAAAATAATTTTATTTATAAATACGAAACTTTGCTACACATATTATTCCTAACAATAATAAAATAATATTTCAATATCATTATGATTTCTGCTTTGAAAAGATAGATAATAATAAGATGCCAATTGTTGCCTTCTATTATTTGATGACAATTACATTTTATCGTCACCTGATGCCATAAGAATGATATGTATTATTACAATTGATTACGTATTTAGGTATTGTTATTTTTTTCTACCTACGTGCATATATTATGAAGGTAGATTCTTTTTACATTTTTTTTATTGTACATGCTTGTACGCAGTAGTCGTCGGTTGGTAGATATTACCAGTGTTTATTGTTTATCGTTGTATATCATCCGTAGACCCATCCGGACACCTGGAATCGTCATTTAAACATATTATGTGAAAAATAATTATATATAAACAATAGTACGTTAGTATATAAATATATAGAATAATACATCAATAGAACAGAAAATATGATCCAAGATCAATGCTGATCGGAGTGTAAAAGGTTCCGACCAGCATTTCGTCGATTAGTCAATACAAGTCAATACATAGAACAATAATTAATTGTGGCAATAAATCTGCCATTTGTGTGGTGTCCTCCCTTTTAAAATCAGGTTTCTTTATTTTTTTTGTTTTTCAATATCAATATCAGTAATTAGTATCTTATAATGTTCGAAAAATTCAATCGTTTCTTTATTTATTTTTATTTATGTTGTTCTACGCAACAAAGTTGCATTTACATTTCACGTTATAACACAAGTACTTATATTATACATAGAAAATATAACAAGAGAGAAAAAAAAAACAAAATAATTCATACACGACAGAGCAAATAGCAAATAATATTTGTCGAAGGAGCAATCACAAAGACCGCGAATCAAACAACTAGATATTAAAAACGTAAGAAAGTATAAATAATTCATTATATATTTCACCAGTGCATCGGATGATTAGGCATTACTGCAACAAAACACAGAGAAAGTACATACATCAATTCACTCACACACACACACACCGCCATCCACACCACACAAATACACACCATACACATTCATACAATATACTCTCCAAAGACAGTCAGCACACACATACAATAAACCAACCAATCCAAAATAGTAACGTCAATCGAGCGATATGAAATATCATACAGGGAGTTCGGATTAACCGTATTTTTTATTTAGTAAATTTTTTAAACATTTTGTACTTGTAGAAAATATATCAATATCATCTAGATCGTTTGCTTCCCTGAGCAGACGCTGCACAGGCGCATTATAGGAGTAGTTGGTCGTACAATTTGCCGTATTAAATGTGATCCTGTTGCGCGTGCTTCTCTGCGGAACTCGCAGTTCTATTCTTTCCAGCAGCCGGGGCGCATCGATCATACCTCCAATAAGCTTGCACAAAAAGGTCATATCAGAAACACGCCTTCGGGCCGAAAGCGACGCAAGTTTGTATGTTTCCCTGAGCCGTTTGTAATCTATGTCCTCCGCAGGTATGCCCAGCTTATAATTAATGAATCGGAGCAATTTGTTCTGGACTCTCTCAATGCTATTCATATGCACTTCATAGTATGGAGACCACAGCACGGAGTTGTACTCGACAATCGGCCTAACCAGACTCACAAAAATAGTTACAAAGGTCTGTATGTTGTGGAAATTTCCACACAGTCGCAGAGCGAACCCCAACGTTCTGAGAGCCCTATCCATCATTGTATTTATGTGCGGAACGAACGTCAAACCAGCGTCCAATACTACCCCCAAGTCTTTTATTTGTTTAACTGATTCAAGCTGTTCACCATCAATCGAATACGAGTACACGATGGGCTTCTTGATCCTATGGAATCGCATTACTTGACATTTTTCTATATTTAGCTTCAGATCGTTATCAGCGCACCAACCAAAAAGCACATCGATATTTCTTTGCAATGCTTCGCAATCCTCAATACCAACAATTGTCTTATAGATTTTTAAGTCGTCGGCGAACATGACAAATTCCACCCCGTCAAACTCGCTCAGAAGGTCGTTGACAAACAAGTTGAGAAGGATGGGCCCGAGGTGCGAGCCCTGCGGTACGCCGCTCCCGGCTAAAAATGAGGAGGAGACCACGCCCGATACACACACTCTAAGATCTCTCCCAGCGAGATAACTTGAAAACCACGCAAGGAGCGCTCCATCAATACCAAGCGACCGGAGCTTTGCCAACAGTAATGCGTGAGAAACACGATCGAAAGCCTTCGAATAATCTGTATATATACAATCCACCTGCCCCCTATCTACCAAAGTATCCATGATATCACAGTGAAATCCCAAAAGGTTTGTCAAAGTCGATCGATTTTGCATGAAACCGTGCTGTTGGTCTGATATGGCCAGCGTTAGACTATTCTTAATCTTACTAAGAAGAATACATTCAAACAGTTTGGGTATGCAGGATTGTATACATATTGGGCGATAGTTAGTAATGTCAGACTTGTCACCTTTTTTAAAAATGGGGATAATATGGCTTGATTTCCAAGCTGTCGGAAAAACTCCTGACTCAATAGAAATATTGAAGATTCTCTGCAGTACCCCACACAAAACAGCTGAACATTCCTTTATAAATACTGGCGGCAACTGATCAGGACCCGCAGATTTGCCGGCATCAAGTGAGTCAATGCCACGCTTAACGTCCGATACAGAAAAAAGTATACGCGGAATATGAATCTTTTCAGTCATTGGGAGCATAGGGTTGTCATGATTCATAGGAACATCCTCGTAAATTGACATGAAGAACCTTCTAAATAATTCCGCAATGTTAGCTACACTATTGGCAGACTCACCATTAAAATGCATTATTTTGGGATAGTTACCGTGATCATCTTTCAAAGATTTGGCTAGCTTGTATAGATTTACAGACGTACCCGGTAACTGTTCCTCGATGCTTTTGTAATACTCAAGCTTCAGTCTCCTCGAAAGCGTTTGACACTCCTTTCTTGCCAAGCTAAATGCCTCGTAATCGTTAGAACTTTTCGTAATCTTGTATTGGATATGCAATCTCTTTTTTGAGTTTATCTTAGCAATAAGTTCGCGTGTAAACCATTTAGGATATGTACTACGTACAGGCCGTTTAAGAGGTACAAAATTTTCAATGGAGGCGTTTATTATGTCGTAAAACTTAGAGACAACCTCGTTTGTATCGACACTTGTGTCCAGAAATGACCAATCAGCAACAGAAAGATGGTTGTTTAAGGAGTTGTAATCACACAATTTAAAATTTCTAACGACGCTATCTGACAAGCTCTCAGTTTCATAGTCCAAAATAAAGTCCATCTCCAAAGGAGGGTGAATAGGATCAATCTTCAGAATAACATCCGTTGCATTACTTACATTGAAATTATCTATGTCGGAAAATATCAAATCTAACATTCTGTTGCGATTATTACGCACTACATTACATTGAGCCAAACTTAGGAATGAGGACATATTTCTTATTTCAGTAGTACATTCATCATCATCATTCATTACTTCAGAATCACTCATATTCCATTCAGCATTAGGAAGGTTGTAATCCCCGGTTATCAAAATTTTTGCCTCCGGATATTTAAAACGGATCTTTTCCAGATCCTCACAATGATTAGCATAGATTTCAGCGCTGGATTTCGGTGGAATATACACACACCCCACAAATAAAATTCCTACCGGGAGGATAATTTTAACAAATATTTGTTCTATTGATGTGTGCGAACACTTTATTAGACAGGACCTAAACTTTTTTGCGATACAGATTATTACACCCCCTCCCGTCTTTTTACCACTCATTCTACGATCACGATCTCTCCTATATATACAATAACGATCAAAACCGAGCTCCCCACCATGCACACCCTCACTCAGCCAAGTCTCTGTAATAAACAATAGATCATAAGAAGTTAAAGATGCACTGGCAAACAAATCGGACAACTTTGTGTTTACTCCTCGGACGTTCTGATAGTAAGCGGTTGTGCTGATCCTCTTGCGAAGTTTTTTCGTATCTTTACAATTTTTGGAACCGAATCAAAGAATTTCACGGTCAGATCTTCTTCACCCGCTGCCCGCCTTTCGTCGACCTCACTCCATAGTCCTCGAAGCTGCTCCCTCTGTGCGATTGTTAAATCAGCTTTCGCTCGTACACCATCTTCAAGTAGTTTACCATTCTGCATTACAAATCTAGCTTCCGACGAATCAGCAAAGGATACCTTAATGGGTCTCATTTTATCGGCTGCCTCTCTCCCAATTCTGGATACATTGACCCTATCTGTTTTGACAGCATCAAACCTTTTAACAATGTTTACGACAGTGTTGTGATCATCCTTCAACTTCTGGGCCCGGGTAGATGCCGTGCTCTCCGGAACATTCATAAGCAGTACGTTCTTGGATTTTTCACGCCGTTCTTCCAGTTCGCCAATCGCATCGATGACAGAGCTACACTTAGCACCCCCAGGGTCACTTTGGTTCAGCGAGAAAGATTTGCTCTTAAATACCTGAAGCTCCCCCTCCATCTTGCCGGCGAGCACCCCAATCTGCGACACGGCTTTCGCCAATCCCGCTGTCGCGGGTAGCAATTTCGAGGACAGCTCCTTAACCGCCTTTACCGCAGAATTGTTGGCACTCATAAGTGCCAGCTGCATGTTGTTCAACATGTTAGATGCTTCCGTGATCAGCTGAACCACGTTTGGATCCATTGTAGTCCTCGAAGTATATAGACAAATTTGCGAAAGGATATTACAGTCAAACAGAATACCCTGTATACGGCAGTTTACTACGCCCAGTAAGTATTAGTGTACGTAGATTTTAATGAATGAATGCCGGCAGTACAGTTACGTCCTACCGCAATAAGCCAGCGACAATACTACGATATTCAAATTCTAATAAAGAATATCACAGAATGGCAGTAGAAAAAACAAAGTCTTATCACTCACGTAGAATGCCAATGTCCAACTCTATCACCAAGCAAGAAATCACATAAATTCTCAACACGAAGACTGGTTTAAAATATTTAAAACGTAGAGTGCAACACAAAACGTCAACAAGTACCTCTCAATCTTGACTCAATCTTAGTCCTTATAAACTAAATCGATTCTTAGTCCTTAAAATACTTTCTATTATTAGCCCAATAAAATCACGGTTTGTAGCGTAAATAATTCTCGAAAAGCTGGAAACTGTTTTAATCTCTTCGTTAGCATGTAAGAAGAGTTTATTTAAGCTTGCACCAATTTTCCGTCTGTGTCAAGTACAGAGTGACCCAAAAACCGAAAAAAAATTAAATTCGTGCCTTCTTTAGTTTTTCACGAATAACTTCTAAACGATGCATTCTAGAAAAATGTTGTCCCTATGGAAATTAAAGTACATAATATTCTGTGTCGTTTAAGCATAAACACTCTTCTCTACCTTAAAAAAATAATTACGATACAGGCACTGCCAAGTTTTCATTTCAACAACATTTTCCTAGAATGCATCGTTTAGAAGTTATTAGTGAAAAACTGAAATAAAACACTTTTTTTTTATTAACCTTGAATTATTTACGCTACACCCTCTTATTTTCTCTAATTTTACTGAGCTATATGTCGTGTCCAAGATTCTCATTATCATACGAACAATAGAGAATTCATGAATAATAATCTCCGTTTTAGGCGTATCATTTCATTTTGGACAATGACATCGTAAAATAGTAATCTTGTATGGGAGGGTAATGAAGCATGAAATATATTCTATGTGTCTCTATTAAATATCGTCCGTTTCCCTATACAAGGATGTTTAACCTTTGTAAAGGATTATTATATTACATTACAGATAGGACATGTTATATCGGGCTTATCCTGTAATAAATACATCGAAACTCCATGAAGCAAACAAAAGCAGAATATCATTACATTGAATCTATGGTTGCGACTGTATCGAGCTAAATTACTGTAGTTAAAATAGTGCTATTCCAAATCAGTCCTCGACAAAAAATTCCCTACAGAAAACTTGATATGTTCCGATCAAATGCTCTGAGAAACAGTCAATGTCATACGAATGAGATTGAAGAATATTGGAGGCCCACAAGGCTGGACCTCAGAGAAAACCCAGGTGTCGATTGGAAAAATTGGATAAGTGTTAGCTTAATAGCTAACACTTATCCGACTTTTGTAAATTGGGAATTAAAATGCACAAGTGGAAATTCAAGCTGTCCCCCACTGAAAACTGATCATCAACAGATCCCCGCGTTTAATTTTAACACAGCAGTTGAAATTTTTACATATAGCCTACGAAAGAAGTGTTTAGGGTTAGGGGTATCTTCGCCAGAAGTAGCGGAATGGAAGATGCCAGTCAATCTCGACGATTGAAATAGAATTGGAAGAATTCGAGACTTGCTCATACTTACCATTATTCTTGGTATTTTACAATATAATAATCGGATTAGATCGAAAGCTCTTAATAATTGGAACAGTGCAATTCAAACAGAATAAACATCAGTAATATATAGCTGTATTAGTATTGATTCATGTTGTTTGAAAACCGATTTTCGATTCTGAGAAGGTGTGATTTAACTTAAGCAGATTTAATGTTATTAGGGATAACTAAGTCGCCAGTATAAATACTATCTCATTCTATTATAGAAATCATTCGTAGGAAACCGTTTGAAAATGGCCTTTGAAATTAATAATGTATTTAGTTGTATTATTTACTCACTGTACATTGGGGTATTAAATTTACATATTGACTTCATTAGGATATGAGTATTGTTCTGATATACCTAATCAAACATTATACAAAACAAATCCTTTGCGTATAGGTATGTATTCTATAGGCATACTTACTTACTTACTTTCCGTGTCCGGATGCTTCAAATCAGGAACCTCCAATAGTTTGCCACATGTACGATCCTGTCATTGCATTTATGAGATCTTCTCGCGCGCATGTCTCCCCAATTTGTTCTCCCCAATAAGCATGAATTATTTGTATCTGCTAGTGAAAGTGTAGTGTTAATCTGTGCTTCAGACATTCAATAGTTTTTTCATGAATTGTTTCAGATAAGATACAGAGAGAAGTACGACGTAACTCTTCCTGGCTGGTGCAATGCCTATCTCCTTCTTCACTTTTGCATCGTGGTTTACGGATTTCAAGAATTGGCTCGCAGACATATGGTAAGCATCTTATTATTATTTAAATTTGTTGTCAAGAGTATTCAGAATTTTTAAAATTAAGTATCTATAGATGCATGGGCGTCGTCAAGGGATTGGAGTAGGTATGTATTTTTTCATACTAAATTATAAAACCTCTCAAAAAATCACATTATTACCACACGTTTTCTCATCATCCTACCTATTGTAAAATTTCTAAAAGTAGTATGAAAATCCACCATAATGCAATTGTTTCATAAAAGAAATTGCCTGCTGCGCCATTTTCGTATTACTTTTTTATATAAAAAATACATTTTTTATACATACTATAGTTACATATATACACATTTTCAAATAAACGAAACCACATTACGACCTTCTTCAGTATGTCTCATAAAAAAAATTGCCTGCGGCGCTATTTACACGTTTTTGATCATTTGTTGCTCCCCCTAATTCCGAAGCTGGCGATGCCCACGTATAGATGTGTAGGAAACATAATTCAATAGAAATAACTAGGTTTGTTCTGTCAAAGGCTTCCCACAGTGATAGTATGCATTATTATCCAATCAAGTAAGTAAATAATACGATAATGGGCTTGGCCAGTACAGTGCAGTAATGATGATGAGATGTACGTAATATGCATACCTACTACATAATATGCAATAATATGCATCTATGTAAACTATGCTTGCAATGTAACATCTAGTCGAGATGGTAACTAATATTCGACTATTTCCTAAGCCGAATGACCGAACGTTCGGGTATTATTTTACACCGAAATTTCTACAAGTGGTTTTACTTTACCCTACTAATTTTTATCCTCATTACATTTTATTTCATCGGTCTTTTGACAATTTCATATTTTTGGGCAAGGTTTGGGTTTGAAAAGATATGTACACAAAACCAGTAGGTACTTCATAGTATGCTAAAAGTTTCTGTGGTCATGTGGTGATGTGAAGGATAATCATAGTTTACCCGTGATTTGAACCTCGTATCTCCCGTTTGGATGCTCCTTGCTTCAACCAATTCTGCTTATCTTATTATTATTGTTTCGACTACATATATCTATACGAGGTAAGTATACCGGGTTTGTAATAGTGTGATCGAACATGACACTGTTCTCCGTCACCATACAAACATTTTCAAAAAACAACAAAATTTTAGAGTCTGGCAATTTGTGCGTACGAGGCAACTAGAGAGAAAAACTGTTTCAGATATTCTCATAGTTCTTAATTATTTAGCTAAACGAATACTAGGTCACATTGTCTGCTCACTATTCGGCATAATAGTGAACATGTGACCGATTGGTGAACACCGAATTTTTACCGAATAGTTATTCAAGTCTCATGCAAACTTCAGTACATCATGGTAGCATCAACTACTGCTGCACCTCAGTAATACAACTGCACCTCAGTAATACAACTGCACCCTGCTGCCAAGAATAAATACATATAGGTACTATTATTAGAATACATTTACACAATGCCAATCGTAATTTACTGAATTGAATTCGTGTGTACCATAAGCTTCTACATATATGAAGCTGCATCGTTTCAGTGGCGTGAATGAGAGAGCTTTGGACTAATTATTTCACATCCATATACTTGTACACGTATTGAACGCATTACCAGCTCTACACAATTGTTCTTAAATCATCACCACTTTTGCCATTACGACACAAATTGTACCTCACAGATAACATTGTTTCCTACAAAAGGAAAATAGGAAAACTCATTTAAACTTTATGGTACCTCGTTTACTATCAAGTAACCATTTTAAGTATGTACTACAATGTATGTGGAGTTACCTTACCCTGGTCATTAGCAAAATGTTAGGCAGACATCTTTCAAACGAATAATTAATTACCTGTATTTTTCTTTCCATCCTGGGAATTTATTGTGAAAGTTTACAAAGGGAAGGTGTTCTGTAAATGTTGTTTTGAAGAGACTTATTAAACTGGCGAAGCAGAAAACTGAAACTGTTTTTGAATGGCAAAATAATAATATATCATGTATCACTCGAACGCGTGTAATTTGCCTGAGGAAGAGGATGGGAGCCTGAGAGTGTCACAGGCCCCTCTAGGGGTAAGGCGACCTGGACACTAATTTCTTGATGTTATAAATGATTGTAAGGGGTTACCTTGATTACTGGTGCAGGTCGGGATGATGGTAGATGGGCCAATTGAAAACACGACAAATGCTGGATACTTGTATTTAACGGAACTTATTTTACATGGTGCAATAGATAGTTAATAGGTTACATTAAGAACATCAATTACAAAGCATTCCGTGTAATCGCTGGAGCGGTCCAGCCCAAGGGCTGGACGCGACCCGACCACTCCAGACCAACTCCCGAATCTTTCTGTCTCGCCTCTGGCGCACACGCATGTTTGGAGAGCCTTACTCCACTCCCCTCTAACCGACTACCTCATGCCTATCCCTCTTCCCTTTATGTCGAGTACGGTACGTACTGCGACAAGAGGTCAAATATTTCTCATTAAATGTACGATTATTTAGGGTGATTTCAATAATTACTACCCTCATTTTTCATTACCTACTACGGCTTTTTTTCATACAAAAAGAAGTTATTTGTTGCACGTATCCTTTTACTCCATGCCTATCCGGCACCTACTCTAGTGATCTCAGATCTCATTTGAGATTGACTGCTTGATTATGACTGAGCTAATGCAATTTAATTTAACCACGAGCGATAGAGAAAAAGACAACTGAAACTAAAACTGAACGTTGAAAGATATATAAATTTGTGCTTTTAATAAACATAAATTTATGTTTTTTAGCATGTCGTAAATGAGAAGTTTAGTAAGTATAGACATTTTTGGTTAAAACGTTAAGTGCAATACATATTTGGCAAACATCCAAACGTCATGTACAGTATAGTCGCTTTTGGAAGATAACAGTAGTAATTATTTGTACCCACAAAAGCCTGTCTAAAACTGAGGAGTAGATGGTTACTGAAATACATTTTATAGGTATATAAATTATATTTGTGAAAATGAAAATGGAAGAGAATTATCGTATAGAAGAAGATAATATGTGAAATATTTGGCATCGCATCAAGAAATATTAATACAAGAAGATATGAGAGCTCGTTCGCTAAGTCAATCAATTTTTGTTTTCTTTATTAATTTAGAGGTAGTTATCTCGTTTATGTAAAATACCTTATGACCAAAGTACATCGATCCTTTCAGAATTCAAATGTGTCCTAAAACAACAGGGATTGACTCAATATCCACAACTATCTATCCAAAACACAGAACTAGCCTCCCTAGGTCTATTAGTACACTTGAAATCATTATTTGTAATTATAAAAAAATGCACATATTATTGAGTTTGATAATGAGGGAGTAAAGAACAGTAACAAGGGAAAATATGATCCAAGATCAATGCTAATCGTAGCGTAAATGATTCCGACCAGCATTTTGTCAATTAATCTAGATCGAACAATATTACAACATATTGATCAGAATCGAACACTGAGCAGAATGTTAAAGTTTCCGGCCAGCATTCGTGTAATTTAATACAATAGAAGTACCCATTCTATGTATTTTTAGACAAGTGTGCCAACAATGCAAATAATAAATTTTTATAACTATGCGATTCAGACTCAATAGATATAGATTTTACGTCGAGGCAAACTGTAAAAAATAGATAAACAGTTACTTTTCCAAATAGGATTGGTATCGGAAAACAATTATTACATGTGAGATAATAAAATGATATGGCAGTCCTAACGACTATCCTTAAACAATACCCTAGAGGGTTGGACATATTTTAAGGACGGCAACACCTTCATACAACATTCACCTCAATAAATAATTGCTTCTTCTAGTGCCCTATACCCTTACAACCCGACGAAAACATGTAGTAATTGGATGTTCGGAGTAGCAATTTTCTGACTGTACTACGTATACTGTACCGTACCCTCACGGTGAGACCCTTACGGGAAAGGCATGGAGAAGAGAACGCCACACTATTCTTACACACACATAGACATAACTTGCTTGGCGTTATGCAAAAGTACTTTTGCCTTTGTAGACACATAACAATAAAGTCAACCAAAGTCGGCAAAAAGTTTGAGTGTTCTTATATGAATCTAGGCGATACAAAGAAACAATAGGTTGTACGTAGATTGTAGAACTACATTTATTTGGTAATATAGAGTCAATAATACTTACGAAATTACAGATAAGAGTAAGCTCAACTTTAGTACCTACTAACCATCAATGGAATCGTAAAGAGGTTTATTAAGTGTGAATGGTGGGTACTATTGTACGATTGTGTTAGAACTAATAGGATTGTTTAGATATATGTACAATGTTTTTGTAGTTTTACGTACAATTGAGAAACATTATACGAGAAGGCAGATAATTAAAGACAACGCAGAATAGGTACTCATTTATTTACAGCAATTGAAGGGTTAACATCACGTAAAAGTAATTCCCTTTTTGTTTCGAACATCAGACATATAAATTTTCTCCTTTGTAATTTTATTGTTCAATGTTCATTATTGTTTCTCCACACGTTTAACTATCCTAAATTTTATTCCGTTATCAAAATAGGCTTGCGTTCTCTTTTATTATGTCTACGGTAATCTATATCTATAAAACAAAATATCTTGAATGATTGGCGACGACATACTCGCTCATCAACGCAAGGCCCAAAAAACTAATTGCAGAGATGTGAAATTTGGACAACAAATATGTTTTAATAGAAAATCTTCCCTCTAAGGAATGTTATTTTGAAATTCCGCTCCTAAGAGGTGAAAAAAGGTTTAATAGTTTTTTTAGATTATATGTATATCTCGGAAATTAGACGTGGTACGATTTTGAGATTTGGTAGGTATAAAAATATAGATATTACTGTCGAAATTAGTAAAATGATGTTGACCATTATTTAGAAAATTTCGTTGAAAGGGATGAAAAAGGACATAAAGAAAATGTAACGAAAGTAAGAAGCGAACAGTATCAGTATGGCGTTCTAACCTCTGACTACTAAAGCGAAGCTGCGGTACAGCTAGTACGTATATTATTTTTGTGTCTGAATTTATGTTCAGTGTAGTATAATATATATTTTTACATAATATAGAATATTCAAAGCTCACACATTCACATTTCACAATGAATAATGTTCTCAGTTCTTGAATACCAATCAACATAGGTACAGTAGGTTCTCAGTTTTCAAATTCAATGTTTTTCATAAAACCTTGTTTTCGCTAAGCGTTCCAGCAACACTTTATAACATATCAAAGTCACACTTCAACGTTTCTCTTGTTTTCAACACGGATCGAAATCGTCAGCTTTATCCAAAAAGACTCCTTCTTATTCTTTTGGAAGCGAAGGTATCCTGGAACGACAAGAAAGAAAATTAAATTCTCGGAAAGACATTAAATGTATGGGTCGTATCAAAAACGGCCGAATCTAAACTGCTGCTCTTGACTCTAATACTACTGCAAATTGCTGCAACCATGCCACTTTTGATATTCGTATTTATGAGGGTAATTGCTCCTTTTGTTGCCATGTTAATATGTGAAATATACTGGCATTCCCTTGGAATCCAGTCTAGGGAGCTTCTAAGGCTCGTTCCAATTGTGGGCAGAGGAAGAAAATAACGAACACGGTTTTACACAATAACTTCTATTGAACGACAATAATTACAATGTTTGTAGGCCTATGCTATGTCTGCCTTCAGCTGAGTCTAAAACCAGAATGAGAATTGTCCCCACCTTCAGAAAAACCTTCCACCAAATTACCCGCTCCTATATAAATCCCGCATCGCCATCTGTGTTCAAATCTTCCAACCGCTTATTGCCAACAATTCACTATTCGACCTGTAGCAGTTAGCAAAGTCTCACACCTATTTTGTTTCTCCCAGTTGACCACAGGTGGCAGTACATCACACTTCCCAACTTACTTCAAGAAAATCTCAAATTTTCTGATTTACCTACTAAACATTTAAACAATTTCAATACCTAAACTCAGCTGTGTCCTATCTAACATATTACATCACACTTATATATATGATTCATTTGATTCAATTACACTTTTAAAACTATGACAACTTAAACAATACAATTTCATTTCCATTTGACTACTCCATATCTCTGTGGAAGCTATACTGGCCGTAGTCCCCGTGGTCATAATCAGCGCCGAGTTCCCCCTCGAAGTCTCTCATCTCGGGCTACCTGCAAAGACACAGAAACAGCTGGTTTAGACACTTTGCCAAAGAAAGTGTCCGCCGCTGCCTCCAAGTCTTCGCAAATCAGACCTCGGGCAGACGGACGGACAAATTGTACTTACCCCCTCAACCATTCTCTCCACACGACACTCTCACAAAGTGATATTTGACTCACATGTCGCTTCCAAATATTTCCTGAAGCAACTATTACCAAATACACACTTTTGGACAACACTTTATAAATTCTAGCTTTCACCCAATGATTACCAGCACTATGAAAATCTCTTGTCCATACGAGATCATGTAACATGAATTTATTCTGGTATCTCTTACCCCCGTGATAACTTTGTTGTCTTGTTGCGAATTTATTTAACCCAACTAACCTATATTTTGACTTTTTCCTCCAAATGTCAGATTGCCAATTCCTATTGTTACTGACTTCACTCGTATTATTATTATCGACAGTAGATTCCCTTTTTACCACATTTTCGTTACCTACAGTAGATTCCCTTTTTACCACATTTTCGTTACCTACATTACCGATTCCTACAAAAGAAATGTCAAAATTTTTCATGAAATCTCTACCAAACAAAATGTGTGACCCATTTACGACAACAATAAGGTCTAATGTTTTTTTCAAAGTTTTATGTCTAATTTTCACAGTGATTTCTCCCCTAACCTGCAAAGATTTTCCAGCGTAACCCTGTACTCTCCCTGTGTAAGCACGTAAAGGTACTTGACTGAAATATTTTGCATACACACTGCTGGGTAAAACTGATTTACCAGCCCCTGTATCTAATAACCCACATACCACTTTATTCTCTATTTCACATGTTAATTTATACGGATTTTCTTCAGAAAAGTGGTCTATCACGTTTAATTCTACTTGATTCACCTTATTTTCTACATTTCTCCTACAATTTCTCGCGAAATGCCCAATATTGTTGCACTTATAACACCTAAAATTTTCCCCTCTATTTTTCTCTTTCCTATAAAGAGGTGATGGAGTTCGTGACCTGTTATATTTTCTCTCGCTACTAACACTTCGTCTTCTCTCAAAATGTTCCCTTTTAAACCGTTCCTTCGAGTTTGACCCTTGGTGTGAAAAATTTTCCTCGCCATTCACATTTGCGACAATATTTTCCGGATTCCTTCTATTTATACTACTTTCGCATAATACCGCCAGTTTCAAACATTCGGAAAACTCTTTTCCTTCACATTCCAAAATTAATTTCTCTTTGATCTGAATGTTTCTTATACCTATTATAAATATATCACGTAATACTTCTAACAAAAATTTCCCAAAGTTACAATCACTTGATAATTTCTTCAACCTCGCTGCCCATTCTTGTAAAGATTCATATCCTGACTGTTTCGCATTATAAAAATTACTTCTACATTCTAACTTACATACATTTTCCTTACAATACGTATCCAGTAATGCAATTAACTGTTCAGTTTTTAATTCATAATTCATTAAGTTTTAGAATGTAATCATCCAACATTCTTGTTTTTTACACAAAATTGACAGACAGACTTTACTGATACTAGGTAATTGACTCGTCACTCGAGGTAATGAACATCCGCACATCTGACATTTACCGCAATTTGCGAGAAAAGAAGAAATAAAAAACGCGGGTTTTACTGTAAAAGTTTTCATAGACACAATTCTCTCGTCGCTTCATTACGACGCAATATCCTTTCCAATTATAATCATTTTCAATTATTCCACTCGATTCATTCACAACCACAACATATCACTCTCAATCAGGTTCAGTTTGTATAAAATGGCGGATCAGTATTAATAATTGTCAATCAACATTATCAATACATGCTCTAATTCCCTCGACGCAACTTTTATTCACTTATTTCCAATGCGTCAATATTAAATTCTCACAATTCACTATTTGAGTTTTATTTTTTTAAATCCCCACCCCATGTAAACCCATCTCAATCCCTGGATGTTTCCGAGGCTTCAGTTCCTATTTCACCCAGTCTTTCACGTAAAAAAATATTTTTCTCTTCCACGGGAGGGGTCAAGATTTGTCGGATTCTATCTTTAGGATGCGAATGTGTGAATATTGGCTAACTTCATTCCAGTATTTTTATTATGTGCTGTATATTTTCTGGTCGTTTATGCACATAAGTAACTGGTTATATGTATTAACCCTTTCGTGGGCAATTTTTTTGAGCAGTGTTATCCGTAATTATTGTGTGTGATAAGCTCAGTTTAACTTCTTTAATGAAATTAAAAAAAGAAATAAAAAGATTCGGTCATCGGTTTACAAGATACACAAGGTGGGAAGTATGCTTCCCACGGAACTTTTGCTGGCATAAAAAATGAATTTTTGAATAAAATACAATTTTTTATAATCTATGTTAAACTAGAATAAAGACTGGTTATTTGCCTATAAATAAACAGTAATACTATTTTTCTTTACAATATGTTCAGGTGACGAAATGAATGCGCCGAAAATCTATATTTTTTCAGTTTGTTCTTGGCATGTTGCACTTAGTTTAAAATAACAGTAAACTAATGTATATTTTCTGCTTGTTTCAGGGCATGACTCCATTATCCGTCATCGGCTTCGTAATTTACATCTTATCTTCGCTGACTGTCATTGGAATGATGTTCGACAGACGTCCAAACGCCGTTTTCCTGGAATTATTGCGATGCGTAGCCTTTGCCTTCATAACACACAAGTATTTGGCCGACGGCATGGACCCAACTCTCCTGGTACCATTGCAACTATTCTTCATTATGTCTTCAATTTGGTGGTGTCTTCATGGATTTAAAATTGTTGAAATTAAGCAGAAGGATTCTTAATGCTGCAGTGTCACATACAGAATATATCGAAAGATTCTCATCAAGTTTTTTTTAAAAAAAGAAAATGAATCTGGGTTTACATAAGCTTGAAAAGCTTGTGTCGTGAAGTGGAGCAGGTCGCCATCGGGGATTAAGCCCGCGCTCACTGGATTAACAGTCGAGCGCGTTATCAACCAGGCTACCAACCACCTCCTTTCAATAATCTTCTAGTATTGTTGCACGTACTTAATACGTTTATGATAATTCGTAATGATTAGTTTTTAAAAGGCATGAATGCACTTAATAGAAATGGACTAAAATAATAAAAAAAAAAACATTTACTTAAATTCTGCATACAGGCAAAAAAATACTGAAAAAAGTTTTATTGTAGAAAATCATGGCACTCATAAATACATCGAATATGTAGATGCATAATTAGAGATTTCATTGATAAAGTTTTTTATATTTTTTTAGATTTATAATTCTGAAAAAAAAAGAATATGTATATTAATAATATACATTGACTGAAAATTCTGAAAGAATGGGACCAAAACAATCTGCTAAAAACCGAATATAAGGAATAATGATGAGTGCATATTATTGTTTAAAATAAAAGAAAATTTCATATTTTATATAAGTATTTTTTACTTAATTAGATTAGGTTGTGTTGTGTTTACTATAATAATCTGTGATTTAAGTATTTATATAATAATTTTAAGTATTTTTTTTATTCATAAGTATACTTTGTGCATCCTCACTGATGTTCCCTAGAGGAACATTAAAGGCCAAGCAATAGTAGTAGTACTATATTTTTAATGGAACGCCTAGTTTCAGCATAATACTGGTGAAACTGAAACTAGATTTAATAAACGCAATTTAAGTTGCAGGGTTAATAACTGTGTATTATACCTACAGGGTTAATAAGTGCAATTTAATTCGCAAATTTTATAAATATTTGTAAATACATAGGGTAAATAAGTGCAATTTGTTCGCAGAAATTTTAACTGCTGTGTAGGAAATAGGTATAAGGGTAAATAAGTACTGTATGCAGGCTTTTATGATTGCTGTGGATTTTAATATACAGGGTCAATACGCACTGTTGGATAACTGTTGTATATTTAGTATACATGGTTGATACCCGACGGCGGGGTTTTTCAGTCCTGTCCAATTGCAGAGTTTATAACTACTGTATAATATGCAAATGATTCTTATCAGGATTTACTGTTGTGTAATATTATTCAGGATTAATAAGTGCAATTTAATTCGCAGGGTTAACGGCTGTATAGTAAACAGGGTTAATACGTAAGTGCAATTTAATTCGCAGGATTAACTGCTGTGTAGTAAACAGGGTCAATAAGTGCAACTTAATTCGCAGGGTTTACTGCTGTATAGTAAACAGTGTTAATGCGTAAGTGCAATTAAATTCGCAGGGTTAACTGGTGTTTAATATTAAACAGGGTTAATAAGTGCAGCTAAATTCGCAGGCTTTACTGGTGTGTAATATTATTCAGGGTTAATAAGTGCAGCTAAATTCGCAGGCTTTACTGTTGTGTAATATTATTCAGGATTAAGAAGTGCAATTTAATTCGCAGGGTTAACTGCTGTATAGTAAACAGGTTTAATATGTAAGTGCAATTTAATTCGCAGGGTTAACTGCTGTGTAGTAAACGGGGTTAGTAACTGCAATTTAATTCACATGGTTTACAACTGTTTTGTAATGAGCAGGATGAAATAAGCGTAGGATTGCTATAGTATTATACGAGAATAGTTTCAAGGTTTGCCTTATTGTAGTGTCTTTTAAATGTAAATATTTCAATTGTACGTAATTCTTTATAATCATATCTGAATGGACTGAATTATATTAGTATTAATTAATAGTTTTTTTTTATATATCAATAATATTGTTGAATATGTGTGTAATAAATATGCAAATAATTAAATATTGTTTTATTTTCCTACTGAGGTTTAAAAAAACATGCTAAACAGGCGACAATATTATTGGCATAATACTGGTAGCCTGCGTTGTTTAACTTCAAAATAACAAACTACATACTTAATTGAATGAAGATAAGATAAAATGAAATATAAACAAAGAATCACCTAGACCAGGACGGAGGTAAATAAATAAGTTGATACGATGAATCGTAGAGTGAGTATGACGAATTGTAAGAATGTGACGAAAGCAAGATGAGTGTGTGTGTGTGGAAGAATGGAGAAGTCTAGTTTTCTAGTCTCTCCGCCTACCCAGCAGAGGACACGATGTAAGGGAGTATTAATAGCCGTAGAAGCCGTAATGCCAATACTAGGCGATTCAGTTTTGCCAGAGAATTGCCCGTGCAAAATTGAAATCGTCCATTGACGAACAGTCTAAACACAAAAATGAACCGATCACCCAACGAATTGGTGTAATAAGAAATGGATGGTGTATTATGAGTATAATACCGGTGATCCATGCAAATGTGAAGCGTGTAATACTAGCATAATGAGCTAACGAAAAACGTAAAATATTTTTTAACATAAATTAGTATTTTCCAACATCGTTTGTTTAAAGCTCGCTGCCTGGGGGATCTCACATATATGTACAAAGGATCAAAGCGCTTTGAATCTTTCAGTTGTATTTTCCTGAAATGTTTTATACGGTACGTTAAAACAATGCCCGCTAGAATGTAAACAACTTATACATAATATGTACACGTACGTACAGAATGTAAACCACAGGAACTTCTGCATACGACGTGAAATCTAAAGGAAACCGAGGTGAATATATATTTCCATCTACGGGGCCTCCACACTGTCACATGAAAATGTGATTTCTTTATTTAATTTAGAAAGACATAATTGTTTATTGTTTTCTAATCATCTGAAGGCCCCATTTAAGGCACTTGGAATCGTCAGGTTTACATATTTAACAAACGTCACAAAACATAATGCGATACATCAATTAATTATAATAAATAAATAAATAAATCTTTATTAGCCACAGACCAAATATAAATAACAAATCTTATTAGACACAAAAGTATGCCAAAGGGCGGACTTATTGCAAAAGCAATGTTTTACAGTCAACCCGATAAAAATCAATAAAAAGAAAAAAAAACATGTGGAGGTGGTCGGTATGCTGATTGGTCACGGGCTCGACTGTAAATCTAGTGGACACGGGTTCGGTCCCCGATGCCGACTTTATCCACTTCACAACACAAACTTTTCAAGTTTACTGTGAAATGTACAAAAATGTATTTGGACACATCATGTTACACACATCTACAGAACATCTGAACACAAATATACAATAAATACTACGATTGGGTGACAGTTACGCCCCTTACAGTTCATTCCTCCGACAGTTCGTGGAAGTCCCCAGACAGTTGTTGGTCCAACGTACTTTTTTATAATTTTGATAATTATTTTAGTTGGTTTGTTGCGTAATTGTGAAGAACATATAATATATCGTCAACTCTATAGTAACTAATTCAAATTCAAATAAGAATCACTACAACATATCACATTTCACATATACACATTACACTGATTACACATCTTATTACTATTATTTCTTTTTACTCAAAACGCGCCCATCCTTGAGGATCTGGTCGACATGATCGGACCAGTCCAGTCTCGGGCGGCCGCGCTTCCTCACACCTCTTCGTTCACTCAGATATATCTTTTTTTGTCATCCTGTCATCCTTCATTCTCTCAACATGCCCAAACCATCTTAGTTTATTACAACACCAGTCTTGCAGTCACTCATTTCCCTAATAACCTCATTCCTTATCCTATCTTTCAAGGATCGATTCCAAAATAGAAAGTCGTGTAATCTAATGAATCATGTTTAATAGGTATATAAAAATTTAGAGAGATATGTATATATGGTTACCCGCACTTCTAGCAAAATATTATTAAGAGGTGGGCCCAGGGTTGAATATAACAGGTAGTTATTAGAATTATTTAGGAATATTATTATAAGAATTGGTGGATGTTACATAAGTGTAAAGTGGTCACATTGAGTCAGCCGACGATCAGTCATAAGCCTGATGGAAGGTCCATCCTTTGCTGTATATCTGTTGAGATAGCTACTTGCTATAAATATATTTAGCTGGTTGCATATTTCCAAAATTTATTGTTATTTATTTAATATATTATTTAAAATCTCTAATAACAATACCAACACAATTGCACAAATCCTTCACCTACATTCAGTAAATAATATAAGTTATATTTTACCAGACCAAAATACAATACAAAATCCTATACTGTTTTGTCATGAAGTAATATGTATTCCATTCGCCATACATTCCTACTAAAAAATACAGTAAAGGCGACATACTGTGCCCACATACGGCGTTGTATAATAGGAGTGCTCTAATCCTACGGCACACCACAGTATCTCTCTATCTTACTGTGTTTTACAGTAGTATGGGCACCCCCTTGACGGACTTACTGTAAATGACTTTTTTTAAATGACAAAAAAGAGTGGATAGAGTTCGAATATCGAAACGAGACTTAGACAGAACGATGCGTCTTGTACTAAGGATCATTTCTGCATACATAACTCAATTTTGCAAAAATCACGACTTACTGTGTTCTCTCTTAGGACGGCAGTATTGGGAGGGGGGCTATTCTACAACTCAGGATTTCACGGGGAATACTCCTCTATGTTACCGAGACAACAATGCTATAGCACTTCTTCTTCTTCTTGCCTCTTCCCAGTTTATCTGGGGTCGGCCCTTCTGGTACGTAGTCGCCAGACCTTACGATCCTGTGCCATCCCACTAGTAAGCTGTTGGTCCCTAAGCTCCTTTTCGATATTTGTCCACCAGGTGGCTTGTGGACGTCCTCTGGATCTGGACTGTGATGGTATGTCCAGTGCGAGCTTTACCACGTGATCGTTGTTACGTCTGCTCACGTGACCGTACCATCGGAGTCTTGTTTCTTTTAATTTCTCCGGAATTGGCGCGACCCCAAAACTATTACCCCGGATGTATATTCGTTTTTAATTCTGTCTTCCCTTGTAACACCTCCGGACCACCTAAGCATCTTCATTTCTGTTGTATGTAATTTCTGCTCATGTTCTTTCTTAGTGGCCCAGCATTCCGATCCGTAGAGCATAGCCGGGCGGACGACTGTTTTGTATATTTTGCCCTTGGTTTTTATGGGCATCTTAGGATCGCACATAACACCCGTTAGGGCTCTCCACTTCATCCAGCCCGTATTTACGCGGTGTGTTACATCTGCTTCTACGGAGGCATCTGGTGTCACAACGGATCCGAGGTATTTGAACTGGTTAACTGTTGGAAGAGGTGTGTCATCTATATATATGGTGGAGCTGCCCGTACTCCCATCGAAAATGCATGGCATGTACTCGGTCTTTGTTCTGCTTATTCTCAGGCCGTTGTCCTCCAGAGCAGCCACCCATCTATTCAGAGACTCCTGCAGAGCCATGGGGTCTCCATCTATCAACACGACGTCATCTGCGTATAGCATGCACCACGGTAGTCGTTTTTGGATATCTTTGGTAAGGTAGTCCATCACCATGTTGAATAGTAGGGGGCTCAGTGCTGAACCCTGATGGACTCCGACTCCTACTTTGAAATCCTTGCTATAGCCCGCAGGACCCCTGACTACAATGCTATAGCACAATACGTTTTAACCAAAAGCTTTTATGAGTTAAAATTTAATATAAATAGAAAGTATCGTACCTATTGAAATAATTAAGTGGGATGGATTTCAAGATGCCATGCCATAATAACGAGAGGCTCGAGAAACATTGAAATATTTAAGGTAGGTACTTAGTAATTGTAAAGTTTTCTGTTTACAGAGTGGAAATCCATTATCTTAAGTTACAAAAACACACAGTAATTTTACTACGCAGAACATTTTCGCTAAGTTATACTGCCATTATTTGACTGTTCAATGTTGATTCATAAAAAAACTGAGAATAAACTAAGTAAGTACTTACAGTTAGTTTCATAGAATCGGTATTTGATAATGTTTGTTTGGCGAAAACGTTCAGCACAACCACAAATTAAATTTTGTGGAATGTATTTTGTAACTTTGTGGAAAATAATTTTGTGTTTTGTAAGTTTGCAGAATATTATTTTGAAGATTGGCGACCTCGATCCTGGGCAAATATATTAAGCACTGCTGAATCTGGCACACCAAACCACTGTCTAAGATCTTTATATTTTGACAGTGCTCAGTTCCCTCTTTTTATTTATGATGGTTAAGACTATTTCACCGAAAACGCGATCGGCCCATTCGTTAGTAAAGGCCTCAATTTTGTCTATCATTGAAATTTAAAGAGTCTATTTTATTATACTTTACGGCTATTCATTCGTCTGCGAGTGATCTAAGATTTTAAAGGACTACCCCCTCCACTCGATACAGCAACATCGGCAATAAATGGGCTTTGCACAAGAGTCTCTGCATTTTATAAAATGTGCATCTCGTCATCTCAATTCAGCTCTTTTGTTCCGAACCCTGACTCCACTCATCATCCAACCAGCATCCCTTAAGTTAATTAAA
This sequence comes from Ceraclea dissimilis, assembly GCA_963576895.1. NCBI lineage: Eukaryota > Metazoa > Arthropoda > Insecta > Trichoptera > Leptoceridae > Ceraclea > Ceraclea dissimilis. Next base: position 1,738,377 of record OY756370.1, on the reverse strand, counting down.
TATTATACTTTGAATAAGATTAATGTTGTTTACTAACAATATATTATAAGCAACTGCTATAGAATTTGAATAATACTATTGACATAATAATAACAACTTGTTTACATTGTATTCTGTACCCATAGCGAAAATCTAAGTAATATTGACATTACAACAAACCTTTATCAAAATATCATTCAATTATGATGATTTTAGCTTTTACGGTTAAGTACTGTTCAATATCACTAGTAGAAATAAGATTTTTATTCAGTAGGTACCAGTGGCGAGGGGTAGATTTCTGCAGAACGGAAGCCGGAGCTAACATTTCTCATTGGATTACGTCTATTAAGACACTATTATACTTATTATTTTATCCAAACGGTAACTCGATGGGAATCGTGTTCTTAGGTAGCTTAGCGTCTGGTAGGTACTATTTCTAATTAAAACATCAATTTCTTTTTTTCTTCTACAAAATTATCTTCTAAAAAAATTTCTTCTACAAAACTTACACTAATTTAATTTTTTACCCTACTGATTAATATTATCTGTGAGTGTAAACTTTTATAGGTGTATAAAGTTACTCTGGTAATTTCTTAGACTTGATGAATCGAGAAGTATACAAAGTAAAATATGTAATACTAAAACAATACAATTGTTGCAATGCAAGAGACATGAAATAAAGTTATCTCGTATTCATTCAACTTCTTCTTCTTCAAGAACATTGTTCGAAAATACCATTATTGTTTCGAAAACTTATCAATGCAAATACAATATTGTGAATACAGGTGTTGTTCACGGTTAAGAAGTGAGGAAATGCAAGGGACATAATAAGATTTGAAATTTTCAATTTCAATTTTCAATTTATTACTTACAAAGTATGTGTATCATTAGAACATTATTTATATTATATTACTTCAAATTAAATATAAAGCCCCCAGACAGTATAAGTTTACTGGTATAAGGGGGTCAATCATAAAACACATTAATTATCAATTGTAAAATAAGTCCATCAATAACATAAACACATATACAACAACTTGATCACTATTTATTGTCTTTTATTCAGGATTAGCTTCCTTAGACTCCTGGCGAAAGGCTTTGGTTGTGTTATCCTCTTCAGCTCCTCCGGCAAGGAATTATACACCAAAGAGGCAGTGTAAAGAAATCCATACCTGATCCTATTTGTCCTAGGACTTCCTTTCCTGATGTGATTTCTTAGTGCTCCGATTGTAGAATGCCATCATCATCTTCTTCTTCTTCTCCTTCATTAGCCTTTTTCCCTTCACTGCTGGATAAAGGCCTTTTCCACTTCCACTCGTCTCTGTTCTGACCCTTAAGCATCCAGGTTCCTCTAGCGATTTGGACAATGTCGTCGGTCCATCTCTTTGGTGGCCTTCCGACGCTCCTTCTATCTGTCCACTTCAATATTCGTGGCGCCCATCTGGTGTCATCCTGCCTGGCCATATATCCTGCCAATTGCCACTTGAGTTTTGAAACGCGGCTCATTATATCGGCAACTTTGGTTCTCCGTCTAATTTCTTCGTTTCTTAACCTATCCCGGAGACTAACACCAATATGGAGACACACCGGAGACTAACGCCACTATCAATAGTAGTATTTATCGGTCATGAATCGAGTTGAGCAGAAAAAAATCAGATTGCACAAATCAGCTATAGGGTTGGCAGGTAATAGTCAGCTTTCGAAAGGTTGTTTTTTGAAAAATTACCACAGTATGATTCTTGCATTCTGCTAGTAGACGTCGAACAAAAGGTACCCACATCGTAAAGAAAAGCTAGAATTGCAGTGCCAGCCAATACTGAGGGTATCGTCTTGAAACTGAAGACAGTAATAGATGAAAGTATGGACTACAGATCGGCTGTTTTAGAATTACAGGGTTTGGAAATTTCTTGAATAAAAAAATATTCCCTAAGTACTCCTAAAATTTAAGGATCTGAAGATTTTCCGTTCAGTTTTTCAGATATAAAAGTATAATTTAGCCAATATACTGGAAATTATAATGTTAACAAATTGGCTGTTTTAGATTTTTAAATTTCTTCCCAGATTTCTTTTAAAAAGGTATTATTCACTTTATCGCTAACGTTATCCTTATTTCGCGCTAACATTTTCATACAAAATTTGAAAAAATTGAAGCAAAAATAGAACGATTTTTGCTCAGTGTATATGCCCTTAATAAAATAGCTTTCTCATGCTCTATTGTGCAACAATACTTTGAAGATGTCCTCTATATCTATATCGTTTGCTCTCAAGGAACCTTTACAATTTAATCATAAGATAGATAATAACATCTTTCAATTTAACCTTATAATAATTGTTCAGGGATCGCTGAAATACCTTCGTCAAGATTGTTTCATTCATTTTAGCCCTTCCTCCTCGAGGTTCTGATATAATTAATAGTATAGACTTATATTGTTAACATTATACTCTTGCGTACTTAGAAATCTGAAACCTATTGTTTGGATTGAAACATTATTATCTCTAGCACAAGGTAAACCGACGAATTGAGGAATTGCTGAATTAATTAACTTTTCTCTAATTAAGAAATCCTATTCATTGAGAAATCTCTTGGTAAATGTACGTTGTATATGAGATGTAAATTTATAAGGTATCACACAATGTACCAGTATAAATTTGACTTACAAGTATTCGAGTATTTTATTACGTAACGTAACATCATTTTATGATTAGATCATGCAGAGTATGCTAGCGAAACTTGGACGTGGCTGAAGAAGGACGAATCCGGGTTGAATGCAGTGGAAATTAGGTCGTGAAGAAGAATGTATGAAAAAACGCTGAGAGATAAGATAAGGAACGAGGTTATTAGGGAAATGAGTGACTGCAAGATGGTGCTGTGACGAGAATGGAAGCGAATAAGCTAATATGGTTTGGGCACGTTGAGAGAATGAAGGAGTCATCGCAAGGATGACAAAAAATATATATTTGAGCGAGCGAAGAGCGTCCGATATTGTCGACCAGATCCTCTAGGATGGATGCGGTTTGAGTAAAAGGAATTGTAGAGCGTGTATGACAAATTGCATGAATATGACGGAAACTAGGAGTGTGTATAAGTATAGGGCCGTATGGCGCTCTGTCCTCTCTGCCTACCCTGCAAGGGACGTGGCGTGTGGGTATATGCAGACAGAAAGATCATATAATTTTTTTTTGTCAAAATGCGCGACGTACCTAGATGTGTACAAATGTAGCGAATTCAAGGGGTGCACTCAATATGCTTGGTGTGTTCCAAGTTCCAATATCTATAAATTTTTACAATGTTATGTTGTCGCCTTCAAGAGCTAGTCTTCTGAAACTTTTACCAATTGTGTAAATAGGATGACGATACAATTCTGTACGTACCACATTGGATCAACCTTTTCCAGAGACAAAAAGATGCAGAGTGTTTGAGAAGATTTAAATCCGAGGGTTGTGTGGGCTCATGTGTTAAAGGGAATTGGAATATAAATTCACATCTAAAATCAGGTTTTGTTCAGCCCAAGCCATCGGGAGACACCGAGCGATCGAAAGGATCCAGTCACTGCGTACTGCCGTGTTTGGTGTCTAATGAAAGTGCTTAACGAGTAAACTCAGATCCTTTTTTAGAGAGGCGTGATTTTTTTTTCAAATTTACTTTTTGATGTTGTGTCAAATAAAATATTCAGGAATTAAATTAAAAGGCACCTAACTCGCTATGCCTTGGAATGAAATAAAAAATTCCTTTGATAATTATTTATCAACAGATCTAATCGCCATCCAAGGTTATCTTTAATGACGATAAATTTTACTTAGGTACTTAATGTTAATTATAATTAATTATATTTCTACGAAGAATTATCTTTGTATACGAAACTGTCACCTTTTCAGAGTAGGCATATTGATATTTAAAAACAATAAAAAAAAATAAGACCTTTGATCTCGACAACCTTACTAAATTTGAATTAGAAAAAAATAGGGCTCATAGATTGATCAAGGGAATGACCGTAAAAGATTTTAATATCTTGTATAGATTTCTCAAAAAAAAGTGAAAAACGCCTCTGAATATTTCTTCAAAGTACATCGTATTTATAATATCCATTATAAAATCTAGATATTGTAGTAACAGTTTTTTGAATAAAGCGTAATTAACCACAAAAAGTAAAAAAAAAAGTTATTTTTTACATTTTATTATGTGATTGTTCGTGCGATTTTAAAACCTTAATGTCGTGATGTCATAGTTGGGTGCCTAGCCTTAACTTCGAATAAATTTGGTGATTTAATTAAATATGTCAATAACGAAGAGAGGGAAATCCCAGTGCGGAATATCTAATCTGAATCTGTATTTTTCTTTTCATTTTGCTAAACTTTGTTAAAAAAGCTCAATCATGTCGGCCATTATTTTATAACTACAAGGAATCGTAGTACAAATTGCATGAAAGTGACAGAAGCACTAAGTGTGTGATAGGATACGGAAGCGATCTGTTCTCTCTGCCTATAACTATAGCGGCACAATAATGGAAGACATTCATAACTTGTCTCCTGGGGCACTTCAATACCTGAGCTCTCACGAACTTAATCTCTGACTTTGCTCTCTCCAATGCTATACGATATACAATGCCATACGACATACAATGCAGACAAAATCAGGGTAGATGGCGGTAGACAAATTATGCTAATTTTATTTACTTACCTACAATTGCCGAATCGTTTTTACAAGATTAATTTCGAAAATCACAATTAATGTTTTTATAATTTAATTTGACATATTAATTTTAGGTTAGATTGTTGTTTTTTTATTTTGTTCTCTCCTTTTGACTATTCTTATTTAATTTTATATTTAATCGTAGATTAGCTTTTAATTTCTTACTTATTGACGATATAATATTGACTAAACTTGTACAAACTAATTAGGTCGCTGTTTGAACTATATACTTAAATACTCCATGTCCATTATATTTCTATGTGTATTCAGTGTCTGTGTTGTACTTATGAAATAAATAAATAAATAAATGAGAACATCGGAATTTTCTAGTGTGTGAAAGAAAAGAAAAGAAAATTTCGATGTTCTCACAAAAACAAAAACAAAAATTGTTTTTTTCATAATGAATAATCCTATGTATGTTTTACCTCTATACATACTTGTTGATTAACATACTTACCAGTTACCTGTTCAAATTTTTGGTAAATATATTACGATACCTATTACCAACGTGTCAGAAACACAGATTCTTACCTCTTACATTGTTATTTATGTTAGGAAAATTTTGATACTGCGATTTCAATCAATTTTCAAACCAGGCAGGTATGTATTATATCCGAAGTAATTAACTCCTTACCCGGAAGATTCTATTCACAATTTAATTTTGAAGAACCTGATTCGAAATAGTACCCATTTATGAGGTACCTAGTTATTCTGAATCTCAGACTAAGGATAGTATAGACTGGTCGATAGGTGTTCAAAATGTCTCACACTTTCCCACACATTCTTTGTATGAAAAGTGGTAAAGACATTTGGCTATGAAAATGGCAGAGACTGAAGTTCCCGCAAATGTCGCAGCAATTGCTAGGACTTCCATACATTCTAATCGTTAGGTTGGTAACCTTGTGGCAACATGGCGGCAACATAACAATGACATTCCTCCATCCACTCCCCCGTTCCCCCTCAAATTTACTGGGACAGAGAACAATCTTAATCAACTAGTGAAACTCATGTTTGTCTCTTTCTCATAGCGTATTTTCAGTAGCTGTTTTAAAGGGAGATAGGACGAGTCTACTAAAGCAGGGCTTAACCGTTTCATCTCTATACTATAATTACTCTGAGTTCTGAATATAATTTCATAATTCATGGATTCATGGAAACCAGCTTCGTTAGTGAATTTATCATTGCCCAATGCCCAACCTTCAAACTTTTTCCTTTGAGATATGTGATTTACTTCTTTTGACCATACGATAAATAAAATAGTGAAATAACTGGATTTTAGAAATATGGGAAAGCTGTTTTTTTTCACAGACCATCAGAACAGGAGTATTTTCTCTCAAATGGTCGTCAAGTCTGGGAAATTTGAAATGACTCATGAAAAAAGAAAAAGTATAGAAGTATATATATAGTATATAAAGTAGAAAATTCTCAAGAAAAAGTATGTTCCTTATTATTTCTATGTAGCTATAGGTACTTACAGCTAACTATAGGTGCCGATGTGCAACTGATGGTAAGATAATATTGATAAAAATAATAATTATATGAATCACAGTAAACCAAAAATGATTATTTACGTAGTTGTGACTTATCTTATCAATTAAGCCTATATATGTGATAATATTAGTATATAATGATTATCCAATATAATTAAATCATTGGTACCATATGGTTAACAAATTGTTCGAGTGTTATAAAAGAAGATAAAATTAATTGTGGTGAAAAAATATTGAATAACCATGAAGATTTTATACTGTTTTGTATTTATTTTTCTGCACTTAACAGGTAAATAAAAAACTAATTTATTACTATATTTAAATTTAATTTTGTTTAATTAAGTTGTTGCCTGGCTCTAAATTATTGTCTTCATCAAATATAAATAAATGTTGCGTCCACTCCTCAACAGATGGCATTATCATCGGAAATTTGGTTAATTGTGAAATCATTTCCAGCTGCATATACAACTTTCAAAAATTACACAATTGGCAGCAGGATGTGGTGGAATGGGTGAACTTTGCCCTGGACATAAAGTGATCACTTAAGCCAGCCAGAGCCGACTCGTAAGCGTCGGAACACCCATCCTGCTTCCTCCCCAAGGGAGTTCACATAATGCTGCATTATGTGAATGAAGATGCCTCTCGTCTCTGTTGAGGAATAACTTAATAAACATAAATAACTTACTTTCCCAGAGTCTTAAAATTTTAAGTACGCACCTATTTGCTTTACATAACACAAAGTAGGTATGTATGTATTTTTTTGATTGATTTTTCTTTTTTTTTTCTTACAGTGACATCATGTCAATTATTTATCAATGGAACGGGATCCAAAATAATAGGGGGTGTCCCAATACCAATTACTCAGGCACCCTACCAGGTATGGATATACATATATTATTTTTCTACTAGTGTGAACCATGTGTGAACCAAACTCGAATACCAAGTGTAGCAAACTATAATCATTATGTGTGGTTTCATTTTCCGGGCTTGTAGGCCGTGGTCTTGAGTGGGTTAATGTACCCACGCAAGACCACGGCCTACAAGCCCGGAAAATGAAACTACACATCGTGACACCGGCCGTGAAAGTCAAAGAAATCATTAGGTAATATGAAGGAAAAAATAAGGTAATTAGAGACATGAGTGTCGTGACCAGGATGAAAATGAATGGAAAGCGAACGGTGAAATTGAAGTAAAAGTGAAAAAACTGAATAAGTTTAGATGGTTTTGGGGAAAATATATTAGTCTGAAAGTGTAAAAAGGAAGAGAAGAGAAAGTATGTAAAGAAAAGGGAAAATATGTAAGTCTGAATATATTAGAAGAACTATGAAAGTTTCCCCGATTGACCGAAAAGCGCGATAGGCTTGACTTCGGTGGTATGGACACGTGCAGAGAAGGGTCTAGGATTCCGCTCTGAGGAGGGTAATGGACTGGTCAGTGGATGGACCAAGGAAGAGAGGACGTCCGAAGAAGATCATCAGAGGGGACATGGAACATCTGGAGCTTACTCCAGAAGTCTCCTCGATCGGGGCAAATGGAGAGAGAGGATCCGACCCGCCGAACCAAATAAATGGGATATGGAGGGAAGAAGATGTCAGTCTGAAAGTATGAGGGTGTTTGATATTCACCATAGTATTATGAAAACTATCGTTGGTGACGTCACGACTTGCCTTTGTTTTGATTCACCCTAATTGTCACAATAACAAGAGAAACAGCGTTTTGTATAGGAGTACTCAATGTTATGTACCTAGTTTAGTGTATCCTTGGATGCACCCGATAGGGATGGATGTACACGCTTTCAAACTCTGTAAAAATTATAAACGATAAAAATAAAACTGGGTACTAGATTTTTTAAATTATTCCAGCGGTGAATAATTCCAATAAACAAATGTTCTTTTCAGGTAGCACTTGGAGTACTAACAGGGAACAGTTACACTCAACATTGTGGTGGAACGCTTATAGGGAACAAGCTTGTATTAACCGCCGGAATATGTTTAAGATTGGCCTCAGGGTAAGTGTCTTATGAAATAGTCAATTTGAAGGATTTGTGCCACATTTCACTATACAAGATTTCTGTGAAGTGTCTCTTTTCTCTGCACCATATCCCATTTATTTGGGGTCGGCGGCTCGGATCCTCTCTCTCCATCTGCTTCGATCAAAGCAGTCTTCTGGAGTAAGCTCCAGGTGTTCCATGTCCCCTCTGATGGTTTCCTCAAGGGACTTCTTTGGCCGTCCTCTCTTTCTTGGTCCTTCGACAGACCAGTTTGTTGCCTTCCTCAGGGCGGAATCCTTGTCTCTTCTCTGCACGTGCCCATACCACCGAAGTCGGGCCTCTCGCGCTTTTAGGTCAATTGGGGCAACTTTCATAGTTCCTCTGATGTATTTCTGTGAAGTGTAGAAATGTCTATTACGTTCATTTAGATTTTCCCGTACTTTGCCAGGTCCTACTAGGGGAAAAGCCTCTCTTTTTTTTTGCCGCACAGCTCATCCACATTGCAGGAAAGGTGTTTTCCTACGACTCTTCTGAGCCCTTCGATCATCCATAAATGATCAGCCAAAAGATTTAATATTTATACCTCATTTAAACTTAATTAATTTCCGAAACCCAACGTACGAGCAATATTTTATAAATGTAATTTGTATGTTTTAGAGGCATGATACCAACGTCATCACTTCGAGTCTTTGCTGGGGAAACCAATTTAAATATGATGTCTAAATATTCAGATGTATCACAGATAATTATTCATAGAGAATTTCAAACTATATTTGATAAGGCGATATATAATGATATTGGAATCATAAAAGTATGTTTTGTATACATGTTTTGACATTATTAATTTCAAGGTAAAAACGTAATGGGTGGCTTTTTTTTTGCTAAATCCACCCCATTAACACTGCAAATTTATTCCACCCGTAAAGAACGAGTGATCTCTAAAGTTATACTTAGTATTCCTAGCAACTAATCAATCAGCTGCGTCACCCGATACTTTTTCTTCTTTAAGTTCGATGTCTTGAGCTTTAATCATAGTATAATCTAATAATTTTCGACTAAATTCCTAATAAGTTTAATTACCTTATCGTTTGGAATATATGACATGACGATATTTGTTTTATTTTGCAGTTGAAAAGCGCCTTCAAACTGGGGAAGAATATAAACACTATCAAGCTGAGTAGTGTACCAGTGAATCCCAATACAGTTTGTAGAATTACTGGATGGGGCAGTTATATTCAGGTAAGGAATAACCTAAACCCTAAAAGGAGAACATGAAGCTCTAATTATTTGATTCCAGCATAATTTAAACTCTCTTAGTTTATTGTGTTACAAATATTATTGTTCATTTCAAAAAATCAAACCTCGAATAGAGCGAATAACAAAAGCAGCAAAACAAAACATACAAATAAGATGATTTGGCGAAAAACACGGAATTTTCTATGAATATGATAAAAGTGAAGCTCCAATATGTTGTCCCCTTGGACGATGACGCGGGAGAGGTTGTGGCTTTCTGGGAGCGGAGGGGAATCTAATGTGTGCTGACCGACACGATAAGAAGAAGAAGATATGTTGAAATTACATTAATAACTTGACCATATCTGCAGTTAATCTAAAATGTAGTCGACAATGTATTGAAAGTCGCGTCTTCGAGACAAACTGCGCTTAAATTCTGACCTTCGTCTATAAAGCCCTGAGATAAAACTACAGTAAACCTTGAATGAAATTTTGCCCTTATTAAATCTAATAACTAAACTTTCAGGGTGGTGATGGTAGCAATACACTGTTGGGGGCAACTCTTCCTATTTTCAATAAGACACAATGTAGCGCCCAATATCAAAAGGCAACTGGATATGCACTTCATCCTGGAACCATATGTGCTGGTTCTGCAACTAGCACGGCTGGAAATTGTGCGGTAGGTAAAATTGTGAATCTATATATTGTATATATGAATACATAAATAAGTCGGTTTTTTTGTAAGTGTTCGCATAACTCCCACATTTTACGATGGATTGTGCGAAAATTTAGAATAACATTTGCGATAATATAGGCTATGTCCTAACGTCGCCGGATTTTGAAGAAAAAGCTTTTCCTAGGAGATGCTATGATGATGAGGGGATTCTAGGGTTGTGTGGTGTCATGTGTGGTATAGTATGAAAGAGCATTGGAAAAGAAGTTCAGATCTTAATTCCCATCTTGTCCAAATCAAGCCTATGAAGTATGCCGAGTGGGTTTGTTAAATTTGCCGTTGCGAAGCACGGGTAACTCAGCTAGTATACAATAAAAAGCTTAATTAAACAAACAATTGTGCCACAAAAAAAAGATCTGAATTGTACTTGTGCATCATTTTCATGGGGCACCATCAAGCAATGCGCTATGCGGTGACTGAATCCTCTCTCCCGATGCAATGATATGAGGTGGATAAATTCTGAATTTCTTTGTATATGACTCTACACATTGTGTAGTACAAAACCAACAACGCTTTACATCTTTTTTTGTCACTGGAGAAGGCTTATTCTCAATGTGCGCAGAATCGTAATATCATCTAGTTTATACAATTTCTGGAAGTTCCAGAGCTCTTGATAGCTAGTCTGAAAATGAGTTAAAATCTAAAATTTGATTGCAGTTGGATTGGTACTTTCTATCTGAAGTCACTCGATATACGCTCTATAAAATATCGTGCTTTTCTTTTTCGTACTATCTAAATAAGATCTCGCTCTTAAGACTCTCTCCTTAAACGATCTCACCCTCCAAGTCACGTGAGTTCATCGTGAGTTTAAAATTTCATACAAACGTCATCGTACTTTGTACCGTCTCACGTAAATACGAGGTACCACTTCTGGAGAGTGTAAAAATCTACTTCATGTAAAGTTGATCGAGACACAAACCATAGACATAATATATTACGAACTACCTAGACGGCGTACTCAATGCTAGAAGTGTAACTAAACTGGTGCCCACAAACTGTCAAATCGTATGGAAAATATTGACAGTTTGAGGGCAACGGTTTCGAAATTTTGCTTTCACAGTTAAAAACTGTGTTAGTTTTAACATTATTTAGGAAATATTATGTCTATGGCACAAACTAAGCTATACAATTTCGTTTTTCCAGGGTGATTCTGGTGGTCCACTTGTTTGCAACGGTTTACTGACTGGAATTATATCGCACAGACTTGGGTGTGGACAACCTGTAAATTATCCCGGAGTCTACACTGATATACAATTCTATCAAGACTGGATCAGAGTTAACGGCGCTAGTTCCATATCCAGTGTAGTCTTTCTTACGTTCTTCCTTCAAATGATATTATTCGTAGTCTTAAAATAATCTTTGAAATTACTTCACGACGAAAGGTTACTGTGTAGGGTACAAAGATGTATTTGGGTTTATTTCGATAAACCCAAATTCATTTAAAAAATAATAATCAAAATGTTTGATTCCTACAAAGGAATGAATATAATTTTGTTTTAGGTTTTGTAAATAAATACTAATAATGAAAAAAATACTGTCCTTAATTAATAATGACACCCAAATTATCATCGGAAGAGGTGTAAGGAAAAGCGGCCGTCCAAGAGCCACATGTTTTCACCATGTAGACCAGATTCCCAAGGACGGACGTGTTCTGAGTAAAGGGAATCGTAGAGTGTGTAATGTGTATGACGAATTGCATGAATGTGACGGAAGCACAAAGTGTGTGTAAGGATAGAAAGTGTGGCCATCTGTTCTCTCTGCCTAATCTGCAAGAGATGTGACGTGATGAGGGGATAGAATAGATTAATATTATTATAAAAGTTGGGGTTAAGATATACCCATAGACTTTTATATTATTCAGTACCCTAGACATCTGACTCCATGTATTTTCAATAAAGTGACGCAATTTCACGCTCTGCACTTTTTGGTATTTTAGGGACGCAAAACTCACACTATAATTAACAAGACATAAATCAATAATAAAAACTAAAACATCTTTAAAACTATCGCTTAATTATAACGTTATAACTATCTAATACAGTTATAACTATGAGAACAAAATTTCGAAAACGTTGCCTACGAAATGTCAAAATTCTCCATATGATTTGATAGTTTGTAGGCACGAGTTTACTTCACTATTTGCATTGAGTACGCCATTTAGGAAACTTAATATAAAAGTCTATGGATATACCTAATAGCCTAAGGTCCCACGGGTAAAAAAGTTACGTATCTGTTTTTTGATCAAAATATGATTCAAATGACAGTTTACATACACTACAAATAATAGGTGAATTCTACTCTTATTCCTGTTATTCAGGGTAATTTATCCCTGCTCGTCCACCGCTGCACTGCAGGCAAACTGTCGTCAAACTAAGGAGAATTAATGATGAATAATGTTGTTGCGACGGAAGCTTTCTCCTGCTGTGTTGTGTTGCTCTCAATAACGAGATATTATTCATACTTAAGCTCCTCGTCGTAAACACACGGAGGTCACAGAGTCTCACACAAAGAAATAAAAAGACAAGTAAATAAAAAAATATATGACGAAATATATGATCTGCAACGATAATTCCTTTAAACCGCTATCACAAGTTTGAAAAACAAAGTTGCTAGTTTATTCTAACAATCCAAAAATTGGCTAGTATATTTAAACAACAGTTCTATCTATCTATCTATACCCTCACGCCACATCCCTTGCAGGGTAGGCAGAGAGGACAGAGCGCCAGACAGCCCTATCCTTACACACACTCCTGGCTTCCGTCACATTCATGCAATTAGTCATACACGCTCTCCGATTCCTTTTACTCAAAACGCGTCCATCCTTGAGGATCTGGTCGACATGATCGGACCAGGTCAGTCTCGGACGGCCGCGCTTTCTCACCCCTCTTCGCTCATTCAGATATACAACAGTTCTGAAATATAATTTAAAAGTAGCGAAAAAATGGATCCATATCTTATTATCACATCAAGTAACATTAAAGCAAGATTGCTCCGTGAGATTTACGAAAGATAAAAATAGACTATAATATAATAATTCGCAAAAATAGGTTGTATACGTGTTAATTATTTGTCATATTAGTTTTTCAGTGTGCAGACCCAGTAATATTCACGTCGGTCTAGGTATTGTAATGTTTGCAGAGACAGGAGAGGAGAGAAGCAAGGAGATAAATTAAATGAATATTTACATAGGAACCAGATATCTCTATTTCATTTACAAGGATTTCTACATCCACATGGGAAATTACTTTATTTAGCTGTGATTTCAGACTAAGTAATAATTATTACATCTTACTCGTCGTGCAATTACTACTGTATTTTCTTAACTTAGACTAGTATTTACTTAAAACAAGAATTGGATTCAGTTTACGTACAAAATGTATACTTAGTACGATCAGCGAGCAATGTAAAGACACAATAAATTAATGTAAGTTTTTATTTATATAACGAAACAAAGTCCATTTTTTGTAAGTGTTCGTAAAACTCGCACATTTTAAGATGGATTGCTGTAAAAATTCACAAAAATTTGCCTACCGATCTGCTTAAGGTTGTAACGTCGAAATTTTTGAAAAATAGCTTTTTTAAGAGATACTATGTTGTAAAATCTAAATATGAAGAACATTAAAACAAGGCGGCCATCTTGGAATCCATATTGAACTTCATTTTCTGACCATAGATTATTTTTAGTAGACAGGCGAGGAACGATGTCAGAGACGCATAGATTGTAACTGGTACCAAGCGCAGATATTAAAAAAAACATTTCAAAACTACCTACATTTATTTCACTTACTAATTTCATATTTTTGTCTTAACTCATATTTCAGAATTATTTCTTTGTTATTTTATTATATATATTTTTTTTAAATTCTAAAATATATGGCAATTTGTCTAGCTCAAACGATCGGGGGACACCGTGCCGTTGCGAAGCACGGGTAACTCAACGAGTATAATAAAAAAAAATAGTAGATATATGGTTGGCACAGTTTGAGCGTGGGCTTCTAACTGGATTGGAATCTCGGCGCTGGCGATGTATTCTCTATTTCACGACACAAGCTTTTAGCTGTCATGTGAAATGTGCAGATTGTTAATTAATCAAACGAAGAAAAAATAGGTGCCTACCCTACCCTAAATTTCCAAAAAAATATCGTCTGACAACCCTATTATATACATCCATAGATATTTGACTCGCGAATCAGAAGTAGAACGCCAATACGGCCCAGACGAGAACAAGGTTGGCCAAATAAGAAATTATTATTAAGCACACACCTACTATCGGGAGATTGATGTGAAATAAACTTTTCCCTTCTCTAGTATAACCAAGTGTATAATTATTTCTTACAGAGTATTTGTACACACAGATACATACTATAATCACAATAGACTTATCTAATGAATCAAAGTAGGTGTATGGGAATGTACAATGTACTTACTATAAGTATAGTATAACCGTTAATTTATCTTAATACCGCACATTACACAAACACATCCCAGACATTATCTCTCATTATCTTAGGTGTCCTAATCCTAATGCTTGTAATGTAACACCTATAAATAATTATACGCCATACAAATCACATAGCACCTTACCACAGACAGGTAACACAATATCACAATATGTACATAATAGGTATATATCCATATCCATACATTATTATCTAATAAATGTCTATTCACTTTTGTACTTTAGACATTTAAAAAAAATCAAAAAAGATTTCTTCTTCGTCAGCCTACTCCCTTTCGCTCCTGGACAAAGGCCCCCTCCATCTGCCTCAACGCCGCTCTATCCTGGGCTCTCTGGATCCAGTTGGCACCCACGTATTTAACTATGTCGTCTCTCCATCCTCCGTGGTGGTCTTCCTATTAAATCCTACTAAAAGACTAGATCTCGGCAATCTTACTAAATATGCTTTGGAAAAAATCGGGTACGGAATGGCAGTAAAAGATTTTTTATATCTTGTATAGATTTCGCGATAAAAAAATGCGAAAAACACCTCTGATCTTTTTTCCGAAAGACAGCAACTCGTTTCCCGAAAGTCGTAAAGATTTTTTTTTCGTATTGAGAATACGCATTGAAATCTAGGGAATGAGAGTTTTTTTAATGAAGCAAAATTAACCCTAATAAGTTTAAAAAAACGTTTTTTTACATTTTATCATGCGATAATTGTTCATGCGATTTCGAACCTTAACGTCGAGCGAAATGACGGAGACGTCATAGATAGGCTATATAAATATGTTAGTGATAAGCTTATTATAAAAGAAGTTTACTGAGTAAAAAAGTGTTAGAAAAATAAGTTTTTTTTCACTATTACAATTAAATTTTTGATTCGTACGTATTTTTGCGGCAATGCTCAATATACGAGTACTAACTTTCTCATTAATTGGACCTTTTTTGTCAAATTGCAAGAGACGTACATGTCAAAGATATTGGCATCAGTAATGTGTGAAGAGGGTGACTCTTTAATTTTCCTCAGTCGAGATGATTATCTACTATAAAGTTGAAAGCACTTTTGGATTTGTATGTATAGTTTTTAATAATGAATTGCTTTTGTGACACGGATAATTTGGTAATCCTTGAGTCTTCGCTGGTGTATTTGTTGCTGATGTTATATTGTTTATGCTTGTTGAAAAACTGTTTGTACTCGTAAGATTAATAAAATAAAATAAAATAGACCCTTACAACTCTTGAAATATTTTAACAAAGTTCATCCTTAGAAATAATATTGCCATTTTTGCCAAAATGATTTTTTATTTCACTGATTTTTGCGGCATTTACTATGTGCACGTTTCTAGACATTTTTAATAAAAGAGTTTATTATACTATGTAATACGGCACTTGGGTTTTTTTATAATGAATTATTTATGTTATATCCGAATATCTCTCGTATTAGGGATAAAAGAGGATCAACTTTTGAGAACTTAATACATAGATATATACCTACCTATTCAAAATGGGCGTCGCCAGCCTCGGAGCTAGGGGGGGAGACAACAAAATTTAAAAAAAAGCATGATTTTTTTTGTGAAACATAGTGAAGAAGGTCGTGATGTGGCTTGGTTCATTTGAAAATGTATATACCTAATACTTTTCACACTAGTATGTATGAAAAATGTGTTTTATAATAAAGCAATAAAAAACAGCGCCGCAGACATTTTTTTTTATGAAACAATTGTATTTTTATGGATTTTTATGCTGTTTTTGTGTGGAAGTCTGTTATTGTCCATTCTCTCCACGTGGTCGCGCCAGAATCTTCTTCTTTTCCTGCCCATCTTTCGATGTCTGTTAAATGTTCATGTGAAGCAAATTAATTACGCTCGCGTGTACAATACTTACTGTAGGTGTCAGTTTTCTATGATTCACTTCACATAAACATGTTTCCCGCATGCTTCCCATGTTTCCCGTGAGAATCCTTACATAGTACCTAACTACCACCCCTCTAAAAGAAAATATATCGGCGGTTTTGGGTCTCCAGAATTGATGTCTTCAACGTCAAAGTATTCACTAATTAAATTTTATCTTTATTTTTTACGTAAATAAATTCTTTTCTCGCCTACGTGAGGATTTTCGGTAATTAAATTTAACCGAAGGGAGTTTTTCATTATCTTATTTTTAATTATGCCTCGTGTCCACATCGGGGTTCTAATTTAAAAATAAAAACGAGAAACTTGTGAATAAAATTAAATAGAAATTTAGTTTCGAGTTTTCGAAAAACGAAGTAAAAAGTTTGGTATTCGTGATGAATCTCATTAATTTTTTAATTACAGTGAACTTTGTAGGTTTTTTTAAAACTTTTTACCCATTTAATTATGTTTATATAAATAAATAATGAACAATACTTTACTGAATAGAATGGACGTCGTCATGGGGGGGTGGAGGGGGGGGCAGCTGCCCCCCTAGAGATTTGAATATGTATATAATTTTTCATACTAAATGATAAAAACTCAAAAAAAAAAACCTTATTAACACACGTTTTCTCATCATATCATAAATTTTCTAAAAACAGCATAAAAATCCATAAAAATACAATTGTTTCATAAAAAAAAATGAATGGACAATAACAGACTTCCACACGTGGTGGCCAATAACATCCCAGAAGGCAACCGCCAACCAGGAAGATCAGCAAAGAGGTGGCGAGATAGTTGGAGTTCGCTGTCCCAGGAGGCCCCTGTGCAAGAAACAGATCCCCGGATCTAATACAAGAAAGAGAAGAACATTTTTGGAGCCGTAAATATAAAAGTCTATGAAGCATATAGCTTAAAATCTACGTATTGTAACTACGTAGTACGTATAATGTACCTACAGCCGTTCGAAAATATTGATATTATTTTTGGAGCATGTTTCGCGTATATATAGGAATCCTTTCTTTGTACCACACCAGATTTTACCAGGCTAGACAAGTCTTTTATTCGTTTCCCAAAGAGTTATAAAAAAAATCTTACAGTTTCACTTTTAAAACACAACAACACCTATTTTTGAGTAAAAGGTATCGGTAATAGATTGTGTAATAGAGTATTTGAATCGTCATATTTAATCGACTATTTTTATAGTGTCGTCATGTGCCCTGATTCGGGCACTTGGATACGTCAAGGTTAAAATAGATATTACACAATGATATGAAACAATGAAACATAATTAATGCCATTAGAATGTAATGTATTCTATAAGCATTACATCATGAATTTATAAAATAAATACTGGGTCCACAAAATATCCATTGAGCAAATGATTTTCCTCTATGCTAACTAGAGCACAGGATTCGTCAAGTATATAAATTTAAAATTGACAGATAACAACAACTGAATGAATATGAGATCCACTCTTACTTATTAGGTACACCTCCCCTCCCCTGTGTGTATACGTATACATTTAAATTTATTAAAAGCTCATTATCTTTTTTTTTTATGTATGTATATTTATCTCTTGTCTTATTATCGATTAGTATGTATTTATGTCTGTATGTATGTGTATGTCTATCTATATATTTATTTGCTTTATTATTATTTATATTATATAAGTTATCTTTTTCTTATCTCGGGTTGACTGTGTAAGATATTGCGTTACCAATAAGTCCGCCTTTTGGCACACAAGATTGTCTTATTTTTTTGTAATCATTTTGGTCAATAAAGATTTATTTATTTATTTACTTATTTACACAGCATTTCCTCAACATCATAGAAAAAATTATTCACCAAATATTTCTTCACCTCTCCTCGGAAAGCAATATCATCCAGAGCTCTTAGCTCCTGAAGCAAAGCATTGTATAGGCGCACACACTCAAGGCACATAAACTGCGCTTAATAAATGACAATAATATTATGAACTTTCATACTATGTAAACACAATCACACCCTTAAATCCTGCCCCACAAACTACTCACTTCAAACTCACTTATAAGGCTGTAGTATATCTTTGATTGAACATAGTGTTTCATTTCCTCATATCAAAAAATTGAGATATTTTTCTGACAGCAATATGACTTTTGATTGATGAATAGGCATGCCTACTTGATACACAATAATATGAGAAAATACGAAATATGTAATAGATTTGTTTTCAATAATATGATGGATTCTGTTTCTCCTTGGATACGCCTATTAGCCTTAGTAGTAAATACAATACTTATAAAAAATGAGAAAATGTCGCTGGGAAAAAATCTATTCTTATCGATGAGCGAAAACCTCCGGATTCCCTGAGAAATCTCCGGGTTGTAGAATAGCCCTCACTATTTCTAATGTTATTCGAGTATCTTGATGCAAGAGTTAGGTGTTCGTAAAATTCTCACAAGATATTTCACATCTTTTCCAGCAATGAAATTCGTCACCCATTCCTGATGTGGACGTAAAGAGGATACACACTGGATTCATAGGTTTACCAATTAGTGAGATATACCGTGATATCCATAGATCACCAAGAAATAGATCATCATGTACTTTTGATCTGATACTTTGTATTTTTTTTGTCAATGTTTCAGATGTACCTACCTTAACTTACTGATTTTCGTTGTTGCTTGTATTGTACTTGTTCAAAACTATTGTTTTTGTTAAAGGCTTGCGCCTTAAATAAATAAATAAAATTTGGTTTTTGAGACGAAATAACAGGTACAAAGGTCAGAAGAAATGATCATCAATATTCAATATATTTGTAAAACCCCGATGATGAGAAAAGTCATATACTTTTATCGTATGGTATCAGTAGAGGGACCAGAGTCAGATATTAAGTTCCTGAGAGCTTAGGTATTGATGTGATTCAGGAGACAAGTTGTGAATATCTTCCATTGTTGTGCAGTTGAACCCTGCGAGATAAAAAGTTATTACGTGGATTTTAAACTACATATTTACCTATAGAAACAATATTATAAAAATTGACGATACATTGCTGAAACCTGTTGATAAAATCTGAAAAAAATATATTGAATAAGACGCTTATATTATATGTACAGGGTTTTATTGAATTCATGTTTACCGTAGTATAAAATAAATGATGTAGCCTACAATACAAAATACATTGATTCAGTAAACAATATAATACTCTCTTATATTATACAATATAATATGTACCTACTCTACATTTCATACGAAATATGATATAACTAGTGGGTCCCGTGAACACTATATTCACGAAATTTGGCATTTTTTATTAACTCACTACTCATTCTACCACGCCCTTCCAAAGTTTATCGAAGGAACATATAGAGAGGGTCTTGGTCTTACCTACTTTCCATACTAATTATACATACGTATGTACCTACTATAGGTACCTATGTACAGTAAGTATGATTATACCAAAAAATTCGAATTGCATTCTCTATCAATAATATAATAGGTAGGTATGTAGTACTTTTACGCGGAAAATTACTTCATTCATAACTTCATTAGTAGGTACACTTCTAAATTTTAATTTTCGCGGAAAATTATTTTCATTCATAATTTCATTGGACATTCGATATTTCAAATTTTCATTCATACAAAGTGAGCTTCGACGAAGATTTCTAGCCACCAACAAAGGCGTCGCTGCTTTAAATTTACATACATATTTATATAACTTGCAAAATTTTCCAATGGGCAAGCGTTACATACCTACATGACTTGGATAATACGAGTATTATGTACTTAATGGAATATATTCGTTACCTTCGCTCAAAGTTTAACGTACATAATAATATTATTTATACGTAGGTTTGTTCGCTTTGCGCCACAGGTATGACTGTACAAGAGATGAAAATCCCCCTACACGAGAGCGTTATTCATTCCGTTTTTCCGTCAGTACCATTTAAGCTCTGCATCCATTTCGACGCTTCGTCATACCGTTTGGCGTCGCAGCCGGTTTGTGAACAAGTTGGGCGTCGGAAATATTATTTCTTGCGAAATTTCCAAAGGGGAAATACTTTCTTGTGAAACTCGAGGAAAAATATATCATAAAAGATATTACATACTAATTATTTATTCTCGTTAAACTATATAATTTTAAAACTTATTTCGGCAAATTTGTAAATTTTATTATTCAATATTATTCACCTAATTATAATTTATGTCTTTTGTAATTTATTATTGATGTAAATCATTTTACCTTTTACCATTGTGAAAGTTTGTTCATTACAGTTTACCATTTTATTGAAACATTAATTAGGTGTGTACAAGAATGACTTCAAAAGTTTGATCATTAGCGGAGACTCAAAAACAGAAATCACTTATTTTACTTGTTGATTGACGCACTTTAAGGAAGTGTTACAAAAATAAATAAAGTAAGTATAAAATTTATTTATTTAATAATATTAAGAATATAGACCGACGGCACATGATGGAAGTCCATTTATACATTTATAATTATTATTTATTTATTACTGCGTAAGTATTCCAAAAAACTATACGTAGGACAGCGGTTATTGTAATTCAATACAGATCTGGGCTTGCATAAATGAACTCGAATACTTTCCTGCACACTTTGCACTAGGCTAAAAAAGCCTGCACCGCAAAGTGTGGAATACATCGTCAGCGCCGGAGTTCGAACCCGGCACCTCCCGCTTGGGAGACCGCCGCTTTGAATCTCATTTAGAATAAAAAATACAATATATTTTTTTTATTCAATTTATTTTTTCTGTTTTTTCCTATATTTTTGTTCAATTTCTTTTTTTTTCTGTTTTGACCTGGGGTTAACTGGAAGAAATCGCAGTTCTGCGATAAGTTCGCCCTAGTGAACAACGTTTTATAATCTGTGCTATGTTCATTTTGTATATTTATATGTGTTTGTTGTTTACTTTAAGTTTAAATAAATAAATAAATAAATTACATATGTATTTTTTTAGCTGTCGGATCTTAGGACAATAGTGATGCCATATATACATATACCTACTCGAATCAACATTACAACTATTACAAATAATAACTTATACTTTTACAAATCTGATGTGGGCACTCAGGGCAGGCTTTCCTGATATAAAATATATAAATAAATATACAAATATCATACAATACTCGTACATTGGTAAAATTTCTGCGAATCTCATTTTATAGTTCGATGAATTCGAAGTCTAAAAGTTCGGAGATTAATAATATAAGAATTTTTCTTCGCATTCCTTTCAGCAACGAAGGAAAAAATCTCCCATTAAGAGTATGCATACCGACATTTCAAAAATTTCTAAAAACGGGAGACCTTGTATCTCGACAACCGTTACTAAATATGCTTTGGAACAAAATAGGGTAGATGCATTGAACATTTATGTACGGAATAACTGTAAAATATTTTTTATATCTTGTATAGATTTCTCAAAAAAAAAAAAACAGCTCTACTCTTTTTTCCGAAAGACGGAAACTCGTTTCCCGAAAGTCGCGGAGTAATTTTTTTTTGTCCTGATAGTATGTATTAAAATCTAGGGAATAACCGTCAAAGTTTTTTGATAGACGCAAAATTAACCCCAAAAAATGTAAAAAACGATATTTTTACCATTTTATCATGCGATTGTTTACGCGATTTTGAACCTTAATACCGTGGGAAATGACTGTGACGTCATTCTTGGTGCCAAGTCCTTAAAACTCGAGGAAGCATTTAATAAATTCCTGATTTAGGTCGAGAATAATATTAAATGAGGTGCGATGAATTATACGAAGAAAATATCATCAATCATAAAGCTAGACGACTGTTTGAGATAGCTCCAGTTCCTCCTTTCAAAGATTAATAAATTATGAGGAGTTATTCAAATTCCACGCTGAAGAAAAAAATATAAGCTCTTTATAAAACTTGTGAATTCAAGGTTTTTTCTTTCTCAGAAAGCGACATAACTCATCTTCTGGTATAATTTATGTAATGAGAATAAAATATTTGTTTACTAGTATTGCGCTACTTAAAATAACGATTGTCAAAGTCAAATGAACTTAAATATATTGGTAAGGTCAGTTAACCTTCTCACTACCACTGTCTCTCTTGGAGGACACGAAGATATAATAGACAAAATCCATTTGAACCAAATTCTCATACTTAATCCATGGTAAACTTATTATAGAATATTTATTGTCTATGACTAAATATGTTTTACCAGTTAATAACTACCAGTGTCTTCCGTGGAGGGCATGGGGCGAAGTCCTAAACGGAAAAACGCATTTTTTTTGTTTACATTCATATAAAAATAGGTATGTAGATATTAAATCGATAGTCAAAAAAATTCTTTAACCCCTCTTTTATATTCTGGTAATGAGAGGGTAAAAAAGGACGATGTGCTCTGAGTAAAAATCGTGCTATTAGCGTTTCAACTTTTTCACATTTTATATGAGAGTGTCCAAAACTCAAGTGGCAATGGGCAGGATATCAGGCCAGGCAGGGTGACACCAGATGGGCGCCACGAATATTGAAGTGGATGCCTTGGACAGATAGAAGGAGTCGGAAGGCCACCAAAGAGATGGACCGATTAGTACCTAACAAAATTCGAGAGTAATCTCATGTTTCGCTTAATTTTACCGATAACTTTGGAATTATTATTTAAAGGGAAAAATCTACAATAATTAAATCTATTACTGCTAGACTCACTAAAAATATTCTCATTTATCCACGTTTCAAGTCATTAGGATGATACACGTATTTAAAATTAGCTGAGTAATCTTATTGCCTACGCAAATTTTCGCATATGCGGGTAAAATAAATTTCTTT
Source organism: Ceraclea dissimilis (assembly GCA_963576895.1). NCBI lineage: Eukaryota > Metazoa > Arthropoda > Insecta > Trichoptera > Leptoceridae > Ceraclea > Ceraclea dissimilis. Next base: position 1,715,133 of record OY756370.1, on the reverse strand, counting down.
ATTACGTTCTTAGAAGGAAAATGGATTTCAGTAGGTAAACTTTGTAGAATAGTAGTGTTTATATAACGTCTTCATATCCTATAGGAAATTAACAGATCTGATAATATTTGGTATTAATACGAGTATTTGCAACCACCCATACCTACACGTATACATTTTTCATTGTATCTATCTAAATGTTGATTTAATATGAGCTAGGAGTTAGAAAAATTCTCATCTTTAAGGGTATGTATTTATTATTGCACTCATTATGGTCATCCACACTAATACGTAAAAATATTACGCACATTTCTAATTACGAGTATATGCTCACATACAAATCTTTACTGCAACACGTCAAAGAACAGGCATAAGAGATATTGTCCAGCGTATCGCATCTCTCAAATTTCGGTGGGAAGGTCACATGGCTAGAAATCCAGATGATAAGTAGTCGAAGATGGTCTTAACCTGGAAATCTATAACGACTACCAGGACCGTAGAAAGACCACCACTACGACGGAGAGACGACCTAGTCAAATACGTTGGTGCCAACAGGATCCAGAGAGCCCAAGATAAATAAATCTTTATTGGCAAAAGAAAATATGCATATTTACAAACAAGAGAATGTAGTGTGCTAAAAAGCGGACATATTGCAAAAGCAATATCTTACAGTCAACCCGATAAGAGCGAGATAAGATTGAGCGGTGTGTGTGGAAGCAGATGGAGGAAGCCTTCGTCCAGAAGTGGACGGGAGTAGGCTGAAGAAGAAGAATCTTTACCTGTAAATAAATAATGCTTGAGGCTACAAAATTGCTTGTAAAAATACTTAGACAATACACGGTCTAATCCTTCAGTATTATTACGAGCGGGAATATAGAATAGAGTAATTCTGTAAGATGGAATAAGAAATAATAAGACGTATCGGGAAAGTGATAGGATCCCTAATAAAATAATTAATTAACATTCAAATTGGAAATTGAGAAAATGAAAAGGGTGTAATGAGAGAAAGGAGAAGAATGAGAAGAAGGAATGATGAGAAAATGAAACGAAACGGCATCAAAATATACAGAAATGATTATTGTACGTACTTATAAAGTAAGTTGAACAAGAAACAAATACGAGTATCTGAGGTTATCAAGTTTTGTATGAGAGTGTAAGCAAAAATCGGTTTTGGCTTATTGTATAAAAATAGGAGCAAGCATAAATATTAAAATATCCGCTAGAGTCTTACTTCAAACATTTTACCAAACAAATTACAACATTAAACTACGGGAATAATCTCAAATTTCAGTAACTTTCCAGAGATAAATTTGGGATTATTTTTTTATGGAAAAATTACAATAGATAAAATGTTTAACCACTGGAGTCACTAAAACATATTCATTCGTATTTACATATTTTAGGAAGTATCTTTAGTATTAGCTGAGTAATCTCCATTTTCGTGACACAATTTTGAGCATTTTCTTTACTATATGGCATCTTAAACTCGTTAGTGTGTATTGCACCATTTCTTTTATTACGCCCTGTATTATGAATTCCTTAAAATGATTTTCCACCGCAGAATAGGGTGAAAGCTATTCCGAGGTGATTGGTAATTCGATTGAAACCTCTTGGGCGATATGAAATGAAAGAGCAAAAGAAATTTTCCAACGACGCGATAATCCAAAAATCCCCTTTCTTAAAGTTGGGTCCTAGAAAAACACTTTCATTTTTAGAAAACATATTTTATTCGCCCGCTATAGCCGTAGTTTTCGGGTAGTTTTGAGATAAAAAATATATTTTTTCTAAATTGCTTACATTGCTCTATACAATTGTAAGTATATTAGGTAATACGATCATTTTCCGAAATGGAACTGGGAAGAAAGAAAATGGACCTAGTATCTACGAGTGAGTTTCGTCTAATATATCTGTCCATCTCATCACGCCATATCCCTTTCTGAGTACATAGAGAGGACTTTTTATTAAATGATTTTATCAAAATGTTGGTTATTTGTTGACGAACTTGCGAGAAAAAACATTTTCAAACACGATCTTAATAGGTCACAGCAACTGAACATGCAAAAAAATGTGCTGAAAAAAGGAAGATTACACAGCTTATAGTAAAGATATCATCTAGATTTTTGCTAGTAACCATTTGATTTTTTTTTCAATTTTCTCGATAAAACATTATTCTAAATCATTTCTGAAAGTTACTGGAGTTAACTTAAGATTATTCCCGTTGTTTGTCAGATAAAAAAAAACTTTACTTTGGTTGACAAAATGTTTAGGGAAAATACAATGACTCTAGTGTTTTTTTTTTATTTGAGCTCTTTTTCACAGTTAGCCCAAATCCAAATAATTAGCCAAAATCTATTTTGTCATTAACATTATTTTATTATATTTCGCGCTTACGTTCTCATACAAAATTTTGTTTAAACACATATTAATATTTTACTCGAGTAATTTTTATTCCCAGTGCGGCCCGTCATTCGAAAAGTTTAACCAGGCCTGCATTAAGCGATAATTTGATTATCAAACTTCACGTATTAAATTATAATGGAACTTACTTTGAATCCCAACCATAGGAATTATTGTTTTCGATTTGTATTAAAATTTTCCATATCGGCAACTTTTTAATTAATTCAGAAAGTACGGTTCTGAATAATAATTTGAAAATCCAGACGCTGCCATTCGGAGAAAATCTGCATTTCATAATCACTAAATGTAGTCGGTGATGGAAATAAATATTTGATGAGATAGTCAGTAAGCTGGGTAACAGGTATACAAAATTCTTGTTATACGAGGGTAATCCAAAAAGTAACAGTGGTGATTTTTTAAATTTGTATAGGGATACATATGTCAGGTATTTTTCTAGGTCATAGAGATCCCGATACGAGTATATTCGGGTTGTGAACTGTGGCAAAACTTTCTGAAGCTCTCCTCAAATAATTTTCCCACCATTTTTTTTTTATTTATTTATTTATCCACATGGAACAGTCACAGAAACAAACATTGACAGGTACATTAGTACAAAAGTATACAATACACAAGACCAATAAAATCCGTTCACAATTAACACTCACGCAAAACAAATAGATTACATTACATAGTTAATAATATACTCGTATATCTTATAGGTATCTGTAAAACATTTACGTTAGGGAAGGAGGTAGCATGGGAAGAGGAAGATGAAGAGGAAGAGTGGAAGGGAGAATGAAGGAAGCATCGAAAGGAGAGTTAAGAATTATTACATTAGATGATCAGGAGATTAAGAACAATAAGATGATTTGTTAATAGTAATCATTAACAAAGCAATAAGATTACATTACTATTATCTTCTTCTTCAAGTTCACGGGCTCCTGTTTCACTTTCTAACTGTCTAAAAAGAAAACATCTTTTAGAATTCTTCACTGAAGATTTTCTACTGCGTTTGAAAAATCCACGCAGACTATGTATTATCTAATCTTTCAAGTCCAAAGCAGTTTTTCCATAGTATCGGTGTGGTGAAAATTATATTGAAAAATGGTTGATTCGGGATGTAGACCCTTAATAAAAAAATAAAATTTGTGAATTCTATGAACATGACGGAAGCAAGGAGCGGACTTAATTTCCTTTTAAGATAATGTCGTTTGGCACTTGTTTACCAAGTGTCAACTGAAGTTTGTGATTAGGGACTGAATTTTATCTACTGAAAAATGTAAGTATGTAAACCATATTGAATTATCCTTTAGAAATAAAGGATAAGAGCCCAACCAACCAGTAATCTGTCAGATTTAATACACACCTTTATCAAGTTGATTTATATTCATATCGTCTTCTCTACCCTTTTAGGAACTCCCGACGGTATGGCGACCATCGTAGAAAAGAGCTCTTTATCATATACGCTATCAAGAACAATAAATAAATTCGCTTACCATAACAATATTGGAGGCATCAGAATATTTGTTCCAATCCAAGCAAATTGTTGATTTATTAAGTATGCCTACCCATTTAAGAGTATGCATACTGACATTTCGAAAATTTCTAAAAACTGGAGATCTTAGATCTCGACAGCCGTTACTAAATATGCTTTGGAAAAAATAGAGTAGATACATTTGAACGCATATCTAGGGATTCTAGGGAATAACCGTAAAAGATTTTATGTATATTGTATACATTTCTCAAAAAAAAAAAGTGAAAAACACAGCTGATCGAGGAGATTATTTTGTATTGATAATATGCACTTAAATCTAGGGAATAAACGAAAAAGTTTTTTGATTAAAGCGAAATTAACCCCAAAAAATGAAAAAAACAACGATATATTTACCATTTTATTATGCGATTGTTCATGCGATTTCGAACCTTAATGCCGTGGGAAATCACCGGGACGTCATAGTTGGGTCGGGAGACTTAAACATACATTCATACATATTCACAGTCTTAGCAATATGTTAATGGCATATGTTATTATGTGGGGTGCATACCTATTTATGTCATATTTATACAGCGGCGTCGCAAACTTCGAAGCTAGGAGGGGCTAACTTAAATTTTAATGAAATGAAAAAGACGTGGCATATAAAGACGAGTGTGTAGAATTTATAATGTGATATGGTATGTTTTCTTTGAATAAAAATACATAGAGCACGTTACATAATAATATGTATATTTTTTTTTATAAAAAAATTCGCTAGCGCCGCAAGCGAAAAATTTGATATTCACACAAGACATGCATTTAGCTGGTACCTGCATTAAAATGGTCGAGATGTAAATCAAGTTTTTATTCATGAATAACAAAAAAATCTTTACTAGGTATAAGCCCATCAAGAGACTTAATTAACGTCAGCGCGCCGCAGGATTTTTTTTTTTAAATTTAGGTATAAATTGAGTGGATTTTCTTAATCATTTTAGGGTACGATGAATTCATGGAAATAATGTGTTTTTTTGTGAGATTTGAATAGAAATAAAAGTAGGTACCTAAATGTATTAATTTCTTTAGACGAAGTCCATGTACCTATTATATATATATATATATATATATGTATAGTATGTGAAAGGAAAATCTGAGGGTATAATCATGATAATCCGAATTGGGTCGTAAAATTTCCAAATGGGATTAATTTGAATACAAAATATTGGTCCCCAGAGAAATACATACATATATGTAGGGATACACTTGATAAAAAAAGGATACATAAACATAAACACAAGTTAGGCGATTTCCAAATAAAAAAATATGTTTTTTCTTAAAAAAAAAAATAAAGGTCGCCTTATACATTTTTCCTTTATGTCTGACAAACTACAACTTGACCCTCTAATATTCAGCGTCTGTAGAATTTTTATTCATGAATAATTCATTATGAAAATGATATCTTTTCGAAAATACATACGATTTCGCAGCTGACTTTAAAAAGAAGCTTTGTACTAAACATTATTATTTCTTAAAACATGAATAACTTTTTTTTTAGTTGTCACATTTTTTTATTACACAATTCTGCGTTTTCCAATTTGTTTCAGTGAAGAAATAAAAAAATATTTCGTGTCAAAATCACTTGATAATAGACCGAATATAGATGTGATGCTGGCATGAACCTTTTAAGATCATGTTAGCACTGAATTGATTCTTTAAAAATTGCTTATTATGTTAGTTCCTTATGTAAATTTGACGAGTCCAAGTACCTAAAATAAGGGCCTAGGGATAGGGTTGCCAGATGTTCGGTTTCGGACCGGACAGTCCGGTTTTTATGACATATGTCCGGTCGAAAAATTCTCGGAAAACGGGACAAAGGTCTGGGCATCTTCTTATTTTTCTGACGTAGTAGGCACCTATATTCATTGTGAAAACCTGAGTATGTAAATACGCAGGTGGGATTTTTTCATACATAAAATCAGTATACAATGCGACGGTTTTGGTGCGATTAACGGTTGACGATCCCAATTTTTGAGTGCAATAATAGGAGTTATGAAAATGTTTACTGCATCTTAGGATTGTAGAAAAATGCTCTAGATTTTTCAACAAAATCTGCTTACTTTATCTGTCGGGACTAAACCGCACTTATTGTTCGTCGTTTTTTTTTAATCGTAAAAAATAACAATAAATGTTACTTTCTTGTTTTATAATTCGCTCGGGGGCGCTGTTACAACGAGAGAATTTATAAAAAATAATGAATCAATTGATGTCAATAAAAAATAATCTATAATGTTTAACAAGTGTAAATCTAACAATGCGTGGGCTTCGAACGTTACTTCCAGGAAAATGTTCTCGCTTAAGAATTTTTAAATAGCTGAATATTTTTTTGATTTATGATCTTTAATAAAAAATATATTCCAATACGAAGGTGGATTGAAAATTATCTGAAATAATTTTCTAAATGTGATAAAAATGTTTCACTTAATTTGGATATGAACAAAACATGAAATGCATAGGTACTCAGGAGAGCAAACGTAGAACGCGAGCTGGTAAACGTAGTTTATTTATTTATTTATTTATACACGGTTATTACAAAAACACATTTACACAAAATAAACAAGCAAGCACATTTGGCAGCAGAAGCATGAATTTCAATGCAAACAGAATGCAGTTGCAGTGCTACTACCGCGAGAATGCGAGTACAAGCGCCCAAAGGCGGTCCCACACGGCCCGCGATCTACGAACCGACACAGAAACTACCCACAACATTAGTTAAAAACGACGTAAAATTGCGTACTTGGGTCACGTTCTGCGAGGCGACAAATACAAGCTACCTACTCTTACTAATTATGAAGGGCAAAATAGAAGGACGCCGTGATCCAACGCTTTACAAGAATAATTTCGAAACCAAAAATAATTCAAGTAAATTATTATTTTTTACGTAAACTTTTCAATTCACCCCCTAATTATACATTTTTTTATAAAAATCGACTGAGTGGTTGCGGGATAATTTTAATATCCTGTAAAAAGGAAATCACGTGCAATAATTCAATTTTAATATCCTTAAATTACCCTTGTAATATTTCGTACTTGTTCCAACCAAATAATATTGGATAATTTATCATGCGACAGACTCAGTTGACTCGGAAATTCCAACAAGAGATAAAATTATAATTATTGAGGAATTATTTAGCCAATCACCTTTACGTTAAGGGGGCATATGAATTGAGCAAAAATAGTTCTATTTATGCTTCATATTTTTCAAATTTTGTATGAGAATGTTAGCGCGAAATTAGAATAATGTAAGCGACAAAGTGAATTATATTTTAAAAGAAATAGAGATGGTAGGCCTCAAGCACGGTGGTCGGACGATGTGAGGCGAGTTGCGGGAGGCGGTTGGATGCGGTCTGACAGGGTAGGGAGCTATGGAGATCGATGGGGGAGGCTTATGTTCGACATTGGACGCAGGGGGGCTGACATGATGATGATGAGAGAAGAAATTTAAAACTTTAAAACAGCCGATTTGTTAAGATTATAAATACCAGTATTTTGGCTAAATTATTTTTATTCATTTATTTATTTATTTAAACTTTAAGTGAACAACAAATACACATAAATATAAAAAATAGACATAGTACAGATTAAAAATTGTTCGTCACTAGGGCGAACTAATCGCAGAAATGCGATTTCTTCCAGTTAACCCCAATTATGCTTTTATATCTGAAAAACTGAACGGAAAATCTCCAGATCCCGTAAATTTTAGGGGTACTTTAGGAATATTTATTTAGTCAAGGAATTTCCAAATACTGTAATTCCAAAACAGCCGTTCTGTAGTCCATACTTTCGTCTATCACTGTCTTCAGTTTCAAGACGATTCCCCCAGTATTGGCTGAGTACAATTCAGGGCGCCGAAGCCCAATGACAGCATAATATAGTACCTTAATATTTCTACGAAAGTGTAATCCAATATTCTCTACACTTGTATTTTAGAATGTTCATTATCTAACCAGAATTAGATATGAGCACATCTGTGGGAAAAACCTTGTCTTCGGGAATTAAATTACCACGACCTAGTAATATAATTGAAATCTAGATACTGCTACTACTATCTTTGTTGCCAATTGTCTGTTTCTGTAAGGGTGAGAAGTATACAGAGCTGGGCAGAAAAGCGTTAATCCGATAATCGTTAATTAACGAAGATAACTTTTTGGTTAATGATATAACGCTTTTCCCACCTCCAAAATTTCTTAACGGACTATTTAACTTCCGTTACATTTTACTTCCGTTAATTAAGTCCGTTAATATTTGATTGTTTGTATAGACATCATCCACTGGCTGTGCTGGCATTAGATAATCTGAGGATTGTATGGAGTTATGTGTGGTGTCGTATATGAGTTGGGCGTTGGAAAAGAATTTCAGATCGAAAGTCAAATTTTGTAAAAAAAAAAAATCGGCTGCGGCGCCTTTCAAACTCTGAAGCAAGCGACGTCAATGGGCGAGTGTAATACAAATGCACCTAGGTGTTTGTAAAATTTCTGTAAGACATTTTACTTCTTATTCAATAATGAGAGTCGCCACCCATTCCGTGTGTTTTATTTGTTGTATGCACATTGTATGTATTTGTGTACCCACTTTAGGATACATCGCGATAGTGTGATAGTAGTAGTACTTATGTAGTTCTACTTCATGCCATTTAACAGCGATTTTTTAGATTAACGCTTTAACGGATTAACGTTAACTTCCGTTACATTTTTCAAAATGTAACGCTTTAACGATTAACGAAGTTAACTTTTTAGTTAACGGATTATTGATTAACGAAGTTAACTTTTTGATTAACGGTGCCCACCTCTGGAAGTATAGATATATTTTGAATGCATATAAAGTATACTGTCTCATAGCTACACGCATAAATTATAGTAAAAAAATCATGTCGTTGAAGATTTTTCAATTTTATTACTATTTTGAACTGTTGATTTATAAAAGAAATACTGCTCAGCCGAAATATTTCTTATACGATTTGTTTCTTCATACTTTATATCCACAACATCAGGAAAATAAGGTTTTCACGGTAGGGGATTGACATTGTTTCTTGGTTTTTCGGGTGAACCGTGTGTATACACTACGAATACTACGTCTACAGAGTACAGACTACACCTGCTCACGCTGCACAAGTTAAAATTCCATACACTACGAATACTACACCTACACACTACCTGCTCACGCTGCACAAGTTAACACTCCACAAACATATTTCTCATACATTTATCCGAAGAGGAAGATACCAGTAGGACTGTCGAAACGTCGATCAAGTTTATCTACACACGTTTCACCCGAAAAACATAGAAACAATATCAGAATATAGAGAAAATATCCGCATTAGAAATTTTTTCGTTCATTTTCCAAATTTATGAAATTGTAAGTGTCGTGCGAATGAAAGAAATATACTTAATATGGGGCGGTTTCCTTGTAAATAATGATAAAGTATTTGGTGTGTGAATGACAGCGTATACTCTACAAGGCGTAATTCAATAATAATGTGACATGGAAGCCAAAGGTTATTGGTATCGTTATGTGAAAAGGGTGAACCAAGTAGCAGAAATAATAAGCAAGAATCTTATTATAATAATTTCCTACGCACGTTTAGTCATCAACGTATGAATGTGTAGAATGAATGAATGGTTATGACTTCTGAATAAGTCAGTAATCAATTTTTTATACGAATAAAAACTCTTACAAATATGAAGCGAGCAATGAACTTAAATTAACTGGATGAGATCACTGTACAGCGATAGGTAAGTTTGCTCCAGTGAGCTTATTATTGTTGTAATTGTGAAACTACTTTCTTGTCAAATTATATTGTAGTGATGTTCACTTAAATAATAAATAAGCGAACTTCTGAAAAAATATGATATTTCACAAAATAAATTCTGACACTAAAAATAAATCATCTTATTTCATATCACGATAATAAAAATTCACCAAGTTTTGCGGCTGTGAAACTCTATACAATCGTAGATAGATAGATAGATTCTTTATTTATTCATTATAGTGTACATAAAATCGTATCTCAATTCAAGCTATAGACATTTTTATCAATATATGAACAGCTCATCTACGTTTTGGTTGAACTAGAGCAGATTGCCCTGTATCTCACCACACAGAAGATCATCACAATAATACAGTCATCACAAGAATAAGCAAACTGTTACTCCAATAAATTAATAAATTCAATCATTCTAAAGTTTTATTAAAAATAATAAATCCAAAAGTTTCCAGAATAAGAAATTAAATTATTTCAGTACATGGTTGGCGCAGTTGATTGAGGCGGCAGTCTGTAAAGCGGAAGGAGCCAGATTCAAACCCCGGAGCTGGCGATGTATTCCGTGCTTTGCAAACAGACTTTTAGCCTAGCGCAAGGTGTGAAGAAAAGTATTTTGAGTATAAGTATGTAAGCCCAGAACTTTCATTTAAAAAAATGCATATGTCTAGCCTTGCCCATTATGTCCCTCGTGAGAACAAAGGATCTTAAGTAACCTTAGAATATAGAGAGATTTCTTATGACGCATTTCACCTACTTTTACGTCATTACTTATAGGGATTAAAAATACAAATAGACTCTCTCAAAACATGGATTTGAAATATACTCGTAAAGCAATGAATACAAAAGAATGAATACAAAAAATCTTTGTGGATACAAAATAAAAGTAGGAATAATATGGGATTAAAGACATAATACAATGTAGGAATCCAGTACCCAAATATGTAAGAGGTCGTAGTAACTTAACACGAAAAAATTTGCGTCGGGAAAGGGAAGATTACGCAGCTAATACTAGAGATATCATCTTAAGACTTAAAACATGGATACTTTAATGGGAATATGTTTTAGTGCCTTTTGCAGTTAGAAATTTCATTTTTATAGTAGATCGGGGATTGAACCCGCGTTACCAACCAGGCTACCGACCACCTCATGAATTTATTTTATAATTTACTTTTTAATTTAATTGCTACCGACCAATTGAATGATTTTTACTATTTACTAACATGTCACCCTATAAGTAAAAACACACCAATCCCTCGCCAATCGGATGGAGTGCCCGAAATATATAACGCATTGAATAGGTACAAGTACGTAATGAAATACGACGGTTTTGTAAAGATCTCTTTTCAGCAGGATCTGACCCTGTGTATTATGTTGCCTTTTGTGATTGTAAAAAGGGGATAAAATACATGTTGAGTGTAAAAAAAAAAGAAATTGGTTCTCCGACTTGATTGGTGAAAGAGAATGTAATGCCTTTATCAAAGTACCAGTTTAGTTTCTTTATCTGAATGCTTGAGAAGTGACGTTTGAGAATTTCTCAAGCACAAGCATCCACTTCTATCTCACATTTCTTTCTCCTTGAGAAACTTGTGACTAAAGCTTTTCGAGCACAACAAAGGTAAGACGGTCAATATGGGATCGCATTCTCTTCAAGAAATCTATACATTAGCTTGAAAAGCAGTTTAAGCGCAATAGATACGTCGATACATAGATAAAATCTTTTCTATTGATATCAGTGACGGCGTATATAGAAATCTAAAACAATAATATAAAAAAAACCTTATTTTAAAACATTTCGAAAGACACCCACCCAGGTATATACTTCGCCCATTTAAAAAAAAATTGCCTGCGGCGCCATTCTTCCTTTTTTGTAGTTTTTGTACACAACAACTACAATATTTACCACCAAAACACGACCCTTTTCACACACCTTCACGAAAATTTGGCCTGCGGCGCTATTATTCAGGTTGACGTAAACGATTCCATCCAGGGAGGTCTACCCTCCTCTCGAATCACTCCACCGTCCGTAGAGCGACCGAGAGGGCACACAAAAAAAAAACAAAATCAGAACAATATCCACAACAGAGGTACTTCACTTCGTGTCTGACAATTGTCCCTGAAAATGATGTTAATTAAGGCGAATGTGTAAAGCAAATTCAAAAAGAAAGTTATTTACATAATTTATTTACATTAATTACAACAATACCATAAACAATACAAGTAGTAGGGCACACTACAATTATTACAACAAAACAAACCTTCCTTACACACGTAGGTATCTATCATACCTACCCCGACATACACAATAATCAATTATAAAACAAACAAGTAAATAAAACTACAACAAACTATTACTATACATTTTTCAATCTTACGGGTCTCTCATCGTAGAAGTAATTGTCTTTTTCCACTTATCTGTCGCACACAAATTCACTTCTACTCATTGTCCAATTAAAAATTCAACATTTAAAAATCAATAACATCTTTCATACCCCTTCTCGAACACGAACCGCGTTCCATGGTGAGTTGAAGTCAACCTTCCAGTCCAGGCATGACTCAAGGGTCCTCTACGTCCACGGGGCTCTTCCACGTCGACCAGTCTTCCGCATGACACCTCGGCCTCGTCACAGAGCGCCTGAGGTCTTCGATTTACTGGAGGGGGGGGGGGGGAGGCGATGCTTACCCATGTCATCCAGTATTCGCTGCAACCTATGTCAGCCAGTATTCGCTGCATCCCATCAGTTACCCAGTATTCGCTGCATCCGATGGCCATCCGTCTCTGCATCCACTTCAGAATAACGCTCCATCAGTCACCATGACTGCAGCACACAATCTCTTGAGCACTGACAACGATGTCGCCGGCAGCCCGAAGGCGCCGCGACGGCGTCTTCACCGACCTTCTCTGTTGTCAATCTCCTGACGTATGAAATGGGAATCATCTCTTCGCTGCCTTGCAGCCTCCTTTTGTAGCCAACGTCTCCTACTCCACGACTAGAGGTGGAGCTCTAAAAAAAACTCGGTATCTCCACCCTTACATTTTCAATAGGGGATGTCCATCCTTCCACTGCTGATTGGTAAGCGAGGACACGCCCATGGCTTTCCAAGACAATCGTTGGTTACACATTGTTAACAATATTTACCTACTTGTATTAACAACATAGAATTATAAGATTTGCAACAACAATACATATGTATCAATACACGGATCACCTTTATTGCTTACCTGTGAAGACAATTAGGTGCCGACTGCTTCAAAACAATTCGTCTGTTACAATTTGTTTACTTCGACTACCCTTTCAGAACATTAAACAATAGCCCCAATATAACGTCCCGACTAAATATAGATTTAAACATCAATTCTCTTGTCTCCAAGACGCGACATATTTTTGAATACAGGGCCCGGCATATTATTTTATTATTCAACTGCGTCTGTACTTTCTAAACGGAATAACCCAATTACAATGCTTGTCGTCTCCTTTCAATTATTAACAATTTTTATCTAACACACTTTTACAACTCCCCCTGGATTAGCGAAATGTAACAAAATACAATAAGTCTGTCTACAGATTTTATTACCTATGGAGACAAATGCATAGTCCCATCATAACTGACTTAATTATAGAAATATTATTTTTCTGCACCATGAACCAAAATCCCCGTATCAAGGTTTAATAGCCGGGTTTAGTTTTCATTCCCCCTCTCCCCAAAGTCAAATACTATATCGCCCCCCTCCCCGAAATGTAAACCTATATACGCCACTGGTTGATATACTCGTATATCTCTTTTGTAATGCTAGAAAAGAAATATCCGAAAAGTCAATGTTCTCATATATGATACGGTAAAATATTAAATTTCTTAAAAATTGGAAAGAGTGTTGACCGAAAAAAGTCATGTTTGTTATTACTCGTAATAGTCGTAATACCACAGCGGGTAGTTAAAGTAAAAAGTAAAGTTAAAGTTTTTTTTACAGAAAAAACATGAGCTTGTTATCTCTTTTCAACAATATTCGTATGTCATGATAGTTTTAAATTTTTATGTACGAAAATTTTCGATATAGGTGTATTTACTATTATTACATATCGAAACTCGAATCGGAATTACCTGGTAGTTTTCGTACATCATACATAATTATTCGGAAAACTTCGTATACATTCGGTCGTTTTCCTATGTTGTAAAAATAAACAGATGTCCCCCATTATCAAATTTAACTATTTTAAAATAATTGCGGAAGGATATATGGCGTTTTACTTTAATTTTATATAAGGTCTCCTTATGTTATTATATTCAGGGCCATGCGAGAATTTTTCCGTTTGAGACAAGATTTTGAAATACCGCTCCACAAACTTCTCTTTTATTATTACTATAGGAAATAACGCCGCAGGCGATTTTTTTATAGTGGGTAGTTTGGTGAATCTGGTATAGAAAACCGTTTCATGAAGATTTTTTTTATTATTCATGACTGTTTTTTTTATTTCAATTTAGCTTCAGGTGCCGCTTGAGGCGGCTATCTTTTTGCCTCAAGGCACCACAGGCCCTGCCAATATTCACGCCTGTATAGCAGGCTTTTTGACCGTAGTCGTAAAAAAAATAATATATATAATATTACGACTACTATTCCGAACATACAGGTATATGTTTCTAATTTGATGATCGAGTTTCATACTTTGGCACGAGGCAGACTAATCCTCTCTCATTTTCATCATACGCCAACGTTTCAGGTTTTATTCAGGTCACGAATACTCCCCGTTATAACAACCTTTATTGGCAAAGTATACAGAGAAACGATACTACTCACATTGTAGAGAAATATAAAATACACCTCTATCCTTTCATATAACATTATTATGTAAAGTGCATCCTCTCTTAATAGTAGGTAATATAGGCAGTGTGCCAAATACGTATATTACTTAATAGTGCCTGTACCAAAAACGTGCCTAAGATTTCGACTCGATCCGACGTGACTCTATGAAAGGAAAATCTAATGTGATTACTATTGAGTGGGTATTGATCAGAGCTGGGCAGAAAAGCGTTAATCCGTTAATCGTTAATTAACGAAGTTAACATTTTAGTTAACAATTTAATGCTTTTCTCACCTCCAAAAATTGTTAACGGATTATTTAACTTCCGTTACATTTTACTTCCGTTAATTAAGTCCGTTAATATTTGATTGTTTGCATAGACATCAGCCACTGGAGGCGCTGGCGTTAGGTAATCCAAGGGTTGTGTGGGGTAATGTGAGTTGGAAAAGAAAATTCACTTTGTTGGGATACATCGCGATAGTGTAAATGTGATAGTAGTTTTACTAATGTAGTTCTATTTCATGCCATTTAACCGCGATTTTTTACATTAACGCTTTAACGGATTAACGTTAACTTCCGTACATTTTTTAAAACGTAACGCTTTAACGATTAATGAAGTTAACTTTTTAGTTAACGGATTATCGATTAACGAAGTTAACTTTTTGATTAACGGTGCCCACCTCTGGTATTTATCCTCTGTAGGTAATAACTGAGTTACAAGGTTTAAAGTTAGGAGCCCAACTATGATGTCACGGTCATTTCCCAAGGCGTTAAGGTTAAAAAAACGCATGAACAATCGTACAACAAAATGTGAAAAGCGGCGTTTTCTAATTTATTAGGGTTAATTTCGCTATATTCATATTTTTTTAAGCTCATTCACTAGATAAAGGTTCAATGTATCTACTCTACTTTTTCCAAAGTATATTTAATAAGGTTGTCGAGATCTTTTAGGTTTCCCGTTTTTGAAATTTAATGAAATGTCAATATGCTTGCTCTTAGAAGAATTGGAAAATTCCCAGCAGAATTAAGTTGTTTTTCTTAAGGACTAAAAATATAGCTTATTTGTTTCTTACAAGGCAATAAAGTTTATTAAAATTCCCTATTATTGTTCAAATACAAATAATAACATATTATTATTTATTTCTGTTGCTTTCAGCGCTTTCTAAATGAATATAGAGAATACTTATGTATGTAATATTTGTATCTACATTATTTAACTCTCTACATATCATTAAATTCGGGAAACTGTATGTAGGCGGAGTATTACATGATTTTATCAAAGCCTTATTTTCGTACTTAGTAATAAGATATAATCATAAAAAATGGTCTCTTGAAAGATTTAAGACTGATATTTTTCATTGTAATACCAAAAGCATGACCAATTTTATTTTGCAAGGCTATCATAATATTTTGCATTTTACTTGATTTTACGATGCAGCTATTCAATTTAGTATGGGAGGGCGAAATCTACATTTGAATCCCATCCCTATACAACTACATCCTCTGAATCCTGTACATTTTTTAGTGCGCTGTTTAAATTGTTTATTGATTGTGTAGTGTATAGGTTTCTCATCTTCTTCTTTTGTTCAGCCATCCCTCCACTGCTGGATATACGCCTCTTCTAACGTTTTCCAAATTTTTCTACTTTGAGATTTGCTCAACCAGTTTCTTCCTGCGACTGGGACTATATCATCTACCCATCTTTTTTGGGGTCGTCCTACAGGTCTTCTGTTCTCCCGTGGTCGCCATGCTAGGATTCTGGGTGTCCATCTCTCATTTCCCTGTCTCGCAACGTGTCCTGCCCATTGCCATTATAACTTAGCGATACGGTCTGCTATGTCGGTAACTTTGTTCGGCGTTTGATTTCTGCGTTTCTAATTCTGTGTATTGTCTTATTGTGTATAAATTAATCTTTTATGTGTGGCTCATCTGTGTGCTTGTGGTTATTAGGTGATATATGAATGAAACATGTTACTGATGTGCATTGTATTTTTAGTTATATCTATCAAATGTAGAAGTACCATGAACAAATAAATAAATAAGGTGTACAAGTAAAACATTTTGGTCTGCGTATGCTGGTCGATCCTTAAATGGAAATAAAAATCAAAAATTACGAACACTTACACAATACCAAGTATTGTTATAAACCTTAGCCATTTTGGTGCAAATATATGACTGACACTTCATAATTAGATTTCGTGTCCGGTCAGGTAAAATCTCTCCACTCCAATATGCGGTGACAGGATATCTGACTTTACCTAGTTTGTCATAATCAGGTCTCCGAGGAGCAAGCACGTCAGATATTGTTTAAAGCTCTGCACATTCCATATTCGGAGTTATGGCATCAAATCGTATATGAGTAATCCAGGTTACTCCAGTTGCCATAATATTATATTGTCAAAACAATGGGACTGGCAATTGGAAGACAAAACTTATTCAATTCAACATGAAAATTAGTAGTCATGGCACAACTTTTCATGTAAAATTAAAAGAGATATATTTAACTGGAAAAAAGGTTTCACAACACAATAATTAATTAATCTTTACATTTAATTTTTTAGCTCAGTTCAACACCCCACGATTTTTCAATATTTTCCAAGTGTCCTGCAAGAGTCAGGTGAAACTGTGGGGGTGTGAGATGAAATTTTATCTATTTATATGAGCCGAAGCCCATATCTTGGCACGGGTCGTTCAGGTATTCTTTCCTTGGTCGTCCTCTGTAGTTTGTCCCCTCGTTCATTCCTTCCTTAATTCAAATAGGAGACCCTCTTGACGCACTATAGTACAACACAAAATACTCATACCGCTAATATTATTTCGTACAAATAATTAAACTTAATTATTTGACTTAAGTATGCCTATATTTTATGTTAAATAATTGACTTAAAGTGGTTTTACACTGTTCAAAATCAGCGAATACATTCAATGGTTTGTATTCGACATTTATGATTAATAAATTTACCGACGTGTCTTTGCCGAAAATCCGATTCGCGTCAAGTATTTTGAAAGCGTTCATTATTTCAAAAAGCGCTCATCCGAACAAATCCTTGGAAATCCGAGTCGTTCACCGTTCTTGGTTATCTTCGTGAATTTATTAATAAATGGCATTATGTTGAGTTAAGTGAGACACAAAACATTTTTCAAATAAAACGATTCAAAAATTGCTTCAGAAAAACACTGAATATAAAATCGCTCTCTTAAAAACGAGAGCTTTGCTTTTAATTTAAAACGTTTCAGTACCAACTACACTGTTGACTATAATAAGATTTTTCTTTGTAATAATTTTCTATCGTTCAGTAAAACTACAAATCTCTTGCGATTAAACATTTCTGCGTTTTTCTTTCCAATTCAAACACAGTATCTTGTAAACTTCCGTGTGATTGTGACGGATAAGCTTAAAAAGCTACAATTTGTATAAAAAACCTTTGGAAAATAATTACTCTTGAGAGAAGAACTGTGTAAACCATTCATCTTTTTTCCGTGTCGTATCGCGTCGCGACGTTGGCGATCACTATAGAGAAAGCATCCCTGTCTGCCGCAGTCCGAAAAAGCTTGCTGAGGTTCCTGATGCCAGTGCACTCACGAATATTTCGGAGCTGACGTCTTCCTATTCCTCGGCGTCCCTTTATTTTGCCCTTCATAATCAGCTGGAGCAGCTTGTACTTTTCGCCATTAGTAAACCACTGTAGTAATTTTATACTAGCTTATTTTGTTATTATTTTTCATGTGTGAGCCAAGACGGACTTTTGTGATGTTTACAAAGTTTTAAGAATTGCGTTCAGGTTTATAAAATGTCTATTTCATTAAATTGGTTAGGTTCAAAAAAAAAAAAAAGCCTGCTAAGGGTCGGGTGGTTTTCAGGTCCAACCCGAACAAAATAACAAAACATGAAAACTACCCAACCTTTTGCACAGCGCGTTATCAAACGTATGAAATTACGTGATAATCTCTCATTTTTCTCTGCTTACGTGAATTAGGTATTACAGTTGTTGACAGAGTATTGTGTTTACAGAAAAGTTTCGGTTTGTCGACGTGTGAAAATACGCAAGAGGGGATGTATGAGATGGGTTTTACATTTTGAAACGTAAACATTATTTTCAATCAAAACTTTCATACAAAGACGTGTGATAATTCTACGCAAAGTAATATGCAAACACAATTCTTCATAATAGATATTCACGGGTTTTATGATAATCCGTCTATCAAGAATCTTCTTCTTCGAAAGTTTTTAATCGATTATTTATCAGATATCTGGGATGGCATTTTGTAACTCATACTCGCTCGCTATGCGACGTGTATATGCCTGTATAGTGTATACGCCTTACAAACGATGATTGTACGTCGTGTACACGTCGCATAGCGAGCGAGTTGAGTTACGAAATGCCATCCCAGCTCTTAGCTAGAGAGATACATAATATCACGTCATTGGATTTGAATGTCTGTGTGATTTGTTTTGTTATGTGATTTGATTCACTGTAATGAAGTCTCGCTACAAGAACTGTTATGATTAACGCGATGTATCACTCTACAACGGGTGCTTTGCCAAAAAAAAGAATACAATAGAAAATTCTTTTGTGTCATTGTTTTAATTGCCGAATCCTGCTCAAGCCGTTGCTTATGAGGTGTAGTTGATTTGTAAATAATTGTGTAGTTAGTTTTAAGTGTCCATTGTCCATTGTGTACCTAAATTGAAATAAAAGAAATATAAATAAAAATAAATTAAAAATAGAATACATAGTGCTATACCTAATACATAATGACCTTAATACATACTTAACTAATCACATTAGTAGGGGCTGACGACTATTAGATGATTAATTATATAGGACTTTCTCAGTTTGCCTTTCATGAAAAAACTTATATGTGAAAATTGTGATCCAAAAAGGGTCATTCTCGATTGACAGTTCCTATAGATTTTTTTAAAGACGGTAATAGAAATTATCAATAGAGGCCTCTTTCAAAAGATTCTCCAATTCAATAGAAACTATTCAATGATGTCATCTTATAGCTATATGTTCTCGTCTGACGTATACGTATGATACTCTGCGGAAGTAAGGTAGACTTGCGAAAGAAAAACGTCTTTAAAGCGTTTTTATAGCTACCAGACCAAGAAAATTAATTTAACTCTAAAATAAGCTAGTGCCTGTAAAATGACGACGGTTCGTTAACAGTTCGTCCACCGACAGATCGTCAAATATTTCAGTTAAATGTTCACTAGGGCGAGCTGATGATCGAAATTAACTGGGTGAATTTAAATATTTCAGTTAAATGTTCACTAGGGCGAGCTGATCACCCAAAATTAAGCGAATTTGATATTTTTTGTTAAAGTTCACCAGGGCGAGCTGACAATCGAATATTACGAAAAAAATTCACCTGCGTACTCGTAAGTAAACAAATTGAAGATATAGAGTGAGGGAAAGAATTGTCGGGGACGAAATGTCGGGGGACGAATTGTCGGTGCACCATAATAAATAATGTAGTTTTAGATAGTTTACCTCTTGCCTCGCATTGTAACTTGATTATGATGCATTTCCTCTGAGCAACTTTGATAGGATGTTTCGCATCCGTTTAATATGATACGGATGTCACATTTTTCACGTATTACGAGTGGAAAATTAGCGAAGAACTAAATATAGTAGGAAGATGTAGATTCAATAGAAAATTCATTACAGAGTATATTATCATGCGGGCATCCTTTAAAATTAAGTACTAGGATCATGGGCGTCGCCAGCCTCGGAGCTAGGGGAGGGGGGAGGGCAACAAAATTAAAAAAAAAAAATGATATAGCACAAAATACGCGTAAATAGCGCCGAGGGCGTAAATTTTTGTGAGACATGGTGAATAAGGTCATGATGTTGTTTGTTTATTTGAAAATGTATATATGTAATACTTTGCACAATAATATGTATGAAAAGTTTTTT
The DNA here is from genome assembly GCA_963576895.1 of Ceraclea dissimilis. Lineage (NCBI taxonomy): Eukaryota > Metazoa > Arthropoda > Insecta > Trichoptera > Leptoceridae > Ceraclea > Ceraclea dissimilis. Next base: position 1,694,751 of record OY756370.1, on the reverse strand, counting down.
TTTTTGAAAAAGTGATAGAAATTAGCGCCGCAGGCTATTTTTTTAGGGAGAATAATGGATTTTCATACTAATTTTAGAAAAAATTATGCTATGATGAGAAAATGTGTGGTAATAATGTGTTTTTTTTTAGGTCTTTCCATTTTGTATGAAAAAATAAATACCTATTCCAATCTCTACGGGGGCAGCTTCCTCCCCTGCTCCCGTGACGACGCCCTTGCTAGGTATGCTGATTTTATTCCCAGAAAACGTTAAACGGAATCTGCTTTTAAAAGACCGTAAAAGCTACGGAAATATCTTCTTCAGAAAAAGGAAGTTTAACTAAGAATACAATTTTCTCTCATTTCCGAACACGTAGCAGGTACTCGCAAAGCTCTTCCAAACTGATAACCTCTTAATGGTGATAAATTACACTTTTTTAAGCATTTTTTCTTAATTGCTGTCAGGCTTCTGGTTTGTCCAAGTCCCTTTTCACCTGTCATCGCTAATTTAAAATTCTAAGAGAAATGGAAATCTTAGTGCTTTAGCTAAAAATGAATTTATCATAAAATAAAAAATGTGCTTATAATTTCTTTGTTTTTATTACTGGTTTCTCTCGCTGGAAAATATTTCGAAAATTTATTATCCAAATTAAATATCCAGAAATTGTATCGCTATTTTTATTTTTAAACTACGTAGGTATTATCGATGTATCTTCTCTAATAGGAATGTACATAATTTGGTAGACGTACGTACATCTTTTGGTATTTTTAGAAAGTTTTCGTGGGCTTTCGGTTGTTGAACGTACCATCTAAAATTTTAGATTACATTTCGTCCACAATTTAAATTATAACGAAAAAAATTGAAAGCCAAATATTTTTAAACACGTTTAGTCGCGGTGCTTTATTTGTATTTTATTTTATTTATAACCCCTAAATTATCATCATAGTTAATTTGCCTTCAGAAGCCTGTTTAAAATGCAGGTTGTTAAGCTAATTCTGACGTTTGCTTTGTGTTTTTAGACCCTTGTTTTTCATAATAAAATAATACAAATAAGCTTAGGTACGCGCGTTTGTTTTTTCAAGATAAAAAATCTCGTTTTTATTAAAAAATAAAGCAAGCAGTGTGTAAATAATTATACTGTGCTTAGCCTTTAAAATACTTAATAATCCGACACGGTATATGATGAAGGAAAAAAAGAACCTAAATAATATATTTACTTGCTTTAATTCTAAAGCGTGGGATAATACAGGGTAATGCTGTCAACTGATTTGCATACTATTGTACTTAGTGAAATATCCTTAGTGGAAGGAAAATCCCGCGGGCTTAAGGCCCTCCACATCCCCGGGTAGCTCAGGCGCATTAATAGCGACCTCTTTACCCGCACTTCTATCAAAATATTATTAGGAGGTGGGCCCAGGGTTAGCCTTAAGGGAGCCCCCCGGCAAACCCCACCCCCGAATTACGTTCCTTCAATATCCTTGTCCAAGGAGGTTACAAAATTTCACTTATTGCTACAATATTTCAAACTATATCTATACTTATATGTAAGTGCTATCCTTAGTGGAATAAAATTTAAATCTTTCAGGGTATTTTTTTATAAAACAACAAGAAAAACTGTGTGAAACTACAATACTAGTCACCAGACGTGACAGAGTGACTGTACCCTCTCCGCAATAGCTCGCCGGTGACTCTCGATGGCTTGAGCTGGAAAAAAATTGACTTTATTTTCTAACGCCCTCACGAGGCGCAAGTCCTTTGTCATGTTATAACCCAGAAATATATCCAGATGCCTTACTACTGAAATCAACCAGGTTTAGCAATCCACTCATTTTTGAAAAAACATTCGCATGCCGCGCTTTTACTAGTTTTTGTTCCATTTGGCAATATCAAAATTTTAGTTGTCTTCCCTAGCTTCAAAGCTGGCGACGCCCATGGTCGTGCTTATTGTCTTTGGTCCAGTACTCGAACCTCCCCTGAAATGAAGTTTCTGGCTAGGCCTCTGGTATGGCCTAGTGATTTCATTTAGTTTACACAATTGGTGAAAGTTTCAGAGCTCTAGCTAATCTGTAAATTTGTTGAAATTCGTTTGCAAATGTAGCTGAACTGAGCCTGTAGGTAAATTAAATTCGTGTCGGGAGCGGGTATTAAATAGATTCAATACAAGGCAGGTACCTTCCTAGCTTGTTGAACAATTTATAGATGTTGGTTTAGTACTGCTAATACTCCATACACACTGAGCTAAGTAGGTATAGTATAAATATTAGTTAGGTAGATATTTATTCTTGGATTGGCAGCCAATTTCCTCTCAACCTCATTCTGTATACACAGGAGTAGTAATCTCGTATCCTTGACAAGAAATATGAAATGTGTGTTGAATAGTAAAGTCTTTGAGAGAATATCTTGCCTCGAATGAAGTAAATAGATTGTTCCAGGTATTACTTAAATACAATCTCAATTCGTTGAAATTGAACGCTTGCTGTTCGTATTTCGTTTTTAAACAAATTGAACTATGTTATGATTTTTATCTTTTTTTGGTTGTGTACTTATGATACCTACTGTATTTAAGGCTACTTCCCAACGACGATGTTAATATATTATCCCCTTGGTATATGTTTCTTTTGACGTTAAAATTTCGTTGACGATGTTGGTAAGTAATAAAATTCGAATGAATCAAAGGTGGTTTCGTATCCTATTCGTATAGGTTTCATTTGTAGAATAAACGAAATTGAACCCATTATACCTAATATAAATAATGATCATAAAATGATACTCAGTACTGAGAGATCGATAGAGAAGAAGAAAAATTTAGATTAGATATCTACCAAGAAACGTTGATCATCCTCTTGAATTTGGCCAGATCGAGAGACTGTTGACCATATAGTAGAGAGGTGCCCTGACAAGAAGTTTGCAGAGGTTCTTGAGGAAATCCATAAGGAGGTCGACGTAGTGCGCGAGTATGACGCATATGCGGTGTTTTAATATTGGCATGATAGTTGATTGTAATGATTTATAGTTGCCTTATGTGATTATTTTTAAAGGTACGAATATTGTTAAAGGCGTGTCACAATAGACCTACTCTGGTCGCAGTGACGCAGGGGATATGCGGTCCCCTGACCTAACAAAGGAAAAAAATTGTTAAAGGCTGACGCCGTTTATGCATGATAAATAAATAAATGAGGTGACGCCAAGGGCAGTAGATTACTTGCAGAATATTGACGCGGAGCTATGACTCCTAGATAACTTGTACAAATGTACAATGGTCATTTGCATACGAAAGAAAGAAAAGCGACCAATAAAAGTCAACACTCCAAAATAAAATACGGTTTAAAAAGTTGGCTCTTTAAAAAGTGATGGATCATACGTTTTGCTGCATAAAGCTTTACAGTTAAATGGAATTACTTAGTAAGCACTTTATAATTTTATTTTATAACGCTGCAGAGGAAAAATATTTTACGAGAAAAGTAAAATAAATTCGACGCAAACAAATCTCCCCGACTTAACATCATAAAATATCTTTTTTATAAAATGGAAATATAAAAGTTTTATTGTTCCAGCCAGTCATTTGTTCAATTCCAGAAAATGAATTTCTTGCATAATACATAGACTCTCTCCTACTTAAAAATTACCTCCTGAGAAACCTCGAACGTAGTGACGTTAAGTGCCTTTTATATTTAAGCTCGAAAATAAGACTTGAATAAACCAAGTCAAATGGTTTTTTGTGATTGAAAATTTTATATCGTGGAAAGTCCTGAATTAGGTAAATTTCTGCTTACACTGAGTAAATTTCTGCTCGTAATATTTAGTTTAAAAAAATATGAAAAGTGCCTACGTGGCTTGATTTTACAACACTGGGGTCAATTCTGTAACTAATTAAGTGTGTACTAATTAAAATAACAAGTGTGTTTTTCCATTATTTCATTTAAAATAGATTTGAAGGAAAATCCCGCGGGCTTAAGGCCGTCCACATCCCCGGGTAGCTCAGGCGCATTAATAGCGACCTCTTTACCCGCACTTCTTGGCAAAACTTATTAAGAGGTGGTCCCAGGGCTAGCGTTAAGGGAGCCCCCCCGACAACCCCACCCCTAAATTACGTTCCTTCAGTGTCCTTATCCAAGGAGGTTACAATTCATTCTTACAAATAAGAGACTTAAATACGAAATACATCTACACATGTATAATTAAGAAAAAATGAAAAAACATCATTAAGGAAAAAATTAAAAACTAAATATTTAGATTAAAATCCACACCAAAAAATGACTTCGGCTTTCGCGACTAGTATTTGAGGATTCGCACCATCATTATGGGGCGATTGTGAATAAAGTCTTAAGAAAAAAATCCTAGAATATTAGTCGCGAAAGCTAAAGTAATTTTTTGTGGATTATCTAAATATTTAGTTTTTCATTTTTTCCTTAAATCCAACTTCCACCAAGTATCGACGGTCAAAAACATTGAGATTTAAATATGATTATTTCAGTTGAAAAATTTAGAGAATTGCACCTAGTCGCAATTATTATTAAATTTTGGTCTAGAGTGCAATTATTGTGATGAAACAATATCAAAATTTCAATATCAATTATAACAAAAGTCAAATCGTCTACTGAGAAAACATGGTACGAACTGACAAGATCAAAATGTTGAGAAAAATAGTGTCAATGTTTCAAATAATATATTTTACATACAGATGGAATGTTATCTCGCTATTTACAAAACTACCCCACTTAAGGTGTCTGTTTTCACTTGACTGATGTGTCTACTGTGTGTGATCTCTGACTTTCTCTTTGGTGACAAAGTCGAACCATTTTACTGGCATTTTTTAAATAAGAGTTTAAAATGTTTTGTATCTTACTTGATCTAGACGATTTGCAACAAATTACGGTAATTTTTCAGAACGTAAACAAGATATTTTTGCGCATTTTGAATAGACGTCGCTTATTTGAAAGGGTTCATCTAAATAACAAAAAAAAAACGCTTATGGGTAGGAGAAGGAGTATCTTAAAAACGTTTAAAATCCCAAGTGTTACAGACATGAAAGTGTTTTTGTCTATGACTAAGTGCATTGATTGGGTTTGTACTATTGTCTATAAATAAGTTGCGAACTTCATTATTATTCTATAAAACCAAATGTATTATCATATGTTAATCAGTATCAAATAAACCACCCTAGACATAATATGTGTTTTTTAATTAAAGACCTGAAGGCAATCAGGCAATCTTTCTTCACCAAGCACAGAATTTCGGACTGTACTGGTAGATCGCGGATCAAATATTAGAAGTTGGGTTTTTACGTTTTGCGGGGACATTTCGACTTATTCCAAAAAGTTTTATGGTAACGATTTTAATGTACATTATAACTACGAGCAATATTTTTGTCATCTTCCGTGTGCAGCTTTTGCGAAGGGAGTTATTTTCTTTGACAAAAAATTCAGAGGTATTTTTCACAATTTTCACAGTTTTCAGGTATCTATGCAACACAAAAAGATCTGTTAAAGTAATGCACTCGGTTTAAATGTATCTACCTTATTTTTTTACAAAACATATTTAGTAAGGTTGGAGGGATATTTCTCCTGAAAGATATTTATATTTTCTTTTGGCGACACCCACTACCTTATCCTTCATAAATTTTCGCGGCTTGGTACCAACCTGGTAATATTACACTGTGGTAATATAATATTCTGAGTAGCTGTATTAATTATATTATGCTAATTACATACAATAACGAATGGTTACCTTACTAAGAAAATACACGACGAAGTTACGAAATTATCCCACCGTAAGGGTAAGGGTGTATCAATGTCATTAGAGTATTAAGCAATTATATTTTAGGTAACGTATTCAAATAATATGCCTTGGAAACCTTAATGAATTTCATATACTACATCTAATACGGTGCCTTTAGATTTCTCGATGGAAAGTTGTGGGGTAGTCCGTTTTTCTTTCATTCTGTACGTATTTTGGGGTGCTGAATCCGAATCCGAGGTTTGCCAACAAAATTTCGTGACGGAACATGGCGAAAAATTGGTAAAATGGCGAAAATATTCCTTTTCTGGCGATTTCTTTATAAGGACTCGAAACCTGACAACTTTCGTAAGTTATTTTTCTACGCAAAATTAAAGTGCGTAAAATTTACAACAAAATTGCAGTATTAATTTCTTCTCTAAAATAATTAGCAGCGGAACTGTCAAGCTCCAAAAATTGGACAAATTTTCTAGTTATTTTAAATTGTGAGAATGGAAAATGTATGGAGAATAGGTCACCTTGTTAGAATTATCACCAGATTTTGACAATTATTCTTCAGATTTATGATACATATTTTACCTCGTTGGAATCAGTAAACATGGAGAAAGGTTTCAGAATAAATTTTATTTAAAAATATAGTGAAATGTTTATGCTAAAAAGGTTTAAACATTTTTAGCCTAAACAAATTACTATATTTTTAAATAAAATTATTTAAACATGTCTAGCTCAAACATTTCACGGTGTTTTTAAATAAAAATTTCGTTAATAGCTATCTTTGTGTTTTCTGATTCCAACGAGGTAAAATATGACTCATGAATTTAAAGAATAATTGTTGAAATTTGCTTATGAAGGCAACAAGGTGAACTTTTTCAATACATTTTCGATTCTCGTAATGTAAAACAATAAGAAAATTTGGCCATTTTTTGGACCTTGACAGCTCCGTTGCTATTTATTTTAGAGAAAAATTTTATACTCCAATTTTGTAGTAAATTTTACGTACTTTAATTTTTCGTAGAAAAATAACTTACGAAAGTTGTCAGTTTTCGAGTTCTTATAAAGAAATCGCCAAAAAAAAAAAAAAAAAAAAAAACAAAACGAACTTTTCGTCATGTTCCGTCACGAAATTTTGTTGGCAAACCTCGGATTCGGATTCAGCACCCCAAAATACGTATAGAATGAAAGAAAAACAGACTACCCCACAACTTTCCATCGAGGAACTGTTTTGTGTTTAATTTCACCGGATTAATCGGTTACGTGTCTCATTCTCTTTTGAACTCAATGACGATTTCGCTCTCTGCAATATCTTCAAAGTAGTCATTATCATTAGAAATTTTTTCGTGTTCTTTGCAAGTTGGTTGTACATGTACAGATTACATGGTTGGCGCAGTTGGTTGAGGCGGCAGTCTCACGAGCGGGAAGGGCCAGGTTCAAACCTCGGCACTGGCGATGTATTCCACACTTTGCGATACAGGCTTTCAGCCTAGTGCAAGGTGTGCAGGAAAGTATATTTTTAAATAAAATTATTTAAACATGTCTAGCTCAAACATTTCACGGTGTTTTTAAATAAAAATTTCGTTAATAGCTATCTTTGTGTTTTCTGATTCCAACGAGGTAAAATATGACTCATGAATTTAAAGAATAATTGTTGAAATTTGCTTATGAAGGCAACAAGGTGAACTTTTTCAATACATTTTCGATTCTCGTAATGTAAAACAATAAGAAAATTTGGCCATTTTTTGGACCTTGACAGCTCCGTTGCTATTTATTTTAGAGAAAAATTTTATACTCCAATTTTGTAGTAAATTTTACGTACTTTAATTTTTCGTAGAAAAATAACTTACGAAAGTTGTCAGTTTTCGAGTTCTTATAAAGAAATCGCCAAAAAAAAAAAAAAAAAAAAAAACAAAACGAACTTTTCGTCATGTTCCGTCACGAAATTTTGTTGGCAAACCTCGGATTCGGATTCAGCACCCCAAAATACGTATAGAATGAAAGAAAAACAGACTACCCCACAACTTTCCATCGAGGAACTGTTTTGTGTTTAATTTCACCGGATTAATCGGTTACGTGTCTCATTCTCTTTTGAACTCAATGACGATTTCGCTCTCTGCAATATCTTCAAAGTAGTCATTATCATTAGAAATTTTTTCGTGTTCTTTGCAAGTTGGTTGTACATGTACAGATTACATGGTTGGCGCAGTTGGTTGAGGCGGCAGTCTCACGAGCGGGAAGGGCCAGGTTCAAACCTCGGCACTGGCGATGTATTCCACACTTTGCGATACAGGCTTTCAGCCTAGTGCAAGGTGTGCAGGAAAGTATTTGGGTTTGTGTATGCAAACCCAGATCTTTGAAAAAAAAAATGTCATCCCCAGAAGACGATAGACTCATGTTAAGCGCGGCCACACACGCACCGATGTTCAGTTACCTGAATCGACCGTTTGCAAAAAAGCTCCGACCAAAACCTCTTTCAGAATTCAAAATCAGGGTAACACTAAATGGGAAATGACCATAATGTCATAGTTGGGTCGCGAGCCCTAATTTACTTGTCCCTGCGACTTCAATATGCGGCGACATATATCGCCCTGTCGCTCCCCAGGGTAACAGCCCTCTCCCATCAGTCAACTTTATTATTACTCAAATCTGACGATGAATCTCTACAATAAAGATTTTTTTTCACGTATTGTTATAATGTGATTAATACGAGAATATAATATCTACAAGACAAGTGAGATAACACGAAGCAAAAGGTAATTATTTATTATTCCACAATCTTGAGAATTTAAGGTCTTAAATTTGTGAAGCAACGCAATCCCTGAGATAAATTTACACTTATGAATGTATCTTGTGAACAGCTTTTCAAGAGCCGTATGTAGGATTTATTATTTATACCTAATCTTCTTCTTCCTTTTGTCTTAGGTCATATGACCTGTTTGTGATGGCGGGCTGTGCTGGGATGAGGAGGTCCAGCTGTCCCCCCATCTCTTCGTCATCTTCTTCTTCAGCCTACTCCCGTCCACTCCTGGACGAAGGCCTCCTCCATCTGCTTCCACACCGCTCTATCTTGAGCTCTCTGGATCCAGTTGATCTATTCGGCATACATACACCTAATTATTGTAGTGAATTTAGTATCATATTTGAAATGGTGGGTCGTCTGATTGGGTTATTTTTTTTAGTAATAGTAGTAGGTCTATCAGGCACGAAGCTACATAAGAACACGATTCCCATCAAGTTACGATACAAAAAATGATGGGTATAATAATGTCTAATCTGACGTAATCCCATAAGAAATATTAGCCCTGGCTTCCCATCTGCTGAAATTAACCCTTCGCCACTGAGGTCTACATATATTTACAATGTTTAACGATTTCTGTGCACTGGAAAACCTTCTTTCACTGTACAGCGTTCCTATGCCAATGATATCAGAGCTTAAGGAACGATGTTGAAAGAGGTAATGCTCACAAACATAATGTTTCAGAAATTAAGTTTTCCTAGACCTACAACGATAGCAGTAGCACTGTGGGTATAATATTGGTTCTATGAATCTGATATTTCTATACATTTACATATACATGAACTATATGATTATTGAATATTAATTAATATAGTATTCGTTAATTGATTTGTATAATTTCATGCACGCACAGTATTAATTTACTTAACGCTCACGTGGAAGAACGATGTATGTTTTATGTGGACGATAAAGAGCATAATACGAACGATTAAGAGATTTGACGTAATTGATAGGTATTTTTTTATCCGGTAATTCTTTTATGAGGGTAATTTAATAATTGGTACCTAACTAATAATCAAAGTAAGAAAACTTTTTCGTGCTAGGTATATAATATTCTTCTAATCGATAAGGAATATAATAGGTATACAAAAAAGTAGAGGCAGTTTTTTTATTGGACGTTGATCAATTAGTTTTGATTTGTTCTAATTCGGTGTTCCATCCAAAAAGCAAGCGATCCCTGTAAACAACAAAAAACTTTTAAGTAATGTCATGAAAATAGTGTCATATTTCAGCAGAACTAATAAAATGTGAAAGGCGTTGAAGTTTATAGAATTCTAACACTCCATCCGTTTAAAGTCTTTAGAAAACATGGCAAAGGACTGTACATTGCAATCGACATTATAGCACTATTGTAATTTTGTGGCTTTAAAAATGTGAGAGTGAAATTTGTTTGCGCTCTAAATAAATCACAAATAAAAATAATGCGCCACTGTAAAGAAGTGAGTCAATCACAAAATGCAAGTTTTTAGCAACATACGTTTTCCTTTATATTTTATAACAAATGAAACATACAACCTTCGTCCAGCGAGGCATTGAATCACTTTTATGATATTTTAATAATATCGGGATAGTCAAAATAAAATAACGATTTTAAAAATATTACAAATTCACAATAAATTTTACTGTAAAACTATTTGAATAATTCATCAATGGATATGCATTTTAATGACCGAGAGATATTTAAATGCTAAATAACGATATTTTCATATCAATGGATATGAATAATGGAGCGAATGTATGGGCAATGGGCATAAATTTTTACAGATGATTTGGTTTTTTGGACTATGGCGGGTGCTTTCGGGAGAAAGGGTGGGTGATCATTTGATCAATTGATTCGTTACGGAGACCTTTCTGCTTAGATGAAAGGAATTATGGCTGTGGAAAATTGTGTAGTTTATAAAATGTTATTTATAACATAAAATATGTAGATACTGCGACCTGTGATTGATGACGAAGCCTGGAGAGTGCGCTACAACGATGAGTTGTACAACATCTACAAGGCATCCAGGCTATCTGATGTGCATGCCAGACTGAGCAGACTGAGATGCACCGGACATGTGCAGAGAATGCCACCATCGCGGTTTCCAAAAATGATCCTACAAGGGCCTACAAGATACCTACAAGATCCTACCCAGGTGGAAGAAAAAGCTACGGTGGGAGACGAGGTTAGAAAGGACGCAGCCAAACTACTCCAGGCGACAGATTGGAAGGTCGCAGCAGGGGACAGAAGCTGTTGGAAGAAGTCTCATGGAGGCCAAGGCTCGATTTAGGCTGTAGAGCCATTAAGGAAGAAGATGACATAAAAAAATTAAAAAAAAACTCGATGTTTGATTCGAGAATAGTGTCACCTAGTAGTTGGAGGCAGTTCGATCTCTTTTATGGTAATATTTTAACGACATAATCATTTCTGAGTTCGTTTCTGTGGTAGTTTTAGATAATAATATTATGGTATAAGAATAAAGAGAACTAAAATACACCGGGGAAAGTTAATATAATAATAACCTTAGGTTGATAATAATTTCAGTATAAATTAGCGCCAACCGAGCAGCATTAATTATCATATTACATATTTATGTATAGTTATATATTTTTGGAGTATTTATTATATTACCGTCTACTATAAATAACATTAATTTACCGTAGTAACTCTATCTATTTAGTGGTGCCGGAATATAATGAAATTTCCTTTTGTATATTTGGAACAGTGTGTTAAATGGTGATAATTTATCATAAACCCACATATTATTCTCCAATTAATCCTAAGCATTGCTTACACCATGTAATAATACAAGAATAATAAGCAATATAAGTGGTGTATATAGGTTTTCATTTCGTGGGGAGTCCGATCTAGTATTTGACTTTGGAGAGGGGAGGAAATTACGCCTGACCATTCTTAAACCGAAAATACTCCTGTCAACGGTTGAGACAGAACCGGATAAAACCATGGGCGTCGCCCGCTTCGAAGCTGGAGGGGAGGCAATAAAAAACTTAACATACATGTATAGTAAAATAAACAATAATATTTTTTTCGTGAGGGTGCTCTTCAATAAAATGTATACAAATCAGCAATCCAATCCACATTTGATTAGGAATTAACCGACCAGCAACGTTGAAGTGTAACTTATGATAAATCTCAGTAATAAGCATTCAAAACATTTCAGTTCATTTCATTTCATTGAGAATCGTAGGAAAGTCATAAAAACACTTTTCCTGAGTAGAGTTAGAAATATTTCGAAATGGAATGACGTAAGATAGAGCAGATTAATTATCTTAAACTGTCCAGAACAGAGAATTGTCAAAGTTGGGGAAACTTTAACTGACACTCAGAGTAGAAAAACTGAAGATAAATATGAAATGATCATCTTGAATGGGTAGTAACTTCAAATAAGGACAAATGAATTTAATAATGTCTCTATACTCTCTTAAACACTAGATTGATACTCTCTCGTAATTGTAGTCGAAATGATACTTCAAGGAACATCTTAATAGCGTGTACTAATACGTATAATGGAGCCTTAATCACGCAGTTCTATTCAATTATATCCTTAGCATCTACAAGAGGCAACAATAGAAGTAAGTAATATGAGTAAGAAGAGAGAAGTAATAAGAAGTAAGTATTGTCGAGCGAAATCCTTCTGGTGAACCTCAAAATATCCCCTTACACAGGATTTCCCTAGAGATTTCTCTAAGATCTTTGATGTCTTCTAACTTTGTAACTACCGTCTCCATTGTGATTAAGGATAACGTGAACAATCTTTCCCACAGGAACATGTCCCGGAGTTCTATATGGGTGTCGTATTTAATGGAATCAATTTCAATAACCTGAAGCTCAATTAAAAAAATAGAAATATAGGCACTTTTTTAGAAAATTTAATCATTGAAAAACAATTACTACAATTTGAAGGATTTTTCTGTTTACATAGATTAGTATAGATCATACCTATGTTAATGTCAAAGCGGAAAATCTGAATCTCTCTCTGACGTCGTTTTCCTCACTGCTCCGGGTCACGATCTCTGAACACCCGCTGCCTGACCAATCCCCGTCTTGCAGCTCTGCCCTCGGCAAGATGCACTGCACTATAGATGGAGGGGACAACAGTTTGCGTAACTTGGTCCGTCCATCATAAAGGCAATCGTCCTCTGGGTCTCCGTCCCGGCGTGTTTCCTATCATTATCAGTTTCTCGAGACTATCCTTCCTTTACGAGCGATGTGTTTAAAAATTTTGAGAATTCTTTCTAAGCCTAGAGACGACAATTTCGATGTGATTCCGAATTCTTGTAGGATAGAGGCATTTGTCCTTCTTGCAGTTTATCGAATCCGCAGCAAGCGCCTCCAACACCACATCTCGAAAGCGTCAACTCCAGCTTTGTCCCACTGAATAATGATTTAGAAAATATGAGAGTTTTCGGTTTTGACACTTGCAAGTCACACGCCTTATATAAAGTCAATCAATAGATAACTTCGACTTGCTTTGATGTAGTTGAACAATGCTTAATTAATTTCCGTAGGTAATGATATTCCTTTCTCGATAAGTTTTCTCATTTCTTAGAAGTTCAAGTCATTATGGAAGTTGACATGACTAGAAACTTTTCATATTAACTGTCTTCCTAGTAAAATTGTTAAATTTATTATTACGAGTATCTGTGATATAATTAACTAGACCTACGTACGCCTACTTTTTGCTCATTTGTCCTACGGGTCACCATGAATATGAAATTTTTCAATAGGGTTACAGGGTTTTATTTATAACTGCTAACCTATAGAACATAGTCTACATATACCGGAAAATTTCATGAAAGTGCACACTCAGTTGTTGTCTTATGTTGTCAAAATTTTGAATAGATGTCGTCCATTTTTAAATACAACCGAAATGTTTTAAAAATATTATAAATAATTTCGGAAACCCAAGATGAAATAATTTATTTCAAATTATTTGTAATAACTGCCTTATTAGTAACTATTTTGCATCCAGTACCCCGCTTAAAATGCTATTATGGTCTACTATGAAAAGGCCAATATTGATGCCCGTTTAGCAGGATTTTTGACACTAGTTCATACACGAAAGTGCTAATCTTCACAACAATCTATTCATTGTCTTACATCTTACAATATATTGCAATGTCTGCAGATGAGTGTTATGATTGTTTTCATACAAGCTTAGTTATTCAAGGGTTTGTGCACGAAAGTTTATCCAAGTTTAGTGCTTTTCTTAGCATCATAACAATAAACTTTCCAACACCTAATCCTTATGTGAACCTACCAGATGTAAACATCAACTTTCTAGTTTATCGAAGTCAAACTATTGTTATTATAATAATAATTGCCCTTACTTCAATCTTTAAGCTGAAAGAACATATCGCACAGTCTTAGCTCTAATTCACAAACGAACAAGTTTGCTTATAACTCTTCCTTTAATATAATATATAGGTATTAAAGACTAGAAGTGTTTGATCACAAAATAATGGAAGAAAAAAGGGGCAGTTATCTATTTATTTATTAATTTATGGTATTCGTGCAGGTGACAGACATTCATCCATCACCTAACAATCATAAGCACTCAGATAAACCTCACGCAAAAGATCTATTATATTCACAGAGGAATCAGAGAAGGTAATTTGATAGGGAAGATGTGGAAAGGATAGCCATGGGATTAAGGTGTAAATTTATATAAAATAACTATTTTATTGAAATTTTAAATACATATGTACCTCGTCCAAAACTACCTGTGTACTCGTATGTACACAAATATGGTACAGTGTCCGTGTAAAACAACACCTACATACATCAGTTTACATAAGTGGGTCTTGTGACTATGCGAAAAACAGAAGCAAAACGACGTAGTGGGTACATAGATCTTTTTTCATTGATGCCATTATTGTGGGGTCAAGAACAGGTCGATGATTCAGCTTCCTAAATCGTTATCAAAATTTTGCGCCACGAAGTAGACCTTATATGTATAATAACTATGCCAATTCTTATTTTTATTTCATCTACCACATTTTTTCTTAGGATTCCGTTTATAAACAGAGTCGATGTAGCTTTACCGTAAGAGGAAAATACCTATGGTTTTATTACTTTTATTTTCAAACGAGGCAAACATATTGAATATTAAATTAGTCTAAATTTATTCACCTGTAGTTATCTTCCCTTCCTCACTTCGTTCATAGAATAATATTATCCCAACTGAAATTCGATAAACCATAAATTTGACGCCTTTTAAACATTGCCTAAGAGAGTATTTTCCAGAGAAAACGTCTTTTCCTTTATTTTTTCTTGTCCTCATTAGTCAGTTTTCCACTGGTTGGATTTTTCTTTCCTGTTCCCATCCTTTTTTAGGAATACAAATCATTTAATCAGTAAAATATCGGAACAGGATCTGCGAGTGGAAGAATATTTTACTTCGATATTGTATTGAGTGTCTTGTTCGATATTGAGTCGGTTGTCCGCAAAACTTCCATAATCCATTTCCAATATTTTTCAGCGATGTATCACGGACCACTTTGAAAGTAATAATAAAATTTTACAAAGTGAAGAAGGTGTGTGTGTTTTTCAGTATGCAGCCCAGAGAGAAGAGTGGATTTTTGTAGAAAAAAATATTTTTGGTGTATTATGTCAAATTATGTCAAATATATTTGAGCGTGCAAAGAGGTGTGAGGAAACGAGGCCGCCCGAGACTGGCCTGGTCCGATCATGCCGACCAAATCCTCAAGAATAGACGCGTTTTGAGTAAAATGAATCGGAGAACGTATATGACAAATTGCATGAATGCGACGGAAGCTATAGGAGTGTGTGTAAGTATAGGGTCTGGCGCTCTGTCCTCTCTGCCTACCCTGCAAGGGTCATGGCGTGAGGGTATAGATAGATAGATAGATATTATCTTAACAATAATTTTACCCAAAAAGTAACTCGATAGGAATCGTGTTCTTAGGTATCTTCGCACCCCGCACATACACCGTATTTACTAGTTACCGCATTACTGAGGACATGTCGTGATGGTATATTTGTAATACCCAGTATATTTTCCTATTTTATGTAATAGTAATTGATACTAGTCAACAAAAAAGGAGAGCAGCATGAATAATATTGAGACCGACATCCGTTCAAAGGGCCCTTAAATGGCTACCAATGTAAACCAAAGTGCGCAGATTGCTCAATATTTAATGGGAGTTCTGGGAAAAGCCCTTCATACATCATGCATTAGGTAATTAGTAAAATGAACCAATACGTACTTGAAAATCTCCATGAAATCATTTCAACCAATGAACGGCTTTTCAATGTTACTGGTATATTCTCTTTCAGAAGAAGGTAGTTCAGGGAGTCAAACATTAAATTGCAGAATCGAATAATCCACTTAGAAAAGTTTATTATTAATTAATTTATGATTATTTGTTTTAGTAACTTTCCCTCTGAACCGCTTATAAATTATTTACTTCGACTTTCAATCACTCGGAAGATTTCTGCCCAAACACTTGACACTTTGACCCGAACTTTTATCAGAGAATATATTGAAGTATTTATAAGACAGTACAACAAGTAACTCTTCTCATTTCAAACTAAGTAATAAATCGAGATAGTTGTATAGATATCAAACATGTCATTGAATAACCTTTTCGAGTATAATATTATCTTCATATTTTTTTAGAAATTGGAAGGAGATTGTTAATACCGTTTATCTGTGTAGCTTGCTATCCGAAACAGCATATAACGTACCTACCTACGTTTTTCTATGATTTGCGTGTGATATGATTTCGATGATTTTGTTATACAGCTTTGTAAAGAGTGTTTGGAGTTAGTATGTATAATATGTTAGATGAGTTTGGACGCTTTAATGGGGACATTGAAAGGAGAAAGCTGGCCGGGGCTAGGACGAATGGCGCTCTCAGATAATATAGAGTTTTTCGAGTTCTATCGCATGTAGAAGCAAGATGTTCTGATGAGCTTAAAGCCATTTACTCAGCCATTCACCAACGTTCTTAGAAGGAGTGTGTTTACAAAAGCGAAAGTGCTGGTGGCGTCTCTTACTAGTGAGAGGTAGAGATGGATGAAGAAGGATAGAATCTGAATTGAATAAAGTGGAAGTGTAATAGATAGTTAAGTATAATATGTGCAAAAATTTTGAGAGATGGGATAAAAATAATATGAGGTTATTAGAGAGGTGAGCGACTATAAAACGCGTAAAATGAAATATAGTGAGTAAGCTTATGCTTTGAGTGTGTTGAGAGAATGAATGATCTCGTAGATTTACACGAGTCAAAGAAGTTCATTACAAATATTGAAATTGCGCAATCCACGTCATAATTGACTCATCAGATTAAACGCAAAAAAGTTCACGAAAAATACATATTAGGAGATTTTGTGAAATGCTGGAAAGGTCATAAGTTAGTTAATTAGATAGATACTTAACCTTTACAAACACGGAGACCTTTTCTCATTTTTTCTAAACTTAATTACTTACCTAAAAATCCTACATTTCTCAACTTAATACAAGTTTCATAAAATTTTCAACGTCAGAAAAATATCCATTTCAATATTACGTATATATTTTTCATAAAAGATTTTGTAGAATAATATGTAGACTGACACAAACAATTTTCTTAATATAAAGGGAAGGAAAAAAAATCTCTCTTTATTGTAGGTGTAGATTGTAGAAGAAAGAAGAATCAAAATTTTGCAATCGTAAACCTTGAATAAACACTAAATATTACTTTACCATTACGAAGGGGCAGGAAAGGAAAATGGGAAAAGGAAGGCATTAACGAGTTAAGGGGTTGAGAATTTGTTCAAGGACACAATGCTGATGGCTCAAATGAGGATAATAATGGATAAAATCCGTATAAATAAGAATACGAATATCATAATCATGATTACATGCAGTGGTTGCCAAACTCTTTGGACTTACGGACCAGTAAATTCACAATTTTAATCCGGCAGACCCCAGTCTATGGTTGCACTAAATTTTTGTTTTTTTTTCCTTTGAAAAGTCAGTGCTCTTCTGCTATTTATACACAAAAATGCATGGTTTAGAAGATATTATCGAAAAACTTTGAAGAGTGCTAAAATTGTGTATTTTTATACCCACTTCACCATTTAGCACATCGAAATTTTGCTGGACAAATTGTCTGGGCAGCCATAATCAACATTCAACAATATAAGAGCGATAAGTTTCAATAACTTAGAAATTTTTGCAAGATCAAAGTACGTATCGAGTGCGTTAATAGTTACTTGGAAATTTACTTAAACTTAAAAAAATCTTAATTAGGTAACTGTTACAAGTATTTTTCTCATTACTCAAAATACCACTCGGGACTGAAAGATCAACAGATTATGTCGTAGCAATTGTGTATGCATGGCTTTAACGTGGTCGATTGTCGAACTTGAGTCGGAGAAGAGTGTGAAATGAGGAGAATAAATAAAACACGTGGAATACGGCAAGCTAACGAGATTCAGATGACTTTCTTCAGTTTTGTTTATAAAATTCAAACAACGTTTCATTTTTCCACGTACCATCACTTTGACTACTCCTGATTACAAGAGAATACTAGAGACTAAAATATCAGTGAACTCGTATATTTTTTTATCATGAATAAATAATATCCGAATTGTTTTTGCTCGTACAAAATATCTTGGTGTTTTAAATCCTGTAATCCTGCAAGGATTTGGAGTAATATTATCTTCTCGAAAAATCGTAATGTTATATTAGAAAAAGTATTATAAAATAAAATACTGTCGTCGTATTTTAAATATCACAGAATATTTGTATTTAACAAGTAGTTATATCTCAACAGATATACAGCAAAGGATGGACCTTCCATCAGGCTTATGACTGATCGTCGGCTGGCTTAATGTGATCACTTTACACTTAAGTAACATTCACCAATTCCGGTCCATCCATCTGCCGCGGCCGAAAATCGAACCCAGACCTCCAACCTGACAAGCCGGTATTTTATCGATATGCTATGAAGGCTGGTAGCTGAGTCGAGGTGAAACGTGTATATATTGTACACGGCCCTCTATTGAGATTATTATGATCAGGGTCGATATGCCGACGATCGGTAATAAGCCTGATGGGAGGTCCATCCTTTGCTGTATATCTGTTGAGATAAAACTACTTGTTAAATTCAACTACGACATGTAGAAAAATTCCGATGGTCTCACAAAACAAAAATTGTGATTTTCATAAATAATGTTTTTCTTTATTTTACAAGTAGGTAGAATATTGTCATACATGACTTTCAGGAGGCCAATAACTGAGATGAAGGTCGGGAAACTAATAAATTATTATCGGAATGTCTCAAGAGATACATAGGTGCGATATTGAATATCTTCTGCTTCATTATTTAAGTTTTGGAGCACTTGAGTGTTATTGACATTGTGTGTACGTTTTGTGTCATACAATGTTTTGTTCATTGATGTTATGTACCTATATTTTTTAAATATTATAACATTTTATATCACTGAATTTAGTTATGCGGCAGATATATTTTTTTATTACCTAATTA
The DNA here is from genome assembly GCA_963576895.1 of Ceraclea dissimilis. NCBI lineage: Eukaryota > Metazoa > Arthropoda > Insecta > Trichoptera > Leptoceridae > Ceraclea > Ceraclea dissimilis. The sequence goes on along the minus strand of OY756370.1, from coordinate 1,675,745 downwards.
TATTAGGTACATAGACCTGAAAATTTCGCGATCGCGATTAAACGATTTTATTTGCGAATTTTGTGCTTTTTACTCGAATAACGCGAATTTTGTGTTTTTACAGGTACCCGTATAGCGCAATTCTTAGCATTTGTTACAAGAATAATGCGAATTTTCGCATTATGACGTGAATTTAGAACAATGAACAATCGCATGATCAAATGGTAAAAAAAGCGTTTTTTTCATTTTTTGGGGTTAATTTCCCTTCAATCAAAAAACTTTTTCGGTTATCCTTTAGATTTTAATGCGTATTATCAATACAAAAAAAAAAATCTTCGCGACTTTCGGGAAACGAGTTTCCGTCTTATGGAAAAAAGATCAGAGTTGTTTTTCACAATTTACTTTGAGAAATCTATACAAGATATTAAAAATCTTTTTTGATTATTCTCTAGGTATAGGTTATTAGGTTCAATGTATCTACCCTATTTTTTCCAAAGCATATTTATTAAGGTCGTTGAGGTCTAAAGTCTCCTATTTTTAGAATTTTTTGAAATGTCGGCAGCATAATCCTAAGAAGACTTTTCAGCTAAAGTTAAATTAACTACGTAAAATGTTTCAACGCTAATTAAAAAGCATCAAAATTCTAATATGCTTGTTCAAGCTTATTAATTATTGAAGTAAATCAAAATAATAATCAGTCTCCAATTTCTAATTTATGTCGTCTTTAGATAGAGTTTTCAGAATTATTGTGACAGTAAAATCAAATAACCTTATTAATTACTCAATATTAATTTCTGTACAATTACCCATAATTAGGTGCTAAGAAACGATTAAGATATTGCAACGCGAGCAGTATTACTCGTAACGTAAAACAATTATTACCAACAACGTCGTCAATTAAGCATTTTGTGAAAGAATCATTGAAACTGAATAAAATTCGTTATATTATCGCTACAACTTTTTAAAATTCTGTAAGTGCGAAATAAGAATAACGTTAGCGTTAAAATCTATGGCGGCTTATTATAAAAAAAACGATATCCAAAAAATTACAGCATGTCTTATAAACCGGGGAAGTTTCAATTTTCAGTAAATTCAAAGATAATTTTGGGGTTATTTTTTATCGAGAAAATTTACTCTATACTCCACAGACACAAAACATATTCTCATGTTTCCATATGTTCAGTCTTAGTTGAGTAATCTCGCTTTAACTATCGAATTTTTTGCATGTCCAATTATTACGCCCCCTTAAACATTTATGGAACTAATTGATAAGTGAGGAACTTTACAAAGCTCTTTTGAATTCTAATCTATTTCAAACAACATTATCGGATTTAAGTTTCAAGTTTCAGTTTACAACGCAAATAATTAATTGACCCTTGAAATGTCCTCGTTAAGAGTAAAAAGGACTATTTTAAGGATGTAATTTTGCAAATGGACCATTGGAAGAATTTTTATTCGGGGTCCAAAAGGGCAAAGATTAAAGAAGGAAACTCCAAACGAGAAAGCAATTAGTCTGAATTTATCTTTCAAAGAGATATTTCGTTCTTTGAGCATACGGGTCGTCCTGTAATTATTAATTTAAGTTTGCGTCTAAAAAAATCTCTCAAGTACCTAGGTAATCTAATTTTACGAATGACCTTTTAGGAAAAGAAGATTTTATGAAATTTGCAATCATTTGTCAAAACTTTTCTCAATTCGTGTAGGTGATGTATGTGTTTACATATATTGAGATGACGTATAAAAACATCAATTTAGAATCGTGTAAGTATATCCGTAAAGTATGTTTGGTTGCAAAATACTTTGAGAAGTGATAGAGTATGGTAAAACATGAAAAACAAACTCATAAATGTGTGGCGAAAAATCAATAGCCTTAGGCAATGACATCAAATATATTATTCATATTAGGTTTTTTGGCGATTCTTCGAAAACAGTGTCAAACAAATCTCATACATAAGGCAACAGTACTGTTTCAATTTGTATAAATACATCTCTTTTTTTTTTGTTTACATGTTTTATTCGTGAACGCCTCATTATGGTGATGAAAACGTCGAATTTTAGTCGCGTGTAATAAAATTAAGTTTGGCTATTTTGAATTATGTTGAAACTATAGGGTCAAAATCCTCCTAAACAGACGCCAGTATTGGCATAAAAGCCTGCGTTTTTCAATAGGGTCCTCAAGGCAAAATAAATACCTGAATAATTATAAACAATGCTTCAGCTATCGCTTCCGAAACTGATTGACATTATACCTAAATACTCGTATTTCAAAATTGACATTTTTTACTACAACATACGGAAAAAAACCGAGGTACTTACCCGAAATTTCTGAATATCTAGACTTCTAACCAATTGTGTAATAGATAATAAATAAATAAAAATCTCTTTAATGTAAAAAAATACTTCTAAATGGCGGGGTTATTGCCCTAGGAAATGTCTGCCAACCAATCACTTGTTGAGATACACAATACATACATAGATGTGTATAAAGAAGAAAATAAATAAATAAATAAAACAACTAAACAAATATGACTAATAATAATATACATACATACATAAATATGCATATATAAATGGTGGTGTACATGGTTGGCGTAGTTGGTTGAGGCGGCAGTCTCTCAAGTGTGAGGTGCCAGGTTCAAACCCCGGCGGTGGCGATGTTATCCACACTTTGCGATACAGGCTTTTGCAAGGCGTGCAGGCTAGTGCAAGGCGTGCAGGAAAAATATTCGGGTTTGTGTACGTAAGCCTAGGGGTGGTACTTTCTAAGGTTTCTCACCCGAAACACGCAGATAAAATGCAAACTAAAAACGCCATTATGTATATCGCTGTAAAGGTCATTTTCCACAAACATTTTATCTTCGTGTTAAGGGTGTCAAAGCTTAGAAAGTACCATGCCAGATCCTTTTTATATTTAAAAATAAAAAAAGTGGATGAGATGAAAGACAAGGAAGGAAAAAAGGGATAACGTTGGATGATATTATTATTTCATAACATGGCGACAAGACGTCAGATTTTTGTCATGACATTTTAACGCTTTCATATCTTTATTTTTAATAAAAAAATCAAACAATATACGAGTATTATTCACCTCGTACTAAATAAAAAAGAAGCAAACGAAATAATATTTAACAAAGAGATGCCTAGCTGATGCTGTCGTATCACAATAACTATGTTATAAAGTTCAACCGTATTTCTATAATTCTCCGGATGCTCTAGTGTAGCGAAAATACAAAATCCCTCTCTGTTGTTTTCCTTCCTATGTTTGTTTATTCATTATTACGTGACTTCAAACGAAATAGTTTTATTGTATGTAACTGTAACAGAGTCATAGAGCTCATCATGGGTGTCGCCAAGGGGAGGGGGGGGGGCAGCTGTCCCCTCCTAGAGATTGGAATACTAAATGATAAAACCTCACAATAAATCACATTACTACCACACATTTTTTATCATATCATAAATTTTCAAAAAATTAGTATGAAAATCCATCAGTTTCATAAAAAATTGCCTGCGGCGCTACTTTTTAACGCTTTTTTTTATATAAAACATTTTTCATACACAGTATAGTATTATATACATTTTTAAATAAACAAACCACATCACGGCCTCCTTCACTATGTCTCATAAAAAAAATTTCACCTGCGGCGCTTCTTCAATTCGATATATCAATTATTAACATTTTTGTTCTTTCCCTCCCCCTAGCTACGAGGCTGGCGACGTCCATGGAGCTCATCGCTAACACGATTATCAAGTTGCTCTATTATCTTCGGTGGAATAAATTCAAAATTGCATTTTTGCTCCACACAAGGCTTTGTCACACAACTAAGGACTTACCTGCATATTTCACGTTCCGATGTAAATTGATTCCAAATCCCCTCGCGCTATCGTCACCATCAATAATTATCAGCTGGAATCCGATTTTATTTCTACCCGTGTTGCCATATCCGAGAAATACAAGGTTTTATCTAATAATACCAATGTTTTGACAAAAATAAGATCAAAGTTTCAAACGTAATACAAGGTAGTCTCGTTATTTACAAAATTATACAGCTGTAAAATGTATTGGTTAATTGTACTCATAGATATGTCTGCTGGAAATATTTTCTAATTTATTACGCTGATTTGCTAACACACTTCTCAGTATTACCAGCCAGAAGAGTCTACATACTCGTATTATCATTCATGATTCACATAATATAAACTCATCAACCTAGCACTGGGAAAAATTCATCTATGCAGTATTACGGTCATTACGGATATCAAAGGATTAGCCTCAGTACGGTAAAATACTTGTGCCTGAAATATCAGTATTTAGAAATCGTCTTACAATATTTCAAATATACTCGTAGAAATAATAACAAATTCGTGATCATTGCAATTTTTTTGATGTAGTTCAAATTTGCGTTAACTAAACCACAGTCCAGTGGCGGATCTAGGATTCAATTTTGGGGGGGGGGCTGAATGTCGTCATATGATAAAAAGTACTGTCACTCAACGTTTTGGGGGGGGGGGGGGGCTAAGGGGCTGAAACCCCTAGATTTGTTCTATGTAAAGTACTGTCACTCATGGTTTTGGGGGGGGCTTCAGCCCCCTAGCCCTTCCCCTGGATCCGCTAGTGCCACAGTCCAATAATTGAAATGCAGGATTTATTTCTCCAGTATTGTCCGCTTTTTAGCAGGCTTCTTTTAACCCCAGTCATGAATAAAACTTTAAATTAACAAAGTTTATGTACTGGTATAGTCATAGACTTTCATTATTTTAAAAATTAAAGCCTTTTTTATACAAGCACACCGTTTTCATTAATTAAAACTTTTTTTTTCTGTTACAGATTCCTGTCAAAAGGATCGACGATGAAAAGCTTCTGAAAAAGTTTACGATGTGAAAAAGTGTGAATGTTTTGATTTATTGCAAAAGTATGAGACGTTTAAGGTGTAATATAATCAAAAGAGATTATGAAATTAAGTTAGTGTTCAATTAGCAAAGTTTTTTAAGAAGAGACAACAACGAAAAAACTTCATCGAAATGGAGGAGCTTAGTGTGGTAAGTTTAATTAATACCTACCTATTATTAGCTTTTAGAGATTCAATTAAGCTTCATTGCAAAAGTTTCCTGCTTGTTATCCGAGTACTGGTAGGCATTCATTCGTTATCTCTACGCTGCCGGCCGGTTAGCGATTTGCTGTTTTATTGTAATCAGAATTATTCAGTAACGGCCTATTTTACATTTTTTTATCATAAAATATCACACGTTTTTTATACTTTCAACACCTTTTGTCTTCGTTTTCATTTTCCTCTTACATATATTTTAATAACTTCCAAGTGCCATGAAATTTTGCACTCATATTTGATTAGGATGATGATTTAAAAAAAATTACGAGCACTTGACTCTTACAGGAAACTCGAAAAAATATTTTAAAAATGTGGACTTATTCGATCACCATCTAATGAATGCAAAAGTGTCATTTAGTTCTTCATAAGTATTAGAATACGTACTCATTCATTTGTATTTTCCAACAATAAATATCAGCTTCTTTTCCCATCCGCAAAATCACTACTGAGTCTTCTCCCAAAGAAGAAAGCTCTGTAAATCTCTCCCAGGCGCATTCCCCAAGGGCCATTAAGCCTCCCAAGAAATGTTCAACGTTTTATGTTGCCCATATCTTCGTTGTTGGTTCTTCGGGTTTCCTTACTGCGTGTAGAGTGGTTGAATAACACACCACTGCTCACGCTGCGGCGGCAAATTACTGCTACTTCGACGGACGTTTACATACAAAAACTACTTCATCCTAAAGATGGCAGCAGTATCGCTGCCAAAAGTTCAGTTATTCAACCACTCTACAGGCAGAAGATATGGATTCACCACGCAGCGTCACAGGGCCGGATCTCCCATAGGTTCAAATGGTTTGGCCCACCAGGGCGCCGAAAGTACAAGGGCGCCACATTGGATTACAATAATGACTGAGAGAAAACACAAAAAAACACAATGCGCATAAACTCTATTAAAATAATACACACACTTAGTTCCACTCACCACTTGACTGTAATGAACGGTTATAATGAAGGTATTTCACCAACGCCATCCCTAGAATCTAGAATATTGTTGGTAAACGCAATTTAAAAAACCCGCGCATTCATTCCACATCAGGTACCTACTTGTAAACATCATCATCTTGCCCACAAAACAAGGCTTGTGTATGATATAAACTAATGAGATAGTATTAGTTATGGTTTCTTTATATGTATGTGTGTTCCAAACGCGCCCCCAAGTGCTCTCTTGAGTATAGAAAATACATACAAAGGTGGGTCAAAGATTCCCTATACATATTAACACAAACTCATCGAAAGATAGGCGGCCTATAGAACAGTATGGGCGCTTTTTGGAACAAAGATTCCATTTTGGTTTGGTTGACAATGTCAATACTAGCTAGACTAGAATATGCAATATACGACCCGTGGGATGTTTTTGTATTTTGCCGTTATCTTTACAATCATAATATCCCACTGTTTAGATTCTATTCATCTTCAGCGTTCGGGGTGTTCACTTCAGGGTTTGTTTACTACTCGATTGAATTTATGAATTTATGATACTACATATTTTTAATAACTTTTTATAAATACCGGTACATTAATAATTTAGATTTGTTTTATCATTTTATATGGAGGTAGCTTAGTGATTCTTCGTTATTTTTTTTACTGTTATATTTCAACAGATATCGATATGTATGAATATGAACTATGTATAGATTGCGTTTTTACAAGAAGTAAGTAGGTAAGTACTTAAGTAAGTTCTTAAAGTTTGGCGCTAAAATTTCTGTTTCTTCTAATTGATTTATATCTAATGTTTTTTAAAATATCAAATTACAATTGAAATCTGACAAATTATACCTATGCACCGCTCCAGGGATAGCATAAATTACAGAAAAAATAATTTACTTACTTACTTTATTTTTGAAACGCGGCCGTCCAAGAACCACATGGCTTGATCATGTAGACCAGATTCTCAAGAACAGACGTGTTCTGAGTAAAAGGAATAGTAGAGTGGGTATGACGAATTGCATGAATGTGACGGAAACAAGAAGTGTGTGTAAGGGTAGGAAAGTTTGGCGGATGTTCTCTCTACTTACACCGTAAGGGATGCGGCGTGAGGGGGTTGGAATAGAATAGAAACCCCTCCAGGGAATGGAGACTTTTACTTTTCCACATGAATGGTAATTCTGTTTTATTGATAAGTTATATAGGTTGGTCCCGTAGTTCGGAATCCAAATTTTCGACTCCTCACCCTTGTGCGTTCACTAGGGCGAACCAAAACCGTCGAAATTTCAGCCTTTTTTCGCTTTATTATTATTACAATTATCTAGTACTTATATATACTTATATATTATATATTTTTATAGAAAAATAATAGGGGGGGGGGGGGCGCAGAATGATTACTGCACCGAGCGCAAAACGTGCTTGATCCGGCGCTGCGCAGCGAAAGCCTGTTATTATGGTGTTGTATTTGTAAAGCAGCTTCTCACAGGCAACAAAATAACATCACTGGCTTTTAAAAATGTCTTCGACTGCATTGCTAACTCCAAAAAAGGATTTTTATTTTGGTAAGTATATCATTTTAATATCAAATGATATAACTGTTAGTTTCTTTAAAATATTACTTTACCATTACGTAGGCATACCCGTACATAATAATATAAAGAACAGGGCCGGATCCACTAGTTTTTGCGCTGTGGTGCAAGAAGAAAATTTGCGCCCCCCCCCCCCCCAATCTCCAATGCATCGCCAATTAGTTGCGAAAGCGGATAAAATCCTAATCAATAGTTGGATACCTGATACCTCGCATGCTTTTAATTTAAAATTTTAATTTTCAATATTTAAGCCTGTTTCCATGCCAACCCAGGAGGTAAGACTATTGGCTCGTTTTTTTAGATGAGGTATCCCCCATTGTAACGACAGTCTCTCCATAGTGCAGTAGTTGGCATGTGACCATTTTCAAATAGGTACATAATTGTAGTAAAACAATACAAAAATAGTAAATACATTGCGATAAAATTGCGAACATCCCTATTTATCATTGGCCATTTACCTGGATCTTCAAAATCGCAGAGATTTTGGAATGTGGATTGCGATGTACTCGCTTCTGGACTATTATGCTGAGACTGAGAAAATTGATGAAGGGATGTACAGGAGGGCAATTTGTTTCCATAACATTATCTATTTGTTTCGATGAGGATGGAAGACTTTGAGTGGAATAATTAGTAGTCTGAATACTAATTATTGAAGATGTATCAACATTGACTGGATTACAGGGAAATAATTTGGTAATGGGGATTTGTTTCACTTTTTCGTCAATTTCTCTTTGCAACTTGATTTTTCGGAACTGTGCCCCAGATAATTTCTTTTTGGGCTGAGAAGACATTGTAATAATAATAATGAACAAACAATCCAAGAAATTAAAACAATATTGAAAATTATTCGAACCTGCACCAAGTAGATGATTTATTTACAAATATCGAATTGAAAATCAATCTTAATAAAACGAATTAATTAATCTAACAATTATTCGTCAATATCAATTTACTTACTTGTTTGGTGAAATAATTATCTTGACCATCAAGATGCGTTATTGCGTTTACTTCACGAATATTAAAAAAAAACTTCTGACTGGTTAAGTATGCAAGAAAAATACAAAATATTATTATTCACAAAATACTTGTTAGACTAATTTTCACTTCGATATCAGAAAATCATGAACAAATAAATACATATCTAAAACTGGAACTACAGAAATATCTAAAATGATTAATATATTGTTTGATAGAATGTTCTAGAGATTCTAAGAAGAAAATGAACGCCCTAAATCACAAAACAAACACCAAAACACAACGAAATTATCAAAAAACTGACAAAAACCAAAAGCACAGTCTTCTCACCGTACAACCCGTTAGAAAAATTATTAAGAGTATTATTTTACAAATAGTTAAATCGCACATTTTTAATTACTTCGCATTGCATTAATAAAATAAAATTAGAGTACTTGCGAGTTGCGCTTCCGCACGACTCCAACATTCGATATAACTAGTGCTGGGACGTCAGAATGAAATAATCAAATATTCGATCACCGGTATTATTAAGATAATCAAATGTCATTCGATTATCATTTTAATGATCAAAACGAATAAAAATAAATATAACGAATCACTAATTATCTTTTTTATTCGACAAGTCATTGTTTTATTACAATTACCCAAAAGCGGGATTTTCTCCCAATCAACTCGATAATTTATTTAATAGGTATTAATGTTAGTGTATCTTCTACCTATATAAAAATTATAAATGACGACTTCTTCGTAAATTCGTAATCTCTCCAGCTTTCGAAGAACTATTTTTAGAAGGCACAATGATGATGTTGCAGGCATACACACAGATGTTTTGTATCCTGTAAATCGTATAATTTGGGATTGGCGTGGGTTTAACAGTATATTAACGGATTTTTATAGTCATCCCTTCCCCCTTCCATACAAAAAATCATTAGAATGAATCATTCGATTATTGCGATAATCGACTTTCAATTATTCAATTATTGGGGTTACCCATCACTAATCAAAGACAGTGGAAAAAAATCGTACCAACTTTCAAATCCAAAAACATCTCTAATGACGTACGAATTTCATACTGGTGCAAGCAACCAAAATATTAAATAAACAATCAGCTAAAAAAAACCAACGACGATATAGGATGTCACTGCTATTATCTCTATGTTCGCGGTTGCGTTTAGCAGAAATCAACCCAATAATGTAAGTGTATTGGGCACCAGTTAGAGGAGCGAGAACACACATACATGAACACGCATTTGTATATGTATATTATGATGTGGTGCGAGATGTGGTTTCTACAACGTCCGACGTGTGGCGTTGTAGGTCGTCTTCATTACTTACCGTAGCTATACCCGCGAGTTACAAACGATGTAAGTACAGACTCTGAGATTTATTTTGTATACGCTTTGCGCCCTCATACACTTTTATAGACTTTACGCCCTGGTGGTTTGCTCCATTTGAACCTAGGTAAGATCCGGCCCTGATAAAGAATATTGTAAAAGATTCGGCAAAGATATTACGAGGCGAAAACATCAAAGACGTAATACTGAAGAAAACACATGTTTTATTTCACGGGTCGTGTGTTGGGGATTTATGCATAAAGATATCAGACCAATGTTTACCATGATATAAATAACATGTCATAGTGTGTGAATAATATACAGCGACAGTTTATTTATCAAAAATAATATGATTTATTACGAGAACATTGTTGATGTTTCTAATTTCTCTTTCTAAAGCTTTCCCGTATATAATGTATATAAAAATGAGAGGTCTTCATATACAGGGTGTCCCGTAAATCAACGTCATCTCGTGGAGAGGTGATAGACCAGCTCATAACCTACCAGAAAATCGAAATATGACCTTAGTAAAAATCGCTCATTCTCGAGATATCGGCATTTTTTTGTTTTTCGTGAAATTCGACACCTTCGGTCAGTTTTTCGATCGCCACGGTCACAAAATTCAATATTATTGGATTAAAATTTCTGATTCGTAATCCTGAATAATTCAGCTATTTGATTACAGTCCAAAATAAAACCTGTTAATTCACAATTTTGAAAAAAAGAACATCGTTCCCGCCTCTCGAGTTTTTTGTTTTTTATTATCGAATTTCGACTCCTTTACACTGTAAAAAAATAGTATGACATTAAGGTGGCAAATTATATTAAAAACTTCCTAATTTAGTGTAGTTCTTAAAAAGGTACAAAAATGGATATAGTTCCCTTTACAAAAAAAGATATTCCTGTTTTACTTCAAAAGGTTCTCATTATAAAAAAATCAAATGCAGGGTTGTAGCTTCCTTATGTCCAATATTTAAACAAGTGATACAGGATGGAAAAATATGAAAAAAAGTTTAAAAAATAAATGTCGAAAAATCAACCGTTTTGGAGTTATGGTCTTTTGAAAATTAAGAAGTATGAAAATTTCTCATTTGGGTTTTTTGACTATAACTCATAAACTACCCACTCGATTTTGACAAAATAAATTAAAAATCATTGTAAATAATTTAGGCTTGCGATAAAGTTCCTATTTTGCGACCTTTTCTTCAAAATTTTGTGAAAATTCTGTTAAGAAACGTGTATTTTTGTAAAATAATGATATATTTTTACAGAATTTTCACTAGATTCTAAGGAAAAGGCCATAAATTAAGATCTTTATCGAAATCCTATTTTATTAGCTATGGTTTTTAGTTTGTTTTGTCAAAATCGAGTTAGTAGTTTGTGAGTTATTGTCAAAAAACCCAAATGAGAAATTTTCATACTTCTCAATTTTCAAAAGACCATAACTCCAAAACGGTTGATTTTTCGACATTCATTTTTTAAACTTTTTTTCATATTTTTCCATCCTCTATCACTTATCCAAATATTGGACATAAGGAAGCTACAACCTTTCATTTGATTTTTTTTATAATGAGAACCTTTTGAAGTAAAACAGCAATATCATTTTTTGTAAAATGAACTATATCCATTTTTGTACCTTTTGAAAAACTGCACTAAATGAGGAAGTTTTTAATATAATTTGCCAGCTTAATGTCATACTATTTTTTTACAGTGTAAAGGAGTCGAAATTCGCTAATAAAAAACAAAATACTCGAGAGGCGGGAACGATGTTCTTTTTTTCAAAACTGTGAATTAACAGGTTTTATTTTGGACTGTAATCAAATAGCTGAATTATTCAGGATTACGAATCAGAAATTTTAATCCCATAATATTGAATTTTGTGACCGTGGCGATCGAAAAACTGACCGAAGGTGTCGAATTTCACGAAAAACAAAAAAATGCCGATATCTCGAGAATGAGCGATTTTTACTAAGGTCATATTTCGATTTTCTGGTAGGTTATGAGCTGGTCTATCACCCCTCCACGGGATGACGTTGATTTACGGGACACCCTGTATAGTACATGGTTCAAAATCCACGAGACGATTTTTCTTACAATTACACGCGACTATAGTGTTCAACGATACTCATCCATGTCATCAAGTATTTTCAAATTATACAGTATAATTTTTCACCGATTTTATTAACTTCATCTGTCGTCGTCTGCGTTACGTACATTTTCCTCTTCAAATTTTTACAGCTTTCCAATGTCTCAGCACCTTCAAATTTTGCACGCATATTTGCTTTAAGTGACAGTTTAAAAAATGTTTTTTCATAAATACCTTTCAATTGGTAATTTTTAATTGATACAATATATTATAGAGATAGTAATTTTTCTATACTTAACATACTGTGTAATTTTTCCACACTTATTTCGATATCTCCTACGTACCATCGTTCAAAAATGTTACTATTATTCAATAGGTGTTTTTAAATTATTAATTGCCATTTGTTTGATATGCAAATAAGTGACAACTTATATCTACTTGCTTTGTAGTTGGTCAGTATTATCATTTAGTTACTTTCCCGTCACACCTTGTCCGGGCGACATAACGACGCGTCATTTAAGATCACCAAGGTGCGGTGAATGCTGGCTAAATAATATTAAATTGCTTTTGAACTATGTAGATTGTAGGTTTATCCACCTACGTTATTAGCAGAATTTAAACAATGAAAATTGAACACGAAAACATTGAGAGTACCTAGCATTGAAATAACTGGGGTGAAACACTCTTTTGGCCTTTGACCTGACCCGTTGTTTAAATATACCGATATCAATGTCCTATTTTAATAGATAAGGTCCAATCCTTTTACTTGAAATTTCACCACATTATATTGGACTGTATGACTACCGTCGTTTGCACATTGTTCCAGTACTTTATATAGCTTACATAACTAGAAATTAAATAATGGGGTTACAGAGAGGAAGACACCTGTGAGTGTGGTGCCAAACAGGACCACAGTCATCTGTTTTCATGTCCCCAAATAGGTGCGACATGCACGCCCGAGGATGCGCTATCCGGATGGCTAAATATTGGGGGCTACAAATTTGATGGTGTTCCGGACAGTAAAATAAGGAAGTAAGCTAGAAATTCACAACCATTTCTCTGGTCCCCTTTTTATAAAATAAGCCAAAATGCATTTTATCGCACAGGTTATACTTGTTTTCGCTTAATACACTCTACTACAAAATTTGTAAAAATTTAAGCGACAAAGAACCATTTTTGCTCAGAGCATATTATCGCTCTTTAACGACAGGAATATCTAATAGTTTCCCCATTATTTGACTACTGCGCGGTTTACTTTCCGCAATAGAAGGAAAACAAATCACCTACTTGTAGTTATTAATTAGACCTGATTTTATCCACTCAGACATTCTGTGAATATAATACGAGTATAGAAGAGAGCTTGAATTAAATAAGCTTTCCACAAATTTCTCTTAGTGGCTTTGAACATCTACTAAATTATACTTGTGAGAATGGCGCACTTAACCAAATCTCAAAGGTGTCTCAAAAGATTGGTTTCCAAAATCAAGTGTCTCTAAAAGTTATTTAAGTATCACGTTGTGTCACAATTCAGGATAGATTATTGCGACCCCGCGGAATATTTAACTTGAATCTCATATTTATCACAAAAAAGACGTTTTCTTCTTATCTTTATATAATTTCGAGATACTTCCTTAGTAATTTATCTCATGAATCTTGCAATAACTATAAATAAGTATAGTTATCCTTAACGTGAGATAAAAAAAATATAAAACGGTAATGGCAGGTCATGACGGGGATTAGTCAGATGAGCACTCAGAGTCCAAAATCGGCCTCAGAAAAGATGGGCCGATGATATTATCCCCGTCGCTTGTGGTGGGTAGGGTAGGAAAGCCCAAAGAAGAGAGAAATGGAAAAAGTTAGTGGAGGCCTGCATCCAGCAGTGGAAAGATGGCTGAGAAAGAAAAAGAGGAAGAGGAGATTAAAAAATAAACTAAAAATATTTACAAAGATAATAGACTGGCATCAAATAGTCCAGCGGTTCCTAAATTGTGTTCCGTTGAACCCTGGGGTTCCGCGGAAGGGTCACAGGGGTTCCGAGAGTTAAAGCGTAATGTCGTAGTAAATGCTGAAATTTCATTCTTCAAATAAAATACCTTCACCGATTTTTCCAAAATAAATACTGTGTTTTTCATATATGACTTCGTCCATTATTCTAAAAAAATTTCGCCTACGGCGCATTATTCCAACCCTGCTAAGTAATCTAAAATTGTGTTTTACTTGCGGCCCGTTGCTCATTTATAATATCAAATGCTCCTTCATCCAAATAGTTTGCCCAGGTCTGCTATAAAAAGACATGCAGTTTCATTATTTCACACATTATCAAATAAAATTCGCCTGCGGCGCTATTTTTCAATACGCTTTTTATTTAAAGAAATAAACCAAACGATAGGTGTTAGTATAATGACCTTCTTCACTCAGTCTCAAAAAAAGTCGCCTGCGGCGCTATTCACATTTTTAATACATACCACAATGTCATATTTGTATGTGACCCCCACAATTGAATCCTGGATCCGTCACTGTTGTCGATATAGGGTTCCCCCCAAAAAAAGTAGATCAATTAGGCTTCCGTCAACCGCTACGTTCAGGTGCACAACGTACGCTTTTAATACCTATCCACAATACATCTTTTTTCGCTAATTCTTTCACTGTACAGTGTACAGGCTGCGCGATTGTGGAATGATCTTCCATTACCCATCAGACTCTCCTGAACCCAGCATCTTTTCCTTTTCCCATCCCATCCCATATCCCATTTATGTATATATTTATATATGTAAGTATAATATGTTTATGTTTTATAATATATAGTGTATGTATTTATGTGTTCAATTATATAGTTAAGTTAAGGTTCCCTTTCGGTACCAAGTTAATAATTGGTTTTGTCTCATTGTGGTTTCTGTTATGGGTTGGCTGGTAGAAATTGCCATTTGGAAATAAGCCCGCCCTTTGTATGTTTCTATGTACAATATATTATTTTATTTTATTTTATAATTATTAGAGTCACACACCCAACATCAAACACCTCATTAAGAATTAAATGCGAATTTAATCTACTTACAAATATACCCTTGAAGCAGATCTGTTTTCTACTAATTATGTGGGTATTTTGTTTACTCATGGTCGATTTAATTTCTCTGTGGTCTTCATGATAACAGACCAGACGCCAAATTTTATTTAAATTTTCAATTATTGGACTTCCCCAGACCATCTGTCACATTAAGTAAACATACTAACAATATTATTATCGTCGGAAAGAAAAACAAGGCGCGGTGTTTTCATTACGGAACAAGCGAAATGTTTGCCTTTTCGAAAGCCCTATTTCCATTTTAACGCGCTTAATTAAGTTTATGAAACAAACCAATTTGTTTCGTACAATATGTGCATTGGGCAGTGTTGCCAGGCGCTAGGTAATTAACCGTACCGTTCGGTATTTCAGCCCTGTGTTCAGTGTTTGGATTGACGAAAATTCGGAAAATTGCGCATTCTTCTTCTTTTTCGCCCCTTTATCTCTATAGGCTGGATATAGGCGTCTTCTTTATTTTTCCATGATTCTCTAGGCACTAGGCCTCCACCGATACGTCCATACATTTGAAGACATAAATACTTACTCGTAAATACGATTTTTTAGACTCGCTACACAAGTATGACGTCACACATGAACAATCGCATGATGAAATGGTAAAAAAAGCGTTTTTTTTTTTTTCATTTTTTGGGGTTAATTTCAATCAAAAAACTTTTACGGTTATTCCCAAAATTTTGATGCGTATTAACAATACAAAAAAAGATATCCTCGACTTCCGGGAAACGAGTTTCTGTCTTTCGAAAAGAGATCAGAGTTGTTTTTCACATTTTTTAAAAAATCTATACAAGATTCTTACAAAAAATCCCTAGATAAAGGTTTAATGTATCTACCCTATTTTTTCCAAAGCATATTTAGTAAGGTTGTCGAGATAAAAGGTCTCCCGTTTTTAGAAATTTTTGAAATTATGCATACTCTTACCATAGTGTGTTCCATTCTATCTATGTACATATGACATGGATTCACATGTTCTAATTTCTGTTTTTCATCTAGTTTTCGGTAATTTGGCCGATCTCATCTAGTAAGTAGCAACCCTGTGAGTAACATATGATACTCTTGATTATACGAAGCGATTAACATATTGTGCATAGGTGTAATCATCCTGTTTTCCAAAGTAATAAAATCCACTTTTAGCTTGGAACTGTTATTATTACCTACACGCTAGACAATGCAACTGTTTGCTCAGTCTACTGAACCATTATTATTGTAGCGCTGAGCTATATGCAGTAGTGGGCAAACTACACAACGGTGTCCGGTAAGTTCGTCTAAAATCAATCGGTCTAAAATCAATCCGTCTAAAATCAATTCGTCTAAAATCAATTCGTCTAAAATCAATTCGTCTAATTAACAATTCAGGCAAATTAGGCAAATTGATTTTGGCCGAAGTGATTTGAGACGAATTGATTATTAGACGAATTTATAAATAGTCGTCTATTTATAAATTGATTGTTAGGCAAATTGATTTTGGCCGAATTGATTTTAGACTAATTGATTTTGGCCGAATTGATTTTAGACGAATTGATTTTAGACGAAGTGACTTTAGACGAATTGATTTTAGACGAAATGATTTTAGACCAATTGATTTTAGACGAACTTACCGTAAACCCTACATAACAATGCATTACTTTCCTGCATGCACACTGCACACGACATGCATATTGCATACATGCATTGGCAATTATAAACTTTTACTGCCAACATGCATCGTGTGCAGAATGTACTTTTTGCATCTAATTAATTGTTAACCTGTGCAAAGGGGATTTCATTGAAAAAGATTTATTCAAAACAAAGCTTTCATTCCGTTCTAATCACAAAGGAGTGTTTATGTAGTCATGTCTAACTAGAGTTTTTATTATTATCACACGGAAGGGGTACTTTTTTTACAGTTAAAGAAATATACCGCATACATAATTTTATTATTCGTTGCAACTTTACAAGATGGTATGGCCAAGGTGTGGATCTACCTTTACGATTTGTCCACATAAGGGGAGGAATTTCCCGAAAACATTTCCCACGTCCTTCAAAATGCATGTACGGAATTACGAACTGAGCCTTATTTTTGAAATAGGGTATTCGTTTTACATTTTTCTTTTTAAGTTTCATACTGTTATGCAGTAGATTATAATGCATATTATATCATTACGATATAAATTTTCCGAGGTATTTTTTATTTTTTCAGGAATCTATAAGTACAATATATGAAACACCTGTTCACTACTTAGAAGAAGGTTTAATGTATCTAATGTTTCTTTATGTTGTTTTGTTTGTTTGGAAAAATACCATTTTGGCCATATCCACTACATTATGACGAATTATGAACAAGAAATCAAAAATATCTAGGTATATCACCTTTCGTATCGGTTTTTTCGGGGAGAATAATGCCCGATCCCACCAACTACCACCTAGGAAGCAGACCCCTAAGGAATTTCCATACAAAACCACAGATAATTTGAGTGATTATTATAACTGTCAAAACCTTTAAGATATAAATCCATACAAAATACAGCATGCAGCTACTTAAGTGAGGGAGATTCTGGGCCGAGATATTTGGCCACCTAACTAAGTAGAGCTGCATGCTGTATTTTGTATGGATTTATATCTTAAAGGTTTTGACAGTTATAATAATCACTCAAATTATCTGTGGTTTTGTATGGAAATTCCTTAGGGGTCTGCTTCCTAGGTGGTAGTTGGTGGGATCGGGCATAAGAACATTTTTTTAGTTATTCCACAACACAACTCCTTATACTAAATACGTGCAAAGTTATGATTGACGGCGTACCTTGATCGTAGGCATTCTTCTAAGATAATTATATTGAATATGTTCAAATTAGCGTGCAATAATTATAAACATACGGTTCAATGGAGAACAAAGAAGCTGTATAATTTTAAGGGAAACTAACAGCAAAGAACAATAAACTAATTAGGCATCTTGTGAAGGCATAGTCTATCATAAATTAATTACATCGTACCATTTTGTATTATTAGCTGTCTTGTAAGACACGTCTTAGTAACGTTAAAAATATCTACGGAGAAAATAAATTATCTACTTACTTAATTAATAATTAAAACGAAGCTATGAAAGACTGAAGTGGAAATAACTTTAATACTAGTGGGCTCATTCTAATAAATTCTTTGTCACTCTCACGCAACATTCATCTCCACCTCACGCAGTTTCAAAACTGCTGAGATTTTTTTTGAGTTTTGAGATTTTAATTGAATGAGAGATGATAGCATGAATCTGATTTATAACTACTGTTTTTTTTTCTGTTCTAATTTTTTTTGTGTCATTGTTTTGTTGTTAATGTTGTGTATTTGAATTATTTTATATTATATAGGTATGTGGCACCCACAGAGACATCAACAAACCATGAATTCATTATCATACAAAAAAAACATCTCATGTCGACTCTCTATTTAAGGGCGCCCGCAGCATACACCAACAACAAAAGCTGTCAAAAATAAGAATAATAATAATATTTTAACTAAAGCCAATCAGTTAATGAAAACCCCGGAACTCCCCTCCTCACATTGGAGGCTAGTTTGGAAAAATGTAAATATTGTAATAAGTTTTATAAACATGTATGTATGTATATTATATGCAGAAATGTAAGATATTAGTAATTAATAAATTTATTTGAATTTGGTATTTTCTAATCATACTCTGTCATTCAGGTCTTCATTTTTTGCCAAGTTTTTTTAAGAACGCCTTACCCAGCAATAAATAACAAAAAGTATTAAAAAAATTCACGAAATAAAAGGTAAGAGTATTTACTAAATACCGAAATACATAAAAAAATGTAATCTGTGTAATTCACATTTTTCCTTTGTCAAAGCAATATGACATTTCGTTCTTCTTCCCACAGTGTGTCATTCTTTAGACCTGACAGTAATTTGATTTTCAAAAGTGACATGTTATTTTTTGTAGTAAAAAAGAATACAAGTGTAATTACTTAAAACACCTGCTACAGTTTCACTGTAATTCACAACACTTTAATGCATATTAAAACTATGACAAAACTTTTTTAATTACAACTTTCAGAAAGCAAGATATTTTCTACGAATTTTTTACTATTTTACATTTTTCTTTCATGAATTCATTAGCTCAATATATGAAACTTTCGTTACTGTTATTCATATAGAGGCTGGTTCAATGTACGATTTACTTAATTTTTAACAAACCATATTTACTAAGGTTCTCGGGATATTTGTTTGGAAAAAAAATCCTTTCTGATCCCTTGGAGCTTTAAGCTCTATAACAAAAAAGCGCCATAATAACTAAAAAATAGTAATAAAGCTTACGTTTCCAACAAAGTTTGGTGACGCACGCTTTGGAACATGTTAGGTAATTAGGAGAATTTCTGCATTAGGGAATCCAAACCACTGATGCCTGAAATTCATATTCGCTACGATAATAATTAGTAATGTCAGCTGCCCGTAAACCGCAGAATTTCCAATTGAATGAGTTATTATATAATTAGCCTCATAACTAATTACAATTAATCCAAAATCAATTATTTTCTACGTATAATATTACGTTACATAAATTAATGTGGATTTTAGTGATTGACGTTCAATTAGTAAAGTATTTTTAGTTCTATCAGGACTTTTTTCTCTTGTAACAATTAGGATTGATAATAGATTAAGGTTGCTACAACTTTTTCATACAAAATTGGTATTGCTAAGTAGTTTGGTGTTGGTTATATTCCTAGGTATAATTGTTTGCTATATTCAGATATTCAGGAAATAGTTTATAATATTTTGTAGATATACCTAAATTATTTTACCTATTAAAACTGTAGTTCAACTGCTTGGTGCAGGTGGAAACACATTACAGTTTTTCTCCAACAGAAGAGAATAAAGATATCTATATATTCTGCCGTCCGCCTTGCCGCCTTACTAGAACCACGCGTATAAGCCACTTTTAGGTATTTTGAGTTTGTCATCGAACCTTAAATCCATCTATTTCAATCATAAAAAGTCTGAGTTTTAATAAGCAACCCCTATTTTTCAAGCCATCTATGTCACGCAAATGTATTGAGTTACATAATATTATACTATATATTATCTCAGTTTCAACAATTTGGTTCATACGCGATTCCTCCTTGTCCAAGAGCCCGCTGCTTAATTTATGACGTATCTGTTTTTTGATCGAAATGTGGTATAAACGATAGCTTACCAATAGGGTATTACATCGCACTAGGGTTGCCTATCAAAATCTTACCGCAACCCCCCCTGCCCCCCCCGAAAAGGTCCCTCTTCGCGGTTTTTCGCATTTTATAGGAATATGGTAAGAGATAGGAGAAAGTAGTCAATGACTGCTAGTTATACGAAAAAATTAACTTAACATTTTTTGTAGAGAATTTATCAAGGATTATTTTTGTCATTGATTACTTTCTCCTATCTCTTACCATATTCCTATAAAATGCGAAAAACCGCGAAGAGGGACCTTTTCGGGGGGGGCAGGGGGGGTTGCGGCAAGATTTTGATAGGCAACCCTAGTGCGATGTAATACCCTATTGGTAAGCTATCGTTTATACCACATTTCGATCAAAAAACAGATACGTCATAAATTAAGCAGCGGGCTCTCGGACTGCAGCATTCACATAATGTAGCATAATATAATGTGAACTCTCTTGGGGAGGATACATCTGAATATAGATTCTTCTCGCTTATATTGAGGAAAAACTGCAATAATTTATAAAATAAAATTAAAATTGTAGAGTGCTACTGTTATTCATATGTTGGAAGGTGAAAACAAGAGAATTTTATTTTAATCATAATAAATAAACTTATTTATGATTCCGTTTTATCTCCGTCATAAATAAACATTTATGATTAAAATAAAATACTGTCAACACTATTTTCCCAAACACAATACGCGGTTTAATGGAATTATCGCCGTATTTCACTCTTTTCGAATCACATAAAACCTTCGTAACTTTGATATCATATTTCTCTGGCATTACTCTACGACTATAATATGTTTGACACTATTATTCACGTGTGAACGTATTGTGAGAATATTACGGTATTTTGACAAGATTTGACAATAAGAGCTACCAACAATACAATCATGCAATATGTGAATTGCACTTCCGAACTTCAGTTCATTGATGTATACTCAAATATATCGTATACACGTGGGCGCCGCCAGCCTCAGAGCTAGGTAGGGGCAACAAAAATTGAAAAAAAAATGGTGTAGCATTAAAAAAGTGTAAATGGCACCGCAGACGATTTTTTTGTGAGATATGTGAAGATGGTGAAGAAGGTCGTGATGTGGTTTGATTATTATTTGAAAATGTATATTATAATAATTTGCTCAGCGATATGTATGAAAAATTATTTTTTTATTAAAAAAGCAATAAAAAATAGCGCCGCAGGCAATTATTTTAGAAAACTGATAGATTTTCATACTAATTTTAGAAAGCTTTTTGGTAGTTGTGTGATTTTTTGTGAGGTTTTATTATTTAGTATGAAAAAATATATACCTATTTTAATCTCTAGGGGGGGCAAGGGGGAACAGCTGGCGACACCCATGCAATTGCACATTACTTCCGAATACCAGTTCATTGTAAACTCAAATATATACATCAACTATAGATTTACTTTGGTGATGTTTATGAACGAAACCGCATAGCATCAGAAACAGGGATTGAGTTTAAAGTGTCACTGGATGGTGCATTGAGAACAGACGTCACAGCAAATACAATTAAATGACGTGTTGTAGAATCAATACTTCACTCGTTAGGCGTTGTATAGCATCGAAAGCTCTCTCCATTATTCCTCGTATTTGCCAAGCAGACACAATACGATTAAGGGTTTGGTACAAAGAATGACGTCACAGTCATTTCCTACGGCATTAAGGTTCAAAATCGCGTGAACAATCGCATGATAAAATGGTAAAAATAGCGTTTTTTCCATTTTTTGGGGTTAGTTTTGCTTCTATCAAAAAACTTTTACGGTTATTCCCTAGATTTTAATGCATGTTATCAGTACAAAAAAAAAATACTCCGCGACTTTCGGGAAACGAGTTTCCGTCTTTCGGAAAAAAGATCAGAGGTGTTTTTAAAAAAAAAATGAGAAGTCTATACAAGATTTAAAAAATCTTTTACGGTTATTCTCTAGATAAATGTTCGATGCACCTACCCTATTTTGTTCCAAAGCATATTTAGTAACGGTTGTCGAGATATAAGGCCTCCCGTTTTTAGAAATTTTTGAAATGTCGGTATGCATACTCTTAATCCATGAATTAATTGTTAACGAAGCATAACTGAACTAGTCACGGATTGTTTTAACGAAACTAATCATGCTTCAAACTTGTGTCAGTAGCAGATTGTTAATTGTATAACAATCTGCAAAACTGATGAGAACGAAGAGAGAAAAAGAATTATTAATTTATGAGAATACTAGTGTTTAAAAAACTTGTTAAAGAGACGACAATACTGGCGTAACAGATGAGCCTGGGTTTCAATTGGTTTTGATCACGGCTGAGCTTCATCTATAATTCAACAAGACAGCAACATTCAGCAATCCTGCGATCAGTTGGTCCCAGTCAACAGTTTTGTATGAGCATTTTGTATGAATATATCCAAGTTATTGTATTGTATATTTGGGTCATATTTTCAAGAATAAGTAAATAACTATATTTATTTATTATGAGGCTCAGTTGATTCAACCTTACTAGAAATCAGCTGGACTATGGCGGCCATGTTTTATTCAGTTGATTCAACGGTACTAGAAATCAGCTGGACTGTGGCGAACATGTTTTATTCAGTTTATACTAGAAATCAGCTGGACTACGGCGGACATCTTGTTTTTAACTAATCACTCAGTTAAATCAGCGCTCCCGCATTTCACTGACTGACCTCGGCTATTTCAACCGTAGTAAACACTAGTAAAACCGTAGTTTTTACTGTTTTTTTTGTGGGTTATTTCTCTCAGTGATAATTGCATCAGTACCATATCAGTACCAGTTGAACCACTACTGAAAGCGTACCACATCAATATTTTTATGTAATCCGTTGACGTCACAGATATTACTCAAGAACTCCTACGAAAAGGGGAGCTGTCCCCTATATGTTCGACAGTGCCATAGTGGCTTAAATGGCGCATATACCCACACATTTAATGGTGCTTATACTGTGGATTGTTTATATTAGAGATACTACCACAGGAAATTATAGTGTTCAATATAAATTCATTGATGTAAACCTGGTTTAATGGACTAGAGTGATATTGCTTTTACGTCCAGCCATCAGGGACTTAACTCACTGTGTTGTGTAATTTGATATCCAGATACGTATGAATTATTATGTAGTGCCTGGTAACTACCTAGAAGATAATGCATCATCACACATACTATTAGTGGGATGTAAAGTAAGGTTTTGGTGTACTTACTACAGTCATACATCGAAGACTGGATTTTTACAATTATTGATGAAACATGAGAAACGTTCAATTATTACGAAAAACAAACACACCGGTATGGAGAGAGAAAGTCACTTACTTTAGCATGAAAAAATATAGGGACTAGTTCTACACATCGCTCAAAATATGCCAAACATAGTTCGATGTATGAACCTATGTGGTTATTAAAACTTTAATTTAAATCACATTTCGATCATAAAACAGACCTACTAAGCATCTAAGATGAAGAAACTAAGATGGTTTGGGCATGTTGAGAGAATGAATGATGACAGGATGACAAAAAAGATATATTTGAGTGAGCGAAGAGGGGTGAGGAAGCGCGGCCGCCCGAGACTGACCTGGTCCGATCATGTCGACTAGATCCTCAAGGATGGACGCGTTATGCGTAAAAGGAATCGGAGAGCGTGTATGACAAATTGCATGAATGTGACGGAAGCTAGGAGTGTGTGTAAGGATAGGGCTGTCTGGCGCTTCTGTCCTCTCTGCCTACCCTGCAAGGGACGTGGAGTGAGGGTAAAGATAGATAGATAGATAGACTAAGCATCCCTCCTATACCCCATCCCATCCCGTATTCCATTTATGTATATGTTTATATATTTATGTATTCAATAATGTTAAGGATACCATTCGGTACTAAGTACTTATAAGTATTGTCTGTTTCTGGTTAGCTGGCAGAAATAACCATTTGGCAATAAGCCCGCCCTTTGTGTGTTTTTATATACTTTATGTATTTTATTTATTTAAATATTTATCACCGAGGTTATCCAGTTATCTATTAATTCACACATATTTTTGGGGGCGGCATTATATCTATAGGGACGGCTCTGAATACAATACCTCATCAGAACTTATTAATGTTGAAATCTGAACTAACATCATTATCATCGGATGTCAAAATATTGTTTTAACAAACTGATCAATCATCCAATATGAAGGTAAGGCAAGAAGTAAATGAAAAGTTCTGTATTCTGTAATATAATATAGGCAAGTAGATAATATAGCAATTGTAAATAATTTTCCACTTGATATTTTGGTGAAATGATGATAACAAAAACAAATAACAAACTTCGCCCCTTAAAATTTCTAATCATACTTTTTGAAGTTATCTAACCATTGTTTTTGATTATCGATTAACGATCGCCTGTATCGTAAAGTGTGAAATACATCGCCAGCGCCAGGATTTGAATCTAGAACCTCCCGCTTGAGAGACTGCCGCCCATACACACACAATATAACTATTAATAATGTAAATACAAACAATTTTTTTATGTTTAATCGCGCTGGGCAAAGCTGCATAATGTGTGCTGATGTCCGGATGGCGGTCTTATGGTCAATAATTATTATCGATTAACGATTAAGGATTATTTGTGATATCGATTAACGATTACTAGAGATTAACGATTACTAGATCTATCTATCTATCTATACCCTCACGCCACATCCCTTGCAGGGTAGGCAGAGAGGACAGAGCGCCAGACAGCCCTATCCTTACACACACTCCTAGCTTCCGTCACATTCATGCAATTAGTCATACACGCTCTCCGATTCCTTTTACTCAAAACGCGTCCATCCTTGAGGATCTGGTCGACATGATCGGACCAGGTCAGTCTCGGACGGCCGCGCTTTCTCACCCCTCTTCGCTCATTCAGATAAATCTTTTTTGTCATCCTGTCATCATTCATTCTCTCAACATGCCCAAACCATCTTAGTTTGTTTACTTTCATTCTTGTCACTACACCAGTCTTGCAGTCACTCATTTCCCTAATAACCTCATTCCTTACTAGAGATAATCGTATCCTAATAACGATTACTAGAGATAATCGATTAACGATTACTAGTTATACGGATTAACGATTACCAAAATTTATCGGTTAACGATCATCCGTGAATATCACTTGCTGTCGATAACTGACAAAATATCTGTGGGGTTTGGGATTCCTATTGTGAATAAGCTCTAGAGTGGGTAGTAATTTTCAGAACTTTTCTAATATGTTTTGACTAGCAATGAAATAAGATAATCTGTTATGGAATTAATCTAAAAAAACTAACAGAGTATCAACTTCTGCCATATCATTGTATACCTATGACATGACCTGAGAAAGATGTTCGTTCACCTTATGAAACCCTATACCACCAAGTTCAGTACACTTCGTAATTCTAGAGAACTCTGTGGTTTTACCTCGGGAAATTTATGTAACAGGGTAAGCGGTACAGTTACTGAACATAATATTTTATTATTACCACGTTTTTCTTAGCTTGCTTTCTTGTATGTTTGTTTGTTTGTTGTAAATCTTGCAATCGATTTTTCGACCACTTCCTAACATCCAATTGAGCTGAATCTTTTTGTGCAAGCTTAGTTCCAATGACAATACAAGATTTTAAAGATTTTATGATTGTACATTAGTCGCTTATGCGATAATTAATAACTTAATTAATTGTTTGTTGTAAATCTTGCAATCGATTTTTCGACCACTTCCTAACATCCAATTGAGCTGAAACTTTTTGTGCAAGCTTAGTTCTGATGACAATACAAGATTTTAAAGATTTTATGATTGTACATTAGTCGTTTGCGATAATTAATTAGCTAATTCTGATTTGAATGAATGAATTCAAATTTTCTTCTGGGGCTGGGTCCCAATGTACTGGTGATATCATACTTGTGTGTATGTGTGTATGGTATGTAAGTACATTACAAGTATGTAAGTACATAAATTTTCAGATTTACAAAAACGCAAGATTAACAATCCAAAACTAAAAAGAGTTAAATAATATTATCATATAAATTTTTTTATAAAAAATCCACGTTTTTCTTGGGCCCAAAGTGAACTAAAAAGAGGAAAATAACTTTTTCGGGGCTTTGTAAATCGATCAGTAAAAACGCATACCTAAAGCTACCTCTAAAATTCTACAACTAAAAACGTGGGGCGTAATTTGAACCTACAATAATTGAAAATCATTCAAATTTTCTTCAGAAATTTACCCATTCGTATGAAAATCTTATGAATTAATCTGCAAGCTTGATTTTGGATGTATCCAAGCCTAATTACTATCGACATCTAATTATAGGGGCGGAGGTAGAAAAACTGTAGAATTGGTCTGTAGAATAACTTTAGGTTAGTCTGTCCAGTTACCGGTGATGTAGTGTCGGGTCTTCACAGTACACACCGGTATTAACATCAATGTGTATGGTAATTAGGCTTGGATACATCCAAAATCCTCAAGTATGATACCATACACACATACACACCAGTATGATATCACCAATATCCTCAAGTATGATACCATACACACATACACACCAGTACAATCAGTATTAACTTGTAATGTACTTACATACCATACACACCAGTATGATACCATACACACATACACACCAGTACAATCAGTATTAACTTGTAATGTACTTACATACCATACACACATACACACAAGTATGATATCACCAGTACATTGGGACCCAGCCCCAGAAGAAAATTTGAATGATTTTCAATTATTGTAGGTTCAAATTACGCCCCACGTTTTTAGTTGTAGAATTTTAGAGGTAGCTTTAGGTATGCGTTTTTACTGATCGATTTACAAAGCCCCGAAAAAGTTATTTTCCTCTTTTTAGTTCACTTTGGGCCCAAGAAAAACGTGGATTTTTTATAAAAAAAATTATATGATAATATTATTGTCTTTTTACATACAAGTGTACTATGGGGACATAACTAAGTTAGAAAATAATTATACGTTCGTAAGAATCTTCCTATCTTTTGTCGTTCTGTACACTATATATAGGTAATTTTTTACCCGGTCAATAAAAGTTCTCTCAATCCTACTGTATTTTATACCTAGTACCTACTACCTACATACATACATAAAACTTGTACGAAATAAAACTGCAGAATTGCTTGTTCAGAATTCATAATATGTCTTTATTGTGAAGAAAATAATATTAAGCAGTATTTTATTCAATATCATATTTAACTTGTCTATTTTAAAAATCACTATCGCTCTCATTTTTATCACTCAGTACCGGAGACGGGGGTGGACTTGGGGTTGGAGCTTTCTCAGGTGTTACCGGTTTCTCCAGGGAACCTCCATCTTCTCCCTCAGTCTTGACTTCCAATTTCTCTTGGGACTGTTCTGGTACATCGTCAATTTTCTTCGGATGTGCGACCTGCCTCTTTATCTTCTCGTTCAATTTCTTGAATATATTTGCACTTTCATCCAAATGCATGCATCTTTCCTTACCGTGCGATATTTCTTTATCCCACGAAAAGGTAAATTTATGTAGCTTGTGCTTTACAAAGGATTTGAATTTTTTGTTTATATTTTCATATTCCGTCAATATATCTTGTCTACTAGAAATATTTGTTTCTGTGGGTTTAATTTTATTCATCGAGGGATCCTTGTGAAAAACTTCGGGAAATAATATTTCAACGCTCTCTTCAAATATTTTATTTCGATTTTCCAATGCATCCAATATTTTCTTACGTTTCGAACGTTTCTGAGCTTCAACATCTCTCAAGGGCTTTTCAAAAAACAGCAACTCAGCCTTATTTAAAGCTTTTCTAATTTGTATGGCCAATTCTACTCCTACCCACTGCATTCTTTTCCACATTTGTTCTCCAGCTGCGATCCTTCGTAAAGATATTGGTAATTTCTCTGATATTATATCACCATGAAAACCATAACCGTGTTCATCGGGCTCTACTTTACTCTGAACTTTCTCTGGTTTAATATCTTTGAATGTGGTTTTCTTCTCTGTTTTATATCTGTCGTGATATATAGGATTATTTGCGTACCATGTATCACTCCACTCTACATACAAATCTCTCACTTGTTGTTCTCTATCGAACAGATTTCTAATTAATTCAACTTCATTTTCATTACATTGCACGAATATGTTTGGTACACTATAAATACTCAACGACGCACTGAAGTCAGCAACACTCATTATGTATTTATTGAATAATGTATGTGGGTAAACTCCTGTGGAAAACGTACCGGTCAAAATTTGCGATCTCACAGGCATATCACTACGCTCCAAAAAATCCCAAATGTCTATACTCCCCTGATCACCTAGGACGTATATCTGACTCGGAACTGTCTTAGACCACGATGCTCCCTTCAAAGAATAATCCATACATTTCCACGCAATTGGTTGGGATTGGGTCTCTCCTCTCCAAATCGCCACAACGTTTCCTCCAACAGTAGCTACAATATCCTTAAAGAATACGTTCTTTGTACAAGCAACGATTATACCTCCATGAAAACTAGATCTTGATATGTAGTCGCATGTGGCAGATTTAACTACATCTTTAGATTTTGTTAACTTGCCTCCCCAAGATACGCGCATATAGTCACCGTATAGTGAACAAAGGCAAATAATTGGGAGAATTTCTTTCTCTTCTTGATCCCCTGTTGAGTTATCCTTTTCTTCTAAATCAGGAATATCTTCTTCAAATACTTCTCTTTGTCCCTTTTTATTCACCTTCTCGTAAAGTTTATTGACTAAAGGAAATTGCATAGTCATCCAAAGTAATGGTTGAAACCTCTTAGTTTCTATTGTACCAGTGATGATTCGAAATATAGGTTTGAATATGCCCTTGAGAAATTTGTACGGAGATTTTTCAAAAATCAGTACCTTAGGAATTTCGATACCGTGTTTTGTTTTTCCTTTTTCTTTAACAGGTACATTGTCCGGAATTTTCAAGTCCCATATGAGAAGTGTTCCGTCCACTGAGGACGATACAAATTGTTTTGACCTGGGAGCACCAGCTGGCAATTTTATCAATTTCCCGAAATTATTAAATTCGTAATGTGAAGACACCCACGAAATGTCTGTAACGATTCCATTGTGACTGTTCCCAATATCTGATGAGACGGTTGTTCTTACCACAAATCTATCGTGAATTTTCTTCATCCACGTCATTCCTG
This sequence comes from Ceraclea dissimilis, assembly GCA_963576895.1. Classification (NCBI taxonomy): domain Eukaryota; kingdom Metazoa; phylum Arthropoda; class Insecta; order Trichoptera; family Leptoceridae; genus Ceraclea; species Ceraclea dissimilis. The sequence continues at coordinate 1,646,328 of OY756370.1, read as the reverse complement.
TATATAAACTTAATCTGTTAAACTCCTGATCATCCGTCAAAACTTCGGTAACTTCTTCTTCCCCAAAAACTTTAGCATCCCACAAAACAATTTGGCCATTGGCACACCCGCCAATCACTAAGTCTTCATCAAAAATACATAACGACAGTACAGAAACTTCAGAATTTGATTCAAAATAATATCTCGGTCTGAGCGAATCGAACACAGACCAAACTAGAACAGGATTTTCTCCATAAATAGCTCTTTTCACTTCGTCTCTCTGCTCTGTTGTATAACTTGTAACGCTAGGAATACTATCAACATAAGATACTGCAACTAATTGTCTGTGTAGAGGATGCCATGTTACAGATGACACGTACTTGTTTTTTGTTCTTTTATCTGAGAACACTATCAGTTCCTTCAAATCCATATTTTCTACCTTACACAATTCTTTATTGGCTACTAGATTTGGATAGTCAAGGTTGTATATGTCGACAGTGCTATTGAAATTCATCAATCTCTCAACTTTGGGAACATTTTCAAATAAAAAATCTCTAAATCTCAACACGGTGAGTTCTCTTTCTTTCTCGGCCAATTTCGCAGCAACTTCCCTTTTATGTTTCTCATGGTCGCTGAGCTCTACTGCCGGCTCATCCGATTTATCCTCTGCTTTATCGTCTGCTATATTTTCCTTCCCGTCAGTAGCGCACTGAGTCCATATATTTCTGGGGAATCTTGGAACTGTTTGAGCAGAAGACGTAACCTTCTCTGGTGTCACTTGAATTTGTGCGTCTATTCTCTTTTTAAATAAATTATCAGTTACCGCTTTAACAGGTATTAATTCAATATAACCATCCCTAACATCTGTAGCATTCCTTTGCAAGAATCTGTCTGTTTGATCCAATATAGGGAACTTAGATTTTATTTCAACTCTAATTAACGGTCTGGAATTTTTTACAATTGTTTGATCCAATTCTACTTCAGTACCTAAAGTTTTCCAATCTTGACATTGTTTTACAACAGATTCGTCAAGATTTTGTGCTTGTTTTTGTAAAAATTCTTCAGCGACTGTTTCGCAGTATTCTTTTGCCGGTATCGTCAAACAAACGTAAAACTCATCACAATCATTCGTTTCGTCCAATAAATATCCAACAAGTATTTCGTCTTCTTCGTAAGTTATGATTTGTTTTTTAAGCGGTGTAAAAGGCGATTTCTGCATCATCGCATTAATATTATCAATAATTAATTCCTTACTAATTTTCTTCCACGGATGTTCTCCAGTCACGTCTTGTCCAACAACTATTCCCAAGTTTATCTGAGTTTCCTCGTCCAATACAACTTTCTCAACTCCGGGAACTTCGTAATCCGGAGATGATCCGTCATCCCTCTTCGGGTAAATGTGTTCCTCGTCCCCTTCCTCTTCATCCTCACCTGACGCATCGCCCACTGAAATCGCATTTAACGAAATGATATAAAAGTCCGATAAAACTTCGGATTAAGATAAATGATATAACGATACTACTTACGTTCAACCAATGTTTCTTCCACATTATCAATATTACTTCTAACTTCTTCTAATTTCTCCTTAGATTCAGATTCCATCTCTTAGACTCTCGAGCCTACACTTTCTACAGGATAATATACAACTAAAAACAATCTAGTTTCTATGTATCGGTTGTAATGTTTTCACCTGCTTGCTACCCACGAATATTGATCACTCAAAGTGCGGCACCTGGTACCGCTTGCTTCGTAGTGTATAAATAGGAGGGTGATGATTTCTTAGGTACACCAACTAAAATGGGTAAAGTGATTAATCGAATTTATTATTTTACTTTAAACACCTGGGGAGGCGGTAAAAAAGAATTAACATTTTATGAATGTAAACTTTAATCAAATGAGATGAGCACTGGGAAAATGTTTTTCTATGTATTCAATTATTCCAACAGGAAAGTTGTTTTAATTTTTCTGTAAAAAAGGTTTTATTGAAAATAATTGACGTGTGATGAGGATATCAATGGATGAATAAGTAAATACTAAAAAAAAACTGATAGTAATGTATATTGAAGTAGGTATATTGAAGGACTCCCACGGGCTTAAGGCCCTCCGCTTCCCCGGGTAGCACAGGCGCATATAGCGTCCTCTTTACCCGCACTTCTTGGCAAAATGTTTTCAGAGGTGGGCTCAGGGTTAGCCAGAAGGGAGCCCCCCAACAAACCCCACCCCTAACATACATTCCTTCAGTGTCCTTGTCCAAGGATGGAAACATATTTACAATAGTAGGTATAACATGTACTTATACGATATTTTATTTAAGGATTTTCTTAGTCCGGCAAAGGATGGACTTTCCATCAGGTTAATCACTGATCGTCGGCCGGTTTAATGTGATCACTTTACACTTAAATAACATTAGTCAATTCCAGGCCATCCATCTGCCGCGGCCGGGAATCGAAACCAGATATCCAGTTTATACACCGGTGCTATGAAGGCTGGAATACGTATAAACCTGATGGAAAGTCCATCATTCGTTGTGTAACTGTTGAGATAACCAACTACTTGCTATTATAACAAGACACGTAGGAAATCCGATGTTTTCACAAAATATAAGTTGTGATTTTCAAAATAATAATGTAATAAATTTACCTTCGTTTTATTGAACAATTATTCAATTACCAAACCGATCACGTTGGTATTATTCAATCACAGATAATAAGCATTGAAAATCATTTAATATTGGATATTTTATACAAAATAACAATGTTCAAAGTCTGACATTTTGTTATAAAATTGACATTTCACATTGGAACCATAGATTGGAACGTCAATTTCCATGAAACATTCGAACTATAAATTTAATTTACTTTTGAAACTAATTTTGAGTAGGCTGGTCTACATACAAATTACAGTAATTACTCGTAATTCAACGTGTCTGATATTATTTCCGATTCAAGGAAAAACGGCAGGTGAAAATTAAGAGTATGCATACCGACATTTCAAAAATTTCTAAAAACGGGAGACCTTATATCTCGACAACCGTTACTAAATATGCTTTGGAACAAAATAGGGTAGATGCATTTAACCTTTATCTAAGGAATAACCGTAAAAAAAATTGATAGACGCAAAATTAACCCCAAAAAATGAAAAAAAAACGCTATTTTTAGTATTTTATCATTCGATTGTTCACACGATTTTGAACCTAAATGCCGTGGGAAATTACTGTGACGTCATTCTTGGTGCCAAGCCCTTAACATTGAAGTCCTTTGTACTTGTATTTTAATGGCCTCATACTACTTTTGGTATTGCTAAGTTTGGCAATAAAAAAAGCGTGTAAAAAATCTTATTATATTCATTCAAGTAGTTATATCTCAACAGATACACAGCAAATGATGGACCATCCATCAGGCTTATGACTGATCGTCGGCTGGCTTAATGTGATCACTTTACAACTAAGTAACATTCACCAATTCCAGTCCATCCATCTGCCGCGGCCGGGAATCGAACCCAGACCTCCAAATTGACAAGCCCGTACTCTACCGCTGTGCTATGAAGTCGAGATGAAACGTGTATAATAATATATTGTACACGACCCTCCTCAAATCCTCCAAGAAAAAATCCTCAGATCCCGTAAATTTCAGGGGTATATATTGTAATTCTTAAAACAGCCAATCTGTAGTCCATATTTTCATCTATCACTGTCTTTAGTTTCCAGACGATTCTCTCAGTATTGTCTAAGTACAATTCAGGGCGTTTAAGCCAAATGACAGCATATAGGACCTTGATAGTAAAAAAAATAAAGTCCCAAGTCCAAGAATACATTGACGGCAGAGCTAGCAAAACTTTTCATATATTTCTACTCTACTGTACAAGTAAGTACTAAGCATACAATATTTTGAACCAGGTAGATAAGGTATAAGCGAACTGAAGCACTCCAAGCGGCATTTCAATTTCGCCCAAGTGGGCGTTCAGTAAACACTGGAAAATGATAAATAAATCCTTGACGTAGAAGTTTGCAATACAGACTAGACTCGTGATGAAACTAACCGCAATCTCATAATGCGACGCCGGCGAACTGTTTATTTGCTTTTGTTATGAATCTCGGAAAGTTTAACATAACTGATTTGAATATTTATTGCACAATTCTCGTCCCATACTTCCGATCTCTGTAGACTGCGTAGTCCTCTATTCTATATAAGTGTGTGATACGCAATAACTGGGTATTGACTCTAGAAATAATAAAAAAGAAAAGAGCATTTATCCATATAAATTTATAGTTTTCTTTAGAGATTTAGGACCTATACAATTTTCTTCTTCTCCTTTTCAGCCATTTTAATTCATCGTTAACATCGGCCTACCCATTGACTTTCCACAGATCCCTATCCTGGGCATGCTGCGTATTTGTAAAAAAATAAATTAATTGAAATGTACAAATTGATAAAATTGTTTCGATGGACCTAAAAGAGAGATGACCAAAGAGATGGACCAAAAAGATTCTCGAGTGGCAACCTAAATCAAGCGAAAGGAGCGTAGGAAGACTTCAGGCAAGATGGTCTGACGATGTGAGGCGAATCGCAGGAAGCAAGTGGATGCAGCATACCCAGGATAGGGATCTGTGGAAAGTCAAAGAGGAGGCCTATGTCCAGCATTGGAAATATAACGGCTGAGAATGAAGAAGATGGAGAAATATAAGTGCGGTTATTAAAAAGTTTTTTTCGATTACCTACTTATTTATTGATATAACTTAGGCTCAAGTTTCCCATTCAACTAATCAATTTGAAATTCAATTCCACTATAAAACGTCTTGAAAGTTGTGCCATCTAATAACTTAGAAGTTATTATAAAGTTTAGAAACATCAAGAAAAATTATTTAAAAAAGTGCTTACCTCATGAAAAACAGCTCGACTCTATCTACGAGTACTATGCCAAATAACATCTTACGATCACCACAACAAAATGTAAAAAAAACAATATTGGAATTGAGTAAACTTTCACATATAATTTTGTTATTGGTTTCCTAAGTCAATAATGTAATACAATTTATTTTGTAGTAATAGGGGTAATCTCAAACGAGTATAGAGATATCGATTTCGTGATCACATTAAAGTTAAAGTTTACCCGAATAACGCGAACTCTAACATTATTATAGGAATCACCCAGATAATTGCATAGGTTTTCGCGGTCGTCATCTCTAAATCATCTTCGTGTTTCTCGGGTATACCTACTCAACAGTGTGTTGAGGACTTGGACTAAAGTTCCTTATTCACACGTCCTGGAGCACCTACGCCCAAAGCTAGACAGCAAAAATCACCAGACGACTACCTTTGACGGGGTGTAAAAAAAAATTGGACCAGAACCGGATCCTTTATCTTTGATCTATCCCAACAATAATCAATTGATGGAACTCGGTCTTCAGATTATGTAAACGAAACTCCTTTCAGCTCCTGCACTATTTAGGAATTGTTTAATCGTTAAATATCAAATTACGCGAAAAGCTTTTGGAGGAAACGGAGGAAATATTGAATCGTATACGATTGTACGTATACGATACGTACAAGAATAACAAATCTATGAAATTTGTAGGTATCTCCTATTTTTGGAAAGATTTATATTTCTTATAACATAACGCGAATTCCATCAAAAAATATCGCGCGAATTGGGGCAAGTAATAAAACGAAATTCCCCAGTACTACCAAGTGAATTCATATGTAATGCTTTAATACGATATACTCGTAAGCTGATTATCCTGTAAACTGTGGATAATACCAGCTATTGTTGTATTTTATGTATTTGATTAAACGAATAGTATATTATCTACCTAGTTACTTTCAGATAATATGAATAAGTTTGATATCTATTCATATTTTATCAAGTTTATATTTATCTATATCTATACCTGTGCATGTCTCAATCCTATTGTTAATTTATTTATTTGTACTATTTAATTTATTTATTTATCTACATGCACTCAAGTTCATTCATTATTTCAGGGCCGTGCGGTCCATACAGACAAAGAAGCAGCCGCATAAGGCGGCACTTTCAGAGGGGCGGCAAAATCGGCCAAATTGAAAATCAATAATATATAAGTAATTTTTTTTTTCTCGATACCTCTTTTTTATTGGTTGATTTCGGTATTGATCAATTTATGATTTATCGCAATTCGCAAGTCTCTGCATCACTTGAGCGCTTTATTTGCCTTAATCATTGATTTCGATATGACAATACGAAACAAAGTCATTCAAATTTCCCCCCAGAAATAATGATAATATGATTCTATACGAGCGATTTGAAATGAAAGTACTGGTAACGCCGCCCCCGGTCGTTTTTGAAATTACAAGGAAGTAGTAATACATAGTTCCTTGACAAGCACGTATCCAAGGGGGGGGATAGTTGGGATTTATCCCCCCGAAATCTGGCGCATACACGACACAGGACGATTTTTCTCTACTATCTCGGCGCGCCTCAGTTTTTTTTGATAATACATACTTAATAAAAAATTTCGCTTGGGGTGCTATTTACACGGTATCTGTTCTTCTATATAAAAACAACCAGGTTAATCACTTCACCTACTCTTTTAAAAAATTTCGCCTGCGGCGCTAATTTTTGGGTGCATTTACTATAGGATGAGAAAAATGGCAAAAAGTCAGTGCCAATAGGTACATAGAAAATTTCTTTCACATAGTTGTTTGATTGAATAAATGTCCCTCCCCCGAACCAAAAGTCGGGATACGTGCTTGTACCTGGATATTTTTTTGCTGAACAGGTTATGTATCGTTGGATCAAATTTGAAACAACGTTCTAAATGTTACATTTTTTGTTGTTATAGTAGTATGCATAAAGTTTTGAATAAATGTTAACAATCAGTAAACTAGCTGTGTACTTATTTTGAACTCTTGGCCCGGCAATGTAGGGACCCAATTCTTGGTCAAGGTCAACAATTTTAGACATATCTTTCACTTCGTCCTAGGGACCGCCCCCCCCCCCCCGTAACAAAAAAAAATCTGATACAAACTCAAGGTATCGAGGGGCGGCATTTTTAAGACTTGCTTCATGTCGAGAAAATCCACCGCACGGCCCTGCATTATTTATTTATAACTACTTATTCACACTTATATTTGTCTTCGTCTTTGCATATCTCAATCCCATTACTTATTATATCTATTTAGATTCATTCATAATTTATTTGCAACTATTTATCCACATTATACACTATGTTATACTGTTTTTATCTATTTTTGTGTTTGGATTTATATCCATTCATACTTCAGTGTTTAAAGATGTCCATGTATATTGTATATATATCTCAATCATATATCTATTTCTATTTATATTCGGATTCACTATTTATTATCTATCTTTGAGTTGATATTATTGATTTTTGTGTTTGATTTTATGTCCATTCATACGTCTAGTATCTAATTATATCCATATGTATCTCAATCCCAATATTATTTATTTATATATCTATTGAAATTAATTCAGATTTACTTTCTCTATTTATTCACACTTGCATATTACTCTTGTATCTATTAGTGTTCAGATTCGTATTTTTTTAGTTCATGCATACTTGCAGGTTTTCTTCTTTGTTTTTCTTTTTTTGATTTTTTGTGTTTGTTATATTGTAGGTAAAATATGGAATCTTTGTTGGTCTGTTTATAAGTGATATGTTAATTTATGTTATTTGTTGTTGTGACTGTTTGATTCCGTTGAGAAAATAAAATAAAATAAATAAAATAAAGTAATTTAAGAGATGATTCAATTAGAGATAGAACTGCTAATTTTTGTAACTTATGTAATTAAAATTGATTAGTATAATATTATCCCATCTACTATACTCGTAGATTATGTACGTAAAAGCAATCAATCATACTTACGCAATATGTCCTAGTTTGGTCAATAATAGATTGTAACATTGATGACGCAAAAAAAACAAATTCGTTATCAGACAATTAATTACATTTTTAGACACATACATAGATTTTCTCTCTATATGACGATAGCGACCATCATTTTGCACAATTTCTGAGTAATTATATTTTCAGTTGAGCTAGGCAACAACAAGCTCCTTTTCTTTATTTAAGATCTAGCATATCTTTTTTCTTTCCCTTCTCCCTTTTCTGATTAAAACCATCATGTAGTGCATAAGAATCCTGATACAATAAATAAAACAATAGTTTTTTACATCGTGTTTTTCCTAATTTGAAATAAGAAGAATTCTATTATCTTTTATTCTTGGATCACCATGCTTTTTCGGTCCCATACCTCATCGTCATCAATGCTCCAAGATAAATTATAGGCAAATAATTATAGAGCTTGCTAACACTTGTATACCATAATTGAAGTTTACGGAGTCACAAACCCAAAAAGTGCAAGTTTTTCACCATGTTCTGTTTTGTTCTAAAAAAGATCATGGGAACATTTCTACCTAGTGTCACTTCAACCAAAATAAATCTATTATGAGAAATCATATTCTATAGAAATTATACGGCGTTTTCAGCAAAAGCATGTCGATCATAATTTTGTGTTACATTTTTCCAGGTGGGTCTGTCACAACGCAAAGAATCTACCGTCCACTTAACAGTGACGGAGTTCTCCCCAGTCCGTCCAGCCCCAGATGGAGAGGATCTTCGTCTACCAATAGACACATATCCATTTGCATGCGTGCTAAGGTTACGAGTTTTGCAGGTCAGTTATTTCCTCATTATATCTACCTATTTCTTATTGAATATACATATTTCTCCACCTACCTGTACATCCTGGCTGGGGTGTGCTCTTTTCCATCCCACAAAATCTCCGACGCCCTAGAAGACATTTTTCTATTGTATTTTATATTACGGGGAGCAGAGCTTTTGACATCTCTGATATTCTCCTTAGGTATATGCCCTAGATTTAAAATCATGCACCTATTTTTTTATATTCAAGTTATTTATATTATACCTATTAATTACTGCCATCTGTTGTGAATCGCCTAAACACATTACTTTGAAAACTCTCATTACATGTGTTCTCAGTTCATCAATTTTGTGAGAAAACGTATGTGACCAATACATGTAGAAACACGATTTTTTAATAAAAGAAATGTGGTTTAATGAATTTTTCCCAAAAAATGCCGCCCACACACGTCCGGAAGTTCGGTTGACTGAATCGACTGTTTGCAAAAAACTCCGACCAAAACCTCTATCAGGGTAACCCTGAATTCAGAGAGAGGTTTTGGTCAGAGTTTTTTTGCAAACGTTTGATTCAGTCAACTGAACTTCCGGACATGTGGAGAGCCTGAAAAATGCCGTCCGCGGCGTACCACCCCCCTTTCCCCCCGCTACGCTACTGAGCTGTAGTCATCAATTTGAATATTACACGATTTCTTATTATTATTTATTATAATATCTAAATCAATATGCTGAGACGAGAATCTTGTTAATGATTCAGCAGACGGGATATAAATTAATGGATTCTTATTTAATAAAAAATTGATAAATTATTCCTTTAAAGAAAATCAGTTTTCATCCCAACAAACATTAATCTTAATTACTATTTTTTGTGGATTTTAATCTAAATATTTAGTTTTTCAGAATTTTTCCCTTAGTTACTATTTATTTCATACTTTACTAAAAGAATATTAAATTTTCCATCACTAATAACTAAAAACGTTTTTTTTGTTTAGAGGACTATCTTAGTGTTCGTTTAGACAAACCTGTTAAAAAAGTACCTATGTTATTTTTTGTTCATATTTTCAACAAACACCGGGCCCGGGTGTACTTACATAGAAATATCAATTTTATTTGAAACAATAAAAAAAACCTATCTACGAGATGAATCCTGGGTTTCAAAAGTGTCAGTACTAATTATACTAAATCTCAACAGATACAAAGCGAAGGATGGACTTTCCATCAGGCTATAAAGAATAATTATCGGTGGGCTTAATATACACTAAACTTTACACTAAATTTACATTCCCAATTGTTCCGGTATATTCATCACAGTGGCCGGGATTCGAACCCGTGTAGAATTTAAATTAAACTTTTGTTTATTGTATTGAGGATGCTCAACAGATTGTAACCACCTGCTCAAGGCATGTGCCTAATTGTAGGTTTATGCCTCAATTGTACGTAGATACCTAATCCAAATATGTACTATACTATACTGTACTATACTCTCACGCCACCTACCTTGCGGGGTAGACAGAGAGAACGGATCGCCAGACTTTCCTATCCTGACACACACTTCGGGCTTCCGTCACATTCATGTACTACTACACATTATAGGAATGGGTATTCCTATAGAAGGGTTTCATAATTAAATAACAAGGTTGCGTGTCTGGTTGGTAAGTTTTACAAATGCTTGTATATTAAAATATCTCTATTTTTGCCGTGAGCAAACATTTCATATAATATTTTATAGATTGCTGACGATGAGTTTCCTCGTATTAGTTACACAGTAAATATGCTGACTACTGTGGGAAAGGCATATGCCATGATTTTACATGAAAACTAAAACGTTTCATTTTCTAAACGTGAGAATTGACTCACTACACGATAATCCAACACAAAGGAAATTAGGACAAAATGAAACACGTAATTTTCACTAAACGCAGTATAATCTTCTCAAGATATTATATCGTACGAGTATCTCTTAATTGGATTATGTCTGTCTCTGATAATGACTTCTACAAATTATACATAGAGGTATGATTAGTTCAATTAATGCGAAATGTGCTTTACACATCAGTAGGGTTTCTACGTAAAAGATTAATAATACATATGAGTGTATGTACTTAACCAAAAGCTTTGTCCTGTATGTTCTCGCTAACACACAAAGAAGCTTAAACTCGAGAAATACTATTCAGGGTAATGTGTGAAAAGTGTGAAGCATTCTTTTCGTATGAATGTGTTACAAATGAGCCGAGTGCTGAAATAATAGTACCTTGACATTTTTTCATTCTTTCTCCGTTACTTTTCATTTGAATACTTCACGTATGTAGGTTGCGTAAACACATCTCGGCTCTGTTTCTTCAATTTAAACCAGGGGTACACAAACATTTTTACATTTGCCCACAAAAAATATACAAGTATTCTCTTTTCCAAAGTATCTGTAGATTTTTTTCTTGAATGAGGTAGTAACTTTGTTTTATTATTTACAATAAAAATCTTCTAAAAATCATAATTACAAAACTGAAAGAATTTTTTAGATATCTTGTAAAATAGCAGGGTTACAGAGGTTCAAAGTCGCCTGTTTTAAAAACGGCCGGTTTATGCCGAATGAGCCCGTGACGTCATAGCTTCTATCGCACCGTACTCCATTCTACGAACCGGTACAATATTACGAAGTATTCTGTCCGCGAGATGACTTGGACATACGTTATCGTCACTATTTGCGACAGGTAAAATAAGAAAAATTAAAAATTAGTAAAAAACACTTACAAAATACCTTATAATAATCAAATCAAAAATAGGAAAAATATGGTAATTATTGTTATTAGGAAAATTTTTATCATTTTTCTCTTCCGATGCTTTGTTGTGATTTCGACTGTCAAGTTCGTGTATACCTATATGTTTTTTGTTCTCTATTGTTTTTATTGTGTTATTTTGCGATGAAATGTCCTAACTTTATAAAAGTTTTCAACCGTAAATAGATGCCTAAATAAATACTCTTTTTTTATCACGGTTCGCCGACCTCTGAGTTAAACACACACCCTAAAATTCAACATTTGTATTGTCATCATCAATATAGACTTTGGAATATATTTTGCGATAAATTGATTAAGTCAATTTCGGTGTCCCATTTTGCTTTGTCAATAAATTTCACGAAGTAGAAATCTTCGCTCCATTTCCTGAATTATTTTGGAAGGAAACTTTTCAACCATACGTCTATAAATGTAACATATACAGGTATACGTATTCAGGTAGCTGGCATTATTTTGTGTTTGTTTGATCCCATTTACCTGAATCGTTGACCCATAAATATAGAGAATGGAAAACCAGTTATTTTAAGTTATTTTTCACTTTTTTGGCATGGCGTCAAAATATGGGCGTCACATATTATAGAGCGTGCAGTGTTCTCTGCTAAAAGACGATAGTCAGGGTAAAAAATCTCAGATTCAAAAGGTCGTTTTAAGGCCTCTTTAGAATGATTGTTCTGTGACTGCATCTAGGGGTGACCGCAGCTCATTTGGTCTGAACGAGAGTGGGGGAGGGGGGGGGGGGGATTCTGTAGCTCGGGTATCCTTCGGCTAGGCTTTCGAATCAAGTACAAGTGGAATGTAAAATTGTTAAATATTCATTGAACTATTTTGTCCTATCGCCATCTAGCGAAGTCTATTATGAACGTTTGTTCTTCGTCTCATCAATCAATAGTCGGTGGGTGCGTATAATAATACCACTCCATTCCTTCAACAGTAAAACTGCAGCAATAAGAACTAAATTTATACAAAATTCGACACTACGACCGTCGCTCTTCGTAGTTTAGTGGTTTAGATCATACATGCTATGTGGGGTTGGTTATACTTCCGGCCTAGATGAACCGAAATAGTGAATGTTTCTCGTGAGTCAAGTGATCCCTTAAGTCAGCAGACGTCGGTCGTAAGTCCGACGATGTTCATCTTCAACTGTACACTGTTGTATAGGAATACTACATCATCTTCTTCTTCTTCATCAGCCTATCTCCGTCCTTTCCTGAACAAAGGCCTCCTCCATCTGCCTCCATGTTGTCCTGTCCTGTGCAGACTGCATCCAGGTTGCACCGACATATCGGACCAGGTCCTCTCTCCATCTCAGCTGTGGCCGTCCCACACTTCTATTCCCATTTCGAGGTCTTTAATTTTGGAGGTTCTTGGTCCACTTGCCCTCTGCGCTTCTAGCCACGTGTCCTGCCCATTTCCATTTTAGGGATGCTATGCGGTGTATTATGTCAGTCACTTTGGTTCTACGTCTTATTTCCTAATTTCTGACTCTGTCTTTTAAGCTTAAATAATGTTAAATATTATTATCATTATTAATTATCTGAACGCGATCATACAAATTCAGATTTGATATTGTGATATTAGAAATGCTGATGTATTATTATTTATTTAATACAGAAATGAAAGGTAGTAATCCACGTGCCATGATTAAATTATAAGTAATCCATGATAATACTGATATCTTTTATTATTAATACTGTTTCACTTCTCGGAATATCTTTTCTCATTTCTATTCCCGTTTTATCTCCTTTTATAATATGAAGTATATCAATCAGTAGCGTGCTCATCACACGTGCCCAAAAGCCTTGAGCTCGTTTACAGAAGTGAACATAAAAGAGCTGACAAATACTTCTTCTTCCCCTTAGCAATTATTAATCCCACATGGTGGTGGGGTCTACTTTTCTTGTGTTTCGCCGCCACTCTATCTTGCGCATTCTCCGGTAAAACATCACGACTACGACTTTTAGGTAGATTTCCAAAAGGAACTCTACCTATTCGTTTCTCCCGTGATGTCGCAGAATTGAAAAATTTCTACTCAGTATCACTAATTAGGACCAGGAGAACCCGAATCCGACCTTGGTTTAAAAGTTTATATATATAAGCCATATATATGTCCCTTTTCTTGTGCGCACGTTTGCGGCCAACCTATGCGTCGCAGAAACGTGAAACTTGGGTGGTAGATTTTTGGTAAGTGGTAGATGAACTGATAGGAGATTGGGTGAAATCCATTAAGAGGAAGGTTCACTTTTTAAGGCTTTAAATTAAAAAACAATCATTCTGAGGGGATCCAATGATTGTGAGGGTCTGTGTCTGGTATCGCATGAAAGGGCATTAAATAAGAAATACAGATCAAAAGTTAGATTTTGTCTAGCTCAATTCCTCGGACTACACTGATCGATCGAAAGATCTAGTTAAGTAGTTACCGCATAGGTACTTGCGTGTTTGTTGTCTTAGAAAAGTGCTTCACGATACGAGTAGAACTCACATCTTTTTTCAAATGTCTAGTGCTTAGGTACCGGTACCAATCCATATTATGTGTGGAATGAAAATAATATGATTATTGGATTAGGTACTTCCTTTGATTATTGAAGTACTTAATCAAATATTTTTTCGTCATACGGTACTTCGATAATCAAAGAATAAACTACATCCATACTACTTCATCACTTCGCTGGTTTATTTGCTGATGATATTGTGATTGTTTTTATTATATGTACAGATGTACTCTTAAATTTAATAAAATAAATAAATCACTTGAAATCTACCTATGCCTGTGGCGTGCCAAAGGAATTTTTTAAAATTATATTATAAATGTGCAGGAGTGATTCTTCTGGAGTTAAAAAGAATTTGACTATTTGTGAAAAAGTATACAATTGTTTTTTCTGTGTACCTATAATATGATGCTTTTGTGCCAAACCTTATATTGAGCAGGTACCACAATAACTTGGTATTAGGAATATCATGGAAGAACTGAAAAGCCGGGTTATTCTCAAAAATAGCACGGTTGGTATCGTTTTCGAAACGACCTGAAAATGATGTCAAACGATTTGAATAATGAATAAGGCTGGAAAATACAACATTTACATTATTATGCCATTTGCCATATGCCCTTGGCCATTTTGAACGCTATTCGAAGTCGCGTCTATTAATTTTTATTAATCCTAACAAACTGTAACAAAGTCTCAGGCAATGCCACTGATGTTTTGTAGTGGATATTGTATTAGCGATAAAATACGAAATATTCCATTATTAAACTTAGGTAGTTCATGTGAAAACGATTTTGATCACAAAATTAATAAGTATATTATGAATAAATTTCTACTGTGTATTATCTTCTTTCTTCTCATAATAAAATTCAACTAATATGAAAGAATAGGAAATATTATTCTTCAATATTCATACTATTGGTATACTTAACTAGTTACTATTTTTTAAGATTTAAGATTTTTTGTATTACTGTCTGTTTGTTTAATGAATAAAAAAAAAAACTACATTTTGTATACAGCGTAGCTGAAATAAATTTACTAGGTATTATAAATAAAAAAGAAATCTTATTAAGACTTTATGTCATCACATCATATAACTGTTTTTCGCGGTCTTCCAAACGACACCTTGGATTCCTTCATTCCAATGGCGCCTCCCACCAAGAATAGACACGGTCAAAATTTGTAAAAATATAAGTATGAGTGCTACTCGTGAAGCACTTTCGTGAGATACTAAACACGGCGGTATGCGGTGACTGATGGATGCTCTCGATCGCTCGATGTCTTCCAAGGCTTGCGATGGACAAAATCTGACTTACGATCTGGATTTATTTGACAACGCCCTTTCATATAATACCACACATGACACCACACGACACTTGGATACTCCTGAAACGCTTTACATCTTTTTTGTCTCTGAAGTAGGCTGATGGAATTTGGTACAGAATCGTTTGTCACTGAGTTTAAGTAATAAATAATAAATAAAAAAAATCTTTATTGAAAGAAAAATATTTTCTCCAAATGGCGGGTTTATTGCCTGCCTATTTAATGTCTGCCAACCAACCACTTTTAGTTTACGTATGTTCGCAAAGTTTCAAGTCTCTAAGTAGTTTTAAAATCGATTGCAAGATTCCATCACAGACAAAAAACATATTTTTTTAATTTAAAAAAATGAATCTGGGTTTATCGAAATAAACCCAAATACATCTTTGTACACTTCACACAATGCTTAAAATCTTGTGTTGTGAAGTAGAGTAAGTCGGGGATTGAACCCGATCCTACTAGATTAACAGTCGAGTGCGTTACCAACCAGGCTACCGACCACCTGATCACACATACCATAATATGGTTTCTTATTTCGTAGGTTATTTCTTTCTAGGTGATCATCTACCTATTATAATTACTTACAAGTATGTTGTGTACTACTGTTGTATTGTGCTACGATCCTTTGTCTGGAATATGAAATCCTTATTAAATTCACCTCATACTCTCTCAAAGCATTTCCACTGAATTCCCTTTCTCTCTCCAAATATTTTGAGACACCCTCAGACAAAGACCAGCCAACAAATGAATCCCTAAAAGAGAGCATTCCTTTTGTTCTGAAATACGCGCACAATTTTTCAATTGGATTTTTAGGGATTCTCTATCACTATAATAAAATGCTTGCTCTCCGTATATCCCGTTATAAAAAATCAATCGATGTTGATATTATCGTTTCGAATAATAAACTGAAGCTACTCCTGAAGACCTGTAACCATAATACAATCTAAGCCCATTGCCGCGCTCCGATTGGTTGATAGTAAGCTGTTTTTTTTCTCTGTTTACATTATTATTATTAATAGATTGTTAGGTTTTTGTTAATGGTCAGAATTAATAAAGTTCTTGTCCTGTTAATGGAATTGACCAAATAAGAGGATCTGGGCTTGTGTAAGCAAGTCCAAATGTATCGTGAAGCTCAGAAGATATCGCCAACAAAGAGATTTGAACCTGACACCAACTGATTATAGAAGTCTGCGCTCAAACCAACTTTGACAACAATGTATTATGTTCTGCTTATTTTTACTAAGCCTGTGTATACTTAGCTATTCCGTTTTTACCTCTATGAAATATAAGATACCTCCCAGTGTAAGATATCATGACAGATGTACTGTAGGTGTATAAAATCCCCGCAATACTCTTTCTCAAAGTTTCACCCACTTAGAACTTGCCTGTTGTAACAAACTACAGTGCAACGTGAAGCTTCAATTGACCCATTTTCTTGAGGGTTGCAATCTACACCAAAGATTCTAAGAAGATAAGTCAAAGCTGTACACGTGACAACATTATATTCTATAGTCAGAAGTTACAATGAGATGTTGATGTAGCATTTTTTCAAATAATTGGATACAATTGGATAAAGAGTAAAAAGGACTCTTGTTCTGGCATTGTATCTGATTTATGGGTGATGCTGCAATGAAAATGCCTCAAAAGAGGGTCAAAAATACGACAGTGAATATTTTGTTGGTCGGAGTCGGAACAGTTGGTCGGAGACGGAGTCAGATCTCGGATATATTCTACAGATAAATACTCGGATAAATAATAATTAAAATATGACATGATTTAGATATAAGAACTTTATTATTTTGGCTATTAGAATTGGGTTGGATGGAAATACATTAGATTTATCCTCAACAGAAGCGAGAGGTTCATTCACATAATGCTGACTCATAAGCACCGGAACATCCATCCTGATTCCTCGTCAAGGGAATTCACATAATGCTACGCTGTGTACTCGTAGATACCTTCCGTTTCTGTTGTGGAAAAATCTGTAAAACTTTGATAATTTGGCACCTCTGTTTTTACAACATAGTCTGCCTGTTTGACGTTTATAGAGAGTTAAGGTATTTTAGTTTTTCACATAAATTGTATTGCTGGAAAGTATTTCGGTAATGTAGGCAGTTTATTATTATCCAAAAATACGTACTTAGTTTGGAAATTACGAGCTAAAAGAGAGAAAAAAAATCTTTATAGTTTTCTTTCTTTTTTTTTCCTTTCATTTCACCTTTACGAGGAGGCGATGTTGAGATGTTGAAAATCGGATTCGGCACAGCAAAAAAACGGTGAAAAACGACGGAAAGAAATAACTTTTGTATATATTTCCCAGCTGAACTACCAATTTATTCGACTAAACTTGCGAAATATTACAAAAAAAATTGAAAAATGGTAGTTACGGTTCACTCCAGATTTACATTAAAGGAAACTCACCTTTTACTACCGAAATTTAGTAAAAAAAAGCCACCTGAGTTTGTAAGCGTAACGGTACTGTGATGAAAACCTTTGGTAGATTTTTCAACATTAAAAAAAACTATTCTTGAAAGGATCCATGATTTTTTATGTATTATTTCAACTAAACCGCAGTCGACAAGCAATTCGTCACTCGAGAATAATAAAGTTCCATCTGACACTAGAATGTCGAGAAAAATTATATTAACGTTTCTAACACCCATATATTTAGAGGCAGATGGAAAATTATTTATTTATTTATTTATTTATTAGATTATATACGGCCAAAAGCCTTTCAAATATATTACAACAATAGGTCAATCAAAAAATACATACACAAATAAAAATCAATACATCAAATAGGTAAAATAACAAAATATCATTCCATATACTCAATAAAAAACATAACAAATTGTAATCAATCAAGTAGACCGATAAAGTCAAGTCAGTTACAGTAGTAATTAAAAACACAAAGTCGAACAGATAAAAAAGATAAAAGGCAATATAATACCATGTATGAATACAAAATATAAATTAAGTAAACATAAAATTGATCATAACTTTGATAAAAGGTTTATAATAAATGAAAATGTCATTTTAATCAAAAGGTCAAAAATACGAAAAAAGTCATACCGTGCGAGAACACCAATTTACTTAAAACTATTCATTAAGAGTGTGCATACCGACATTTCAAAATTTTCTAAAAACGGGAGACCTTCTATCTCGACAACCGTTACTAAATATGCTTTGGAACAAAATAGGGTAGATGCATTGAACCTTTATCTAGGGAATAACCGTAAAACATTTTTTATATCTTGTATAGATTTCTCAAAAAAATTTTTTAAAAACACCTCTGACCTTTTTCCGAAAGACGGAAACTCGTTTCCCGAAAGTCGCGGAGTAAATTTTTTTTCTTGTACTGATAATATGCATTAAAATCTAGGGAATAACCGTAAAAGTTTTTTGATAGACGCAAAATTAACCCCAAAAAATGGAAAAAACGCTATTTTTACCATTTTTTCGTGTGATTGTCACGCGATTTTGAACCTTAATGCCGTGGGAAAAGACTGTGACATCATTCCTGGTGCCATGCCCTTAAATGCAAAAATCGAATATATGTATTAAATGGACAAAAGAACATAAATGTATAAAATGTTTGCATAAACATGTATAAAAGTCTCGTTATTTACAAAACTATCCACTTTTGGTGTCTTTATGTCAAAATATGATAACTTTTCTAATTAACGTTAATCGCAATTGATGATGATCTGGTTACAATCGTGTAGATTATTTGTGTCAAGCATTTTAGTTCTTTCTTTCCACGCCGTCCTGTCATTCGCCAATCTTTTCACTTCCATGTACGAGGGTGCTACGATGCACTCTCTCAATAGTCTGGCCCATATCTGCTTTTTGGATCAGATTATATGGCCGAGTATGTAGTTATATGGACTATGAAAAAGCAATCGCATATTGATCCTTGTTATTTTTTAAAATCACTATTTATGTTTTGTGAGAATCGGAATTTTCTACATGTCGTAGCTGATTATAACATTGACTGAAATTGATGAATGTTACTTAAGTGTAAAGTGATCACATTAAGCCAGCCGACTGCTGAGATAACTACTCGTTAGACCCTTATTATTCTCAGAAGAATTTATTTATTTATTATTTTGAGTACAAACAGTTTCACAGCGCATACTAGTCTAAGTTATTATGCGTAATGTATCTAATTATTTGTTATCCTCCTTGTAGCAGGGATATTGAAGGTGTCATTCCGGACTCTGTTGCTGGGGGGTGCCCTTCCGGCTAACCCTGGGGCCGTCTGAGTAACTTTGGGCTGAAAGAGCGAATAAAAAAGCGCCTAACCGGCGCCTGTGTTATTCGGGTGTGAGGAGGGACCTTCAATATTTAAATATAGCACAAACTATTATCGACAATCAAATAATTAGAGCAAACAAATCGACAATGTTTATGACCTAACAAAAATCATACCTATAGGAACACAATATAAGATACCTATCTATACTCAAATCAACAAACAATCGAAAACACTTAAAAATCAATCAAATATACTCACTTGAAACCTAATAAAGGGATGTACCTTTACGTACGTAAGTAAGGTGCGTACCTCAGTACATAAATAATGTACCTACAATCTGTCAAAAAAGAGTTGGTGTTCGACGAGGGCGCCACATGTAGCTTTTTGGTAACCATAATGGTATAATTTCCATACAAGCGACCTCATTGCCAGCAAACAAAATTGTAGTTCCAATTTAATCCGACACCAACTCTTTTTTGACAGGCTGTATGCTGCATTATGCTAATATGTTTACCTGCCTTGGGAGGCCTTAATACACTGGTGATATTCCATTATTCCAAAGGTGAATCACACCAAACTGGGAAATTCTGAATTTTAAGTCATAATTTCTTCCACCAAGAATCAGTGTACTGTACCTGAATTAAATTTATTACAAAACTTTAAATATTCCTAACATTATTTGAGCTTCTATCTGACTTCATGGAATAATAAGTCTTAGAATTCTCATGAATAATTATTTTTATCCCTACAGATTTCGTGTTTATTTTTGGTTTATTTCAGTACTGCCTATATTATTAAAATAACAGGTAGTTATCTCACAAAATATACGCAGAGGAGAATCGACTTTCCATCAGGCTTACGACTAATCGTCGGCTGGTTTTATGTTTTTATATATTTTTTTACTTAAGTAAAATTCACCAGTGCAGCCGGGAATCAAATCCAGACCTGCAACCAATTACATCTGTTGGTATTCTGATCGCCGTGCTATGAAGACTGGTGGATAAGGGAAAAAGGAACGTGTATTATATATTGTACTCTGAAATCGGGTTTGAAATTTAAGCGTACAGTTGTTATTCAAATTATGAGCCTTAAAAAATCCGGAGTTCATAAAAAAAATAACACCAAAAAATATCTTATGTATGTGTATTTGTTCCGAAATCAGATTAGTATTGTTTTATAAGTTTGGGTTCATATTATAATGTAGTCGCCACACGCTGACGAGGGCCCACAAGTTTTTTTGTGTTCATGAGTAAAAAGACGTCAACGTTCGGTTACGTACACGAGCTAAGACA
This sequence comes from Ceraclea dissimilis, assembly GCA_963576895.1. Taxonomy (NCBI): domain Eukaryota; kingdom Metazoa; phylum Arthropoda; class Insecta; order Trichoptera; family Leptoceridae; genus Ceraclea; species Ceraclea dissimilis. Next base: position 1,625,547 of record OY756370.1, on the reverse strand, counting down.
AACGTTCCATCCACACGCCTTTTTACTCATATACACCAAAAACTTGTGGGCGCTCGCTAGCGTGGCGGTGACAAAAGGTGGCTTCCATGGAGGAATCTAGTAAGGAAATAAATAAATAAATACATTTTATTCCAGATTGTATGCGGAATCTCCGCACTAGTGATGGGCAGCGTAGCCTTCATTGAAGAAAGAAGGGAGACTAATTTGGGACTTGGAATTCCTGCCGGAGGAGCGACTGTATTGGCAGCTGGTAAGTCACAAATAATTATTACACTTTGGATAATATTACTAGGGGAAAAACGAGTTCAAATCATTTCATCGTTGATAAAATTGTAGAAGTTTATTATGACGGGTACAGATTTCACCGGCTAGTTCGACTCTAATTGGTGCTTTTCAGGCTAGAGGATCATATCGTACTATGACCTGTTTCGCGCCAGATTTTCTTACTAATTACACAACGAATAGAAAACAAGCAATAAAGTAGCTAATTAACGTAACATGTACCTAAATTTAAGCAATATTTATGGAGGTATTTATGGGATTAAAATCAGTGTTCATACATTTATTTATTTTTATATTAATAACATTGGGTGCCATTACAGTGTAAAACACCTTTACACACATGTAAAACACATATAGTTGTAAAGAATTTTTGCATATATTGACGAAAAAGTAATGTGGTAATAGTGTGATTTTTTGTGTTTTAATAGGTAGGTAAATATTAAGTTAATAAGTGTATTCAATTCTCAAAAAGGAGGTATACTTGCCTATCCATAATACTATAGTGGTAAACGGTAAAGAGAAGAAGACTGAAAACAAAAACAATTTTTTTTTTTGTAATGAAGTGAAAATAAATAATATTAAAAAAAATGAATCTACCTGATAAAATATTTTTAGGTTGTAACATCACGTTTTATGATGTTGTTCAGGCACTAAATTAAAAAAAAGCATTATTTACGGTGAGAGATGTATATAAAAGATCGCAAATAGGCTGTCACCGTGAAATTCCAAAGGTTAAAATTGTTGGAAATACTTTCATCGTGTGTACACACAAGATCATAAATTGTTGATGAAGAAAATACATCATAGGATAGGAACTAATATTATTATTTTTTATGTGTCTCATTTTTCTCACAATATAAAAGACTTACTCTGGTTCGTAATATCTATTACAACTAGGGTTGCCAGATGTCCGGCTTTGGACCGGGCAGTCCGGTTTTTATAACATCTGTCCCGTCTAAAAAATCTTGGAAAACCGGACAAAGGCGTCCGGTTTTTTCGATCGGACGTCAATAAGTTCAGCAAGATTAATTTGTATAGGCTTATCAATTGCCCGTTTTTTATAATGTCTATCTATCTATACTATACCCTCACGCCACGTCTCTTGCAGGGGAGGCAGAGAGGACAGAGAGCACAGACAGCCTATTCTTACACACATTCCTAGCTTCCGTAACATTTATACAATTTGTCATACACGCTCTGCGATTCCTTTTACTCAAAACGCGCCCATCCTTGAGGATCTGGACGACATGATCGGACTAGGCCAGCTTCGGGCGATCGCACTTCCTCACACCTCTTTTGTTCACTCTGATATATCTTTTTTGCCATCCTGTCATCCTTCATTCTCTCAACATGCCCAAACCATATTAGTTTATTCACTTTCATTCTTTTTATAAAGTCCTTCAAGGGAATACAATCTTGATTACATATTGCCATCATGTTCTCATTTTTCGCACGTACATAGTAGGTACTTACATTCCTCTTGAAAACATGAATATTTAAATAGGTATGATTTTGTTATAAATTAAAATTCGTCTACTAAACACGGCTTTGAACTACTTAGGAAAATATTTTATATACTCGTACTTCATTAAGAGTATGCATACTGACATTTCAAAAATTTCTAAAAACGGGAGACCTTCTATCTCGACAACCGTTACTAAATATGCTTTGGAATAGGGTAGATGTATTGAACCTTTATCTAGGGAATAACCGTAAAAGATTTTTTATATCTTGTATAGATTTTTCAAAAAAAAAAATAGAAAAACACCTCTGATATTTTTTCCGAAAGACGGAAACTCGTTTCCCGAAAGCCGCGGAGTAATTTTTTTTTGTACTGATTAATAATATTCATTAAAATCTAGGGAAAAACCGTAAAAGTTTTTCGAAAGACGCAAAATTAACCCCAAAAAACGGAATAAAAACGCTTTTTTTACCATTTCATCATGCGATTGTCACGCTATTTTGAACCTTAATGCCGTGGGAAAAGACTGTGACGTCATTCCTGGTGCCAAGCCCTTAAGCGAAAATATTAGCGTAAATTGTGTGTGTATGTTAAAAAATAAGTAGTTATAATATAGGGAGGGAGGGGGGCAAAAACTAAAACTTGTCAGGTTTTTTTGTACAACATATCTGGCAACCCTAATTACAACGGAAAATATTTTCTGCTGCGAAAAAAAAAACTTCTCATCGCGTATTTATTTTTCGCGGATGGCAATAAAAGTAACACAGAACATTCATTAAATAAATTGCTTGTTACAAAAGCGTAGTGACAGATATTTATACGAGTCATTAGCTTGACATGACAAAATCAAAAGTTCTCCTCCTCGCGAATAATAGACCAATGGAGAACTACTCTCAAAACAGCTTTTTTCGGCACAAAGTTTTTATCTTCTGCAAGCAGACTCCGTATAATATTTTATGAATGAAACAAAAAATGTATAAAAATATTAAAACCGTTTCTCAAGCTTTGTTTTCTCGTGTACTCCAATTAAGAGTACGCATACTGATATTTCAGAAAAAATTTAAAAACGGGAGACCTTAGATCTCGACAACAGTTACTAAATAAGCTTTGGAAAAAATATAGTATCTACGTTGAACCTTTATCTAGGTAGTAACGGTAAAGAAAAATTATATCTTGTATAGATTTCTCAAAAAAAATGTGAAAAACACCTCTGATCTTTTTTACGAAAGACAGAAACTCGTTTCCCGAGAGTCACGGATTTTTTTTTGTATTAATAATCTGCATTAAAATTTAGGGAATAACCATAAAAGTTTTATGATTGAAGCGAAATTAACCCCAAAAAATTGAAAAAACCCTATTTTTACCATTTCGTCACGCGATTGTTCATGCCATTTTGAACCTTAATGCCCTGGGAAATAACCGTAATGTCATAGTTGGGTCGCGAGCCTAAAGTATTATTGATTTATTTATTCAGAACCACTTAGCTCTTTGAGGTTCCTCGCTGGATCACAGGGAGATCACAAGTATCTTCTACCATTATTCCTCACATTTTGATCTTATTTTTATCACTGACTATGTATTATATTATAGTTTGTATTATAGTTTAGTTTCTATGTCTTTGAATTTTAGTAAGGCTTAGTTTTCTTATAATTAGATATTTATTAGTAGTATAGATTGTAATTTAATTGGACAAAGTTTTGCTGACATAAATGTGAATACATATAAGTAGGGCTCACTTATGACTAGACCTTTTTTGTATTAATATGTACTGTGTTTATATGTGTGATGTCTGTTTGTATTCCAAAGCTGAATAAATAATAAATAAATATAAGTATTAAGAATATTGAGCCGGTGCTATATGCCTCCTTGATAACTTGTACTATAGGCATACTACAGAAGAAGAAATATTTCGAAATACCTCTCCAATCAGCAGAGATTAGTCTCAAAAATGGCAAAGAATCTACCATCCAATATAATAATATGCTATACGTATATTAAAATGTGCTGATCGAAGAGCGTGGGTAGTCATCCATCCAAAGGGTTTTTGCAAACATTCCTGTCAAATAACTCCATACAGAACCTCAAATATTTCTTAGAATATTATTTACTGACACACACGCGTCGGCGTTATCAAATAATTGACATAATATTGACACATTCCGATGTACAATCGATATTATTACACACTATTTGAATTTGTTGAAAGTCATGATAGTACCGCAGGGGTAGGGGTTCACCATTGTTGACTAAGGGTGATCAATGTGGTACCGAACTGATTAAAATGCAAAAAAAAATGCTGAAGTTTTTCTTTATAATAACATTTTTTTAATATTAACGCATAGGTCATTTAACCTTTCAATCATTTGGATTCTTATTATTATCATTTGGCGTCAGTCACTGAAAGGTGGTGTCGTCAGAAGATAAGAGAGTCAAAGACATTTCGCTGTTACATCCAGGAGACACTAAATAACAACATCCAACCAAATCATTAAGCCATTGCAATGCGTTTGGAGTCTGATGAATAATTAAAAACCACAGTCTACAAGCAATTCAACGTATACACATGTCAGCTGTTTAACAGAACTTTTTAAATTCTTAGAATTTTATTGTCCTTTAAAACGTCATGCTAGACGAATCAATTCCTAATTTAAATTGCTTTGCTAATACCACGCATTTATTTTCTTATATTTAAAACAAAAGTTTTTTTTATTCAGGAATTTCATCGCTTCATAATATTATGAGAATTTCGCTTACAAAGGAGAATAAATATCTACTGGATATTAGGAATATTTGGCATTTTGAAGATGGACTGAGGTGTTTTATCATTTGATATGAACATTCTTCAAGTTTAGTTACCCCAGCTCCAGCGGCATAACTTAAGTTCGGCTACATTCTTATCACACTTTGCTCGTATGATAAATTTCACTTATTTCGGAGTATTGACATTGTAAAATTGCTGAAATTCCCCGAGAAGTGAAGACCCTTTACAAATATTATGTCTGCTTATGGAAATAGCTGGAACCGAGCTAAATATATTCGCTTTGTAAGAGGTTGCCTTTAAACCTATGTAAACATTTTCACATGTGATGTTTTCTACACGAAAAGTCAGAATTATATACGGTGATGTATTCAAGAATCTCGTTGACGTACATACGAATAAGGCAGTTTTTTTCTTACAAGATGTCAAATATTATTTTTAAAATAAAGAGTATATGAGAAACTACAGAGAATTATGTTTTATACTTTTACATTTTTATTAGTCACGAGTATCTAGACTAAAGATATTACTCTTGAAACATGTCAGCCTTTCTTGGTCTATATTCATTGTCTTCGTTTCTTTTCTTCGAGTGATAAAATTAATACAATAAAAAAAGGGTACGATATTAAATTAAATGTTGCGTTTATTCAGGCTAAGCCTCACTTGATTTTAATATTAATCTGAAAAAATTAAATTAACTCTCTCACTACCCGAATATAATAGAAAGGTTATAAAAAAAAATTTAGTATGGATTTAATATATATGAATTAAAAAAAATTAGCTCTTTCCGTTTAGGAGTTACCCCCATGTCCTCCATGGAGGACACTGGTCGTAATCTACTGGCAAAACATAGTTAGTCATAGCCAAACAACATTCTATATGAAATTTTCCATAGATTAAGGATAAAAATTTGATTCAGATGGATTTTATTTATTTTATCTTTGTGTCCTACAGCAGGGACAGTTGTAGTGAGAGGGTAATTCATCAATTGAAACGTGTTCATGATTAAGCAGTGAGTACTTCAATTTGAATCGTCACTTAAAGTGAATGTGTGTGCAAAATTTCAAGGTGCCAGGACATTAGGAAGTTATTAAAATTTGAACAGGAAAATGTAGACGCAGACAATGAGAAACGACCGATCAAGTTAAGTTAAAACGAGTTCACAAAAGAAACGAAAGAAACGTTTATTTTTACCAGTAAAGATGTATGTATTTTTTTACCGGGCTTCGATTTATTTTAAAGCGGTTGTAAAAAGTCTCACGTCTGCGACGAAAATCTGTATTCTATTTTGTAAGGCAAAACGAAGATGACATATTTGAACAAAAAATCGTTTTATGAATATCTATATCCCAAAGAAATATTTCCATTCATTCAATTCAATCCCAATGGACTAATAAAGAGATGAATAATGTTGGGTACAGACATGACATATCGTAGGTCACGGATTTGTCTCTGAATACTCAATGGTTATGATTTCCATAGAATATTCATAAAATATGTTCATTCATTTTTTTTTTGTAGATTTCGTTTGTGAAATGCTTTTCCAATACGATTTTTGTAGTTTTTATTATGATCAGTTATTATGAGAGTATGATGGGCATTCAATAGTATTGATTTTTTTTCAAAATAGGTGAATTTTTAAATTTCACATTTTTAGCACTTTTCCAAAGCCCTGTTTGTATCTAGATATGTATGGAATTAAAAAATAGTTTTGAAATTCTCAGTAACTTTCTAATTACACGAGGTTAATACATATAAAATGACGTTAGTTAAAAACTTTAAAATGTGCTAAAATATTAGCAAGTTTTTCGGCCCTCCAAAGTTAGCACAAGGATTTTTTTTTGATAAATGAAAGTTGCTCTGATGATGATGATGATAACGGATAACTAATCGGCGTCGTTTAATGGTACTCCACCTCAAGTGCGCGGGAAGCTGGTCTTGAAACTGGTAGTTTTCAGCTTGCTCCTCAAGCTGGTGATTGACTGGTCTTTTCGGAGGTCGTTCGACAGTATATTCCACGTAATTGGTCCCGCGACAGAGAAAGCTCTCTCGAAGAAACAGGACTTGTTTGCTATGTTCCGCTCTCGGAGTTTGTTGATAGCCGTGGCCGCTGAGCGCAATGGCTTTCTCAAGGAATTGTCCTACAGGGAATCCATAGGAAACATCCCAATATTTCAATAACTTGGGTTTACGTAAAGGTTCCCATACATTTTAAACCTATATAAACCGATAACTATATACAATCCAGAAAATACTCGAAAAAATCTAAATAAAACTATATAAAACATAGAATAGCGGCATATTCTCCTGAAATCCCTAGAATCCCGTCGCCCCTGACAATGTTAATTAGAATAAAAAAATACAACTTGATTCTAATGTAAACAATAATAATTGAAAAATTGTAGCAAGCGTTGGTAATTTATTCTCACGCTAAAACGTTTCAGAATACATAGTCCTTCGACGAGACGAAATAATTCGAGGAACGAACCGTAAAGGAATTTTATTCACGAGAAAACAAAATAAGCTTTTAATATTTTCATTCCCCGGTCACGTACGGCGACATTTCGAACGGAGGAAAGCGAGGAAAAAATTAAATGTAAAACTGTTAATATTCTTATACCTACTTTATATGGCGATAGTCTGAATATATACGTTACTTTACTAGGCAGTGTTGTTTTGAATAGAAATTAAAATCACGGCTGTCTTTGTACTTAAGATGAAGGCGTCCTTGTAGTAGAAGGTCGCTCCCTTCAACAACTTGGATGTTAAAGGCACACTATTGTTCCTATGTCATACAATTTTTATCAGAATAATAAATACAAGATTGGTTCTCCTACCTTACGAACTTATAGAAAAAATAATGTCCTATTACTGGTGTGGTATGAATGGTGATTGATCTGGACCGATCAAGGATGGACGCGTTTTGAGTAAAAGGAATCGGAGAACGTGTATGAGAAATTCGGAGGCTAGGAGTCTGAGTAAGATAGGTCAGTCTGGCGCGCTGTCCTCTCTGCCTTCCCCGCAACGGACGCGGCATGAGGGTATAGATCAATGGAGGGCTCGGAGTTCGCCAGAAGGGCTCCCCCAAGAAACACCTCCCTGATTATAAGACAATTATCTTATTCGCTATCTTACAGTTACGTATTTGCTATACGTATAAGCACCCAATCAAAGAAACTGTTTCCTCCAACATTTTGGTAATCTACTTCCTCTCTATGTGTCCTGTCGGGTCCCCCCGACGTTGATGACCACTTGAGAGAACGCTTCTCTGTCCTGGGCAGTGCGAAATAGTCCTGATTCCGGTCCACTGCCGAATGTTTCGAAGCTGGATTTGAACCGATTGAAACCGATTTTGGTATTTCTATATACTAGTAAAATGACAATGTATTCTATTCAAAACAGCTCTTCACAGTTTAATGCCGGAATGTTGTGCTCCCACAAAATAAGTGTAATATTTTATTTCAATATAATGCAAGCAAATACCTGCTTTCAATATATCAAAGATAGCTATACACTTTGTACATTATAGTGATGTTCTAGTAGTAAACCGATATACGTCTATTGATTTCGCTTCTCTGCCGTAAGTGCATGCAAAGGAGCAAAGGAAAATATATCAAACGTTTTTTTATTCTCTGAAAGACGTCATCGACTCTTTTACGTGAATCTTTCCTTCAGATTCAATAGAATTTAGTGTTCACTTTTAGGTACATCCACCTCGCTATCCACTCCGTGAGACAGAAAAAAATAGAACATGAAAAAAAGGTATGGGATATTATCGCAAAATGTCGTTTGAATTTTACGCGTTTTAAAGCCTTTTTATAAAGTGTACTACTAATTTATCAAAATTTACTGTAGCCAATGTCATTCTGTGACCCCTTGATATATAACATGATATATTTGGACTTTTGTCGTGAAAGAATTGCACAGAAAAACAAATGACTATCCTCTTTATTAATAGTATGGATATAGATTGTGTAGTATGAATGAAAGTAGGCACCTATATCGGTTTGCACTAAGTACGATTATCTAGGTATTTCTATGTCCAAGTCCTACAATTAGCCACATTTTTTCCTTTCTCACAAAAATCACTAATGATACCTACTTACTGACCGACCACTCGTCCACGGCAGCCAATAAGTTAAATGTCTACATTCAAGTGGACCTTTTCGCTACCCTCACAAGTGCTATACTTTCAAACTGCTATCATAACACTGTCACTGCCATTCATCTAATAATAATTAATAATATTATTAATATCATAGGTACTTCAGGATAATGGCAAAATTCTGAAATCAAACCCTATCATCTGGTCAAGGGTTTTCTTAGTGGCCACTAAAGATATGCTTACAGAAATCTTCATAAAGATTTATTCATTAAAATTCGACATATTTATCTCGGATAAACCTGCCTATGCCAGACTAAACTTATATTTTTGCGGGTGCCGGGAGTATCACTATTCATTTATTCGATACCGAAAACTATTATATTCGACACCAATATATAGATTTTTGCAGTCACCCTCTTCTACTCGACCCTTACACTCCTACGGGTCCCAGGCGTGTCACTAATAATTTCATCGATACCGAAAACTGTGGATTCGACACTTATATTAATTTTTGCATGTTGCCCTCGCCTACTCTACTCAGTGGGTGCTGGGAGTATCACTTTTCATTTCATATACCGAAAACTTTGGATTCGACACTACACCAGCTTTGAAAGTTTCAATTCTCCAGAGGAATGAAATAGAAACGCATAGAGGACAAAAATATTCATTTTAACAGTATAATTTTTTCCAATCCATCTCATTCCATTTACAATTTACATGGATTCCTCTACTTTCTTTGAGAATAAATTAATATATGTAGAGGATAAGAAGAAAGGAATTCAATACAAAGAGCAATGAGGATAATATCAAATTATATGAAAACATTCTCGTATAATAAATGCTAAAGAGAAAGTGTTTTACAAAATAAAATAACATCTTCACAATGTCTTCGCATCACATTGTATTACAATATTATGCTTGGCCTCGCCTTCTACAAATGAATGGGTGATTTCTTAAACGATCTTTCTCCGGCAGACTTTATCATCTGCTTTCATCTCTTTTGATGAAAAAACACGACTTTTTTCTCATTTACCATCAGTAACACGTCTTATACACCAAGAAATAATATTATCTACATAGGCATGAGGCAATATTACCATGAAACTGTCATTGTATTAGGTATATAGTAGAAAAATGTTTCCGGAAAAAACTCATATGACTATTTATTGGTCATTGTGAAAAATCTCCAAAAAAGGGGAAGGTCCTTCGAATCTTCCTCAATGAATAAAAGCCCAAACTTTCTGAGTAATTTCTAGTTGTTTATAGGAATGAGTTTTCCTATAGAAGGGTGACATAAATGAAATAATATGGTTGCCTATCTGATTAAATTTTATGCTTATATATTAAAATATCTCTATCAGTGTCGTGAGCAAACAGTTAATATAATTTCTAGATTGCTGACAATGAGTTTCCCAACAGCTGATACAGTGGATCTGAGTGAGACGGCTACATATCTCTATCTCAGTTACACAGTAAATATGCTTACTACTGTGGGAAGGACGCATGCCTTGATCTTTCATGAAAACTAAAACATTTCATTTTTTAAACCTGAGAATTTAATCACTACATGATAAATTATTTAAAAAATATGGACTATTTATCGCCCATCGTATTAGGCATCCCCTATCCTCGTATTAATGATCTGGTTATTCAGAGCTCCGGGTCAATATTTTTTAGGTATTTACCCTTGGCGTCGCCTCATGGCCAATTTCCCAAATATTCCCGTCGAACTTTTTGATGGAACATTGTCCCACAACGTTACCGTCTCGATCAGGCCGCACTTGCGTTGAGGATGTTCCCTCTTGCCTTATTTATGGAGGAGGTGCCCGCACGGTCCGGTCCGTGGGCAGCAAGTTCGGGTCCTATTGTTTCTCTTAGGGATTTTCATAATTTGCGAAGAAGGTCAAAGCCAACTGATATAATATGAATACTAAGAATAGCTACAAAAACAGCTCAATCAAAAACAATCAAACTCAACTGTCAGATATTAGTCCGAGAGCCCGCTGCTTAATTTATGACATATCTGTTTTTTGATCGAAATGTGGTACAAATGATAGCTTACCAATAGGGTTTTACATCGCACTAGGGTTGCCTATCAAAATCTTGCCGCAACCCCCGCTGCCCCCCCCCCCCCCGAAAAGGTCCCTCTTCGCGGTTTTTTCGCATTTTATAGGAATATGGTAAGAGATAGGAGAAAGTAGTCTATGACAAAAATCTTGCTAAATTCTCTACAAAAAATGTTATGTCAATTTTTTCGTAGATACGTCAAAAAACAGATACGTCATAAATTAAGCAGCGGGCTCTTGGACTATATAGCTTGAGAGAAAAACGTAATATTGAATTTAGTGAACCAATATTCTACGTCTCAGCATATTATTAGATAATAAATACAGAGTATGATGAATGATCGCATCTCTTCACATTATCTTGAATTAAGACGTATTGTTGTTGTGTTCTTGTTTACCAGAAATACTCTACAGTCTCGGTATAATTAATGCAGTAGGTATGTGATGTTATGTTGACGACGTATCATATATTCTAGCAGACATAGGAGACACAAAATCCATTTAACTAATGTTTCATTTTTGTTTTGCACATCTTTCTCAGACCATTTTTCAGTCAAGTATTTTGATGTCGTTTTGTCACATTACATCTAATTATCATCCTACATATTTCATAATTATGTATACTGCCTCAATAACCGATCGTTTAGCGGCTATTTTTTTTTATGAATCTGGATTAATCGAAATAAACCCAAATACACCTTTGTACACTTCACAGAAAGCTTGTGTTGTGAAGTGGAGTAAGTCGGTATCAAGGATCGAACCCACGCCCACTGGATTAACAGTCGAGCGCGGTACCAACCAGGCTACCGACCACCTCATTTAGGTTATTGTTGTACAAATATAATTGTATTATTGTAGGTACTCACGTACCTTCAATTCAATCAGATGACAGAAAATCATTCTTTACGCGTCTCTGGTTGGTTCTACACGCGTTCTAACTTTTCCATTACTAAACTGTAAGTACCTTTCCAGAATTACTTCCATCCATTTGCCACACTTTACCCCAAACGCTTTACCACTTTCTGGTGACTGGACAGTGGACATCCTACTCCGCATCGGATTTATGCGTCAAGGACATGTTTTACTGTTCTCGTTTGATACGTACAACTCAATGAACATATATTTCAATTAGTTTTCAGAACACTCAAGGACAATTTCTTCCACACAAACACGCTGCCCTATAAGTAATAGGTAAGTAGATAGAAGGTTCTACATACAAGGCCCATACATATACTTACAGAGCTTATCGCTATATTTCCCTACATACCTGTTACAATATATGCTCCACTTCTAGACGAACATTTCCATTTATTTATGTAACAGCATCCACATAAATTTTGTTCTCTGGGGCCACATGTGGGAGGTGTTTGCGCATGTAGTAACCTTTGTTCGATTCTGATTTTCTCTTTAGGGATGTCAAATATTGTTACGTACTCGTACCTCAGTTGGCACAGCTGTTTGAAGCGCGGTCTTCTTATCGAGAGGTGCTGGTTCTAAACTCTGTGCTGACGATGTATTCTGCGATTCACGACACATGCTTTTTGCTTATACTGTAAAGTGTGCAGGAAAATTCCTGCACACTTTACAGTATAAGCTTTATTTGGGTGTCCATACATAAGTCGAGATCAATTTTTATTTAAAAAAATATAATAAATAATGATACGTTTTTTTTTTATTTAAACTTAAAGTAAACAACAAACACATATAAATATACAAAATTATATACAGATTATAAATACATTATATACATATTAAAATATACAGATTTTAAAACGTTGTTCACTAGGGCGAACTTATCGCAGAACTGCGATTTCTTCCAGTTAACCCCAGGAAAAAAACATAAGGGTAGTTGAAACTAAATTGAAAGGATAACCAGGAATAAAGGGGGGTGGCGTTCGATTTAAGAGGCGTAGGGAAGTCCGGCACTGAACTAATACAGCTACTTATCTCAAAGTACCTGACAATCTAATATAAACAGCGACCTGGCAGTTTGAGTTTGTGCGGGTATAAATAAATGGGTATAATATTTGTGAAATGAATACAAACAACACAATTCAATTCAAATATTTGAGTTTCTCCGAAATTCATTGCACGAATCCAGGGGTTTTCGAGCACGTAACCATTTGATGTTATATCAACATATCTCTGTATATACGAATATATATTTTATCGTCAGATACATTCCAAGTGAAACATAATCAATTTTAATTTGTATACCAAATGGTGGTCTGTATACCAAGCGCGAAGCTATCTAAGAACACGATACCCATCGAGTTACCTTTTGGAAAAAATGATAGGTCTTATCTGACGTAATCCCATAAGAAATGTTAGCCCCGGCTTCCCTTCTGCAGAAAACCACCCTTCGCCACTGGCTATACACTGAGAAATCATGACATATTAACCAAATAGCTTCCTGGACTGCAATACCCATTTTTCCTTCAAAGTCTCTACTCACAATACATACATACATATCCACGTCCGCTCCCTATGTGGAGCATGTGGTCTTCACTCAGTTTTTCCAGGCTTATCAGTCCTGATGGGGCAACTCCGTTGTCTGTTCCCATGTAATTCCAGCCTGGCGCAGCTCTGATGTGTACACTGTACAGTCTCTGGATGGTCATTGCAGGCCTGCCCAGACGTCTGTTTCTTTCAGAACGATATTGAAGACAGCTATTAACATTAACTATTAACATTTTTCTTTCCTCTTATCTACCTATGTAGACTTGACTTTTCATCGCATATGACACTAATTGAATTAAATACGATATACCAAATTACAAATGGAAATGCGATATTTCATCTTGTTTTCATTCTTAACATTTTACTGAAATTACGAGTTTTATCTCTATGTTGACAGCCCACTGTGTTGTTGTTCTAATTTAAGACGCCCTAAACCTACACAGCTGTGAAGCAGAAACGTAGATACAGCCTTCCTACACATTGTGCCTACTCTAGATACAGAAATACATTACGACAATGGAGTCTACGTGTGGTAGGTGGTAGTAGGTATTGTTTAATCCAACTGAGTGACTTCTGATGATATTACATAAGCAAATTGGAAAATAAGAATTCCAATTTTGTACTTTGTAGGCGGAAAATATAACATATACGAGTAGATAACAAAATCCCCTGAACCGAAATTGATCTTCTCCTACGATACGAGATATTAATAATTTCACAATAGATTTTAATTATTAGCCTGAAATATAAATCAGAATGATTTAGATTTTGTGTCGATAAAATTTAGACTAATTACGTCTTAACTAAAATATAAAAATACGAAACATTCAGGAGTAAACCGGTTTAAAAGATGTGGTAGAAAAGCTGTTTCACATCTTCTTTTTCATCAGCCTTCTTCCCTCCACTGCTGAATATAGGCCTCTTCCAACTGTTTCCACTCGTCTCTGTTCTGACCCTTCCGCATCCAGGTTCCTCCAGCGATTAGGACAATGTCGTCGGTCCATCTTTTTGGTGGCCTTCCGACGCTCCTTCTGTCTGTTCTACATCGCTATTCATTAAATGTTAAGGACGAGATTGTGGAATGAGACTATTAGTACATCTCAACATCGAAATTGTTCTTAAAAATTGCTTATTGCTCAAATTGGATTATGTGTTCCCGACGAAATGCTAGCAGACGTTCTACACTCTGTTAGCATTGATGTGCTTATCTTTTATATTTTTTTATTGCTCCTCTTGATTGTAATTACCTATACCTATATAAATTTGACGAGTCTAAGTGCCCAAAAATTAGGGTCCAAGGAAAATAATGAACAATAAACAATAAATTTGACGAGTCTAAGTGCCCATAATTAGGGTCCAAGGAAAATAATGAACAATAAACAATAAATTTGACGAGTCTTAGTGCCCATAATTAGGGTCCAAGGAAAATAATGAACAATAAACAATAAATTTGACGATTCTAAGTGCCTCGAAGTTTTCTCCCGAATAATGAACGTCGAGGGGACCTGACATGATACAGGAAGAAGAATATATCTTTAATTAAAAAAAAAACTCTAACGCTTTTGAAAACCATAACGGTATCAAATAATTCTTTCCTGTTTTTATTTCGTTGTTTTAACGCTACCTTTGAAACTGAGCCATCACCTGAACCATAACATTTTCAATATTTATTATGTGCAAACATTAATTAAAAACGCTTTATATACAAAACTAATAAATTATAACGGCGAAAAGGGTCGGTTTCATCGTGAATAGAAATTTCAAAATAATTACACTGTTAAAAAAATAACTCTTTTCCGTAAAAAAGGCTGGTAATTTTGAAACGAAACTCTCTCACAGCGTTTGATGCATTTTATTGCCTGAAGGTAAAACGTTAATTGTATTTTGAAATGGATGAAAAGCTGTAGGTAAAACTCAAAACACTCCTCTATTGGAAATATTAAACCGTTTATTAAAGTTCGCGACCCAACTATGACGTCACGGTATTTTCCCATGGCATGCAGGTTCAAAATCGCAAAACAATCGCATGATAAAATGGTAAAAATAGCGTTTTATAAATAAATAGCATTTTTTGGGGTTAATTTCGCTTCAATCAAAAACTTTTACGGTAATTCCCTAGATTTTAATACGTATTATCAATACAAAAAAAATGCGCGTCTTCCGGGAAACGTGTCTGTCTTTCGGAAAAAAGATCAAAGGTGTTTAAAAATTTATTTTGAGAAATCTATACAAGATATAAAAAATCTTTTACAGTTATTCTCTCTAGGGCCTAGGTAAAGGTTCAATGTATCTACACTATTTTTTTGGTTGATTTGGTTTGAATGCTTGATAGTCAGCTGTTTTTTTTTCGTGTTCGCTTGTTAGGTTGTTTATTTATAGTACTATACCTCACTTAGGTCAGAATTAATGAAGTTCTTTTCTTGTATTAGACTAATAAGCGGGATACTTAAAAAGTTTTTTTTATGATCGATACTTATTTATAGGTATTTGTAGATATAACATTTTTATGAGTATTAAAATAAAAAGAATCCAAACACATTATCTAATTTAGTATCGTATTAACAAAGTTTTTTATTGTTCAAAGTTTTGCTTTATAAATAATACGTAGCGTATAAAATTAAATCATAAAATAGATATAAATACTTGTATTTCCACCCTAGCAATGAAAAGTTTTATGAATTTTTTTTCAAAGGATATTATTTTTCTTTTCTGATTATTAAAAATTTCTACTACATTTTATTGAAGTATCTATGTACCGAAGGGTCGTACATCCCGATGTTATCTTTTAACGGAGAATGCTAAAAAAAATCCAGGCCCGGCGCAAACGAAATGTAACTCAAATGATATTTAAAAATGAGTATTTAAATACTGCATAGGAGGCATCATCGAAATCAATGGCTTAATGTGTTAATTACGTATTCGAAATTCAGGGGGCACAGCGGTTGTATAAATTTAGGAATGCGTATGTTGCAACGATCTTTTGAAAAAACTATTATTTCTATTAAGGGTATTAAGGGAATTATCCAGGGACCAAGGCTGAGGAATAAGAAGCGAAAATTAAGACGGACTACCTTACATACTTATTATATAATACGCATTTACACCGAAATTGTAACTGTTTCATTAAAAGGAGCATTCTCCTTTTACTAATACATTCATGTGACCCCTGTATACTTCAAATAGGTATTTAACACATTAAGCCATTTATTAAGCAAAAAATGGAAATAACGCTATTTTTACAATTTTATCATGAGATTGTTCATGCGATTTTGAACCCTAATACTGTGGGAAACGACTGTTACGAGTACGTCATAGTTGGGTCGCGAGCTTTTTAAACATTGATCAAATTCATTTCAGGCCGAGAAGCGATGCCTGTTATTATTGATACTCGTACACAATAAATTTTGGTCTCGGCTTTGAATTCTTTTCTTCCGCTGGAGACTAATACTTTCATAATTTTGTGGTTGAGATCTCGAATTTTGTTATCATTATCCTCTCACTACCAGAATATAATAGAGGGGTCATAGATTTTTTTTTTGTCTATGGATTTAATATCTATATATTTTTATATGAATTTAGAACAAAAAAAAATTTGCGTTTTTCCGTTTAGGACTTCGCCCCATGCCCTCCACGGAGGACACTGGTAGTTATTTACTGGTAAAACATATTTTGTTATAGACAATAAACATTCTATAATAAGTTTACCATGGATTAAGTATGAGACTTTGCTTCAAATGAATTTTATTTGTTTTTGCGTCGTGTCCTCCAGGAAGGACACTGGTAGTGAGAGGGTTAAATTATTTATTGACTTGCAAGTAACACTGTCGTAATTTCTAGTTAATTCACATTTATATCTACGTCTAATAGTACTAGTTTCATTTTTTTTTCTATTTACTAGCAATACTACTAACAATATTAAGAACATCATTTGCGTATCTCTAAAATAATTTAATAATTGGTGAAAGAAATAAAGAGAATTAAGAATACTAATAACTAGAAACTTTTAAAAAGAGCTAATTTAAAAAAAAATCTGCTTTGTAGTTTTGAGACAGAAAAAAATTGTAGTCACGCTTGAATAACTTTTAGAACAAATTTTTCACAAAAATTATTATATTACTATTTTTTTAGCTCTTTCCAGTTGAGGTAAGATATTATTTTGCCCATGGCTTTCTTAAGTTTTTAACAAAACTTGAAACCAATTATACTTTTTTTTTATAAAGTTTTCTATGTATGTATGTATATTTCATTTAAATTGCGTCATAAGGAGTGTCCTATCCTATTTTTTTGAAAGTAAGTATCGTGTATAAGTCAAAAAGTTTAAAAAGGTAAAATCGCGGAAAATATCTAATATCGCCCATATAATTCCGTTATATGTTAATAGGAGTGATGTAAATAGGGGATGTAGTGAAATTCAGGATTTTTACAATTGTACTAAATTTATCTAAGATTGAAATATCCATTTCGATAAAAAAATACTTTAAGTTGTCATATCATATACGCGGTTCTTATTTAGAACGTCAGTACCAAACGAAAAAAGTTCTTTTTCTTAGTCCATTTATCAAACTACAAACAAGTTTCACACCGCCAAACAATCAAAGAACACAAAGGGCGAAAGGTCTTTCTAACCACGTGACCCACATCCTCTTTGAAAGTTAGAAGTTGACAAAGGTAAGCACCATTTCCGATTACATTGTTTGAAACTGTACAAAAAAATACTAATACGAGTTTTCTTGTAGGCTTCAAACAAATGTATTATATGTGCATAGTATATTTATATACATACCAACTACGTGGTAGGAAAGAAAATGAGTAATTCGTAATATAAAGAAGTTGATCAACGAAGTACGACGAAATGTCAATTGGAGCCCTTTACACTCTGATTGGCATTGATCTGATAATGATTATTGCTTTTGTTATTGTTTGATAATATGCTATAATTGTAAAAATTCAAGAGTCCAGGTGCCTGAATGGGCCTACGAACGATAGAAAACAATAAATAAAGCAATAAATCTAGGTAGAGGAAGGTCCAATCAGATAATGTAATATGTCATTAGAAGCGTTAGAAATCACTGGATGACATAGGCTACTACGATTTTTCGTATACTAATCGTCAACTAAATAATACAGTTTTTAAGGTCGTGAAATTTGAACAAAATTCTACGAATTTCTTGATGCCTAATTGCAATTTCATTTCTAACATGTTTTGTAAGCATTCAAAACGTTTCGAACTTTAGATGTTTATATTTAGTAACATTTTTAAGAAAACTGCTAAACGTACCGCTTTTTCTAAAATACTTTTGTTTTTTAAAATTTAAAATTTCAGAACGATAGTGAAATTGAACAGCTAATTTTCAAAAACGTTTTGAACGCACACAAAAAACAGTGGAAGTGAGACAGGATTATTCATCTGTTTCATCATCATCTCAGTCCCCTGCGTCCATTGTTGAACATAAGCCTCCCCCATTGATCTCCACAGCTCCCTATCCTAGGCAGGTCACATCCAACCGCCTCCCGCAACTCGCCGTACATCGTCCGACCACCGTGCATGAGGCCTACCAACACTTCTTCTGCCCGTTCTAGGTCGCCACTCCAGGACTTTCTTTGTCCACCTAGAGTCTGTGGTTCTGGCCACATGACCAGCCCAACTCTGTGAACGACATCAAGGACCATGGTCCTCTCATCCATAGATTAGTTTTCCTGTCTCTCAGTGAAATACCCAGCATCTTCTTTGAAGTTATCATAAAAAAAATGTTTTTTGTGGTCATTATGGACGTCCGTCATTTTTGACAGCTTGAATAAAACTTGAATAAAACTAGTAATTAATATTATTCCAGTCATTCCGATAGCGAAACAATTTTTATTTGAACAATAATATTACGCTTCGACACTTCGAGTCGTAATAAAAACTAATTACAAAAACAAAACTTTGAATAATCTCTTTTCCATTGTCTCGCTTTAAATAAAAGTTATATTATTAATTAAGCGAATTCAATTCGTTACCATCTGAGTATCTTTTTTAAATTAAATTAAGGCTCGCGACCCAACTATGACGTCACGGTCATTTGCCACAAAATCGCGTGAACAAATGCATGATAAAATGGTGAAAATAGCGTTTTTTTCAGTTTTGGGGTTAATTTGGCTTCTATCAAAAAAATTTTTACGGTTATTCCTTAGATTTTAATACATGTTATCAAGACAAAAAAATCTCAGTGACTTTCAGGAAACGACTTTCCGTCTTTCGGAAAAATGATCAAAGGTGTTTTACACATTTTTTTTTGTTGAAAAATCTGTATAAGATATAAAAAATCTTTTACTGTTATTCCCTAGATAAAGGTTCAATATATCTACTTTATATTTTTTCGAAGCATATTAACGGTTGTCGAGATCTAAGGTCTCCCGTTTTTAGAAATTTTTGAAATGTCAGTATGTGTACTCTTAAACTGTTAGTATTTTTATTGGGTCATTCAACTTTGTGAACCGTACTTATTGCTAATAAAATACTGGAATTTGAATGGTACGTTACACCATATTTTAACACTTAAGAGTATGTATACCGACATTTCAATAATTTCTAAAAACGGGAGACCTTCTATCTCGACAACCGTTACTAAACAATATGCTTTGGAAAAAATAGGGTAGATGCATTGAACCTTTATCTAGGGAATAACCGTAAAAGATTTTTTATATATCTTGTATAGATTTCTCTTAAAAATATTTAAAAACACATCCGATCTTTTACCCGAAAGACGGAAACTCGTTTCCCGAAAGTCGCGGAGTATTTTTTTTTCTTGTACTGATAATATGCATTAAAATCTAGGAATAACCGTAAAAGTTTTTTGATAGACGCAAAACTAACCCCAAAAAAATGGAATAAACGCTATTTTTACCGTTTTATCATGCGATTGTCACGCGATTTTGAACCTTAATGCCGTGGGAAATGTCTGTGACGTCATTCCTGGTGCCATGCCCTTAAAAAGTTAATATAGTTTAGACTATAGAGACAAGTACCTCCCCACACAAAATTTTGCCACTCAGAACTATTTTCCACATTGCGAATATTAACCTCTTGCCAATTACTAGGGTTACCTACTTGATGCCAGATTACGAACCGTTTTTTTACGTCTCTCCGGTCAAAACAACCTTGGTAAACCGGACAAAGCAGTACCCGTTTTTTGGATGGACCTGAAAAAGTTTAACAAAATCAGTATTTTTCATGGTTCACTTCTAGGGAATTCAAAATAGATTATCTTCATCATTAACTGAGAGGTGTGCATATGCGATTAATGAGTGTGTGGGCGAGATTGGATGTGGTTGTGTGAGGTGACCGGAGTAAACGTACAGTACTGGAAAAAATATTATGGATTTTTCATACTTTCTATCAAAATGTGTGGCATACTCTCCATCAAAATTTGGCATAGAGTTTTAATTTTTTTAGAGTGAAACCACACGTGTATTAGTCTCTCGATCAGCTGTGTCTTTGTTGTGATTGGAGTTTCATGAATTTCATTTTTCAATTTCGTTAATTTCGTTTTTTTTTTTTTTAATTTCGATTTTTTTTTTTCATTTGTGAAAAATGTGATACCCAATGAATCTCCAATAAAAATAATAACAATAAATGTATATTCTTGTTAAATTCTTAAATATATTGAAAATCTCGTAAAAATTCCACTGTTTTAAAAAATCCATAATAATTTTTCCAGTACTGTATATGCTTGCTCACCGCCTCCTAGAGCAGGTACTCTAGCCGTGCTGTAACAGTTGGCAACATAGCATAATCGTCGAATAGGACCACCACTCCTGTCAAATCTCCTTACAGAATATAAT
The DNA here is from genome assembly GCA_963576895.1 of Ceraclea dissimilis. Taxonomy (NCBI): domain Eukaryota; kingdom Metazoa; phylum Arthropoda; class Insecta; order Trichoptera; family Leptoceridae; genus Ceraclea; species Ceraclea dissimilis. Next base: position 1,604,590 of record OY756370.1, on the reverse strand, counting down.
ATGTGGTCCGTTATACTCGTTGTTAAGGGACTGTTATTCCATACATTTCCTTAGCGAAGGTGATGGCAACCTCGCCTATAACGTTTTATGTATTAATCCTACATCATGGCTAGAGAAAGAGAGAAATGTCAAGGTGGCGGTGGCTTGGTGAATGCTTGTGTGTGATAGCTGACTTATGAATGGACTGTTGTTTTACTTTCTTGTTTTTACTTATATCTGTCAATAGTTGTTATCTGTTTTGTGCTTGTACTTGTAATAAGAAAAAACATACTTTTTTTTATACGAGTTCATACCTATTTAGTACCTACATTCCCCATGATTTATTCATAAAATAAATACCTACGTTAAAAAAATCATAATATGACTTTTTTTGATGTCTTGTAAGCGGTTGACTTTAAACCGTACATCTACAATGAGAGGAAGATATCCAAATCATTTAGGAAGATACCCAAATCATTTGGGTATCTTCCTCTCATAATTCCACTGGTCACAGTAACCAAAAAGGTGGAAGCTGTAATGCTCCCGGCGCCTATAGAAGTGGGTAGATCTCACTATAATATAGGTTGCTAAAGGTTACACCGCTCCTCAACGGATGGCGGTAGTATCTGAAATTGGGTGCATATGAAATAGGTTGTTGAGTATTATATACTCAACGGCCAAAAAATTTCATTTTGGTAGCAGGATGTGGTGGAATGGGTGAACGTTGCCCTGGGCATAAAGTGATCACTTAAGCCAGCCAAAGCCGACTCGAAAGCGTCGGAACATCCATCCTGCTCCCCTCCCCAAGGGAGTTCGCATAAGTTATTATGTGAATGTTGATATCTGCCGCCTTTCGTTGAGAAAATTCTCGTACATCTACAATATATATTTTATTCATGTTTTCCCATCCCACATCACCCCTTAAAATATTTTAAGAATGGAAGGCATCACCCTATACCTATAAATATAATACTCTACTGAGAATTCTTCTTTGATTATTCTCGTAGAGTCAAGGGATTTTCTTTTAAAATAGAAATTTTCTACATAAAGAACTACAAACGTAGTCAAAAGGGGGTTTGTGACCCTTATTAAATTTAAGAATGATAAATTGATGCGAATTTAGGAATTCGTACACACATCTGAAAGAAATGAGATAATCATACTTAATTTTACTTTTTTCACCACTTCCCAGTCTCAGAAAATAAGCTTCGAGTTAATTATTTTCCCAAACTTTCATTGATTGACATGAACTTCATTGAAAGAAATGGAAGATTAATCACTTCGAGAGTGAAGTTAATATCCTTCTTCATGTAGGCCGAAAAAATCGAATGAAAAAACCAATATAGAGACTACTAAAAAAATAATCAGATTTTACTTTGAAATTAAGTAACTAAAGTAAAGAAAAACTCGATAAAAACTACCCTTGTCTCTATTCTTGAGACAGGAGGACTTTGAAATGTTATAGAGGTTGCGTGTATTCAGGAGTAGCTATAATTGAGTGTTTAAATCTAAAACAATTAAATTAATTAAAATTTGCCAATTGAAACGTGTTTGTGATAAAACAACACTACAAATTTCGTAAAATAAAAACACTGTGTTTTACTTCCACTATTTAATTGGGTACACACCCAAAGATCTTTCTAAGCTTATAGCTTCATCTACAGCGGCTTTTTAATGATTTTTTTTATGAATTATTCATAAAAAGCCACTGAAGATGAAGCTATAAACTTAGAAAGATCTTTTATTTTACAAAATTTGTTAAAATATATAACGTTAATATTCAAATAATCGCTAAACAATACTACAATTTAAACTGTCACCTCTAAAGCAAAGACGGGTGCAAAATTTCATGACGCTGGCACACTCTATGCGTCATGGGCGTTATGTAAATTAAATTTATTCATACGAGTATATGATTTTTGGATACCGATATGACTTTGTCCTGATGCGATATTTAATTTTGTTCACAGCTGCGTCCATTCACCAGTGGCGTGGGAGATGGCGAGGGGCCGGCATGTCCAACAAGTGGGCGGCGTGTGCTCGCGCCGCAGGGCCCGCTCCCATCGCAGCCCTCTGGACGGCCGCTTGTACTCTTCACATAGCACTGCTGGTGCAAAGCATCAGGACGATACTCCATCCGGGAGGTGGTGGGAAAATAAGGTTGGTACTGAAATAAGATTTTCTTTTACTCAGGGGTTCCAGGATTGTGAAATAACCCCCACTCTTTTTTGATATTTCTTCGAGTGTCCGTTAAAATCAGGTGCTTGCAAAACTCCCGTTAGACATTTCCCACCTTTTGCAGAAATGAGCTTCGCTACCCATTCTGAATGTCGTATTATAAATGATTGCGCAAAGAGAATGTTGTGGGCTAGTTGGAAGAGATCGACTCACTGCAATAAGCTCGCCCTAGTGAACTAATGTCATGGCTTCTTATTTCTGAATAGATTAAAATATTATATACTATACTCGTAATAGTATATATACAAAATTAATAATGTAGTGTATTTTTACAATATGTATCTCTATATACATATAATTCACTGGTTACTCCACTATTGGGATGTACATAGTTGCAAATTTGGCATTAAAAATAAAATTTCAAAACTATTGACAAATTATATAACGAATATAAAAACCTTTGTATTTTATTTAACCAGATGGTGCCAAAGTCTCAAACTTATAACGATTTTATTATTTTATTATGCTACATGATTAACCTGCAAAGCTCAAGATGTGTGTAGCGACCCCTTGAGAAACGTTTTTTTACAATAAGTTTTAAAAGCACTTCAACTTGGAAATTTAATACACTGTAGCTTTTTTAGGTTCTTCGAAATGTAGTTCATAAACATCATAAGTTTGTAATAAGTAACAAGTAACATAAGTTTATAAAGATACCTCATACCAATGTAACTTAATTTAATAGAGCGAACAGCAAATTTTATTCCCATAAGTCTTTTATTATTCCATAAGTCTATTTCCACAATCGCATAAGTCCTCTAACTTTGACCTGAATACTCGTAGCATGTTACCAAAATCAATCGACTGAATTTAAATTGTGTCTTTCACAATCGTAGAATGTAAACTCAAAAGATACCTGCACAAGCTTATTATCGAGAAAGTCGGTCGGCCGGAGAAGATCGGTCATCGAGAAAGAATGCTAGGAATTTTTTTTTTTTATTTATTTAGTAATATAATACAAGTACAGTTGTAATTTTTCAGCAGATAGGTACAAGATTTACATAGTTTAATGTTGTCCTTCTCTCTCAATAAGTAAATAAATACTTGAGTAGAGAGAGGAGTGTTTACAATGAGTGCATACTATTCATGATTATTAACATTAGTATATATCATTAGCATTACACAGGGCTTCTATACAATATACGTCACAACTATATACTATATATGTAGACACTTATAGATATTACAAAGTATACACGTGCAGTGTGCAGGAACCTATATTATATCAATACATACAGCTTCAGTGAATCCACTATTATACATTATGTCTCCAAGTATACAACAATATTGTAACAATAAACACAAACCTACAACTGTTTAATATCCACATAATATAGTTATAATACAACTAATCCATATACAAAATATCTATATAAACAATATTATTGACATCTATAATTTAATTAGTAGTAGGCCGCACCAGAGGCCGAACACTGTAAGTTATATTTTTGAAACGCTTTTTTATAAAATTGCAAGTAATATTTTTGTAATGTTTTTTAATATGTGTTTTGAGCTTGTCGTAATTAACTTCTTTCCTTATTTCCAAAGGCAGTTGATTAAAATATTTTTCTCCCAGGTAACTGTAATGATGTTGAGCGAAAGTAGTTCTTTTTTTTGGCTGTAAATATACAAATTTGTGTCGCGTTCTGTTTTCTATTATGTAAGTGTGGGATTCTGGTTCTTTAATTATTTGAAGTATCGCTTTTTTTTGGAATACAAAGTGAAATTTCGGGACTGTGAACTCCTGAAACAATAGTTGAGTCGGAAAATCACGCGGTTTTTTTAAAATAATTTTTATGATTAGTTTCTGAATGATTTCCACACATTTCAAGCTTGTATTGTAGGCTGCGCCCCAACTAGTTACACCGTACTGTTAAATAGACTGCACCAGGCTATAGTATATAATATAAAGATTTTTTTTTGACATAAAATTTCGTATTTCCAAAAATATATATATTAATTTTCGTATTTTTTTTACTGTTTCGTTAATTTGTTCTTTCCATTTCAAATTTTTATCAATAGTAACACCCAAATACTTAACTTTGTTAATTATTTTCAGTTTAGAGCATTCGCTATTGCACGCAGATGGGTCGTGAGTACTATGTATTGTCACATTAAAATTTTGTGGAAAATCTTTCGAATGAATGGAAAATGGTAGCACGTACGTTTTATCGCTATTTACAGTTAATATGTTGGAATCGAACCATTTCTTTAGTTTGTTGATGTCGTCATTTATTTTATTCTGTAATTCTTCCCAATTTTTCGCACTCACAATCAATGCGGTGTCATCGGCGTATGAAATTACGTGGCCGTTTAAATTCTGTCTGAGGAGTGGATCAGCAAAGATTATGAATAACACGGGACCAAGCACTGTTCCCTGTGGGATGCCGAATTCCGATTCGGTTTTGTTGCTCATTTTGTTATTAATTTTTACATACTGGGGTCTTTGCTTTAAATCTATCTATCTATCTCTATCTATACCCTCACGCCACATCCCTTGCAGGGTAGGCAGAGAGGACAGAGCGCCAGACAGCCCTATCCTTACACACACTCCTAGCTTCCGTCACATTCATGCAATTAGTCATACACGCTCTCCGATTCCTTTTACTCAAAACGCGTCCATCCTTGAGGATCTGGTCGACATGATCGGACCAGGTCAGTCTCGGACGGCCGCGCTTTCTCACCCCTCTTCGCTCATTCAGATATATCTTTTTTGTCATCCTGTCATCATTCATTCTCTCAACATGCCCAAACCATCTTAGTTTGTTTACTTTCATTCTTGTCACTACACCAGTCTTGCAGTCACTCATTTCCCTAATAACCTCATTCCTTATCTTATCTCTCAGCGTTTTCCCGCACATTCTTCTTAATGACCTCATTTCTACTGCATTCAACCCTGATTCATCCTTCTTCATCCACGTCCACGTCTCACTAGCATACATCAGCGTCGGCACCAAGACAGCATTGTGCACTAGCACTTTTGCTTTCATAGACACATTGCTACTACTAACAATCGGACCGAGCGCACCATTCGTCCTAGTACCGGCCAGCTTCCTTCTTTCAATGTCTCCATCACAGCGTCCATCTCTAGTAAACAAACTTCCCAGATATACATACTCATCCACTTGCTCCAGACAGTCATTACCAACCTTTATCACACAATTTGTCCTTATTTCCTCTCTTTCGAACACTAATACTTTCGTTTTATTTACATTCATTTTCATACCATTCATATCGCAGCTTTCGTACACACAGGATACTATCCGTTGTAACTCACATTCATCATCAGCCATCAACACTAAATCATCTGCAAACATTAACGCACATACTTTCACTCCATTTAGGTCCACACCAACATTCAGCTCATTCAGAGGACGCATGCAGTAGTCGAAGAACAGGTTGAACAACCAAGGCGACATGACGCAACCCTGTTTAACCCCTTTTGTGAGAGTGAACCACTGCGACAACGCAGCATTCACCCTGACACAAGCAGAGCTCTCCGTATATAGAGACGCGATTGCGCCAATCAGTCGGTCGCTCACCCCATATTCCGACAGTACACGCCACAGTCTTTCTCGGTCCACACGATCGTATGCCTTCTCCAGATCCACGAACGCGCAGAAGAGCCTCTGGTGTTTAGCCAGAAGCTTCTCCACGACCATCCGTAGGGAGAAGATCTGATCGGTGCACCCCCTGCCACTCATGAAAGCACCCTGCACATCCCATACTTTACTTTCAGTCACTTTTCTTACTCTTTCAATCAATACCTTTCCATACAGTTTGCCCACAGAGCTCAGCAAACTGATAGCCCGATAACTGCCGCATTCCAACCTTGAGCCTTTCCCCTTGTACAAAGGGCAGATGACTGCCCTCCTCCAATCCTCAGGAGTGCAGCCACTCTCCCAGCACAAGTTGAAGAGCCTCAGGCACCACTCGAGAATCTTCGGGCCACCTTGCTTGATGAACTCTATGGCCACACAGTCATGTCCCGCAGCTTTACCATTCTTTGCTTTTTTCAATGCAAGCACAACTTCATTCATACGTATTTCCTCGTCCTCAGCAATATTTACATTCATACTATCTGCTACATTCGTCTGGTTTGTACTAGTACCACTTTCATACAATTCTTCGAAGTATTCTTTCCATCTTTCAACAACTTCTTCTCCATTCATCACTAAATCACCATTCTTATCTTTGATGCAATTCATACTGTTTTTCTCACTTCCAGATCTCTTTCTTTTTACTTCCTTCCAGAATATTTTCAAATTCTCCTCGGCGTTCCTCGATAATTTCATACATTCCTCTTCCTCAAGTTTTCTCTTTTTCAGGCAAACCATTTCTTTCACTTCTTTCCTACACGCTTTATATATATTCTTCTTTCTTTCTTTCTCACCTCCATCATCTGGTTTCGCACCAAGCACATCATTCCACGCTTTCTTTTTCCTCACTACAGCATCCTTCACCTCATCATCCCACCACGCATCACCTTTTTTCCTTCCAACCAACGCTTCTCCACATACTTCTCTTGCACTCTTTACTAGCACCTCCTTCATAACATTCCATAGTTCACTCGTCGAGCGTTCCTCATCATCATGTACTTCTAGCCTTTCGTTAGTCAGTCTTTCATATTCATCCCTAACATTCGTCTCTTTCAGTTTTTCGACCCTGATTCTTTGGACAGGCTCCAACTTCCGAGCCCTCGAGCGCCAACCGGAGAAAAGATCAATCCTTGTTATCACAAGGAAGTGATCCGTCCACAGTCCGGCGCCCCGAAATGCCCGGGTGTCCTTTGTCGCCTTCCGGAGCTCAGAGTCCACACATACAAAGTCAATCATCGACCTTTCAATACGATCAACTCTCTCTCTTTGCCAAGTGTACTGGTGGATCTCCTTGTGTGCGAAGAATGTGTTCGCCACAAAGAGATCCAACTCCAAACATACTTCTAACACTCTTTTCCCGTTATCATTCACCCTATCATCGCCATGCAATCCCAACACTCTCTCAAAATTCTTCCTTCTGACACCGACCCAACCATTCAGATCACCTGCCAATATTACTTTTTCATTCGCTCTTCTTTTATACGCTGTCTCCCGCACTAAGTTCCAAAACTCATCCTTCTCATCATCCAAGGCATCATTCCCTGGACCGTAACCTATAATAAGGAACAGCCTGGTCATGCCTACCTTGAAACGAATCCAGATGAGTCTCGGTCCTACCAGTCCATACCCATTACGCTTCACCATACATTCAGTCATTCTTTTTGATAATATAGCACCCACTCCCTGACGTCCATGTTCATTTTCAGGCACTCCAGACCACATCTCTGCCATTCCATTCACCACATCACAATCTCTATCCTTTCTTTTCGTCTCACATAAACACAATATATCTAAGTTCCTCTCATGCAAAACATCACGCAATTCATTCATCTTACCTTCCATATCTCCTCTTATATTCCACACACCAATCCGGCATTCTGCCCTCCTCTTTGCGCCCTCCCTGGTACTTGACGCGGCGTGATGGGTGGCGAGCCTCATCGACTCCATGCGTCAAGAGCCTCATCGACTCCATGCGTCATGCGTCAACTTTGGAAATACTTCAAAACCGTTCCTTTAATTCCGATACAATTCAACCTATCCATTAAGCTGGTGTGTGATATACTATCGAAAGCCTTGCGGAGATCAATGAAGACTCCCGCACATTTATTACCATCATCTAAGGATTTATAAAGTAATGTTGTTAGTTTAGCTATTGCGTCTTCTGTGCCCATTGACTTAACAAATCCGAATTGGTTCTTGCTTATAATTTTATTAGTCGTTATGTATTCTTCGAGTTGATTTTTAATTATTTTTTCAAAAATTTTCCCTATATTAGAAATCAGTGCTATTGGCCTATAGTTAGATACGTCCTGTGGATCACCCGATTTGAAAATTGGCGATATTATTGATGTTTTGTAGTTGGACGGGAATATACCATTTTTTATACTTAAATTGATGAGATATTTAAGCGGGGTTAAAATATGTGGTTTTATTTTTTTTAGTATTTGAACGGTGATCCCGTCATGTCCTGGCGCGGAGCCTCCTCTCAGTCCCTCAATAACTTTGTCTATAGCACTTTCAGAAACTTCTTTAAATGTTGTCCAATGTGTACAGTTCGAAGAAGGGGAGCCTTCGGAATGACTTATGTTGTTTTTTATTTTAATATTTTTGGCTAAATTTTTCCCTACTTCCGAGAAATATAGGTTAAATATGGTTGCGCATTTCTCAGGTTCTAGGTTAGCATCTATGATTTCGTTTTGGCATTTAATATTTTGAATGTTACTCTTTTTTCTATTATTGTTCATAGCGCAGTTGACAGATTTCCATACTTCTTTTTGATTGCATTCTGAATTTTTAATTCTGTTTTCAAAATAATTATTTTTGTTTATTCTTATAAATTTTGTTAGTTTATTGCGATAATTAATATACTTCATTTTAATGTGTTCGTCAGTCGGGTATGTTAGTGTAGTTTTAAAAAGTTTTTCTCTGTGTCGTATTGATGTAAGTAGTCCTTGAGTGATCCATGGTTTTAAGGGAATGTTTTTGTTTTTAAGTACAATTGTTTTATCAGATCTACAATGATTGACCGCTTCTGATAGGATGTTTTCAAACTTGGAAGAACATTTCTCGACATCACTTTCCCGAGTAATGCTCCTCCAGTCCTGGGATTTAATTATGCCAATTAATTTAGGGATATCTAATGTGTTTACTTTTTTTTCGACGTTTTTAGGTATTTTTTTTATCTCGGCATCATATAAGAATAAGCAGGCATGATGATCTGTAATACCTAATTTCCAGACCGCTGTTTTTATTTTATCAGTATGACTTGTACTAAAATTTACCCATATATGATCTAAACAAGAGGGTGTCTGTCCGGGTACTTCGCGAGTGTTACTGTTTATGCAGGATTTAAAATTCAATTCTGTCATACAGTTAATATAATCTGTTACTACGTCGTTTTCAATATCATTATTTATATTTAGGTTAAAGTCACCAATAGCTATACAATATTTATTTCTAATTCCAGAGAGTACATCACTAAAACTAGTTACAAAATCAGAAGGATGAGACTCGTGTGTCCTGTATACAGAAATTAAGTGAAATTTTAACTTACTATATTGTAGCTCTAGTTCTATGCAATTTGCTTTATATATCGGATATTCCTTAAGGTTGACAATATTAATATTATTATGTACAAATATTACAATTCCACTGGTTTTATTAATATTTATTTTTGTTGCAATAAATTTATATTCCGGCAAAAAATAATTTGGTGTCAAATCGTTTGTTTGTGATTCAGTTAATACTATGAGGTCCGGCTTTTTTTTTTAGGTTACTTATGGACAACACAAATTGATCAAAATTTCTATTGATGCTGCGAATATTCATATGGATAATGAACATATTGCGAGCAGAAATTACTGAATTGCATTCAATATAAGTGTGACAAATATTCTCATTAATGTGATTACTGTTTTCTAATTCATGTGTAATTAAATCTTCCATTATAGGTATTATGTTGTTGTTTTTTTTTTACCTTGTTTTATTCAGCTTCGTAATCAATCTTCCTTCTTGCGAATTTTAACATTTTGATACGTAATCCACACTCTGTGCTGTTGGCGCGATGGTCTGTTGGGATGGTAATTTGTTTGTCCTTGCTCTCCACTATACAGTTGATACATCTTGGTGTTTCTTTGGATTTGCAGTCATCGGCCTTGTGCTTACCGGAACAATGCACGCAGTTTGGGGAGTCCATCTTGTTGGGGCAATTCGTCGCAATATGAGAGTAACGTAAACAGTGATAGCATTGTGTAATCGGGTTATAATCTTCAACTTTAATTTTGTAAAACCCTAGATTTACACGTTGTTTTTCTATGAGTAATCTCCTCAAGGCTCCGTTCGTTTCCACTACGATATTCATCTTATTATATTTTGTGATTCTTCTTACTTTTTTGATGCTGATTACGTCATCAATATTCTTTTGGCTGCATAATGATTTTACATCTTGATTTTGCAGGATGAGATCGTTAATGAATTCGTCGTCATTGTAGTTGTCCTCTATTCCTTTAAATATGACGTAGGGCCTCTTCTTCTTCAGCTCTGTCGCTGACATTGTTTCCTTATTGTTTGTATTAATTTCTCTTTGTAGCGCTTCAGCGTCTCTCTTCTGCGAGCAAGTTATTATCAGTCTATTATTTGTGATTTTTTTTATTCTGTCAATTCCAATTCCTAGCTTGGATGCTTTTATATTGTCTTGTAGTGTCTTTTTTACATCTCTATTAGTTTCGTTGCCGGATACCATAATACTGAAGCAGCTCTCCTCTCTGAAGGGTAAGCTTCCAGCGCCTTCCGTCAACGCCATTGCATATGATTTTGTATGGTTGTTCTCTTTTAATTGTTTATTTTCTTCTTTTGTGGTTTGGAGTTCTTGTTTTAGTTGAGTTATCTCTTCTTCCATTTTCAATATTTTATTTTTGTTCACTTTGTCACTTTCTGTGAGCTTTGTTAATTCAATGGTTATATGACCAACCATTTCCGTGAAGCAGTTTATTCTTCTTATAATCTTCATTTGCATCTCCTTTGTGAATCTGGTGTCTTCCGCGATTGCTAGCAGGTCGTCGACTACCGTCTTGGCCTGCTTGACGTAGATGTGAGGATCCGCCCGCGCCTCCATATTGAGACACGAGCAGGTCTTAAAGGGTTAAGTTTAGAATATTCTGTGAATACGTCTGTCAGTAATGGATATTATTGACACACTGAACTAAAGAACAAAAAAAAACAAAACTAACCTAACATTTTTTTTTAAATCCTAACATAATTATTATTGGAAAACTCTTATAATTAAAAAAAAACTTTAATACTACCAATTATTATTGTAAAACTCTTTTTAAATCTCGGCATTATTTTTCTAGGACGTAATATTGGTTGAATCGAGTTTTTATTGAAAGTTTACTTACAAAGTAATTTTTAATGGTTGTTGTATTTTTTCATCATACAAAATGGGAAAAGTTTTACGGATTTTTTCAGCGGGTATTATAATTAGATTTTTTTATGAAGTATTAATTGACCATTGGTGCGTGTATTTAACCACATTGCACATTCCTGAGAAATTGTAAACTTTTAAATATTGACTGTGTGCAATGTAACGAACGCCTGGAAGACCCACTTTTACTGTATATCGTTTCTATGAAAATGCTATTAACAGAACGTTATAGGAAAGATGCGATACTTTTAAGTATACAATATCCTGATGCCGCGTCTCTTTTAAAGGTAACCAGAGAAAGAATAACGTCAGACCGCTCTTACCCTACACAGTTCACACATCAGTCCTCACTTCTGTCATCTTCATTAAGAGTATGCATACCGACATTTCAAAAATTTCTAAAAACGGGAGACCTTCTTACTCGACAACCGTTACTAAATATGCTTTGGAACAAAATAAGGTAGATGCATTGAACATTTATCTAGGGAATATCCGTAAAATATTTTTTATATCTTGTATAGATTTCTCAAAAAATAATAATTGAAAAACACCTCTGACCTTTATTCCGAAAGACGGAAACTCGTTTCCCGAAAGTCGCGGAGTAAATTTTTTTTCTTGTACTGATAATATGCATTAAAATCTAGGGAATAACCGTACTTACTTACTTTACTTTACGTGTCCGGGTGGGTCATACCCTGATATATATTTATAAAACGCTATTTTTACCATTTTATCATGCGATTGTTCACGCCATTTTGAACTTTAATGCCGTGGGAAATGACTGTGACGTCATTCTTGGTGCCAAGCCCTTAATAAATGCAGTGAACACAGAACCTTCATATTCGTACGTCACCCTCTATAGGAAACCATTATTCCTATAATGGCAGCAGCCGGTTTTGCCATAGCCCTGCTCGTCGCCGCTGCATTGGTGATATTCTACGGCGTAAAGAAATTCAAAAAACGCATAGAGAAGGACATCACCAAGAACCTAACAAGGCAGAACCCTGTGTGCACTACGCATGTGCAGGGATCTGCCTTGTTAGGTTCTTGGTGATGTACATCTCTATGCGTTTTTTGAATTCCTTAACACCGTAGAATATCAAAAATGCAGCGGTGACGATCAGGGCTATGGCGAAACCGGCTGCTGCCATTATAAGAATAATGGTTTCCTATAGAGGGTGACGTACGAATAGGAAGGTTCTGTGTTCGCTGTATTTATTAATATGAATAATATCAATTTTACGAGCCTTTATATACCATTATTTTCCTAATTAGTGTCGTGAGCAAACGAGTGAATGATTTCTATCCAGGTTGCTGACTATGAGTTTTCCAATTCAACTGTAGAAAAAATGCTTACTCTGAGGTTACTATACCTTTTAATTAGGTCACAAAAAATGCTTACTATTCACGATGTAATTAACTCGTATTTATGTCACTACACCTATAAATGTCAACGCGATGCGTACAAATTATTAAGGGCTTGGCACCAAGAATGACGTCACAGTCTTTTCCCACGGCATTAAGGTTCAAAATCGCGTGACAATCGCATGATAAAATGGTAAAAATAGCGTTTTTTCCATTTTTTTGGGTTAATTTTGCGTCCATCAAAAATATTTACTGTTATTCCCTAGATTTTAAAGCATATTATCAGTACAAAAAACTCCGTCACTTTCGGGAAACGAGTTTCCGTCGCAAAAAAGATCAGAGGTGTTTTTCAAAAAATTGTTTGAGCAATCTATACAAGATATAAAAAATCTTTTTCCTAGATAAATGTTCAATGCATCTACCCTATTTTGTTCCAAAGCATATTTAGTAACGGTTGTCGAGATATAAGGTCTCCCGTTTTTAGAAATTTTTGAAATGTCGGTATGCATACTCTTGAAATATAAATTTTGTACATACTAAAATATTGCTAAATCATTATTTGTTGAACAAGTTGTTTTTATTCTAATAATTTGAACACGTCTGTAATGTTTTGATATCATTGTCACGAACGATGTACATGAGTGGGCCCATATATGGGACGAAAAACAGCTACAAAAATAGATTTGTATCTAATCCTAGAAACTTAGATATATCATGGCCTTGACATTATCCTCGTATTGCACTAAAGTAGATTACCTATAATTAATCTAACGATAAATAAAACAATAAAATAAACTAATTACACTTCCTATTGTGGGAAATAAAAATACATACAATGCCAAAATAACATTAACTATTTTCTTTTTATGGCCAAAGAATTGTCGTTAGAGATAAAATCCGAATAACCCTTTAGGCTTAAAAGGGTCTATTTAACACACTTAATTATTGGGTATAAAGTTCTCTAGATAATTAATTTTATTAAAGTCGGGTGTTATTTTTACGTAAATTTGTATCACTGGAACCTGGGGCTTTGCTTGTAAAAGAGAGAGATAATTAATTATTAAATTTTTCACGTATTATCGACCCTTTAGGTATTAATTTTCGGTGGTACAAAATTAATGGGTGATATTAAACTCTCTCTCTTTTGGTACACCTCATAATATGATTTTAATTTATTATCAAATCGGATACAAACGTCACCCGTAAATATACCCAAAAATAATCTTTTTGTATTTTAATAAATAAGCACAAAAGCTTTGAAACCTGGAGAGAAATAACTAGTTTTTGTACAGCTGGGCGCAATTTGGGATTACCTTTGAGAGAACATGAAGTTTCTGAGGCGCACAAATGTTGAAGATGTTGGAAACAGAATTACGCAATTCGAGTGGTGGTGAGCTGGTCACGTGTGATAGATGGAGCAGGAGAATGATGGGCCGAAGACCAAGAAGATGTCTAGTTTAGTATAGATAGCGAATACGGACAGTTAGAGATGCTGGAATCGGAATAAAGAAGAGGTGGCCAAAGTCAGAGAAAGGTGGCGTAGTGGCGAAGAAACTTTTAGTCAGCAACGTAGAGAGACTGGCTGACTATAATATTACGAGCTTAGCACTTCCTTGCTGTAGGTAAACTTAAGATCGAGAACCACAAAATCTGTTTTGTTTAGTATGTACTATGTACCTACACTACCTTCTAACATATTTACAGACAGTTAATATACTCGTACTAAACTTGTACTATACGTATAACAGCATGTATGTTTAAGTATCTGAACCGATGTACTGTATAAATGGATAACTGGTCCGTACCACGATTTCCCTATCGAAGTGTCATTCGTTCGAAGCTCATCTACTGACTCACATATTTTTAAGAAGTAGGGAATAATGCTATACAGTATACACATAAGGGTACATAACTTCTGCATATCCCCACACGTTTTTGCTTATAAGCTTTTAACTCAGCACATTTCGGCACACATTTGAGTAATTCTCCATGAATGCTTTATTAAGGAAGATAAAAAGGTTCAAAGGTTCAAAGGATTTTATTTTCTTTGTACCGTTTTCTGCTTAAAGTCTCGGATGTGATTGAGAATGTGTAAGTCGCGAGTTGAACAATTCAATCTCTTCATAACTCATCATCTGAGAATGTTTATTACAAGTATGTGTCTACTGTTTAAGAGTATGCATACCGACATTTCAAAAAATTTTAAAAACGGGAGACCTTAGATCTCGACAACCGTTACTAAATATGCTTTGGAACAAAATAGGGTAGATGCATTGAACCTTTATCTAGGGAATAACCGTAAAAGATTTTTTATATCTCGTGTAGATTTCTCAAAAAGAATTTTGAAAAACACCTCTGATATTTTTTCCGAAAGACGAAAACTCGTTTCCCGAAAGCCGCGGAGTAAAATTATTTTTTTGTACTGATAATATGCATCAAAAGCTAGGGAATAACCGTTTTTTGTTAGACGTAAAATTATGCCCAAAAAATGGAAAAAAACGCTATTTTTACAATTTTATCGTGCGATTGTTCACGCGATTTTGAACCTTAATGCCGTGGGAAATGACTGTGACGTCATTCTTGGTTCCAAGCCCTTAATATGTAAATGCAAAAATTCCTACATTATTTGACTTATACTTGACGCTGTTTCAAAGTGTGGCACCTATTAAATAATTTATCCATTAGATAAATTACTAATTAGTGTAATGGGTTTTATGAAATTGATATTAGAAGTTATGGTAGTTACCTTTGCTGTCGCAAAAAATGGACTGTCATGTTTGTCATTGTAATCTATAACGACTTTTATATTTCAGTAATAAAAATTGTAAATATGAAAGGTGGGTCGCAAAACAATATCTTCTAACTAGTGATGAGCATTTGCAAGACCAAGACGAGACCGGGGTGGTCTTGGTATTGGTCTTGTTCTTGCAAACTAGGTCATGGTCTTGCATTTGCATACGAGTCTTGGTCTCGGTCTTGCTCTTGCATACTAAGTAAGTATTGGTTTTGGTCTTGCTGCAAGAGTCTTGCGAGACTCTTGCAAAATACATTTTTAACATTCAGTAGTCTTCCAACACCCATCGCTCGAAAATCATTAAATCTGGAAAGCCCAAATTAGTGAATCTATTTCGAATTCAATTACCTCCAATTTGATATGCAAGACGGCTATGATATACCGATTTTGAAATTATAGTAATAGCAAGGTTTTAATTTTATAAAAAAAACATACGTTGTTTAAAATCTGAAAGCTTATATTGTGTTATGAATAATCAGTTCTATTATCAGGCTCATCATTTGTAATATTATTATTATTTATGCTTCCTATCAGTACCTAATCTTTAATGTGTTATGATAAAATGCTGCAAAACTAGCAAGACTTTTGGTCTTGCAGGCTCGGTCTTGCTTTCGGTCTTGGTATTGCACACCCGGTCTTGGTCTTGCAGCGAAAAAGCAGTCTTGATCTTGTTCTTGCAAGTCTCGCAAGACAGACCAAGACTGATTTTATTTATTTTATTTTCTTATCGGAATCAAACAGTCACAACAACAAATAACATAAATTAACATATCACTTATAAACATACCAACAAAGATTCCATATTTAAACTACAATATTACAAACACAAAAAAAAGAGAAAAACAAAGAAGAAAATCTGCAAGTATGCATGAACTAAAAAAATACGAATTTGAACACTAATACGAGTAGATACAAGAGTAATATTATGCAAGTGTGAATAAATAGAGAAAGTAAATATGAATTAATTTCAGTAGATATATAAATAAATAATATTGGGATTGAGATACATATGGATATAATTAGATACTAGACGTATGAATGGACATAAAATCAAACACATCACACAAGATTTTGCTCATCACTACTTCTAACACCTCCCAGATCTTGCGTGCCACTTGGTACAATCGCGTTTGGTTATTCATAGGTAATTAAAATTGCACTAAATGTCGTGTCGTTGCATGTCTGAGTTAACACGTTCAATAGATGAGCAAAATATGTAAAAACGCAATAATAGTTATAATTACAAAATGATAATGATGTGATAGAAACAGATACAAAGCACTATAAAAGGAGGTAGATTGAGAGGAGAAGATAAAAGGACAATAGGACTAACCTGCTACATCTGAAAATAAAAGGTATTTCTGCAAAGAATTTTTAAGAAGGGAGGTTATTCGAAAAATGTGAAAGAGTGTAGATATACCGTATTACAGAACTACAACTTGACAAAAATAATCTCTAAAGAGGACCGTGTACAATATATACACGATTTACCACGACTCAGCTACCAGCCTTCGTAGCATAGCGGCAAAATACTGGCTTGTCAGGTTGAAGGTCTGGGCTCGATTCCCAGCCACGACAGATGGATGGACTGGATTAGGTGAATGTTACTTAAGTGTAATCACATTAAGCCAGACGACGATCAGTCATAAGCCTGATGGAAGGTCTATGCTTTTCTGTGTATCTGTTGAGATATAACTGCATGATAAATGTACTTAAATATTAAGTAGGTACCAGGCACGAAGCTACCAACGTAAGAACACGATTCCCATCGAGTTACCTTTTGGATAAAATGATAGGTATAATAGTGTCTTATTTGACGTGATCCAATAAGAAATGTTAGCCCCGGCTTCCCTTCTGCAGAAATCCACCCTTCACCACTGGATTAGGTACCTGCCTAGTACTTTTTTTATTATGATAAGGTTTTATAACAGCACTAACCTATTTGCTCAGATTCAGATTGAATATACACATTACAAACTCGTTTCAGCGGCACGTACGTAACATGTCGTTAACTTTGAGATTTCAGATAAGTGGATACATTTATATGAAAGCTCATGAGATTTTATGTCCTGAGATCTTCGTGCCATATTTTTTGTCATTCTCAAATAACTAGCGTGTTCATTTATAGATTAATTTTTAAAATTCACGGATTCATTCCTCGAGGACTTCCCTCTCTTGGGAATACATCAGATCATAAAATAGAAGTATTCAGAGTGGGTGGGAGGCGCACTACTGAACTTAGATGTAATTTTATTTTATTATTTAAAATTAGATTGTCCGACCTTTACGGGAAACTCGAAAACAATATTAATATTTGTTTGTAAGAGTCGGAGCATTATTCGATTTCAATAGTTTTGTATTTATATAGCTTAACGCCCTATCCCTTATGGCATAGACAGTGGGGCCACACCGCTACACGCCTATCTTATTTTTTAACCCAAACACATCTTTGTATACACAGTTAGCTAGAAGAGCTTGTGCCGTGAAGTGGAGTCAGTCCTTTTCGATGGTCGAACCCGTTCTCACCATTTTGACGTCGAGGGCATACCCGACCGCTTCGACTTTTTCAAAATAGGTACATACATCGGGTTGATTGCAAGATATTGCTTTTGCAATAAGTCCGCCTTTTAGCATACTACATAAAGATTTATTTATTTATAAGTACATTATTCGTTTCCATCCCTTTAAAACATTATTTTAAAAACAGGAAATATTTGGTTTAGCTTTAGGCTATGCGTACTATGCCGGCTATTTTAATTCACACACAGTCGACATACGAATCATGAACGTAATATCAATAAAAAAGTTCCAGAACGCGAACATTCTCGATTAATATGGGGTTGTGAATCATCAAGATGGAATTATATTCGCATGACTTTTTAATATTCATATATTAAATCGATCCAACGTTTTCCATATGGAGAAAAAACAATTTTCTCCAAAGATCTCGAATAATTTGATAACTCGAAAAATTAGGTAGGTGGCCACCTAACTGGACCAAGCTGATACTCAGTCATATTAAAATCTGATATGGTTTGCGATGAGACCGATACCTAATGGTAGCTTTTTGGCAACCATAGTGGTAAATCTTGTAGAATGTCAATCTTCTTCTCCGAGTGCCATCAGGTCTCCCCGACGTCGCCTTCTGTGTCCTGTGCTAGCCGGAACGACTCCCACACCCTCTGGATTCCGGTCCATCCTCTTATGTTTCTCAGCCAGGATATTTGCCTTCTCCCCACGCCGCGACTTCCTTCAATTTTCCCCTCCATAATGATGTGCAGCAGATCATACTTTTGGTTGCGGAGAATGTGTCCCAAGTATACCATTTTCCTAGTGTTGATACTGGACAGCAATTCATTTTCTGACCTTGCCCGTCGCAACACCTCAATGTTGGTGACCGTGTCAGTCCACGGGATGCGCAACAGTCTGCGATGGAGCCACATTTCATATGCCAGAGTCCAGGTCTCTACTCCGTATAGTAATATGGATCAAATATAGCATTTGATCATTCTCTGTCATGTCAGAATGTCAATAGAAATATCATTATTGCCAGCAAACGAAATTGTGGTTCCCAAATAATCCGGGACTATTCATTTCTTGATAGACTATATGCTTGATGGAAGCAGGAATAATCAAATATGCTTCAAAGCCTAAAATATATGTCTAAATCATCTTACGCATATTATGCCAGATATGTATTACTCTCTCCTTAAATGTATGTAATATTAGTCCAAGAGCCCGTTGCTTAATTTATGACGTATCTGTTTTTTGATCGAAATGTGGTATAAATGATAGCTTACCTATAGGGTATTACATCGCACTAGGGTTGCCTATCAAAATCCTGCCGCAACCCCCCTGCCCCCCCCGAAAAGGTCCCTCTTCGCGGTTTTTCGCATTTTATAGGAATATGGTAAGAGATAGAAGAAAGTAGTAAATTACAAAAATAATCCTTGCTAAATTATCTACAAAAAAAGTCAAGTCAATTTTTTCGTTTAAATAGCAGTTTACCCGCAATGGCCAATCCAAAACCGAAATTCATTTAAAATACAAAAAAATGTATTTAAACTAAATTGGTTGAAAATCGATAAGAGCTACAGGAAAATAATCAAGGAACGAATTAATTACCATAGTCTTAGCTACAAAACGAGCTATAACTTATGTTCATACATCTAATATTTTCGGAGTTATTACAATAAAACTCAGTGACGAAAATTCTTAAAATTTAGTTTTTCATAGAATAACCAGTGATATAGCGCCGCAAGCCAATTTTTTTTCCATAAAATGTTAGTAATAATGGGTGGAAGGATGTGAAAGAAAAAAAATCTAACTTTTTTTTTAATTTTTTCAAAAAATATCCTGTTTTTTGACCGGCCATTACGGGTAAACTACTAGTCCTATGAAAAAATTGACTTAATATTTTTTGTAGAAAATTTAGCAAGGATTATTTTTGTCATTGACTACTTTCTCCTATCTCTTACCATATTCCTATAAAATGCGAAAAACCGCGAAGAGGGACATTTTCGGGGGGGGCAGGGGGGGTTGCGGCAAGATTTTGATAGGCAACCCTAGTGCGATGTAATACCCTATTGGTAAGCTATCGTTTATACCACATTTCGTTCAAAAAACAGATACGTCATAAATTAAGCAGCGGGCTCTCGGACTATAAAATATATGTCTAAATCATCTTACGCATATTATGCCAGATATGTATTACTCTCTCCTTAAATGTATGTAATATCCATTACGCACGCTTGAATGGAGAGAAAACAAATTACTAAATTTGACTTGAGAAGCAATAACTTGTTAGGCACATTGAAAATTATTACATGTCGGATAAATTTACATTTACAAGAATGATACTTACAGGTCGTTGATTTATTTTCAAGACCCATACCGTTTTAGAAGCACGTTTCAGGCCCTTTTAATGAAAAATGTAAAGTATTTTCTAACTAGAGCTCAGAGGGTAGAAACTTTATATAGGTATGTATATATATTAATAGAATTTACAGAATATGTCTTGTGTACCTAAATGATTTTCATCTCTTCATAATTCCATTATTTTTGCTTGTTATTTAGATGCTTTACACCTATACCATCACATTGTATCCCAGTTATGGGGAAACCAGTGAATGCTAAGTGTGTGAATGAAACAAAACATTCTGTTTGCCCAATAATTTGTATAGTATATGTCATTCGGAATTCGTAACGCACGTCATTGTTAAAGAACAATGCGAAATGCCTTATTAATGTTTTACCAAGACCCGACTCTTAAGATTCGCGACCCAACTATGACGTCACGGTCATTTTCTGCGGAATTAAGGGTCGAAATCGCATGAACAATCGCAGGATAAAATGGTAATAATAGCGGTTTTTTTTTCATTTTTTGGGGTTAATTTCGGTTCACTCAAAAAACATTTATGGTCATTCCCTAGATATTAATGCATATTATCAATATAAAGAAAAAATTCTGCGTTGCTTTGGAGAAACAAGTTGCTATTTTTCGGAAAAAAGATCAGAGGTGTTTTCAATTTTTTTTTTTGTGAAATCTCTACAAGATATAAAAAATCTTTTACAGTTATTCCCTAGTTAACGGTTCAATGTATCTTCTCTAATTTTTCCAAAGCATATTTTATAAGGTTCTCGAGATCTAAGGTATCCTGTTTTTAGAAATTTTTGATATGTCAACATGATTAGATACTCTTAAATGACACTCGAAAAATTATCAGAAATAATTTATTGTCATTTATTCCCAAAATTTCTTCTGTATTTGGCGCAATGTTAAAATACTGTTTTTCTTTTATTTCCAGCACAAAATCAGAAGAAGATGACTTCGAAGGATCAGCTGACGATTTCCACGCTCCGTCCACTCGTGATTTGACAGTTTTGGCGTGTATACAGATCATCCTCACTTGCGCTACGCTGGCATGCGTAGCTGCGCTCGTAAGGATGGAGTGGAGAGCCGCCTGATACGGGCAGGGCGCCCAGGCGGCCGTACTGCCCCCAGCGCCCGCTACTTCCACAACCAGAACCTTCCAAGGAGTGCAGAATGTTGACCCAGATAAACCTACGAAAATAGCGTGGGTGCTATAGATGTACCAAATGTGTGGCAGAAAACAGACTCTTAAACCATTTTTAGATTAAACTGTTTTCTTGCTTCATAGATAAAATCGTGAATCTGACTGTAGTGAATTCAGACTCAAAAATAAAACTTTTTGAGAATACTGTTAAATACTCGTAAGATTGAATGTATCTAATGTAAGAAATGTGAACTACTCGTGTTTTTAAAATAATTGTATAGGGAGATATGAACAAATTTAACACCCGGATGCGATGGCGCAATTGTTTGGAGTTGCAAGCCGGAGGTGCCAGATTCAAATGTCGTCGCTGACGATCTACTATGTACTTGGTGATACGGGCTTCTCTAGCCTAATGCGAAGTGTATCTACATAAAAGTATTTCGGTTTGTGAATCCTTTTGTTTAGCTTGGTGTATGACTGAATATATTATTGATTGATAGTCTACATAGATGCGAAGTATATTGTGTTATATATTTTGTGTTGTTTTTGTGAAGTTGAGACGATCGCCCTTCCTTCGCACAAGCAATAGCTTTAGAAGGAAGGTATATCGTATTAAATTGTGATTTGACCTGTAATGTTATTGAATTGTAATGTTTCTTAAACTGAAATAAAGTAATTTTTATTATTATTATTATTATTTATTTTTCTATAAAACACAGAACGAATACAGAAAAATTGGCGTGTCGAAAATCGTGACGTGTTTTTGTACTTTAGTCGAGACCCAATGTATGTATGTTGTATGTTATCGGTGAGGCACACAATGTTGTTATTATTTTGTGTAATGTTTTTGTATCATAACAATATTTTAAGATGTACAGTAAGTTTTATCTTAGAGTTAAGAGATTTTCTTAATGTTGTTCCGTGCAAGATTCACTGGGCTAGTTTTATTTGAATGTATTTTAAAAAGCCTGTGAAAATTTGCTTGAAACGATTACTTTATGTAATAAAATATATACGTACTTTGTTAATTTATAAGCCTTGCCTATGGATAAGACTAGAATAACCTATTTATTTTTATAGTCCAAAGGCTATGGAGTAAAATATGGTTCAGGAGTCAAAACTTCTGAAAAAGAAATCGTGTATTGTAAAGCTTTCGAGATATGTATTTAGATATAGGAAATGTAAAGTACATTGTATAATATTACATGCACGAATATATAGTTAGGAATGTACATAGATATACTAAGAATACCGTCGGTTTAACGTAGATTTCGTCTTGGTATCGATGTCATATTCTTCATGTTATCAGGTAATACCTACTTATGCCGTTTCCTGTAATAGACTCTCTTGCCAGAGTCTTCTTCAGGACTGACTTTCACTTACTTACTGCTAGCTAAACTCTTCCGCTGTCTTCTATCTTGGGCTTTCTGTTGGCATCTACGACCCGTAAACTGAAAAATGTCACCTTTTTAGAAGGCAGGGGCGTACAGAAATTAATGTAGTTATACTGTAGAATATCCTATATATAGTTATCCTGTAGTTATACAGGACTTAATATAGTATCTTAGACGGCAGATGCTATATACTATAAGACACAGACAACAACTACCCGATAAAATGAATAACAAGATCGATTCACCTAATATGTAAAACCAATCCATAATTTATTATTTGTGTTTTCTATTGCAAGCCATTCGAGTTTTCTTTTCAGTAACTCTTTACTTTTCTCTGGAAAGACATTAATCTTCACATATTCGAGATTCTTATCGTCGATATAAAAAAGAGTGATTTGTTTGGTATTTGACATTCAGACATTCAAGGGTTCTCAGACAGTCCAGTAATTTTGTTGTTGAAAAAAATATGACCTCTTCAAGGATCTACGAGTATAATGTCTTTCTAACAGAATACAATATAGAAATTTCATAATAATCCGGAATTTTCTACGGTAAAGAAATTATGCCTTGCCAAACAACGTACGAATTTTATGACATGTTTTCCGCTTTTTCATTAGCCCAACAGTTTCCAATTCAGGATACAGGACTCCATCAAGATTTTCCATCTCTTCTCAGATTCTTTAGGGCATCTATTCAATGTATCCCAGGGGTCTTTTGAGCCATGATTGCCAGCTTGTGGATACAATATTTAAACACAAATTTAGTGTGACAAACGGCTATTGCTTGGGTTTTTTTTTGTCATAAATTTAAGTACATTGTTTTAACTACCTGTTCCTCTTTTTCATAGGATACTTTCCACCAATTTGGCAATATTTTCACCTCTATGAAATATGTGTATTATAATGTTAAATGAATCGTACATTTTTAGTTTCAGTTCATTTAAGTAATTTAAACTCGTATAAAATGTCCTTAATTGTTTTTATTGAATAGTCAATTACTATATTTGTGTACCTATACTAATTATTGTATTTATTGAAGTGTAGATATTTTAATTACTTATTTAAATAAAAATATGTTTGTAAAATTATTGAAGTTTCATTTCACAACTAGAAGATTCTGATTTACTTAGCTTTACACTTCTTCCTCTATCAAGAAATAAATGGAAGTGATTACTATGTAAAAATAATTTCTTGGTATATAAAGAGTGGACGGAAAAAAATATGCTTAATTAGTTTTCTTATTAATTTGAGCTGAGCGTGTTAATTTTTGGTAGGCACTTGCGTAAAAAAAAGCTAAATATACTCGTAAATATTGGGTGCAATTCGATGACAAAATGATCTGAAACTTTTGGATCAAGTGGAAGAAATACATATGATTACTTAAACAATATAAGAAAAGCGGAAAAAAGGTTGGTTTGAGTATGAAATACACATTAAATAAACGGTATAAAAATAAACAAACAAACTACAGAGGACGACCGAGGAAATAATACCTGGACGTCCTTTGCCAGGATATGGGCTTCCACTCATATAAAGAATTAAAAAGAACCGCTCAGGACGGGGATGAGTGGACAAGGAGACATGGGGCTATTCTGCAAACCGTCACGAAATCGTAACAATTGGACCTGGAAAAGAAGATAAAAATAAATAAACTTTGATAAACTGCAATATATAATCCTTTATTCAAAATCACGTTATTGACTGAGAATGTTTCTTCCGCCCAGTCTTTATTTGTAAAGACCCGATGTATAAAATAAACTTTTGAATGCGGTCGTGGCAATCTTCAATCAAAATCAAAGGTTATTCACAATTACTAAAAAAGTTATGTAGAGACTATACTTCCATATATAAACAAAACTCTCAGTATTCAATTTGAGAAGAACGGATGGGAGTAGGACGATAATCTAATTAATTTTATCTCCTTTAATGAACCGTGTTTCCGGTTAATGTAATCAGAACTTTAAGATTTATAAATTATAGCTTCTCTCGCTCTTATATTATAAATTAAAGTTTAAACTTCTTCAACTCGGGAGGCTAAAGACTTTTAATTTAATTAACATTTACCAAGATAAGCGATTCGATAACAATTATAATGACAAATTTAAGCTTCATTTTCTTATGACTGAAATTCTAATACACCTAATTGTTTAAAAAAATATCCCAACATTTTATGGAAGGGGTATGGAGGATAAAATCTGTTTTCTTGATACGTCATAGGGGTAACAGGCTTGGAAAAGTTATGAACCAATGCTTAAGAAGGAGAAAGTGACAAGATTCAACATTGGGTGAAAATACATTTTGCAAGCAGACTTGATCGTAAGAAAACATTTTTGAACTAAAAACACTATAAGAATAACATAGCATATAACGTGTGTTAATTAACTGATCATGAGCCCTTACGCATGCAGTGATAAATATGGCCTAAGAAAACAGTTACGGTTTCACCCCTCCTCAACGGATGGCGGTAGTATCTGAAATTGGGCGCATATGAAATAAGTTGTTGTGTATCATATACACAACTGCCAAAAAGTTTCACTTTGACAGCAGGATGTGGTGGAATGGGTGAACGTTGCTCTGAGCATGAAGTGATCACTTAAGCCAGCCAAAGCCGACTCGTAAGCGTCGGAAAATCCATCCTGCTCCCACCCTAAGGGAGTTCACATAATAACCTTATGTGAAAGTTGATACTTCTCGCCCTCGTTGAGGAAAATCTCAAGAAAACAGTTATCATTTGTCTACAAGTAAAATCTTATTTAGCGAAAACCCATGTTCAATTTTTTGTCAGGTAATAATATAAGTACAAGCTAGGTACTGACACATGTGAAAAAATATTGACGAAATAAACCAAAATCTAAGTTACAATAAATAGGAAAGTACAATCACTATAAGGACAACATTGGAAGGTAATTGGAGATCAGATTTGGATTACTGGAGATTTTCGTGGGTACAATTTTCTGACAGTTTGACAAAGGTCAGCAGGGATCAATATTTACCGAAAAAACATAACACAAATAATAAAAAAGCACACATTGTTATGTGAAGCAAGTATCAGTTATGACATCAATTCTACTAACATAAAAATAAATAGGCAATAAAAGAAAACCAACTACTAGAGACTCTGGTGTCAGAATGCCTAATTAGATTAGGTGAGTGACAGAACATTGTCCATTGTTACAATGATTTAATTTTAATTTAATATATAATTCACGGCCTACGGCCTTTGACAATATATAATATAAAATATTTGATCATAATCAATTAAGCAATATAAAACAAGGCATAATACAAATGAGAAATACACAAATGATATAGAATTGTAAGGCAAAATAATCATTAATACGAACAGTTATATTCAGCACAGATACAATAGAAAAGATTAAAATAATAAAATACAACTGTTAAAAACAACTATTCAGCCTGTATAGTAAAAAAAGACAATATAATAAAGTACAATTATAAAAAGGTCAAATAAATAAAATTAATCTGTCTGATGTATAATGGAAATGAATAAAATAATAATAAAATACAGCTATATAAGGTTAAATACAATCAATCTGTGTACTAAAAAGGAATAAAGTAATAATAATAATAAAATCAGTCATATAAGGCTAAAAAACAATCAATGTGTATAATGGAAAATAATAAAATAATCATAAAGTGCAATTATAAAAAAAGGTTAAATACAATCAGTCTGTCTGTATATAATGAAAAGAATTAAATAACATTAAAACACATTTTGTAAAAAGGTTAAAAACGATCAATCTGTCAATCTGTATAATAGAAAAGAATAAAACAACAATAAAATACAAATATAAGGGGTTAAAAACAATCAGTCTCTGCATAATAGATAAAAATAAAGTGACAGTAAAACACAATTATAAAAGGTTGCAAAGAATAAGTCAATCACTCTGTACAGCAGAAAAGAATAAAAACAATAACAAAATGTGAAAGTTGATACTTCTCGCCCTCGTTGAGGAAAATCTCAAGAAAACAGTTATCATTTGTCTACAAGTAAAATCTTATTTAGCGAAAACCCATGTTCAATTTTTTGTCAGGTAATAATATAAGTACAAGCTAGGTACTGACACATGTGAAAAAATATTGACGAAATAAACCAAAATCTAAGTTACAATAAATAGGAAAGTACAATCACTATAAGGACAACATTGGAAGGTAATTGGAGATCAGATTTGGATTACTGGAGATTTTCGTGGGTACAATTTTCTGACAGTTTGACAAAGGTTAACAGCAGGGATCAATATTTACCGAAAAAACATAACACAAATAATAAAAAAGCACACATTGTTATGTGAAGCAAGTATCAGTTATGACATCAATTCTACTAACATAAAAATAAATAGGCAATAAAAGAAAACCAACTACTAGAGACTCTGGTGTCAGAATGCCTAATTAGATTAGGTGAGTGACAGAACATTGTCCATTGTTACAATGATAGGTTGGTACCGTACCTACTCAGTACTCACCTCATAGTTAACCTCAAATTTATCTGATCAGAATAATCATTATATGAGATAAGGTCGTATTTCCCTTCAGACGAGACGAAACAGTTTTTGACATCGTTATGCAAGAAGAGAATACACTTTTTTCGCACATTAAATAGTTTCAGACTATATTATACCTAGATTACCTTCTTCTTCTTCTTGCCTCTTCCCAGTTTATCTGGGGTCGGCCCTTCTGGTACGTAGTCGCCAGACCTTACGATCCTGTGCCATCCCACTAGTAAGCTGTTGGTCCCTAAGCTCCTTTTCGATATTTGTCCACCAGGTGGCTTGTGGACGTCCTCTGGATCTGGACTGTGATGGTATGTCCAGTGCGAGCATTACCACGTGATCGTTGTTACGTCTGCTCACGTGACCGTACCATCGGAGTCTTGTTTCTTTTAATTTCTCCGGAATTGGCGCGACCCCAAAACTACCCCGGATGTATTCGTTTTTAATTCTGTCTTCCCTTGTAACACCTCCGGACCACCTAAGCATCTTCATTTCTGTTGTATGTAATTTCTGCTCATGTTTTTTCTTAGTGGCCCAGCATTCCGATCCGTAGAGCATAGCCGGGCGGACGGCTGTTTTGTATATTTTGCCCTTGGTTTTTATGGGCATCTTTGGATCGCACATAACACCCGTTAGGGCTCTCCACTTCATCCAGTCCGTATTTACGCGGTGTGTTACATCTGCTTCTACGGAGGCATCTGGTGTCACAACGGATCCGAGGTATTTGAACTGGTTAACTGTTGGAAGAGGTGTGTCATCTATATATATGGTGGAGCTGCCCGTACTCCCATCGAAAATGCATGGCATGTACTCGGTCTTTGTTCTGCTTATTCTCAGGCCGTTGTCCTCCAGAGCAGCCACCCATCTATTCAGAGACTCCTGCAGAGCCATGGGGTCTCCATCTATCAACACGACGTCATCTGCGTATAGCATGCACCACGGTATTCGTTTTTGGATATCTTTGGTTAGGTAGTCCATCACCATGTTGAATAGTAGGGGGCTCAGTGCTGAACCCTGATGGATACCTAGATTACCTACTAGCAAATAAAACAGTGGATGTTTTACGTTAAGGAACTTTAGTACGCCAGTTTGGGAAGCAATGTGGTAATCCAAAAAAGGCGCTATTGTTTTATACTGAAGTCACGTAGAATTTTCCACTTTTTATCTCGAAACACACAATGATAGTCACTAAACGTAATACACGAATGTTTCCCTTTATTCTATCCACGAGGTCTATCTATCTAGAGCACAAGCTCTTGCGGTATTTTGCAGATTAATGTTAGATAAAGCATTTAAGAGTAGAGCCGGACCCTTAATTTTAATGGGTCCTAAATGTTCCACTTTCAGGTTGTTGGTCCTATTGGTGATTCTTTAAGCCATCAGAAAATCTGTGGATTTAAAACAGCGATTTTTTCAGAAATTATGAGAAATTTTGTAGGTATGGCTAAAATATGAATAATGGTGGTGTAAATAAAAGTTAAAAGCAAGTTATTTTTGTCGTTACTTCTTTTGTACGCTATCCCGTACATACATTACATTTTTAGGCTAGTCGCAATTTTTTTGATCTTGGGCAAAAAAAAAAATAAGAGAATTCTGTGAAAACCATAAAAAAACGATTTTTTTGTTGTTTTGACCGAGCGAATGCCGCCCCCCGAGAGCTGCCGCCCATAGTCCCCGCCCCCTCAGCCTATTGGAAAATCCGGCCCCGCTGAACTGTGTAATATTATAGTAGTGTGCCAAACAGCGGACTAATTGCAACAAGCAACATGCACCTTCCAGTCAACCCCAATGCACTCTGCATTGATGCACGAACTTCATACAGTACACGTACCAAATTGTCGTACTTGGGTACTGGGTAAACTGATAATAATTTCATAAAATTTCCCCATATTACATGAGAGAGTCGAGTACTGTTTATTCCCTGATTCTATTGTGTAAGGTAAGTAACCTACAGTAGGCAATAAAATTTCCATTTTACAATCCTAGAAATATGTACCTATAGCTACCAATTGAATTTGGTATTATACTCGTACTATGCCTTCCTGAAAAGAAAACTAACGTTTCTTTTAAATTCCCGGCATCGTAACGAGTCGAACATCTTTATCTCCTTTATTTATTATCTCGCTGTAGACTTTTTTCTGGTATCTGCAAATGGAATCTTCGAATAAAAATTTGGCAATAAACAAGTTAGACAGACGACCACAACTGAGAAAGGTACTAAAGAGAGAGGCAAACTACAGAATGTATAAAAATATAGGTTTAGGTAATCGAATTCGTTTAAAAAATACTATAACTTGAGATTTATTCCCATAGTTTGTTAAACACACCTAATGCTGTAATTTGGTTGGTAAAAAGACGAAGTGACTC
This sequence comes from Ceraclea dissimilis, assembly GCA_963576895.1. Taxonomy (NCBI): domain Eukaryota; kingdom Metazoa; phylum Arthropoda; class Insecta; order Trichoptera; family Leptoceridae; genus Ceraclea; species Ceraclea dissimilis. The sequence continues at coordinate 1,574,905 of OY756370.1, read as the reverse complement.
TAGTGGATATTTTTTCTGATATTCACACCCTTTTTTAGGTAGGTAAACATACAATAAAGAAATATCGTTTTTGTCACTTATTTTATTCCTATTTTGTGCTTACACATTCATAAAACATTTATTTATTTATCGTAGGTCATACAAAGTGTACATCACATCAATATAACAATATACATACATACATATCCACGTCCGCTCCCTATGTGGAACATGTGGTCGTCACCCAGTTTTTCCAGGCTTTTCTGTCCTGGGCCAACTCCGTTGCCTGTTCCCATGTCATTCCGGCCTGGCGCAGCTCTGATGTGAACAGCCTCTGGATGGTCATTGCAGGCCTGCCCTGCCCTAACAATATCTTCTTCTTCCTTCAGCCATCTCTCCACTGCTGGATATAGGCCTCCTCCATTTTCTTCCATTGTCCTCTATCCTGAGCTTTGCGAGCCCATCTTCTACCCGCGACTGGGATTATATCGTCGGCCCATCTTTTCTGTGGCCGACCTACTCCTCTCTTTTTGTCCCACGGTCTCCATTTTAGAACTCTGGGGCTCCATCGCTCTGTCCCCTGTCTGGCAACATGACCCACCCACTGCAATTTTTGTTTGGCAACCTGGTCCATGATGTACCATGATGTAACAATATACTCGTATAAAAATCAGACGGACACTATATGTATATTGCATAATGAAAATGAAATTGTAAATCATTTAACAACATTAAATTTGTAAAAGTCGAAGCAATCATTAAACGATTATAATTTAAATCTTCCCTTCAAAAGAAAACCTGGAATAATAATACTCTATTTTACATACAAATTCCTCTTATTGCATTAATGAGTTCTACATCTCTGTACGTTAAAGTGAACCTTGACGAATAAAATGTCAAATGCTTTTACGTGTTGGCAACACTGCGAGTACCTTCAAAGCCTTCCGCCTACTGGGGAGTTAGTAATTATAATGTCACAAGATGATATATTTAAAACATTATGTTTCCAAGTTGAAATACACGAGTCCCTGGGCTGAAATGAAGAACAAAACTCTCTCTCTCTATTTAATTTCACTAAAATAATTAAGTAGTATGTAATTTAATATAAGCTTTATTTTAGTGTATTTCTCTGTAATACAAGCTTAACTTTAATGTAAGGTATTTTTTTATTTCTCTAAACACGTTTAGCTCATTAACTCTATTAAACTAAAAATTAAAATGCCTAGCAAAATTAAATATTTGCCTCGCAAACGGTAGGTCTGAATTTTTGGTATGTTATTATTATAGTGCCGGTCTACAATGTTAAGTTTAAAAATGTGACCTTCTAGGGCTGCCGCGTTCCAATTGGTAGCGAAAAAACACATTTATTTTATGCCATCCATTTCTATTTTCATAATACCTCCCAAACGGTTGGTTTTACAGAAAAAATCATACGTTTCAAATTTAATTAATTGTAAATTTTCCACAAAATGAGCGATAAACTGATTATTGGTCTTGAATAGTTACTGAGTTATGAGCCCTCAAAAAAATGCCTTTTTTTTAACAAATCATAATTTACCAAGGTTTTGTTTTTATTGCTTAAATAACTCCTAAACTAAGAAACGGTATTTATAGCAAAATGTTGTGGGAATGAATTCAAGGTCAGTCAATTCATCATCAAAATACAGGACTACCGGATCTTTTGCATAGCTCCCATATAACAGTATTCCGCTTTTACTGGGCTTACTAATTCCATAATTATAATTTGTCGGTTACACAATTTACACTCCAATTTATAATTAAGTATTAAAATCGTTCAACTCGAAATATAATAACCTAAGATACAAAATTGATTTTCACTTTTTGTGTAAAAATGGGACCGAATAATAATGAAATCCCGTAAAGTCACTGCATCTCCTTAAACATCTTATCAACCAAATTACAACATAACATTTAACAAAACTGCAGAAATAACCTCAAGTTTCAGTCAATTTCAGAAGTCTAGTTAAAAGGGTTTGCGAATCGTATGTGGTCTCGTATAATCTTGCAATAATGGTGACGTTTCATTTTTTGTTAATATGTTCATAATACGATGCCTTTAGATTTATCGATGGAAAGTTGTGGGGTAGTCTGTTTTTCTTTCATTCTATACGTATTTTGGGGTGCTGAATCCGAATCCGAGGTTTGCCAACAAAATTTCGTGACGGAACATGGCGAAAAAATGGTAAAATGGCGAAAATATTCCTTTTCTGGAGATTTCTTTATAAGAACTCGAAAAATGACAACTTTCGTAAGTTATTTTTCTACGCAAAATTAAAGTACGTAAAATTTACTACAAAATTGCTATTTAAATTTTTTCTCTAAAATAACTAGCAGCGGAGCTGTCAAGCTCCAAAAATTGGCCAAATTTTCTCGTTATTTTAAATTGTGAGAATGGAAAATGTATGGAGAATAGGTCACCTTGTTAGAATTATCACCAAATTTTGACAATTATTCTTCAGATTTATGATACATATTTTACCTCGTTGGAATCAGTAAACATGGAGAAAGGTTTCAGGATAAATTTTATTTAAAAATATAGTGAAATGTTAACGCTAAAAAGGTTTAATCATTTTTAGCCTTAACAAATTACTATATTTTTAAATGAAATTATTTAAACATGTCTAGCTCAAATATTTCACGGTGTTTTTAAATAAAAATTTTAATAGCTTTCTTTGTGTTTTCTGATTCCAACGAGGTAAAATATGACTCATGAATTTAAAGAATAATTGTTGAAATTTGCTTATGAAGGCAACAAGGTGAACTTTTTCAATACATTTTCGATTCTCGTAATGTAAAACAATAAGAAAATTTGGCCATTTTTTGGACCTTGACAGCTCCGATGCTATTTATTTTAGAGAAAAATTTTATATTGCAATTTTGTAGTGGATTTTACGTACTTTAATTTTGCGTAGAAAAATAACTTACGAAAGTTGTCAGTTTTCGAGTTCTTATAAAGAAATCGCCTGAAAAGGAATATTTTCGCCATTTTACCAATTTTTCGCCATGTTCCGTCACGAAATTTTGTTGGCAAACCTCGGATTCGGATTCAGCACCCCAAAATACGTATAGAATGAAAGAAAAACAGACTACCCCACAACTTTCCATCGAGTGACCAAATGTAATGATTTATGTTAGTAACGTTAACATATTTCTGTATCTTGTTCTCCAAAAACGTAAATAAATTGATATAACGGTGAAAAATAACAGCACTTATTTTACAAAAAATAACACAAATTTTCCTGAAAAATGGCATCGCTGTTTTCCGGTCTCTATGTGTAATGCCATCTAACGAAAAGATTAACAAACAACACACGTTACATCCATACATTGTAATGTATGCAAATGCGTATATAGTGATGGTAAGTAATGATAAAAGAAAGAAAAGCAGATTGTAATAATAAATTGTAGCGCATCGCTTTGAATGAAATAAAAATATTTCTTAAATTCTAATTATCTCGGGGCTGCTTAATGTAACTGAAACGACCTCTATCTTATTATTCTGAAAACACTCATTTTTTAGCGGTTGAAAAAATAAAAGTAAATTTACCTTTCTTTTACAAATCTGACGTACTTACCTACTACTAAAATATATCTTACATTTTAGTTGAACACGTTTGGTACATTACTTTACTTCAAATTCTTCTAAAATAAATATTTGAAGCAGCTGCTTGTATCCACGAGCGTCGTAGGGGGAGAGTTGCGACCCCCCCTCCCTAACTCCCCTTGCCCCGGAACTTCTGAAAAGATCGCCTTCACGTCATACAAAAGATATACAAAATAAAAGAGTGTAATTGTTTCAATACATATTTCATAGAGATTATATTGTGGCTGTATAATACGAGTATGTTGACATGACAACCAATTGACATGTCCAAGTGCCCGAATCAGGGCCTAGGGATGAAGAAGAACAATAAAACAATTAAAATCCACGTAATGATATTACTCACGATTGTATAATATGTAGTCTTCACTGTGAACAGTGATATGTGTATGATATGTATTGTATATGAACAGTGAACAATGACTTAATATTACAAAAGATGTTCGTCAAAAAGGTTGTACAAATTATCACCAAATAGTAAAAAAAATAAAGGCTGAAAAAAAGTTTGTATGGTGCTGGGATTTGGATCTGCAACACCAAATTCTCGACATGAATTAACTTTGCTACATGATTTCATGCACTCTAGAACATGGGTTCCCACAATTTATGGGGATATACGAAAATTGGTCGCGGACATTTGGTCGCACGACATTTGGTCGCCGACACTTGGTCGCGGCGACAACTGGTCGCGGCGACAATTCGACGCGGCGAAAATTGGACGCGTGACATTTGGTCGCACGACGTTTGGTCGCGGATTATAATATTTAATTACGAGTAAAACGTTAATCGGTTAATGTAAAGAGTATTTTTCTGCTTTTTGACAAAACTTCATGACTGCACCGGCTATTAATTAGGAAGTAAACTCCTTGGTGCATACCTATTAGTTTAATTCTTATATTGGTATACTACCTATATCCTACCAAATCACACTTTAGGAGGCCCAATTGAGGAAGATGTTTGGAAATCTGAATAAGAATGAAGTAGGTAGATAACTCATTTTAGAGGCAATTTAGTGAACGAGTTGAGATGATCTGAACAAGTGAGGAGAACGATGAGGAAAGGGTGAAAAAGAGGACATTACAGATGATGAAAGAAGAGGTGTAAGCAAACGTGGTGGTTATTCTAAGACCACCTGTATAAATCATAATGCTTACGGCTAAGGTACTTGTATATTGTAGTATTATATTAAAATTAGTGCAGCGAGGTGCAGCGATAGGGCAGCCTGGCATACTTTTCTCTCTTTCTACCCCGAAAGCAAAGCGGCACGAGTGAGCCTGTATCATGTGTTCCTAAAGCAATGTTTTTTCTGGAAAAGGGAAGCTGGTCGAACATTTTTTGCATTACTATTTCATTTTAATAAAAAAAGTTCTACTCGTTGGCATTTCAGCCTTTGCGCCGAAGAGTAAACACAAAACAATTGTGCCAAATTTGACTTTATTACTGTTATTCCTTATTAGATATAAATCTCTTATTTTACCCAAAACTCAGTGGGAATGGTTTTCTAAGGTATCTTCGCGCTTACTACCTATAACTATCTACTTCAGCACGGCTATCAGCCTATAATGTTATCATTTTTAGGAATGTCTCGACGGAATAAAAAACAAACATCTTCTTACTGGCTACAATGATAATCATGCATTTTCATAATCAATATTAGGTACTATTGATGCATCAAGAATGTGCATACTTTATATACCGACATTACTTACAATTAAGTTATGAGTATGATGCGATAAACTACCGAATCGGTGGAAACGGGTTCGACATTGATAAGTTAAAAGAAATACATATATAATAAATTATTACATACGTATTTCTTTTGGCGTATCTAATGTACCGACGAATATATTATTGAATAAATATATAATTGATATTCACAATATCTAAAATATACCTATACCAATCCAATAAAATAAAATTATTGTTACTACCTATTAAAAAAAAGTTATTTCATAGATGAATCGTATGTACACACGGAGTAAGTATTTGTAGAAACACAACTTAACATTTATGACTTTTTAACTTAAGCGTTAAAGAAGAAAAGGTTTACAAAAATGTGCTATATTATTTACAATCGAAATACCCATTTTACAACATGACTAACCCACGAAAATGCAAGTAATAATCCTTAAAATAATGGTAATATTGGTAATATTATTATTGTATTATCTAGTTTACTGTAAAAACAGCTGCTTGTTATTTTGTTGATATGTTTAGTGTAGGTATTGTCAGATCCAGGGAACCATACTTGCGATGAACTAATAAATAATTACAATGGAACTACATATGTTTATTGAGGTAAAATATCAGATTATAACATAAATAAAAACCTCCTTGCGTAAATACGACAAAACAGCCATTGTAGAATATTTATATTATATCTATATACGAAAGCGCCCTAGATCATCCTAGATGAATGACTGACATACTTACCCAAAAATAGACCGAGAAGAGGTTATTGTAAGCTTGGGATCAGTGTTGGGTTTTCCAACTGGCCGCAAAAATACAGAAATATAATATTATGGACCTGCAATATTTAACACTTGTGGGTTTAATCAAAAATAGTTCATCATACCCCATTTAGAGCTACATATTTAAAAATTATTTAGTATGCTATATTGCTTTTGCTATATATATTTAAGGAATATTTTATTTTATTTAATAATTAACTAATTTATAAGTACAGTATTTGTTGTATTATTTTTATTTGTATAGGTATTGTGTATTTATGAGTCATTTACTTTATAATGAACACTGACCAATTTTATATGCTAAACTGCTTTGTCTTTTCTCTTTTTTTATATTTTTTTTATTTGGCTTGTTTTATTGTCAGTGTTATATGACGGAAAATTTTATACACTGTATTTGAATTTAATTTAATTTTTTATTTATTGATGTTGAGACTTGTTTTATATACTGTGGCTGATGTTTTGGTAAATTGGTAAGTAAGTAAAAGTAATATATAAAAAAAGTAATAAATAAACTTATGTGTATATTAAGTGAAATAACTTATTACTTAATAAATTTATGCTGTATGTGACTTATTTTGTTTTATATGTTTGTTGGATGATTTTACGTAGTGTGTTGTCACTGATCCTATTTAATACAATGCCTGCATGCCTGATTAATTTTATTTGTTGAAAAGGACTTATTATTTACATTTTATGACAGTTTATTCAGTTTGCTATGTCTCCTTTTTTTATTTGAATATGGTTTATGTGTGGTTTTGTGTTATGATGTAGTAATTAATGAATTATGTGTAATGCGCAATTGTTTGACTGTTCTTATGATTTTTTGTGATCTTTGCGATATACTTTGTTCAAATGGCCTAAAAGCCGTATACGATTGTAATAAATAAATAAATAAATTTTATCTTAATCTCGTTACAATTTTATCAAGCACATATTTAATTATAAGCCTGTCTTAGTAGGTAGTTAGTAGACTTGAGTGGAGAAAATAATAATAATATTTAAGACACCTACATACCTTTTTATTTTTTGTTATAATTCACTAATTACTGTTCATCAACTGTCACCCAATTTAAGTATTGTATATGTGCCGTCATGTTAAGTATAATAATTGTAATTAATTAAGCATTACTCATTCTAGTAATCATTTATTTATTTTGCTCGCGTGAAAAATCACGATATTTAAATTCCAGTATTGTGTGATACCTATACTATAATTGTATATTTTCTAATAACACCTAAGCAAAAATTGTAATGTAATTGAGTTAAATCGAAATCGAAAAGATCGAATGAATTTGTAACACGCTATAGCAGGTATTGTAATATTGTGTAAAATTGTTTTTGTTTATAAGAGTGGGCATACTGACATTTCAAAAATTTCTAAAAACGCGAGACCATAGATTTCGACAACCTTACTAAATATGCTTTGGAAAAAAATAGAGTAGATACATTTGGTATTTCATAATAACTTTGGTATTTCTAATAGGGAAAATGTTATTGTAAGAAATCTAATAGCCATATTAAAAGCATTATCAGAATGTGCGAACCGAACCGCTAACCAATCCAGGCCCAGGTATATATTGCTATTTCATCATTATCACTTATCAGTTAGACTTATTGTTTCTTCTGTATTGTATGGTAAGTATTATATATATTGTATAGGTATGCATCTTAACTATTTTATGGTAGGTTCCCTTATTATGTTATTTGTTATAATTTATAATAATTAATAACATATTTATTCTTTCAAACTCAAAGAGACACATAATATATGATACAATTAAATAAACAAAAAAATATATATAGGTAAAATCTCCCCTCAGAATTGAGCAAAGCTCGTGCTCTGAGGGGAAGCTCGTTTCCAACAATATCAGCAATACAAAAATTAAAAAATACATACATACGCACACACGATACAATAAACAATAACAACAAGGAAGATATGTCAAACAAACCAATAAAGTGCCATCAAGAGCAAGACTTAAAGAGTGGCATAAATTAAAAAAAAAAGAAAAAGTACAAAACAAAATAAAAACAAACGAAACATCAAAACACAATAAAATAAGACAAAATGAAATAGAAGAGAATAAAAAATAAATAAAAAAAAAAATAAAACAAAGTAATATAAATCAGTGCAAACCAAATAAATAAAATGAAAAAAATCATTTAATCTGCTTCTTTATGTCGGATTTGAACTTAAGGTAGTCATTAGTTCCATCACACCTACTCCCAGCATTCAAGGCATTATAAAACTTCACTCCCAGAAAGGAGTAATGATGCTGGGCTGTAGCGGTTCTATGGAGGGGTATAGTAATTATAACTTATATTGCAGATACCCGTGCATGAATATCATCAAAACATAATGTGTAAATACAATTATTTTATTGCAATATTAGCTATAGGTAGTTTTAATTTTTTTTAGTTCTTTGGTTTCTAATTTTTAATTATGGTACCAACAATACCTACATGTATTTATTTTGGCTTTATTTATTTTGCTTTAAATTGTCATAAGACTCATAAAATTCATTCACACATCATAACTACCCTATGTGTCTAAATGTTAATAATATAATAATAAAATGTGCATTTATTTTTTGTGTAGGTTCCTATCTATATTATGGTTATATACATATCACTACTAGTAAATAATAATTATTATGTACCAACAAATATATAATGAGTTAATGACTCATTATAATGAGGTATACGAAAGAATAAGTAAAAAAATCTTTTTATTTGAGTTCTTTATCTCTTTTGCTTTTCCTATTCCCATAATCCAATCCATATTAGATTACCTACATGGATTAAATACATAATGAAAAAAAGGTCAGTTCCTTTAAAATGTATTAACAAAACACCTAAGTAGGTACCATTAGCTATATTTTTTCTTGGCAGATGGAGTGCTATTAAAATGGTTCTATATTATTTTATCAATTTGTTTATACATACAACAATAGTCTGCAGCCAGCAAAATATGTGACTGGTAACGAACAAGACTTGAGGCATGGAAATTACAATAGGCTATTTAAATTCTTTCATCCAAAGTAGGTACCTCCAGAGCAGTTAGGTATTTATGCCATAAGCTAATGTTGTAAAGTCTAGAATATACCATGTGCACTGAGATTTGAACCCGGCTCCTCTAACTTGGAAGATCCGTGGTCCAATCAACTGATATTTCAATGAACTTTACGTAAGTAATAGGAAAAGTGAGTGAAATTGCAATGTAGGTATTCCAGTTTCCAATTTTATTAATAGCATGAAAAATAGTATTCGAATGAGAATAGTGAAAAGTGGTAAACCGTTATTGCCAAATAGGAAAAACCTAGTGTATTATTTTTAAATTGGTACCTACTTCACTTTTTAAAGTGTGTGTACCTTTTATTAAACAAAAAAATCAAGTAGTTGATATGTCTTATAATTACTAAAGACGTACTTGATAAATTAAATATTATAATCCGCGACCAGATGTCGCGCGACCAAATGTCACGCGTCCAGATGTCGCTGCGACCAGTTGTCGCTGCGACCAAATGACGCGCGACCAAATGTCGGCGACCAGATGTCGCGCGACCAAGTGTCCGCGACCAAAAGACGTGACACCAATTTATGTGTACCTAATTACCAGAACGAAGTTACGTATCTTGATGGTTCATAAAATTTTCGATATAAAAATTACAAGGACAACAGTTTTAGTCTTTCGCCCCGTCCTGCAGAACACCTTCCCCCCGGGCCTTATTTGTTTTTAAACGGGGTAAAACTTAGGGGTAAAGAGACTAAAAAGACTCAAGAATGTTTACACAATGTGCTTGCCTTGTGTAAATTATTGTCATCTGTTGCCTACTCATAAAACGTGTGCGTCCATCAACTTGCTACGTGGTTGAAAATACAATATTCGTGCAAAGAACTTTGTAAAAACTCTATAGCGTTTTCCTTATAATCTGGGTAATTTTACAATCTTGTTAGGAACCGGGCAAGAAGCGGCGTCAAGCTGGGATTTCATGGACTACGATAAAAAGGATTCTAGAGTTCTCCATTTTATCGTTGTGATCTGATTGTTGTGAGCTGATGTTCTCTTTAGTCTGTTATTGGTAACTTTCATGCAGTATGTGACGTTTTATATGTTTGTTGGCTGATTTTACTAAGTGTGTTGTCACTGATCCTATTTAATACAGTGCCTACATGCCTGATTAATTTTATTTGTTGAGAAGGACTTATTATTTACATTTTATGACAGTTTATTATGTTTGCTGTATCTCCTTTTTTGATTTGAATATGGTTTATGTGTGGTTTTGTGTTATGATGTAAATTTGTAATTATGTGTAATGCGCAATTGTTTGACTGTTGTTATTGATTTTTTTTTGTGATTTTGCAATATACTTTGTTCAAATGGCCTAATAGCCGTATACGATTGTAAAATAAAATAAATAAATAGATCTGTAAGTTCCCAAGAGTGTAATCTAATAGTATCCCTATGTTTCCAAGACGTAGAATGAGATTTCTTGCAGTATTGTTGGATTATTAATAATACCATGTATCAGCTTATAAAATATGGTTTATGTATGGTTTTATGTTTTGATGTAAATTTTTAATTAACGAATGATGTGTAATGCGCAATTGTTCGACTGTTGTTATTGATTTTTTTTGTGATTTTGCAATATACTTTGTTCAAATGGCCGTATACGATTGTAAAATAAAATAAATAAATAGATCTGTAAGTTCCCAAGAGTGTAATCAAATAGTATCCCTATGTTTCCAAGACGTGAAATGAAGTGCGAGAAGATACGATTTAAAATCCAATATTAGGTACCTTCAACAATGACTTAACCTTTAACCTATTGTGTGTCATTCCCCACATTCTCATATTCCATTCCAAAATTGGTAGGTAACTAACAGAGCTGGGCAGAAAAACGTTAATCCGTTAATCGTTTATTAACGAAGTTAACGTTTTGGTTAACGATTTAACGCTTTTCTGACCTCCAATAATTGTTAACGGATTATTTAACTTCCGTTACATTTTACTTCCGTTAATTAAGTACGTTAATATTTGATTGTTTGCATAGACATCATCCACTGGAGGCGCTGGCATTCGATAATCCAAGGGTTGTATGGGGTTATGTGTGGTATCGTATGTGGCTTGGGAGTTGGAAAAGAAGTTTCACTTTGTTGGGATACATCGCGATAGTGTAAATGTGATAGTATTTGTACTAATGTAGTTCTATTTCATGCCATTTAACCGCGATTTTTGACATTTACGCTTTAACGGATTAACGTTAACTTTCGTTACATTTTACAAAAAGTAACGCTCTAACGATTAACGAAGTTAACTTTTTATTTAACGGATTATCGATTAACGAAGTTAACATTTTGATTAACGATGCCCACCTCTGGTAACTAATATATTGCGATATTCATCAAAAATAATTACTCTCCGATACAATTAGCCTCACGAAATTGATATTGGTCTATATTTTATTACCTTTACACAATGTTCACATAATCAATATGGACCTAAGTGAAGGAAAAAACACCACATAAATTAATGGTAATGTTTTCGTATCGAATAAAAGAGTCAAACATACAGAAATTGGACTTTGAAAAACTGTTTGTGCCAAACATATTATGTACTAGTGGGTTCTTGTGAAAATTATATTCACGAAATATTTCAAATTTTCATTCATAAACTTTACGTCTAGACGTATTGGTGAACCAATATCTGTCCAAGGCCTTTGATACAGTGTCGCATGAGATACTGTTGAAAAGGCTTGGACGGGTTGGTGTTGTGGGGGGCGGCCTGGAATGGTTTAGGTCTTACCTAACTGACCGTAAACACTATGTTAGAACTATGGATGGAGAGAACTGCAGCCAATACTATGACATAAGATGCGGAGTTCCACAAGGTAGTGTCTTTGGTCCACTGCTTTTCTTAATTTACGTGAATCATTTGGGCTCCTTGAAGATTGATGGTGAAATAGTGTCCTTTGCAGATGACACTGCTGTTATCTTTGAAGGTGGAACATGGAATGAAGTCTTCCGGAAAGCTAATGCTGGTTTGCAGGTGGTGAGGGAATGGATGGATTGCAGCATGCTAACTCTTAATGTAGAAAAGAGTAAATTAGTCACATTTAGCCACAGGTCTAACGGACAACCCTCCTCACAGTATGAGGTCGTTATTCACACATGCGGTATTATGGGAGACAGCTGCACCTGCATTGCTCTGGAAAGAGTCAAATGCGTGAAATACCTGGGTATAAAAATAGACAACCATCTTGGATGGAGAGACCATATTATTGAGCTCACCTCACGAATTCGTAAAACGGTATATGTCTTTAAAACAATCAGAAATATATTTGAGGCAAAAATTTTGAAAAATATATATTTTGCACTGTGCCAGTCCCTGCTCATTTACGGAATATCGGCATGGGGTGGAACATTTTGTACCTTTATTGAGATGGCTAATAAGGCACATAGAGTGGTAATACGAGTGATAAAAAGACTTCCATTTCTCTTTCCTACTGCTGACATATATAGTACGATGAATATATTGAATCTGAAACAGCTCTATGTGAAGTTTTCCCTCTTGCACTTCTTTAAGGAAAAACGCAATTTGTCTAGGACGCAGCAGATCTACCTCACGCGCACGGCACGTAACATAAGCTATCCCATACCCCGCTGTCGAACAACTCTGGCCCAAAACCAATACAAATACAAATCTACCAAACTGTTCAATCAGTTGCCAGACGAGATAAAGAGCTCGGGTTCCGTGGTAGAATTTAAAAGAAAAATCATAAAGTGGGTGGGGAGTGCGGCATCTCTATCAGCGGAGTGGGCATAAGAGTCAGACTTCTGCTGGGGCTGACTATGCTGGAATGGATGGATGCAGTTGTGCGTGTACTAGGTTGCAGTATGAGTGAATGCGGTTGTGTGTGTGTGTGTTGGGTTGCAAGAGTGAGTGGATGCGGTTGTGTGTGTGTGTGTGTGTGTGTTGTGTATGTATTGATATGCTTTAGGATGTGTATGTGAGTGACCGATCATGTCTGCGCTGCCAGGATGTTTTGTTTTGTGTGACTGTGTATTTTTTTTTATTTCTTTTTGTATTTTTTTTTTTTTTCTTTTTGGATTTTTATTTTATCCATTGTTTTCTTTCTCTTTTATATCTTTTTTTTTTGTTTAACTTTGTGTTCTTAGTGGGATTGACCCAAATACAGGTTACACCTAGTTGGGCAATCCCGGTGATATTGTATTGATATATGTTATTTGTGAATAAATATATAAATAAAAAAAAAAAAAAAAAAATTTTTGACCGATTTTAAGCGCTGATGGTATAGTGAATTCATAATAATTTCATACATTCAAGCAAAAAACTGATATTATTTCCATTATTTACAACGGTGCCTATTTGCAAATTATCAAGCTCTGCAAACATGCGACACTAAATGTGACTTTTCGACGAACATTTTTAGCCACCCATGAACGTGTCGCTGCTTTAAATTTACCTACATATTCATAGAACTTGCAAATTTGGCCAAAGGCTCAGCGTTACATGCATACGGGACTTGGATTCTACCAATATTATGTAATGGAATAATGTATATTCTATTAGGTATTTGTTATTCCTTCTCCTTAGTCCCTTGCACGGTAGGCAGACATTATTTGTTACCAGGTTCATAAAAAGACTCATAAAAAGGGGTGGTTGCTTGGCGCCAAAAATTAGAAAAAAATTAGTTATTTCTACATTCTAGATAAAACGTTTGCTAGAAATAAAGGAAAACTAGAAAGATCCTTTAAAGCAGACCTTTAAAACAATGACATGGGAACATGCAACGGAGTTAATTGGCCCAGGACAGAGAACCTGGAAAAATTGGGTGACGATCACATGTTCCACGTAGGGAGCGGACGTATGGATAATGGATTTGTATTCGTATGTATATAATTGTGGGTATAATAAAAAAAAGTAAGAAGTTAAGGTCAGAAATATGGGCTGAAAAATATTTCAGGAATACTTTAAAGATTTTTTGATGAATAATCTGTACTAATTACGAAAAATTCGCAAAGATTATACACTACTTACGAGTAGATTGGGATTCGAAGTTTCTTCCCTATGTTTATCCTTAATATACTGAAAAAAAAATGACGAAAAATGTTTACTTCGATACGTAGGCCCCCTTATTTGGTCAAAATAATAACATAAAGTTGGTACTCATGAAATAAAAATGGACTGGAAGTTGTATGTGATAAAATGAGTATTTTTAACATTTTCATTTATCCTGAACACAAACAAACATGTAAATTGCAAATGAGAATATTGTTTACAACGCGATTTCAATTTTTTAGGAAAAAATTAAAAACAAGAGAAAATAAACAAACGAAAATAAACAGAGTTTAATATTTAAAAAAGGAATTTAAAAACAGAATATGTATGTAAATGTGATACTCTTACAACGGGAACAAACAAAAAACAATAATAACAAAAATTCCCGGAAAATAATCAGGATATAGTCCGAGGCCGGTGCCATATTGTTCATACAGGCCGGGTCCAACTGACATTTGACTATGATGACGTCACCAAGAGTGGGAGAAAATGTATGGGAAAAAATATTCCGTAGTTCAAGTCTTAGTCACCGAGACAAGGTGTTTGTCACCGATACAAGATGACGTCACCAATCATGGTGGTAATGGAATTCGTGTGTGTAGGCTGGTATACTATCGCTGGCTTCGTATAGGCAACTGGAATCGACGTGAATATAGGCAGAGATATGAAAACGGTGACGTCACAATTTATGGAATACCTCGGTAGGTTTAATGATTTATTCATAAAACATAATGTTTGTTTACTTTTTGGACTAGAAATAACATTTTTTGTACGATTTTACTAAATATTTCTTCTGGTTAGTTACGTAAAGAGAAGCATATTTTTTAGGGTTATGTACATGTTTTCTTTTTAAGTAAATAACGAAACGATAAAGAAAACGTGTAAAAAAAATTATGAAATGCGCAAAGCATTTATTAATTGGAAAGTTAAGGCCTTGGTACCAAGAATGACATCACAGTCATTTCCCACGGCATTAAGGTTCAAAATCGCATGAACAATGGCATGATAAAATGGTAAAAATAGCGTTTTATTTCATTTTTTGGGGTTAATTTTGCGTCAATCAAAAAACTTTTACAGTTATTCTCCAGATTTTAATGCATATTATCAGTACAAAACTAAAATTACTCCGCGACTTTCGGGAAACGAGTTTCCGTCTTTCGGAAAAAAGATCAGAGGTGTTTTTAAATTATTTTTTTTGAGAAAACTATACAAGATATAAAAAATCTTTTACAGTTATTCCCTAGTTAACGGTTCAATGTATCTTCTCTAATTTTTCCAAAGCATATTTTATAAGGTTGTCGAGATCTAAAGTATCGCGTTTATAGAAATTTGTTAAATGACAACATGCCTACGTTTAAACGACACTCGAAAAATTATCAAAAATAATTCATTGTTATTTATTCCCATATTTTGATAAAAAATCTTTTACGGTTATTCCCTAGATAAATGATCAATGAATCTACCCTATTTGGTTCCAAAGCATATTTAGTAACGGATGTCGAGATATAAGGTCTCCCGTTTTTAGATATTTTTAAAATGTCGGTATGCATACTTTTAAACCCGCCTGTTGTCCATCGTCTAGACACACGACGTTTGAAAATTTCACTGCAAAAAAAATTGTAGTATCATTATAATAATGGATGATGTTAATAATAATAATATCTTTTTACATTAGAATTCTGTCACTAAAAGAATACCCAACTTTCCATCGATTTGAGAGAAGGGTCTGATTCGATCTCTCCAGGAGATATTAAAGTATAGGGGACTATTACCCCATACCCGACCCGCATCTATGTAAGGGAAATATCTAGAATAGGGACCTAATGACTTGGAACCCTATGTAACGAAGTTAAGCGATTTCTAGTTAGGCACTTACCCGTGTCAAATTTTCCTTTATGAATCGGCTATCCGTTTTCAGAACATTAAGTTTTAGATAGTATAATTTGTTCCTCCATCTTCTAGTATGTTTTACATTAAGATATTCAGGAAATGAAGCGATAGTAAGAAATCTAAAGAAAGGCTAAGTTGGACTGTTTTCCGGCCGTTAAAAAGGTGCCTATAAACTTAAAGCTTCAGTCTTGAAAGCATGTATTTTGCCAGTAACGACGTATGGCCCAAAGACTATGTCCCTAGTTTACAAATATTCAATGCGTTTAGCGAGCAATGGAAAGAAAAATGCTGGACGTCAATCTTTGTGATAGAATTAGAAATGAAGATTTTATCAGAGAGCAGCAAAGCTAAAATCGCAGTGGGCGTAGTGTACGATGGCCTCCTGGAATTCTGAAGTGGAGGCTTTGGAACAACAGAAGAATGACATCCAATTTGCGGGTCGTAAATACCAGCAGATAGCTCAAGTAAGCAGATATTAGAAGAGTTTAGAAAAGTTCTATGTCCAGCAGTGTAATGAAAGTGGCTAGCAATCTAAGGTTTCAACGAGAAAAAAGGATAATTTCTACTTCTAACTATTTCCTTGCTAGGTATTTGAGATACAAACTCTTTCACCTAGAATAAATTCGCTTACTTAGTAGATATTCCAGACATTTTACAGATATGGAAGAAATATATCCAGTTTACTGGAACAGAACGCTAACATTGCAAATTTTTAACTCTGTGAGCGTGCTGCTGAATCTAAATCTAAGATAACTTACATAGATCAGTGCACCTTTACATTGCAATGCTTTTACAAGGCTTCATTATAAAACGACTGACTTGTATATAAATCTTCTGCTAGAGATTGAATAGATACCCCCAAGAACATTAGTGTGGGGAAAAGATAGAGAGATTGGAGAAGAAATGAGGTTATTACAAAAATGAGTTTGTAAGACGAGTGCAGTGACTGGACAAGAAAAATTGGGCAAAGAGTGGCAGCTAACAGAGTTTCTTGGAAGTCCAAACGAAAGACTATGACTTTTGTTTAGTGTCAGACCCAAGATGAAGTATGTATCTCGTTGTTTTTGACCGTCGCTACTTGGTGGAAGTCCATTTTTAAGGTAAAAATTAAAAACTAAATATTTAAATTAGAATCCACAAACATTACTTTAGATTTCGCAATTAGTATTCGAGGATTTGCACCCGCATCATCAGGCGATTGTGGATAATGTCGTGATATCTAAAGTCATTTTTTTGTGGATTTTACTCTTTGAGGTGATCGGTAGCCTGGTTGGTAACGCGCTCGACTGTTGATCCAATGGGCGCGGGTTCAATCCCCGACCTACTCCACTTCACAACACAAGCTTTTAAGCTTTCTGTGAAGTGTGCGGAGATGTATTTGGGTTTATTTCGATAAACCCAGATTCATTTAAAAAAATATATATTTTTTATCATTTCTTCCGTTGAAGTATGTATTACTTTGAAAATATTATCCATATGTGTTATACTCGTATCAGTGAACAACAGACGACAATCATTAACAGCATACATTGTTTAAACTCTAATTATTAGAGTGTTTGAAATCGAGTCGAACCTGATACGACCCTAAAATTCTTGATGTGAACCAGATATACCTACTAACATCGCCAATTCTAATACACTTGAGAGTCTGAATAACTTATGTACCTTGTGTAAATGATTGCGGTCTGGTACCTAATCGTCTACTAACTGGTTACGTGCCTGAAAATTTAGTATTCCATACAAAGAAATTTGAACATACGTAATATTGTGCCATATTCTCGATATCAGCGGAAAACACCTTTTCTGTAGGTTATGTAGAAGGTATGAGAAATATGATTAGGTAGGTAATTACTATTCCAGGGAATTCTTATCAGCTCCTTCTAAGTACTTAGCATTCTGAACACGCCATTCTTTGTTTTAGCAGCAGTTAGCACCCAAGATCTATTACCAAGTGTTGATATAATGGTTTTATTATTCTATGGTCTTGATTATATGAGGAAACACAATGGAAAGAAAAATATTATTTTTCCTTTTCGTACAAGTGCCTAATAACTTTTCGGCCGGTCTCCAATATTTTTTCTGTTAGAATTTAATTTTTTTAGGGATTTTTGTACAAAATATTTCACTATTGTTTACCATCGATGGTGAAGGATCTCTGTAGACAGCATCAAACATCACTTTCATTTCATCGCGTATTTTCCATCCAAAAATGAAGAGCCAAATTCGGAACGATTTTGTTAATTTTCCATTTTTTCGAGAAACACTCAACAGGGGTCATTAAACTGGCTGCCGAATAATAACTAATCCACGAATCGGTCCGAAATGTAGTACGGTGCCGTCTGAAGGATGGTTCCACACGATGGTAATATCAGTTTCCCTTAGCACAGCCACATTTCTTCAAACACGGGTACTTATTGATCCTTTATTGTTCTCTATCGTCCGTAGGCCCATTCGGGCACCTGGACTCGTCAATTTTTACAATATTATAGCGTATTATTAAACAAAGTATCGAAAACAATATCATTATCAGATCAATGCCAATCAGAGTGTAAAAGGCTCTGATTGACATTTCGTCAAACATAAAATCAATTATTAAACATATCGTCAATGGAGTAAAACTCTTTGTCAACGAGGTACTTCTTCACCCCTCCGCGAAAGGCCATCCTCCCTTGTAAATGTGTGAAAAATAACGCCACATTTTTCAAAAAATGCGATAATTAACACCCCTTTTTGCAAAAAAAATCACTCCTTTTTGCAAAAAATAACACCACTTTTTGCAAAAAATAACACTACTTTTCTCGAAAAATAACACCGATATTTTCCAGTTCCATAGGTATAAGTATTTTAGTTGTAAGACACAGTACTGTAACAGCCATACTACATTAAACAAAGACTTAGATGGGAAAATTGAACATTGATACAGAAACAATATGAGATACCTAGTGTTGTCGACTGGCAGCAGATAGAAAATCCCATTTCCTAATGCGGAGAAAATAATGTTTTATAGGAACATATAATACTACACACATATCGCTGGAGTAATATCAAAAAGTCACGAAGCTCTTACAGAGAGGAAACATTCGAAGAGAACCCAAAAGGATTATTTTTTAAGTCTTCTTTATAATAACAATATTCCTCAATAGTTCTTATAGTCTATTTCTGAAACAATGGACGAGCAAAGGTTTACGGAATTTCCAGGCGAAAGCACTTAAGAATCATATCACTAAATGCGAAAATATACCTACAAAAGTCTCTGCGCCGCCCGCTCAATCAAAACGTGAAAAGAATATTTCTAGATGAAGACTTTTTGACGTAATTTTAAACCTGTTTTCTTTTTTCAATAATTATATTTATTATTTTCATTTTCAATTCGCTTTTACTAAATCTTCTATTTCGTTCTGAGAAATAAGTCAGCGGAAACAGGAAGGTGACAAAAATTCGTCACTTCGAAATGTTGGTTTTATTTGACTAATTGAAGAAATACTGATACGATGCGATGGTTGAATTGATCATAATAAATGATGATGATGATAATGGATAACTTATCGGCGTCGTTTAATGGTACTCCATCTCAAGGGCGCATGAAGCTAATCTTGAAACTCGTAGTTTTCAGCTTGCTGCTGAAGCTGGTGATGGGCTGGTCTTTTTGGAGTTCGTCCGACAGTCTATCCCACGTAATTGGTCCCGCAACAGAGAAAGCTCTCTCGAAGAAACAGGACTTGTCTGCTATGTTCCGCTCTCGGAGTTTGTTGATGGCTGTGGCCGCTGAGCACAAGGGCCTTCTCAAGGAATTGTCTTGTAAGTTGCAGGGTTCCGAAATGGGTAAGGGCGCCATGTTGTTGAGGGCCTTGTACATGGTGAGGCACAGCTTGTATTTCACCCTTTCGCTCACTTTAAGTCAGTGCAACTTTTTCGAGAAGTGGTGTGATGTGGCAGTCTCTGTTTTCATGATAGATAAGTCTCGATCTGATCAACATTGATCTTGAAACACGTATACAAAATTTTGTCATGGTCATCACGTTATTGTTGTCTGCATTTGTAATTACTAATTAATGAACTTTCTCAACACACGATCCACCAGCAAAGACTTAAACGTATAAGCAACCAAGAAGTGACAGTTATGATTTATCAACCGATCTGAATCTTGGATCACTAAATAACATTTTGATAAGTACCTACACCAGTAAATACACACAATTTTTTTTCTTTTATTTCACGATTTACAAACCCACTGGATTCAAACAAAAAAATACAACAAATAAATTCAATGACAATAAGTAAAAATGTATCTCAGGGTATTATTTTGTGGGTGGGATGCGATATTTGTAGTTGAATAGTTATATTGTTTTCCTCGAGCTAATTTTCTCACTTCACGCATCAGTCACGTTCCTTTTAGTTCTTCCTACATGCCTCCCCAACTCCTCATTCCCGTCCGTCTTATATTTTTATTGTATTCGTCTATTGTATTGAAAGGTTAACTGATCATAAAATATTATAGCGAAGGAAAAGTAATAGCACATGAATGAAGTAAATGAATACAAACGATACTCGATACTTCATCAATCTTGAATTGAAAGAAAATGAACCTTGATAATATAAATTCGCAATAAGATACAAGATACGCTATCAGTGATCGCGCTCGTGTAGATTGAACACAAAGAAGGTGCTGTATCGTAGACGTAATCTACGTTGGAATAAGATAAATAAACGTACTCGTATAAATGCTCCCAGTACTTATAAGACTTCCGACCCAACTATGACGTCACGGTCATTTCGCACGGCATTAAGGTGTTACTTTTAATAAAATGAGACAAATATTCTGCGATGACAACCTTAATAATCTAAAGCTGCGACAACGGTTGGTCAAGTGCTATATTTAATCAGTACTACCGTACGGAGTGGAGTCGTGGACCCTTAAAGTGAGCACCATGAACCGGGTGGAGGCATTCGAGATATGGATACATCGCAGAATGCTCCGGATACCTTGGACAGATATGGTCAGCAACACAAGAGTTCTCCGAAGAGCTAGCTAGAGCCAATAGAGAGTTGCTGTCAAATATCAATGTCCGGAAGGAGAAATTTTTGAACTGTCAGTATGCATACTCTTAAGGTACGTTCCTACGAGATACGTTCAACGTATTCTCAGTATCGGGATCTCACTTCGGCAGTAATGTTATTATTTCATTTGCATAATTCTGAATCACCATTTAATATTTTAGTAAAATTGCATAGGTACATAGGAATCAATGAAAATTTATACACTCCATATTTTGGGAAAGGATAGAGTAGAATCCTAGTATAGGATAGGCTAGTAAAAATATAAATACCTATTGCGTTAAAGAGAAAAACTACTTCAATTTTGTACAAAACATCGTGTCACTATTTAGTAAGAAGAAATGTGGGACTTAACTACGTTTAATACAATATCTAGGTACGTTACAAAAGCTAGCCACCCTCGTTCCATTACTGGACACAACTCAGCTTCAACTCATCTACACTGATGTAGGAATAGATAAGTACTGTATGATAATCTCAAGGTTGTTGACCGTCGGTGCATGGCGGAAGTCCATTTTCAAGGTAAAAATGAAAAGACAAAGTATATTTAGTTTTGAAATCCACATTGATGACCTTAAATTACGCGACTATAGTGTTCGAGGATTTTCACCTTCATCATCAGGCGTTTGACAATAAAGTCGTCGATTTTAAAACTAAGTACGAGTATACGTATAGTCTTTTCATTTTTACTTCATAATGGTATAATAATATTAGTAAAAAAAAATCGGGCAAGAATTCAATTCGTTCGTTCTTTCAATCAAATCAAAATGTTTGTAAATAAAATGCTGGAAAATGGAAAATTCGTATGATATTTTGTCCACATTTCAGCCTGAAAGAATTTTACGTTCTACGTGACGACAAAGAGAACGTAAAGAAAGAGAAAATGATTATCACTGATTTCACTCCGAGAGTTCTATAAGCACAATATTTTGTCTTTCATTATTCACGTAGACTCTACGTCGTAGAGCCTCTTCAGCTTCATACAACACAACCTTAATGTTTAGAAAGCTCTCAGAAATTTTCCACCTTCGTATTTCCCTTCCGTTTCGTAATGAAATCTACAACTTTATGAAAATTCCATTTCCTTGTGGAAATTCATTAGAGAGTGTCGGGTGGTCCGCGGAAATATGACCATTTTAAAAATAAATTTAGTTTCTAACAATTCGTCATCATTAACAGATATTGAGATTTTTGCGGTTTCCAACCGACATACTCAATTTATTTGCTTATTCAAGATAATCAAATGCATATGTAGTAAAAATTGAACATAAAACAGATTATAAAATTATAAGATTATCACTAGGGTGAACTCATCGCAGAGCTGCGATTTCTTCCAGTTAACCCCTATGAGTGCAATTAACCAAAACTCAAACTTTTTAATGAGACTAATTATTCTGTGACCACCTGTGTGCAAAATATCTTGTTTGAAACTTTCATAATTTTTTTTCCGCAATTTTGGTCTTGGCAGTTGTTTTGAAATAAATTAAATAGGATATAACGTGTTCAATACTTTTCAATTTGTATTTATACGACCAGAAATACATGAGAAGTAAAAAATACAAAATTCAATTGTTCAGGAATGAATGTACGTACGTCATTATAAAGAAAGTTTCACAATGCTGTGAATGTCTACGTTTGGTTCTCTTTAGGAAAAAAATAAAGATAATTAACGTATATCCCAAAAATATATTGTTGAACTTTCCCTTTTAAAAAATAATCTAAGCCACCCAATAATACAGTTATTTGCTACCTACAGAGCACATAGTTTTAATTATATATCTAAGTGGGTTCTATAGGGAGCACATTCTAGGGAGAAACGGAGCCTTCTAAGGGACGTGGGAGTAAAGTGCAGCATGCAACATGCAACTCGTGCAAACTCTAATGCAATTGATTTCGAATTAACAAAGTTTATTGATATTCGATTACAACTTCTAAATTGCAATCCGACTCTCTACAGACTCAAAGGATTAAATTTATGTACAAGTAATTATTTCCACAACGATACCTATATATCGATTACACGCCATAGCGTTCCTCCATTTACCTGGACGGGATATGATATTTCTGTGTTACTCATCATTTTGGTCTTGGAGATGTTCATCTTTAATCCGATGTTTACACAGGCTGAATTGATTTCTGTCAGCATAGTACTTAATTTCTCCTCGTCTTTGGCAAATATGACAATAGCATCTGCGAACCGTAAGTTACCGAGATGTTCGCCATATATATTTATGCCTCTCTTAGACCAATATGGAACTTATGGATTTATGGGGTATGTATTCTACCAACTAAGCAATTATTTATAATCCGGTGAAATTAAACACAAAACAGTTCCTCGATGGAAAGTTGTGGGGTAGTCTGTTTTTCTTTCATTCTGTACGTATTTTGGGGTGCTGAATCCGAATCCGAGGTTTTCCAACAAAATTTAGTGACGGAACATGGCGAAAAATTGGTAAAATGGCGAAAATATTCCTTTTCTGGCGATTTCTTTATAAGAACTCGAAAACTGACGACTTTCGTAAGTTATTTTTCTACGCAAAATTAAAGTACATAAAATTTACTACAAAATTGCGATATAAAATTTTTCTCTAAAATAAATAGCAACGGAGCTGTCAAGATCCAAAAAATGGCCAAATTATCTTATTGTTTTACATTACGAGAATCGAAAATGTATTGAAAAAGTTCACCTTGTTGCCTTCAAAAGCAAATTTCAACAATTATTCTTTAAATTCATGAGTCATATTTTACCTCGTTGGAATCAGAAAACACAAAGAAAGCTAATAACGAAATTTTTATTTAAAAACACCGTGAAATATTTGAGCTAGACATGTTTAAATAATTTTATTTAAAAATATAGTAATTTGTTTAGGCTAAAAATGTTTAAACCTTTTTAGCGTAAACATTTCACTATATTTTCAAACAAAATTTATCCTGAAACCTTTCTCCATGTTTACTGATTCCAACGAGGTAAAATATGTATCATAAATCTGAAGAATAATTGCCAAAATTTGTTGATAATTCTAACAAGGTGACCTATTCTCCATACATTTTCCATTCTCACAATTTAAAATAACGAGAAAATTTGGCCAATTTTTGGAGCTTGACAGCTCTGCTGCTAGTTATTTTAGAGAAAAGAATTATATTTAAATTTTGTAGTAAATTTTACGTACTTTAATTTTGCGTAGAAAAATAACTTACGAAAGTTGTCAGTTTTCGAGTTCTTATAAAGAAATCGCCAGAAAAGGAATATTTTCGCCATTTTACCAATTTTTCGCCATGTTCCGTCACGAAATTTTGTTGGCAAACCTCGGATTCGGATTCAGCACCCCAAAATACGTATAAAATGAAAGAAAAACAGACTACCCCACAACTTTCCATCGAGAAATCTAAAGGCACCGTATTATTACTGATTATTGCATTAGTACTTTAGTAGGGTTTTAGTAGAACAATTTTTCTCTAACTATTGTATTTTTCTCTTATTCAGTCAGATAAAGTTTTATTTATTTACTAAATAATATATGATGATATGATGACAGATGTGTTGATCCCTCCGGAACCTTATAGGCTTATCACAGTCACTTCTTGCTTCCGTCACATTCATACAATTTGTCATGCATGCACTCCGAATCCTTTTGACTAAGTTTAAAGAGCGTTGCCCCCCTTGGAGTATCCTTGCCCCCCCCTCCGGAGAAAACGGATTAATTTAAATAATTTCGCTCAGTAATGACTAATTCTTGGGGCGTAGCCCCCCCCCCCCCAGTGTAGTCCTACTGCCATGATTAATTTGTCTTAATTTGGGAGGGGGGGCAAGACGAATAAGGTTGATAATAAAACAAAAGCGTGATATTAAATAGTATTTTTACTCATAATAATTATTTATTAATTAATATGAACACCAACAATTATTAATTTATTAACATTTATCTATTTAATACAACTTAATTTAACAATAAATAACTAATTACCTAATTAAGTTCGCATGATTATACCTATACAATTAATTTTACAGGAATTAATGGAAATGCATGACATGGGTATAGTTGAAAACAAGATGTGGAAAAAACAAAACATTAATAGGATACAAAAAATATATTAGAGTACGTGGTTAGAGCGCTGGTCTCCCAAACTGAAGGTGGCAGGTTGAATTCCGGCGCTGACGATGTACACTGCACTTCACGACACAAACTTTTAGCTTACTGTGAAGTGTGCAGAAAAGTATTTAGGCTTGTTTGAACACCGCTAAATTATGCGTGCCATTTTAAGAAGCCCCCATTTTGAGAGGAAAATTCAATCTCTAATAGGTATATTGAGTGAATTAGCGAATTTTTTTTAAAATCATTTCTTTGCTATATTTGAATA
Organism: Ceraclea dissimilis; assembly: GCA_963576895.1. Classification (NCBI taxonomy): domain Eukaryota; kingdom Metazoa; phylum Arthropoda; class Insecta; order Trichoptera; family Leptoceridae; genus Ceraclea; species Ceraclea dissimilis. The sequence goes on along the minus strand of OY756370.1, from coordinate 1,549,446 downwards.
ATTATCATAAAATCAACCTCTATCACAATACGCACCTAAGATTTCTATAACATAAAAAATCTATATACCTAATCTAGCTTGGACTTCTTGTCAAATAAGAATGCCATGACAGTTTAGGTAATTCAAGATCCCTAATTTGTGAATTTTTATTAAAAGTGTTAGTTCATTTCGATCATCATTTAACAACTGACTCTGAAATGAAAATACCTTTTTATAAAAGTCATCTGACGGTATGATTACCTATCACTCTGTTTTAATTTTCTATCTAAAGTAGGTACTTACACCAAATGTTATGGAGTATATTATTTACAAACATTGTAACGAAATTTTATTTTATTACCTACTATTAAAATAAGGTCCCGAAATTGCAAAATTTATACAAAAGTTTTACTACTTACACAGTATACCATAAGATTTTTTTACAATTGACATCAATAAGCAAAATTCATTAGAAAATTGTATAGCTACATTCCATCTTATATTCTTCTTTTTTGTTCCTAGCGAGATGTTTTTGTTGAACTTTCATCCTGTGTTCAGAATTAAGAGCAAAAGTGACGTAAGCCGCCTGCATTGAAATTGAAATAAACGCGTTTCAAGTGTAAAAAATGTAAATGTCATTAAGTTAGGAATTGTGTATATTATTTAAGGCAGTCGATAGCCTGATTGGTAACGCGCTCGACTGCTAATCCAGCCGACACAGGTTTGATTCCCAATGCTAACTTACTCCACTTCACGTCAAAAGCTTTTCAAGCTTACTGTGTAGTGTACAGAGATGTATTTGGGTTTATTTAAATAAAAAAATTGAAGGCAAATGCAAATGGAAATCTTTTCATGACGGTCCATACATTAAAATCAGTATGCATACTTTGTATGAAGTGTGTAGTTAAGTCCCCATATTTTTTCATATTAAATAGTGACCCCTCTCTCCATTGCGCTGTCTTCTCACTGTAAGTATGACCACAGGACATTTCCTTGATTTTGTAACAATATACCATTCCTTTTATTTTTTTGTCTAATAGCGATCTGATATAAAAGAAACAATATGAAAGGTAAACAAATAAATAAAATAAAAAGATAATTTTAAAAGAATCTGTTTAATTTAAACTTATGCAAGATATTTACATAAAAAAAGAAAACAAAAAATAAAATACAATATAATCAATAATATTATGGAATGTTTGAAATCCAAATAAAAATAAAAACATATTATTTAAATAAATAATAATGTTGGTAGGTAGTAGGAATATAAATTAATTAAATTATTGAAATAACATTATCTACATACATCTAGGCACTATACAAAACAACATCCTATCAGATAATATTATGAACAATTCATATTATATGAGGACTATACAGAACAAATCTGCCACATGAAGATTTTTAAAATCACTGAGTTTCGTTTCGTCAATCATCAGAGACATTGGTCGTAACGAAGCGAATAATGCATAAGCTGTTAGTGACACAGAGAGGCTGGGCATTTCTTTAAAGGACAGGGTACCAAATGTTCGTATTAGACAGAAAACCAAAGTAACAGATGTGGCGGAAAGGGTTGCTAGCCTGGGCTCGGCATGTTGGCAGGTGACAAGACTCCAGATGGACCAAGAAGATAAAGGAATGGCGACCAAGAACAAGCCGAAGAAGCTTCGGTAGACCCCAGGCAAGGTGGTCTGACGATATCGGGAAATGTGCCAGTGGTGGATGGATCCAGTGTGCCCAAGACAGAGCTGTGGAGGACCAAAGTGGAGGCCTATGTCCAACAAAGGACCTAAGTGGCTGCAGAAGAAGAAGAAGAATGAGTTTATTATTTGCAAAGGCTTTTACATTTTTCCTCGATTTTCAAAAACCAATTTCAAAAAAATACACTCCCTTTCAATGAAATTAAAAAAAAACAACCTACACTGTAAAAATCATATTTTCTAAAACATGCATTTTTTGACCTGGCAGGTTTGTTCTGCATAAAGCCAACATATAATGAAACCAATAATAAACGTCAGTAATCAATACTAACAAATATAATATTATGCACATTTATTAAATAATAGTTATAAATAATTAATAAAAATCTTATTTACAAAATAATTATTCTTTGTAACCATTAAATATTTTCCTACAATAATGTACTAGGGTTTATTTTTTGTATCTAGTATCTTTACCTATGCAAAATTTGTACAAATAAATAGGTAGGTAATATGAGTAGTATAGAATCAAAAAAAGCAATCTGATCTCAAACAATTTCGGAGTGAATTGAAAAAAACATTTTATTAACCAAATTACAGCATTATATCTAACAAACTTTGCAGAAAATTTCAGTTTTTTTTTAATGAATGAACTATGTAACAAAATCGAGCACTGTAAAGAAACTAAATGACAGATGGTGCGCAAACTCCGCGCCAGTATAGAAAAAAGTTGTGGCAATGTAGCAGCAAAAAGAATTTTTAAATTAGAATGATCAATTCCCGGTACTTATTTGACACAATGTAAACTCATCAGCCTAATACTGGGAAAAATTCACCTATCCTGATATCACAGGATTAGGCTCAGACCGGGGCCTAAAATACAAGCATTGTGCCTGAAATATCAGTATTTAGAAATCGTCTTACAATATTGCAAGTATTAATAATTAGGTACTGATTTTTTTTCCGGTAAATCATTTTTTTTTTAAATTATTTATTAGCGATTTTGGTATTATACCTGTAGCTGATATTACTAATGGGATGTAAATATACCGACTTAGAATACCAAATATTTTTTATTTCACCTGCTAATTCTGTATATCTTATGCTAACTTTAGTATGTATTAGCTGAGTAATCGGTGGCCTGGTTGGTAACGCGCTCGACTGTTAATTCAAAAGGCGGGGTTCGATCCCCGATGCCGACCTACTCCACTTCACGACACAAGCTTTTCAAGCATACTGCGAAGTGTACAAAGCTGTATTTGGGTTTACTATTTCAAAAAAAAAAAACTGTCTTTTACCCGACTATTTTTTTGTTCCTTCACCTGATTTACACAAAACAAACAGATTACCCACTGTTTCTGATACTATACGACTCGTATAATGTATTTATTACTACTACAATGTTAAACAATATGCAGGTAACAGAGTGTGATATACATAGTAAATAATAAATTACATACATATTTCATACAAATACTATATTTTAAGCTCAGATTGAAACAACTTCGACGTTAAATACTTTTTTCTTACAAAATCAAATCATTGTGGGACATACGGAGAATGAATTAAATAAATTTATGTTTTCACGCCTAAAGGAGAATGCTCATTTAGTATGGAATAAAACCCAGGCACGGCATGAACGAAATGTAACTCTAAATGAAAATTATTAATAAAATACTGCATAGGAAAATGATTTTTAAAAGATTCTTTGCAACGTTCTCACTCCTGAATTTACACAAACGGTGTATCTCCTGAATTTTGAACAGGTATTTCACAAATTTAGACATTGATTTCGATGATGCCACCTATGCAGTATTTTTCATTAGAGTTACATTTCGTTTGGCTGGACCATGTTGACCAGATACTCAAGGACGGACGTGTTTTGAGTAAAAGTAACCGGAGAATATGTATGAGGAATTGCATGAATGTGACGGAGGCCCGAAGTGTGTGTCAGGATAGGAAGGTCTGGCGATCCGTTTTCTCTGTCTACCCCGCAAGGGAGGTGGCGTGAGGGTATAGAATAGAATAAAACATTTCGTTTGGGCTGGGCCTGGTTTTGTTTTAGCATTCTTCTTTGATAAAGTAAAAAAAACGAAAATGGCTTGCACGAAAATAGTGTCGAAAGTAGTGCATATATTACTGTAATTAAACAACATAAATCACATACAAGTAAATAATATTCTTTACTGAGGTACTACACATATTATACAACGTAGGTAGGTACTAGTAACAACAATCAATGAAATGATTAAGAATTAGCAATAACAAATCAACAAGAACACAACCAAAGTACTAAAATGTTTAGTCCACGATAAAATACTGCATCTCGTACGCTATTTACGAATAAAGTTTATCCCAACTAGCACACAAGCTGTGTAAGCAAAGATATAATGACAACTCTTCTGGTACTTTGAGTAATATAGGAGAACTATAATAGCGGTTCTTCTTATAACACCTTGAGCGTTACAAGAGCAAGCAAATTTTTATTGCATGAAAATATTTCTAACTGACGTAAAATATGAGTAAAATTAACAAAAGCACTCTAAAGTGGTGTAGTTTTGTCAAAAATGAGATTACAAAGGTTCCATCCATGTGTTTAAAATTAAAGAGACATGAGATTAAAAAGGTTCCATCTCTGTTTTTAAAAGGTAGGAGTGTTTAAGACTATGATCTCATTTTTCTCAACATTTTGGTCCTGTCAGTTAAAATCGTTGGTTGACTTTATGTTAAACAGCTTTAAGAGTTATAGTAGCGTCCGGCACAGCTACTTAATTACATATTTTTACAGCCTTAAGTTGTATAATGGTGGTAAATGTATCACTGTCTCTACTGTGACACTAACAGATCTATAAAGGCGTTAGTAGAGAATGATGAACACCCAAGGCTTGCCCAAATAGCGGACTGTAACAATACTTCTTATACATTTGCGTGCAGTTGGGATATCACTATAAGAACATAAGTATACTACTAAACTATACTCCCTCCTATATTCTGAAGACATCTACCGTTCATATTATTGGTTTGATTATTACTTCGACTCAACGTAACGGTACTCGTCGGTACGACAAAGTTACCGCTATTCGTATTGCTATTGTTACTATTTAAACTAGTACCACTCCCGTGCGAATCATTATTACACCCTCCGTTCCCAAACACCATATTGCTTTGAGAAGTATTCAAGACTGCGTTGTTCATGGGAGCAGGTTGATTACCGAACATACTATTGGAAAGTGAATTGACTATTGAGTTGTTTTGTAGTGTTACTAAGAGATCTATCAAAGAGTTTGCCGATTCGACAGGGGATAACATATTCAATAGGGAACATATACAAGACGATGATTGCGTCCCGGGACTTTTCGTCGATTGTTGTTTGCTGTTGTTGATTTCCGTGACGTTTGAGTTGTTCTGCGTCGAATGTATCGGACACGTCACTTGGAGGTGCGACACCCTGTGTTGCTGCAAAGGTGACGAACTGATTTGAGCCAACGCTAGTTTGGCCAGTTGGAGACACGACATGTTGTCTGCGTCCAGTAAATTTGGATTTGCGTTATTCTGAAAAAAAAAATAGAACACAAATTAAGAAAATTTTTTAGTACTATGGTGTAAGGAAAAATATAGAACATGGATATAATATTCCAACCAAAGCACAGCATGAGATGGGCATCTAATAAAATATAGACTTCTGGTGGGTCCTTGGTTGGCTTAAGTGGTCGTTTTACACCTCACGGGGTAGACAGAGAGTAAAGAGTGCCACACATTTCTATCCTTACAAGTTACATCACCCATCTCTTGTTTTTGTCGTTTTCATAAATTCATCATAAAAGATGTGCGATTATCTGGTCAATATGTTCACTCCTTGCACTGTCTCAAACATACTTTAACTTCTTTGTTATTCTATCATCAGACATTATCTCCACATACCCCAACCATCTCATAAACAATATTGACTTACCCATATAAGTAACTGTGCTACAGGGAGATCTCCGGCGGCACAAGCCAAATGCAGTGGTGCCCTTCCTCCCGTGCGTAGGTTCACGTCCGCAGGTCGGGCTCGGGCCAGAGCCCCTAACAGGGGGGGCAATGAGCCACTGAGGGCGGCCAGACAAGCACCCCCCACGTCGTCACTACCCGGAGACAGGAAGGCCTTGCGTTCGTATTTCAGTCTTATCCATCTGAAATTTGAAAACAAACACCCAGTTCGCAATTTGAAACGAAAACAATAGTAACCTGATGTCCTTCATCGATGCTGGATCGAGTCGATTGATCACATTGTGGGGCACTGTCCTAACAAGAAGTTGGAGGGGGGTTTTGGTGTAGTTTTAAAATTTGGGAATTTGGGAGAAACGATGGTTCTGACAAGGGATGTTTTGAGAATAAGGAATGTGCTGTATTTTTTTTTAAAGATCTGGGCTTGTATTCACAGATCCAATTACTTTCCTGCACACTTTGCACTAGGCTAAAAACCTGTATCGCAAAGTGTAAAATACATCGCCAGCGCCGGGGTTTGAACAACCAACAACTTTTTGAACAGTCCAACAGAGTTTCTATGATCTACAAGAATTTTTTCATTGCATGCCATTTCTATTATCAGAAAAGTCTACAAAAAACTGATCTGCATTCCTTAGGACATTGCCTTGCCTTGGGACATTCATGGTTAATTGTAGAACCATAAAGGACAAAGCAGTATCAAGGACATTAGAGACACGATTCCGAGACTGACTGATAAGTAAAATCTTTGTACATTACCTCTCTTTTTCTTCTCGAGTTGAAGTAGGTACAGGTTTAATGTGTCCTCTGAGATCTGACTCCCAAACTGAATTCGCTAGACTGTTTCCTATTGACAGCATTACACTCAGATGTCCGGGACTGGAAAAAGGAAAGAAAAAAACATTGATTTATAAGGAATGAAACCTCATGTAACCAATCATTAAGAACTTCTATGACAAACAGGAAATCGTCGTTATCAAGTGGAAACCTCGTAAGTAATTTATAGAAAATTTTACAGGAGATTGACATTCAAAGTATTCTCCTGACTAAAAAAACACGCCAAAAATACAGTTTTTTTTAGCCTAATCCTGTGATACCCGTGATATCTGGATAGGTCAATTTTTCCCAGTATTGGGCTGATAGTTTATACGTCAATCATGAATGATAATATGTAGACTCTTCTGGCTGATAATACTGAAAAGTGTGTTGGCAAAGTCATGCATCTTTAAAGCAATAGATGCAGTATAGGTCACGGCAGACGATTTAGAGTCACAAGAGTTATTACTTTTAAATAATAAAAAATATGCAATCTTGTATTCCATCGACATACAAGGTTTTATTCGACAACGAAGAAACAAAATACGGATTGAATTGATATTTTACAGTTTTTTCCTCAACAGAGACTAGAGGCATCTTCATTCAAATAATGTGTAGCATTATGTGAACTCCCTTGGGGAGGAAGCAGGATGGGTGATCCGACGCTTACGAGTCGGCTTTGGCTGGCTTAAGAGATCACTTTATGCCCAGGGCAACGTTCACCCATTCCACCACATCCTGCTGTCAATTGTGTAATTTTTTAAGTTGTGTAAGGTGCGTTGGGGTAAGTCCGAATGGTTTTTTGGTGAGATGGCACATAGTAATTTGTATCATTCATCACATGCAGTCCACAAGGTTTAGCACATTTTTTTTTAAATATTGGTAAACATAAGGCTTCATTCTTCGTTACAGTATATTTTTTATCATCAGAATCGTAATCGTTAATGAATAAAAACCAGTTATATTTATGATTTAAATAAAACATCACATGGGGTAAGTACGGAAAATACTGGGGTAAGACCGGAGTTCATGCTAAAATCACTATTAGACACTTTAGACCACTGAGATTTTGGGACAATAATGGTTTGTTGTCCTAATGACTAAATACATTAATTATTTCGTTATAGGAAACTATTTACTCCCGAATTTAAGAAATATATGATTTATGAATTCCGGTCTTACCCCAAACGGCCTTGAACTACCTTGACATTCCCAAACTGTTTGCAATAATATTTTATTCACACGAGTAAAAAAAAAGTAAAACTTTGTCATTGAAATCGAAGCTTTATTTAACCTTAAATTTATATTATTTTACCTTAAATTTATATTATTTAAGGTATTTTAATATTTACTAATGTAACAACATTAGCTACGACATGTAGGTGTCCTTTAATGGGTGTACTTATATAATTATTTTCGCCATTAACCATTTTTCCTATCTCTTACCATATTCCTAAAAAATGCGGAAAACCGCGAACCGGGACCTTTTCGGGAGGCGAGGGGTGGGGGGGTTGCAGCAAGATTTTGATAGGCAACCCTAGTGCGATGTATTACCCTATTGTTAAGCTATCATTTATACTACATTTCGATCAAAAAACAGATACGTCATAATTTAAGCAGCGGGCTCTCGGACTATATACATATGCATGTATTTGGTACAGAGCAGAGCATAACAATTTTCGAAGAAAAAAACGTTTGTTAATATTAGTTAGAAAATAGTATTTCAAAAGTAGGAAGTTATCTCAACAGATGGTCACATTTTAACAAAAATAGCAGTTTTATTTTTTGATGTAGACAAGATTGCAATATTTTGGAAAGCTATGGAATTTAGTATGGAGTTCCAAAATGGGGAAAGAACGGATAATTTGAATTCCGATCTTTCCCCTTACATTTCTGACGGGGAAAGATCGAAAAAACACGTACAGCTTAAACTACGACAGATAAGTGGTTGTCATTCTACATACATTGACCTAATAGCTATAAAATGCATAAATATCAATAATATAAACACATAACTCACCTGGGTACAGAAATATAGACGACCGGGAAAGACCGGAAATCTCGAAATTTCGCGGAAAAATTTGACGTTTACAAAATCACTCACTACACATCCTCCCGGCTCCGGCGACAAATCAGACTGAGGTGAGGTGGGGCGTAACAGAATAAAGTTTCAAATGCAAATGGTCAGTATAAACAATGTTGCCAGAGTTCATCACAAATTCAATTTTTCGGTCTTTCCCCATTTCCGATCTTACCCTAACGCACCTTATATGCTACTGCTGGAACTTATTTCACATTGACCCCGATGTTTCACATGCTAACGCCATCGGCTGAGGAGTTGATGCAACATTTGCAACCTACTTTTTATTGTGATATGGAGTAGGAACGACTGTGGTACCATCGACTCCACTCTAGAAGGCGCAGGGAATACTGTGATTCCACTTTTGCATGAATTGATATTATTCACCAGTCACAAAATACAAAGAATTTGACCAACGAGCCATCATAACCATAGGAATAATGATTGAAGGAATTGGTACAGAATAAAGGGGATACTTACGGCCATTCGTCTAATTCCAATGATCTAACCCTAGAGATATGTGACCCGAGATTCCTATGAACTCCAGAACATTCTATACACATCAAAACTCCTAGATTTAAGCTCGCCCAGTACGGATCTGTAACAGAAAAAAAATACAAAATGAATCCATTGTTACAATTCACAATCATTCTAAGGCTGGATTTCTCCATCTTTTTAGGTGAAGAATAACAGAGATAGGAGCCACCTAACACAAATTTTGTATGAAAAATAATGATAAATGGCTCCTATCTCCGCTATTCCTCACCTAAGAAGTTGGTGAAATCCAGCATTAGTGAAGTGTGTTTAGAGGTGGATAACATGACAAATAGTTATCTCAAAAGATAGATATACAGCAATGGATGGACTTCTATCAGGCTTATGACTGCTCGTTGGCTGGTTTAATGCTATCACTTTAAACACCAATTCCAGTCCAACCATTCGCCGTGGCCAGGAATAGAACCCAAAGCTCCAGCCTAATACACCAGTATTCTATCCATTGTGTCATGAAGGCTTATGCTCAAAGTGAGAAGGTAACGCTGTACATTTGTACTACTGGCATCCGCTGAGATGTGGTTTGGTATTTAGCGTACTTAGTGTAAAGGGATCACATTAAACCAGCCGACGATCAGTCATAAGCCTTATGGAAAGTCCATTCTTCGCTGTATTTTATTGAGATGACTACTTGTCATTTCAACTACGACATGTAGAAAATCCAATGTTTCTCACAAAAAATAAAAATTGACATATTAAAAAAATGGTGGGAAACATTCTTACCAGCGGCACCACAGTCCACGCATGTATTATTTCCCGACACGATATGAACGTGCCTGGAGAGAGCAGCCTCTGCACCCCCAGGACCCTGCAGCGAAGCCAAGATCTGTCTCTCAACTGCCGCCACCCACGCGTCACGTTCTTCTGAACTCGGTGCCTCAAACCTCCACCTCTTGCCTTCTAAAGACACGATACAGAACTCGTATACTTCTTGGTCTGAAAGAAAAATGCACACAATAATATTAAATGAAAATTACAAAGGAATGAGGTTATTAGGGAAATGAGTGACTGCAAGACTGGTGTTGTGACAAGAATGAAAGTGAATAAACTAAGATGGTTTGGCCGTGTTGGGAGAATGAAAGATGACAGAATGACAAAAAAGATATATTTGAGTGAGCGAAGAGGGGTGAGGAAGCGCGGCTTATTTAAGTTCAGAGCTGGATTCTTTATTTACCTAGCAAATTTTCTGGGAAATATCTAAACTTCCTATTTTGTCACACGAGAATAACAACATTCTAACTGTCAAGACCAAAATCATGACAAAAATTAGAACAAAGCTACAAACACTCGTACATATTTTTCCACACACAGAGGAAACCTTATTTATTTCGTTATTTTGCACAGTGCTTGTATTTTGGGCCCGGTGCATCTGAGCCCAATCCTTCGATATCCGCGATGTCTAGATAGATGAATTTTTCCCAGTATTAGGTTGAGGGGTTTACATATTAATCATGAATGACAATATGTAGACTCTTCCAGCTGATAATACTGAGAACTGTGTTGGCTAGTCCTGCCTCCACCTAAAAAAATAAAATTAAAAATTGATATTTACCATCAGGTTCCCCGTCCTTCTTCATCCCACTACTCTTCATTCTCCTGTGCCTCTTCTTAACATGCGGAGTCTCCGACTTCCCTCCGGCATCTCCATTTGCCACTGGAACAGCCAGACTACTGGACGAACTGAGATCATCTTGTGCAGTCCCGTTGCCAGGACCCACGTTGTTCCGCCCCGGCTCCTTCAATACTTCGTAGGCTGTGAGGAGAACCTTTTCAGTTAGTCTTTGTGCTTTGGCATCTTTGGAATTGTAGTCTAAGGCAGGGGGGAAAGAAAAAGCGACAAATAAAGCAAAAGCCATAACAATATAATACATATACATAAATATATAATAACAGACAGCAAATGAGCGTAAAAAAGGTCATATTTTGAGTAATTTATGAGTCATATTTTGTCAATATTTCTGGATTAGCATCTCAGAAATTTGCTATATTTGGCAATACTAATTGATTTTCTAGCCATCTTGAAGGACATTAACACTGGATTTCACCAACTTTTTAGTAAAAATAATGATAAGTGGCTCCTATCTCCGCTATTCCTCACCTAAGAAGTTGGTGAAATCCAGCATGAGTGTTTCTTGATATCCCTAAGTGTTGTGTATTCATAGAAATTATAATGATTGTTTTCCTGGTTTCGGTCCATAGGAAATGATTGCCTATAACTATTACTTACGATGTGTATAAGAAAATATTTATTTAGATATTAAAAAATTAACTGAAAACGTTTACGCACTTTGCTGGTACAAATTAATGTGTGCTCATAAAGGTCATATTTTCATGTTTTTAGGGTCATATTTTGTGATTATTAGTGTCGTAAAAGGCATGCATATTTTGGGGCATTTAGGGCTATAAAAGTCCTGTTTCTGATAAAATTAAAGCAGAATAAAATAGCGAATTATGATTGCAAATGCATAAATAATAATGTGGGGTTGAACAATTTACAAAAGACAACACATTGCACTTTCTTCCTTCAGGGTTGATTTTTGGACATGCACTCATAAAACTTTTTTTTTCATCCTCTATCACCTCTCCAAATATTTGACATATGGAACAAATCACCCAGTATATAGACAAAACAAAAAAACACATAAACAGTTACGATTTGGACATTCACAAATATTCATCCACAACCATCAACAAATAGTATTGTACAACAAAGTATAATCAAGTTGATTCAACTTCTAATGAACTTCATGTAAGAATCCCAAATAACCTCTTGAATGTACTTCATGACTAAATTAAATAGTTATGTCAACTAGTAATATGCTTCTACCATTAAAAATCCTTCCCTGTGCGGGACTCGAATCCTGTACCTGTGACTGCAAAGCAGTGGTTACCACCACTATGCTTAGAGTCGCTTGTAGCCTGTCTCCATAAACTACATATGGTACAAGGTATCTTTTTCCTCTGGTAATGTTTTTTTTTAAAGAAAGGGATCTGGGCTTGCATAGACAAACCAAAATACTTTCCTGCACACTTTGCACTAGGCTAAAAGTGTAGAATACATCACCAGTACCGGGGTATGAACCTGCACCTCCCGCTTGGGAGACCGCCGACCCAACCAACTGCGTCAACCATGTACTAAGTATAACACATGTAGTAAAATCCATCAATTTACAAAATGTAATTTGTGTGCTTGGAAAAATATATATTGAAGGAATAGACTTACTGCTGAGAGATAATCCCCCCATGGTGTGATTGAGTGTGGTCCCATTGGCATAAGCCTGCTGTCCTCCAGGTACTGTGGTGATTACAGACTTGGAACCTCGTGGCTTCTGTCCAGGTACCTTCACAGTCACATACTGAAGGGATATTTCCTTGCCGTGTACATTCTCCATATAGTCCTAAAATAATAAAATATTATATTTGTTAGTAACTCGAGAACGTTATAAAGAAATTTCTTTGATGCGATTATCTGTGTCAGATTATCCTTTATAATAAAAAGCAAACCTCGGTGCCTGTTTTCCGTCTAATTACAATGTTTCATTTAAATAGAACAACACCTTTTTTAGCAGGTAAAAAATTCAATCAATTTGCAACAGGTCACAGTAAATTTTCAAAAAATGTGTTTATGTTTAGTCTTCTGTAAATTTTCGCAGGTCCCAACTACATTGTAAATAGACGACTGTTTCGGTGACAAATACTTTGGAAATGTTGGCCATTTAGGTTGCTTTAGAATAAAAAACAACCTAACCGACTAACGTTGAAAACATTCCAAATGTTAGTGATTCAGACAGTCGTGTGAAAATTCATATTGAATTATGTTGTGTTTGTGAACTAGGATTAAAAATACATATTTTTTATGCATACTCTCTACATCTCTGTAAGAGTAGGCAATTAAAGAGCAGTGACTTACATTAATATTAGGATGATATGTTAATCTCCCATCATCACACAGGGCCACATACTTCTTCTTCCACTCCTTGTTAAGTGCCTTGCTACTTTTCTTGTAGAGGTAACCTTGTTTGATTGGAATGGCCCTGCCTGACCCCAGCTCGCCATTCTTCAGTTTGTCGTCTCCTTTCTTAGAAGGAGTAAAGAGGTTGGATCGTCTTCTTGATTTTCTCGATGTTGTTGGGGTAGACGAAGGTGTAGGTAAATCTTTGGGAGCTGGAAAAAAATTATTAACTGAATGAGAGTGAATACATAAGATCATCATATTAAGACCATTGAGAGATGGGATAAGGAATGAGGTTATTAGAAAGATGAGTGACTGTAAGATACGTGTTGTGACTTAAATGAAAGTGAACAAACATAGATAGCTTGGGCACATTGAGAGAATGAATATTGCATCCGTACTAGAGAATCTGGTCGACATGATAAGTCCGCATTTCCTCGCACCGCATCCATCAGTCAAATATATCTTTTTAGTCATCCTGCATTCTCTCAACATGCCCAAAACCATCTGATCTTATTAACTTTTAACTATCTTTATCTACCTACAACATAGTGTTTACGATTTGTGTATAGATGACAGTAGTTTTTCGTAAAACTACGATTTCCATAGACAGATCAAGATTGGTACCAGGTAAACATCTCGTCAAATAAGAAGTAAAGGATTTTATTAAAAGGGTGTTCTCAATTGAGAGCCATTTGTTAATTTGTGATCAAAATGAAATAACACCTTTTATAAACAATGACTTTGACCAATTGAAGTGGCGTCGAATGCATGCACGAAACGTCTACCGATTGTGAAGTCAATGACTGCAGGATTAAGTAACAGTAATTACAAGACATAATATTTACCAGCATTAGGAATCTGCAGACTATCCAGTCCAGCTGGAGCTGCAAACTTGGCAATGTTATTATTCTCCGTAGGTATAGTGACCAGACCCTGTGATGATCCGTGGGAAGTGAGCGTGCCGTGCCCCCATCTAACAGACTCGGCTGCGTTCAGGCTGTGGAGCTCCATGGAACTGGAGTTGTCACTCCTGTGGAGTTGATTGGAGGAAGCGGAAAGCATTTGGTGACCTCTAGTCAATGTGTCCTGGAAAAAATAAGGAAATATTTAACCAAATGCAAGTATCCAGGATTCGATGCTAAAATAATGACGTATCTGTTTTTAATTGAAATGTGATTTAAATTCAAACTAACACACAGCTACATATACAGCTAGCTACATATTGCTGCATAAGCGTAACCCTCTAACCCCCCTAAATAGGTCCTCCGATGCAGTTTTATCAGTTTTTAGGAGCATGGTTAGAGATAGGAGAAATTAATAATAATAATAATCGGACAACTTTAGGCGCCGTTTAGCGATAAAATCGCCCCAAGGGCACCTTACATTTTTCTTTTCACCATATAGGATCTTCACAAACAGTGACGGTCAATGCCAAAAATAATCATTACTAAAATATCTACAAAAAATGTTCTATATACAATTTTTTTCAAAGAACTAGCATTTTACCCGCCTCGGCATTAAAAAAACTGAAATTTATTTGGAATACGAAATTGCGTAGGTATAAATATATAATAAGAAAATTTAAAATCCCTTATTTGTATTATAAGAGGTAATGAATCTGACAGTACCTTATTAAATCCAGTGTGATTATTGTGGCTAGGCGAGTGTGTGTTCCCGTGAAGGCTCGAAGGGTTGGGATGCGGGGGAGCTCTCAAGGTGGGGGGAGCGGCCGGAGCAGCCAGGGGGGTGGAGGGACGGGAGCCCGAGGGACGGGAGCCCGAGGGAGTGAGGCACATAGTGGACGAAGACAGACGCTGTTGAACCATCTTCTGGCAGGCTGAAAACAAAAAAAAACAAAAATTAAAACAAACGAACAAATTTCAACGTTCATCTATTTAATTTAAAATCTACGTACAGTGGTTTAACACCACGCAAATCTTAAAGCAAAATGATCAATATTACACAGTTAACTGAAATTAAAATGCTAGAAAACAATGAAATATTATGTATGTATTTAAGTATTTGCACAAGTGTTTTATACTGGAAAAGAATTTTTAAAGTACACAAATATGGGACAATCCAATTAATGTTTCACTGCTGCGAATATTATGTAAATGTGTCACTTATTTAATTAACAATTTTAATATAAAAAAAAAACAGAGGAATGGAATCCAAAATTCCTTTGTATGCACAACTAAAGGGCTAAAACTTATGCATGAAAATTACTTTGCACACCGAAGAGCTTGGGAAAAATATTGAAAATCATTAAAAAAAGGTTCAAATTTAATTTGATTTACACTCTAGGCATTTCAAAAATACTTTTAATACAAAAGAAGAGTGAAAACTAACGAGTGAATTTCGATGAACTTCTCCGGCCATGTAACTCGGCTTTTTGCAGATTATAACACGAACTACGCCTTCTCAGACTCGGCAAAGGCGATATATCACTAAACATATTCATTTTATCCATGTTTTAATTCATAAATATCAATATTTTTCACAATAAACGCGAACACATCCGGAACATTATGCACAACTTACAAAATGCAGCCACAAACACAATACATACAACAACCAACTGTCAGACCATAGTGAGTGAGCGAGATGGCGATATGTAAACAATGTGTGGGGTTGCCAGCAGACAAAATACCAGAGAGAATGTAAAGGGTCCGTAGTACCTACCTACATACCTATCTACCTGCCCCGCGGCTTGCATCACGGGATATTGCAGGATAGTAGGACTGTGAGTAGGACACATAGGGTGTATGGTGTAACTAGTATAGTCTTTTTATTGGATAAATAGCGCTAGAAGGCTGTAATAAAAAACCGGTTACCGTAGATAGGAATTCTAGGAGAACCAATGTACCTACCAACAGTACCAACCTCGGTACATGTAGGTATTATTAGTTGTATTAATTCTGTTTGATACGTAGGTAGGTACCTACTTACAAATTACATTCATTGTCTCTTTGTACCTATTAAGGTTCAAAACCTTTATTTACCATAGAAAGATTATAGTCCATTCCACGAATAGGGGTAGGTAAGTGGTAAGTTTATAAGAACCTGAGTGACGGCACTTAAAATTTATAGACAAAATAGACGAAAAACTTACCATCTTGAAATACTCTCTCGACATTGAGTCCATACGTGGCGCAGGTCTCGTAATAGGAACATCTCTTCAATTCTGCGGCCAACTTTCTTGCCTTGGCGTCGTCAATTACCCGAGGATTGTTCTCACACACAGTATCTGAAAATTAAAACATACTGTCAACAGATGGCGATAGCGTCGATAAACACTGAAATGTGAAAAGTCGTCTGGACAAAACTCAAGAGATTATTAATTTATTATTGTTATATCATTTTTGTTGTTGAAGTAGACAATTATCAATTTTGTAAGTAAGTAAAAGTATACATACCCTGAGTTCCAACCAAGATGAAGGGAATTTCCGTGGAGTTCCTGAGGTGCGCCATCTTGTGGTAGTACGTGGAAACTGCGTTGAAGCTCGCTTCGTTCTCCAAGCTGAAGACAAAGATTACAGCATCGACCCAGGAAGCAAACTGCAAGAAAGAAACACATTAAATTACTATGATGGCTCTGCTAAACAGAGTTGGATGAACTAAGTTTAGTATATGAGTATGTTGAGGGGATAAAAAATGCCAGTAGTGAGTAGGTACCTAATTGTGAAAGCTGTATAACTGGTGGCGAGAAAGAATATAATCTGAAGTCTTCCCAAAATTGCCCCAAAATGCAAACACATAGGTAGAAATATTTCTCGGGTTTACTGTAAAATATTGGTTTTGCAATACATCCGCCTTTTGTCACACTACCATTGCCTTGTTTTTCTAACTATGTACATTTTTTTATTCGATATTACTAAGTTCATAGCTATTAATAATCTCAAAAAACTTTTTGCATGGATGCACAGTTGGTAGGAATGCTAGGTACTGCTATAAGATTGGCGTTGCTTACGTAGGTATCTAATTAAAAAAATCTTAGAACCAACTGTTTGCTATATTAGCAAACAGAGAGAAAAATGTGAATAGTTTATATATCGCACTGAATGTAAAAAGCGTATTGCGATTGTTTGAAATATAGCGTTTTTTTAAAAATTTGGTATGTCATGATTTCTGCGGAAAGTAATTTAGCAGAAAAAAACAAAATTGTTTTTTTTAAGTATTGCCATATCACCAACGACGTCACTTGCAGATAACTTCCGAACGGCTAAATTATATGGGACCGAAAGTAAGTAGCGTTATTTCCCTGGGCGCTCGTACAATCAGTATACAAGGTACTACTGAAAATACATTGTTGGGAGAAGAGGTGGATGTTTTCCAATTTCTCGGAAAATTGCATCGGGCCTATCAGAGAAGCCGCAGTATGTTAGGTGGGCGAATACGTAATACCTTGTAATAAATAAGAACTACATACATACTGTAGGTACATTCAGTTGAACATTTTGTCTTGAAAATACAGGTCGTATTTTGTGGCGTTTTGCTGAAAAACGAAATTGATTTTTCCGCTACATGTAGGTATCCCACTATACATAATTCATTGCATAGAACAATATCGGGTGACTACAAGATACTGCTTTTGCCAAGGGTGTATTTAAGGAAGCTGAAATGCAATACAATTGTTTAAAAATCGTTATTTTGAAACATTAAAACAACTCTAGAAATAAAAATGAAGTTATAAACCTGCCTAAAACAGGCTATTTGCCATCACCTCACCCATTTAAAAAAAAACTGAAATGCAAACCTATATACGCCACTGGCTTTTGCAATAAGTCCGCCTTTTGGCACACTCCATCGTCCCGTTTTGTTACTCTGACGCTTGTTTTTTGGTCAATAAAGATTTATTTATTTATATACTTAGATAAAGTAGTCAATGTAAAAATAACCAAACACAATGATTTCACAAGTTTTTGTTAGTGGAAAGTATAGTAGACACAAATTTTCAACCCACTGCGATCTCCAGGTTGCAAAATCGATCCCTCCCCTCACTCTTTTTTGATATTTTTCCAAGTGTCCTGTAAGATTCACGCGTTCGTAAAACTACCGTAAGACATTAAATTTCTCTTTTTTTTCAGTACCTAATAGAGTTCGCCACCCATGCATATGACATATTGAATACGTCCACACCAAAATCAACATAAGAAAGTTCTTTAAACAAACTAATTGCCCTATACTGATCGGAGAGTTTAATGAAATAGTCCGTCATTTTGGCGAGTAATGCAGCTGGTACCAATAGAATTTTACATTCTATATAAGACAACAATGTATTTTGCTCAACTTTACATGGGAAGGGGTGGCACATCTCGAGTTTGGCGGAGTTTGCAATATATTTATCTACATTCTACAAGACCGCAGTGCACACGTAGGTAGTGTAGGTACTTTCCACCCACGAACACAACGCAAACTATGCTACGGCGGTCTCCGTGGTGAGAATACCAAAATGTATGAAAACAGAAATACATACAGACTACAGAGGACATGTACGTAAAATGAGCAAAAAATTTTTAAAAACTTATGAACTACACTCTTCGGTCCACTCCGTTAGGTACGAGTTTTTTTTTTTAAATGAATCTGGGTTTATCGAAATAAACCCAAATACACCTTTGTACACTTCATAGTATAAGCTTGAAAAGCTTGCGTCGTGAAGTGGAATATCGGGGATCGAACCCGCGCCTACTGGATTAACAATCGAGCGCGTTACCAACCAGGCTACCGTACACCTTCTTGAACTTAGTTATTGGAGACTTTGAAAAACAACCTATATAACCTACATAACTATACCAGGTGAATAAACCATATTTGGGTATCAACCAATAGGAGCGCGGCATTGGAGGTTATAAAAGTTACCTATATTCAAGAGTAGCTTTATTTGATTATACAAATATGAAATGTAATTCAATTCATTTAAAAAGTAACAGAAGGTACTTAGACTTACTACAATTTTAAACTGTCACCTAAAGCAAATAATTATGTGTACGAAATGTCAAGATGCTGAGACTCTGCAAACTTATTAAAATTTGAAGAGGAAAATGTAGACCCAAGCACAAACAAATAAAGCGTAATAAAAGCGTGTTAGCAAAGAAACCGAACTTTGATCAATGATCAAAGTACCTATTATTAATTATTTCCAGGCTTGCGGATTCAATCACAAAACCATTTTTGGATACAATGAGATATGTTAGTGACATGAAGTACCCGCAAAAGAAAACATACCTTAATAAATACTTGAATAAGAATGCAAGACGAATCCTTTACATTCGGCAGAGTGCGTTGCATGGGCGTCGTTAGGGGGGGCAGCTCCCCAGACAGGCAGAATAGGTATATATTTTTTCATAATAAATGATAAAACCTCACAAAATTACCACATATTGTCTTATCATGTCATAAATTTTCTAGCTTTAGTAAGGAAATCCATTAAAATACAATTGTTTCATAAAAAAATTGACTGCGGCGCTATTTTCTTATTGTTTTTCATGAAAAAACATTGTTCATACATGTTATTATGCAAGTATTATGTACATTTTCAAATAAACCAAACCACGAACTTCTTCAGTATGTCTCACAAAAAAATTTCGACTGCGGCGCTATTTACGCGTTTTTCAGGTTATATCAATTTTCTTAATGCCCCCTAATAATTTTTATTGCCCCCCCCTAACTCCGAGGCTGGCGACGCCCATGGTGCATTGTACTAGCAGGATTTACGAAGTGATTGAACTTGGAAAAGAGTGGGTGTATGTATGTCTTATAATACGTAGTACCTTCATTCAAAGACGTTGTTCATCTTTAGTTATTATGAGAGTGAGTGGAGGTTAAGTGACCTGACGATAACATGGTAATGTGCGAAACCATCAACGTCATCATACCAGTGGAGTGAACACTGAACAATGAGCAGTGACCCGTACAGGGAGGGTTCATAGTACCTTCAACAACAACAGTGACGTCAGATGTGTTGTATCGTCTAAATCTAAATAAATAATGAAAAAGTATACAAGCCATCGGCTTCAGATTTATATAAATAACAACTAACTTTTGTGGTCGTTGCAGGCATGTTGTTTTGTAAGTAAAGTCATTTTTCTCTTTAACCGCAAGAGGTATTTGACTATATTTCCTACGGCATTGAGGTTCAAAATCGCATGAAAAATCGCATGAAAAATCGCATGATAAAATGGTAAAGATAACCTTTTTTACATTTTTTGGGGTTTTCGCTTCAATCAAAAAACTTTTAGGGTCATTCCCTAGATTTTAATGCATATTATCAATAAAAAAAATCTCTGCGACTTTCGGGAAACGAGTTTCTGTCTTTCGGAAAAAAAGATGAGAGGTGTTTTTCACTTTTTTTTTGGGAAATCTACACAAGTTACAATAAATGTTTTTACAGCCATTCCCTAGATAAAGGTTCAATATATCTACTCTATTTTTTCCAAGGCATATTTCGTAACGGTTGTCGAGATCTAAGGTTTCCCGTTTTTAGAAATTCTTTAAAAGTCTATATGCTCACTCTTAAAAAGCAATGGAAAAACCTACATAGGGGGTCGACAATTTGTTTCATTAATTACGCAATCTTTTCACTTGTAGACAAACAGATGAACAAAAATACGGGAATAAAGGGCTGAATAAAAATGAAAATATAAGCCAAATATTTCCCCAGTTTGTATAGGCACTCGATTCAATATACCTAAACGATACAATAACACTATCATAACACTGAAAGAGATGGTACGTTATTTAGGGCAGAGGGAACAACAAATAATAAAAAATAACTTTTCCAAATATAGGCGACGTGACCCAGCAGTTGTAGTGGACACCACCTGAACATTAGTTTCCTTCCACTAGAGGAAAGCTGATTCACCGTCTCTCCCCTCTCGTCTCGCAAGGCTGATGCTGTACAGTGTACGTATGATGAAGGATGCTGGGGGAATCCCCATGAGACTCTTATACCCTCTGTATTCCACTACCCTACTTTTCGGGTTTCCCTCTTACAAAGGAACCAATAGTAATATTATTATTGATACGTATTCTATCATTCTACATTCTTTTTCAACACTTTGCATAATTCAGGACTATACTTATATACCGTCGTCTTAGAAACTCGGTGACGCTGTATACATAAAATACGAAATTCTTTACTACTTATAATTATAGGACAAAGTATCTGCGTATTTTATTGTATACTTTAATAATAAATAATAAAAAAACTAAGATGGTTAAGAGCATGTTGAGAGAATGAAAAATAACAGGATGACAAAAAATATATATTTGAGTGAGCGAAGAGAGGTGAGCCCGATCATGTCGACCAGATCCTCGAGGATGGACGCGTTTTGAGTAAAAAGAATCAGAGAACGTGTATGAGAAATTGCATGAATGTGACGCAGGCTAAGAGTGTGTGTAAGGATAGGGCCGTCTGGCGTTCTGTCCTCTCTGCTTACCCTGCAAGGGACGTGGCGTGAGGGTATAGATAGATAGAAAAAAATAAATATCGAAGTTGAAAAATAGTAGGTAAAAGTCTACCGATAAGAAAATAGCTATGAAAGATTATGAAAAAGTGTTACAATGAAATAATGGCGTTGATTTTCTTCGAGTACCTAATCATTTCGCCTTTCGTGCTTTGCACATGGAATTCCAAGAAAGTGTAGGTAATTAGGTTGTTCAATACATTTTATACAATAATGTACTAACACTCCATACTATTTAAATAATTTGTAACATGATGGCAAAAATGTATCACGGAATTTAAAAAAAGCAAAGAGGTATGAAAAGAAATGAGACGATTGGCTAAAGCATACTATGAATCCTAAATTACTACAATTATTGACAAAACGTGAAATAACATTCAAAGCTAAATAAAAGTGGTGGCACTGTTGTAAGAAAACAACGATATGGAGAGAAGGGGTTACTATTGAGTATAAGCTGAGAGTCACTCAGAGGGTCATGGAGCGAGCCATGCTGGGGATTAGTCTTAGAGACAGAATAAGGAACGAAGTAATCAGAACCAGAACAGGAGTGTTGACATTATTGAAAGAGTCGCCACAATAAAATGGCGGTGGGCTGGTCATGTCGCCCGCAGCTCAGAAAATAGATGGACAAAACGCCTCCTGTGCTGGCGTCCTAGGACTACCACTAGAAACCCCGGACGACCACAGCTCCGATGGAGAGATGACATCGTGATGCATGGCGGTGCAACATGTATGCAAGTGGCCCAAGATCGTTTGGCATGGAAAGGGATGGAGGAGGCCTACGTCCAGGAGTGGATGGCTACGGGCTGAAGAGAGGACGATTAAAAATATGGGAACATAACTACGTTTCATACTAGTTCCATACGTAATTCTACGTACATACCACTTATATACGTTAAATTAGTATCGCATCGATGGTAATTAAATAATTCGATTTGAAATAATAACATAAATTGGTTCCTAACTTCGTGTGGTAAGCAGATTATGAAAATTCATATTTTTAAACCTGTTGTACATTGGTGTAACAGGTGTGGAGAATACCGTTAAAGCCACTGATATTGAAGCTCATCCTTGCGTTTAAACATTAATTAAAGTTCGAGAAAAGTTTAGGCGGCCCCCACTTGCCATCAAAATCTGAATTTACTGAGTTGGGTAATTTTGAATACCCTCATTAATTATACAAAAAAAGTTACATATTGTTACAAAGGTTCACCTGAATTGTTGGGTTGTTTAGTATGAAAAAGTACTCTTTCACAAAATAAAGATTTCTGAAGGTGAGAATTAATTTGCTACGTGCAAAGAATAATAAAAGAAAGCATGCTAATTTATACGGTGAAAAAAAGAAATTTATTTAAGTGCAGACATTATTCATATTAGCTACCATAAAGAAATTTCCATCACGACCTTCTTGTGCAAAAAAGTACTATCGAAGTATGTGCAAATTACAGCCGATACATTTTTCCCCACTTTCACAAAAATGTCACACACCTTGGATTCAAAATTATGGGAAAAGTGCCAGCTTATTCCTGACCAAATTTTGCAAGTAGCCTTAGAAAGGCTTAAATTATCCATGTCAATAATAAATTGAAACTGCCCAGTACATTTTTTCTCGGTGATGCAAAGTTTTCAGCCGTCCCTTAAATTGCACTCGAAAACTTTTTAGTTAATTTTGAATTGTGTAATATAGAGAAACGAGGGAAAAAACAGTACCTAGTAGAGAAAATTTTCATACCTAATTAAAAATGCTTATGTTTCCTTTGTAAATTAACAACTTTGATGAACACAAAAAGAAAAAAAAAACTATTTTCAGTTGCACCGCGGGCAATAAACTGCGACAGTACGAAAAAGCGAGCGTCCGACTCGAAAAGCGAATACATACTGAACTGAAGGATGTTGGGGGTTGAAATTCCAGCGAGAAGGGTGGAGAACAACAGCAACAAGGGTGGCAGAGGTGGATGGGATGAGAAAGAAAATGCGCGAAGCTCCGGGCTTTTGGGGTGAGAGTGTGATGAGGCTATTTCGTTCCAGTAATGTGAAGTACAGCTATTTGGACAAAGTAATATTGGTGTAGTAGAGGAGACATACCTGATAGCACTTCTTGTAAGCAATTACTGTGGATTTTCCGAAGGGATCATATTGAAAGAGGGTAAATCTAGGTGAATGGAGCAAACTGTCGCCGAGATTGAGCGAGTGGATTACATAACACATACACAGACAGACACACGCACAGACATTGTACAATAACTTTGCCAGATATTATCATACATTATTAAGATAGGAATTATGAACTTACGTCATGAAATTCTGCCTGAGTAAATATGGGAGTAAGGAGATAACATTCTGTTAATTATTATTAATGTTTACCACTCAAGATACTTAAATAATTAACGAAGTCATGTATGTGATGGGGTGAGAAAGTTCGACGTCCGATCTTATGGAATTTTCTCTACCTAACGTAAGACGCGTCGTCTTGTAATAGAGTACTCAAAAATATCAAATTGATAATTATTCTTTCGCGAATGGTAAACGTTTAATTGCGACAGAGAAAACCAAATTAAAGAAATGTATAAATTTCTGTTATTGCTACAAAGGACACAATATGAAGCTGGGATATTTAAATCGTGAATCGACTTTCTCATAAGAGAAAATTAAAAGGTAAATTGAGTCTCTTTTTAGAAAAACCAGCAGGTTTTACATTATGCACGTATAATTAAAAAGCCTAAATTTGGAAAGAAATAAAAATAATGTTTTAAGCTTCTTATAAAGGTATAGCAACGTATTTATATACTCTCACAAAAGTAACTTTTTTTTTCAAACCTCTCGACTACTCAGAAGAATATTAAAATGATGGAGAGAGCTTTTCGATGAAAACGAAATTAGTGTTTGAATAAATTATATACATTCAAATGAAAAAATGTAAAAATGCGGAGACGGGATCATACTTTTTGCGATTGTTCGAAATGTTATATCGAAAGGGGACCAAAAATTGACAACCGATATGGGTAAGTCATATTCCGTAGGAAGTAAGAAAGCTAATTTCGTAGGTTGATGCTGTGTAATGAGCTGAAATTGAATCCAATATCTCTTCTACCTCACCAATACCCTAGTTAGAGAGTAGATTGCTCAAACTGATGCAAATTTTACTTTGAAAAAACTGTGATCGTGCTCCCATGTGAAACGCCGTAAGCAAAGTGTACCTGCATTCCGTTTCGTGTTATGCCAGTACGAAAACGTGACAATTACCAGGAGATCATGCATTGCAGAGGGTCATTATAATTTTACTATGCATGTCGTCTTTGCATGCCATCTACTGATCTCCTCTGCACTCCTAATACACACGCAAACAATACACAGAATACAGATCCCTGATTGTGGATGGCATGGGTTTGAAATGAGATCAACTAACGAGTATATCAACATGCCTACAGAATGACTATATTAATATCGAGTTAGAGATATTCCACATACGAGAGTTTCGATGTATCTGACATGGTATGCACTTAGTAGATCCATTACATTAATACTGATACGTGTACGCATAGCATACATGCCATCAACATACTAGGCTCAGTGACACAAAAACCGAATCGATATCATCCCTTCCATTACATGTTACCCTGATACCTACTTACAAATTCAAATCATCCATTTGCTTTGAAAGAAACAAGAAAGAAATATATTCGCATTCTTAGACGAAAGGTCATTTTGACGAATGTGAAGAAGTATTTGGCCGACTTTTCTCGCCTTTTGTAAGTAAGTTAACGTAAGTTATTCACCCTTTCTTGAATAATGTGCAAAACTTTTTTAACACCTTTTTTTTAGTCTGCCCCGTGTCCCGAAACTTTTCGATTTTGTTGAGATAATCAATGACTTCGTAGAACAAGAAAATCGAGGATGAAAAAAAGGATTCTGTGTTTTGCTCTCAGAAAATATTGTCAAATTATCATATTTAACTGTTTATTAACATATTTAGCATTGTTGAATAGTATACCTACTAGTTATAGATGAAAAACTTTGTGATCGAATCAATAAGGAATTGAACTAAAGATCTCGTGAAAAATGTAAACCAATAAGACCTTGAAGTCTCCATCTGTTTACATTAACATTATACTTCGGGGTGTAAATAATAGAAAAAAAAATTGTGAATCCATTAGGACCAAATAACATGAAATTAACCACGATTCAGGTAATGTTCTCGTACATAATATGAATAGGTATATGAAAACTGCGATGGATTGCCTGTTATACGACATAGTCCTGTGAATAATTTATCAATAGACCTATTGGCATCTATAATAATCTATAGAGTCGTAATAATAATGTTTGAAATTCTGGTAGTCATGGTAAAAACCTTTCAATTACAGTTCAATCATCTTCGTGGAATCAATAATGTATGTTCTATTGAGACAATGGAACCAAACGTAACATCATATTATTAGGTTATGAATTTTGTATTAACGAACTAAAAGGCACAAATTCAATTAATCCGTCCGCTCAGGTGTGGAAGCACACAGCTGTTCTCAAAGAAATAATAATCATATTGAATAAGTCAACCAAGTGAATTTAATTAAAGAATTCTCTTCAGGTTTTCCTTCACACGTATTGTTTTATTTGTAAAGATTTTTTAATCAAAATGTTCGTCCCCATAATTCTCAGATTTTTTTCTGTTGAAGAGATGTCTCTCTCTACAAATATTTATCTACCAGGGTATACTTCCCACAATTTCTTCACGCCTCTCCAAACATCTTTATTGAACTATACGTCGTGTGAGTAGCTGGAAAATGTGACGGGGATGAGAAAAGATAAAACACTTAGAAATGTGAGATCTCTATAAATAGAATTTTGTCGCCTGCATTGATATAAAGCTCTGCAGATACTTACAATTAATTGTTTTAGGGGAAGAACTTGTTAAACCATTAGTGGAGCAGAGATATTACGAACAGCAAAAGACATAACAGATAAAAGATTCTAGTTATCCCTTCTTCCCCTACGGACTGCATAATATTGGATTGTGTACTGCAGAGGGGAAGGAAGTGTACTGCCGGAAGTTCCTTGGCGCCAACCTTGAGTTTCCACGAGGGATTATATACTTTACTGTGTAGATTTGCGTGCAGACAAAAGCTAACTACCACAACGGCGCTTAAAAACAATAAGTAAAGCTGAAACATGCCCAGAATAAAATTAGTAGACATGCTTATTATATACGAAACGAAAGCTCTTAGGGGGTGGGGGTAATTTATATTATGCTATTTAAGGGCATGGCACCAGGAATGACGTCACAGACATTTCCCACGGCATTAAGGTTCAAAATCGCGTGACAATCGCATGATAAAATGGTAAAAATAGCGTTTTTTCCATTTTTTGGGGTTAATTTTGCGTCTATCAAAAAACTTTTACGGTTATTCCCTAGATTTTAATGCATTTTATCAGTACAAAAATAAAATTTTACTCCGCGACTTTCGGGAAACGAGTTTCCGTCTTTCGGAAAAAAGATCAGAGGTGTTTTTAAAAATATTTATTGAGAAATCTATACAAGATATAAAAAAATCTTTTACGGTTATTCCCTAGATAAAGGTTTAATGTACCTACCCTATTTTGTTCCAAAGCATATTTAGTAACGGTTGCCGAGATAGAAGGTCTCCCGTTTTTAGAAATTTTCGAAATGTCGGTATAGTCCAAGAGCCCATCGTTGAAATCATGACGGATGTGTTTTTTGATCGAAATGTGGTTTAAAAGAATGTTTAGACATAATATAATACATTGCCATAGGGTTGCCTAGCAAAATCTTGCCGCGAGTACCTTTACCATGATGATTATTGACACCAATTTTGAAGCGAATTGCACCCATCTGTTTTTTAAGTAAAATTAGCACCATCGGAAAGAGGACGATTTGAAGATATAGAAAAACATGGGTTGCCTGTCCTCAGTCTGCCGCAACCCTAGGCAACCCAGGCTCAAAGATGCCATTTTTCGAAGTAAAATGCACCCATCTGTTTTTTACACGAGTGACACATCAAATTGAAGCTACTGTCTTCCTCGATACGATGGAATAGGGTTGCCTCCCTAAAACCTGCCGCAAATTAGGGTTGCCTGCATTTGAATGGTGATATTTGAATGATGATGACCTGGTTAAAATGTGGTGGCATATCCAGGAAAATACTATATTTGCTTTTCTTGTAATCATTTTTTATGTTTTTTGGGGTGCTGAATCCAAATTTCAACTTTTTGAGCTCTTAACTATGATGGTTTTCGCGAAAAATGCAAAAAACAGAGAGAAAAGTGTTTTTCTTCGAGACTTTTTTTGTAACTCGAAAAGGATGCACTTTAGAGAAATAAATGTTAGGAGAAAAATAATCTGCGTTAAATTTTCTATAAATTATTATACGTTGTATTTTTTTGTCAGACGAATGGTTTTGGAGCTAGAGCGCTTTAAAAGTTTAAAAAAATCTTAAAATTGTTCCAATCTTGTAGTTTCTTCAGTTTTCTGCCTACAGTAAAAAATATGTTAATCTTTAAATAATAAAAAGTAAAAGAAAAATTAATTTTCTACGATTATGTCTTTGGGTTCATTTCGCTCAGATGCACCATTTAAGAGATAAAGGGCATCGAATTTGGATATTATTGAATGAAAATGAGATTTCATAATGTATAAAGTTGTATTAGTGTTATCTGTATATGACATCGCTACTCATACATACATACTAATACAGACGCATTCGTGTTATCACAAGTCGGTAAAATAGCAAATAATGTGAAGACTGTGACACTATGTTAAAAATGTATTATCATTTGAGAGTCATTTGTTAAATTATGATGAAAATAAAATAACCCTTTTAAAAAAAATCGTGAAATAATAGCGTTTGTTTCAATTCACGTGTAATATTGTATCCCGAGCATATTTATTATATAAAGGGAACATGAAGGTGTGATAAAAAATACTGCAATAAATAAAATTATTATTAATTTTATGGATGTTAATTATGGATGAAAAAAAATAAAACTGAGGAATTGGGGGGGGGGGTTAGAATTTTACTCGGCTCGGCTGCGGGTGGAGCCGTGCGCGATATGCATATTTTCGCGCTTGTCTATTTTTAGCTATTCTTCCAGTACGCTTGTAGCAACTTTGGTGGTAATATTTACTATAGGTACTTGGCATCACCCGCAGCCGAGTGAAAAAAGTTATAGCAAAATGACAGTGGCCTGTCAAACTTGAAAAACTCTTTTAATAACTCGGTAATATTAACTGTAGGTACTTGGCATCACCCGCAGCCGAGTGAAAAAAGTTTTAAAGTTAATAACATTTTTCACTTGCAGCCGAGTGAAAAAAAAAGTTTTAAAGTTAATAACATTTTTCACTCGGCTGCGGGTGGTGCCAAGTACCTATAGTAAATATTACCCAGTTATTAAAATAGTTTTTCAAGTTTGACAGGCCACTGTCATTTTGCTATAACTTTTTTCACTCGGCTGCGGGTGATGCCAAGTACCTATAGTAAATATTAGCACCAAAGTTGCTACAAGCGTACTGGAAGAATAGCTAAAAATAGACAAGCGCGAAAATATGCATATCGCGCACGGCTCCACCCGCAGCCGAGCCGAGTAAAATTCTAACCCCCCCCCCCCAATTCCTCAGTTTTATTTTTTTTCATCCATAATTAACATCCATAAAATTAATAATAATTTTATTTATTGCAGTATTTTTTATCACACCTTCATGTTCCCTTTATATAATAAATATGCTCGGGATACAATATTACACGTGAATTGAAACAAACGCTATTATTTCACGATTTTTTTTAAAAGGGTTATTTTATTTTCATCATAATTTAACAAATGACTCTCAAATGATAATACATTTTTAACATAGTGTCACAGTCTTCACATTATTTGCTATTTTACCGACTTGTGATAACACGAATGCGTCTGTATTAGTATGTATGTATGAGTAGCGATGTCATATACAGATAACACTAATACAACTTTATACATTATGAAATCTCATTTTCATTCAATAATATCCAAATTCGATGCCCTTTATCTCTTAAATGGTGCATCTGAGCGAAATGAACCCAAAGACATAATCGTAGAAAATTAATTTTTCTTTTACTTTTTATTATTTAAAGATTAACATATTTTTTACTGTAGGCAGAAAACTGAAGAAACTACAAGATTGGAACAATTTTAAGATTTTTTTAAACTTTTAAAGCGCTCTAGCTCCAAAACCATTCGTCTGACAAAAAAATACAACGTATAATAATTTATAGAAAATTTAACGCAGATTATTTTTCTCCTAACATTCATTTCTCTAAAGTGCATCCTTTTCGAGTTACAAAAAAAGTCTCGAAGAAAAACACTTTTCTCTCTGTTTTTTGCATTTTTCGCGAAAACCATCATAGTTAAGAGCTCAAAAAGTTGAAATTTGGATTTAGCACCCCAAAAAACATAAAAAATGATTAAAAGAAAAGCAAATATAGTATTTTCCTGGATATGCCACCACATTTTAACCAGGTCATCATCATTCAAATATCATCATTCAAATGCAGGCAACCCTAATTTGCGGCAGGTTTTAGGGAGGCAACCCTATTCCATCGTATCGAGGAAGACAGTAGCTTCAATTTGATGTGTCACTCGTGTAAAAAACAGATGGGTTCATTTTACTTCGAAAAATGGCATCTTTGAGCCTGGGTTGCCTAGGGTTGCGGCAGACTGAGGACAGGCAACCCATGTTTTTCTATATCTTCAAATCGTCCTCTTTCCGATGGTGCTAATTTTACTTAAAAAACAGATGGGTGCAATTCGCTTCAAAATTGGTGTCAATAATCATCATGGTAAAGGTACTCGCGGCAAGATTTTGCTAGGCAACCCTATGGCAATGTATTATATTATGTCTAAACATTCTTTTAAACCACATTTCGATCAAAAAACACATCCGTCATGATTTCAACGATGGGCTCTTGGACTAGTATGCATACTCTTAATCGAAAAGTTTAAATACAATAAAGGGTAGGTACTACCATGTTGTAATTCTATCAAAATATTAAATAATTCAAAGCAAAGGGAGGTGCTTTTACGTAAACCGTGAATTTTATCAAACAACATTAGAACGAAAATAAAATAATAATTATATTTTGGTAATTACATTGTAGATCCATTAGGCCAGATCAAAAAAAGTTTGACGAAGGTAAATAAAACGAAAAACTGATTGCCCTGCAGTGCAGTTCGCTAACGGTTTAAAATTAGCTGGGATTCAAAGCTGTTTCAGCATGTGTGTGAAAATTGACAGATTGTATAAGAAATCAATAAAATAATGTAGAAATTCTGCATAGAATGACGTAAAACAATCATAAGACGTCATCCATATACAATGACGTGAATTCAGATTTATTAATAATGCATCACAAAACCCTTTTGCAAGAGGTATTAATCTTGTAGAATCATTGATCTTATAATCATACTGCAAACCTTAGCTAATAATCAAGAACAAAGTGCTACACATTTCTATGCTTTAATAGAAACTGATCACGAATGTTATTCTCAGATAGTCTGCAATTCCCAAAGTAAGTTGCAGCGATACAGGTGAATGTGCAGTAACATCAGGCATCCGGGCCTACTCGTCACTACCCTCGAAGGAATTATGGAAGGCAAAAACCCTTAAAGTCACCCCAGAAATTGTTACATGGACCAGGTGATCAGCAACGTGAGACGTGGCAGCTAATTAAGCTATCAAGAAATGAAGAGGCTGGAGTGTGACAGATATGAGTGATGCAGACCAATCTCAGGATTGTGAAACTTCTGTATAATTTTTAGTCACATAGTCAACTGAATGCGGTAAGATTCTAAACCAAAATATGTGACGACTATTTTCACTTAATTTAAAGCACCCCACATACATCACTATTGCATTTAGAGAACTTGGCTGCACATTACTAAAAGCTTCGACAGCACACAGCTTATATAAGTACGTACGTAGAAGCGGATTCTCAGGAAATGGCGTTTTGTAAAGCCGAAGCGAGGCCACCCCTGTTAATGGGAAAACTTGGTCAAACTGACTGAAGCGTTATATCGATAGATACATAAGTTGGTAGTAGTTCAGAGTGTTATCAGTGATACAAGCTGTTAACAACGATTATGTCGGTTCTATGCAACAAATAGAAGGTAAATAACAACATTTCCTTGACTAAGTTATGCGCGGAGAGATTGGAAGTGAAGATTGCCTATTATTTTGAACAACAGTAATAATTTTACTAGTTTAATAAAGGTACTACTATAGTAACTTCAAGAATTCCTTGTCATTTCGAGTACGTACTACTTACAAAACCGCATATAAAGCAGAGTTGGTTGAAAAATACTTACTTAAATCTGAAGTAGAATTCAATAACAGGACTCTTATGAAAGAAAACTGTCGAGAGAATCAAGATCCTCACACTATTTGAAGGCATTTCTATTCAATTCCCCCAGCATTCAACAGAAAATATAGTGATAGTTGTATGATACGAAAAAAACACACTCATTCATCGGATCCTATGATAAAAAGTCTTTAGGAAAAGAATATAATACAAGACCCGATAAAATTTGAAGATATGGGCATTGCACTTTTTTGTATTATTCCTATCCCCTCGGTCCTCTACCACATACAGGGTTTAAGTTCGTACTAGTGAGCATTGCTTCGTACAGGGGTAGAGTCCGTCGCCCACATCACCAGAGAGTGTCCACTCACCAAGTTCAGCGGCACCATGGAATACATTCAACTTGTCTCCTGAGGCACTTCAATACCTGGGCTCCCACGATCTTAAACTCTGACTCTGCCTTCTTAGCGCCATACGATGTATATAATGTGTATTATCTTGTTGTTAATGTGTGTAATATAGCTTGCAGAATAAATAAATAAATATAGACTGAAATTATGTAGGCATGTATACGAGTATGGTGGAAATCGGAAACTTTGATGCTTTCATTTCAATTTTCTGATCCGCTTGCTTCTGGCCAAATGATAAGGCATCAAATAAATAAATAAATAAAACTTTAGTACAAAACGATACAAACATGTAAAGTGCGGATTTATCGCCTATTGGCAATATCTGCCAATCAGCCCAAACCAATATTGAGGTAAAAATCTATCTTATGCGATGAATGATATTCTATGATATCAATAGCATTTTCCTTCACACCTATCACCTCAAAATATTACTTTACAGCCACGTATATATTACACAGGATTTCAGGATGAAATTAATATCGTACATTACTTAAAGCGGAGGCATTACCTTAATAGTCCGAGAGCCCGCTGCTTAATTTATGACGTATCTGTTTTTTGATCGAAATGTGGTATAAACGATAGCTTACCAACAGGGTATTACATCGCACTAGGGTTGCCTATCAAAATCTTGCCGCAACCCCCCCTGCCCCCCCCGAGAAGGTCCCTCTTCGCGGTTTTTCGCATTTTATAGGAATATGGTAAGAGATAGGAGAAAGTAGTCAATGACAAAAATAATCCTTGCTAAATTCTCTACAAAAAACGTTAAGTAAATTTTTTCATAGGACTAGTAGTTTACCCGTAATGGCCGGTCAAAAAACAGGATATTTTTTGAAAAATTAAAAAAAAAAGTTTGATTTTTTTTCTTTCACATTCTTCCACCCATTGTTACTAACATTTTATGGAAAAAAAATTGGCCTGCGGCACTATATCTCTGGTTATTTTATGAAAAACTAAATTTTAAGAATTTTCGTCACTGAGTTTTATTGTAATAACTCCGAAATTATTAGATTTATGAACATAAGTTATAGGTCGTTTTGTAGCTAAGACTATGGTAATTAATTCGTTCTTTGACTATTTTCCTGTAGCTCTTATCAATTTTCAACCAATTTAGTTTAAATACATTTTTTTAGTATTTTAAATGAATTTCGGTTTTGGACCGGCCATTGCGGGTAAACTGCTAGTTCTACGAAAAAAATGACTTAACATTTTTTGTAGAGAATTTAGCAAGGATTATTTTTGTCATTGACTACTTTCTCCTATCTCTTACCATATTCCTATAAAATGCGAAAAACCGCGAAGAGGGACCTTTTCGGGGGGGGCAGGGGGGGTTGCGGCAAGATTTTGATAGGCAACCCTAGTGCGATGTAATACTCTATTGGTGAGCTATCGTTTATACCACATTTCGATCAAAAAACAGATACGTCATAAATTAAGCAGCGGGCTCTTGGACTATAATATTATATTAACGTCATTAGGTAAAGTGATACCGTCACCGCGACGGTAGATTGGCTGATAAATGGAGGAAAATTAATAATTAATTAAACTAAAAGCTCCGTCAAATCTTAATGATGTTATATTACCCTGAGGTGTTCTTTTAAATCAAGGTACAAAAAGCAAATTGAGAGAATTTCATTTCGTAAAGAAGATTCTATCAAGTATAAATATATACCTAGTTGATCTGAGTACCTAGATTCTGTGCTTTCAGATAATGCAACTTTGCTTTACTCACGTTTGAAATCTCGGGTTTAAAGATGTGTAAGTGCATGAATACGATTACATTGGTAGTACTCAAACTACTAAATAATTAATAAGTAGGTACTCAATTATTTAAGGTAAAATGAAAGACTAAATATTTAGATTAGAATCCACAAAAATGACTTTAGATTACTGATGATGAGGGTGCAAATCCTTGAACACTAGTCGCGTAATCCAAAGTCATTTTTGTGGATTTTAATCTAAAGATTAAGTCTTTCACTTTACCTTAAAAATGGACTTCCACTATGTACCGACGGTCAAAAACATCGATATTTCCGATTATTTATACTGATGAAAAGGTAATAAAAATTTCTTGAGGAATCGCTAGTTGTCTACATAATATAAACATATACAGAGTTATGATACAATTATTAACGGAAAACATATGACAGATTTTGTGGATATAATATTGATATCGAAATAGAAAATTTCTGATCGTTAAATAGGTTATAAGACT
Source organism: Ceraclea dissimilis (assembly GCA_963576895.1). NCBI lineage: Eukaryota > Metazoa > Arthropoda > Insecta > Trichoptera > Leptoceridae > Ceraclea > Ceraclea dissimilis. Next base: position 1,514,947 of record OY756370.1, on the reverse strand, counting down.
TTACTTAGATTTGCTGAAATTGGTTAAGTTTAAATCATACAATAAGACTTCTCCGTTGGAAACATGTTAAGTGACAGAAAATCAATGTCACAAACAGCTCACAGTTGCATTGTACTCGTAAATCACCTTGAATTAAACAAAGACTAAAATTCATTCTTTGCGAAATAAAGTAAATGAATTCATTTCACAAAATTCCAATAAACTTTAGTGGTAACTTAATAAAAACAAAACCCTGAAAATCTATAAAGACGACATAAACCACAGTGTTTTTATTTGGTATCGTACATCAAACACGAAAGAATCGAATCAAAGCGTAGACGTACTAAAATATACACATAATGTTAAACAATAAAATTCAAGGGTAACGTGGTAGAACTATAGTAGTAGGGGAAAACCAAAGTGATATTTTTTACCACCCCTACAAAATACAATATAACCTCCTAGACATGGATGTAGACATAAAGCTTTGTAATATTTGATAAGAGGGGAGGACGCTCTACGACACTACGGTTCTGATGGCTCTACGAGAGGGTGCATGCACTTGACTCTACAACGTAGAAAAACTATGCCTATATAATAATAACCCGTAGGACGTACACAGGTCATCATTAATCAAAGTCGAAAATCTTGCTTCCATCGCATTCATGTAATTCGCTATACACACTCCACGATTCCTTTTACTCAAAGCACGCCAGTCCTTGAGCGTTTGGTTACTTCATTCCTCAACGCCTATCTCTCAAAACTTTTTTAAGAATCTGGGCTACATTCCACAATCCCAAATACTTTCCTGCACACCTTACACTGTAGGCTAAAAGCTTGTATCGCAAACTGTGGAATACATCGCCAGCGCCGAGGTTTGAACCTGGCACCTCCCGCTTGAGAGCCGCCTCAACCAATTGCGCCAGTCATGTACCCATTGTTCCACACATTGTTTTTATTGATAGACACGGCTAGTTTTTGTACACAGATAAGCTTGAAGTCTATACATATTATAATCTATGTGGTACTGATTTGTTATATATTGTGTGATAAAATCAAATTAATTATTATATTGGAAAAAAAATAGTTGTAGGTAATCTGAATTACACAATAGTAGATATGTTTTCCCTTCAGTCAGTCAATTTGAATAGTTTACCTACTGCCTATGTATTATGTCAGAATTACAATAGTTAGAAATGCAGTACATGCATGTTAGGGGTTGGTAGTTTAGTTAAACAACCACCCAGGCGTCGCTTGTTCGGCGTCCTGGCGCCGCGTCCCACTCGTATATTACGTAAAAGGGGGGTGCTTTGTATAATAGGGGTAGTAGAAAGTTTATTCCAAGATAAAGGGACGATATATATGAATATATATTAATAGAAAAACACGCAAAGCCTTTCAACATAATATTAAGTTAAAATATAACGGCATGATTCTTTTTGATGTATGTTAAGAAAAAGGGAAAAAAATATTGTGAAAATATTTGTACAGCAAGAATTAAAGGATTTAAGGAATGTAATACTTGATTGAATGATTTTCGATGAAATACATAAATAAAAGAAATACTAGTTCAAGAACATAAACAAAATATGTCTCTTATCAATGTCACACATTTTATTTTTTTAGATATTTTAATTAAGTACCTAATTCGTAGCAACCATATAAATACGAAATTACAATTGATAGAGCATGCATAACATCCAAAACTAAAGAATAGTCCTGATGCCTTCGTAAAAAGACAGCAAGGGGTCTCTATTTAGTATTAAAAAATATGATAGCTCAACTTGCAACGTGGGTAAGACGTACCCTCTACACACGTTATAATACTAAGGATGGTGGATAAAACATTTCGATACCTATGCAAACCCTGTGACGTTAAAATAAGACATAGGTTTCTAACTTTATAGTAACAAAAAATAAAGATTTACAAAGGTTTCTACTAAATGCTTCCAAAATGTCGCTCCTAAATTGATTCTACAGGTGAGAAGTAGAATTATTAGGATTACTTTCACTCTGAAAGAAAGGGTCAGCGTAGTGATAAAAGTGCAAAAGGTTTGAAAGCTTGAATCTCGGGTCAGATTTAGAGAATCAGGGGATATACCTATATTGGCTGTTGGGGTTCAGTTAGAGAAGAGCTTTCTCTAGGGAATTGGTGCACGAATTGACATACATTCAAAGAAGTAGATCAATAGGAGACCGAATAAGAAAAGTGAAAAAGTTATCTATACTTTCTACAAAACTTTTTATTCATTCTTTTCATTATTTTTTTTTTCAAAGAAACTTTTCAAATAACTATAAATAGTGACTGTTACAATAAATCTGTTACAATACAAATTGGTTAGCTTAATTGGCTCAGCTGGAAGAGATTGTAGCATTGCAAAAACCTCGACCTAATGAACAAATGGTATAATATCTTGTTGCTTGAAATTTTAACATGTTTTATATTTTGTTCACTTGAAATATGAATGAATTAAATAAAAAAAAGTTAACAGAAATTGAGTAACTTGCTGTTTTGTGAAACACTATCGAAATTGTTGTTATGTGGAATAATGTATGAAACGCTATAACGTTCTGTACTCGTTATATTTTTTACACATTACGTTTGTGAATACAGAAAATAAAAACTAATGCAGAGAGTAGATAAATTAATACTAAAACTATAGGTCTATATTTGTGACACTCTGGAACCAGTACTGTGATCCTTACTTACTCTCCTGTCTGCATTTATGACCCACAATAAAAGAAGAAAGCCTTCTCATAATGCTTTCTTTACATCACATTCTGTACAATATGAGGAGTAGAGAAAGAAGAGGGGTTGAAAGAAAGAACCTTCTTAACTTAACCCTAATAGAAAATAGAAGGGTGAGATTAAGATGTTTGACTTGTAAAAACGGAAAGGAGAAAAAACGATTGTCACTTTGCGAACGAATATCTCAGTGTAGTTGTATGGTAATTTCAATGTCAATACTTTTCCTAGAAATATATTTTTATCGTTTGTTTCCATTCCCCCTCGACAGGCGACCGAGGAAATCCCTAAGTTATATGCCAAATATTTTTTCTCCAGACAAATCCTGGCAGAGAACACAACAAGGATCACTTAGTTATTGCCGTAGTTTATGACGTATGCAGTCAGCTGAATATCTCTCGCTGAATTTATCCGAAAAACTCCCTCCTAAAGACAAATGTATTGATTCGAATACGTAGTAAATTACTGACAGAAATAGTGGAAAACGAATGCTAGAATTGGATGGTGTGTATTTGAAAGTATTCCCTATTTGTTGTTCGCTGTATAAATGAGCATTTTTACTCAAATAAGATGGAGAAATCTAATGCCTAACTGATATAGATATTATAATGAACAAAACTTTTACGATTTAAGAAAATCGAGGGCCTAATGTAAAAAATAGTATAAGTAGCTCAGGAATTACACTGTAAAAAATGAAATTCATCAGATTGTTTCTTTACTACGAATGCATATTTTACGATAGTACGTATATCTACTGGTTGTCTGATTTTTACTTACATAATTTGTGGCATTCAAAATTGACGTGAATGCTGGTAGGAACCTTTTACACTCCGATCAGCATTGATCTTGGATCATATTTTTCATTGTTACTATCCTTTGTCCTCATTGTTAAACTCTATTGTCTACGTATTTGTGCTGTTTCTTTTGACACAAAAATGACGATTCCAAGTGTCCAGATGGACTTAAGTATAAGCCACAATTAACAATTATTACAATTAAGCATACATTTCTATTAGGCATTACGTAATAACTACAGCTTATCGACATTCAACATTAAGTACTTCTTCTTCATATATTTATCAATTAAAGTCATATGTAAGTAATTAACTACGCGTTGAAGTAATTCAAGTAGGTCAGTTTATATCCGGCGAATTCACGTTTTTCTCACACACATATAATGCAAAGTCGCATGAATTTGAGTATTCGCCAACCATCGATCTATTCTCGTTCCAAACAAATTATATTCCTAGTAGTTGTGCGATCTTCCATAACACAAATATTTACATCGAGAACGATAACCAGACTTCCACCTTCGATTGAAATATAATTTCTCATACAAATTTCATGGAAAAGTTTACTGCACAACGTATATACAAGTCCATACATAATTAATCATGTGTCGAATCCATAAATCGATTATAATATTCTGTGAATTGTACGATTAATAATTATTGAAAGCATGAAAAGCTCCCAGTATTGAGAACATTACTAGAGAAAAACATTTTCTGACAATTCTTAGTATTTTCATTAATTTCTATTCTCACATTACCAACGTAGGTATTTATCTAATCTAAGTAAGTAAGATTATTAGCTAAAATAATATTTTTCTGATTAAAAATCCTAATGAGACGTTCAGTACATTAAAACTATAAAATATAAATGCTTCTAACATTTTAATTAAGTATAGTAATAATTTATGGTTAATTAAATTCCACTAAAGATCTAAACCAGTGCTTTTCAAATTGTATTCAGCAAGTTTATGTGAAAACTAGTCAGTAGAACAGCTAGTCGCTAGTCAGCCTTGGGCTCTAAAAAAATCTTGAAGAAATCAGTGACTAATCCGTTCTCATTACTTATTGCGATTATTGGGGTAGTTTATTTGGCGAGAGTCCTGATAGGGATAAGCTTGAGAGATAAGAGAAGAAATGAGGAGGTAAATGAAGAACTAAAGTCACCGAAATCATTCACCGCATGGTGAAACTTAAAGTGGAAATGGGCTGGACACGTAGCCAGGTGGTCAAAAGTGGACAAAAATTCAGTTTATTTGGAGATCGCGAAAAACAAACAGAAGTGGAGAGAGATATTTTGACATATCGATATGACAAGATGGAACTAATGATGGAAGTCTCTGTTCAGGAGTGGACGGAAATGGGCTGACGAAGAATAGAAATAGTCCGTTTTGTACAATATTGTATGAATATTCACTACAAGAATATGTACATACAGTGTTGTGCGTATTCAGCAAAATTATAAACCACTGACCTGAGCACTTTAAAAATAATAAAACGTTAATGAAAACATTAAAAATAGTCATCATAAACACAGCAGGCATCAGATCTCATACGAGTACTAAAGATAACAATACGCTTACTTTCATACAAGATATAATTATAGCTGCACAATGGTGTATAAAATAATATATCAAACGAAACAATGTAAGTATTGAGGGCTTGGCACCAAGAATGACGTCACAGTCTTTTCCCACGGCATTAAGGTTCAAAATCGCGTGACAATCGCATGATAAAATGGTAAAAATAGCGTTTTTTCCATTTTTTGGGGTTAATTTTGCGTCTATCAAAAAACTTTTACAGTTATTCCCTAGATTTTAACGCATATTATCAGTACAAAAAAAATACTCTGCGACTTTCGGGAAACGAGTTTCCGTCTTTCGGAAAAAAGGTCAGAGGTGTTTTTAATTTATTTTTTTTGAGATATTTATACAAGATATAAAAAATCTTTTACGGTTATTCCCTAGATAAAGGTTCAATGCATCTACCATATTTTGTTCCAAAGCATATTTAGTAACGGTTGTCGAGATAGAAGGTATCCCGTTTTTACAAATTTTTGAAATGTCGGTATGCACACTCTTTATATGTTCAGAAGAAGAAGTACATAAGTAGTTGGGTTCGTTACGATCCATTGTAATAATATAATTAATAAATTAAACACAGTTTCTATACACAAAGTAGGTATAAGTAGTAATACGAACCCAGCAAAAACATTGGGTCAATGTCGTGCGAACATTCAGACGAGTTTATATACTTCTTGTAAACATTGAAAGATTATGACTGCTTGAAGTTGGTACCCGTGAATTTGCAAAGGGCTAAACTTTTAGTAAATAAATCTGTTGAAAATAAGTGACATCAAACGAAAAAAATTCTTCTGTAAAACTTGCTTTTAATAAAAGGGCACTATATTACGCCCCAAATGATGAAAGAATAAAGGTAAAATTGAAAGACTAGTATATTATAGTTTAAAATCCACGTATCGACTTTTATTACACGCGTCTAGTGTTGGGTATTCTCATCCTCATGTTTGATCACTATAAACTCTAGTAGCGGGTAACAAAAGTCAACCTTCAAAATGGACTTCCACCATGGTACGTACCATTTTGATATATGAGCATATACTGAACATGCATCAGTATTAATTCTGGACAGAATCATAAGTGATCGATAACAGGAGAACAGGAAAAGTATGAGGATGAAAAAATACACCCTCGTAAGAGTAAAATTTACATGTGTAAGTGAATTGCTTGGTACTCGTACTTAGTAGTTGTAAAAAGCAGCGTAGTGCGTGAGAGTAGGCGCTTTGCATTGTTAGATGCAGTCAGCAGATGAAGACAAGAGTACTATGGACTATGGAGTGTGGGTTGGAAGGGCACCCGACACACTCTTGTTTATGCATGGGGACTTCGCTTCTCATCAACCCCAAGCAATTAAAAAATACAACGCGACATTCTTCAGTCTCGTGGAAGGGCATCCCACCCCACGTTATTCAACATCTAGACAAGAGTGCAAGCGAGGCATTTTTTTACAAGTCCGTGGTATTTGATTAGTAGGTACGAATTTATTAGGCGATAGTTCTAACATTAACACTTCATCGACTTACTTCACTAGACGAAGCATTTATTAACGAAATTAATGATTTTTCGAGATGACGGTGAAATCCCACGTCACAGAAATAGATAAGCAAATAATAGCATAAGTAACTTCTTCGTGTTTTTTGGGTAAACCGGGTATGCGATTTTTGCTATCTAGCTCCCTGCTCACGCTGCATAAGTACATACTTCAGACAATACATAAATATCACAACATGAACTACCTATTGCTACTATTACTTTAACCTTGAAGATGGCTCCAGCACGAGAGCCGAAAGCAGCAAAAATAAACAGACCTTTGTCAATTTTACGAATTCCGAAGAATCAGAAAAGATGTTCTAATTATCCGAAAAGAACAAATCAATACTCTATTAGTACATTTAGATACTGGAAAAACTAAGTAATCTATCTTACCTGCATTTCAGGAGGTCCTCCTTCATCTCTGATGAGGAGCAGATAACTGTGTCCATCCACCATAACTTCCTTCTTGAACCGCCCTCCCTCTGGACTCTCTTCTTGCATGTACGCCCCGGTGAGGTATCGATGGACCAGGGCGGATTTGCCGCTGGAGAGCGAACCCACAATGCCCAACCGCAGGTCCGGGACTGATCTTGACATCGTCCATTCTTGACTGTTGACGAATGAATCTGAAAAAAACAAGATAGAGAGGTTATTAGTATTGTGAGCATTGTGAAACATCAATACGGATTTGATCCAATTCGAGCGAGTCTAATCTGAAGTAGAACAATATTTGTATGTATTATAAGAATTTCTCAGAAGGCAAATATGGAAATATAACGTAAACAGCACTGTCAATAACCAACCATAGTACAATCCGTGTCAATTCAAGTCCGTCATAATAAGGCTGATGCAGATACTATGCGGTTATCATTCCACGAATAGAAGAAGCCTTCACTTGCATTCACGATAGTTGAATTGATTAAATGCGACCAAGACGCCTAGACAGACTACAGTAGTACCTTTTAATATTAAGAGTATACATACCGACATTTCAAAAATTTCTAAAAACGGGAGACCTTATATCTCGACAACCGTTACTAAATATGCTTTGGAACAAAATAGGGTAGATGCATTGAACATTTATTTAGGGAATGACCGTAAAAGAATTTTTATATCTTGTATAGATTTCTCAAAAAAAAAAGTGAAAAACACCTCTGAACTTTTTTCCGAAAGACGGAAACTCGTTTCCCGAAAGTGGCGAAGTAATTTTTTTTCTTGTACTGATAATATGTATTTTAAAATCTAGGGAATAATCGTACAAGTTTTTTGATAGACGCAAAATTAACCCCAAAAAATGGAAAAAACGCTATTTTTACCATTTTATCATGCGATTGTTCACGCGATTTTGAACCTTAATGCCGCAGGAAATGACCGTGACGTCATAGTTGGGTCACGAGCTTTATTAAATTTGTATCTAATTGTGCTATCAAGAATACCTATTATTACTGTGTAGGCGAAGAGTACTACGTAGGAGTTGAAATTGATTTCGAATTAGACCCCCGTGGCTTACGATAAAAGAACTATGAATATTTGATAAAATAATTGTTTAATTCAATATATAATTTTGTATAACATCAAAAACAAATTGATAAAACTATCGAATTCAATTAAGTTTTTCGTGAATATCATTATGTTAATGAAGCGAATTTACAAAACAATTTACCAAATTCCACGATCATTACACATACATATTAAAAAAGATAAAAGAATCTAATAAAAAATTAGGAGTAAGTAAGCATGTTTGAAGTGAATAACCAACAAATGAGTATGGGATATCTGCTTTCATTGGGAAAAAGAAGAATTTCTAATACCTGCGTAAATAATGTGAGGAAATTCGAGTACCTACCTACATGGAAAGTACCTACGCGAGGCAAGAAAGAGCTGGTCCCAGATTAATTGGGAACTACAATTTTGTTCGCTGGCAGCAATGACATTTCTATTGAAATCATACAAGTGTTGCCACAAAGACTGCCAAAAAGCTGCAAGTAGCGTCTTCATAAAAAAACATATTTTAATTAGGTCATAGAAATATGGATCAGTTTTTGGCGTGACGTCTTTCGAGAATTTTACATGACAGGTCTAAAAAAAACACTATTTTTCATCTCATAATGTTTTCCGAATTAATCTAATAATCTTTTGGCTCTGTTCTACGGGACAATTTAACAAAAAGTGACGGCATGTATGAACTTATTTTTTATATACCATTTTTAATCAATTCTACCTCACTTAGTATTTAAATTAGATAAATTATTTTTCAAATGTAATATAGAGAAATTATTCTAGATAAATTGTGAGATAAATATTTTTTCCTTACACTTACCGTTTAGGAGATATTTTAATAAAATCAATGAATGTAAAAAAAATACTCTTTTCGATATAAAATATTAGGCAGTGGCGTAACAGTATTAAAAATCAGATTTTAATTGACAAAACTATACATTAATAAAATGAAATCGTAAAATTTAAATTATCTTACTTTTAACATATCTAAATCTATCATTTAATAAATTTCTTTATTTCACCCGTCTTTCTTTAAACACCTGTGCATCCTGAACTGTGTGCCGTAGGTCTAAACTTTTAATCACAAGTTAGAGAAAATTGACCCACAATTAAATACTTTTAGTAAAATATTACCGTAAATACCTGATTTGGGGAGTTATTCAACAACAAAAGTGAAAAATACGAATATTTCAATTTGTTCCGAAAATTAATATGTACTTGACAGTGTCTGTATCACAATAATTTTTGAGGTACAAAGAAGTATTTATGCTCAAACGACGCAGAATATTATGTACTTTAATTTATAAAAAGACACCATTTTCGTAGAAAGCATAGTTTAGAAGTTATTACTGAAAAACTGAAAAAAGTACATTATTTTTTCGGTTTATGGGTCACCCTGTACTTAGCACAAGCGGAAAATTGGTGCAAACTTCAAGAAACCTTATTTGCATGTTGATGAAGGGAATCAAATAGTTTCCAGCTTTCCGACAATTATCTACGCTATACCCCCTTTTTTAATGTTAAAACACCGGTCTACAAACATATAGCTGTAATTACATTGTAAATCGATAAACATTTTGCATACAAATACATCACATCATATACTCGAAAACGACAATGTTGTAATGTTTGTTTACAAGAAGGAATAGCATTGTGGTACAAGTTACAATGTAAGTGAAACTATTTTTTCAATAACAATGCACAACTTAAAAGCGTGATGTAATTACAGACACATGATAATAACGTGTCTAATTATCACAGATGTATAGACATTATTACTCAATGTGGCAGCACGGTATATAAGGGAGGGATATACCTCATATTATATTCTAAGTACAATACTGTAAGTAATTACTATTATGGATATTTGCTAGGGAAGAAACTAATTAAAGTACAGAAATCGGACACACTATAGTGCTGCGTGTGTACAGTGCGAGTGGGGTAACCAGATTTCTGTTTTTATTGGGACACTTTGAAGGTGGGGACAAATAGATAATTAGACAAGGATTTTTTGTTTTTATAAATGAATCTGGGTTTATTGAAATAAACCCTTTATTTCGATAAAGGGTTTATTACCCAGATTAAAACCCAAAGTGAATGTTGTACAGTAAGCTTGAAAAGCTTGTGTCGTGAAGTGGAGTAGGTCGGCATCGGGGATCAAACATGCGCCCACTGGATTAACAGTCGAGCGCGTTACCAACCAGGCTACCGCCCACCTGATTATATTATTTCAATTAATATCACTTTAAGGGTTTACAAAACAACGGAATACGTACCCATTTATTCATTTATTTATGAAATATTAAATTATTTAGTGCACACTGCACACTAAGAATAGAGGCATCCATGACAGACAAAAAAATCGTGATTTCTTAGATCCAGAATCTAATAAGTACATAATATTGGTATCTAAATATGTAAGTATACACCTATTTTTATTGCGTATATTCTGATGGGATTGGTTCGAATAAATTGGTGAATTGTGATACACTCGCCTTAGTAAACAATTTCTCAAGATTTCTGCATACATTGTTTACTTCAAGATATCAAAAAACAAAATATAAACTGCGTTTATCAGACGTTTAGAAAATGTTTAGAGAATCAAAACGACATGCGACCTAGTAAAAATCGGTACCAAAAAATGAGAGTTAAGTCACCCTACAATCTACATATGTGCAGTCAGGACAGGAGTACGGTATCCTAAGGGTACCAGGACTCACGAGTACCTAACATTAGTAATATAATTTAAGAGGGGTGACATATTGTATGTATACACCCACACGTAATATAATATTAATAACACAGAGAGCTGGGTAGGTACCCGGAACCTACTAGTCAACCCTGTCATGTCAAGGGGACATCAAAAATGAGACGTGATCTCGAGTTATATTAGGAATGTAATACGCTAGTCACTCCATCATAATTAAATATATAAGCACCCACATTGTGTCACAGCGGAACATTGGATGCCGCCAATATTTTGTCGAGTGTACTTAACTGTCAATTAATTGACAATACAGCCTTTGAAACACCATAACATATACCAACAATAATTGTGTGTTTGTAAATAGTTTTAGAATTCATTTGTAAACTTTAGTACTTAAGACTTGTACATAATGTAGATGTAATTAGTATTTAAGTCTCTTATTTGTAAGTAATGAATTGTAACCTCCTTGGATAGGGACACTGAAGGAACGTAATTTAGGGGTGGGGTTTGCCAGAGGGCTCCCTTAAGGCTAACCCTGGGCCCACCTCTTAATAAGATTTGCCTAGAAGTGCGGGTAAAGAGGTCGCTATTAATGCGCCTGAGCTACCCGGGGATGTCCTTAGCCCGGGGGTTTTTCCTTCAATACCTACAAATCAATCGAATTTCTGTATGATCAAAGTTACCCATGCATGAAATACATAGTTAATGACAATGTGATGTACGTAAGAGTAGTTAAGGGGTTATTACGTATACCAAATATTCGTGGAAAACAATAGGCTTCAAATACTTACACAATAAAATATAAAAATAAATAATTAAGTACCCTGAAATTTTACTCTCTATACGCTCACTTCTTATTCCTTGCCAGGTAGGCAGAGAGAACACAACGCCACACTGCTATCCTTACACACACTTATTTTTGATCAATACACGTCCATCCGTGATCTTCGATAATATTGCAATTAGGTAAAATTTGAGTCTTCGCTGGTTTGTTTGTTGATGACATTATGATTGTTTATATTATATGTACCTAATAACTGTATGCACTCTAGAGATTAATAAAAAAAATCACAAATAAAAAACACCAATGAGTGACTTGTTATATGTATCTGCTATCTACCTACATAATTACCATCAACAAAGAACTTTCTTATAGGTGTGAAATTAACTAGACGCCCTTTTACAGGTAATCACCTACACGATTTAATAAACATTATTTTAATGTAAGCCAAATATGGCGACACACACAATATTTTAACACGGTTGGTACTCGTAATAGAATTATCAGATACTAAAAGGTGATTTTATATTCAACATTAAAATCCAGTTAAAGGAGAATGCTCATTTTGTATGGGAAAAAAACCCAGGCCCGGCGCAAACGAAATGTAACTCAAATGATAGGTAATAATTAGTAATTAAATACTGCATAGGGGGCATCATCGAAATCAATGGCTTAAGGGGTGAAATACCCATTCAAAGTTTTACAGGGATCATACGAATATATAAGAAAAGGAGCATTAAACAGTTAAAATTGCGATTCAAAAGTATATAATATGATGAGTGTAAGGTAGCCCTTCTGATTTTTCTTCTTCTTCATCAGCCTTGGTCCCTCCACTGCCGGATATAAGCTCAAAGGATAATGCTCATGAATTATGTAAAAAATAAATATGTCCGGCGCAAACGCAACGTGATTCAAATGATAGGTAAAAATGTTTTATTAAATACTACATGAGTGGCATCATCGAAATCAGTGGCTAAATGCGTGAAATGCCTACTTATTTGAAATTCACGAGACACAGAGATTGCATAATTTCAGGAATGGTAGGTTGAAAGAGCTTTCAAACAATATTATTTCTTAGTTCCATATAGCAGTGAGGGACCAAGGCTGATGATGATGAAGAAGAAGAAGACGGGCTACCTTATATTTATCATATTTTATACCTTTGAATTCCAATTGTAACTGTTTAATGCTCATTTTCATATATATTCGTGTGACCCCTGTAAAACTTCGAATAGGTATTTCACCCATTAAGCCATTGATTTCGATGATGCCACCTATGCAGTATTTAATAACTCATTTTTACCTATCATTTGAGTTACATTTCGTTTGCGCCGGGCCTGGGTTTTTTTTGAGCATTCTCCTTTGACTGAATAATATTTGTCAGTGGGCGCCGTACGACAAGTTGATTGATATAAAATTTATAACGTAGACTGAACTACAAACTAATTATAGACAATACTATAAAATATTGTTTATTGAAAACTGATAAGATTCAACAATTAATTTACAGAACCTACGAAGTGGGTAATTATCAAGGTAAGTAAGAATGATTTCTAAAACGAATTTAATTAAAATAAAAACCTACGCTCAAATAGGTAGGCATTTTGAGTTGCTGTTGATTTAAAAGTAAATGTAATTAAGAATCGATGTAAGACAGAGATTTTTCTAATTTATAAATTGTGATCGAATCTTAGCACGTACTTCGAAGTGTCCAGGTCAGGTTCTTGTAAATTATATTACTGTATTAGGTCAAAACATGTCATAAATTTTGGCGATTTCATATTTATACTAATAGATTCATTTGATCAAATCCTGTTAACTGCATTGTAAGAAAAATTTTCGAATAATCCATGTTAAAAATCAGATCTCTGAACGAATACTATGGAGAGATTAATCTTTATTTTGCTCTCCTGAAAAAGTAACAATTTGCAGACAACAGGTTTTAACCAAATACCATCGTATGCATGTTTTTTCAAAAAGGGGTAAGTCTTCACGGAGTATCAAATCCGCCTTAAACCGCGAGCGCGTACCAAACTGACTGATGAGATTTTATATAAACTATCGTTTAAATTTCATAACATATCTAATTTTATTTTTATTTTATTGGCACACGAAAATATGACGAAAATCGGATTCCAATTGGATTAATAACTTCCTGTTTTTAATGTCTGAATATTTTAACGAGACGTAAAACAGAATTAATATCTGATAACAACTTACGAAATCTTTTCCCAAAATCCTCACACCCTAGACTTCTTTAATACTTACTATCTATAGTAAATAACATTTCAGCAATAAGTCAGCAAAAAGTTATCAAGAAAACCAATCAATTTGCGGAAGTCTTTCTGCTACACAGCGATAAAATAAGGAAATTGATATATAAGTACCTAACTATACAGAGCGAGGAAGAATTTGGAAATAAAAAATTGTCTGTGTTTTTATACACATCGAAGCCAGCGATACTATACAAGCCTACATCTTCGAATTCCATCACCACCATGATTGGTGACGTCCCCTTGTATCGGTGACAAACACCTTGTCTCGGTGACAAACACTTGAACTACGGAATATTTTTCCCATACATTTTCATGGCGTCATAATCGTCAAATGTCAGTTGCGCCCGGCCTGTATGACCAATATGGCGTTGGCCTCATAGAGAATAATACAGAATACCCCTTTATTGGGATCACTGATGGTACTGTAGTAGGCACGCAAACCGCGCAAAAGTTAAAGTTTTTTTCTTCAACAAAGCAGAGAGGTAACATCTACAGTCAGACGATGCAGCATTATGTGAATACCCTTGGGCATGACGCAGGATGGGCGTCCCGACGCTTACGAGTCGGCATTGACTGATTCAAGTGATTACTTTGTGCCCAATGCAACGTTCACCCATTTTTTTAATGAATCTGGGTTTATCGAAATAAACCCAAATACATATTTGTACACTTCACAGAAAGCTTGCGTTTTGAAGTGGAGTAAATCGTCATCGGGGTTTGAACCCGCGCCCGCCAGATAACAGTCGAGCGCATTACCAACCAGGCTACCGACCACCTCAAAATTTACAAGATATTCCGTCACATCCTGCTGTCAAAGGTGTAATTTTTCGAAGTTGTATATCAACATTTCACAATACGCCAATTTTTAGATCCAATCGCCATCTGTTGAGAAGTGGATGCGAAATTTCGTAACCACTTTCACCTATTGATGTAGAGGAGGACCTAGTGATTGTCACTTCGATATTCAATGGTTGATCTGAAAATTTATGCGACAGCACGTAATGTATTACAGTGTAATAATAGTCAATACTAATAATGTTTTTATTCGCTCAGACTTCCGCTCATAATGTCTGCACGTGTAGAATATTGATGAGTTTAGTATTACAATGGACAATACATTTCTGCATAAGCCGCACCGCTAAAAGAGAACTCTACAATCCACGTGTTTCTTCCGGCCGTCATGCCAATTAGAGCTGTGTCAATAATGGTCAACAGCTAATCTTCAACAGTTGTTCTAATTTAACACGTCCACACTGTTCACATAAAAGTATATTGTCTGTTAACGTTGATCCACGCCAATACCAGAGTGAGTATGTAAATAGTCCAACCAAACGCACGAAAAAAAACTAAGGGAAATTCCCGAGCGTATTAGACAGATAGATAGATTTTCTTTATTCGTCATAATATAGTTTTTTATTTTTATTTATTTAAACTTTAAGTGAACAACAAATACATATAAATATAAAAAATGGACATAGTACAGATTATAAATCGTTGTTCACTAGGGCGAACTTATTGCAGAACTGCAATTTCTTCCAGTTAACCCCATATAGTGTATACATAAAAAAACATAGATGGGTATCTTAATTCAAGTTAGAGCGACATTTATCAATACGTAAATAGTTAATCTACGTTTAAGAGCATAACCGTGGGTGAACTAGAGCTGATTGCTCTGTATCTCACCACACGGTATAAAATCATTACAGTAGTTTTATTAGCCCGTCAACAGTAATAATAATATCAGAACTAGGAATGGATTAATGACTGTGAATTAATCTCGATACATGTGGTCAACGCCCGCCAGGAAGACCACCGAAGCGATGGAGAGACAGCTGGAGTTCCACATCACAGGAGAACAATCCTGTCAATACAGACTCGCTGAGTCTAGATGCAGTTTAAGAAGAAGAAGAATTAATCTCGCGATGTCATTGGTGCAGTAGCGCCTGTTGACCGGTGACCAATAACATAGCGAGATTCAATAGCATTACGCGCGGGACATTATCGGGGAATCTTCCGAAATCGATCAGTAACGAGTCGACCATGTTAACGTTAGCAGTTAACGATAACTATTAAGAGTGTGCATACCGACATTTCAAAAATTTGTAAAAACGGGAGACCTTCTATCTCGACAACCGTTACTAAATATGCTTTGGAACAAAATAGGGTAGATGCATTGAACCTTTATCTAGGGAATAACCGTAAAAGATTTTTTATATCTTGTATAGATTTTACAAAACAATTTTTTAAAAACACCTCTGACCTTTTTTCCGAAAGACGGAAACTCGTTTCCCGAAAGTCGCGGAGTAAATTTTTTTTCTTGTACTGATAATATGCATTAAAATCTAGGGAATAACCGCAAAAGTTTTTTGATAGACGCAAAATTAACCCCAAAAAATGGAAAAAACGCTATTTTTGCCATTTTATCATGCGATTGTCACGCAATTTTGAACCTTAATGCCGTGGGAAAAGACTGTGACGTCATTCTTGGTGCCATGCCCTTAATCGAGATTAACATTAGCATCTGTTAAAGTTAACTTTAGCTAGCGTAAACGCCCACCACTAATGCAAATACAGTAGTATAATTCAATCAGAGTCACTATTATTGCATAAGTCATACTCCGTAATCAAATATTGTTATGATTGAAATAAACCTGGAATTCGCAAACAAAAAGCTCTGAAAGCTGAATGGGAACGCTCCAAATAGAATCCAATAAGCATTGCGCTATTTGTTACCGTTCCAGTGCATTATTGAGTTAGATGAACTGTTCCAGTTGGAATCTATTTTACTGTATGAATTAATTCATCGTATGACATTTGGGCGGACGACGTGACCTCGGTAGCAGGTAGACAGTGGGTCAGAAAGGCGAGGGATCGAAAGGACTGGAAAAGAATGGAAGAGGCCTATATCCAGCAGTGGAGGGACCAAGGCTGACGAAGAAGAAGAATATGGCAATTCGTTACGTCATATCCTAAATCTTAGAATAAGGACATACTAAAACAGTAATAATAGCATAGGTAGGTCTGATTGTGAAGGAAGGTAAATCCATTTCTATGTTGTTCGTTCTTCGGGTTTCTTTACTGCGTCTAGAGTGGTTGAATAACCGAGCTTTCGGCAGCGATACTACTGCCATCTTCAGTAAGGAAACCCGAAGAACGAACAACATAGAAATGGATTCATCACGTTGCGAAAGCCTACAAGATTATTTGTTTGGGTCAATGTTTAAAATATATTCAGTCGCTGTATCCGTTGGTAAGAAAAGTCTTTGAAATTCTCCGCATATGAAAGAACATTCAATGGAATCGAATGGGCGATAGTAGATATTTTCGCGATTATTTCGATTTCAGCATTTTGCTTACGTCATTTTTTGCTTATAGGGCAGAAGTCAGTTGTATTTACCTATGTATATTAATAAAAGTTGTCACAGAAAAACAGATAGAGATACACAACCTTAAATATTACACCGTGTGTAATGTACTGTACGGCCGATGCATAAATCTGTTGATAAATATCGGAAAATATGAAACATCATAAAAGGTCACAGATGCTTTTAAATGGTCAATAGACCGTGACAAATTGGTTACAGATACACAACGATCATAGTCGCGTTATTAAGAATATGCATACCGACATTTCAAAAAATTCTAAAAACAGGAGACCTTATATCTCGACAACCGTTACTAAATATGCTTTGAAACAAAAAAGGGCAGA
Organism: Ceraclea dissimilis; assembly: GCA_963576895.1. Lineage (NCBI taxonomy): Eukaryota > Metazoa > Arthropoda > Insecta > Trichoptera > Leptoceridae > Ceraclea > Ceraclea dissimilis. The sequence continues at coordinate 1,497,348 of OY756370.1, read as the reverse complement.
TGCATTAAACATTTATCTAGGGAATAACCGTAAAAGATTTTTTTATCTTGTATAGATTTCTCAAAAAAAAATTGTGAATAACACCTCTGATCTTTTTTCCGAAAGACGGAAACTCGTTTCCCGAAAGTCGCGGAGTGAATTTTTTTTTTGTACTGATAATACATATTAAAATCTAGGAAATAACCGTAAAAGTTTTTTGATAGACTCAAAATTAACCCCGAAAATGGAAAAAAAGCTATTTTTACCATTTTATCATACGATTGTTCACGCGATTTTGAACCTTAATGCCGTGGGAAATTACTGTGACGTCATTCTTGCTGTCAAGCCCTTAAACACGAATAATTCACATAGGTATTACAAGCATCTACTGCATCAGCTGTAGCCGGAGGCATTTCGATGTTACGAATCAGGGTTTTAATAATATTTATAGTTGGCGTTATCTCATAGATCTTAGAGACACGGAGGAGACTTGGTCTTGTGGTATGAGAATATTCTTCTTCACGTCGAGAGTCGTGACTATTGATCGTAAAATATTCATTGGCAATGAACTCTTAAGAGTATACACACTGTAGAGTCTAGTGCGATGTGCAATGCTCCAAGTGACATAAAAAAACTTGCGATTACTAGGTATATTTGAAATACTGGGAAATGGGATGATGTTAGCCTTGACACGAAAATATTTATAGGTAAATGCGTACAGATTAATACAAAAAAGTGTAATTTTAAAAAAATCTTTCTGTGAAGCCGATTTTATTGGTCCATTTCATAACAAGAAAAGAACTTTATTGATTATGACCAATCATAATTATTATTAACTAAACTAAAATAATCCACTCTCCGATATAACAGCTTTTAGGCCTTTGCGCCGAAGAGTGTGCAGACATGTGCAAAAAATATATAAACACTCAAATATATAAAATAACTGGACAACGGATGAACATACATCAACCAACCTCATAAACTAACATACGAACAAACCAATCGGAGTGCGGCATTGTTGGTTATAGCGGTTGACTATATTCAAGAGTATGCAGATTTATTTGATTATACAAATCTGAAACATAAACGAGTTTATGACAAAACAGCTGTAAGTACTACAATTTTAAACTGTCGCTTAATAAATATGTGTGCAAAATATTAAGCTGCTGAGACTTGGGGTGTTATCAGTATTTGAAGAGGAAATGTAAGGAAAATGTAGACTCGGACATTGACAACGACAAGTTAAATTGGCTGCACGATTGGAGAGTTAGAAAAAACGATTTCAGGACATAAGTTCCTAAATTGTTCTAAGAAATGACATAGAAGAAAATACATATGAATATTAAATTTATGACTTTTCATTTGTAATTACTGATTAGTTTATGTACCTTTAAGTGGAGATTAAAACAGTAAACGATAAAATATCAATAACAACCGAGCTAATAATGGACTTCTATAGTTAGTTGAACGAGTTGATAAACCTGCAGTGATAGAGCTAGGCAACTAATAAACTTAATATGCAGCAATGCAGCACGTAACACTTGATACTAATAGGGGGAGATTAACTACTCTCTATTGTAACTCTCGATTTTGCAGGAGGTTTAAGTGTTGTTGTCCGTCGCTTGTACAACGTATAATACAGCACAACCTTTCATAACGAACATAATTCGATTTAGAACCTTACTCGAAATGCGAAATATTCTTTCCCATATAAAATAACTTCCAATACTTGTGTTTCATAAAAAAAAATTCAAATGGCGGGTTTGTTGCCGTAGGCAATGTCTGCCAACCAACCACTTGTGATATTCGTTTGAAATAGACAATACATATTACATACATATAAGTGTACGAAAAAGAAAAAAAAAACAACTAAATAACTATTAATAATGATATAAAATAAAAATACTCTATTAGTATTGATTAAAAATCACATATTACCTGCATGAATTTCTGACAATAATTTATTCTTTTTTACTAGAAATTTGTCATATGGAGACATTTGTTTTGCCGACGCGACGCGACGCTTCAAATGTAGTGAAAATGTGACACAGCATTCTCATTGAATAATTTTGAAATGCTTCACACCAGTTTTCTACGTTTTCAGGAATGTCCCGGCGCATAAGTCAGTGACGCGAAGAGGGGACTTCATTCTACGACGCTTGTTCTATTAAGAGAGGCATTTTTTCAGGATTTGTTTTACTTGCTATGCGAATTGCTCATTATGAGAGGCTCCATTGTAATATTATATGAAACTGTTAAGCTATTCATTAAAATGTACGACAACTATTAGTAAGATAATGACCGCGTCACGCCGTACAAGGGACGCTAACAAACAAGTGTGAAACTCTACAAAATACTTAGTACAGGTTCAAACCATATAGAACGTAGTGTATGTATATTGTACGATGGTCTATTGAAAGCAATATCTATTAGCGAACAATCCAGTGATTAATGTACACAGTACACATCATCATGAAATGGTCTCTTTCGACCGTAGCCTATTATATAAAAAGCATGCACTCTAAATGTATGTAAGTTTGATGACAAATTATGGAAAGAGATGTTCGTAGCTAAAGGCCCAATTCCACTGAGGCAACTTTTAGACAAAATTTAGGTTGCAGACGGGATTGAAGGTCGGTCGTAAGCCCGAAAATTTTCATCCTTAATTCTTCTACCCTGTTGTAGGAATAACATGGGACTAAAGTATGCTGCACATATGCTGGATTTTACCAACTTTTTCAATGAGGAATAGCGGAGATAGGAGCCACTTATAACTATTTTTTATACAACATTTCACCTAAATTCTAAATTCACCTAAACAGTTGGTGATTTCCAACAATAATCTTTCCATCGAAGAAATACGAAGGCAAACAAAACAAGTCGCGATGCCGCATGCCTCAAATCTAATGTTGTTTCCTGGACGCACCGTCGAATAGTGTCGGCTTGTAGCATGCGACATGTTTTTTCGATCCAATGTCGTCAGGCGACACTAGGAATAAGTAGGATGCCACATGTTGCCTCAATGGAATCGAGCTTTACCAGTGTCAACGCATTAATGAAAGGTTGTGATAAATGAACGAAAAAAGAACCTAAAATGATATCAACCACGAATAATATAAATGTATCTAAAAATTCAATACCTCATATGAGACTCTTTCAAACTATATAGTCTCTGGTCTACGACCTCTTCACAATGCCGACTACGTCGAGACTTTTGATTTCGTTAGAATAAACTCTAAACCCTTTGTAATTTCTGTCTTACATACTTCAGCTCAGACGTGACTGATATCCGATAAAATATGACCGAAATGAACTTGAAAACAGCGCAGAATTAAAAATAACAAAGGATATTTAAAAATATATGACTTGCTTTCAGTTCTATACTATGTATTATGATTTAGTAGGGATGCGGTGACTGGATCTTCTCGATCGCTCGGTGTCTCCCGATGGCTTGAGCCGGATAAAATATGAATTTCTATTCCAACGCCCTTTCAAACGATACCACACATGACCCGACACAACCCTTAGTTCTCTCAAACGCTTTACATTTTTTTGTCTCTGATTCAATGTGGTACAGAATCATGTCAAGTAGTTAGTTCCAAGTCCAACAGATATACAGCGAAGGATGAATTTTCTATCAGGCTTATGAATAATCATCGGCTGGTTTAACGTGATCACATTACGCTTGAGACACATTCATCAATTCCAGCCCATCCATCCGCCGCAGCCGGGAATCGAACCCAGACCTCCCAGCCAAATATCATCTAGTAATTGATAAAGGTTTCAGAGCTTTAGCTAGTTTGGAAATGAGTTAAAATTTGTTCGCAAGATTTGGAAACAATAACGTTGGGTGAGGTGGTCGGTAGCCTGGTTGGTAACGCGCTCGACTGTTAATCCGGTAGGCGCGGGTTCAATCGCCGATACCGACTTACTCTACTTTACGACACAAGCTTTTCAAGCTTACTGTGAAGTGTACAAAGATGTATTTGGGTTTATTTCGATAAACCCAGATTCATTTTATTAAAAAAAAAAAAAATCGCGTGTAAAGATGAGAAAACTTGATAGTTTCATTAAAGTAAAATATCACACAGCAGTAGGTACCACAATTAGGTCTTAAGGCCGATTAAGAGTGTGCAAACCGACATTTAGAAAAATTCTAAAAACGGAAGACCTTCTTTCTCGACAACCGTTACTAAATATGCTTTGGAACAAAATAGGGTAGAGACATTGAACCTTTATCTAGGGAATAACCGTAATAGATTTTTTATATCTTGTATAGATTTCGCAAAAAAAAATATTTAAAAACACATCTGACCTTTTTTCCGAAAGACGGAAACTCGTTTCCCGAAAGTCGCGGAGTAATTTTTTTTCTTCTACCTATAATATGCATTAAAATCTAGGGAATAACCGTAAAAGTTTTTTGATAAACGCAAAATTAACCCCAAAAATGGAAAAAACGCAATATTTACCATTTTATCATGCGATTGTCACGCAATTTTGAACCTTAATGCCGTGGGAAAAGACTGTGACGTCATTCCTGGTGCCATGCCCTTAAAAAAAATTCAACAGCCTACAATATAATTTAAAACGAATTAGCAATCAAAGTACAAGATGAGATGAAAACAATCATAGCTAATAATGTTCTTAACGATGATAATTTCAAATCAAGACGAAATAGTAATGATGATGATGACATAGATACTCGTATGTTGGTACGCCCATTGTATATCTAACACAAAAACACGACATGTGTACTTACTTACTTACTTAGATAAAAAAAAAATCTAAGATGAGATAGACGGATACGAGTATGATACTAATCGTGACCGGACAAAAACCCATAGGAATATTGCTCAACATGAATAAATCCCAAAAAAGACAAAAGCCCTTTAAAAATATGCTCAAGGGACAAAACGTCAAATCTAATTGGATTCTAGTTAAAATTAATTGTATCTATTAAGTAGTATACGATTTCTTTCAGTGTCTTAGATACTAGCATAGATTAGAAAATAAACAAATAAATAAGCGGATCTAAAATGGGATAGACAATAAAATAGTCAACATTTTATAAACAATTCATCTACTGGAATCCAACTAGAAAGTTTGAGCTTTTATCTGTTGAGGATATTTCTGAAGGGTTTTTTGTGTTTTTTTTGGATTTATTCATGTTGAGCAATATTCCCTCCCCCTTCCCCCTCCTCATCTTCTTATCCATAACTCTTCCTTCTTATTTTTTATATTCTTGTTTATTTTCTGTTTTTCTGCCTAATAAATTGTAAAATCTGATGTGTGCGTGTGCGATGGGTGAGTGTGTGAGCGAGATTGAGTATGGGTGTGTGAGACGACCGGAATGAACTTATATGTTTTAAATTAACTGTGGTGCATGCTTGTGGGTGACAGCTGAATTATGAATGAACTAATCTTCAATTACTTATATCTATAGTTGTTATCTGTTTTGCACTTATACCTGTAATAAAATAAAAATAAAAATATTCATATTCATATGGGTTTTTCTCCGGGAACCGAGTCCAATATACCTAATGTATATAGAAATACAATAAGATACATTGAAGATAATTCGGCCGTACAAATATTGTATAAGAAGTATAAGAAGTAATTGTATGGTGTAGGTATCAACCTCCCGCTTGGAGGGATTTCTTGTACTGTATGGAAATACATATAATTACTATAGGCGTAGTACTGCAAAGATGTTGTAAATCCGATATGTCATGCATATCAATAGTAGATTAGACAAAGAATAATACATGCTGGTATGAAAAGTTGATTCTGTTTCAAACAATACGTAATTAGAGTCAAAGATTCTTCATTTAGAAACTATAAAGTATAAAGTAGAAGATTGGCGAAGAAAACATGTCGCTGGTTGTTCTGTATTGTGAGAAAAATTTAAATAAATTAGTAAATTAAAAAAAAACTTTATTAGCCAATAGCCACAGACCAAATATAAACAACAAATCTTATTAGACACAGAAGTATGCCAAAGGGCGGACTTATTGCAAAGTCTTAAAGGTAGAATGAAAACAAGCTAGCTTATTTAGTGTCTTGGAAGATTCGCCTCTATAGAAAACAGGCAAGTATTCGAGATCACCACTGTTATATCTAAAAGCAAAACAAAAGACCTGTAGGAAGACCCCAAAAAAGATGGGTAGATGATGTAGTCCCAGTTGAGACGGCTGAGGTAGAAGAGGATCTAAAGCAAAAAAAAATATCAAGGTACTTGAACGTTGCGAAGGTTGCGAAGTTATTAAAATTTTAAGAAGAAAATTTAGGTGAAGACCGTTACAACAACGACAGATGATGAAGTTAAGTTACAGCGTGGTAAAAAGAATTCTTTACATTCTCGTGTAGATTAAAAAAGTAAGTAAACTACATTATTTGAATTGTGAGGTGATGTATAGTATTTTTATGAACAACCCACATCCTTTAAAAATGTATTTACACCGTTAAAAATAAACTAAGGAGAAATTTTTAAGTGAAATACGTAGTTACTTTAGAGCTTTTTGCGCAAATAAAAATGTAACATAAATTCTTGATAAGCTAAAAATTACGTTTAATACTCTCCACTAACCTACTTACAGAAATACCAACTTGTAATTTAAAGAAAAAAATATGTCGCGAGAAAAAAAAGAAAACGAGAAAGAAATGTTGTGTTGAAAAAAATAATATGTAAATAAATGACTAAACACGAGTAAACATGAAAATGGAGCGAAACACGATGTTATTAAAATCAATCTACATTATAAGTACAGACATTGATTTTAATTTTAAAAGTAATTCAACTCGGGGGCATATCAAAACTAAAAAAAAACATACACATGTTCACGTCAGTCAGATAGTAAAGATGAGGAATAATTACGCATTAAAAGTAATCTACATATGTATTTATCTATGACTGGTTGATGTGTATAATAATGGTACATAAATCTTACGTAGATTCATACGGAGGGGGTTATCTAATAAAAAAACATCATCTATGCTTCTATGCAGCATCGCTACACAATAAGACATAATGATAATAAATTAATACTACAATAATAAAGTGTCCGTAATAATCCTCCGATCCCCACCACCAAACAAACAAGATTACCATAATAACCTCAATAATGGAATTAGACGACCACTTCAAACGATGTGATTTTTATGTGCGGACCCATAAAAAGAAGTAAAAGGCTAATTGGTGAAAGACTGGGAGAGAATCAGACACGACCCCCTTTAGCTATTGAAATAGTTTACGACAGTATGGTCTACTCCGCGCGACAATAAACAGAATGGCATTATTTTTATTACAATCTTATCTCATACCAAGGGAAGTTTTATTCCAAATAAATAAATAAATAAACCTCTCGACAAAATTACCAAAGATGTTGGTTTTTGAATTCGTATTACTACATATAAATAATGACTCTCGTCGACCCAGTTGTAAAAATTATTACTTACTAGCATAACTGCTCAAAGTTTACGACAAATGTATTGATAATAAAATGCGATGCGACGAAGTGGACATCGTAAAATTATGACATTTTATTATAAACTGTGCGGTATTCAGATAAATAATTCGTATTATTTATTAATTTTAAGGAGACAATTACGGAAATATTTCGATTAAGCGACGCAATAATATAATTATATGAAATTGTACGCTTAGCAAGTGGAGCGGTGAGTGAGATATCAAATGTCTTACATTTTCTAGAAAAAGAGCCGCAATCAACAGAGGTAGAAGAAGCGAAGGTAATTCATAGTAAATAATAATTAATCACAATTGTGAAAAGAAGAGACGACGCTAATGATGAAATTAAAAGACAGCTGTTCTTCAAAGAGATCTCCGAATCACGGGTACAAAATAAAGATGTCATATCTGATATTAATGATTCGTCCAAAAAGCAAAAAAATGACCGTGGTGTGAGTGAATTTTCTAATTTATAACAAACTGCCGTATCTAATGTATGAGATAGCCATCGGAGATAACAATTTGAAGGTGTCATATTGTAGAGTTATAAATCCTAGGGTAAGAAGACGGACGGGCAGGGGACAAAACATACCCTAGGCAAAGAGAAACAGACAATAGATGTAAAAGACGATTTATGTCTGGGACCCTGACCCCGAGGTAATGCATATATCATTCAGGATAATAGACAATATGGTACCATTGCTCCATATTCAATGCGAAGCGAATTTTCAGGCCATTTCAAAAAGCTATAAAAAGGAGGGGTATTCGACGGCTGGGTGCCGCCTTGACTAGATACAACCATTAAAGAAACGATAAAAAATATCTAACTGTGTATTATCATTTCATCATGATACTATTTTATTACGAGCATATTAGATATTCAAGGCGTTCACGTGTCGCGGTAATGTGAAAGAACGTACGAGACAGAATTAGGTTAATGTATGATATGCCAAGAAGCCAAGTAATCAGTAGGTTAAGCAGCAGTTTCTTTCGAAAAGTCGGCAAACAATTTGCGAGAGACTTCTGTGATACATATAATTTCAAAATAAACCCAATATTTAATATCGAAATCATTAAGTAATTCAATGATTACACCTTAAACGTTACTCAAATTCAGAACTGTTTTAAAACGTACGCTGCGGTTTAGTTCTATACCCGTAGGTAGCTAAAGTTTTCATAAAGGCTTTTAAAAAACTTTGAAAGTAGAATGGAGATTTGGGTCAAAGACGAAACAATGAAATACGAGTGTAAACCGTTATTAAATAAGTTTTTCTATGTACATCAAAAGCTTTTCCGCAAGTAGATAAATTTAATACTGTATTTATACATAGCGAATTTCAAAACGAAAATTACCCCTAAATACTAAAATCGCGGAAGTGCTACCAATATGATTAAAACTGTATTTGAAGAAAAGTGTTAAAAACTGTTTCAGTCTACTTTCGTACGGGCTAAATATATTATTACACCATGCTATGTTATACATACAATATCCGCAAAATATTTTGATTTTTTAAATACCAAAATACGTTATACGACTCAAATTTTAATTAGAATGATACGTAATAAATATATATACATTTAAAAAATAACGCCTTTTATGTCGAATACAAAATGATTGCCGGTACAATGCAAGTTAGTGACACCAATAGCACAGACTTGTCAACCATATAGATCACGAATGTTTAATATAGAAAGGTGGAAGGAAAAAAGGTTGCACAGAGCATGAAATTTTAACGGCCAAAAAAGGGTGGAAGAAGAAATACGGCCAATAATTTGGTGGGGAGAGTTTGGGTAAAAGGTTAATATACAAAACGTACGGGTAAACCTACCTTAGATGGAACCACGACACTTTTATTAGTTGTTATTTATGTATAGATATTGTTATTAAATCTTTACAAAATGCCAAACCTCTATCTTTATGGGGTGGAAAATAATAGGTGATACTTGTGCAAGGTATAATGTATAAGGATATTCCATTATTGTCATCGATCATTGCCTCAAGAGTGCCAAGTACTATAAAGCATACATTGCCTATGGGAAAATCTAGTGCAATGTTTGAACCAAAAGTTTGTCATTTGTAGGTATAAAATTTGTGCCATGTACAAAACATTTATTTATTGAATTAACGGTATTAAGCTTTTTTTACATTAAATTTTAATAAGATAATTATGAATTACTTCATTATCAAGGAATTCACACTGTGAGCGCACAAATGGTCCTAAAAATAAGTTTCTGGGAAACAAGATACACGAATGCCTTTCTTATTTCTATCGATAATACATACAAAAAAGCTAATCAAAATTAATAGTAAGTTTTATTTATTGACCTGGTGATTATAATAAATGCGATAATATTAACAAATTTACCGTTCCTTCGCTAGAGTGAATGAGCAAACGCAAATAAAAATCCTTTAGGAAATATTTATGAGAGCGATAGAGCATAAAATAATACAAGACACGTAATAATTGGCCACGGCCATGGTTAGAAAAATTTGAATACAGCGATCAAATCACGTTTCAACACGCGACAAAATCAATTCAGCGCAGGTGTTCCGCAGGGATCTGTGTTGTGACCCTTCCGAAATAAGATTTTTTATTCAACAGCAATCAAATAAAATTCACCAGACCGTAACATATGGAAATTACTTAACTAAACGATATTACCAAACAAAATGTTTTATTAGTTACAAATATTATTGAATACAATTAGACACGATAAGGCAACTTGGAATCGAAAACAATACGTGGAAACAGTTTCGTGAGAAAAATAATCAAGGTGAAAGAATACAGCATCCGTAAGGATTAAACCGTGCAATTTAGAAATAACGGAACCAAATACAAAAGCTTGTGTTGTGAAACGGAGTTAGTCGGAATCAGGGATCGAACCCATTGCCACCCGCTTACAGTCCAACAACATCATATAATGAATATTCATACGAATCATGCCGATATTCTAACTCTCATGACATAACAGGTTGCTCATAATGAATTTCATAATATCATATCATTGCTAACGAGTTAAATACGAGTAATATGCAAAAACTAGAAAGTAACCGAGACAAAATCAGTAGTTAATGAAATCATGCACATAACCAAGAAGCGAACAACAAAATATTAGTACATCTTAGAACAATATGTTAAACAACCTAATCAAAGAACAGCCTGGATAAGTATGGTTGAGACGAAGCAGGAAGTACCTACACCTAGAGGTGGTGTTTGGGTACAACGTCTCATGAATTATAATAATGACTAAAAATACGGAAACGACAATAATGGTATCTTATACAAATTATAAGACATTATCATTTTAATTGTGTGCGTTGTGTATACTCTTGCATCCGACACCTGATCATACTAATTCAAAGTTATTTGTCAACCATAGAACGCTTACAGTCGGCGCATAAGGCACGCTTTTGTTGAAGATTTTTATTCAGATCGCCCTTTCAGGAAAACGCAAAGAAAATACCGGGACTAGATTTCATATCTTCTTTTTCTTCAGCCCGTAGCCATCCACTCCTGGATGCAGGCCTCCTCCATACCTTTCCATGCCAAACGATCTTGGGTCACTTGTATCCATGTTGCACCGGCATGCTTCACGATGTCATCTCAACATCAAAGCTGTGGTCGTCCGGGGTTTCTTGTGATAGTCCTAGGACGCCAGTGTATGATATTTTGTTTTCAGGACGTTTTGTCCATCTGTTGTCTGAACTGCAGGCGACATGACCAGCCCACCGCCATTTTATTATGGCGACTCTTGTAATAATGTCCAACACTCCTGTTCTGGTTCTAATTACTTCGTTATTTATTCTGTCTCTAATATTATAAAATGCTTTACTAGCCCAGTAAGAACAGTGACCTAATCGAAGCAAAAGTATTCTGATCCATTTCCAATAGTCAAGAATGATGAATGAAACACGCAAACACGAAAATAAGTACGAATACTCCGTTATGTAGAATACGGTGCCTATTATTATTCGGATAATAAACTAATCTACTTGACAATGTAAATCCAATTGATCGTCCATCAATTAGCGAAGTGGGTAACCCGAATTACAGAACAATGGTTTGGATCACTTCCGCATCCAAAAACGTCTTAATGTTCATTACCACAATTATTCATATAAAAAAACAGTTATGTAGCAATAATAAAATATCAATATCGATACATGGTGTAGGAATTGAGACAATAAAAGTAATGTGCGGTTTCACTGATATCCTAGTTTGGTGTTCACGAGGCACTAAAAACCCACAGAAAATCACGCAAACCTATGTTCCAAAGCTGAAATAAACAAGTTTTTTTTTTCAGAATCACGCCTCTTTTCTCAACATAAAAATTCAATTAATTAAAATTTACCAACTGACTGCGTTTATGATGAAAGGGTGTTGAAATTTTGCAAATATCTGTACAAAATTTCATGGTACTGGTTTTGGGGGTTCAAAACCCCCCTTAATTTCTCAGCCAACCCAGCGTTTTATACATAGGAGAAATTAATCACATTATTACCACATCGTTTTTACATCATGGCATGAGTTTTCAATAATTGTTGTGAAAATCATTTAAATCTCAGTTGTTTCATTTAAAAAAATTCCTGAACCCCCCCTCGAAATTCGTTCCTGGCTACGGACCTGGTACTGGAACATTAAAAAATGAAGCTGAAAATATTGACGCAGACCATAACAAAAAAACGTGACGAAAAATAAAGCTAATTGCTATACCAAGATACCAAAGTAACTACAAAAACTACAAAACTACAAAAAGTCTAAATTAAATATTCAAGACGAATAATCCGAAAGAATAGAGGTTATTAGTGTCGAAGGAAAAAAGAAATACAATAATAATTATAATTTTGTGGGTATTACGTTGATTTCGTAACACAGCATTACGACAATGTTCACAGGTTGATGACACTTTTTAAAGAGTCGTCACAGAGGATGTTGCTTAATCTTATAATACTAACAATAGTTTATAAATATTAGTTGTGTATGATGCATGAATAATTAAAAACTTATTGTCTATCTCTCTCCTATACCCTCACGCCACATCCCTTGCAGGGTAGGCAGAGAGGACAGAGCGCCAGACAGCCCTATCCTTACACACACTCCTAGCTTCCGTCACATTCATGCAATTAGTCATACACGCTCTCCGATTCCTTTTACTCAAAACGCGTCCATCCTTGAGGATCTGGTCGACATGATCGGACCAGGTCAGTCTCGGACGGCCGCGCTTTCTCACCCCTCTTCGCTCATTCAGATATATCTTTTTTGTCATCATGTCATCATTCATTCTCTCAACATGCCCAAACCATCTTAGTTTGTTTACTTTCATTCTTGTCACTACACCAGTCTTGCAGTCACTCATTTCCCTAATAACCTCATTCCTTATCTTATCTCTCAGCGTTTTCCCGCACATTCTTCTTAATGACCTCATTTCTACTGCATTCAACCCTGATTCATCCTTCTTCATCCACGTCCACGTCTCACTAGCATACATCAGGGTCGGCACCAAGACAGCATTGTGCACTAGCACTTTTGCTTTCATAGACACATTGCTACTACTAACAATCGGACCGAGCGCACCATTCGTCCTAGTACCGGCCAGCTTCCTTCTTTCAATGTCTCCATCACAGCGTCCATCTCTAGTAAACAAACTTCCCAGATATACATACTCATCCACTTGCTCCAGACAGTCAAAAACTTATTGTTCACGGTAAAAAGTCAAAACTGTAGTCACCGTATAATACTTCGTTCATACAAAACAAATAATGAAAGAAAAAACTTCGCATCGTGAAAGGTAAGAACGCATCTAGAAGGCTGATTACTCTCAAGAAATTTCTACAGGTGAATCAGTTCGTCTTTATTCTAAAAAAGAAATGATATTAATCTTAAGCGTAAAATAAAAGTAAGCGAAAATTGTTACAAGACACAAACAATTAAGAAAAGACGAAAGGTCGAAACATGAACGATTTTTTTCTATAAAACTAAGAGTTAGGCAGAATTTTGAAAAAAAGAAACATAAGATACAAAAAAAATGGTTTTTCGTCACCAATATGGATCGCGGCGGTTGAGGATTGTCACATTTTTGATCTTATGAACAACATACCAGAAAACAAAAACTACCCGATATATTCCACAGCACACGTATAAAATTACGTCGAATTTACAGGGCTAGATGTCATATTCTTGAGCAAGAAATTTATAATTTCATATTACCAAATACCTATGTGGCGAGAAATAAAAGAATGAACAATGGAATATAATTTTGAATTCATAAAAAGAATAATGAAATAAAGTACAGACACAGAGACCAAACAACACTTAACACAATGTCACTCCCAAATTTAATAATTGAAGTATAAAAGCTGTCAACAATGAAGGAGCCGAACGAAAGACATCCCGAATTCAAAAACGTTCGGATCCAGGTGCACAAAATTATGGCACGAGTCGGGAACGGAATAAATATGAACCGAAGGAAAAAAAAACTAATAAAACGGAATTAAAAACGAAGAAACACGAAAAAAACTATTGTTAATAATATAATAATGGATGTACCAATACTCCCACTGCATTGTACGAAATTATTGTAAATCTTGGTAAGGATGGAAATATTGCGCAGGGACAATACAGTTGTATGAATGTTCTTATAATACAAAACTAATACCAAACATAAATTTACAATTTAATATGATTTAATATGATCGCAATAAATAAAGTCTTAATGGTCTATGAACCGCAGATCAGAAAAACCGAATCGGAATAATCGGATACACTTAGAAGATTTCAGTAATTACAAATGACAAACGCATAATATGTTATGCAATTTATGGTTCCTTGGTTTGATATTCTGGAAGCAATACCTTTTAACTTCAATGCCAATTCCTCCTAACTGAATTTATGAAAAAAAATATCTGCTATAAGTTACGTAGAGCCTATACCATAGTTTTATTTTATTATTATTTTTTAATTATTCTCTTTCGATTTCTCGAAAATTTGACATTTGATTTGATTAAAAATACGTAGCCATTTCATCAGATTTGTATTACTTAGCTGACATGTAAATAATAAGGTACGAAATTAAAAATCTATTCATTTGAAAACATAAGGGAACAATAACTTATAATTATATTGAGAGTGTACTTGATCCGCTGTGCAGTATTGTTGAATGAAGTTCGAGACATCTAATCAACCGCGGGATAATTTGAATATAATTCAATATAAATAAAAACCGTTATTTCGCTCGTAAGAAGGCATCAAACAGCGAGGTATATTTTGTAGTAGTGATAGTGATTATTATTACAACAGTCAGAATATTATTACTATATTATAAACTACAATACATCGCTCCAGATTACCTGTGAGATGTTTTGTTGCGGAGAAGACAGCTGCTCTCTCGATTCTCTCATTGCATAAAATCTCACAAGGTACATAAAAAGGTTTCATTTCTTTGCATTGTATTCGCAATTTGCCCTTCGTTTTGATCGAGTATACAAAATTTTGAGCAAAACAACGAAAATTTAAAACAAATTCTAAGAATGAATATAAGAAACTCAGATGAGAACAAAATAACATCCTTCTAAATAATGCAAAGCATAAACGCATATACAACGCACGCAGGACTGAAGTGGGACTATGCAGGTCATGTGGCGAGTGCAACGGATGGCAAATGGAGCAACAAGCTCCTGTTCTGGCGTCCGTGGCTCGGTAAATGCCCTAGAGACCGACCACATATGCGTTGGACAGACGACCTGAAGTTGACAGCTGGCCTCAAATGGACATCCGAGGCACAATCCAGAAAGAGATGGAGACGAATGAGGGAGGCCTATATCCAGAAATGGAAGCTGCAGGGCTCGTGAAGAAGATGAATAAGATAAAAAAAAACAACAAAATTAAATGAATTAATGAATAAGCCCGAATGAAAAAACACGAGGTTGGATCAACTGCGAACGTCGACGAAATAAAAAGGATGGATGGGCACGTTCGACTTCGCCCGAAAAACTGACGAAGGAGTACTTGTGAAATATAACAGACAAAGTACGTAGCTATTATCGCAAAATTTATTTTGTATGTTGCTACAATTTAACATCTACATACGGTCTCGGTAAACTCAGTAAAAACTTTCTTCCACACACCGCCTGAGAAATACAAGTGTAATTTCAAACTCGTGCAAAGTTTGGTCGAATAAATAAAATAAATTACTTACAATATACCACTTATTATAATAACACATCGTTTATTTTGTACAATATAATATTTTCACGAGTGTTACGTCTGGGAACGATATTTGCCGATTCGAGAGTCGAGAAGTTTTTGAAATGCGGTCGTATTTTTCACTAGAACGTAAATATTTTCTTTTGCCAAAGATATTATAAATTCTTTACGTCAATGCGTAAAGCAGACGTGTATAAAAAAAAATGATTATAAATATTATACGTATCTATTGAAGAAAAGGCAAAAATAGATAAACAAAACGATTATAACATCATATGATCAAATATTATCGTCATCTGTAAGAGTGAAAGAAAAACAACAATGCGAATAAACAGTAAACACACAATGCGAACAGCTGATGCAATACTACTTGTCCTACTCACAATACTTCCTTTCTCAGTCTAATTCCCTATTATGAAATGGCTTCAATTGTTACCGAATATGGTGCAGAAAAATCCGTTCTTAAAACCTCTTATTGCGCACAAAATTGTACCATATGAAATTATAAAAGTTCACATTAAAACATTGAAAAGAAAACGAAACCGGTTAAATATGAAAAAATTTAAACCATGGAGCTGTAAAAAAAGTAGAGAAATCGTAACTTAAGGGCTTGGCACCAAGAATGACGTCACAGTCTTTTCCCACGGCAATAAGGTTCAAAATCGCGTGACAATCGCATGATAAAATGGTAAGAATAGCGTTTTTTCCATTTTTTAAGCTTAATTTTGGGTCTATCAAAAAACTTTTACGGTTATTCCCTAGATTTTAATGCATATTATTATTATCAGTACAAGAAAAAAAATTACTCCTGACCTTCGGGAAACGAGTTTTCGTCTTTCGAAAAAAAGAGAAGAGGTGTTTTTATTAAATTATTTTTTTTGAGAAATCTATACAAGATTTAAAAAATCTTTTACGGTTATTCCCTAGATAAAGGTTCAATGCATCTACTCTATTTTGTTCCAAAGCATATTTAGTAACGGTTGTCGAGATAGAAGGTCTCCCGTTTTTAGAAATTTTTAAAATGTCGGTAGATATGCATACTCTTAAAGAACAAAATATATCGAAGAGATACATTGAATGAACAGTACAACACACCTAGATTAAAAATAGAACGGCAATTTTTCAACATTTGGCAAATGTCGGAGCAACACCGGGCGTGACAAAAGAGACAAATCCAACCAATTTGTTATAATAATTGCTACATTAAACATTTATTTACATAGAGGATACAATAACAATAAAGCAAATATATCAGAGTGACTCACGTCATGGAGAAATATCGCGTATTTATTTTGCAAAGTAAAGATACTTTTTTTAACAATGACGCGGTGAACAAATAAGAAATTTTTGGAGCTCGAAAATATAATAATTGGAGTAAACATTATGCTGGCGCCACATGTTCGACGAGTCTCAGCGTCTGTTCACGAGCACCAATCATTCACGGATGCTCGGTAAATTTGGAAAACCATCCACACGCTCCCGACCGCGCTTGTATATTATGGATAAGCGAGCACGACGGACGTCTGGATTGTGTCGGCTATAACTTTCAGCATAGCGTATCTTTATTGTAAAAATAAAAATAAAATGAAAAGAAAACGAAAAATACGGCGAAAGAGATGGTGGATGTTAAAAATTCATAGAAACCGTACCAGTTTAATATTTAATTATTATATTATTATAACTTCATTCATGTAATATGATTTTTATGTAGTTTCATGTGTGTATTTAATATTTTTATTATTTTTTCGTTTTGTAATTAAAATTCGATAATAATCACAAAATACCTTCTTACCTTTATTTACCTTTATATTTTTACTTTTGTTCTGTTATTTTCTCTCTGCGTGTGTGATATGCATTGTGAAAATGCATTATGTAGGTACTTATACTTACATATATACTTCTTTTAGTTTCCTTGTTCTTTTACTATGAGGCTAATTGTATACTTTTAATCCAGTCAAATTATACTCAATGCAGTTTCTCGATGGAGAGTTGTGGGGTAGTCTGGATTTCTTTCATGCTATACGTTTTTTGGGGTGCTGAATGCCAACAAAATTTCTTGACGGAACGTGGCAGTAATAATGGGAAAAATGGCGAAAATTTCCATATTCTGGCGAATTCTGCATATGAACTTGACAACTATCAACTTTTTGTAGGTTATCTTTTTAGCAGAATGAAAGTACATACATAAAATTTCCTACAAAGGCATATTAAATTTTTCTCTAAAATAAATGGGAACGGAGCTGTCAAAGTCCAAAAAACATATTTTTGTGTTGTTTTACTCGTACATTACGAGAATCGAAAATGCATTGAGAAAGTCCACCTTGTTTCATTCACAACCAAATTTAAACAATTATTCTTTAAATTTATGAGTCACACTCTACCTTGCTGGAATCAGTAAACATAACGAATGTTTTCAACAAAAAAAAACATTTAAAAACACCGTGAAGTATTTAAGCTAGAAATGTTTAAAAACCTTTATTTAAAATGTAGTGAATTGTTTAGGCTGAAAATGGTTACACCTTTTTTGTTTAAACATTTCACTACCTATATTTTTAAATAAAATTTACCCTGAAAATTCTCTTCATATTTACTGATAACAGCGAGGTAAAATGCAGCTATTTCTATTACAACAATAATACGAGACGTCCGTCTTTCCCCTGCTAATGCACAAACGCTACTAAGTTCGCACGAACGTGTGGACGCTTCGCAAGTTTTTTGCCGCAAGCTTCCTTTGATCTTTGAAGTACCGTGAACACTCAGTCGAAGTGTTCACGTTCCTTCACGAGACAAGGCAAACGCCCATCCACACGCTCGGAGGTTGTGAACAGTCGTGGAAACTTGGCAAGCATGTAGCGCCAGCATTACGATTTGACGGTAAAAAAGGAAAAAAACGTTAAACGGAAAGTAAATAAAAAACGTATCATATGTGAAATGAATTATTTAAGTTGGAATTGATGTACAAATAGGTCCCATCTGAATAACCAATGATATCATTTAGAAACGAAGAAATCAGACGCCGACCGTATCGCTAAGTTAAAATGGCGATGGGCAGGCCACATTGCGAGACAGGGTAATGAGAGATGGGCACCCAGAATCCTAATAACATGGCAACCATGGGAGAACAGAAGACCGGTAGGACGACCCCAAAAAAGATAGGTAGATGATGTAGTCCCAGTCGTAGGAAAAAACTGGTTGAGAAAAGCTCAAAGTAGAAGAAGTTGAAGAACGTTAGGAGAGGACTATATCCAGCACTGGAGGGACGGCTGAGCAAAAAGAAGAAAGAGAAGATCATGATTACAGTAGTAGCTAGTTTAAATTAAAATACAGTTGGTTAATTCACATTCAAAAATGCAATCGATTTTGTACTAAGGATAAAGAATCCAGTTTGATGTATTTAAGGGCCTGTCACTAATGGATGCATTCAAAAATAGTTTTGTTTATCAAAACTAAACGCAGGATAACAAAATAGAGAAAAAAAAACAACAAAGGGGTTTATAAATATTTTGGTTTGTCACTGATTCGTTGACAATACAAATAAATGGTGATGAATCCTAACTGCTGTTGTCTATGGATGGGACAGTAGTCGAAATAAAATGAAATGTTTGAATCAAAAGGGAACTAGAGTGATCCAATCTGTAAAGGTCAATGCATCGCGGCTAATATGGACAGAAAAGGGGCGGTGTGAGGTCTAAACAATATCCCACCCCCAGTAGTATAGTCCATTATTGTTTAGCCCTTTCAACAACAAAAAAAAAATCACCACCGATTTTAATAAAAGGGTGCGGTTTATTTACAAGTACAATAATGAAATAGTTACCGGGGAAAATGTATAATTAACTAATCACATGCGAAATAATATAAAAAAAATGACATTTCGGCGTCCGAGTTGACTGATAAATTATATACGTAGCTGTAACTCTTAATGCAATAAAAATACTGTGCCGAATTAGTACATTTCACTACGACTGAGCAATGTGCCAATTTGGTAGTTAAACAAGCTATGCTTTTGTATGTCGAAAGTTCAAAAATTTAATTACTCCAAACACCGTTGATTGTGCAAAGAAATTAAAACAAGAATTACAGAGAATAGTGCTTATAAAACGGAAAAATATATTCATTGTATGAAATAAAGCACTGAATACCATATGGCTTGACCATGGAGACAAGATTCTCAAGGATGGACGTGTTCTGGGTAAAAGGAATCGTTGAGTGTGTATGACAAATTTTATAAATGTAACAGTAGCACAAAGCGTGTGTAAGGATATGAAAGTCTGGCAATCTGCTCTCTCTGCCTACCCCGCAATGGATGCGGCGTGAGGGTATACCCTTGAAAAAAAAAAATCCAGATTTGAATGTTCCCCGATACGATAGCTTCAAATGAAAAGATTTTTTTTTTAAATAAACGAGATTGATTGATGAATATTCAAAGTGTTCAAAATGTCAAACAAAAATACAATCATCCATTTCAGTGTACTTTGATTCACGCGAAGTTCATCACGGTTATTCATTTCTTTGCATGCGACACACGATCAAAATCAAACACTAAATGTTAGAGTACCTGGGAGTTGTTTGTTCAAAATACCCCGAGGCTAAGCTTTGTATGTTTTTTTTTTCGATATAAAACTTTGAAAACGGGAGAGTTCTGAATAAACAGAACCAAATGCGCTAAACAAACAAATGTTGAACAAACATTTTGAGCCTAGTTTGTACAATATAATATAACGGAGTGTGACAGGAATTCAATGAAAAATGTACACATGAAGTTTAAAAAATAGAGATGAGATTTTTACGAAATGCAATAAAATGTTAAATAAATAAAAAAAAAACTATAAAAGCAAACACATTTACGGAATTACGAACATAATACTATTCACAACTGAAACTAAAAAAAAAAAGTGTCCGGGTAATCTAAAAAAACTTTGCTTATATTGGGTTGACTGTAAAATATTGCTTTTGCAATAAGTCCGCCCTTTAGCGCAACTACTATTTTCTTTGCAATAATAATTACTTAACGTTTTCTGGCTAAGACTAATTTTTTTTTATGTACATTTCTCCTTCTAAAAATCTAATTGAAACGTGTTTCTGATAAAACAGTACAACAATATTTTTCATGTATCACCTAATACAGCGAAAATGCAAAATGCCAAGGTGCTGGGACATTGGGAAGTTATTAGAATTTGAAGAGGAAAATGTAAACGCAGACAATGTTTCAGTCAACGACAAATCAAATTAATATGAGCATCAGGAATACAGTCATACGTGAAGTCTGCAACACGGAAGACATGGTAAGATGGGGCAGGAAAAGAAGAAGATTCTGGCGCGACCACGTGGAGATAATGGACAATAACAGACTTTCACACGTGGTGGTTAATAAGTTATTACTAATATGTTATAGTAATAACATCCCAGAAGGCAACCGCAAACCGGGAAGTCCAGCAAAGAGGTGGCGAGATAGTTTTTGGAGTTCGCTGTCCCCCGAGACCCCTGTGCAAGAAACAGATCCCCGGATCTAATGCAAGAGAAATAAGAAGAAGACGTTGATAAAAAAACATTACTCCATAAAACGAAATAAAAAGAAATTGTTGTTGTATGGTAAATAAAATATTATCAAGGTATATTACCAACACAGGTAATTTCAAAATGAAATAAACAAGAATCAAACTCGTGTCAACAGATGAGAGGAGAAAAGGGCCAACAACCATTTAATTAAAATTTATATTGTTATTATTAAATTAACTTTGGAATTACATTTCTAGTAGTAATAATAATGACGATAAGACAGGTATGTAGGAGATACCTGAACAATGTTACTGTTGCCGCTATACATTCCATACCTCGGGGCAATCTCATTTCATATTGTGACATTAATTTAAATCCCTGTCAGTCTAAGTGCGTGTACGCGAGGAGTGTGGGCGGGATTGGAAGAGTGACCCTTCGGATCGTGGCCACGGAGATGTTCTCAACCATCCTAACGATTTAGACTTCTTACATATCTCTGTAGAACTTAAAAACAGTAAGAATGGAGTAACCAGAGAAAATGAAATTGTGGGTAACACGACTGGATGTGTCATGGTATCATTTTTCTCTAACAAAGATGCTAAGACATAACAATAGGATCATGATATTTTGAAAGCAGAATGCTGCGAAATGGGTGAATGTTGGTCTTGACATAAAGCGTCGAAACCCCCATCCTGCGTCCTCCGCAAGGCACTACACACAATGTTGCATAATGTGAATGTATATTCCTCTCGACTCTGTTCGGTAAAACTCTTATTCTTATCGTGTCGGTCGGCACTCATTAGATTCCCCTCCGCTTCCAGAAAGCCACAACCTCCCCTGCGTCATCGTCCAAGGGGAAGCGATCTGCGAGGCTCTCCCATGTGCTCCGCCTAGGAGCCATTGGGAAAACTCTAACCAAATAGTTAAAATCGAACAATGACTAAAATAAAAAAAGCACAAAATAAGTCCAATTTTGAGATAAATTCTGCCCAAATGAACAGGAAAAAAAGTACGTTAGATGCGAAAGATGATTAAAAAAGTGAATAAAAGAACTAAGTATGATAATATGAACACAGTGATCAATGGTACAGTTATAAACTTTAAAGAAAGATCACCCATAACCCATTGAAGTCTTCTGTCTATTGTTTTCTGATTCATATCTTGTGTCAGATCATTCAAAGATTCGTAGATTGTCTCAAAAACATTGACATTTGGAAACTTCATATTTGATAGTCGTAATCGATAATCTAAATCTAAAGTTTAAGACTTTTAGTCTATTTGGTCCATTGTGAAGGACAGAGCATGGCTCTCGTAATTTTGGATCGGAACCTCTGACTCTAGAACAAGATAAAGATTACAAGGAAGAGAAGGTGTTGGAGCACAAAATAAAACCTGTTACTTCAATGGGCCAGACGAGTACGTTCAATCTCCTCTCAAATACAAATCTCATATTAATCACGATGGACTTAAGGGGAAAAAAACTAATTTTTGAGAAGTGAAGATACGCCCTTCGACAGATTAAAAAATAATCTTGATAACGTTAATTTGATCTAAGTACACGCTCTAATTAAAATCACTCTAATGCTAGCCCGGCTCATTCTAAAGACGCTTTTATTTAAGGAACTAAATAGTCCCATCTCCTAACTCTAAAATGCGACAAATTTGATCATTATGTGTTCATAAAAATTACGCGATTGAATTCAAGTAAGTCGATGTCTGGCTGCAACTGGCTGCAAGCAGCAAACAGCAGAAAGGAATGGAGGAATATGGAAGAGGCCTATATCCAGCAGTGGAGAACAGAGGGCAGAAGAAGAAGTCGATGTCAAAGGAAACAAGGCAATCGAACAAAATGTCATGTAATTCATCTGCTAGTAATATACGGTACATAGTATGATCAATTCCTCGCCTACAAGTGCGTGTACTAAAGTTATTATATTTTCATACCATACAACGATAAATTCATACCTACGACTCTATTAAGTGTTATTGTGAACTATGTATCTATTGTTTTGATATCATTTTAGCCGGAGATGAAACAATAGACCTGTTGCTAGTTACTGAGGTTAGTACGAGTTACACTTAATTAGATATCGGATGAACTTACTTACAAGGTATGGGCGGAATTACTGGGTTAGCTAACTGTACCTTCGTATTATTATTGTTTCGCTTGTCTCCGAGTGATATACTGATATTTCAGAGATTCACGGAACAAAACATTAATCCGACTCTAGAACAGTATATCATTTTTTCTCAAGGTGTATTTAAAAAACACGCCGTTGTCGGTACTTGGCACGATAAAATGGTTAATTATGATTTAGGAATGCGCGGAGTAAGCACAGTTATTATTAATTTATATTTCATGTGAGATTTTAATAAAGTAATAATAATACAATGAAAAATGCTACAAATTCCTAAAATACTCTTCCATAAACTGGTAGGAAAATATTTCTTACGCCTATCAGAGTAAAAATTGCCCATTAGAATAAATGGTTTGAATTAAACCGCACCCCAAAAGCTGAACCAATATGCACTAATATTTAACGGTAGGAGCAAAATTGGAAAAGAAAATCTTGATAAAATTAGGCTACACTTGTCTAGATTCAAATCTAATTTAATAAAGTAGTACCAAATTCAAAGAAGCGACCAATTTAAAATGAAATTAAGAACAGTAGGTACATCGTATCCGTTTGATGATTGGCATAATCATCTCAGCAGTAGGTAGATTAATAGGTACAAAAAGAACTGCGTACTCTAATCAATATATTATGTAAAGCCGTGTAAGTCAACCTTGTAAATTTCATTGTTCAATCTTCAATCACATCTAGATTTCAATCAGCGATGCGGATGAACGAAGAAGAGCCTGACATGGCATAATTATTCCGGGTATAATAACATTATCAATAGTAGCGGATATAATACGCATTAATCAATACATTCATTCAGTATAATGCCGACTATCCATACACCATGCGTTGATTGAATAACATTGCGAATAATAATATGCCGTAGGTAATTGTGTAATCTATATATGATACTATTATCTATAACATACTTTGCAGAGGCGAAATCTGTATTGAATTTGGTAGGGGATTTAAGCAGAGGACAAAAGATTTGGTCATAAAAAAATCTTTCATTTAGGCCTATGGACGGCTCTTTTTGAATTGTGCCTTACTTCTATTTCTGTTTGTTGTGAGTTTGGTTGTCCGTAAAGCTCTGTCCTCTTCAAATCTGTAAGGAGGTCCAGCCAATATTATGCCACATTAAATTCTCCAAGATGCCGTCTGCCAATCATTCCATTTAGTGCAGAAGATTTTCATGTCGTGGCGTATGATCAATCCACTTTTCTCGCCTTTCGGATAAATGTTTGACAGATGCCTGTTTTTTTTTTCAATCCTACTGAGCACTTCGTAATTTGCAATGTGACCTCTCGAGGAAATTCCTTGCATTAGTAAGTTGAATATAGCATTGGGACTATAAGAATTAAGAAAGAAGTTTGCCAAAGGTGAAAAACTGAATACATATGAGCGACAATATTATATTTTGTCAGTAATTTTGGGTCTCGGTAAGAACATGGAGACAGAACATTTAGATCAAACAAAATATCTTAGTACACTACTGATTATGTTTGATAATACACACTGGGTATAGAGTAGAATTAATACCTACATGGATAGGGTATCATTCAAAAGGCAATCTGCACCTAGTACTGCTACACGTAATTATCTATCAACAACTATCACCGGATTATGAAACTGACAAGTTGATGATTGGGATTATTAAGCTACCACCTACTGTGCAATGTTCAATACTCGTATAGAGAGATTGATCCGGACACATGCGTCCGCCAATTCGTTACTTTCCCACATTTATTAATAAATTATTCACAATGAACATCGATTATCACTATCAAACCTAAAAATTGTAACGTGGTCAAACCCGACAAAACTAACAGCGACTAATATTGATGGCAGAGAAAATATCCAGCATTTATTGACACTGGTAAAGATTACTTATCCTTTTAAAGCCACTTGTACCTTTGCACCTCCGATTCAAAATATGGCTGAATCTTACAGAATCTTCTTCTTCTTCTAGAAGAAGACTTCTTCTAGAAGAAGAATCTTTACTAGAAAAAAGCAAGCATAACTTTTACTTTATATTGTCAACGTCATGTCTGGTCAATTGTATATTCGTTAACCCAACATTAGTCTCCGCTGAATTAGTAGTCGTCTACCAAACCTCATCTACAGGCGGACAGTGGATGAGAAAGGCGAATGATAAAAAAGAATGTAAGCATTGAGAAAAGGCCTAAATTCGGTTATAAAGTGAGCAAGGCTCATGAAAAAGAAGCTAACTGAAGAAATATATGAAAAACCAAACAAGGTATGGAAGAATTTCAGGGAGAAACTAATTTTAGCAGGATCTCCGAAACATTACCATTAAATTTTCATAACAATATTCCCACAGACTTGACAATATATGAACTAAGCCACGTCTCCATGGGCAATTATGTAAAACGGAAGACTATGTGTAACACATGTTCAGATTCAGACTAACTTTTAAGTATTATTGTATTGTAGCGACACAGTTCTTTTTACTGTACGAGACACAGCGCATAACGACCCACATTTTTTCCAAAAGGATTACTACAAAAAAGAGTTTTCTTCACATTCTTGAAACGTTTTCAGAATGTTAAAGAGGAGACAGTTTTAAACAGATTATATGGAACATCCTAAAGTACAATTTTTAATAAGATACTACTACATCAAAATAATGGTTCAAGGGCACAATGTAAGACGTTGAAAACTCTTGTTGAAGTCTCCTGAAGCACTTCAATACCTGAGCTCTCAAGATATTAATCTCCGACTCTGGTCCATTCAAAGGCATACGATATAAATTCATATTCCAATAATAGGATAAACAGTAAATGCTGTGTATGTATAAAAACACACACGAAATTCGAAATGGGTTGCGAACATCATTGCTGAAAAATATGAATAAATGAATGAAGATTTATTTTCCATATATACATATACACACTCATAATATATAAATACAAAAAAATACAAAATAAATATACACAAGACAACAAAATACATACGAAATTGTACTGCCCCACTAGGCCAGAGTCTGTTCTGGGGCAGTAGACACATAGGTGAATATTATTACATCTAACAAATAGGATTACTCTCCATTGCTATTGGTTATGTCCTGTTTTATGCCAATGGCAACATGATGAAAAGTATCTTATAAAAAATGAATAAAATAAGTCGAATTGGTCGTTAGTCGAATAAGTTTTAGTCGAATTTACTGGATACCGTTTTACTGGGATTAACATTAATAAGGTCTTTAATGAAAACGCAGATATAAACCATATACAAATAAGTTTCTATGATCGTGACATTTTGGATTCGATGAACATCAAGAAAAATTATAGCTACGCAGCATAGGCCAGGCATAATGGAACATAAAGCCGTATGTACATACAACGCAATACTGCCGTATACATTGTGTCCAGCTAAGCGTGAAGTTCAGATGATATTTATAATAAGAGGTAATTTATGACTATGTCCCTTTGCCGTCCATTGAACACAATGCTTGATGACCTTTACAAGAATTTACTACGGCTCGAATATTTAGTAAACAGTACTATTCCCTTAAACAACATAAAAAAACATCTGGACAAGCCACTGCGTAATTAAACAACCAACTCAAAATACCGCCAACAAATCTATTCAAAATCTTTCTTATAGTGGTGTCATTTAGGTCCACCCAACATTGACTATCACCCGAGAGAAAGTGTTTCTGTCTTGGGCAGCCCATGCTTAAACCGGTCCAGTCTCGTACATTGCAGTGCCGGGAAATCTGTCCCCTTCCAACTCCTTTTCCACCTTCCATTTATCCCATGCTGAGCAAGGGGGAGTATTTCAAACTTTTCTTCTCCCAGCACAAATACCTACGATGCTTTTTAATTTTGATATCAGTCAACAACGCTGTATTGACCCTGGTTCTTTGACGATCTTGTGTTGCTGACCATATCCTACTAGAATACTCATCCAGAATATCTATCCACATCTCAAATGCTTCCACCAGCCTGTTAACGCAACTAACTTTGATTTCACTCATTGACCAAACGAAACATTGACAATTACTAAGTCAAAAATTTACGTACCTACAATCAATCAAATGTCATAGTTTCAAGCGCCTGTATGATTCTGTCATGTAAAGCGTGTATTGCTAATTAAAACATTACAGCAACATCTGTAACAAATACTACTAGAACGACGTAAAAAACTGACGAACAAATTAGTAAGGTTATTGACATATATGAGACTTTTAATTATCACATTACAAAATAAAGCACGAAAATGATTTAATATTGATCAAAGACGTGACTGATTATTTAACGAAGAAAAATTCAAAGATAAAATTGTCAATGATAAAATAAGGGCAAAGATTACACTTCGTTATCAACATCCTGAATACAAGTCGTCATGCTGTCTGCCAAAAGAAATTGGCTTCAAATAGAATTGATAAGTAAGTATGTATAGTGCAAACATTTCTAGATGAGGTGATATTGAAAATACCACAAATGGGCTAATCCATAAACTTATGACCCTCAATCTCAGTTTTTCGAATTGATTTATGATTTACTGGTTAATTTATTTGTTTAGGTACTAAATTAAGTATATGGAACTGATCAAAAATCCCTATTTATTTAAGGAAAGCACTATGAAACATATCTCCCTATTCAACTAACTTGTCAGCTTGAAAAAATGTTTTTTTTTTTTTAATTTACGTTTTTAAAAAATCATAAAAAATGTGTTTTTAGAAAATTTGCGTTTTTATTCTTTCTGAGGAAGCCCTATACTTTAAACTTCATGTCCCTAATAGAAATCAAACTTGTAAGTTTAGTAAATTAGCAGATTTGTATAAAATGGTGGGTGTTTTGATACGTTTGATGTTGATGATATTAAATCAAACTATTCTTAAAAAGACATTCAAATGCGTAAAATATAACACCCGTAGTTTTTGGATTCGCCCAAATACTATTCCTTATCATACATTTGCCGATAAATAATGCAAATACGTAGTACCATAATAAGAATACCGTATCGGTAATATATTACTGAGTCAATATCTACAATAAGTCGTAGGTAGTATAAAAATGTAAACACCTTGAACAAACTAAATAAAAACTAACAACAATATTTGTATTGGTGTAAGTTCTTTTTATAGGCAGATACGGTAATAGAAACACGAATTAAAATACATTAATTAGAATAAACAAGGTAAAGAAACGTGAGTTAATTAACAGAGAAAACAAAACTATTGCGCGTTACTGTATCACCTGATCAATAAATTTACCTGGTACGCATTTACGTGTCTCTACTACTTATAGATTCACCTGATATTCATATTTATAGGTCGTTCTTCTAATACTATTATACCATCACGATATATCCAATATATATCCTCCGAGAACATTCCCTGGACCATATGCAGATATCCACAATGCCACACCCAATGTCCTTGAATGGCTTGGAAGCCTGGATGTTGCTCTGTAGGGTACATGTCTCCTGTATGTAACAGATAGCATAATTCTCTTATCTTCTGACGTTGCCGTCTAACGGTGGCAGAAGCCATACGAAATAAAATGAATAAAATATCCCAATAGTGGGCTAACCAGTGAATGCTCTTTGCGCAAACATTTATATGACGTTCGGAATGGGTTTTGGGTAGCGAACCTCACTGCGCAAAAAGATGTGAAATGTCTTATGGAAAGAACCTAAATTTTGCAGAACACTCGAAAAAATATCGCAATAAAAGTGAGGACCAATTTTAACAGCTCAAGAATCCAATGGGTAATAGGTACATAAATTGCATAAATATTGACAAATCAACGGGTAATATTATGCAAATCGATCCGAATAATGGTAACGCAAAAAAATAAGAAAAAAACCGTCAAAAAATGATACGTAAACAAAAAACAGACAATGTGAAACATTTTGGAGCAAATACAGGACAACGATATCTCATCAAAAGTTGAGAGCGAAAGTAAACAAATTCAAAACATACAACACAGATTTATACAATATGATAATGTAGGATAATTTATGAATTAAAATGAACCCGTTATTTATAACCCAACCATTGTTATCCGAGTGTTAATCTTTAACATTCATTCCGTGGTGCGCCACTGCAGATAGTGGTGATGCGAAAAAAATATATTAATATGCTTTTGTCAAGGGTTCGTTAGCAGCGGGAGGTGTATTGTACTGAAAACGCATAGAAATCTGTCAACAATACTGCGGTGACAGGAAAGTTGTTCGATTTACATATTTTCGAACGCACAATACTTCGAAAAACAACATTTCGAATGGCAATAATTCGAAATACAAATTTTCGAATGACAATAGTTCGACGCACTTTATTTCGAAAAACATATTTTCGAACGAACAATTGTTCGAAATTACAATTGTTCGAAAAAAAATTACTGGCTAAAGGCGCAAGCCAATATAGTGTCGCTGTCAACACAACTGCGTGTTGTATCATATTTAATATAATTTATGAACTAGTTATAAAGTTATGTGTATTTAGACACTGCATAATTCTAAATTTTTCATAATTAATTTTTTGTTTATGCAAAAAGAGTTTCAATAATAATACCTCAAGAAGTTATTACCTTAAGATCTCTGATAATTTTCTATCAAATATTTTTTTCACTGGCAACAAATGACAAAAGGCGGCAACATGGCGACATAAAACTCGTACCTAGTTCAATAAGTACCAATGTCATCTCTTGGCTACATTAGATAAAAAAAACACAATATGCATGAAATATTTTTTTGATCCCTGAGGTTAGAAAACACTTATTAGCCAATTGAAACGAAAAATTAAAACTTGTATTTTGACAGCTGCTGATTACGCATGGTACATCATTTTTGCATTTTTTAACCACTATTAATAATTATTATATAACTTAAGTAAGAATGCAAAAATATTTTTCTTTCATTTATTCCTGGTAGGATGACAGAATCTCCAAAATTTTTGAAATATGTTTTGGCTTAAATAAATTATTTTAAAGACAATTTGCAAATTTAATATTTTTTGTAAAAACTAAACGGATGCATGTCCCGGGATTTCACCTCAAATGACCATTTATACCATGATTCGAAGAAGAAAAAACTTGTGCTTAACTTAAATATTTTAATAATATGACTCAGTTCGTAATAAATTTAAAAACTGTATTAACTAAAATGTCAAAATACGGAAATAAATTATTTTGGTAATATTCATAATCAGGTACCGTACTTAGTAAGTAATCGCCTCATTTTCTGGTAACACCAAAAGTGACATTAGCTCCTTGAGAACTCATCCACTTCATTCGCAGTTGGATGACGTATGTGAGGAAAAGTCAAAAAATTGTCAGATAGAAGAATTGTAAATGATTTAATTTTTTTGTATAAAATAATAAACTCAGCCTTTGGCGGCCCTGACCTTCTTGAATTGATTAAGTTGCGAGTACCTCAGCGGAATACTCGCTTAAATGACACCTTTTATTGTGACAATAACGCTACAAACTATATTTGCAATACTGTTATACACAGACTACATAGTTTAGGGAATACATATCTGAATAATATAGATATTTTCAACTGTACACTCAATACATACAAATCATTGCTGAAGTCAAAATTGTGAAACATATTATATCTATATACTGTAAATATTAATAGTTATTATTGTCGGCTGTCTGTGCCTGCAAATTGGTCTATACAAAGAATTTCTCATGTACTTTTGATCTGATATTTTATGTTTTTTTGTTTTGTCAATGTTTCAGATTTACCTACATTAAGTAACTTATTTTTATTGTTGCTTGTATTGTACTTGTACAAAACTATTGTTAATGTTAAAGGCTTGCGCCGTAAATAAATAAATAAAAATATAAAAAAAAAATGAGGTTATGATAGTCGGTTAAGATATAAGACAGTCCTGTTTATTTGACTCGCCCCGAAACTTTACAGAAAATTAAATAAATTCCTATAAAATGGCAATCGAATAATTGTGATTCGATGATTTTGCTTTTCTAACAAATGTGAGTTCGAACACATTACTTTCGAACTATTGTTATTCTGATTATTGTTTTTCGAACAACTGTTCTTCGAACATTTGGAATTCGAAATACTGTTTTTCGAACATCTTTCATGTAACCCAATACTGCCAGGTACACCCCCAGGAGGTATGGAGCAGCGAATACTGATAATATCATTAGTCTGACTAGTGAAAATGAGGGATTAAAAGCCGGATTTAAATTTGCGAATAAACTACAGCTTCCGGGTATGAATTTTGATGAGGGCGATAATGCAATCAAAAAAGTGTTAATATTGCGAAAAAGAGGTGATTTTTTTAAATTAGCAGGGAATTCAGATATTTATCAAATATGCTGGACACGCGTGAATGTTTTAAATACGTGCAAAAATTACGCAACACTTTCGCTGAAAATACACAAATCTAAATTCAGAAACATTGGAATGTGGAGCAAAGTGTGAATCGGAAACGCTGAAAAGTGAACTGCACATACAAATAATACAAGACAATAACGGAAAGTCAAATTTCAAACAACAAAAAGGATTGTGAACAAAACGCATCAAGCAAAGTGTGAATTATTTCGCAAATTAATCCGCAAATAGGGTGCCACTTTCAATAAAATGAGATTAAAAAGAGTTATCGCGATAGAGATGTGTCCCGCGATAAAACAATCCCAGAGGGGGAGACCGAAATGAAAGGGACAGTGAATGGTTATTTATAATAAAAACTAAAATATATGGCAGATTAAAAACCCTGGATCATAGAAGATAAAAACTTATTACGGGTACCTACGTACGCTCAATGGTGATCGATCGTAAATCAAAAATTTAATCGGTTCAAATCTCCACATGGCAGGGACTCTGACAAAAAAAACAATAAGAGTATTATGAATAGCGTGAATTTGCACGACTTTACAATCATCGCAAAATTGTTGATAATGTTGACCGCCTCGTATTTTTAAAGTGTTTGATGGTACTCGAGCCACATTGCTGAATGATTTGTCAATTTACACAAAGTCAACTTTATAGGAACCAAAATATTTGATGAACTAAAAGAAAGATCTCCAAGAAATGATGTTCGACTTGTAAACTGAGACAAACCTTTCAAAGATTTCCTCATAAAAATTGAACCACAATTTCTGAAGCGAAAACGGTAACAATACCTGTTTAAGTTTTTCCCAAGTTGAAAGTTGACAAAATGCATGCAACGCAAATTGAAAAATCACCGCATTAACTATTCTATGTTATGCGTGTAGTGCATTCATGGTTGGTTAGCTGGCGTAGACACACAGGAATATTATACAATGAACAGATAATTTGTTATGACAATATATACACAATGTTAATGATAATAATATGTTTCATTCAACCGAGATTATAATAACATCATTGTAACATACGTACGTCAAATTAAATGCATAATTCAATATGTTAAATGCTCACATTATTTATATAACATCATTAATACAAACTCATGCAATATCCATGCCAATAATAATAAGCACGCAAAATACTGGAAAAATGTATGGAGTTTATCAAATACAACGATTGATTATACAAAACATTCACAATGAACTGAAACCATTGTCCAATGATAAGATCTCTAAGTGACTGAAAATTATACATTGCAAATGAATCATTTCACAAATAACTGACTATGTATCATTCCACTATTTGATGATGACAACTGAAAAATTTGAATGACGCAAAATTATGCATTTAGATGCAGAGGATATGAATCAGTGGAAAGTACTGCACAAAAACACTAAATCATTAGACGAAATTGGCAACAGTACAAAAAGTTGTAGTGTCACTTTTGCATTCTCACTTAAAACGTCAACGGAAATTATTTAAAGAGTAATATAGAAAATTCAACGGTACACTACCACTCACCAGATTTCCTTTTCTCCGGAACCAACACCATACTCTTGGCTCGCTTCGTTCTGAGAGATCTCCTCCTCATGGATCTCATGAAGGCCTCGGGCATTCTGGAGAACCGTGGGGTTTCCGTCCTCTTGTCCGATGGAAGAAAAAAGTTCTTTACCGCCAGCATCGTCATTTTGGTCGGTTAATAAATAAACGCATTCGACGAAAATAAATTACTTATGAAATGTTCTCCTAGATTTGGTCCTCATTTTAATGTCACTTCATAGCTTCGCAATTTTGAACATTTTGTATTATTGCACTTGAATGAATATCATTATAAAATACACTCTGAAATAATGCAAACATAAAACAATGTTTTAGATCACGATTTACAAGCAAAAGCGCTACTAATAATAGACTCAAATTTTAGATACGTTGAAGTAGGTTGCGGAGTGCCACAAGGTACAGTAACTGGACCCACATTTAAAACACTAACAAAATATAATACCTAGGTAGTCACACAATTTAATAATATCTCAATCAATGTAAGTGCCGTGACCACGCCGACCAGAATACTGATGATCAAAATTGATAGCACCATATTCATCTACAGTATTGTGCATAGTTAAAAGCCATCATACTCAAAAGTGTCTTCAGAATTTCAAATTCTATTATAATTCTGAACGTAAATTCGTCTATAACTGATTTGAACTCTCAATAATCCAAATTCATGAGCGATCGTAAAATCTTATCGACCGTAAATAAACAGTAGGCAATAATGAATTATTTTTATTGCTATATTCTGCGGTGACTGTATAATACTATAAATCTAATAATGTAATGAATGAAAGGCCAATAATCTCATTTCGTATCGACACAGTCGTTTCCTTTGGAGATGATATTGACCTGACTGTAGTTTCGCTGTTGGTAATGGCAATGTTGACGATAATCGCGACCGATGAACTAGGCATTCTATAAATACGTACGCTCTATGACGCTAGCTGTTGTAGTAATAAAATAAATTCAATACAATATTTAAATAATAAAAAAACGACGCTCTCAAGGAACTGCGAAAAGCAGATGTGCAAAACTAAACAGTAGACATGTGCAGTAAAGTAATGAACCTAGAAGAATATTCTTTTTTCTATATCCGTGTTTAGTTCATTTGATATTCCAAGGCAAAGTAAACAGTGTTGATAACGCTTCTTGTTTATTCTACAATATGTTCTTATTGCAGCTAATAAAACACATTTCTTATGTTAAACACTATTCCATTTAAACGTTAATCCAAGGCATTGACTTAATAAAAAAGCTGGCTTAGCGATACCTCACCTGCCCGACGTATGAATACACTACGTACTCTACAAATTCTAAATCACCTGGCTTACAGGTGGTGCCGCTTGAAAAAAATTCAAATAAACCACAAGATTAAAAGTATTTCAATGGAACCGCCAATAGGAAGTCTCTTATCAACGCTAGACCCATTTCTCTATCGTTATTCTCGAGAAAACATGACAGTCATTAAAGCGTTATGAAAAACGTGTATTTATATATATCAAAGATGACTAAAACACGTTCCAAACGTCTTGTCATTATGACTTGGGTACGTAATTTTTATGACCCGCTAACAGGTTGCAGGTTCCGCGTGCAACCGATATAATAAATGTCCGCGGAAAACTAATAAAGATGAAGATGAAAGCAGAACATTTCAAACATAAATAAAGCAACACGTTGTAAATTTAATTGTTTAAAATTCAAAACGAATTTCAAATTCAATGGTCGTGGGTTATATTGGGAATACAAACAATGGGAGGAAAAGGAACGAAAATGGTCAAGCAATCGTGACGACGTTGTTACAGAAAAGGTAAGTTGAAAAAGAAATTAAGGAGGTTTGTAGAGCATATGATAGTCTAGATACGGTTAAATTAAAAAAACTTTACACGTGAATCAAATAATAAATTAATACTTTGAAAAAATACGTGCGATTCAGGTCAAAACAGAATCACTGTTATACATGAAGCCCGCAACACGGAAGATATTGTAAGATGGGTCAGGGAAAGAAGAAGATTCGGAAAGAATGAACAACAACAGACTTCCACACGTGGTAGCCAAAACGTGCATACCAGAAGATAGCTGCCAATAAGGAAGACGATTAGGGCTAATTCCTCTGTGGAAGAAATTGATACTGAGATCTACTACAAGAGAAGGAAAAAGGAGGAGACTTTGAAATAATAACAAACTTTCAATACTGTATTATCTGATACATGGAATATTAGATAGATAGATCAACATCAGGATGTTATAGATAAATTAATAAAAACACGATATGTACCTACGAGTACTTCATAAAACATTCTGTTTGTATGGAGTGTTGGTTTGATGATAATATCTTAAAGGTAGATACTAGTGTAGCTGATGGAATTATGGTACAGAGACGTGGTGAATAACTTGTTATCAGAAGAGTCAATATAGACACACGAGTATGTTAAATACGAGCAGTAAATTAAACAAATACACATTAATGACTCTAAAGGTAAAGAGACATTTGGTACGTATGAAGTTGAAAGAAAATCTACATTTTTATAGAGACGCAACGCAGTAATCAAATAAGAAAGTATTGGTAGTATTTAGAGAAGGAGAAAAACCACGCGATCGCAATTATAGATTTTTCTTAGAATTCTGCGGAATAGAAGATGGGTAAGTTCCCCATCGGTCAGTGCAGACCTCAAGAAAGGTGATCTGATGATGTTAGAAAATGTACCGGAGAGAAATGGATGCAGTGTGGCCGGGACAGGGAGTTGTGGAGGACCAAAGGGGAGTCTTATATCCAACAATGTATCCGATAGGCTGAAGAATAAGCTCTCCGTGAAAACAAGAGAGAAACAAATTGGGATTTTAAGAAAGCAAAACAAAATTAATAGACCAATTTCAGCCAAAGTATTTGAAAGAAAAGGTCTTGTGAACGGACCTGTAGCACAATAAACATAATTAATGAACACAATAAAATGACGCGACGTTTTGTAATGTACACATGCTATATACATTTTTGCATTCTACGAGGTTACTCATATTTACACAAACATCCAGAGGTGCAAAAAAAAAGTAAAACAGAAATAATGTTGTTTACTGTGCACATATTGTAATCACAACAAACACCCACAGATAATTGTGTTGACGGTAGAGACAATTACTAACCTACCTATAAATAAAACGCGCTAATGTGCACTGAAAACGTTACGTACGATGCGAAGACAATAAAATACCTATTTGGATCGTATAAGGTGAACAGTATAGCGTTATCAATGCTAATGAAATTGCACGAATTGCTGATTTGATTGCTAAGTAAATTATTTGACTCACCGGAAAGCAAACTATCAACTCATAAAACACACACGAGGAGTGATTTCTGATTCGATGATTAAGATTATGCATAGTGACATTTCAAAAACTTCTAAAAACGGGAGACCTTAGATCTTGACAATCGTTACTAATACTACATATGCTTTGGAGAAAATAGAGTAGATACATTGAACCTTTATCTAGGGGGATAACCGTAAAAGATTTTTTATATCTTGTATAGATTTCTCAAAAAAAACGTGAAAAACATCTCTGATCTTTATCCCGAATCACAGAAACTCGTTTCCCGTTTCAAGTCTCGGAGATTTTTTTTTTCTAATGATAATATGCATTAAAATCTAGGAATAACCGTAAAAGTTTTTTGATTGAAGTGAAATTAACCCCAAAAAACGGAAAAAAAACACTATTTTTTTTACATTTTATCATGCGATTTTGAACCTTAATGCCGTGGGAAATCACCGTGACGTCATAGTTGGGTCAGGAGACTTAAATACAACTTAAATTATAAATTTAGTAAACGGTACATTAACTCATATCTCCGCGTAATGCTAATGGTGGGAAATGGTCAAAATTGAACCGTGATATATGAGAACGCAAAACTTTCACACACTAGTATCAAAATAGTGTAATTTATCTCATCATTTCTGCCCACATTTGATGATCAAATCTTAGAGCAACTCCCTTGAGGGCATAATATAACGTGATCAAATACTGATAGAGGTGATAGAACGTTTTTGATCATAATAGAAATGCAGAACGCGGGTGATAAATATTCACTTACGAGTCCCGTATGCTATATGAACGATGCGTATTAAAAGATTAATGATGAGCGATATAGCAACGATAATGTATAATAAAAATGAGTTATGAATAATTGAATATGTGTCAATATAACCGAAAGCAAGCATTAAAGGCCGACCAAATGATGTACAAATATGGCAACAAAGTATAAATCATTAATACGTATATGGCAGACAACCACATAAATAGTTATAAATTGACGGGATTGATAGCAAACGTCAAATTAAAAGTCAAAAATATTACCGATGCCAACACATAAATCATCTAATGAATGGTGTGAATATGGAAATCAGTTTAGACACCCGTTAAAAAAAGAAATTAACTTTATGACGTCCATACAAATTTGCACATGATAATAATTGATAAGTTGGTAATAAAAGTAACGTTCGATTCAAGACAGAAAGACGTGGATGAATTTAATGGTGAAAACGAAATCAAAACATTACCAAACGGTCTTACAATAATAGTGTGTAAAGAAGTGTGACGAGATAAGAAACATGGAAAACGCATCAAGAATATTGGATAAAAATTACAATTGTTACGAAATCTACAGAAAAAATCGATTATTACTAACATTACAACGGTTAGTGGGTGTCGCAATGATGCAAGACGCATTTAACCCAAATACAATATTGATAAAAACAAGAAATACATATCAAAGATTACGATCTTTCAAATGTTAATGTTTGACCGTTGATTTGATTTGAATATTTTTTAGGCCTAATGTTCCCACTATTCCTAGTAAGTAGTAACATTTATTCCCCTTCGACGTCCATTTCCACTTTGTCTGCACAAATCAGTGCCGTTGGTCACGCGTGATGTACCAACGAAAAAAAAAGGAATTGTAATACGGCGCCCACCAAATTAAAGCATATTAAATACAAGTTTCAAGTGACTAGAGATAGATGGAGTAGAATATCGTAAAAATCGTTAAACATCTTTTGTTTTTGAATTTTTTTTAAATACAGAACAGAACCGGTTCCGCTCTGTCATCCAATGGCAAGCAAAATAATGACTGCTGTTATTTTTTTAAGTATAAAACTATATCGAAGAACGTGACTCGCCGCGAAGTATTATGTAAGAGATATTACACTTAAAAGAATTATTGCACAATGACCGTTGATTTTATAATATTATTGTATAGACCAACAATGCGAAAGTTCCGCACGACGGAATCTGATCGTCTTATCATTGACCCACGGAAGAAGTCACCATCTGGTCGAGGAAACAAACACAAGGAAACACTGTCGTATCAATAATAAAGACTTATTATTGTGGTTTAGCTATTGATATGAGGAACGCGATAATATTAAGTATAAAAAATTAAGGAAGATACTCTCACCGCAAGATAGAAAAGTTACACAATTATTCCATTAATTATTGCTACAAGTAATTTGCTATCAAGCAACGGATTCTCGGATTACAATTAAATTTATAATTATGATTAAGAATCTCTCTGCTGCGGTAACAATGTCTGATGGAGTTAATGATTTGGTTACTATTGATGACATTACCTGAAAGGCTGTCAATTTGATTCAAAGTGTGTCGACTCAATAATTCAATGTAATTTGCTGTTGTTAGGTACATCGTGGCAGCCTTCGAGGTTAGTTATAATTGTATCACCTGATTATTCAGGTTAATACCATTGGCTGATTGCGTGTAAATTATTGGGGGGACATGATGGCATATTTTGACAACCACCATTTGATCCAAAAGACGTGATGGATGATACTGTAAAACATGCCGGAATAACATGGATGCCTGAAGGAAAATCCCACGGGCTAAAGGCCCTCCACATTCCCGGGTAGCTCAGGCGCATTAATAGAGACCTCTATACCCGATCTTCTAGGCAAATCTTATTATTAGGTGGGCCCAGGGTTAGTCTTAAGGGAGCCCCCCAGCAAACATGGATGCAGTTAGCACACGATCATTTGACATGGAAGGGGAAAGAGGCAACCTACGTTCTAAACTGGAGCGCTACAGGATGAAGGAGAAGATAGGCTATTTTGGAAATAAGGCGAAACTAAAACAATTTCGACGAAAACCGAAACTAATACAAAAAATGTGGAACGAAAATCACGTATCGAACAAATAGAAGAAACAATCGTTGACCTCAAACGATCGGGGAAAAGTGCTAACGAAAAATACTACAGTAAGATATTGATTTGGAAGTGAAGTGTTTTAAGCCGTGAAAAGTGCAGCAAAAAATAAACCATCAGTTCGTGCTGAACGTAAATTAAAATGTAGCAACTTAAACTGTGAGACCGTGAGAAATTCAAATGTATTGAAGATGTCTGTTTGAGAGAAGATGTAACTTTTTTGAGAGAGCAGAGAAAGCTTCTACGGGAAAAAAGGTCGCTTGGAACGAATGTGCGAAAAAGAACATAAATGTGACTCTAACTAATTACATTCATACTTTATTTCTTTTATTTCTATGGAAGTGATAACTATGTTTTAATATTACTGTTTTTCTCTCTTCTCACTTTCACCAATGTGCACGCTTTACGACCGCACCATAACAAAACAACACTTAAAGACATAAGTGTGTAAATGAATATGGATATAATAATTATATAATTCCTTTTAGATTATACAAATTATGTTCACATATGAACATAATGTATAATTATTATATAAAACATACCATAAAAGGAAGATCGTATCGACATCGTGATACTCGTAGAACAAGCCAATGCCATAATTATATCATTAGAAAACAGCGAAAGTTTGAATTGTTTTCAACATTGATACATCTGCTACTTAGCCTGAGGACATCATCGAATCTCCCACTGACCAAGTGGTGTCTGCAATAATTTTTATAATCGTCCTTTTTAATAATAGCTACCGCCAAGCAAATGAAAGATTTACAAGACAAACCGATAAAAGATGCCACATAAATTAAACTTAACTATAAATATAGCTGAATGCAGATGAACCGAGATATTTTAATGTAAAATTAGGTACAAACATAGATCAAGTGTTCAAGGATAGCAAGGAAATTATTGTAAGGTAAGATCAATGGAGCGATTGCATAAATTAAATTAAATAAATTAAAGATGCAACAAAATCATTTCGTTTTTTGTTTACAGCAGATCTCATATCGTTTGATCAACGTTCAATGAATTAAACAAAGATCTCCACTTTGTACACAATATTCGTAATTGTAGTGTTGGTAAATAAAACAAAAACTTGTGAACATTACTCTAACTTAACAAGTGTACTTTGAAACATTCAAGGCTTCGTTCGATTCACGAATAGTGTCAATATTATTTTCCTGACCCTGCACAGTAGTTTGATGTAATTGCCGTGAAAAAATCAAACATAAGGCTAAGATAATTAATCTGTAGATAATGGTAACCTCGGTAGCACATTGCTTATAGAAACTTGCTACTAACTAATTATACTATGCAGGTACATTAAGTAGATGTCTATGTTTCTTACTTGGATGGACTATGTTGCGTACGATATCTAAATATTTTAAGAGGACAATCAAATTGTGGAGAGAAAAACATTAATTTAAACTGATTACGAAAACCAATTGATAAAATAAGTAATATTCGTGAGCATGTCACAAACTAAGATTAAAAAACTATACTAGAATGACCCTGACTTCTCACGATAGCAAAAGAAGACCCATAGACCCATAGTGTAGAGAATTGCACAAATATCAAGTTTTTTCATTAATTTTATTGACCATTTACGGGGCACTTTTGAACATTCCCAGAAAACGGAAAAAGGAGTTAATTAAAGAATCCTAAAATATTTTGTCGAGAACCAAAGAAAGGAGGTGATTTAGAAGATTTTGAATTTTGTAAATATTAGGTAGATTTTCTTCTAGTCAATTTGCAGCTACGACAATGAGAGGATGTAGTCTTCTTAAAAAATAACGCTTGTTTAACATGATCTAAAACATTGTAGGAAAAACATGAACACACTAAACACCAAGTTCTCACCAGAATAAAAAAATGAGCTCGTAAACAAGCGATTATAATCCAAGAAAAAAGAGTCACAAACACGATATAAGAAAAAACACAGTTTTATTATAAACGACAAAAAACACAACAAGACACACAAAAAATATTCCTCGATTGCACAAAAACTTATGAAGAATCCAGAATCATTCGAAAACCAAACTAGTTCCTCGCACTAATTGATAATTAATTTTACGAACACCGAGATAATTTATAAACTTTGGCAATTAAAAAATCACGAAGATTTGTGGTAAAATTATAACGACGCGATAATTTGAATTGCAGAATCTTTCGCGATTTGAATTTCGAACTCCCGCCCGATACGACAATTACGATGTTGCGCGTCGCGGTTTAATGCGCGAGAACCGTCCTATCGCGCCGATACTCTGTAACCGACTGACATGCGCGGGTAACCAACCATACTATTACAAACTACTGCAAGTAGATAGTAGGTACACACCAGGTAGTAAATAACACGAGGAGATAGGTACATTACCAAAACAATTAAGTACCTACTTACACATTGTACGATATGGTTTTTCGTACCGATAGCGTTTTATCTCATGCTTGAATAGTCAACGAATTCACAAGCGAATGAGTCGAAACTAATTCACAACCTTTAAGAAGGTTGAGATGAAAAGGATTTGTCGATAAAAAAATGACATTATTGGCTGAAAAAAATATATATAGCAAAAACTAAGGACATTATAGCTACTATCATCACAAAAACATTTTTTTTTTCATTTTTACGGAGTGACCATTTACGGCTAGAAGTTAGAAAAATCCCTCTCGTGAAAAGTAAGAAGATTTTGGGATTTCCGGTGTCGGGGATAGAAGCCCTTAAATTTAACGTAGTTTTTTCAATCTATTGAAAACTGGAATTTTTTATACCGTTCTGTTTTTCCCAAATTTTAATGACAACACGAAAGTTTTTTTGTGGAAAATTCACAGATGTTCGTGTACGACAGTTGATAAAAGAATTAAGTTACGAACAGTTTCGTTCAAATATGGAACACTACTGACAAACTTCCTTTGTTTCGGTGAAAATTTTAAATATCGAACATTGCGTGATGCTCGAACACACAGCAAGGTGAATGATGCCCAATTCAACTTAATACAATAAATTCTTCTCCCTCGCCGAATATACACACCAAAGTATTTGAACAATACTTGCATGCCTATCCACTTTCATCAGTAATAATATAATTATTCTGATGTGCGTGACTGCCTGTTTTTTTTTCATATAAACATATTCATTACGCGTAAAATTCGTGGGTTCTAACGAGATCTTAACGTGCGTAGTGTAAATACCCACGTAAAGATAAAAAAAAATGTTAGGTGCACGAAAATAAGATAGGTACAAACTTGCGGAAAAGAAAATGTATCCGACGTTAATAATATTAATAAACTTACGTGATAATTCATTACTGGTAATTAGTTGAAGGTGGGTAGATCAGTCATGA
Source organism: Ceraclea dissimilis (assembly GCA_963576895.1). Classification (NCBI taxonomy): domain Eukaryota; kingdom Metazoa; phylum Arthropoda; class Insecta; order Trichoptera; family Leptoceridae; genus Ceraclea; species Ceraclea dissimilis. Next base: position 1,454,655 of record OY756370.1, on the reverse strand, counting down.
AAGCTTACCTGGAAGAAATAGAAAAAAACGTTTGGTTAATATTGTTACAGTATACCACTGCTAAATATCAAATAATCTACCATGGTTAGGGTTCAGAAGTATGGGTATTATCGTAGAAGATGAACTTATTATACGTTACTGGTCCTTCATTTATTTCAAACTTAACAAAACTCAGACAGATCTAGTAAAACCATAAAATTTGCTAGACTGTACATAAAAAGATCGTAGGGCCTAGAGGGACTTGCCAAAAAAGCATGACAGGTAATTCACGGCAGGAAATATACAATCGAGCAATTAAATCTGAAGAATATTGGTACAAAACAACGAATCATTAATGAAGAGGATTCAAAAATACATGAAACATGGCTAAAAATAATACCAAATGTAGAAAGGTAAGATGTAATACCTGCTACAAATGGCATAGAAGAAACAGATGAAGTAAAAAACGATAACACAGATTACGTTGCAGCAAAAGATTAAGAATTCAGCTTCAGTAAAATGACTTCAATTGTAATGAAAGGTATCGGTCAAAGGTCACTCCAGATGAAAATATACAATAGCTCTGAAACAAATCTATTAGTGATGATTCATTTACTCAATGTTTACATACAACGCACTGGGGGATAAAACGATAGTTTGAAGAAGACAATGTGCAACCCACAAATACTATTTTGTGTTTATATTGTTCCAAAACATCACACGCGTCACATAAAACTAACATAGAAGCTAAGCTAAACTAATTATACAGATGATAATATACTGTATAGTCTATTTTAGTCTGGAAAGAACATCCTTGAATATGAGCTGGGAATAGATAATATCGACCAGATTCGGAAGGATGGGTAAGTTTTGAATGAACGTATCCAGTATCCATAGATCGTTCAGGTATGATGAATTTCATAGAGCAACGGAAGAAATAATTTTGAATCATTGCCTACCGCATAAGAGGTGCGACCTGTGGTAGCATAATATAGGTCCCTTGTCAAAAAACAAATCCCTTTAGTTCTTTTTATGTACTTTTATTACTGTTTATGTAAATTAAATTGGAGGAAGGTCCATTAATCATTCCATTTACATATAATGGGTGGCGGCTTTGAATCTGATGACTGATTTTTATAGATGCGCCACAAATAAAGCGTTTACGATCCAAGTTAAATTCGAATTAAAGTGTTACTGTTTTGTATAATTTAGTGTTTATTTTAGCTTTATTCGTCCAATAAATATCTCCATACAATAAAATATGTGTAAATAAATAACAACATATATTATATGCAAATGGCGACAAACTATTAAACCTAAATAGTGAAAGAATTAATTATTATTGTTGTAGGTAATAAAAATAATGTATAAATAAATAAATATATGGAAATAATTATAAACAGTAATAATAGAATGTGCATTTTATAGCGACGCGTGAGACAAAAGTCAATGGGGTCTACGGTCGTAAAATCTCTCAGCATTCGGGAATAGATCGTGAAGCGGAACGGAACCCTTCTCATTGCAAAATACTAAATAGTGTTGTTCTTGTAACGAGGAAATTGAACGATTAGTGACAGGGCTATGATAGTACGAGTATGTTGGTGTACCTTGAAACTATCGTAGCATTACAGAAATGACATCACGTTTCTAAAAGATGAACGCCAAAAAAGAAGTACTCGTTCAACATCTTCGTTGTTTACGGTTTTTTTGTTTTCTTTTTTTGCTGAAGAGAGCTGCAGACGACAGAGAAAAATGGAGATCAAGATGTAAGAATTTGCTGTAAACCAATCCGCAGAATTGAAACTGGAAAAGGAGGTTTATAGATTTTATTCTACACAAATCATTCAGATGTACGAAAATATTCGATAGTGATAGAGATGGCGACTGTGTAGAGAGAAAACGACACATAAACACGGTTGATAAAATAATAAAACACAGCCTTTAAAAACACACCCATAGATGACGATAGAGTACATAGAAACTTACATATGAATATGGTTAATGAAATTATAAAACCCAGCTTTTAAGAAAACTTTTGAAGATGGCGATAGCGTAGATATTAACTGATATATGAATATGGATGACCAAATGAAAAAACCTAGATTTTAAAAAACTTCCATAGATAGCAATAGTGCAGTAAGAAACAAACATATGAATATTGTTGACAGAATAATAAAGCATATTTTAAAAAATAACCCAGAGATCGGAGATGGACAATAGATAGACTGGAATTAGAATATACATTAGATTCCAAAATATACGAACAAAATCATTCAGATAACAAGTACTAATTGGATCACCAAGACAACATTTTACTACAAAGGAATAAAAACATTGTTTCTCTACAGTGAAACGCGATCTGATTCCGCGAGATGCATTTACGATGTCATAAAAAGCAACGCAAAAGAGTAAACAAATCTCCACATTCACCATCAATAAAATAAGTTCCCCACATTCATACACAGGGAATATAATCCTAGAGTCATTCTGTAAATATTTACAAATCATTAAAAGTTTATTGATTGTAAAATCTCCCGCGGGAAGTCACAAATCTACACAATCAACCAACAGAGGGCTGATATACCTAAACTGAGATAAAACTCTGGAACTATAATTTTGTCTTATTTGTGCTTAGGATAGATGAGAGACCCAAACTGACTCTCACAGGACAGTAAAAAAATATCAAAAAATGAGTGGCTGCCTTTACTACAACTCAGAAATCCCTTGGGGGATTGACTCGATTGACCTGAAAATTATAATCACCCGAAAAACACCCCAAAATTTTCTATTCTAATCTACTCTATCGCCTCATGCCGCATCCCTTGCTGGGCAGGCTGATATAACAGTTCGCCAGACTTTCCTATCCTTAAAATTTTCCCTTAAAATATTCATTACCAAATATCTGCTTTTAATTGAAATTTTCGTTTAAATCCAAATATGGGAATAAATTTCATAGAGTTACATTTTTTCTGCTCACGAAGTTCTTGATGAATCCACAATTTTCCCCAAGCGATCGTCTATAGTGATTAGATCACATCCACTTATTTTAATGATAACTACTTCTCTGTTAATCAAAAAGATCATTAATTTATAATTGTTGCGGATTTTAACAAATGTGAATACAAAATCAACAGACCTTGACATTATATGTTCCTAATCTCATACTGAACCAACAGCAATTTAAGATACTGGTCATATTTATAATATTATGTGAAATAATAGTAATTTTTTACTGCACCCACAGCTCCTTCCAATATGGCATCATTCAGACGGCTATAAATTTATTAACCAGAATTATTTTATGGAGCATGAAATTTGGATCAAAATAATAATGTCGCAAACATATTTTTAAGTCAATAGGCGTAAGCAATGAGTCATTGCAGCAAATTATATACCTATACCTTCTAATAAGCAGGATCTCTTTTAGCCATGACAAAATTTGGACACAGTAATTTTAAGATACGTCTACACGATAAAGGGTAAATTTCAGTGGAGCCGTCAAGATCCATACTAGTATTTCTATTGTGCGGTGTGGAACTATGGTTCCTTTTTGTCGTTTTTCATTTACAAGTGTCGCTAGACTTTCATGAGAGTCTTCATCAATCACTTTCATTGACACATAATACATTCTTACACGAAGACATTGGTCGAGTCGATATTTGGTCTTGGTCCCCATTATCCATCTTCCATACATTTGGTAAGCATTTGGTGCAAAGATACACAAGACCTCCATGGCATATCAGCATAAGACTTATAAATTTGAACTCTCAAATATTTCCAAATCATTCCGCACCCGTTGCTTAACCGATGTAATATTTTTTTCCATATCGTCAATTTTCTTTACGGTACAATAATTAATGCCAATGATTCAAAAGCCTATTCGCTTTCTATCGACATTGCAATATTCTTGCCGATAGGGAAAGTCATGTTCCCACAGACGATGTAATACTACGACATTAAAGATAATATAGTAATCAAATATCAATGTTCTACTGCTAATAAAAAAAAAGTAGCATAATACAACTAAATTAACGTTTTATACCTCATATAATCTCATATTAATAACGTAATAAACATGTTAATAAAATCTCTTGGAAACCTTGTGGATTTAATAATGTACACAGAAAGTACAAACAATCATTATAGCGCCAATTAATTAAGATGATGTATAATTAAAGTATACAAATCAGAACACACATAAGGTTGGATGAATAAATAAGGAAACTTGCAAAGGCAAATACCGTAAGACGTGGGAACAGATAATGGGATTTTGGATAAGGATAGGCAATGTTATAGAAATGCCAGTAGAAAACATTAATTTAGGAATAGAAGCAAAACGTATTGAAAAGAAACACACAGGAAACTCCCCACCATCTTCTGGCAGACTGCGATTCCGTAAGATACATGAGGTTGAGAACTTTGGGCAAGCACCGGATAGTGATGGAATCATTTCCCACCCAAGACCCCCTCCGAGTGCTGAACTTCGTAAGACGTCTAGAACTAGAGGGCTGCTCTAACTGGGCAGTCAGCAGATGGGCAGAGTAGGGGGAGTACAATAGATCTTTTAGATCGCAGTACATAATATACCCCATCTAATAAAATAAAAAACTTCGATCCACAGCATTTACAAGAAGGCAGCGGAACTAACAAATTTGTTGGAGAAATTTACGTGTAACGACTGAATGATGCTATTAAACAGAGAAAATAAACTTTATCGCTTCTGAACATTGGCTTTGCAGCATTTAATACCTTTAGAACGTTAGCACACGTAATGTGGATAAATCAATGAAATACTTTAGGAAGAAAGTATCGAGAAAGCAGAGAACAATGGAAGATCGATTGCAGTTCAAAAGCAAATCGATTTTAAGTGTAATATCTATTAAACTATGCAAATTAACCAGAAACTTACAACAATCGAAACGAGTGGAAAGTGTGCGAAAACTTGTACGCGCCGTGTAAGTATCGTAATTAAATTATACTATTATGAAAAGTGTAATAAAGTCGTATTATTACAAGGGAAATTAGCAGTAATTACAGAGCGAATCGTAATATTTTACAACTTAACAAGATCGATGAACAGAATAATAGAATATTATAACATACTGTGTTCATTTTACCAAAAGAGAGTAAGAGTTAAGAAAAAAAGGTTTCAATAGAAACAAGGCAGGTTTATTTGATAGCCCATCAAAAGCAAACAACATAGAAACTGTCCAATGAAGCACTTAAGCTAGTATAGACAAAATATAGCACTGTAATTGAACTCCTTTTAAAAGACATCAAGTGGAACAACATGACTGCGTCAAAGAAAGCAATGACGATAGAAACGATAGACGATGATGTAAAAAATTAACTAGAATAAATCAAAGATAAAAAAAGGCAACATGACTACGAAGAACTGACTAAACGCAAAAAAGTCAATAAGTACGTATAAGTAGTACAGTATCAAAAACAGCATCAAGATCTTGAACTTATTCGGAGTAAATTGCAAAGAAAAGTTTTATCCAAAGTGCTGTTGTTGACTCTCACATATTGCAGATTGCTGTATTTGATACCAAGTCACTTTTTACATCAAAAATTTATATGGGTTATGGCTGCATTTGCTGCCATATTAATATCTTAAAATGTACCTATAGTTTTAGAACAGGAACATTTACATATTCTTAACTCGATTTACGCAAAATTGACAGCTTGCTATTTTTAATACCATAAGACTCAAATACTATAGACACCCATCCGCTACTACGTGACTATATACATCAGGGTCTAGGGATGAAGAACAACAGTAAAACAATACAAGTTGTGGATATGGATACAAAATATGAAATGGAATTTCCATAGCAATCATCGTGAATCTAATTGAAGTCAATGATGATAAAACAGTATGTCGAACAATATGATGATGAAACAACATTGCATAACAGAGTAATGTGATTAATAATATTAAAACCATACGCAGTACGATGATGAGGATATAATTTAATTAGGCGGTTAATCGAATTAACATCGCGACCAATGGATGCCCCACTGACGGGGAATTATAACAATATTACGAGCTATGACAATGTATGGAATAATATATTACAATTATTAAGTACTGGGAAACAAGTAAGTCACATAATAAACTGGTTCATGTTCTGGTTTACATATCAACTCTGATAAATGCGTCAATTCCCAATATGTCATCAATACTGCAATTGCCACCACAAATGGGTCACCAAAAGCACGAGTTTTTGTATTGAAATGAGCAGGTCGTTTTAGTTTTAGGGGATCAGATGAGTATCTCTCAACATAATGGGACCAGAATATTTTATTTGTTGCCCAGATTGAAACTATTCAACATAGTGGGGAGGTGTCCTTACAAGAAGTTTGTAGAGGTTCTTGAGTAAATTCACAAGGTGACGCCAAGGGCAATGGACTACTTAAAAAATAATGATGCGGAGCTATGACTCCTAAGTAGATGACTTTTACACATAGGCGTATGCATACGAAAGAAGAGTGTTGTCGGTCCTTGCTGCTTGTGCTTTAAAAAAACGGGCTACAAAAGATAAACAATATGATATTTACAAAATGGAAAACAATAAAAGCATACAAACCTAAAATAAATATTTTTGAATGTGCTACAATTGCTTTTCCATAGGGATCGAGCTGATACAATTACATCCGCGCATACTTAGCGTCTTGCTTAGGAGTAAATCTTTCTATTGACAGAAGAGACTCGAAAAATTATATAAAGATTTTTTTAGCTATGTTTCTGTTTATTCATCAAAAGGCTATAGTCATTTTCTAAACAATAATGTGTTTATAATATCTACCTATATCCACGAAGGTACATCAAAGACTCGGTATTTTGAAACAAAACTAGGTACAAGAACTTCAAATGTGAATCACCGTCACGTGAAATAATAATCAATAGTGGATTAAAATATAATGACATTAAATTCAGTCAATAGGAGTCAAGAGACGAACCATTGATGAAGGCTGATGTCAAGAATAATCAAAGAGATAATGAGGCATAACATAGAACAATACGTAAGGAGGTGTATGAGATGAGAGGCGTGGATGATACTGGATAGGTGTCATCATAGCATAGAATCGATTAATGCATAATTACTTGTATATTTCATCTATGCCTATATCTGGTCTGTGTCTTACCTGCATTTCATCACCCACAGTGATGAAGATATACAGGTCGTTGTCTTCCGCATGTAAAATCTACTGAGAGGCGATGATCAACCGTTTTGGAGATGTGGCCATCATGTATGACAATTTCTCATTTAGTATTTTTGGCCATAACTCACAAACTACCAAAGCGATTTTGATAGAGATAGATAGCCCTATCCTTACACACACTCCTAGCATCCGTCAGATTCATGCAATTTGTCATACACGCTCTCCGATTCCTTTTACCCAAAACGCGTCCATCCTTGAAAATATGGTCGACATGACCAGGTCAGTCTCAGGCGGCCGCGCTTCCTCACCCCTCTTCGCTCACTCAAATATATCTTTTTTGTCATCCTGTCATCCTTCATTCTCTAAACATGCCGAAATCATCTTAATTTATTCACTTTCATTCTCGTTACAACACCAGTCTTGCAGTCACTCATTTCCCTAATAACCTCGTTCCTTATGTTATCTCCCACCGTTTTCCCACACAGCCCATTCAGTAGTCTTATTTTAACTTGAGATTTTACATGCAAAAGACAACAACCTGTATCAAACAAGTATGACACAAGACATTGCATAATATCATTGTCTGCACTTGATTATATACGAGTATTTGCATTAACAAGGTTTAGAGGATAGGTGTAGGTTACTAAGAGAATGTTTAAATACAATTAATTTTAATGGATATGACTCATGTAGGTTTCTAAGCGAGATGATTCATCCTGCCATTATTTTGTATCACCCGCCTTAGACATGATAACATCAAAATAATGGGTGTTTGTAAATAATGTAATTATCACAATACTCAAACAGTGCATGTAATTTTACAGCTAATTCTATTATGTAGCATCATTTTAGGTCTTGTAAGGAGTCGCATTTATGTATCGTGTTGTTACCAGTTTTATATTGTAAAATTAATGAGAAATTGTAATACATCTTATAATTTACTGGAGACAAACTAACTTACGTAGTACCTGGTTGAGTATGTTCGCTGAAACACTTCTTTTGCTGAAGTATGTTGTCGGGATCGGAATCTTGGTATTGAGATAGTATTTTAATACGCTATTAGAGACTATTCTTTAGAAACAAGCATTCGTTTACTATATGCACTGGTTAAAAAAATACCTACATATTTCGATTTGCGGGATATACATTCAAGTCCCTAAAATACGAGACAAAAATGAGTCACTCAAAATTTTCATGAAACTCCATTATGTTAGAATATACGGTGACAGGAAAGTTGTTCGATTTACATATTTTCGAACGCACAATACTTCGAAAAACAACATTTCGAATGGCAATAATTCGAAATACAAATTTTCGAATGACAATAGTTCGACGCACTTTATTTCGAAAAACATATTTTCGAACGAACAATAGTTCGAAATTACAATTGTTCGAAAAAAGTTTACTGGCTAAAGGCGCAAGCCAATATAGTGTCGCCGTCAACACAACTGCGTGTTGTACCATATTTAATATAATTTGTGAACTAGGTATAAAGTTATGTGTATTTAGACACTGCATAATTCTAAATTTTTCATAATTTATTCTTTGTTTATGCAAAAAGAGTTTCAATAATAATACCACAAAAAAAGATCTCTGATAATTTTCTATCAATTTTTTTTCACTGGCAACAAATGATAAAAGGCGGCAACATGGCGACACGAAACTCAGTTCAATAAGTACCAATGTCATTTCTTGGCTACTTTAGTTAAAAGAAAATAATAATACAAAAAATAATTAGATTTTTTTTTTTAGAAAATGTAAGAAGCCGTAAATCTCAATAGTAAGTATATCCAAATTTAAAGTTTAGAAACTACCACTAATTTACGCCGGAATCTTTTAATAAGATCATTAGACTAATTTATGGATTTCAAGGTACACTATTTTTGCATTTTTAAATAAATTATTTTAAAGACAATTTGCTAATTTAATATTTTTTGTAAATACTAAACGGATGTATGTCCCGGGATTTCACCTCAAATGACGATGTTTATATTATGATTCGAAGAAGAAAAAACGTGTGCTTAACTAAAATACCTATTTTACTAATATTACTCAGTTAGCAATAAAAAAAACTGTATTAACTAAAATGTCAAAATACGGAAATAAATCATTTTGATAATTTTATTTTATTTTATTTTACATATAAGGGACACTGACAGAGAGTTAACAACACATACACAATAACAAACATAAAATATGAAACGCGTCAACCCTCCAATTAAAAGTGTCCACAACTTACATAAACATTCCATATCTATAACTATATATATACATACATACATATATACGCAGGTATACATATACAACTATTATTCTATATCCACATCTTTTATTTTTAAACAAAAATATCAAACAAAAAGACAACAATAATAATTAATAATCATTGATGGTGGGGCAACAGCCAATGTTACTAGCAATATACAAAATGTGAACCGATTTTTTTTTTTTTTTTTTAGAACTAGGCGAGTGTGAATTTGTCTAGGTTAGTGCGGATTATTGCCTTAAAGGATGACAGACCACTATTAAAGATGTCGACACCCTCCACGCGCCCGGCACATAGTACATTGTAGAATCTGCACATTCGGCAGATGGGATTGTACTGACCTATATTATTTTTATGCTTATTAGTCAAAAACGTATTTACATTACGGAGGCGCGGATTTGGGGCGTAAAAGTTTAATAATTCTAGTGATGTTGTGTCAATGTTATAGTTAACAATTTTGTGAAGTAAGGAAAGATCAGCAACAATTCGTCTGTCCTGCAGCTTTTCCATCCCAAAGAAAGTGAGACGATCCTCGTAGCGTCTGAGGTTCCTGCTCTGCCCTGCCTGGTATGATAATACTCTAAGGAATCGTTCCTGTACACGTTCGATATTACGGCTATGAATCGCGTAATAGGGCGACCACACTTGAGAGTTATACTCCAAAATACTACGGACTAAAGAAAAATAAAGTGTTTTAAGACTCTCTGGTCTCTTAAAGTCTTGAGTGATTCTACAGATAAAGCCAAGCATTCTGTTCGCTCTATTTACTATACTCCCATAGTGACTCTGGAAACTTAGTTTTGAGTCCATCATGACGCCTAGATCCCGAATCTCGCTAACCCTTTCCAGAGACTCGTTTTTTATAAAGTAATCGTACTTTGCGATATTTTTCTTGTTGCTGAAAGTAATAACAAAACATTTCTTAGTATTTAGAGACATATCATTTGCATCGCACCATTCTGATAGTGAATTTAAATCGTTTTGAATCACTTGACGGTCATTTTCTGTTGTAATAGGATGAAAAACTTTTAGGTCGTCAGCATACATCAGTGTACGGCACCGGAGGCGTTGAGGAAGGTCATTAATAAATACCAAAAAGAGAAGGGGGCCCAAGTGAGACCCCTGCGGCACCCCGGATGTGATAAGGGAAGGGGGGGAATCGTAACCACCAACCACCACGTACTGCAGTCTGTCATGGAGATATGACTCGACCCATCTCAGTAGGGTACCATGTATCCCCATTGAACATAATTTCTGTATAAGAATGCTGTGATTTACTCGGTCAAAGGCCTTACTGAAGTCAGTATAGACGGCATCGACCTGACCCCTACGATCCAGTGAGGAGGTTAGGTAATTCATATATTCCAACAAATTTGTACTGGTTGATTTTTTATGAATAAAGCCGTGTTGTGAAATGCAGAGAAGGCTTCGAATATGATGATACAATTGTGTATAGACAAGCTTTTCTTTTTTGCATTCATAATCAGGTATATTCATAATCAGGTACAAGATAATATTCATAATCAGGTACCGTACTTAGTAAGTAATCGCCTCATTTTCTTAGTAACACTAAAAGTGACATTAGCTCCTTATGAACTCATCCACTTCATTCGCAGTTGGAGGGAACCTGTATAAATCGCAGTTGGATGACGTATGTAAGGAAAAGTCAAAACATTGCGACAAAAATGGGGTTTTGGTAGTCGGTTGAGATATAAGACAATCCTATTTATATAACCCGCCTCGAAACTTTGCAGAAAATTAAATATATTCCTGTAAAATGGCAATCGAATTATTGTGATTCGATGATTTTGCTTTTCTAACAAATGTGAGTTCGAACATATTACTTTCAAACTATTGTTATTCTGATTATTGTTTTTCGAACAACTGTTCTTCGAACATTTGGAATTCGAAATACTGTTTTTCGAACATCTTTCATGTAACCGAATATACTACCTATGAATCGTCCAAATTCCCACTTACTTTACTCAATTTATACTACAGAGGGATTCTTCTGCCTGTGACTGCGGAGAGCCAGTGCAATCCATCAAGCACATTGTCGAAGACCGTCCTCTGAGAGTATTTCCTGGACCGTATGCAGATATTCACAATGCCACATCCAATGCCCATGAATGGCTTGGAAGCCTCTGAAGGGTACATGCCTCCTGTATGTAACAGAGAACTCAATTCTCTTATCTTCTGACGTTGCCGCCCAACGGTGGCAGAAGCCATACGAAATAATAATAGAAATTATAATCTCAAAATTCATTCAACATCCACCACAGTTTGCCACACATTTTTCTCAACGATCTCATTTCTACTGCTTCCACCGCATCGTCTAGAATGAATAGCTTTGATTACTAATAGATTAATATTATAATGCGATACAGTAACGTTGCTGGTTCATAATTAGATTAAAATATTACGCGTAAAAAGTGCGGCAACCGAACGTTACTAATTTGCTTGTGACGTGTTTAATGTGGCGTGGAGAATCACAAAAAATGCGTATAATAGACGCAGTTATCTAATATATGAAAAAATCTATATTATAATATTGATAGGAACATTAGGAGATGTGTTGGTGATTAGTGGATATTCGAGGGATGATTTGAATCGTATTATTAGTTAGAGGTTCTGAACTGTGGATATAATATGGGGATATATACGAAATAAATGATGTGAAATATTAATAAGAGAATCTATCCTATTGAATGGATACTGCTAGTGTCACGAATTTGAGACTTTAAAAGAGCATAAGGAGCCTAATGCTGGATTTCACCCACGTTTTAGATGAGGAATAGCGAATATAGGAATCACCTACTCTTTTTTTTATACACAAATCTGTGGTAGGTGGCTCCTATCTCCGCTATTCCTCACCTAAGAAGTTGGTGAAATCCAGCATTTTAAAGTGGCTACCAAGCCAAACGTTTTGTTAAAGGAATTCAAATAAAAACTCTTTACAATTCACAGTAATTCAGCAAAAAAAAAACAGTGAATATCTCGTCAACGCCCAGATTCAAATATGGATCACCCACTTTATCAGAGATGACGTTCTGACTAACTAAATAATCGTGTAAATATTTTACAGTCGCTTATTTCACTAATATTTTATCATTTTACAGAAAAATTGCGGATTCTGAATGAAATATATACGAGTAAATTATTTTATATATACGATATCGAATTCACATACGAGACATAGGATAGGTTTTCTAGCCCTGCGTTAAAAAATGCTACAAATGCTAATGCCCGCAGACTACACTCGCACATTTATATCAATCAGATCGATGACAATTATAATCGATGTACGTAATATCTAGATATGTAGATATCTCCTATACTAAGTAGTGATGTGACGTATTATGTATGCACGGATTGACACAGCGTTTTATCACGCATCGATTGAGAACATTAATACAATTTCACACAAATCGTCGACAATCGACATTACGCTTCGTGGAGTTTCACTAGAATAGAGAGAATCGTACAAAAAATGCGGAATACATCTATATACAATTATTGGGATGTATATTTTTAAGATACCTAAAACGAACATTGAAAAATAGTCTCTTCTCCATTTTTCCGGGTGTACTGTGTGTAGTTTGTAGAAATTTGGGCTTGTTTGCTGAGGCCATTTTCAGGACTAATGTAGTGGACTAATGTAGTAATCACTATATTAGTACTGAAGATGGCCTCAGCAAGTAGGCCGAAAGCTCGAGAACATCGACAACCTACACACGGTACACCCGAGAAGAATGGAGAAGAGATTAACATGAACCGTGAAAATCTACAAAGCCATTTAAACATAGCTTTGAACTAAGGTTTAAATAGCAGCGGCTAAAAATGGCAGAAAAAAAACTTCGTAACCATGAAGCCACAATTAGGTACGTAAACTTGTTACCAAAACAGTGTAAACGATGCTTATTATAGTTTCGGTAGATTTTGCCGGTTAGAAACAGAAGCCATCATCAGAGGCTCGTCAGAGAGAGGTTTTGAAGACACGTGTTTTTCCCTGTAGTCACATTGTGTTGTCAAAATAAGAAGAAAATATGTCCAGGCTGTCAGATTCTAACGCGTGTCTTCGTCAATAATACCAATAATTTGTAATACGTACCTATATTTTTTTGTATTTTACTATTAGTATTATATACATTTTTGAGTATGCTGTCGACACTCCTGCGGAGAGTTGACCAGATTTTTTTAATGTTTCATGTAAGTATGATGTTGTCAATGTTTTGTTGACCTTCTGTTAAGTGCCTCTCTAAATAAGTTAACAAGTAATAATTTATCAGTTAAGGAAATTTTTGAAATTCCTTAAAAATATATAAGTTTTACTAGAAAATACTTTTTGATTCGTTCTCTTAACTTCTAGCAATTTCCAGAGCTTCTAAACAACTGCTTATACGGTAGCGAAAAGTACTTATATAGAAATATCACGAAATGAAATTAGAAATTGATTTTTTGTTAACTAAATAATACGTTTCCCGTGCCTCGTATAGAGCAAACCCCACAATTCACGTACACATAGTGCCGAGGACAGTGAACAATATAGTTTTGTACGGATTCATTTACCGTAATCGATGGGTTTATCATCTTAATGCGATTGAGTCTGAGAAAGATGCATTGACAGGGAGGGCAGATAATTTTATGCCCTTGTGGTAAAATCAAACAAATGGAATAAAAAAAATCTTTTGGCACGCCACAGGCATAGGTAGATTTCAAGTGATTTATTAATTTTATTAATTTTAAGAGTACATCTGTACAATAAAAACAATCACAATATTATCAGCAAATAAACCAGCGAAGTGATGAAGTAGTATGGATGTAGTTTATTCTTTGATTATCGAAGTACCGTATGACGAAAAAATATTTGATTAAGTACTTCAATAATCAAAGGAAGTACCTAATCCAATAATCAAATTATTTTCATTCCACACATAATATGGATTGGTACCGGTACCTAAGCACTAAAAATTTGAAAAAAGATGTGAGTTCTACTCGTATCGTGAAGCACTTTTCTAAGACAACAAACACGCTAGTACCTATGCGGTAACTACTTAACTAGATCTTTCGATCGATCAGTGTAGTCCGAGGAATTGAGCTAGATAAAATCTAACTTTTGATCTATATTCCTTATTTAATGCCCTTTCATGCGATACCAGACACAGACCCTCACAATCATTGGATCCCCTCAGAATGATTGTTTTTTAATTTAAAGCCTTAAAAAGTGAACCTTCCTCTTAATGGATTTCACCCAATCTCCTATCAGTTCATCTACCACTTACCAAAAATCTACCACCCAAGTTTCACGTTTCTGCGACGCATAGGCTGGCCGCAAACGTGCGCACAAGAAAAGGGACATATATATGGCTTATATATATAAACTTTTAAACCAAGGTCGGATTCGGGTTCTCCTGGTCCTAATTAGTGATACTGAGTAGAAATTTTTCAATTCTGCGACATCACGGGAGAAACGAATAGGTAGAGTTCCTTTTGGAAATCTACCTAAAACGTATCAGCTGTCAAGACTTAATCAATGGAATTTTTAAGAAGAAATCATTGAATGAAATAAAACGATTTGATCAATAAGTGACTATAAATTGGTTGCAGCTAAAATAGGAGAAAACTGTAAGTAAAACGGTATGACCCGGTAGAGATCCTTTGGTGAGAATATTCCTTTAACGGACATTAAAGGCACTAAGCGAACATAGGATTTTTTGGAGGGTTTGACGAGGGGAGCCCTTCTAGAACCTGGAGCCCATCACTGAGAAAAAAAAACTGGTTGAACGACTAGATGGAATATAGCTAAAGCTTCGAAAACATCTACGACGCGAAACTACTACTCCCAGAAGAATTGTACGAGGGGTACTCAGAAATAACCGAACTGATGTTGTGGTGAACGGAGTTTATGAAGTTCCGCATTCTAACTCTAGGAGAGTTTAGAGCTACCCTTTACGAGTATGTAAGCCAAAAATTGACGTTAAAGAACCTTCAATTCAGATTTTGTGGATGCTTTTAATGACCACTATGTCGTACTATCGTACAATGGTCGTATACAAGCGAAAGAAGAAGAAGAACAAGCCATACCATGAGAACCAGCATAGGACATGAAGAAAATAAAACTTGAAAAGAAATTGAAACAAATAACAATTACGTGCAGTACGGTCAAAGTACATCACATAATACATATGTGTAGCAATTTGAAATATCGCATCTAGAGCTCAAACTCACCTCTCCAACCCTCCATCATACCTTCATAAAGTTGATTAATGGGGGAAATGATTTTTTCTACTTCAGTGCGAATCCTGGGACGAAATCATAATATATCGCGAACATCTATTTCTTCACGCGTAAGGGCGGAAGCAGCGGGGTTTGAAATTATTTATTACCGCAAACACAAATTCAATAAATGCCACGAGAGAGAAAAACATGTCACGTTGAATATTGGAGGATTTACAGGTAATGATGGGAGCAGTAGTTTACATGGATAAGAAGATGTACTTGTACATTTTGGAACGCCACAAAAAAAAAAAAACTGATTTACACTAAATGTACCCGACTTATACGAAAAACCTAGAAACGCAGAAAGGCCCAGATAGTTGCACTCTGGTCTCTTGCATTCAAGACACGGTCATCATTTAGAATAATTTAGACAAAGTGAGTCTTGTAGTTGAAGATATGGATAGATAGATATATAGATAGATAGGTATAGATAGATTCTTTATTTAGTCAATATAGTACATGGTAGACTCAGTTGGTTAGGGTGTCAATCTTCCAAGCAGCTGTAAAGGGTTAAATTCCGGCGCTGACGATGTATACTGAATTTCACGACACAAGTTTTAGGCTTACTATGAAGCATGCAGGAAAGTATTTTGGTTTCTGTATACAAGCCCATATCCTTTTTTGTTTAAAAAAGGCTTGTATAGTTTCTTCGCCCTTCTTTCATACTTCACAAAAATAATTTTTAATGAACCTAAACAATGATGTCAGAAAACCCTTAAAACTTCTAATAGTTCTAGCATATGAGCTAACGTAACCAGTAACCATTCCACTGGGATCTGCAGATGGATATATTTAAATATATTTATCCACGTATCTACCATGATCAATAAAAGAAACCTATGCAAATATAGCAAGTAACATAACAAAAGGATATTCGCTGTACGAATAAACAACATCTTATATGAATGCCTACATTTAAAAAATCTCAAAAGTCTTGACCCCCTTATAAATTACTTTTAGTAAAAAAATATTAATGTTACTAAAAAAAGGTAAAAAGAATTGTCAAAGTAAACGAGATGAGAAAATATGCAAAAATAAATATGTGGATATGAAAGGCGTATAGGGAATTATAGGAGAAAAATCATATTTTAATATTGCGTAAAGGTGAAATGGGGCATCGGTAGACGGACGTTGTGAAAAATGATACGATGGGAACGTGGGGAATACTATTGAAAAGATATGTGATTGAAATGCAAGAAATGTCGTAAGTTATTACTGTCTTAGGGAAATAAATAAAAAGTATTCTAAAAGACTCTGTTGATCTGTAAGTCAACCATAGAAAAAACTTAGAAAAAAAGAGATTTTTATGTTTTGAATGTTGTTTTTGAACACCCTTCTTCTGTACACAGCTCAGCACAAAGGCTAACGCTGTAACGTTGAGCTGTATTATATTGTAACTAAATAAAATAAAATAAAAATAAATTATAAAAAGAATATATAAGAAGAAGAAAGAAAAGAAGAGTGTTTGAAGATGATCATCTCAATTTTAATAGAAAAAGCAATGGCTAATAAGCATTTGTGAAGATCGTTACTGATTACGTCCTATTTTTTTTTTAAGGATCGGGGCTTGCATAATATACAGACCCAAATACTTTCCTGCACATTGGGAGTAAGCTAAAAGTGCCACGGTCACGAAATTGGTAGTCACCGGCAGTAAAATTATGGCTAAAAATAGACAAGGAGTGTATCTGAATGTTTCTTAGGCAGTTAGCTACATTTCCTCGCTGCATGTGAAACGTATGCGTGATAATATGTTCAGGAACATAAGAGTTTATCAAAGATACGAGTAATCTACAAGCACACAATTCCCACCACAAAAAACTCTAGTTTCTGCGAGTATTATGCCTTTTGTCAGCACAAACGACATACTGCGACAACGCATTACGATTATATCAAGACTCCGCGTCAGAGTGCTTAATATTCATCCCAGCATCCAGCATTCTAATCTTATTACACATGCAAGGAACATAACTCACCCTCAAGTTCATTCTTCCACAAAAATAGGCTACATACATCCATCCCCACATGCCGTCACGTCTTCAGTTCATTGTAAAGCAGCCTTGTAGGATGAGAAAAAATATCTCATTTCATTGTTTACCTCGACGGGATGCATAGTAATAACCAGAGCTGGGCAGAAAAGCGTTAATCCGTTAATCGTTAATTAACGAAGTTAACATTTTGGTTAACGATTTAACGCTTTTCTCACCTCCAAAAATTGTTAACGGATAATTTAACTTCTGTTACATTTTACTTCCGTTAATTAAGTCCGTTAATATTTGATTGTTTGCATAGACATCATCTACTGGAGGCGCTGGCATTAGATAATCCAAGGGTTGTCTGGGGTTATGTGTGGTATCGTATGTGGGTTGGGAGTTGGAAAATAAATTTCACTTTGTTGGGATACATCGCGATAGTGTAAATGTGATAGTAGTTGTACTTATGTAGTTCAGTTTCACGCCATTTAACCGCGATTTTTTACATTAACGCTTAACGAAGTTAACTTTTTAGTTAACGAATTATCGACTAACGAAGTTAACTTTTTGATTAACGGTGCCCACCTCTGGAAATAACACATATTTCAAGTCTCCCCAAAGTAATTTTTTCGAGAAATTTCGAAAAAAAAGGAAATCTGCTCTTTTATAATAATAACAACAACGCAAAAAGGAATATACTGTGTTCTACTAACACAGTTAAGTGGGAAGAAAAGAACACAAAAGCTCGAGGGGAAGTTACTTAACATAAATAATGAAGACGTTATAATGGAATTCATCGAGTGTTTTTTTGTGCAGAACTGACATAAATTCACCGAGAATATTACAAAAAACCACGTAGAATGCCACCTTGTTTAATTAAATGTAATCCGAGAGGGCTATTGGAAGTGAAATATGTGAAGAAATAACGTTTTAAAGCTTGAAACAAATTAGAAAGTGCAATTGAGAAGAAAATTGGATGCGTGAATTCTCCGGTTATTGAGAAACATGACAGTAATTAAAGATACTCGTAATATACCATTTAGAAACTTCTAAGGAACAATAATAAAACTGCAATAAAGTTTTGAGGAAAATTGCAAACCTCGTATCGCTTTAAGGGCATGGCACCAGGAATGACGTCACAGTCTTTTCCCACGGCATTAAGGTTCAAATTCGCACGACAATCGCATGATAAAATGGTAAGATAGCGTTATTTCCATTTTTTGGGGTTAATTTTGCGTCTATCAAAAAACTTTTACGGTTATTCCCTAGATTTTAATGCATATTATCAGTACAAAAAAAATTGCTCCGCGACTTTCGGGAAACGAGTTTCCATCTTTCGGAAAAAAGATAAATAAATAAATAAAACTTTATTGGCCAGTAAATATATGTGACAACAAAAACAAAACAAGATAATACAGTGTGCCAAAAGGCGGACTTATTGCAAAAGCAATATCTTACAGTCAACCCCGTCAACCCAACCAACAAAGATCAGAGGTATTTTTCAATTTTTTTTTGAGAAATCTATACGACATATAAAAAATCTTTCACGGCGATTCCTTAGATAAATGTTCAATGCATCTACCCTATTTTGTTCCAAAGCATATTATTTAGTAACGGTTGTCGAGATATAAGGTCTCCCGTTTTTAGAAATTTTCGAAATGTCAGTATGCATACTCTTAATATAATGTAGTTACAACACATGCAGAAAATCGTACAAAGCGATCATTACAATTATTCAATGTGGAAATGCTTTTGATAGAGGATAAAAAAATGTTACTATTGAAATAACTATGCAATATGCATATCACTTTGTGCAAATTTGAGCTGTCATATCAACCAACGCCCACCCCGCTGGATCGGTACACGGAACCACTTCATGCACCAGAGGTTATGAAAGAAAAAAATATGTTGCATTGAAATGTATTACCTACATTTGCGAAGTAATATATAACTTTTGTTGAATTGCACCCGGCCGCTGACTTTTTGCATAACGCACCAATTCATATTTATTGATAAATTAACGATGATTATTGCCAAATGAAAAAACGTATACTATACTAAATAGTATACCCTCACGTCACCTCCCTTGCGGGGTAAGCAGAAAGAACGGATCGCCAGACTTCCCTATCCTTACACACACTTCGGGCTTCCGTCACATTCATGCAATTTCTCATACACATTCTACGTTTACTTTTACTCAAAACACGTCCGTCCTTGAGAATCTGGTCAACATGGTCCAGACATGTGGTTCTTGGACGGCCGCGTTTCCTTACACCACTGCTTTCACCCAGATAATTTTTTCTTGTTATTCTCTCATCGTTCATTCTCTCCACATGTCCCAACCATCTGAACTTGTTCACTTTCATGAAAAAACTTTATACTTTCAACTCTAAAAACATATTTATTCGAAGAAATAGACACGTGAGTATGACTAGGGAAAAAAATAGCAAGCTTCAAAAATTCGCGTAACAAAATTGTTACGATACAGCAATCATGCTAGCTTTATTGTACCATACCATTTTAATTCTTTTATCTTTGGCTGTATCTTCACCATGAATCTCTGTCTCTTTCGCGGTTTCAAGGATCTCTGTGTGTTTCTGTTGCATGGGAGAGCCTCGCAGATCGCTCCGCCCCCTTGGACTATGACGCAGGAAAGTTTGTGGCTTTCTGGGAGCGGATAGAGATCTAGTAAATGCTGACCGACACGATAAGAAGACGAAGACTATAGTGATACGAGTAGACAATAATTTACTCCATAATGACAATTGTAAAATTCGTCATACACACTGTTATGTAATGCCATTTGCTTGACCTTGAGAATTCGGATGACTCTCAACGAAACAGCTGTTACAAAAATAACATAAATTGTAACATTTTTTTCAAAGATTTTGAAAAGGTGAAAACATTGAACAATACAAGAAATCAAAGAATAGAGAAGAACTAATAAATCTTAGAAAGTACAAGTAAAATTGCTACACTTTCATTATGTCGAAAACGCCCGTGAAGCAATATCAGAAAGCATTCGTTGCCTTGCCATAAGAAAAAAATAGAAAGAATAATAGTAGTGTAATGGCAACAATAGCGATAAATAATAATATAATCGATCGGTGGCTGCTTCCACGAGGTAAAAATGCATTACACCGGGGTAATAAATAACTGTATCGTTATACAAATTGCTTTACACGACACTGCTTCATTCAGCAGTTAGTCGGGGGACCGAGTGGTTTATGAGAGAAAACAGGAGGAGTTACGAACTGATTATTATTTGAACAACATAATACATGTGACACTTACGAGTTACGCACAATGATCACTGATAATACTCGTACGTACATTGCACTGTACTCGAGAAATAGAAAATATTCAATTATACACATTATTACATACTCGTGAGAAATGAAGAAAATTTCTCAGAAAATAAATACTGGATTAGCAAAGATGACATTGGAAATACTACATACTACATGAACAGCAAGTATCTGGATGAATGCATATTTTTGTGAAAAAAAAATATACAATGAAATAACTACGTAAATGTAATACAAAATATTTACATCTATATATCACGCCTCGCCGCGTCCCTTAAGAAGCAGACAGAGAGAACAGATCGCAAGACTTCTCTATTCTTACACACACTTCTAGCTTCAGTTACATTCATGCAATTCGTGATACACACTCTACGATTCCATATTGCTCAAAACATTGCTCTTATTTGAGAGACTGGTCGACATAGTTCCGCCAAGTCGTGGTTCTTGGACGCCCACAGTTTCGGCCAAGTATATTTTCTTAATCATGTTATCTTCTATACATGTCCCAAACATCTAAAATATGTCACTTTGGTTCTAGTTACAACATCCGCTTTACAGTTAACGCTATCGAGGGTATCTAATAAATATAATATGAAGATGTCCTTTTATTTAAAAGTTCGTTGATATAATCTGAAAAAAAAATGGTAATAAATCTGCCTCATGCATCTCCTACAAAATTACATCTAATGACGCATTGAGTTTCGGACAAAACGTCTTCATTGTATGACAATGAAGACATCTGCTTGACTCTAGTGTTACAAATAAGTTTGTATGCCAAATTATTGGGCGATTTATCTGAGACATTATTACGCGCATTGTACATCTCAAGAATGGTCTATTGTGAGGGAGATTAATATGAGCGATCGATTTGTATCACCCGGTTAAGTGCGACTCATTCATTTCACAATTTGAACTAATTTCAATTTATGGAGGAAATCCAGAAGATGGATGCCTAAAAACTACAAAGGGTCTATTGAATTTTAAAAATTGCAACACATTACATTGGTCACATATATAGTTCAAGACAACACATCTGCAAGCAGCAAAGTTCGTTACCAAGTCTTGCAAAAAGGAAAAAAAGAATATCAGAATAAAAGTTTGCAACTGACCCTTCGTTGCTACGAAAATAAATAATGGAAAAAATAATGCAATCTTATAGAAAACATACAAACAATGCAAAAAAAACTGAAAGTATGTTTGTTTCATCTACTGCACAAACATATAAAAACAACATGGTTGGCGCAGTTGGTTGAGGCGGCAGTCTCTCAAGCGGGAGGTTCAAAACCCGGCACTGGCGATGTATTCCACACTTTGCGATACAGGCTTTTGGCCTATTGCATGGTGAGCAAAAAAGTATTTGGGTTTGTGTATGCAAGCCCAGGTACTTAAAAAATAGGATAAAACGAATAGGTAATGCTTAAAAAGCTGAAGGTATATTTGTTATATCTCCTGCACAAATATAGAAAACAATACCCAACAAAGGTATTTGTGATGTTGATAATATAAACGACACAAACGTAGCCACTGTCGAAAAAGAGATAATTTACAATGCTAACATAAAGACCTGATTAAGTCGTGTATCTTCAATAAAATCAATCAATAAAATAACACTTAGGCGCCTGCGTCGGAGTAAATTATGATGCAAGTGGGAGTTATCCATCGATTTACGCATATTTAGTGTTAATTAAATGATGATTTAAGATTTATGAAGATAAGTGACTATAATATAAAAAAAAATGATATGAAAAACCATATTATCCATCTATCATCATGCATGAGCTGCTGAACAACAGATGTTCGTCACAGTGCAAGGAAACCATAACGAAAAAGATTGATCAGTCAATAACGAATGATTCAAGGACTTTGAAACTATATTATTGTCAAATAAAACAATGTTAATAAACGTATAGGTGACTCATAATATGGAATCAAGTATCATATAGCTGTTAAAATCAATAACGTGTCTGCGATTAATCAAATACTGGATGTGAATTGTATACACAAAATCACAAACGTCTGATGTGAAAATAGCTTAAGGCTAAAAATGATCAAAGAAGATACGGAAACAATTTCCAGAACATATTTCCTTTACTAGATTTCACGTAACACAATATTTCACAGCAGAAACTCCTTTTGAAGAACTAAATACCTATAGTATACAGAAAGGACGAAAATCCCCGCAAGTGGATTTGCAACGTAAAAGAATAGTTGTAAAGGATGAAACAAGAAATAAGTCTGTTGGAGAAAATTGATCACGCTTCATTGGATAAACTTTGAAGTCCCGTCAAAGGGAATCATTGTCATATTCCTTATTTTTATCATTTTGAGAAATAAAGGGGGGCTCGTCATTTTTTGACGCAATAAGATTAACATTAGTGATGGGGCGTCACGGAGATAATACAATGAAGAATCGGTGAAGGCAGTGTATGGAATATTATAAAATTTATGTCTATAAAGTTTTTTACTATCGCGTCAATAAAAAGAACTAAATGAGGCAAAATGTTAATTTATGTCTCGTCAATAACTGTCAGTCGTCGCTTAACAAGCCGAGAAAAAAGGAAAGTAGTTAAGAACATCTCTCGAACAACGTAATATTTTTGATACTATTATAATATAAAGAATACATATAAGTTATGTCGATTATGTCTATTCTAGTGGAACGAAATGTCTTATACCTATTTACGATATATTTTCTACCTTTTTTTTGTCTACAGAGTAGTAAAAAATCTCACAAAACACGAAGAAGACGCGCTCGTAAATAAAATCTATTTTAAATCGATTATGAACAACGAAATATTGTCTGCATATAAATGTGAAATGATATTACCTACTTCTATGTACTCGTTCACCAGAGAAACAGTTTGGTTTGATTTAATATGATTATGCAGAGGTTTACAGTGGTTGCGGTTAGCGGAGATCAAAGGATTCGTAGAAAATTAAATTTCATATTCCAATGTTAGCTATGACGATACGAGAATTATTAAAAGGAAGTACAAAGCTTAGAGTATGATTATACGAGAATTACAAGTAAGTATAAGCTTACAGAACTAAGCTTACTGAAATTCCGTATCAATCTACATATGACACAAACTACAGAAGACGTCTAAGAATACCTGGAAGACCTGTGCCAGGATATGGTCTTTAACTCATATAAAGAGATAAAAAGAACCGCACAGGACAGAGATGAGTGGAGAAGGAGATATGGGGCTTTGCTGCAAATCAATCGTAACGATTTTAACTAGAGAAGAAGATCCATCTGGAAACGTTTTAAAGTGAAGAGGGCATAATTGGATAATACGTCAAGAAAACTAACTGAAAATATTAATTATGAGTCAAAAATTTAGATTAAATTTCATGGGAAAAATCAAGGCAGCTAGTAAAGATCATGTACAAAAATAAAAAAAAATGTGGACAATTATTTTTACACAATAGTTTTTGACATGTTGACATGTTTGAATGTAGATATTTAAAATGAAATTGTCAAATTTTTAATCCGCACATTGTACGCAGACAAACACGACATATTAAATACAATTTACGAAATAACAAACCACAACGAAAAAAATCGATACGTTTTATAACCAAAATAATGAGAAAAAAATACCACATTATCTGTTCTCATGTAGGTATATATCGGGGTTCGCAAAAATCCAATATTTATTATAAAGATCGGATATATATCAAAAAGTATATCCAAAATTGATATATATCCGAAATCCGGAAACCGTCTTTTTGAAATATGGTTGCTTATATTACGAATTTTAATGTACTGGATGGTGTGATATGAGTATACAACGGACGACAATCATTAGCTTTGTTTCTAGAGACAACGTTTGCCTTGTCTAAATGATTTTCTACTCATATACGAATGTACGAAAATCCAGAATTTGACCAAAAAAACTTGGATAAATTAAAATACTTGCTATCAATTAATAATAAAAATCACTTGATATAAATGAATGAATAAATCTTTATTTGCCAGTAAATATATATAATAACAAAAACAAGACAATGCAGTGTGCCAAAGGCGTAAAAATCGGATATATATCGTGACATATATCAGTGATATATATCAATGATATATAGTGGCGAACCCTGGTATATATTATGATACAATCTGTACTATAATATTACTTCCCTAATAAAATACTAAACGACAAAAAAATGATATCAAAAATACAACATAATGCACGATATTAAAACCGTTTCCCAAAATTATGGAAAATCGTGTTACAGAAACGAGAATCACACAATGAAGCTGTTTTTTAATATAGGGGGAAAGTAAAAAAAAGATATCAAAATATATACTGACATAAAATTTGATATGGTTGACACGTAAATCACTAAATGTTCAATTTTTGATAGATCTATTTATGACGAAATTATGAGTAAACTCACACGAAAAACCGTTCCTTTTCAACGCATCAAAATCTGAAAACTGTCCGACTTTTATTCACAAATTATTAATATTGACTTCAAGTACAAAATATTCTCCTACTACTACTTCGTTCCCAATGTTCTTAGAAAATAACCGATCATTTAATCATTGACGTAACTATGCTAGTTATTGACACACAGTACATATTTATTGACAAGCTATCAAAACGTTTTTTGAAATAGGACGATTTTAAGGATTTTAAGGTAAGGTATTGGAGAAGTCTTATGCTGGATTTCACCAAATTTTTAGGTGAAGAGTAGCGGAGATAGGAGACACCTAGCACAAATGTTGTTTGAAAAATAATGATAAGTGGCTCATAACTCCGCTATTCCTCACCTATGAAGTTGGTAAAATCCAGCGTAAATCCCCTGAAACGACCATACAAAACCCTATGCGTTAAAGGAAACAGCGCTCTTGATTCTTATTTTAGAGTCATAAAAGGGCCCATTGTTTATTAGTTTTTTTGTACAAACTGAATCATACCCAGGAGTCAAAGTCAAAACTAAAGAATAAATGCAAATAAAATCGCAGAAAAGTAAATTGAAATGTACGCACTAGCAGTAGGTAGCACTCTTATTTTCGAGTCATAAAAGGACCTATTGTTTATTTGTTTTTGTGCAAACTGAATCATACCCAGGACTCAAAGTCAAAATTAAAGAAGAAATGCAAATAAAATTGCAGAAAAGTAAATTGAAATGTCCGCGTTAACAGTGAGTATTAAAGTATAGCAGTAATACAGGGTAAATTATGGGGGAGACAGAATAATAAAATAAATAAAAAGTGTAGCGAAACGCATGAAGCACAAAGCGTGAACAATGATGGACAAAAATCCGAATTAGTCCACACTTTAGTTTTATATTATTGCGATACAATACAACAAAGAGTTTGGAAAAACAGGATTAAAATAAAAACAGAGAGAACATTGTATGTAATGCAACAATCAAATAATACGTACTATAGAAGGGTGGAGAAGCTCGCGCACCCCGGGCACCGAGTATAGTTTAAGTCTCCCGCTTTGAATGACGATCATAATAAAATAATTCTATACTATTATTGTATTATTTGGTCCAGCGTGATAAAGCATTGTGATGAATAAAAAGCGTAGGTACAAGTTTCAACAATAATTATTATAATAATGTTAAAAAAATAGTATCTGTACAATGTAAACCTGATATATTATAGGATTGTGACTTGCTAATCGGCATGTCGGATGCGGACGAGAGTAGCCAACAAATAATAAGGAATGAAGAAAAAGGGTGGCTGGACATTTGGTTATAAGTATTAAAGTGCGCTACGCCATAATCTGAAATTAGGGATGAATAATATTCGACTAATGTTACTCATTTAACGAAATGTCTAACAATTCTTGTTAAATGTGATGTCCAAAACATCATTTTCTAATCAATGTGATTAAAATAGTATATTCGGTCAATTCTGGGGACTATGTGGATCCAGAGAGTGGAAGCATATGGAGTGGACGGTAGTAGGCTGAAGAAGAAGATCTAAAGAGAAAATTAAAACGATAGTTTTGTTAGATTCGACGATAATTAGGAAATAAGCCAAGAGGAAAAATGTATGTTCAATGATTGACCGAAGTTTAGTAAGAATAATAGTCAAGAATTCTGCAAGAGGCCAAATGAATGGCGCGAAGAAGACAACTGAAAATATTCAAATGATAAAAAAGGTAATGAAGATAACAAACGTAATGATAAAAAAATAAAGATAAAATTTGCGGCAAAAATAATGTCCCCAAAAATACAACGACGAAACAACAACAAGATGACATCTGACCATTTAATAAAATCAAAACTTGAACAATACGATCCAATATGTAAATTTGACCGATCTAAGCTGCATCATACTGGTCAATAAACGAGAAAAAAACAAGACCAAACGACAAACGATCTAAACAGAATAATAATGATCTACGCACCAACAATAGATCCAACTCGTTCTCACCCCCAATCAGGGACACCGCACCAACTACTAAATACATACGTAAAATATCCCTAGTTTTGGATGGGGTTGATGTAGGCTGTTAGGAATTAATATTACATTATGTTAATATCGAAACAGCATTACTCTCTCTCGATGATATTCTGGTTAGACCAAACAAAGGATATCGTCTCATTAAATCATTGTCCCCCTGAATGGGCCGGTCCTCCACAGTCCAAGCGCCCACGTTAATGTGCACCTATTAACGTCCTGCGTGCAGGAGGATGCATTGTGTTCGATATTATTATACAGGGTCGGTACAGTGATCCAGAATAGAAGGGTTAGTGAAACAGGGATTGCCAACAGTAAAAATAACAGCATTAGTAATGTGGTAAAAGTTCAAAAATAAATTCTTCACACTAAACGATGTCTACATTCAAACGTAAGAAAAAAATGGAAGCTTGCTTATAAAAACTTAATAGCTAATTTGGAATATGCCATGCGGATTGACTTGACCTTGAGAATTTGATAGTATCGTTCTTTTAGTTCGCAAGGATATATACCTCCATTATTTTTTACCATTCATAATAGAATTTAACTTAAAATTGAATTTAAAACCAATTGCAAAAAAAATGATTTCTAGAGATCATAAGAGTTATCCAACTGCCATCCATAGTGGAGAGATCTCTTAAAAAGAATTTTATGGGGGTTTTTGAGGAGATCCACAAGATGACTCCGAGAGCAGAAGACTAATTGAAGAATACTGACGCGGAGCTTTGACTCCTAGATAACTTGCACAATGGTCGTACGAATATGACAGAAGAAGAACTGTCATTTTTCAAACATAATGATTGTGGATTCTTCTGATGTAACCCGTTAATAATAATGAGTGACCCCTGAAGATGACCATTATCTATTATAATCGCGTATTCAGGAATCCACATTAGATCCTGAATGATAACAGCTATGATTGGTTGAATCAACCAACAACAACGCCACGAGCCGTACTTTGAATATAAGTACACACAGCACAATGACAGTTTGTCCATATCAATACATAACTAGGCGGTTGTATTAGACGGCGGGTCTATTGCGATTTACTCAACTATGAACGACCATTGTCAGTATAAAATAATATCGTTCAAACATAATATTCATAAAAAAATGATATTAAATGCAGCTTTTAAGTATAATGGAATGCCCAGCACACGTGTACACTCGTCACGAGCAAATGATGTTTAAGTAAAAAGACGTCACCGGTCGGTACGTACTACGTACACGTCAAGACATTCCATCCACATTCCATCTACACGCCTTTTTACTCATGAACACCATTATATAGAAACAAACTCCAACGCTCGATCATCCAATTAATATTTCATACAAGTAAAATTATGAATTATTCAACATCTAAGGACCTATAGGTGAATTTATATTCTTCTTCTTTTTCATACACATATGCTATGTATGTATTGTGTACTTATATATCAAATGAATCTCACAAGTGGTTGGTTGGCAGACATTGCCTACGGCAAGAAACCCGCCATTTGAAAAAATATTTTTTTCAATAAAGATTTATTCATGAATAAGCCATGATGTGCATTTTTACTCAAATGATTTGAATACCCAAATAAACCTATTTACTTAAAAATCATAAAACAGGGAATGGGAAAAATTAATGTAATGCCACTAACTTTCTGAGAACTTCGATAATTTAAAGATTTCATCATATCGCAAAATAGACAATACAAAGAATTTAATATCGAAAACGTAAAAAGTGAAAAAATCAATTGGTGTAAAAAAGGGTCTAAATTGAAAAAGACAAGAAGGGACACAAACGTACGTATCTAATGATTCCATACAAATAATAAATGACCACTAAAGCACCGCAAAGTCGAAAATTTATACCGTTTTATAATATGAAGACATAATTTCCATACAACAAAACGATAATAACATGTAATTAATCACACGTTGAACTCCTGCAAGGAGGAACATAATGATATTAAAGTGTTTAATGATAAACGGTGTTGTTTTGTGGTCGAAGACTATAAGGCTAATATCTTAAACGCCTTATGGCTCACGACTTGCAAGTTAACACTACAGGGAGGTTGCAATAAATAACTATAATTTAATACGAAGAGACCTCGTGGTAAAGGGTTGAATTACGCTAAGTGTATAAATTAAGTTTATACGTTACCTTCCAAACAATATGCCTAATTATTGACTAGTACTAGTACAACACGATATGCGTTTTATATGTAAATTAATTACATATCAACTTACTGACTGAAATGACTGACTGACTCTCTATGGAAAGGGAGTATTCGTACCATGCCTAATTAAAAACGAAACGAATATCCTTACAAATGACTAGAATTCGGCATAGTGAGTGTGTGAGCGAGATTGAGTATGGGTGTGTGAGACGACCGGAATGAACTTATATGTTTTAATTTGACTGTGGTGCATGCTTGTGAGTGACAGCTGAATTATGAATGAACTAATCTTCAATTACTTATATCTATAGTTGTTATCTGTTTTGTACTTATATCTGTAATAAAATAAAATAAAAAAAAAAAATAAAATAGTTGCTACGGCTTTAAAGCGGAATCTAATTGCGATTCTTCTGCTCACAAAAAAACAATAATCACGACATCCAAAAAAACAAAGCAATATGAAATATACAACGGATCGCATTAGCTTTAGAATACGGTTCCAATACGATACGATAGATAATATCATCTAATAAACCAATGTGTCCTGACTGAACGAATGACTGACATACTCACTTATCAACGCAGAGCCCAAAGGTTAATCCTAGAGAACTGAAATTTTGTAGACAGATATGTTTTAATACGAGACCTTCCACTAAGAAGGGATTTTGGAAATTCCGCCCTTAAGGGGGTGAAAAATAGGGTTGAAAGTTGTTTATGTGATATAAAAGTTACTCTGTCCGATAATAAAAAAATTGGTTAAAAATAACCCAATTCGATATGCATTGGTCATAATTTAACACGAAATCACAAAATTGGTAGTGAAATAAAAACTGTTTAATAAAAACTACAGTTGAAATTCATATATAAAAAATGTAGGTAATTGAATCCAATTGAAAAAACAACACGTGTCCAAATATATGCAAATTCAATATCGTAACAATAATGTACGTTATTAAAACAAAACGATCAAAAACTAACCCTCCACGTGTCGAGAGCAATATGAATGATTGATTGAGACTGTAATTTAAATAATATTACTAATTTGAATATAACATACCGTGACGTTAGGACAAGACACCCGCGTTATAAAAATATTAAAATTAATAAAGCATTCGTCGTTTTATCAAATGCTCTGTAAACTTAAAACCATAAATTAAAATTACTAGAAATACATTTTAAGGCCGCCTTACGGAATAATCGTTACCGAAGGTCTTAATTTTGAAAGCCCTAAAGTTCTGCGCCTCTAAATCAAATCTTGAGCAAGTAGTTCTCTTCAATTCCACAATAAAATATGCAGTCCGTATCTTCACAGTTTGCTCTAGACAAACTGTGAAGATACGAAAAGTGCGCATTCTTAAACTCCCTTTTGTTGGCGAAAAAAGATCAAATGCCCATGGTGCAAGAAATCTGTAGAAATTTGGCAATATGATGTGTCCACTGATGTAGATGACGTGCGACTAGAAAGACCTGAAAAAATGGCAAACGACAACACAATATCTATCGCTGCACATTGGAGTGGCAAGGTCTGAAGACCGGACCCGCAAAGTAACGTAAGTAGGTAATATGAAAAAAAAAACCTGGATAAACTGGATAAGACGAACGATACGTAAAACAATGTACCATCTACCATTTCAAATATCTTTCTCCATCGAAATTTCAATAATAATATCGTAAATTTTATGACAATGATTAAACGAGTAATCGCAAGTAACTGAAGAGGTCACGGCTGGTTAAGCGATTTACTAAGCGGTTAACAAGGTTCAGTAAATTATTCAAAGTAGGTACTTACACAACTGTCAACGTGGTTTAGTGATCATAGGAAGCGAAGGCGAGAGAAAGTGAATGCGTATAATAATATGCACTTACAATGTTCCAACAAGTGAACAATCTACGATAGCGTAAAGACTTCCTAAATGACTTGAGACTTGCTTGCGGAAGTTCAAGCCAGTGGTCAGTGCAAAATAATATCGTGGAAACGGACATTTCTGACAATTCATAAATACATGCGTGACGTAGAATCTATCGGTAAAAAAAGCAATAGTGGATAACGATTGATAGCAATTATACAATACATAGGGTATAGGAGATTTAAATATATGATTAAGCTTACCCTGCTCTCGTTCTTTTCCCCATATCGATATTGGATCTCGACTTTTCAACTGCCTCTACAAAGTATCTTGTCTTGGCATATTCTGGGATACATGAAACCCACGGGTGCTGCCTATCTTATTTGCGAATTATTTTCACAATATAAATTTCGTCCAAGCTCCAAACCGATTTATTCGGCCAAAACAGCAAAAAATATTATAAACTCATCAATCTTAAAGAACATGGAACAGAGCCCCACGGTAATTTATTAAAACAAATTGATACTTTCATAGACGGGTGAATAATAGTTAATTTTCAAAATAACAGACGCGATCCATATGTCACCGGTTTGATCGAAATGCAATTCTATGAATTCTATACAATAACCAGTGGAGGAATACTATTGTAGGGACAGTAACACAACTTTTATACATAATGTTAGAAACGTAATTAGGTTAATTATTGTCACGCGAACAAAATGCTTTGCTTAATATCAACAATTACGCCTATTTCGAGTACTGTTAAGGGTTGCAAAATGTTACTGGTTTAATATATAAATTTTGTATTGAAAATGGGCCTAGGAGAGATCCTTGTGGATATCCACAAAATAAAATTACAGAAGATGATTGCGAAAAATTTAAATAATTGAAAGACAAATAAAAATGCCGTAATGCAACTATAATTTTACTCATTATGTCAGACAACAGACGATTGAGATGAAATGTTGAATTGAGACGAAAAAGGGGAAGCAAAACTGTACAGTCTGATGACATCGGGTTGTACCGATGTTCACAACAGCGAAGAATCACGACTGATGACAGAAAAGTGGGAATCAATACGAAAACCACCTCTAACGAATACAATCTAGCTGAAAAATCAAAGGAACCAAAACAAATGTGACTTTTTTACCTTCGCGAGTAATCGCAAAACCCAGAAATAAAAAGGGGTACTATTTGTTCGAAAAATGTAGGAGAAAGTAAACACATAGGCAATCAAACTAAACGAAGGGCTAAAATATGAAATAGGTTATCATAAGTAGCTTAATAGATACAGTAGTAGTATGAAATTGAATAATAATAGGTAACCGATATCGGGTCACGGATAATATTTTTAACCGATTGTTAAAAACTGCTGTTTAATAACGTGGAACCGGTTAGAGGAAACTAGTAAAGAACACAAATAGAAAAATAGGAAGGGGGATGATATTATATAAATATTTGTACAGTATTGTTACTAATTTATAAAAAAATGTTTGAATGATGCTATCGATACGCAATAAACTAGATCTGGAGGATATACGTCCGCTGTAACATTGAGATGAATGAATGTTACGTAACAAGTAGTCTGTATACACTTTAGGGACAAGAAACACATAAAGATCTAACCTATTTATCCGTGTCCTAGAAAGAGCATTCGCTGATCCAAGTCTAGTCGATTTGGGAGACATTTTTTCGGAAACCATACAGTTGATAGAAATTATGTCATGAGTTGTGATGTGTCAAATTTTTGGATCCAATATAACGTCGAGATGTTCATTTAATATAAGAGCCATGGAGAAAGCCATGTAAGAGTCAGCAATGAAGGGATAAGACGTAGAATTAAAGTCACTGACGTTAAACACCGCGCAGTGACCTTAAAGTGTAAATGGACGGGACACGTGGCAAGTGGACCAAGAAGCATCTAAGTTAGAGACATGCAGCTACAAATAGAAGGATGATCACAATTGTCACAAATGAGATGTAGAGACGACCTGGTACGACACGTCTGCGTAACCTGGATGCAGTCTGCACAGGACGGGTAGATATAGTGACAAATGGAGGAAGCCTTTGAGTGAACGGAGATGGGCTGAGGAAGAAGAAGAGTACGATCACGAATATCAACTTTGACACTAGATAGAAACACATGTAAAACGACGAAGATGACGAGGTGGTCGGTAGCCTGGTTGGTAACGCGCTCGACTGTTAATCAGGCGGGCGCGGGTTCAATGCCCGACTTACTCCACTCCACAACACAAGCTTTCTGTGAAGTGTACAAAGATGTATTTGGGTTTATATTGACAAACCCAGATTCATTTAAAAAAAAAAAAAACTTTAACCATGTCAGAAAATATCAAAGAATCAAAAATGTCGACGAAATGAGCCTAATGATAGGAGTTAAGGACGATCATTGATCCTTACACAAAAATTACAACATCATTATGCCAAGTGAAGTAGATTCTTTTCCATCTGAGACAACATCTAAAAGCCGATGTATAAATAATGTTAATTTTATAGATACAAAACAATGGTAATAATCGATTCTGTATTGTTTGATAATAAAAGGGGTGCTGGAATTAAAATATAAACAATACGGCGGAATTCACTAGTGGCATTCGTATAATGTAATTGTATTGCACCTGGTGCAGTAATTAAAACGGCATGTGTATGCTGTAATATACAAACTATTATGGGCATACCGATGTAATGTCGAAGGCACGTGGACGCAAAGACTATTTTTACGATGCTCGAACTTTTACTGAGGAAGACTGTTAACAATTTAAATTTAATGCTAATTTCTTAACTGGTAATAAAGTTTGCGACGGTACCTACTTATATTATCGCATAAGTCGAGGGGTTATGCGAAATAAAATGGCATATTGAAGTCAACGTACTTTTGGAAAAAAGGTCGCGACTAGAATGAAAATAAACAATTTGAGATGGTTGGCACATGTAGAGGGGATGAGTGAAAGCATAACGAAGAAAATATGCCTGGGAAAAAAAGAGGTGTAAGGAAGCGTAACTGTTGAAGAATCACGTGGCTTGATCATGCAGACCAGATTCTCAAGAAAGGACGTGATTTGATTAAAGGGAATCGAAGAATGTGTATGACGAATTGCATGAATGTTTCGGAGGAAAGAAGTGAATGTAGGATTAGAAAAAGTCTGACGATCTATTCTCTCTGTTTGCCCTGCAAGTGTTAAGACGTCAGAGGACAGAATAAAACTTAAGATGGATTCATACAAAGCACTCCTGTGTGAACAAATATTCTTAGATAGTGACCGGAACTGTGACCGGAGCCTTCCATATTATCAACTGAGATTATTTGGGATTTCCTTAATCCAACTCGATCATCGATGTCTGCTCTATGTCTGATGTAGCAATTCACTCTAAATTTCTTCAATTGAAACACATCGGGCACTATTGCCGCAATATTGTTGTCCCTTTCAACATTATAAGTAACATAATTAAACTTGTGCAACATTCCTTTTAAGCCTTTTACTAATTAATTAATAACGAATTTATCGCAACCACCATAAGAGACGACATTAAAGTATGCGGTGTAAAAGTAGTCGTCCACATAAGTGGAATAAATGCAAAGTTGTATTACAGAACACTTCTATTCTCGAAGTGAGTTGCTTCACAATTCTATTTGTATAGAAGCAAAATAAAGTTACGTCAATGAAATTGATTCTTATAAGGTGTAAAGTGGCTTCAGGTTATTGAGTAATAAATGACACAAGCTGCGAAAAATATCTATTGACAAGCCATTTGCGAAACACATATTCGAACCGACCTACTTTTTTAATATGCCTTTGTGCAAAACCACATCCACGACGTTCCCCAGAAGACCACCATTCACTGTGCTATGAGTTCTTATATCAATAACACGGAACTTTTGGAAGTGATTTAGGAAAATGAAGGTTTCTTTTTCGTTTCAATCTTAGGGGTTCGTTGATAGCAAAGCCTTGCATCTTATCCTCAAACCTGGCTGGTCCCCAGCGGTCTTCTTCATAACTAAAAAGTGCAGATTTTAACATATATTCCCCTGACAATCATGGCAAAAACGAAGAGGTTAAAAATCCTTCCATGAAACAATCAAAGTGAAAAAAAACATCTCGTAGTTTCAAATCCATTCTTCATACTTTTTAGTTTATGTGTGTCCTAATATGTAATTATCTGGCTGTGAATTTCCATGATGAAAATAAAAACCAAATGATCTCATTCAAATTGTTTTAATATAGAGAGATACATTGTCATAACACCTCCTAAGTAAAATATAAAACTGTAATTAAATTCAAATATATTTAAAGCTGTAATTGTGTGCTTGTTGGTGCATAGGAGACGCTGGAGAACTCTTATATCTCGTAGTTTCTTAGCTGAGCTAACCGCATCCTCGCTTTCTGGAATAAATTTATTCACTTAATTATGAAATGAGTTTAATTTTTACGAAACATGTAACATGCTAATTCTTTGCATAAATAAGATTCAAATTATTCGAAGGTGCTCTAAGAAGTGAAAACCATGAACATTAAAGATAATAATGAACTAAATTTAATTATCTATGAATTTTATTTAGAAAGTGTTTTAGTCAGATGAACGATTAAGGAGCAGAGCGTCCTGTAATTCTCTGAAAAAAAATCTCCAGTTTCCCGCTCGAAACTAAAAGACACACATTCAAAGATTATATAAAAATAAAAAAGAAACCTTAATATCCAACGAATCATGTTCATGAGATTTATTCACTCAGACCAACGGATTCGGCGTGAGAGCGCATCAAATTTGATGTAACATATCAGAGAGAAGGGAATCATATAATGGTAACAACAAAAGAGGTATTTTGTACCTTCAATGTGACAATGCAAAATAATTTTAGTGCACAATACTCTCGATCGTTGCACATGGTGACGAAGGTGCTCTGAGAAAGACGGCATGTAGAAAACCGTAAAAGTGTCATGACAGAACCACGCCACAAGCGAAATAAACAATTTGTAATCCTTAAAGAAATAAACACGGACAAAATTTATGACAAATTGCATAATACTTTGCTTACGTAACGTAATCCATTCGTATGAAAGTTACTTAGTTATCTGTATGGTGAGATACGTAAAGAGAAAATAAATATGAGAATGAATCATCTTTGTACCTACTGAGTTTACGAAATACGAGATGCGTATTTTGAACCACATGTCGTTAATACTATTTCGTGTATTCCACCTTCTGTGTCGTTCCTTCAGTGATTTTCCAGTCAAAATCGTGTTTGTGTGTCTTCGAGTGCTTTTACTCAAAACCCACTCAGTGCCGGAATTATTAAGCTTTTTCCCCTAGTATTACTGGTTTTTGCCTTCGTACGCCATCTTGTCTCCTGTTTTTCAGACGCCATTTTATCATACTATTCCATACGCGTGGTCCCCAGGCGTCCACTGAACGCAAAATCAGTAGCCCTCTACCATCCGTCGTGACCGCACGTGTTTCTTCTCGATATTGTCGTTAATACTATTTCGTGTATTCCACCTTCTGTGTCGTTCCTTCAGTGATTTTCCAGTCAAAATCGTGTTTGTGTGTCTTCGAGTGCTTTTACTCAAAACCCACTCAGTGCCGGAATTATTAAGCTTTTTCCCCTAGTATTACTGGTTTTTGCCTTCGTACGCCATCTTGTCTCCTGTTTTTCAGACGCCATTTTATCATACTATTCCATACGCGTGGTCCCCAGGCGTCCACTGAACGCAAAATCAGTAGCCCTCTACCATCCGTCGTGACCGCACGTGTTTCTTCTCGATATTGTCGTTAATACTATTTCGTGTATTCCACCTTCTGTGTCGTTCCTTCAGTGATTTTCCAGTCAAAATCGTGTTTGTGTGTCTTCGAGTGCTTTTACTCAAAACCCACTCAGTGCCGGAATTATTAAGCTTTTTCCCCTAGTATTACTGGTTTTTGCCTTCGTACGCCATCTTGTCTCCTGTTTTTCAGACGCCATTTTATCATACTATTCCATACGCGTGGTCCCCAGGCGTCCACTGAACGCAAAATCAGTAGCCCTCTACCATCCGTCGTGACCGCACGTGTTTCTTCTCGATATTGTCGTTAATACTATTTCGTGTATTCCACCTTCTGTGTCGTTCCTTCAGTGATTTTCCAGTCAAAATCGTGTTTGTGTGTCTTCGAGTGCTTTTACTCAAAACCCACTCAGTGCCGGAATTATTAAGCTTTTTCCCCTAGTATTACTGGTTTTTGCCTTCGTACGCCATCTTGTCTCCTGTTTTTCAGACGCCATTTTATCATACTATTCCATACGCGTGGTCCCCAGGCGTCCACTGAACGCAAAATCAGTAGCCCTCTACCATCCGTCGTGACCGCACGTGTTTCTTCTCGATATTGTCGTTAATACTATTTCGTGTATTCCACCTTCTGTGTCGTTCCTTCAGTGATTTTCCAGTCAAAATCGTGTTTGTGTGTCTTCGAGTGCTTTTACTCAAAACCCACTCAGTGCCGGCCCGCAGGGCCACTTCCGACGAAGACGCTGACCTTGAGGACTTTAAACGGCTGGTAGTGGGATACTTCTGGTGGTGGTAGTTCTATTTATTCTATTTATATTTCTATTCTTATTATATTATTTTGTATATATATATATTTCTACTAACATGGTGGAGGGAAACCAAGACACGGGACCTATAGGTCCTAAGATGTAAGAAATTAGGTGGTGGTCTTGACGCATGGAGTCGATGAGGCTCGCCACCCATCACGCCGCGTCAAGGACCAGGGAGGGCGCAAAGAGGAGGGCAGAATGCCGGATTGGTGTGTGGAATATAAGAGGAGATATGGAAGGTAAGATGAATGAATTGCGTGATGTTTTGCATGAGAGGAACTTAGATATATTGTGTTTATGTGAGACGAAAAGAAAGGATAGAGATTGTGATGTGGTGAATGGAATGGCAGAAATGTGGTCTGGAGTGCCTGAAAATGAACATGGACGTCAGGGAGTGGGTGCTATATTATCAAAAAGAATGACTGAATGTATGGTGAAGCGTAATGGGTATGGACTGGTAGGACCGAGACTCATCTGGATTCGTTTCAAGGTAGGCATGACCAGGCTGTTCCTTATTATAGGTTACGGTCCAGGGAATGATGCCTTGGATGATGAGAAGGATGAGTTTTGGAACTTAGTGCGGGAGACAGCGGATAAAAGAAGAGCGAATGAAAAAGTAATATTGGCAGGTGATCTGAATGGTTGGGTCGGTGTCAGAAGGAAGAATTTTGAGAGAGTGTTGGGATTGCATGGCGATGATAGGGTGAATGATAACGGGAAAAGAGTGTTAGAAGTATGTTTGGAGTTGGATCTCTTTGTGGCGAACACATTCTTCGCACACAAGGAGATCCACCAGTACACTTGGCAAAGAGAGAGAGTTGATCGTATTGAAAGGTCGATGATTGACTTTGTATGTGTGGACTCTGAGCTCCGGAAGGCGACAAAGGACACCCGGGCATTTCGGGGCGCCGGACTGTGGACGGATCACTTCCTTGTGATAACAAGGATTGATCTTTTCTCCGGTTGGCGCTCGAGGGCTCGGAAGTTGGAGCCTGTCCGGAGAATCAGGGTCGAAAAACTGAAAGAGACGAATGTTAGGGATGAATATGAAAGACTAACTAACGAAAGGCTAGAAGTACATGATGATGAGGAACGCTCGACGAGTGAACTATGGAATGTTATGAAGGAGGTGCTAGTAAAGAGTGCAAGAGAAGTATGTGGAGAAGCGTTGGTAGGAAGAAAAAAAGGTGATGCGTGGTGGGATGATGAGGTGAAGGATGCTGTAGTGAGGAAAAAGAAAGCGTGGAATGATGTGCTTGGTGCGAAACCAGATGATGGAGGTGAGAAAGAAAGAAAGAAGAATATATATAAAGCGTGTAGGAATGAAGTGAAAGAAATGGTTTGCCAGAAAAAGAGAAAACTTGAGGAAGAGGAATGTATGAAATTATCGAGGAACGCCGAGGAGAATTTGAAAATATTCTGGAAGGAAGTAAAAAGAAAGAGATCTGGAAGTGAGAAAAACAGTATGAATTGCATCAAAGATAAGAATGGTGATTTAGTGATGAATGGAGAAGAAGTTGTTGAAAGATGGAAAGAATACTTCGAAGAATTGTATGAAAGTGGTACTAGTACAAACCAGACGAATGTAGCAGATAGTATGAATGTAAATATTGCTGAGGACGAGGAAATACGTATGAATGAAGTTGTGCTTGCATTGAAAAAAGCAAAGAATGGTAAAGCTGCGGGACATGACTGTGTGGCCATAGAGTTCATCAAGCAAGGTGGCCCGAAGATTCTCGAGTGGTGCCTGAGGCTCTTCAACTTGTGCTGGGAGAGTGGCTGCACTCCTGAGGATTGGAGGAGGGCAGTCATCTGCCCTTTGTACAAGGGGAAAGGCTCAAGGTTGGAATGCGGCAGTTATCGGGCTATCAGTTTGCTGAGCTCTGTGGGCAAACTGTATGGAAAGGTATTGATTGAAAGAGTAAGAAAAGTGACTGAAAGTAAAGTATGGGATGTGCAGGGTGCTTTCATGAGTGGCAGGGGGTGCACCGATCAGATCTTCTCCCTACGGATGGTCGTGGAGAAGCTTCTGGCTAAACACCAGAGGCTCTTCTGCGCGTTCGTGGATCTGGAGAAGGCATACGATCGTGTGGACCGAGAAAGACTGTGGCGTGTACTGTCGGAATATGGGGTGAGCGACCGACTGATTGGCGCAATCGCGTCTCTATATACGGAGAGCTCTGCTTGTGTCAGGGTGAATGCTGCGTTGTCGCAGTGGTTCACTCTCACAAAAGGGGTTAAACAGGGTTGCGTCATGTCGCCTTGGTTGTTCAACCTGTTCTTCGACTACTGCATGCGTCCTCTGAATGAGCTGAATGTTGGTGTGGACCTAAATGGAGTGAAAGTATGTGCGTTAATGTTTGCAGATGATTTAGTGTTGATGGCTGATGATGAATGTGAGTTACAACGGATAGTATCCTGTGTGTACGAAAGCTGCGATATGAATGGTATGAAAATGAATGTAAATAAAACGAAAGTATTAGTGTTCGAAAGAGAGGAAATAAGGACAAATTGTGTGATAAAGGTTGGTAATGACTGTCTGGAGCAAGTGGATGAGTATGTATATCTGGGAAGTTTGTTTACTAGAGATGGACGCTGTGATGGAGACATTGAAAGAAGGAAGCTGGCCGGTACTAGGACGAATGGTGCGCTCGGTCCGATTGTTAGTAGTAGCAATGTGTCTATGAAAGCAAAAGTGCTAGTGCACAATGCTGTCTTGGTGCCGACCCTGATGTATGCTAGTGAGACGTGGACGTGGATGAAGAAGGATGAATCAGGGTTGAATGCAGTAGAAATGAGGTCATTAAGAAGAATGTGCGGGAAAACGCTGAGAGATAAGATAAGGAATGAGGTTATTAGGGAAATGAGTGACTGCAAGACTGGTGTAGTGACAAGAATGAAAGTAAACAAACTAAGATGGTTTGGGCATGTTGAGAGAATGAATGATGACAGGATGACAAAAAAGATATATCTGAATGAGCGAAGAGGGGTGAGAAAGCGCGGCCGTCCGAGACTGACCTGGTCCGATCATGTCGACCAGATCCTCAAGGATGGACGCGTTTTGAGTAAAAGGAATCGGAGAGCGTGTATGACTAATTGCATGAATGTGACGGAAGCTAGGAGTGTGTGTAAGGATAGGGCTGTCTGGCGCTCTGTCCTCTCTGCCTACCCTGCAAGGGATGTGGCGTGAGGGTATAGATAGATAGATAGACATTATGAAGACAGAAGTTCTTACCACATATTGAAAAGACATCATCCCCGATGTCACAAAAAGAATTAAAATCCAAGTGCGGATAAATGTCTGAAAATAAGTAAATCTTTAACAATTTTTCAGTCTTTTGATAAATCAATCGTTTAAAAATATTATGACTGAAAAATCTAATTCAAATAGTTTTTATTTTAAAGAAAATGCTCCGGAAGGGCTCTACATCTCCCCCGTCACACTACTACCTGGAAGAAACACTACTTGAATGATTATGATCATGTTCCGTACCACAAAATTAAACGTCATGTTGATATATTTAATGTTTGCCAATAGCTTTTGATATGACTCCATAATTGTACTCAGTGAAATTGCATCATTCTCCAAATCATCTTCCGCCTTTAGTAAAGCAGTTTTGTCCGCCTTTAGTAAAGCAGTTTTGTCTTGTAATAATTTCACACAAGCATTGACATCTGGTAATTCCGTCTTGTAAAGTTTGGTTAGACATTTATTTAGACAAATTATATTGGAAGTGTTCAAATGGCATAAAATAATATATTTATACAGCAATGAATCCATCGGTACATAGGTTAGAAAATCGTACACTATACCGTGAAGACTCCGTATACCTTTGGCGTACTGAAGTGCAATGAATATTATCAGAAAACTTATGAATAATAAGTAACAAGTTTTGAAGAAAGTGAATCGATTTGTTTCAAATTTATTACATAAATTCAATTCATGTACATGTAGACAATTATTCGCTATTTTCCAAATCAGTTTCACATGTCTTATCATAACCAAATACCATGAAATAAAAAGTGTCAGACATTCAATTACATTAAGAAAACTCCACGATATTGCGTACACAAAAGGAAAGTCATGAACATTTTTTAATAAATTTACTTTAATTACGTATCCGAATATTATTAAGAAGAAAATAAATATTATTATATTTGTTTCAATCAAAACTGGCTTGTTTAAATTTATATTTTTAATTGGAAAAGTTTTCAACCCTAACGCGAATAATATTTTAGAAGGATCAATCAAATTACATAGCAACTGTATTATTTTGTAGTCGGTTTTGAAATGTCGGAAAAATATCCTATTTTCAGGCATTGCAAATACAATTAAATAAATCGACTATTTTCTGGAAATTTTAATGCTATGCACAACAAAATATTTTGTTCTAAAAACGCTGACACCTCAAAAATTGTCTGACAAAGTGTACAGCCTATACTTGATACCTTCCTGTGAATGCGTCGCTGTTGGATATTGTAAAGTATTTCTCTAAACATTTAGTATAATTGTTTGTAAACAGTCTTATCAGGTGTCACGAGACGACAATTACTTAATTAATGCGTCGACAATCATTCTGATATTTTTTTATTATTTGCTATATTTATTATTATTATTTAATTAACATATTTACTCCGATGTATTTATTTCAATTCGTTTTATTTGGATCGATTTGATTATTAATCAATTTTGCTTCTTTCATGATTGACTGGAAGATATTGCCTTGGCAATAAGCCCGCCGTTTGGCAATGTAATGTGTCTTTTTTTAATGTTATGTTTTATTTGGTGCCAATAAAGCTTTACTATTATTATTATTGAAATCATTACATAAATTACATAAGTAGGTACACTTGTAACTAATAAAAATGCTTCCCAGCATGTTAAGTGTATAAAAGATTAATGTCATCATTATAAATAGTCTAATAAATCGATGTATTATGTACGTACATGTCCATACTGAAAATAAAAACCAAATGATCTTATTCAAATTGTTTTAATATTGAGAGATACATTGTCATAACACCTCCTAAGTAAAATATAAAACTGTAATTAAATTCAAATATATTTAATGCTGTAATTGTGTGCTTGTTGGTGCATAGGAGACGCTGGAGAACTCTTATATCTCGTAGTTTCTTCACTGAGCTAACCGCATCCTCGCTTTCTGGAATAAATTTATTCACTTAATTATGAAATGAGTTTAATTTTTACGAAACATGTAACATGCTAATTCTTTGCATAAATAAGATTCAAATATTCGAAGGTGCTCTAAAGCCGGCTTCCAACGGTACGCGAATCCGGC
This sequence comes from Ceraclea dissimilis, assembly GCA_963576895.1. Taxonomy (NCBI): domain Eukaryota; kingdom Metazoa; phylum Arthropoda; class Insecta; order Trichoptera; family Leptoceridae; genus Ceraclea; species Ceraclea dissimilis. The sequence continues at coordinate 1,411,364 of OY756370.1, read as the reverse complement.
TTCGTACGTAGATTCACACACCGTGGAAAGGGGTGAGTCCGTAAATCTACAGACGCTTTCATAGCGATTTGTATGGCGGTATGTACAAATCCAAATTCACGTACAAATCCAAATCACGTACAAATCCGGCTTCGCGCACCGTACGAAGCCGGTGTAGAAGTGAAAACTAAGAACAATAAAAATAACTATTGGTATGCAAAAATTAAGTGAATTTAATTATCTATGAATTTTATCTAGAAAGTATTTCGGTCAGATGAACGATCAAGGCGCAGAGTTTCCATGAAATTTCTTAAAATTCTAATAACTTTACTTTCTATTTACTTCCCTCGCAACTTAAAAAGTACACACTTTCAAAGACTATGTAAAATAAACCTGAATTTCCAAGAAATTATGTCCATAAGATTTATTCACTCAGATCAACGGTTTCGGTGATAAAGCGCATCAAATTTGGTGTAGCATATCAGAGAGAAGGGAGTGATTTAATGATACTACAAATAAAACGGGCATTTTGTACCTTCAATGTGACAATTCAGAATAATTTTACTGCACAACACTTTCGATCATTGAACATGATGATGGAGATTCTCTGAGAAAGATGGCATGTAGAAAACTGTAAACGAGTCATGAAAGCACCATATCACAATCGAAATGAATAATTTGTAATCCTGAAAGAAAAAATAATCATATACTTACATGCGCGAAAATTGAGATATATTCTAATCTATTATTACATACGGAACCTACTTGAAACTCAAAAAGTGAAGACAAAATCATTATAGGAGAGCTCCACTATTGAGTAAGTCTACTAAGATATTAAACAGAGATTAAAAAATAAATACGTATTTTGAAAAGACAACCATATGTACTATGAAGATGGAAGTTCTTACCGCATATTCAATAGATGTCGACGCTGTTGTTAAGTAAAGAATTAAATTCCAAGTGCGGAAAAATGTCTGAAAACATACAAATCTTTCATAAAATTTCAGTTGCTAGTTAAATTCAATGAATAGTATAGGTATTTTTTTCAGTCATTCGATCAACCATGTGGCCATAAATCGTTTAAGTTTAATCTCCAAATTATTATCTCACCGACACACGCTTGCGAGCATCCACGAGTTTTTAGTGTATATTAGATAAAAGGCATGTGGAAGGAACGTTTCTCTTAGCTCGTGTACGTTACCGACCGATGACGCCTATTTACTCATGAACATAAAATCTTGTGGACGCTCGCAAGCATGCCGCGGCGATATTAGAGAATGCTGTACAGATATTGTACGATGTATGAAATAAATGATATAACATAAGCAACCAAAATTCTCACATCTCGTGAGAGACAAAAAGGAACTCTGTACGATAATGATCAAGTTCCGTACCACAAAATTAAACGTCATGTTGATATATTTAATGTTTGCCAATAGCTTTTGATACGACTCCATAATTTTACTCAGTGAAATTACATCATTCTCCAAATCATCTTCCACCTTTATTAAAGCAGTTTTGTCTTGTAGTAATTTCACACAAGCATTGACATCTGGTAATTCCGTCTTGTATAGTTTCGATAGACATTGGTTTAGACAAATTATATTGGAAGTGTTCAAATGGCATAAAATAATATATTTATACACCAATGAATCCATCGATAAATTGGTCAGAAAATCATATAGTGCATTATGAAGACTTCGCATCCCTGTGGCGTACTGAAGTGCAATGAATATTATCAGAACACTAATGTATAATAAGTAACAAGTTTTGAAGAAAGTGAATCGATTTGTTTCAAATTTATTATATAAATTCAATTCATGCACATGTAAACAATTATTTAGCGTTTTCCAAATCAGTTTCACATGTCTTATTATAACCAAATACCATGAAATAAAAAGTGTCAGACATTCAACTAAAGTAAGAAAACTCCACGATATTGCGTAGACGATTGGAAAGTCACTAATGTTATTTGAAAAATAAACTTTAATTACGTATCCGAATATTATTAAGAAGAAAATAAATATTATTATATTTGTTTCAATCAAAACTGGCTTGTTTAAATTTATATTTTTAATTGGAAAAGTTTTCAACCCTAACGCGAATAATATTTTAGAAGGATCAACCAAATTACATAGCAACTGTATTATTTTGTAGTCCGTTTTGAAATGTCGGAAAAATATCCTGTTTTCAGGCATTGCAAATACAATTAACTAAATCGACTATTTTCTGGAAATTTAAATACTATGGACAACAAAATAATATGTTCGAAAAACGCTGACAGCTCAAAAATTGTCCGACAAAGTGTACAGCCTATACTTGATACCTTCCTATGAATGCGTCGTTGGTGGATATGTATAAGTATTTCTCCATACATTTTCTATAACAGTCTTTTTTAATTCGTAATGAACCCATGCAGTCATATCAGGTGTCACCAACCAATAATCTCGAAGATGGAAAAAATATCCTTAATATGAAGAATCAAATTATTGTGGTCGTTCGATATTGTCCGTTTCGTTTAACATTAGTTGTCAATACATATGATTTATTATATACCACTTGTAATACTGAAAGCGACAATTACTTAATTAAACGTCAATCAGTTTGATTGAATTCATTACATAATATATTGCTTTAAGGAGGAACAATTAAATATTTCCTTATATAACAAATGTTAAAGATATTAATATAATCATAAAATGTCGATTTCCATAATGAAAAGCAAACCAAATAATCTCATTCAAATTGTTTTAATATAGAGAGATACATTGTCATAACACCTCCTAAGTAAAATATAAAACTGTAATTAAATTCAAATATGTTTAATGCTGTAATTGTGTGCTTGTTGGTGCATAGGAGACGCTGGAGAACTCTTATATCTCGTAGTTTCTTCATTGAGCTAACCGCATCCTCGCTTTCTGGAATAAATTGACAAATTATTTTTATTTTTGCGGAAATAATTTCACTCTCAAATATAAAATATAAAAGAAAACTAATTTTTTTAACAATTTATAGGTATTTCTCTTTGGTTTCTCTTATAGGTTTTTCATTCAGACCATCGTACTACAAACAAAATAGGTATTCTGTACCTTCAGTGTGACAATGCAAAATAATTTTAGTGCACAACACTCTCGATCGTTGAACATGATGACGAAGGTGCTCTGAGAAAGACGGCATGTAGAAAAGCGTAAATGTGTCATGACAGAACCATACCACAAGAGAAATAAATAATTTGTAATCCTGAAAGAAATAAACACGGAGAAAATTTATGACAAATTACATTATACTTTTGCTTACGTAACGTAATCCATTCGTAAGAAAGTTACTTAATTATCTATATGGTGAGATACGTAAAGACAAAATAAATATGAGAATGAATTATTTTTGTACCTACTGAGTTTACGAAATACGAGATGCGTATTTTGAACCACAACATTATGAAGACAGAAGTTCTTACCACATATTGAAAAGACATCATCCCCGATGTCACAAAAAGAATCAAATTCCAAGTGCGGAAAAAAGTCTGAAAGCAAGTAAATCTTTAAAAGTTTTGGTACTTAAACTCAATAATTCAGTTTTTTCAGTCATCTGATATATCAAAAGATAAAAACTAATTATAAACAGTATTTCTTTCATACAAAATACTCCGGGGGTCTCTACATTTACTCCACGGGACGGGGAGCTCTGCATTTACTCCAGGGGAGGGTGGCAAGATTAAATCATTGAAATTAAATAATAATCATTTTTCTCTGAACTACTACCTGAAAGAAGCACTGATTGTAAATGATTATGATCAAGTTAAGAGAACGTACCACAAAATTAAATATCATGTTGATATATTTAATGTTTGCCAATAGTTTTTGATACGAATCAATAATTTTACTCAGTGAAATCACATCACTTTGCAAATTACCCGCTTTTATTAAAGCAGTTTTGTCTTGTAATAATTTCACACAAGCATTGACATCTGGTAATTCCGTCTTGTAAAGTTTGGTTAGACATTTATTTAGACAAATTATATTGGAAGTGTTCAAATGGCATAAAATAATATATTTATACAGCAATGAATCCATCGGTACATAGGTTAGAAAATCGTACACTATACCGTGAAGACTCCGTATACCTGTGGCGTACTGAAGTGCAATGAATATTATCAGAAAACTTATGTATAATAAGTAACAAGTTTTGAAGAAAGTGAATCGATTTGTTTCAAATTTATTACATAAATTCAATTCATGTACATGAATACAATTATTCACTATTTTCCAAATCAATTTCACGTGTCTTATCATAACCAAATACCAGGAAATAAAAAGTGTCAGACATTCAACTAAAGTAAGAAAACTCCACGATATTGCGTAGACGATTGGAAAGTCACTAATGTTATTTGAAAAATAAACTTTAATTATGTATCCGAATATTATTAAGAAGAAAATAAATATGACTACATTCGTTTTGATTAAAATTGGCTTGCTTAAATTTATATTTTTTATTGGAAAAGTTTTCGATCCAAACATGAATAATATTTTAGAAGGATCAATCAAATTACATAGCAACTGTATTATTTTGTAGTCGGTTTTAAAATGTCGAAAAAATAACCTATTTTCAGGCATTGCAAATACAATTAAATGAATGGACTATTTTCTGGAAATTTAAATACTATGCACAACAAAATAATATGTTCGAAAAACGCTGACAGCTCAAAAATTGTCCGACAAAGTGTACAGCCTATACTTGATACCTTCCTATGAATGCGTCGTTGGTGGATATGTATAAGTATTTCTCCATACATTTTCTATAACAGTCTTTTTTAATTCGTAATGAACCCATGCAGTCATATCAGGTGTCACCAACCAATAATCTCGAAGATGGAAAAAATATCCTTAATATGAAGAATCAAATTATTGTGGTCGTTCGATATTGTCCGTTTCGTTTAACATTAGTTGTCAATACATATGATTTATTATATACCACTTGTAATACTGAAAGCGACAATTACTTAATTAAACGTCAATCAGTTTGATTGAATTCATTACATAATATATTGCTTTAAGGAGGAACAATTAAATATTTCCTTATATAACAAATGTTAAAGATATTAATATAATCATAAATTGTCGATTTCCATAATGAAAAGCAAACCAAATAATCTCATTCAAATTGTTTTAATATAGAGAGATACATTGTCATAACACCTCCTAAGTAAAATATAAAACTGTAATTAAATTCAAATATGTTTAATGCTGTAATTGTGTGCTTGTTGGTGCATAGGAGACGCTGGAGAACTCTTATATCTCGTAGTTTCTTCATTGAGCTAACCGCATCCTCGCTTTCTGGAATAAATTGACAAATTATTTTTATTTTTGCGGAAATAATTTCACTCTCAAATATAAAAGAAAACTAATTTTTATAACAATTTATAGGTATTTCTCTTTGGTTTCTCTTATAGGTTTTTCATTCAGACCAACGGTTTCGGTGTGACAGCGTATCAAATTTGATTTAGCATATCAGAGAGAAAGGAATGATTTAATCGTACTACAAACAAAATAGGTATTCTGTACCTTCAGTGTGACAATGCAAAATAATTTTAGTGCACAACACTCTCGATCGTTGAACATGATGACGAAGGTGCTCTGAGAAAGACGGCATGTAGAAAAGCGTAAATGTGTCATGACAGAACCATACCACAAGAGAAATAAATAATTTGTAATCCTGAAAGAAATAAACACGGAGAAAATTTATGACAAATTACATTATACTTTTGCTTACGTAACGTAATCCATTCGTAAGAAAGGTACTTAATTATCTACATGGTGAGATACGTAAAGACAAAATAAATATGAGAATGAATCATTATCTTTGTACCTACTGAGTTTACGAAATACGAGATGCGTATTTTGAACCACAACATTATGAAGACAGAAGTTCTTACCACATATTGAAAAGACATCATCCCCGATGTCACAAAAAGAATCAAATTCCAAGTGCGGAAAAAAGTCTGAAAGCAAGTAAATCTTTAAAAGTTTTGGTACTTAAACTCAATAATTCAGTTTTTTCAGTCATCTGATATATCAAAAGATAAAAACTAATTATAAACAGTATTTCTTTCATACAAAATACTCCGAGGGTCTCGACATTTACTCCACGGGACGGGGAGCTCTGCATTTACTCCAGGGGAGGGGGGCAAGATTAAATCATTGAAATTAAATAATAATCATTTTTCTCTGAACTACTACCTGAAAGAAGCACTGATTGTAAATGATTATGATCAAGTTAAGAGAACGTACCACAAAATTAAATATCATGTTGATATATTTAATGTTTGCCAATAGTTTTTGATACGAATCAATAATTTTACTCAGTGAAATCACATCACTTTGCAAATTACCCGCTTTTATTAAATCAGTTTTGTCTTGTAATAATTTCACACAAGCATTGACATCTGGTAATTCCGTCTTGTAAAGTTTGGTTAGACATTTATTTAGACAAATTATATTGGAAGTGTTCAAATGGCATAAAATAATATATTTATACAGCAATGAATCCATCGGTACATAGGTTAGAAAATCGTACACTATACCGTGAAGACTCCGTATACCTGTGGCGTACTGAAGTGCAATGAATATTATCAGAAAACTTATGTATAATAAGTAACAAGTTTTGAATAAAGTGAATAGTTTTGTTTCAAATGTATGACATAAATTCAATTCATGTACATGTAGACAATTATTCACTATTTTCCAAATCAGTTTCACATGTCTTATCATAACCAAATACCAGGAAATAAAAAGTGTCAGACATTCAACTAAAGTAAGAAAACTCCACGATATTACGTAGACCAAAGGAAAGTCACTAATGTTATTTGAAAAATAAACTTTAATTATATATCCGAATATTATTATGAAGAAAATAAATATTATTATATTCGTTTTGATTAAAATTGGCTTGCTTAAATTTATATTTTTTATTGGAAAAGTTTTCGATCCAAACACGAATAATATTTTAGAAGGATCAACCAAATTACATAGCAACTGTATTATTTTGTAGTCCGTTTTGAAATGTCGGAAAAATATCCTGTTTTCAGGCATTGCAAATACAATTACATAAATCGACTATTTTCTGGAAATTTAAATACTATGCACAACAAAATATTTTGTTCTAAAAACGTTGAGAGCTCTAAAATTGTCCGACAAAGTGTACAGCCTATACTTGATACCTTCCTATGAATGCGTCGTTGGTGGATATGTATAAGTATTTCTCCATACATTTTCTATAACAGTCTTTTTTAATTCGTAATGAGCCCATGCAGTCATATCAGGTGTCACCAACCAATAATCTCGAAGATGGAAAAAATATCCTTAATATGAAGAATCAAATTATTGTGGTCGTTCGATATTGTCGGTTTCGTTTAACATTCGTTGTCAATACATATGATTTATTATATACCACTTGTAATACTGAAAGCGACAATTACTTAATTAAACGTCAATCAGTTTGATTGAATTCATTACATAATATATTGCTTTAAGGAGGAACAATTAAATATTTCCTTATATAACAAATGTTAAAGAGATTAATATAATCATTAAATGTCCATTTCCATAATGAAAAGAAAACCAAATAATCTCATTCAAATTGTTTTAATATAGAGAGATACATTGTCATAACACCTCCTAAGTAAAATATAAAACTGTAATTAAATTCAAATATGTTTAATGCTGTAATTGTATGCTTGTTGGTGCATAGGAGGCGCTGGAGAACTCTTATATCTCGTAGTTTCTTAGCTGAGCTAACCGCATCCTCGCTTTCTGAAATAAATTAATTTACTTAACCATGAAATGAAGTTAATTTTTACGAAACATGTAACATGCTAATTCTTTGCATAAATAAGATTAAAATTATTCGAAGGTGATCTAAGAAGTGAAAACCATGAACATTAAAGATAATTATTGCTATGCAATAATGAACTAAATTTAATTATCTATGAATTTTATTTAGAAAGTCTATTAGTCAGATGAACGATTAATGAGCAGACCGTCCTGTAATTCTCTGAAAAAAAATCTCCAGTTTCCCGCTCGAAACTAAAAGACACACATTCAAAGATTATATAAAAATAAAAAAGAAACCTAAATATCCAACGAATCATGTTCATGAGATTTATTCACTCAGACCAACGGATTCGGCGTGAGAGCGCATCAAATTTGATGTAACATATCAGAGAGAAGGGAATCATATAATGGTAACAACAAAAGAGGTATTTTGTACCTTCAGTGTGACAATGCAAAATAATTTTAGTGCACAACACTCTCGATCGTTGAACATGATGACGAAGGTGCTCTGAGAAAGACGGCATGTAGAAAAGCGTAAATGTGTCATGACAGAACCATACCACAAGAGAAATAAATAATTTGTAATCCTGAAAGAAATAAACACGGAGAAAATTTATGACAAATTACATTATACTTTTGCTTACGTAACGTAATCCATTCGTAAGAAAGGTACTTAATTATCTACATGGTGAGATACGTAAAGACAAAATAAATATGAGAATGAATCATTATCTTTGTACCTACTGAGTTTACGAAATACGAGATGCGTATTTTGAACCACAACATTATGAAGACAGAAGTTCTTACCACATATTGAAAAGACATCATCCCCGATGTCACAAAAAGAATCAAATTCCAAGTGCGGAAAAAAGTCTGAAAGCAAGTAAATCTTTAAAAGTTTTGGTACTTAAACTCAATAATTCAGTTTTTTCAGTCATCTGATATATCAAAAGATAAAAACTAATTATAAACAGTATTTCTTTCATACAAAATACTCCGAGGGTCTCGACATTTACTCCACGGGACGGGGAGCTCTGCATTTACTCCAGGGGAGGGGGGCAAGATTAAATCATTGAAATTAAATAATAATCATTTTTCTCTGAACTACTACCTGAAAGAAGCACTGATTGTAAATGATTATGATCAAGTTAAGAGAACGTACCACAAAATTAAATATCATGTTGATATATTTAATGTTTGCCAATAGTTTTTGATACGAATCAATAATTTTACTCAGTGAAATCACATCACTTTGCAAATTACCCGCTTTTATTAAATCAGTTTTGTCTTGTAATAATTTCACACAAGCATTGACATCTGGTAATTCCGTCTTGTAAAGTTTGGTTAGACATTTATTTAGACAAATTATATTGGAAGTGTTCAAATGGCATAAAATAATATATTTATACAGCAATGAATCCATCGGTACATAGGTTAGAAAATCGTACACTATACCGTGAAGACTCCGTATACCTGTGGCGTACTGAAGTGCAATGAATATTATCAGAAAACTTATGTATAATAAGTAACAAGTTTTGAATAAAGTGAATAGTTTTGTTTCAAATGTATGACATAAATTCAATTCATGTACATGTAGACAATTATTCACTATTTTCCAAATCAGTTTCACATGTCTTATCATAACCAAATACCAGGAAATAAAAAGTGTCAGACATTCAACTAAAGTAAGAAAACTCCACGATATTACGTAGACCAAAGGAAAGTCACTAATGTTATTTGAAAAATAAACTTTAATTATATATCCGAATATTATTATGAAGAAAATAAATATTATTATATTCGTTTTGATTAAAATTGGCTTGCTTAAATTTATATTTTTTATTGGAAAAGTTTTCGATCCAAACACGAATAATATTTTAGAAGGATCAACCAAATTACATAGCAACTGTATTATTTTGTAGTCCGTTTTGAAATGTCGGAAAAATATCCTGTTTTCAGGCATTGCAAATACAATTACATAAATCGACTATTTTCTGGAAATTTAAATACTATGCACAACAAAATATTTTGTTCTAAAAACGTTGAGAGCTCTAAAATTGTCCGACAAAGTGTACAGCCTATACTTGATACCTTCCTATGAATGCGTCGTTGGTGGATATGTATAAGTATTTCTCCATACATTTTCTATAACAGTCTTTTTTAATTCGTAATGAGCCCATGCAGTCATATCAGGTGTCACCAACCAATAATCTCGAAGATGGAAAAAATATCCTTAATATGAAGAATCAAATTATTGTGGTCGTTCGATATTGTCGGTTTCGTTTAACATTCGTTGTCAATACATATGATTTATTATATACCACTTGTAATACTGAAAGCGACAATTACTTAATTAAACGTCAATCAGTTTGATTGAATTCATTACATAATATATTGCTTTAAGGAGGAACAATTAAATATTTCCTTATATAACAAATGTTAAAGAGATTAATATAATCATTAAATGTCCATTTCCATAATGAAAAGAAAACCAAATAATCTCATTCAAATTGTTTTAATATAGAGAGATACATTGTCATAACACCTCCTAAGTAAAATATAAAACTGTAATTAAATTCAAATATGTTTAATGCTGTAATTGTATGCTTGTTGGTGCATAGGAGGCGCTGGAGAACTCTTATATCTCGTAGTTTCTTAGCTGAGCTAACCGCATCCTCGCTTTCTGAAATAAATTAATTTACTTAACCATGAAATGAAGTTAATTTTTACGAAACATGTAACATGCTAATTCTTTGCATAAATAAGATTAAAATTATTCGAAGGTGATCTAAGAAGTGAAAACCATGAACATTAAAGATAATTATTGCTATGCAATAATGAACTAAATTTAATTATCTATGAATTTTATTTAGAAAGTCTATTAGTCAGATGAACGATTAATGAGCAGACCGTCCTGTAATTCTCTGAAAAAAAATCTCCAGTTTCCCGCTCGAAACTAAAAGACACACATTCAAAGATTATATAAAAATAAAAAAGAAACCTAAATATCCAACGAATCATGTTCATGAGATTTATTCACTCAGACCAACGGATTCGGCGTGAGAGCGCATCAAATTTGATGTAACATATCAGAGAGAAGGGAATCATATAATGGTAACAACAAAAGAGGTATTTTGTACCTTCAGTGTGACAATGCAAAATAATTTTAGTGCACAACACTCTCGATCGTTGAACATGATGACGAAGGTGCTCTGAGAAAGACGGCATGTAGAAAAGCGTAAATGTGTCATGACAGAACCATACCACAAGAGAAATTAATAATTTGTAATCCTGAAAGAAATAAACACGGAGAAAATTTATGACAAATTACATTATACTTTTGCTTACGTAACGTAATCCATTCGTAAGAAAGTTACTTAATTATCTATATGGTGAGATACGTAAAGACAAAATAAATATGAGAATGAATTATCTTTGTACCTACTGAGTTTACGAAATACGAGATGCGTATTTTGAACCACAACATTATGAAGACAGAAGTTCTTACCACATATTGAAAAGACATCATCCCCGATGTCACAAAAAGAATTAAATTCCAAGTGCGGATAAATGTCTGAAAACAAAGTAAATCTTTAACAATTTTTCAGTCTTTTGATAATTCAATCGTTTAAAGATATTATGACTGAAAAATCTAATTCAAATAGTTTTTATTTTAAAGAAAATGCTCCGGAAGGGCTCTACATCTCCCCCATCACACTACTACCTGGAAGAAACACTAATTGAATGATTATGATCAAGTTCCGTACCACAAAATTAAACGTCATGTTGATATATTTAATGTTTGCCAATAGCTTTTGATATGACTCCATAATTTTACTCAGTGAAATTACATCATTCTCCAAATCATCTTCCGCCTTTAGTAAAGCAGTTTTGTCTTGTAATAATTTCACACAAGCATTGACATCTGGTAATTCCGTCTTGTAAAGTTTGGCTAAACATTTGTTTAGACAAATTATATTGGAAGTGTTCAAATGGCATAAAATAATATATTTATACACCAATGAATCCATCGGTATACTGGTCAGAAAATCATATACTGCACCATGAAGGCTCCGTATACCTGTGGCGTACTGAAGTGTAATGAATATTATCAGAAAACTTATGAATAATAAGTAACAAGTTTTGAAGAAAGTGAATCGATTTGTTTCAAATTTATTACATAAATTCAACTCATGTACATGAAGACAATTATTCACTATTTTCCAAATCAATTTCACGTGTCTTATCATAACCAAATACCAGGAAATAAAAAGTGTCAGACATTCAATTATATTAAGAAAACTCCACGATAATGCGTACACAAAAGGAAAGTCATGAACATTTTTTAATAAATTTACTTTAATTACGTATCCGAATATTATTAAGAAGAAAATAAATATTATTATATTTGTTTTAATCAAAACTGGCTTCTTTAAATTTATATTTTTAATTGGAAAAGTTTTCAACCCTAACGCGAACAATATTTTAGAAGGATCAATCAAATTACATAGCAACTGTATTATTTTGTAGTCGGTTTTGAAATGTCGGAAAAATATCCTATTTTCAGGCATTGCAAATACAATTAAATAAATTGACTATTTTCTGGAAATTTTAATACTATGCACAACAAAATATTTTGTTCTAAAAACGCTGACACCTCAAAAATTGTCCGACAAAGTGATACTTTCCTAACTTGATACTTTCCTGTGAATGCGTCGCTGTTGGATATTGTAAAATATTTCTCTATACATTTAGTATAATTGTTTGTAAACAGTCTATCAGCTGTCACCAACCACAAAGACTCACGAAGCTGGAAAAAAATTACCAATAATAAAGATTCATATTATTGTGTGCGTTCGATATTTTCTTTTCCTAAACATTACATGAAACATTAGTTGTCAATACAGATGATTTTTTTTAATATCATAATGGTGGAAACGTCAATTACTTAATTAATACGTCGACAATCAGTCTGATATTTTTTTATTATTTGCTATATTTATTATTATTATTTAATTAACATATTTACTCCATGGTATAACATATTTAACATATTTACTTACAATACAGCATGGCTGAAGTGGAGATCTCTCTCTGGCGTACTATGCGATAAAAAGATGCCCATTCGAACTAAGGGCAAAGTCTACAAGACAGTCGTAAGACCTGCAATGTTGTATGGAGCGGAGTGCTGGACAACATCAAAGAAGCATGAGCAACAGCTCCATACAAATGAAATGAAAATGTTACGATGGGCAGGCAACGTAACACGCCTGGATAAAATCCGCAATGAGGACGTCAGGGGATCGTTTAAAGTGGCCCCGATAACAGAAAAGCTGAGGGAGGGCAGACTGAGATGGTATGGACACGTCATGCGTAGAGAGGAGAGTTACTCCGTGAAGACGGCACTCAGTATCCCCACGAAACCTAGGGGAAGGGGTAGACCTCCGGCAACATGGTGGTCCAATGTTGAAAGGGAGCTGGCGGCGCAGGGAATCCCAACGATGACAACCCAGGACAGGAGATCCTGGAGCCTACGTACGAGGAGGCCCGACCCTGGATGAACCGGGACAGAAGGGCAGGGCAAAGAAGAAAGAATTAACATATTTACTCCGATGTATTTATTTCAATTCGTTTTATTTGGATCGATTTGATTATTAATCAATGTTGCTTCTTTCATGATTGACTGGAAGATATTGCCTTGGCAATAAGCCCGTCGTTTGGCAATGTATTATGTCTTTTTTATGTTACGTTTTATTTGGTGCCAATAAAGCTTTTTTTTTTTTTCACGCGGAGGCATGACTTTGCCAACACACTTCTCAGTATTATCAGCCAGAAGAGTCTACATATTATCATTCATGATTCACATATAAACTCATCAGCCTAATACTGGGAAAAATTCACCTATCCAGATATCACGGATATCACAGGATTAGGCTCAGATGCGCGGGGCCTAAAATACAAGCATTGTGCCTGAAATATCAGTATTTAGGAATCGTCTTACAATATTGCAAGTATTAATAATGACCGATTTTTGCATTTTTATGTATAAATTTTCCGGTAAATCTAATTTTTTTAAATTGTTTATTAGCGATTTTGGTATTATACCTGTAGCTGATAATACTAATGGGATTATATATACCGACCTAGAATGCCAAATATTTTTTATTTCACCTGCTAATTCTGTATATTTACGAATTTTTTCTGCGACGGTTGTTTGAATATTAAATGAATTTGGTACAGCGATGTCAATTAAATAAGTAATTTTAGTCTGTTTGTTATGTAAAACTACATCGGGTCTATTATGATGTATTGTTCTATCTGTTATAATTGTTTTATCATAATAGAGCCTATAATTTTGATCTTCTAAAACCGATTCCGGGTTGTATTTATAATATGGAATTATATTTCTCGAATTTATTAATTTTATTATTATTGAAATCATTACATAAATTACATAAGTAGGTACACTTGTAACTAATAAAAATGCTTCCCAACATGTTAAGTGTATAAGAGATTAATGTCATCATTATAAATAGTCTAATAAATCGATATATTATGTACGTACATGTCCATACTGAAAATAAAAACCAAATGATCTTATTCAAATTGTTTTAATATAGAGAGATACATTGTCATAACACCTCCTAAGTAAAATATAAAACTGTAATTAAATTCAAATATATTTAATGCTGTAATTGTGTGCTTGTTGGTGCATAGGAGACGCTGGAGAACTCTTATATCTCGTAGTTTCTTCACTGAGCTAACCGCATCCTCGCTTTCTGGAATAAATTTATTCACTTAATTATGAAATGAGTTTAATTTTTACGAAACATGTAACATGCTAATTCTTTGCATAAATAAGATTCAAATATTCGAAGGTGCTCTAAAGCCGGCTTCCAACGGTACGCGAATCCGGCTTCGTACGTAGATTCACACACCGTGGAAAGGGGTGAGTCCGTAAATCTACAGACGCTTTCATAGCGATTTGTATGGCGGTATGTACAAATCCAAATTCACGTACAAATCCAAAATCACGTACAAATCCGGATTCGCGCACCGTACGAAGCCGGTGTAGAAGTGAAAACTAAGAACAATAAAAATAACTATTGGTATGCAAAAATTAAGTGAATTTAATTATCTATGAATTTTATCTAGAGAGTATTTCGGTCAGATGAACGATCAAGGCGCAGAGTTTCCTGAAATTTCTTAAAATTCTAATAACTTTACTTTCTATTTACTTCCCTCGCAACTTAAAAAGTACACACTTTCAAAGACTATGTAAAATAAACCTGAATTTCCAAGAAATTATGTCCATAAGATTTATTCACTCAGATCAACGGTTTCGGTGATAAAGCGCATCAAATTTGATGTAGCATATCAGAGAGAAGGGAGTGATTTAATGATACTACAAATAAAACGGGCATTTTGTACCTTCAATGTGACAATTCAGAATAATTTTACTGCACAACACTTTCGATCGTTGAACATGATGATGGATATTCTCTGAGAAAGATGGCATGTAGAAAACTGTAAACGAGTCATGAAAGCACCATATCACAATCGAAATAAATAATTTGTAATCCTGAAAGAAAAAATAATCATATACTTACATGCGCGAAAATTGAGATATATTCTAATCTATTATTACATACGGAACCTACTTGAAACTCAAAAAGTGAAGACAAAATCATTATAGGAGAGCTCCACTATTGAGTAAGTCTACTAAGATATTTAACAGAGATTAAAAAATAAATACGTATTTTGAAAAGACAACCATATGTACTATGAAGATGGAAGTTCTTACCGCATATTCAATAGATGTCGACGCTGTTGTTAAGTAAAGAATTAAATTCCAAGTGCGGAAAAATGTCTGAAAACATACAAATCTTTCATAAAATTTCAGTTGCTAGTTGCTAGTTAAATTCAATGAATAGTATAGCTATTTTTTTTAGTCATTCGATCAACCATGTGGTCATAAATCGTTTAAGTTTAATCTCCAAATTATTATCTCACCGACACACGCTTGCGAGCATCCACGAGTTTTTAGTGTATATTAGATAAAAGGCATGTGGAAGGAACGTTTCTCTTAGCTCGTGTACGTTACCGACCGATGACGCCTATTTACTCATGAACATAAAATCTTGTGGACGCTCGCAAGCATGCCGCGGCGATATTAGAGAATGCTGTACAGATATTGTACGATGTATGAAATAAATGATATAACATAAGCAACCAAAATTCTCACATCTCGTGAGAGACAAAAAGGAACTCTGTACGATAATGATCAAGTTCCGTACCACAAAATTAAACGTCATGTTGATATATTTAATGTTTGCCAATAGTTTCTGATACGACTCCATAATTTTACTCAGTGAAATTACATCATTCTCCAAATCAACTTCCACCTTTATTAAAGCAGTTTTGTCTTGTAGTAATTTCACACAAGCATTGACATCTGGTAATTCCGTCTTGTAAAGTTTGGCTAAACATTTGTTTAGACAAATTATATTGGAAGTGTTCAAATGGCATAAAATAATATATTTATACACCAATGAATCCATCGATAAATTGGTCAGAAAATCATATACTGCACCATGAAGACTTCGCATCCCTGTGGCGTACTGAAGTGCAATGAATATTATCAGAACACTAATGTATAATAAGTAACATGTTTTGAAGAAAGCATTTTTTTTTGTTTCAAATTTATTATATAAATTCAATTCATGCACATGTAGACAATTATTTACTGTTTTCCAAATCAGTTTCACATGTCTGATTATAACCAAATACCATGAAATAAAAAATGTCAGACATTCAACTATATTAAGAAAACTCCACGATATTGCGTAGACCAAAGGAAAGTCCTGAAATTTACTTAATAAATTTACTTCAATTATGTATCCGAATATTATTAAGAAGAAAATAAATATGACTACATTCGTTTTGACTAAAACTGGCTTGTTTAAATTTATATTTTTAATTGGAAAAGTTTTCGATCCAAACACTAATAATATTTTAGAAGGATCAATCAAATTACATAGTAACTGTATTATTTTGTAGTCCGTTTTTAAATGTCGGAAAAATATCCTGTTTTCAGGCATTGCAAATGCAATTTAATAAATGGACTATTTCTTGGAAATTTAAATACTATGCACAACAAAATATTATGTTCTTAAAATCCTGACAACTCAAAAATTGTCTGACAAAGTGACACCTAACTTGATACCTTCCTGTGAATGCGTCGCTGTTGGTTATTGAAAAATATTTTTCTATACATTTAGAATAATTGTATGTAAACAGTCTTACCAGGTGTCACCAACCACAAAGACTCACAAAGCTGGAAAAAAATTACCAATAATTAAGATTCATATTATTGTGTGCGTTCGATATTTTCTTTTCCTAAACATTACATGAAACATTAGTTGTCAATACAGATGATTTTTTTTAATATCATAATGGTGGAAACGTCAATTACTTAATTAATGCGTCGACAATCAGTCTGATATTTTTTTTATTATTTGCTATATTTATTATTATTATTTAATCTACTCTCGTGTACTTAATTTATTTCTTTTATTTGGATCTATTTGATTATTAATCAATGTTCTATAACTGCTGTATCTTTCACGGTTGGCTGGAAGATATTGCCTTGGCAATAAGCCCGCCGTTTAGCAATGTTTTGTGTATTTTTTATGTTATGAAATCATTACACAAATTACATGAGTATATAAGTACATTTAAGAGATTATAATGTTATCATTATAGATAGTCTAATAAATCGATGTATTATGTACGTACATGTCCATATTGAAAATAAAAACCAAATGATCTTATTCAAATTGCTTTAATATAGAGAGATACATTGTCATAACACCTCCTAAGTAAAATATAAAACTGTAATTAAATTCAAATATATTTAATGCTGTAATTGTGTGCTTGTTGGTGCATAGGAGACGCTGGAGAACTCTTATATCTCGTAGTTTCTTCACTGAGCTAACCGCATCCTCCTTTTCTGGAATAAATTTATTTACTTAATTATGAAATGAGTTTAATTTTTACGTAACATGTGACATGCTAATTCTTTGCATAAATAAGATTCAAACTATTCGAAGGTGTTCTAAGAAGTGAAAACCATGAACATTAAGGATGATTATTGCTATGCAATATTAACTAAATTTAATTAACTATGAATTTTATCTAGAAAGTGTTTCGGTCGGATGAACGATTAAGGAGCAGAGTTTCCTGAAATTTCTTAAAATTCTAATAACTTTACTTTCTATAGTTTCCTCCTCGCAACTAAAAAACTATAACACACCTTCAAATACTATATAAAAGAAACCTGAATTTTAATAAATTTTGTCCATTAGATTTATTCACTCAGATCAACGGTTTCGGCATGAGAGCGCATCAAATTTTGTTTAGCATACCAGAGAAAAGGGACTGATAAAATAGTAAAAACAAAACAGGTATTTTGTACCTTCAATGTGACAATGCAAAATAATTTTAGTGCACAACACTTTCGATCGTTGAACATGATGACGGAGATTCTCTGAGAAAGATGGCATGTAGAAAACTGTAAATGAGTCATGAAGGAACCATATCACAATCGAAATTAATAATTGAAAATCCTGAAAGAAAAAATGATCATATACTTACATGCGCAAAAATTGAGATATATTCTAATCTATTATTACATACGGAACCTACTTGAAACTCAAAAAGTGAAGACAAAATCATTATAGGAGAGCTCCACTATTGAGTAAGTCTACTAAGATATTAAACAGAGATTAAAAAATAAATACGTATTTTGAAAAGACAACCATATGTACTATGAAGATGGAAGTTCTTACCGCATATTCAATAGATGTCGACGCTGTTGTTAAGTAAAGAATTAAATTCCAAGTGCGGAAAAATGTCTGAAAACATACAAATCTTTCATAAAATTTCAGTTGCTAGTTAAATTCAATGAATAGTATAGCTATTTTTTTCAGTCATTCGATCAACCATGTGGCCATAAATCGTTTAAGTTTAATCTCCAAATTATTATCTCACCGACACACGCTTGCGAGCATCCACGAGTTTTTAGTGTATATTAGATAAAAGGCATGTGGAAGGAACGTTTCTCTTAGCTCGTGTACGTTACCGACCGATGACGCCTATTTACTCATGAACATAAAATCTTGTGGACGCTCGCAAGCATGCCGCGGCGATATTAGAGAATGCTGTACAGATATTGTACGATGTATGAAATAAATGATATAACATAAGCAACCAAAATTCTCACATCTCGTGAGAGACAAAAAGGAACTCTGTACGATAATGATCAAGTTCCGTACCACAAAATTAAACGTCATGTTGATATATTTAATGTTTGCCAATAGCTTCTGATACGACTCCATAATTTTACTCAGTGAAATTACATCATTCTCCAAATCATCTTCCACCTTTATTAAAGCAGTTTTGTCTTGTAGTAATTTCACACAAGCATTGACATCTGGTAATTCCGTCTTGTATAGTTTCGATAGACATTGGTTTAGACAAATTATATTGGAAGTGTTCAAATGGCATAAAATAATATATTTATACACCAATGAATCCATCGATAAATTGGTCAGAAAATCATATAGTGCATTATGAAGACTTCGCATCCCTGTGGCGTACTGAAGTGCAATGAATATTATCAGAACACTAATGTATAATAAGTAACAAGTTTTGAAGAAAGTGAATCGATTTGTTTCAAATTTATTATATAAATTCAATTCATGCACATGTAAACAATTATTTAGTGTTTTCCAAATCAGTTTCACATGTCTTATTCTTACCAAATACCATGAAATAAAAAATGTCAGACATTCAACTATATTAAGAAAACTCCACGATATTGCGTACACAAAAGGAAAGTCATGAACATTTTTTAATAAATTTACTTTAATTACGTATCCGAATATTATTAAGAAGCAAATTAGTATTATTATATTTGTTTTGATTAAAACTGGCTTGTATAAATTTATATTTTTAATTGGAAAAGTTTTCAACCCTACCGCGAATAATATTTTAGAAGGATCAATCAAATTACATAGCAACTGTATTATTTTGTCGTCGGTTTTGAAATGTCGGAAAAATATCCTATTTTCAGGCATTGCAAATACAATTAAATAAATCGACTATTTTCTGGAAATTTTAATGCTATGCACAACAAAATATTTTGTTCTAAAAACGCTGACACCTCAAAAATTGTCTGACAAAGTGTACAGCCTATACTTGATACCTTCCTGTGAATGCGTCGCTGTTGGATATTGTAAAGTATTTCTCTATACATTTAGTATAATTGTTTGTAAACAGTCTTATCAGGTGTCACCAACCACAAAGACTCACGAAGCTGGAAAAAAATTACCAATAATAAAGATTCATATTATTGTGTGCGTTCGATATTGTCGGTTTCCTAAACATTACATGAAACATTAGTTGTCAATACAGATGATTTTTTTAATATCATAATGGTGGAGACGACAATTACTTAATTAATGCGTCGACAATCATTCTGATATTTTTTTATTATTTGCTATATTTATTATTATTATTTAATTAACATATTTACTCCGATGTATTTATTTCAATTCGTTTTATTTGGATCGATTTGATTATTAATCAATTTTGCTTCTTTCATGATTGACTGGAAGATATTGCCTTGGCAATAAGCCCGCCGTTTGGCAATGTAATGTGTCTTTTTTTAATGTTATTTTTTATTTGGTGCCAATAAAGCTTTACTATTATTATTATTGAAATCATTACATAAATTACATAAGTAGGTACACTTGTAACTAATAAAAATGCTTCCCAGCATGTTAAGTGTATAAGAGATTAATGTCATCATTATAAATAGTCTAATAAATCGATGTATTATGTACGTACATGTCCATACTGAAAATAAAAACCAAATGATCTTATTCAAATTGTTTTAATATAGAGAGATACATTGTCATAACACCTCCTAAGTAAAATATAAAACTGTAATTAAATTCAAATATATTTAATGCTGTAATTGTGTGCTTGTTGGTGCATAGGAGACGCTTGAGAACTCTTATATCTCGTAGTTTCTTCACTGAGCTAACCGCATCCTCGCTTTCTGGAATAAATTTATTAACTTAATTATAAAATGAGTTTAATTTTTACGAAACATGTAACATGCTAATTCTTTGCATAAATAAGATTCAAATATTCGAAGGTGCTCTAAAGCCGGCTTCCAACGGTACGCGAATCCGGCTTCGTACGTAGATTCACACACCGTGGAAAGGGGTGAGTCCGTAAATCTACAGACGCTTTCATAGCGATTTGTATGGCGGTATGTACAAATCCAAATTCACGTACAAATCCAAAATCACGTACAAATCCGGATTCGCGCACCGTACGAAGCCGGTGTAGAAGTGAAAACTAAGAACAATAAAAATAACTATTGGTATGCAAAAATTAAGTGAATTTAATTATCTATGAATTTTATCTAGAGAGTATTTCGGTCAGATGAACGATCAAGGCGCAGAGTTTCCTGAAATTTCTTGAAATTCTAATAACTTTACTTTCTATTTACTTCCCTCGCAACTTAAAAAGTACACACTTTCAAAGACTATGTAAAATAAACCTGAATTTCCAAGAAATTATGTCCATAAGATTTATTCACTCAGATCAACGGTTTCGGTGATAAAGCGCATCAAATTTGGTGTAGCATATCAGAGAGAAGGGAGTGATTTAATGATACTACAAATAAAACGGGCATTTTGTACCTTCAATGTGACAATTCAGAATAATTTTACTGCACAACACTTTCGATCATTGAACATGATGATGGAGATTCTCTGAGAAAGATGGCATGTAGAAAACTGTAAACGAGTCATGAAAGCACCATATCACAATCGAAATGAATAATTTGTAATCCTGAAAGAAAAAATAATCATATACTTACATGCGCGAAAATTGAGATATATTCTAATCTATTATTACATACGGAACCTACTTGAAACTCAAAAAGTGAAGACAAAATCATTATAGGAGAGCTCCACTATTGAGTAAGTCTACTAAGATATTAAACAGAGATTAAAAAATAAATACGTATTTTGAAAAGACAACCATATGTACTATGAAGATGGAAGTTCTTACCGCATATTCAATAGATGTCGACGCTGTTGTTAAGTAAAGAATTAAATTCCAAGTGCGGAAAAAAGTCTGAAAACATACAAATCTTTCATAAAATTTCAGTTGCTAGTTAAATTCAATGAATAGTATAGCAAATTTTGTCAGTCATTCGATCAACCATGTGGCCATAAATCGTTTAAGTTTAATCTCCAAATTATTATCTCACCGACACACGCTTGCGAGCATCCACGAGTTTTTAGTGTATATTAGATAAAAGGCATGTGGAAGGAACGTTTCTCTTAGCTCGTGTACGTTACCGACCGATGACGCCTATTTACTCATGAACATAAAATCTTGTGGACGCTCGCAAGCATGCCGCGGCGATATTAGAGAATGCTGTACAGATATTGTACGATGTATGAAATAAATGATATAACATAAGCAACCAAAATTCTCACATCTCGTGAGAGACAAAAAGGAACTCTGTACGATAATGATCAAGTTCCGTACCACAAAATTAAACGTCATGTTGATATATTTAATGTTTGCCAATAGCTTTTGATACGACTCCATAATTTTACTCAGTGAAATTACATCATTCTCCAAATCATCTTCCACCTTTATTAAAGCAGTTTTGTCTTGTAGTAATTTCACACAAGCATTGACATCTGGTAATTCCGTCTTGTATAGTTTCGATAGACATTGGTTTAGACAAATTATATTGGAAGTGTTCAAATGGCATAAAATAATATATTTATACACCAATGAATCCATCGATAAATTGGTCAGAAAATCATATAGTGCATTATTAAGACTTCGCATCCCTGTGGCGTACTGAAGTGCAATGAATATTATCAGAACACTAATGTATAATAAGTAACAAGTTTTGAAGAAAGTGAATCGATTTGTTTCAAATTTATTATATAAATTCAATTCATGCACATGTAAACAATTATTTAGTGTTTTCCAAATCAGTTTCACATGTCTTATTATAACCAAATACCATGAAATAAAAAATGTCAGACATTCAACTATATTAAGAAAACTCCACGATATTGCGTACACAAAAGGAAAGTCATGAACATTTTTTAATAAATTTACTTTAATTACGTATCCGAATATTATTAAGAAGCAAATTAGTATTATTATATTTGTTTTGATTAAAACTGGCTTGTATAAATTTATATTTTTAATTGGAAAAGTTTTCAACCCTACCGCGAATAATATTTTAGAAGGATCAATCAAATTACATAGCAACTGTATTATTTTGTCGTCGGTTTTGAAATGTCGGAAAAATATCCTGTTTTCAGGCATTGCAAATACAATTTAATAAATGGACTATTTTCTAGAAATTTAAATACTATGCACACCAAAATAATATGTTCGAAAAACGCTGACAGCTCAAAAATTGTCTGACAAAGTGATACTTTCCTAACTTGATACCTTCCTGTGAATGCGTCGTTGGTGGATATTGTAAAGTATTTCTCTATACATTTGCTATAATAGCCTTTTTTTGATACATAACGAGCCATTTTCTATAATAGCCTTTTTATACATATAGAGCCATTTTCTATAATCGCCCTTTTTAATACATAATGAGCCCATGAAGTCATATCAGGTGTGGGTGTCACCATCCAAGACTCTCGAAACAACAAAAAAATCACTCACTATTAATTATTAATCATTATTAATATGGTGAATCAATAATTTCGTTTTCTTATAATGAAACATTAGGTGTCAATATAGATAATTTATTATGCTAGACATATTATGGTAATGGCAATTACTTAATAAATGCGTTGACAATCAGTCTGAGTGAATTCGGTACATAAAGTACATACATTAATATAAAAAAATATTTACAAACAATTTGGTGGACTAGGTCTAGGGTTAAAAAGCCTGCTTAACGAACGACAATATTGGAATAATTACTTGCGTTTTTTAACAGGATCCTCAAGGAAAAATAAAAATTCAATTAAATATGAATAAAATAAAATACAAATAAAGCACCCTCTACCCTTTTGTTACCTAAATTATTTAAAAAAAAATATTTTATAAATTTTCACAACATACAGTAAAATCGTCATAAAATTCCCGAAGACACACGAACGCTTGGCAATTTAAGTATTAGATACGTCCTAAGGAAAATTGTTAAATTTTTAATACGCACACCTATTTATAAAAAAACGCAAACAACTCCGATATTTCAAATGATAATAATTGATTTTCCAAGTTGTAGAGTGCTTTGTGGAAAACCATTTTAATTAAATTAAATTACATACATACATATATCTACATCTTCTTCCCCTTCTATCTTTGGTTGGGTCGGGGGCTCAAAGCATCTTCGACTGAGGCCCCTGTCACGTTTACAGAACCTCTGGCCACTCCAACCACAGTTTCTTCTCCTGCTTCTGCCATCAATTTCTGGGGTGGCCCACTGGTCTTCTGCCTGCACCCTCGGCTTCCAGAGCTTTTAAAGGAAGCCGCTCATCTAGCATCCGAATGACGTGTCCGAGCCATCTCAGCTGAGACCTCTCTATGAAGAGGAGTGTGGGTTCCACCTCGAGAGCCTCCCGGACACACTCGTTCCTTATTCGGTCTCTCAGGGTTACTCCTGCCACTCCTCTGAGGTACCTCATCTCAGCTGTCTGTACTCTTGACCGTACATTCTCGTAATTATTTAATTTATTTAAAAAGTGTTTTGAAAGACAATAGTTGTTTAAATCGATAAAATAGCAAAAGAGGTGTGAATGAACAATCAAATAATAAGAGAAGTATTCAACTTATAAATACATTGAACACACGTGCATACAATAGCGGTGAATACAATATAATGTAATTGGTATAACACTATTACCGCTGTACGACTGAGTGGCTGCACTTTATATGGGATAAACTTAACACTTCAAGCAGCGGGTACTTACAAATGAGAGAATGAAATACTCGCCAATAATACTGTTATAGGTATTAAAATATATTCAAATCGACATCTGTGAACGTACATATTGTCACATTACTTCAGAATTGTTTTTCAAACAGAATTTACTGGAGTCTTTTAGAAAGCTTCTTACTGTCGGACCGAATCAGAAACACTAAGATACGCAGAAGGTCAGGAATAACAGATGTGGTCGAAAGAGGGGCTAAGCTCAAGTGGTCTTTTGCGGGACATGTTGCGAGACTCCAGGACCAAAGATGAAAATAGAGGGTAGTGGAATGGAGACCTCGCGAAGATAAAATGTATTTGATGTAATGTATGATGTATTTCTTGTTCACTTAAATATTAAAAAAATAAATAAAAGAAATAGAGGGAGACCCCGCACGCGATGGTCAGATGACATTAAACGAGTTGCTTGTGATTGGATGCAGAGGGCGCAAGATAGAGATATATGGAGGAGTACGGAGGAGGCCTATGTTCAGCAGTGGATAGAGATGGCTGGATAAGTAAAAGTAAAGCTTTGCTGATCTTGGAAATACATATATCGTATCAACAAATATTATTTTTTGAGATACTACACCTAAATTATAATAGGCAGTACAACAAGATTTGAATGTAGATATCTCTCGGTTCCGTTGGGCAAAAAACTAATTTAAATAGTTTTTTTCATAACGTTTGATTTGAATTGTTTGAAGCCTGGATGCCCACAAGCTGTACGAGCCATGACGTCCACAACTGTAGTTCTACGTCTGATTTCCTCATTTCTTATTCTATCCCCTAGGCCTAGACCGAGCATTTGTCTTTCTATGGATGGTTGACGGTTGTCTACTTCAAACTTTGGCTACTTTTTTGTATGATGGACATAGTATTCAGTCCATATGTTGTCACTTACAGTACACGTGACTCCATGGACTTTGCGTTTAAAACATATTAGTACTTGTCAAATTGATTACTCGATTAGCTTGAAACAAAGCAATGTCAAGACTTAAGCGTCTACAGAACAATAATATTGGAAACTCTCTGACTCTAGACAGTATTAGACAATGTTCAGACAACATTATTAGTTTAGAAATTCGTTAAAATAAACAATACTAATTCGTACTGAATACAAAATTAAGGGCTTGGCACCAAGAATGACGTCACAGTAATTTCCCACGGCATTAAGGTTCAAAATCGCGTGAACAATCGCACGATAAAATGGTGAAAATAGCGTTTTTTCCATTTTTTGGGGTTAATTTTGCGCCTATCAAAAAACTTTTACGGTTATACCCAAGATTTTAATGCATATTATCAGTAAAAAAAAAATTGTCCGCGACTTTCGGGAAAAGAGTTTCCGTCTTTCGGAAAAAAGAACAGAGGTGTTTTTAATAAAAAAAATTGAGAAATCTATACAAGATATAAAAAAATCTTTTACGGTTATTCCGTAGATAAAGGTTCAATGCATCTACCCTATTTTGTTCCAAAGCATATTAAGTAACGGTTGTCGAGATATAAGGTCTCCCGTTTTTAGAAATTTTTGAAATGTCGGTATGCATACTCTTAATGATAATTTCGGAACTAGGTACACAATCATTGACATTAACGAAAATAAATACAAAACAGAAGCGGGGAGAGAGTCTATTGTTAATGTATTGAAATAAAAATGTAACAAAACGAGTGAATAATTGAGGCATAATAATTTCTCTAATGAGATTTGAACACAATCAAAATATCCCGAGGCGGCGGAGTGCATTTCAATTATGATTTCCAATGTAACATGTACCAGGCGACACGCAGCGCTCAAATGAGATAGAAAAAGTTAGTGAATGATCGGAGATTTAAACTGCAGATTATTCTGTCTGTGACTCTATGACAAATATTCCAAATCTGTGATCACCATACCAATAATACTCTTTTATCTTCAAACCTGCGCCGATAGCTCTTTCGCCTTAAAAGTCGGGGTTTTATTTTATTGTTCTCTATCGTCCGTAGGCCCATTCGGGCACCTGGACTCGTCAATTTTTACAATATCACTTCATCACAGCATATGATCAAACAAAGTATCGAAAACAATATCATTATCAGATTAATGCCAATCAGAGTGTAAAGGGCTCTGATTGACATTTCGTCACACAGTCACAGTCAATCCTGATTAGGTATTGTGTGACCTAAGATGCAGGAAATACGTACCTAATTTGTAAGATGGGTTAGCTGGTGCACATAGGAACTGGCGTTCCTTTAACATCCAAGGGTTAGTAAGAGGAAGAAACCCTTAACGGGAAATTGAACTTCAAAATACACGAGTACAGTTTTTTACATGCTGTTCTGTCATATATTTTATCGTAGGTATACTTAACTAATACGGTTTCTGAAGGTAAACCTATCAGTTATCGGTTAAGTATACCTAAGCTTAGTACCTAAAGGTTGAATAAAAGCAACATTTCAAGTTTTATTCTTTTTCCCAAGCCTTACATAATTCAGAAAACGTATATTGCGCCTGTATTAGAATAGATGCGTTCTCTTTTATCATTCAATTTGCATTTTGAATCATTGATCCTCTAAAGACGGATGGGTCAAGGCCGAAGCCCGCTCTATGGAAGGAAAAACAGTTACAAGATATAAAAAATCTTGTACGGTTATTCCCTAGATAAATTTTCAATGCATTTACCCTATTTTGTACCAAAGCATATTTGGTAACGGTTGTCCAGATATAAGGTCTCCCGTTTTTAGAAATCTTTGAAATGTCGGTATGCACACTCTTAAACAATCAAAATAAGAGAATTTTAAAAGAATTATTTTACTCTCATTTGCATTGACGGGTTTTAAATTATAGAAATAGAAACATAAAATCATAATTTGCTCATATTCACCATTTGTTACGAATGATATAATTTACAAAGCGGGTGCCTTAGGGCCATCGAAACAGCACGCAGCGACATCGCCGCGGGACGTCGGCGTTGTCGTCGCACGCGAATTGACGCTAATGACGCCGCGTGTCATTACGTATAGTACATAACAATATAATAATTATTTATGAAGTCAATCTGTCCACTCGGCAAAGTGTTATTAACCCGATAGCCGATACATATTTTTTTAGGATTAATTTATCGAAATCATTAACATACTCTTAAAATGTTACTGAGTTACAAAAGTCACCTAGAGTGAAAAAATAAATAAATAAAATCTTTATTGAAAAAAATATTTTCTTCAAATGGCGGGTTTATTGCCACAGGCAATGTCTGCCAACCAACCACTTGTGACATACATTTGATATACACAATACATACATACAAGTGTATGAAAAGAATAAAAAATAAATAATAATAATACATATATAGAAATAAAAATACATATATAAATAAATAGGTGGATGGGATGAAGGACAAGGAAGGTACCACGGGATTGCCAGTTAGATGGATTATTTATGGAAAGGTAATGATGCCTCAGTTTACTTTTGAATGAAAGAATATTTGGAGCTTGTCAGCAAGTGAACAATAGAACCAAGGACTGACGAGTGTCGAGTGAGAGAAATCAGAGAGTATGTAAAGAACATTATGAACGTACGCCTCTTCAGTCATCTCTGCCTTACCCGCAAGGGATACAGCAAGATAGACAGATTATATATACTGCGTTACTATCAATTGATTGATTGGCTTTAGTTAGTTTATCATAATTAATTTTTTTGGGAGCCTTTGTCGTTGGTGTATGATGCGGGCGCCCTTAATTGGAGAATCGACATGAGATGTTTTTCTTTTTTGTATGATAATGTATTCACATTTTGTTGATGTCTCTATGGGTGTCACATATATTTTATATTATAAAATAAAATAATAAAATATATACTAGAACGCATTTCAATACATATTATGGTGAGTATCAACTTACCAAATAATGGTGAGGCGATATGGATTTACCTACTGACACTGTGTTTAAAGCTTACCTGGAAAGAAAAGTAAGAAAATCATTAGAAAATAGTACTATAACTGAAAATAAATTAAGAATGCTGTTAGCCAATGAGTTTGACGTCAAAATCAAACACGAAACCAAAATTCAAAATACAAAGGTACATAATGTATCAAAATATAGATACCTACTAAGGTATGTACCTTAATAATGATGCGAACACTGTGAATCAGTGCCAGGTACCTACCTATGCGATAGGGAAGCGCAAATTGAAAATGTTCATTAATCTAAATAAAGTTCATAATAAAGAAGCAAATAAAGGAATTATTCTGCCAAATCATCCGAGGGAAGCGTTACACTATGTATACCTTTTGTTGTATTGATCCATAAAAAAATAATATATTACAAAGAAAAAATAATAAACAGAATTACATAATGATTTAACTACAACAGAAAAAAATCACAAATACGGGAATAGATAAAGATGAGACGGTCCATGATTATAGACATTTTTGTGAAATTTTCCTAGAGAACGTCTTCTATAGCTAAAAAGTTTATTGGTAATCGCCTGATGATGAGAATCCTAATCGCGAATTATTTCTCGATGTTTTCGACCGTTGGTACTTGGTGGAAGTTCATTTTTAAGGAAAAAATAATTTAAATCTAAATATTTAGATTAAAATCCACAAAAAAATTACTTTAGCTTTCGCGACTAGTGTTCGAGGATTTGCACCCTCATCATCAGGCGATTATGAATAAAGTTATTTTATTTACACTTCAAGTGAACGAAATACAGAAATACGATAACAAGTAATAGATGCCAAAATATTTGTTCACTAGGGCGAGCTTATCGCAGTGCTGCGATCTCTGCCAGCTGACCCCAATTATTTTATTTTAACTAAATAAGTAGTTAGGAAAGAGATTCACTCCAGACACCTCAATGATCTTAACCAGTCTCATGTTGACAAATTTGCGTCAAACAGATGGTTGATTATTGGGGATTTGTTTGGGGAGACTGAGGGGTTTATGCTAGCGATTCAGGATCAGGTAATTAAAACAAAAAATTATCAAAAATATATAATAAAAGATACAAATATAATAGATGATTCATGTAGGAAATGTCTCGCTAAACCGGAAACGATACAACATATAATTTCGGGTTGTTCAACAATCGCGCAAACTGAATATACATATAGACATAATCATGTGGCAAAAATAATCCACCAAAATTTAGCTATAAAATATAAATTAATAAATTCGAGAAATATAATTCCATATTATAAATACAACCCGGAATCGGTTTTAGAAGATCAAAATTATAGGCTCTATTATGATAAAACAATTATAACAGATAGAACAATACATCATAATAGACCCGATGTAGTTTTACATAACAAACAAACTAAAATTACTTATTTAATTGACATCGCTGTACCAAATACATTTAATATTCAAACAACCGTCGCAGAAAAAATTCGTAAATATACAGAATTAGCAGGTGAAATAAAAAATATTTGGCATTCTAGGTCGGTATATATAATCCCATTAGTATTATCAGCTACAGGTATAATACCAAAATCGCTAATAAACAATTTAAAAAAAATTGATTTACCGGAAAATTTATACATAAAAATGCAAAAATCGGTCATTATTAATACTTGCAATATTGTAAGACGATTCCTAAATACTGATATTTCAGGCACAATGCTTGTATTTTAGGCCCCGCGCATCTGAGCCTAATCCTGTGATATCCGTGATATCTGGATAGGTGAATTTTTCCCAGTATTAGGCTGATGAGTTTATATGTGAATCATGAATGATAATATGTAGACTCTTCTGGCTGATAATACTGAGAAGTGTGTTGGCAAAGTCATGCCTCCGCGTAAAAAAAAAATCGTATCTTCAACAACTTTTAAATCAGGGCCAAAAGAGCAAATTTCTTTAACGTGAGTACACCACGGAGTGTGTATAAAGATCGGTCAGTGCGGCATTCTTTTCTCTCTGCCTACACTGCAAAGGACACGGCTATAGTATTTATCACCTAATTCAATATTTGCACTCTGCAACGAATACAATATACTCGTACCTACATATCCACATGGGCGCTCGTAAATTATACAACTAGTACCGAATTCATGACATGCAAGAAACAATAAAAATATTTTAACAATGTATCTACTACTGAGTACCAAACTATTCATGAATAATCTCTCTTGGATGCTACGCGCGTATATAACACAACTTTCTAGTAGATACCCCTGTATCTTGTAAGATGTCTTAAGCTTTGGATCTCTGGAGTTTCCTATACCTGCCTGAAATGGCTTAAGGAGATTGGTGATTTATTATCGAGAAGAACAAACGGATATTTTATTCATAATGATCCGTGGGGAAACGATAAAACTACTGAGCATCGTATAAAATACACGGGACCCATTTCACGGCATTAACGTGTCTTAAAGTACGTGCGGTTTCATGAATGCTTTATTTTTATAAGGTTTCATCAATGGTAGTTATTACAGATATAGTATATAGTAGATCAATGGCTTTGGTCGCGTGACAACCTGTGTGAATGAATGAATGAAAGATAACGACGTCTGAAAGTGTATTTTTATAGTTATTAAAAAAATATGTATATTGTATTCTGTAATTGTTAATTTTAAGTTATAAATTTTGTATTTGTAACTTTATTAATAAATAAAATTAAATTAAATTAAATTAAAACATTTCAGTTTGGAGAAAGTATAAAGGACTTATTTATTTATTTATTTATCTATGGTACAAATACAGTCACAACAGTACAATTAAACAGGAATATGTATTGACAAACCTGACCAATTACATTTGTACACAAATAGCAACACACAAACACAGTAACACAAACTTAGACCTATACATACATAGCAAAAACAACTTAACTAATAGATATTCTGATTATACAATATATGAATATATGAAAGGATAGGATGGGAATGGAATGGAATGAGGAGGAGGAGAGGGATTGGATTGGGGAGGAAATACCCCGTGAGGTACAATTCCACTCAAGTTTATATTAGATCAAATTATTATCGTTATGAAATGGAATACAATGCAAAAATATATTTATATACACATATTATACACATATTATATAAATACGCACACATACATACACACTAGGTGCAATATCTTCTCAATGAACTCTTGTATGTTGAAGGAGACGCATTAAATAAATCTGCGTGATTAATATTTCCCGAGAGTTTACGATTGTAATATGTACAAGACCTGTTAACAAATTCATTTTGATTGGAGTTGGTGTTAGAATCATGGACATAGAACAGGGTGTAGTGTCTGCCAATTCTACTGGGAACATGGAAATTTAATTGACGTAGTAAGTAGGATGAGTCGACTAAGGAATTTACAATTCTATACAGGAACATCTGATCAGCAATTAATCTACGATTCATAAGCTTTGGCAGGTGAAAATGTCGTTCGATCTCATCGTAAGATTTGAATGTATAGTATGACCTAAAGTTAATAAAGTTCATAAACTTCTCTTGTACCCTCTCAATCCTGTTAACATACACGATATACCGCGGATTCCACACCTGAGAACAATACTCAAGGTGAGGACGGACGAAAGAGTTGTAGAGGAGAACAAAAGTATTGAAATTGTTAAAGAATTTACATGTTCTCAGAATGAAGCCGAGGCACTTAGTTGCCTTGGATACAATATTATCTACGTGTTTTTCGTATGTCAGTTTACTGTCCAGTAATACTCCCAGGTCGCGTATATGATCCTTCCTTGTAATTAGTGTGTCATCAAATTTGTAATTGTAAATAATTTTATTTCGGTTGCGAGTGAATGTGACGGTATGACATTTGGACGTATTCATAAATAGTTTATTCTGCGTACAATAGGTAGCGAGTGCATTCAAATCGCTCTGCAACCCCTGGCAACACTCCGGGCCAATGATGGGTCTAAAGATTTTCATATCGTCAGCGAATAATAATATTTGGGAGTTTCTGAAGCATGCAGGAATGTCATTTATGTAAAGTGAAAACAGCAGGGGCCCCAAGATAGATCCCTGAGGAACACCAGAGGTCACAGACTTCCAGACAGATGTATAGCCTGAGAGCGCAACTGCCAAAGATCTATTTTCTATGTAGGACGAAAGCCAACGAAATAGGTTCCCATGTATTCCACAGTCCTCTAATTTATCACGCAGGATGCTATGGTCAATCTTATCAAATGCTTTACTGTAGTCAGTGTAGATAACGTCAACCTGTATTTGATTGTCCATATAATTTGACAGTATGTTAGTAAATACGCCGAGATTAGTGACTGTAGATCTTCCCGGGAAAAACCCATGTTGAACCTCAGTAATTGATTTTTTTAGAACGGGGAACAATTGATCAAGTACAAGGGTTTCAAAGACCTTAGAAAACACTGGGAGCTTCGATATGGGCCTGTAGTTATTTACCTCACCCCTAGAACCCGACTTGAATATAGGGGTGATGTAGGCTTTTTTCCATTCAGCAGGAAATATGCCAGCCTTGAGGGATCTATGAAATATTTTTGTTAGTGGAATAGCCAGATTAACAGCACAATTACAGACAAAGACTGAGGGTATTCCGTCCGGACCCGCCCCCTTTTTGGAATCGAGTGAGCGTAAGCATTTGAGAGTCAGTTCGTTGGTAAAGGATATTGAACCAATTTCTTCGAGCGATCTAGCAGGTGGGGTATCGCGTTCAGAGTTTCCATCGCCAGACTCGTAAACCGAATGGAAGAAATCAGCAAACAGGTCGCAAATTTCCTGGCCCGATTCCGCTCTCTTAGTATCCAAATGTACAACACTAGGAATAGTGCTAGACGCCTTTTTAGATTTCACATAGGACCAGAAGTTTTTTGGATCTTTGGAGATGTTGATTTCGGAATTACGAACATAGTCGTCGTGACACCCCTTCGCCAGACGTTTCTGTCTCTTTCTGAGGATAATAAAGGATTCCCAGTCGCTCGGTCGTTTGTAGATAACATAACGTCTGTGATATTTGTGCTTTTCTTTGATGACCCTAATGAGAGCTGGCGAATACCAGGGTGGATAATGCATCTTGGTCACAGCTCGCCTTGGGACCGTGTCGCTAATTATGTCATTTAAAATATTGTAAAAACACGAAACGGCTCCATCAACCGACAGCGCGGTGTCGAGACAAGACCAATCAGTGCGCGCCAATCTATCGTTAATATCTGCATAGTCGGCCTTATGAAAGAGTAGACGCACATTTGTATTCTCGTTAAGGCCCCGAGGAAGTGACAGGTTTAAATTCACAGTAATAGGCATATGAAACTTGTCCACAGGCAGAGCGAGTGGGTCCACCACTGGATCGACCACAACATCAATATTTGACAAGACAAGATCCAGAATATTGTTCGAAGAATTAGGGACGTGATTATATTGGACAAGATCACAGAACTCGACGTTATTAATAAAAAGTGAACTAATTGAAGATGTATAATTAGACGGGGAGAGACCAGAGCATCCAGTGCCCTCCGAACTCCAGGTGACATCCGGCAGGTTAAAATCGCCCAGAATCAGAAAACCATCACCGGGATTTCCAAAAATCTTAGGACTCAACTCATTTGAAAATCTTGTAATGTTGGAATTGAAGTCAAAAGTCGTCGACAGATACACACAGCATATGTGTATGCTTGTATGGACGGATCCCGGGGGAAGACGTAAAGTGACCCACAAATCCTCGGCGCCGGAGTGCCAGGCCAGATTGCCAATTGTGTCAAACTCTTTTTTGATTGCCAAAAGAACACCGCCCCCCATGGAGACTCCCGTCATGTCTCTGTCACGCCGGTACACGTTATATCTATGGTCAAAGATCTCGCCGTCTAGAATGGAATCGACCAACCAAGTCTCAGTGATTGCTATTACGTCATAGTCATTACAATTTACATTTATAAAGAAGGCATCCGTCTTTGTTCTTAGCCCACGGGCATTTTGGTAATAAATTTTTAATGAATGTTCTTCTATTGTGAATGCAGAGTAATTATCAAATATAATGTACAAAAACTATGATTTATGAAAATAAAACGGGCCAGCAAAAATCCAACATTAAGAAAAAGAGCAAAAAATGTGTAGAATACAGACATTAAAGTATGAATTACACTTAGACTTATCTTGTAGTCCTCGGAAATTTCGGAAAGTTATTATTGATATATAAGACGGGCACATCGAAATTTACTGAGACCCTTCGACTCTCACGGGACCGATACGTTTTACTTGAAGCGTAAGAAAATTTCTTACAAAACTCGTATGAATGTTTAGTTTGAAACGTTTTGAAACATCGTAGAAACTTGAAGAACGAACAATATTATGATCTTCTCAAATACATTTTAGGTTTACATTTATTTTCATTCTGGTTTATTGTATAAAAAGGGGTCCGAATTTCAAAAAATCTGCTAAAGTCACTGCGTCTTCTTACCTTAAACATTTTATCAAAAAAAATTCAGAATTATCTTGTGAACTAGGTGAATATTCTCACGTTTCAGCAAATATCAGAGGTAACATTGGAATTATATTTTATCAAGAAAATCTCCAAAAATCAAATGTCCAACCCCTATAACTGAAACACACTCACGTTTATTATCCATGTTTTTAAGCCTTAGGATGACATATTTAGTATTAGCTGAGAAATCTGCCTTTTCCCGACGTAATTTTTTTGGATGTTCAGAGTTACTAGGGCCTCTGAAACCTATTCTCATAATTCTTACGAGCATAGTGGGTTAACTGATTTTACTAACACTAGTTTATCAAAATTATGTCATGGTGAAATTATTTCGATAATTTTGGGTTTGGAAAATGAAACGTAAACACCTAAAAAATTTTGTTGAAGAAATATTGATTACTCGAACTGATTGCATTATGTATGAAATACTTACATGGTCGTGAGTAAATCAAGAATATGATTGTTATTTAGATAGGTAAGTAATGCATGTTGATATCAAGGGGTGAAAAATATTCCATCAAAATACCGTTTTGAGATGAAATGGCAACGACGGGGCGTGTACCTGGGGACATTATATCGATAAGGGGGATGGGCCTAACGACGTATATTTCGCGAGACACCTCTCAATATCCAGCGATATTATTCGCAAGTTCTCCGGGGAAGACTGCAACCTTTATACCTAAAGTCTACAGGTCTCAAACAACCCCCCTTTTTATTTCTTAATAAAAGACTACAAAAAAAAATACAACAATAAGTGAAAGCCCAAAAAAAAAACTTATTGCGATCCTTATAATAATATAATAGTTTATAATTTAGGGATCCATCTCATACGAAATATACTGTAGGTATATGTATAGAAGGTATTATTATTGAATTAAATTTATGGTTTTGAGAAATTGATTACAAAAACAACGACAACAATAAACTAAGAATAATGACGGGCGACAAAAAGAAAAACATACTACATAAACTAGAGACATTTTATGCAAGGGAGAATAACAATATTATACGTAATGAAGAAATGAGATGAAATTATAGTTTGCAAATTCAAATATATAAATTAGGGAGAGGTTTATTCAACTTTTAATTCAATTATTGCTAAATTAATTAGGCGAAACGAAATTACGAAAACAATTTCGTACATTAGCGAACATCTCAATGATTTGGAAACTAATATAATTTTAGGGAAACAGGTTTCCGGTGTCGGTTGGTGCCTTTAAAATATATTATGAATTTCAAACGAAATCAAAATGCCGGAAGAATTTATTAAATTTATTGGGTAATATTGCATTTGTTGCAATTAATTCGCGTGGGAATTTATGCAAAACAGTGGATCAGATTTCGTCACCATCGTATGCTATTATAATAATTACTATCGTTTAGCGTCAGCCACTGAAGGATGGCGTCGTCAGAAGATAAGAAAGTCAAAGAATTTTCGCTGTTACATCCGGGAGACACTAGAGAGCAAAATCCAAATCATCAAGCCATTGGAAAGCGTTTGGAGTAGCGTTATGTATATCGGTATATGTGCCAGAGAACGCTCTCAGAGGGCACGTCTCCACGATGTGCTGGATAGTCTGTATCTTTATTAGCATAAAAATTATCAATGGTTGCAAAATAAGACAATAGTAGTATGCTAAAAGGCGGACTTATTGCAAAAGCAATATCGTACAGTCAACCCGAGGATAGAGCAGAGTGGCGTACTGTTCTCTCTGCAAGCTAGGAGTGCGGAAAAAACACATCAAAACAATAATTCGACTATATGTATATTGTTTTGTTCGAAATTTGTTCTGTGTGCACTATTCGGCGCAAAGGCTGAGCGCTGTAATGCCGAAGAGTATAATATTTTTACTTAAATAAATAAATAAAGAAAAAAGACAGATACTCTAATGAGAAAATAAAATAATATCTCTTCAGAATTGCTAGGCAGGTACATATACTCGTATCTAATAAATATGAATGTACTACGCCAAGCTTTGTAGTTAAAGCTATAAAAAGCTCTAGGAAGAGTGTTGTATAATGGTGTACGTAAGTCGTAAAGTAATGTATGTAAATAGGTTGTAATTTATTGGTAGTTATTACTACTGTTGGCTGTTTATAGTACTGCGTAATAATATGGGCTGCTTCATGCAAGGAGAGGGTTAAGGTCACGATACATTGTCTACCACATCGTAAAATCTCGGCACGTAACCTAATTACATACCTTGTTGTTGAATTGAACCACTCGAGTAGAGTTGATCATAAATTATTTCCTACAACAATCTTTACTAACTATTATACTATTACATTACATGACAAAAAGATATTTTGAGTTTTCTTACATCACAAAATTCTAGAAGCACTAGGGGGTTAACCAGTTAATTTTCATACACTGCTTTTATTTATTTATTCTTAAAGTGAACAAAATATATTTTTAGGTAGGTTGGGTATATAAAAAAAATACACAAAACCGATTATGAAGAATTGTTCACTAGGGCGAACTTCACAGAGGGGCGATTTCTTCCAGTTAACCCCATCAAATTATTATGTCATTTTTCAACGGGCGCCTTAGGCGTCTTACAACCAACTACTTTTATATATAAATATTTGTTCAGCATTGTTTTTTTGTATGTACAGTATGTCTAAAAAGAGTTATGAGTGAAAGAAGAGGAGTGAGGAAGCGTGGTCGTAGAGACTGGCCTGGACCGATCATGGCGACCAGATACTCAATGACGGAGGCATATTGAGTGAGAGAATTCGGCGGACCCATACGAAAAATTTTATGAATGTGACGTAAGCTATATAAATGTGTATGTAAGGATAGGAAAGCCTAGCGATCTGAATTCTCTCTGCCTAACTCACAAAGGACGCGGCGTGGGGGGATAGATAGATAAATCTTAAGTGAAACGTAGACGTTGGACATCCCTGAAGAAGGATGAATCGGTGACCACTGTTGAGATGAGATCGTTAAAGCATGGAAAAACCTTGAAAAAATAAGAAACAAAGTGAATGGAGATATGAGAGACAACTCTATCTAATAACCTCCTTTGCAAAAAAATAACCGTCTTGAAATCTGGGTGGTAGGTAGAGAAAATTAATATCGTACAAATCTCATTACTCATTAGTTTTGTAACAACGCCAACGTACGAAATTTTATTAAGGTGCGGAATTTTCTTTTAACCTAAATCTGTCATACAAAATAATATGCAGAGTGTAAGTAAGGTGAGATGAGCTTAGATTCATGATCTACAGACTCAAATGATTTATATGAGATCTCTGAGTCGGATGTGAAGAGTATAATGAGATTTTAACCTTAATTACCCATAAAAATATAAATAATAATTACGCCGTCCATATCTCACTAAAAGAATCAAACAATTTGTTCCGACATAGTTTACATGATTTCTTCAACAATACAAGGTAGCCCAGGGAACATTTGTTACTGTGAATTAACTGATTTATGTTCAGTTAAAATAATAGTATAATAAGAATCTTAAAAAAATAACTTTTATTCACGAGAATATGCGCACTAGCATAGTTGTCCTTGTTTTGGGCATTGTGGTAATCTTCATGGTGCTTTAAATGAATGGATGAATCCAAAGAAATCGGAATTATGACTATGTCCACTGCTGGTAGGTTTACCAGTTTGGCAGTTGCCAGTTATATGAAAAAAAAACATATTGACCACTTGTTCCTATCTCTTACCACAATCCTAAAAAATGCTGAAAAGCGCGTAGGAGGCCCTATTCGGGGACCAAGGGGGCGACGCGGCAAGATTTTGCTGGGAAACTCCGTGGCGATGTATGACCCTATGTTTAAACTTTCAATTAAATCACATTTCGATTAAAAAACAGATCATTTTTTAACCATCGGACACTAGGGTATACGTAAAATGACAAACACCTACTGTTGATTTCGAAACAAGATGCTTCATTAGATTATTAACATCGTCCTATAATTTACAAAGATTTACAAATTGTAGGAGAGATATGATTTACCTACATACTAATTGTTTTAAAGTTTGTCAGCTCCGTAAAATCGTGGAGCGAAAACGGGAATAAAAAGTGTAGGGGTTATTAGGTATAATTTAAAGGGATAAAGATTTGTTACACATTTAACATTGTTATACATTTGTAATACAGTTTCATTGTAAGGATCAGGAAGATAGGAATATTTCGTACCTACATTAGAAGGGAACAATTGCAAAGTGTAATGTGTCATTCTTTGACAGGCGGGAGATTTGTGTGAGAATCGGAATGATACAAATACAAGTGATGCTAGCAAAATAATTGTTATACGTAGTACTTTATTTCAGTAAGGGGAGAGGATGTTAGAATGAAGCGTTCTGTAAGCAGACCCAGTAATCTTCTGCTCGAGTTTATGTATATATTGCAGAAATAGTTAAATTCCGTATGGAATTTAACTATTTCTGCAATAATTGCTGAAATGCTCGGTTGTTACGAAGAATTAAAAAAGTTGTGTCTACCTAATAGGAAGAAGTATGAATCAGGTGTTAAAGCTGTCGAGATGAGATCTCTAAGAAGCATGTATGGAAAACGCTGGAGGTAGGATAAGAAGTTAAGTGATTGAGAGAGTTAAATGATTATAAAATGGATGTTGTAAGTTGAAACTAGAATTAAAGTGAACAAATTGATATGGTTGGGACATGTAGAGCGAATCAATGATGAAAGGTTAAAAAAGAAAATATACCTGGGAGAAAGAAACGAAGAGAACCTAGAACCGCTTAGCTTGACGGAAAAGGTCTCATAGGGTTTGTACGACGAATTGCAATAATGTGACGGAAGCAAGATGTGTGTCAGGATATTGCAATGTAGCGTTGTGTTCTCTATGCCTCACCCGTAAGGGCGGCGTGAGGGTATTTAGTAATATTAACATAACATTACGTTATTGTAATATGTTTTTATCTCTACAAAATTATTAATACCTGGATTATATGAGATAATACTACAACATAATATACACAATGCTACATACTCGTAATATTAATAATATGCATCGTTAGGTAAATAGAAAACAGCTCTGATATGAAATCAAACTAACAATA
This sequence comes from Ceraclea dissimilis, assembly GCA_963576895.1. Classification (NCBI taxonomy): domain Eukaryota; kingdom Metazoa; phylum Arthropoda; class Insecta; order Trichoptera; family Leptoceridae; genus Ceraclea; species Ceraclea dissimilis. Next base: position 1,371,076 of record OY756370.1, on the reverse strand, counting down.
TTGCATCAATCTTCATAGAGGTGATTATTTTGACAGGTGACATGTATCGGAGCCGATAGAATAACTTTGACAACATCATCATACGAGTACTAAACTTATAAAGCTATATGTACCTACTATGATACTGTTATATAGACGTATCGCATTGTGATAGTAAATCGAAGTAGATAAATGAATACATTCACGGAGGGGAGACTCCAATATTGATCGGAAAATGATTGACAATAAGGTATTACTACATATATTCAAACGTATTGAAGATTCTTACACATCTAATACAGATAACTACTGTAGACGAAGGAATGTACCTACTATATACTGTTTGTGCACATGGGAGAGCCTCGCAAATCGTTCTCCCTTGGACGATGACGCAGGAGAGGTTGTGGCTTTCTGAGAGCGGAGGGGAATCTAATGGGTGCTGACCGACACGATAAGAAGAAGACTATACCATCGAGATGCCTACCTTGCGGGGTACGCAGAGAGAACAGAACGCCACGCTGCCCTATCCTTACACACATGCCTTGCTTTCGTCAAGTTTAAGCAATTCGTCATACGAGCACGTCAATGTTTTTCACACAGTACACGTCTGTCCCTGAGCAGAAGGAATGTAGTGCTTTGAAAATAATAGCTCGATCTCTTTAAAAATAAGAAGTTAACATATTGACATTTTAAGGAAAATGCGAGGCCTATATCAGCTTTTCATAATATGATTAATGATTTTCATATAATTCAAGCATCAAGGTGATTTTGAACATTATTCTTTTTGTAGGTAGACAATAAAATAATTTTATGAATAATTACGTAATGGTCTTAAAAATACTGACACGTTTTTCCTCAAAACAGAAATAAAAACTAGGTCGTGCAACGTGACAAAATAATATGGATATACTAGGTTCTACTAGGGAACATCTTTTCAGAATAAAATAAAAATACATCTCTATAAATAAACTCTATATTAAATTTCCTTTAAATAATAAAAGATATAAATTTATCCCGGGGATATTTGCGTTGCCGTTTTTAATTTCATCTCCGGAACGTCGAAGGAGAGTGGCGGAGGAAGAAGAACAGAAAAAAAGGAAAAGAGGAATCTCACGATCGCTGGAAGGAGTTGAGCCTCCGGGGTATGGAAGAAAAATAAAAGGAAGTAACGAAGCGTCCTTGCACTATAAATAAAACATTATAATATTTAGAACTCTGCGCTGAGAAAAAATGTAGGTAAATAATGAAACAACCTAACAATTTACAAATAGGGTTGCTAGTTGCGATACTTCGTAGTAGAGAAACATCGTTTTCATCGGCGAGTTTAATTCAAGAGAAGAAAGAAAAAACTCTTCGAGTCATGTCGTTTGCCGTTGACATTCTGTTTTTCAGAGTGCCACCGAACAGTTTGTGATTTTGGAAAAGAAAAAAAAAGGAATAAGTTGCTAATTAAAAAGATTATCGTAAACAAGAGATATGAGTATTACAAAAATTGATGACATGCTTTTACAATCTTTGTAACATAAATATTGCTACACAAATGACTAAATAAATTATGAGTTTTACTTCTGAGGCACGAGACAGCAAACACGGCGATATGCTGTGACGGGATGGCTTGACCTGAAAAAAGTCTGACATTCGATCCGAATTTCTTTTCCAACACTCATTCATTTACGATACCACACATTAACCTACAGAACCCATGGAACCCTCAAATGCTTTACATATTTCTGAAGAAGTCTGATCCAATGTAGAACAAAATCGTTATGCAGCTTGCACAACTGCTGAAAGTCTCAGTACTAGTTTGGAAATGAGTTAAAGTTAAAATTTAAAGATTTGGAGGCAACAAATTTCATGAAGTTAAAAAAGCGTATAAAAACACGACATCGACACTCGATAGATTGTTGGCATCACTAGATAACTGACTGATACTAGGGAAGAATGAAACTACGTCCCGACCTTAAGGCACCGTCAAATAATAACAAAAGTAAAATAATCCTATGAATGTTTAAATAAATACACCAGTCTAATACTAGAAGGACATTAGAATTATTTCCCTGTTGTTCAACATCTATTGAAACAGTATCGATCAACATTAAATCTGCCTGCAATAATAGTGAGGGTAAGAAAAGGATGAATTATGGAGACATTGGGGAGACCTGGGAGATGAGAAAGGAGGATTAAACAATGAGATGACCACATAAGAACAATGCCGATTCAGATGTAGGAAACCATTCAGAATCTAGTAAGTCAAAGGTCGTTTTGAAGAAGTTAAAATTTCATATTCCATACGATGCTGTCGAACGAGATGAAATATCAGATACCTACCCTAAATAATACAGAAAAAAGAATTTAATAAATCTCAACACATAAAACTGAAGAAGTACTTAAGTAGTTCTCAGTAGTATAGAAGTAAGTTCTCTGCAACATTTCTCGTCAGAAGACAGGTCGAATACAAGGTTTTAACATTTGAAAATTTCTTCTTCATCATATTTTCTTATATCTGATGATCCGTTTGATCTAGGAAGCTCTCATTCTTAGAAAGCTGAAGTCATCTGCCTCCATCGTTTTGGCAGTCTCATCATCGTTTAGGCAGGGATTTCATTAGCCATAATATGTGGGATTTTGGAGTCATTCGTTCTATTTACGTGGTCCCTCCAGAATCTTCTACTAGTTCTGCTCCATCGAACTTCACGAACCATCGTCATTCTAATTTAAAAAGGACTGACGTAATTTTTAAACGTGGAAAACGTTTTCAATCTCTGACTAAAAGAACACGTGAAAATATTGAAGGGTATTTTTACCTATCGATTGGTTCGGAATACAATGAAATATCTAGAGTATGAAATTATACTATTGTTAATACGGATGTGTAAATAATATACTGTGAGAAATTATTGCCATCAAGAAGGTAATAGTAATTTCATGGAATATACGTCGGAATCGTACAATAAAGTATCAGGGTATAATACGATGCTAGGGATGAAACAATCAGAAAAACTATTAGATGTTCAACTAACAATATCTTATCTATATTATGGACCTATCAGCATGAGGTAGTCGAATAAAATACGGATTATATGTCTCTGTATGACAGTAATGTCTTAACCGACGAAATGATTTGATTGTTCAGCAAATTTAATGAACTTATATATATGATCGTAAGAAAAGATCGTTGAAAATGAAGAGCTAAATAATGTGAATACGTAGACGTTATTATTGGTAAATGTAAGTGGATGGGTGTCCAAGAAAATGAGAAAAATTGAATAGATGGAAATATAGCTGCAACTTGAGGTCTCAGGAGTTACCATCCAGATAACAGGTACATATATATACCTGAAATTGTTATAATGATAGTTTGATTGAGAATAGTGAGATTGTTGAGTGCCTGTGTTGATTTGATTGAGAGTGATGATGTATGATTGTTTATGTATACTTTTATTGTTGGTTTGAGTCACTCCAAGACAGGCACTGCCTAGTGGAGTGACCTATTTGTAAATTGCACGTATGTGTGTTTTTTTTCTATATAATAAAGAATTTATTTATTATTTAAGAGCAGAAGAAGAGAAGAGGGAAGCAAAGGCCTGTAAGCATCCTGCAGCATTCTGCTAATATGGGTTAATGACGATGCAAAAAGTAGTTCGCAATATGGGAATGACATCACAAAAGAAATATTGCTAAAAAATACGTCCTTGTAAAATGATTCGAGAAAAAAGCTAAAAAATGAGAACATTTAACAATGGGTGTATTCTTATGATAATGTTATGATAAAGCAGGAAGAAAATACAGGAACTGTTGCCGGAGCAAAACTAAAAAAATGTATAAAGGAACCAGTAGTCAGTCTTTGCATCACAATACCTAAGAGAGACTACAAAGGACGACTAATATTCCCCGCTGGAGTTTCACAATAGATTACATTGTTATCCTCCTCGACATGTCAGACGTCTCCAGGAGCTATTGTTGGACAAACGAAACAGACTGGACGAACGATTGTTGTGATATACATAGTGTGGTTGTTTATCTTTGAAAAATTGTAACAATAACAATTATTTGCAACATCACAGTACCAAAGCTCTTCTTGGTAACAATAACTGATGCAGAAATACTAATACAACAGAAATGAGCAAGCTAAATAAATATGCAACATCAGAATAAATAATACATACGAGTTTCATTTTTAATTTAAAATAAATACAAGGGAATCGAGAAAATGTTCTCATGACATTAAAGGTTATTAAATTAAAATAACTGATAAAACGGTTAGTGCAGAATTCTGTAGCTATGCAAATAAGTATATGTACACAGATTGGTTTTGAAACCCAAAATATGAGAAATATCATCAAGGCGCTTTTACCCTAGTGCAAAGTGTGCAGGAAAATATTTGGGTTTGTCTATGCACGCCCAGATCCTTTTTCTTTTTAAATATTTTCAAATTCCTAAGGCGGGACATTTCTCTGAAAAATATATATACAGGTTTTAAGACGATGGAAGATAAGAAAAATCGGTACATCAAAAAAGGTATTTCGTCCATTATTAACGTGATTCATGTATCATCCAGTAAAGAGTAAATTTAGACAATAGTTAAATAAGTATGTCGATACGAACTGATAGACGAAAATTATAAAACGAAATGGCTGCTTGGGATAATTTCGAAGGATAACAGGGCAAATCGATTTTACTCATACATAAAGGGTAAAAAAAATACCATCAATTCGACAGAACTGTAACATTGCATCAGGTAATAAAATTAATGCCAAACAATTTGACATACATAAACCCATCATAATTACATACAACATTTATAAAAGTTAGTACGTAATAATTTAATACGAATTGAAAAAAATATCAACACAATAAAACTCTTCCAAAGAATGTACAACAAAAATGCAAGTACAACAATAATTCAATTTTATTATTCAAATAATGTCTTTAAATAAATCATAAAACTGATTTTTATTAATACATATTTCTATTCAAAGGGGTTGTACTTATATTGTAACTAGAAGTACTTAACTATAAGGAAGTTCCTGGGAGTGTCGATCCCACCGCCGAACAAAATCCGGCAATTGAAATAATTTTTAATAAGCTACTTAACATTTTGATTTGTATGATAATCTATGCATATTAGGAATTGTGGAAAAGGGCAGATACACGAAATTATCTACTTATAAAATTTTTATAACAATTTAGATTGTGACGATTGCAATAACATGGGATATAAAATTGTAATTGCAAAATTTAATAGGGGTCGTGTGAATGAAATGTATTGCTCTTTTGAAAAATATGCGATTATGGGTAATCGCGATAAAGTCAGCAATCGAATTGTTGCAATGGAATCAAAAATACAAGATTCTGGAGAATAGCAATAACTTAAATCAGGAAGTTTGTTCTAAGACGATTCATCAAACGAAATAAGGGTCTATGCGGTGAAAGAAATAATTCAAACACATAATGTTGAAGTAATGAGCGAATCAAGAAACACAAGACAACCCGAAAAATCAGAAGCCCTTTATCACGTGGTCGGTAGCCTGGTTGGTAACGCGCTCGACTGTTAATGCGGAGGTCGCGGGTTCGATGCGCGATGTCGACTTACCCCTTGTTCACGACACAAGCTTTTCAGGCTTACTGTGAAGCGTACAAAGGTCTTCCCAGATTCATTAAAAAAAAATTGAAAAAAAGGGTGGTCAACAAAATATTAGAAAACAGCCAAGGAACAAAATCTGATGGTGGAACAACCAATTGTACCTACAGTTTACGTAAGTAAAATATCTACACCTGAAGATCATCATTGCTGTAGGAACTTGCAGAATGCAAAGCAAAATTCAGCAGCTGCGAATATTTTTTATTAAAATTTTGCAATAATACACCTTGTATGAAAAAAGTGAATCCAAAGATAACTATACACAAACAAATTGTATTATTTTAGACTCGATGCATTGCATTATTATTCAAATATACAAAAAAAGTGTCTTAGATAAACACAACATTGTTACGATACTGAATGACTACTTTGATAGAAGTAGACTTGCAAAAGAATAAAAAAATCACATTTAATACAATTATAACAATAGTATATTTTCAGTTACTGTGGATGCCACCCCAGTTAGTGGAGGTATAGCGCTCTGGATTGAATTCTACAAATTAAAATCCGGTTTCCGCATGGCGTACCACGTATACGCAATAATACCAGTATCTTCCATAGACGCGAACTCGAGGGAACGGTAATGATGAAATATATATGGGGTGGCCAAGAGAACGTGAAAAAGAAGAGAAAGCGAAAAATGGAAATTAAAAATTAAACCAATAACAGAATGGAATTCACTGAAACAAAATAAATTCAGCAGCACAGTAGAAAAGTTCTCTCTCGTAGAACGGGGAATTTAAATCTGAAGCACGTCAATGACTCCAATCGTACCAAAAGTGGATTTTATTTGAATTAGCAAAAATTACAAAGCTCGAAGTGGAAATTCAATCAATAAATACTTTTAATAAGAATGAAATGGGAAAACTTAAACAAAACGGTGAATCAAAGTAAAAAAGGGTTATGTGGTCACCTTACCAAATACAATGATATATTTTTAGAGTTGGGGTATCCATTGACGCGGAAAACGGCAAAGGTCGTGTCACGTGAAAGAAAGCAGGTAAAAGGTTGAGGCAAACAAGAATAATACGAAGGGAACTAATCCAAATTGTCGTAGACCAACCGGCGCGACGAGGCAAGAAAAGACACCAATGACAATCCAAAGTTGTGTGATTAAAATATTATAAATGTCAGGCAGGAGAAACCCATGTCTCAAATATTACGAAATTCTGTTCAGAGAAATAGCCAAGATAAAACTACTAGAGGGAACTCTATTCTCACCGAATAACCAATCTGTCAATCAATCTACAACAATCGATTAACGAAATGAATAAAACTAATCAGAAATGGGTTTGCTACAAATATATAAGGAAATGAATTTCACATGAATCGATCTAATAGTTACGAAAGGACTGTGTAATGGGAGACCTGACAGATATTACCTGTCCAATACAACATTTATATCAAAGTCTTTAAGAGAAATGTTATTTTTCAGGATTGTGCGCAAATAACATACTTTATTATTGGCACAATTTCATATGAGAATCAAAACATTATATTGAACTTGTTGAAAATACAACGGCAATAAAAACATTGCGGGAACCATTGAATGATGTATTGCTACAAAACCAAAATACATTAGAGATGTAAAAATAATAAACCATGTAAGAAATTTCACGATTAATCTTCTTAAAAAAATATGCATCTCAAACCTTCACAAATGTGTGTTGCATATTAGATTCAGGAATATATTAATAAATAATTATAGACGTCCTTTCATTACCGAACCATTATGCAATCCAAGGGGATCCAACCAAAAATTATAATATTACATACATTGAGCCAATTTGCATTAAATAAAATAAGAAAAGGGGTAAGAATGTTTTTTTTAGACTCTCCTAGCATCCAAAATACTTCCCTATAATTACTTTTGTATTAGACTTGGGACCCGAAATGAAAAGGACCAGAATGATTTAGATCGGTGTACCACAGGGAGGTGACGTGGGTCCGTTGTAAAAAAAAACTATTTGCATAAGACCTATCATCTGAGAATGAAATTATGAAAACATGTCATTAGTGTTGTAAGTTTTTGTCATCGGCACTTACATAAAACGTTAGCTGTCAATTGTAATAAAGTAAGTTACCTGTGAGGGATGGAAACCAGATCACCGAATACCTTCCATAGAAGCGGGGGGGCTGTCTGACAAATGTCTACAGATTAGGAATGAAAAGGTGTCAATGAATAGGATTAAGGAGTGTATTATTCAATGTCGTATGTAGAATGAACGACTAATTGGACACCAGACTAACATAATAAAACTTCATTGTCATTGAAAAATGTTTACCAACACTAATAAACACTTTTCCCATAGTCTTGTTTATAGAATTTCGGTAAGAAACTAAAATACGTATTAACAGTTAGTCTGAACGAGATAAATCTAGGAAGTCCTAACGGATAAAGCCATAGACAAAAATTGACCGCCGCCAGCATTTCCGCTAGGTATACGAAATTTTTCTCGATGTAAAGTACGGTAATTTACCATTTGATTACATAGGTTATATTCCAAAGGTAATTCCACACTGATTATACATAATGAGTCGCAAAAATCACTGAAATATCACCAGGATTCATGCAATTGTGGACAACCAACATGAAACGCAATCATAATGTTCGCAATGAAAATGGCGTCCACCATAGATTTGTCATAGATATAGAAGGGGCTCAATGTTCAATAGTTCTTCCCACCTTTATACAGGTTCCTTAACGAGCACCGTACTCAATTATCCGTGTTTCTTAAAACATCTATGAAACTACTAAGCTTTCATAATGACAAAATGTATCGAATCCATTAATCTAAATGAAGAAAGTCGTCGCGACATAGCTTCACAATGAAAATAGAAACTCGCAAGTAATGCGATACGATAAAATCGAAACAAAATGTAGACTTGTATTGTGTTCGCTTTACTTTTAAATACACAGTACGTTGAAAGATCATCAATATTCCGTAACCCCCCTCAACCTTAAAAGTATCAATTACAAGACATTTCACACAGCGAAATGTGTGAAATGTCGCCATTACTGCGAGTCGTCGACGTAATGTCGGCCATTCAAAGTCATTAGTCGAAAGCAGGGTCTTAGGTCGTCTTAATGAAATACACCTCGTTTTTTTTTGACCATTTGAAAAATGATTTCTTGAATTCATTAATAACTTGTGTTGTTGGGGTTTCGTGTTGGACAAAGTGGTGACAGAACACTACACAATAACGGTACGTGAAGATCATTATCACCATGAGTAAGCGTAATACGTTTTTTTTTTCTTTTATATTGTGAGTAACGCAGAAAGTAAAAAAAGAAATGAAATGAATTTTATGATAACAATTAACAAAAAAGTAGCTATTGTGCAAGAAACTTTAGATAACCGAAATTTCAAGACTAAAATCTATCTATCTAATCTTTCTTCTTCTTCTTCGATAGCTCTACGGCCCATATCGAGTCTTGGCCTCCATGAGACTTCTCCTCCAACCTCTCCTGTCCCCTGCTGCGCCCATCCAATCTGTTGCCTGGAGTAGTTCGGCTGCGTCCTTCCTAACCTCGTCTTCCCACCGTAGCCTTGGCCACCCGACCCTCCGTCTTCCCCCTGGGTGTATCTTTACATAAAAAATATTAAGAAATCAAAGTAACTGTTGAGCTGGGTAATAATAGAATTTGCAATGTCATGAAAGTCATAAATGCAATGCATTTTTTTAAAGGAAAACAGTCAAAGCTATGCAAGATGAAGAATAAAAAATACACATCAACACCCCTGAGTACACTGTTGAGTATACATATATTAAACATTTCAAAGATAATGATTGATGACATTTTGACACACACTCAATGACCGTATGCCTTCATTCCTCGGGCAAAAATTGATGATTCTTAAGAGATTAAATCAAACTATTATGAAAACACCGAGTCATTAAAACTCCTTTACGCGGTATTAAAATCATTATTGAACCATTCATTGTTACCCTTCTTACGATTGTTATCCAAACACGACATGAGTACTATCATCGCCAAAATCACTTTTAATAGTTTTTGTAATAAAATTCCCAACAATGAAGAATTCTTTAAATACACTTAGATTGAATAAAGAAATGATGATCATGAGGTTGCTCTACAATGGCGATAATATTTGGAGGGTTTCCAACGGAACATAATAGAAAAATGTAATTAAAAATTTTGATGTTGTAAGTGAAATACTAGACAAAATCTTTTGTGAATGAGATATAACAAAAGATCGTATGTTATAAAGAATGTTTTCAGACATAATACACTGCTTTACGAGTTTTATATAATAAAATATTCTTCTACAATGAACTGATACGAAATAATATGTTTATTGTCCCAAAAGAAATTGAGAACATTAACAAACATCTCTCTAGCAGTAAAGATAACATAAATATGTGAACGAAAATTTGATCCGCTAGCTACCAACCAGTAAAATCCATGCATGCGATTTTAAATGTTGTAAACACGAGAAATGTTTTCAGGATATTTCTCCTCATAACAGTGTTTATTCCAAAATTAAAAAAGGATGATTAATTTTGAAAATTGCAATTTATGTTTTTTTGAGAACATCGGAATTTTCTAGATGTCGTAGTGTAGTCGAATATAACATGTACAATATATACAGGTTTCATCTCGACTCAACTATCAGCCTTCGTAGCACAGCGGTAGGTAGAGTACCGACTTGTCAGGTTGAGGTCTGGGTTCGATTCCCGATGGACTGGAATTGGTGAATGTTACTACTTAAGTGTAAAGTGATCACATTAAGCCAGCCGAGGAACAATCATAATCCTGATGGAAAGGCCATCCTTTACTGTGTATCTGTTGAGATAACTACTTGTTACAAAGTATGATAATAGAGCAACAAACATATTGTTTATTGTATATCGTGTTCTCATTTCGCTATCATTTGAGAGACAGATAACCGACGCCGGCTCTTGTCCCACATGTCTAGCTAGGATAATCATAAAGTTTGCTTTATAGCTGTTTGATGGACTGTGCAATTATTTGCTTAATGAATGAATTGTTTTATTGTGATTTATACGATTTGCATAATGATATCATGAGAGATAAAGTAAACGGTTGGCTCAGTAATAATGTTTTCCAAAGCAACATACGTCATTCGCCTAGAATCTTACTTTTTTTTAAATCGATGATTGAGTATACGTATGGCGACCGATGATATAAGAAAAGAGAGCAGTTTTGAAGAACACACCAAACGAATAAAATTAAAATTGTATTTTGTAACTTTGGAAGCCAAGGGAGTACCGCAAGGACCAGTGGACCGCCCCATAAATAGCAGCCCGACAGAAGCAGATATTAAAGGTACGTGAGGAAAGACTGTTTTCAGATAGCCAGAGATCTTAGAAATTGCAATAGACAGGGATGTCTCAATGTCTGCCAAAGAGACGTTGATGCTTTAAGCCCTTGAGCCGGTCAAGGAAAGGTCAAGGAATAATAAAAAAGACGATATAGTAATTAAACATACCAACATAATATGAGGAAATTAAAGGTAGGACAAGAGTGACAGATGATTTGGTCTGCATAAAACAGCCTCACTAAAATGAAATTAGGCCGGTTATATGTATATGTATAATAAGGACATCAGATGACCGGTGGACCCAAAAGAACCCACAGTCACAAGTAAAATGAAATTCGGCCGGTCATATAATAAGGACAACAGATGATCGGTGGACCAAAAGAAGTCAAGACACAGTCAAGATGATCTGATGGTGTGGCAACAGACAGAGAGTTATGGAAGTGGAGAAGGGAGGCCTATATCCAACACTGGACTGGCGAGGGCTGAAACACTATAGGATTAAAATACCAAAGAACCAACATTGTCGTTACTTATTAAGAGTATGCACACCGACATTTCAAAAATTTCTAAAAACGGGAGACCTTATATCTCGACAACAGTTACTAAATATGCTTTGGAACAAAATAGGGTAGATGCATTGAACTCTATCTAGGTCTCTATAGGAACTCTATCAGAACAGATCTAGGGAATAACCGTAAAAGATTTTTTATATCTTATATAGATTTCTCATCAAAATTTTTGTCAACAATTGTTATCTTTTTTCCGAAATACGGAAACTCGTTTTTCGAAACTGGCGGAGTAATTTTTTTTGTACTGATAACATGCATTAAAATCTAGGGAATAACCGTAAAAGTTTATTGATAAACGCAAAATTAACCGCAAAAACGCTATTTTTACCATTTTAACCTGCGATTGTTCACGCGATTTTGAACCTTAATGCCGTGGGAAATAACTGTGACGTCATTCTTGGTACCAACCTCTCAACCACTATAAATTTTATATATCTATAATAAAATTGTTGGTATGTCGTATGACCACGTCACAAAACTAACCACAACAATCAGTAAGTATGAGAGATTAAAATCTGGATAAAGATGTATTAAATAGGTAGCTACTAAGTTATGGAGGTGCAGTTGTCATAACTCATAAGTGAAAGAGGCTCAGGCACGTTCTTGATGTGACTTGATTAATATTTCGATATATAGATAAAATAAATTTTACTAGGTAAATAAATGCATAGAGAAAACAAGGTTTACTTACCGTTTTATGTAACGCGTCTGTCAACTTGTCATACAGAGTGTTAATTTTCATTTATTGTATACGAAATTAATTAAAAATATTTCCAATCGAAATAAAAAATTGATTTGCTAAAATTATATCGCAAAAAGGTATATATTCTAATTACATGTTGGTATATAAATACTTACTGGAAAATGGCACAAAAATGTCAACAACCACCGTCCGTTGAATTTTCTTTTTTTATTGTGAAACACTTCGATTAGGTACGATGAAAATCATCAGAGCGAATTTTAGAAAAATCCCTATATATTTATTTTTATTTATTTATTTAAACTTAAAGTAAACAACAAACACATATAAATACACAAAATGGACATAGTACAGATTATAAAACGTTGTTCACTAGGGCGAACTTATCGCAGAACTGCGATTTCTTCCAGTTAACAATTTTCTACGTATTTTATTTTCATATTATCGATGTTTCTTCTCAAATTTCGACAAGCTTAGGTGATAACGTCAACTGTCAATTTTTTTTTGTATTTTTCTCGATATATTTTTTTAAGATGTTTCTATATTTGTTCAATAGAACTACTTACATAAAAATAAGTAAACACTTCTCTAACTTCGCAGTAAGCTAGAGACATTTTTTTTTACTTATAATCTCGAGGTTTTTGACCGTCGGTACATGGTGTAACTCCATTTTTAAGGTAAAATTACAGACTAAATATTTACTTTAAAATCCACAAAAAATTTGGTTATTTTTTTGGGCGCAATCAATAAAACACTCTGTATATTGTGGATAATAATTGACGCGTAAGTTCTGACGATGGTAGCCCGAAGCCTAGGAAACCGGTAGCAGGATGCAAGGAAGGATAATATTATAATACAGGAAGGTAGGTACTACAAGTTACCTGAATAAAATAGATGAGGCCTAAACACAACACTTGTATACTTTGTGCTTATAGCAGGGGACACGATAAATATTTAAATCAACTATAAACTGATCGACAAAAGTTACATCACTGAATTATTAGTGCCGATTTACAATAAAACCCAAAGATAAATATTGTTTCGTGATTTTTTTGTGAAAGTAGGCATGATACTGTTTAAAGAAACCTGTCAGAAACAGAATTAGATAGGTACAACTAAAAATAAACTGTGAAAGGGTTTATAACACGCTTTAAAAATATCTTGCATGAGTACATTTTAAAAAGAATTCATTTTTTTTAATTCTCTGCACAGAACTAATCATTTTTGTTTTGTGTAATGTTATTTCACGACAAGTTTTTTTATACATGCTTTGTTCACTTGAAGAATAAAATAAATAAATAAAATAGTGCACAACACAACAGACATCTATTTGGAGACTTACAATAATACTGAGTTGAACAAGTGTGCATTTTACTATAGGTGGCGCATAATAAATCCAGGAGCAGAGCTTATATTACCTGCAAAGAAAGAAAAAGTTCTATTAGTAAAATAATTCACAATTGAAAATACATCTAGGTACTTATACAAAAGAATTATGCAATCAAAAATAACTTGAATCGGTAGATTTATTACCACTGCCTACTAATATACTATCAGGATCTTTCCCAATAATGAATTAAACCAAATGCTGTGTGTATAAAAAACACACAACGTTCTCTCTTCAAAAATTAATATCACATTCAGAATGGGTGGCGAGCCTCATTGCTAAATACGATGAGATGAGAGGTACTATCAAACGGAAATTTTCTCAGTTCTGAATTTTTTTATCGTCGAGATTTATGGATTGTTTATAATCATCGAATATCAAACTCACGACTGTGCAACACAGTAAAAACACGCAAAATGACAGAAACTTTAGCGTTTTATGCTACGTTTCACATTTATCATTATGGAAACAACGATATCACCATGAAAACAACATGTAAAACACCAACGTTTCCTCCATTTTTTGTGTTTTGACTCAGGCCCCTGCACTTAGGCGATCTTTTCCATCAGTATGACACAAACACAGTGTGGTATTAGGTATCATTTTTCAATTTCAGATGAAACCTATTGCTGAGCTAATTATACTCGTGAAACACTAGATCTGGGTTGCTTAGGGTCTCAAGTATAAACTCAAATAGACTTGAGAATAGCTAAATTTAACTAGAGACCCACCCTTACGTTATATAATATGCAGTAAGTAGCTATAGGCAACCATCTAGGCGCTTCGGGGTCAACGAGTTCCCAGAAGGGGGTAACTAGTAGTTATGGGGTAGGTACCTAAAATTATTTATAATAAACAAAATATTTAATTACCTACATACGTAATATTAATGGTACGATTATAAAATTAGACAGGAAAGAATAACACTATAGAAAAAAATAACACGTAAAAAATATCAATAGTGGAAATTACTCATTTTTATTTTTTATTCAAATTTTATTATTTACGTAGATTCGATAAATCATCAAATTTAACTTTAAAATATCAGTACCTACCTCCACATAAATACATATGTGCTAAATTACATACCTCTATATCTATTACAGTGTCTTCTAAATCATTATTAAATTTTGAATAAAAGTAAGTAAAAGTGCTATTTCTTCTTGTGATATTAATTCTTCCCGGGAAATTCTTTCCGTGTTATTTTTTCCCTCGATTTTCCCGTGTTATTTTTTCGTGTGTTATTATTTCCTGACACCAGTATTAATGTATAACGTTACTTACCTACTATAAAGCTAGACAAACATACGAAATAAATAATGAGGGTATACTACCTAGTATGCGTTTGTAAGGTAAAACATATTTAATTTATATTAACTCAATTAACTGTGAACACATTTTGTGCAACAACCCTCTACGTTACGTATATAGGTAAATTATAAATTTAATATAGGAAGGGTTGAACTATATGCAAGCAAGTATAGGTAAATATTAAAAATGTATCTAGAAGCGTATCCAGATTTTGTGAAATAGTCAACTTTATGTACTTACTCATTACCGAATACGAGTATCTATTTTACGCTATTTATTTTATAATGCTGTCGATTTTTTAGCCATGAACATGCTCTGACCTCACTGCCTACCCTGCAAGGGACGTGGCATGAGGATATAGATATATAGATTTATCATAAACACGTTTTACTTGGTAAATTTATATTAATTGTATAATGTCTGAAATCTTTATACTCAACTAAATCGAGTCCTGAAAAATAGGCCACCTCTATATATACTTAAGTTTATTCAGAAAATATGTACAAATTACAAAACAATGGTTGCAATACTAAATTAAATACACGTTAAGGTGACGGGTCCCCATACAGCTTTAAGCTGGTATGAGGGGACCAATATACTCCACAAATAGCAATACAATGTCAAAATATATGTAAAATTAAGAACGAAATATCATCAAATACGTAATAATAAAAAACCATAAAGATAAATTAGTAAAAATCAAAATAAATAAAATAAATAAACAATAAATTCACCGACAATAATGAAGTACACATGTGAATATTAATTGAATACTATAACTTTTCAATGTATTGAATATAAACACTAGCGGATCCAGGGGAGGGGCTAGGGGGCTGAAGCCCCCCTCAAAACCATGAGTGACAGTACGTCATATAGAACAAATCTAGAGGTTTCAGCCCCTTAGCCACCCCCAAAACGTTGAGTGACAGTACTTTTTACCATGTGACGACATTCAGCCCCCCCAAAATTGAATCCTGGATCCGCCACTGAATATAAACATGGTTCTGAAAGAAGAAAGAAATCGTAAAAAATGATTGCTTATTTTATATATTTAGGTATAAGAATCATGAAACGGTATGCACATAAAACATAGAAATAATAAAAATTAATATGTAGGTACATTATAAGGGATGATATATACCTAAAGTAAACCAGCATCTAATATATTTACGATCAGGCAGACGCGACATTCAGCTACCTATAGATGGGCAATAATTCTTTGAATTTATTTATTAAATGTTGTTAAACATCCACTAAATGGCCGTGTAATGCCTCATCCACATGCTGTCCGACCTTCCACGAGTCCCGCGCGAATGAGTAAAAAGGCGTTAACCGTCGGTTACGTATACAGTTCAAGACAATCACCTCGTCCGTACGTCCTTTTACTCATTCACACAAAACTCGTGGAGGGATGCCGAGCGTGAAGCGGCCGCTTACCAATTCTACATTATGCTAATGTTCCATATCGTGTGTATATTATAAACAATCAGCTTTATTGTCCGACGTTGCTCGGCTAAATTAATGCACGAATAAACGTGGTGACGTTGAGTACATGGTTGGCGCAGTTGGTTGAGGAGGCAGTCTCACAAGCGGGAGGTGCCAGGTTCAAACCCCGGCGCTGGCGATGTATTCCACACTTTGCGATACAGGCTTTTAGCCTAGTGCAAGGTCTACAGGAAAGTATTTGGGTTTGTATATGCAAGCCCAGATCCTTTAAAAACAAACTATCAAAAACATACGTATAAATATAAGCTTATTCTTCGTCTATGTTAGTTTTCATCTCTACATTGCTGGATATAGGCCTCTTCCAACTGTTTGTATTTGTCTTGACTATTCCGCATCCAAGCTCCACCAGCGATCTGTACAATATCTTCAGTCCATATCTCTTTGCTGTTTTTTCTACACTCATTGTATTTGTACAGGGCCACCATTTCTTCTGCCCATTGTCACTTTAATTTTACTACACGCTTCATGATATCAGCAACATTGGTTCTCCGTCTGATATCTTCGCTGTTTTATCTCAAAGACTCACAACAAGCATATACCGTTCCATGAACCGCTGTATGTGCATTTGAATTTCTGGACACTATTCATTGTAACTAGATAATTTTATACAGTACGCTATAACAATATTTGGTGGAATTTCATTACAAGAAGAAGATGTGAGATTGCATGCACGAACACAAATATTTTCATACACACTTTGCAGTAAGCAAATTTTATTATTGCTCATGCTGTGGGGTTCAGATTACATTACCAACAATTAGACTCGAAACTACGAGATCTCAAATAGAAGTGCGCTTATTTCAGTTGAGTCAACCATGCTCGGATATAGAATAAATAACATCCCAGATAAAACAAATACATACATACTTACAATCTTAAATATACGCATTAATTTATTCTTGTAATGCATATGAATAATGATTTTATTTTATACATATAAAGGAGAAAGGCGACAACAACTGGACACAGGGAGAAGATGTGCGAAAATTGGTCGATAAATTAACCTCAAACCTAAACGTTGTCAAATAATAATGAAACAACAACAACATCAACAAAAGTCTGCGTGAAGATGAATCGAATATAAGGTAAGGTAATGCAAATAAACAAGATTACAACTAGGTACAGTACTTGCTTACTTACTATCAATAGGTAATATATAATGTTGTATGTATATTAAAGGTACAAGGTATATTACATGTTGCTATTAAGCCGATGTATTACACAGTACTGTTATGAAAGGGATTTATTCATATGAGATGGAACCACAGAGCCGTATGAACATGAACGATAAACCAGTAAAATTTGGCTTAACAAAGCGGAGTGTGACAATAAAATATATCAGAATAATCGAACTGTAATGTTTTAATCGCAATCGATCAATCTGACCTGAAATCAATTACACAATTATTGAATAGACGTACTTTTTTGTGACCCCTAAAATACAGGTGTTCGTGAAACTTCCCGTGAGACATTATTTCATAACTGTTCGCCACCAATCCTGAATATCAGAAAAATGTTTGCATAGAGAGAATTCTGCGTGCATTTTCATTTTATTACTTACAGCATTTATTGGTATATTGGGATATACCATGATAATAGCGCAAGTTCGTAAGATGATAGGCCAAAATTTAGGCATAAAGAAAACATACAGCTTAAAAAAGTATCTACCTACATCTTCTCAGCTCACCCCAAATGTTGACGACTTTGCCTGGTTGGGAACAAACTCTATGTCCATTCAATGATTCCATTCGATATCTTCATATTTTCGCCAAATCAGATGCCGGACAAAAGTTAGCGCGATGTGATGGATCTCATTGCTAAACTAAAATGGCAAGGGGAGGTCATGTTGCTAGACAGGGAATGGGCAAATGGGCACCCAAAATCCTGAGATGGAGACCGTGGGACATGAAAAGAAGAATAGGCTGGCCTCAGAAAAGATGGCCCGATGATATTGTCCCCGTCGCTGGCAGTGGGTGGATCCAGAAATCCCAAAGAAGAGAGGAGTGGGAAAAATTCGAAGAGGCCTAACATCCAGCAGTGGAGAGACGGCTAAGAAAGAAGAAGAAGATCTCAGATTTTAGCTAGGTTCCTTCGTTTTATTTACACGAGAAATTAACCAAACGAGTGAGGAATCACATATTTGCATTAATTGTTATTAAAATAAATGCCGTATTAATATTCACCTTGTTACGGTTCTGATATCAAAACGAAGGTGTGCATTTTTGTTGACCGTCATAAATCAGTGTAAAGGCTCACTGTACCTATACCCACTCTATAATATGTACGTGTCGAGTATATGCAAGGAGGGTTTGTTGGGGTTATTCATATAAAAGATTCATCTCCCGTCATTCGCATCCCTTTGCCTTCTGGCGAGCGTGGAGGGATCCTGGACCCTGGTGATATAATAGACTGTATCATACATACATTACTATTAGCACTACTCTGTGTAGATAGTATGAAAAAATAATAGAATAGTAGTAGGCTGAAACTAGAGCGAACAGAGAACGACATATGAATATATTATACTAGCTGTAACCCGTCAAATTACGAGGTTTGGTGAGTGACCAGATGTCTCTACAATCTACATTCAAAATAATGGTAAATTCCTGTTACCTTTAGGTAGGTAAGAAGACAGTGATATAGAGATGGTATTAAAAATATGAGAGCTTAACTAAACTCTACTATATACTTCTTCTTCTTCTGGTAGATCTGAGATCTTCGTTGACAGGTGTCAGTCCTGGTCTTGCGACGAGGACGTCCAGCTCTCTCGCCATCTCTTTGGTAGTCTACCCCGCGCTCGGCGCCCCTCTGGGACCTTGTGCATCACGACTCTGGGAAGTCTGGTTCGGTCCATTCTCTTACTACATACTAAGTCTACCTAATTCAATATTCGTACATTCATCTTGTATGAATCTGAGGTGTGAATGGTTAATATTAAAAACATTCCTACTGTGCACATCTATGGACGATTACTGTTGGTTAAGTAAAATTAAAACAGTTCACATTCTTGTATCGTGTCAGTAACGATGTATAGACGAATGGCAGCTGAAGGCGCTGCGGTCGTGAATTAATGTTTTGAATTACGAATATAATCGAACAACTTGCAATACGAGTAGTTGGTGCGTTACATTCATACCCGATTTCCACAAGAATTATGTAAGTTGACAATATGAGAGGCGAATATCGTACCAGCTTGCATCTAGCAGGTTGATAAATCATATCTTAAATTGTATTACGTAATGTGAGTACTGGAATTCCAGGGTTTTCTAGGAGAGTAGATGAAAGGATGTTGGGTCGCCACATCGTTATGGCATGAAAACAACTCGGTTTTCTGGAAATTAATTATGCAGAGTTAAAATAATATCTACGTTGGTGTAAGATAATTAAAGGGTTGAAATAATTTACCCAGCGGCATGATTTAGACGACATTAATAAAATTTTGAAAATTGATATCTGAGAAAAACGACACCTGTTTTTTTTGTCATCAAAGAAAATGAATTCAATTTTAAGTGTATTTATTATTGATCACTCCCGGCCATTTTAAAGACGAAATGTTTGAAATCAAAACAAATTATTTTCTTCGGAAAACCTGGAAAGACATTCTCCTGAAAACTGTCAAAATTCAATTAAAATATTATTTGGGTTCGTTAATGGTTGATCTTATAAAACTCTAACGTAGCAAAACATTCGGGAGTTTCTACAGATAGGACTGATTCTGTGGCTTTTGCAAAATAATAATTGAAAAAATAAACATTCAAAATCATTTTTCAAAAGTCATAATTCATTATCTGTGAGAACATCGGATTTTCTACATGTAGGAGTAGAATAAAAAAGCCTGGGTTCGATTTCAGGCCTCGGATGGACTGAGACTGACGAATGTTACTTGAGTGTAAACCCAGGGCCGTCTCTCCCATTAGCCACGGTGGGCACTTGCCCAGGGCCCCGCGATCCAAGGGGCCCCAAGTCAGTATATTGTATTATTTTACGAAAACCTAACAATTATTACCGAGTATAAATTATAATTCTAATCAGACTTTTTGGTATTCTAATGAACAGGGGCCCCAACAAACAATGCCTGTCTTCCTCATTACGATATACCTACCGCACGGCCCCCGAATTCCTGCTAGATCACGAATTGATGATATTACTCATCAGATTTTTTGGAATTCTAATGAACAAGGACCACAACAAACAATACCTGTCTTTCTCAATACGATCCACGGGGCCCCCTAATTCCTGCCTAGATCACGAACTGATGATATTACTTATCAGCTCGGTAAAAAAAATTTGGCGCCAATGTTGCGTTTGTATTATCACTTCACTGATTTTTTTACATAATTTACTGTGTGTTTCATATCGCTTTGACCATTTTTCTGAAAAAATTTCGCCTGCGGCGCATTATTCCAACCCTGTTGAATAGTCTAAAATTTTGTTTTACTTGTGGCCCGTCGCTCATTTATAATTTCAAAGCCCCTTGATCCAAAAAGTTTGTCCGGCCTGCTGCTATTGAAAGACAAGCAGGTTCATTATTTCACACGTTTTCTAAAAAAAGTCGCCTGCGGCGCTATTCACATTTTATGTAACACAGTGCCATATTTCACCCCCCCCCCGTCGACTTCTTTCTTTTCTTCTCAACAGTTTTTTATTTTTTGTAATCCGGCCCTGCAAAGGGCCCCATCAGAGTAAAGTGCCCAGGGCCCCCAGTAGGGTAAAGACGGCCCTGTGTAAACCATCAGTCGACGATCAGTCATGACTCATGAGCCTGATTGAAAGTCAACACTTAGCAGAATATCTGTTGAGATAACTACCATTTAAGTGCCTTTGATAACTGAAAAAAGTATTGAAAGTTGGGCAAATTACTCCCTACAAATTTTAAACAATTCGTCAAATAGAAATATAAAAATTTCGAGTCGGTATAGAAAGCAAATCAAATAAAGTAATAACACAATCTCCCAGAGGCGGGGATGTGTAAAATATAATCTCCGTGTTTGCTACAAACAATAAACAAAAGTTTACACACGGAGCGAGCCACTAAAGGAGAAAGAAAAATAAAGGAGAGGATATACGTATAGTCTGTATCGATGTATGAGAAGAAAACATCGCTGGAAGGGTAGACGGATAGATGATCGCGATAAACTACAAGACGAAAACCTGAAAGGCCACTTGACAGCTCCGACAACCGGTTGAGTGATCTGCATCGCGCATAAAATAACACAATATGTACGCCATATCTACCTAATCTTGTTTTCTATGTCAATTTTTTCATCGTACAATTTATTTTTGCATGACAATTTATTCCCAACAAGCGGCCATCCTTTATGTGAATTCAATGATTCACTCTTTTCTTTACATCGTTTTTATCCACGTGCCCCACAATGTAAGAAATAAATTCCAGTAACGACCGTATGAATAAATTAACATTCAACATTACTGGACCATAATATTACTTTCATACACACTGCACAGTGCACACATATTATAGTACTTAATAATATTGTGATAATATTTCAATGTGAAATCATAACATACTAAATGCAAAGATTTATAGTCGTATCTTCAAGAGTTTGATAGATTTTTGTGCTTCTTCATGGTAGATTTCGTTTTGTCTACGGAATCTACGGTACGATGTAGCCATCTACAATTTTTAACGCCCTATCCTTACACACACGCCTAGCTTCCGTCACATTCATACGATTTGCCACACGGGCTCTCCGGTTTCTCTCAATTAAAACGCGTCCGAAGTTAAGGATCTGGCAGACGTGATCTGTCCATGTCAGTTTCAGACTGATGCCACGCTTCCTCGCACCTCTCCTTCTAATCATAATATAATGTCAACTTTTTGGTCATTTTATCATTTTTCGTTCTCTAAACGCTACACTATACCAGTCTAACGGTCACCCATCTCTTTAGTACCTTGAAAACAAATATCATTATAGCTAATGATTCTGAAAACCCTTGCTTCCGTTCTTTCTTTTGATCGACAATGTTCGTTCTATAATACCTATCGATGATCACATATTGAAATCAAATATTGATTACAAAATATCTCAAGAAAAATTTACATCACAAAGTCAATACGAGTACATATTCGCATACGTATTCTGAGAGACAGAAAAATAAAAGTATGAAAATATGAATGATAAAGAATTATGAATTGAAGAACATGATATGATTATTGGCTCGAAGGGGAACAAACTCAAAGACAATTCAACGTATGATGCTGGATACATATTGTATGTATTTATATGTGAAGTATGGACTCTGGACGTTGTTTGTTGGAAGTCTTGTTTGTGTCATGTAAAGCAATTTCATGCCAATCATGCTACATTGAATAGCGTCCGTCATACGTAATGCTATTATACACCGGCTCATTACAATATGTTATACAATTCAATATTTTACTTATTTTATTTTACTTTATGTAGGAGATAAGATTTGATGGTTTCACAATGTTAGACAATCAATATTATTACTAAACTGGATATAAGCAGATACAGTTTTTTTTTCTAAAAGAGTCGACGCGGAATCGCAATTCTACGGAAACGATGCTGACGTCATAAGAAAATATTAAAGTTTTCTTTTATTGGAAATGGGTATTTAAATCTAGGATACATCTATTTCAATCATAAAAAGTTCGAATTTCCATACGCAACCCCTATTTTCCAACCCCCCTATTCCACGTAAATGCACAGGCGATACTAAATTAATGTTTTTCGCGATTTTCTCGGACAAACTTTTTGACATATTAGCGGTTCTCTCTCATCTCCAGGATTTCGGGTAAAAACCGAAGACATGGAATCACTAGAAAAAAGAAACATTAGTGATTAAACATAATTGTGATGTAGACTGATGTTACCAATTACGTACGATGGAAATGTTGGATTGCTCCATATTTGCAGTTTGTAACACACCTATTGGAATGGACTTCAAAATTGGTCAAAAATTTTCTACGTTGACTACGATTGCAGTATAGACGTAATATTAGATAGTTCGAGCGACCCGAGACTCAAAGCTTCGCATCAATATTTCTGATGCAGTATCCTATATTTTCTCATATCAAATCTTGTCGATTATCTGAACTACGAGTACCTTGAAACTCAACTAACAATAGCTATAGCTATGAAGACAAGGTTACTGAACGGTACACGAGATATAATAAAGAACTTTGCCTTACTTACTTGTAGAAACAATAACAATCTTCACACCTTTCTCACAAACAATTAGCCATCCATAATAACAAAATAACACTACCACAATATGTCATACAAGCATGCCTACAATGTGTGGGCACCTACATAAGCTTGATTGATCTATCTACTGCAATTATTATTGAATGCAAATCGTAATACTCGTAGTATATGTACATACTTGGAATTATTGTAATTAACCAGATAGCATACATACCAATTTTATGACAATTGTGGGAAAATCACAACAAAATAATCAAATGTTTATGTGAATGAAGGATGGATCGGGCATGTGGAGAGAACGAACCGTGAGAGAGTGACAAAAAAATGTGTAGTTGGGTGGAAGAAGAGGTGACCATCTCGACCAGATTCTCCAGGAAAAGGGAAAATATGTACATACCTGCCTACCGCATAAAATGAATGGAAGAGCATGCAATACAATATATTTGACAAATACCTCGCTAAACAAGGTGCGTTTTGTTCTTTCTTCCTACCCTGCAAGGGACGCGAAGTAAAATGAGAGAACCGAAGTAAACTAAACGATTTGTTTTTTTTTTTAAGTTTATTGAGATTCTTTTTTTAGTAGTTAGTTTATTTTATTGCTAGGTACTTCGTATTTATGTTGATATATTCGAACCCAGATATTTTTAGAGTAGCATTTTAGAGTAGCACACCTGTGCATGCTCAGTAGGTATACGCGGTTAGCAAATCATTACTTTTAAGTTATGTTTTTCTACCAGTTAGCCAAGCAAAGCCGGGCAGTAAGTAGTACAAAAGAATGTGTAGGTTAAAAAGTACAAATTTAATATGGTCTAGGCAAATTTAAAAACAATTAAGTATTATAAAAATAAGAATATTAAAGTACAATAATAGATATTTCATATTTATTCACACAAAGTGTAAATTATTAACGGTGAAAAACAGTCATGCAAAATATGAAGGCAATTAAAATAGTTATAATTATAATAAAAGAAAAATAATAATTTAAACATGAAATGTTATGAATGATAATTGATAATATCAAAACAATTCAATGTCTACAGATTCACATTGCTGGCACATTGACCGGATTCTCTCGCCTCTAAACAATGTTGAACAGTTAATTATACAATACAATATATCCAACGATTATAACATCAGGGCATGTCCCAGAATGTGGTGCAGCCAGCAAAAGGTTAGCGTGTGTGCCTTATTTTCAAAACATGCACAAAGCACGCATGCTGCTGGTGTCGTTCATCCTCATAACTGGGGTCGCGACTCTCACTCCCGCAGTTGACAATCCTCCTCCATGAGCCTCTGTCCATGGCCAGATGTGCGGCCTCGTGTAGAGTGGTATTTGTGACTGCTCTCACTTGGTCGCTCCAACGCATCGGCGATCTGCCTCTCGGACACATATGTATACGCATATACAACTGACTAAAAAGCTTTTTCGTTTCAGGACGTGTAGAACATATCGTGAACATCGAACTGACTTTTGCCGAGACTGTGTACATAATAGAATAACTGGAAGAAATCGCAGCCTTGCGACAAGTTCGCCCTAGTGAACAGTTTATCATAAACCTAATTTTTTATTTTATGTAAGTACTCGAGGTGGAACCCACACTCCTCTTCACAGAGATGTCTCAGCTGAGATGGCTCGGGCATGTCATTCGGATGCCAGAGGAGCGGCTTCCGTTAAAAGCTCTGGAGGTTGAGGGTGAAGGCAGAAGACCGGTGGGCCGCTCCAGAAATAGCTGGCAGAAGCAGGTGACAAAGATTTGCGAGGAGAGACTGTGGTTGGAGTGGCCAGAGGTCCTTGAAGCTGCAAGTGGGAGGGGCATCTGGCGAAGATACACAGATGCTTTGAGCCCCCGACCCAAACAAAAAAGAAGGGGAAGAAGAAGAAGATGTAGGTACTTTGTTCACTTGAAGAATAAATGAAATAAATATGTTTGCAAGTCACCGTCTTCAGAAATTTGTACCCTGGTTACACGTGTCAGACGTAATTCAGATTAGATCATCTTTCTAGGAAGCGTTGGAATGAAATGAGATCAAAACGATAAGTAAGATGTGGCTTATGTAATAAGCCAGCCCATTGACACTATTATATTGTCTATGATTTCCGGAAATATAATTTTACAAATTTATTTTATTTACAGGGAGAGAAAATCAGATCGTCGAAAAAAATCACTGTAGACGTTTACTTACGTATTTTTAGTTATCTCATAAGTTTACAAAAATAATAATTTAGATAGTACAGATTTACACAATACTGTTTCCATAACCACCGGGTGACAATCTCCCGACAGATGTTCTCATCCTAGGCCCGGGGAGCGGCGGTATCTTAGAGAAAAGGGAATAAAACATCTGATAAGACTAAATCCAGAGCACATACATAGACTATATAAAAATACATACTACTTTATTATGTACCTGTATAAATGCGAATACATATACACAAACTAAGCCGCAAACTGAAACGTGCACTCGTAAAGCAACGTTAATTCGGTAGACCCCAAGCAAGGTGGTATGATATTAGGAAATTTGCCGAAGGGAGGTGGATGCAGTGTGCCCAGGACTGGAAGCAATGGAGGAACAAAGGGGAGGCCTATGTTCAAAAATGGAGCTAAGTGGCTGCATAAGAAGAAAGAAAGCGTTTCTTATTTTAAAGACGATCGATTTGAAAGACCAAGCACGCGCATTTATTTCAAAATTATCATGTAAACACACTATTTTTTAAGTCGTAATTTATTGAATTTTCTTTATGTCATTGTCGGATTACAAGTACCTAATTGTCTCAACGATAAACAGCGAAGATTTCATTTCATTATCACTGATCTACGGCGTCGGCTGGCTTAGTGTGACAAATAATCACAATCGTGGAAAATTCATCCTTCGCTACAAATCTTGGTTTTTGAAAAACCGCAGCAAAACTTAACTTAATACATCACGATTCTTCTGAGCGAAACTGATTCTCTTTTCATGATGATAACTGAAGAAAAATAAACCTACGAAAATAAAACAGAAAACAACAAATTTATTGTTTTATCGTTCAAAGCAGTTACTAGATCTATAAACAAACTATTAAGGTAAAATATTCACAGTTCTCTTTCTCAATTCTACGACATATTATTATATACCAAATCTAAATAAAATTGTATTTGATTCGAGTTTGGGGCTGGCTATATTTTCTGAACGCACACTCGGCATAATGTGATGAAAAAAATTGCAAAATAAGAACTAGATCCCAATGAATAAGAAAAATAATAATTAAATAATATCGAAAAATTCGCACGAGGGATGGGGGGTTGCAATATTGTAAAAGGGATGGAACACAATATGACAGGGTAGGGGATGATAGAATCTGAACAACACGCTCAGGACACAACAGGTTGGCGGACTTGGGGAACTATTGCCGAGGGTTGGGAGCCTAAAGGGAGCACTGTGTGAAGACGAAATAAGATTAGATCCAAAGATAAGGAACTGATTGTCATTCGATAAGAATGTCAGAAGGGAACTTTAGTTAGGTATATCTATGTAAGTATTTTCTTATTTATTTAAAAGCACACTTATCATCCGAGTGATACAAAACTCGCAGTTGCCAGTTTTTCAGTGAAAGTCCTAAAAAATTGCACTAGGCGGCTCTCTTTAATTACAATGTAAATTTTTTAGGAAGTTATGAAAATTTTCTCTGTGCGGCTTTAATGGAGTTGTTGAATTTTGGATTGAAGTCATTATATCGTGCCTCTTAACTCACAACAAAGCATTTTGAAAAGGCAAGAAAAAAATTGCATTAGTGTAACGGAATCACGAAGTGTGTGTAAGAATAGGAAAGTCTGGCGATCTGTTCTCTCTGCCTGAGGGGATAGAATAAAATAAAATATAAAAAGAAATTGCCTATGTGAATATTCACAGTATTTTCACTTGCCAAATTTTAAAAAAAAACTATTAAAAACCCCATGCAGTTTAAATGCAAAACCCTTCAGCTGCTAAAATTTCTAAATTATTAAAATTGCCTTGAGGAATATTTTAGAATTCACATTTCACAAACTAGTTTCACCTTGTCGTTTTCTTTATTGTCATACAAGTTCTTATAAAATAGAAAAGGTCACCGTAACAAGAAAACATTTAAATTAACAAACCTTCCAACTACGTATAAAATAATTATTTTCTAATGCAAGTATGTAATTTGCGAAAGAAATGGGGTCGCAGGTCGTCATCACTCATTTTGGCGTATTTTAATTCGCAAATTCAAAATGCAAAGAAGTATACACATAAGGTACCATGTTAAATAATACAATAAGTTAAAATAACTTGTTACCAAAAAAGGTTGACCAGTTCCAGTAAATAATCGAAATAGACCATAGACAATCGTGGTCTATTATTTCGATTTTGTGTTACACATCCATATAATATAAAATATGTTCTCTTTGCCTACCCCTTAACGGTCACCACACAAGGGTAGAAAAGACAACAGCTATATTAAAATAAATATCCACTGTTTTTTACATTCTACCCAAAATATCTGACTTACCAAAACGTACCAACCTTATGAAATTACGGTAGTTTAAAATCTTACAACAATATGGAGAAATACTGATGTTTTTGTTCAAGCTATGGCTCTACACACGTCTGGATATTCAGTTAGGTAACTTAATCGACCGTTTGGAAAAAAAGCTCCGACCAAAACCTCTTTCTGAAGTCAAAATCAGGATAACGCTAAATTCAGAGAGAGATTTTGGTCGAAGCTTTTTTGCTATGTCGATTCAGTTAACTGAACTTCCGTGTGGAGAGCCTTAGAGTGTATAAAACAAAATAAATTCGATACTTTGAAATTGAAACATTTGAAAAAAAAAAGTACATAACAATGCAATGCAATGTGGTTGTCCAACGTCGAGGGATATGCCATGATGATATGGATAGATGGATGGATGGCACCATCATAAATTTCACAAAGCCTCATCAGATCAAAAATGAATTTATGACGCAAAAAAACGGAATCCATAAAAACGGAAATATAACGAAGAAATTACTACTATTACTGCCTATAAAAACCCACGAAAAATAATTAAAAACACGTATAAGTATAGTAGGGCACGTGGCCCCAGTTAATAAAAAACTTCACACATTAACAAAATTATGCACTATTTTATTTAATGAGAAGGTAGGCAATAAATAATACAACATTAAACTGTTAAATGAGTTATAGCGAGCGAGCGGTTAATCGGTTGGTTAGTGTGAGGACGCTAATGATAGTTCTATTAATTAATTTATTATCAAAACGAACCCTAATTATCAAAATGTTGGAACCTAATTATGATTATTTCATCTGTTAATACAAGACTATGTTAGAAACATAATACATCATACCTTTCTTCTTCTTTACTTATTACGGCATTGCACCCGATTTGCGGGTGATGCTGCCGACGAAAGCAAAGATATGCACTAATTTTATCAAACAACATACAAAAAATAAAAATAAAAAAAAACAACACTGTGCCTACAGCGAAAGTAAATCGATTATAAATAATAAAATATAATGGTTTCATAAACCAGTGGGTCTTATATGCAGATATACATAAACAGGTATACACAAAAAAATTCAATATACTTACAATAATATTAATTCAAAATAAGTTCGAAATTTGCAACTATACCGTTGACATGTGTACAGTACATATATACTTACCTGCTATATATATACACAATTACACACCGAAGCATATTCCATCGATGTATATCTATAAGTATGCAGGCGTTCACTAATAATAGCAACAAACTTACCTATAGGCATACATAATACAACATTCAGTATAATAGAACAATGTATTTCTTAGAAACAGACTGAAATAACTTGTAAACAAGCGGGCTGTTCAATATTATAAAATATAATAAAATGTTATTATGTAAATATTATCTTCATATTAAATTTATCTTTTTTAACATTAATCAAAGTGCATGCGAATTAAAGTAGGTATGAATTTCACATTTATAATGATTCAATAACATATAAGTCAATAAAATAGGTATACAGGTAAATAAGATAGAAAAAAAAATCAAAAAACTAGATTAGTTAAATTAAACTAAAAATTAAATTAAACTTTTTTGTCATATTTTATGAGGTGATAAATGATGCATTTATTAATATCAAAATTGGATAGAGACAGTAAGTAAGCTATATGAGTAGGAAGAGAAATACCGAGGGTTAAAATACCACTGATGAATTCGTCATTGGGCATAAGTGGACAATTGAAAAAAATATGATCGATGGTCTCTTCCTGATGTCCGCACGCACAAATTGGGGATTGCACTACGCCTATTCTGGCCAAGTGGGACGCCACTGCGCAATGTCCAATTCTTAACCTACATAGTAAGGAAACTTTTAGTTTCGACAGTTTGAGACGAGTGAACCACGGGGTGGAAGGGACTGAACTCTGAATAGATTTATAATGCGATCCAGTCGAACAATTTCTATAGCTTTCGTTCCATTCCGTCAATATTGCAGATTTTATCTTTATTTGAATGTCTCCCAAAGGTAAAGCAAAACATGATGGAAGAACTCCACAAGAGCAAGCCTCCTTAGCCAAGAAATCAACCCTCTCATTGCCATATATACCCACATGGGAAGGGATCCATGTTAACGAAATCTCTAATTTATTCAAAAGGGCCATATGGAAAAAATTCTTGATATCACATATCAAATGGTCATTAGCTGACGACTTGGGAACAGATGTTAGCTTACTGACGATACTTCTCGAGTCAGAGAAGATAATCACAGGGGAGATGGAATTAGTGACAATATATAATAATGCTTCACGAAGTGCCACGCATTCAGCAGTGAATACGGAAGAGCAAGGGTGTAGTTGAAATTTTCCTTCTACGTTAATTGATGGAATATAGAAAGCTGCACCAGTTTCGCCGCTTGCCATTTTGGAACCGTCGGTAAAGATATGAACGGATGAAGGCCAACGCTCGTTTACTTTTTGTAAAAATAGTTGGTTTACGGAAGAAGGTGGACGGTTTAAGACAGAAACTTTATCGATGCCCATTGACATAGAGACGTTTGGATTGTATATCACAGAAGCGTAAGGAATAAAGAAAATTGGTAGAAGAGGGAAAAGTGAATCTGAGAAATTGTGGGACAGATAGTCCCAGCCAGAAACCAATAGGGGATAAATTTTGGTACGCCAGGAGCGATGTGTTAGGCATATATCCCTCAAAGAAGATAACTGGTTAAAAATGGGGTGGGAACTTTGGGAGAATCTCCTTGCAAGAAATTTGGAAGCTAAATATTTCCGTCTCAGAAAAAGGGGCATCTCTACGCACTCTGCCTGAAGCGCATTTATCGGGGATGATCTCATAGCACCGACTATGAGCCTCAAACACTGGTTTTGGATTCTTTCCAGCTTGGTACTTAGATACTTGGGCAATGGTTCCAACAAGAAGCATCCGTAATCAATAACGCTACGAATTAGGGCCGCATATAAGGATCTCATGGTACTGGGATGTGATCCCCACCAGACGTGTGATACAGCCCTCAGGATGTTCAGATTTTTTTCGCATTTAGTTTTGATTGCTTCGACATGTAAGTTCCAAGAGAGTTTTCTATGAATCTTCATCCCTAGAAACAGTACAGAGTCCTTCACTGGGACGCACGCATTTTCCAATCTTACTTCTATATTAGGGATCCTATGTTTGTTCGAAAAGCACATTATTTGACTCTTGGAAGGTGAGAGAGACAACCCATGAGAGCTACACCAGTTGCTGATTTGTGTCAGCGATTTCTGTATTATAGTAGCGGCTATCGAGCCTGATTTATGGGAGCAATAAAGTACAAAATCATCCGCATATTGTAACAAAGTGCATTGGGAGTCTAGACGCGAATGCAAGTCCAGGGTGTAGATGTTAAAAAGGAGAGGGCTCAGGACAGAGCCCTGTGGGAGACCTTTGTAAACACACCTCGATATATCGCCGACGGGAGTCTGTATCAATAGTCGTCTTTCACACATTATATTGAATACCAAGCAGCAGAGCCCATCCGGGATACCCAAAGCTAACATTTTATCGTATAGTAAAGAAAGCAACACATTGTCATATGCACTGCTGATATCCAGGAAAGCAGCTACCGTCTCCATCTTTTTAGATCTAGTGAGTTGTACATCCGCTACCAACATTGCCGGGTTATCCATACAGCTCTTACCCTTTCGGAATCCGAACTGGCACTCGGGCAAAAGACCACCGTTTTCCAAGTACCACTCTATTCTGCATTTAATCATGATTTCTAAGATCTTTAAAGAGCAGCAGGACAAAGCAATCGGCCTATAGGAAGACCCAAGAGATATGTCTTTACCAGATTTATGGATTGGGATTATATATTGAAGTTTCCAAATGTCTGGGACCCCACCAGTTTCCAATATTAGGTTGTATAACTTTAAAAAGATTAATAGGAATTTCTCTGGAAAGTTGCGAAAAAAAGCATATGGGATTTGATCATGGCCCGGAGAGGAGTCACCTACAGAATTTATTGCAGACGAGAATTCTTCATATGTGAAGTTAGCAGACAAGAAGCAACCATCTTGTCGGGGGTGAGAGGGGGATCTTTGTAACTCAGAAATAAAAGGAGCGTGAGGAGGGGCCAATTTATCAACGAAGTCTTCAACCCAGGCCACGCATTTGGCATTGTTCAATCTTGGGGAATAGGCCCCCCTAAACTTATGTATAGAATTCCATACCTCGCCACTGGGTGTATCGGGAGAGAGACTTGAACAGAAGTTACTCCAGCCCTGTCTTTTTTTTTTCCTTAGAAGTTTTTTTGTTTGAGCCTGTATTTTACGGACCTCTAAGAAGTTTTCTTGGGACATATTTCTTTTGTATATTCTGAGTGCCTGACGCCTTTTTTTGACCATCGTTTGACATTCATTATCCCACCAGGGAGGAGAGTACCTAAATTGCTTTTTTATGTTTGGCTTGGGGATTGACTTATTCGCCGCTCTAGTAATGATGTCATACAATTTTTCTACAAATAAATTAGTTTGATGGTACGTTTCATTTAGCTGGAGAGACATTGAATCATTTTCTATAGCTTGTTCGAATAATCTCCAGTTGGCACGTTTAATTAAGTATCTCTCCCTTCCACTTGCGTCACAGGTGAGCCTTGAATTATTTTTTAAAGAAACGAGAATAGGAAAGTGATCACTTGAGAATGTATCATCCAAGCGAAACCATGTGGCTAGTGGAGCAATGTCTGGGGTACATATTGTCAAATCGACAGCATTTTGATTTTGGTTGGGGCGAGCAATGCGTGTAGGTTGACCGGAGTTGAGAATACACAAATGTTGGTTATCGACCAGTTCAAGGATAGCCTTACCCGAGGAGTTTGTGAGAGCGCAACCCCAACTAGGTGAGTGTGCATTAAAATCCCCTAATATTATAAACGATTTAGACAGTTTGGATATGACATCATTCCAATATCTCAAGTTTGAAACGGTTCTAGGAGCAGAAGCATAAATTGATATGACCGATATACCCAGTATTTCTGCGCCCACAATTTGCATTGTATCGTCTCCCAATAGAGGTATAACGTTGAAAGGGAGAGTATTTTTAATCAAAAGGGCCGCACCACCCCAGCCATCATAACGGTCGTCTCTGATACAGGAATAGCCCGGGAATGAAGAAAACGAATTATAGGAGTACCAAGTTTCTGAAATTGCAGCTATGTCAATCTTTTGGGTTCTCAGTAAATAAACAATATCATCTCTATTGCATACCGCCGACCTGGCATTCCATTGAAGAAACGCCAGGTCTACAGCGCCAATCAAGTTTTTATTCGTTCCTGCCATTGAGATCAGAAAAGTGTGGTTCAGAGAGAACGCTTAATAGTTGAGCAACGATGGATCGAGGGACATTGTTACCGGATATCAATTGTAATAAAAGGAGGGAGATCTTCTCAATCAGGGGTCGAAGGGAGTTTTCGTGGTCAATTGAAGTATTAGGGTCCCTCTCATTCGGATCAGAAGATTCCCTATTTATAAGCGCAACTCCATTAGGGGAATAAGAAGCTTGACCATTATGAAACATCAAACAATCTTCATATTCCTTCTTGTCATGAGTAGGACGAGCAACGTGGGAATTTGAATTTCGACGAGGAGAGAAGACAGTTTTTCTGAAAGATGTAGATGGACAAGGAGGTGAAAGGACCTTCTCCGAATATGACACGGAGGATTTTTGTGGATGAGCTAGAAGAGCTTCCCTATACGATATATTTTTATCTGCCATGGTACGTTTAACGTCTCGCTGTCTCTGAAGTTCCGGGCAAGATAGATCAGAGGCTGCATGAAGCCCCTTACAGTTAACGCATCTCAACGCTGTGGCCTGACAATCAGCTCCAAAGTGGGCATCACCGCATTTATAGCATCTTGCTGGAGAGTTGCATTGCGTCCTGGTGTGCCCGTAGCGACTACAGTTGAAACAAAGCACTGTGGGAAACACATATTGTTCAACGCGAAAGGCATTGTGGAACAAGTACACATATTCTGGTAGAGCCTGTCCCTGAATGGTTAGGACAACCGTTTGGGAAGGTTTCCAAACGGAGCCTTCTGGGGAATTAACCTTTCTATTTAAACGTCGTGCTTTTATGATCTTTCCGTATTCCTCTGGGATTTCCGCATATTCCAGGATTTCTTCAGGGGAAATATCTAGGGTTACGCCTCTAATCACTCCCTGTTTCACAACTCTGTAAGATGGGATGAATGCTTTCATTGAGTTCTGCTCCACAAAATTGCTAGAAATAAACGAATTCGCCAACTCGGGAGTTCTGAAAGAAATAGAAATTCGGTACTTACCTTCAGCCTTAATGCCTCCA
Source organism: Ceraclea dissimilis (assembly GCA_963576895.1). Classification (NCBI taxonomy): domain Eukaryota; kingdom Metazoa; phylum Arthropoda; class Insecta; order Trichoptera; family Leptoceridae; genus Ceraclea; species Ceraclea dissimilis. The sequence continues at coordinate 1,336,647 of OY756370.1, read as the reverse complement.
GAAACTATACCTGAAATTTTCGAACTATGAAGTTTTTTGCCAAAATCCAAAGGGTGAATAGCTTTTGAGTCCTGGTATTGTACAATCACTGTAAAGGGGCCAAGAGAATTTTGCTTATAAAGGAGAGGAGTGGGAGAGATTGAGGAATTCTGGGGGAAGGACGGGATTTTGCTGGGTTTGTCATTAGTTGCGTCTGGGGAGCGAGGGCGCTTCCGAGCATCCGGAGGATCTGGGGGTACCTCCATGATCTCCATCATGGAGGCACCAAAGGTACTATGGATTTTATTAATAACGATATATAGTTATATTTATTATTTATAAAAAAAAAAATGAAAAAAAAAAAAAATAGTTGATTGATCCACCCCGAATAATATGTTCTTCAATTTAGAAATACGAAACAGAAAAATAAAGAATTAAACATTTATTATTATCACCGGAAAGGAAAAAAAAACACTCAAAGTGAATTGCAACGTTAGGCACGACCGATCGCTGGAACGCCGTAAACCGAACTCCAATACATCATACCTATTTTCATAAATTTTAATGAATTCTAATATCTTGCAATAAATTAATTTTAACGCTTATATGAAAACCCTTATTGTAATACCTATTACTACATACGAGGGCAGAGTCTATATTATTCAAACGTAAATTATAGGTAACATGGTGACCATAGGAGAACAGAAGACCCGTAGGACGACCCCAAAAAAGATAGGTAGTCGCAGGAAGAAACTGGGTGAGCAAAGCTTAAAGTATAAGAAATTGGAGAACGTTAGAAGAGGCCAATATCCAGCAGTTGAGAGACGACTGAGCAAGAAGAAGAAGAAATGATAGGTTCTTGCTATCTAGGTGCGTTTGACGCTTCATTGACGAGTCGTTACTATAGGCACAAAAAGGTCTTCTTCCACAAACTTAACGCGGAGACATGACAGATAAAAGTTTAAATCATTACTCTTGTAAAACAAACCACCCCAAATTATTTTCCGCGCTCTTCAAATTAGGTACCTATTTAGTTTATTATTTCAGGTAAGTTCAGAGCTTTCTGAGTGATATGCAGAATTCATTGAATAAGACGAGAAGACAGTGTACCTTATTCTTTAAACTAAAATTTTGTGGGATAATCAGTTTAGCATGACATCCAAGAATAGATATGACATTAAAACCTAGGCCTATAGGTACAATTCTACAGAAAGTCCGTTAAAGGTATGAATTTCCATCTGCCTATTTAAACACGAAATGTCAACGCGCAAATGTTTATTAGCAGTCAGCAGGTGATCTTGACTATAAAATGTCATCTATGGTGGTTGAGGAAACTACATAGGTAGGTACTAAAAGTAGCAAACAATTTTTAAGTAGGTATACATTCTTGAGCATCTTGAAGTGTAAAATATGTACATTGTACATCCATGGGCGTCCTCAGGAGGGGCAGGGGGTGGGCAGGTGCTTTCCCTAGAGATTAGAATAGGTATATGCTTCTTCATACTAAATTATAAAAAATCACATTATAATTACACACATTTTCCCCTCAAATCATAAATTTTCAGTATGGAAATCTATTAAAATGCAATTGTTTCATAAAAGAAATTCAGTTCACTTATTTTTCTTCAAAAAAATTTGCCTGCGGCGTAATTTACCATAGTTTTTGTATTTACACCAAACTAGTATAGTTTAACTATATCTTGACCTTCTTAATTTAGTTACAAAAAAAATGTGTCCTTGTGTACATCGCCAGAACCGAGATTACAATCAGGCATCTACCATTGAGAAGACATGACCAACAGCTACCCAATTTATAAATAAACTACCCCAAAAAGGACCATCACACTTTAAAATCAAAACAGGAAGGGATGGAGGCGATGAGGCGGTTAATAAAATTAAAATCTCTAAAAACAGACCAAAGTAATATGTAAGGAAGTTTATGTTACCTAACCCTTGCCGGCCGGACGCACAATAACTTCCGCGTCAGTACATAATCATTTTATTATTCCTATAAACACATCGTGCGTTCGCACTTGCAAACAACACTGAGTGACGGAGGATATCAAAAAGTAAATAAATAAATTAGTTAAGTTAGTTAAGTTATTTCTCCGTGATATTCTGCATGTGAAATTGAAATTATCTGAAAATTCATTTTTCATTGTATAGGTATTTATACAGTGAAAATTCTTTCTTGGCTTGGATATACTAACTTCTTTATCTACTTTACTTCATACACAATATGTGTGCCTTGAGTAAATTACTGTCTTCTGTTTTCTACTGATACATAGGGCTGCCACCTTTTTAAGAGCGTAGGCCCGGAGATTTCGAAAAAAACGAATTTGTCATTGTAGTTCACTTTTTTTTTGGTCTACAGCATAATTACAGATGCAAACCCGGAGCCTCGGTTTTTCAATCGGGGAGACCGGGACAGACTATCCTTTTTTTTTTAATCATGCCAAAAATTTCTGACCCGGAGATACACTATGCTAACCGGGAGCCCGGAGAACACCACTCAAACCCGTACACTCCGGGTCAAACCCGGAAAGGTGGCAGCCCTACTGATACATTATGTATATCAACTTGTTGCGTGGTTGGAAAATGGAAATCCAGGATCTCTTAAAAGAAATTTAATAAAACGAAAAATTTGTATTAAATTAAAAATGGCATAAAAATAAGTCGCCCACACGTGTCGACACGTTTCCACGTCATAAAACATGGAGGGACTCTAAACTATTAAATAATTATTATATAAAACTAGTATTCATAAGGACTACACTCTACTCCTCCCCTCGTCTATGATAAGATCGCAAAGGTGCATCGGACACGACAGTTTACAATATAATAATGTTTACTTCCTGCCTGCGCCAGCGCAAGGCGACTAATTATTTGTTTATTATTATCCAATGTGCATCCGAGTCCACACGGTGGCGGTGGCACGTCATAAACATCATAGTTTAAAAAATGTTTAATTATAGTGCCGGGTATAAAAAGGTGACATAAGGTCGCAAAGGGTTATTGAATAATGAACAGTCGGAATATTTTTCTCCCCGTGTGGATCGCCGTGTTGTAGAATTAAACCCTCCCACTCTTTTTGATATATTTTGAGAGTCCTGTAAAAATTAGGTGTCCGTTCAAATTCCAATTTTTTTGGCATTGTCATTTCATATCTTATTCAGCAATTAGTGCCACCCGTAAAATGAGTCTAAGGGAAGTGCACTTGGTTCGACCATGTCGACCAGATTCGCAAGGATGGGCGTTTTTGAATAAATTGAACCGTAGATGTTTACGAAGACTTGCACGAATGAGAAGTGTGAGGCAAGAAAGAGGTGTGTAAGGACAGGGAAGTCTTGCGTTCTGTTGTCTCTGCCTACCTCGAAAGGGATGCGACTTGAGGGGATAGAACAGAATAGAATATTTCAGGACTATCTGATGGTTTCAGAGATTTTATGCTTTAAATTTAAAACATTTCTGTATACTATACTGCTAAATATAGAAACTATTTGTATACAAGACTTGGTACAAAACTAACATGTCACATAAACACCACCTGCCCTATAAAACTAGACACTAGATCGCGTCGCAGCCGGTCCTCACTACAACACAAGACATAACACAACATATTATAAAATGTGTGGGAGAAGATAAAGGCTTCGCTGCATCTATTTCTGTACCTTTTAAATTTTAAACGAAGATTCCAAGCTGTACGCTATAAAACCAAGAGTTTAAACCCGAAATAGAATCGTAAAATAGCAAATATTATGGCTTAATGTATGCAAGAACATCAATACCTAGTATGTAAGTCCTAGTATTTACAGCTTTTTAAGATAACCTTAAATGAGGCCTTTGGTTCATAGAAATATGTACGGAGATAACGAAAATACTGGATAATTTCACGATGGCGATTTAACGAACTTATCGCGGATTTCTTACTTTTTTGCGCAAATAACGCGAAATTCATGTTTTTCTTGAAATAATACGAATTTAAGTGGTTTTTACAAGAATAACACAACATTGCTTGATTGATACGTGAATTTTGACTTTTTTTGATAAACGTACCTATAAGTAGTTAAAATACTGTTAAAAGATTGTAGAGGAAAACGTAAAGATATCACTTTTCTAGAAAGACAACAATTTTTCCACTCACTATAGATAAGGGGATGTATGAGTATGTTTATTGTCAAACAATGTATTAAAACAGTAATATGGATCGATTAATCCTGGCTTGCTACCGAACTATTCATACAGATCCAATACTGCGTAAAAAGTTATGAGTTTTTAATAATATACAGGTATATATACCTACAATTTGACTGAATTATCCAATTTGAGATCTGTCTATGTAAAATTGTAAATGCATGGATAGATAATAACATACTCATGAAATTTCGAGTATATAATTGATTACCCAAATTATATCGAAAGGGGGCATGTCATAAAAATTATAATGAATGGATACGTAATAAAACATTATTAAGTGTATTACTTCCTAATACGTAAAATATAGGTTCCTTCTTCTTTTAGTTACATGCTAGGCCAAGGTGGATAAGTTGCCTTGAGGTGCGGTGACTACAAAAATGCAAGAAAATTGATAATACTTTTACGGTACAGTGATCGTGTTATTATTTGGTAAATGTTTAAACTTTTATGTCCCCATATTAATCTACCTATCCCTTCACGCTGTGTACCTTGCGGGGTAGGCAGAGAAGACAGAACGCCAGACCGCCCTAGTTATCCTTAGACATACGCTCCTTGCTTATGTCACATTCGTGCACTTTTTCATACATGCTTTTATTCTCTTCAGAGGCATGAGTGATTGTAATATTTGTAATAGGTACGGGTGTAGTGCGAGCTGGAATGAAAGTGAAAAAGCTTAGTTGGTTTGGGTATGTTGAGAGAACGAATGATAACAGGATGACTAAGTATAGAAAAAGAGACATGTGGGTAATAGAAGAAACGTGAGGAATCGTAACAGTCCGAGACTGGCGTACTGGATCGATCATGTCGACCAGGATCCTCAAGAACGGACGCGTTTTGAGTAAAAGGAATCAAAGAGACTGCAGATGAGATACAGCAGTCTGGAGACCTAATCTTACTGTAAGTTTAGAAATTTGGCTGTACACAAAAGCAATCATAGAATTAGGTAAACGAAAATATATGAAAACTCCCCCTTTTAATGTTCGTTGTCGATATGCGTATCGGTTTCAATTCATTCCAATGTTGTCTAAAAATGTCAAATTCATATTTAAAAATACGTTACCGCCATCTACATAACTTTTTATGAAACACTCGTCGCGATGTTTGGAGCAATCTATGAAACCGCCACGGAAGTAAAACGATACTAAAGTGTAATATTCCATGTAATGTTGTACGGTAAATGGTTCGCGCTTATGCTATATTACTTACGAAATTTTACAACAGATGGCGAATCCTGCTTGTCACTTTTACAAAAAATATTAGAAAAATAAAATAGGTCCGAGAGAAGTTTTGGTCTGCAAAAGATTCGACCGGGATTAGATGAAAATGGAAATAATATATTTATTTTGTATCAACCATGAAAATATAAATAATGCTGTGTACCTACATAGAATAATTGATAAAACAAACATTCAAAATTAATGAAAAGTCCTGTCCCCGTTGTTTATGAAAGAAGACAGCAGCATTGAGAGGGGGTCACTGTTTAGTATAAAATATGGGCATTTTACTTAAACTACGTTCTATACTAATTCTAGGCAGTACCAACTATCAATACCATCCACGTAGGTACGTTAAACGGTGGTGGAAAAAATAATTCCATTTGTAAACTCTATAAAGTTATTATATTATATAGAGGTTCCTAACTTTATATAGTCAACTATATTTAGGTACAAACATTTTACTTTATCTTTTTATACTTAGACTGAAAATTATATAGAATTCTTCACGAGTTTGACCGCAGAGTTCAAACAGTTTATTGGAAAAGTTTTCAATAATCCGCAGATCCACAATTTCTCCAACAGCCAGTGGCGGCATTATCAACGAGGCTTTAAAGTTTAATTAACCTCAAGCTGATCACCTGGGATTGTAAGACTCTAAGAAGGATCTTCTTATTATTATTATTATTATTCTTATGTTAGGCCTAGTGGCCTGTGATTTGGGAGGATGTCTAAGAAGGATGTAGTGACTAAAAGAAATTTAATGTGAATGAACTTGGATATAGTTTGGATTTGTTTAGAGAATGAATTATGACACAATGATCAAAAATACATATGCCGTAGTCTCAGTATTACGGCAATATTAAAAACCAGAGAGTGCCGGATTATTGGAAAGTTTTTCTTTTTATTATTGGATTGGGAATTGGAACTGATGGGAAATTTAAGGTAAATAAAATTAAGCATCAAATACGTAGGTAGGTATGTTGGAATAAGCAGATATGTGTTTATTTACCGCATAATTCAATGTGACGATAATAAAAAATGTCTGTCGGATTAGCGAGACTCCACTGTAAGAGTGAAGAAGAGATGTAAAAAAAGCGTAGCTGCCCGAGAACGACTTTTGAGTAAAAGAAATTAGAGGGCGTATGGGAAAAGTTGCGTGAATGTGACGGAACACAAGCAACGAGTGTTTGTAAGGATAGGAAGACAGTCTGAAGATCTGTTTTCTCTGTCTACCCCACAAAGGGAACGGATACAGGCATAAATACATATTTCCAATCATTATTTAGTAACTGAATGAGAAATTAACATAAAATGAATAAATAAACCTACATGAACCATCATCATACGTACAACGTAAGCGTTCAGGGTGCTAACGATCAAACAAATAGTATAGGTGAAGTATACGGGCACTCTGTTACGTGAAAAATTGCTGAAAAAATACGTACGTGACAACAGAATAAAAAATCGTGTGAGTTAGTAGGTAGTCGTTATAATGTGAGGCACAGGTGTGTACAATCCAGTGGCGGATTAAGACATCCAGAGGTCCGGGGCAGTATCAGATTTGAGCCCCCCTTTAGAATTTCATTTCTTAGAAATAATAAGGTATTTTGATAGCGATAGTGCCAAAAAAAAACACTACTTGTTATAAAAAAATGAATTATGCACGCATCAATGGCGGGCGAGGGTTTTTTTTGACAGGGGCTACAAATGCACGTTCACACAGCAGAAAAAAATTGGAAATTAATGCAATGTTAACCGTCAGTTACCCATATTCCGAAACATTCTTTTAAAATTACTTGCCTCTGAATTAATGCAATGTTAACCGTCAGTTACCCATATTCCGAAACATTCTTTTAAAATTACTTGCCTCGATTATCATGCAAAATCAGCGCCGCGGGCCAATTTTTTTATAAGGCCCATGAGAGATGAAAGACATGTTGAAATGGCTCTACAAATTTTCTTTCTATGAATTATGAAGTCTGGTCTAATTTTGATGCCTCCAATTAATAAAAGCAGATTTTTTAACCCGTCACTGGCAGAATCCAAATAAGTCCTCCCCCTCTCTTAATCCACACGAACGATTATAAAAGTGAAAAGATTATGATACGGTAAAAAAAGTCTTTGAAAAGATGTTTACCAAGTACGTCGATCTTCACTTTGTAAGAAACGGGAGGGCGACAAAATAGGGTACTTTGAAAAATAAAACGCAACGTCATAGAATGGAGCATCAGAAACATCGAACAGTATAGGATATGAGACATATTGATATTAATAGTCGGAATGAAAGGCAGCTCTATAGATGACACTCTAAATGACAAAATACCAAGGTGTGCAGGAAAAAGTATTTGGAATGGTGTAGAAAGAATGCACGATGCCATTTTATCACGAAGACGTACGAGATATGAGGAAAGTGAATAAGCAAAAATAAAATACATATACATTTAGTATTGTATATTTACAGGATGGGTAGTGGAAAAGGCTACATAGACACATCCGTAATCCGAGGACTAAAAGGAATGAATTGAAGAAGTGATGAATGGAAATGAAAAGGAAATGTTGGAAGTGGAACAGATGAAAGGATGGTAAAGAAAACCATATATTAAAAAAAACTAAAGGATCTGAATGAAAAATGAAAGTTGCAGAGTAAATGGAAACGGTAGCAACAACTGTGGCACCACGCTTCCTATCCCCGCGTGTCATTCGACAAAATAAACGTCAGCAGTAAATCTGGTATAGTATTCTCACGAAATCTTCTGTATTTGCAGGGAGATTTCAAATAAAATATTACGCCACACAAATAAATAGTCTGAAAAAGAAAACCTTACAGGCAAAGTAACTACGAATATGTACATAGGTACAGATTCTCGTGGAGGTTCAATGGAGGTTTTTAATAACAATAAGATATAGACACGCAACTCCCTAGAGCCTAGATAGTCCTAAAATCGAAATTCATGAGGGCACTTTTGATATGCCCTGTGGAAGTCTCAGAACACACACTACCTACTCCTAAAAAGATAAGCACATTTAAGAGCTATGACAAAGCAGCGACTCAGGATGCAGTCTCTGTAAATGATATACAAACGAACAGAACAGATTTTCCTATCCGTACACACAATTTCTTGCTTCTGTTACGTTCATGTGCACTCATGATATCTTTTGCTCAAAACGCGTCTGTCCTTGAGCGACTAGTCGACGTGGTTGAGCCAAGTAGTTCTTGGACGGCCGCGCTTCCTTGCACCTCTTCTATCGCCTTGGCATATTTTGTTACCCTTTCATCATTCATTCACTTTATTCCTTATCCTATCTCTCAACGTTTTCCCACAACAGCATTCAAACCCTATTCGCCCTCATTTAGCCATGTCCATGTCTCACTAGAAAATTAAACTAATAAGTCATTTTGATTCAAACGCATTAAAAAAGGAAAATGTTCACTCAGCACAATATATTACTTAGTAAATATAATAGGGTTTACTGCATTATGTATACTGCAGTGGTAAAAGGATAAGCTCTTAAGCCAAGAGTGAAATACGATAGGATCAATCTTAAAATGTATCAACAGTCAACACATACGTAGAGTGCTAAAATGTTTGAATTGTAATATAACATTATACGTAATACTTGGAGATCCCATTTTCTTGAATCATTTGCTTGGCACAAATCCAAAGTGTCTTACTTTATGGAGATGTTCATTGGAAAGATGGAATGTTTTGTGAATAAATAAACAATAATTAATATTATTATTGTTCATAATAAAATGAATTGTTGGATAATTTGATAAATAACAATTGACCAAGTACCATAAATAATAATCGAGATAAGAAAAAATGTTGGGTCGGAGAGGAAAATGAGAAAACTTTATAAACTATTTTCATACTTCATTGAAAAACTTTTCGCCTTTTGTAGGCTTTTGTGGTTGGTTTACTTCTTCTTCGAGATTAATAATGAGGATTTTTTTCTTCCATTGCCAACAAAACAAATATTAATCATATTATTAATTCATCACAAACCTAACTCCAAATTAGTTGAAGATTTTCACGGTCATGGACAATATTAATCAAGATCAATATTAAATCAAGATCATGGACAATATTAAAAATCAACATTTCTGCATCAAAGCGACGTAAGGACAATTAAATATTGTATATACATATGGTATAGTAATATATTTGAGGTGGTCGGTAGCCTGGTTGGTAACGCGCTCAACTGTTAATCCAGTGGGCGCGGGTTCAATCCCCGACTTACTCCACTTCACAACACAAGCTTTTAAGCTTTCTGTGAAGTGTGCAAAGATGTATTTGGGTTTATTTCGGTAAACCCAGATTCATTTTATTAAAAAAAAAAACAAAACAAATTATACAAATTTGATTTTCCTTATAAAGTGAAGAAACAAAAATAACCATAGAAGAAAGAAAGCGCGAAGAATAATAATACATTACTATAGTAGGCAAGAACAGAACGGAAAGAGATAACACTCGATGAGGGAATGAGTGATGGATCGACCCACATACCTAGTATAATACAAAATACCTCCACAAAAGATAAAAGGCTTGATCCGTTAAAGAAGGGGATTAATTAGATCATCTTTGTAGACAATAAAATAATAACAGTTATTAGTTGGAGTCGTGATAGAGACATTAGTAGGCAATTATTATTAGATAGAGAGATGTCTATCACAGTTAGAAATGTAGCTATTGATTAGTAGAAGCGAGGTCATAAGTCGACATCAAAGGAAACCATAAATATTTGGAAAGTTTTGTAGTAAACTAAACGCCTATAGTTCACGATGGAACACAGACTTAACATCACGATTAAAATAGAAGAATAGTGAACAAGTTGAGATGGGTAGGACATGTAGTGAGGTTAAATGATGGAAGAGGATAACTTGGATAAATGCACTAGGGTTAAACAAGAGATGTAAGGAAGCACGGCCGTCCAAGAGCCACTTGGCTCGACCATGTTTTAAGGATAGAAGTGTTTTGAATAAAAGGACGTAGTGGATTCGGCCAAACCATTTATTCATGCTGTCATTGTCAAGGCATCGGACTCGAAAAGGGCCAAAGCTCGAAAATATTTAGATTCTTTCATTCGTAAGTCACAAGTTACTCATCATAGCATCACGCATACAAGTATTCTATAGGGTTGAAGCAAAATCTATAGAAACCCGTACTTAAAGAAAAATAAAACAGAAATACTCCACTACTAGGTGTGAATGTCAGAGTACGTAAATGACTTACGTGAAACAATTCCGAATACTTATATTATGCTTGTAAACCCATGTAGGTATTTCGCAAAATATCAAGTGCCAATAATAAGACGCGACGTATAGAGTAGTATACACTCACGCACGACCGAGAACAAACGACATTCATGTCATAATAATTATATTATGGAAAAACATGATTAATACGGTTCAGTTGGATTTTTTGATGGAAAGTTGTGGGATAGTCTGTTTCTTTTTCATTTTATACGTATTTTGGGGTGCTGAATCCGAATCAGAGGTTTGCCAACAAAATTTCGTGACGGAAGATGGCGAAAAATACAAAAAATGGCGAATATTTCCATCTACTGGCGAATTCTACTGGATTCGAAATTAAGAACTATCAACTTTTTGTAGGTCTTCTTTTTTGCAGAATGAAAGAACATAAAATTTCCTACAAATTTGGTATACTTACATATTTTTTCTTCTAAAATAACTAGCAGCGGAGCTGTCAAGCTCCAAAACCTGACTAAATTTTTCGCCATGTTCCGTCACAAAATTTTGTTGTTCAACCTCGGATTCGGATTCAGCATCCCAAAATACGTATACAATTTAAAAAATCCCGACTACCCCACAACTTTCCGTCGAACTGCTTTGTGTTTAATTTCACTGGATTAGATGGCATATATTTCAGCTTAGTGGAAAACAATAGGCGAAACGTGTAATGTCTGACTAGCAACATGGGCATAAAGTATGTGTATATTGCTGTGTGGTGATTTGTGCGTAGAACACGAGAAAAATTGGCATGTTTCCATAGACAATGTTTACAGTATGCACCTGTCTATGATACAATAACTAAACGCTAATTGATGCTAATATCTATAGTGCTGTGTATTGTAAAATTGATCGCAAGACTTTTGAGACGTGTAGTGTTTACTGTGAGAAATGCATGCAAAGTTGAAAAACAAGATCGGAAAATCGGTAGTTTAGGCAATTATAGAGTTTCCCAAAATTTGGTTTTGAACATATTCGAGTATTTTCAAGGCTTTTTTCTTAGTGAGACGCAAAACCAGAGAAGACACGCTACTCTTTTCATATTCTTCTTCTTCATTAGCCTTCATCCCTCCACTGCTGGATATAGGCCTCTTCCAACTGTTTCCACTCGTCTCTGCTCTGACCCTTCCGCATCCAGATTCCCCCGGCAATTTGGACAATGTCGTCGGTCTATCTCTTTGCTGGCCTTCTGACGCTCCTTCTATCTGTCCAAGGCCTCCACTTCAATATTCGTGGCGCCCACCTGGTGTCAGCCTGCCTGGCCATATGACCTGCTCATTGCCATTTGAATTTCGACACACGGCTCATGATATCGGCGACTTTGGTTCTCCGTCGAATTTCTTCATTTCTTAACCTATCCCAGAGACTAACTCTTTTCTTACTATGTGTTTATCATTATGTTTAACAAAATAATATGAAATATATAATCCCCATGATAATAATCATCAGCCAAACTGCCGTCATACATAATTCGTAAGGTTATTTATTTACTGCAAGACGCAGAATGATTGATGAAATAAAAGTAGGTAATAATTCTAATACGATATTTTTATCTCTAGAAGGGCACTATACTTACTCTCCAAACTATTGCAAAGAAGTGACGGAGAACCCACATACTATATTATTTAGATACACAAGAAGGGAATTTGATAAACAACAGTACTTTTTACGTATTGTTTTCCAATACTGTATCGCCTAGCTGTTGCTTTCTAAATATATACAGAAGCATCAATAAATCATGTGGAGCCCAATATAATTCAATAATAATAAATATTATTTCTCCCCTTTTTTCCTTCGCTACATTAGGTATACAAAATAAACTACTAAATATATCAAAGCTGTAACCTGATACACACAATTTCTGGTAAACAGCAGCTCTGCATTGCAATATTAAACCATACACCTGAGCAAGTGAACAATATTAAAGGGAAATATTAGGTAGGTACTGGTTTCATGAAATACCTATTATCTAGAAGTATGTAGGACCATTCGCTCTATTCATGACGAAAGTAGTTGTACAATCATTAATTTTTAAAGACGAAAGTAGTCGTAAGACCATTCATTTTTTAAAAGAAGAAATAGTCGTAGGGTAATTAACTACTATTTCAAAGATGAAAGTAGTCGTACGACCATTCATTTTTTAAAATGGAAGTATTCGTAGGATAATTAACTTTTAAAAACGAAAGTAGTCGTAGGGCCATTACAGACGAAATTAGTCGTAGGATTATTTACTTTTTTAAAGACGAAAGTAGTCGTAGGATCATTCACTATTTTAAAGACGAAAGTAGTCGTAGGACCAATCACTCTTTCAAATACGAAAGTAGTCGCATGACTAATCTTTTAAAGCAGGTTATTTGCAACTGTCACAAAATATGAGAGGTAACGTAAAAATCACATAACAATTGAAGAATTTCAAACGGTACTTACCAATCGTAGACACAGACTTATACCTATTATTCTATGTAAACTTCTCGAATGGTAAAAAGTCAAGCAAATAAAATACACAACAGAAAATGTGGAGATTTTTTGTAGGAAGGCAGGTATTAGGTAAATAACTCTATAGAACACTATCTTCGTTACGTTTTTTTTCACACACAGCATCTCACTGAATAAGTAAGTACACGAATATCTAACGGAAACGTATGAATAATTCAAACAGTCTTATGTAAATACTATGAAAATATTATACAGTAAAGTACCAAGATAATAATACACCAACAGACTATGGCGTAGTGATGGGACTAGAGACGAGTTTCACTTGAGTTACTCGAGTATTTTTTTTTAACTCACTCGAGTAAAATAAAAGTTTGATTTAATCTCACTCTATCGGCGAGTTGACTCGGGCTACTCAAGTGGTCAACCCGCCAACATTGATTTTGTACGTGCGTCTATTGATATATGGACATAGTAAGGTGGGGGAGAAGTAGAAGACGATTCTGGAGGGACCATGTCGACCGAATGGATGACGGCAGACTTGCAAAGATAGTCAAAACGGAAAACCCCGCTGGAAGAAGATTACCCGGAAGGCCACCCAAGAGATGGAAGGACAGCTGGACCTCCTCATCCCAGGACAGCCCACCGTCACAAACAGGTCACCCGACCTAATGCAAGAGGAAGAAGAAGAAGTCTATTGATGTCCCATTGCTGCTTCGCGGCGCTTGTAAATGTCAAAAGTAGTAGGACGTTGTACCAACTTAAGAAAAATGTATACAAGAACTTCAGCAAATTGTTTGTGTTTGTTTATAAGTTTGTTTAAGACTTTTTGCTAATAGTTCGTGTTTAAAACGAGCGCAACTAGTAAGAGTGCCATAAAAAGCGACGTTGTGATCGTTTTGCGACAAAAATTTGTCTCAAAAAACAGTTGTCACTCGAGTGTCTCGTCTTTCAAGCACGAGTGATTCGAGTAAAAAGAAATGTGATTCGAGGCCCATCCCTACTATGGCGCGGCTGGAGATCCACAATAAGTTATGTTGGTACATTTGCAGGAAATAGCTCACTGATCAGAAGCCGATGTTTATCACGCAGAGATCAACTGGTGATAGTACTAAGATGATATCAATGATTAATTTACATCGCTGACCGGAAAAGATCATGATCATTGATCAAACTACACAAATAACAAAAATTTACAGAATTTATTTACTCATACATTTATTAATGTAACATTTTTCATCATAAACAATAGTACTTATTTTTTTTATTTTTTATTCTATTAATCTTATAGAGTGCATACAGTTATTACATACAATATCTTCTTCTTCTTCTTCTTCAGCCCTCTGTCCTCCACTGCTGGATATAGGCCTCTTCCATATTCCTCCATTCCTTTCTGCTGTTTGCTGCTTGCAGCCAGTTCTTTCCCCCCACAGCGGCTACGTCGTCGGACCACCTCTTTTGGGTCTTCCGACGCCTCTTTTATTCTCCCAAGGTCTCCATTTTAGTATTTTTGGGGTCCATCTTGTTGGGTCTTGTCTTGCCTTGTCTTGACAATATAAACAATCACAATATCACCTGCAAATAAACCAGTGAAGACTCAAATATTACTTAATTACAAATCCTGGGCAACACACAACATTTAAAAATCATATACAAAATTAATATCAAAAAATCAAACAGATAAAGAGAAAATTATGTACAAAGAATTCACAAGTACGTCTCGGAAATTTTTTCATTAGTATATCTATTTCCGGGCTCGCTGCTTGTCCCCGAATCCCCCAATTGTAACTGCGAAGAAAGAGGTATAGAATCAATAGGGCCTATTTTCATTCTATTTTAAAAAAGAAAAGTTGAAAGTTCAAACTAATCACTACTCACGGCCTATACTCCAATAATGGGGTAACCAGTATGTATGTAAAACACAAAATCCTCTTATTTTCTTTATTGCTGAAAATTGAAAAATATGACAAATGTCAAATAATCTTGTAGGCTTTCGCAACGCGATAAATCCATTTCTATGTTATTCATTCTTCGGTTATTCAAGCACTCTACACGCAGTAAGGAAACCCGAAGAATGAACAGCATAGAAATGACAAATGTCTTATGGAAATTTTGAGAACACCTGACCCTTACAGAGGAAACACCAGAAAAAAACATCTAATAGAGTGGATGGCTATTTCTACAACCCAGGTTCCCACGGGGGCCACTATTTCCATTCGAGAAAAGAAAATAACAAAAAAAAACACTGATTATGGCAAAATTCACGATTACGATACTATTAATTGTTCTCCCAGTCGATGTTTATCAAATCGCAGGTATATATGTACGTTGCGAATACTGATAAAGAATTAGATATATTAGGTGTCATATCATAACTGATGGAGAGATTATAAAGTATAGACACAATATGAATCAACTGAGGGAATACAATGGCATAATAATTATTGCAGATAGGTTATGTACCTACTTCATCAGATAGACATCATAAAACGTTTGACAGACGGAAACCACGCATTGTGATAAGTGAAATGTCGGTGTCTGAGCGGAACAACTAGATAGTAGTAGGTACAGTACCTCCTCCCTCCCTAGTAACTACTATACTATGATGTGATGAATAATGTGATTATTGTGACGTTTTGGGTCATTGCCCTAGCTATATATGAATACATATCTAATATGAATGAATTGATATCGTATGCCAAAACAATAAACACCGTCATATAATAGACAAGTGTCTCTTCGTTAGTTTGAAATATTGTAGTAATAAGTGAAATTTTGTAACCTCCTTGGACAAGGATATTGAAGGAACGTAATTCGGGGGTGGGGTTTGCCGGGGGGCTCCCTTAAGGCTAACCCTGGGCCCACCTCTTAATAATATTTTGCTAGAAGTGCGGGTAAAGAGGTCGCTATTAATGCGCCTGAGCTACCCGGGGATGTGGAGGGCCTTAAGCCCGCGGGATTTTTCTTCAATCTTCGTTGCGCAACGTATGTCATCATGATCGTGTTTTGTCGGATACATAAGTCGTCGTTCAACATTAAAAATACTTATTCCATGGAAGAAAAAATATCTATGTAGGTACTAACACATCTGTTGGAGACAATACTGTTACTATTCTTATAACCATGCTTTTATTTCTTCATATGTTGTTGTCAGCGTTTACGTTTAATTAATTAATTTATTTACACTTTTGGTGAACAAAGCACGGAAATATTTCAAGTGATAGATACAAGTTTTTTTTAACGCATATGGCAATAGACCCGGCAGTTTCAAATATACAAGTGATAGATATTGAAACATTTGCTGTGATCTGTGCGATCATTTAGCTAACCCCAGCACCTTGAATTTTCACACACACCTTTAGATGACAATTTTAAATTTTAGTAGGTTTCGCTACTGTTTTTGTAATTTAATTTTTATATGGAGAAATATGTACGAGCGCGTGGTTCGTATATTTTTTTTACGATTACTTATCTCTATTTCTTTCACCATTTCTTGAGTCAAATACCAGAAGTATTTGCTGAAGAAATGGGGGCTTCTGGTTTATTATAATAAAAAAATATACGAGCATTCCACCTGTTCCATCACTATTGAATAATTGGTCATACAACTAAATTCGTCTCCATACGCGTAGGTTTGGAATGTAAGAGTATTAAATACCTACTGCATACTTACGTTTACAATGGTTTATGACAATTAATTGTGAGTATTATTACTACAGAATACTTCAGCAGACTCTTCAGTTCAGTTGGCACTACCTTAATTCATAACTTATATTCTAAAACAATGTGCCAACAAACAAATAACTAAGTGCAATCATTTCACAAAACAAATACAATAATTACGAATGCTATGTAGGCATGTTTTCTAAACAGAATTATATAACAAGACTTATGAACCTGTCGTTTGTTACTGAAAACATTTTTTTCTGTACTGTCACTTGCCCTTCACTTCATTCACTTGCAACTAATTAACTAATCTCTTATTGCACTTGGTTGAGTTTAAAATGGTAATGCAACCTTACTGAATTGTAATTACTAATAACTAATAAGTGTTGCTCCAGAACAGTCTATCGCATAGTGGTTTTTTTTTATACGCGGAGGCATGACTTTGCCAACACACTTCTCAGTATTATCAGCCAGAAGAGTTTACATATTATCATTCATGATTCACATATAAACTCATCAGCCTAATACTGGGAAAAATTCACCTATCCAGATATCACGGATATCACAGGATTAGGCTCAGATGCGCGGGGCCTAAAATACAAGCATTGTGCCTGAAATATCAGTATTTAGGAATCGTCTTACAATATTGCAAGTATTAATAATGACCGATTTTTGCATTTTTATGTATAAATTTTCCGGTAAATGTAATTTTTTTAAATTGTTTATTAGCGATTTTGGTATTATACCTGTAGCTGATAATACTAATGGGATTATATATACCGACCTAGAATGCCAAATATTTTTTATTTCACCTGCTAATTCTGTATATTTACGAATTTTTTCTGCGACGGTTGTTTGAATATTAAATGTATTTGGTACAGCGATGTCAATTAAATAAGTAATTTTAGTTTGTTTGTTATGTAAAACTACATCAGGTCTATTATGATGTATTGTTCTATCTGTTATAATTGTTTTATCATAATAGAGCCTATAATTTTGATCTTCTAAAACCGATATAGTGTAGCAATAAAAGCCATTGCTTTCTTTTTGATTACCAAGATATATTTTGGGGTCATAAATAAATTTGAATAAATGAAATGAAAACATAATAACAATATTTCAGTTTCACAATTTAACAACGGAGATCAGTTGGCGCCTATTCTCCTCTCGGTGTAGAAGAAAAACTAATTTAACGAAGTTAACGTTATCATTACCTACGTTTATTATTACAGAATTTAGAGAAATGTGTTTCAATTTATCATTTGCCTACGACGGTTTTATACTTGGATAAAAAATTGCGTCACATTTGCATTAAATTTCCAGAATATCCTCTGAAACAACAAGCATTATAGAAAAAATATATCTATGGCAAAATTACGAATGTTGTAGTTGTAAACCGATCGTTTTAAGCCGATAGAAGACCAATAGCATAGGTTCATGATTCACTATAAATTAATGAAGATTAAAATAGGACGAGACACCTTACCAATTCAGTAAACTAAACATAATATCACTTTAATTCAGATTCAGCACCCCCAAAAACATAAAAAACGATGAAAAAAAGCTTTTATCTTTTTTCCTGTGGATATGCCACAAAATTTCACCAATTTTTTTTCAAAAACCTTATTGGTAGTAGGGTTCCGTGACCGGGCAAAAATCCATAAGAATATTGCTCAATATGAATAAATAACAAAAAAGACGAAAGCCCTTAAGAAATTTTCTCAAAGGACAAAAGCTCAAAACTAATTGGATTATGAAAAATAAATTAATTGTATCTATAAGTATACGATTTATTTCAGTGTGTTAGAAACTAGCATAGATTAGAAAATAAATAAACGGATCTAAAAAAGGATAGACAATAAAATAGTTAACAATAAACAATTTATAAACAATTCATCTACTAGAATTCAACTAGAAAGTTTGGGGTTTTATCAAATGAGCTAATTTCTTAAGGGCTCTTGTTTTTTTGGGATATATTCAATATTCATGTTGAGCAACATTCTTACGGGTTTTTCTCTGGGAACCGTAGGGTACAGCACATTATGAATGAATGTTAAGCACTCGAACATACGTGTATCCATTAGTTGAACATATTATTTAAATTTAACACACATTTAACTGTTAAAATCACGCATATCACAATAACACTGCTTAATGTTAATGCCATACAAATATAAATTCACAGGTGTGCCGTGGAGGTATTTAATCCACGTATTGTTATTCATCATTATTTAGTTCTAAGTATAAAGTACCAGGTACCTAGATGTAAACCAAAATGCGGTAATAAAATACACAAAGGTGGGTTATTGCTGTAATTAATAATTTAAATAACACTCTCGCATATATACAACCGCGATGTTGCATATGAATTTTCCGGTACGTACCTATTTTATGTAAGCTAGAACAAATTGACAAATGGTTCGTTTGACTGATGAGTACACCGTAATGAAAATTCGTCTCATTTAATAAAACCACAAATAAAATTACTTGGAATAATCTATCTATTTATCCCCTCACGCCGCATTCCTTTGCGGGGTGGGCGGAGAAGCCAGAAAGCCTGACGACTCTCATACCCGAACACATACTGTCCGTTTTCTTTCAGACTTGCAAACTTGGTTAAGTGCTGCTTGAAGTGATAATAAGACATGGTTGCATTTTTTCGCTACTTTTAAAGAACATTTCACAACTGGCAGCATTGTTTTTCGAACTTGTGATTGGAATTTAAAGGGATTATCGGAGTATTTTTTTTTTCCAACTCACAAAACTATCTTTCTTTTAAAATGATTTCTTAAGCGCCGCTCTGTAATATTTTCGGCATCGTAGGTTACTTGCAAAATAAACAATATAAGAATATTGCGGACCTTTGACAGCTCTCATGACAAGGTTCCACAATCAGAGCTACCAACAATACAACCTTGCAACCCCACTTGCAGCTAACGTCCGCCAGCTTCCAAGATATAGAAAATGCACTGTATGAAGCAAAAGTTACATGAAATTATTAAAAGCTTACCGCAATTTTCACCAGCCACACATTTTCACAATAGAGTACGGCTTACCTGAAAAAAAAAGACAAAAAGATATTAGTACTACAAAACTTTAATGTATGCTCACGCCTCTGCAGTTATATTATTACCTCTAGTTGGTATACCTACCCTACATTGTACATAGTAGAGTTGAGTCAATAATGGTCAACAGTTAATCTTTAACAGTTGTTCTTATTTAACACGTCAACCCTGTTGACATACGTATTTATTTATTTTTATTAAATGTTTTTATTTTTTATTTATATTAAGTACTTATATTTATGTGTGTATATTTATATGTATAAATTATGTGTGTGTATCTTTATATTAACTTACTTTATTATTATAGTATTTAAGTTTTTCTTTCTTTTCTCGGGTTGACTGTAAGATATTGCTTTTGCAATAAGTCCGCTTTTTGGCACACTATAATTGTCTTGTTTTTGTAACTATGCATATTTTCTCTGGCCAATAAAGATTTATTTAAGTATTTATTTATATGGTGTGCCACGAAAATACCTGGAGTGAGTATGTAAATATTCCAACCAAACGAAAGACAAGAAAACTAAGCAAAATGTACTAGCTGAAAAAACGCATACTAGCCCGTCAACAATAATATTAATATCAACGAAAATATGAACGACTAGGTACTGCTTTTAATCTCGCGATGTCATTGGTCACCGGTCAACAGCAGCGCCTGTTAACCGGTGACCAATCATATCGTGATATTCATTAGCATTACGCGCGGGACAACGAGACGACCATTTTAACGTTAGCAGTTAACGATAACTATTAATCGAGGTTATCATTAGCACATGCTAAAGTTAACTTTAGTTAGCGTGAACGCCCACAACTAGTACAGTTACGTAGAATTAGCTACAATGTTCAGAGTATAGTTTATTACCGGCATTATCTAATTGGATTTACGGCGGGATGAATTAAAAAGTCACGAACCATGTAAAAATGTAGGTAGGTGTATTCCAACTCCAACCCAACAAAGCCTTAATTACATTCGACTTCCCACAAGCCATTCTTACAAAGGGCAAACTTAATACTACCTAGAAGCTAATCTAATAAGAATAGCTGAATATCGTGAAATATGTATCTCATTTGCAAGTGGTTTCTATTTGGATTTTTTTTACCCAAGGCCACGCGTAGGTAGAAGTGAGCTGAAAAATTATCGATTCCGACAATTTCATCAGTCATTTAGACAAGCCTATAAATGTAAAAATATTTGTAGTGGTATAAAAAACAAAGTTTGTAAAACTTGCTCAAGAAGACTTGAAAAATAATCGTGACCAGACAAAAACCCATAATAAAATTGCTCAACATGAATAAATACCAAAAAAAGACAAAAGCCCTTTAGAAATATGCTCAAGGGACAAAAGCACAAGTGTAATTGGATTTTAAAAATGAAATTGTTTGCATCTATTTAATATACGATTTCTTTCTGTGTGGTAAAAGCTATCATAAATTAGAAAATAAACACATAAATAAGCTGATCTAAATTGGGACGGACAATAAAATAGTCAACATTTTACAAATAATTCATCGACTGGAATCCAACTAGAAAGTTTGGGTTTTTATCCGTTAGAGGATATTTCTGAAGGGCTATTGTCTTTTGTGGGATTTATTCATGTTGAGCAATATTCTTTTGGGTTTTTCTCCGGTAACTAAAAATAATAAACTCGCAAATTTTTAAGATGAAACACTTGTTTCTACACTAGGTCCTCCTTGAAATTATTACTTTTTTTCATAAATTGCCCGGAGGTTTTTCTCACTAAACACTGAACGCCTAAAATACTTGAAAGAACAATAGCAGAGATTTTAACTGAAGAAATACAAACATTTAAACGCTTTGTTTAAAGAGGAACAAAAGAACTGTAAAAGCGAGATGGAGAAACGTTTTGTCAGGTTGTCGCAATGGAGGAAACAGTAAACTCTTTATTAAAGTTGGAGGAAGACACAAAAGAAAATTAAAAAGTGGGAAACACATTTGCCTGCAGCGGTAAAGCTGCAAAAATACTTAATACTACAAAATCTCAAGATATATTTTTTACAAGAACTAGGTATGTCGGTACTAGGTAGGTACTCTATAGACTATAACTACATACATTTGTTGCTACTTAGAATACCTTTACAGCAAGCATCAGCGACGAAGAGTGGATTTCTATACCAAGCAAGTTGGGGCTAACATTTTTCATTGAATTTTGTCAAATTAGACGTTATGATTTCTCTTATTTTGTCATCCGAAATCAAAAGGCGCCTGGTGTAGGATGCAATAAAAAAACATTTAAAAAAAACTTTTGTACGCCATTCAGAATGGGTGGTCTCAATACTGAAAAAGACGTGAAATGTCTTACGATTTTTTAATGAAAATCCGACTCTTAAGGACACTCAAAAAACCATCATATTTTTTTATGCTCCAATTTTTGACGAAATCTGATGACAGTAAATTCTATTTAATTCTGTCTTATGTAAACCATGGCAAAGCCATTGGAAACCCAGCGTCTATTAGAGAGATAAATAATATATTATGAAGATTTCTGAAATACAAAAATCGAAGGATGACATTTTGAGATCATAATTTTGGAATGCATAAAACTTAAGATGAAAAATTGCTTAAAATTTATGTAAGCTGTCGTCGTACAAGTAAACAGCAAACGACAAGAAAATAGGTCAAATCTATTCTTACTGCACACTGTCATAACAGAAACAATAAAACAATATATTACGGAAGATGAGGAGAGCAATAAAAATAATATCTGTCACAAATAACAACTGAACGACGTAATAACTGTCAAATGAATTTTATTAAGTATCTGTTTCATAATCGGATATTATTTACAGAAAATTTGCAGACATAAATTCATCTTCTGATTCTTATAGATCTGTCGATTTGTTCTGGCAGAAAGCTGATCTACTTTTGGGACGTTAAGAATCAACTGTCCCTCCATCTCTTAAGCGGTCTTCCAGGAAAGACGGCCATGAAGGATTTCGTTTGCTGCAATGTATATGAGCCATCCAGGATCTTCCTCATGTTTTGAAACATCTCACGATATCTTCGGGGTCACCAATTCCGAATCCGTCTTATTTCTTCGACGCGGATTCGATTTCTAAGAGTTATTCCTGTGATTGCTCTTAAAGTTTTCATTTTCGTTGTCCTGAGCAGATTCTTTGTTCTGCCTGTGTCAGTTTTTGTTTCAAAACACCATCCTGATGCATGTCTTATATATTATATTCGTACTTTTGGCATACACAAATAAATATTATTAATCGTAAAACACCTTAGGGGCCTTACAATTAATATAATATGTGTAACCAATACAATAGCAATTCGCATAGCAATATGACAAGAAAATGCAACATGCAACGCCTCATCGATGTATTGAAATTACGATATTATATGGCTGTAGTCTACTATTGTAGGGTCAGAAGTTTAAGATACGTATACGATTGTGTGTTCCAACTACCAACAAACCTAAAACTACGATTGTTGCTCCATAAATTTAACTGTCAGACCTTGTGTACTGTGTGGATGATAACGAACAAATTAGGTACAGAAGACCTATTGGTGTATAAGGAAATCAATTAGTACAAAATGTATGAAGAGTTGATATCAGTTGGTAGGCGTAAATATAGAGTGACCCAGATTGATAAAAAAAGAAACATAACAAGATGTAAGTATTTATTACGGCTTCCTATCAGAACACTGATAAAAAATACAAGTCTGCAGTTCGTAATTGTGACGTCGGCGTTTTATTTAACGCAGGGCCCGTATTTTATCGATTCGTCAATCGATTCTGGGAATAAAAAACATAGTACTGAAAAAAAATCCAGTTGAGAGTATGCATATTGACATTTCAATAATTTCTAAAAAACGGGAGACCTTAGATCTCGACAACCGTTACTAAATATGCTTTAACCTTTATCTAGGGAATGACAGTAAAAGATTTTTTATATCTTCTATAGATTTCTCAAAAAACTCGTTTCCCTAAAGTCGCGAAGAATTTTTTTTTTTGTGTTGATAATATGCATTAAATTCTAGGGCATGACCGATAAAGTTTTTTGACTGAAGCGAAATTAACCTCAAAAAAATGAAAAAAAAAAACGCAATTTTTGCCATTTTATCATGCGATTGTTCAAGTGATTTTGAACCTTTTAATGCCGTAGGTAGCGACCATGACGTCATAGGTAGCGAGCCTTAAACTCATAGTTTGATTTTACTGAAACATATTCTCGAACTTCTGAAAAACACCACGGTTTCTAATGTGCCACAAACGACATAGAATATGTTCACATGGAACACTGAGGGTGTCGTAATAATGAAATCACAATTCCACAAACGAACCCTGAAAATGCAATTAGATTAGTACACAACAACATCATCAATGTATGTGCAAGCATAGTGGGACTTAATAATATGGAAAAGCGACTCTCAAACTGTAGATAGAGTTCCTTATGGAACGTCGAACTACGTATGCTATAAAAGTACGCAACCAGACCAGGGAATTCAGGGATGTTAACCAGGGATGTTGTTAGGGATGATGACATTTTTACGCACTTTTCCATTTCGAACAATTTGGACAACACCACTAATTTATGCCCATCCCTCTTACTGGAAAACTGAGAAAAACATTTGTGTAATACATGCTTTTATTGCAAACACACAACTCAATACATGCATTCGCACACCAATCACTTGTAATTCTCATTTTTTGTGCTCTTGAATTATTTTAAGTTAATACAATATTCAGTACATAGTTTGTGCATTTGAAGTGCAGTTTCTGGAATTAACTATACAGGCTTTTAACAGGGTTTTACGCTAGAATACACAGAACTAGACAGTATTTGGGTATACAAGTCCAGAAACTTTTTTATTTAGGTACTTACATTTAAAAAAACTACGAATTCCGTACAGTTGCATTTTACATAAAATTTTAATTTAGGTAAGATACCTATAAGCAATAAGTATAGATATTGAAGGTCCCTCCTCACACCCGAATAACACAGGCGCCAGAAGTATAGATGAGTGCAACTGAGAAGCAGCGAATAAAAGTTTATGAAACACTGTATTTATAAACTACGTATGTTACTATCGAGTATTATTCAGCGCCATCTGTGTGACGTGAAATGAAGTTAGTAATTAACTTCTCTTGTGTTAGTTGGCGTCGGAATGAAAGGGGATTTATCATAATACAAAGTTAGACTTGGTAATTGGAGGTCGCAGTTCACATCCGTATACAAAAGCGGAAATACTGGAACCATCCGCAAAATACTACTTGACATACAATCTATTTAACAGAGTTCACCCAATCAGCATTCGGCAGTATAATAATATTGTGGGAAAATATTAAATTGAAAGCACAATTCGGTAGTGTTAATAACTGATTTATAAGACAATATTAAATTCGTCTGATTCCAGCGTTCCTGAAGAATTTGACGGCTATCAATGTCGAATTATCATTTTTTTTTTGTTAAAAACTGGATCTGTTCTTGCATACACAAACCAAAATACTTTCCTGCACACATTGCACTAGGCTAAAAGCCTGTATCGCAAAGTGTGGAATACATCGCAGCGCCGGAGTTTGAACCTGGCACCTTCCGCTTGAGAGACCGCCGCCTCAACCAACTTAGCCAACCATGATCCACTTTTGAGGTACTTAATTGAATCAATATTTCGAATTGAAGAAGTAATGGAATTTATACGTTTCCCTATCACACGTCAAGATCTTTCAATAAAAAATATGTGTTAGAAATTAAACAGATAACATTAAATTCGGTGATAAGAAATAATGAACCACGACCAAGACAGAAGAATGTCTCTTTTAGCATGTGATTAAATTCCAACAAGTCTCAAGATTTCGATAGGCAACCCTATGGCGACACATGACCCAATATGTAAACATTAATTTTAAACACATTTTGATTAAAAATAAAGGTCATATTTGAGCGGCTATAAAAAGAAAAAAATCTTTTTTCAATACCCAGAATTCCGGAAGGTTTTAATAATGCGAAATAACAAATTTAATTATGAAACAATTATGCCTTAAACGATAAATCTCATTAACTCGCATATTCTTAATAAAACACGAAAGACAACGAACTGAAATTAATTAAGGCTGTTCCTACTAAGTTAAAAATAACAAAGATCGTAATTAATTTTCGTGAAATTTCCACCCCTTCAATGTTAATTTTCAGGAAACGTAGATATAAGTCGATAGAACATTTTCAAGATGAATAATTGTCGTAGTTAGCGCCTACTAAATAATGATGTAACAAAATAGAGATGCTTTGGTTTATTTAATCTATCTATCTATCTATACCCTCACGCCACATCCCTTGCAGGGTAGGCAGAGAGGACAGAGCGCCAGACAGCCCTATCCTTACACACACTCCTAGCTTCCGTCACATTCATGCAATTAGTCATACACGCTCTCCGATTCCTTTTACTCAAAACGCGTCCATCCTTGAGGATCTGGTCGACATGATCGGACCAGGTCAGTCTCGGACGGCCGCGCTTTCTCACCCCTCTTCGCTCATTCAGATATATCTTTTTTGTCATCCTGTCATCATTCATTCTCTCAACATGCCCAAACCATCTTAGTTTGTTTACTTTCATTCTTGTCACTACACCAGTCTTGCAGTCACTCATTTCCCTAATAACCTCATTCCTTATCTTATCTCTCAGCGTTTTCCCGCACATTCTTCTTAATGACCTCATTTCTACTGCATTCAACCCTGATTCATCCTTCTTCATCCACGTCCACGTCTCACTAGCATACATCAGGGTCGGCACCAAGACAGCATTGTGCACTAGCACTTTTGCTTTCATAGACACATTGCTACTACTAACAATCGGACCGAGCGCACCATTCGTCCTAGTACCGGCCAGCTTCCTTCTTTCAATGTCTCCATCACAGCGTCCATCTCTAGTAAATTTAACCGGTGAATAATGACATTGGGATTTAAGCAATAACAAATTGCTGCTTCGGAGGGAGAAAATACTAATACCTACTAATTCATCATCGTGGTATATACCAATAATGAGGTAACCAGTGAATGCTGTTGAATAAACACCCAAACACTCGTACTGTTTGTTTAAACATGTAGGTATACCTGACAATTAGAATGGTTGGAAAATTTCGCTGCTCAAAAGGATGAGAAATCTCTTATTGAAGTTTGACGAAAACCTGACTCTTACAACCACTCGAAAAATATCCGAAACGCAAAATATCTAACTGAAATAAATAAACCATATACTGTGCTTCGATATCCATACTATTAATAAAGAGGATAGTCATTATTGTTTTTCTGTGCAATTCTTTCACGGCTAAGACAAAAGTCCAAATATATCATGTGATATCTCGAACGACAGCTTAGGGATCACAGAATCATATAAGCTACAGTGCATTTTGAAAAAATAGTCATAGACTTTATAAAAAAAGGCTTTGAAACGCGTACAATTCAAACGACATTCTAATTGAACATTTTATTCCTACCCAGTGCACATAAGATATAGTGTAATGAGAAATGAAATATCTAGAACGAAAGCATTATAGAGCAGCTAAGTTTGAAATACAAAGATTAAAAAGTGTATCTAGCAAAATCCTTTAGGTTTACCGTAAGTTTTAATCTCATTAAATAAATGAAACAGAATGTAGAGCTCTTCTGTATAAAATCTAAAAGGTTTTATTTCATCTGAACGAGCAGCATGAATTACACAAGAACTGAGCTGTATAAAGCAGGAGACCGTACTAAAGAGAATTAAAGAAGCAAGAATTTACTAATTAACTACAAGAGGACATAATGAAAGGAAGTATAGATACTTGAATTACTGTGAAGGAAAGACACATAAGCAGACGTAATTAAGTCGTTTTCAAGGATTACAGTACAAAAGCTTCAGATATGATTATGTTTGTTGAGATCTAATGAAGGATTATACTCGTATCGTTAAGTTTAATTCGCGTACTATTCATAGCACTTTCTAAGAGTATAGTAACAGAACATGCGATAATTGCGACACGGGAAAAATGATGATTACTCAGCTAATATTAAAGGTAACATAATAAGACTTGAAATAAGGATAAATGACAATACATATGTTGAATTAACTCTAACAATTACAAATTTGATTTTAGTAAATTTTCTCGATAAAAAATAATATCAAAGTTACCTCGACAATTTTACTGAATGCTGAAATTATTCCCATAGTTATAGATATGATAAAATGTTTAAGGTTATACGCAGTGACTCTAGTGGATTTTTTTTTTGATGTTCGGTTCCCTTTTTATACAATAAACCAAAATCTATTTATCGCTTACGTTATTCTTATCCTGCGCTTACACTTCATACAGAATTTAAAAAATTGAAGCGATAATAGAACGATTTTTACTCGGAGCATATCACCCTAAGGCCTATGAAACGATTATTAAGTTTCGACAATACAGAGAACCCAATAAGATTCGGAAAACATTACAATTTCATAGTAAAACGTCATTTATTATTGCAACTGTAACAAACTCAAATGAAATCACAACATCATCCCTTGAACAAACACACAAATAATATAACATAAACCAACCACTCGATATGCTAATATAATAATGCAGGGAGATAGGACGCCCTTCAGATCTCAACCCTCTGCTCTCGCGGGTCTTCAGGGTAGGTACGTGCAGCAGCCGCGATGTCTCACTTCCTGAAGCGAACAACAGGATATGAGAGGGTTGTCAAGCCTGATAGAGGATATCAATATATGTAGAATAGTATATTCCGAACGGTTTAGCTGAGTGAAGCAGATATTATAAATATGTAATAGTGCTTATGTACATGGGCGTTATCAGGGGAGACAGGGGGGGGCAGCTGCCACCCCTAGAGATTGGAATAGGTATATATATATATATTTTCATACTAAAAGATAAAACCTCACAAAAATCACATTATTATCACACATTTTCTCATCATATCATAAGTTTTCATGAAAATCCATCAAAATACAGTTATTTCATAAAAAAAATACCTTTAATTTTTTTTAAATTAAAGTGCCTGCGGCACCATTTTTAATAATTTTTTTATAAGACATTTTTTATAGATATTATTGTGCAAAAATTTTTACACGTTTTCACATAAACCAAAGCCACATCGCGACCTTCTTCACTATGTCTCAAAAAAAAGATCGCCTGCGGCGCTATTCCGCCTTTTTTAGATATGTCGAATTTAATTTTTTTTTGTTGCTCCCCATCCCCCCCCCCCCCCCTTGAGCTCCGAGGCTGGCGACGCTCATGCTTATGTACACATACATATTGGTATTATTAGACATCATAACAACGCCATTATAATTATCCGGTTCGTGCGCTTGCAAAATCTGCACTTAATCACAATGTCAATATGTGTATGTAGTGTGTGTATGCTTATCATACAATTAAGTAGGTAATGCAATTAACAATGTCGATAAGAGCGAATGACGTAGGTAAGGTATGTATTAGATGCATTAATAATATAGGTACAATTTTCAATTTATTTGAAAGACAAAATTCAAATGTAGGTATAACAATTTGCAGAAGAAATTAAGTAAATGTGGCATCAAAATTCATGCTTCTTTTCACGGCTCTTTGTATCACTGAAAATACATACCTGTAAAATTCTTTGCGTAAACACAAAAGTACATGTAAATTTCACAACCATGAGTGATCACGGGTATTGGGATTGCTTGAATTACGTAAATTATTTATTAATCAAAATAATTATAGTCAGATGGGAATCAATTTACTGAAGAATGACAGACCCCGACCAATGATAAAATATACAAGCACTTTCTCATTCACCTATAGGAAATATACTCCCTCTGGATATCAGCCTATCCCATTCATATATCGAGTGGCATGATAATAGAACATATCAAGTGTTGTTAGTTAACTGTAGAGTAAGGTAACTATATTACATGCTCTCATTGCATTGTATAGACTGCACAGAGACTACAAAGGCTGTGTTCGTCACAGTGAATTCACTTGATCTGCCCACTTACACGTGGTCCATTGTGACAATAACAATGATATGATACTGAACAATATGTCATATTATATTACCCGCTAGAGACTCCTGCATGCTATACCAGAATTACACGCTCCCGAGAACACTTTGAACTCTACAAAGTGATGGTAAACATGTAAGAAACTAGTCAGTCTTCTTCTCCAGTTTCAATCCTGCGGATTGGTTTGTAGATTTTTTTGCATCTTTCATCAGTCCGTAACAGTCTTTTTAAACAGATCTCAATATTGGATGAATAGCTTGGTCCTAGATGAGCGCCCGGAATCCTACAGTGGAGACCCTGGACCAAAAGTAGAAGCGGTGGAAGACCTCCCAAAAGGTGGTCTGAAAATTCCAGCAAGCTGGAAGAACCTGGATACGAAGGGGAAGAGACAGAGTTGAGTGGAAGACAATGGAAGAGGTCTATACCCAGGAGTAGAGGGAAGAGGGCTGAGGAAGAAGAAGAAGCTTGGTACTGAAATAAAAATACATAATTGGTATGATATTATTGTAAGTAGTATTGTATAGACTTTTGTAGCACAATAAGTATATTGTTTTGTATATCTTTTAAAAGGCTTTAAAGCCGTTTGTTGAATAAATAAATAAATAATCAATTGGAGGTTAAATAAAATAGAAATTAAGCGCCATCTATATAGCTTCCGAGATTATTTAAAAAAATAGTTTTGAAACTCAAGTACTTATAGAAATATTGTTAAGTTTACTAATTGACGACATCTATTCAAAACTTTTACAGCTTACGCACAAATTATACCGACTAAAAGAATATACAGATCATTGTATATTAAAAATTATGTTAAAGTTTTCATAAAAATTTTAATGGTAAGTCACGTGTAGGTTTTAATGTAATTTCCACTTTAATCTCAATATTTTCATGAATAAAATATAATTAGGTATTCGTTTAAAGAACCAACATTTAACCTCATTTTTATCAAAGATGTTCTAAACGTTTGATGTCTTTTTTTATCAAGGGTATAAAATAATATTCCAAGATAGGGAAATCTAACAAAAACTCCTGAAATAAATTTCCAAAAATGAAAAATCTGAATAATAGGAAATTTTCCAACAACTCAGAGGGTGGCATGGAAGTTTATGGAGACTGAAGGTATCGAATTATATAACTATACCAACCCCTATAATAAATAATACTCCCCACCAAACAATGTAGGAATCATCGAACAATGAAAGCTCAACAGGCACTTGATAAGTTTAGTATTTCAAAGCTCTCGGCAGGACTTTCTTACACTTAAGATATTTTCTTCACTCAGCAGTTTGATCTTCTATAGAAAGAGCGGACTCATCTATTTGCGACTCACTTTAAAATTGTGATCGTTGAAACGCTGTTCCATTTAAGCTGCAGGTAGGTTCAAGACTTGTTTTGAAGAATTTGGAGTGATGGAGAATGATAACTTAATGAAGAGTGTAAAATATACTACAGTGTTAAAAAACGCCATCTACTCGAAAAAGTAAAAAGTCAACGTTAATAAGATGGTGGGTTCGTTTGTCGCAGTACATAATACACCCCATCTAATAAAATTACACTAAATACTACCCCAATCTCAATAGAATAATACCTACAGCCCAAGTTTGAAACTCAGTATTGTTATCACAGCGATATGTTCTCCATATTCATAACATCAATTAAATATTGGGTAGATAGTTGGCGCAGTTGGTTAGGGCGGCAGTTCATCAAGCGGGAGGTGCAGGGTTCGAGCCCTGGCGCTGGCGATGTATTCCACACTTTGCGATACAGGCTTTAGCCTAGTGCAAGGTGTGCAGGAAAGTATTTGAGTTTGTGTGTGCAAGACCAGATCCTTTTTATATAAAAAAAAATTGTTTTCACGTTCCATCTCATCATCTGCTGGACTATATAGCAAAGCGCGTAGAAAACCGGTGTGTCATATTAGAGATTCTGGGCTCGATTCCCGGCCGCGGCTGATGGATGGACTAGAATTGGTGAATGTTACTTAAGCGTAAAATGATCCCATTAAACCATCCAACAAACAGTCGTGAGCCTGATAGAAAGGCCATCCTTCGCTGTTGACATAAAAACTTGAAAAGCATTATTTTTAAGATTGATTCAACTATTAGGGTTGAGATTGGTGAAGGTTACTTAAGCGGAATGTGATCACATTAAACCATCCAACGATCAGTCGTGAGCCTGATGGGAAGCCCATTCTTTGCTGTTGAGATAACAATGGCTTTGGTCGCGTGACAACCTGTGTGAATGAATGAATGAAAGGTAACGACGTCTGAAAGTGTATTTTTATAGTTACTAAAAAAATATGTATATATTGTATTCTGTAATTGTTAATTTTAAGTTATAAATTTTGTATTTGTAACTTTATTAATAAATAAAATAAATAAAAAAACTACTTATTAAGAAAAAATTAATCAAGATTGATTCAAATTCAACTATAGAAATTTGTCTCAGGAGTGAGTCAATGATAGAAATTAGTCCCAAGGATTGGTTAAATATAGAAATATGTCCCGGGCTTGTATAAAATTACGATAAAAAGATCACCCCCTTCTACTTAGAAAGCCTTCTCGTTTAGATCATCCCCTCCCCTTATTCCAGCAATCCATTTATATCTGTACGTATTTTTTTAATAAATTATCCCATTTGCAATTTTATAACACGGGAAAATTTTCTCTCGAAATGAAATAAAAAATGCTAGCCTCAGCAGAAAAAATGTAAAAACGTACATAGTCTAAGGGGCCGAGCAAACAAACCGGAAATTATGATTCGGTTAAGGGCTTATTACTACTTCCTTATGAAATAAATGGCGTTTATTAGATAAGAATATTCTCGCATACTTATAAAAAATAATTGGCCGAGTCAAGCAGACGTTTTAAGAGTAAAGGTTTTTTTACGTGGGTTCGCCATCCATGTAATTATTACATGCAAATACAAAATTTCGACCAAAATTCTTTACACGAATTCCGGTTTTTTAAGCACAAAACATAATCATTTAATGTACGTATTTGAAATACCTATATTAAAAAGTCTAATAAAATTATTATGATCAGAGGAATGTTTTTTAAAAAACAAAATGCTTATTATGCAAGAAGATAAATTAATTGAAAGTGAAGAGTTATGAATTAAACAAATTGAGATGGTTAGGGTATCTGGAAAGGATGAATGATGAAAGGGTAACAAAGAAAATATACATGCGGCTGCCCATGATCCACTTGGCTCATTCAAGTCGAACCGACTTTCAAGGATCATCGTGTCTTGATTGAAAGGAATCGTAGAGTATCTATGAAAAAATGTGTATGTAAGGATAGAGAGACTGGCCTACTGTTATCTTTGCAATTCCTGTAAGGGATGCGGCGTGAAGGGAAAAGAATAGAAATAACAAATTGCAGAATGAATAAATCTAGGGTAATTAGTTGAACATAATACGAGAATCCCGACGCGCAAAAAGTTGTCAAGAGCTCTTGAGAACGGACTCAAATTAACCATCTCTTCCAGGCTTTATAATATATCAATCCAACTCCTTCAAGTTCTCATCCTTCTACCAGAACATCTTCTCGCTTTGTAGATTTGTTCAGTCTGGCATTTCAGAACAAACAATTCAATTATATGAAATGACTAGCGCTTATAATAATAATTCTCTTGATAATAATGTCCCGAGAAAGAAGGCATGATAGGGAATAAATATCGCTGTCAATTAACGCTTATAATCACAAGTGAAAGCCAACTGTGACTATCACATAATAATAATACTTGGACAATTTAGAGCGCCGTTTAGCGATAAAATCGCCCCAAAGGCACCTTACATTTTTCTTTCCACAATGGATCGTCACAAACAAAAAATAAAAGTGAATCTAATCAGTTTTGGCTAATCATTGTCTGACCAGTGACCGACCCGTAGGTACGCACAAAGAGGTGAGTTTTCAGCATCCCCCTGAACTCCTCCAGGCTTTTGGCACACCTAACACTGAGTGGAAGGGCATAATTTTATAACATCCATTAGGGTGTTATGTTTTTCGAAACATTTGATTTTAACATGACTTTGATTACGCCCCGAGTCTCAGTGATGTGAAAGATATGTATGTAATTTTAAGAGTATTGGATAACATTTAGGGGTCGCATACGCTGACCACTTTAATCTCAAACTGGTGAAATTATTAGGACTGAAGTGCGCAACCTCCAAATTTTATCCAACGTTCTTCAAAATATATATCTAACTGCCGATATGAGGAGAAGACGCTGGACCACACCTTTTTTGACTGTCTCTTAGGTAGTCCATTTTTCTGTTCAGCGTGGGACTTCAAAGTTCTGCGAGTGTTTAATCTGCCCCCCTTCCCCCCGTATTGACCCCCATAACATAAGTTGTCTATGTGGCACAAATCACCCCGTTAATTTAAAGTAACAATTAAAATATAACTGTTCTTCTTCCATCAACCCCCTATAATGTCCTACCAGTCTCTTATCATTATTCATTCTTCTAATAGAAAATACACTCAAGTGTTCGCCCGTAAACTTAAGTGCGATAATAATAAGTTGTTCATGAAATAATAATGCAAACGACTCGATTTGTTTGCGTTTGTTCTAGCTTAGCTTTTGCATTTCAAGAGGATTCTCTTTTTCATTTCAGAAACTTTGTGCGGGAAATAATTGAAACTGAATTAAACATAAAATAATGTAATACAAAGAGATGTCCCAGCTACACAGAAATACGAGAATAACAAGTAATAACATGTAAAGATAAACAAAATTGTACTACGAAAAGAAAACATGACAAGATTTACGATGTCGTTCATACTATTATGAATAAATAAACACTCAAATACGTAGTTATCATGTTTGAAATTTTACAATGTAAAACATGCGAATACATCAAAACAATAGTTCAATATAACCTACAAATGTAATCTGCAATTCCATTGGAAAATTCAATAACCACAAGAGGAATATATCAATAACAACTATATAGAGAACATTC
The DNA here is from genome assembly GCA_963576895.1 of Ceraclea dissimilis. NCBI lineage: Eukaryota > Metazoa > Arthropoda > Insecta > Trichoptera > Leptoceridae > Ceraclea > Ceraclea dissimilis. Next base: position 1,301,888 of record OY756370.1, on the reverse strand, counting down.
AGCTGTAGGCTCTTGAACGATAACAGGTATTTGATTTTCCTAGCAAAAATTCTGCTCTATCGTTACTCGAAATAAGCAGTCTGAGAGTTCTCCCGTGAACTGACTCCTGGACAAAGAAAATTTAGTTGATATGCAACCTTAATTGAATATTATGGTGGCGTTGCAAACGGTGTTATTAAAAAAATTCAAACACTAACAAAGAAGGAACACAAAGTCTCACTAAAAAAACATTGTAACTTTAAAGAGAGCTCAAAGCAGTTGATTCTACGTGCAATAATAAACCAACGAAAACTAAATAGGATAATATCGTTGCGAAGTGATTATATTTATTTGCCATAGGAACACATACAGACATCATATACTCGTATATATAAAACATATAAAACAATACAACACAAAAGAAGTTAACTTCGTATGATGCCATATTACATGCGCTCACATTTAGGTTAAAAAAATATATTTTCAATTGATATTTCAAAAACTAAGTAATAACTGCAAACAATAAAAATATTTCACAAAATATACAAATAAAAAGAATATATGATACGAAAATATCATCAGGCACCAATAACTCAAGAAAGTTAGGATGAACGAAAGAAGATTCGAATCGACAACTTCGTTTCAGGGTTGGTGGTAATCCTTTGACGTCTCAAGAGGGCGAATCTGGATTAAGCTGTCAACCATTATATTCCAGTAATTTGTTAAACAATGAGAGAGTCAGAACATGACATGGAGAGGGGTCAGTACGTGACGTACAAAAGCTCTATTACGCTTACTCGTTTGTCCGTGCTTTCGTGAAGCTGGCAGGTTAAGTTCAATGGTTTTCACACAACAACGTTGTGTATATATGTGTAGGTTAATTCAAAGAGGCTTATGAAATATTTCTACGTCGGTCTGAGCTTTATAAGTGACCGTACATAGACCGAACAACGAAAAATTATTCACAAACAAAATCGTAATTCTCTGTTGCTAATATTAGGGTCGATATTTATAAATATACCCTCCTCCCAACTCCTTTTCATGCCTTGTGTTTTTCATTTCATTCTCTTTACTACCATAATTTTACTGTTTGAAGTGTGCACGTGTGGTGAATGAGGGTGTGAAAGAGATTGGGTATAGGTATATGAGATGACCGGGATAATCTGTTTCTTTTTTTAATTAATCTGGGTTTATCGATATAATTTAATCTCTGTAGACTTCACAGTTAGCTTGAAAAGCTTGTCGTAAAGTGGAGCAAATCGGCATCGGGGATCGAACCCACGCCCACTGGATCAACAGTCGAGCGCGTTACAAACCAGGCTACCGACCACCTCATACATAGGTATATGTTTTAATTTAATACTTGTGGATTACAGCTGAACTATGAATGAACTAATGTTTTTAATTACCAGTGGCTGTTGTCTGTTTGTGCTTTATCGTACCTATAAAATTTAAAAAAGAAAACAAGGTCATCTTAATGCTTTGGGCAGGACTGACTAAAAACATAACTCGGCAAAAATCAATAAAACATTCAGTCAACTCAGAACGCAATTTAGTAGATCTTGAATTGAAGTAAAATGAAGAGACACAAATAGAAACGAAACAGATTAAAGAAAGTTAGAGAAGTAATAATAAATATTAAGAAACAAATTTATCCCGACAAGAAACACAAAATTATGAAACAACTAAGAAAGTACACATCTCTATACCGCCACCACCGCCACGTCAGAAACTTTTTTTTAACGAGAAACGCTATGCTTGTCTTTCAACGACGCAAATTAATATAATCCCCCAATATTATAAAACTTTGCCGAGATTTCGTACGGTAAAGAAAAAACCGCCAACCACCTCGTAAAGCCAATATTAGAGGGTCCACTATTACGGGATAATTCCACAGTCGAAAGTGGAACCATTCAATGGTGAACCGTCTAAATACAAAAGTGATGCCATTAGGTGGTACCTTACAAATTGTCTTACGTGTATTTAGGGATGGGGAAATGCCTGATTTATAATACCGGTGATATGCAAAAGTGAAGCGTGTAATATTACCTTAAAGAGGGAGTTACCCCACAGATTTGACGAAATATTCTTTGAAATATTAAATTGTAAAGAAATACCAAAGCTCTGAAATTAGAATTCTATATTTACATCAAGGTACACGATTAGATTAATACTGGATTTAAAGTACACGATTTTCAACACGCAAAAAAATTGTACCAACCTACACAAATTATCGTGATATGATCAAATACAAACATTTTAAAATCGATGTTGGAAATGGTACAAATACTTACCTCCTAGTACCATATGCTTTATTGTGAAAATATTACAAAAAAGTCTACTACCGACTACAGTACCATCACGGTCTCTCCCAAAACGTTGTATTTAAAAACACAACATTCAATTTGCGTCAACCTGTAAAATATAACGTTCAGAATGTGTGGGGAACGACGTTGCTGAAAAATGACATATGTCTTATACGGAAAAACAGAGACGCGGAGGGGGGGAGGGCATATTTACAACCCGGGGATGTCAACGAGGTAAAAAAATACATATTCAACAAACTTACAATAGTAACGAACATTTCTGACAATTATTGAACACGAGGTAAGGTGCAGGTGTGTAATAAATCGAACAGTTTACATCTATGAAGTTGAGAACAATATGCCAAATGCATAAGGTGTTGAGGTGCACAGATTTATAAATGGCCAAGTTTTGAAACAAAGTTAAATGCTGTGACTTGGAACCTTCGACACAAGTCACGTTCAGTGTTATTTATATCGCAAGTTTGTTCACAATCTCAGAGTAAGATGCAATACACTGCGATAGTTTTGTAGTGAGAGAAATAGTATAAGGAATGATTCTGGAGTAAGGGGAGATGGGGTATAAATTCTCATACAGAAGTCGAAGCGACACGCTATAAAATTAAATCACAAAGTTTTATATTATTACAGAAGAGGAGTTTTCTCGCAAAGTGGTAAATGGATTATCAATGGGTTTTCCTAACAAAAGAAATTTTCAACTATTTATAAAAGATAGTATATCAATGAGAAAGCTGGGTATTTCGTTGGGAGATAGACGGACAAATGAATGGATACGAGAAAAATCCAAGGTCACTGACGTGGTAAAACGAGCAGCTGACTTAAAATGGAGTTGGGCAGGATACGTTGCCAGACACTCAGATTCTAGGTGGACCAAAAATATTCTCGAGTGGCAACCTAGAACAAGCAAAAGGAGCGTAGGAAGACCTCAGAAGATGGTCTGACGATGTCGCAGGAAGCAAGTGGATACAGCATGCCCAGGATAGGAATCTGTGGAAAGTCAACGGGGAGGCCTATGTCCAGCATTGGTATTTAAACGGCTGATAAAGAAGAAGAAGTATATCGATATATTAGAGAGTATAAGAAGGACGAATCGGGTGTAAATGCTGTTAAGATGAGATCGCTGAGAAGAATGTGTGGAAAAACGTTGAGAGATAGGAAAAGAAACGAAGTCATCAGACAGTCGAGTGAATCTAAAACTGATGTTGTGACTAGAATCAAAGTGAACAAGTTGAGATAACTGGGCCATGTAGAGAGATTGATAAAATATAACAAAGAAAGTATATCTGGGAGAAAGAAGAGGTGTAAGGAAGTACAGCCGTCCAAGAACTACGCGGCTTGACCATTTTTGACAGTGTTTTGAGTAAAAGATATCGCAGAATGTGTATGATGAATTGCATGAATGTGACGGAGGCAAGGAGTGTGTGTCAGTTCTGTTCTACGTCTCTGATCCACTCATTACGTTTTCTGTCTCTTAAGCTAGTGATTCAAAATCCTTCTCTCCATCGCTCGTCTGAGCCGTTCGTTTTATAAAGTTAATAATTTCAAAACCATACGTTGAAGAAGATAATATTATACTAAAAATACCATACGAAAGTAAAAACGGAGCAACAATGTCATTACAGACGGATGAAACGTGGTATATAAATGGAACAGATGTGATCTATTCATAAGACGTGATCTACACAGGGAGCTGGTATGAATTATAATAACTTAATTAGTCTAAAACAAAAGCGGCGGTGTTTTAATTAAAAACCATCAGCCGCGGTTTAACTTGCAATCTCCGCGACACAGTCGCTTGTGCGACCGACAGCTTAGTTAGTATCTATAGTTAGGTCTGATGTGTAGGAAAGTTATGAAGGTGTGCCTAATACGGATGTTAGGCGAAGCGCAGCGCGACACAATATGAACACTATGAAAATATTAAGGGAATTACGTAGAATGAAACAAATTTTGATTAAAGTAAAATCCATGTTGACTTTTGGCAATGTGAATTTTAGCTTGTTAGCTGAAAGAATCTTGAAATAACAAAACCAGCCGACATACGACACATGCCCCCTTACAACTTTTGGATCCCTTAAATCGCTTTACATATTTTTTGTCTCTGGAGAAGACTGACTCAATGTAGAACAGAATCTTAAAATGTCATCTAGTTTCCACAATTGGTGAAAGTTTCATAGCTCTAGCTAGACTAAAAGTGGTTGAATATTTATCGCAAGATTTGCGCGCAGACAATCTGATATAAACTCCACAGTGAAGGTTGATGAAATCCTGTAAAAAGAGATGAATTTTTAAGTTGGTAGTATTCAGTTGTATCGCACAGAAAAATAAACTTGTGAAATTTAAAAAAAAAATACTTATAGTATGTATGTACTTAAAGGTTTATAACAAAGCACGTTAAAAACACATTTTTTCCAGAAAAAATGAAATAAAAAAAATGTATGGTTAACATTTGATGATTTTCCTGTTACAAATGTTGCGGAAAATTCGTTACGGTGCTAAGAATATCAGACAAAATAAAACTTTTGTTCTTACAAACACAGGTGTTGAAGTTTCGCCTTGTTTGTGCAAATGCAATAATAACATAAGCTCTGAAACATTATGACAGTTTGCTGTTAGTATTTCACCACGATGGCAAAAGCATTATTCCGTATTTACCACAATAACATATCGACAAACGAAATTTGCCATTAGAGCTGTTTGCACCCAAATGCAAAAATCACAGTAACAATTCACAGTAGTGTTCTCAAATGACAGATGAAAACAACATTCGACAATAAAAATAATAAGATTCGTAAAACTTTATGCACTAGTCTTGCCGAACCGCATATACAAGTACGTCTATAACTTTACACTCAGGGAGAAAGATATTTACGAAATGCCTAATAACAAACGAATTGTCACTGAATTGGAACCACCAGGTGGCCGGGTTCCGAAATATTTTCTACTAGATTACAGCATTCTACCAATAAAGGATACCGACTGATATTCTATTTTTTACGGCAATTCGCCTGTTGTCCAGTGAAAAAAAATACGATGAAACCGTACGAATCTATCCGAAATGAAATACAAGAAGTCGTGAGAATCAATTATTAGGGTTTATAAAAAAAAACAAAATAACAGTGATTTTCAGCAAAGAGTTATTTACATCCGAATCTAAATAACATGCACTATTACAATGTATCGCCACTAAGAGCTTTAGTTTGTTTATACTGGAGCTTAAAACATGCGAAACTTTAACAATCATAATATTTGCCTGCCATTTGCGGGTTTTGTAAAGCGATATAGTACCTACTGGAGTGATCTCTGATACGAAAATATTTACGCGAATTTCAGAATTAATTGCCAGACCGCTACAAGACCTTCGCGTCACGAAATGTAAAGAAGATAGTAAATAACTCGGAAATAATATTGACTTTTAATTGACGTCACTAAGTTTGGACGATTGATTATCAAAGGGTCGTAAGCGGCACGAATATGTATAGACGAAAATAAAATTAATAAAAGTTATAATGGAAAACTAATGGTGATGATTAAGAATGGAATTACAGACTAGGATCGTACGCTTATTAACAGACGCAACTTCGTAGCATTCGTCAGTCACGCTCTGAGATTTCTCCCACTCAAAATACGTGTCCGTCCTCAAGTATCTAGTCAATGTATTTTCTTTATCATCCTATCCCTAGACATTCTCTCCACATGCCCAAACCACCTTGCAACTTGTTCACTTTCATCCTAGTTACGACACTCGTCTTACATCCACTCATCTCTATAATTACGTCATTTCTTACTCTATCTCTCAACGTTTTCCTACACACTCTTCTTCTTCTTCGTGTGCGTGTGCGATGGGTGAGTTTGTGAGCGAGATTGAGTATGGCTATGTGAAATGACCAGAATGAACTTATATGTTTTAATTTACAGCTGAATTATGAATGGACTAATCGCATTATCTTCATGTTATTACTTATATCAATAGTTGTTGTCTGTTTTGTGCTTGTAATAAAATTAAAATTAAATAAAATAATAACTTCATATTAACCAAATTAATTCCCTTTTGTAAAAAACAAACTCAAAAAATAAACAAACCACGGAAAATATTCATAAGAATTCAGTCACAATAGCGAGCTTGCAAAAGTCACCTTATCACGTAGAAAAAAATTCACCTTGCAATGCCATTTACAATAAATCAAACACAACTATCATATTATTTAATGCAATTTATTGAATATATCAAAATATCTAAACTAGACTATCGGGTCGTCATGTTTTATTAATAGTTGGCCATTTGATTTATCGTTAGAGTTATAGAGAGAACTGTGTCAATAACCACAGCTAACAATATAATAAATAGAAATAACTACGTATAGCCCAGGAAATTTAGCTTTGTAGCGTAGATAATTGTCGGAAAGCTGGAAACTATTTTAATCCCTTCATTAACATGCAAAGAAGGTTTCTTGAAGTTTGCACCAATTTTCCGCTTGTGCTAAGTACAGGGTGTCCCAAAAACAAAAAAAAAATTGAACTTTTTTCAGTTTTAGATTAATAACTCCTAAAGGAAGCATTCTAGACAAATTATGTTCTCCTGTGAATTAAAGTAGATAAAATTCTTCGTCTACTGAGCACAAATACTACTCTCTACTTTGAAAAATCACTGAGAAACAGCGATTTAAAATTGTAATGTTTTTCTCAACATATGACAATTTTCTTATTTTTCTTGAATCGTTGTTGAATATCTTCTAATCCAAGCTACTTACAGCAAATTTTGGTACATATGATTCAATGGCCGGTTAATTCTCTATAAACTGGCATTAAAATTTTACCTCTATATTAAATTGTTTAGGATGTAGAGGTATTTAAAGACAGACGAGTGAAATAGAGAAATTTTTTAAATGATAGATTTCGGTATGTGAAAGGTAAGATAGACTTAATTTTGCGGCTCTCTCTTAATAACGTACAATTTTTTTAGTTAAAAACCTAAATTTCTCTATTGATACGCCACTGCGTAACAACTTATATCGTGAAGACTATTTTTTTTACCTTCATCAGTTTTACTAATATAACTCCTGAACGCTTGATGTTAGGGAAAAAATATTTTACTCATAATTTATCTAAAACCAATTTGCTACTACTTGATTTCAAAATTGACTCTGTAACTTAAATAATAACTGAGTTACAGTGTTTGAAAAACAGCATTACTAAAAAAATTAAATTGCCTCGGCTATTTTTGTTGAATAACTCCTGAACCGTGATATAAAGAAAAGGTTCAAGAGATTTAAATATAAGGTGAATAAATTTTCTATAACACAAGCGTAATAAAATAACTTTAAAAGTTATAGTAAGAAAGTTATGGATGATCAAAGTCAATATTTTGTGTAACCATTCGACGTTTGCTTATGAATTATATTTGCCTAGTAAGCACATGGTAAGCACCTCCGAGCCGGTGTAGTATGAAAATAAAGTACCTGCTCGCCATATAGTATGAAATATATCTAAACAAGCAAGGGTCGAATGGCCACACAAAATATTGACTTTGATCATCCATAACTTTCTTACTATAACTTTTAAAGTTATTTTATTACGCTTGTGTTATAGAAAATTTATTCACCTTATATTTAAATCTCTTGAACCTTTTCTTTATATCACGGTTCAGGAGTTATTCAACAAAAATAGCCGAGGCAATTTAATTTTTTTAGTAATGCTTTTTTTCAAACACTGTAACTCAGTTATTATTTAAGTTACAGAGTTAATTTTGAAATCAAGTTATAGTAAATTAATTTTAGTTATATTTTGAGTAAAATATCTTTTCCCTAACATCAAGCGTTCAGGAGTTATATTAGTAAAACTGATGAAGGTAAAAAAAATAGTCTTTTCGATATAAGTTGTTACACAGTGGCGTATCAATAGCAAAATTTGGGTTTTTAACTAAAAAAATTGTACGTTATTAAGAGAGAGCCGCAAAATTAAGTCTATCTTACCTTTCACATACCGAAATCTATCATTTAAAAAATTTCTCTATTTCACTCGTCTCTCTTTAAATACCTCTACATCCTAAAAAAAATAATATAGAGGTAAAATTTTAATGCCAGTTTATAGAGAATTAACCGGCCATTAAATCATATGTACCAAAATTTGCTGTAAGTAGCTTGGATTAGAAGATATTCAACAACGATTCAAGAAAAATAAGAAAATTGTCATATGTTGAGAAAAACATTACAATTTTAAATCGCTGTTTCTCAGTGATTTTTCAAAGTAGAGAGTAGTATTAATGCTCAGTAGACGAATAATTTTATCTACTTTAATTCACAGAAGAACACAATTTGTCTAGAATGCTTCCTTTAGGAGTTATTAATGAAAAACTGAAAAAAGTTCAACTTTTTTTTTGTTTTTGGGACACCCTGTACTTAGCACAAGCGGAAAATTGGTGCAAACTTCAAGAAACCTTCTTTGCATGTTAATGAAGGGATTAAAATAGTTTCCAGCTTTCCGACAATTATCTACGCTATAGCCCCTTTTTTAACGTTAAAACACCGGTCTAGTACGACAATGTCAAACGATTTTTATTCAATCAATGGACACTGTACGTTTACAATATGATTAAATTCGGCTATTCAATGCATTGTGGTTCAATAAATCAGCGATAATCATTTAACAAACAATTCAGATTAGTTAACCAATCGCATTGGACCTATTACCGTTTATGATATTGACAAAATTAGTGAGACAGAGTAATGTCCCCGTGGGATCCCCGGCCTGTAAAAAAGCTATTGTCGCATTTTTAAAATATTTTTTTCCAGCGAAAGTCAAGTATTCGTAGGATTTCCTAAGGACATGTGACACATGGATGCAGCGTGTCCAGGACAGGGAGTTACGGAAGACCAAAGGGATGGCCTATATACTCGTATATCCTACAATGGATCCGAGAGGCCAAACAAGAAGATGATGATGAAAGACATAACGAAATATCTAATGAACAATCCAGCAAAGCATTAGGAAAGACATGGATAACAAAATTACTCGTCATCTCATGTTTGTTTCTGCATCGCGGTTATCAAACACATCGTTTCGGTCGTTTTAACAGTACTTTTACATAACAACTACAATAATTATAATTATACATACATCCCCTAATCGCGGTATCTACTGATGCGGTAATACGAAAGCATCCGTAATACATTGTTTTCCCAGATAATCCGATGCATATTATTATATCTAAACTTGCCCCAAACCGCGACAGTTTTCAAACGTTCCCCCCGACGAAATCCAATTTATTTTGTGGGCGACGAACGTGAATGACATACGTACATAAGTAGTAGGAATGTGCGAATACACTAACAAAATATCTATACAAACTAATACCTAACTGAAAATAACAGTTTGCAATGAAACAGAATGAAAAAAACGTGAGCAATGAACATGCAAAATAAAATAAAACATATCGCCATTCTAGGTCGGTATGTATATAATCCCATCAGTATTATCAGCTACAGGTATAATACCAACAGAGTCTTCTTCTTCTTTTCAGCCCCTTTGGATATAGGCCTCTTCCTGTCTCTTCCACAATTCTCTGTTTTGGGCGCTTTGCCTAATGATGATATCTGGATATGTGAATGTTTTCCAGTATTAATGCTAGTTAGTTTATATCATTCATGAATGATAATATGTAGACTTTTCTTGCTGATAATGCTGAGAAGTGTGTTGGCAATTTCTGCCTCCGTGTATAAAATAGATCACGTGAAACGTATAATGATGTTTACGCTCTTCGATTCCAATAATACATACTTAAACAGCGTAGACCGAAGGGTTAGTTTTTTTTTTGTACAATCAAAAAATACTCTATATATTGGAGTATGTCTGCATCACTGGGCTTTAAAAGCCGACACAATGTGAAACCGATAGTAATAAAATCTAATATGATTTGGAGGAAAATATAATAACGGGTGGGTTTCAGGGTTTCATCAAAAAAAAATCTGGTAAATGGCAACCCAAATTAAAAGAACACAGCTGAAAGTTATAGAAAATGAAAAATTGCCGAAATGAAACGTTTATTGAAATATAAAATTCTTCTTGTTGGAGATAGGCTCCTCCACAGTTCCCTGTACCGGGCCAACTGCATCCATATCAAATTATACTCGTATTTTCAAACTATCAACTTTCATTCAACAGAAACTATAGTAAAACAAAAATGTAAAAATAGAAATAGGAACACTATTTTATTGCATTTGACAGAACATGATTAACATTCAAAACTGAAGAAAATTCCTGACGCCGTCATTTTGGTAAGACAGCGCTATGGAGAGAGAGAGAGAGAGTAAGTCACTATTTTGTATGAAAAAAACCATAAGAATTTTACCCATACCAACTACTTACCCCAAAATACCAACACATGGATGGTATAGAAAAAATATCTCGGTTTGTACACTTTTTAATGATATATTGGTCTCAAACTTTACGAACGTATACAACATTGAAATTTTACCAGGAAAATTACCCACTCAACTGAATAATTGATTCCGGTCGATCCATAATTTTACTATAGGTAATGTCACAAATATTGCTTGCGTTCCTTAACGATCCTATATCACTCATATCAACATTGAAGATTACGTGTTTATTTCTATACAAACAAAACATCTTTCTTCTTCAGATAACGTTAAAGTCTGAAAACACCCAGGATTCACAACTGAATTCAGTGAGACAAATCTGTGATAATATGTAAATCTCACGCGTATAACGGTAGGTATAGTACAACCAACTTGTCTGTCAGGCTTCCTGAATGCTTCAGACACTGATCCATGTAATGTTATTGTATTATACTCGAACAAACAGTGATATTTAGACAGACAACATAATACCTTGTAAAGAATTACTTCCTATGTACAATGTTAAAACGTACGATGTACGATGTCTCTTAACATAATAATACAAAATTACATCTTCTTCTCCTTCTCTAGTTTTCCTTTCTTCACTGTTAGATATACCCCCGTTTTCACCAACTTTTACCTAAGAAGGAGACCCCTAAGAAATTTCCATACAAAAACAGAGATAATATTCTATTTATTGACACGCAGGCCTACCAACCACACCCTAATTCCATACAAAATGCAACATGCAACTCACCTACGTTAGGTGCCCAAATATCTGCCCAGGCTAGGTGAGTTACGTGTTGCATTTTGTATGGAATTAGGGTGTGGTTGGTAGGCCTGCGTGTCAATAAATAGAATATTATCTCTGTTTTTGTATGGAAATTTCTTAGGGGTCTCCTTTTTAGGTAAAAGTTGGTGAAAACGGGGGATAGTCCTCTTCCAACTTCTTCCACTCGCCTCTGCTTTGGTCCTTCCGCATCCAGGATTACTCAGCGATGTATACAATGTCGTCGGTCCATCTCTTTAGTTTTTAATGTATATGGCAAAAGACCCGGCAATTACAAATTTAGAGGTAAATCTCTTAGCCAATTGGCAGCGTCAGCAGTGACCCTGTGGATTTCAGTTAGCTCTGGGTCTTCTCTTTAGTGGGCTTCCGGCACTCTTCTATCTGTCCAATGCCTCCACTTCAATATTCGTGGCGACCACCATGCTTGGTTATATTTCCTGCCCATACCCACATAAGTTTCGACACATGGTTCGTGATATCGGCAACTTTAAAATACTAAATATGTAACCTCGAAAATGGGGATACAGAGAGGAAGTCACCTGTGAGTGTGGTGCTTTACAGGACCAATTTCTATTCTATTCTATCCCTTCACGCCGCATCCCCCGCGGGGTAGACAGAGAGAACGGATCGCAAGACTTTTTTATCTTTACATACACTTCGTACTTCCGTCACATTCATACAATTTGTCATACGCACTCTACGATTCTTTTTACTCTGCCAAACGGTGACAACACTGATGTATGCGATTGATGTACGGACATAACCGAAGAAGGAAGAATCGGGTATAAATGCTGTCGGGATGAGATAGCCGAGAAGATTGTGTGGGAAAACGTTGAGAGGCAGGATAAAAAATGAAGTGGTTATAGAGAGTTGTGTGAATGTAAAACGGGTGTTGTGACTAAAATGAAAGTGAACAAGTTGAGATGGTTGGGATATGTAGAGAATTAATGATGAAATGATGACAAATAAAAAACTTTTATTATAAGAATATTATATTTTTATTATCATGACATGAGTACAATAATAATTATTCTGATTGGGTTATAATTTATATGAAGCTATATTTTATTGAAATTGCCTTGTTGGATTAAAATTAGTATATCAGATCAGAATATCCGCCCACCTACTATTATTTGCATGTAATTGGAGCATCGTTTTGTCATTTATAGGTACCGTACCACAATTAAATTATTATTTGATTATTATCATTTCGGTCTGATTAAATTCATTTTATAATATTGTATTGTATTTTGACGTTTTTATATTATCATTTATGTAAATGGATTTGTTTGTAATTGTTTATTGTGGTTTATCTTCCCACGGGTCCATCTGGACACTCCAACGAAACTAAAGATCAAAACAGAACGTCTACGAGTATCTGTAAATGATGGAAATTCACAACAACTTTTTCGATTTTTCAATCTTGATTTTGTTGAAAAGGAAAGTGAACAAGTTGAGACTTTTGGGACATGTGAAGAGAATGAACGATGAAAGGATAAGAAGGAAAATTTACCTTGGTGAAAGAAGAGGTGTAAAGAAACGCGGCCGTCCAAGAACCACATGGCTGAACCATGTTGACCAGATCCTCAAGGACGGACGTGTTTTGAGTAAAAGTAATCGTAGAATGTGTATGAGCAATTACATGAATGTTACGGAAGCCCGAAGTGTGTGTAAGGATAGGAAAGTCTGGCAATCCGTTCTCTCTGCCTACCCCGCGTGAGGGATAGTGTAGTATAGATTATGTTGATCAGTTAAGGAGTTATTTGCAACTGAAACATACAAAAAAGAAGTAGCGAAAAAACCTTCAATTTTTCATGTACACAATATGTAAATATATATGTATATGGACGTACGGCAGATGTATGCGACGTAATTACAAACTTGATTAACATGCAGGTATGAAAATATATTACTGGAACGTAAATTACCCTCGTGAAACATCATACGTGTGAACAATATTACAAAGTTGACGTACACATCACCTGATAATAAAGTAACAAACCTATTTGACGAATTAGCAGACGATACGTTTTGAAAAATTGCCCAACCGATCCAAGTGGATAGGCCATAACATCAGGCATGTTCGTTAGTATCCTCGAAGGCAAAAACGATAGAAGTCGCCCCAGAGATTGCTATATGGACCAGGCGATCAGTGATGTGAGCCGTGGAAGCTACAAAGAAATAAATATGCTTGCTGCTGACAGAGATGAATGAAAACTAGAGGGTTTGGTGTAGACTAATCTTTGAATTGTATCCTTTATTTTATATAAATCTGTCACCCTGATTGTGGGCTGCGCTTGAACGTAAAATTTGCTTTTGCAAGATGTTACTTTCGTACAAACAAAAGGTATATGCAAACTTTGCTCGTATAATTGTCTCAACACATTTATGAAACTGCGAAGCGACGGGGACGGAGAACAGGTGATACAGTATTAATGATAACTACACCGCAGGGGGGGGAGGCAACTGTTAGACAACTCGAAGGTAAATACACCTTGGAATAGATACATGACGTTGAGTCTACAAAGTTTCAGACGTACCCTTATAACAACACGTGTTACAAAGACACTAAATACTGAAAACTTAACACTAAAGACTAAACGAACATTATACAAATATACTACAACAGATAACATAATGTTATGGTGTTTCTCTCATTGGAACTTTTTCAATTACAAGAACAGATTAAGATTCAACGCTTGCATTTTATAATAGTGGAAATTCAGAATATTACTATGAGCATGGAAATTAGAATTTGCAATCGAATTTTAACTCATTTCCAAACCAGCCAAAGCTCTGAATTTTCCAACAATTGTAAAAACTAAACGACATTACTATTCTGAACCAGATTGGATCAGCCTCCAGAGACAAAAAAGATGCAAAGCGTTTGAGGGGATCAAAAGGTTGTGTCGAGTAATGTGTGGAATCGTATGAAACGGAGTTCGAAAAGAATTCGGTCCGAACATCAGATTTCGTCTAGCTAGCGATTGCAAAGACAATAACTAAAAGTGCGTCCTCAATTTTTCTTAAATTTGCTTCTCAATCAATAATTTCTTACATAAAAAACATAACGGTTGTCTATAAAGTAATGCGGCACCAGACAAAGGTCTTAAATTTCCTATATGATTTCGCAGCCACCCAGCGATTATTGTATCCACTATGAAGTATTGGTCGAATAAAATCTTACAAAAAAGTCAATTCCTGCTAATAAAATCACAATTTTATTGAACAAGATAAGCAATGATGCCTAATTATAATTACAAACCACCACTAGTCGATATGCAAACACGATTCTTAGTAAGGAAACCTGTCTGATATAAAATTGACATTATACGATCGACTCATGAGGTGGCTTTGTAATTTTAATTAAGGTACATTTACCTGTTTACATAGGCGTTATAATATTAAGATTCGCTGAAAATTTTCTATTTGTACTGCACTTCATTGTCAATCAGCGTATAAAATTTTTAGGAAATGGAAATTTAGGAAATGTAAATGGAGTTGGGCAGGACACGTTGCCAGACGCTCAGATTCTAGATGGACCAAAAAGATTCTCGAGTGGCAACCTATAACGAGCAAAACGAGCGTAGGAAGACCTCAGGCAAGATGGTCTGACGATGTGAGGCGAATCGCAGGAAGCAAGTGGATGCAGTATGCCCAGGATAGGGGTCTGTGGAAAGTCAAAGGTGAGGCCTATGTCCGGCATTGACAGTAAAACGCTTGAGAAAGATAAAAGAAGTATGAAAATTAACATCAACACATAAGTAGAATTTACGAAATTTGCGAGTATACGTTGGAATGTCCACAGCTTCTGATGTAGAACTGTGTCTCGTATCGCCGCAAGTATCCTTCCTTCTCACTTGAATGATATATTACAAATTATCTTGCAGAAAACCACAACAGAACCCAACATTCTGAAACTAATACCTACCTAATGTGTATAGAATCAACTTCTATACTGAAACATTTCCCTAAACATAATTTACTAGTGGGTCCCGTGAATATTATATTCACGAAATTTGGTATTTTTTATTACTAACTACTCACACTGCCACTCTACCACTCCCTTATAAGTTCTTCGAAGGAACATATCAGAGAGGGTCTTGGTCTTATCTACTTTCCATACTAATTCTACATAGTATTACGCACCTATTATACATATGTACCTATAGTAAGTATGATTACTGAAAGAATTCAAATTACATTCTCTATCAATAATATAATAGGTAGGTATCTTTGATTATAGAAGTACCTAATCGAATTATTTTCTGGTAGATATGTATGTACGTATAGTAATTGTATACTGTAGTACTTTTACGCGGAAAATTATTTTAATTCAAAATTTCATTCGATGTTTCAAATTTTCATTCATAAAAAGTGAGACTTCGAAGAAAATTTTTAGCCACCCGCGAACGCGTCGCTGCTTTAAATTTACATACATATTCATAGAACTTGCAAAATTTGCCAAAGGGCCATCGTTACAAACATACATGACTTGGCTTTTACCAGTATAATGTAATTGAAAAATATCTGCTGAAATTCAACGCCAGGATGAATCTACTTAACACTAGGTTATTTTATTGTAATAAACAGTGTTGTATGTAGTTCTATGTACATTGTAATATTCTGCAGAGTAAATTAATTACATTCTACTGTTTGACATTGCACAGGGGACACTAAGCGACACTGCGCGAATAATAATTTATCATTATGAACTATTGTCTCTAATATACACACGACATAATGTATGCATCTCGACACTCGACAAATAGTACTACCTCTGAAACTACCTACCGAATTCACACAAACATGAGCGTCATCAGGGGGGGCAACTGAGCCCCCTAGAGATTGGAATAGGTATATATTTTTTCATACTAAATGATAAAACCTCACAAAAAATCACATTGTTTCCAAACTTTTTCTCATCACATCATAAATGTTCATGAAAATCCATCAAAATATAATTATTTCAATAAATTGCGCTATTTTTGTTACTTTTTTATAAAATACATTTTTCATGCATATTATTGCGCAAAGTATTATGTACATTTTCTTCTTCACTATGCCTTAAAAAAAATCCGTCTGCGGCGCTATTTATGTGTTTTTCATGCTGTGTCCAATTTTTTTCTTTGCATGGATGCATTTTTTGCATTTTGGCAACGCTCATGAACACAAATACATTTTGTATTAAACACCCACACGAAGGCCAGTACTAATTGGAATAATGCAAAACGTCGATAACAGGTATAAAAGATTGGAGAAAAATCGTGATAACGTCATGATCGTGTGCACTAAAAATGCGAGTACTATGCGGCCATTGTCAATGACAGTGCACACTGCACAATTAATTCAATGTCAGTGCACACTGCACAGTCTTTTTTGTCAGAGGTACAGAAAATTTGACAATGGCCAATGCGATACTTACCTACTATGCATCTGCGTGGCCTTGGTTGATTAACATTGTTTTAGATAAAAATTGCGCATAATTTTCGATACACGATGCATTTTAAACATTTATCATCTATAGGAACTGTCCGATATACGAATTGAAGGCCAAAGTCTATTTGATTCGGCAACGTGGATATACATAAATGGTCTAACGACTTGCTAAAAAGATACTGCCGAATAGCGGTATATCTAGCATACACTTTAATATACCAATGCAATTAAAATAATATTTAGTCGCAATACGGTGCATCAGAAATAAAATGACGTAATGCAGAGAGAATGACAACATAGATATTATGTGGCGCATTGTGGTGCATCCCATCATAATAATATAAAGTTCAGGGTTAACGGCACGACGATATAATATAAGTAAAAAATAGCGAATGCCAGCATAATCCTATGCAGAATTAGCAGGTGAAATGACAAAATATTTGGCATTCTAGGTAGGTACGTATAATCCTATTAGTACTATCAGCTATAGGTATAACACCAAATCGCTTGTCAATAATTTAAATAAATTAGATTTACCGCGAAAACTACTGATACTTCGAGCCCAACGTAATCCTTTAATATCCACCAATATATTATTATTCTATGATATCCACGAACCTGGATACGTTAATGTTTACCAGCATTAGGCTGATGAGTTAATACCTATCTATATCAATTCTTTTACTTCTCCAGTTTGAACCGTTACGATTGGTTTGCAGCAAAGCCCCATGCCTCCTTCTCCAATCATCCCTGACCTGTGCAGTTCTTTTTAACTCTTTGTATAATTCGAAGCCCATATCCTGGCACAGGTCGTCCAGGTATTATTTCCTTGGTCATCCTCTTTAGTTTTTCCCCTCGTTCATTCCTTCAACTAATTCAAACAGGAGACCCTCTTGACGCACTATGTGGCCGATCCATCTGGCATGTCTTTCTGCTATTGCATTGAGCAGGTGTCTTCCTCCTTTGATTTTGTTGAGAACTTCTTCGTTCGTAATGTGATCCTCCTAGAATTTTCCTGCGGGACTACATCTCAAAAGCTTCAGTCTCTTTTTGGCACCACGTCTCACTGCCGTATATCAAATATGTAGACTTTTCTGGCTGATAATATTGTGAAGTATGTTGGCAAGTCCTGCTTCCGCGGAGTATTAAAAAAAAAATAGATAACATAATATTAAATTAATGGTGGTACAATAATGCAGGTCTTCTGATAAAATACCAGCGTAATGTCTGTCTACTGAAATTATTTCCGTACGTGCTTCAGCGAATGCAAAGTAAATTGATATTTTTTAATGTTTTTTTTTTTATCTAACTGAGAATACAAATGGGTATAATCGGCGTCGCCAGCCTCAGAGCTAGGGATGGGGCAACAGTAATTTTAAAAATTGATGTAGCACAAAAATGCCTAAATAGCGCCGCAGGCGAAATTATTTTGTGAGACGCAGTGAAGGAGGACGTGATGTGGTTTGTTTATTAGACAATGTATATTATGCTTTGCAAAATAATATGTATAAAAAATGTTTTATATAAAAAAATAATAAAAAATAGCACCGCACGCTTTTTTTTATGAAACTGATAAATATTCACAATAATTTTAGAAAATTAACGATATGATGAAAAAATGTCTAGAAGAAGTGTAATTTTTTGTGAGGTTTTATCATTTAGTATGAAAAATATATACCTATTCCAATCACTAAGGGGGCAGGGGGGGTGGGGCAGCTGCCCTTGGCGACGCCCATGGGTATAATAGTATGTTATATAATGTGACGTACAGAACAATGTAAATGGTTGAATAAAATTTCACAAGGATTTGGAACGAATGTATAACGAATATATTATAATTAAGTTGTCCTTATAAAGGAACTCGAGTAGTACTCAGTAAAAGATACTAATAGAAATTGAATAGTACCTAAGAGTAGAGTGAAGTATTGAGGTTAATCATTGGGTCAAGTGGGATCTAATACTGTTATATAATAATAGGCATACAATTGATTGACAATGGACGCACAACAAACAATAAAATAGGATATGAAAACTGAGAAATAAATTGATACGACACGAAAATAATCAACTGATACTCGTAGTTAATAAATAGGGGAACATCGTCGCAATGTATTTCGTTACCAACACTGATATTTTTTTCCTCGCGAACAAAATGATACGAATAATTTTCATATAAGTAAAATATTTAGTCTGTACTGCAATGTCACATCTATACCTTAATTATTATCTCTTTGTTAATTTTATTTGTATGTGCATATTGAATGTTGTAGAATATGTACCTAGTTTTACGACTATGACGAAGTGCCAATAGAGCCTTTTAAACTCTATTTGGCATTGAATTCAGCAGTAAATTGATTCTTTTATCTCTTTTTATATATAATATTATTGTCCAATTAGACGAGTCCAAGTGCCTGCAAATGGCCTAGGGACGATTCACAACAATAAACAATAAACAACAATATGTTATCGTAAACGAATTGGTTGAATATGACGGATGAAGTGTATGTAAGAATAGAGAATTCTGGCGATCTATTCTCTCTGCCTACCCCGCAAGATGCGGCGTGAGGTAAAAAAACTAGAACTTATTATCAAGTTAGAGTACCTCTCTCAATATTGAATTTCACAGTTCACGTGGCTGGCGCAGTTTAACGATTAAAATTGGCTACAATAAAAATTGCATTTAAATATTGAACCTTCTTTGAGAAATATAACATACTGTCTGAAAAGCAATTCGGGTTTCGCACGCAGAGAGGAACACAGGACGCCGTGGGCTATCTGACGCAAGAGGTGGTGAGCAAGTTGGACAAAGGAGACAAATGCATTGCAGTGTTTCTTGATCTTGCCAAAGCTTTCGACACAGTTTCACACAGACTACTGTTTTCTAAGCTTCGTAAACTGGGTATTCGCGGATCTGTACATAAATGGTTTACTAACTACCTCACAGGACGAATACAGAAGACAAAGATAGGTAAATACTTCAGCGACGGAGAGCAGGTAAGGTTCGGTGTTCCGCAGGGAAGCGTGCTGGGCCCGATTCTGTTTCTAACATACATAAATGATCTGACAGAAATTAGAATGGTCAATGGAGACGTTGTGTCATTTGCAGATGATACTGTGCTTCTCTTCGGAGGTAAAACGTGGGATGACGTACATAGAAATGCAGAGAATGGGTTAAGACAAGTGAAAAAATGGCTAGATTTAAACCTGCTTACACTAAATATAGAAAAGACCAATTACATGACGATTAACATAACCAACAGAGACGATGACATTGTGAAAGACAAAACAATTAAGATTCATACATGTGACGCTGACACTACCACCGGCTCATCGTGTATGTGCCCAGCTACAAAAAAAGTAAAAAGTACTAAATACCTAGGTGTCATTATTGATGAGAGGCTTGACTGGAAGGAACACATATCCCTTACTGCGGACAGACTTAAAAAAACGTTACATTTGTTTAAAGAGGTTAGAAATATGTTATCTGTTAGAATGCTCAAAACAATATATTTTGCTCTAGTGCAGAGTATCGCGTCATATGGTATTCTTGGTTGGGGAGGCGCCACACTGACTGCACTGGATCCCTTAATTAAAGCACAGAAATCAGTTATACGTGTTATAAACAAAAAGCCTTTCAGATTTCCATCAGCCATTTTGTTCAGAGAGTTTGGAGTCCTAGACATAAGACAGATATACGCGAGGACCATCATACTACATTACCTAAGACACAGACATTTGCAAGCATTAATAACGCATACTTTATCAACAAGATGTAGAAACAAACAGTTTTTCAAAGTACCTAAGACAAGAACGAGATTCGCACAGAGACATTTTACTTTTACAGCACCGAGACTTCTTAACAAAATACAGGACAAAGTCCTAACTAAACAACAAATGACGTATAAACAAAAAACGAAACGAATTATAACTGACTGGTTACTTAAGACAGGACGAGACGAGACGGAAACTTTGCTGAACTACATACCTGTTTAATGGAACCTTATAAATGGAGAAATGCAGTGATTGATTGCAGTATCAACAGGTGAGTGGTTGAACAACATAAAGTACTGATGTATGGTGAGGGTGTTCATTGGCATGTTATGTGTTGAATGTTATGTGGTGTAATGTATGTATATGTGTGTGTGTGTGTGTGTGTGTGTGTTGTATGTGTTATCGTATTACATAAGGATTGCAACAATTGATTGGATGAAAAACAAAAAAAAAAAAAAAAACATAATTTACATAAAGAAAATAACTAATTTTATATACTTGGGTAAATGAGATGTATAAATGAAATACATAAATGAAATATATAAATGAAATACATAAATGAAATATATAAGTGAAATACATGAATGAAATATATAAGTGTAATACATAATATGGAAATGTAATGCCACCTTAGTACGGGCTTTGCCTAGTTAGGTGGCAAAATTGTGAATGTATTTATTATGTCTATTTATGAAATAAAGTATTTATTATTATTATTATTATTATTGAAATCAGTGGTTTGTTACGTTTACTCACGGATCCTTAAAGTTGGCAGAATGGTTAACATCTTTATCGAAAATATATGGACATCATACCTGCAACAAAAATGAGAAAAACAAATTGCGCAAAATTGTATGGTAGCGAAATAACTCGAAAATCACTACAATACTCTGAGATCACTTAAAATTAGTTCCGAAGAAGGCATATTTCGGTGAAGGGCAACAAACCTCAAAACAGAAGGACAATGGACAATAGATACTTCACCAAAATACAATACAACATTGTTCTTACTAAACTGTGATTATGAAATTATGAATCATATGACGAAATACTTCATAGTAATGCGATTAGTACGAGGTGTGAATAGACAAGTAGTCGAAATTAGTATTGGCTCTACACCTGCAGCCGTTTGGTGGAATGAGTCATTAATCATAAGGTCCCAATTTGTATTCCATTCATAACTCGTGATGAGATGATAATTGTATGCATGCAATGTTAAGCTAACCATGCGACTTTGTACCTAACGGACGTACCATACAATATAGTAATTTAGCGTATTATATTATTCTGATGGATATGAGCATACATTAGACTAGTATGTACATTACTCTTCTTCTTCTTTCTCAGCTGTTTTAATACCAATGCTAGACATAGGCCTCCCTTTAACTTTCTACAGATCCCTATCCTGGGCATGCTGCATCCACCTGCTTCATGCGGTTCGCCTCACATCGACAGACCATCTTGACTGAGGTCTTCCTACGCTCCTTTTGCTTGTTCTAGAATGCCACTCGAGAATCTTTTTGGTCCATCTAGAATCTGAACGTCTGGCAACGTGTCCCGCCCAACTCCACTTTAAGGCAGCTGCTCGTTTTACCACGTCGGTGACTTTGGATTTCTCTCGTATCCATTCATAGGTAGAAGACAGGTAAGTATTTTATATTTTGGAGATAATATAGAATACCTATTTTCAAGAAGTTGCTGAATTCGTATGAGGCATTGTGTCTATAGTCTGAACATTATCAAAACATGGTCCCAGGTTCCTTCCTCTGAGAGATCTTTGGTAGAAGTAAGAACATTATTTTATTTTACATAACCATCAAGATGGCAAAGTTTAGCCACATATTTACTCATCTTGGCTTCATCAGTTACCAGTGATCTCGCCACAAAAGTTTAGCTATGTAGAATAAAACATAAGGTTATAATAAGATGGTCGGTAAGCGAATGGGTAACTCGCTTGACTGTTAATCAGGTGAACGCGGGTTCGATCCCCGATGCCGACATACTCCAATTTACGGCACAAGCTTTTCAAGCAATATACGCACAGACGAAACGCTAATTTTTGTTGAGAGAAATAATTCTATTAAAGATCGTGTAATACGTTCTACAATGTGTCGAAAGCAAGGCATAAATTGTGGTTAGCCTTATAATTTATTATTCCACCAATATTCGTTCAGAATCTAATGAAGTTATTAATATACGAAAAGTAATAAGTATTTGGAAACAAAGTATTAAAATGTAATGAAAAGGGCGTAGAAATTATCATCGTGTTCACCCTTCACGACGCAGTAAGCCTCCGTTGAAGAGGGTAATTTCCTACGTACCCATCA
This sequence comes from Ceraclea dissimilis, assembly GCA_963576895.1. NCBI lineage: Eukaryota > Metazoa > Arthropoda > Insecta > Trichoptera > Leptoceridae > Ceraclea > Ceraclea dissimilis. Next base: position 1,278,901 of record OY756370.1, on the reverse strand, counting down.
CCCAGTATTCATTTCCGGAGGAAAATACTAATGTGAAGAAGTAGAACTAACAAGGGGAAAATTTCTACCAACCTTACCACAAAGTCTCATCATAATACAATAAAATCTCTGTCTATTGTTTCCCTTGCTACCCCATAACATATAACATCATATAACAATATATAACACCATATTACAACAAACTTCAAAGTGTTTTATTATTTAATGACGAATTTCAAGCTTCCCTAATTTCGTGACGAGTTCTCTAAATGATTAAAACTCTACATTGTAATGTAAAGATACTGGGAAAATTTATACGAATTTAAAGGGAATTGTTAAAGAATGTGCTGGGAGAAACAGAGATAATGGTTAGGTAATAATTATATAATGTGAAAATATTTGTACGGTTGCCCAAAAAGATCTACCTCTCTAGAGATGCGGGTACAGAATATAATATTACGTTTTCCAAAAGGGACTCGGTACTGTGGTACAGTAGTCGCGTGAGATTAAGAGCCTTTTTTGTAGTGTGAGACAGAGTAACTACACGCAAAACCATACACGCAGTTATAAGTAGTATTAGTGAGCGCACAATGAACAAGATTGCATACAGATCCGTTAGGCAGGTATATCCGTCCTTTACGAACACTACAAAAAAGGGTCTTAAACTCGCGGGACTATAGTGTACATCCATAGTGATCTCATTTCAGTGCAATACGAAAATTTCATGAGTGAAGAAACAGGTTTAGATTTTGGAAAGACCTTGGGCTAAAAACAGCACTCTTTTTGATCAAACAATAACATCATTTTTAAGCACGACCCAATTAACTTAAACTTTAAAAAATGACATTAAATCCATCCGAATGGATAACTTTAGTAGTTGTGCTATTTTCTTCTTCTTCTTCCTTCAGCCATCAATCCACTGCTGGATATAGGCCTCTTCCATTTGTTTCCACTTTTCTTTATCTTGAGCTTTGCCAATCCATCTTCTACCCTCGACTGGGATACTATCCCACGGTTTCCATTTAGGAACTCTGGGAATCCATCGCTCTGGCCCCTGTCTGGCAACATGACCCACCCACTGCCATTTTCGTTTAGCAACCCTATACTATAATATGAGAAAAACTATAAAGAACTTAGCGATCAAAAGACACTTAGAAAGACTTAGAAAACATACCAATATTTAAGCTGTAAAACGAAACATAGAGAAGACGGAAAAATAGCTGTCCTATTTATAAAATCCTATTACGCGTAACCGACAATATAAAAATAATCCGCCCCCGCCCTAGATACTATGGTAAACAGAGGGCTGTTGATGCCATCATCTTGAACATTAAGATCACGGTGGGCGGTGATAAATAAGAATAAATAAGAAAAAAAACATCGTGGTAAAATGAAGGCATCGTTATAGTAAAATACCAACAACAATATACAATCGGGGAAAGAAATTTTGTTATCATTTCAGCGTTACTGAAAAATAAAAACTAAACGCTATTCATTAAGGTTATAAGAGAGGAGAGTGATTTAAAAACCGGGTGAATAAACTTAGATGGTTTGGGCATGTTGAGAGAATGAATGGCAGAGGCATGATTGAAAAGATGTAATGGGTGAACGACGACGTGTGAGAAAGCGTAGTTGTCCGAAACTGATCTGGACCTATCATGTCGGCCAGATAATGAAGGATGGACGCGTTTTGAGTAAAAGAAATCCGAGAGCATGTTTGACAAATTGCACGAATGTAGAAAGAAGCAAGGAATGTGTGTGAGGATAGGGTAGTCTGACGTTCTGTCCTCTCTTCCTGCCCCCCAATTTAAACTCCTATTTGAACTACATAAAAAGCTCCAGTTGATAAAAAAATCTAGTTGATCTGTACCTAGTATTAACAGTGTCATAATTGCGTACAAAAATATAGCACGCAAAATCAAATTATGAATCACGCATTCATAGGATAAAACATTTAACGCGGACTTTGACAACTCTCAAATTGATCGTACGTGTTCTATGAGGGGATGTCACCCGGAGAGAAGGGGGAATGTCTGCATAATAGACGTGTAACTGGATATTGCAGTTCAGTAGTGGAAGTACTTAATATTGTTCTCTTGGGTGCCGCATACAAAATACTTAAAGGGGGAGTGTGGATCTACGTTCTCCGCGCACTCGAGAAATCACAGACAAAACTGTTCGAGTAACGCATGCGGAAAACGTAGTTCGAGTTATGCATGTCCCGCTCACTCGAGAAATCAAAAACAAAAATAGTGTGAGAAAAGTATATGGAAAACGATAATAAGATAAAGATAGTCAGCCAGAGTTTTAAAGAGAATATTAAAAGAAGTACAGAGTGGTCCCAGAAACGATAGCTCAATGATATCATTCATCTCGTGGGCAAAGCGTAGCAAAAAAGGTCAACAAAAGAGAGGAGTAAAAACAGAGGAAAGATGGCAACATGATTAAAATGGATAAAAGATGGAGAAGCCTTTAAAAAAAAAACACATTTTTACATAGTTTAAGTTATTTAGAACACATGAGAAATGTAGACAAGTTTTGATTCTCGCACATACCCTGTACAGGTGTGCAATTGTCGTTCACATACGAAAGAACAAAGATTTGAATTCGTTGACAAGTTTTATTTCTCGACACATCGTTCGCAATTCTCGATAAATTGCGAAATTAGAAAAACGAGATTGAAGCATAATCGTCCTAATACGAGGGGATGGAATGGAAAACGGCAGCGTTGTGATGTTATTAAAGCCTTAAACGGAACCTAATGCAAACATTAGAATGTTTTCATATAGCCGCCCCCTTCCTCACCCCTAGATGATGCCGCTAGTATGTTTGTTATTAATTATCAATTGGCAACATTTGACAATACGCATACTGTATCACATACAAAATTTTAGAACTAAGTTTGTGGTTTCGTAACAAAAAGGACATACAAAATATAGAAAGCTAATCGCGATTTAGAATACCCAAGTACTTGAACAACTTATTCAGGATCAAAGAAAAGACTGCAAATTTATTAATCAATGGTCCTAAAAAAATATGATCGTTATGCCATTAGCTCTGTCTAATACATATATTATTTTATTTATGTATGTTGAAACTTTTTTATCACATGTCCCGAAGACTTTTCTCGAAAAAACAAATACGCAAACGTTAAATTATATTTGAATTATTTTTGTTTCACAAATTATCCTTGTAAAGCGTTGGATTTTTCCACATTCCGTTGTAGTAGAATCCCAGCCAGGGTGAACTGAACGAATGTTTCTCGAGTGAAAAGTGATCACTTAAGCCAGCCGAGGTCGGTCGTAAGCCCGACAATGTTCACTCTTAATTCTTCTACTGCGTTAAATTATATAACTGGCGGAATTAACATTAATACTATTTTGGAGAAATAGTAATATTTACTATCAAAATTCCTTGATGTGAGCTTTTCCGCAAAAAAAATCTCAAAAGTAGTTGGTTGTAATAAGTATTTTTTATATGAATATTGAAAATACCTAGTATTTTCTATTTTATAAACAAATTTGAATTGCGTAAAGAAATACTGAAAAAATAATTGCCTACATCTCGAAAAGAAATATATTTCAGTAATGCACACATTTTTTATTATGTTTATATTGTATACGATTCTAATAAAAAGTGCCCCTACTTTCTACAATAAAAACAACAGAGAATGAAAATTTAAACGATGGAATTATTTCGAACGAAAAAAACAACAAACATTTTAGCAGCATGATGAACGATGACACAATAGAAGCCTTTGTTTATTTGAACATGATGAAGCCATTTGCGTTATTAATGGACAACCATTAGAATTATAATTAATAGTCAACTCTCCACAGTTAATTTAACTAGGGAAAAAAAAGAAAAAACATATTTATATTTTCGCCATAAGTGTGAGAAAAAATAAGAATTGGCTACACCTTTCTGAGACCAAAAAGGAATAATTTGCATGACAAATATTAATCAGAATTATGTATGCAACATTTGATCTGAACAAAACATCTTGGTAATAAAAATTAGACAGACTACATTAAAGGAAAATCCCGCGGGCTTAAGGCCCTCCACATCCCCGGGTAGCTCAGGTGCATCGACCTCTTTACCCGCACTTCTAGCAAAATATTATTAAGAGGTGGGCCCAGGGTTAGCCTTAAGGGAGCCCCCCGGCAAACAAAACCCCTGAATTACGTTCGTTCAGTGCCCTTATCCAAAGAGGTTACAAAAGACAATTGAACAATACAATTCAAATTAAATCTAAACTTGTAGAGAGTCTACACAGTCAGAGATCAAGTTAGAGCTTAGGTATTGAAGAGCTTCAAGAGACAAGTTGTGCCTTTGAACCTTGTGCACTGGTATATATACTTCCGCAGGCACCCCAACGCAGGAGCAGTTGGGGTCGTCCAAAACAATTATCGCAAAGAATTTTGTATAAGTGAACAAATTTGTTAAAATATGTAACTCAGTGGTAATGAAAAAACTATGAAATATAGGGAAGAAAACAAACCGCGAAGTCTAAATTTCTTCCAATTATTCCAAGCAGAATTTTATTGTAAGCTGTTACACAACTTAATTGGTATGGTACAACTGCTATAGAAAGATTTCAGATTTACTTGAAGCAGGAAATGAACCTGTATAAAGATTGAAGTGGAAGAAAAAATATGAAGTTGTTATGGATATTGAGAAACTAGAAAAACTTGGTAATAATGCATAATTGAAATATTGAAAAGAAAAACGAATTGAATGCTGTTGTTGAAGATATTGGATTAAGTCAAATGATCTGTGAAACAATAAAAATAATGTTGAAGTCTGTCTGGGTACGAAGTGTATTGGGGAGTGAAATAATGATATCAAAAACTACGGTTGTATAATAACTTTCCCTACGATACACGATCCCTCCAGATCGCACGTTCTATGATTCACATAAAAATGATATAAAAAATATCAGTCTAGTGAATGAAGGGATTCAACCCTCAGGTATGAATTGTGGGTTGGTTAAGTTGTGGCATAGTTAAGTTTCCCATTATCAATTTTTTCCCGTTTTAAGCACACGCACCGCTTACAATTTTGTAATAATCCAATTTTAAACTGTCACCTAAAGCAAGTTGCATGAATGTGACGGAAGCCAGGAGCGTATGTAAGGATAGGGCTGTCTGGCGCTCTGTTCGCTCTGCCTAACCTGCAAGGGACGTGGCGTGAGGGTATAGATAGATAGACGTAAAGCAAATGATGATGTGGTTACAATCTTGTAGATTCGTTTGTACCAAGCATTTTAGTTCTTTTTCTCCACACCGTCCTGTCACTCACCAATCTCTTCCGTGTAGATGCTACAGCGCACGTTCTCAATAATCTGGTCCATATAACTACTTCTTGGGCGACCTCTCACATTACTGCCCTCTACCAATCTTACTGGTATGGTGATGAGCAGGCCGGAGTGCCTGATATCCATCGCGCTCACTGTTGGGCAATCTTATTCAAATTTTGACTTATATGTGTGCAATTTGCAAGGTGTTGTTATCAAATAGAAGATGGAATTGTAGACACAGGCAACAACGGACGAAGTTACTAAAAGGCGTGGTAAACATATTTTCTTTACCTAATAAGTGGTAATTTTTTAACGTCTTTTTTTGTATAATGGCAATAGATTTTTTTATCGCATATTTATGAAATACGGCTTCAGGTGCAAAAGATTCTATCTACATATATTCTATACATATCGATAGTTCAGCATACACATCGCATACACCTTCCTACATAAGGGTATATTATTTTTATTACACGAACGATTTAACACACATTGAATTTCAGAGCAATTTGTAGAAGCTGGATTTATCGTTCATAGCGCAATCTAGAGTGTCGCTGAACAAAGGAGAAGGGTGACAAATCGTCCACATTAGAGAATGAAAACGTAAAAGTAATGTGAAATATATATTGGCATGATATCGATTTAAATTACATTAAATCTACGAGAGACGACAGTAATGGATATTACAGTTGGGTATCACGTGAAGATTGTAAAAATAATATCATTCAATTGTGACATTATAACTCTTCTCTCTTCTCCAGTTTCAATCGTTACGATTTCGTTAGGGTTTGCGGCAAAGCCCCGGTGTCTCCTTCTCCACTCATCGCTGTCCTGTGCGGTTTTTTTTAAAGTCTTTATATGAGTCGAAGCCCATATCCTGGCACAGGTCGTTCAGGTATTCTTTTCTTGGTCGTCCTCTGTTAACTCAAACTTTCAAAGCGGAGGTACCGGGTTTAAATATCGGTTTTGACAAGCTTTTAGCTTACTGTGAAGTGAGCAGGAAAGTATTATTTATTACTTAAAAAAAACGAAAGAAAACCAGAGAAAAGAAAATATAATGTTTTGAAAATCACAATTTACGTTTTAATAGAACATCGGAATTTTCTACATGTCGTATTTGAACACAACAAGTAGTTTGAGATAACTGCTTGAAAAGATAATGGTTTATTTTCTCGGTGACTCTGATTGAAAAAGCCTACATTGTAAAACTTAATTAACAGACGAGATGTGGTTGAACGCTCATTTCCATATTTACTTCCAAACGTCTTTCGCCACAAGAAACAACAATTTTCGTCTGTTTTTCATTATTTGCATTACACGGTCTTCGCAATGTGGGGCTTTCCTCGAGAGGTTCTGTGGCGACTGTTCGCATTTTGCGGTACGAAAAAAAAGGTTTTTGTTTAAATGATAATCCGTTAGGGGATGAAAACAGTTCAACACGGCTCATGAATATATATTAATTTATTGCAAAACAGGCGCAGACCACAAACGCTGGATGGAACTGGAATAATTCCGGTATAAATAAATACGAGGGGAGTTCAAAGTATTCTCGGTATGGATATGAAAGAAATGGCAGAAAAATCTGAAATAATTCTATTTTTTAATATAGTCCCTTGCAATCTCGATACACTTCTTACAACACGAAATCATCTTCTCAATACCCTCCAAAAAATAACTTTCTTCCTTCTCTGAAAAATGAGCGTTAATGGCCGTCTTGAGTTCTTCATCGCCGGAAAATCGCTTTCCACGAATCTTTTTTTTTAGCTTCCGAAACAAAAAATAGTCACTAGGTGTCAGGTCTGGGCTGTAAGGTGGATTATTGATCTCTCGGTAACCACACTCCTGAATTTTTACAACATTCAATTCGCACTTGTTTCTGCGGTGGTTCGAGCATTCGTGGCACCCATCTTGCACTGAGTTTTGAGAGGTTTAAAAAGTCATGAAGTATTGAGTGTATGGTACCAAAATATATCTTGGTCATCTCTGCTAATGAATTGATTTTTATTTGAGCATCTTCGAGTACAAGTTTCTCGACTTTTTCACGTTTTCTTCCGTAGTGGCAGAAACAGGAACAGGGTCATCTTCAATGCTTTCTCTGCCCCTTTCAAATTCACTTGACCACTATTGAATGGTAGACAACGAAGGAGCAGAATCCTTATAAACGGCTACCATCTCTTCCTGGAAGTTTTTTTTGAGTTTTTCCTTGTTTCGTCAAGAATTTAATAACGGCGCGGTGTTCGATTTTGGTAAGCATTTTCGCGTCAAGACATTTTGTTGCACTCAAAACACGATTGTGACAAAACTAATGATAGTAAACCGATGAAATTTTCAAATTTTCACCTTAGAAAGTGCCATAACAGAACCATAGAAAAAAATACCCCCATTGCTAACAAAAAAGTTGCCATACCGAGAATACTTTTGACGAAGATTGACGAATTGATTGACGAAGTAGGCAAGGCGGATGAATGTCTCCAATAGTTCACACTAGTATATTAGGAGCTAAATTGTATGAAGTATAAACTGCGTGTTAAGGTCCTATATGCTGTCATTGGGCTTTGGCGCCCTAAATTGTTCTCAGCCAATACTGAGAGAATCGTCTTGTAGCTGAATACAGTGATAGATGAAAGTATGGACTACAGATTGGCCGATTTATAACTACAATATTTGGAAATTTCTTTCCGAAAGTACCTACCCCTGAAATTTGCGGGATCTGAGGATTTTCCGTTCAGTTTTTTCAGATGTAAAAGTATATAATTTAGCCAATATACTGGTAATTATAACCTTAACAAATTGGATGTTTTAGAATTTCAAGTTTGTTCCCAGGCTCTTCTTTAAGGGCTTGGCACCAAGAATGACGTCACAGTCATTTCCCGCTTCATTAATAAGGTTCAAAATCGTGTGAACAATCGCATGATAAAATGGTAAAAATAGCGTTTTTTCCATTTTTTCGGGGTTAATTTTGCGTCTATCTAAAAACTTTTACGGTTATTCCCTAGATTTTAATGCATATTATCAGTATAAAAAAATTTACTCCGCGACTTTCGGGAAACGAGTATCCGTCTTTCGGTAAAAAGATCAGAGGTGTTTTTCACATTTTTTTTTTTTAATTTATACAAGACATAAAAAAATCTTTAACGGTTATTCCCTAGATAAAGGTTCAATGCATCTACTCTATTTTGTTCCAAAGCATATTTAGTAACGGTTGTCGAGATAGAAGGTCTCCCGTTTTTAGAAATTTTTGAAATGTCGGTATGCATACTCTTAAAAGGTAAAATTCACATTGTCCCTTACGTTATTCTTGTTTTGAGCTAACATTCTCATACTAAATTTAAAAAAGTTGAAGCGAAAATAGAATGATTGTGCTCAGTGCATATAAGCCCTTCAGTCGTCGTACTATACCTACAACTGTCCTCATCATAGTAAGAGCCAAGAGGTAAATAAAAGTACCTGGATGGAATACATAAATTCGTATGACGACACAATGTCGCGAACCAAACATCACTTTGATGCAGTAGTGATGATGGTGACACAGTTGTAATATTATTTATGGTTCTGTATTTATCTATACAACGATGTCACATTGAAGCTAATTATAAAATGGACATACCATGGACTGACTATGACTGAAGAATATTATGCTAATATTGCATACTACAATGTGAAATTCAAATTTAGTCTCAATTTGTTGTCGTATTATGGTCATATTTCACTATACTGAAATATGACCATAATATTTTTCACGAAATTTTCCTCAACATATTTGCACAATTTCTCATATGGCTGGTGTGATGTACTTTTTTTTAAATAGTGCCACATCGCCATTTCATTTCTATAAAAAGACAGTCCGCCATCTTCTTTATTTCTATTCTTTCCTGATTTCAAATACGTCTATAGTTTCTGATAAGCTGACCCTAGTGAATAAATGTTTAGCCTCTATTACTTGTCATGTTTACTATATTTTGTTCACTTGAGGTGTAAATAAATGAAGTTTTTATTCTTTCATTTTTCAACAACGGATAATTGAAGAATCCCTCCAAAAAATACTCTTAGAGTAAGTATCCCAAACTATCGTCATAGGTTTATTGTAAACAGTTTTCCAGCAAATGTATCTGCCCAACGCAATCCAAAATTTACATGACGATTTTCAATCTCCGACCAGAATATACACACAATATCATTCGGCTCCAATTGTTACACTTTTTCACATCATTCTTAGTAACAGCGCTCCAGTTCAATACCACACTAAATCTTAGAAAGAATACCAAACTATTAAAATAATGATAATTATTCTTCTCGATAGTTATGATTCATTCCACAGAAACCAATTAATCTGAATTTCCATTAGTAAACATTTACATAAAAACACAGTTTATGAGAAATAAAATTTCAAACAAATGATGCATAAATCACTATTAAACAAATTCAACATAAAACATCACATAAATTAAATCAAAAATTACAAACAAGATTACTCTTGTTTTACATAAAAAAACCCATAAGATAAATAGTTCACCCAAGGAAAAACACATTAGCTATTTCGGTTAATTTGTTGAATATAAAATTGAAAGGTCAGTTTTTTAATAAAACAGGGAATACAGCTCTAATCCGCTGACGAAACTTGTAAGTTATATTTTTTGCCTATACCTACAAAAAATTGTATATTTGAATTTTTTTTAGTAGAAAAAGAGCATCTAAATAAACTTGATGATATCATTTTAACAAAATTCTCACCTTTAGGAGAAAACAGATATAGGTCACATGGGAATTAATATACATATACAGTTTATATCGAAAAGGCCCAGAGACAACAAAGGTTGATACCAAAACATATAATAAATACTATTAAAAGCAGTCATATAAAATATACCTGTAATACCATTAAAATATATTTTATTTTACGTGTCGTGTAGGGGAAAGCCCATACCTTCATTATATCATCTGTGTTATAATAATATATGGGTAGGGTATATTGGGTATGCATTACCTACATATAAAACGCTCCTAGAGCATGCCTATAAAAATTGATTCATAAAATCATTCATATGGAGATAAAATGTTTGCAGAGTCAGAGAATGATACGTGATAGAATACACAGGTGTAAATATCAGTGGCGTAGCGTAAGTTCTGAACTTGGGGGAGCGCTTTTCAAGAACAGAGGGCTGTTATACCTTTATCAAAAAAAATAACTAACTACTTTGTGGGTCCCAAAAACATAGGTACATAATAATGGATAATTATTACGATTAGCATAAAAATAAGAATCCTGCCTTACTATTTGTTGAGAAGATCGATTCTCATGTTTTTTTTATATTTGCAAATACTTTAATTATCTCTCTGTTACATTCGGGAATTGTCTGTAAAAATTGTTTCTCTATACTGAGCACCGACAGTGCATACAGGCGTTCCTGGTTCATGGTGCTCCTGAGAAACGACTTTAGCCTCTTTAAAGTGGAAAAACACCTTTCACTCTCCACGGACATTATTGGAATTGTACAAATGATTGTCAATAATCGTACCGTTTTAAAAAAGGATTCCAACAAATTGGTTCTTCTTAATTAACTGTAAATGTAACTAATAATTTAGTATTTAAATAATAATTTTATCCGGCGCGGCGACAAATAATAATTATCTTATCATTATTATCAAACGGTCAAAACAATGCTGTATGCCGTACGTTATTAATTTTACATGTCATCTCGTCGACTCATCCTAGAGTAAGAAAGAGTTAAGTAAGAATTGTGTCATGCGGGATGCATTGATACGTAGAGTTTGTTAAGTAAGGACTTACAATCTTTGTCACTAGCCCCACACCCGCCCGCATACCGCAACCTGGCCCGCCCCCTGTCCCTCTCGCATCACACACAACGCACAGAATGTTCCCGCGGTGCAGCGCACAACAGAGTGGTAACATTTTGTATGGGATGAGAGAAATCCACGGAATACGAATGTTTGTTAAGAAATGTATGACAACTACTGCGTTTTCGAGGTGCGCTAACTGTTAGCGCACCGAATACGAAATGGTGTGCTAGCGTTTGCCTATTTAAAGGAGTCGAACGTTTTCGTTAAGGAATTACTAGCATTTCTTGACATTATTATTGGATTATTTTAATTTTTATTTTATCACGTTGAGCTGAATTATTTGGGGGTGCGCCGTATCCTGCGCACTGTTGGAGTCTACGCCCCTGGTAAATATTAAGTATAGGTATTCCCCATCCATATGCAATATTTTATTGAAGAGTATGGCTCTCGGAGGGTAAACTCCATAAACATGGATGAATATTATACTACCAGCTACCTTTCAAGTGAAAGATACATAACAAAAATCAGAGCGGGTTTTTTACCAATTGAATTGCTGCTAGTAAAGAACAAATATATGTATATCGTATGATGGCAGTGGAGATATCGGAGTCAGAGATTAAGATGCTGAGAGCTTAGGTATTGAAGTGCCTCAGGAGTCAAGTTGTGAATGTCTTTCATTGTGCAGCTGATCCTTCCTTAATTACTGCTAGCCACTGGCGTTCCATTGCTGGACATAGGCCTCTTCTAAACTCTTCCACTGTCTTCTATCTTGGGCTATCTGCTGCCATTTGCGACCCGTAAGCTGGACAATGTCTACTGTCCACCTTTTTGTGGTCTTCTTACGCCTCTTTTGTTCTCCCACGGCCTCCACTTCAGGATTTTAGGTGCCAATCTGACATTGCCCTGTCTTGCACATGGCCTGCAGCTGATCCTAGTGAACCGATATTCTTCGGCAATATGATTAACAGATTTCACCCCTCCGCAGGGGCAGTTGGGTTAGTTCCGCTTACCCCATCTGTGGAAGAAAAGCCTTTCCATGTCCAGTTATGATTGGGTTGAAATTGCTCCAACGCTACGAATTAATGTAAGAATCCATGAATAGTTATAATTTATAATTTTATATGGTAATAAAAACCGGGTGATTTGTAGATCATAAAGTCACCAGATCACACGACCCACACACTTCACTAACACCTCACCTCAAAAGTGATAGCTTTATTAACCAGAACATAAAACCCTTCCGTATATCTGATAAAAAGCTCACCTATCTACCCACCATAAAAAGGTGTGCGAGACTTACAGTGGCGGCACGCTTATTTTGAAATAATGTATTAACATTATCGCGGTTGGCGTTAGTTTATTGGGTTCGATATTGTTGGTCAACTGTCGTCCAGATGCTTCGTCACATCTTTATGTCCGAAAGCTGAAAAATTCCAATGTCACATTTTTGTGATAACATAGAAATTTCTGCATGTCATAGTTGAATAACAAGTAATTATCTCAACAGATATAAGTGAAGGATGGGAATTGTAGGTGATCGCCAACCGATGATCACTACACACTCACTGCGTATTTTGAATGTCTATATTTAGGGTGGGTACTAAGAAGCAGTTGTGTGGACACACACACATTGGAAGGGACTCTGGCTTGTGTGCAAAAACCCAAGTATGTTCCTGTACACTTCACAGTAAGCTTTTTAGCTTGTATAAGGTGCAGAATACATCGTCAGCTTAGTACCGATTCGTACCCTGAACCTCCTGATTGGAAGTCCATACTCAGTATGCTAATCTCGTACTAATTATTATTACACTTTTTCATGATAGTGAAATATATGAAATTGTGTAGAAATGATAGGCTCTGGAATCTTCGAGCAAGGCACGCTACTGAAAGAGATAGCAGAAACCTACGAATATATTATAGATACATAATAATGTTCTATATTACAGGCAGGTTAGGCGATCAAATCATAAACTCTAAAAATCGTAATATAACTAAGTAATATCTAACAGCGAAAGAGGTGGGTCAACCTACCTTCAGTACTTAACCGCCCGACCTAAAAATAGCCGCGGGGAGCTAAAATATATATTCAAAGAGAAAGATATGAAAGTTTGGAGATATAGGCATGTGTATCATCAGTCGATGGTTGTGTCTAACAAATCGAAATTCGTATTTTAAGTACATATCTAGGTACAAGCTGATGATTATTTCTTGTTAGTTATTTACGTGACATGGTGTGCCAAGACAGGACAATGCTTGATGATCTAGAATCCTGAAAAGGAGGCCTTGGAGCTACAAAAGAGGGGCAGGAAAACCACAAAAAAAGATGGACAGCTGACACTGGTCGAAGAAGGCAGCAGATAGCCCAAGATAGAAAGTATTGTAAAAGTTTAGAGCGGCATATGTCCAGTAGTGGAACGCAAGTAGCTAGCAATAAGTAAGTGAATAAAATCTCATTTTCCTGCCCTTCAAAAACAAATCGATGATCTTACTTATTAATTTACTTGTGACTGTGTTATATTGGAAGTGCTGACAATTGAAATACGTCACGTAATTGGCTTTCTATATTCTCAAAAGAAGGAAAATGAACGTGTATTTTCTGTAAACATAAAAAAACGCGAAAACGAGGAATCTAAATTGTTATGTAAGTATTGTATTTACGATGTGATACTGCCTCCATAAGTACTTCAAGGTGACGGTGGCTGTGTGGAATAAAAATAACGAATATCGTAGTAGCGAAATATCGATGTTAATAAATAGGTGAGAGTAAGATCACTAATGTACGATAGGTATACATATTTGATTACCAGGTTTTCTGTATAAAGCCACGTGTATGGGGGACTTACCTGTTTGCTGATAAAATAATACAATAACAAAAGGTTGCAGAGTTTGCGCTAAGGGGAAATTTATAACAATAAAGATAAACTCATTACTTAACTCTCTCTCCCTCTATCTCTCTCTATCTGCCTCTATCTGCATACAAGGCAGAATATCGTCGTACATTAGAGAAACCAGATCGCATGAACCGGTAGAAAATTATAATTAAGTCCTATATGCTGTCATTGGACTTCGGCGCCCTGAATTGTTTTCAGCCACTACTGAGAGAATCGTCTTGAAACTGTAAGCAATGATAGATGTAAGTATGGACTACAGATTGGCTGTTTTAGAATTACAATATTTGGAAATTCCTTGAATAAAAAAATATTCCGCAAGTACCCCTGAAATTTGCGGGATCTGTCATACACACTCTCCGATTTCTTTTACTCAAAAAGCGTCCATCCATAAGGATCTGGTCGACATAATCGGACCAGGCCAGTCTCGGGTGGCCGCGTTTCCTCACACCTCTTCGTTCGCTAAGATATATCTTTTTTGTCAACCTTCATTCTCTCAACATGCCCAAACCATCTTAGTTTATTTACTTTCATTCTAGTTACAACACCAGTCTAGCAGTCACTCATTTCCCTAACAAGAATAGCGAAAGCTGGAAACGCCAGTAAAAAATATTGTCGAATTTGTGGCTCTCACGAACCGGCGAACATACGCAGTAACGTTTTATTTTTTCGGTGACATCAAAATCTCGTAAGCCACTGAAAGTCGATTTAAATACCCCCGTGTCGAGATGTCATCTGCCGCTTATATTATTCAGTCAAAGTTAATTCAATTAATTACGTAATAATGAATACACAACAGAAGGGCGCTCACCCCCACCCCGAAAGGGATAAAAGGAATGAATATATTAAATTTTCATAATGTTATTATTACCCCTGAAATTCAGGAGGCTATAAAACCGGAAGATGAAAAACTTTTTTTTTAATTACGATCATTGTGTAAGAGAATTTTAAAAATCTGTAAAATATTATTGATTCATAAACCGTGTTTTGTTTTTATCATTATTTGTTTATTATTGTTTTTGTATACTTATACGTATTTCACACTTTACTGGATGTGTAGGTGTCTGATCATATAACGTTTCTCAAATTCATCTGTTGAGGTTAGCTGGAGGAGATCGCGATCGCTTGGTGAGCATTTCCAGTCATAGTTAATAAATAAATAAATAAATATTTATTGGTCCAAGAAAATATGCATAGTTACAAAAACATGACAATGATAGTGTGCCAAAAGGCGGACTTATTCAAAAGCAAGATCTAACAGTCAGCACGAGAAAGGAAAGATAAACTTAAATACTATAAATATTAAAAAAGTAAATAAATATATAGATACAGTTTCAATATAAATAAAAAATTAGACTATAATTTCAATTTCAAACCCGGCGAAAAACGTCAATTTATTAAGAAATAGTAACTCGATGAATCGATAACGAAAACGAATAAAATATACACAAATAAGGTAAAAAAAAACTGGTAATTCAGTTAAATTACCTAGGACATTTTTTATAGTATTTAGGCTTGCATACGCAAACCCAAATACTTTCCTGCACACCTTGCACTAGGCTTAAAGCCTATATCGCAAAGTGTGGAATACATCGCCAGCGCCAGGTTTCGAACCTGGCACCTAACGCTTGAGAGACTGCCGCTTCAACCAACTGCGCCAACTATGTACTCATTCGCTCAGTCATTTACCGTACAATACAGGCATTATATTACATTGCAGCATTGTCAGTTTCGTCATTATGAAACGCATCAATGACTGACTAATAATGACTAATTCAATGATTACAAATTATCGAGGTGCCATTGAAATAGTAAAAGCATGGGAAAGGAAAACTGTAAAACAGCGATAAAAATACAGTACCTCTGCGCTATCAATCATTGAGCCGAAAATAAATAAACGTTGGAGAAAATTTATATTAAGGGCTTGGCACCAAGAATGACGTCACAGTATTTTCCCACGGCATTAAGGTTCAAAATCGCGTGACAATCGCATGATAAAATGGTAAGAATAGCGTTTTTATTTCCATTTTTTGGGGTTAATTTTGCGTCTATCAAAAAATTTTTACGGTTATTCCCTAGATTTTAATGCATATTATCAGTACAAAAAAAAAATTACTCCGCGACTTTCGGGAAACGAGTTTCCGTCTTTAGGAAAAAAAATCAGAGGTGTTTTTAAATTATTCTTTTGAGAAATCTATACAAGATATAAAAAATCTTTTACGGTTATTCCCTAGATAAATTTTCAATGCATCTATCCTATTTTGTTCCAAAGCATATTTCGTAACGTTGTCGAGATATAGGATCTCCCGTTTTTAGAAATTTTTGAAATGTCGGTATTCATACTCTTAAAATTCCTGCTGTGTAGATAAATATATTACTCTCATCAAATATAATTGAATCAAAGGCAAACATAACAAATTCGGTGGGTTGTTGTTGATCAAACAATGTCTCAATCAATCGCCTGTAATCACTCAACATTTGATTATTTATTGATGTTGATTACATATAATCAGCATTTGAGATCAAAACGATCAAACAGATGGGATCATTCAATTAATATCCTATATAATTTTTGTGTAAATTCTCTGTATAGATATTATAGTATTAACGTAATACTGGTGCGTATGAATGATATGAGAACAAAATGTTTGAATTTTCCTTTTGAATCTTTCTTCAAAGTACACAAAAAAAACAAATAATATTTAAAAAAAATTGAGATATTCACAGTACAAACTAAGTCTCAGAAATATTGCAGATTGATTCGATGCAACGGTCTTGATGTGAATGGTCCAAAATTACATTACGTCAATAAAATTAGAAATTCCACCCGTATCGAGTGATTTGTGACCAAAATAATATACTTTTAAATACATTATTTTCTGAGTAAGTAAATTCTTGCTTAATGCAGAAGAGACAAGTCAAATCTTCAATAAGATTGATTGATTTGAACAGCGATCACGAAAGATAGGCCATAATGTCAGGCATGCCGGCCTGCTTATCACCATAGCAGAAGGAATGGTAGAGGGCAGTAATGTGAGAGGTCGCCTGAGAAACAACCATATGGACCAGATTATTGAGAGCGTGTGCTGTAGCGCCTGCACGGTAGTAAAGAGATTGGCGAATGACAGGACGGCGAGGAGAGAAGGAACTAAAATGCTTGGTAGAAACCAATCTACACGATTGTGACCACGTCATCATCATGGGCTAATGTCAAAATGAAATCAAACATGGATAGATTAGTGTTTCCTTAAAACTTACAAGAGAAACGGTTTTCACAATAACTGTAGACATCAAAAACATGACGAGAGAACATTGGTTTCATATTTTGTAACTACATCATCATCAAACGAAAGACATATTTGACAAAGCTGGCACGCATGCATACACAAGAAATAAGTCGGAAAATAAGAACACCTGACGACTATATGATAATCATTGGAGGGAGTAATTTTCCAGTTACCTACGTGATAAAATTACAAGTTTATCAAGGTTCATGCGAGGAGAGGTATTATACATTGGATGGAAGTATAATGGCATAAATATAACGAGGCTACACAGAATTGTTAATGACGAGATACGTGCGGAACTAATCCCATTAGCTTGCAAAATTGCTTTCAGTATAAAATAATGTGAACACGTATAATCTGGAAAAAAGCGTTCACTACGCGGATAATTCTGGATGTCTTCCATAATGGCTAATTGCATTTGTGGAAATTTTCTAAATTAAAAATATGTATGCATATATAACTATTTTGATTGTAATATTGAAGCTCTTACAAGCTAAACAACAGTTTATAATGTTTAAGAAGATAGTATATGATGTTTAATAACACAGTATATGATGTTTAAGAAGATACAGGCAAAGTCGCCATGGCTTGAAAGACAACCTATTAGAAAACAAGGCAAGATTACTTAAGAAGCTGATAGAGACATGAAACCTGGTAACAAAACAAGAGAACTAATTCTTTCAAAGGATGAAAAAATAATGGAATCATCGAGGCTCCAACACATTGTGCTCCGTGGCCATCCTCAAACGACCCCCGGAAAGACCACCAAAGAGACGGATTAACAGCTGAGAGTCGACCTAGCAAAAGCAAGAGATTAACAACTCTAAAATGAAGAGGTCATTGGGCCTACAATAACAATAAGAAGAATTGGAATACTGGAAAAAAATACTTTTGTTGTAGGTATACCAAATGCTAATATCCCAAATAGAAATCGATTCAATTAACATCGAACACAAATATGCCGAATTTGCTACATTTTAATTAAAAGTCACGACCCATTCACATTATATTTCGATAATATAACAATGTTATAACTCTTCATAAAATGTAGGTCAAAATAATATATAATAATACCATTATCACACGTCCATACAGATTGATAATAATATACAAGCGCATGTTTAATGCAGAGAAGTGTTTTGTATACCTAACTTAATCTAATGCCGAGGCTGATGCTATTTTAGGTAATTGTCGTTGGCGTCATTCCGGCGTCTGATAAAAACGAAACATTATAATAATAAATTCTATAATATTGCATGGAAATATAATTGATTTTCTAACACTATAGCAGACGATATTTGGGTAATCAAGCCAGCAGCCCAAAACATATGCATCGCCATTACTGAGAGCTTGACAGAACCACCTTTACAAGCTTGTCGAAAAATTGATTTTCGAGATGATCCATGGTGTTTGAAGTTTTTTGGGATTTATCGGGTAGTTGAAAATTTTTGTACTTCCGACGTTCAGGCAAACCCACTGTTGCCTTAAACGATCACAAATCCGTGACCCTGACCAAGGCTTAAGCAGGTTTGCGAAACTTCGAAAGAACGAAACATGGAACAACACGAATAAAAACACCAGATCTTAATAAAGATACTCCAAGCAGTGCTACCCTGGTAATTACCTACTAAAAATACGATATCTAGTTTTAAGACATGGGTATTTAATACAATTACTAAAGCACACATCAGGAAAACTAAGACGACAGAACACAGAGGAAACACACACCGAAATACATGGATCAGGAAAAAGGGAAGCGAAAACACGTCCGAAACATTAAGAAAGGCATTAGCAACAATTACGAAGAATAGAAAAATAAGAAGGTACGAAAAATAAAGAAAGTAAGCGAGTCAAAAAGACTTTGAAATGAAAGAATGGAAAATAGTATGAAAAAATTGTGAAAGGAAATATACCCAATGGGTACTACCCATACACACTATTCATACTAACTTACAGACTAAATCATCCATTTTAAAAGACTGTTTGTAGCAAATAATAGAAAAATACCATTCGGTATTCATACATATGAGGCTGTATAGTGATTGATGACTTTAAAGAAGCAATATACGGTAAATGAATGGAAATTCAAATACAAAAGCCATTATTAAAGACAGTAGATAAACCTAATGCAACGCAACGCATTATGATTTCGACAAAAAAACTTGAATTATTAATAACTAGTGGGACCCGTGAAAAATATATTCACGAAATTTGGCATTATTAACAACTAACTACTCATACTGCCACTCTACCACGCCCTTCCAAAGTTCTTCGAACGAACATATCATAGAGGGTCTTGGTCTTACCTACTTTCCAAACTTATTGTACACATGTACCTACTATACACATTTATTTATTTATTTATTTAATAAAGTATAAAATACCTGGACCAGCATAACAGCGGCTATTGTTGCCTTAGCGCCAGTCCAGGTACAGGTTATGTTTACAAAGTGGTACTTACATGCTAATACACGATGTACAAGTAATAAATACCTACAATACAATAAGTATGATTACTAAAAGAATTTGAATTGCATTCTATATCAATAATATAATAGGTAGGTATATATGTATGTAGTACTTTTACACGAAAAAATATTTTCATTCTTAAGTTCATTAGTAGGTACACTTCTACGAGTATATTTCAAATTTTCATTCATAAAACTTTGCGTCTAGACGTATTGATCAACCAATATTTCTTAACCAATTTACATAAAGCGCTAGTATAGTGAATTCAAAAATATTCCACACATTCAAACAAAAAAATGATATTAATTCCATTGTTTACAACGTGGCTATTTGATTTTGTCAAGCTCTGCAAATATGCGACACAAAAAGTGAGACTTCGACGAAAATTTTTAGCCACCCATGAACGCGTCGCTGCTTTAAATTTACATACATATTCATAGAACTTGCAATATTTTCCAATGGGCCAACGCTACATACATACATGACTTGGATAATACCAGTATTATGTAATGGAATTCTATGAGGCAACTTAGCGATTACCAACGTTGCGCAAGAAACCAATTAACGGTAGTGTATATATACAAAATAAAGCACAATAGCGGTAGATGGTAGTGAACAATATTATTGTAATCTGAAGTACGCACGCAGTGTATGCACTGTGCGTGAAGATTTCCAAACAAACAACGAGCCATAATCAAGTAGATGGACCAAGTGTTGATAAGACGAGAGAATAGACGTCACGGAGCGTAATGAGAATTCACAATATCTTTAAACACTATTATAGTACTACTTGTAGCTACAATCATGGGTGTCATCAGCTTGAGAGCTAGGAGGGGCAGCAATAATTTAAAAATTCGATATAGTATGAAAAGGCGTAAATATTGCCGCAGGCGAAATTTTTTGTGAGACAAAGTGAAGAAGGTCGTGATGTGGTTTGGTTTATTTGAAAATGTATATGATACTTTGCACCAAAATGTAATGGGGGTTGTAGGGAGATTAATTAGATATGAGAGTATGTACGGGCTAAGCTATAGAATCTGCTACCTACTTACCCATTACATAGAGCAACGTGTGTGTGTGAAATTAATTGTCCTTATGAAGACTAATCAGCTGAGGTGTACCTATATCAGAGTTTTACCCATCAAAACCAGTAGGGTATAATTCCTCGACGTATCGGTCTGATACGGATTCCAAAAGGTCCAGTCACCAGAAGAGGTGTATGAAAAATGTCTTTTATAAAAGAATAATTAAAAAAAAACGCCGCTGATTTTTTTTTTATGAAATAATTGTGCCATATTGATGATTTTCATGAAAATTTATGATATGATGAGAAAACGTATGGTAATAATGTGATTATTTGTGACGTTTTATCATTTAGTATGAAAAAATATATAACTATTTCAATCTCTAGGGGAGGGGCAGCTGCCCCCCCCCTGCCCCCCGACGACGCTCATGGCTACAATACTTGACCCATAATCTAACATCTCCGTGAATTTACTACTCAGGTTATACGAGTACATCAATATGTAGATTATCTCATTAGCACCAAGTTTTCGAATAGTTTGAAGAGGAGGAGTATCCTGAAAACGTTTCCCGTGTTTTTAACGTTCATAATCGCATGCACAGCATTACGGTTTATTGGGTACAATTTCGCTTTGCTTGCTTCCATAGTTTTATGCTACGAGTAAGTCTGAAGATTTTAATTAATATTGTCACTATGAAAAATAATTTTTATTTCTGTCTTTCGCGAACGGAGCTATTACTTTAAAAAATAGGTATTTTTTATCTTATTTTCCGGGAATCTATACAAAAAAGTTACGGTACTCTGTGACTAGAGAAAGGTTCAATTTATCCATCGTATTATTTTACAAAACATATTTAGTAAGGTCGTCGAGATATTTTTTCTGCACAATTATATTTTGTTTGTCAATCGATTAGCACGCCATAAACAGAAATTGATATTATTCGCACCAATCAACAGCTATAATAGTTGTTATTGAAACGAAAGCTGATCCAAACAAAATTTAATCAATCGTTTAAAAAAACGGAATACAATTTTCGTGACTCGCTGAGAGGAAATAATATTTTATTCAGGACAGGCTTTAACCAATTAAAAAAATTGTGTACTTTCATTAAGAGTGTGCATACCGACATTTCAAAAATTTCTAAAAACGGGAGACCTTCTATCTTGACAACCGTTACTAAATATGCTTTGGAACAAAATAGGCTAGATGCGTTGATCATTAATCTAGGGAATAATCGTAAAAGATTTTTTTATATCTTGTATAGATTTTTCAAAAAAATAATTTAAAAACACATCTGATCTTTTTTCCGAAAGACGGAAACTCGTTTCCCGAAAGTCGCGGAGTATTTTTTTTTGTACTGATAATATGCATTAAAATCTAGGGAATAACCGTAAATGTTTTTTGATACACGCAAAATTAACCCCAAAAAATGGAAAAAACGCTATTTTTACCATTTTATCATGCGATTGTCACGCGATTTTGAACATTAATGCCGTGGGAAAAGACTGTGCCGTCATTCTTAGTGCCAAGCCCTTAATAAAAAAAGAGTGTTTGTATTACAAACAGGTAAATTATGTTAGGCAATAACGTTCGCTTTTAAGCGGAAACCGTTAATTGTATATCGGCTGTAGTAAAATGTTTAATCAACCGTGTGAGCGGAGCGCAATATACACTCTAATGAATATTGGATGATGAAGTGGTGAAAAATCAACTAGAAAATGTTGGGATTCAGAAGTGATTCAACTGAGTAGAACGAATTATAAAAATGAACGATTAATCCGCTGATCTGTACATTTATCCCGCGAATAATGATACCACGAAGCCACAAAAATAAGATGTTCACTAGGAGAGGTAAACAGTACTCGAATATACATTGGTCTCAATGTTGCCTTAGCTGGTTAGAACCGAAAGAAAGAAAAAAATCAATGATAATAATAATAGAATTTGCAAAATAGGTGTGCTTCAAGATTCTAAATTATTAGGCAAGAGTTTGTGCCCCTCTAATGCTAACAGGAAACTCATTCCAGGCTTAGGGACTCGCCGCGAAGAATGCGCACCCCAGATATGCTGGTTTATTTGACTGTTCAAATTTGGTGATGTGATCTCTGTAAGATCGGATTGCCAACTTCCGAATACAGAGTTCTGAGATGTACTCCGGGGCCAGACTATTCAGAGTCTTTCACAGACCGTAAGACAAATTTTGAACAAAATCTGTTCAGGACACTTGGGCCAGTGAATAGCTTGAGAAAGAATTTTGCCCTGCAGATGTGTTTTTGTGAGGACTGTTTCCTAATCAATATTATAGTAACTACTGCATCCAAAAGATACTTAGGTTACAAAACCTTTTTGTGCCAAATAAGATAAATAACAATGAGAAATAGCTAGTGCCAGAAGCAAGGTTGCAGAACATCACTACAAAAGACAATATCCTTGAAGCTATGCTATTGAATTTCACTGAAGCGTACAGAAGATCATTAAAGAGAATTCTATTGTATTAAATACTCTACAAAGTGTTAATTAAGTACATGAGATACTGTTTACAATTGAAGACGCAGAAGATAATATTATAACGTTAAACGTTGTAGAGTCAACCTTAGATATGAGGAGCTTATCTTTACTTACGAAAGAACACAATACACGTTTACTTAAGATTGCCAATGACTTAATTAACCTATTCCCATGCGCAGAAAAAATAAAACTGAATAAACAAACACCTACACCAGTACCAGAGAGCAGTAATAAACATCGTGGTATAAATTACATGAACCATATTTGCTCTAGTCATACGACTTATTAATTGTTATTGTGGGTTTATTGCCGCATAACATTATGGAAAAACTTGTTGAATGTTTAGCGAATGCAGGTTATGTTGTTGCAAGGTGTTGAATACAAATTAATGCAAATCTTTATACCTACGACTAAGAACGATGTATTGTGACTGGATAATGCTTATCGTCCATGTTATTTATAAAAAAGCAACTCTGACTTATACTGTACAGATGAAATGGCAGATGGAAATATAAGTCGATGCCTTTACAACCAAAGATACATTTTTTGTCCATATTTACTGTGAAACATCTTTGATTTTCTACATGTCGTAGTTGGATAGCTAGTAGTTATCTGAATAGGTATACTGCAACGGATAGATTTTCCATCAGGCTGAAAACTGATCGTCAGCTGGCTTTATGTGATCACTTTTCAATTAGATAACATTCACCAATGGGAACGGATGGATGGACTGGAATTGGTAAATGTTGCGTTACGAAAAGTGTAAAGTGTCATGAGTCACTCGACAGCGGGTGCTTTGCTTTAAAAATAAGAAGAAGAAAAAGTGTAAATTGATTACATAAAGTCAGTCTTAAGTCTATTGAAAACCCCATCCTTCGGTGTATATCTGTTGAGATAATTACTTGAAACCAATAATTGATAAATAACAAATAGGTACCTGAGGATAATAAAAAGTACGCATATTATTTTAGTAATTGAAACCAAGATTCCATTTGTAAGATGTATGAAAATTGTTGGAACATTATGAACATTGACAGTCATAAACTTATGGATAAAATTGTGGGTGTGTGATATACTCACAGTTGATATCTACAATTCGATGAAATTGATTCGCGTTTTGATAAAGCGCATCGATACTATTGAACATGACTGACAAGCAGTTGGAAGTAGAATGACCAAACGGAAATATTAATCAAAATGTTTGACGCGTGTTGTTGTGGCAAACCCTAAAAAGATGACACGCCTTTTCATCAATCAATTCCTTGATAGAGAACATTATTGATGAAATAATTTCCGAAATATCAAAGTCATCGTAGAAATCAACTAAATGAAATTAGGTAGGAACATTACATAATCGAATAGTAAAGATGAGGTCGATATGAATATAGTTCATGGTAGTGACAGTGACATTTAAGAAAGTGATGACGTCACAACTTCAGAGGATTGTTCAAAGGATAATGCATTCATATAAGATTATATTTGTTAACTTTTAGCCATTAAAGATTGTATTGATTAACTTCAATTCATATTAGTTTAGTAATATTAGTTTACTTTGTTGCTTATGCACTGAAAATGACGTTTTTTTATGATTTTAAAAATTTTTCTTTTGTGTAATGAGTAGATGCTAATTACACTTTAAGTGAACAAGATATAAAAATATGTTAACATTACAAACACATCAAAACATTTCATGACTAGGGCGAACTTATCTCGATGTTCCGATCTTTGACAGCTAACACAAAAAGATATCAGAAAAATACAACCAGTCATAGTGCGTAGGTAGCAATTATACCTAAAAACACATCTCCGGCGGCCACCACATTGGTTTTTCGCGTAATAGCGTGCAGGCCTACATGAACTTGGTAAAGATGTCACCACAAACAATATGTGTCAAAAAAATATTTGAAAATAATACACAAACATCGTTTATTATAAAGAAAAACATTTATAGAAAATGTACATTCCATACAATAATAATTGTTCAATATTATTTATGTCAATTTGTATATTACCTCCAAATTATTTACAAACAAAATCAACCTAACCTCAATTAACATTGCGGGAGCAATAATAGTCAAATAAAATGTAGGATAAATTATGTATACGGCAATTGATAAACATTATAATATGTTGTGATTTGTATACAGAGTAATAATTAGAGACCAGATTACATGCAACTTACAATGGATGAAATATGCATGCAAATATGCATCATAAATGCACGAAACATGCAACAAAATCACCAAAAAGTACCAAAATATGCAACATTAATTTAAATAAATACAACAAATCAACGTTAAGAGAAGACTTTATTTAACTATAATTTTTATTTCATTTATGTTTGGTGTCGACAACGATTTTGGGATGTGAAGTCATAAAACCTTGTTTTTAAAAGAAAAATTACGATTAGGTATTTATTTTTTTATTAATCACCAAACACCAACATTTTTGTTTTTGAAAACGTAATAATTTTACAAATACAGTTAAAATTTTAGAAAATAAACCCATATATATGCACGATCAGTAGATTTTGGTCTAAATATGCAAAATCCTGAATAATATGGTAAAATATGCAAATGCATATGTAAATATGCAATTGCATATAATCCGGTCTCTAGTAATAACACATAATGCGTTCAGTCAGCTGAACCGGAAATAGATTATATTATGTATTATAATATTATCACATGGTTTACCATAATGCATCCACATCCTCTCCAGCCATAGAGGAGAATTATTTAGATTACATTAGACTTTCAAAACATACTATTGAATCTAGAGTAAAAATGGAGATTTCAGGCACCTACTGTAAATGCTTACCTATGGCATCGATAATAGAAACACTTAGTTGTTGAAGAGAATACAAAAAAAATAAGATCAACAGGAGACTTTTCTTCTGTTATATTTTAAACGTCGAGTTCTAATTGTTTATGTATACTCGTATGCTTTGAAAGTACATTATTTTTATAACATTTTTACGTGCTTTTAATATTTAACTTCGCCTGACGCTGTTATCTCCTAATCATGTAATCGAATCTTAAGTCATTTCCAGGCTAGCTAGAGTTCTGAAACTTTCACCAGTTGTGTATAAACTAGATGATATTATGATTCTGTACCACATCATGGATCAGACTTCTTCAGGGACAAAAAATGTGTAAAACGTTTGAGAGCATCCAAGGGTTCTGTGGGGTCATGTGTAGTATCGTATGAAAAGGCGTTGGAAAATAAATTCAAAGTGAAAGTCAGATTTTGACCAGCTCTTTGGTTATCAAGGATGTAAAATAATGACACATTTTTTTTAAATTTACACTGAGAAATGATTCGCTTCGTCACTTCTGTAGAGATTAGAAATTTAGATATCTGCAAAGTGTCAAAATTAAAATATATCGATCGCGATATGTAATTAGGTGATGCAAAAATTACTATAATAACCGTGCAACATCATATAATTCAAATATTAAACAGATAAAATAAAATTACAATAATAAAACAATCAATCAGTTACTTGCATCGTAATGCAAAAATAATATTTGCGTAATGTTACAATAACATTGCCACACACGTAATAATATACTAAATGTGTAATTACGGGTGATTATGCTGTACCTATAATATAGTAAGTTGTGTGAAATTATATTAATAAACTATATTGTAATTGTACACAACAATCGTATCAGTCAATGTTATACATATTAAATTTATTAATCATGTATGAAAGTATCAGTTAATTATAACTGTTAGGTCATGCATGTTCTTAACTTCTCGCAGATCGCACCTCCTCGGAAGATTAGGCAGGAGAGATTGTGGCTTTCTGGGAGCGAATGGGGATGTAGTGAACGCCGTCCGACACGATACGAAGAAGAAGACTGGTTGAAAACTTATATATTTTACTTCTCTTCTGAAGTCCATAAAACTCAGAGTTGAAACAGTGGTTCTATTCTAATATATCCCCTTACCCCACATCTCTTGCGGGGTAGGCAGAGAGAACAGATCGCCAGACTTTCCAATCCTTACACACACTTTATACTTTTTGGGTTAATTTCGGTTCAGCAAAAAAAATATTATGGTCATTACCTAGACAAAAGTTCAATATAGGTACCTGCCCTATTTTTTTCCAAAGCATATTAGGTGAGGTTGTCAAGATCTAGTCTCGGATTTTTTTTAAATCAATATGCCTACTCTTAATAATTAGACGTTGCCAATTGCCTAAGAGATTTACCATTAAATTTGTAGTTGCTAGGTCATGCTTTTGCCATTTGCAATATAAAAAATAAGAAATTTAAATTATGTAAATTCCTCATGACAAAATATGTAGGTACTAGGTGCACACATAATAATCAGTTACCAATTGAGCGTGACATTACTACAAAAGATAGAGTTACTAGTTTTTTTTTAAAAACAATTCAGCTGCTGTCAAAATTGGACTACAATTTACCGATAACACAGCTTCAAAAAAACAAATAAAAACAATATGTTATTTAAATGCTTGTCATACTTTTAAACATAGATGAAAAAAGACGAGATCATACATCAATTTTTTGTATGTAAATACTTTTATTAATGGCAACATTAATACTTCAAAGAAGAGACATAACGGTAACAAAAAAAATACATCCTTTTGAATAACTGTACAGTGATGCCAGTATCTGTTTTTATGAAAAAAAAAAACAAAACCTTTCAACTCCGAGAAACGCATCCATTCAAACACATAATGATATGCATAAGTGTTTTTTTTTTGTCATATTTCACCTAATGTAAAAAGAGTTTAGAAATGTTCTACATATAAAAGGTGTCCCAAATATGATGCATGAACTCAAGACTTATCGAAATATCATGTTCTGCAATTTTTACAATTTCGAAGTTACGACAGTTTTTTTTTTTTTTAAATACGTGTAGGAAGTCATCTCAACAGATATACAGCAAAGTTTCACAAAAAAAAAGAAAATCTTTCACATTATTTTAACACAAAAGCCACACACTAAAATCTTAATCGAAAGCCTAAAACGTTTGCACTGTTTTTTTTTATTTTGTCAAAATCGAGTTAATTTGTAAGATATTGTCAAAAAACCTAAATGAGAAATTTTTATATTCCTTTCAATTTTAAAAGGCCATATCTTCAAAATGGTTGTTTTTGATCAAGCATTCATTATTTTTTCTATTGTTTTTTTCATGCTCTATCATCTCTTCATAGATTTATATAAGAAAAAAACACCCTGTATTTAAAGAGATACACTGTATATTTCACAAGTAGTACAAAAATATAGAAACACGAAAAAAAGTTACATTAATTACAGATTCATCAATAAGTAAAAACGAACCGAAGATTCACAATAAAAATAAATTAAAATGGCGTGTATTACGAAAATCAATAGAAGGCATAGAAAAGCTTTTAACGTAATTAATAATACAGGTGATTGAGGGGTTAATAGAAAAATGTTTATGAAAAGAATGAAAGGCAACTTATTAGGGTGGTGGTGGCAAGCTTTGTACTACGAGTATATTAATAAGAAGGTTTCATAAGATTGTTTCAAAGGAAAAGTTAATAAATAAGTCACGGTATAAATAATGAAAATTTGGTGGAAAATAGCGCGAATAAAGAAATAGCAGTGGAAATTTAAAATAGCCTTGAAGTGGACTTAATAAATTGCGTAGAAAAGTTGACAATCATTATCATAGGAACAAAACGAAGAAATGAATCGGTGAAACAAGTTCTGTCGATGACTTGTTAAGTAGTTACAATTGAGCTCTAGATAGATTAGGATGGTTCCAAATGACATCAGATGTACATTGTACAAGGTATCTAAGAATCAATACTACGCTTCACTATGTTTCAAGTATTATACTACCCTTGGTCATGGATTTCTTCAAAATCTCCTTTGATGGGGAGTGCTCCACAATGTGAGCAACAAATTAGATACCGTCACACTCGCAAAAATGATACTCCTTACCCTGTCGAGTAATCCATTACATACGAACGAAGAAGAAGACATCAAACGTGTAGATTGATGGATAGAGAATATAACTATTTCTCTTATGATGTTCCATGGATGACCGTATTAAATATCTCACCTGCAACAAAGAAAAGTAAAAATTAACAAACATTCAAATAGCAAAAAACTATAACTATACTTTTTTAAACATAGATTTAAAAGTACAAAGATATACCCCTTGAGTGAGTTTTTATTAGAGAAATGATTGTTTTACTCCGTGCATTATTAAAAGAAAAGAAAACATATCTCTATGGGCAGATTGAAGCGGACGTACGTTCAAAATACCAGAGTCGGACGCAAAATGCCAAATTTTGAAAGAAATAAGAGAACTGGAGAGAATGCTCCCGGATACTACACCCCAAGTTGATAGCAAAAACTTTAGAGATATTAAGCATAACCAAATTGTAATGACTATTAACAATTAGAGATACGTAATGAAGTTAATACAAATCTTAATAAAGTTTATACGAGAATCATGTCTCTGAGTCATTATAATTTTCTTAATGACCTAATTCCGTTTCTTCAACTTCTAATATAACTTTTCCCATATATTTGCACGGTGCGCAGTAATAAAACGAAATTACTTTTTTTCTCAAACGCTAGTCACAGTGGATAAGTCTATTACATAGATATTCTTAGGTGACTTTTAGACCTTCCTACTAGACTTTTCTAAGATCCATAAGTAAACTTTGTAAATGAACATTTTCACATTATTCGAAAACTAAGATACATTTTGAATCAAAGGTATAATACCGCCGAATTTCGTACGAGGATTTAATATTACGAAGGCAAAATGTCAGAAAATAGGATAAAGGTTATAGGTAGATATGGTGAGTACATGGCCATATTTTATTAAAATCTTCGACGATACATTTGGGCGGGGATATTTTACGACCGAAGAAATTCACAAAATAAACAAAACCGACTTAAATTATCTTCCTTTTTCATTATTTGATTACAGGATTCAAGAAAATTATTAGGTATAACTGTAGGTACAAATCAGAAAAAAAGTTTTCCTTCTACATAAGGGAAAAGGTTAAATTGTAATTCGGATAAATTCGGATTTAAGAGATAGTTCTTGGCAGGACTAATGATATTTGATGTTATACATAGAAACCTTTAAAGAAAACATAATATTAACTTATAGAAAAGACACAGAGAAAAGCTAATGAGGGTAACGAATATATACATGGAATTAAAAAAGTAGCCTAAAATATTCGAGGTGGTCGGTAGCCTGGTTGGTAACGCGCTCGACTGTCAATCCAGTGGGCGCGGGTTCAATCCCCGACCTACTCCACTTCACAACACAAGCTTTTAAGCTTTCTGTGAAGTGTGCAAAGATGTATTTGGGTTTATTTCGATAAACCCAGATTCATTTTTATATAAAAAAATAAATAAATAAAAAAAATATGAAAAAGCTAAACACTGACTATTGAAGTGTGAAGTTGGTAAAAATATGGTAATATCTTGAACACAATGAAAACTACAAGATTAATACCAGGAACAGTTTGCCAGAGCAGATGAATTTCCAGTGCTTACTAGAGAAGAAGAAGAATAATTGGACATATTACTAACGGTCCACAAGAGTCCATTTCCTAGTAAAAGGATCATAAGAGGGTCACATCAGAGTGAGATATCCCAAACAAATAATACGCAGCCTAATTGCAGCGTCATTTACTATGGGAGGAGAAGATAATATAATACAAAAGCAAACGAGGAAGATAAAGGAAACACTAGAAAGCAAAAAAACTTTAGGGGAAATAAATAACTTGATAAAGAGGGCACAGCCGGGTGGTAGGAGTGATAGTAAAACGGTATGAAATGAAAGATAATAAAATAAATTCGGAGAGAGAGAGTTTATTGAGGAAAAGATGAAGATTTCACTTCGGAAAGTTTATGCACTTCAATAGGGTCGGTTATAATACAATTATGGCTACTTTTGTAATTTAAGCAACGGATGCCACAAACAGAATGTAAGATTAAAAACTGTGAAGCAAAATTAACTCTTTTTATTTCAATGAACTTGGACTACTAAATGGACTGGAAAACAGAAATAGATATTACGCAAGAGTTTAGAAAAGTTCTACTGTCACAGTAAAAAAATCACTTTAAGAGTATGCATACCGACGTTTCATAAATTTCTAAAAACGATAGACCTTATATCTCGACAACCGTTACTAACTATGCATTGGAACAAAATAGGGTAGATGCATTGAACCTTTATCTAGGGAATAACCGTAGAAGATTTTTTATATCTTGTATAGATTTCTCAATTTTTTTTTAAAAACACCCCGGTTCTTTTTTCCGAAAGACGGAAACTCGTTTCTCGAAAGTCGCGGAACATTTTTTTTTTGTTCTGATAATATGCATTAAAATCTAGGGAACAACCGTAAAAGTTTTTTGATACACGCAAAATTAACCCCAAAAAATGAAAAAAAACGCTTTTTTACCATTTTATCATGCGATTGTCACGCGATTTTGAACCTTAATACCGTGGGAAAAGACTGTGACGTCATTCCTGGTGCCAAGCCCTTGATATTCATAATTTTGATGTATAATTTATTACTGAGTTTATCATTAATTTAAATAATTGACACATACAAATTATAAGACGAAGAACGAATGACGGGCATTTTTTTGGACCATGACAATGATGTAAGCGCGTCTCTAGCGAACAATGTCAAATAGTAGGATATTCCACTTATATACGCTCATAATTTGCGACCATCTAATTACTATTAACAATAGCAAGTATACCAAATGGCAACATGTACGTACAGACTAGACTGCGTCAACCCATTGTACTGAATGATGCTGGTAGATTAGACAGGCAATTACAATGTCAATCCACGGAGTACAAATGAAAACTAATCATTCATTCTGCTACATTCATTAACCTTTTAAAATTAGCCCAAAAAAACGTTAAACAGGAATACAGCTATTAAGCAATTTACGAGTATGTAACAATATGCTAAAATTTGACGTGGGAATTCCACACACGAGACTTGTCTCTATTGGGGAGGTATCTCGTGACGTGTATATTTTTAAGGAACTATATTTGTATGTGTAAAATGTTGAGAGAAATAAAAATAATTTTGAAATTTAAATTTAGTCTAATGCCTCATCCACGTGCTCACCGACCCTCCACTTTTTTGTGTGAATGAGTAAGGGCGTTAACCGTCTATTACGTTTACAATCCAAGACAATCACCCCGTCCGCACGTATTTTTACTCATTCACACAAAAAACGTGGAGGGTCGGCGAGCATGCGGATGAGGCATAAAAATAATGAGACACAAAAACAGTTGAATAAAAAAATGTTATGTAAATAGGATAGAATATGGAACTATAAACATGTCGTGAAATTCAATGATAAAATAAACTAAAAAAGTCTATTGAGTCTATAACCCTTTCAGAATAAGGGAACAAACGACTCGTAACAGACAAAATGTTTATCTGAAAATTCTAAACTCGTGAATGGGATGTTTATATCAGAATATAAAAATAACCCCAGGCCGTCGGAGAAGACTCGATTCAAGAGTATTCTAGAACAAATAATAACATCAGTTAGAGATCACCCCAATGCTATTTAGTATTCCGTGCAAAGTCCTACGGCAGCAGACGATAAACTTGGAAACATCACCTCCCTATGCTGGCAGATAATAATTTCAAATCGAAATGTCTAATGGAGTAACAAAAACACTTGGAATTCTTAATTCAATCACATCCCGGGGTGCGCCCTTTGCACAATAGGATAAATTATGTAAAATGTTGGGAGACATTTTTATGCGTAGCACCCACAGATTCTAACAACGCCACAGGAGAAAAATTGCTATACGCTGTTTTAAATTCAAAAACTTTTCACCTGAAGTATCTATCTATCTACGTGGCGCGACGTTTCCCATTCCTTATTTTGAGGGGGACAATTTGTTTTACGGTGCGATCGGTCTTCGTAAACGTTCCGCAGAATCAACAAATTTGAGAGCATTATCAATCTGAGGACGGGTTGAATCTACGGAATGAGAAGGAAAAAATACAGTACGTCGAACACATAGAAATTTGTTAACAAAAAAAACTAACCGAGTAAAATCATACCAAATTTATACAAAAATATTTGAATGTCCAATACCATTAATCCAAATAACCTAAGCGGCACGAAGTAACTGTTAACTTTAGAGGCGACATCGGAATTTTAAAGACATCTAACAAAGCAGTAGTAAAAGTCACATAAGTTCATACGTCCGTAACTTCATTCCAAGTCTGAGGTTTGCGTCTACCGAGTCTGAGGTTAAACACACCGGACGAAAGCCGCCAAACTTCGTATGTTATCTGAATACAAATGCCCAATTGATCGTACGCCTGCATTTTATTGTATCCGATACTAACAAATAGTCAATTTATGTGGGAAGAGTTTCGAATTACAATAAGCCGAATAAACCTCTTCGAAAATATTGATCTATGAAGAGAATCTACACAACAGTAAACATGCGAGTATTAATAGTCCAAGAGCCCGCTGCTTAATTTATGACGTATCTGTTTTTTGATCGAAATGTGGTATAAATGATAGCTTACCAATAGGGTATTACATCGCACTAGGGTTGCCTATCAAAATCTTGCCGCAACCCCCCCTGCCCCCCCCCCCGAAAAGGTCCCTCTTCGCGGTTTTTCGCATTTTATAGGAATATGGTAAGAGATAGAAGAAAGTAGTCAATGACAAAAATAATCCTTGATAAATTCTCTACAAAAAATGTTATTTCAATTTTTTCGTAGAACTAGCAGTTTACCCGCAATAGCCGGTCCAAGAACGAATCAATTACCATAGTCTTAGCTACAAAACGAGCTATAACCTATGTTCATATATCTAATAATTTCGGAGTTATTACAATAAAACTCAGTGACGAAAATTCTTAAAATTTAGTTTTTCATAAAATAACCAGTGATATAGCGCCGCAGGCCAAAATTTTTCTTCCATAAAATGTTAGTAATAATGGGTGGAAGAATGTGAAAGAAAAAAAATCAAACTTTTTTTTTTTATTTTTTCAAAAAATATCCTGTTTTTTGACCGGTCATTACGGGTAAACTACTAGTCCTATGAAAAAATTGACTTAACGTTTTTTGTAGAGAATTTAGCAAGAATTATTTTTGTCATTGACTACTTTCTCCTATCTCTTACCATATTCCTATAAAATGCGAAAAACCGCGAAGAGGGACCTTTTCGGGGGGGGCAGGGGGGGTTGCGGCAAGATTTTGATAGGCAACCCTAGTGCGATGTAATACCCTATTGGTAAGCTATCGTTTATACCACATTTCGATCAAAAAACAGATACGTCATAAATTAAGCAGCGGGCTCTCGGACTATAAATACAGTGCAAAATTGTGAATGTACCCCGTATCAAATAATGTACCTAACCCCGTAGAAAATCGACAGAATAACTAATCTACCTCTTCGTTTAATTCCGTTTATGATTTTTCAATATAATCAATACATCGGGAGATTTGGTGCCCTAAGTACATGGGACTAAGAGATGTGCAGGGACGTAGAGTGAACAAAAATAATATACAGTTTATCTTCGCAAATTTTGTTGATACTATGTACCTGCATAATGCACGCTGATACAAGTTACGTGGAATTTATTGTTTACACTTATTGTTTTATAGCCCTATTAATATTAATGGTTGTTTATAGAATTCGGATAAAGATGGAAACCCTCGTTATTTAAATACGAAGAAAAATAATAATTTTGCTCACAAACCGTTTATGGAATTATATGATTAATAAGGTTTTATTGCACCTCAGCAGTAAAACGGCATTCGTTTTTCTTACGTATAATAATCATAATAAAACTTAATTGAAAATTAAGCGTGAAGCAATAATTCCAAATAATGAAAACGATAATGAGAGAGCACTGACCCAATTCCGATACATAATACCTAAACGCAAATCAGGAGAAAAAACTATAGAGAAACGAGAGTACTATCCCTTGAAACTATTGCAAAAGTTTTGCAAACATTAAGTTTATATACGATGGACCGTATACAAAAGGTACAGGACGTGACATGAATAGATATTGCTTTTCCACTATCAAAACGTACGTGAAAAACGCTAGGATAATAAGTCTGAACGTTCAAAAATAAAACTAAAAGAAGTACAATGAATGGAGGAATACCCAGGTATGTGAGGAGTTGTATTTTCATTACAATCGAAAGCTAAACTCGTAAATAACAATGCAATACAAATTTATAGGAAACAGTTAGTAGAATTTTATATTTGAGTGAGCGAAGAGGGGTGAGGAAATATGCGACTGCCTGAAACTGACCTGGTCCGATCATCTTGACCAAATCCTCAAGGATGGATGTGTTTTGAGTAAAAGGAATCGGAGAGCGTGTATGACATATTGCATGAATGCGACGGAGGCTATGAGTGTGTGTAGGATAGGGCTGTTTGGCGTTCTGTCCTCTCTGCCTACCCTGCAAGGGACGTGGCGTGAGGGTATAGATAGATAGACAGTAGAAGCATGCAAGAATCCTCCGAAAAACATTTCACAAGTCAAAAGGACAAAATTCTAATCCAAAATTCATGAGGGTGGAACTTGAGTAGGAATTAGTAGAGAATTTAATTTCTACGATAGACAACTCCTCTCATATGTCTGTCATGTCAACCTGTAGTAGATCTATTGAAACCAGAGGTACCGCACGACACGAATATATAGGTGTATTAGACTGGTAGGCAAATGCACTAAATATTAATGGATTCGGTACATAAAACACCGGAGTTAATGGGGGGGGAAGTATGGAAATAGATTCTATAATTGCGTCGTTTTCTTCACAAGACACCTACATTAGGATTAGCGCCGTACATATGTGTGTACTTAATAACAATATGGACTAGTTTACCTACCTATCGAAATATCGTCATTCAAAATGATGCGTAGAAGGCGTACCTAAGACAAATTAGAATACTAACAACAATATCGTGTTTGGTTCGTACAGTTGTTGGCGTTTACAGATTCGTTTTAATTGTCTTTGTACGTTTAAATTTCTTTGATTCTGTCTGTACCATTCAGTCCCTCAATCGTGGGATCTAGAACCCATTTGGGACATTGGGACTATTGAGCGCTAACCCATTTCCACATCCAGGATTTTCAACTCTCAATTTCATTTAGTTTTTCGAAGCATTTTTTTATGAGCGGGCTCTTAACTAGGTACTGCTCTTACTGCCCTTAATATTCCATGAAGCAATATCAAATTCACTATGACTAAGAAGTAGGTATCTGGCGGAGGGATCGTGGTTTAACGTTGAGAAGCAGGATCAGTAGGATCAGCAGGAGAGATTGTGGCTTTCTGGGAGCGGAGGGGAATCTAATTAGTGCTAACTGACACGATAAGAAGTAGAAGAAGAATCTTAAAATACCTACCCACAGCACTGGTCCTTCAAGCCTTTTTAAGAACATATCTTAAAAATAACATCAAAATATTGTTTACTAGTATAACGTATAGGCACTTCACTTAATGATTTCCTCTCCGCGTGCAAATATTTCGTTAATTTAGTTTCATTCACCCCATACCTTGTCAGTCACTGATTGATGCTTTTGCAGATTACATACACTCCCTTCGATTAACCCGTAACAAAACTTAAGCAAAATACTGCTAGTTCTCGGAGTAATTTCAGCATTAGTTTCCCCCGGTATATTTTTTGTATCCAAATGTTATTTTCTATGCCGTAATAGGGAACAAAGCATTAGGCAAACGTCAATCAATTGCAGAACATAAGGGAGTTATTTTGTAATGATTGTACTTGAATTCAGCGTGCACGAAAAAGAATCGTACCAGTACTAAAATACTATACAGAAACATTTCCATATAAATCTAAACATGACTTACATACTTACATACAGACATACTTCTGCAGGTTCACAAAGTTTTGAATGTCATCTCAAAAGAACCATCGAGGTTTGAGACTCATTCCGAAATAATGGACAATTCCTGTATCTGGAATGGAAACTTGTTCAAGAAATTATCAAGTAAGAAACCAAGACATAGATTTGTCCCAAACATCATGAATCAGGCTACGTTTGATATTTTAAAGTAAGTCAATACTTTAGCGGTATCAGAAGGTAGTGTGAATAAAATTCGTGTTGTTGGAACCAAGGTTTATTCAGGACTGTTTTATAAAAAATAATAATCGGAAGGATATTATATAGTATTGCTTGTCAGAGTAGCGGAGATGAAAACCCTACGATGCATTGCGGGCAGAACACTTAGAGATAGGATCAGAAATAAGACTATATAGTCCAAGAGCCCGCTGCTTAATTTATGACGTATCTGTTTTTTGATCGAAATGTGGTATAAATTATAGCTTACCAATAGGGTATTACATCGCACTAGGGTTGCCTATCAAAATCTTGCCGCAACCCCCCCTGCCCCCCCCGAAAAGGTCCCTCTTCGCGGTTTTTCGCATTTTATAGGAATATGGTAAGAGATAGGAGAAAGTAGTCAATGACAAAAATAATCCTTGCTAAATTCTCTACAAAAAATGTTAAGTCAATTTTTTCGTAGAACTAGCAGTTTACCCGCAATGGCCGGCCCAAAACCGAAATTCATTAAAAATACAAAAAAAATGTATTTAAACTAAATTGGTTGAAAATTGACAAGAGCTACAGGAAAATAGTCAAAGAACGAATTAATTACCATAGTCTTAGCTACAAAACGAGCTATAACTTATGTACATACATCTAATAATTTCGGAGTTATTACAATAAAACTCAGTGACGAAAATTCTTAAAATTTAGTTTTTCATAAAATAACCAGTGATATAGCGCCGCAGGCCAAATTTTTTTTTCCATAAAATGTTAGTAGTAATGGGTGGAAGAATGTGAAAGAAAAAAAATCAATTTTTTTTTTTTATTTTTTCAAAAAATATCCTGTTTTTTGACCGGCCATTACGGGTAAACTACTAGTCCTATGAAAAAATTGATTTAAAATTTTTTGTAGAGAATTTAGCAAGGATTATTTTTGTCATTGACTACTTTCTCCTATCTCTTACCATATTCCTATAAAATGCGAAAAACCGCGAAGAGGGACCTTTTCGGGGGGGGCAGGGGGGGTTGCGGCAAGATTTTGATAGGCAACCCTAGTGCGATGTAATACCCTATTGGTAAGCTATCGTTTATACCACATTTCGATCAAAAAACAGATACGTCATAAATTAAGCAGCGGGCTCTCGGACTAATACGCTCTGACTGCGATGTCGAGGATATAGTAAGGTGTGGGAGAAGTAGAAGACGCTTCTGGAGGGACCATGTCGACCGAATGGATGACACCAGACTTGCAAAGATAGTCAAAACGGAAAACCCCACTGGAAGAAGTTTACCCGGAAGGCCACCCAAGAGATGGAAGGACAGCTGAACCTCCTCCTCCCACGACAACCCGCCGTCACAAACAGGTCAGCCGACCTAATACAAGAGGAAGAAGATATTATATACAAATGACTGATTATCTTAAGTACCTAAATAGTTATACCTAGGAAGAGGGTGTTCATCTGCTCATACTCCCTATAATATCACAAAAAGTATTTGAAAATATACGTACGTATTTATGTATGTAACTAAGATTTTCTAAAAATAAATGTTCACACCAGATGGCGGAAAGCAGTTTTCATTCTCATAATTTTCTTTTTATATCCCATTTTAGAATTACCTGCTGCTGAAACAACTACATTCAGTAGATACTGAACATGTAATAAAAGCACTTACAAGTGTTAATTTAGGGTGTTGATGTCTTGAAAGTTTTATTGTACCGATAAAGAAATAAACATATATCTCAAGTGGCAAGTAAACACTCTCACTCATAAAGGCATACTTAAGCAGTTCAACACGATATTATCAAACACTTCACAATGCAGAATTTCTAAATACATCATCATAATCAGCCCTCCCTCGCCCAGTGTTGAACATAGGCCTCCCTTTCCGACTTCCACACTTCCCTATACATTCCCATTCTGTGCCACTGCTGTCCTGCCACCTTCCTGATGTCATCAGACCATCTCGCCTGTGGTCTGCCTGTATTTCTGTATCCGGTTCTCGGTCGCCATTCTAGGGTTCGCTTGGTCCATCTATCATCCGTAGTTCTAATGACGTGACCAGCCCAATTCCATTTTAATGATGCCGTTCTATGTGCTAGGTACATCCGTGACCTTTGTTTTATCTCTGATCAAACATAAATCAAGGCAAACATTGGGTATAAACTTTCTACCGGTTTAGTCCCGATTGCTCGACGAATAGTATCGTCGAGTGGTAAGGATAAGTGACGAAAACCGTTACTCCGAAAAAAAAATTACGTATTTTTTTTTACTATCCGCTGTGTCAAAATCGCTCCACTCCTGGAGGCGTTCCCTGTTACCTAATATTGCTGTCTCATTTGCGTGCGTTACCTAAACCGAAACAGCAAACAAAACGTCCGTGCGCGTTAATACAGTTAGTTTACCATTACTGCGCATTGTTTGCAGATGCGCATCTAATACGTTTGCTGATCAGTAGCGGAAACGGTAATCTACTATGTATTACTATAATGTTTCGAGCAACCAGCCCTTATTCATGGAAAACCCCACGAGATACGAAAAAAAAACAATCAACGTACAGCAGAGAACTCGTCAAGGGGCTGACTGCTTTAACGAGGAAGGCGCTATTTGCTATGAAGAAACCATGAAAGTGTTTGTTTGAAAAATGATTGAAGAGTGGTACACCAATACACACTTAACTACTGTAAAAGAAACATTTCTTTTTTACCACACATTGTTTTTGTGTCCTTTCGTCGTCGGCTTGATAATCTCTCACTGTTGTTGGGAGACATATTGTGTCACGAGGGGCAAACCTACTAAACAAATCCCCATAATCAGTCTACAACATTCTTCAATAATTTGCTTATTCTTCAGTATTTTTGTTTTTTTTTCGAAGGTAGTTGCATGTCACCTTGAACTGTTATATTGTGGTTAGTGTTGCCCCAGAACAGGCTACATCGCCTAGTGTGACAATAAAATCTAGTAGGTACTTTTTTCTAATATATATTGTGATTTTTTTTTTGATATTAAATAAATGAAATGAATCAAATCAATATAAAGCCAGATACACATTACACAGTAAGAGGTTTAGGTCACTTAGTAATGCCAACAGTGCATCTTATTATCATATCAACTTCAGCCATATGTGGCGGCAAGTGTTCACATTACAGATTCAATTACCCATGTAATACGTGTTCATACATTAGTCGTTAGTACTACTACTATGTAAGTATACTGTGATAAGTAGGGCTAGTATGTAAATGTAACCAATAACTATAAAGACCGGAATATATGCAACTTAAAATGTTTGGAATATGCACGCAAATATGCATCATGAATGCCCGAAATATGCAACAAGATCACCAAAAAGTACAAAATATGAAACATGAATTTAAAAAAATAATACAAAATAACGATATTAGAAGATTTTATTTAACTTCACTGCGTGTGGTGTTTTTCTTTTGTCTGTTAACAAATCTTGCAATCGATGTTTCAACCACTTCCTGATTTGTTATCTGTGTTTGGCATCGTTTGGAAGATCGTGAAAAACAGTTAAAGGATATAAAGTCATAAAATCTTGTTTTTTCCAGAAAAAAAAATAAGATTATTACCATTTTTTATTTAATTACTTTATTATATTACCGGTGTCTAATGTTCGGTCACACGTCTAAACACTGCTCGCATCAGGATATGAGATGTGCATACTGCTCTGAAAACCATGATTCCAGAGAATGCACAAAGAAAGGAACAAATGATTTCAGATGTGGCTTGTGTAAGGACGGAAACAGGGAAGATGTGCAGCACTCAGCTTTTAGCGTCAAATGTCCAATGCGCAACATATACGAGAAGTTTGCCAGAGAAGCCACACAATATTTGGACTATCCGCAGCATTGCTAGAGATGTCGATACAAATAAATGTGGACTAAATGTATTGTTTGCAAATGCACGCAGCATTAGAAATAAGATGCATGAGATCGAAATTATGATCAAAGAATACTCAAATCCTGACCTGCTGGTGTTCAACGAAACATGGCTGTTTGCCAATGAATGTGATTATTATGGACTAAAGGGTTACACTGGTGTATACAATTGCAGAAACACTGACACCAGAGGAGGTGGAACGGTGATCTATGTTAAGGATACATTAAGTTATAAACTTCTATATGAATCGGAAAAATACAACATACTCGTCATTGAAATTAATATCAATAATCAACGACTAAAAATATGCACATTCTATAGATCGGCTACATTGTATACGGCTAACGAATTTCTGGAGGACTTTGATGATTTCTTATCTCAGTATGGCAAGATGATTATTTTTGGTGATACAAATATAGACTTGTTGGATGAAAACGCGATGACCACATGTGCATACAGATATATGATTGAATCCAATAATTTTAGGATAGTAAATAAGGTTGATTTTGATAATGCAACTAGAGTGACGAGTGAGACGAGTACTCTGTTAGATCATGTGCTGGATAGTACTGGGGGCACTTTTGTAATGGAGCTATGGGATTGGACTGGTCCAGATCATAGACTTATTAATGCACATGTAACAAATATAACAAAACAGAAAAAACAATTACAAACTGCGGAAAGGAAAGAGTTGGATCCTGTCTACTTCAGGAGACTTGTCGAGGAAAGAATGATTGCACTTCAGCCGGATGATGTCGATTTTGAGCACTTGATTGAGGTAATCTCTGAGTCTAAAATGCTTGCTACTTCAGTAAGGAAGTATAGAGTAAGAAATGGTAATGATTGGTTGAATTCTAATATTATGAGAATGGTAAAACATAGAAATAAATTGTATGCTTTACAGAAGTTGACAAATGCTCCAGAAAGCGTGAAAAGGGAGTATAAACAGTATAAAAATAGAGTAACGGCAGAAATAAGAAAGGCAAAAAGGGATTACGTAGGAATAATGGTGGATCGTGCTAATGGTGACAAAAAAAAGTTTTGGAAATTAATTAATGAAGTTATGGGCCGTGGTAAAATTAACAAAGTGAAATTAATTGATGAGTTGGTCACACCTGATGGTATATTAAGAGATG
The DNA here is from genome assembly GCA_963576895.1 of Ceraclea dissimilis. Classification (NCBI taxonomy): domain Eukaryota; kingdom Metazoa; phylum Arthropoda; class Insecta; order Trichoptera; family Leptoceridae; genus Ceraclea; species Ceraclea dissimilis. The sequence goes on along the minus strand of OY756370.1, from coordinate 1,236,545 downwards.
CTCAAACTATTTCTGATAATATGAATCTGTACTTCTGCTCCATTGGCAAAACACTTGCAGATAAATTTAAGCTAAATACAAAGAAAGATGAACCAGTAAATATTAGAAGACTAACTCCTTTGAATAGCATGTTTATTGCACCAACGAATGAAAGGGAAATCTTGACAGTTATAAAGAAGCTTAAAGACAATTCGGCTTGTGGGTATGATGAAATTTCAACAAAAGATTTAAAAAACCTACAGGATATAATTTCTAAGCCTTTATCGACTATGATAAATAATTGTATAGAAAATAACGAATACCCCAGTTGCTTGAAAACCGCTAGAATAATACCAGTGTACAAGTCTGGAAATAAAAATGAACCTGGTAACTACCGACCTATAAGTCTGCTTAGCACTCTCAGCAAAATATTTGAAAAGATTTTACACTCCCGATTTGTTGATTTCATATACAAGAATTGTGGTTTTGATAGGTATCAGTATGGTTTCCAGAAAGAGAGTAACACTTCGGCAGCTTTGATTGATGCTATGGATTATATCAATGGGAAACTGGATGAGGGTAATTATGTGGTCCCAATCTTTATTGACCTCTCGAAAGCATTCGACACGGTGGATCACGATACTTTATTGCAATCTTTAGATAAATTAGGATTCAGAGGTAATGTCCTGAAACTGATAGAAAGTTATATTAAAGGAAGAAAAGTAATGACAAAAATAGGTGATAAAGTGAGCAGGAAATTGCCTATGGATATCGGAGTACCTCAAGGTTCAATATTGGGTCCATTATTGTATTTATTGTATATAGATAACCTGCAATTTACTAATCTAACTGGGAGATATTTTGTTTATGCTGATGACACACTCCTCGTCTACAGTGGTAATGATGAAGAGTGCTTACAAAACTCCATAAACGATGACCTGAAGACGTTTGTTTCTTGGCTCGATGAAAATTTTTTAACAATCAATACGGATAAGACAAAGTTTATGATAATTAAACAGAAAAATAAATCACCTCTAAATTTGAAACTAGTCATTAAAGGTATTGAAATTGAGCAGGTCCAGTGTGTAAAATATTTAGGTCTTGAGATGGATGACAAACTTTCATGGACTAACCACATACAGACGGTACTCAAAAAAATGGGACCAATTGTTGGAGTTATGAGAAGAGCGGAATTCTTTGATTGTAAAACCAAAATGATGATTTATAATGCTTTTGTTCTTCCTTATATTATGTATGGAGTTATAGTGTGGTCTCAATGCACTCAAGAATTGCGAGGATTTGTGGAAAGAATGATGAACAAAGCCATTAAGATTACATTTAACCTAGATCGATACACTAGAACTAGAGACTTGTACAGGATTACAAAAATGTTGAATTTGGATGACATAATATATATCGAAAAGTCAAAAATGATGTACAAGATGAAGCATAAACTGATAAAAACTAATATAGGTCTGGTGTATAACAGGGACATTCACACTAGATATACCAGATCGGTGAACGATTTAAGAGCAGCTAAACCCAGAACCAACAGAGCAAGATATGGCTTTGTTTATTCGTCCATCAAGTTGTTCAATGATATTCCAGATAAGGTGAAGAGTGTACAAAGTATACATGTGTTCAAGAAATGTATTAAGCAGTATGTTTTTACAAAAAGAGACATCACATGAGAAGTAAAATGTTATAGTGAAAATATGTAGTGTAAAGTGTTAATGTTATATAATTATATTTGTGTGTCCCCTTATACCAGCACGATAGTTGCTGTCTGGGGATTAGAACATCTTGTGCAAAATGTCATATTGATTATATTTTAATTATGTTGTACATAGATATTCACGGTAAATAAAATTTTATTTATTTATTTATTTATTACATTTTAAACTAGATATGAACATTTTTGTCTTTGAGGATGTTAAAATTTTACAAAAAAATAGAGTTCAAATTTAGAAAATATACCCAAATATGCTCAAACAGGAGATTTTAGCCGAAATATGCAAAATAATGAATAAATTGCCAATATATGCAAATGCATATGGAAATATGCAAATGCATATGATCCGGTCACTATACCAATAACCATACAACATCAATTGTACTGAATTGTGGGTATGACGGAGTACTTACATCTCAATATGAATTTCAACTTTGAAGAAGCCATAAATACTGCGACAGTCTAACGTGCGTTTACACAAGTGGGTAATCCGGGCATTCATGCTTATTTATGAATACCTAATGCCAAAGAATTCTACGGAATATTATACGATCTTGAATGCCAAAGTACTACTGGCATTCAAACTCGAAAGGAGGTTAATCACTACGCACAATAGAGCGCTCTGAATATAGCTACGCTTTTATATTGCTTCCTTTTCATTCTAAAAACGATTGAAAGTGACGAAAGTAGATGAGAATATTTTCTTTAAGACTAGACATGTCGGCATATAAAAAAAATAAGAAAACAGGAGACCTTAGATCTCGACAACCGTTATTAAATATGCTTTGGAAAAAAATACGATAGATACATTGAACTTTTACATAGGGAATGGCCGTAAAATATTTTTGTAATCTTGTATCTTCTTCTTCTTCTTTCTCAGCCTTCCTCCCTCCACTGCTGGACGTAGGCCTCTTCCATTTTCTTCCACTCATCTCTGTTTCTCCCCCTCCGCATCCAGGTTCCTCCGGCTTGTTGGACTAGGTCATCAGACCACCTTTTGGGAGGTCTTCCGACGCTTCTCCTTTTGTTCCAGGGCCTCCACTGTAGGATTCTGGGTGCCCACCTAGTATCCTCTTGTCGAGCCATATGCCCAGCCCACTGCCATTTTAATTTTGCAATGCGGTCCATAATATCGGTAACTTTAGTTCGGCGTCTTATTTCCTCGTTTCTAATTTTATCTCGAAGGCTCACGCCGAGCATCTGTCTTTCCATGGCCCGCTGTGTACACTTTAATTTGTGTATGCTTTTGGCTGTTAGTGTCATTGTTTCTAGGCCATATGTCAACATCGGGAGGATACATGTATCGAACATTTTTCTTTTTAGGCATATCGGGATTTCTTTATTTTCAAACTTGTATAGATTTCTCAAAAAAAATATGAAAAACACTTGTGATCTTTTTCCCGAAAGACAGAAACTCGTTTCTCGAAAGACTCGGAGATTTTTTTTGTATTGATAATATGCATTACAATCTAGGAAATTACCGTAAATTTTTTTGGAATTGAGCGAAGTAAACCCCACATAGTTAAAAAAATCCAATTAATTACATTTTTCATGCGATTTCGAACCTAAATGCCGCGGGAAATGACCGTGACCTCATAGTTAGGGTCCGAGTTCTAAACAAACAACGAACCTCCATCGCACTAGTCCATATAATGACGAAATGGTCCCAAATGTTGTGCAATTGTTGCTGCTTCAAAAAAAGTTGTATATTCAAGGATGTTCAATAGAATTACAGGTTTCAATATTTCATTGTGGTTATTCTATAACTTACCAAGAATTTTCTTACATATTTTGTAATACAAATAATTTTACGATACACGCTGAAGGGTACAAATGAATTTCAGAGGTACGGGTACCTATGTTTTGCGTGTTTCAACGTCGTAAAATTAAGTAAGTAGATGTATGGAGTTTTTATTGCGCCCAATCACCACCGAGCCTACAAACATTAAAAGCAACGCAATATTGAATACTGCACGACTGTAGATAGTACAATAATATGGTGTTTTCGCGGAGAAAAAACTATAGACATTTTTTTCTCCATCACACTTAACGTATTTGGGGGCGCTGAATCAGAATTTTAACTTTGCCACCTCGTAAATGTGATGCGTTCTGAGATATCTCAGAAAGAAAGAGAAAAAAATGCTTTTTTACAGACTTTGACTGATAATTCAAAAAGTATTCATTTTAGAGAAAACTCAAGAGACATAATATGTAGAAAATTTAGTTTTCTTTAATATTTTGTTGATTAAAAGTACACACTTTCTTAGCTGTAGGCAGGAAACCAAATAAAGTACAGTGATTGGACGATTTTTCAATTTTCAATGATGGAGAAAAAAATGTCTATAGAAATGCCATCCAATTTCCTCTGTTTACTGTACTAAGAGTCGTTTTTCTAAATGAATCGATTGACTGAGTCAGTCGGGGAGGGTTGCCTCACTAAATGCGAAATAATAAGTGAAGGTAGGTAGATTGAATATCAAGTTTCATTAATTTAAAACATCCCTTTCCCTTTCAATAATTTGAAAAGTGTAAAGGAATAGGGAACGCAAGGCCATAGAGTCAAATCAGAGATTATAGGGTCTACCAATTATCCCCGTGGAATCTTCCGGGTTGTAGGATTTTCCCTCACTCTTTTTTGATATTTCTTCCTGTAAAATTCAAGTAAGTATTTGTTAAACTTACATACGACATTACACATATTTTTGAGCAAAGACATTTACTACCCATTCTGAATGTTGCCTCTTTTTATACATACACAGCATTCACTGGTTACTCCATTATTGGGAAACACCTTGTTGGTGTAGCCACCGTAAGAAGTAACCAATCTTTACCAAATTTTAGTCATTTTGAGTTTTTGATCGAAATGGTTATTTCAACCTTAGATCCATATATTTCAATCATTAAAAGTCTGAGTTACAGTATACAACCCTTAGTTTTCAACCTCTCTATTCCACCGATACGTATGGGATTATATGGAAGATACTAAATGCTTTTCGCGATTATCCCAGTTTCAACTTGTTGGCTAATGGTTAGTTTTTGCTTATGACGGCTCTATAGCAGTAGTAGTAGAGAAAAAATAATCATGTATGAAATTTGAAGATAAAAACATAGGTAGATTCAACTTCCTTACAGAAATGTATACCTGAATTAATAAATAAGTAATTAAAATGTTAATAACAACGTGTGGGGGTTTATTAATACGGTCAAGTGTTAAACAGCGGGATAATAATCGTTAAAAGTTACGTATTAATTTATACCCAACTAATTTCAGAAGTGATTACATGTGAGTTTATTGGAACCCCGTGAATAAATTAACAGTACTTAATAAACGATACGATACGGTGAAAAGTGGTCGAATATAAATCAGAGCTGTGTTTGTCAATCAATACCAACAAATTGTAACTACGTACGTAATTAAAGTGTGTCACATTGAATCACGAAACACGAATTTTCCACCGCACAACTGTAATAATCTGGTATTAAGAAATGTCTAGAAAAGTCGCTTAAGCATGAAAAAAATGTCTTGAAACTGAGTATAAAAAATATCAAATGTCTCAATCTGTGTTTATTCAACGACGATCTCCCCAAAAATTCAATATTATTAGGTAGTTTTCTCAACAGTTATACAGCAAAGGATTGACTTTCCATCGGGCTTATGAGTGATCGTCGCCTGGCTTAATGATGAGATCCCTTTACACCTATAAGTAACATTCATCAACGAGCAATTTGGGTGCAACATTTCTAAGAACGTAACAAAAACCAAAATTATAAGTCCAGAAAACAAGATCATCACTGTTGACAGTAAAAACATTGAAATAGTAAAGGAATATGTATATCTTGGGCATAAGATAAAACTAGGCAAAGAGAACCAAACGGCGGAATTGCCTAGAAGAATAGGAATGAGTTGGGCAGCTTTTAGCAAACTCAAATATATCCTAGAAGATAAAGAGATCCCTATATGCCTGAAAAGAAAAACATACGACACATGTATACTGCCAGTGACTACATATGCATTAGAAACCATGGCCCTTACAAAAAGAAGCGCAGAAAAGCTCAAATGCACACAGCGATCCATGGAACGATCCATGCTTGGTATAAGCCTAAGAGACAGAATAAGAAATGAGGAAATTAGGAACAGAACCAAAGTAGCAGACGTCATGGATCGCGTAGCAAGTCTAAAGTGGCAATGGGCGGGACACGTCGCAAGACAAGACCCAACAAGATGGACCCCAAAAATACTAAAATGGAGACCTTGGGAGAATAAAAGAGGCGTCGGAAGACCCCAAAAAAGGTGGTCCGACGACATAGCCGCTGTGGGGGGAAAGAACTGGCTGCAAGCAGCAAACAGCAGAAAGGAATGGAGGAATATGGAAGAGGCCTATATCCAGCAGTGGAGGACAGAGGGCTGAAGAAGAAGAAGAAGAAGAAGATTTCTAAGAAAAAAATCTTCACAGGTATTTCAATTAATTTTAACAGAGTACCTATATGGAGAGAAAAGTTATAGATACTATCGGAACATGGATTAAAATTACGTATATAAGTGGGTATAATATGTATACGTAACTCAAAAGTTTTAAGAGAACGAGAAACAATACTACCGTTCATATAATATACCTATAAATACAAATTCAATACAATCATCTCAAAGCAGTACCTATAAGTTAGTTAATCGTAGTAACAAATGTTGTACGTAGTATAAGAACCAAACGATATCATAATACAATGTTATAACGGCAGCGGGTGACACGCTCCGGCTGTAGTGAGATCTTGATAATCTATGAGATTATTGTGTATGTATGGAGTATACTCTCTTAGATAATAATACGTAATATCGCTATGTAATATGGATGATATATCCTATACGACTGTATGAAATCACCGCCGGAGAGTCAGTACAAGTAGCAGAGACAGTGATTTATGGATGACATGACAATGGACTCGACTTAAAGCTAATCTTATAAAGAGACTAGACTAATCCGCATACATCACCAAACAACTATATCCACTAGCTTTCTAGTTTGAAGTTTTAGACTAAGACTGATGAAAATTCTCCATTAAAATACGAAACGCTAAAATTTCTCGTATCCTTGCTATTCCGTTCCGTAAAGCACATCGATGAATCATAGCAATGAAATGTCACCTGAATAAAGTGACAGAGTGACTTGCGAAAGACCCTGAAACTTTAGAATTCCCGCTGAATTCCGAGAAAGAAAATCGATAGTTAACGTTAAAAACGGAATTACCTTGCTTGATTACATAAGCTTAAATAGTTTGATGCATGCTTCACGAATATACCTGCAATATATTGATTTATTCTTCAAGTAAGCAGTCAGATAAAGGTAGAAACGAAAGATTTATGTAGGTATGTAGTTTGAAATCGACGTAATGACTTAAATTACATGCGATTAGTGTTCGGGGATTCTCATCCTCATCATCAGGCTTTTTTGACAATAAAGTCGTACGTGGATTTTAAACTAGGTATATATACGAACATAGTCTCTCATTTTTACCTTTAAAAATGGACTTCAACCCTTTACTATTGGTCGAAAATCTTAATATTAACAATCAGACAAAAGAAGTGACTGCTCACTAGGACAAACTTAGTCGCGATTTCTGTCAGTTACCCCTAAAATCTAATATAAATATTGTCAAACATAAAGATTTGACGTATGGCCTGGCCACGGATTCAGGCAATGCTGTGCTATGAGAACAATGAAATACAGTGAAAATAAACTTTGAACAATTATTGAGCTAATCGTGTATAGACCTAGTACTATTTCGGCAGTATACGAATCAATTAAGTAAATTACAAATATCGATCTAAAATTGATACAATTTAATTAAATTAGTCATATATCTGTATTGAATCAGTGAATTCAGCTGATTGCTTCTAAAATGAATTTAATTACAAAACAGACTAATTATAACAATACAATATGTAGGTACCTACTTAATCCTAATACAATTAAGATTTAATTAACGAATTACACAATGCATAGTTAGGCAGTTCCACTCGTAATTATATATGACTTCGTGTCACACGAACATTGTCAGATTGTATTTAGGTCACAGCAACAAATAATAGGTATATAATACCTAATACAAAATACCTCCATATAATAGCTAATTGTACTTTTTTATAAAGGTTTCATTTTAATAAAACCAAGGTAGGTAGTACATTGTATATTTACTTAGATCTGTGCCTATTTACATAAATAAAAGTCTGATTGACAATCTGTATTTTTCAACTCAATTTTTTTTTATGAGCCTGTCTATTTGTCCCCTCACGCTGAGTACCTTGAGGGGTGAACAGAGAGGACAGCACGCTAGACTGCCCTATATTCTTACACACACTCCTTGCTTCCGTCACATTTGTCATACACGCTCTCTTGATTCCTTTAAATGTGTCGATCCTTGAGGATCTAGTCGACATAGTCTGTCCAGGTAATCCATAGACAGCCACGCTTCCTCACACCTATTCGTTCTTATATCATCGTTATATCATCTTTTAAGTCATCCTGTCGTCATTCAATCTCTCAACATGTCCAAACCACCCAAGTTTATTCACTATCATCCTAGTCAAAACACCCGTCTAACAGTCACTCATCTCTCTAATAACTTCATTCCTTATCCTACCTCATTTCCACTGCATTTACCCCCGATTCGTCTTCTTCCTAGACATCTTTGAATTAAACAATACGAACAACGCCGCGGATTTTACTTAAAGTTATTACATTTTACGATTGTCTCATGATATCATGACTCTGTCGTTAAGTTTATGACTTCGCTGTAAAAAAATAAAAAAACGGTAAATATTCCTACATAAAGTAGAAAAAACTCTTGGAAAATGTATGAATAAAACTGCGCATAATATTAATACAAACATTAGGTAAATTACCTACTTGTAAGTTCTGTCACGAGAATACGATACACGGAGGCAAATAAATCTATGCCTTGATATTTAATTATTACAGGAAAACAAAATTTAATATTACAAGATTTTATTTAACTTCACTGCGGAGTTTTTTTTTGTCTATGCACAAATCTTGTAATCAATTTTTCAACCACTTCGTGACTCATTAATACCTAATAAAAAATAATTATAAATTATTAAATTTATTCAGTTTACTATGGGAGATAGTGATGCGGGTATGATATTTAAAAGAAAACAAAAATTTACTTGATTTACGTGGATTTAGAGCACTTTTATATGCCAAGGAAATAATAAAACAAGTAATGGACACGAGTATTTGACAGAAACACAAAAAAAGGGAAAAGAAAGAGGAGTTGGGTCAGGTTCACAAGAAATTAAGGGGAAGGAATTGCATGATTGGGTAACAGGCTCATCACATTCACCACAGGTACTTCGCAAGTATTTTACTGTATCAATAAATTCCCTACGAAAACACGATACAAAATTTTGCCTCTACTTGCTCAAACTATGCATGAATACTTGCATGTAGAAGTTCTATAGATACATACATGAATTCCTTGCAATATTGGATGTTGGTAGTACATAGCGTGGTAGAACAAGCAAACAGAAAGAGAATTAGGTCGAATGCGATGAGAGTTTTAGCAATAATAATAACAACGATACAACATAAAATAATAGATTCCATAAACACAGACATATTTGAAGCGGACAGTTCAAGGAGTCCATGGCGCCGTCGTGATGGTAAAGCGGAGCAAAGTTGGCAAAAGCCATTGCGATTGCGATTAACGGACGAAGAGACACGATGCTAACGTCCGCTCGCATTAACATTTTAGAGATAAGCAAAGATTTAGTGGAAAACTTCTCGGTACATAGCGTAATGATATTATTATTCGTCTTACCTATGTACGCCGCCGGTAGACTATATGTACGTCGAATACACATAACTCGCTGATCTATGCAAGATTATTAACACAACATCGAACCACGTGGTAAACCACTTCCCGTACTAATACAGTTATTGTTTATTAATACTCGCATTACAAGTAAACTTTAAAAAAATGAGTTACACTCTTGAAGCACTTTCATAAGACACCCAATGGTGATTGCATCCTCTCGATCGCTCGGTGTCTCCCGATGGTTTTTTCTGGAGAAAACCAAATTTCTTTTCCAACGCCTTCTCATACCACACGCAACCCTTAAATCTCCTCAAACGCTGTACCTACATATATTCTGTCTATGGAGAAGGCTGATACAATGTGGTAGAGAATCGTATTGTCATATACCTAGTTCAGACAATTGGCGAATATTTCAGAGCTCTAGCTAGTCTGGAAATTAATATTCGATTGCAAGATTTGGAGACAATAACAACAAAAACTCAAAGTGAAGCTGAATAAAAGTTACTTTTTTTTACTTTTTTTTTAAATAAAGGATCTGGGTTTGCAAACACAAACCCAAATACTTTCCTACACACTTTGCACTAGGCGAAAAGCCTGTACCGCAAAGTGTGGGATACATCGCCAGCTTCGTGGTTTGAACCTGATACCTCTCGCTTGAGAGACTGCCGCCTCAACCAACTGCGCCAACCATGTACTCAAAGGGTAAAGAAGGAGCTGTCTGCCTTAGAATGAATCTTGTAAAGCAAAGAACATAAGCAATGCATGAATTTTAAAATTAACAACATGAATAGTAATTCAGAGACCAAAATCAATACAAGTGCGTGTCACCTGTTCCTAGTAGTGAATCATGTTGCATAGTACATGTACTACCTTACGGTGATTTACTATAGAAGTGGTCTTCGATTCTCTAATAAATTTTAAATCGCTCGGCTGCACTCACGAAACCAAATAGTAAGCAACCACAATCAGCCAACCGCCTTACCTTATACGGCAAAACACAATACAATGACTATGTTATTATGATTTAATACTGCGTCTTCAGCCACGTACAGCGTTGGCATGTTTGATTCACTATCATCACGTGTTAGGCAACATTCGTAATTTGAAAAAAAAACTTCTTCTATGGCGGGAAGTACGTAAGCTATAAGAAGTTCGACAGAACAAACTAAAACCCAAAAAAAATATTTTTTTTAAAGGATCTGGGCTTGCATACATAAACCCAAATACTTTCCTGCACACCCACTAGGCTAAATGTCTGTATCGCGAAGTGTGGAATACTTACATCGTCACCGCCGGGGTTTAAACCTGGTACCTCCCGCTCGACAGACTGCCGCCTCAACCAACTACTCCAACCATGTATTCCAACCAATATTGTAACTTAATAATAGCCTTCTTCTTCATCCTCACTCCTGGTCTCCTCTTCCAAATGTTTCCATCCCTTCATGTTGCTCGTCTTTCTCACCCACTGTCCACCCACTACTAAGGTTATGTAGTCTACCCATGTTTTCAGTGGCCTTTTGACTCCTGTTTAGTTTGCCCTTAATCTCCATTTATTAAGTTTGGGGCGTTTACAATACCAGATACTATCATCTTATCTTGCTATGTGCCCTGCCCATTGCAGTTTCAGTCTTACACGGTCGCGATAACGTTCTAGTTTTCAATCTTCAACAAATGTACTGGATTACCTCGTAGTTTTGACCTACAACAACGGCAACGGTCAAATAATGAATTAGAAATGATAGCAAGAGAGAAAACAGGAGTTCACACAAAACGAAAAGAACACTACAACGAACTTGCAACATTGTTTATAATCGACTAACGAAAACGATCCATAACTCTAGTCGTTGTGATAATGAAGACATGTAGAATAACAGTATGTAACGACTAAATAAGTAAGGAATCGTAGTCTTCGATGATAATAACAAGTATATAATTTGACATTGACACGAGACACGACGGCTGGTAGGCACCTAGTTTGTTGTTATATAAGATACTAGTTGAGTTACCCGTGCTTCGTAACGGCTAATTTGGATGGTGAATCAACATGGTATCTCATCACGGTGTCTCGCAATGGCTTGAGCTGGACAAAATGTGACATATAAGATCTGAACTTCTTTTCCAACCACCTTTCGTACGATTACGCAACCCACGCAATCCTTGAATCTCCTCATCATCATGGCATCTCTTAGGAAAAGCTTTTTCTCCAAAAACCGGCGCCAGAATAGAACACGGAGCACATTATCGTTAAGGGAATCGTCTTGAAACTGTAAACAATGATAGATGAAAGTATGGACTACAGATCGGCTGTTCTAGAATTACAGGATTTGGAAATTCCTTGAATAAAAAAGTATTCTTAATGTACCCCTAAAATTTACGGGATATGAAGATTTTCCGTTCAGTTTCGCAGATATAAAAGTATAATTAAGCCAAAATACTGGTAATTATAATCTTAACAAATCTGCTGTTTCAGATTTTTAAATTTCTTCCCAGGTTTCTTTTAAAAAGGCATAATTCACTTTGTCGCTTACGTTATTCTTTCTGAGCAATAACATTCTCATACAAAATTTGAAAAAGTTGAAGCAAAAATAGAACGATTAAGGCAAGGACAACGCATATGAGCCCTTAATGTTATTCAGTTATGCGAACACTTACAGAAAAAGCGACTTTATTTTATATATATAGATGGGTAAGAAGTGACAGTAGTAGCTGATGTATGACATGAGGACATGACAATGTAATAGTAATGACTACTTGCTTACTCCGTATGGGTGTATTACCATGTATGTCATTAAATTGTAATAATATGTAGACATTGTGTGCAATGAGGGCGATATGGACTACATATCATTATTATGCCACTGCAGCAGTTAGTAGTGCAGGGGTCGCTAAACATTTTGGAAGCACTATCCCCGGACCACTAAATTCAAAAATTTAGTCGAGCAGACACTACCCATTTTTTTAATGAAGTATCTGGGACTACATATACAAACCCAAATACTTTCTTGCACACTCTCTCTCTCTCTCTCTCCCTGGGCAATTATTATTCCCACTTTCTTGTACGCTCTGCACTAGGTTAGAAGCCTGTATCGCAGAGTGTGGAATACATCGCCACACAAATATGTACATTACCACTAGTTTATGGTTGTACTAAATTTTACTACTTTGAAACCAATAATTTCTCGGAAAATTGGGCCCTCTCTCTTTGAAAAAATTGTTCCTTCTTTAGACAGCAACATTATAGCGTTTTTTTTTTCTATAAAAACATTGCAAAAAAAAATTCCTCTGAAAGAAAAATACCTAGTTAAATACATGAGAGATTTGGAAGGTTGTATAAATTAATTTCCGGTGAACTTAACTTCGCATATGAAGTTAACCCCAATTAACATAGAGCCGCAGGCAAATTTTTTACAAAAAAAATCTATCACCCAAAAATACCGCATAGGACGGCAAGATAAACAAATATTAGCTAACACGTATGTGATGAGGAATGAGGAGAATCTAAACAAAACATGTGTCGCAAGTTAGAAGTGTTGCAAAATTCAGACGACTTTTTCGGGGTTGGTTTGCTGTGCATTCAAAAATTCAAATAATGTCTGATTTCTCCGCGGGCCACCATAATTTTCTCCACTTGTCGTCCGCCGACCGCAACATTGGCGACCGCTAGACAGAATGAATCAGGTGATGTTATTATTATTGATGTTATTGAATGGGTACTCGCTAGCAAGGCCAAGGACAATTCTTAATATTTACTATGTAAAATTAACGTGTGCTTACTAGTGGTGGGCGTTTACGCTAATTAAAGTTAACTTTAACAGATAACTGTTAACCTCGATTAATAGTTATCGTTAAATGGTCGTCTCATTGCTGATCAATTTCGGAAGATTTCTCGTTAAAGTCCCTCCTGTATAATGCTATTGAACTCGCGATGTCATTGGTTACCGGTCAACAGGCGCTACTGTTAATCGGTAACCAATAACATCGCGAGATGATAAACAGTACCTAGTCGTTCATTTTTCTGTTGATATCAATATTATTTCTGACAGGTTACACGCGGGAGTTTTTCTTAGTTTTCTTGTCGTGCGTTTGGTTGGAATATTTACATACTCCAAGCATTGGCATGGATTAACGTTAGCAGACAATATACTTTTATGTCAACAGCGTGATAAAAACAACTGTTGAAGATTAACTGTTGACCATTATTGACACAGCTCTAGTGCTTATGAGAGATGACTAATTAATGCGTATTTATTTAAATTAGCTACACTATGTTTAATAGCGATGTGGGAGGAAGACGATTACTCATGAGAATTTTTTATTTACGTAGACAGTTACATGCGAAATTTAACACACAGATCATGAGGGATTATTTTGTTTCTATTTAAACATGTATTTATTTTACCTACTTTTAGTCATATGTAATTTAAACAAGTAGGTAAACTACACAGTACCAAGTTTGCGCTCTTAGTTCCCGGAAAACCATCATAGTTTTTCTGTACGGGTGTGACTTATAGGAATTATACCAATTGAAAAAGATAGGTACATGAGTGTAAGGCAAATGCATATGAAAGTCAACTGCCTCGTCTCCCTCTAAGACATTCAAAATGGTTACACAGTATTGTTGAGCATTTACACGAAAATGCATAATGATTGTTGAAGATTTTCACGAAGATCCATAATGATTGTTTGAGATTTTCATAAAGTTCCATAACAATTGTTAATTTTTTTTAGGATGATCCATAATTTTTAATTTATTTTAAATGAATCTGGATTTATCGAAATAAACCTAAACGCATCTTTGCACGCTTCACAGTAAGCTTGAAAATCTTGTGTCGTGAAGTGGAGTAGGTCGGCATCGGCGAATGAACCCGCGCCCGCCGGATTACCAGTCGAGTACATTACCAACCCGGCTACCGACCACTTATATAATGATTGTTGAAGATTTTCAGTAACATTTATAATGATGCCTAATTCCTATGGGTATATGATCGTGTTGTCAGGCCTCTTTCGCCAATCCCTTCTATTGCCAAAACCATGTCAATGATATGTCTCCAAAACCAGAAAGAACTAGACAAATTCATTCAACTTTACTGTTAAACATTCAGAGAGACATGAGAGACATGATTCCATGAATGTTTAGCAGTAGATTTGAGAGACATGATTCCATTTTATTTGTGAACTCAACCACCTGATTGCAAAAAAACTTGTATATAAAAACAGAATGATACAAAAAAACTCAAATTTTCACATTATCATAATCCATCAACAGACACGTTACGGCAGAGGTGGACTTGGTCGGCCCACGTGTTTGGCAAGACGAAGGCAAAGAACAATACCTGCAGACGTAACAATATCAAGAAACTTAGTCCCTTATGTCTGATGCCGTAATAGTGCAGCGTACCTAACAATCAGTTGTGTTCTGCGGACCCAAGAACCAGTTTATAAGGTATAATTATAGGTATGTACCTACACAACAATAATAAACGTGTATGGATGGAGTATGTGGGTAGGTACTGCTAATTGAACGTACATACCAAGTATCACAGTATTATTACAGGGCAAAACTATTTTCGCACATTGTAAATTATCATCACCAACCTGAACCTTACGGACAGATGGTTGTACAACGTGTGGGAAGTGTTAATACTTGTCTCACAGAGATGAAAATGTCTGGTGGGTAGGTAACAACGGATGTTTGATTGAAGTCTTAGGAACTCATTTAAATAAAACGTAAGTAAAATATTGGATATATCCTCCAACAATTGAGTAGTCTGTCGATAGATGCTTCAGCGCGAATTCTCACCCTCGCGGAGATGCTTTCAGGAGTACGATTTCATGACACATATACATAAATCCATAGTTAGCATAGTATTTACTAGGTATCAAAGATAATAGAAAGATCTGCCAATAGATATAGTAGAAAAGTACGAAATGGTATACTGTTTAAAAATATAATAAACTTTAAGATAACCACAAAACAGGCACTTGTAGAAACATTTTACGTTGAAATATCACACGTTTTCAGATCAGAGCTAGGTTTTAGGCAAATAAAAAGATAGGGTAGGACTTAAGGACCGTGAAAATCTACAAAGCTATCTGACGAGCCTCTACGGGGAGGAAACCGCCAAGTAGACCAAGATACTAGACAAACTACGAGACAATTCTATGCAATCTTAAATACTTCATACAACACACACATCACAGCGAAGAAGCTACTACATTAGTCCTGAAGATGGCTTCAGCAAGTTGCTCGACAACATCGAAAATCTACGCACGGTACTTCAGAAAAGAATGGAGAAGAGATTAATATCATGAATTTGTGACTTAAATTCCTAATAAGTACCTACATAGATCAGCTAAAAAATGTGTAGCATTCATCGCATTGATTTGCAGATTATATATAAAAAGGTTACATTACCTTGATCCTTTTAATGTTAAGTAGCTACTTTATATAAATAGAACCTTCGCGCAATATCACCCCGTTTATATTATACAAACAGCGAAACCACGATACATATTATCCGATACATTTACTAGTAAAGACCTACGCTAAAATAATACATACCAACATACAGGATTGGTCGTCTATGAATGGAAGTCGGATAAGTGTTACCCTACCCTACGTATACGATAGACGTAAAGGTTTTCGCAAGCAAAAGTTAATGGATTCAATACACTAACCACTAACTAATAATATAGTATCGAGAGAACCAAAACCAATACCAATATTAAGAGTATGCATAATGCATACCGACATTTCAAAAATTTATATAAACGGGAGACCTTATATCTCGACAACCGTTACTAAATATGCTTTGGCACAAAATAGGGTAGATGCATTGAACATTTATCTAGGGAATAACCGTAAAAGATTTTTTATATCTGGTATAGATTTCACAAAAAAAAAATTGAAAAACACCTCTGACCCTTTTTCCGAAAGACGGAAACTCGTTTCCCGAAAGTAATTACGGTAAATGAAACGCGGAGTATTTTTTTTTTAACTGATAATATGCATGAAAATCTAGGGAATAATCGTAAAAGTTTTTTGATAGACGCAAACTAAACACCAAAAAATGAAAAAAAAACGCTATTTTTACATTTTGTCATGCGATTGTTCACGCGATTTTGAACCTTAATGCCGTGGGAAATGACTGTGACGTCATTCTTGATACCAAGTCCTTAAACTATGTGTGCTATATATAGAGTAGTTAGCTAGTGCTAAAGTGTAGCCTATTCACAACCTGTTTGTTAATGGGCGGGAGGTGTTTATATAATGTGTATAATTTTAGTATACACTAACTACGTATAACTTGTACATTGAATTCAGGTGTACATTGTGCACTAAACGAACAGTGTGGGAGTATATTATACTCGTATTACGAGATCTGCATTGATTTATCGCAATATCATTGTTATTCACCGATCGTACGGTATTCAGATCCGCAGAATAAATACGAGAATGTTATCTAATCCTACCCCAGATGAACTGTAAAGTTTTTTTAGCCCTTTTTTTAACCACTGTCCCTGCTGGAGGACACGAATATAAAAGAAATAAAATCAATTCGAAGCAAATTTTTATACTTCATCCATAGTAAACTTATTTATAGAATGTTTATTATCTATGACTAAATATGTATTACCAGTAAATAACTACCAGTGTCCTCCGTGGAGGGCATGGGCGAGGTCCTAAACGGAAAAAACTTTTTTTTAAGTCATATAAATATATAGATAACAAATCTGTAGTCAAAAAATATATATAACCCTTCTATTATATTCTGGTAGTGAGAGGGTTGACGATATCTTATGTATGCTAGTGAGACTTGGACATGGCTGAAAAAGGACGAGTCAGGGTTGAATGCAACGGAAATGAGATCAATGAGAAAGAATGTGTAGAATTACACAGAGCTAAGATAAATAAATAAAAATAAAATGTGTACTGGATATAAAACAATATACCAAAAATGACAGGTTTATTGCCGTAGGCATTAATGTCTGCCAAAGTGCCAACCAACCACTTGTGACAATGATAAAAGAGAGATGAGTTCGAACCTGGGACCTACCGCTCGAGAGCTGCGCCAACCATCATGTACTCACATTAATTTCCTGCTTTGGTTTAACAATAATCTTCTTCTTCTTATCGTGTCGGTCAGCACTCATCAGATTCCCCTCCGCTCCCAGAAAGCCACAACCTCTCCCGCGTAATCGTTCAACGGGAAGCGATCCGCGAGGCTTTCCCATGTGCACCGCCTAGGAACCATTGGGCATGCCAGGAGGTGCTCAGTGTCCTGCAGCTGCCCGCAGTCGCACGTCAACAATAATCTGTGTACATTTAATTTCACCTCGAGTGATATCGACGAAAAGGCGGTGAGCTATGAAGCGGACCGGTGATATTTTATTTTGATAAAATAATAGGTAGACTCTAAAAATCAATGATGAAACTAGGAAACAGAATATAATACAGGATCGATACAACTTTTCTCTCAGCTAATATTGTGGCGACAGACGTCTATGAATAGATTAAAAATAATAAAAAAAAAAAACTACTGTTTTTATTCAAATAAGATCACCGGCCGCAAAACATCACCGTAGAGAAAGAATAACAACGGTGACAGTCTCTAATATAAAACGAAAGAAAAACATCGGACAACAAGAGAGAACACCACGAGGTAGAAGGTGACCTATATTTTGTACAAAAGAAGTAAAAGGAAGAAAGATTCCACAACAACAATTTCCCTATACAATGAACGAGGATGAAAAATGAAGGAACGCAACAGTGTATAGTAATAATATTTTTTTAGAAAATAGTTTAGGAAAACAGATATAAGAATAGAAAAAATAAATTTCCGTACAAAAGCCTATTTTTTTAAATAGAGGGAAATTAGAGTGCCAACTATTGGATGTGATGATTTTGGTAGGTGATACTTAGAGAATAAAAATGGCACTTCCACCATTTACCTACCGACGCTCAAAAACCTCGTGATAAACTTATAAAAACTTGTGTTCGTAGAATTGTCGAGTAAATTGTCATGAAGAATCAAACCTCGACATCTAAAGACCGAAGCGTTGTTCTTTAGGGGATTTCCACTGTGTTTATTTTTCTTGAAATGATTCGAGTTTTCAGTGTTAGTGTTGACACCATCTTCAGGACGAAGCATGTCTGTGATGGATGACTAAAGAACAGAAACCCAATGGATTTGTCATGCTGTGAATACTTTCAAGAATATTCATTAAAATGTCAGTTACCCTTCTAAACGTTCAAACTAATAAGATTTTTATAATGCATTTGCTTGTATACAAATGCCAGTGAGTGGACTCAAAAGAAGAAGAAAAAATTAATCAAAAAATTGAGCTCGATGTTTTAGGGGATGGTTTTTACAATTTCAGACTACGTCATGGATACAGGTAAATAACATAACAAAAATTGAAAATTCACCTAGATCGTCAAAAGGCATAAAAAAATTAACATGTTATCAAGTTTTCATACACAAAGCAATATTACGTACGTCCAACATGATAAAAGAAATAGATAATAACGCTGAATAAATTTCCTTTGAAAAACGACGTATAAACATATGAAAAGGGAAAGGGTTACATGGGGTTGACAGAGCGTAGAAAGGTGAAGAATTGAAAATAGGAAGATATAAAAAAGAGCTGAAGAAAAGGCAGAAATGTGCGAGCAGATAAGTGGAGAAAAACTAGGGTGTGACAGAACAGCAATTATAAATTCATTCATCCTTTGACACAATTTCGACACCCCCATCCCTGAGGAAATAAAATATTACGGACTTTTTTTTACGATAAAACAGTGATTGAGCGAAATATACGCTACATCATCACGAAACTGTATCAGGAGAATATAATCTCTATTCAAATCATGAAAATGTTCAATAAAAATTCAATGTTTACACTTCACGTAACATCTGATACATACACATAGTAGAAATCCTGCAGTTTTGAAGAATTAGTTAAATTTACTTCAAAGAATTGTAAATCATGTCAATAAAATGAACTAGAAATTGTGCTTTTGGTCTACGGTCATTGGTCAATCGAAGCCGAAAGCAATAGTATAATCATAGAGGCCTGGCTCAACTGACATTTAACGATGATTACATCACCAAGATTGGGAGAAAATGTATGGGAAAAAATATTCCGTAGCCCAAGTGTTTGTCACCGATACAAGGTGACGTCACCAATTAGGGTGGTGATGTTATTCGTATGTCCAGGCTTCGGGTAAATGACACATTAAATTTCAAAATGATTCAAAAAAGGGTAAAACACGGAAAGTTTCCAGGGTCACTTCATTAAAGTGTCTAATACTAGAGTTGTATCAAATCTTAATTAATGTTTTGACAATTGAAGAAGTACATTCATACCACAGCGATCGACGCTAGGTACAAGTTTGAGATTAAATTTACTGTATTTTCCGGGTCTGAAACGACACTAAACACACAAGCAAAGGAAGACAAAACGGTGAATATTGTTCGATACTTACGCTGCAATTTAATTGAGAAGATCAATTACCTACTACAAATAAGTTCCAGTTGCCTCGACTTTCCCCTCGAAGCTTATGAACAGAGTTCGGACGGGGGTCAACCAATTTCGTCTCTAATCCCCAGTCACGACATCTCGACGGGTTACGGAGACTGATGACGGGTAGAATGAAAGGGGGACGGAAGGTAGAGAATGAAAAATTATGTCTAAGATCAGAGAGGATAGAGGATCAGATAAGTTGGATTAGACGAGATATAAATAAAGTAAGGATATCCATAAATGTACTCATAAATTAAAATTCCTCTACATTAGGTACTACTTGGTACTACTATCACCTATCCTAATAATATCCTAATACAATTTTTCCTCAACAAAATCGAAAATATCTACATTCACACAATTCAGCTTTATGTGAACTCCCTTTGGGAGGACGCTGGATGGACGTTCCGATGGTTACGAGTCGGCACTGGATGGCTTAAGTATACTACGTTCTTTGCGCCAACATATGTATATATAACACTCATAATGGGTGGTGAACATAATTGCCGAAAAAGACGTGAATGTCTTATGGGAGTTTACGAACACTCGACTTGTACAGGACTTTCGAAAGAATATAAGAAAGAATGGAGGGCCAACTGTGAACCTGGGGATCTTCACGAGGTCATGGAAGATATGAAAAGATCCTAAATCCTTTAAAAATATAAATCAGAAAAGAGAATTATGTTTTGGGGAACATACAGTGTCGGATATTCAAAAATGTTGGCGTACCAATATAATTATTATACCTACCTAAAAAAACAATTTTTGAACGCAAAACATCGTATGAAATATACCAAGTATACCTAAATGTACAATAATAGAGGCGGCTAATTTTACCATCTATGTGGAATGATCTTCCTGAATACTATTTAACTAGGTTAAGCTATGTATGTATTAATGTTAATATTTAGGAGGCGACCTTGATGTGGAGTAAATTAAAAAAACGGCGCATTACAAATTTGTCTATTATTATTATTTATAATGATCAAGTCTAAGAAATAAAGTATTTACCTAAGTCAGATAATATGGAGACTTAATTTCGTATTATGTTCCCGAGGGAGATTTTCGTAACTGATACACAATTATATATTAGCTCTTGACAACATTGATGAGTATGGTGGACACATAATAAAGCAAAAACAACCAATACAAGAGAAAAGCTTTTAAAATACTTTAGTAACAATATACTTTAAGTGGTATTGACAAGAAAATGAGTGAGTAAACTACACTATACAATATCCGTTTATACAAGAACACTCACAAATCTAGCAAGGACGTATTAAAAAGGTACGTAAGAATAACAGAAATTTGATCCTCCCATTGTCAAAATGTGTTCAAAATAACTCAATAATAAAGTATTCTAGAACAAATTCTATACAATGAAATCCTCCTTTGTACAGCTTCACCGTTTTGTGGTGGACCTTGAGGTCGATCCAGAGTGTGAGAAATCTATGGATGTGTGGGATGAATGATTGTGAAGTGAATTCGACTATTAGCCATTTCGACTAAAACCAATTCGACGAATTTGACGTGAAGTGTCAAATATTCTGAATTAAAAAATCTTTTTTTATATATAAAAAAGGATCTGGGCTTGTATACACAAACCCAAATACATACTTTCCTTCACACCTTGCACTAGGCTAAAAACCTGTACCGCAAAGTGTGGAATACATTGCCAGCGCTGGGGTTCAAACCTGGCTCCTCCCGCTTGAGAGACTGCCGCCTCAACCAACTGCGCCAACCATGTACATTATACCTATAATGTGTGAATCAGTCGAATTGATCGTTAATCGAATTAATCTCAGTCGAATTAGCTATTTTAGTCAAATTATTTACTAGTCGAATTAGTATTTTAGTCGAATCAGTATTAATCGAATCAGCTATTAGTCGAATTTACTGGATACCGAATACAATACAGAATCTGTAACTGGAGAACACTAATGGAGTGAGAATATTGTGGGTTGAATGTCGCGTAGGTCGTCTGGATTCAGAATAATCGAGTGAATTCATTCCAAGATTCAAGACACTGAGCAATTTCATTAGTGGGAAGTGTTCATGAAAGCGTTTCGGTTGGTAATGCATCCAAATCCTTTTGCTCTAACACGATATAAGGAATTTTAAGGGAAAATCGATGAGTTGAACTATGATGGCAATACTCGTACATAATTGATTGGATATTTATTTTGTAGAACTCCATTATTAATTTAACGTTAACACTATAGTACGTGTCTGAGTTCTACTTACATATTTGTGTTATTGTTTTACATGTTTCGGCTTGTCACTATCACCACAACCATACCGTCACAACACTCTTTTTTCACCCCAAATCATCACTTAATCTCTAACACTTCTTCAATTTACACTCTAACAAAAACACACCAGTTTTTGAGAATGGCCCAACAAGCCGAAACATGTAAAACGATAACATAAATATGTAAGTAGAACTCAGACACGTACTATAGTGTTAACATTCAATTTAATTAAATTAGATGTAATCTGTTATTCAAAACACCTAGGCACTAATAAATTAATTAGTTTTCTATCTTCTTTTCTATCATAGAATTGAGAAATTATAAAGCAAAACAAAAACGAATATCCTTATTATCAAAAGTGGATAAATTACGTAGAGGTGTGTACCTAAATATAATATCGATCGGCAACCCGCATATAATTACGAGTATTATGCTGATATGTAAATTATTATGCTTACAGTAATACTACACCGATTGGGCAAATATATGCAATAAAATAACAATCAAATTGCTTATTAACAAACATACTCTCTAGTCTCTATACAGCATTAAGTTATCACTGATTTTATCTATCGGGTGATTTGATAATGGTACTGATAAAGATATCTGCGATATTGGTTTACACTCATAAATTTCCGTACCTAATTGAGTATGGTTGGGAAGGTAGAAGACAGTCATTCATACAAATCAATGGAGTTATATCTCTCAACTTGATGGTTTATATGAAACTAGGTGATCTGTGTTTTAAGTACACAACCCATACATATACATACATTATGTTAAATTCAGGATTAGAACTTATCTTCGTACGATAAAAGTCTGATTTGGTCTAGACATGGCACACTCAACAATGTACATACATCTTATACACATTTCACTGATATATTCTAAACTATTTTTTATCACAAACTTTTTCCTATATCGTTGTTATGTTCAGCCATAACTTGAAAAAGAAAAAGCCGCCAAAAACGCAGAAGAATTTGAATATTTGCATACCAAAGAATCAATATCAAAGACAATAGGGAATGCAGAACAGTTTCCTTCAAGAATCGACCGACTAGTGGCCAAGAAGACCGACGATACATAATAACTTCACTTAGAATATTCAGATTTCACTTTTTAGAACCCACAAACGGCGTGGTTCAGTTCAGCAATGCAATTTTCTCTACTTAGAAGCGATTCACTCGCATATTATGCACCTATTCAAGGGTTTGGCACCAGGAATGACGTCAAAGTCATTTCCCACGGCAATAAGGTTCAAAATTGCGTGAACAATCGTATGTTAAATTGTAAAAATAGCGTTTTTTTTTCATTTTTTGGGGTTAATTTTGCGTCTATCAAAAAACTTTTACGGTTATTCACTAGATTTTAATGCACATTATCAATACAAAAAAAAAATTACTCCGCCACTCTCGGGAAACGAGTTTCCGTCTTTCAGAAAAAAGATCAGAGGTGTTTTTAAAATTATTTTTTGAGAAATCTATACAAGATATAAAAAATACTTTACGGTATTTCCCTAGATAAAGGTTCAATGCATCTACCCTATTTTGTTCCAAAGCATATTTAGTAACGGTTGTCGAGATATAAGGTCTCCCGTTATTAGAAATTTTTGAAATGCCGGTATGCATACTCTTAAATGCATATTTTCTCCGATTCATTCACATAAAGACATCGGTTTACTACCTAATCACATAATGTATGCTATACTCTGTGTAGTTATATGCAGATAGCTAAGTACTTACACGCAATACTGGTCAATAATTGTATGTTGGATGTATCAGATAACATACTATTACATGGATGTTCGGCGTTGGGTTTTTGTTGTTCGCTTCAACGTTCGATACACATGAATGAACGCATAATACATTTAACTGCATACACAATACTCAATTAAACAGGCGACTATGGAGATGGACATCCAATGATAGTAATACGTAGAGAATAAATCACGATCAAAATGCATTTCTTCGATACTTAACAATCTGATTTCTATGGTCAACAAATGAGTGAATTTTAGGCTTTTTCTTTGGTTTGTGAGATAAAAATTACGGCTCTTGAGATGATGCGGTCCAATTGTCCCTCAATCTCTTCGGTGGTCTTCCAGGTGGACGGTGTCCAGAGGATGTCACAGTTCATTCTGAATACATGGTCCCTCCAGTACCTCATTCTGGATCTGCTCCACTGAACAATGTCTTGTATTTCGCAGGTTTTCCTAATGTCTTCGTTACCTACACAGTCTCGAAAGATTTTTCCAGCAATGGACCTATGGATCTTCATCTCGAATGTTTTGAGAAAAAGTATTTTAGGCACGAGCACAGAAGAATTCATTAGTCCCAGCAAGAATTATATCGCAGACCTTAGTGTAACAAATCCAAGCAAAAAAAGTCTTGGAATCCATTAATCCGTACATCAATATTTTAGAATAGAATTAAAAATTTCAAACATGATTTGATAATCTGCTTAGATAGAGATTACCTAAGACTCTCGTCTCCCATGGTGGTGGAGGAGAACATTAAACATTAAACACTGAGAACATTAAAGTACTGCATTTATCAAATTCCCGCATAGTGAAAGCGATAGGTCATTGTAGGTGAACATCGCCTAGTTGATTCGGACATGAGTTATTTAATAAGTGATAGGTACGTGTAAAGCATTAATTTTAAATGCCAAATGTCTTAGCATAGTAAATCCAATTTAACATAATACACATATTTCCTTGAGGGTTTACGGTAAGTTCGTGTAAAATCAATTGGTCTAAAATCAATTCGACCAAAATCAATTTGCCTAACGATCAATTCGTCGATTTAAGACGAATTGATATTAGACAAATTGATAATTAGACGAATTGATTTTAGATGAATTGATTTTAGACCAATTGATTTTAGACGAACTTACCGGACATCTTCTTTGAGGCATTAAGTACATTGGTGTAGATCCGATTTAACTTTATCCAATTTAATAGAATTCGTTGGAACTAAAACTACTAGATATAGGTACACGAATTTGCGGAGTCAAGTAGCCAAGTAGTAAAATGTTGAGTAGTTATAGTAATACGTACAATAGAAGATAGGATTAGCTCATATTGCGAAACAACTCGAGTGAGTCATTTGGCTTGGCGTATACGTACTAAAATTCACTCCGCATCTAATCAGTGATAGGAAACTTATTTCTTAAGGTGAGAATTTTAAAGGATAATCTAATAATCAAAAGACGATAAATTAGTTGTTGTCTGTGAGCTCGTGGAAAAAAGTACTTGATTTGATAGGAAAATCAAGAAACTGATAGCAACATTTAATGCGTTTATTCTAAGAACCTGGAACTTTAATAATTCGAATAAACGATTGACTCTACCGATATTGTAGAGTTTACTCACTGTGCTAGGTTGTCCTGGTATGATGGTAGCAGCCAAGTGGCTCTGCTCTGGTATGACTCGCCTTACTACACACGACTCAATCACGGGGCAATAGTGGGAGTTTGAGCTAGACCTATAACATCAACTCCAAAACCATAAATTGTAGACTACGCTGGATCATAGAGTATCTTCTTCTTCTTCAACCCGTAGTCATCCACTCCTGGACGTAGCCTCCCTCCATCCCTTTCCATGCCAAACCATCTTGAACCACTTGCACCCATGTTGCACCAGCATGCTTCAAGATGTCATCTCTCCATCCGAGTTGTGGTCGTACGGGGTTTCTTGTGGTAGTCCTAGGACGCAAACATGTTGTAATCATGTTTTAATCACTCTCTAGAGGCCATACGCTTGCCATCCAATGGTATAGGCCTCTAGACTACAATATGCTACGAAGGAAAATGTAACACGACCAAGTATCGGTTGCCTGCAACTGTTATGCATACTCTCCCTACATATTGTATGACCATGCACATTGTATTATTATTGCATACTCAGTACTCGAATTCAATATTATTATGATTCGTTTTCCCATACTTACATTATACACGTATAACATAATAAACCTCCATTACAGTGCATGCTCACTGCATTATATAAGGATCTCTCTAGCTCCACACAAATCCACAATTTAATAACATTACCAGTGGAGCTATCGACGACTTTGCAGATATGAAACGTACCGTTAAAGTTCATAAAGAATAGTGCAACCATGAACGTATATTGTATATGGATATACGTCTTACTATAAACTGATACTAAGATCCAATACGCTTTGATCATCGAGGATCCCAAATTGTAATTTTCAATAACCGATCGGTAGATTTATTTAATTAGTAGATTAGATACGATAGATATGATCTTATGTCTTCAAGCTAGTTAGCAATGATAGGCAGACAGAATCTTCTAGATCTAAACACTGGGAGATAGAGGAAAAGGAATTGGGTAGATAAGTGACTGTAAAAAGGATGTAATGGCTAGAATGAAAGTGTATTCAAACGTATATGGTTTGTGCATGTTGAGAGAACGAATGATGACAGAATGACCAAGAAAAAATATATGGGTAACAGAAGAGGCGTTGCAAAACATGCCCTTTCGACTGACTTGGACCGATCATGTCGACGAAATCTTCAAGAACGAACACTTTTTAGATTAAAAAAAAGCGAAGAACGTGTATGACAAATTGCATCTATGTGACGTGTGTAACGTAAGATCTGTCTTCAATGGTAACTAGTTAATGGTATTGGATTTATGGTGTGGAAGCGGTTTTTCCGATCTTAGGTTTACGAGTTAATAATAGCAGGAATGATTATATGTAGACTTTATGGCTGATAATACTGAGAAGTATAGGCAATGAAAAAACATAGCATAAAATACATTGAAGTGAAAACCAATAAGACAAAAGTCATAAAACATCCAATACATTCATGTACAGAGTACAGTAGATTGTGAAGTATGCGAATTCAATAGAATTTTCAATGAAATTCAGAGAAAATCTATTCACTGAGAAGCTATCATAGCTCCATTAGTATATGTACGTCGCGGTCGTACAGTTGCTGTATCATATTATAGTATGGGATTACAGAGAGTAAGTATTAAAGATAGACTAGTGGCAATAATTTTATTGTACTGCAAGATGTAGAAATGATAATACTGTGAATAAAGTGCAGCACATAAACTATTTCGTTCTGACTCTTAATAGTTAAGGTCTAGACGTCGTTTCGCATCAGGCGAAATCATCTTTATATGTTTTGTATGAAGTACGTGGCAGACTAAAATAATCTGGGTGTATTGTTGATTTTTATTTCATGTAGGTACAAAAATGCTTCAAAAACAATCTAAGTAATTTAACTTTTATTGTCAAACGCCTGATGATGAGAGTGAAAATCTTCGAACACTAGTCGCGTAATTTAAAGTCATAATGTGCATTTTAACACTAAATATATTTTCTCATTCTTTTCATTTTTATCTTAAAAATGGACTTCAACTTGCTTCAACCATGTATGTATGTGCCTATGGTCGAAAGCATTGCGATTATAATTTATGTATTTTACGTGATACATTTTCAGTTAGCGACATAATAAACGAGCTTCACATTTACGCAACAAAGCGGCAAAAGTGTTTATCAAAACGATACAAAAAACGTTACAGCTATCTAGTGCAAAAAGTAAACTACAGGCTAAAGTATCGACAAAAGTAAATTCTATAATCTTTTAAGAATAAATCTCCACACTATTTACCTACTTCACCGTATAAGTTAAAATCAAATGTCACACAGTCCCGGAATCCTTCAATTACCTACTATATTCACGGCTGCTGAAATATACCATCCATTTGTCTAGACATAGGTATCTTGTATACTTCTTTCTCATGAATTCTTGAACGCAACAGTTGTGAACGTATGGCGCAAATGAATTATTAGTATGACACATATGGTTAATTCTTTTACGGATGACCTAAGAAGCTGAAATAATAAATGTAAAAAAACATCAAACATAGTACTATATAGGTTGCTTCTTTATATGTATTAAGTAGTGATGTTGTCAACAAGTCGAGACGTCTCGTCTGAAGAATTTCATACAACAAATATTATGTTTTGTCTAAACTAAACACTAATGAACATAATGAGTCTCTAAGTAAGTATTACATAAATATATTATGTATTAAAAGTATGAGTTAGTACGAGTATAGCGCAAATAGTATAAAGAAAGTATTTACTGCTAGAAACTGCAAAGGTTTGCCAAATTTTGATTGATTATATCGAGCCATTTTTCGCGGTTTCCCAGAATACTCCTCGTAAAAAATGTCTAGACAATTGAATATAACCGATGAATAATAATACCTATAATATTTAAGAAGGTATATAATGATCTATTTACACATTACTTAGAGGCACTCCACTCGAATGCGAGTGAACTATGTAAAATGTATGTACACTCTGACTGAATATAAGAAACAGTAGGTATAAAAATGTAAACATTCTTTAAAAAAAGGATCTTGGCTTGTGTACACAACCCGAAATACTTTCCTACACCCTTCACTGTAAGTTAAAAACTTGTGTTGAGAAGCGAGGGATGCATCGTCAGCACCGAAATTTTAACTTACGAATAGTACATCTCCCGGTTGAAGATATGCGCTCCAATTAAACCGAGTTTTATGGATTTGTTTTTAATTCCGATTAGACATCAAGGTACGATCGTGATTTTAATAAAGAACTAAAAATCAATACTCGGAAGTAATTCACGAAGAATTTAATCTACTAATGAAACACAAAATGCGTAGATTTACAGTAATCAATCAGAGAGCGATTTAGAAGTCGTACGGCAGCAGCGACCGGTTAATTTATTAGATTCCTAGCGAGTCACGGGGAAGAGAAGGGTTTATCTTTGTGATTAAATAAATGGAAAATACTAATAAACCATAAGTAGTAGTGATCTACCATTAGGGCTGCCACCTTTCAAAGAGAGAAGGCCCGGAGATTTCAGGAAAATTGTATTTATTATATTCAATAAAACGTGTCTTTTATTGTAGTATAAATGTGGAAGAAAAGCTCTGATTTGTGTTTTTTATTTCTTCTTCTTCTTCTTCTTTCATCGTTTCCTCATTGCTGAGGGTCGTGATTTGTGGAGCTACCCACGGACAAAACAAGACGCCTCCAGTCCTCTCTATTCTCCGTAGTCCGCATCACCGAGCACAAGTCTCTCCCAGTCATTTCCTTAATCTGGTCGCACCACCTTGCAGGAGGTCTACCTCTACTTCTTTTGCCTGGAACACTTCCCATGATTATATTTTTTTCCAGGTTTCCGGATTCTCTTCTGGTGATGTCACCAAAGAAACCCAGTACTCGACGACTGCACACCGCAGATAGTCGTTCCGTTATTTTGAGTTTTTTATTTAGATTGAGCAAAAAAAAGTTTTGGTGTAAACAGATTTTTTTGTATAAAAAGAAATAATACCTACTACTGATTCCAACAAAAAGGTAGCGCCGCAGGCGAATTTTTTGATGAAACAGTTTAATTTTCAATTGGATTTAACGGATATAGGTCGGGCGGTGACTGCCCGATGATAGTTAAGTCACTCTGTCTCACCACCCAGTCTGACCCGCAGATATACGATGCTAACCCGGAGCCCGGAGAACACCATTCAAACCCGTAGAGTCCGGGTCGAGCCCGGAGAGGTGGCAGCTCTATCTACCATCGACAATACACCTAAGGCAAAGTAAAAGTTATACGTACACCTCCAGATATCTATATCTACTTTATGTGGGTACTTACTACCTATAATCCAATTACGATATTGGAGGGATGGATAGGAGGTTGTCTTACCTACCGCAAGTTACTTTATACGACTTTATTATAGACACATTTAGATCAAAACATCATTAGAAACACCTTAATTTATCGATTGTTTGAAAGGAAATGTTGATAAGAGTATACGTATACATATGCCATAAGACACCAAGAAAATCAGGAAGGTATATTATTACCATTGCTTCTATTCAAAATTACAAACTATGTACTTATTATAATATCAGAAAAGGATACAAATCTATTTTGCAACGGCTGAATTTACTACATGCATAATATTTTAAACCATTATGTTGTCTCTCAACTGATACACAGTATTAGATGGGCATGCTGTAGGTATTTACGTATTCTTATAGATCAGCGGTTCCTAAATTGTGTTCCGCGGAACCCTAGGGTTCCGCGGAAGGGTCACAGGGGTTCCGACAGTTTTCGAAGAATCACAGTATTACCACATTATTTTGTCATCATGTCATGAATTTTCTAACACTACTACATTGTTTGGTAAGAAAATTTCGCCTGCGGCGCATTATTCTGACCCTGATATATAATATAAGATTGTATTTTATTTGCTGCGGCCCGTCGCTCATTTATAATTTCAAATGGCCCTTCATCCAAAAAGTTTGCCCAGAGGCCTGCCATATAAAGGCACGCAGGTTCATTATTTCACACACATTCTATTTTCGCTATTTTCTTTGATGGATTTTTTATATAAGGAAAATAAATCAAACGATAGGTATGGGTATCGTGACCCTCTTCAGTCCCAAAAAAAGTCGCCTGCGGCGCTATTCACACTCTTAATACCTCAAGGTCTTATTTGCATGTGACGATCTTCAGCCCCCCGCCCCCCAAAATTGAATCCTGGATCTGCCACAGTGTTAAAATGGAATTTTTGACAATTTGCTTTTTTGTTGTCGACATAGGGTTCCCCCAAAAAAGGTAGATCAATTAGGGTTCCGTAGCCAAAAAAAATTGGGAACCGCTGTTATAGATAATGCTTTATACAGAGATTTCTTCGCACGACGCCTAAGACGGCTCGTGACATACGAGGTGAGATACTTGCTCGTTTGTTCACAGTCGTGGGTTCGATTCCCACCCAAAAAAAAACAGTGTAATATACTCTGAAAAAGTGTAAGAAAACACACATAGGTTTACGGGCTGAATGGTGAACGTTTCTTGGGAGTAAAGTGATCCACCTTAACCAACTAATGGCTGGTCGTAAGTACAAGCACGTCCATCTTACACTGTACATCAAATGAGAGACTATGTACATAATATGGTTAAAAATAAGTATATATAATGTTCCCACGGACAGTAAGAGTAAAATTTACACAGAGAGTTATGACAACAATGGATCAGAGATAAATTTGTAGGGTATTTACTAAGATGACATTGGCTTCCACTTCTATGTACGTCATCTTCGGAACAAACCTCGTGGTCTCTTATAGATACTATAGGAGCTAAAGAAACTGGTTCCACGACTTATTATTATGGTACTTGCAATACCTATATATACATTTTGTATTGTTGTTTCAAACGAGACCGAACGCTATAATAATATTACATAGCGTCTTCTATGGATGTTGTTCTACATTTAGTCCAAGAGCCCGCTGCTTAATTTATGACGTATCTGTTTTTTGATCGAAATGTGGTATAAATGATAGCTTACCAATAGGGTAATACATCGCACTAGGGTTGCCTATCAAAATCTTGCCGCAACCCCCCCTGCCCCCCCCGAAAAGGTCCCTCTTCGCGGTTTTTCGCATTTTATAGGAATATGGTAAGAGATAGGAGAAAGTAGTCAATGACAAAAATTATCCTTGATAAATTCTCTACAAAAAGGGTTGTGTCAATTTTTTCGTAGAACTAGCAGTTTACCCGCAATAGCCGGTCCAAAACCGAAATTCATTTAAAAAACTAAAAAAATGAATTTAAACTAAATTAATTGAAAATTGATAAGAGCTACAGGAAAATAGTTAAAGAACGAATTAATTACCATAGTCTTAGCTACAAAACGAGCTATAACTTATTTTCATACATCAATTAATTTAGGAGTTATTTCAATAAAACTCAGTGACGAAAATTCTTAAAATTTAGTTTTTCATAAAATAACCAGCGATATAGCGCCGCAGGCCAAATATTTTTTTCCATAAAATGTTAGTGATAATGGGTGGAAGAAAGTTAAAGAAAAAAAATCAAAAGTTTTTTTATTTTTTTTCAAAAAATATCCTGTTTTTCGACCGGCCATTACGGGTAAACTACTAGTCCTATGAAAAAATTGACTTAATATTTTTTGTAGAGAATTTAGCAAGGATAATTTTTGTCATTGACTACTTTCTTCTATCTCTTACCATATTCCTACAAAATGCGAAAAACCGCGAAGAGGGACCTTTTCGGGGGGGCAGGGGGGGTTGCGGCAAGATTTTGATAGGCAACCCTAGTGCGATGTAAAACCCAATTGGTAAGCTATCATTTGTACCACATTTCGATCAAAAAACAGATACGTCATAAATTAAGCAGCGGGCTCTCGGACTAATTCATCTGTGTGATGGATGTTCTGTGGGTGACTGGTGTATTTTTTTTTCTTCTTGTTTTAATTTATCCTTACATAATAGTATCCACAACACTTTGCAAGATGTTTAATATCGGAATAGCCAGGACAACAGACGAAATAAACATATAAATATAAAATAAATTTTAAGGCAATGAATGGAAGAGTAATGCTGAATCTCCCCAACTTGTTAGGTGAGGAATAGCGGAAATAAGGGCCACTTATCATTTTCATACAAAATTTGTGCTAGGTGGCACTTATCTCCGCTATTCCTCACCTAAAAGTTGGTGAAATCGAGCATAAGAGTAGGTATCTTCCTATATTGCCTATAATTAAGTTACCATGATCTAACTACCCAAATTCTACAAAGAGAGGACTGGAAAAAGTTAGAATTGGCCTATCTCCAGCAGTGGAAAGATGGCTGAGAAAGAAGAAGATTTACCTACTGAATTTCACCTTTTCTTTATACTCTCATTCAGCCCCGCGGTTGCCCACTGCAGGACATAGGCCTCCCCTCTCCTCCTCCACCTCTCCCGCTCCTGTGCGAGTCCCATACACTGGGGTCCGGCAAACCTCTTAACATCGTCCATCCATCTGGTAGGTGGTCGCCTTATACTCATTACATAATATTCCTTGTCGTAAGCTGGCAAGTGGAAAACGTTATGAAAAAGAGATAGGATAAGAAATGAAGTGATCAGTGAGTTGAGTGACCGAAAAACGGATATTGTAACTACCTAGAATGAAAGTGAACAAGTCAAGATGGCGAACTGCATTATCGTGCGTGATGGGAGCAAGAAGTGTGTGTAATCTCCTGTCTCTGCCTACCCCGCAAGGGAGAGCATAGGATAGAATACCTACAAATTCTACAATAGAATATTGCCAACACTAGGAATCGAAACTGGACCCTACAACTACATAGAACAGCATAACTGTAACAACAGTAAATAATAATGCTTTCATGGATAATTTACTAAGAAGGTACTTTGTATTATGAAATAAGGATAATATGTTTGACATTTCATTGAAGTATAGAGTATGAATGAATCTTAGGGATATGAAATGGCACACCTACTATTACAAACTATTGTATTCACAACTTGTATCGTAGGAGATCCGGTAAAATGAAATGTCATGAAAATGTCAATATTAAGTTCAACAGAGTACTTCTCTGAACTAATATTGAATGTAGATACCTACCTGCTTTTTGAAGAAAGAGTATGCATGAACTTGTTGGAAGCGAGTGAAAATATAAAGATGTGATGTGATGGGTCTTTCCTCTCTGTCTATCCGATAAGGGACAGAGCACAATGCATTGTTATTGTACCTAGGGCTGCCACCTCTCCGGGTTTGACCCGGAGTCTACGGGTTTGAGTGGTGTTCTCCGGGCTCCGGGTTAGCATAGTGTATCTCCGGGTCGGAAATTTTTGTCAAGACTAAAAAAAAAGGAAAATACCCGGGGTCTCCGGGTCTACGCTCTTACAAAGGTGGCAGCCCTAATTGTACCTAGATGAATAAATACACTTTATTTCTTAGTTACGAAAAAAATGTGCTTTACTGGGTTCAAGGATAGAAACAAAATAAGTACATAGCTAAGCAATAAAAAATATATTCTCTTTTATCTCTTCATGCTATGTCTCTTTTAGGGTTGGCGGAGAGAGCAGAAGAGCAAACATACACCATAGTTGTACAATTTTTTATCAATGTTTTTATACTAATACCGTACGCTTGTTTCTTCTCAATTGGTTGGTTGGTAGATATTAGATATTGACAATTGTAATAAACCCGCCATTTGTATAATGTACTTATCATTTTTGCAATAAAGTTTTTTGATGATTATTATTACTCCTTGCTTCAGTCACATTTGTGTAATTTAAAAAAAATAACAGTCCGTTTTTTTTGCATTTTAACTAGATATGTACTACAATTTATGTTTACTGAATACTGTGGTAAACAATATCTTATCAATTTATCAAGTTACCGCACTGATTGCCTTCGGTCTACGTTACGTGACAAAAACAATAGGTTGGAAACACAGAAACTTATTGGTTATTGGAAACACATTGACACCTCATTGTGTAAGAAGAAGTCAGTAATTCAGTAAAAACTATGCAATCGCAAAACAATATTACTTATTGCCACTGCCAGGTAGACATAAACATAACCCAAACATAAAATGATAACTAAAGTTTTTGTTTCAAAATTCTTTGAATTTAATATGGCACTTACGACGTTTAGCATCAAACATAAGCGTGATGTAAGCGAAAATAGTCGTAAACAACTGCACACCATGTGACAGGTAAACAAAAAATTTATAGTCTTTTTTGCACATTTTAGGTCTTTTAAAAGGTGGTAGGCAATATTGGATGATAAAGGATTGCGCTCTTTGGGTGATTATGAGAGTAAAATTGTGGTATTGGGATCTTACCTTCAATACAGACGACATGGTCCCGAACCTGCTGAGCGATGATTCCGTCAGGTAACATCTCGATAAGGTCGTAAATGGCGTATATCGAAGGATGCACGCTCTCGAAACGCTGGATCTCCTGTCGAATTGACAAGGAGTTGTTGAAAAATGGTTGAAGATGCTGTCTGGAATTCATGGTAACGGTTTGCACAAAACACTTTGATACAACAAAACAAACACAAAATCACAATCCTAACCGCAAACAGCCACACAACACAATTTTGTTTGACACATTTTTTTAAAAATTGCAAGATGCAAACGTGTCGCAAACTTTATAAATGCATCGCACAAACCTTGTAACGGTCACAGACACTTATTTATATTGTTTTACAACACTTCACTGACAAATAACCGAAGAAAACATTCGTACAAGTTTCAGAAACGTAATCTGAAAACGTCAAAACAATTTCGCCATACTCCCACTTTATTGGAGTTCATCGCGATACTGTGACAGATCTCTGACAGAAGACACGAACGTCACTAGCGCCACGAGTACATAGGTGGTACATAACGTTAACTAAAATGGTACAGCTGGCTACAAAATATAATGTTATGTACATTTTGGTTTGAAGCTCGGCTAAACTTTGGCGTATGTAATGAAATGCTAAAGCTTGGAAGCTTTATGTTTTGAATTAAATTCAACAGATGGCGACAACAAAATGGAATAAAGTTATTGCTGATATTTATTTTTATCTATGTAAATAATATTTAAAAATTCAGGACCTGTGCTCCTTTTTATTACCATTATTGCCTCTCGGCAACTGCAATAGAATTTGAAAAAGATTACTTACTTTGGGGAATGAGTGACTGCAAGACTGGTATTGTGACAAGAATGAAAATAAACAAACTAAGATGGTTTGGGCATGTTTAGAGAATCAATGATGACAGGATGACAAAAAAGATATATTTGAATGAGCGAAGAGGTGTGAGGAAGCGCGGCCGCCCGAGACTGACCTGGTCCGATCATGTCGACCAGATCCTTAAGGATGGACGCGTTTTGAGTAAAAGGAATCGGAGAACTTGTATGACTAATTGCATGAATGTGACGGAAGCTAGGAGTGTGTGTAAGGATAGGGCTGTCTGGCGTTCTGTCCTCTCTGCCTACCCTACAAGGGACGTGGTGTGAGGGTATAGATAGATAGATAGATAGATACTTACTTTAAAAATTCTTAATTACTTCGCTTTCATTGATTGATCGAATATGGTTTTTGTGATACAAATCTGTGAATCTTAATTTTTCAATTAACAGTAGGTAGTTTGTAGGTATCTTGAAATCCTCTTATACGAATTAAACATAAAGGTTAATAATAGGTTCAATACGTAATTATAGTATAGGCTATCGCTAAGAAAATCCATTAGCTTTTTTTATAATGTACCTTTCTTTATTTTTACCTTTGAGTATAAAAAAATTTGGACCAGAAAATGGACCGGCAACAACCGAATCCTTAATCTTTACACTATCACCAACGATATAATCAATATTGATGGAATTCAGTCCTCGTATAGTCGTATTACCTGTGGTCTTATTCTATATGCCTGTCATGCATAAAAGTTGCCTAAAAAGAAAACCTATGCTTCTTGACAAAACACACTTCCTCAATCGTAATGATCTACAATATAATACGACAATACACATCGATATACTTATAAGTAAAAACCTACCTACCTTTACCTACATAATTGTTTATTGTTTATTGTTTATTGTTGCTTATCATCCGTAGGCCCATCCGGACACCTGGAATCGTCATTTGAACATGTTATGTAAATAAGAATTACAATTAAACAATAGCACATTAGTATATAAATATATAGGATTGTAAATCAATAGACAGAAAATATGATCCAAGATCAATGCTGATCGGAGTGTAAAAGGTTCCGACCAGCATTTCGTCAATTATTCAATACAAGTCAACACATGGAACAATAATTAATTAAATATCACAGTACGATGTATATGATGAGACTCAATACCGGTCAGAGTGTAAAAGTTTCCGGCCAGCATTCAAGTCAATCATTTTACAAAAGAAATAAAACACAATGTGACAACCAGAGGAGACACGGTGCCGACTGCCAGGCATGTAAAATCATAACGGACAAAATACATATAATGAATCATAAATATCTAAGCTTAATAAATACTCATATACTTGTCAATTGTAACATATTATTAATATACCTAAATCGATGTTAAACGGGATCCGTTGTCCCAGTTAACATTTCGTCAATTGTGTAAAATTCTTTACCCACGAGATACCTCTTCACCCCCCTTCGAAACGCCGCAGTCTCCAGGTGTTTCAGATCGCCAGGCAACACGTTAAATAAACGTACGCTCATGCACACGAAGCCTCTTGACACCATTGCCAATCTATGCTTGATGGGCCTAATGCGGCCTCTTGCGCGAGTGTTATATTCGTGAAAATCTGAGTTCAGTGGAGTATTTGTGAGATTTGATCTCGCATAACATAGGCATTCATACACAAACATGCTAGGCAAAGTCATAATACCCAGCGTCTTAAAAACGCTTCGGCAAGTGTCTCGAGGCCCCATGTCAAGCAAAGTTCTAACTGCTCGCTTTTGCAAAATAAATATTCTTTTCCAATCCGCGCTCGCGCCCCAGAACAATACTCCATAGCTCATGATGCTGTGAAAGTATGCAAAGTAGATTTTTTTTGCTGCATCGAATCCGCAAGATTCCTTTATTTTCCTTATTGCAAAAATGGCTGACTTAAGCCTGCCACATAGTTCTTCTACATGCCATGACCATTGTAGTCGCCTATCAATCGTCACACCCAAAAACCTGCATCGATCCACCACCTCTATCCCCGTTTGAGAGAGTGCAGTAACAACTGGATCGGGTTCCGTAGTTTGTCTCAAAGAGAAGTGAACAGCATTCGTTTTGGACTTCAGAACAGAATTTATCAGATCTCGAATAGCGATAACAAAATATTTCAGTTTTCATTCCAGTCAACGAGAATACATACCAGGCGCGAAGCTACCTAAGAACACGATTCCCATGGAGTCACATTTTGGGAAAAATGATTGGTATAATAGTGTCTAATCTGACGTAATCCCATAAGAAATATTAGCCCCGGCTTCCCTTCTGCAGAAATCCACCCTTCGCCACCGATACATACGTAATTACGTACTTACAATACGTAGGCATATACGGTTCAATTCTGTAACATTCCGAACTAAAATAAGTGTATTTTTAATTAATTTTACTACGAAATAATTGAAAAAAAACGGCTTATTTTAGTAAGTACACACCCTTAATTAGGTACAAAATTAGCCCTAATGTATGTATTTTGTAGCTACATCTATGTGTAGGTTCCTAAATTCTCATTCGTCATAACTCATAATATTTTGCCTTAGGAATTGTCACTACCTAGATGATGTTACGGTTTGGAGATTAGTTTTTGACACAACAGCTGAGCAGAGCTAATTAATTATTAATGCGATAGTAGGTACAAAAGATACGTGTATATTTTCACGGGTTCTTCATCTTCATCAAGACACTACCATTTTTCACTACACTCACATTTACACTACCATTTTTCAGGGGCGATATATTCTGACTATTCTGAGTAATCAAATTTTTGACCACTGGGTAAAGTCACTAAAACATATTCACAATTATCCATGTTTTAGCCTAATGATGACATATTTAGTATATTTAGTATAAGCTGGGTAATATTCCTTTTCCTGGTGCAATTTGTCACATTCGCTCAGTATACCACGGTTGGCCCTCCTTTAACATAAGACAAGAAGATGTCAAAATCTTAATCTCCAGGTAAGTATATATTTTTATTATACCTAATCAATTTCTCAATTTAGCGATAAAAAAATCATGTCAGTGAAACTGCCTACTAGGTATACCTATCTTACAAATTTGTTTATAATTTCATACTAGACCACAATGACTTATCCATTAAAACAATCCGTGAGAATACCTTTTCATTATATGTACCTCATGAGTCAGGGAAGTTCAAGCCTTTTTTTGGTTGGTAAGTAAAGTTTCTCCCCATCACGTTCAAAAGGCAAATATTTAATGTTAAAAAGTAGTTATTTCAACTGATATACAGCAAAGGATACACTTTCCATCAGGCAGACGTCTGATCGTCGGCTGGTTTAATTTGATCACATTTGACTGATTGAAAGTCCATCTTTCGCTGTATATCTGTTGAGATAACCACTTGTCATTTTACTACGACACGTGAAACATTCAGACATTCAGAAAAATATTGAGATGGTTGTGCTCAATTTTGAATCTAATGATAAAACTCAGAAAGAGCTTATCGTCCACTCATCCATTTTCTCTGAGAACATTGAACTTCTCTAATCTGTTATAATATTTGTAATGTTTATAGAATGAGACATCATCATAAAAGAATACCAGACATGTATAAGGTATATTGTTTGTTTTAGTATTTTTCCCAGTCTTTACACAAGTGTTCACATTTTTTAAGAGGGGCTAAACGTATTTTAATAATTTGTGAAAATTATTTTTAGTAAATTAAATTGAAATAAAATATTCATCGTATCATCCTCGGGTTGCTAAATTGACCCCCTCCTCTCTTTTATATTTTTTAAAGTGTCCTTTGAGATTTCATTCCATCTTTTTCACCATTAAGGTTCCCCATCATTATGTTCTGAATGTCATACATATTTGCGCAAGTCTGTATTTTAATAGACTTTAATACGAGAAAGGAGACATTGATCATTAGTTTTCATACAAAATTTAGCTAGGTGACTCCTATCTCCGCTATTCCTTACATAGAAAGTTGCTGAAATCATCTAGCATTAGTTTATCAAAATTTTACGGAGGCCTAATTTCTACAGGACATTCGATAAATACAGAAAAGACTGGGGAGTCAATCCAAAAGCACAGAGTCCCACAAGGACCCCAATTGATTTATTGATCACAAAATTCAGCAAGAAAGTTTGCAGCCGATTCTAAATGTTTCTACTTAAAACGCAGCGAGGCAGTTGAACCTATAAATGTATACAAGCAGATGGGCACAATTTCGTTAAGTAATGCACACCCGCATTGCATTTATTTTCTCATAAAGTTGTGTAAACAGTAATATAAATGCCTCTACCACATGCACGCCGACGCTCGTGTGAATGAGTAAAAAGAGGTGCGGACGGGGTGATTGTCTTGGATTGCATACGTAATCGACGGTTAACGTCTTTTTACTCATTCACACAAAAAAAACGTGGAGGGTCGGCGAGCATGTGGATGAAGCATTTGAAATGATCGATATAGAATATACTCGTAGATGAAGCGAAACCATATTCTAGGCCCTCTATCGATGCGAGTTTAGCATTGAGCAAGCCTGCACAATGCGAATGTTACATACGTAATCTATTCATTCTTTAGTCTGTGATCAACTCTCTCTTATAATACAACAACACCAGAGCAAATAACTAATTAAATAACATTACAACAATATATTATTAGTAGTAGACCATTCAACCTGTCTATAGTGTCTATACAAAAATAATAAACACTAACATGTTGTCTTAACATTAATAATTATCATAAAAACATTTCTGCTTTTTTATATTATGATAAAATTGCAAAAACTTTACGAATTAATATGAAGACATTATAGTAGTGTAATTTTTACGTAAAAAGCGCTATAAGTTTTTAATTAGTTTGTGTGATTTTTATAATTAGTGTCGAAAATGGGTTGTACGAAAGCTGTGAGTATTAAATATTTTTTTATTTATTGACATTGATGCTATATTTTTCTTTTGTTTTTTTTTTATGAACTGAAACTGAAACTTATTGAAATAAACCCAAATACTCGCATATTTGTACATACTCGTACATATTTATTATTTTTATCTGGGTAGGTTGCAGGCGCGAAGCTACCTAATAACACGATTCCCATCGAGTTACCTTTTGGAAAAAATGATAGGCATAATAGTGTCTAATCTGATGTAATCCCATAAGAAATGTTAGAACCGGCTTCCCTTCTGCGGAAATCTACCCTTCGCCACTGTTAGGTTGTAAGATATTGCATGCATATCTAATAAGAACCTTTCATCCATTTTAATACTATTTTGGAAAAAAATCCTATAACTAATTTTGCCAGGAAAATCTTTACGCCAGGCCAGATCTTGAGTTCGCACCACAAATAGATTCCGAGATATTTGTATACTAGGACACTTTAGTTTATAGACAAGACATAGATAGATTATACATGATTACAAATTACCAACATTAAACGTTTTATTTCTCCTGCAGCCCATATTAAATAATTATTACATGTACACAAGACATTTTATACTGTAATATTGCACATCATTGCATGACATCGCCCTATTTGTCTTATGACAATCGATTGATTGCCATGTAGGTGTAACATCATGTATCAATTATCATTATAGTATTATGGCAGCCAGTTAGGAAGATGATAGGTAATTATGTTTTCTATGGACAATGCCTCGTATTCGTTACTAATTTTTGGTCAGTGATTTAAGAGTACACATTTTGACACTTTAAAAATTTCTAAAAACGAGAGACCTTAGATCTTGACTACCTTTACAAAATAT
Organism: Ceraclea dissimilis; assembly: GCA_963576895.1. NCBI lineage: Eukaryota > Metazoa > Arthropoda > Insecta > Trichoptera > Leptoceridae > Ceraclea > Ceraclea dissimilis. The sequence goes on along the minus strand of OY756370.1, from coordinate 1,194,936 downwards.
GCTTTGGAAAAAAATAAAATAGATACATTGAACCTTTATCTAGTGAATAACTGTAAAACATTTGTTATGTCTTGTATAGATTTCTACAAAAAAAAAGTGAAAAACACATCTGATCTTTTTTTCCGAAAGAAAGAAACTGGTTTCCCGAAAGCCGCGGAGAATTTTTTTTTGTAAGTATTGATAATATGCATTAAAATCTAGGGAATTTTTTGATTGAAGTAAAATTAACCACAAAAAAAATGGGAAAAACGCTATTTTTACAATTTTATCACTTTGTTCACGCGATTTTAAACCTAAATACCGTGGGAAATGACCGTAACGTCATAGTTTGGTCAGTATTTCAACCTGTTCAACATGTTTACCATCTTCGATACTACAACAAGTTTTACGCTTGAAGTTAGTCGCGGTTGTCTGTGATAATTTTTCAGAGATTCTGAACATTACCTAATATTTTTACATACTTGTACGTAGAGTGTCGAATTTGGAACAATGTCATTGCGTATAGGTATTTTCATGGTCGTCATAGAATCATATTGACAGAGAAGGTGTTCTTGTCGATGACATCGAGCTGATGCCTACTGGGTTAATTGTAAGATATTTTATTTTATTTTTATTTACCAAGACTCACCTACAGGCAAGATGTGTGTGTGTACGACATTATATACTTTTAAACAATTATGTATGGTTCACATCTTGCCCTCTTAGTGGTGAATACTAATAAGCTATACAATATATAACACAGAGTTTCATTATTAGAACAGAAGGACAAACACAAACATATTAAGTAGGTAAGAGTGGCGACGGGTCATCGAGTTCCCTTTCTCATTAAGGACGATAAAACAATAGGTCTAATCAGACATTATGCAACAAAAAATGATAATCCCGGCTTCCCTTCTATAGAAATCCACTCATCGCCACTGTTAAGTACATTTATATAATAAGCCCGCCTTTTCCCTTCATTGTTCTTTACCAGAACTGTTGTATCTTTGTCTTATTTATTATTTAGTCTAATAAAGTTTTATTTATTTATTTACGTACGTACATCAATGTTGACACCAAAGTCTTGATTTCCAACCATTTGTTACAGATGTCTCTATAGATAATTATTTTTGGAGGTGAGAAAAGCGTTGAATCGTAAAATGTTAACTTCGTTAATTAACGATTGACGGATTAACTCTTTTCTGCCCAGCTTTGACTGGGAGTACCTATATATTACCATACAAATTCGATAAAGACCTTATCACCATGCAAAATTTGGAATTTAATTTACGTGAACTCCGATACTCATTCACCGTTTTAATTAATGTTGATGAATCATGTAGCAAAATTATATTGCGATTGTTTGAACAACCTCTATGAATGATAAACCTACAGTATATAAATACCTTTGTTTCGTGTTAACGCGAATTTCATACAATACTTTACTTCCGAGAATGCTAATGTAATGATTCCACAGGTTCTCAGTATTACTTTCGTATTGCAATATTAAGTTTCTCACTTATTATCATTCTCAGACATTCCAGATGAAATTCGAGCAGTTGGGTACATTTGAATGTTTTTATATGTAATATCAGACTTGCATAATTATTGTAAGTTGCATTCAATAATTGTTACTGCAATCGGTACGTGATCCGACACCATCATGGATAAAAAGTTGGCGCGTTTCGCCACAATGGTTGTCATACATTTTGTTCTAAGATTTAAAGACTTTCTAAACAGGCGTCAATATTGACATATTAGCCTGCATTTTTAATAGGGTCCTGAGGTAATAAACTGCTTTATTATGTGAAAAGTATAATAAAATAAAATGCAAATAAAGTACCATCTACCGCTCCTTAAATGATTTAAAGAAAGTTATGTTTGAAACATAAATAGAGGTGTTATACTACTACTAACGGACGACATATGTGTTCATTTTTTTCGAACAACAATCGAGTGCACACGAAGTCCTCGTCAAACTTGGTCAACCTGATGATCTCTAACGGTTGTACACCTCCTAATGAACATATTGCATTATAATAAACAGACCTAACTAACTAATCCTTAATCATTAAACCGTAATCAGTCTACAACATTCTTGAATCATTTATACGAGTATTGTTCTCTAGTATTTTTGTTATTTTTATCTCCATACATGTAGCCTTGAACTATTATATTGTAGTTAATATTGCCCCAGAACAGGCTTTCGCCTAGTGGGGCAATAAAATCCAATACTTGTTTATTATATTTTTTTTTACTTTGTTATATTGTGTGGATATAAAATAAATGAAAATGAAATTAAAATGAACTTCGTCTCGATCTGTCGATCAGTTGGAGGATGCTGCATCAATAACTAATTGACTAATTATATTAATTCTTATTGAAATTAGCCCAGAGACTTCTGCAGTACGATGGGATGAAGAATTTTTTGAGGAATTTAAACCTGTATTGATATAAATCGTAAAATTATTACTAGGTAGATAATTATAGCACCAATTTCATACATATAGGTGGATTATGATTAGCTTCATAATTTAATTGTTTCCAAAGCATAGCAATATAATAACAATTAAACATATCTATTATTTGTCTGATAAGAGATGAAGGATTATTTTAATGTGTTTATTAAGACAATTGTAATAAGTAATGACATATATCTGCGCAATTTACTATCTCGGATTATTTGTAAGATCCTTGATTAATTGTCATATATGCGTCCAATAGAATGTGGTATAAAGATAGAAACTGTAGAGAGATAAAAATATTTTTCACAATGCGTTGCAAATGTAAACAATAAAACTCCATTGAGGTCAAAACAAGGCCTATGAATGCCTGACAATTATCTGCATAGTATAAAGACATTAAGAACTATCTGATATTAATATGTTGCCAATGACCTTCGCAATACAGCCATTCCGTCGTATGCCTAATCTCAGATAGATCAATAAACTTTCAGCAAATTAACGTAGGATACTTTTACATTTCACAGGCCTGTAAACTTGCATGCCAAGGTGTGCAGCGTGCGGCAAGTTTTCGACATTACTTACGGCAAACTTGCATTTCGCTTTCCAAAAGTTTGCAAAAACTACTATGACTTATTCAGGGTTACTATACGACAGAATTTATACTAACTTCTTGTACATGTTTATACAAATACATACATCTTCTTCCTCTTCTATCCGTGGTCAGAGGCTCAAAGCACCTGTGTATCTTCGCCAGAGGCCCCTGTCACTTGCAGTTTCCAGTACCTCTGGCCACTCCAACCACGGTCTCTCCTCGCATATCTTTGTCACCTGCTTCTACCAGCTATTTCTGGGGCGGCCCACCGGTCTTCTGCCTGTACCCTCTACGTGAAAAATGAAATACCAAAGATGGTGGAGAGAAAGCTAAACTTTTGCATTGACTGGAGACTGGAGCCCTTACTGAATAGATCGAAGATCTTTTTAAAGAGGAAAAAATAAGATGTAAGAACGCCTAGATCGAAAAAATAGAGGTATTTCAAAGAAACTCTAAATAATATCTTGACGATAACTCATGATTAACCTACGTTGTCACGTCTTACAAGAAATCATCAATACGCATCATATATCATTGCTATCATCATGTGACACTTTTAATTTTGTTTTTGCAATAAGACTGTTTACAATTACAATTAAACATTAATTACCTTTCGATATATCTACCCGATAATGAATTCATTACAATGATAAACAACAAAAATATTATCAGCTTTACGAGTGGGTTTATGTTCTTACAAATTTTATAGTTTTTAGGTTGGTCTATAACTCTATCTCCAAGTCAAGATGTATATTATATCTAATCACTTATTAATTTTATAGTCTGTGAATTTGAGGCACAGCTTCTTAAATTTTAGCTTCTCTCTTTCAGGGTAGGTAGAGAGGACAGAGCGCCAGACAGCCCTATCCTTACACACACTCCTGGCCTCCGTCACATTTATGCAATTTGTCATAAACCCTCTCCGATTAGTTTTACTCAAAACGCGTCCATCCTTGAGGATCTGGTCAACATGATCGGACCAGGTCAGTTTCGGGCAGCAGCGCTTTCTCACCCCTTTTCGCTCACTCAAATGTATCTTTTTTGTCATCCTGTCATCCTTCATACTGTCAACATGCCCAAACCATCTTAGTTTATTCACTTTCATTCTTGTCACAACACCAGTCTTGCAGCCACTCATTTCCATTCATAGCTTACAAGCTATAAAGTCTTGGCAGTAACGACAGAGAGCCTGTTTTTTTTGTATGCTGTATATACTTACATCTCATTTCATTTTTCATTTTTTTTTCATTTATTTATTATCCAAAGCTTTACAAAGTAAAAATACAAGTACTGGATTTTATTGCCCCACTAGGCGATAGCCTGTTCCGGGGCAATACTATTTACAACATAAAAGTTCAAGGTTACATTGTATGTACAAAAAAATAAAGCAATGATAGAATACTGAATTATAAGCAAACGATCAAAGAGATTCGTGTAGTGATGATGGTATAATTGTTGAGGATTTGTTTATAAGGTTATTTTATTTGGAGACAGGTGTACTCTGTACAACCGTAGAGATCAAGTTGACCATGTAGGGACCAAGGGAGACAAAAACAATGTGTGGTAAAAAAAGAAAAAAACAATGTACAAAAATGTGTTCGCGTGAATGTGTGTGTGTGTGTGTGCTTGCGAGTGAATGTGTATGTATGTATGTATGAGTGCGTATGTATGTGTGTGTATGTGTGTGTGTTGTGTGTGTGTGAGGGTGTGTGTGTGTGTGTGTATGTATGTGTGAGTGAGTATTTTTTCATGTAAGTGTATGTATCAGAGTTCTCTCAGACTCTTCCCTCCCCTCTACCCCTCTACCCCATATACCCCATATCTCATCCTCTACCCCATATGCTTCTTCCTTAGTCGGATTTTTTGACGTACCTTTCTCTCAAAGGTATGTAATAACTACCTAGATTTCACTATCAGGATTCGCTTCATGGCTAGGAATCGCCGTAATATTTGTTATGTCGGGGTATCCGGTTCCACTCCCAGGCTTAGTATAGTCTGAAATAACGACAACGAAAGGTGGAGTACAACTTTATGTTAGTCAGTGCACCACAGGATTTGAAATACGTAGAGTCGTAGAGAGAATACGTAAAAGTATGAATCTGTAGACTTCATTCATATAGGTACATAACAAAAACAAAAACCCTTTCAAGCTGTATGCAGAGACATCTAAATAATTTATCTCCAAGCTGTTTCAGTGTAGGCAAGTGTAGATACCTACATAAATGTACCTTTTTATCTTTTGCAGTAGATAATGAACTAAATACCTGTATATATTACCTATTTGATTATTTTCAATAGGTTTTCTCGTATTTGTATAATGCTGTATTATTTTCAATGAAATCTTGTAGATGTCTCTTACATCAGGCGTCTGTCTCTGTTCTCTCAATCTACCCTTCAAGAGATGCGCCGTGACGGGATAGATATATTCATATTTCACACATTTGTAAATAATAGTAGAGAGCATAAAAATATAACATTATAGAGATTACACATTGAAATATTTTCCCTGCCATGGATACGTTAAAATGATTACATATCTGGATGATACATACATACATAATTTTTTTTACACTAAATAGTAAACTCCATCTCTTTAATCTTTAAACCAACCGCTGTCTTGTTCCCGAAAGGATTGCGGGTCCGACAGGACTTTTCCACTGTCTTGAATGTTGAGTATCTTCAATCAATTTTAATAACATAATATCATAAGTAGCATGGATCAGAGTTTTTTTGTAAAAAGGATCTGGGCGTGTGTTCACACACCCAAATACATTCCTGCACACTTCACTGTAAGCTAATAGCTGGTGTCGTGACTCGTGAAGTGCTGAAATACATCGTCAGCACTGAGATTCGAACCCGTAACCTCTTGATTAGAAGTCCATCCATAGAGGTTGACAGAGCGGTGTCTATGTGTATTATTACTGTAAATATATACTATTGTTGTGGTAGATGTGTAGGTACTTACTTAATAGTGTGAGAGAGGTTGGGTAGGTACCTATAGGTATAATGATAAAATTACTATTATTAAAAACATAATTAGATATATTTATATGAATATGACGTGTATTTCAAGTTTACAATCTGGCTTATGGCTTCAACTCTGTAAGAAATGACAATTACATTAATGTAAGCAATTAGGTATTGAAATACTGGTAATATTATCTTTTTTATATATCTAATTTTCATAATTGTGGGCACCTTGACATCTTACATACTATAGTGAATTAGGTAATAATACCATTGTATACTAGTTATGTGCTAAAAATATAACATAAACTGACGATTAGTAAGTAGCTGTAGCCGAAGAAAGTTCATCCTTTACTGTATATCTGTTAAGTTATATATTCTACTGCTACTGATTTATTACTATTTACTCTTTTACCATGGGCGTCGCCGGCCTCGGAGGTAGTAAAGGGGGGGGGGGGAACAAAAATTACAATATTGGGTAAAGCAAATAAAAGGCGTAAATAGCGTAGATACTCGGCTCTCCACAATATGCCAACAACGTATACTTCGTCTTTTCGGACATCTATCAAGACGCGAAGAGACCAACCTAAAAAGAACGGTAATGCTAGGCAGTATACAAGGAAGGAGACCGAGAGGCAGATCGCCGTTGCGTTGGAGCGACCAGAGAGCAGCCACCAATACCACTCTACACGAGGCCGCACATCTGGCCATGGACAGAGGCTCATGGAGGAGGATTTTCAACTGCGGGAGTGAGAGTCGCGACCCTCAGTCATAAGGAAAAACGACAGCAGAATTTCAGAAAATATATCTACTATTTCAATTATAAAAAGTCCGAAATTTCGGTACGAAATCCTTGTTTTCCAACCCACGGCCCTATTCCAAGTATGTACACGAAATCATATGGGCCGTATTTGATGTTTCTACGCGATTTTCTCGGTTTCAACTTTTTGGCTTCTAAGAGGTTCTTAGTTTGGACGTCATGAAGTTCCCACTGACGCGTCAGTGGGAACTTTTGTTAGTGGATTATGATAACAATACAAAAATCATGTGACTTGGTGTAAATATCATACTTCTCTGTTTAATTGTGGAGGTGCAAGAGGTGGTCGGTAGCCTGGTTGGTAACGCGCTTGACTGTTAATCCAGTGGGTGCGGGTTCAATCCCCGACTTACTCCACTTCTTAACAGCTTTTCAGCTTTCTGTGAAGTGTACAAAGATGTATTTGGGTTTATTACGACAAACCCAGTTTCATTAAAAAAAAAAAATAAGCCTGTATTATACAGTGCATCTTCATTGGCGGGATTCGAACCTGGGACAAAAACTGCTCGATAAATAACTCGGTCACGGATAACCATTGAACCGTAACAACAAAAATATTCATTATTATTCCAAACTTTTGTGAAGCGATTGGTCAATCTTCATATTTAAAGTGGTTTCTCCGCTGATGGCGAGGTCAATAAAACGATTCGGCGGCGTGCAGAGGACAAAGCATTGAAGATGTGGGCGAGGAATACAAACTGAAATATTATTATAAGTCTTTGTCACAGCCGAGATGTTATGTCAATACGTAACCAGACAAAAACTCATTAAAAAATGCTCAATGTGAATAAACCCCAAGAAGAAAAAAGTCGTACGCGATCGTACTCAACGGACAGCCCGATCGTACCCGTAACTTGATTTTAGAGAATTATGAATAAATTGTGTTGCATCCATTACAATTTATTTAATAATTAACAAACAAGGAGTTAATAATGAGATACGATAAAAGCAGTTCATACTATTTAATAATTTATCTACTGGAATCTAACTAAAAAGTTTGACTTTAATCCGTTGGGTATATTTCTGAAAGACTTTTTTTATTTTTTGAGGTATATGCGCTTGAAATTTAGTCTTGTGGGTTTTTTCAGGTAACTATATCAATAAAACAATGAATATGTTACTGTCAAAGTTCGAAATTGAGGCAGTATATGAAATGTCCGAACATTGTTGTCATTTTTTTTAAATCTGTGAAATTCAAATACATTCCAATAAATGCAACTTCAAGAAGACATTTGGAAATACATACATACAATATACATAGAAGGAAATTATATTACAAATCTCCTTTAAGGGTCAATCCACCTCCCCTCTGGATGTTTCAGGAGCCTCAGCTATATCATCGAGTGCTTTCCGCAAATCAGTCCAACGGATATTCAATGCACCGTGTAATGTGCATGCGCATTTTTGCCCTCGCGTATTGACATTTTAAATGGCCAACATTGACGAAACTCCAAAAATGCTCGTTACTAGGTACTTTCATGCATGCAGTGGAAGAAAAAGAAGAAGTGTCATCAGTACTTTGTTTGGATGTTTACATTTATACGATTGACCGTTTCATTTCATACGTTCATACGTAGATTAGTTTACAAACAATAATAAAGCAGGTTCTATGGAATTGTGAGTCACGGTGGTTGACCAATGATCGTTAATATTATTATCATATTAATCTGTCACCTGTATACGGAGTTGCCTGATCTGATCATCATTAACTACATACGTACGTATTAATAATTTTTCGTCGTTCCTCTGTACTTCTTCTTCTTCATCAGCCTTCCACTGCTGGATATAGGCTTCTTCCAAGGCCTCCACTTCAATATTCGTGGCGCCCATCTGGTGTCACACTGCCTGCCTATGCTCATTTGTTCCTCTGAATATAAAGGTTGATTTATTGTCTTATTTGAATCACAGATTATATTTATACATACATCTTCCTCCCCTTCCATCCTTGGTTGAGTCAGGGGCTCAAAACATCTGCATATCTTCGCCAGAGGCCCCTGTCACTTGCAGTTTCTAGGATCTCTGGCCAACCCAACCACAGCTAGTCTCTTCGCGCGCACCTTTGCTACCTGCTTCTGCCAGCTATTTCTGGGGCGGCCCACCGGTCTTCTGCCTGCACCCTTGGCTTCCAGAGCTTTTAGTTGTTTTTATTTGTTTTTTTTTCTTTTAAATTATTAAACTAAAAATAATTAAGCAGATTATATTAGGTTATTAGTTATGTAGACCCAATTTTATAGAGTAGCCTCTCAAATCCTTGACGTCTTACGAAGTCCAGCACTCGGAGGGAGTCAATGGTGGGAATTGATTCCACCCTATCTGATGCCTCCCCAAAGTTCTCAACCTCATGTATCTTATAGCATAACAATCTGTTAGAAGTGGACGAGGAGTTTCCTCATCCTCCTCGCAGAGTACAGTCAGGAACCATTTCTATTGACACCCCGAGATTCTACAAATAAGAAAAAGCTGTTTTAAGGCCTTATAAGAAAGACACAGACCTGAAGTTGACAGCTGGCCTTAAATGGACATCCGAGGCAAAATCCAGAGAAAGATGGAGACGAATGAAGGAGGTCTATATCCAGAAATGGAAGCTGCAGGGCTCGTGAAGAAGAAGAAGAAAAAAACAGCACTGTTTTTATTGTCTATCTATGAATTTTAACTTGTCTATGAAAGATGTATATATTTTTTTATTTGCACGTAGATTTAAATATTCTAATCTTAACCTTTCAACTGTATTGTTTAATCACTGTTACATAATAATGATGAATGTCTGTAATAAAACATGGACAATTTTGTCAATTTGAATACCAACTACTGAAAATTTTCGGTTGCCAAAACCACATTTTTTTATTTAATTATTGAATACTTCACGAATTTCAAGAAAGATTGACGGAAAGTATTCATTATACATAATGCATGTATTCTCATTTTGTTAAAAAAATATAACTAAAAATCTTTGTCTCCGCCACACGCTTGCAAGCGTCCACAAGTTTTTTTTATGTCCATGAGTAAAAAGGCGTCAACGGTCGGTTACGTACACGAGCCAAGACAAACGTTCCATCCACACGCCTTTTTACTCATAAACACAAAAAACTTGTGGACGCTCGCAAGCGTGTGGCGGCGACATTACGATACCTACGTTCATTCCGTTAGTTACAAGAAACGAAATGTTTATTTTTAACAAGTTTATATTGTTACCAAGTCAGAAACTTGAACTTGTCAGATTACATAATTTTAATAAGCAGATTTATAACATTAAAACAAGATAATATACAAAAGTCACATTTTATGATTGAAATTTTTATCATGATTTTGTATGTTGTCCGTATTTTGATAAACAGAGTGTCAAAGACTTTATCGGCGTTTCATCACAGGAACATACTTAATATTAAACTGATATTTTATTTTATAATTCAATTGAATTATAAGAATAAATGTATCACTCGACAACGGGTGCTTTGCCAGAAAAAAAATTGTTAAGAATAAGTCAAATTCTGTAACTGATTAAGAGCAAACCAAGTCGTACCCTGCCACTCCAATATGCGGCGACATACATGATCGCCTTGTCATTTCCTAGAACCAGATCCCCAGGAATGCAGCTCTCTCCCATCAGGGAACATACTAGTAGGTGGCTGTCGTCTTGGCTTGCTCCGCAATTACGGAGCATGTTGTCATTAAACTAGTCAAGTTTTACATTGTTAAAAAAAAGATGGAATATAAGTTTTAATTTGGGAAATGAGTGACTGCAAGACTGGTGTTGTGACAAGAATGAAAAATTAAACAAACTAAGATGGTTTGGGCATGTTGCGAGAATGAAATATGACAGGATGATAAAAAAGATATATTTGAGTGAGCGAAGAGGGGTGAGGAAGCGCGGCCGCCCGAGACTGACCCGGTCCGATCATGTCGACCAGATCCTCAAGAATGGACGCGTTTTTAGTAAAAGGAATCAGAGAGCGTGTATGACAAATTGCATGAATGTAACGGAAGCTAGGAGTGTGTGTAAGGATAAGGCTGTCTGGCGCTCTGTCCTCTCTGTATAAGAGTATAAGTTACAAGAAAAATGAAATAATTAGGATCGATGCTAATTAAAGTGTAAAAGGCTCCAATCAGCATCTCGTCCCAAATAGTTTTGAAATTTTGAATATTCAGAAACTGAAATTCTTCTGAGATTATCAAATTACTTTAAAAAATCGTTTTATAATAACGACATTTTCAGAATAAGTTAGGTATACTCGTAACCATCAACATTCAACCATAGCACATCCATAGTTCACCTCTGGCAACGTACATGACTTGATATGACTCTTGTTATAAGAGAGCGGTTTTGTTTTATTTGAATCAGTTTGTTTTGTGAATAGCTCGGGTACGTACTCACTTGTTTCATAACACATCAACTATTTATTTACTCTTTTATTTTGTCATTCGATATTCAAATATATTCAAAACTTTATAAAACGTTCGAAATTACTTTGAAATTACATTCCATCTGGTACGGACGTCTGGCATTGTCATCTCTTTATGATATTTTTAATGATTTTAATATAGAATTGAATAGTTATTTCTTGTTGTGTGTGTACTAAGTCTACTGATCGGTTCGTGCTAGGTGCATTAGATGTCCCCATACCTTTTCATTCATTAGTCGATCCGGTTTTTACCTATAAGTACAAATTCAAACACTGTCAATATTTTATACAGATATACTACCGATGTAAATGTGTCTTTTTAGTAGATTTAATTACAACTTAAATCGGTTCAGAATTTCTTAAATTTACTATTTCTTGAGGTGTGTATTCGAGCAATTGACAGGTACATTTAATCTTTTTTAGCAATATTGTTGTTTTGAGTGTACTGTTTGGGTTTGGTCATCGAAATTACAAAAGACAAAAGAACATTGTACCTATTGCTACAAGTGCACTGAATTAAGGAGGTTCACGGTCACATGGTCTATTAATGAATAGATAATATATATGTAGATAAATAGATAAATAGAGGGATCAGAGTTTTTTTCTCATAGTGTATATTGGGACAATGAGTTTTATACCGCAATCGCGAGGTTTGTTGGGGAATATGATGTTTGTGACTTGTTGTATTTGCTCGCAGATTCTATGAATGAAAGGCATGTATCACTCGATACTCAATGAACCGGCGACTGAATATTCAAGAAAAAATACTTTTAATTTTTAATTTCTGACAATTTGAGCTATTATTGTAAATTATTGTGATAATTGATGTGATGTACTAGAAATGACCATACGATAAATAAATACTCGAAACCGGGTGCATGGCCTAAAAAGAAAGAGAGATAAATAGAGGGACTGGCAAAAACCTTTGTTATTTTTCTCTTAAAGTGGTGCTATTGTTTTTTCATGACTTTTGGCGAAAAATGTTTCTATTCTTCATACGTCGTCATTTATTTCGTCGAAATGGACAGTTTTACAGCTTTTAGTCAAAATAAAATATTCGTTTTTGCTGTCAAAAAACACTAAAAATTCGTATTAATTATTCTGAGAAAAACACTAACCTATCGCAAATGTCAAATTTTTCATCGATGGCAAATTATCAGATTTAAATATAGGTAATGTCGCTAGAGAGGCGTTCATCCCAAGTGATTATCAAGCTATAAATTTAATACTTTTATTTGCTCAAAAAATAACGCAAAACCGATTTCTTAATAAAAATCTGTACCTAATGTATATTAAAGGTGTTAACGACCAATTACCTTCACCTTGTTAAAATGAGTCATTATTTATGTAGCGTAATAGAGAAGTTACTTTTTGTTCAGTATTTTTAAATAGAAGGTCAGTATTTTAACAAAAAAAAAATGAATATCACCAATGGCAATGAATTCTATTATTACCATCACTTTAAGGTTCGCGCGACCCAACTATGACGTCACGGTCATTTCCCATCACATGATAAAATAGTAAAAATAACGTTATTCTTTTCATTTTTTCTTTAAAATTTCTTTCAAAAAACTATTACGGTAATTTTCCTAGATTTTAAAGCATATTATCTTTACAAAAAATGTTTTCTCTGCAACTTTCGGGAAACGAATTGGCCTTTCGGAAAAAAGTTCAGAGGTATTTTTTTTTTTTTTTTAGAAATCTATACAAGGTATGAAATATCTTTTACAGTCATTTCCTAGATAAAGGTTCAATGTATCTACTCTATTTTTTCCAAACCATATTTAGTAACGGTTGACGAGATCTAAGGTCTTCCGTTTTTAGAAATATTTGAAATGCCAATATAGTCGTACCTGCTCTTAAAATATACGTACCCATTTTTTTTATTTTATTTTGAAAAGTATTTTCGAGCCCTACAGAATATAAAAAAATCCTATCCTTATATTCTGGTTGTTGACTTATTATCATACAGTAGGTACCTACACTAAAAATTAATGAACATCCAACAGAAAAAAATATCGAATTTTTGAAATTCGTTAACTTTTTATTCACAAAAGATCTAGTGCACTGTCGTTGCCAATTTCTTATCAGAGTATTACTTACTTACTTACTTATCCAGCCATCTCCGTCCACTGCTGAACATAGGCCTCCCCCGTACTCCTCCATATATCTCTATCCTGCGCCTTCTGCATCCAATCACAAGCAACTCGTTTTATGTCGTCTGACCATCGCGTGGGGGGTCTCCCTCTACTTCTTTTATCTTCGCGAGGTCTCCATTCCACTACCCTCTTTGTCCATCTTTGGTCCTGGAGTCTCGCAACATGTCCCGCAAAAGACCACTTGAGCATAGCCACTCTTTTGACTACATCTGTTACTCCTGACCTTCTGCGTATTTATCAGAGTATTGTTTTATCAAAATATAAAAAAAAAATTGTTTCTAAAAATGTTGCTTTCAAACGCACCTTATGTTTATAATGTAGCCGACAAAATAATTAAGCAAAGTCTATTTTCGGGAGGTAAAATTTTTAATACTGATTAGTGTTGACATACACAATGTAGATATAGTAGATATATCTTAATACTGATCACCGACACATAATACTGATTAAAATTGACAGAATATTGACATGCGTGTAATAATACTGACCTGAGAATGGTGATAATCATTTAATTAGTAGGGTCAATATGTGTTTTATGATTTATTTATGACAAGATCTGACAAGATCTTCGTGGTTTTTCCTATGAATACGATAATGAACTCTAAAACTTACCGTACTAAAACCATACTACTTCTTCATACTTCAGTATTTCTGGTATAGAGGGCACAAGGTTCGGCTTTACCTCTAAAGGTGGTTTTGCACAGTGCGAATACCTATTCCTATTCGCCATTTCTCGTTCAGATTTTCACTACTCTTGGCATGATACCTCACCTCTTAATAAGATTTCCCTAAAAGTGCGGGTAAAGAGGTCGTTCTTAATGGGCCTGAGCTACCCGGGGATGTGGAGGTCCTCAAGCCCGCGGGATTTTCCTTCAATATACTCTTGCCATGGCCTGTGATAATCGGGAATATGTTTCTTGACGAAAACCATTTCAAAGTTACCTGCTTCTCAGAAATTCCTTTAAATTGTATCTTTATTCGATCATTTGTTGGCTACAATGCTACAATTGAAAATATATCCCTTTTCCCAAAAAATAATAAGAACAAATGCATATTTTTTTGCCCACTTTTGATCTGATATTTTATATTTTTTTGTCAATGTTTCAGATGTACCTACCTTAACTTACTTATTTTTGTTGTTGCTTGTATTGTACTTGTACAAAACTATTGTTATTGTTAAAGGCTTGCGCCGTAAATAAATCCCACATAAATATTTTAGTTCGTACAACGTATATTTATTTGTATTTTTCTCACTCCCCGTTTCACATCATTTCTCTCATGGGTTTCCATGGTTACAATTTTTTCCATAGAATTACTACTAATTCAGCGGACAAGATATTTGAAACAGAGAATACTTTCTGTCCAATTTCCACAATTTCCAGTTAATTCATTCCGGGGTAATCTTTTATATGAAATAGTTTTGTGCATTCATTAATTGAGTGGACTTAGTAAACATTCCCAGGATCAACATAGGATATAAAAAATTTAATAATTTGTAGTCTTGAATGAGATATTTCATTGCACAAAACATCAAAATTCAAGGTTTTTCAAGAAAATCTCCACCATTAGTTGTGTTAGTCCAAATGTCACTTTTTAAAATGATAAGTTGTTTTTAAACTAATGAGAGGTGGTATTATCATTATTTGCAATGTAAAAGGTAAAATAGGCTTTTATTTACGTTTTGTAAATGAAATTTTGCCATTTGCCAAATTAAAATTTACGACAAGAGCAAAATATTCATATTGTCTTTTTGTCATACCAATATTTCATATATTTTCTCTGTTGCACAGATGTCATATTCTCTAGATGGGTGCAGTATTTTTTCTATATCTGACATAGATTACATTGCTTCCGAATATTTGTTAATAGATGTTCTACAATGATTAAAATCTTATGCAAAGTTGCTATACCACAAAAAATTGCCATACCACAAAACATAAATATATTGTAAGTAGGTAGGTACCTGCTTTGAAGTGAAATAATCCTACATTTACTTAAATATTTTAGTTCGTACCAATGTTTCTAACATTTTCACCATATCCTTTATAGACTCTAAACCGTTCATCCGATTGAGATGAAACTTTGGGAAATTGTTGTGCTTGCCCCAAAGAGTGTTCTAATGGGGATAGGGGATACAAGGAGGGGGGCACAAAGGGGGGGGGGGGCAAGAAAAAAATCTTTTTTTTTCAAATATATATAACTTTTAGTGTCGAAAAGATGAATGGTAACCCTCCCGACATCCGGAGGAATAAGGAGGGGGGGGATTGGGGGGGGGGTCTGAATGAAAAAAGTGATATTAGTGTCGAATCTATAGTTTTTCACCTCAATAAGATGAATAGTCACCCTCATGACATCCGCAGGAATAAGGGGAGGGAGTTAGGGGGGCTAGGGGGGGGGGGGTCGAAATGAAAAAGTGATATTGGTGTCGAATCCATAGTTTTCCACCTCAATAAGATGAATAGTCACCCTCCCGACATCCGCAGGAATAAGGGGAGGGAGTTAGGGGGGCTAGGGGGGGTCGGAATGAAAAAAGTGATATTGGTGTCGAATCCATAGTTTTCCACCTCAATAAGATTAATAATCACCCTCCTGACATCCGCAGGAATAAGGGGAGGGAGTTAGGGGGGGCTAGGGGGGGTCGGAATGAAAAAAGTGATAATAGTGTCGAATCCATAGTTTTCCGCCTCAATAAGATGAATAGTCACCCTCCCGACATCCGCAGGAATAAGGGGAGGGAGTTAGGGGGCTGGGGGGAGGGTCAAATTGAAAAAAAAAAATTATGCAGACCCCCCAAAATGAATGAATGAATGAATGAATGAATGAATGAATGAATGAATGAATGAATGAAATTTATTTTCCAGATATGTACATACATCTTACAAAAACAATTAATCTTGTTATACACATATATAAACATAAATAAATAAAAAAAAAAAAATGCCGCGTGGCACCAGTCGCTCAACTATCTGGAAATATTTTACTGCCTCACTAGACCGGAGTCTGTTCTGAGACAGTAGACGCCAAATCTATTTGTGACGGAAGTATAATGTTGCAACAGTAATCGTTAAAATCCATTTCACTGGAACAACACTGGACCAATCAAAACACGCCAAAAACAAACACTAAGAACAGTACAAAGGGACAAGCCCTGAGTACAATAATCCCACATAAATATTTTAGTTCGTTCGTTTATATCACCACTTCCCATTTAATATAATTTGTCTCATGGGTTTCCACGGATACAATTTTTTTCCATAGAATTACTACTAATCCAGCGTACAACATATTTGAAACAGAGAGTACTTCGTGTCAAAATTCCAGTTAATTCATTCCGGGGTAATCTTTTATATGAAATAGTTTTGTGCATTCATTAATTGAGTGGATTTAGTAAACATTCCCAGGATCAACATAGGATATAAATAATTTAATAATTTGTAGTCTTGAATGAGATATTTCATTACACAAAACATGGGAAAATCCTTCTTCACAGAGTATATCAAGTATGTCTGCCCGTCATGTCAATCTCAATACTAAACATACTTATTTAAAGTATTTATTGCTCCTATTTCTAAAAAAATGTGGTCAACAATAGAGCATAATGATTTATTATGTTTCAGTATTAAAATTAATCCTTCGTTATAAATAAATTAGGCAAAAATCTGAAATTAACGTTTTAACAAACAGTTATGAATGTATAACACCGCAGAAGTCAGCTTTTGCTATAGAGATAAAATTATGCCCTGATATGGTGTACTATCGAAGAATTAATAAAATGTAGAACACCTAATTAAACTACAATATTCAACAATACTGGGCACATATTAGGTATCTCAAAGACGAATGCAGAGAAATAACAGTAAGTAAATAGTTTGTGAATAAATGATGCCTACATTAATTTATTCATGTTTTCATAAAAATCATAATATTTTGGCATTTCTAATCTAATAGGACATACTTACTCTATGATTTCAATAAAAGTTTTTCATCTTCCATAAACAATAATACCTTATCACAATAAATATTGCAGGTACCTACCCATTAATTTGATTGTCAATCAAGGTTAATTGCCTGCACGAAACTGCATACACATGCCATAATAATAAATATTTTTAAAAATAGAACTTGAGTGAATGTATGCACATGATGTGCACTGATCTGATTTCACAAGTATAAAACATGTCACAACTCACAAGTAACACGGTTTTCGTAAAGAAAAAAATGAAAATGAACAGTATTAATTTCCAACATCACTAAAATAATGATTTTTTAATACATTTAACAGTTTTCAAACTTATAAGCATAACAAAACAAAGTTTTGACAATTCAGCTGTCAGTGTCATCCAATAGTTACCAGTAAGATAATTTTGGTCAGTTATTAAGTAAAATATCAAAACGCAATATATTCAATATCACTTATACCTACGTGTAATCCAGTGATTTATTATATTCAAATAAGGATTTATTTATTAAATAATAATTTAGTACTACAATAAAAAAATAACAGTGATAAAAAACGCTAATGTATATTAATTCCGAATTGTCCATTTTCTATGATTTTGTCCATTTGATTTCAACGTATGGCAATTCTATTGCGTCGCCTTCATACCTTTGAGTATGTTACAACAACGTTAATAGTTTTGTGGCTTGATGGAATGCATTTGGTATTTTTTTTAGTATTTTCGGAAGAATTCGTACTTTGTAGTATTTTCACGATTATTTAGTATGTTTTATATTTAAAACAAGAAATGATGTAAAAAATCTACCTAAAAATGTACGTGACCGTCATCAGGTTCTATTTTTTTTTTAAATCTTGAAACAATTTGATGTGTCGCAGAAGAGCCCCTCCCCCTCAATTTTTTTCTATAGCATTTTGACTTTGATCTAGGGACCATCTCCTCCCCCTCCCCGTCAACGGAACGTAATCTGGTATTTTTTTAGTATTTTTTACTTACACACTTAGTATTTTGGCTCTTCGAATTTTGTCTGAGATGGTGACCATAGACCCGTAAATAATAATGAATTAGTTCCTATTCAGAATTTTATAACACAAAATCATTGAAATGCTCATTTTAGTTCCGAAATCAGCCGCTGGAGTTAGTAGTAACTTTGATTATTATTATATAACATATTATAATATACTTAAACCAAAACTCAAATTTTTGTAAGTGTTCGGATGCATGGAGTGATGAATTGCTTGAAAATTCATAACAATGCCAATAAGTTGTACCTAAACGTCACCATTTTTTGGAGAAAAAGCTTTTCTTAAGAGATACAATATTTCTGATAGAATCAGGTTCATAGGTTCCTTAATATGATCCAAGGGCTGTGTGGAGTCACATGTGCAATTGTATGAAAGGACGTAGGAAAATAAATTCAGATCTTATGTCATATTTTGTTCGGCTCCAACCATAGGGAGTCGTCAAGTGATCGAGAGGATCCAGTCACCGCACACCGCCGTGTCTGGCGTCTCATGAAAGAACTTCATTAGTAGAATATAGATCTTTTTTCATATTTTGAATAGGTCCAGCCATGGCGGGAGACAACTTCGGAACGGGGAAATCCAAGTGCTTAGAGTATATAGCAACGTTATAAAAAGTGACAAATCTGAAATTTAAACACTGAGAAATTCCGGGTTGATGCTTATATACTTTATGGAGCCATTAAAACTCACTATTTTGGCTAACAGAGCGCGTCTCGGGTCGTACTGTCGATTTATTTCAAATTTGCCGTTGCGAAGCACGGGTTACTCAGCTAGTAATAAATAAGTGTAATTTGTATAAAATAGTGGAGAAATGTGGATTGTATAAAAATAAACATAAAAATAAAAAAGAAAGAAAAAATTAAAAAAAATATATATATATTAAAAATTATCAAAATTAAAGTCATTAAAATTATTAAAATGTCAAAAATGATAAAACAAATGTCAAAAATGAATATGAATAAAATGTCAATTTATGAGTCAATAAATGTCAAAAATATGAACAATTATGAAAATTTCATTTCGTTAGGTGAGAACATTTAGTAATGCAGTTGTGGACGCCTCTCTGCCCATCTTCACCAGCCATTCAACAACCAAACTCCTAAAGTTTTTCTCAGGCCTCATGGTCATTCGATTCATGCTATCTAATACCTTATTATATAGTCTGGGGGCTAAGAAACAATAGTGGCGCTGTGCAAATGCAGTTTTGAGCCTAGGGGGTCTGAGGTGTTGCCGAAAACTGTTGTAAGTTTTAGTGGCTCTGCAGTACTTTAACTAAACATGATGGTACCACTGATTTTGGGTTCCACTGCCAACCTACTTCACCATCCATACACAAATTTTGCCGTTGCGAAGCACGGGTAATACAGCTAGTAAATAAATAATTTCCCAGTACTTAAAAATATTTGGTGGGACATATGGGGCAAGTTTGGGAACTCACTATACGATTCACCACCTCTCGAGAAACGTCCTCATCCTTAAAAATATGTGTATTGTTTTACTCGTATGCAACTTTATATTCTGGAAAAAACGTTCCATGGGTGGGTTTCGAACCCCCACTACTTTGTCTGCAAAGCAATGATTCTCCTTACTATTCAATTAGGTATAAAAGGTATCTTTTTAAAGGCCATTATTGGTCGGTACGTTTATTCGAAACATTAGAAAAAGCATGAGGTGTGAGGAAACGCGGCCGCCCGAGACTGGCCTGGTCCGATCACGTCGACCAGATCCTCAAGGATGGACACGTTTTGAGTAAAAGGAATCGGAGAGCGTGTATGACAGATTGCATGAATAATGCGGGGGCTAGGAGTGTGTGTAAGGATCGGGCTGTCTGGCGCTCTGTCCTCTCTGCCTACCCCGCAAGGGACGTGGCGTGAGGGTATACATAGATAGATACATAGATAAAAGAAAAAGCATACTTTCTTTGTTTAGATTTAGATAACTTTACTAGCTAACATTTTTATTGCCAGATTACGAAACAATATTTTCAATCACTATTTATCTTACGAAGCGATAAAACTTATTACTATTTCATATACAAGACGTTATCTATATTCCTATAGTAAAAAATAAAAACATATTTTGAAATCAAACCGCGTGATGGCGCAAAGCGTATCATCGATTATAAAAGAGCAATAAAAATCTATTTCATTGTAGAGATTTCTCATTTATATACACGTGTATAAGTAGGATATGATCAATACTTTACGTAATAAACGAATAATTGTTTTTTCCCTTGAATACTTTCCCAAATGTTAATTATTTAAAAACAGTTATAGGTCTACTCGTAGGCTCTCACTGCGCACAAAAATAAAACATTAATTTCTCTCTTAAAAGACACAACGCATGGAAAACCTAATAAGTTGATAGTAAGAAGTCGATCTTTGTTGGAGATCAATATTTTGAAGTCGATTATTTTTTAAAGACGAATAGCAGGTTTTCGAGATAGCATTTTCCTCGATTGTTGGATAAGTGACGACGATCGACGGATCGACGACATCTTTCCGCCAAATTATTGTCGATTGTCGAATCGAAGTCGATTATTACAATATGACTTACAAAAGTCGAATTGGTACATAGTTAATAAATAAATTTTATTATAACCAACATTCTCAAATACGAACAAAGAGTTCCGATATTTTTTAGTATCGATGCAATCTAATATGCTATTGATTATTCACAAGGCAGCGCCGAAATTTAAAAAATTAGCACCTACCGCTTAAAAGATCCACTCTACAGTGATTACATACATATATACTCGTACACCTTCATCCCCTTCCATCCTTGGTTGGGTCGGGGGCTCAAAGCATCTGTGTGTCTTCGCCAGAGGCCCCTGTCACTTTCCAGAACCTCTGGCCACTCCAACCACAGTCTCTCCTCGCACATTTTTGTCACTCGCTTCTGCCAGCTATTTCTGGGGCGGCCCACCGGTCTTCTATCTGCACCCTCGGCTTCCAGAGCTTTTAACGGAAGCCGCTCCTCTGGCATCCTAATGATGTGTTATCAGCCATATCAGCTGAGACCTCTCTATAGTGATTACCTAATGTAATTAATCCCATTTTTTTTTTGTTTTCAGTTAGTCATGAAGGTTTTGATCCCTGTCGCGGTGATAGGCATCATTCTGGCTGTAGTCCTTCCACTGACCCTTGGAAAGGACTCTAAGCTAGAAGATGACGAAAATGCTGCTCGAGCTTACATGGAGCGGCTGGATAAAGAATCCGGCTTGAGAAGGAACAGGGGGGTGATAGCATCGTGGCTGTATGCTTCCAATGTAACTGATGAGAATAACGAACATAGTGTAAGTATACAATTCTAATGTTTTTGTATTAACAGTTTTTTTTTCTATTTTTGTATCAGCAGGAATGCACAGATTTTTATTATTAGTTTATTTCGAAATAGTAGTTGGATAACAAGTAGTTATCCCAACACTTGTACAGTAAAGGACGAACATTCAATCAGGCTTATGACTGATCTTCGGCTGGCTTAATGTGAATTAGTCAATGTTCATAATCAGTCATAAGCCTAATGGAAATTCATCATTCGCTGTATATCTGTTGACATAAAAACTTGTTATATAAATAAAATATAGTTCTTTATGTCTACATTTTGGCTAGATTATCAAGGTCGGTTCTAAGAAACTAAGTTCTAAAGAAGAAGACATCGGAGTGTCGAAACGTCGATCAAAAGTCAAGCTACACACGGTTTGCCTGAAAACCAAGCAATCATGCTAAAGTGTTGATAATGCTAGCGAAAACGTTCGATAAAATAATAATAAAAAAAAAAGGTACCTACATATCGTGAAAATAAAAAATAATGCTTATTTTTTGTGTGACATTCTGAATAATGAGAAGACTTCCTAATGACTTTCTCATTTGACAAAAGACCCGAGTATTTTCTTTCATTCTCATGTAAAATACGAATGAATATTTTCTTTGTTAGTTTAAATGATTTGCATACACACATGACGACTGTTTTGAATTCTATCTCAGGTCAATAAACCAGTTAATGGACAAAACAATAATAGTTTGATGGTAATTGTTCGATGATAGACAGGCATTTTATCTAATTTTTGAGTGACGTTGTCATGTATACAAAACATTCACCAAAAACTACATATTATGAAATACAAGAATAGATCCACAAAAATACATCACCAACAAACAGTGTTAATGTTTCTAGTATTTTTGATACTAAACTAGTATTTTTGAGGCATTTTTTTTAATCTAGTATTTCTATAGTCTCGCTGCTCTCGAATCTGGATTTTTTTACGTTAAAAAAACTTATGGTCCTTAACTCTTTTGCTCTCCAGGAATCGGTCACACTGTTCACCAAAATACGTAAAAAAAACCTAGCCAAAATAGTCTCAGTTTTGATAAGAAGGTAAAGACGTTAGTAACATTAGAAACCAAGGTCGTTTAATTCGATGAAATCAAACGATTTAAAAATTCCGTACAAAATTGGGAAATGAATTGAATACAAAATACTTGCACATTTTCAATTCGAGGAATACATTTTCACAGAATTTGTGACAAGACGAATTACTGATAGCATTGTATTGAAAGAAAATTATGGATGTCTTGGGTAAAAAGGCACTCAAATTAAGAACAAAACAGCTTCGTGTGTGAATCGTGAAATTAGTGGAATCAAAGTCCTCAATTTCATGTAATTTTTTTGTCATATTTCAGATTAACGTATCTCTTCAAATAGCCAAAGAAGACAAGGCAGCCTGGGAAGAAACAATCACCTACAAATATGAAAACTTCCAAGACAAAGATTTAAAGAGAAAGTTTAAAAAATATTCTGATCTTGGATCCGCTGCACTTTCAGAAGAAAAACAAGAACAATTGAAAAAGGCGATTTCAGCTATGGAGAGTAATTACGCAGTTGCTAAAATCTGTGACTTTCAAAATGCCTCCAAATGTGATCTTGCTTTGGAACCAGGTAAAAATTATTTTTATAATTATAATAATGCATATTTAAAATCAGGATCTGCTGGCCTATTTTCCTAGTAATTGTGCCTGGAATTTATACGAGACTTTGATATATTTTTCGCACTTTCTTTATTTTTCAGAAATCACTGAAATCTTCGCTAATAGTCGAAATCCTGATGAATTAAAACATGTCTGGGTTCAGTGGCATCAAGAAGCCGGGGCAAAAGTGAGAGATAATTTCACAGAATATGTCAAACTTAGCAATGAAGTTGCAAAAGCAAACAGTAAGTATTATTCAAATTAATATGATTTTATTAGAAATAGGACAAAATTAGTCAAATCTAATAGAAATATTAACTAAATGAAATAATGTTTTCCAGACTTCCCGGACAACGCAGCGTATTGGTTGAATGAATATGAACAAAGCGATTTTGAACAAGAAATGGCCAAAATTTGGGATCAGATGAAACCATTGTACCTTCAAATTCACGCTTATGTAAGGAAGAAGTTACACGAAAAATACGGCGATGCAGTGCTCTCGAAAACTGGACCAATTCCTGCTCACATTTTAGGTAAGAATTATTATATTAGAAGACAAAAAAACTCTTAACCTTTCTGTCCTTGGAAATGCTACATCTTTCGATACTTTTCTTATAGAGTTACAACACCAGTGCTCGGTATCTTGAACTTTCTTATCCAAATCCACCAAATATGTTATACAGATTTTCTCAACTTTTCTCATCAATTGAAAATATTTCAGGTAATCCTTGGGCACAACAATGGTCACATGTCGAAGACTTCACAAGGCCATATCCAGACAAACCTGATATTGATATTACTGGTGCCCTCGTTAGCCAGGTTTGTACGTCTCCGTAAACTTATCCATCAAAGATAATGCCCGAGATCATTTTATAGTAATAATCCAATACATGTATTGTTTTATTCCAGGGATACACAGCATTAAAGATGTTCCAAACTGCAGACAATTTCTTCCAATCTTTGAACCTCACAGCTATGCCACCCAAATTCTGGGAGAACTCCATCATCGAAAAGCCAGATGACGGCCGTGAGCTTGTTTGCCACGCTTCTGCTTGGGACTTCTACGATGGAGAAGATTTTAGGTAAAATTTGTTTAAATCTCTGCTATCAAGCTACGGCGACCGATTAGATGAGATATGCAATGATGTTTTGATCAAAAGCTTTAATACCACCTCCACAAAAAAATAAGTATGTGTGTGCAGGATTTCTTTGCTTAGCCACATGAATTGCTTGTGTCAGTTTGAATTCTAAACATTCACGAAACAACTTTCTTATACTCAAAACGAGGCGACCATTATTTTAAAACTTCACTTTTCGGGCTTCATTAAGGGCTTTCAGAAGACAGATGGCAACATACTCGTAATAAGCAAGAATTGTTTTCCTATAAATTCCGCTATTTCTTAATACCTTTATTCAATTCATTCTGATGTACCTAACTTTTTTAGGCTGAAAAGATTTTAAAACAACATAAGTTTAGGTTATTGTTTTGTAATTTGGCGCTGAAATCTATGTTAAGAATGATCATCGAACTCTTTATTTTAACATCTTCTTCTTTTGGTGCCATGTTTTGTTAGGTTCCCCCAACACTGACTATCACTCAAGAGAAATCTCCCTTTCCTGGGCAGCCCTAAATATCTCTTCAGCACTCCTTACCAGTCCACTGGCCTATATTCCGAAGCCAGGAAATTTGTCTTCCTCCAACAGCTCTTTGTCCTATATTTTGCCCATGGAGCAAATCGTATTTTTCTTCTCTGAACACATGACCTAAATACGATACTTTCCGGATTTTGATCTATTAATTGATGTTTTAACACGCTTACTTTCAATTTCAAGAATAAAGCAATGTAGCAAGGTGAATTCTGTAGACTTTACAACGACGCATCACGAAATGGGACACATACAATACTACCTTCAATACAAACATCTTCCTAACGTATTTAGAAGTGGTGCCAATCCAGGTAATTTCCCTGTAAATTCTATTACTTTAATTCATTAGTTAATTAATTTCATTGTGGTTATATTTAGGGTGAAACAATGTACAACAATCGTTGGTCAAGACTTCTACACAACTCACCATGAAATGGGCCACATTGAGTACTATTTGCAATACAAAGACCTTCCCAATATTTACAAGGCTGGAGCCAATCCAGGTTTGTCACCGGGAATGGTTGCAGAAAATTCAAAAGCTTTGGTAGTGGTCAAATCAATTACTGTGCACGTCAGATTATTCAACTTGGAGGTTAAAATATACACTATCACCATCTGTGGATATTTCTGTATATCACATTTAGAGCATGCCATAATTTCAGCTTACAATAGTTGTGCTGTCTTTGTAGTGTTAAATGTTTCAAATGGTTAAGGTGTTAATTTGTTCTTTCATCTGCATGATCAGTATACATAACTGATGATATTTCACACATGTGTCGATACGTATTTATATTCATAACTTGTAAATAAATACTGTGATGGACTGGGTGAAGGAATTAATAGTATGATACTTCTTAAATTCATGTTATTCCTGGATAATATTATCTTCACCTTACACATCCGGTGCTGGACACTTTGACTTATGAATGAATCTTATAATATTCGAATTTGTTATTAATTTCTCGTAGGTTTCCATGAAGCCGTCGGTGACGTCATTTCCCTGTCTGTTTCATCCCTCAAACATCTGAGAAAAATTGGTCTCCTGCCCGAAGCCCCAGATGATGCCCAGTCAGAAATCAACAAACTCTTCCAAACGGTAGGTTTTCAAAACATTAAACCAATATTTCAAAATTTATTTCTGAAATACCATTAAATATCCTTAAATAACCTCGAGTAAGACTTAACTTAGTTTGTTAAACAATTGTGTTAATATGTTTCCAGGGTATTGAAAAAATCGTATTCCTACCATTCGCTTATATGTTGGATGTTTATCGTTATGGGATCTTCCGTGGAACAACGACACCCGATGATTACAACTGCCATTACTGGAAGTTACGTGAAGATCTACAAGGATTAGAACCACCAACAACCAGAACTGAAAAGGAATTCGATGCTGCTGCTAAATATCACGTATCAGCTGATGTCGAATATCTCAGGTATATTCCAACTGGATATTTTAATCATTATGGCAGTTCCTGTTAATTATAATTATCAGAGATTGGTATAAAAGTAATTAAGTACATCATTAGTTAGAGATATATGGAGAATAGAGATATGGGGGAGACCTACATCCAGAAGTGAACAGAATTTAATGTACCTATAAGTAAAGTGAGCAAGTACATCATTAGCAATACAGTAGCCAGGGGAAATTTGGTGGCACATCCAAGGAAAAAATATAAGTTTTTTCTCAGTCGTTTTTTATGTTTTTGCGGGCGCTGAACCTGAATTTCAACGCGATCTCGTAATTGTGATGCGCTCTGAGAAAAACAAAGAAAAAATTACAGATTAACTTTCATTGCTCAAAAAGTATACATTTGAGAGAAAAGAATATATAATGCAAGTTTTTGCTCACCTTGCAGAAAATATTCAAATTTGAAGCATCTTTGAGTTTATTTTTTCAGATTTTCCAAAGAAAAATAAATCCTTTGTAAATAGTGAACAATGACTAAGCATATTTGTTTATCTTTCAGATATTACGTAAGCTTTGTGATTCAATTCCAATTCCATCGTGCTCTCTGTGAAAAGGCTGGAGAATATGTTCCAAATGATGAAACCAAAAAACTCACAAACTGTGATATTTACCAAAGCACTGCAGCTGGTAACGCGTTGGGGTAAGGAACTAAGATATTTTTAGTTCAAATTCGATTATGCTGAGAGTTAGTGTTATAATATACTATGCGCCCAGTGGGGCTAGTCTTTTTCCGTTACCCACTGTCCAAGACCATCGAAAGCAAAGTCACCAATTGGTGATGACTTTTCACGGTGAAAATGTGATACGACTTGTCTGATTTTCGGGTGAACCGTATATAGTTTTATTTTATATACGTTTCGGCACTCTTACTGGTGTCATTTACTTCAAATGACACAGTTCACCCGAAATTCAGAAGCTCTCAAAACTTCACGAATTTCTTTTTGATTCATACATATTTTGAAGTAATTTTGATAATCCTGGGTACCCTCAAATCAAAATCTTGTAACATATTTATTTATTTGCATTCCAAGCGAGCAAAATACAGGAATTGTTAACATAACAATTTTTAAACGCCAAAATATTTGTTCACTAGGGCGAGCTAACCTCAAACATATATATAAGTTTTTTTCTAAATTATAACTTCGTTTCTCCCGCACATGCGATGTGAACTAATATTATATTTTAACTTGTAGTCAAATGCTTCAACTTGGTTCATCCCGCCCTTGGCAAGATGCTATGGAGATGCTCACTGGACAGAGGAGTATGGATGCCCAGGGTCTGTTGGAGTACTTCAGTCCTCTCTATGAGTGGCTGAAACAGGAGAATGAAAGGACTGGCGAAAAAATTGGCTGGGAACCAAGTAAAGTCCGTAAGTATCTAGGAATTCATTAAACTAATTTTCGAAAAGTCAATACATGCGAGAAGTATTACAAAAAGATCGAATTCTGATTTAGATAAATGAAACCTATTAACTATACTAGATTATTTTGAAATCACAATCCATGTTTTGTGTCAACATCGGAATTTTCAATAAATCGTAGTTGAATATAACAAGTAGTAGTATCTCAATAGATACACAGTAAAGGCTGGACCTTCCATCAGGCTTATGACTGATCGTCAGCTGAGTTAAAGTGTAAAGGTCCATCATTTTCTGTGTATCTGTAGAGATATATGTAACTACTTCTTATGTACCTCCTTTTTTTATAAATGCACAAAATAAAAAACCTCAAATATTCACTTTTTATTGTAGGCCTTTCGGAGGAGGCTAAAGTGAAATTTACAGTATTTTTGTATTGTGTGTTTTTCAAAAAAGTATTGACAAAAGGTTTTCAAGTTTTAAAGTTTTACTTATGTTTTTTTTTATATTTTCAGAATATTGTACAGCAGAGCAGAAAGCAGCGCTCAGTGAATCTAATAAAGCAAAGAAGAGAGAGAAGGCTGATTCGTTGAATAAATAAATAAGTAATAAGTGAAAAAATAGTACATAGCAATTTCACAATCCTATGTTACATTACATACAAAAAATCTTTTGTCAAAGTATAAGACACTAATTACAATTATTTTAATATGGAAAACTTTCTATGAAAGATATCTACTGAAAATTTTCAAAACAGACCATACCTACCATCAAGGAGAATTTTATGAATAAAATGTGTATCATTTTTTATTGTATTTTTATATGATTTTGACATATTTTTATTTAATGAATTATTGTATTATTTAAAATTACATAATGTTAGTTGGGTCATTAGGTCCAATTCTGTATCTAATTAAGTGCGTATTGACTTTTTTTTCAATGATTTCATAGCATCTTCTTTACAACTATTTTAGTTCGAAATGTTTCAGAATTAGGCCTAATTATAGAATTATCTTTTTTATAATGTGGTCACTTCCCTCTGTAAACAAAATGTACAAGATTTATTTCAATTATGGAAATATTCTAAATTTACAACCAATACACACAAAAAGGACAGTTCTGTGTCATGATTTTATAATATTTATTTGATTACAATAAATATGTGAAAAAACATCAGTTGTTGCTATTTTATTGTTAATCTCCCCAATTTTCATCCAACGGATGGGCCATCTATATCCTTATATATAATACTACTTCAAACGATACCAAACACGCCCTTCCAGGTGCTTGGATTCCCTTATCCCGATAGCACCTTCCGCCAAGATCTGACAGATACAAAATTTAAAAAAAAAAGTATGTGTTGTACTAGTGAAGCACTTCACTCTGCAAACATTCATGTAAAAATAGTCCTTGCTAGGGAACCTGTATAAATGTAGGAAGTCCTAACGGATAAAGCCATAGACAAAAATTGACCCCCGCCAGCATTTCCGCTAGGTATACGCAATTTTTTCTCGATGTAAAGTACGCTAATTTACCATTTGATTACATAGTTTATATTCCAAAGGCAATTTCCACACTGATTATACATAATGAGTCGCAAAAATCACTGAAATATCACCAGGATTAATGAAATTGTGGACAACCAATATGACACGCAATCATAATGTTTAGAGACATAATGGCGTCTACCATAGATTTTTCATAGATATAGAAGGGGCTCAATGTTCAATAGTTCTTCCCACCTTTATATAGGTTCCTTAGTCCTTGCAATAAGTGCTATGGAGGCATTCCAAAAAGGACTTAAAAGGTACATCACGGGAAAGAAAAAGAGCTGGAAGGCCTAAGATTCATGGCCGGGTGGCGAACTCGACTGGACAGAAGGCCTAGACTAGACCTGGGTTGTAGAGTAACGGATTTCTGTACCTACGTCTGATTGAACAAGTGTTACAGATAATATTAATTTATTTAAACATAATATATTTATTTATTTAGTAATAGGTATAATAATTATACTTATTTTTTTTTCTAAGTATAGAGGTGGATTAGCAAAGGCAAATCAAACACGAATATACCGATGTCATTTATCTAATAGTTACTCCAAAAGTCTGAATTTCCTTACACACCTCTTATTTTCCAACCTCCCTTTTCCGCGCATATATTGTATGCATTTATATAGGCGATACTTTATAGATGTTTTGTGCGATTATCTCAGTTTCTTAATTTGTGGCTTATCCTTAGTTGGTACCAGTAGCACTGGATTTTGTAATTCTCAAGTCTTTATTGGTTATGTCTGAAATATTTATACTTAGATATTCTAAGAATTACCTACATGTACTTATAATATTAATTAAATAAAATAATAAAATAGGTAGAACTACGACCACATTTATACTACACCTCTGTTAATGCTACTCGTGTTTAATAAAATTAATAACAAGTTCATTTAGTTTTGATTGAATCAGTTCGCATTGTGGAGAGCTCGGGTAAGAATTTACTCCCTTTCAAAACATCATCAATATACGGTACATAAATAATCAATACATGCCAAACAAACCGTTTTGTAGATATGAAGATCTTCATTGCCATAGTGGTTGTTCCTATAGTGGCTATAGTCCTTCCTATGATCCATGGAATAGACTATAAGCCACAGAATGAAGAAGCTCGTGGACGTGCTTATATCATGAAAGCGGATAAAGCCTTGGGCTTAAGAAGGAATAAGATGGCATTGGCAGAATGGGCCTACGCTACCAATTTAACTGAAGAGAATAATCAAAAGATGGTAAACACAATTGATGTTTCTTATTGTATTCTGCGTTGCAATGTAACATCTCTCCGCACACTTGTACCTGCCACTCTTTACCGATTAAATGTTGTGTATTTTTTTGTCAATGTTCTTTTTGTTAATTCTTTGGGACGAGATGCTGGTATGAGACTGTTGGTACATCTCCAGCATCGAATTTGTTGTATTGCTTATGGTTCAAATTGGATTTTATGTGTTCCCGACGAAATGCAAGCAGACACTCTACACTCTGTTATAGCATTCATGTGCTTATCTTTTCTTGTTGCTCGTCTTGATTTTTAATAGACTATAACTATGTAAATTTGACGAGTCCAAGTGCCCGAAATTAGGGCCTAA
Organism: Ceraclea dissimilis; assembly: GCA_963576895.1. Lineage (NCBI taxonomy): Eukaryota > Metazoa > Arthropoda > Insecta > Trichoptera > Leptoceridae > Ceraclea > Ceraclea dissimilis. The sequence continues at coordinate 1,163,998 of OY756370.1, read as the reverse complement.
GGACGACATTGAACAATAAACAACAACTGCCCATAACAACTATTTTCAATAATTATTATAGTTCTTCAAGTGCCAGTGTTTCATTTAGTTCAGCAAACACAATTATTAATTTTGATAAAAGGTAAGTACATTGTACAGCCCCGCAGCTATTGTTGATGATTACCTGATATTGTAGAGAGTATGATGGATAAATGAAAACATAAATTACTCTAAGCGTCCTATTGATTCAAACCCTGCCACTCCAACAATCTGGCTGACGTGATCGGCCCAGGTCGGTTCTTCCCCAAACATCTTTCGAATTCATTAAAACTTTCATTCGAGTCACAACGGCTGTCTTGCAGTCACTCATCTTTCTAACAACCTCATTTCTAATCGTTTATTATATTCAGATAAATCTATCTCTCCAACTTGCCAAAGTAGACAAAGAGGTCTGGAAACAGACAATCACCTACAATTGGACAAACTACAAAGATGCAGATTTGAAAAGGATGTTCGGAAGTTATTCTAATTTGGGAATAGCTGCACTTCCAGAAGATAAAATAGAAAAGTTCCAGAAGGCTGTTTCAACGATGGAGAATAATTTTGCCACTGCAAAAGTTTGTGACTATCAAAATTCTTCCAAGTGTGATCTCGATATTGGGGGTAAGCGTATTTCGAAAATTTTATTTTTACATCCAATATTATTCTTCTTCAATTCCACTCCTGGACGTAGGCCTCCTCCGTACTTTTCCATGTCAAAAGATCCTGGGCCAGTTGCATCCACTTTGCTCCGGCACGTTTCACGACGCCGTCTCTCTATCAGAGCTGTGGTCGTCCGGGGTTTCTTGTAGTAGTCCTAACAGGGGAAGCGTTCTGTCCATTTGGTGTTTGATTTGCGAGCGATATCCGCCATCCAGCCCACTGCCAATAAAACTATGGTCCACCAAAGTTATGATAATACATGGAAAGTTGTAGAAAGGATACCTGGGAGTATGTTCTATGTTTTTTCAGATGTTATTGACTTATTCGCTTCGAGCCGAGATCCTAAAGAATTAAAACATCTCTGGGTGCAGTGGAACCAAGAAGCCGGTGCAAAGGTTAAAAATGAATTCATCGAATATGTTAAACTTAGCAACGAGGTTGCAAAGGCTAATAGTAAGTATTATGATTTATTTAACCTGGGAAAACATAACTCACATACACACATCACACATCTGTAAAAATATACAAATTATTTTTCAGATTTCACGGATAATGCAGCATATTGGTTGGACGACTATGAACAAGACGGTTTCGAACAAGAAATGCTCACAATTTGGCAACAGATGAAGCCATTTTATGAGCAAATTCACGCATACGTGAGGAAGAGGTTATTCGATAAATACGGTTCTTCTGTCTTGTCGAAAACTGGACCAATTCCTGCTCATCTTTTGGGTACTTTATTCATAAAATAGCATTCGTTATTCATTCACGACTCTATATTTTTTTGCATGTTCATTGTTCATCGAATCACTTGATTTTTTTTTTTTACTTTCCTGAGCGTGTGCTGAAAGTCACTTATGTATTTTGATTTGTTTAAGTTTTTCGGCAAATCTGATGACTTGTTTTAGGTAATGTTTGGTCACAAGATTGGTCAAACATTGATGACCTCACAAGGCCTTATCCAAACAAACCAGATATTGACATTACTGATTCCCTCGTGAAACAGGTTAGTACTTTTCATGAACCGGATGATCAATAGCTGCTTGACCATAATACCCCTCAAGTTGTCAACAAGTAAAATAATATTTCGTTCCAGGGATACACAGTAATAAAGATGTTCCAAACTGCAGACGAATTTTTCCAGTCATTAAACTTCACAAAGATGCCAGACTTGTTCTGGAAGAATTCTGTCCTTGTTAGACCAACCGACGGTACTGAAATGGTTTGTGCAGCCTCTGCTTGGGATATGTCTGACGGAAAAGATTTTAGGTTAAGACAGATTTCTATTACTTGGTTCAAGTATGAGCCAAGATTACAGTTTTAAAGCTAATTTATGTTTTCTGCTTATTCTTACTTAGGATAAAACAATGTACGCAAATCAACGCTCAACACTTCCAGACAGTTCATCATGAAATGGGTCACATTGTGTACTACATGGAGTATAAAGACCTCCCTCACGTCTATAGAAGTGGAGCTAATCCAGGTTTGTTGATGTCAACCCTTTGGTATTTTTGGTAGCAGTGAATTAAGAGTTTGGATTGATTAGAAAATGCTCAATAAATGTTACGAATACTTGTCTTAGGTTTCCATGAAGCCGTTGGAGATGTCATTGCTATTTCCGTTACATCCCCTAAACATCTGAGGAGAATTGGTCTTTTGCCGGAAGGACCAGATGATGCCGAGTCAGAAATCAACAAACTCTTCCAAATGGTACCAATACTCCGTAAATTTAATTTTGAATTATCCCATAATATATTTATTCAAAGGATAAATTTTACTCAGCGACCTGCCAATGTTTCAAACATGGCTTCAGTGGTCTAACATTAGCAGCATGTCTACCATAAAATAAAAACTTTCCGTATGCCAAAATGTAAATATCATTTTACTGGGCTAGTAATTTAGACAGCCGACTGTTTGAATTTTCAGGGTCTGGAGAAAATTGTCTTCTTGCCATTTGCTCTTATGTTGGACACGTATCGTTACGGAATCTTCCGTGGTAATACGACATCCGATAATTACAACTGCCACTTTTGGAAATTGCGTGAAGAACTACAAGGAATAGAACCACCAACAACCAGAACTGAACAACAGTTCGATGCTGCCGCTAAATATCACATCTCAGCTAATGTCGAATATCTCAGGTAGATTATAATATTTTTCTGCATTTATATATACAATTACATTACTGCCTAGGGATGGGCGCTGTGATAAAGATATTGAGAGAAGGAAGCTGGCCGGTACCAGAACAAAGAATCCACCAACAATTGTAAGTGGAGGTAATTAATGTCTCTATGAAATCCAAAGTCTTCTTCTTCATCAGCCTTCTCCCCCTCCACTGCTAGATATAGGCTACTTCCATCTGTTTCCACTCGTCTCTGTTCTGACCCTTCCGCATCCAGGTTCCTCCAGCGATTTGGAGAATGTCGTCGTTCCTTCTCTTTGGTGGCCTTCCGACGCTCTAAAATCTAAAGTTCTGGTGTTCAATGCTACTGTCTTGCTGCCACCATTTTTGTATACTAGTGGGACATGGATGTGACAGAAAAATGACAAATTAGGGTCGAATGCAGTGACAATGCGAGAGTGAGAGATCGAAAAAGAAATGGAGATTAGAGAAATAAGTCACTTTAAAATGGGTGTTGTGACAGATTTTTGGAAGAATAGCCAATCACGTTTTTACTGTAATGGAAACATTTTTTATTTTCCAGATATTACGTAAGCTTCATAATCCAATTCCAGTTTCATCGTGCTCTGTGTGAAAAGGCTGGAGAATATGTTCCAAATGATGCAACCAAAAAACTGGTCAACTGCGATATTTACAAAAGCACTGCAGCTGGTAATGCATTGAGGTGAGGAAAAAATCGTAAAAATAATTTTCGTTGTTTACACAAATGTTTTATATTTTATCGATTGTAATACTATTTATAATTAAGAGGTCGAAGCAAAGTATTGCGAAACTGCATATCATTGAATTTTTTTCATTTGTAAAATATGTCTGTATGACTATGGAGTTATGAAGTCCATTTCCATTCCAATCTTTCTGGATAAAAGTATCATATTAAGATTTTAAACTGGACGAAGGCCACTTGGGTCTATTTGTGCAGAGTCTGCCGCCTCTTGCGATGCGGACTCCCAGCTGTCTTCCATCGTTTGGGGGGCCTTCCAGGTAATCTCCTTCCCTCTGGATTTCCATGTAGGGCATAGTGTGGTAATCTTTGGGAGTTCATTCGCTCCACATGATCCCTCCAGTACCTTCTCCTTTGCCTCCCCCATCTGACAACATTTTGGATGTCGCACATCTCTCTGTTTGTGGTATTCCTGATTCTGTCGCGCAAAGTCCTGCCCGTGATTTTTCTGAGGGTTTTCATCTCAGTCACTCTGATGATTTTTTTATCTTGAATATTATGTAAAAATTGTATTATTTTAGTAAAGTTCTTCGACTTGGTTCATCTCGTCCTTGGCAAGAGGGTATGGAGATGCTCACTGGGCAAAGGAACATGGATGCCAAAGGAATTTTGGAGTACTTCGGTCCTCTCTATGAATGGCTGAAAACAGAGAATAAAAAAACTGGAGAGAAAATTGGCTGGGAACCAAGTAAAGTCCGTAAGTAACATAAAAAAATCCAAGATAATCTAAATAAATTACTTATATTAATCCAAAATAAATTATGTAATATTGTATTCATTTCCAGAATTTTGCACAGCAGCCCAAAAAGCTGCGTACAAGAGTCCGATTCCCAAGAATCCGATTCCAAAGAGTCCGACTACGCAGGCTCCGATTCCAAAGAGACCGACTACGCCGGCTCCGATACGTCCCGCATACTAAAATAAAAAAAATATGTAAATAGTATAAACTGCATATTTTTCATAAAGTATCGACGAAATTTCAAAATAACAACTTTTTTTCATTTTTGCCCCCTTCAAATTCAATATCTATATTGAAATACAATAAAATTTTATCTTCTTCTGGATTAGCTTCTATATTCCGAGACACAGTTGGGACTGACCTTTTTTTAATGTATTAGAAACTGATTTTAAACCCTAGCGAGTTGACAAAGAGAGAAGAATGCCAGACTGCCTTATATTTCACACATAAATTATTTATTTTATCTACAAAAGCAGAGATTTTCTGATACAAGATAAAAAATCCCAAATCTACTAGAACTACGTGGAGCATGTCATTTTATCTGCCAAGGAAATGATAAGTTGTAAATAAGAAATGATCGACACAATTGTTATCAATAGAAACATGAAAAGGGAAAGGAAACAATAGTTGGACAAATCGACAAATATTTGACAAAATCAGTTATGGGCGTTAGCTCAAAAATTAAACCCATAGTAAAAAACTGAATGCTAATTAATACAAACGAGTATTTGAAATCTGCCATCAAAATCATATGAATTTAATCTTTCTCATTCGTTATAATTCCAATACTGGACATAGGCGTCCCCTTTGACTTTCCATAGATCCCTATCCACTTGCTTCCTGCGATTCGCCTCACATCGTCACACCATCTTGCCTGAGGTTTTCCTACGCTCCTTTTGCTTGTTCTAGGTTGCCACTCGAGAATCTTTTTGGTCTATCTAGAATCTGAGCGTCTGGCAACGTGTCCTGCCCAACTCTATTTAATTCAATAAATTTATCGTGATGGGTATACATATTATTGAGTTATTTTTCTTTAATTAGCGTCCTAGCTTATAGTCCGAGAGCCCGCTGCTTAAATTATGACGTATCTGTTTTTTGATCGAAATGTGGTATAAATGATAGCCTACCAATAGGGTATTACATCGCACTAGGGTTGCCTATCAAAATCTTGCCGCAACCCCCCCTGCCCCCCCCCCGAAAAGGTCCCTCTTTGCGGTTTTTCGTATTTTATAGGAATATGGTAAGAGATAGGAGAAAGTAGTCAATGACAAAAATAATCCTTGCTAAAATCTCTAGAAAAAATGTTATACCACATTTCGATCAAAAAACAGATACGTCTAGGGTTGCCACCTTTGTAAGAGCGTAGGCCCGGAGATTTGTAATAATGTGTAATAATAGTTGACCTTTTTTTTTTTTTGGTCCACACAATAATTACAAACCCGGAGATTTACTATGCTGACCCGGAGTCCCCGTTTTTCTATGGGGGAAACCGGGACCCCGGGTATTGTCCTTTTTTTTTTTTTAGTCATGACAAAAATTTCCCACCCGGAGATACACTATGCTAGCCCGGAGCCCGGAGAACGCCACTCAAACCCGTAGACTCCGGGTCAAACCCGGAGAGGTGGCAACCCTAGATACGTCATAATTTAAGCAGCGGGCTCTTGGACTATTGATTTTTTTCACTTGCCTCGACTCTGTACCATACTACATACATTTATGTATATTAGGTAAAATACATAAAGAGTGTTTGTATATAAGAGAGCCTATGTATATAAGTATTGTTATGTATTGTTGTCAGTGGGAATTATGTGTCATGCCACGGTGTGTACTTACATATGTAATAAATGAATTATCTACAATGAAAGGAACTTTATTCGGAACAAAACAAGTTATTTTTTGAAATCACATTTTTTTGTGAAATCATCGGAATTTTTCTACGTGATTGTAGTCGAATAACAAGTAGTTATATCTCAATGGATATACAGCAGAGGATGGACCTTCCATCAGGCTTATGACTGATCGTCGGCTGGCTTAATGTGATCACTTTACACGTAAGTAACATTAACCATTTCCAGTCATTCCAGTCGTACAGAAAACATGTACCCTACAGAGCAACCTCCAGGTTTCCACGCCATTCAATGGCATTTTGGATATCTGCATATGATCCAGAGAATGCTCTCAGAGGACAGTCTTCGACAATGTGCTTGATGGATTGCACTGGCTCTCCGCAGTCACAGGCAGGAGAATCCATTGTGCCGTCTGTGGAGCATTTTATAACATACTTGTACCATTGATCAGTCAGCGTTGCATGGCAGTAAAACCACGCCAATAAAGCGCATAAATCATGTTTTAATTAGTACCATTAAAACATGATTTATCCGCTTATAAATCATTTTTTTAGCTAGTACCATTTTTTTTCTAAAAGTCTAAAGTCAAACGTAACTAAAGGACTGCAATTGATTTGCCTTAGTACGAGCTCTGCCTAGTTAGGTGAATCTCATTATAATGCTAATTAATTTATAAATGTTGTTTTACAATAGATTCTTTAAAAAAAAAACATGATTTTAACTAGTACCATAAAAACATGATTTATCCGATTTATATGGCGTGGTTTTTTCTGCCACGCAACGCTGACTGAAAGACGAGGGTCTGCACACAAAGTTACGGATAAATTTGCATTAATTGTATTTCATAGAAAAACATGAGTACATATGAATGCATTAGCAATAGAGACAATGACAATGTCAAATAATATATGTACATAATTCCATATTGTCATTTTATTGTTTCAAAAAAAGAATAAAAAAAACATAGAAATAAAAGAAAATGTAACTTGAAGGTTATTTGGTATTCCTGTAGGCTGTAGGCACACACAGCAGTTAGCACCCATACCCATACTATTTTCCTCAACATTGCATTATACAAATATGTGAACATATAATCAACTTACATAATTCTGGTGGAAATCGGGTATGAATGTAACGCAGGACCGTGGAAGTTTTTGCAAGTTTTTCGACTATATATGGAATTTACGATCGCGACGTCTTCAAGTGCGGCCGAAAATTATTCGTCTACTAAGACATTTTTATCATTTTCCATACATTCTTCTTCTCAGACCGAAACCGTCCATTCCTGAACGTTGGCCTCCTCCAAGCCTCTGCAATCCTATTTATCTTTCATACATATTATTTTTCCACAACCTTCGGTATTTATTGACATTGCTAGCCTGTAAAATGTTTTGGCTAGTCATCGATAGATCCCGAACTCTTTTATGTTAAATTTATACATTTTGATTTATAAAGCAAATTTGTTAACTCAAAAAAAAAATATTAAATAATTTATAATCGTTTATAATTAGGTATTATATAAATGGTTGTGGGAACGTTTCTCAATATTAAAAACCCAATCATTTTTCACAAAATTGTCATGATTTTATAAAATAAACTAACAAATAATCTGAGATTTGTATATTGTGCTCTTGAAGCAGACTTGTTTCCGAATTTGTAGGTTAAATTGCCATTCATCCCTCGTTACGTGCAATAATGCTACGTTTTAGAGAAGGAAAGTCTGGCGATCTGTTCTCTCTGCCTACCCCGCAAATAGCGTCATTTTTGACGGATTACCATTCGTGTGAACATGATATATAATTAGTGAAACATCTAGGTAGATTTGAGAATATTCGTATTTGACTACCCGCTTATTAAATATACCTACGTTTTGCCCCATCGATTACAGCATTATGTTAAGAGCCTTGTAGTTTATAGGAAATTAGTGTTTTTTTTTTAGTTTATATTCAATGCTTTAGTTATATTGACCTTATTGTAAATATTAAACCATTGTAAAATCTCTCGTAATATCTTTTTATGCTTTACATTAATTTATTAAATTTTAATATTGGTTGAATTACAAGAACACGAAGGCGTCCCTGGTGGGTACATACTCTGCCATTAGCCCCCCAATCCTTCCTAGAAACTGGGAAAACAACTTACTAATGTCCAACAATTAGGATACCAAAGAGAAGTGGAGACGCCCCTGGAGAGATACCGGTGCGGTGTTTAAAAAAAGAGAAAACTTTGAACGAAAAAGTCCGGAGAAAACCTCAAGGATATGAGATCCTAGACTTTTACGGTTGGTATCCATACTGTATGTATTTTCCGGGCTGTGAGGCCGTGTTTAATTGGATTTTTACTGCCCAACAAACACACAAACCATAAACACTCACATGCACTACGGCATCTGAATCGTAGGAGCGTAGGAATACCTCAGGCAAGATGGTCTGACGATGTGAGGCGAATCACAGGAAGCAAGTGGATGCAGCATGCCCAGGATAGAAATCTGTGGAAAGTCAAAGAGGAGGCCTATATCCAGCATTGGAATTAAAACGGCTGAGATAGAGACTTATGGAAAACTTAAACCCATCTTCGAGAACAAACAGATCCCAGTATGCCTAAAGCGCAAAGTGTACGAGCAATGTGTCCTGCCCGTGACGACATATGGACTAGAAACAATGTCCATCACCCAAAGAAGTTGCCGAAAGTTAAAATGCACACAACGATCCATGGAGAGACAGATGCTGGGTGTGAGCCTCAGAGACAGGATTATAAATGAGGAAATCAGACGAAGAACCCAAGTTGTCGACGTCATGGATCGTACAGCAAGACTCAAATGGCAATGGGCAGGGCACATAGCAAGACAAGACGAGAATAGATGGACTCCCAGATTCGTAAAGTGGAGGCCATGGGAAAACAGAAGAGGTGTCGGAAGGCCCCAGAAAAGATGGGCGGACGACATGACCTCGGTAGCGGGTAGACAGTGGGTCAGAAAGTCGAGGGATCGAAAGAACTGGAAACGAATGGAAGAGGCCTACATCCAGCAGTGGAGGGACCAAGGCTGACGAAGAAGAAGAAGAGATAGAAGAAAAGCACTGAAACGCGTCTTTAATTAATCCCATATGAATTGGTTAATACGCAAATTACAAGCAGATATAATATTAGGTAGACCTGGTAGATTAATACGTAGATACGAGCTGTCTTAGAAGGTAACAGTGTTGTTGTTTCACATATAGCAAAGGTTAATATGTGACGAATATATTATACTTAAATACTGCGGTCTGATTTGAATACTAAACGGTTGTTATTTGTTTACGTTTTTGTAAACTGTGTCAAAAGTATGATATATCGCATTAGGTAAATATTTCAATCTACGCAGTACCACTCTAAATTACATTTTTATGTGAATTACTAAGTTTATCGTATTTGCTACATTGCTACACGCTTTTCTTTAGATTCTGAGAATGTGATCGAGAACACTATCGTTTTCACGTACAATTTTATACTTTCAGTTATCTATTTTTTTAAATTGAGTTGTGTACACAAATCCAAATAATTTCCTCCTCACTTTTCAGTAAGCTTATAGCTTGTGTTATGAAGTATAGAATACATCCTCGTCAGCATCTTGATTCGAACTCGACACCTCCAAATTGGAAGTCCGCACCACAACCAACTGCGCCAACTATGTACTTATCATTGTACTCGTATGTATGTCATTATGATTTCCCAGTATGCTGTATCGGGTTGACTGTAAGATATTGCGTTTGCAATAAGTCCGCCTTTTGGCACACTACGATTGTCTTATTTTTGTAATTAATATTTTGTAATAATATTTTGTTTTGGCCAATAAAGATTTATTTATTTATGCTACACGAATTTATATATAAACTAAATTGTTTGTTATTGTCTTAATTAGATACGATTGCAACTTTTGAAGGTATATTGCCCAATCCCACCAACTTCCACCTAGGAAGGAGAGGCCTAAGTAATTTCTATACAAAAACAGAGATAATATGACATTAATAATGGAGCACATCACCTAGAAGAGCATAATGTCATATGAAATTCTACATAAAACTCTCCTAGTTGGGGAGATTCTGGGCGGAGATATTTGAGCACCTAACGTAGGAGAGTTTTATGCAGAATTTCATATGACATTATGCTCTTCTAGTTGTGCTCCATTATTAATGTCATATTATCTCTGTTTTTGTATGGAAATTACTTAGGGATCCGATGCCTAGGTGGAAGTTGGTGGGATTGGACAATGGACATATGTGTATTTAACGTAAACAGCTGTTAGTATTAAAATTGTTTGCAACAAAAAACGCACATCCCAGAGTAATAAAAAAGTACTTATGTTTCGCACGTCTATCATAATACTGGTACACGTAGTTAATTAGGCGCCTAAACACTTTAATTAATTCAATTCTGTTTTGGGCAAGAAAGTGAAACCATTAACAATTTGATGTAACATAATAAAATTATTAAAGTTATGTAACATCCATCTATTAATCCATATTTAGAGTTATGACATTGCTCCACGTGGGGTAAACAGTCACAGGTGTGCAACAATAAGTAATTCGTTGCCTGTAACTAAAGCAATATTAGATGAAGTGTCTTGTTATTATATAAAATATTGTTTTTCATTTAACTTCGTTTTGGTTCATGAGCTTGGTATCGTTGCTTAGAAAGAATTCTCCAGTTTTTGTGCGCTCGTAGAGGGGAAGACAGCCTCAAAAATCTTGAAAATGGAAGCTGAAACTGAACGGAGAACCATAGGGTGATCGTATTTGCGATGGATGGACCAGTTTAACCAAACAGTTGCCCTTCCATCTACAGGTACGGAAACTTGTCTAAGGAGATCACGAGAGAGATGTTGTATGAATTTCGAAAAATTATGTCCATCTCTTCAGTGGCTTTCTCCTAGTCTATTTCTCACGTCTGTTTTACCTCTTTTAAATTCCGCAGTGGGTTGGACATGTGGCAAGACAGGACAGTGTCAGATGGGCATCTATAATCCTGAAGTGGAGGCCCTGGGAGAACAAAAGAGGCGTAGGAAGACCACAGAAAAGGTGGAAAGATGACATTTTCCAGCTTACGGGTCGTAGATGGCAGCAGTTTACCCAAGATAGAAGACAGTAGAAGAGTTCAGAAGAGGCCTATGTCCAGCAGTGGGACGCAAGTGGGTACGAGTAAGTAAGTGAGTGATTTTATATCGTCAGGGAAGTGTCATGCTCAGCAGACGAATGAAACAATTTGGTACATTTTTCCCTTCCCTATGGAGTCTGTTCAACAGATGATTACCCTTGACTGAATACTAATTACTTGTAGTCGTGTACTTAGTCGACACTGAGATTCGAATCAACAACCCAAGAAACCAAATTCGGTCGCGAAATTTGCAATTCGGTCACAAGTGGTCACAAGTGGTTGCCGTGTCGACACAGTGTGCACACAAAAACCCGGTCACAAAACACACACATTGTGTACGCTTTGCGACCAGATTTGGTCACGGAGTGTACACACTGTGTGGTGAATGTGTCCGAACATAACTTGGTCACAAAGCGCACACATTGTGTACGCTTTGCGACCAGATTTGGTCGCGGAGTGTGCACACTGTGTGGTGAATGTGTCCGAACAGAACTTGGTCACAAAGCGCACACATTGTGTACGCTTTGCGACCAGATTTGGTCTCAGAGTGTACACACTGTGTGGTGAATGTGTCCGAACATAACTTGGTCACAAAGCGCACACATTGTGTACGCTTTGCGACCAGATTTGGTCGCGGAGTGTGCACACTGTGTGGTGAATGTGTCCGAACATAACTTGGTCACAAAGCGCACACATTGTGTACGCTTTGCGACCAGATTTGGTCGCGAAGTGTGCACACTGTGTGGTGAATGTGTCGGAACAAAGTTGGTTCAAATTGTTCAAAATATATTAGTCCACGCTATCAGTAGTTCTCAATCTGTTTCTTGTTCAGTCGTGTTTGTGGTGTTGAAGCGAATAGAATCGAAGCGAAGAGAAGAAAAATGAATAGAAAATCAAAATTTCGCCATTCATCTACTTTTTATAGAAAAGTAAACAATTTGATGAATCTTCAAAACATCAAGAATGCAAAAAACTTAAAACCAGGTAAGCGCCGACTATTGTTTATAGTTATTAATTTATTTAAGTTATTTTATCTAAGATTTAGAATGAGGAAGGAGAAAAGGGGAAGTTGGGATGAAGGCAGATATCGGTGTACTAAAAAATATTGATTTTTGATTCCATTTACGTATATTGTGTAGTATAAATGATTATATTATGTATGCTCATTCACGATAGTTAGTGTTAATCGAATATGTACTCATAATAGGAATATTACGGGCATTTATAGAGATAGGAAAAGTAATTCATTTCGGTGAATCTGTTAGTTTTTAATATCAAATAAGCTAAATTGTTTTATACATTGCAGTTGACTTGCCGAGTTCGTCCTCAACCTCGCATGATATCAATTCCAGTAGCATCCAAAATGTCAAGAAAGACAATTGTCTTCAATCGTCAAATAATAATGTTGCTGAGGATGCTCTGTCTGAAGAAAAATCCACTGAAAAGTTGGATACTGTTGAACAATTAGAAGAAATTAATAGCGACGATGAAGCAAGCAGTGCCAATCTGAATCACTGCTTAGACTTTAAAGATCAGATTAAAAAATGGGCACTTATAAATCAGATACGTCATAATTCATTGAATGGGTTGCTGCATATTTTAAGAGATTTATTTTCAGATATGAAATTTTTACCAAAAGACAGTAGAAGTCTGTTGCAAACGCCAAGAATTAATAATATCATTGGAATGGGAACTGGCCAATATTTGTATAATGGCATAGAAAATTGCTTAACAGAGATTATATCTCAATGTTCTGTCGAGTTGCCGTCGAGCACATTATCTCTATCATTTAATATTGATGGGTTACCTATAGCTAAAAGCGCCAAAAATGAATTCTGGCCTATCTTGTGCAAAATTGATAAATTTGCAAATACTACCCCTTTTGTTATAGCAATATATTATGGAAACACGAAACCACCTGTAAACGACTTTTTAAAACCATTCGTAGACGAGCTAAAAAAGTTACTTAATGATGGAATAATAATTCAAAACAGAATAATCCATATTAAAATTCGTTGCTTTATATGCGATACACCTGCAAGGAGTTTTGTCAAAGGTAATATATAAAATAGAAAGATTTCTTTTTAGTAACAAACGTGCTCTTACACGAGCTATTTTTCTAGCAATAATTGCGGGAACTCGTTCAAATCGTATGGATAAATGATTTCGTCTTACATAGCAATTCGCATTCTCGACTAAAATTATACCCAGAATGAAGCAATTTAGTTGCTCATGTAAGCGAAACTATATAAATTGAAGTACTTTCCCCATAGTGAAATTTTAAACCTATAGCATACTAGTACATTGCCACTCTTTGCCTAAGTATTATTTATTATTTATTACAGGAACCGTCGGGTTCAATAGCTACCATGGGTGTATGAAATGCACGGTAATTGGAGAGTATGATAGGAAAGGTCGTCACATGAGCTTTCCTAGGACAGACATGCCTCTTCGTACCGATAATTCGTTTCGCAATCAATCGGATCCAGATCATCATAAGCAAAAGACAGCTATGGAAGACTTACCAATAGATTTAATAGAAGACTTTCCGATCGCTGATTCTCTACATTTATTAGATTTGGGTGTCATGAAGCGCTGCTTAATTCTTGAATTCTCCTTTGTTGCGACGAGCGTATACGGCATTCTGTACGAAGACTGAAGACGTTCTGACACGAGGAGAGGAAACTGTTTGAGAATAGTAGATCAAGAACTATGGCGGCTAGCAAATGAAAAGCATTGTGACCGCTTTTGGTTACATTCGGTCACAAAGCGGTCACAACTGGTTACAAGTGGTCACAAGTGGTCACATTTGCGACTACTCCATATTCTACGAAATTATAATAATTATGTTCATTAAAATGCATGTTTAATCGTTTTACAGGATGAAATTTGTTTGGATTATAGCGTAATAGGTCAAAATTAAGGTTTCTGCGAAACAATGGACTTATTGGAAGTTGTATAGAATTGAATATAAATAAATATGACTATCACATTAATTTATTATTTGTTGTTAAAATTAATAATTAAAAAGGCGCGTTAAAAATAAGCCACCTACTTCACTAGATTTCACGATAAATTTTGTTTCGCAATGAAATTCGGACATTATTTAGCTATACCCGTCCGTTTTTATTTTCATTAATATTATATCATGGCTGTAAAGTATTTTGGTGTTAAGAATTTTGTTGCGCATCCATGTTAAAATTATAACTATATATATTTATTTTTGCGGGAAACCGCAAATACGTACGCGCCAGCACCGGCGGGCCATTCAAGTGGTCACATTTTGGTTACAAATGCGACCGAATGCGACCGGATTTGGTCGCATTTGTAACCAAAATGTGACCGAATGCGACCAGATCTAGTCACAAATGTTCCCCACTTTTGGTTGCGGTTCCGGAACTGTGTCCGAACAGCGACCGAATTTCCGATTAGTGTGCACACAGTAGTGTGCGAACGTGTGCGAACGGCGACCAAATTGCGACCGAAATGGTTTCTTGGGAACTTCTCGACGTGGATTCTTTGTACTCTAGTCACGCTTATCGGACATGGGTTATTGAAGACAATATGGTCAATAAGCAAAAACTATATGACATTATATTATACCTAACCTACTATAGTTTCTTGAAAAAACTACGAATGTTTTAAATACTTCGTGGCACGAGTGATATTCTATGTATTTAACTTTATAACCCTGATCCAAATAATGATTCAATACGTGATGTAGATTTAGACACTTTGATAAACTTTTATCAGACGTGATCTGTTCAATTATACATATTTACCAAGATGATTTTATCTTATAATTAAATTAGATACTTTAAAACTACCATATTAGTAAATTTGTCATATAAACTCATACATTCGTTAGTTAATAAAATGTGCTTTCGCTTTCACATCTTAATCGTTAAAGACGACACTAAACAATTTATATTTACAAACTAACATTAGCTTTATTCTAATTATCTATTAAAACTTATATTTTATGAAAAAAAAATCAAATAAGTAACTTTAAATGGTGGTCTAAAAATGGGGAACACATTGACCTTGATGAAACTGTTCTTTTCTGAACGTGAAAACTTTTGATAATTTTTGAAAAAAACATCCTGTAAGTGCAATTATCTATTGCCTAAATCTATTTTTGACCACTTATTACTGAAGTAAACATTTTTACTGAGTGCATTTCGTCCTATTTGCGGGTTGGTATCAGTATTATTTCATGATTATTGAAATAATGCAAAGTAAAATACTTATTTACATACAAATTACAATACAAAAATTATTTATTAAAGTTACAATACATCAAAATAAAATACTAAGGGGTGATGGTGAACGTTTCTCTGGTCTAATGTGATCACCTGAACCAATCGATGGCTGGTCGTAAGTTTAGCATGCCCATCTTACACTGTGCATTAGTTGAGAGACTACATAACTGTTAAATAAAATACTTGTTAAAAATCCATACCATGCCTACGCCAATTTTTTTTTACAGTTTGAGAAGTCTACGATACCTCACAGTTTAACAATCGCTGCAAAGAAAAGAGTTTGACAGTTGTGACTGTCCTAACCTAATACATCCGTCCTTATCAGAGCCTACCTATTGTCTACATTACCGAGTAGGTACCATATGCAAGAGTACTACGGCTAAGTGTTTAAGTGCCAGTAGTCCACCTGCCCGCCGCATTACCTACAGACAATCAGTCTTACGACACCTTCCACACGCCTCACACCTCATAGGAAGTAGTAGTACTAGTCAACTGTGACCTCCTTTGCTATCATACCCTCCTGATACTTTGCATGTGTTAACTGATATCCTAATCGCGTACTGAAACTATTTTATGTAACAATATACTCGCAGACGAGGTGATAGAGCATTTCATTTGCGCATCAGAGATTCATTTACAAAAAAAAAATACAAAAAAAAATTAAAAATAATTCTTGGTGTGGCTTCACTGTGTTTGGAATGAATTTTTGAAGCGCTGAAATATTCTAGGTTTGTTTCTTAACCGCGTTGATTTTCTTTCAGTTATTTCTGTGATTTGGTGTCATTTTTTTTATAACGTTTAGTATTTAAAAATGGCGTGCGTTAATGATCGAAAATTACCAGTAATTTGGAACATGAGACAATTAGTGTCTATTGTGTCATTAAATGTATTTATGTTAATTACGATAGTTTCATGTCAATTGGATTTGCCTCCGCTTCCACAATCAGTTTCCAGCACTCCCAGGCCGATAGATCCATATTATAACCAACAATACGGTGGTGTGTCAACACCTAGAGGTTATAATCAACCTGTAACTCCTTACAACGTACCATACTCTTCATCACAGAGACCTGGAGTTTATCCAACGTCCACAGCGAGATATCCGCAGCCAGTCCAATATGATACACGTTACAGAAATTATAATCCATCAGATATAAATCCTGATATAACGAACAGAGGTTTTCCGAACCCGAATGGAGGTTTCTCCAATCGTCAGTATGATAATGGAAACATAGATCCTATAACCGAAGAAGAAAGGAATAGAAACATTGAATATCAGCTCAAAAATCCTGGAGTTCTGCTCAACACTGGAGATGTCAATAATAACTATGACGGGAGTACAGGATCTGGGAGGGAATACGGGAATGCAAATCGTTACAGACCGAATCAGAATCAAGGAGGTAATCCTTACGTCACGAGGAGTTCTCTCGCTTTGAGGACATTTTTGGCTCAGATTGACGCCCAAGCTTCGGAAGAATGTAACAGGAACGTGGCTGCCCAATGGAACTTTGAAACAGATGTGAACGAGTTGACTCAACTGGCTGCGGTAAGTTGAATTATTCATTTTTGAACAAATTTGTCACAATATTTTTTTTAACTTGTGAGATCATTGGATTTTCTACGTGTCGTAGCTGAACTACTTAGAGTAGTCATAATTTTTCTAAATATCGATCTATATTCTTTTATAAATATCGTATTCTTCTTCTTCAATGAGGGCGCTGCATGTAGCTTTTTGGCAACCATAGTGGCAACACTTGTAGAATTTCAATAGAAATGTCATTGTTGCCGGCATATAAAATTGTAGTTCCAAATTAATCCGATACCATATCTTTCATGACAAACTATTCAGTATTAAACTATTTCTTAAGTATCTACTATTTAATACATACTTATGACGCAAGATCATGTGTACCGTACATCTGTCGCTAGTTACTTCACACTGAGAAATACCTGGTAGCATACTCGTAGCATAGACACATTGAATACTTTCACTCAAGCTGTCACGTAGTTTAGTTGTATTTTTTTGAACTATAATTAAATTTTCATTGACATAAAGTACCTAGTAAGTATTCTTGTTCGTTCTTAAGCGTAGTCATTCAAATGGCGCAAATCACGTATATTCAAAATCATATGTATACAAAAGTACAAGTGGCGAAATTTGACCAAAATAAAGTTACAAAATAGAGGTTTCTATACTGAGTCTTGTCTTTCATAGATGAATAAGTCATTTTGCTGAGGTGCGAATACATTTAAGATGTTTTGGGCATGTTGAGAGAATGAACGACGAATGAAAGATGACAAAAAATACATATATATTTGAGTGAGCGAAGAGGTGTGAGGAAACGCGGTCGTCCGAGGCTGACCTGGACCAATAATGTCGCCCAGATCCTCAAGGATGGACGCACTTTTGAGTAAAAGGAATCGGAGAGCGTGTATGACAAATTGCATTTATGTGACGGAGGCTAGAAGTGTGGGTGTAAGGATAGGGCAGTCTGGCGCTCTGTCCATGAAGTGACGCCAAGGGCAACTGAATATCTGAGAAATATTGACGCGGAGCTCTGACTCAGACTCCCAGATCATTTTGTTCAATGGTTGTATTCGCATACGAAAGAAGAAGTCTGGCGCTCTGTCCTCTCAGCCTAGCCTGCAAGCTAAAGATAGATAGAGAGACGAATAAAATTTAATTTTGGTACTTTCTGGGATCTCAAACTTTAAAATCCAGTCTCCCTAAAACTGTGTCAGGTGGACATTTTACCTCTTGGTCCCTAATTGTGTATAAATAATATTACATGAATTATAATAATGCATACTTTGGTTCTAGAATTATCATTTACTATTTATTTATACACAACGATTGTGTGTATACTGTATATGAATGAAGTATCTATAAGTATTATTAAAATTGAAGAATTCAATACTAGAAAATAGTGTGTGAAAATAGTATAAGTAAGTAAATAAGTACTTAAATGGTTCCCCTATTGTTTTGCAATATCATATTCTGTAGACATTTTACATTTACATACGTTCAGTCAAGTATTTATACAAGTAATGATAGGTATTAAAAGGTCTGTATATAACAGTATGTACATTATTCCCTAAACATTTGCAAATATGTCTAAGGTTGACACATTCCGTCATCCATACATTTAGTGATGGGCCTTTTATCGATAGTACATTCGATTATATCGACAGTAAAAAAACATCGCAAGCATTCGATTGTATTTAAGAAAGCTGATTGTTTGAAGTTGGCAGTGGGAACAGATCGCCAAGATTCCCCATCCTTCTACCTACTTCTTGCTTCCGTCACAAACATGCAATTCGCCATACGCATTCTAGCACTCCTTTTACACAGAACACACCTGGGTTCTTCAGCAGTTGATTTACATGGTCCAGCCATTTGGTTTTTGGACGGCCGCGATTCCTTATACCTATCCTTTAACCCAAGTATATTCTCTTTGTTATCCGTGCATCATTCATCCTCTCTTCATGACCAAACAATCTCAAATTGTTCACTCAAGATCTATTTTTTATTATAAAAATTCAATTGCAAATGCTGCATATTCCTAATCTTAAACACCAAATAAGGACTTTTAAAATCTTCTTCTCCAGTTTCAATCCTGCAGATTGGTTTGCAGCAAATTCTTACATCTTGATCTCCATTCTTCTGTGTCTCCCGCAGCTCTCTTCAGCTCGACATTTGTGACACAGTTCATGTCCTCGTACATCTGGTCCAGGTACTGCCGTCTAAAATTACCCAAGTCAAAACGTTTACTAAAAGACATCTCAATGAGTGATATAAATAACAATAATGCTTTTTGCCTTCGGTAACCCATGAGTAAACAATACTACGATAATTTGTTATACGTACTCGTATCTCGACCGAAGTCACTCGTGCGTGGAAATGCGTGACATTCTGCCTATCATAAAGTGCTGCGTGTTATCGATACTACGAAGTAGATAAAACATTCCCATTGTAAAATGGGAGACCTGTGTTCTATACAAGTTATGCTTACCTTTATTATGAATGAAAATGCGTATACCCCATGACAATATAATAATTCATTCGAAAATATCCGATTATTACCTAATGTCATTCAATGAAACTATTTATAAGAAATGGAACTAAGTCCATAAAACACCGCTGCATGTATTGTAACTAAAATGATTTTAAACAAGTGTTCTTTTTAGATTTTGTAAGTTGGAGAGTGCAACCTTGTGGAAGGATATTTTAACTTTATTCACTACCTATAAGTTGTTCTTTTTAATTGTTCTGCAGTGCTGATATGAAATTGGGGGTTGCTGGCGGAGATTGCAGCATTAAGATAAGGTCACCTTAGTGAACAAATGTAATAATTTATAATATCTCAATATTTTTTTTATTATACTTGGATTTAGGCACAAATTGTCTGATAGCTATCCAGCCAAAAAAACGGGGTATGAAAAAGTCATAAAGACAAAATTTGTTTGATCTATCTATCTTTTAATACTGCGATTTTTGCGGGGAAAGTAGAGAGGTCTAGCCAAGGTCTATTTAATTATTGAACCAGCCATCAAAGTACCATCCAGTGTACTCTTTCA
This sequence comes from Ceraclea dissimilis, assembly GCA_963576895.1. NCBI lineage: Eukaryota > Metazoa > Arthropoda > Insecta > Trichoptera > Leptoceridae > Ceraclea > Ceraclea dissimilis. Next base: position 1,143,858 of record OY756370.1, on the reverse strand, counting down.
CCCACTTTTGACGGTCAGTTGAAATTGTTCATTTTTTTTATTCTATTTCAAAAAAATGAAAACGCTACGAATTTGACTGAGTTTATATTTTCACGGATCGATTAATCTAATTACAGTTATATTTTTTGTGAGTGGTTATTGACTACAATAGGAGATTTTTTATGAAAAACACCATAACAATTAGGTTTTTTTATTAATATTATTATCATCACAAAGAGGACCCTGGTAGTCCGAGAGCCCACTGCTTAATTTATGACGTATCTGTTTTTTGATCGAAATGTGGTACAAATGATAGCTTACCAATAGGGTTTTACATCGCACTAGGGTTGCCTATCAAAATCTTGCCGCAACCCCCCTTGCCCCCCCCGAAAAGGTCCCTCTTCGCGGTTTTTCGCATTTTGTAGGAATATGGTAAGAGATAGAAGAAAGTAGTCAATGACAAAAATAATCCTTGCTAAATTCTCTACAAAAAATGCTAAGTCAATTTTTTCATAGGACTAGTAGTTTACCCGTAATGGCCGGTCGAAAAACAGGACATTTTTTGAAAAAAAAAAAAAAAAATTGATTTTTTTTCTTTAATTTTCTTCCACCCATTATCATTAACATTTTATGGAAAAAAATATTTGGCCTACGGCGCTATAACGCTGGTTATTTTATGAAAAACTAAATTTTAAGAATTTTCGTCACTGAGTTTTATTGCAATAACTCCTAAATTAATTGATGTATGAAAATAAATTATAGCTCGTTTTGTAGCTAAGACTATGATAATTAATTCGTTTTTTGACTATTTTCCTGTAGCTCTTATCAATTTTCAACCAATTAAGTTTAAATTCATTTTTTTTGTTTTTTAAATGAATTTCGGTTTTGGACCGGCTATTGCGGGTAAACTGCTAGTTCTAAGAAAAAATTGACATAACATTTTTTGTAGAGAATTTAGCAAGGATTATTTTTGTCATTGACTACTTTCTCCTATCTCTTACCATATTCCTATAAAATGCGAAAAACCGCGAAGAGGGACCTTTTCGGGGGGGGCAGGGGGGGTTGCGGCAAGATTTTGATAGGCAACCCTAGTGCGATGTAAAACCCTATTGGTAAGCTATCATTTGTACCACATTTCGATCAAAAAACAGATACGTCATAAATTAAGCAGCGGGCTCTTGGACTATGGGTACTTGTTTATTACGATCCAAATGCGCCTAGAATTATTACAGAACTATAAATAACAATATGCGGAAACTAATTCATGCAGAACAAATAGATTAATATTTAATTTGTGATGACTTTGAACAGAGATTTGCAAGAGATACATCTCTATTATTTCGACTTTGCGAATTTATAGAGTTATAACTCTATAAATTCGCAAAGTCGAAATAATCGAACTCATTATATTTATAATCGATTGCAATAATCGATTTACGGTGTAGGTATATTACTGTTGAATATTCGTAATTCAATCAATTAATCGTACAAACAACGTATACCTATATGACGTAATCAATTTTGATAGCGGTTATTCATGTAATGTCCACGACATAATCTACGATTCCTGCGTAGGTATAACTGCATAATCTTTTAGATGTTGGTCGATGCATGGATAGTGCATACACACTACAATAGTCGATCTTAAATAATCGAAAATTACAATCGACTTACTTGACAAGTTGATTATTATAGTCGACTTGTAGAAATCTATTTTATAATCGACATTCTCTGATACAATCGAATAGTTTTTACTATAGATTTAATCGAATGTTATCGATTTATAGCTCATCACTAATTGTTACACTACCTCATATTATTTTTTCGTTTAGGGGAAAAGTTCTAGGGGACATCTGTAGAAAGGGGTATGGTGAAGAATCGATGAGACAAACTGATCGATGATAAAACATGTCTTTTATTCAAAAATATTTGCCATTCACAACTATACCAATGATAGTAATTATTAATAAGTTTTCATTATTGTTATATTTCGTGCATCTACTTCCTTCTAATGTCAAAAAACACTTAGAGAATTTCAACCTCACTATCAATCTTGAAGGCTTCATGTCTCTAGCAATCACCCATGTCATTTATAGTTCGCTCAGATCTCACGTGACTTGACCCATCATTCACTGTACCCCCTAATTAGCTGTCATTATTATATTACAAGGTATAATGATGATGACTACAGAGCATTTTTTGCAATGATTTTAATAAAGTGTATTAATGTAGATATCACCTTAGACAAATAGTCGACTTCCGTCTGCAAAATAACTCCCAGTAATTTTTGTATATTTCAATATTAAAATTGACTCATCTTGGAGGCATTGTCCACACTAAATCGTGGATAATAGTTCTTTGATGGGTGAACATTATTATTTGTGAAACTCTATTTATGGAGCTTTTAAAGTAAACGCAAAAAGCCCTATGTTAACGATGATGCTAATCTAGATCTTAATAGTTATGTAAGCCTTTCATTATAGAAAAAGGTAAATACACTTTATTATTTTCTAGCCGAAAAGTAGTAGAATTGGATCCCACCATTTTTTATATTTTTCAAGTGTTCTGTAAAAGTCTTGTGTACGTAAAACTTACACAACATCTTTTTGTCATATAAATATTTATTATCATTCATGACTGGTATATAAACTCATCATCCTAATGTTTGAAAAATACACCTATCCAGATATCACGGATATCAAAGGATTAGGCTCAGCCAGCATTGTGCCCGAAATAATAATATTTAGAAATCGTTTTACAATATTGCAAGAATAAATAATTACCTATATTTGTATTTTAATGCTCTGATTTTCCAATAAATCTAATTTCTTTAAATTATTGATTATCTATTTACATAAGTATTATGATATACGAGTAATGTATAATTGTTTCTTCTAATTGTATGATTGGGTCGACCATTTCTAAAGTGATCACATAATGTAAAATCCTTGTCCTAATGAGAATTGAATATAGAAAAATCATTAATGTATTGTTTTACAAAGACATTGACAGTATCTAAGAAGAGTTGACAATGATTGATGGAATTTCATCGTTTATCACAAAAATTTTAGAAAAACTTTTTTAAAGCATTTCTTAATGAGTTCATTTTTTATCTCGCGTTGAATGTTTTTAGTATTAAGTATAAACATATTTCTCAGATTATGCAATGGAGTAATTAACTAATAGTTCATAACGACTTTACATGTCATCATAAAATATCTATGAAAATTATGGGATTTGGGACTAAAAATACTCTACTATCAAAATATATCGAGATTTTGACTCTTTGAAGTCACACTTAATTAATTTGCTTTGGCACTTAGGTTTAGCTATGACTGATACGAGATGATTGAGATTGTTCTGAAGAATCTGTGGGAAAACGTTGAGAGACAGGATAAGAAATGCAGTGACAAGTAGAGTGACTGTAAATCGGATTTTATAACTAGAATTAATGTGAACAAGTTGAGATACTTGGGACATTTCGAGAGGATGAATGATGAAATGATGACAAAGAAAATACACTTGGGCGAAAGAAAAGATGTAAAGCCTGTTTCCCACTGAGCGCGAATCGGGATTCGTACGTAGATTTACACGCCGTGGGAAGGGGTGAGTCCGTAAATCTACAGAAGCTTTCGTAGCGATTTGTATGGCGGTACGTACATTGTACAAATCCAAAATCACGTACAAATCCAAAATCACGGACGAATCTGGATTCGCGTACCGTGGGATATCGCTATAAGAAGTCCACTTGGCTCGACCATGTCGATCAGTTACTCAAAGACGAAAGTGTTTTGAGCAAATTTTATTATATTTGTTTTTATTATTTATAACTAATCATCCACCGGAATTACAGCATTAAATTTGTTGGTATGGAAACGTAGAGTGTATATGATGAATTGCATGAACGTAGCGCAAGCATGAAGTGTGTGCTAAGATAGGGAAGTGTGGCGATCTGTTCTCTCTGCTTACCCTGCAAGGGACACGACGTCAGGGGATGGAATAAATGAAATTTATTTTTCCAGATATACAGCATACAAAAACAATTCATTTTTATATACACATGTATAAACATAAATAAATCAAAATATGCCGTCTGGCACCAGTCGCTCAACTATCTGGAAATATTTTACTGCCTCACTAGACCGGAGTCTGTTCTAAGACAGTAGACGGATGGAATAGAAAAGAAAAGAACCTACAACTATTAACAGTGTATATTTTACTTCCTTTACTTTAATTTGTTCTTAAAACCTGACCGCATACATCAGCCATAGCAATATAATCCCACCCATACGTAACCTTACGACTTTACATGACTAACGATATAATTATTATTTAACTACATTGACATTGTACGAGTAATCTCCTATAGAGACTGATTGTTCCCATCGATATATTATCTATTATTTATTGATTCGTACACACCTTTTGTAGTAATTAGTGTTATTATTATTAAAATAATAACTTCATACGTGAATGCTGTAATTATCTTGACCATATCACGCCAGATCTAATGTTATAATGATTCAATAGTAATAAATTCAATAGTAATGTGCCTAGAAATTTATCAATTACCTATGATCTTAGTTGATATTTTCCCTATGAATTGCCAAGGAAGTATTAAGAAATTATTTAGGTATGTATTTTAAATCTTTTCAATTTGTAATTTTTTTATGGATCCCTTCGAACAATTATTGACTACTTCCTTAACAAGGTCTCTCAATGTTGCTACAATATTAAATTACAGCATAGATCGGACTTGATGAAAAATAGATATATGTAGGTACTTGATACAGTTGATCGTTTTGAACTTCTTGAGGTCCGATGGATACCCCTTTGTCCGGTTTTCCAAGATATTTTCGACCGGACAGATGTAATAAAAACCGGACTATCCGGCCCAAAACCGGACTTCGGGCAACCCTATAATATAAGATAGAGATGCTATGTGGGTGTATGGAAGGGACTCTGGCGCTTTGTTCTCTCTGCCTACCACTCAAAGGCGACGAGAGGAATAAAATAGAAATATAATCAATTTAGGTATGACGAATGCTAGGCAAGATGATGTTATTTCAACATTCAGCACTTGTATTCAGATAAACATTTTTACTGTATTATTACTTCTAATGTAGTTATACAGAAGATAGGATAAAATTACAATATTTTTTGTTCAGTTAATAAATTACTTCATTCATTGTCTGTTAATTGATAATTCATTCTTTACTATTTTTATTAAAACAATAATTACTCATCTATTATTTAAAAGAAAACAATAATACGTACTTCGCGATGATTCAGAGTTCAAACTTAAAAATAAAAAAATAAATAAATAAAACTTTATTGGCCAGTAAATATATGTTACAACAAAAATAAGACAATGCAGTGTGCCAAAAGACGGACTTATTGCAAAAGTATAGTCAACCCGAGAAAAGAAAGAAAAACTTAAATACTATAATAATAAAGTACGTAAATATAAAGATACACATAAAAATACTAATAGAAGAATAATAAATTGAATCAAAAATACAATATAGGGTGAAAGAAGATCATTTATACCTATCATACCCTCACCCCCGCAACTGTTTTAAAGTTTACCCTCAAAATAACGTCACTAGAGTCCGAAGATTTATCAATTTATTCAACAATTACTTCTTCTTTTTCTTGTTTACTTTCGTTTGACTCAGGAGTTTGTTCTAGCAGGAGGAGTCTCCTCTTGGGATGCTGAGCTCCAGCTTTCCCTCCATCTCTTTGGGGGCCTTTCCGGCTGGCGTTGTCCATCTGGGATACCATGCAGTGCCACGTGTGGTATCCTTGAGGCGTTCATTCTTTAGACATGTTGGTACCAATACCGCCGCCTCTGTCGCCCCCATCTGACCACGTCATCAACCGCACAGATCTCTTGGATTGTTCAACAATGTGTTTGGACAAAAGCGGTTCGGGTGCATGAATGAATTTTCTCTGTATACCCCGCGAGGGAAGAGGCGGGCGTGATGAGGATGACAAGATGGAATTTGAGGTGGTCGGTAGCCTGGTTGTAACGCGTTCGACTGTTAATCCAGTGGGCGCGGGTTCAATCACACAAGCTTTTAAGCTTTCTGTGAAGTGTACAAAGATGTATTTGGGTTTATTTCGACAAACCCAGATTCATTTTTATTAAAAAAAAAAAAAAAAAAAAAGTCCGCTAGCTTTGCAGTCATCATTGTAGTTAAAATATTTAATAAAAAGTTAACAATAAGAATCTTGTGTGTACTCGAAGATCCACATAGTTTAAATGTTTTATTTAGTATCAACATGTTTTTAATTGTAGTTAGTTTTTCCCACACTACAAGGTATAGGTTACCTGTAGACGCATAGTCGATGAAACATTAGAAAGCAAACACATCTTCAATGACTGAGACTTAGAAAAAAACATTCATTTGCATTTTTATTACTCGTCAAAGTTCAATTTTATCAATTCAAAGATGTACGAGTAGTTATGTTACTTAGAATACAGTAGATAAATGCAGATAATATAATGATTATGTAATTTATCATACTGAATGAGTAATACGAATAATCTTCTTCTTCTTCAGCCCTGGTCTCTCCAATGCTGGATGAAGGCCTCTCCCAGACGTTTCCATTACTTTCTGATGCTCCCCTTTTTCACCCACTGTCCTACCGCTACCGATGTTAGGTCTTATGTCCATCTTTTCTGTGACCTCTTTTGTTTTCCCGTGGTCTCCATTTCACGAGTCTAGGTGTCCACCTTTTTCTTGATTTTTTTCGTCTATATCATCACGGTTTTGTGGGATAACCAATAATTATTCCGCTCAGTTCATTGTATGCATAATCTTCAATGTTGTGATATATCGTTCTATCTGGAGGTGATAATCATCTGAATGCTAGTCGGACCCTTTTACACTCCGATCAGCATTGATCTTGTATCGTATTTTCCGTTTTTACTGTCTTCTACTCCCTGATTTTTACACTCTATGGTCTATGAAGGTACTATAGGTTGATGATGATTCCAAGTGTACAGATGGACCAATGGGTGATAAACTACTAAAAACAGTATCAGTATATCCAGATTTCATGTCCTAAAAAATGCAGTATGCGTTGCTGGATCATACGATTTACAGATTTATTTTTAGTAGTTATTATTATTAACGTTTGGCGTCAGCCACTTAAAGGTGGCGTCGTTAGAAGATAAGAGAGTCAAAGATTTTTCGTTGTTACATCCAGGAGACACTAGAGAGCAACATCCAAATCATCCAGCCATTGCAAGGCATTTGGAGTGGCGTTATGTATGTCGGTGTAAGTTCGGTGTAAGTTATAGGTATATTCTTACAATATTGACAGAAGACTTTGGTATCCAAATAACATGAATTGTTGATAGTGTGACGAACACCGCTTAGAGGAAGTCTTGGTGTATCGAATCAGCATCCATCAGTGTGAATAAAAGCAAGTAGCAATCAACAAAGGTTAACAATTGTAGAGATTTACATAGTTATTTAGTGAGCTTGGTAATAATAACGTAATAAGTAACAATATATTGTAGTATTTTCAAGGTTTAGACAAGTCAACCAAAACACGCACTTACTTATTGAAAATACATCCTACTGTATCTGAATACATCTTAAAGAATCTTATTTAATAATATTTACTGAGTGTAATGTTAATAAATATTAATTATTACTTGACATTGACCAACTAATGTGTATGCAAACATATTAAAATATGTAATTTTTCTAGGACCTACATGACATTATATTACCCCCCATCGACAAGTTTCAATATTATGTTTACGAATTGCAAGAATTTGATAGAAATATTGTACTACAAAAAACTCATTCAAAAACTACTTTTTTCTCCTGATTAAAAAGCATTTACTATTTTTTGAAGGGCACAACCCTTGTAATTTGATGGATATTTAGTGCACCTTTTAGAAATTTAACTAAAATTGAATTCTTCCGGCTTTGATTGGAACGTTAAAAACATTTATTGGTTTTTGGGTTTGCAGTTTTGCAGTTTTAAACTGGCCAACTCAAGAAGCAAATTTTAGAGCTCAGAAAAAATAGCTGGGCTACGAAAAAGAATTTGAGATTCTCTATACTGTTTTAAGTGACAGATGACTAAAGATATTTAACGCGGGGTTTTTGGAGAAGATTTTTTATTGTTAGTTAACGCGACAAAATTTGTCTAAGTATAGAATACATGGTTGGTGAAGTTGGTTGAGGCTGCAGTCTCCCAAGCGGGAGGTGCCAGGTTCGAATCCCGGCGGTGACGATGTACGAGTATTCCACACTTTACGATACAGGCTTTTAGCCTAGTGCAAGCGTGTGCAGGAAAGATTTTAGATTTGTTTATACAAACCCAGATCCTTTAAAAAAATATATCTGTATCATCAAGCGAAGTAATTACTAGTTGTTTACGCTGAACAGAAATTTCAAAACCTATAAGTTAAAAATATGTCCATAATTACGAATATTATAAGTAGCACTAATTAATCTTATTTACGAGTTGACAAATTACTTAAAAGTAATCCTTCTTAAAGTAAGTACCAAAATATAAGATGTGTTTCTTAATTTTAATGTCTCTTTTAAAGTTATGATCGTAAAATATTGTTGTTTTGTACAAAGGACAATACGTTAATTAAGTCGTTATTTAAGGGCTTGGCACCAAGAATGACGTCACAGTCATTTCCCGTGGCATTAAGGTTCAAAATCGCGTGAACAATCGTAAGATAAAATGGTAGAAATAGCGTTTTTTCCATTTTTTGGAGTTAATTTTGCGTCTATCAAAAAACTTTTACGGTTATTTCCGAGATTTTAGTACATATTATCTGTACAAAAAAAAAATTTACTCCGCGACTTTCGAGAAACGAGTTTCCGTCTATCGGAAAAAAGATCAGAGGTGTTTTTAAATTATTTTTTTGAGATATCTATGCAATATATAAAAAAATATTTTACGGTTATTCCCTAGATAAAGGTTCAATGCATATACATTATTTTGTTCTAAAGCATATTTAGTAATGGTTGTCGAGATATAAGGTCTCCCATTTTTAGAAATTTTTGAAATGTCGGTATGCACACTCTTAAGTGGCTGTTTAAATATTATGTAAATAATAGGTATAATAATTAACGAAATATTATACCTACATTATAATTTTATTAGATTCTGTATAAATGATTCACATTGAAAAATATTGTCATTTCATGCACGTCTAAGCATTATGAATATTATTATATAAAAATATTTATCACGTAATGTGTAAATTTATTAGAACTTTGGGTAAATTAGTTCTAGATGTAGAAGATCACGTAAAATAATCAAATAAACACTTCTTGTTCTACCTTTTTTGGATATTGTCATTGTTGAATTAATGAAATTTATATCAGTTATGATGGAGCATGTCAAGGCCGACAATTATCCTTGGAGAAAATCTAATTCATAACATTTCATATAAAATCACGTTGTTTTGCTGGTTTTTCATTGCATCTTTACGAGTAAATGAAGACAGATTTCCAGGGCGTGCTTTGAATACTAAATTACTACGACGAAGTATGAAAATATTTCTAAACGTAAATATCCGTATATTTCTAAATACTCGTACAGTAGTTTCATATAGGTATAACCTCGCACATTTCACATGGTCACGCGACAAAAGCTCTTCAGACAAAATGTCTCCCGACAAAATGTTAACTAGACAAAATGTCTCCAGACTAAATATTTTTCCTGTGGAACCATTTCACATTCAGCAGTTAATTTTATTGTGAAGTGCAAAATACGATAATCAATATCAGTATTAGAGCATCAAATATCTGTTTCACAGTAACGATGCTCCTGTGTTCGAATCCTAATATCTGTCTGCAGAAATCACTGGATCCCTCTAATCATCTCTGTCCCCTGCTAGCCGCTTTATTTCTTGATAATGCTGCCACAAAACACATTCCTGATCACCTGGTCTAGTTATATATAATATCAGGGGTCCGCTCAGATGATTGCCCTCAATCATTCTCTCGACAATGATAAAGAGCAGTCTGATGTTATGGCCTACAAATTGGATAATTGTTGAGCAATTCCATCAAGCACATTGTGGAAGACTGTCCTCTGAGAGCATTTCTTGGACCGTATGCAGATATCCACAATGCCACACCTAATGCTCTTGAATGGCTTGGAAGCCTGAATGTTGCTCTGTAAGGTACATGTCTCCTGTACGTAACAGATAGCATAATTCTCTTATCTTCTGACGTTGCCGCCCAACGGTGGCAGAAGCCATACGAAATAATAATAAAAATTTAAGATTTAGCTTGTTTCTCGAATACCTCATCATTTCGGATGTGATCCAACAGATCTCAACATCTCTAAGGCAGCTCTATCTTCTCAAAATTAACACTTTACATTTTTACAAGAATATGAATACCTATACGTAATAATTATTTATAGAAAACCCACAACAAAAAAGTAACTACGTAATTTTGTACCTACTACAACAAATATTTTCTGTCAATGACTTTTTTTGTTACCAAATTGTACCAATCACATAGAATATCGGCTTCACAAAAACGTTTACTCACAATGTGAAGAAATCACTTTTCTCTCTTTAAAATAACAGACCATACCTAATAATATTAACGTTATAATATATAGATTTCACTTTCAAATGCCGATATAATATTTTCACACGTGGATTGACCTATGCTTTACTCACATATATTCTTATTTCTAAGTATTTTGTATATTGTATGTGACTTTGAACTAAATTGTATGAATGTGGATTATGATTTATTGAAATGACGGAACGAGTTTACTAATTTTACTATCATGGTATATATTTTTGTACAATAATAATGTCTCTATTCGTATGTAATATTATAGTTGACAATTAAAGAATATTTTTCTTTGTAAATTTTTCCAAGAAATCCTCTGTTTGAAGGAAATGGAAGGGGGACAATGAATTAATTAATTTGCCAAACTAAGGCAAAAGATAAAATATGTAAAAAGATAGGTAGACGTCCGTATGTTGCTTTTCGGTACAAGTTTCTCAAAGCGATCCATAAGCTCATTTCTAATTTTAAAACATCAAATTCGTTTCTAGGTTTTTACTATGTTGTTCCCATTACAAATACGTAATGTCCATATCTACATATTTTTTAGCTTGTCTTACAACTCTAGTATCTCAAATAAAGAATGTAGTTGTGAGAGATCTGGCGTTTTGTTCTCGCAGCTTACCCCGTAAGGGACGCGGCCTGATGAGGGTAGATAGTCTAAATAACTGTAGATAACACTTATTCAAAGTTTGAGTTTTTTATACTCATTTTTAAACTCATCTTCTCACACATGACTATGACACGGTTGGTGTTGAGATCGTAAATTGGAGGACTCCCACGGGCTTAAGGCCCTCCGCATCCCCGGGTAGCACAGGCGCATATAGCGTTCTCTTTACCCGCACTTCTTGGAAAAATATTTTTAAGAGGTGGGTTCAGGGTTAGCCAGAAGAGAGCCCCCGACAAACCCCATCGTGAGATCGTAAAACGTTTGATTAAACATCGTGAAAAAAATTAACACGTACTAGGTCAATCAACAATAATTTTACGTTGATTTTCATATTACCCATGAAAAGCCTTCGAAAGTTTCTATTTTCTTACCTTGATGTACTCTTACCATACCATCAAGAGTGGTAAAAATAAACACACAAGAAAAATGTCACAACAAACAAACAAATAAACTACATACATCGGCACGTTTCACGTAGGTCATAAAACACACGAAAAAAGTCATTTAGAAGACTAATATATGAACTAGATTTGATAACAATAGTCATATCTGTGTATAATAATTTATTATATGGTTTGACCTAGGAACTGAGCTGGCTGAACCAAATCTAGATTGTACTAAGTACATACAATATAATGTGGTAAGTGAATCTGCAAATTTCATATTAAGTGAACACATTGTTCTCAATGCAGGAGCTAATAGATAAATTTTAGTTGCGGTAATTTCACGGTATGGTGTGAGCAACAAAAGATTCATTGTACCGCCGACATCAGTAGCAAAATACAATGCAGTATCTAAGGAAATGATATAATATAGTATACATAGTAATAATGTGATAGTATTGAGAATGTCGGGCCGAAGTTTCTTGTTGGAAGTTCATTTTAATAATATTAAAGTGAAACAAGTTTTAGTATCTCCCACAGTAGATAAGTTGAGATAGATTCAGAGACTAACTTTTACCTGTACCTGACCATAATGGCAGTCGAATCTACTATGTCTTATGAATCTTGTTGTTTTATATATGTTTACTTTTTATTTAACGCTATTTTTGTGTCCAACTGTTATATTATATATTATGTGTTTATGTCGGAAATAAATTTTCATTCATTCATTCAGTTCGTCCCTAGACAGTACATCCTTCGACAGTTCATCCCTCCGACAGTGTACACCCCGTCAGTTCGCCCCCTGGTCGAATTAACATTTTTAGCCCAACTCGATTTTAGCGCCATTGAAGTAATCTTATCACTAGATGGAATAGCACCAGTCACAGTACGAAATGAAAATATGAAAAAATATACTTTTTTTTTTTTTACAAATTATTACGTTTACAAAATAACACAACCTTGTGAACTGATTCATCAAGAGTGACGGTCAGCACAAAATCACTTGCAAATTTGAAGGTTTTGACTGACCAAGAAATATTTGTGTTATTAATAAATAATACTGTTCTTTTTTTGTATTAGAAATATTTTCCAACAATAGGTCTCCGTGGTAATATCTACCAATAGGTTCCTATCTACTTAGTCAAACATAAAGCCGAGGTCACACCTTATAATAGAGAATTGTTAAGTGTCAACCACACACTACGACACATTATTACCATTATTACCTGCCACGTATTAAGTCTCGTACACATTTACTAACAATATTACAATAATAACGAGTATGACTGAAAATATGTAGAAAAAATATGTGGTGTTCCTATTATTAAATAATAAAAATTATATTAATATTAGTCTATGAAGAAACAATGACATTGAACCAAGTACACATTATTATTATTTAAGTCAAAAAATTTAACTTAAATTATAGGAAAATTTACGTTTTGTGCATGACCATTCAAAATATATCAAAGTTAACTGACCTTTATAGCACGTACGAATCTAAATTCTGCTTTTTATCACCTTTAATCTAATTTACTCGTGATTTTTAGTTATTTTGGTGACGTTTGATTTTGTTAGATATATTTTCAAGTTCATTATTATTATTTTGTATGGCTTCTGCCACCGTTGGAGACATGTACCCTACAGAGCAACATCCAGGCTTCCAAGCCATTCAATGGCATTGGGTGTGGCATTGTGATGGATCATATGATCCAGGAAATGCTCTCAGAGGACAGCCTTCGACATTGTGCTTGATAGATTGCACTGGCTCTCCTCAGTCACGCGTTCAAGTTCATTGATCGATACTAAAGGTCGCTACATTCCCGAATCTAACCAAGCCTCATCCATTGCTGTTCTATTTTCACGAGCCAAACTTTTAGCTTTACTAACCAGGAAAACGTGCAGAAAAATATTTACCCCTGAAGGAAAAATGTGCAGCCCACATACTTTGATTTATTGAATAAGGCGACTAGGCTAAACAAAGTGAGGTATAAAAATACAGGATAGGGATAACACCCGGAGAGGGGGAGAGAGGTATGAATGAGTAAGGGGATTCACTTTAGGCGTTTCTTACTTGTTATTTAATAGTATTGCAATGGACTTCCACGAAAAGCTTTCGACCAAAATACTCAACATTCTATTTACCCGTATGCATTCCTATAAGTAACCTTTTTTTTGTTCGAAACAATTTTCAAGCAGGCAAAATTATAGATCCACATGTTAAAAAGAACACGGAATAGGATTTTCATTATTTCCAATTGTTATTTTAATTATGTTAGTTTTTCCAACACATAATTTTTCCTACACACGGTTTAGTCATTTGTATAACGCATACTAGGTTTACATTCTACAATTGCTCTAAAAAAATGGGTAATAACTAATATTATTACAGGTATTATTCTAGAAACAATTAAGTAAATGAATGAATGACGAACTTGCGTCATCATACTTTGCACTATACTTTGTTACATAGCATTGTGTTAATAAGCGATGACTCTTTGTAATACCTAAACACATAACATTATTACAGGTACTATTTGTGGACAACGCCCCATAATTTTCAGCATTGAAGGAAAATCCCGCGGGCTTAAGGCCCTCCACATCCCCGGGTAGCTCAAGGGCATTAATAGTGACCTCTATACCCGCACTTCTACGCAAATCTTATTAAGAGATGGGCCCAGGGTTATAGCCTTGAGGGAGCCCCCCGTGCAAACCCCACCCCTAAATTACGTTCCTTCAGTGTCCTTATCCAAGGAGTTTACAATTCTTTCTTACAAATAAGAGACTAAAATACGAATTACATCTACAATTAATTTTACTCTAATTTTCAGCATTTGAAATTCTTGGAAAATACTAGTCCAATGCATGCATAACTTACTTACCTTACTGATAGCCACATTTGTTCCACTGTTGGACAAGGCCTCTTCTAATTTTTTTCAATATTTTCTTTCTTGGGCTATCTGTTACCATTTACCTACGACTTTTTGTGGTCTTACTACGCCTCTTTTGTGGTCTCAAGATCTCCACCTCAAGATTCTAGATATTCGAACCAGAAGGAATGAATCTGACCGAAATCATTTTCGTTCTACGAGCTGAACAAGATATTAAAACAATTGTCCACGGAGATCTACTAGTAAAAACTCTAGCTAGAGGAATGATTTTGAAGTTCAAACTACCCTAAACATCCTCTGATTCTGGAACAATTATAAACATTCTAAAGCTTACACGGCTGGTGGTACGATGAAGTGCTTCGTTTTCCGGGCTTGTAGGCCGTGGTCTTATGTAGGTTGAGATTCCCAACGTTTCGTCCCGCACTGTGAGGGACATTCAGGGGTGGTAGTCGGTTATGTCATCTGGAGTGAAGTTATTGTGTTCGGTGTGGCAGCGAACGAAATGTACGTAGTAGTAAGACCACGGCCTACAAGCCCGGAAAACGAAGCACTTCATCGCATTAAGCTCAATTTTGTACTTGATGTGATGCATAATTTAAATCTATCTCTTCCCGTCACATTAAATCATCTTTCATTAAGAATTCTATGAATGAATGCAATTATATATTTAAGTATCTACTTGAACAAACCTAACAAATCATATTAGGAACATTTAACTATTATCTTTACTGCTAAAACAATTAAATTAATCTGTTAATTAACAATTAAACAATTCCTCATTAGCTACATAAATGACCACTTGACTGACGTCGCAATAAAAACAAACCAAAATGTATTCAGTTTACGATCATCTCTTATCTAATATTTTGTACATGGATGCTCAAGTGATAATGTTGGTATATTGTAAGGATTTATTAGAGTTCCTGGTTCCATTGTTAGAACATTAATTGCAAAGTTTCAAGTTGTCTGTTCAAACGGTTTGCATTTCTGCTACGGTTTCACCATGAAAAGCCATAAGATGTTTATATAAAAAAAACTCGAAATATTTCTCGATTTAGTGTTTTCTCCTAACTGCTTTTTTAGAAATGGATTTTATGGTGAAGTTGAAAGAAAAAAGGTCGGACTTAACCAACACACGTTTAATTACTAGCCAGAAAAGTCTACATATATTTTTCATGATTGATATACAAACTCATCAACCTAATACTGGGAAATATTCACCTATCCATCATGGATATCAAGGATTAGACTCAGATGCGCGGGTATTTAGAAATCTTCTTGGAAATATTGGACAAATTTTCCGACAAATCTAGTTTATTCATTTTCAGTATAGGTGAGATTAGTTCATAACACTTTTCTATTCACTACAAACGGTATCAAGTCATCTATACATTCAGAAAATCGTTCTTGTTTTCATCATCCATTTTCCAGCACATTGTGAAGAAATGCTAACCCTTGTAGTTTTCCGATTGCGTTACACCAACCGCATTATCGTAGACCCTGTCGTTCTGTAACACAAGGCCCTGAAATTGTATGACCTCTAAAAAAAAAAACATCAGTACCTACGAGTATCCACTATTTTTTTTTTATAATAGGGCTCCCTTCTTATTCTAGCATTATTAGTATGGCTTGTGAAGGCAATAATATAGCAACGTAGCATAATATTTAAATAGCAATAATGTAGGTACATTGTACACGTATGCAAGTAATAGAGGTGTTTGAAATAATATGTGTATGTCTATGGGAAACGGTTATTGTTGTTATATAACAAAAAACATTTCAATGAATAGATAAAGGTCGATTATTGTGAATGTTGGTGCAAACAACCACTGACGGGTCACAATAAGACATTGGTGAAAATAACCATTGATTGTGATGCACTGACCAGCAAGACAGTTGATAATAAAAAAAATCCCAATATTATATATTACCCCAAATATGTAAAGTATGAAGGGGAAATAATCTACTATATTTTTTTCTCCGCGAAAACACCATATGATTATAATATCATTAATATAATATCATACTATATAATATCATTACTGTGTATTTCACAGTAAGGTATGAAAGATTTTGTAATGAAATAGGGTGGCAATAAGCTCCGAAGCTTGTCTCTCTCTAATTGACTAGAGTCCAACGCTTTCTCCTAGATGCAGGAATACTCTCGCTAAATTTGAATGCCGCGCAATGTAATTTTGTTAGTGCTGATTATCGATATAAAAAATGATTTTTTAATGAAAATACACCCTTGTAACAGAGTCGTTCTACATAACATATGTCTGGCTGTACTCATAAAAGATATAAATTGTATTCAAAGAAATTATTTCGCAAATTAAATTCTGTTTAATGTTCTGATAATTCTTGGTTGGCTCAGGGTTGACCACAACTGCCATACAACAATATTATGACAAGTTTCCTAGCAAAATGGATATTTGTTTTGTTCATGAACTAACAATTTTTATAATTATTTTCCCATAATTAATAAATCTATGTACTTACAAGCCATACGTATATTTAATAATGTAGTGACATGCAAACACGCCTGTTAATTCTATTCTATTATTCGTGATATTTACTGCGACAAAAATATGTACATTTTTAACTGCCTAGGCGGCATAAAACATATGCCCAAGAGTTATCTATACGTTACTTTAGTCCTGTGATTTTATTCATAGATCATAAAGTCGTATGTTTTGATCATAGTTTTTCAGGATTGCCACGTTCCAGGGATATTTGAAAATATACTTGGATCGTGAAAGCTCTCATGCGCAAGTGTAGGTACAATATTTTTGCTTCGATTTCAATGATTCAATAAAGATTTACTCGTACATACTTCGACAAAATCGGTATGTATGCCTCTCATATAATGATCTTTTGCAAGAATATAAATGTAGCAATGTGTAGATCCTTGCAGTGAGGTGATAGTCTCCGCCAAGGGACATTAAGGGTGGTCGGAGTAGTAGTTTCGGGAGGTGGTTTGTTGATCAGAGCCCTTCCGGTAAACCATGTGTCATCCCGTAGAATTTTACTTTACGTGAAAGACTGGATGTCATAGTAGCTGAATCGTCTTAAAGTAGATGGATTGACTTTTATATTATATGTATAAAGGTCAATCATGGTTCTCTCTGATTTGGGAAAATAGGTTTTTTCAGTAGGTCATATCACTATCGTAGTATAAAATAAGAATTAGGTATATCTAACCTGGGAGTCAAATTGTTCATTTGAAAAAAAAAGCATTCCCCTTGTATTGTACGAGAAGTTTCTTCTGCATTTGCTTTTCGAAGTGAGAAATGTGGCTTAATTTTTATAATAATTGTAATTTCATTTTACTATTAGTAATTAAATTCCCCATCACTCTATTTATCATAATAAAACAATAACGAATTAATTAATTGATCTAAAGTCATAAATAGTTACAAAGTATTCTAATGAGTTATTCGTTATTGTTAACAATTCAAGGCTAGTTTTAATATGATAATCTTATACATCTTTTATGATAAACTTGCATAGTACTTTGCTTACTGTTCAAATACTCATTCTACCATACATTTGCTGCAATACTGTACCTACATTACAAGTTACTAATAATTCATTTGCACATCAATTTGCATACGCATGGGAACTAAAATCATATTACTGACCTATTCTTGGAAGAGCGTATCGTAAGATAGAACAAACGTATTTCATAGAAACAGGATTATAAAACGTTTTAATTAGCTATTGTACTTGACCGAATATGTTTTAACCAATTAACACAATATTGTATTTAAATAATATTTAAAATATATGTACAACTACTAGCGGATCCAGGGGAGGGGCTAGTGGCCTGAAGCCCCCCCCCCAAAACCATGAGTGACAGTACTTTATATAGAACGAATCTAGGGGTTTCATTCCCTTAGCCCCACCCCCCCCCCCCCAAAACGTTGAGTGACAGTACTTTTTACCATGTGACGACATTCAGCCAAAATTGAATCCTGGATCCGCCACTGTATACAACTATGACGTCACGGTCATTTCCCGCGGCGTTAAAGTTCAAAATCGCATGAACACTTGTATGATAAAATGTTAAAAATGGCGTTTTCTTTACTTTTTGGGGTTAATTTCACCTCATTCAAAAAACCTTTTACTGATATTCCCTAGATTTTAACGCATATTGAGGTGTTTTTTCACAGCTTCTTTTTGAGAAATCTATACGAGATATTAAAAATCTTTTACGGTCATTACCCTATTTTTTTTTCAGAGCATATTTAGTAAAGTTGTCAAGATCAAAGGCCTCCGTTATTTAAAAAAAAAATTGGTATGTCAATACGCCTACTTTTAAATACAATACCTGTAAATTAATAGGTATATCAGAATGGTACTTTTTTATTTTTTTTTTGGAAGGAAAATTTGGGCCTGTGTAGGTGCCCAAATAGTTTCCTGTATATTTCACAGTAAAAAAAAGCTCTCATGACATATCATTTTTGCTAAACTATTCCCCAGTTAAAAAAAACATCTAGCGAAGAAAGCACCCAGGTAAATAAATAGATAAATCTTTATTGGCCAGAGAAAATATGCATAGTTACAAAAACAAGACAATTACAGTGTGCCAAAAGGCGGGCTTATTGCAAAAGCAATATTTTACAGTCAACCCGAAGGTACGTAGTTTTCTTTTCCTTTTATATTCCTTTCCAAACAGAATTAGAAACATTATCATGGACAACATGCGCAGTAGGTGGATCTAAGATAAAACATATGTACAACAAAATTCTATAGATCATTGCAATCATTGATGGCACACCTTGCCCTTGATACTGACACCTAAGTAATGATACGTCTATACAAGATATTGATGCTGACCCACCTAATGATACGTCTAGATATAGACACTGACTCTACCTGACTATTATCATACTCAATAATCAATCTACATAATGTATTATCTAATTATTTAATTATTAGACAATAAATAATAATAAACTTATTATATTATTGTCGATTCATGTCCAACTGCAGTATATTGTCTTAGGTACAAATGTTTAGCATAAATATTTATTTTACTTAGGTACCTACTGGTCTAATTGAATTTAATAAAGCCACCAAGTTGATTACTCATTATACAGGGTGCATTATTGTATAAAAGCATTTTTTTAATTCGTTGATACGCATACCTACTCAAAACAAGTGTGGGTCTCTTTTTCCTTAATTATCCAGATCAAAAGTAGAATCCAGAATCAAAAAATTAAGTGTTAAGATTTCGGTATGTTAAAAGTATTATCAATGTGTCAAAAGATTGATTTAGTCGAAATTTCGTGAGTGATTTTTATTTTATCGGTAGGTAAAAAGCACGTACGTCGTACACTCTTGACATTCTTGTTGATCTCTTTGTGTGTGATTATTTATGGTAAACATTTTTAACATTTTTTCGCTGAAAAATAAATGAATCGGAATCTATACTCATGAATCAATTGCTTGAAATGTAAGTTCGAATCTCTGAATTAACTATTATATAGGTATTCTGCACTTCGCGATGTAACTTTTTCGCCTACTGTGAGTATAATGTGTGCAATATTTTTAGATTTTTCAATAGATACAAGCCAAAAAAAATCTATTAAAATATAATAAGTATATACGTATGAATATGGAAAGAAAAAATATAAGTAGAAAATTATCTTTATTTTTTTTTTAGTTTCTACTCAACAAGAAATCCAACAATTGTAAACACATATAAAATGCATGCAGAAATAAAGCACCTTGACAATTTTATTGTGATATTATTGCAAGAATTTAAACACGCTGTATAGAGTGCAGTGATAATGACAGCTCTATTTATTAATCTACTAGGCAACCAGGGTCGTGGGAACTGCAGAATTGTAAAGCAGATTACATAATTATGTATTTACAAGATAGTAAAGTATAAAGTAACGATCTAGCTAGAAGATGAGATTATTATTAACTATGCATATTATAACTCGCTCATAAACAAACAATCTAGATTAGTTTACTACTTATACGTAGTGGCAACATTCATTAAACTTTTTTGACATTGGTGGTGTTTGTGTTAATGAATTTTTATATAAAAGAAATGACATTGAAGAAATATTTGTAACTTCATCACTTGTGTACTTGCGATGTAACATTTTAGATATTTAAGCTTGCATATAATAATGCGATCACACGTTTTTATTAATATATATCATCACGATATGATATATCCCAATAATGGGATGACCAGTAAATGCTGTATGTGCATAAAAACACGAAACATTCTCTTTTCGCAAACATCATCCGATGCACTGGTGAAATACTCGTATATTATGATTTATTAATACCTACTTTCTTGCTTTTTTAATATCTTGCTATTTTGATTCACGATCTTTGTGATTGCTCCTCTGACGAGATGTCATTATTTTTGTTAACCTTTGTAATTTGTTGTGAGTGACTTATTTTTTTTCTTTCTTACGCAAAATATAAGTACCTAATGTGTTATAATATGTAATTGTGAAATGTAAAAGCAAATATAAAATAAATAAAACTCAAATAAATTAATAAATAAACATTTGTATGGCATTATGGGATATAGGACGAGTGGCAAACCTCATTGCTATAAAATATGAAAAATGTCTTATGGGAGTTCGTCGAACAATCGACTCTAACAGGACACTCAGGATTTCAAAAAAATGTTTCAGTAAATCCATACATACTATTTATTTTACTTAATTTGCTGAGGTGTGAGATGTATAGCGACCTATAAGAGCTATTGTACTTCCCCCATTCTTCCCATATTATGGTCACAGCCACTAGCGGATCCAGAAGGGGCTAGGGAACTGAGGCCCCCCCCCCCTAAAACCATGAGTGAGAGTACTTTATATACAACAAATCTAGGGGTTTCAGCCCCTTAGCCCCCCCTAAAACGTTGAGTGACAGTACTTTTTACCATGCGACGACATTCAGCCCTCCCCCCAAAATTGAATCCTGGATACGCCACTAGTCACAGCCCAGCTAGAGCAACAGCCCTTACAGTCCTAGACGTTTTACAAAGTCCAGCACTCTGAAGGGTGAAGGATCGGAAATGATGTAAGCCTTCTGGTAAGGATTTAAAACGTGTGTACTGTCTGGGCAAATAAATCTTTGTTAGCATAAAAATTATCAGTGGTTACAAAACAGGACAAAAGTAGTATGCCAAAAGGCAGACTTATTGCAAAAGCAATATCTTTCAGTCAACCGGAAGGACAGGGTACTACCTATATATCTACCTAAGAATATCAGTAGATATATTACTCATAAAAACTAGGTATTTAATAATTTTATTATTCTCATAGAATTGGCGTCATAAAACAACGCATCATTAAACACAATAAAATAAAATTGTTTTAATTTACTTTAATAGTGTGATCTTAATTATTATGCAAAATCACAGTTGGTTAAACACACGATGTTGCACTTGTCATAAAACTGATTATTCAAATGGTTGTAACTTTTTGTCATTAATGTTTATTGTGCCTTGTTATCCTTAGATCTGGTCTAAGGACAAATGTTGCAATGAGATGATATCATTTGTGACTTACTGTATTACATCGCCACCCAAGCGTGAAATATTGTAATTTTATCCCACGTTTGCTGAGCTTATTAGATTTACAGCAAAAAATGTGAAGTCAGTTCTATTAGTGGTGGATGATTATAATCTATTGCACATTTTAATATATCTATCTCTTCTCTGCACCATATATCCCATTTATTTGGGGTCGGTGGCTCGGATCCTCTCTCTCCATCTGCTCCGATCGAAGCAGTCTTCTGGAGTAAGCTCCAGGTGTTCCATGTCCCCTCTGATGGTCTCCTCGAGGGACTTCTTCGGCCGTCCTCTCTTTCTTTGTCATTTTTTCACATTTTGTTATATAACTATAGTAAAAAACTAATATAAGATTATTTAATAATAATAATAATAATTGGATAATTTTCTAAAGCGCAGGTTTCGCGAATTATCGCCTCAAGTGCGCTGAACTACCTTAAAACTAAAGCATTATTGACTAACAATAATTATTGAGATGTCTGCGTGGAATAACATAATCTAAACAAGTGAGTCTTTAAGGCTACTTTAAACTAATTAATAAACTAAGGGTAGGGTCACTCTAGGATAGGTCCACTTCTATAACTTTTGGAACTAAAATATGTAAGTCCACTTAAAGAATTGAGAAAAGAAGGCATTGGTACGCACTTAATTAGTTACAGAATTGATCCCAGTTTTCTTCTTTTTCTTTTGTGTGCCAAAACAACCATTGATGTACAAATGATCTGGGAGTCAGAGCTCAGTGTCAGTATTTCTCCACTGTATTGACCAAATATTAAAACCCTAGTGCATAGTATGTATACTTCGGGGGTTAAATAATGTATTGTATGTATATCAACTATTCGACTTCTACAAGTCGACTACAATTATCGACTTGTAAATGTATACCTGTATCTAGAGTAATTGTATTTAATGAACTTCCACTGAAAAACTTCATTCAAAAAACATAAAGTACGATCTACACCTACAGCTATAATAAAATGTAAATGTGTACCCAGATAATGGATGATTCTTTGCGACAAACACACGTCGAGTTGTAGACAACTTCCTCAATACATTTTTCCCACATTCGCATTTGTTCTAATTAGCATGTAAATAATATGTATCAGTTGTAGTTAGCTGTATGATGTACCATCCATTCATACATTCATTCATTGGAATTCTCTATGTATAGTGGTCATCAAATTGATGCAACCCATTGTATAGAAATCACAGTATGTAAGCTAGAATTTACCTACGATGTATTAACCCACTGATTTGATATTTTTTTTAGACAGTGTTAGTATTTTAGAGCATGTTCTTACCTTTTTTCTTGCTTGTAATTCAATATTGTTGACTACGAGTACATGAAGGTAGAGTGTACGAAGGTTTCCTTCTAAATATTTTAAATATAGAAAAATATATCATCATCATCATGTCAGCCTCCCTGCGTCCATTGTTGAACATAGACCTCCCCCATTGATATATACTATAACGAATCTATCCATTGATCTGCAATTCAAATCACGGTGAAAGAAACTAAATCCACATCAGTTGATCATCTTCCTATATAGTTTCTTGAGAATTTACCAAGGGTGTGTAGGTATATATACGGATTTTCCTAATGAACAGATCAACAGATACAGTAAGATATATTCATTCGTCCAGCGCAGATCAGTACAAACTCCCTTTCAGGATATTGTATATTCGATGGTTTCAGAAAATTTCAAAATGAAATCAGTTTAACTCTCTGATGGTAGGAATACTTGAAGGCAAATTTCGTATGAAACCAGCTCAGACAAACAGTACACAGTTTTACATACAGAATGATCTAGATAATTAAGTACTAAGATGTACATTGTACATAGTATATCTTACTTATGATGGGAACTATATTTTAATGTTTCCTAAATGTATCCATTTATCATTATTCATGAATTTCATATATTGTAAGACACTTTCTCCTTTAACTCAAATGTGTAAATTTTAAGTTGGTCAGTAAAATACTATTAGTCCGAGAGCCCGCTGCTTAATTTATGACGTATCTGTTTTTTGATCGAAATGTGGTACAAATGATAGCTTACCAATAGGGTTTTACATCGCACTAGGGTTGCCTATCAAAATCTTGCCGCAACCCCCCCTGCCCCCCCCGAAAAGGTCCCTCTTCGCGGTTTTTCCCATTTTATAGGAATATGGTAAGAGATAGGAGAAAGTAGTCAATGACAAAAATAATCCTTGCTAAATTCTCTACAAAAAATGTTAAGCCAATTTTTTCATAGGACTAGTAGTTTACCCGTAATGGCCGGTCAAAAAACAGGATATTTTTTGAAAAAAAAAAAATTTTTTTTGATTTTTTTTCTTTAGCTTTCTTCCACCCATTATCACTAACATTTTATGGAAAAAAATATTTGGCCTGCGGCGCTATATCGCTGGTTATTTTATGAAAAACTAAATTTTAAGAATTTTCGTCACTGAGTTTTATTGCAATAACTCCTAAATTAATTAATGTATGAAAATAAGTTATAGCTCGTTTTGTAGCTACGACTATGGTAATTAATTCTTTTCTTGACTATTTTCCTGTAGCTCTTATCAATTTTCAACCAATTTAGTTTAAATTCATTTTTTTAGTTTTTTAAATGAATTTCGGTTTTGGACCGGCTATTGCGGGTAAACTGCTAGTTGTACGAAAAAATTGATGAAACATTTTTTGTAGAGAATTTAGCAAGGATTATTTTTGTCATTGACTACTTTCTCCTATCTCTTACCATATTCCTATAAAATGCGAAAAACCGCGAAGAGGGACCTTTTCGGGGGGGGCAGGAGGGGTTGCGGCAAGATTTTGATAGGCAACCCTAGTGCGATGTAAAACCCTATTGGAAAGCTATCATTTGTACCACATTTCGATCAAAAAACAGATACGTCATAAATTAAGCAGCGGGCTCTTGGACTATATCCAAATGTTACAATTAACCATTTCGTACTTACTCTCATTATCCAATAGTTAGACACACTTTTAATTTGAGTGTTATTATGGGTGATTCCAAGCCGTCAGTTTTCTGAGAAACCACAAGGTCTTTGATGCTGAGTGAAAGTTCATACATGCATAAAAGTTCAGACATACTCATAGATGGAGAATCGTTTGAATACCCATGTGTGAGGATCTTCAAAAGGGACATGGGCTTATGTAGAGTTTTGTTGAGGATAGAATTTTTAAACAAAAACAATTTTGGGTAAGATTTTTTGAAGCTGCTTCCCTTTCTAAAAAACTGTCTACAAAAAGTGTCCTCATAATACAGTTTTTGTAGTTTATTTTTGGAGGCTTCTTCCATAGATAATTATTTCCGATAGACCTATCCAATAATACCGCACACGACCTTTATTTCCGTTTGATCTACCGGAAGTATATTAAGAAGTATTGCTGTTTTGATTTTTTATCTATATTAATTTAAATTAATTCAATACGAAAGACAACAATTCGTAGTAGTAGGAAATGTATGAAATTGTTCCTTTAGACAACTAGTATTATTTTTCTAGTAAGGTGTTTACCCTAAAAAATAAGTAATTCGGGCTTCAAAGTATTCATTAAATTTAATGTTGGCACATTTCCACTTTCTAAAACAATTGATTCAGTTATTAGCGATTACTGTTATTGTCGAGTTTTAAAATATGAGTCAATAATTTCAGAAACACACCTAGAGAAATGAAGAAATTACATAAAAGTATAATTATTGTCGTAAAAATTACCGAGGTACATGAAGTCAGTAAAATTTAGGGCATTTCTAAAGTTACACATGTTTTCTTTGTACTTCATTAGAAAGAACAATGCATTTGTTTGTGTGGCGTTCACTTACTTGGAGTCAGTAGGGAGCAATCCAAGAATGGAAAAGATCGCTGTAGAAATCTTCATGGTCTCGTGATCGACTACCAAGTTCCTCTGCTCTGGTATGGCTGGAACCTCCTGCAATTACACTACATGGTGCAATAGTAGAATGAACCAGGCCTATATGACATCAGTCCCACAGTGACTTGTAGACGAGCACACTGAATATTTCCTACACCTGACAGAGGTGCGATCGTCCCATAGAGACGATATTCTGCGTACTGCTAATTGGAACCCTCATAGGTTTTAAAACAGCGCTTTTCTTGTCCAACACACAATATTTCAACTTCGATTACGTTTTATTATTTCAGTTGGAAGCCCAGCAGCGATACAGTGATTTCCAGCGTGGAGTGTGGGAGACTGTACGTGGCATAAGGACTGACAGCCTGGTGGACTTTGATCTGTGGAGACAGACAAGGTATCTCTCAGCTATTGGACCAGCCGCCCTTCCACCAGATCAGCTTGACAGGGTGAGTTAACATTTCAGATTTCCTGAAATTTAAAGAATATGCAGTATTTTTTGTCTTACCAAAACGAACTCGACTATTATTATTCTTATTTATCAAACTTTTTTTCCAAATTTCTTCGAGTGAGAGTTAAGTTAAGAACCTGTATAATTTGGTAAAACATTGTGGAGTTGGCAAATCTAATTATTTTATCCACAATCAAAACGTTAGTATTTTCACGTATGTGGATGGTATGTTCGTAGAATCAGTATGGAACTGAGTAAATAAGTCCTTATTTTTTTTTCACACAAATAATTAGTGACTCCCTCTTCCCAAGTTTCCAAACTGAAATCTTCCTATCAAAAGCATCAAGACTTTTCCAAAATTTTGGATGTTATTCATGTTTTATCAAGAACTGTAATACGGCATTCACAATTCTACAGAGCACCCAAACAAATTATTGATCAGTGACTTAAGTGACTAAACTTGACATACTCAATTTCTACAGTACTTTTTTTCCTTTGCAGTACAATAGGCTAATCAACGACATGCTGGCTGTCTACAATTCAGCCGAGATTTGCGCCTACAACGATCCCTTCAAGTGCGGCCTTCGTCTGCAGCCAGACCTCACCACCATCATGTCCCGCTCCAGAGACTGGGAGGAACTCCAGCACGTATGGACGGAATGGAGGAGAAACACTGGACTCAAGTTTAGAGACTTGTATGAACAGTTGGCTGATTTGACGAACCAAGCGGCCAGACTCAATAGTAAGTTAGATCCAATTCTTAAACCAATTGAAATACGTAGGTATAACAAGTATGCTTTAAATTTATTTTGCTATGAAATTCTCTTACTTTATTTAGTTTTTTATAGTCTACTTAGTCTACCTTAACTAGACTCAACGAAGTCTTACTTTAAATAAAACGCACTTAATTAATTAATTACAGAACTTACCCCAGTTATTAGTAGATAGAGAAACATATTTATTGTTTATATACCTACAATACCTACATATTTATTTTTATATAAAAGAGACACTACTCACATTTTTTGGGGGTTAACTGAATGAAATCGCAGCTTTGCGATAAGTTCGCCCTAGTGAATAATGCTTTGTGATTTGTTAGATGTCACTTTTGTGTCGTATGTACGAGTATAATAATTATTATACTTTTTTCACAATAAATAAAATCAACAAATTGCTTTGAAAATAAATGAGAGATTTTAACTTGTTCTGTTTTGCAGTCATGCCATCTATTGAAATTTGTTTAAAACATTTCTAGCACGGTACACAACCATAGTATTATACATAGATCTAAAATAAGATACCTGATAATGTAGTGTACATTGAGGTATTAATTTATTTTTAAACCGATTCAATAGATGGCATTTTGTAATACACATATCGACACTTTTTTTTCACTTTTGCTAAAGCTCCAGTAGATCATCTTTACAGGACAGCGATTTGAAGCTTAAATATGAAGACGTTGATACTTCTTTTTATTGATGAACAGATTTCAATGAAATGTATTCGTGGATTATTTGCCATTTTCTCAGATATTTAATTTACTCTAAAATCTTCCAGATTTCACTGACGCTGCTGAATACTGGACGTTCCCCTTCGAGTCCCCAACCTTCCGCCTGGACGTGGACGAGGCTTGGGAGCAGGTCCGCCCGCTGTACGAACAACTCCACGCTTATGTAAGAAGGAAGCTTAGGGACCTTCACGGCCCTGAGCGCATCAGCAGATCCGCACCACTCCCGGCTCATGTGCTTGGCAATATGTGGGGGCAGTCCTGGACGAATATATTGGACTTCACCATTCCTTATCCTGGGAAAACTTTCCTGGATGTTACACCTGAAATGATTCAACAGGTAAATTATATTATATATATCCGATCATTCATTTCCTTATTAGGTAATTAACTAGTAAAGTCTGGTAAAACTGGCAAAAATATTGGCGAAATAGCAGAAAAGTAATGAATAAAATAAGCACATGGATCAAATCACGGTTGGCTGGAAGATATTGCCATGACAATAAACCCGCCGTTTGGCAATGTATTGTGTCTGTTTCGTGTTATGTTGGTGCCAATAAAGCTTTATTATTATCATAAATAATAAATACGTTTAGACAAAATATACAATAAATACTTCTTCCTCAGCCCTCTGTCCTCCACTGCTGGATATAGGCCTCTTCCATGTACCCTTTCATTAATACATCATTTCAAAATTTAAAAAATGTGTAGTGAAAAATACCGTACGAATAAAACCACACACGAAAAAAGCTCATGAAAAATGCGCCTCTGAAATAAGCTCAGGGTGAATAAACCTGTGTGGTGAGTATTACAAAATCCATAACAAAAAATTCTGACAACTTCCAAAAATCACACCCTTGACAGCAGGATGCGGTGGATTGAGTGAACGTTGCCATGAGCATAAAATGATCACTTAGGCCAGCCGAAGCCGACTCGTATGCGCCGAAACGCCCATCCTGCTTCCTCCCCAAGGGAGTTCACATAATGCTACAGTATGTGAATACCTCTCGCTTCTGTTGAGGAAAAACTGTAATTATTATTTCTAACGTTGAGAAAACTAAACTACTTATGTACTAAGAAAGTTGTTACATTTATTATTTATGTTAATAATAACATAACGCCTAGCATCGTCCTCTTATTACTCATTATAATATTGTATGCATGTAATTACGTAGGTAACTATTCTAGATTTTCTCACAGCAAAGCAGACACTTTTGTTATACAATAGTCATATAATTACATCTTACTTCGTTCAAATTAAATACATATTATTATGCATCTACCTATCTATAAAATTATGTCTTATTATTTTCATTTTATAATGTGTATGTACGTATATTCAAGCAAATGTTTTGTATATGACACACGTCATTCTGAGATAAACAAAGTCATTTTCAGTTTTTGATACAGATTTATATACGTACATGCGTTTATTCCCATATTCCTAGATTAATTTTAAACAAGTAATTAGCAGAGGCAAATAGGTAGTTCAAGTGTCTTTAAAACATCTGGAGTTTCAATTT
The DNA here is from genome assembly GCA_963576895.1 of Ceraclea dissimilis. Taxonomy (NCBI): domain Eukaryota; kingdom Metazoa; phylum Arthropoda; class Insecta; order Trichoptera; family Leptoceridae; genus Ceraclea; species Ceraclea dissimilis. Next base: position 1,114,448 of record OY756370.1, on the reverse strand, counting down.
ATATTGAGATTTTTTGTAAAAAGGTCTACGAAAACTAGGGTTCAAACTTCTTATTTTTCTTCTTTCTCAGCCGTTTTAATTCCAATGCCGGACATAGGCCTCCCCTTTGACTTTCCACAGATCCCTATCCTGGGCATGCTGCATCCACTCGCTTCCTGCGATTCGCCTCAAATCGTCAGACCATCTTGCCTGAGGTCTTCCTACGCTCCTTTTGCTTGTTCTAGGTTGCCATTCGAGAATCTTTTTAGTCCATCTGGATGCAAACTGTAACCCGCGACTCCGCTATTGCATAAATTTGGATGGTTTGATAGAGAGGACAGAATTCTAGATTGTCTACTTACATTGAATTGATATAACTAATTTTTAATACTCTTCCTATAGTTATTTTTATTCAATAATAAAATGCAGGGCTACATTTTAATAAAATCGAGAAGATGGACAATAAGAAAAGAAAATTATCTTATAAAACACTTTCACATAACTGGGTATATATTTCTAGTATGGAATAGACAATTAAGTATGCATGTATATTTATATTTTGCAATATACAAAGCATCGATACATTCACAGCTAGTATCTCACATTATTAGTGTTATATAATTCAAATCACTTATCCATCTACTCTACATGTACATTGTACATACTTGCTTGCTCTATGATCAGATATAGTGATGGAAAGTATGAGTTTTAGTACCTATTTCAGAATGTCTTATGGTCTTGAATTCTCAAGACCTAAAAACTTAGAGGACTTTTACAGTTTTTTCCTCAACAGAGACTATAATGTATTTCCATCTGTGCAATGCAGATAAATCCAGTTCAATACCTAAAATAATTTAGGTATATCTCAAATTAGAGGACTATCTTCGTTACACAGGCGATGTAAATGACAAACCTTGTTGATTCAAAGTCAAGAGTTTCATGTTTATGGTTATGTTTTTCATTATAAAATGTTTTAGGACCGTAAAAATATAAAATACCTATATTTGAGAGGAACTACCTCTAGTAAGAGTCAATTTTTTGGGGAGCTGGAAGCATGCAAAATAAAGTCGAAACCTTATTTTTTCTGTTTTTGTTTTCTGTTAACCGTGCAAAAAGAAACTTAACAACGTCGCACATCCAATTAGTTATGAAAGTTTAATCTACGAAGCAGAAACTCGTAGATATATTCAAAAAAATGTAGATATGTTATATATTTTTTACTTTGTGAACGGGCTTAATTTCTTTTGGTTTCCATACTTTCCTAAGTATGTGTATAATTTATCTAATTTTATTGTCACAAGTGGTTGGTTAGAAGACATTACTAAACCTGCCATTGGGTATAATGTTTTATATCCAATAAATATTTTATTTATTTATTACGACTTCACCAGTCAGTATTTAACAGAAAATTCTCTAGGCAAAATTCAGTTAGCATAAGATACAAATTTATTCTCATAAAAAAACATACAATATCGGGTTGACTGTAAGATATTGCGTTAGCAATAAGTCCGCCTTTTGGCACACGATTGTCTTATTTTTGTAATTATTGTGCATTTTGTTTTGGCCAATAACGATTTATTTATTTATTTATTTAATATCAGATAAAAAACCGAGACCAATTTGTTTTAGAAAATGCTCCTCACTAATTCATGCTACGTAATACTTGCACATAGATAATACCACTAGTCTGTGTAATATGTATAATACTTCCTGTGGACCTACCTACATACTCCAGATTTATATAACAGCCTTACGTACATAGGTACAACAGGTAGATATGTAATTACAGTAGGTACATAATAAAACTATCCACACTTGAATAGGTTTAATACTGCAGTAAAATTAAATTATACATCGTAATTCCAATAATATTGAATTATTTGCTGAATAATTGATTAAACTGTTCAAATGAAACTGGATCTTGAAACAAACTTAAACAGTAGTATATTTTCAATTCTCATTATCCAAAAATCGTCGAGACTACCATCTGTTAATAAAGAAAACTTGCAGTGGCGTAGCGTGAGTTTCTGCCGCCCGGGGCGGAAATCAAATCCGCCGCCCCCTTATTTAGGCGTATAAATCCAAAATACCCGAAAATTTACAGGAATTGTAAAGAATTCTAGGCTGGAGTGGGATAACTAACATTTTGATAGTGATATGAACTATATAAAAAGAGACAAAATAGCGCCGCAGGCGAAGTTTTTTAAAATGAGACAACTAAAATGTAGATATCGATATGGTACAAAAAGAAAAACAGTAGCGCCGCAGGCGAAATTTTTTTCCAGCAGAAGAAATCGTAGAGTGCCTCGTGTAAGCGAACCCTAAGGATAGGGAAATTTGGCGTGATGTTCTCTCTGTCTACGTCGCAAATGAGGCAGCGTGATGTATTAATTAAGAAAGAGTTGAATATTAAACCATGAAGATTAACATACGAGAATGTTCATCAAAGTTCACACGACATCTCCCATTCACTATTGTATTTTACATCTCCTGGAAAATATTCTTTCAGGGATACACGCCAGCTACTATGTTTCAACTAGCTGACGACTTCTTCACTTCCATGAACATGACAGCCCTTCCACCTCAGTTCTGGGAAGGTTCCATCTTGCAGAGACCTCCAGACAGAGACGTCAACTGTCAGCCATCAGCCTGGGACTTCTGCAATGGCATCGATTACAGGTAACGCAAATCATTCAGTTCTGAAACAAGAAAATTGAGACTATAAGGGTATAATTATTTTGTGGTGGAGATGGACAATGATAGAGAGAGAAAAATTGAACATGTTTTAAAAAAAGTTAGATATGATTTCATTTTTTAAGTTCTCCTATATTGAGAAGAAATAAGCTTTGAAAGGATATTTGAACTACGTTGTTTACCAATGTGAGTGGATATTTTAGGTATCTTGTATTTATCTAATTCCAGGATCAAGATGTGCACACAAGTGTCCATGAAAGACCTGGTGACGGTCCACCATGAAGTGTCTCATATCCAGTACTTCCTGCAGTACAGAAATCGTCCAAAGGTTTACAGGGACGGAGCAAATCCAGGTATGTACCTTAAGAGGAGGAGTATCAAAATCGCAGGCACATAATCATACTCAATAAGCTCGCAAACTTTTGAAATTGTTTTTTTTTTAACGTTTTTACAGACAATTTGGTTCTTTTCAAAAAAAGTTTTATGGTAATGCAGTATATTCTATCACTTCTAACGACTTTCGTGAAGTGTTTTATTTTCTATTGAGTTTTTTAGTGTTACTTAATTCTTTTTTTCCTTAAGAATCCAAACAAAATAATATGGAATACCTTTAAGGGTAATGGACTAGAAGAAGGTTCAATGTATCTACCTTATTTTTTACAAAGCATATTTATGTTGTTGTGATATTTGTTCAGAAAAATATCGTTTTGGTGACACATAAATGGACCATCGCTGCATTCACAAAATTGGTACTACATAAATGGTTAAAATTGATTTAGTATCTAGAGATCAAAAGTTTACATGATTTTAATTAAATTAAGGTATCTAGAGTTACAATAATTCATTGATAATTTCATTTTATTTGATTATGAGAGAAATAATACGCAATGATAAACCGCAGTGAAATAAAATTAATTTAATATGTAACATTATTAAATAAGTAATTATTGTATTTAATAATGTAAATTATAATCGTAGCTAATATTAGATTATAACAATCTGATTTATACTTATTCTCCCAATGCGGTTCTGAATTTATACGATTTATGTGTAAAATATACAGATGGAGAAATATGTCTGTTAATATACAAGATATAATTCAAAACTAATGAAAACTCCTGAGAGCGTAGTTTCGGTTAGAATACAAACATGAACTATGGAAACAGGGGGTCACTATTTAGGATGAAAAAATATGGGGAGTTACCTGCACTCCATATTGATTCTACACACGTAATTTCTACCTACGTTAAAATACTAACGTAAAAGGGTTCGATTTGCATTCCCAATTTAGTTATAGGTACCTATAACGTTACAATTTCAGTAATACAATTCAAAGTATCAATATCATTTTTTTAAAACATAGTAAACTTCAAGACGTGTCGGCTAAATGATAATTTTCGACGATGGCTTAAGGCGCTTCTGTCGTTAAATATGTAAAACTCAGTACATATTAAAACAACAAGGTTTTTACTTGCATAAATGCCACAGTCCTTACACATTTACATCGAGAGTTGTGCAATTTGATATCACCAATAATATCTAATAATCAAAACTTTTTCCTCAACATTCACGTTTTCCCTCAATATTCGCGTTCGACTAATACACTTACACTAACATATTATAACATACTCATACACAGTACATTATAACAACTTTTTGCGGTATTTTATTGATCAATTAAAATAATAAATTTAATATAGTAAGCCGGGTACTTATCGATTACTTTATATTATGTAATAAGCTCGCCATCATGCACACATACACACATATTACACACATATACACACATGTGTTTATCAAAATGTTAAATTGAATTAAAATTAACAACGGATATTACGTATCGTAATATTTCAATATTAATTTACTACTAGTATTTCATCCACTCGATACATTTTAATCGCGGAAGTTATGTAGGGCAAATTTTATAGTGACGGAAGATACATTGGTTAATATATTCATTGTACCATTATCACACATTCGTCTTACGTCTCCTGTGTGTTTTCTTAAACATTTTTATTTTCAAATGCATATGTAACTATCACTCGACATTTTTGGACACTGAAATAAGTATATTTAGGCATAAATTCTTTATATTTCATATATATTTTTATGTCTCTCTCTCTCCAATGTGATTTAAAAAAGTGTTTTGTAAAAAGTAAAAAGGCTGGCTTTATTGTGACAGATCTCTGTATAGCGTTAAGCTCGCCCTAGTGAGAATTACTGTTATATCAAATTCTTTTACCTTGAGTTAATTTCGTCCACATCATTAAAAATATAAATAAATAAATAAATTAAACTTTATTGGCCAGTAAATATATGTTACAACAAAAACAAGACAATGCAGTGTGCCAAAAGGCGATAATCACTCAGATTATATTAGCAGCTATATTTGAAGTCTATGGTAGCTTTCCACTTATCTACCTACTTTGATAACGAGTTTTAAAATATTTTTTTGCGATTTTAGGTACTTACCTTTATTAACTGATAGACAATACGATTGCAAAACCAAACAGTAATAACTCGTGATTATTCCAATATTAAATTAGGTATAAAATATTGCAACATATTGTGATGTTGTGGTACTAAGTAAGTATTATCCGTCGTGATTTACTCGCATATATTCTTAATGTTACAACCACGGACGGCTCGGTACAAAATCTCTATGCACAAATCACTCAACAGTTGATAAGCCTATAAAAAGTGATAAAAAAAGAAGATGTCGGTCGAATGAAACATAAGAAAAACGTCGTAAATTTTCTAACCTAATTGGGTAAATAATGCTCATCTAGTATGCAGTTTTTTTTCCAAAATCTAGGTAGGTATATTGTGTTTAATAGATTCAAAGTTACTTATATAGCCATGATGTTATCTCCCAGATCTACCGATAATGATAAATTTTATTAAAAAATCCAGTAGTCAAGTTACGTCTCAAGAAACTATGAAGAAAAAATGACTGTGTTTTTGAAATAAAATTTATTTTCAACATTTCACCCAATGGACGAACCACCACTGTCCATGACTATGAACAATTTACTATTAGCATGATACAAAATCATTAGAGTCAAATTAGGCATTGATATAAAATTATGCTCTTGTCTTTTTGTAACGTTAGCATTTTAAATTTAGGGTAATTTTGTAAATAATGAAACTATAAATAAGATTCCATCTGTGTGTAGAAGATATGGCGTTCGAAACTTAAATCTCAATTTTCTGAACACTTTGGTCTTGTCAGTTAGAACCATTAAAAAAATAAGAAGTGTCAATGTCAAATAATGGCATACTTTAGGATAATAACATGTGTGTATAATAGATACAGAAACTTGTATTTTTTATACACAAATGGAGCCTTATTAGTATGCATCTTTATTTGCAAAGCTACACCGCATGTTTTGATTAGTAATTGTTCTCATGAATTATATTGTCTTTTTTTAAGCTCTTCATAATTTTATTTTATTTTTATGCCTCGCAAAATGTCCAATTCTTAAAATTAGCCATTTAAAACCTTGTTATTCTCAGATAACAATTCAGAATAAAAAATAATTATCTTGTTTAAAAAAAATCATCATATTGGTACGGGTGATGAATTTGAATACCTTCACTTAATGTTAGAAATAACATGTATGTACAAATGTATAACCTATTTATATAAAAATTTGAAGAGTTGCAAAATAAAATCGTTAACTACCTTATCTACTACTGATATCAAAACTTAATTTCTAAATAAATAATGGGTGTTGATATGAACCACCTGTATATGCCCGGGTTTCGTGTCTGTTTAAAAATATTGGTCAATTATTGTAAGCAAAAAAATATGAATAAAAAAGACTAAATCGGTTTTGGCTGTTGTATAAAAAGGGGTCGGAATACCGAAAAAAAATCCACTAGAGTCACTGCGTCTTATTTCAAACATTTTATGAACCAAATTAGAGCCATATATTAAATAAGTTATGAGAATAATTTCAAGTTTCAGAAAATTTCAAAGGTCAAATTTGAAATTTTTTTTGATTGAGAAAAATTACAAAACAAAAAACTCAATTTTAACTGCTCGAGTCAATAAAAAATACTGATATTCATCCAATTGGAATGAATTTCATTTGTTTCACCACCTTTCTCAGCCCGTCTTTTTAAAAGCAGACCAATTTATACCTTTTTTTTCATATTTCATTCCATTATTTCTATTCTATCCCTTCACGCTGCATCACTTGCGGGGTAGGCAGAGAGAACTAATTCAAATAAGTTTATTAATAACTACCTAACATCTAACATTTCTAGTACATACATATAAAACTTATTACAATATTTACATTTTCCATACTACCCTCCAATGTGAGGAGATCTCGTGTATTGGAGGAGAGTTCTGGGATTTTCATTAATTTTAATATAAAATACCAACAGCAAAACAATGACACATTTTTTTCACAAATTATAACAGAAAAAAGAAACAACAACAATATCAATAAATCGGATTCATGCTATCATCTCTCATTCAATTCATATCTCTCTCTCTATACCTTTCATCTTCTGAATAAAAAAGTACGTATACATTAATATACAAACAGATATACCCACAGCCTACTTAATGCATGCTAGGTGTTTGGATAATGATCAGATCATTATAATAGTAGGTATTTTACGATTTTCCACACACTGTCTACACGTATTATTATTGCAAGCTTATTACAGCCAGCTCTAGATAGGTAGTACCTACTTAATCACACCATTGAAAATATTTTCTTTGTTTCTTCATACTATAAGGTAATAATTTTTATTTCAACGCATTATGTATCATAAAAAATAACAACTTATATCATAAAAAGACACTGAATCATGAAAGATGTACGTCGATAAAAATGCAACATCACTTATATTAATTGAAGTTAATATTAAAAGGGCGAAATTAAATTTTATCCATCCATATGCATATATTTTACTGTGATCTTATACTAATTACTTGGTTTAAGAAATAAATAAAAAAATCTGTGTTACTCTACAAAATATCTTACTTTAACGTTATCAAGGCAGGCTCTTAGTAAACTGAATTAAAATGGAAAATATGAAAGACTAAATATTATTTAAATTTAAAAATCCACAAAAAAATGACTTTAGCTTTAGCGACTAGTATTTGAGGATTTGCACCCTCATCATAAGGCGATTGTGAATAAAGTTTTAAAATACGATAATACAATTTATTCACAATCGCCTGATGATGAGGGTGCAAATCCTCGAATACTACCTAGTCGCGAAAGCTAAAATCATTTTATTTTTGTGGAATTTTAAGGTAAATATTTAGTTTTTCATTTTTTCCTTAAAAATGGACTGCCACCAAGTACAGACGGTCAAAAACATCGAGAATAACAAATTAAAATAGGTGCAGGTAACTATGACGATGAAAATACAGATTTAGAAAACACCGATTTACACAGACACATAATATTATGTAATCCAATACGTTCATGGTTTAACCATAGTAAAATGTAGGTATCCATACACAAAAAAATGCGTCTACTCGTTGTCTAGAAGAAAACTAATTAGGTAATTATGCAGTGAGTTAAGATGGTCAATGTATGAGTGATGGAGACATGTATGACCTACAACCCTTAAATAATTTGTTATAAAGCAATATTATGAATCAGAGGTAATTATTAAAAATAAACTGCAAAGTAATTGAACGTTGACCGTGACCTACTTTATTCATCTCGGCAATCGCATTAGTAGCAATACTTTGACTTCTTGCGCTGCTCCTATCGCAGATCGGCATCAACAATCACTTGAAAGTCCTTACGTTCCTGCATTGGGTATTCTAAGTAACCAGTGTCGAAGATCCCTGAGCCAAGATCCTCACGTCTCATATCCCGTCTACCTTCTTTCTTCTATTACAAGCTTTAGAAGGATATATAGTTCTTTGTAGAACATGGTGGTCAAAGTACGCAGGCTTCCGACGGTGGTCAACAGTTTTCTCCACTTATTCAACAGTTATTTTGATTGAATCTCCACTAAGTGGAGATTCAATCAAAACGTGAAACGATGCGTAACACTTTCCTGTACAGCCATATTTATCAAAAGAAAAAAAAAACTCTAAGTATAGGGACCGAAATCTCTCCACCCAGAATCTCCTCTACCTTAGGAGAGCTTTATGTAGAATTTCATATGAATTTATGCTCTTCTTGACCACTCTTATGATTCAATAAATAATATTATCTCTGTTTTTGTATGGAAATTATTTAAGGGTCCCCTGCCTAGGTGTAAGTTGGTGGGATTGGGTATAAGACTGTTACAAAGGTATTCTACGCCTACTAATAATACAACCATCCATAGAACGTTATAAATCACATATCTTCTGTGAGACTCCAATATCACAGAAAATCTATTATTGAATCCAATAGTTTATACTGCAGTCACTGATCACTCTACGTACTACATGTAACAAAACTATGGTAATTAAATAATTCATACATTTACAGATCTTACATAGATATTTATGTAAATCCTACCTGCTTACGTAGTAGCTAATGTTCTTACAGTCAGTGCAGCGTGAAGCAATCGGTAATTCTTGTAAATGCGTAAGTGAAGTAAAATGAATATCGTTAGCGTAATAATAGTCCAGTAAAGTTACGTAATAAGATGGTTTTGAGTAACAGTTTACATATTTGCGACGCAATTCACCGAATGGTAATCAGTAATCGAATTCTACATAATGCCAGATGCTCCCAGTGCAATTCGCACCGATATAAGAAGAAATTATGCAAGAAAAGGGAGAGTATTTTTCTGTACAAAATTGATATTGTATTTAGATTTTTAAAGCCAATACAAAAAAGGTCTGTATATATAAGAATTTGGAATTGTTGCCCTACAAAAGACTTATGTACATCATGCCTGTGCGAGATAAAAATAGTAATTCTCGTAGGTAAAAAATTAATCTATAAAAAAATCTGGTAGGTACTCTTGACTTACAAAACATTTCTGTAAGTGTAGGTCCATCTTTTGTATGTGAAAATGGGATCGGTAGGCTCATAAATCACTCGATAACCGGTGCCTCATCGAAAAAAAAGAAAAAGGTACCCACATATGAGTAACGAAACCAACCCAAATCTTTTTCTCACTTCCCAAAATCGGATGCTGTTGTTTATATTTTAAATGACCTAAATGACTGAAGTGTTCATCATGACTTTGGTTGTAGCCGACATCCACGATTTAATTCAACGGGGAGGGCTTGTATAGTATACATAATTATGATTTAAATTTTCTTATTGCATCCATACATTAATATTAATAAAATCAATCCGATGAGATTAATATCTTTACAATTAACTATCTTTTAGTGAAATGTTTGAAATGCGGCAATTGAAATTATTTTATTAAGTACGTAGCCATATAATTCTATTTTCCCTTTACTTTTACTGAGACAATTTCAAACAAGTAATTGGCAAGATATAAAAATATTCGAGCATGGGCGTCGCCTGCCTCATAAAAGCGTGCAACGCTATGAAAACGCCTAAATAGCGCCGCAGACGAATTTTTTTGTGAGGTATAGTGAAGAAGGACGAGATGTGGTTTGGTTTATTTGAAAATGTATGTAATACTTTGCTCAATAACATGTGTGAAAGATGTTTTCTATAAAAAGAAATAGCGGCGCAGGCAATTTTTTTATGAAACTGGTGGATTTTTTGTGATATGATGAAAAAATTTGTTGTAGTAATGTGTTTTTTTGTGAGGTTTTATCATTTAGTATGAAAAAATATATACCTATTCCAATCTATAGGGGGGGGGCAGCTGCCTTCCCCTGCCCTCCCCTAACGACGCCCATGTATACGAGTATTATCAAGCGCCACCATTTTTTTTTATTTCTACCCATTTAGGCATTCGATTTACAATATGAATATGATGTGCATGCTCATTGCACACTGCACAAGCACTACATAATAATGTGAGATAAGTGTGTGGCACATCACTTTACTAGTATAATAAAGTAAGTGAAAGTGTATTAACATTGTAAATAATAAGATTTATTGAACCAAAACAGAAATTAAAAACAATTGGATTAAGCATCATTAGAAACATGTTTATGAAAAACAGCGTTAGAATTTTAAACCGTCACCTACAGAAAATGTGTATTTTAATGCGTATTTCAAGGTTCTGGGACATTGGGAAAATATTAAATTTGAAGAGAAAAATTTAGACTCAGACAACAGATGATTCATTACGTGGATTTTAAACTATGTACTTATCTTTCATTTCCTTTTACTTTTATCAACAGATGAAGTTGAATAAAAGCGTTAAATAAAAAAATAGGAAGTAGTTCCTAAAATGATTTGATCAAATTGAGAGCATTTTAAAGAACTATGATTCTTTGTTCCAAACGTCCCACACAGTGTTAAAAATTATTTTCCTTTGTAATAAATATAAATTCCTTATTTTTATGTGGCACATAATTAATATCAACATATCAACAAGTAAATATCAACATATCAACAAGTAAATATCAACATATCAACAAGTAAAGAAAATGATTTTGTATTTAAAATGTTGCCAACTAATGTTTCATTTGATTTATTCTCAGGAAAACTCACCCACTAATTACGAGCTTTGCCGATACTATCACAGCTTTATTTACTTACTTATCAGTAGACATTTAATACAAGAGTTACTCTAAATATATAATTTGTACTTATTTGATTATATCAATAGCAACAATGCCTATGTAATGATACCTAATGTTATTAATAATATTCATTATATCACCTATTTCCTAGTCTATTTGAAAACTTATCTCAATATTTATGTAAACCTAGATGTTAATCGAATTCTCTCCGAATGAACCAGCATCAGTAATGAATCATACAAATGGTATAGTACTGAAAGATCGTGATGCAATGCCTTGAAGTTCCTTAATTTCTCTCGGGTGCGAAAAATGATATAAGCTATAAATTATTATTAGAGACAGAATATATTAAGGAATTGAAGAACGATGAAAATATAACATGCAAAACATGCTTGGGGAAAAGGAGAGGTGTAAGGTAGTGCGGCCATTCAAGGACTGCTTAGCTCGACCATGTGGGCCAGTCAAGAACGGTTGTGTTTTGGGTAAAAAGAATCTTAGGCCGGGTTTCCACCTGCAAGAAGTGTCCCATAGTCTGTCAGACAGTATCTTGTTTCTTACACACTTCTTGCAGATGGAAACCCGATGCCGAATAACGTAAAAGTGTATGTAGGGATAAAGAAGTCTGATAATATGTTTTCTCTGTCCACCTCACAAGGGATACCGCGAGACGGGATAAATAAAATGATTTTGGGAATGCACGTACCTATCGTAAATACATATACAATGTGGAATGATTCATTCAAAAGTTTTTTATTATTTCTTTATTTATTTTCAAAATAGATTACAAAACATTTTACCCCGGAATTGCCCAACCAGGTACAACCTGTATTTGGGTCAATCCCTCAGATGTGCCAGAATTAAGACAGTATTAAATCCATATTCAGTGAGACATTATCACGTCACTGAAGAGTGAACGCTTGTTGAACATCTCCTTGTTTGGTTTAGATCACACTCGGCACTTTGCATTTCACACTGATTGCAATTCCATCTTCCGGCATTGTTGAGACAATTCATATAGAGAAGTAATAACATACTATTACCGCATTGTTTTTACGTACATATCATTACTATGCGAACTAGACTGCAAAGAAGATTGTTATGTATTATTGTCTTCATATAAGTTTATTAAAGATAGTAATTTTATTATTGCAAATACACCGTTGCGTAACAATGCATTCAAATTATTGATCAGCTCATTTTATCATCGATATGTGAGAAGTCGTTATTAGGTATTTTCATTTGCAACAGAATCTTATACGTAATATGTTAGCTTCAGTGAAAACATTACACTTATTTCATCAATAGCTGCCACTCGATAATAATCTAGTACTCATCAGGGCCTTTTGCAATTAAATTTTAAAGCATCTTCTTCTCCAGATTCAATAGTAACCATTGGTTTGCAGCAAAGCCCCATGTCTCCTTCTCCACTCATCCCTGTCCTGTGCGCTTCTCTTTAACTCTTCGTATGAGTCGAAGCCCATATCTTGGCACAGGTCGACCAGGTATTCTTTCCTTGGTTGTGAATGAATGAATGAATGAAATTTTATTTTTCCAGATATGTACATACAACTTACAAAAACAATTAATTTTGATATACACATATATAAACATAAAATCAAAAAATGCCGTGTGGCACCAGTCGCTCAACTATCTGGAAATATTTTACTCCCTCACTAGACCGGAGTCTGTTCTAAGACAGTAGACGCCAAATCAATTTGTGACGGAAGTATAATGTTGCAACAGTAATCGTTAAAATTGTTGTCCTCTATAGTTTGTCCCCTCGTTCATTCCGTCAATTAATTCAAATAGGAGAACCCTCTTGACGCACTGTGTGGCCGATTCATCTGGCACTTGGCATGTCCTTCACGAAATTCAATGACATCCTGCTTATGTTATATAAATTGATGTGAGAAATTCGTGTCGTCTTCTTAAAGTCCCTCCGACGTCGACTATTACCATGGCGTAGACTTCTCTGCTCTCTACTAGCCAGAACATCTTCCCCCACCCGCTGGATTCTGGTCTATTCCCAGATGTTTCTCAGCCAGGACATCTGCTGTCTTCCCACACCGTGACTTCCCTCAATATTGCTTTCTATGATAAGGCACAGCAAAACGTAATATCGTTGCGAGGAATGTGTCCCAAATTTGACATTTCTTTTATCATTATATAGGACAACTTTCTTTCTATTCTAGCGGTATAAAAATATATATTTCAATGAAATTGTCTCCAAAATCAGGGTCTGAATATCGCAGAAAACTTATAGTTAGTAGATAACATATGATGCGGAAGACATGTGATTGAGTTATTTTGACAATAACATATTATTTAATTGCATCCGTAGTATATTTAATACAGTTTGTACTAATAATGAGTATTCCATAATATGCACTGTAGGTACAATTAATAAAAATGAATGTTATCTATAATGTAGGTGAGTAATTCGTGGTGTTAAAAAAATGTAATAAAAAATTCATAATCATTGAATAATTGTACTAATTGTAGTTCTACCATTCACTTTTTTTTCTAGTGCTTCTAATTGTTTCTTTTTTATAAAGATTTCTTAATTTATCACTACCCATAGAATGTTTTTAGTTAATTGGGTGGAAAATATTACACACTAAAATGTTTTATAATTTAATTGATACCAGCCCAATGACTTATATTAGGGTTAGGCTAAATGGATCGGCGTTTCTGGGCAAACTTCTTTGAAAATTGTGACACTCTGCTAATATAGACGCTGTTTTTGTATGGACCGGCATGCAACAATTTCCCAGTTGACAATTTCCGAATTTACTTAAATTTTTAAATCAAAAATAATTATACCTAATGCTTTTTTTCGTTTTATAAGTCTGACTCATTAGACTAAATTATATATGGTGGAATAGTGACTATTACACCCTTTTTCATCTGGTAATACAGATCGATCTTAATTATCAGTCAAGAAAAGCTGAGAAGCTGTTTCAAGGGGCAAAAAAATATCGCATATACGATCAATCTCGAATATGAAATTGCACAATCATTTATTTCATATAGGTATTTGATTTTTTTATATCCTATACGTCCTATCCAAGATACTTCTCTATTGGTACTCAAAATATGTAATCTGAGAAATCTCTCGCGTAAAGATTATTTCTATGCAACCTTACTAATTACCTGATGCCAAGAGCCCGTTGCCGAGCATGTCTCCACTCAGAAGTATCGCTGCTACAACATAGCAACCTTACTATAACATTATGGTGATCGATGCTTTTATGCGACCACACTTTACTTTAATGGAATTAAAACCCAAATCTATCTTTATATTCAATACTTTTATGTTATAAAGTAGTATTTTTATAAATGTATTCTATATTTTTCAAAGGTTTCCACGAAGCCATCGGAGAAGCTATCGCACTGTCTGTATCCAGTCCTCGACATCTCCAAACTCTTGGATTAGTGCAGAGATCAATTGACGATCTGGCTCACGATACAAACTTCCTCTTCGCCATGGCCATGGACAAAGTTCCCTTCTTACCCTTCGCCCTCATCATGGACAAGTGGAGGTGGGGAGTCTTCACCAGGGATGTCAGGAAGGAGCAGTACAACTGTCACTGGTGGAGATTGAGGTATTTATATGTTTTCAATATAGAGATATTTTGTGAGAGAATTTTGGTCTTCAAATACAAACCTAAGTATATTTCTGGATATTCCTAAACTATTTTAGGTTTTGCAAAAGCGATTGATTTACTTTACAGTTTTTTTTTCCAAATATGGCTGTGAGATATCTAAATTCACACAAATTAAAATTGTGCGTTATGATACGTTCTCGAACTGAAGCATTATTATATTATTATAATTAGACGGCAAGTTGTAGCGGAATGGGTGAACGTTTCCCTCGGAATAAAGTGATTACTTAAGCCAGATAATCCTGTGTCCTTCCGTAGTTACAAAGCTGCATGGTGTAAATTTAGATACCTCTCAGTTCTGTGACAAACCTGCTACCTACAATATCCAAGTAAGTATTCTTCACGTTTTTTTTTTGCCCATAATAACTGTCTCTCTTCTTATTTCCAGGGAAGAATACACGGGCATCAAACCTCCAGTGCTGAGATCAGAACTGGACTTTGATCCTGGTTCAAAATATCACATCCCAGCCAATATTCCCTACATCAGGTAAGTGATTTTATTTATATTAACTACTGTTCTTCATCGAGTGAAAATATTATATGACTTTCCATATGTAATTATGAGTATTCTTCCGTGAACATCCATTCTGATTATAAATCGCGTAACACGTATGCACGAGAATACAATTAAAATTAAGACTATTGTTATTTTTATGTGATTGTATGCATTTCAACAATAATAACATTTCTAATACATACAGAGTGATTGGTTCCGTATGTCTGATATTTGGAGCGATGATAGAGGCTGAAAAAATACGAAAAAAAGTTGGAAGGATGCATATCCAAAAAATCAAGCATTTTGGAGATACATATGGCCTTTTGTAAATTGAGTAGTATGAAAATTTCTCATTTAGATTTTTTTACCAATATCTTTCAAACTACTGACCCGATTTAGACAAAACAAACCACAAATCATAGTAAACAATTTTGGCATTCGATAAAGATCCTAATTTGCGGGTTTGTTTTGTCAAAATCGGGTCGGTGTAGTTTGAAAGATATTGGTAAAGACCTAAATGAGAAATTTTCATACTCTTCAATTTACAAAAGGTCATATCTCCAGATTGGTTGATTTTTAGATATGCATCTCCTTAATTTTTTTAAATATTTTTAATTCTCTATCATCTCTCCAAATATCTGACATACAGAACCAATCACTCTGTATATCTGGTATGTATTAAAAAGTAAAAGAATCTTCATACGTTTTCGATGTAAAGAATTCACCAATTAAAGATTTCTCGCGTTTTTACCGTTTTATCTGTTACCGACTTCATTCATTCAGTAATAAAAATAACATTTAATTAATTTAACAATAATTACGTTTAAATTATTACTGTGTATGTTAGATTCGTAATAAATAATCTGAGAAAGTAATTATTATTGATTTAACTAACACTTTCAATTTTAATCACCATTACATTACTTCGGAGCATTACTGTTTTATAATTTATTCTATTTATTATTTTCACTATTATTTCAACAAGCTAGTAATTACATCTGAATAGTTATGCAGACATAATCAAATTATTGGTTTCATTTCAGTAATAGACGATTTTGCTATTTTTGGCACAAATGCTCAAAAAAATCCACTGCGAGTCCTATTAGGGATGGTAATTTTTTTTCGGTACGGAATTTGAGAAAATGAAACTGTCACATAAAACTTTGATTTTTTATTAAAAATAGATAATAATAATAGTAGTAAAGTTGCCTCATATTTAGGATCAGTCTATGCAGTTCTCATATTCGAGCACAACACTTGCAATGAGAAGGAGACAGTGGTTTATAACGACATAAATATAATCAAGGGGAGTGAGAGGAGATTAGTAATCGTGGTGACCCTCTCCGTATCCCCCTTCACCTCCGTCTCCGCCTCCTCCACCACCGTGATGGGACTCTTCGTGTTCATGGACTGGATAGGGAACCTTCACTTCATATGGAACTGGCTTCTCCACGACGTGTGGTACGTGCTTCACAACGGTGTACGGTACAGGCCTGTCAACATGCACTGGAACTGGGACTCGTACTTCTTTTTCAACGGGAACATGGACGATCTTCTCAACTGGGTAGGGGGCTGGTACTGGTACCTTGACTGGGTAAGGCACCGGTTTGTCTACGTGCACTGGGTATGGACGATCTACTGGTACCTTGACTGGGTATGGTACTTTCTTTTCAACTGGGTATGGTACAGGCTTTTCAACTGGAACTGGGTATGGCTTTGGTACATGGACTGGGTATGGTCTGTCAACGTGCACTTTAACTGGTACGTGAACAATCTTTTCTACTGGGTAAGGTTCTGGCACATGTACTGGTACCTTGACTGGATATGGGACATGTTTAGTCACTGGGTATGGTGCTGGGACTGGTACCTTGACTGGATATGGGACGTGTTTAGTTACTGGGTAGGGTTGTGGGACGTATACCTTGACTGGTACTGGCCTGTCGACTGGTACTTTGACTGGGTATGGAACATTCTTGGTGACTGGATATGGTTTTGGAATATGGACGGGTACTTTGACGATCTCTTTGACTGGGTATGGGACATGCTTTACGACTGGGTAGGGTTGTGGTACGGGAACCTTTACTGGGACATGCACGTGCTTAGTGACTGGAACATGAATGTGTTTCTCCACTGGATATGGAACAGGTACCTTCTTTACGACTGTGACAGTTTTTTCATGACCACCTTCATATCCACCACCATAGCCACCTTCATAGCCACTAGAGCCACCGAAGTCACCACCGAAGCTACCTCCATGGGAACCACCAAAGTCGCCTCCGTGGGAACCACCGAAGTCACCGCCGCTGGAACCTCCGAAATCACCATGTCCGCCATCTCCACCGAAACCGAAGCCGTGTAGTCCTCTCTTTTCTTGTTTCTTGTCTGCAGAGGATTCAGCTGAGACGGGCTCTTTGGGGGCTACGGCGGACTGGGCGGCTGCGGGCTCCTTGCCCTCTTCTCCGCCCACCGCTAGGGCTGCCACGCAGGCTAATACTGTGAAGCACTGAAAACAAACAAACATAAAAAATGTTAGTATTGTCATCGTTTTGTTGTTCTATTAGGCACTCAACATTCAAAGGGTGATATAAAAAAAAATATCAAAAACTCTCTCGCCCAAAATTAATATACTTTTGTATTTTGTTATGTTACCACTAGGGTTTTAAAAAAGTCTCCTAGAAAGGCGACAATGCTAGCGATATATGTAGAGTCTTCATTTAAACTGGACTGCGATTCCGTTTTCAGTTCTGTTCGAAAATTAGAGCTTCATCTATTGAAAAAATATTCAACAGGATCGTTAAGACAAAATATCCATCTCTATGGATTTTATTCCAAAATTATTTTAGAATAGGCAAGTAAATCTTGGGAGACATAAATAAAAATTTGGAACTACGCGTGGCAAACGCAATCTACTGATTTTAAAAATATATTTTACATGTTTGTTTTCCTATCGACGTGTTATATCATTCATCTGCAACCGAGTACGTTATACTTGTACTATCAAATTATATATACGTAGATTGTAAACATACACCATTGTTTGTTTCGCTTAATTTTCATAGGGAAACTTTCGTTCGCGTGTTTTGATTGCACGAGTAGTAAGATTCGTCAAACTAGTTTAGCACAATAATTATATTCTGATATTACTTATGATTGCGTTGGAAGCAACTACCGAGAAGCTATTGAGTTATGTATGAGTTAAAGTATTTTGCAGTTAGAATAATATTAGTTACAAAATCGCGGAAGAGAAGATTATAACTGTTTTTTACTATACTCGCATATGACCTAATACTTTTTTTATATTATAGTAATTATTCTAATTAATAAGTACTTATATGTTTGGTAATCATTATTTTGTGCCCAGGGCAACGTTCGCCACCAATTCGCCATATCACAATTTGTATTTATTTTATTTTTTATCGTTTGGCAACGTCGAAGTATTGTCACATCGTTAAAGTCTGACATCCAGAGCCTCCAGCCACTGGAGGAACTCAGGGGACAGGCTGGCAGCACTGTCAATGGTACCGGGGTAAGCACGTATGGGGCAATATGTATACTATATACAAAGTGATTACTTAAACCAGCGTATGCCGATTGGTAAACATTGGAACACATTGTATTGACATATATATAGTTCTCAATGTTCATGGCGGACATATTACCTTAAGCTAATTTCTCCTGGTAACAAAATCATAACATTAATAAGTGGTTTGTGCTGTGGGTGAGATTTGATCCTACGAGTATGCCCCAAGATTCCCAAGAATTCTCGAGATGAACCAGATATATTAACTTTTGTACGTGATTTCATACACTCTAAGAGAGTTTACACAATGTGTGCCTTGTGTAAATGATAGTCATCTATCGTCGACTTATATATCAGGAAAGTAAGAAACTATCAACTTGTTGCGTGCTTAAAAATGCATGATTTTTGACAAACTCCAAAACTCAAATATATGCAATAATTTTGAACGTATTATATTCGTCAATTTCTTGTAAGATAATGACTCATTTTTACAACAATTGTAACAAAGTATCATTTAACTTATATCCTCAATTATATTTGTCCTTAAAAAAGACTATTACAGTCATCTAAATTACCTATTATTTTGTCTCCTCAAGGTCTTACCATTCCCTCACTTATTGACAAAAATAGCTAGGTATAAAAAATGTACGTTAATGACTGGCTTTTTTTAAATCAGTCAAACTATCGTACTAATTTTAGATTTGCTTTTTACTTTTCTTTTTTAGTTCGGAAGTCTACCGGCTTTTTACTTATCGCCTTTATAATGAGAGCTATATTCTATATATCTATCTATACCCTCACGCCACGTCCCTTGCAGGGTATGGAAAGGAAAATCCCATCTAAAGTCGTGACTCGTTTTTGAGATAACCATTTATCGAAACTTTAATCCGATCATTTCTATCATTATTCTTTCTTCAGATTGAAACTAATAATATAAATAGACTAAACTAAAAAAAATACAGAGGTACCTTGATTTACGAAGCTGTTGGGGTAAAACGTGAGTAATTAGGGGTTTTTAGATAAAAAGTTTAAATCTCGAATATCTCGAAAATCGTGCAACTTTTTACTAAGCTAAGTTTAGCTTAAGAGATCCTAAATGACCTCTACTATCACATCTGAAGATATATGTATCTATCAGACAAGCACCCGTATAAATAAGTTACGTCTCTCGTGCATTTACGTTATTTTTATAAATTTGTCACGATCAAACCTAATGGTTGTCAACATCTGATTTATTTACAGCGTTCGTGTCTGTAATGTTGCATGATCAATATAAAAATATCCAAGTACATTAATCGCATAAGAAAAATTTCAAAGTATGTGGAGAATGCTCTTCCTAAAATTATTAATTGTGCTTATAGAAGCATGAAATTATAATTATTTTATAAGTTTTATTCGTTATCAGATAAAAATCACTGAATTCATTATTTTCATTCAAGTCCATAAGTAATAAATTTATCATGTGTTGTGTTTGTAGTCTTTTGCAGAGGGGTTTTCAAATTATGTAACTTTATTTTTTTTAGTTAATATTTATGACCCACTCCTGGATGTTTTAGGAGCTTCAGTTCTTATGTCATCGTTCCACTTCACGATACAAGCGTTTTTCTTGCTTATTGAAAAAGTGTACAATGTTGTATTTGGGCTTATTTTGATAAACTCAGATTCATTTAAAAAAAAAAAAACAGTATGATAAATTTCGACGTTTCGGCATTCATAAACAAAAAATTAAGAGGAATTGGATCATGCAAATTATAAAGTTAGATAAAGAATAATTTGACAAACAATTAATAGCAAATTAATCACTCTTCAATCAATAAAATCAAATATTCAAATCCAATAATTCATTAAAAAGTCCAGGATGATCAGCACACTTGTCGTCTTTAGCGGCAAAACACATTTGAATAATAATAGAACACACGCGAAATATTTCAAACACATCATCACTGTTTTGTTTTAAGAATTAGAACACATTCATATTTTGAAATCGCTTTTGAATTTAGAATAGAATGTTTTTTTTTTTTATATATTAGAATTATTTGTTTTGTTTATTCTTACCAGCAATCTCATTGTCACTTTGTGTGAAGGATCGTAGGCAACGAGCTACTGATGCCATATACTTGCCCGTAACACTTTTATATATCAGATGCACCTACCCCAGTGAATGCTTTCGCTGTGCATAAAACACAACGTAAACAATCGCTACGACCAATCAGAGGCCGCCATTTTCAAACAGACGTAGAATTGTATCCATCATTTTTGTTTGAAACGTAACTTTTTTAAATAATTTGATCGTATTTAGAATAAATTCGGAAGGTGATTGTTTTAACATTAAAACACTTTTATTTCGAGTGATTAAAACAAGTTCATTGACACTTTTTTTTGCAATCCCACGTTTCTCATACGTGAATGTATTACCTTATTATGAAAAATGATTAAATTTCATTCTATTGTTTTGATTTGTATACTCATTTATCTCAATCTGTGAGATTATTTTGACAGTTTTTGCAAAGAAATTTAATTTCAAATGACAAAATTTCTATCGTTCCTTTCTTCAATCCCTCTGGAATACCCGTGTTATGGAATGGCCCCTCCCCCCACGTCCACTCTTTTTGATATTTTTTCGATTGTCCTATAAAAGTCGTACATAGAGATCTTAGCAAAACTCCCATAGGACATTTCACATATTTTTCAGCAAAGGGGTTCGCAACCCATTCTGAATGTCATGCTAATATTTACGGAAAGAGAATGTTGTGTGTGTTTTATATAGATACACACAGCATTCTCTGGTTACTCCACTATTGAGATATAGAGTGATGGTGTATCCAATAGTATATCCAACCTAAACTATATAGATGGTATATACAACCTAAAATATTTTAAATTTTATAGTACATGTTTTAATTTTTAAATCTTGCTTTTACAATATTTGATATGTGGAGTGTTTTTTTGTGTACTTTTATGCAAATGATTTTTTTTTAAATTTAGGAATAAATATCTTTATTTCTGAAAGTTCTAAAACCTTAGGTACCTAATTGAACATTCTCGTAGAGCGTATCAAATACAGTCCATGCTTATAATTTCTAACGCACCCTTTCAGTAGTTTAACAATTACGCTTACGAGAAGACCTAAGCTTTCGAATCTCGCATAAGAGCGACATACGACCTGTGAAATGTTGAATAACACCCAACTGACATATAGGTGTCATGTCAGATTAGGTATTGTAAAGCATATTATTATGTCCACTATTACGACTCCATAATATTATCACCACTGTCTACTGGTATAGTAGGTGTATGTAAGTATATTAAAATGATTACTACATTGAGTCATATCGTGTGAACTTGCCTGACAAGTTGAACTGATCATATTGTTATTAGTAGCAACAATCATTTTCCGAGAAAGCGTTTGCCAAACAGACAAATCTATTCCCAAGAAAGCATTTGCCAAACAGACAAATCTATTTCCAAGAAAGCATTTGCCAAACATCTATTTCGCTTACGAAATGGTGAAATCCAATTTTCTTTATGTGTAAGAGAAATAGTGGATTTTATTTTACTGTCGAAGTGAAAAGAAGAAGATATTTTTCGATCCGCTCTTATTTACACCATTTCTCCCAGGTTATCCTTTCACCATTCATTCTCTCTACATGTCCCAACCATCTCAACTTGTTCAATTTCATTTTCATTTTAGTCAGAATTTCAGATTATTACGTTTCAACGCTCATCCATTACCCATTGATTGCTGCTTTCGTATATCCTCATGACCGACTCTCACTCCCAAAGTTGATCATCCTCCTCCATGAGCCTCTGTCCATGGCCAGATGTGAGGCCTCGTGTAGAGTGGTATTGGTGGCTGCCCTCACATGGTCGCTCCAACGCATCGGCGATCTGCCTCTCGGTCTCTTGCCTTGTACAGTGTACACTGCCTAGCATTACCGTTCTTTCTAGGTTGGTCTATTGGCCTGTTGGCCCTTTCCTTAAAGTCAGGGTCAATCCTAGGCATCGCATGTCCATTATGCTGTTTTTATATTTAGGCCTTAAGAACTCTAGTAAGTAGTAAATACGTAACTGTAAGATAGTACATAGGAAACTGTATTAGTATATAAGGACATTTTGTGAACGTTGAGGGTTGTATTAAATCAGTGAGGGGTTTGTCGGGGGGAGCCCTTCTGGCGAATCCTTAGCCTATGAATTATTGGACGACATAAGAACTAGTGTTCCTTCATCATCCAGGGTAGAAGGGAGGGAGCAACCCTTAAAAAGGTTGGTCTCTTGATAGATATCCGAAAAGACGAAGTATACATTGTTGGAATATTGTGGAGAGCCGAGTATCTACGCGGAGCTCCCATTGATAACGGTCTACAAATATCATACACATATTATACAGTATACACACAGTCGTAATACAGATACGGCGGCGTAGCTTCCGTATTGACGAATTAATACTCGTAATAATTGTAAGTATTTCTAAAGTAACACCAGTAATTAATTCATATAAGACTTTTGATTTTAACAGCTGCCGCTCTCGATTATGACATGAATGGCTGACTTTATTAATACTTAAGGCTCCCGACCCAACCATGACGTCACGGTAATTTCCCACGACGCATTAAGGTTCAAAATCGCATGAACAATCGCGTGATAAAATAGTAAAAACAGCGTTTTTTGCGGTTAATTTCGCTTCAATCAAAAAACTTTTACAGTTGTTCCCTAGATTTTAATCCATATTATCAATACAAAAAAATATCTCCGTAACTTTCGGAAAACGAGTTTCCGCCTTTCAGAAAAAAGATTAGAAGTGTTTTTCACGAGTTTTTTTGAGAAATCTATAAAAAAAAACTATAAAGATAAAAAAAAAAATTACGGTTATTCCCTAGATATAGGTTGAACGTATCTACTCCATTTTTTTTCTAAGCATATTTAGTAACGGTTGTCGAGATCTAAGGTCTCCCTTCTTCTTCTTCTTAATTAGCCTTCTTCCCTCTACTGCTGGATATAGGCCTCTTCCTACTGCCTCCACTCGTCTCTGTTCTGACACTTCCGCATCCAGGTTCCTCCAGCGATTTGGACAATGTCGTCGGTCAATCTCGTTGGTGGCCTACCGATGCTCCTTCCATCTGTCCAAGACCTCCACTTATATTTAGGTCTCCCATTTTTAGAAATTTTTGATATGTCAGTATGCATTCTCTTTATACATTACTTACTTACTATTCATAATATTTCATATTACCTACAGCCGTGGGCGTATAAGAGGTTGTTGATCTAATTCAAATTAATTGCAATTAGATTACGTATTAATATAACAAATAATTTATTAAACAAAATAATATATAAATCTTCTTCTGTATATTTCTTCAATTAAAATGATTATCTTGTAGTAATGTTTATACATAATCAAATTATTATGTTGCATAGAAAGTAAATGCATTGGTATGTGCAATAGGCTGGGCCGTTTTCACTTTTTTTGACTTTTCTGTGGGGCTTTTTGCAAAAAAGGTGCCAAATGGCTTTAAACCAACGGGTGCAAAATATTATTCCAGTCTGATAAGATCTTCTGCCTCCGGATCGTAGTCAAGTATTCGGTTTTTTAGCACTTTACTATTGCTTTCTGGAAGGAAATTATGTACTAACAATCGAGTTAAAAGTTGATTTCTAAATCAAATTAAGACTGTATTATAGTCAAAATATAAAATAAAAACATTATATTACCCTGCGTACGCAAAAGGTGAGGGAAGAGGGCGAAGAAAAAATCGCCAAATAATCAAATATAATAGAATAATAAAAAATCGAAAAAAATATTTCTACAGACACTTTGTTGGCGATGATAGGGTGTGATGGAACCAATGTGAACGTTGGTAAGCAAGGAGGCATTATTCGTCTTATCTAAAAACGATTAAATAGACCGTTACAATGGATCATATGTCTTCTTCACATGAACGAGTTGCCTTTCTGTCATTTGTTCCTGCACTTAGACGGCAAAACTTCAGGACCTCAAACACTTTCAAAACCCACTGAAAATTGTGAAAAGAGACATTTGTTGTCCAAGTCCAATGCCTATTCCCGCATTTTTACTCGATGTTTCTGCAGAAGATATGAGCGCCGATCAAAAATATTTGTACAGAATCGTGTTAGCGGTAACAACAGGAAATTTTCCTTCTGATTTAGCAAACAAATCGCCTGGGAAAATGTCCAAGTCCAATGCCTATTCCCGCATTTTTACTCGATGTTTCTGCAGAAGATATGAGCGCCGATCAAAAATATTTGTACAGAATCGTGTTAGCGGTAACAACAGGAAATTTTCCTTCTGATTTAGCAAACAAATCGCCTGGGAAAATGTCTCATGCCAGATGGCTAACGCGGGCTAATTGAGTTATGCGGTTGTATGTTTCCATGCAATCTCCGTCTCAAAACCTGATTGTTCTCGCAATGCACATTGTCAAAGCTTACGATCCGACTTGGTTCAAAATCAAAACCCATCCTTTCTGTAAAGATGGAGCACGACACCTGTACCAACCCATATACGCCACTAGATACTTGCCAGCAGAACTGAAGGCAATAATAGATAAGAAATAGTTACTTCGCCCATCCTGAAAATATATTGTTAGCAATGTTAACCGATCCACAACAGCACATCCGTGAAATGGGGGCACGTCGCATGTTAAAAGCTCGAAGTAACAAAGAAAATACCATTCGACTCTTCCAACTAAACCTTGATGCATCATCCTGCATACATTGATATCATTCAGTGGCATGAACATGATAAAATCACAGACCCACCGCTGTTAAAACCGATACTCAATGAAGAAATCTACTGTTTGTCGCACAAAAAGGAGAAGGTGACTTGCCTCTTCTACGGCTTCCTTGCCACTCTCAAGTAATGGAAAGAGCAATGAAGACTGTCACTGAAGCTTCAGCCAAGCTAAGCTAACCACAAAAAGCGCTAGAGAAGGCTATATCTCAACCCAAATTGAGCCTCGAAAATCTATGCCAAAGTTCGAGAGTAAGAAAGATTTTCGTGCTAATTAAAAATATTTATTTTTATTTTCTTATACCTACTATATTTCTGTGTTTTCTTTTTGTAATACATCCTTAAAGCTTTAAAACATGTGTTTCAATGTTAAAGAATATATTGTTCTGCCTTTTTACCCCGTTGCGATGACTTAGAAATATCACGTATTTTTTTCATAATTGTATAATTTCAAACCCAATCCGGAGGCTGAAGATGAAGTCCTACCGAGACCATATTTTACATGTAATATAAAGTAATCATTTGGCACCTTTTCCGCGAAAAGCCCGAAAGAAATCGAACAAAAAAAAAATTTCCATACAAAAGTGGCCCAGACTAATGTGCAATATATTAGTTTCATTAAATAAATGCAACAAATTATACCAGTTATTTAAATACCATTCGACTCCTCCCCTTTGGCGTAGCAAGTTTTCCACACAGCCACAGATTTTTTTCTCTATGTTTTTTCTCTAGAGTTAATAATTTCTATTGACACTATTGTCATACATAAATAAAGTCCATCCCGATATTGTTAGACGGGAAAGTTAGATTAAATTTTCCAGTCTCCGATCATTCCTATTTTAGTTATGTATCAACATTGCATAGATTACTTCAGTCGTTATACTTTGATATGAATCGCAGAGATTTTAGAATAAGTTGATTTGAACTTGACACGCCATCCTTATGGGATGAATTTATTTAATAATTTATTCAATTAAATAAATAATAATTTATTTATTAAATTTTATTAAAAATTTATAGCCCAAAAAATTATGAAGAGTTACAATACAAGACAGTCGTAGTGGGCAATGGCGGACTTATTGCAATATCAATATTATACAGTCAACCCGTCATACGAGTGCAATTCAATTTTTTTTTATTTCTTCTTCTTGTTTCTCAGCCGTTAAAATTCCAATGCTGGACACAGGCCTCCCCTTTGACTTTCCACAGATCTATTTCATAGGCATGCTGCATCCACTTGTTTCCTGCGATTCGCCTCACGTCGGCAGACCATCTTGCCTGAGACCATTTTTTATTTAAACAAGCAAATTGATCTTTTTTTCAATATCAAAATACATACAATATACATATTCTTCCCCTCGTCCTTGATTGGGTCAAGGGCCCAAAGCATCTGTACATCTTCGCCAAAGGTTTCGTCTCTTGCAGTCTTCAAGACCTCTGGCCACTCTTACCACAGTATCTTCTCACATATCTTTGCCACCTTCTTCTACCAGTTATTTCTGGTTGCCCCCTCAAATAAGGAATATTTTTTTTCTATGTAAACGTATTTTCTAAGTAAACGTATTTTTTATATATAAATTGAATCTATTTATTATTATTTAATTGTGTTAACATCGGATTTTCTACATAAATTAAATTATCTATCGCTGTAATTTTGATAGCTACGATTTTGATAGGTATTTATTATACAGTTGGTTAATAGAATGTTAAAAAATGAATTGCAAATAAAATAGAACGCACGTTTAAAGAATGTAATATTTCATATTGCTCGTTCTCTTTTACAAATATTAGTTGAACTTTTGACTCCATTTATCACGAATTTAATGTAGTGATAGAATCAAGTGTTAAAAAATAATAGCTTACACTACACGCAATAGCTCCTCGGAATTCTGCGAAGTATTCGTTAAGAGGTCCTCGTGTACCGGTTAATCGTTTAACGAATATTCTCTTTAAAACAATCTCTTTCCAAACCTTATTTTCGATACCATGATATGAATCTTCTTCTTTTTTATTATAATAATCGTCTTCTTTCTTCCTTCAGCTATCTCTCCACTGCTGAATATAGGCCTTTTCCATTTGTTTCCACTTTTTTTCTGCCTTGAGGTTTGCCAATCCATGGTTTCCATCAAAGAACTCTGGGAGTCCATCGCTCTGTCCCCTGTCTGGCAACATGACCCGCCCACTGCCATGTATAATTGTGTCAATATAAACCACCACCAACTAAAGCTTCAACACAGTTTTTCATTCCTATGAAAAGCTTGTTGAACTTCATTATTCTAATATTTTTTTAAATAAACTAAGCACACACAGTTAATCAAAATAATGCAGTCGAGGTCAAATTATTTGTCGCCATATTATGAATTGTATAATGAACATTTGAGGGTTACTCGAAGCTTACTAAATACTATGACTTGAAATGATGTTCTGCAATTTGGGCACGTGAAGAGAATGAATGATGACAGAATGACAAAAAAGCCGAAAAGGAGGTGTTAGGAAACGAAGATCTCCAAGAATAACCTTGCTCGAACATGTCGATCAAATTCTCGAGAACAGTCGGTCAGTGAGTAAAAGGAATCGACGATCATACATGTGTGTGACGAATTGCATGGTGTCGAAAGCAAGGAGTGTTTGTAAAGATAGACTAGTCTGACCTTTCAGTTGTCTCTATTTACCCCGCAAGGGACGCATTATGATAGATAGCTTTAAACACAATACAAATTTCTCACCTCACACTATTTTTGTGAGATTACATCTCAAACACAAAAAGTTACACTAGTATAATGTTGTGAGATGTGATGTAAGAACAAAACAGCTACATAAAAAACGAATGACTTTATCTCAAGAAATGGAGTTAATACGGAACACATCATTGACCCAGTTCAATATTTATTTAAGTTTTCATGTTATTATTTCTACGAACACGATGCTTTATAAATAGCCGTTATGCAGCGATACGCAACTGGTCTAAAATAATATCATTTTAAAAATCATTTTTATGGGTTGTATTACAATAAAATAAAAAATGTTCTATTTGGTGTGTATCGTATCATTGTATGGCATTAGAGAGATCAGAATCAAAGATTAAGAGCTCAGGAGTTGGAATGCTTCAGGAGACACGTTATGAATGTCTTCCATTGTGCCGCTGAACCTAGTGAACCCACATTCTTCGACAATGTGGTTAATGGACTCCACGCCAACACAGGGGCAGTTGGGGTTGTCCCGCTTGCCCCACCTGTAAAGGAGAAGGCCGCACCTTCCGTGTCCAATTCTTATTCGGCTAACGTTGCGCCAAGGGTGGTGTGGTAAATAGTTGCCAATTACTATTTGATACTCTATTATTACATGCTACACTTTTGCATGGATCACCGGTATTTTCACTCAGGGAATTCGTCCATCCCTAAATACATGTATGACAATTCGTGTTGTAATTGCACCACTTCTGTGTTCAAACAGTTCAATTTTTATTGGGGAATTAGTCTGTAAAAGTTATCCATGTATTATTGGCTTTAATGAACGAATATTTGGACAGTTCAATTTTTAGGATAGTAAATTTTAGGCTAGTGAATTACGAGTACTCGTACGTGCTTTTCTAGTTCCATTGTCTCCACTGCAAAAACAAATATTTAAGTATTCTAAATAGTTTGCTATCTCTGAAAAATGTGTATTAATCTTTGGAATATTATGTATTGGTGTAATAAAAGTTACATAATGAAAGGAAAGTATATATTGATTACAATAGTAATCACATGTTACACTGACCCATATATAATGATGTGATGATGTATGATAAAATAATATATAAGAAAACTATATACATTCTTACACTATAATACTTAAGTATGATTTTTTCAACCAGTCATTAATTGAACTTCGAAGCGTTTTTTTGCACTTCGCAACATTTATTTATGAAACCATTGTACCTACTTGTACTAAATACTTTTTTTGTAATAATTTTGCATGTCACCCACATGGTATAAACGAGTGATTTCTGTGTACTAATTTTTGAACGTGGAAAAAATTGCGTCCATAAAAGTAAAATTACTAAGCTAATAGGTAAATAGGTACGGGAGATAGCAATTTGTGAAAAGATAGGGCTGTCTGGCGCTCTGTCCTCCCTGCCTACGCTGCAAGGGACGTGTCGTGAGGGAATAAATAGATAGATTGGTACTGGAGATGTCATCCTAAGACTTAAAACATGGAAAATTAAAAATTTGTTTTAGTCTCTCTAGTGGTCAGAAATTTTATTGTTGAAAATTTTCACCATAAAAAATACTTACATCGCTATCTCTGAAATTTACTGAAACTTGAGAATATTCCCGTAGTTTGTTAGATATAATGCTGAAATTTTATTGATACAATGTTTAAGGTAAGAAGCAATGACTTCAAGAGAGTTTTTTTTATATTCGGCGCTATAGTACAATAAGTCAAAATCTATTACGTAGCTTACGTTATATTCTCAATAGATATCTGAAAATATCGAAGCGATAGTAGAACGATTTCTACTCAGAGCATACCGCCCCTTAATTAAACATCGAAACGTTTTGCACTTCACAACATTAAGTTTCTTTCATTTTGCATCAATAAAAAACTACCTGAAAAAGTTAAATAGATAATAGAACGATTTTCACTCAGAGAATACTGCCCCTTAATTTAACATCGAAACGTTTTGCACTTTGCAACATTTAGTGTCTTTCATTTTAACATCAATAAAAAACCACTGAACATCCGGCTGAAAGTGATTTTAATTTATATATTTATTAGATCCATAAAAACAATAAACTGAAAGTACTATAACAGCCAATAAAATGTCTTTTCCTTATTTTTACCTTCACTCATCGCTGCTAATTGTGGAAAAGTTATTATTGTATGTACAATTTTTTATGCCCGTCCACCATTTTTTAACTAAAATCTAATGTTTTTGGTTATCGAAATAACATAGTCAAAATTGTATCTTGCAAAGTCCAGCAATGAGATCTTTACCACCCATGTGAATAACCTGAAACTACAATTTAGCAATTGAAATGTGTTTATGATAAAACGGTACAACAATTTATTTTAAATTGTCATCTGAAGCCGATTACGTGTCGAGAATTTTTAGGTGTTGTACATTGGGAATCGAAGAGGAATATGTAAATGCAAACAATAGGGAATTGAAAACGACAGATAAAAGCGTGTTCTAATGGACTTCCACCATGTACTATCGATTAAATTTTATGTTAAGACAGATGAAGTTAAATAAAAGCGTGTTCTAATGGACTTCCACCATGTACTATTGATTAAATTTTACGTTAAGGTACCCTTTCGGTACCAAGTTTATAATTAGTTTTGTCTCATTGTGGTTTCTGTTATGGGTTGGCTGGTAGAAATTGCCATTTGGCAATAAGCCCCCCCTATGTATGTCTTCATGTACAATAAAGTTTTTTTTGTTTATTTATTTTATTTTATTTTTTTAATATTAATAGATAGATTGAGCTTAATAATTTGTTCAGTGTGAGAGTAAGCCAATTCACAATGATCGCTCCACTCAGAATAATTTGAAATAAATATATACTATGGATAATTAAATATAGTATACATATTACGTTATATTATCTGGAGCATCATTGATTGATTGTTATTACATACGAGTATGTATCAAATTATGATTCAATAACCCAAAGCACTTTAAATTTGCAATCGACTTGCTACAACCATAGATTGGTACATGGGAGTCGCCAGCCTCGGAGCTAGGGGGGAAAGGGCAACAGAATTTTTAAAAATTGATATAGCATAAAAAACGCGTAAATAGCGCCGCAGTTGAATTTTTATTTGAGACATAGTAAAGAAGGTAGTGATGTAGTTTGTTTATTTGAAAATGTATGTAATATTTTGCACAAAATCATGTATGAAAAATGTTTTTTTTTTTTTAAAAAGAGATAAAAAAATAGCGCCGCAGGCAATTTTTTTATGAAATTGAATGATTTTCCTACTAATTTTAGAAAATTTATGATATGATGAAAAAATGTGCGATTCCAATAGGATTTTTTGTGAGGTTTTATCATTTAGTATGTAAAAAATATATACCTATTCCAATATCTAGGTAGCTGCCCCCCCCTGCCCCCCTGACGACGCCCATGGGCAGGTACACTTAATTAATTACTGCGAGTAATTTAGGATCATTATTTTATCATATAAATAATGCTTACAATAATATAAGAACAATTAATATAGGCAACAAATATACAAGTATTAGCATTAGTGGTGGACTTTTATGCTAATTAAAGTTAACTTTAACAGATGCTAATGTTAACTTCGATTAATAGTTATCGTTAACTACTAACGTTAATACGGTCATCTCGTTACCGATCGATTACGGAAGATTCCCCGTTAATGTCCCGCGCGTAATGCTAATGAATCTCGCTATGTCATTGTTCACAAGTCAACAGGCGCTACAATGACATCGCGAGATTAATAACAGTAGCGATTGTTGACCATTCATTTTTCTGTTGATATTAATATTACTGTTGACGGGCTAATACGTGCGGGACTTTTGCTAATTTTTTTTCTCGTGCGTTTGGTTGGAATATTTATATATTCACTTTGGTGTTGGTGTAGATTAACGTTAGCTATAAATAAGAACAACTGTTGAAGATTAACTGTTGAACATTATTGACACAGCTCTAATAAGCATACATAAACTAGATAGCTTATACCCGTATTTCGTGAATATTTACGCTTGTTAGGTTTCGTGCCTGAACATCACACGTAGTAGCTGTTAGATAGGTAGATATTATTTTGATGATGATTTTTTTTTTATACATTATCAGTGATTTTGTTATATAATGGTGATTTATGGACTGAGAATCTGTCTGAATAAATGTGCTGTTACTCGATTATCTATATATTTTCACATTATACGTTTCTTGTAAAGTGAAGGCTTCCTTAGAAATAATTTAGCTCCTAGATTGGTTCTAGAGCAGTCCCAGAACCGTTCTAGAACCAATCTAGGAGCTAAATTGTTTTTAAGGTTATTCTCCTTCTTCTTCTGCAACCACTTAGGTCCATTGTTGGACATAGACCTCCCCTTTGATCCTCCACAGCTTCCTGTCTTGGGCACACTGCATCCATCCACCACCGGCACATTTCTTGATATAGTCAGACCACCTGACCCTTTAAATACTTACCTATATAATTATGTTTTGATAGTTTATTTGACCCTTGTCTATTTTGTTGTTAGCTCCAATACACAAATTTTAAGACTCTTCACGTAATTTAGACATTTCCTCTAACGCAACTGTTTCGCCACCATTCAGCGAAAGATAGTTACATAAAAATAGGTTAACTTTATATTTACGTGTTTCTACTGAAATGTAACTTGACATGAGATGCCGTTTATGTATATTCTAAAATTCGCAAAATATCGAATTAATAAAAAAAGCGAATGTACCAAAATATTTCAAGTTAAGTAACCATCTCTATTGCGTAGACCGACTCTAATACAATTAATTAATCTGATAAAAATATACCTATCTAATATAATCATACAATAATAATACATTATACTTAACTATTTATTGCATGTTTATATTGCATATGTACCAAAACAGGAATCCCCATATTAACGTGGTTTCTGTATGCAAAAATGATTATTTTTTTTTGTTTTTACACACTTGCATACAAGAATATCGTTTTAGGGTTACCTCCCTGAAAAACATGGGAGGCAATTTATATTTGGTATCAATTCGTTGTGTGTTCTTTGGGAGTTTTCACTGCGTGTATATTTATTTGAAATGATTCGAGCTTTCGGTGTCGGTTTTGTCACCATCGTCAGGATGAAATAATGTGAAGATTTTTATTTTTTTTATTTATTTATTTCGAGAATACAACAGCTAAATACATAATATAATATTTTATATATATTTACATTTTATAGCGCCAATTATAGTATTCTTCGTTTTATTAATAAAAGTATACGTAGTTACATTATATATAAGCAAGAAATGGGATAGGAATGGATCCAGGAATCGGAAGGAAAATGGAGAAAGGAAGTGACAATAGTTCTTTTCATTTTAGTTTTACGCCGAAACCCTCAGACCCAACGGCGAAGGTGCCATGTTCAAACCCCGGCGCTGGCGATGCATTCCACACTATGCGATACAGGCTTTTAGCCTAGTTCAAAGGTTGCAATAAAGTATTTGGGTTTGTGAATGCAAGCCCAGATCTTTAAAAAAATATAACTAAACTCAACAAATGTATTCATGGAAGCAGTAGGTATATTGCTTGTGCGGAAATAATTATCAGGCAATAATAGGTATGTCCTGTCCTGTTGATTTACAATGAGACAATTATTCTGACAGTTGAAACATTTTTAATTGTTTTATCGTTAACACTTTCTAGACTGAACCAGGGATACGTAAGCAACGCAAAATTTTATTGTAAGCCGAAGTATCAAAGACTTGTAGTTAGTGCATATGTTATAATATTACAATATAATACATAACACAATACTATGTTTAGTAATATAATAATATTGTCTAGTATGAGTACATGCATGGGCGTCGTTAGGGGGGCAGCTTCCCCTCCCCCCTAGAGATTGGAATAGGTATTTATTATTTTATACTAAATGGTAAAACGTCACAAAAAATCATATTTTCTCATCATATCATACATTTTATAAAAATAGTATGAAAATTAACAGCTCCATAAAAAAATTGCCTGTGGCGCTATTTTTTATATTTTTTATAAAAAAAACATTTATCATATTGTGCAAAATGTTATTTACATTTACAAATAAACAAACCTCTTCACGACCTTCTTCACTATGTCTCACATAAAAAATTCGCTATGTACTCGTTTTTTATGCTTTAACAATTTTCCTAATTTTTGTTGCTCCCCTTTAGTTCCGAGATTGGCGACGCTCATGACTACATACATGTGGTACAGATTTACTATACTAATGTTGTATGAATTACAGTGGATCGGAGGAAAATTACTAGTATTATGTTTAAGAGAGCAGAACAGTAATTATTCAGCAAAAATTGTTTCAAACACTTCCACACTGATAGAACAAATGTACAAAGAAGTGATTAATGTGTGGAGATCTAGATGTAAATGATACGGAGATGACTCTCTGATTTTGAGTTAATTAAAATACTGGTGATACCTCGAGGTGCAGCTAATCTCTAAATATTGTAGATTCTAGACCAGAAACTATCACTATGAAGTGTACTAACTGATTAACTTTAATAATATCTCAAATATATATATATATATATATATATATATATATATATATATATATATATATATATATATATATATATATATATATATATATATATACATCCTACTTACTTTACGGCGTCCGTACATTGCGAAATATACGCCTTTAGAGCGTCCAGTACAATACGGCGTCCGTATACGGACGCTCTAAGGTAATCAATGTTATTTCTTGCCAGGCAGCTGACGTCATCACAGGGAATCAATATCAGCAAAAAAAATTTTGACGCCACAAAGTAACCTGCACGTACTTTTTCGTATATCATTGTATATTTTATGTTTTGAGCGTTGTGGGATAGGGGCGCTCTGTCTATATACTGTTCGTATATTTCACTTACATTCCGCCGATGATCGGGCGTCCGCTGTGAATATTTTTTTACGTGCAGCCGATGATACGGCGTCCTCGAGTTGGCAACGTCGCATTTTGAAATTAATAATAATCTACATTAGTATTTTGAAATGTTATTTGCGTTATCGAGTTGTGGACAACACATATCTGTAGACAAATAATGCATAGTGGGTACCTACCTACCTACAAACATCTGGAGATAATAGGCGGCCCGCGCTATTGTATAAGGTTGGGGCCAATTTTAAGTACTTAATACAATAGTCGTATTATTGAAAAAATAGTATAATTATTTATTGATTAATAATCATTATAAAGATGTATTGTTATTTTATGGTGAAGTGCCATAATTTTTTGTTTAAATACTTATTATTATTACGAAACAAGTACCTACTGTTATTGTATTTAAGAGTGTGCATACCGGCATTTCATAAATTTGTAAAAACGGGAGAACTTCTATCTCGACAACCGTTACTAAATATGCTTTGGAACAAACTAGGGTAGATGCATTGAACCTTTATCTAGGGAATAACCGTAAAAGATTTTTATATCTTGTATAGATTTCTCAAAAAAAAAAATTAAAAACACCTCTGACCTTTTTTTCGAAAGACGGAAACTCGTTGTCGCGGAGTTAATTTTTTTTGTACTGATAATATGCGTTAAAATCTAGGGAATAACCGTAAAAGTTTTTTGATAGACGCAAAATTAGCCCCAAAAAATGGAAAAAACGCTATTTTTACCATTTTATCATGCGATTGTCACGCGATTTTGAACCTTAATGCTGTGGGAAAAGACTGTGACGTCATTCTTGGTGCCATGCTCTTAAAACGCGTTACTTGAAAGTTGAAATATATGTTTTTAAGTAGGTAATAAGGTAGGTATATTGTTTTACGTTTTTAGTGCAAATTCTCTATACAATAAGTAATTAAATAAAGAATCTCACGGGACCAGCAGGACTTATAGGTATGTACTTACCTATATGTGATAAATAAATAAGTGACGGAAGTAAGGAATCTCTGTAAGAATAGGCTAGTTTGGCGTTATGTACTCCATACGGACATCACTGCAGATACCATAAATAAAAAAACTTTCGTTTCCATCACATACCAATATGGTGCGATGTTTTAATCATAATATTCATTAATCTACAAGAGTGCGTGCCATTTTAAGTTGTTTAGTATAATATTATTTAGATTAAAAGTGCATTCCATTATGTAACTACTTCCTGTTCAATGTCTTGGATTATGAAAAGAATCGCGTTACTGCCTAAAGCTCGTCCCAGTGGATGAAGGTAATGATTAATTCACACTGTTGTGTTAGCAGGTTAATGTATACTATAATTAAATTAATATTAACATATTGCGTTATTACGCTTTCAGTTACACTCTTTCCATATTGTTTTTGAGTGTCCTGTTTAAGGCGTGAAATCAAAAAAACACCACCCAAAAACATTTAGAACAATAAGGTTCAACACCCATTCCGAATGTCTTTCTTTACAGTGTATTACAAGTTACAAGTCTTTTATTTCTCATAAGTATATGTCGTGTCGTGTAAGACAATGCACATTACACTTCTACAACACAATGGCTTGACCATGTGGACCAGATTCTCAAGGACGAACAGGGACACGTGCTCTGAGTAAAATGAATCGTCTTCTCTGCCTACCCCACAAAGGATGTGGCGGGAGGGGATAGAATAGAATATAATCTCTACAATAGAAATTTATTTCGATTAGGCTATATTATACAAACTACTTTACAGTTTTTTTTGTTTCGTAAAATTCTCCATTGAAAAAAAGTCTAAATAATTATTAATTAATAATTATAGTACATATTAATACAATAAGTCATTCATCTGAAACTGAAGGCATTGACAGTGGGCATAAAACACTTCTAAAGGATAAAACTACATAATATATTATTATTCCATAGAAACATTCTACCATACTATATTGTAACAACAAGTTCTAAAATAGGTAATTTATGACATCTTTTATTTTAAAATATCAAGGGTTAAATTCTTCAACTGCATTGTACTACATGGAACAGATGATTTTTAAATTTCATAAAATAACCACTGCAGTGCACTGTCATAAAAAATAAATAACTTTCGAATTGTAAACAATGAAAATGTTTATCCTTTGTTACATAATGAGACAATACCTAGTATTAATGAATAATGAATAGAACTGAATCTTTTTTTCTCTATAAGTATTATCTTATTATCTATACTAGAACAACAGAACTATACTTACTTATTATTATTTATTGGTGCTGGTCCGATCATGTCGACCAGATCCTCAAGGACGGACGCGTTTTGAGTAAAAGGAATCGGAGAGCGTGTATGACTAATTCCATGAATGTGACGGAAGCTAGGAGTGTATGTAAGGATAGGGCTGTCTGGCGCTCTGTCCTCTCTGCCTACCCTACAAGGGACGTGGCGTGAGGGTATAGATAGATAGATAGATATTTATTAATATTATATAATAACTATTATACTTAGTACTCTTGGTACATACCATGTACAATGTACATACTAGTAGTGAGGTAACCAGTGAATGCTGCCCGACAGAACTGTGTGAATATTTGCATGACATTCAAATTGGGTGGAAAATCTCATTGTTGAAAAATATCGTATGACGTAGGTACCTACATACCTACTTGTAGGTACAATACTAGGATTTGCGAAAAGTTATTATAGGTAATTAGGTATAAGATTTTATTTGGGTAACTTTAGTCCGTTGTTTTTTTTTTATTATTTTGTTTGGGCGCAAATCTTGCAATCATCTTCCCAACCATTGTCTGACAACTTAAAACGTGAAACTTTGCAAACGTACGTCAACTCAGTGACAGTAAATACGTATCTGTACCACATTGGATCAGCATTCTCTAGACACAAAAAAAATGTAAAGAGTTTCATGGAGATCCAAGAGTCGAGTGGGGTCATGTGTGGTATCGTATAAAAGAACGTTAAAAAAGAAATCCAGATCGTAAGTCAGATTTTGTGCAGCTTAAGCCTCGGAAGTCATCGAGCGATCAAGATGAGGATCCAGTCACCACATACCACCGTATCTCACAAATGTGCTTCACAAACAGAACTCATATCTTTTTACAAATTCTGAATCTGTCAAGTCTTAGTGTGAGATTCCATCGGATATGATCGGAATGAGGGAATCCCAGCAGGGCCTGTTTGGGCCTAAGGGCTTGTTTGGTGTCGTTTGGAAGGTCACCAAAAATAGTATGAGGATGCGAAATCATAAAACATTGGTTTTGAAAAGTCTTTTTATGATTACTTTTTGATCTAGCTGATGAATAACCTGGCCGATCATGAATATAGGCATGGAACCTGTGGACACTTCTTGATTTGAGTTTCGGTAGAAGAGATAAGAATGTTCTGTTTTCAGTTGCAATTATCTTTTTGATTTCTATATTATCTTCATTTTCTTTTATTATGGTGGATCCTAAGTAAACGAATTCGTTGACCAACTCGAAGTTATATTTGTCTATAAACTGAATAGTCGGTTGAGGATTGTTTGTTGAGTTCCTGGATTGTTTTTATATTTTTGTCTTTCCTTCATGGAGGCGGTCGGTAGCCTGGTTGGTAACGCGCTCGACTGTTAATGCAGTGGGCGCGGGTTCAATCCCCGACTTACTCCACTTCACAACATAAGCTTTTAAGTTTTCTGTGAAGTGTACAAAGATGTGTTTGAGTTTATTTCGATAAAGACAGATTTCTTTTTTATATACAAAATATATATTTCCAATCCTATCTCCTTGGTTGTTACTACTAATGGCTCAAAGACTTCTTTTACGGGTGTCAAGAATCTTCCCACTATATTGAGGTCGTCTGTATATCCGACTATCTGGCTGCTTTGGAAGTAAACGTTACAGTTCGTGTTCCTCTGCTATGTCTCACGTATGACATGTTCAAGTCTGAGGTTGAAGAGAGTGATGGCATAAAAGCATTGTCCCTGAAATATCTGTATTTAAAGAACTTCTTACGATGTAGAATGTAGGTATGTAGGTATCAGGCGCGAAGCTACCTAAGAACACGATTCCCATCGAGTTACCTTTTGGAAAAAAATATAGGTATAATAGTGTCTAATCTGACGTAATCCCATAAGAAATGTTAGCCCGGCTTCCCTTCTGTAGAAATCCATCGTTCGCCCCTGGTAGGTATTCATAATTATCTACCTATGTTTGCACTTTTATGCAACGAATTTTTGAGTAGAGATCCCTTATTATGATGATCGTCAGTTATTATTCAATTGATTAAGAAATCACTCAGAAAGGTCTGATCGAAAAACAATAGAAAAAAAACTTTTAAAATAACACGCTTATATTCAATGAGCTCTAAAAAGAATAAAATAATTTGAAAAAAAAGCATGGGGGGGCTTCTTATAGGGAAGAATGATATTATACTGGAAGCATATATTCTTCTTCTTCTTCTGCAGCCACTCAGGTCCATTGTTGGACATAGGCCTCCCCTTTGGTCCTCCACAGCTTCCTGTCTTGGGCACACTGCATCCATCCACCACCGGCACATTTCCTAATATCATCAGACCACCTTGCCTGGGGTCTCCCGACGCTTCTTCGGCTTGTTCTTGGCCGCCATTCTATTATCTTCTTGGTCCACCGGGAGTTTTGGCACCTGGCAATATGACCAGCCCAGCTCCATTTAAGGCTAGCGACCCTTTCCGCCACATCGGTTACTTTGGTTTTCTCTCTGATACGAACATTTGGTACCCTGTCCCTTAAAGAAATGCCCAGCATCTTCCTCTCCATAGCTCTCTGTGTCACTAACAGCTTATGTATTATTCGCTTTGTTAGGACCGATGTTTCTAAACTGTAGGTGAGTACTGGGAGAATGCATGCATCAAAGAGCTTCTTTTTTAAATAATGCGAATATTTATGGGACTTCAGGATGTATGAGAGATTTCCGAATGCTGCCCAGGCAAGGCCACGTCTTCGGTATATTTCTGCCTCCTGGTTTTCTCTTGTTAGCGTCACAGTATGTCCGAGGTACACATATTTGTCCACCCTTTCGATTTGTACTCTATTTACCTGGACGGGATAGGATATTTCTGTGTTACTCATCATTCTGGTCTTGGAGATGTTCATCTTTAATCCGATGTTTACACAGGCTGAATTGATTTCCGTCAGCATAGTACTTAATTCCTCCTCGTCTTTGGCAAATATGACAATATCATCTGCGAACCGTAAGTTACTGAGACGCTCGCCATTTATATTTATATTATTAGATCATATATTATTATAGAAGCATGTATTATTAGACCTTATTTTGCGGAAGAATGAGCAATTAAGGGAATACAGGAAGCCCCCACGCTTTTTTTCAAATTATTTTATTCTTTTTAAAGCACATTGAATATAAGCGTGTTTTTTTTTTAAAGGTATTGTAATTTTTTTTTTATTTTATCCTTTTTAATTTTAGGCATTCATTACAGTCACATTAGTCCTGAATATGGCTTAAGCAAGAGAGCTGAAAGCTCGACAACATCGTCAAAATACACACGGAACACTCGAGAAAAGCGAAGAAAAGATATAATACATATGTATATTTTTCAATGTACTCGTTGGTACTTTTAATTCGCCAATTCCCTCGTACAGTATAGTTGGCTATTTAACTTTAATTGCTTAGAATCTTAGATGATATTGTATTTTCCAGATTTATTTGATAAAAAAAAAATATCTTTACTAACCAAACATAATGAAGAGTTACAAAACAAAACAATAGTAGTGTGCTAAAAGGCGGACGTATTGCAAAATCTTTTATATCAAATAACCTATAATCAAAATAGTATTTAAAATTTAAGGACTTGGCACCAAGAATGATGTCACAGTCTTTTCCCACGGCATTAAAGTTCAAAATCGCAAGATAAAATGGTAAAAATAGCGTTTTTTTCCTTTTCCATTTTTTGGGGTTAATTTTGCGTCTATCAAAAAACTTTTACGGTTATTCCCTAGATTTTAATGTTTATGAGCAGTACAAAAAAAATTTACTCCGCGACTTTCGGGAAACGAGTTTCCGTCTTTCGGAAAAAAGATCAGAGGGGTTTTTTCAAATATATTTTTTTGAGAAATCTATTCAAGATATAATTTTTTTTACAGTTATTCCCTAGATAAAGGTTCAATGCATCTACTCTATTTTGTTCCAAAGCATATTTAGTAACGGTTGTCGAGATATAAAGGTCTCCTGTTTTTAGAAATTTTTGAAATGTCGGTATGCACACTCTTAATAAAAATCTGCTAAACCTACTATCAGTATTTCGCGTACTTATAGAAAAATGTGCACACTTTTATTTGAAAATTAATCTTGTCAAATTGTTTTCTTCTGTTTTACGACTGCATTCAATAATTGAAACTGATCTGCATGTAAAGTTTAATTGCTTTCGTTACTATTTAATTATAGAAATGCAGCAGTCACATCATACAATATGATTCTTCTTCTCTATAGCACTACAACTCTTGGTGTGTCTTGGTTGCCTCAAAAATCCGTCGCCATCCTCTCCTATCTAGAGCAGCGATCCTTCTGTCCCCATCACGTCAACCAAATCCTCAAGAATAGACATGTTTTGAGTAAAAGGAATCGTAGAATGTGTAAACCGATTACATATGTCGGAGGCAAGAAAGGTGTGTAATAATAGGGAAGTCTGGTGATCTGTTCTCTCTGCCTACCACGCAAGGGATGCGGCGTGAGGGAATTGAATAGTAGAAGATTTTTTTTTCTTAAAATGGTGTTACAATCATCTAGTCTAAATAAAATTAACTATATTTTTAAATCGTATTTAATAATATATTATTTAAAAATATGTACATATCAAAATTAAACCGATTTGCTTTATTTGTATTCATTATTTCTTTAGGAATGCGAAACAATCATGCACTGTAAGTATTATGGTATAAACAAAAGATCAGAATGTCATCTGGCCCCAAATAGATAAAAAAAATGCGTACACGCTAAAGAATTATTAAGTAGGTAGATACTATTATTATTATTAGCCGTCGAGCGCGCCCTTTTATTCTCCCCTGACCATCTTGACAATAATGGTCAAATTCCATTTGTTTAGGTAACCATCTGAAGCAAATTCAATGGAATGCAATGGCAACGTCGCCGGACGCTCTATCATAGAATGAATGTATTTTCGCGTATATAGATGGACGCCTCAAAGTATATCCTTTAAAAGGACGCCGTAAGGGTGGATTGTGGAAAAAATACCCACCGGACGCCCTATTGCGGTTTCTAAGTACGGACGCCACATTGATAGTAAGATGTAAATATATATATATATATATATATATATATATATATATATATAATATATATCGTATGGCGTCAAGAAGGCAGAGTCAGAGTTTAAGATCGTGGAAGCTCAGGTATTGAAGAGCCTCAGGAGACAGGTTGTGCATGTCCTCGATGGAACCGCTGAACCTGGTGAGTGGACACTGACACTGACAGACTCCACCCCTCCACAGGGGCAATATGGGTGCTCCCTTTTGCCCCATCTATGGAGGAGAAGGCCGCACCTTCCGTGTCCCGTACACCACAAACGGCGTGGCAGGTGGCTACCAGGTGGCATTGTCGAAGGGTCCCCCACAAGTCCATCAGTGTCTACGCCGCTTTCCCTCCATACACGTCCCCATTCCGTTTTTGTGTTTTGTGTTTTATAGAAGTATTGATATTTGACAGTGTGATGGTAATACAGCTGTTCGTAAGACTCTTAAGAGGCGGGTAAAAATCCTTCTATAATTAATCGGTTCATTTTTTTTTTCAAACTTTGTATAAAAATTTAAGCGAAAAATGAGAGTAACATCAGCAACTAAGATGTTTTGGGCTTATTGGATAAAAATAGTATAGAATATCAAAAACTTTCAGTCACTGAGTCTTACCTTAAACATTTTATGAACCAAATTACAACATTGTGTTTAAAAAAACTACGGGAATATTCTTACGTTCCAGTAAATTTCAGAGGAAACTTTGGAATCATATTTTTTAATCATGAAAATTTACATGAATCAATTTTATAACTGCTAGTGTTACTGAAACATATTCTCATTCATCCATATTTTAAGTCTTATGATAATATCTTTAGTATTAGCTGTGTAATATTACTTTTCGCGACACAATATTTTGCGTGTTCTTGATGTATATAGGTACCATCCACGTATAATGACTTTTTTAACTACGATTTATATGTCATCCTCACCTGCCCGCGGTGCCCCCTGCTGACTACTGACGAGGCTCTGGCGACCGAAAGGATGGCGGGATAACCAAAAGATCTGCGTGGACCTAAATACCCATGCGCTATATACCGGATACCGACCGAAGACTCGCCAACACGCTCGGCAAGCGTGGCGTTTTAATGCCAACCACCCCCTGTATGATATGTCAAATAATCGAAGAACAGTACCCCAGGTGAGTAGGACGGGATGTCCAGAATCTCACACTGAACTTTCAGTCTGCCCCACGGATTCTGGGGGGGGCAATTGTTTGACACCTCATGCAAAGCGCCAGAAGACAAGAACAAGCACTCGAAGACTAGACGTAGCTACCTACAATGTCCGAACATTGGCATCGGACATTAAACTAATAGAATTGGAGGAAGAACTAAAAAAGATCAAATGGGATATCGTGGGACTCTCAGAAGTGAGAAGGAATGACGAATTAAAAACCACTTTAAGTTCAGGACATACATTCTACTATAATGGAGATCCTGAGAGAGCAATCGGTGGAGTTGGATTTCTGATCCACAAAAAACACTCCCAGAACATTACTAACATCAAAAGTATATCCACAAGAGTTATATACCTAACCATGAAATTGAACTCATCCTACAGCCTGAAAATAATTCAGGTTTATGCACCCACATCAGAACATACAGATGAAGAGATAGAACTATTTTATGAACA
The DNA here is from genome assembly GCA_963576895.1 of Ceraclea dissimilis. NCBI lineage: Eukaryota > Metazoa > Arthropoda > Insecta > Trichoptera > Leptoceridae > Ceraclea > Ceraclea dissimilis. The sequence continues at coordinate 1,070,216 of OY756370.1, read as the reverse complement.
CATTAGTAATGCACTTCAAGAAAACAAATGCAAATTTAACATGATAATAGGAGACCCAAATGCAAAGATCGGCATTAGTAACGACGAAGCAGAGAAGTCCCTCGGTAAATTTGGCAGTGGCTCAAGAAATGATAGAGGAGAAACCTTATTGAATTATCTCCTTGAGAACAACTTATATCTCATGAATAGCTTCTTTTACAAAAAACCTCATAGACGATGGACTTGGATAAGTCCAGATGGCAAAACAACAAATGAAATAGATTTTATTATTGCTGACAAGAAAGAAATCATACACGATGTGAATGTACTAAATCAATGCACTGTTGGAAGTGACCACAGAATGAATAGAGCATCAGTATCTATCAACTTGGATTATGAAAGACATAAAATGGTACGTAAAAAGCCACCAAAAAAGTGGCAAACTCCCTTAAAGGTGAGCGAATACGTGAAAACCATAGACACCATCTTGCAAGAATCTGATGGCGAAAATCAAAGTATAGATGAATTAAATGAAAGAATCACAAGAGCAATATCGGAGTCTGTCAAAACGAACTGCCCACATACAGAACGAATAAATAAATTGAGTCAAGATACTATAGACTTAATGGAACGGAGAAGAGATATCAAGCTCAAAAAAGATATGAACCTCGAGGCCTGGAGAAAACTAAATCGGGAAGTCTCCAAAAACATACGGAAGGATGTTCGAAAATTTAACGAGTTGAACATAAAACAGACCATTGAGGAAAACAAAAGTTTTAAAGTTCTCAAAAAGAGTATGACAATCGGAAAGAGCGAAATATCAAAAATGACTGATAAACATGGGAACATTACGACAGACTCAGACAACATACTGAAAATAGTAGAGGAGTTCTATACAGAATTATATAAGAGTCAGAAAGAGCAAAATCACAACCCGAAAGAAACAAATCCATTAACAGGTGTTGTTAACCAGGGCTCAGAAGATATACCAGACATAACAATAGACGAAATAGAGTTTGCCTGCAAGAAAATGAAGAATAATAAGGCTCCAGGCGAAGATGGCATTGTCTTAGAAAGTATAAAACTCGGAGGTAAAACCCTCCTAGAGAAACTCAAGTTACTATACAATAAATGTCTGACAGATGGTATCACACCAAAGGCATGGAATAATGTGCAGATAATATTGTTGCACAAAAAGGGTAATAAAGCCGATATCGGAAACTACAGACCAATCAGCCTTCTCTCTCACCTGTATAAATTATTTATGAGAATAATAACAAACAGATTGGAAAACAAGCTGGATTTCTACCAACCATGCGAACAGGCTGGTTTCCGCTCCGGTTTTGGCACAAATGACCATCTTTTGACTCTGAAGATACTGATTGAAAGAACAATAGAGTACAATAGACCCCTGGTGTTAATTTTTGTCGACTTCCAGAAAGCATTCGACACCATTGACAAACATGCTATATTGGCAGCCTTACACCAAAGCCGTATAGATCACAGATACACAAAACTTCTTAATTACATATACGATAATACAACAGCCAGTGTAAAACTTGACAAGAGCACCGAACAGTTCCCAATAGAAAAGGGTGTGAGACAGGGAGATACTATCTCCCCGAAATTGTTCACTGCTGTTTTGGAGTATGCCTTTAAAAATTTACACTGGGAAGAAAAAGGTATCAAGATAGACGGAATGCATTTGTCAAACTTAAGATTCGCAGATGACATTGTACTAATATCTGAGGATCTAAATGAAGCGCGTGTCATGCTACAGGAACTCGTAGAGGAGACAAAAAAAGTGGGACTCCTAATCAACGCGAGCAAGACAAAAATTATGACGAATCTGATACTCGGCGGTACGGTAGAAATTGACAACCAAATCATAGAGGAAGTCAAAGAGTACAAATATCTCGGCCACAACATCCTACTCTCCAGAGATAACCAGACTGCTGAGATTCAGAGAAGAATTGCTCTTGGGTGGGCAGCATATGGAAATTTAAAAAAGTTCTTTGACAGCAATATTCCCCAAAGCCTCAAACGAAAAATGTATGACCAATGCGTACTACCGGTGCTGACATATGGGGCTGAAACGCTTACCCTCACTAAATCGACTGCAAAAAAACTCCGCGTAGCACAAAGGAAGCACGAAAGAGCCATGCTACACATAAGACTGTCGGACCGAATCAGAAATACTGAAATACGCAGAAGGTCAGGAGTAACAGATGTAGTCGAAAGAGTGGCTAAGCTCAAGTGGTCTTTTGCGGGACATGTTGCGAGACTCCAGGACCAAAGATGGACAAAGAAGGTAGTGGAATGGAGACCTCGCGAAGATAAAAGAAGTAGAGGGAGACCCCCCACGCGATGGTCAGACGACATAAAACGAGTTGCTTGTGATTGGATGCGGAAGGCGCAGGATAGAGATATATGGAGGAGTACGGGGGAGGCCTACGTTCAGCAGTGGACGGAGATGGCTGGATAAGTAAGTAAGTTATATCTCAACGGATAACAAGTGACCATGGTACAATATTAAGGTGGTAGTACTAGGCGACGAATTGTACAGAGCAATGGTAAGAATTAAGTTGGTAGAACAATTTTGTAAGATAATTAAGGAGGTCGATGGATATACCGCTTGGTACTAGTCACTGGATAAGAATGTAGAATTGAGAAATTTTAATGTCAATCATAATAATTCTAGTCAAACGAGATGAAATACATAGAAACAATAGGCAGTCACATTGGTTAATATCCGAGAGTAATGAAACTTATTACATTTTTTATACTAATTAGGTAACGTTAGTCCCTACGTGAAGTTTGAAGGCTACTTGATGGTAGATTATGCCTATTACTGTAAGAAAATTATTGTTCTTGTTAATGATATCATGCTGATAAATGGCTTTTTGTATCCGATGTTTTCTTATTGTTTTCGAAAGGAATTACTAATTTCGCTTAGTAGACAAATATAATACAAGTTTATAAGCTACGCCCAGTATAAAACAAACAGATTATATTAATAATAAGATTCTAATCTTTCCACCACATCCTTGGGCATCTGGTCGGTATGATGGAGACAATTGGTACGCTATTCACGATAAACGCTAAAATATTTTCTAATAATCACTTTAGGTATATTTTTTAATCCTGTGAATTGCAATAAGTTCGCCCTAGTGAACAGCGTTGTTTGATTTGTCTGATTTTGTGCTTATATTGTGTTGTAAGATTTCGAAATATTCACATAAAGTGTAATAAATCAATAAATTCTTCCCGATTCCTAACGTATTTCATAAAATTGAATCTAGTTTCAGTAATCTATATACCTATATAGAAAAAACTCCTTCATACTCTTCTACATCGTAAAAACACCTCTTCTTCTTCGTCAGTCTTGGTCCCTCCACTGCTGGATGTAGGCCTCTTCCATTCGTTTCCAGTCCTTTCGATCCCTTGCCTTTCTGACCCACTGTCTACCCGCTACCGAGGTCACGTCGTCCGCCCATCTTTTCTGGGGCCTTCCGACACCTCTTCTGTTTTCCCATGGCCTCCACTTTACGAGTCTGGGAGTCCATCTATTCTCGTATAAAAACACTGCATAAAATAAACTATGAAAAGTTGTACCTAAACTAAAAAATACGTCCAACACCATCTGGCGATAATAGTTATAAGGTTAAACTGTGTAAATATAAAACAATGCATGCGTGTATAATAACGATTTAATGTTATTTTATATTAGACATTCTTCGACTATAAGGTATTGAGTACTAAACTACATTATAACCTACAGTATAGTATTGAAAGTAAAAGTCACTCTCGTTTTCATTTCGTTTTCATTTGGATTATCTCATTCGACTCTCACGTAACTGTGAATTAAATAATATCTGCTGCTTTACGAGGTCTTCGATAGAGGGCCTCGTAGTAACATAAACTGTTATTGTAGAGGCATTCGTAAAACAATCAAAGAAATTCTACGGTTTGAAGTCAGTAATAAGTTAGGAAATTACTACATAAAATCATTAATCTCCCCCATAATTTTATATTCTTATATCTTTTGGGGTTTACTAAGTCGCAGAGGTTATTCCTGTATTTTGATTCGAAGATTCTGAAACAATCGTCTAAATTGATTGCAAATTATAAAAAAAGAAACGAGCATAATGATTGTATATTTATTACTCTATTCAGGGTTGTGACTAGTCACTGGGATGAAAGTAAATAAGTTGAGATGGTTTGATGAATATTGTGAACGTGATTGAAGCGATATACCTACTCGTGTATAAGTTTTTCTCGGATATCATGGGATATCGTCTCCGACTCGCGGTTTTGACATTAATTTTGGAAAACATGGAAATTATGAACCAAATGTTTATTTGTTTGACGGTTAAATTGCCTTTTTCATGTTGACTTAACATTTACTACAATAATTCAAAAAGATGTCAATTCAATGTTTCAGTTGTATTGAAAAATTATTTCTTTATATGTTTGTAGTCTCAAATTATAAGAAATATTCACGGAAGTGCAAGAATGTACGAGTATGTAGGAGAACAATGCCAATATTATTAAGTAAATACTATGAGTAAAATAATAGTAAAAAGTTACGATAGAGTGTAAATGAATATTGCTTGTAATAATTCTGCCCCTATACACCACTGTTTCTTAATTTTTTTATCGTGGTAGCGAGTAAAGTATTGGAGAAAATTCTTTCTTTCGCACGCATATGACCTTTGTACAAGTTGTCCAGTAGTCAAAAGATCCTGTTAATACCTATTCTTCAAATAGTCTATTCTTCACAAGAACCTCTACAAACTTCTTGTCACCACACCTCTCCACCATGTGTTCCACGATCCCGACCTGGCGAAATTCGCAAAGGGAGTGATCCCTCTTTCTCCATTTTTGGAGCATGTAGGTACGGTACGCTCATCTACCGTGACCAATTCGGAGTAATCCTTGAAAACATGTAACAAACTGATTAACATGTAACAAGAAGAGATCACTGGATTACATAAGCTTGCCCTAGTAAGCTTACTTATTATTGTTATAAATGTTTATTACCTTGTCAAATTGTATTATATGCACTGTTCATGCACCTGATAAAAACTCTAGAGGAAGATCTCTAGCAAATAGAGACACAGTTTCTTAGAAATAACTAATTCTCTAAGCGTACCCTAATAAACAAATTTCTTGACAATAAACGTTGGTGGTCGCGACCTCCACATTGAGAAACGCTGTTAAAGGTACCTAATTATAAGGTATTACGAGTTAGACTATTATTATAAGAGGAAGTGCGAAAAATTCTCATCGGTTCTTCTTCTTCTTGCTGTGTATTGCGAGTATTCTCTTTATGCTGTGTGTGTGTGGAGATGTGTAATTTAATAATAAGTAGAGACCGGATTATATGCAATTGCATATTTACATATGCATTTGCATATTTTGCCAGTTTATTCAGGATTTTGCATATTTCGACCAAAAACTACTGATCGTGCATATTCTAAAATATATACTGTATTTTCACAATTTTTATGTTTTCAAAAACAAAAATGTTTGTGTCTGGTTGAAATAGTAGTATGTAAATAAGTCATTTAATAAAAAAACAAGTAAGTACCTAATCGTAATTTTTCTTTTAAAAACAAGTTTTTTACGACTTCACATCCTAGAACCGTTTTTCGCTGTCTTCCAAACGATACCAAACATAAATGAAATAAAAATATTAGTAGTTAAATAAAGTCTTGTATAAACGTAAATTTGTTGTAGTTATTTAAATTAATGTTGCATACTTTGGTACTTTTTGGTGATTTTGTTGCATATTTCGAGCATTTATGATGCAATGTAGTTTCCCACAACAGTATAGAAGAATTAAGGATGAACATTCAATTTTCAATTTCAATTTATTTTCAAAGAATATGGCTTACAAAGTATGTGTATCATTAGAACATTATTTGTATTATATTACTTCAAATTAAATTTAAAGCCCCCAGACAGTATAAGTTTACTGGTATAAGGGGGTCAATCATAAAACACATTAAATATCAATTGTAAAATAAGTCCATCAATAACATAAACACATATACAACAACTTGATCACTATTTGTTGTCTTTTATTCAGGATTAGCTTCCTCAGACTCCTGGCGAAAGGCTTTGGTTGTGTTATCCTCTTCAGCTCCTCCGGCAAGGAATTATACACCAAAGAGGCAGTGTAAAGAAATCCATACCTGATCCTATTTGTCCTAGGACTTCCTTTCCTGATGTGATTTCTTTGTCTCGTGTATCTGGAGTGCACGCCACTATTGTGCAGCAAGGATATTTGTGTCTTGATTTGGCTGTTTTTAATCTTATGCAACATCTTAATTTTCTCTATACCTATTATGTCATCCAAATTTAATGAGTTTGTCATTTTATAGAGTTCTGTGGTCCTGGTGAATCTATTTAGACTATAAACTATCTTTAGTGCCTTGTTCATTACTCTCCTTATTAAATCCTTCAATTCAACACTACATTGGGACCACACCGTTAATCCATATGTTATGTGAGGTAGAATGAAGGCATTGTAAATCATAATCTTTGTTTTCATATCAAACACATCAATTCTCCTCAGTACTCCTATCATAGGTCCCAATTTGTCCAATATTGAGTTTACATGTTCACACCATGTCAATCTTTCGTCCATCATCAATCCCAAATATTTGACACACTCTGTCCGTTTGATCTGATAATTGTTAACTTCAATTTCAAGATTAATATCCGGTTTATTTTTTTGTTTCATCATCATATATTTTGTTTTTTCTGCGTTAATAGTCTTTTTTTCAATTTATTTTCAAAGAATATGGCTTACAAAGTATGTGTATCATTAGAACATTATTTGTATTATATTACATTGTCGGGCTTACGACCGACCTCGGCTGGCTTAAGTGATCACTTTACACTCGAGAAACATTCGCCATTTCAGTTCACCCCGGCTGGGATTCGAACCCAGACCTTCGTCTCGCTTAGTAGGGATCATATCCACTACACCACGAGGAGCGACGGCTGTGTTGTCGAATTTCATGTATATTAAGTACCCATGTATTGTTGCATTTCTAACTGTGGGGAGAGGGTGGTATTTTACAAGAACAAAATTTGTAAATCAAAAATAATTTATGATGCATATTTGCATGCATATTTCATCAATTTTAAGTTGCATATATTCCGGTCTCTAATAATAAGCAATCATAACAGAGAATTCTATGAAGTAAAATACAGTGTTTGATGTTTCAACAGCGACTTACATACTCCGTCTACCTACTTACTCGGTTGACTTCATTGTCTCGCCAGTGCGAATATTTCAGATGTCGAAAAACTTCGGTAACCTAATTAACCTATGTCAAAATTATGTATGACGCTTCACACATTCTTATTAGCAATACATAGGTATACAGTGTGATCGCTTCCTTGTGTTATATTATTTTGGTCAAAGAAAAGCATGACTGCTTAAAGTCGCTATAGAGACTTTGTTCTGGAAATGTATTTGTATAATGATAAATAATGAATATTGGATGAAAAAAAACTATTGTTCTAGGCTAATTTTAAGCAGGTACTTTCAAATGTTTTTGAGTTACTTTTTACCTTAATTAATTGTCCATACCTTATTTAATTCCCCTAAAAACCACCCTATAAGTGAGGGCTTATAAATTGTTCACTGGTAAAATTATTCATCATGACTACTATTCTAAACAATTGCAGTTTTTTCTTAAACTCCATAACTACATATGGGAGCAAACACCATAATAGTATGTATGCAGGTAGACTTTGTGGAGTCCCTTCAGGAAACCATCGGAGGGCACGTGGAATACCTTGAGCTTACTCCAGAAGACTTTCTTGATCAGGGCAAACGGCGAGAGAGGATCCGAGTCGCCGACCCCAAATAAATGGGATATGGTGTGGAGAAGAGAGAGAATGTAGAAAGATCAACGCATCTTGAGATAACAGAATTGAAACCTGCGTAATTCTTATAGCTGTACATAAGAAAAAAATATCACTTTAATCTCCAGTTTTACCCGATGAAAAACGTTGAAGAAAAATAAAATGTAGTATTGCATATTGATTTTGAATATTTGATTGCCCTTTTATAAACTCGTAGCGAAGAATTAGCACGTACTTATATTGAATACTTTTATTGAAAAATTAATTTTAAATTGTAAACATTAGATATTTATTTAATTATCTTACGAAGCAATAAGGAACTACTCTGAAGCTAAGTAATATTTTTTCAATAGATTTGTCTAATTAGAATGAAAGTGTTACATAATAGAATATATTGTTGATATTATCGAACGGTTGAATGATTCCGTGGTAACGGATCCGTGAAGGTCATCGATTGAATTTTATTTATCACTTTTCTTTACAAAAAAAAAAACGAATTGAAAAATACGAATCATTGTCAAGATCATTAGTTTGAATTACGTAAAAGATCACATTGTTGCAACTCCCGGATATTGGAAAATACTCGTAGTATATTAGACGAAATATTATAAATAATTGATGAAAAAGTTTAATAATAGAGAGAAGATGACTTTTTGATGACGCCTTTATTTGACTTCATCTGTCATTGTTGTTGGTAAGGTCTGCGTCTCAAAAATACAATAAAAGCGGCATATAATTGATGTTCAATGGGGCGAAATATTCGCAATGCTTCAATTTTAAAGTTTAAGAAAAAATGAAAAAAAAATAATAGGTATAAAAACGGCGATACAAAATCAATTAATTAATTTATTTGTGTCAGACCATTTTTAATCGTTTTTTCTATCTTTTCATGGTATTTCCCCCAATGTGGTTTTTACCATGTGTCATTTTCGTCTTGATTCGGAACCAATGCTGAGGTGGAAACTATTAATACGATTATACACTTTTTTTTTCAAATTATCTGAAAATAAAAATAAGAATAACAAAGTTTGCGACAAATTCGTTATCCAGCAAATTAAGATTACATTTTTTTTGCACTAAATAATTCGTGGTCTGAAAAACTTTTATACGTAATAAATCAATAACCTGCGATTAATTAATTAATCGCTGTAATAATTAATTTGGTATCAAATTACATACATTGTGTTCAAGACAGTTTACTTTTCTTCTGCGCTTGTTACTTTAATTAACTTACGGACGAAATGCTGATTGGAGCAATTTACACTCTGATCAGCATTAATCTTGAATCGTTGTACAAAGGTTTTCATGTTTTTCACCTTATTTTTATCAGTATATATTATTAGTTTAACATTTCAGACTTACTATAACTAATAACAAATGCATAGAATAATAAAGCGAAAGACATGGCAACATTTTGTATTAATCAAGATCAAGACAAATGCTGATTTGAGTGTAAGTTGCACCAATCAGAATTTGGTCATTTAGTCAAATAAAACGATCAGAGCAGAGCAGAGAAAGAATTAAATATTCAAGATCAGAATGCTGATCAGAGTGCAGAGTGCGGAAAGCTAATCAGAGTGTAAATGGCTCCAGTCAGCATTTCGTCATTTAGTCTATATATTAGGAAAGGTTTTTCTTCTCTGCCACAATGATGGAGATGAGTATTGAGTATGTTGTTATTACAATTGCATACCTGTTGCTTGTAACTGTAACTGTTATGATTGTCTTCATTTTATGAGATTTTTCACTCGTCTGGAACAGCCGCAACTGCAGCGTAAGATAATAATAGTGTTTGAAAATATAATTGGATGTATTGCCAATACACTTCTTTTTATCAAAGACGTAACAATACAGTATCTCTTTGTTTATGTTAAATAACTATAAATATGAAATTAGAAACGTAATCTGTAGGAGTGTTTTTTAAGATCAGCTTTACTTGGGTTAGTTAGAAGAGATCTGTGAATAGCTATAAGTTGACTATATTTCAGATAACTCTCTATCTATCTATACCCTCACGTTCCTTGCAAGGTGACGGAGATGAAAGAGAGGACAGAGCGCTAGACAGCCCTACACTTACACACACTCCTAGCCTCCATCACATTCATGCAATTTTTCATACGCGCTCTCCGATTCTTTTTATTCAAGACGCGTCCATCCTTGAGGATCTGGTCGACATGATCGGATCAGGTCAGTCTCCTCAGTTCTCTCCTCTCACTCAAATATATCTTTTTTGCCATCCTGTCATCTTTCACACTGAAAGAAATCATATTTTTGATTCTTGTTAATGTATCAGTTGTTTGGTAGAAAATCCTAGAATAACGTCGAATTAGTGGTCTTCCCCGCAACATTTTACTGCAGTTTTGCTAATATATGAGTAAACTGTAGATTTGAAATTACGTAAAATCATAATGTATGGAGAATTACTTTAAAAACAACAGTTTTATATCATGTCGATGTCTATTTATTAGGGTTTCCTGTTAAAACTACGTTAATAACTATTATTTCAAAAAAGCAGAATTCATACTAACAAATTATAAAATCTCTACGTACATATTAACACGATAAATTGTATTCCTAACAGTATTTTCCCGTAATATACGACATTACACGATTTCTGTTTAATTTATAATGACTCGTCACTTCAATTTAACAGTAGTATTCCCCAAAAAGATAATATAAAGGTCCGAACGTTTATAAATGCAAGAATATCATACAAAAATAACATTAATAGCTAATGCTAATCCAAAGCTAATTTGCTGTTAACTTAACATAATGAGTTTAAACGAAAATGCGGGCTTAATGCTAAGTTATCAGGATTCATTACAAAATATCATAACGCGGGACGCATAAATAACATTATTCTCGTGGAAAACGCAGGAATTCTTGCTACTCTCAACGAACATTTCTCGGTTCTATGCGCATGCGTCTACTGACAGACGCGTATACGCAGAGAGTGCATTATGGCGCGATCTATCTATTGTCTAACACACTTTTTACAATACTCTCGCTGTGGTGAATTTATTTAAAGCGTTGTTTGGAATTAATTAATTTGTAATAACTATCGTGTGTACCTATTCCTTCCTATACACTTACTTACTGTGCAAATTAAAATAAAGTTGGCTATAAAAATGGACGCGACTACTGCGAATCTTTTGACGAAGTGGGGAATGTTTTTTTGATATAATGGGAAAACGGCATGTTGTAATTAAATAATGTGATTTTTGCGAGGTTTTATCATATACCTACTGTGAAAAATAATGTACCTATTCCAGCATGAATATTGTACCTAATTGCTTATTTATAAAGTAATAATAAATTATAAACTATGTATATTTCATTCCATCAATAAATATACATTGTAAACCATGTTTCTTTCTGTTATTTACCTTGACCATATTCATTATTATACCTACCATTTGGGACTAGATGATATTATCTAACGGTTACATTTTCTTGTGTGATTAATTCATTAAGGCAAGTAAATATATGTACTATATCCATAAAGCACCTGGGTGCAAAAATAATTATAGTTAGAATATATCATCTTATCCTCAAATAATCTCATTACTATTATATTTCTCTTATGTATTTGTGTGTTAATAATTCTTTTTTGCTATAAAATATATTTATTTCCATAGAAATACTTGTAACGTGTGCTCTGATAATCCCATTGTTTTATTTGATAAATACAAACGATTAAACACTTTTGTTTATAACCTTTATTCGTATAACATAAACTATGTGATACAGTTCTTATAATAATATAATATAAACTATGAACTATGTGATCCACTATTGTGTGTCTGTAATCTCCCTCGCCATCTTGGATCTCCCATCTTTTTAGTGTTGCCATTATCATACTCCCAACATCCCCCTGTTCAAGTATATTAGTTTGGTGCTAAATATATATTATATAATATAATCTCTCAAATAAGCTGGTCGTACACTCAGACGACCAGATCTCGTGATGGTAGGTCCAGGTCCTCGGATGCTTGCATCAGTATGTTCTGGTTCACTAACTACACCACGATGCTCACTAACAATTGCAGACTGAGATGATGAGACTGGAGATGTTTGAGACTGTTGTTGGTGCTCAACAACTTGTTTTTGCGAAGGGTAATCAATGTAGGATCTGGTTCTATATTTGGATGTGTTTAATATCAAATGTTGACGGTTTCGTCTGTACGTGACACCTTCATTAGACTTAACATAATATGATCGAGGACAATTCTTTACTGTATCCAGTACTACCCCCGGTTCCCATCGACTATTAGCTAGTTTTTTAAACATAATATAATCACCCTTTGCAAAAGGAGAAAGACACTTTGTATTTCTATCATAATAATTCTTATAATTGTTTTTGTGTTTCTGCATTTTACTGTACATATCTTTTTGATCAACTGTCTTTGGTCTTAATAATTCAGTTTTAATTGGTAAATTAGATCTCAATTTTCTAGACATTAACAACTCTGCAGGAGATTTCATATACCCTTTCTCATTACTACGATAATGTAATAATGCTAGATAAGGATCAGTATTTTCATCATATGATTTTTTTAGAATATTTTTTGCAATTTTAACAGCTGATTCTGATTGACCATTAGACTGAGGAAAATTCGGACTTGATAAAATATGTTCTATATCCCAATTGCTACAAAAGTTTTTAAATTCAGATGAGTTAAATGGGGGCCCATTATCTGTTACTAGTCTCAATGGAATACCATGTCTGGCAAAAATGTTTTTTAATTGCGTAATGACATGTGTTGCACATGATCCTGTGTTCAATAAAGCCACCTCTATATATTTAGAATAATAATCTACTACCACTAAATGTTTTTTGTTTCTGACTTCAAATAAATCTGCACCTACTTTCTCCCAAGGCAATTCTGGTATTTCGCTAATTATTAATGGTTCGTGAGAATTTGCAGGCCTGTATCTTAAACATGTTTCACAATTTTCTATGATTTGTTCAATGTCTTTATTGATATTTGGCCAAAAAATGACCCCTTTTACCATATTCTTAGTCCTATTGACTCCCATGTGACCAGCATGAATCTGATCCAACATATCTTTGCGCATGACATTAGGTATAACTAAACTATTATTCTTAAAAACCAGATCATCTATTACATTAATATCCGCTCTGTAATTCCAGTACGATCTTACACAAAACTCAGTTTTATCTTTATACATAGGCCAACCTTCTTGATAGTATTTTTTTAACAACTGTAATGACTCATCACTCATAGTTGCTTCTTTAATTTGTTGCAATTTAGATTGTGAAACTGACAGTGAAGAAATCAACATATTTACATGAATTGCTATGTTCTTGTCTATACTATGTTCTTCCATTTCTGGCAATGAAGCTCTGGATAAAGTATCTGATATATATAGCTTGCTACCTGGCACATAACATACATTCAAATCATATAACTGTAAAGTTAACATCATTCTTTGCAATCTACTTGGAATTTGATTCAATGATTTACTGAATATACTAACTAATGGTTTGTGATCCGTTTCTACATTAATTTTCTGTCCATAAACATACTGATGAAATTTCTGGCAGCCAAATAATATGGCGAACAATTCTTTTTCTATTTGAGCATATCTTTCTTGACATTCTGTTAAACTCTTTGATGCATACGCAATAGGTCTACCTTCTTGCAATAAAACTGCCCCTAAAGCTGACTGTGATGCATCAACACTTAAAGTAAGTATTTTATTATTGTCATAATGACGTAATATTGGAGCCGTAGTAATTAACTGCTTGAGTTTTAAAAAAGACTGATCATGATTTTCATCCCAATACCAATGGTTATTTTTCTTCAGCAAGTTTCTAAAAATTTCAGTTTCAACTGATAAATTTTTTATGTAACTACTCAAGTAATTTATCATACCTAAAAATCTCTGCAAATCTTTTTGACATTTTGGAGTTGGCATATCATTTATAGCCCTAATTTTTTCATCATCAGGACACATTCCATTTGAATTGAATATCTGACCTAAAAACTTGACTTCATTCACACCAAATCTACATTTTTCTTTGTTAAACTTTAAATTAATTTCAGCTGCTCTTTCAAGTACCATCTTTAAACTCTCATTGTGTGATTTTTCATCTTTCCCATAAACTAAAATATCATCTACATATATTATTATACCTGGAATATCTGAAAACGAGTCCACCAGAACTTTGCTGAATATTTCAGTAGAACAATTTAGACCATAAGGTAATCTAAGGAACCTATACCTACCAAATGGTGTATTGAACGTACACAAATCTGAGCTTTTTTCATCCAGCTGTATCATCCAAAAGCCTGAAAAAGCATCTAAGTGGGAAAAAACTTTTGCACCATGTAATCGCACTCTAATGTCCTCTACATTGGGTAAAGGAAAATGTGAGCGTTTAATAGCTTCATTTAAATTCCTTGGATCTAGACAAATACGTAACTGATTATTAGACTTTTCAACTATAACAATTGAACTAACCCAGTCTGTTGGTTTTGATACCTTCTCTATAACATCCAGTCTCACCATCCTGTCAATTTCATCACACAATTTTTCTGTTAATTTAAAAGGAATTTTCCTTTGAGCATCAATTTTTGGCTGTACACTGGGATCAATCGTCAAATGACATTTCTGAGGCAAACATCCGAGACCCTGAAAAACAACATTATACATTTGTAATAAATCATTAATACCATTGTGTTTATTTACTTTCTCTAAAACAACATCGTTTGCATAAATTCTCTTTACAATACCAATCTCCTTACAAGTTTGTGCACCAAGCACCGACTGACATGGAATACCTACTATAATGAAATCAATGCTATATTCCATATTATTAATAAGACATTTTAATTTACAAATTCCTTTGATTGGTATTCTGACTCCTCCATAACCATACAATTTAAATTTACATTCCTTTATATTGGATGCAGACAGCTTTAACCAAGAAAAAGTTTCAAAAGAGACACAATTAGCCTTTGCTCCTGTATCAATTAAAAAATTTAATTTACAATTATTAATATGAACATTTATCAACCAATCTTTATCAAACTGCATGCTTGCACTGTATACCTCCGAGGAATTTATGTATAAACTCTCAATATATATCTCACCAACACCTGTGTTATCCTCGACATCTATCATATTGTTTATTTTGGAAAAGCACATCTTTGCAAAGTGGTTGAGTTTGCTACACTTGTTACATTTTACACCCTCTGCTGGACATTTGAAACGATGAGTTCCTCCACATCTCGTACAAATACTTGATCTGTTAGATATCATTCTTCCATTGTTTGTTCCTCTGTAATTAGTTTTATTAATAGGTCTGGAGTATGCTTTGTGTATAGCTGATACCTCCAATTCCTTATCCAAGCACTCTGCATTTGCACGAGATACTGTCATGCTTCTATATATGTTAATCATGTTTATTAGAGTCAATTCATTTTCCGACAGCAGTCTCTCTCTTATATATGAGTATTTCCTATCCATATTGCACACAAACATATCTCTAACAAGATCGTCTTTTAATGTACCAAACTCACATGTTGAAGCTAAGGTTTTTAAACTCGTTAAAAATGTATCTAGGCTGTCCAGTCCCTGCATATGCGTGAAGAACTTGTGTCTCTCTATCATTATGTTCTTTTTCGGAGAAAAATAATTGTCAAATGATTTCACCAGCGTGTTGTATTTTTGCTTCTCCTTTAGATCGAAATTGTTGTAAATTTCTATACAATCCTCACCTAGAAGGTGTAGCAATATGGCAATTTTTCTTTCATCTTGCTCCTCATCAAGTTTATTGGCCGTTAAATATATGGAAAACTGCTGTTTCCATTTTGCCCACGCATCTTTTGCATTTGATTCTGAGATTACAAGTGGCTTTAAGCCACTCGACAAGTTCGCCATTCTGTGTACACGTGCACTTTTTGTAACTTTTTATTCACACCTGACACCATGTTTTATTTGATAAATACAAACGATTAAACACTTTTGTTTATAACCTTTATTCGTATAACATAAACTATGTGATACAGTTCTTATAATAATATAATATAAACTATGAACTATGTGATCCACTATTGTGTGTCTGTAATCTCCCTCGCCATCTTGGATCTCCCATCTTTTTAGTGTTGCCATTATCATACTCCCAACACCATTTGCAATAGATACGTGCAATCTCAATAATAATATGCTTATTGTGTTATTTTTGTTAATTGCTGCACATCTTATATAATAATTAAAGAGAATAATACAACAAATAATACTTTTGATGTGACAGCGTTTGCAAGTGCTAGATTGTTGGCAATTATTAAAGGGAATATCAGAGATACCTACAAGTTTTTATATGGAATAATAAATTTTATTGTAAATACCTAATGTATAATATTAACATTAATAATACTAAGGAAATATTAGGCCAACAATGCCGAATTTCTGGGAAAGAACTTAGAGATGATAGTATAGTAATTGAGAAATATCACTATAAACCTGCAGATTTAAAAAGAAAGAATGTTGTTATGACAGTGCCGCAATTGAGAAATATCAGTCCTAACCTGCAAATTTAACAGGAAAGAATGTTGTTATGACAGCGTAGTAATTGAGAAATATCAGTATAAGTCTAAAGATTAACAGGAAAGAATGTCGTTACGACAGTGTAGCAATAGAGAAATATCGGTATAATCCTGCATGTTAACGGGAATACTTTCCTGTTAAATCAGCGGTAAGCTTTCCTGCAGAATCAACGAGAAATTCTTACGGTCCCGAATATAGCAGGAATATCACTATAACAACAGGAATTCTGGTGAATCATTTCTTAGAGTGCATTCTCTCAACATGGCCAAACATAATAATATTAAGTTTGATTATTTACTTTAAACAATTCATTGACTACAAAGTTGTACTGTGATTTTCGGTATGTATTTCATTATATGTACTGAAAACAATATTGCTTCACAGCACTATCATCCGCATTTCTTTACTACGTGGTAAATACTTGTGAATGAATATAAAATGCTTTCTATCAATCATGATGTTAGATATATATAGTATGAAGTTTGATAGGCACCTACTTAACATAGATATCAGCATTATGTAAGAAGATCTCCATAATCTTGATACATCTAGTTCATTGTTTGAATATTAGGTACAATAATTATTAATAACAATAATAATAAAACGGACAATTTCCAATGCACTGTTTTTTGGAGCAAGTCCACCTCAAGGGCGCCTTTACAATTAAATTAGCTAACCTAAGTACTTACATCTACATATTCTATACTATACTAAACAATTTTTTAAACAGGGAAGTTTTAAGCTGGCTCTTGAATTCAACAGTCGTTCTCGCTTTTATGATGTGTACAGGAAGTTCATTCCAGGCAAAAGGCCCCGGTGAGCTGGAAGCTCTTTCTAGATATCAAGGTTTGTGGTTGATATTGGGTTCTACCAGCCTACTGTAAATATTCGTTCGTGACCTGAGCGTGCTTTGCCTTTCATTTTGTGACCGGGAATTGCAGAGTTCGGAGATGAATTTGGGAATTATTAGTGTACCTATCAGGTTTACTGGCACATTCTGAAAGAAAGATGTTAAATTTTGTATGATAATAAAGTGGGTCAACCTTGACCAGATATCCAATATAATTTAAGTAAATTTTGCAATTTATCAGTTTCATTTTTATATATTTTTCGAGTGTCCTGTGAGAATCAGGTGTTCATAAAACTTAGTTCGCTATACCCATTCTAAATGTCACAATAATTTCGTGCAGAAAGAATGTTATTTGTTTTTTATACTCACATAACATTATCCCCATACTTTTATTCATTCTTTAGGTGAACATTACACAACATGTAATTTGACAAGACAATGCAAAGTTATATAATAATTATAAGCAATGCTCACTAGGGCGTACTTATCGCTCTACAGCGGTCTCTTTAAGCTAGGCCCGATTGGGATATACCGTGATAGTATATCAGTAATAATTGAAATATCAATAGATAATTTTATTCGCACAAAGCTCCTACTGTCTATTATTGCAGGCGCTGAAAGGAGTTTCGTTTGCATAATATGAGGACCGAATTCCATCAATTGATTATTGTTGAGGATAGGTCAAGGAACAAAGATCCTTTTCTTGCCCCTCCATTATCTAGTCCAATATTTTTTTACACCCCCTCAAAAGTAGTCAGTGGGGTGAATGTTTTGGATTCATTTTAATGATTATTTGGGTCTTAATTCAATAAGATAATTTAAATATAATTTTAGATCCCCAACATTGAGTAGTAACTTTAGACATAAATCTAATAAACATTGTTACTCACCGTCTTCGGCATTCCTCACCACGTGTACCTAAGTATGGCTTTAATAAGTGAGTCTGTATAACACCATAATCCAGTTATAATTAAGTTCAGTCTACTATAAAAGAGTTACGTATAAAATACTTAGGCTCAAGTACACCTCACTTGATTTTTTTAATGATTTGTTAGCCTAATATAGTTGCTAAACTATTTTAATCATTACAACTCTAGTAATATCTAGACACAGACTCGTCAATTTTCTTTGTGTTTTATTGAATCTCTGTTGAATAATAATCCTTTCTGCCGGCCCTTCTATGAGCCCAATATACTATATATATATTTTTTTTAGAAACGAATCTGGGTTTATCGAAATAAACCCAAATACACATTTGTACACTTCACAGTAAGCGTGAAAAGCTTGTGTATATAAATATTCTTAAATCTAAAAGAATAATACAAAATTGACCAATATTTTAGTTCTTGCTTAATTTTACCTTGAAAGTAGATTGTGTGTGAAGAATTTCACGAATATGACGGAAACAAGAAATGTGTTTAGTATAAGGAAGTCTGACATTTGTTCTCCCTGCCTACTCTTCAACGGGTGTCATAAATAGAAAAATCTTTTTCAACATTATTCAATTAATGTGGACACATTAAGCCAAAATCGATTTTGTCGCTTACACTCAAATACAGTGTTTGAAAACTTGAAGCTATAATGGAGTGATATTTAATCTGAACGTACGCCCCTTAAAATAACGATTAGAAAACAAAATACTTTGGTTCACTGATGAAATTTATTTATCTGTCAAAGAAAGTATATTAAATTTATTTATCGGAGGAAACCCGGAGGATTTCTTGACACTCAACGAATCGGCGACCGAATATTTGAGAAACAATACTTTTAATTTTTAATTTCTGACAATCAAACATGAGCTCTATTATTGTAAATTGATGTGATGTACCATTATTGACCATACGATAAATAAATAAATCTGTGAAAATTCCAACTCTTACGATAAGGAGTCAAAACGTCGGTTTTTGATGCGTTACTTTATGATCATATGATATTATTTCACTCAATATTCGATTCTCATTCACTCGCGTGCAGATAAACGTTATAATTTTCTAATTACTAAGTTACTTAAATCACTATAATTTTATAATAAGTTGTACTAATACAAAGTGATCGATCGATACTAATAATAACATGAAATAATTACTACTATAATCTGTATGAACCAATAATTACATTGAACTATTAATTTAACATCTGCTAGCTTTATAGAAGATTTGTGGAATGTAAGCTTACGCACAATCAATTATATGATAAGGTACGAATATGTTGATAGCAATGTTCTTTACTGACGGAATGATGGATGAAGCATGTTTATATTGGATCCAATATGAACTCAATATAGGCGAAGATATTACTTCTGTAATTTATAAACATAAGACAGTGTAGGTATTTAATCTCATGGCATTTTGGTCGTCGACGTTGAGACAGCCTGGCTTTGCAAATTGTGGACAACCTTAAACCAAATTCGAACTGGCTATGAGAGATGTGGACACATCTTTCACAGGTGGACAAAAAGGGAACGTCTTTTTTGTGAGTGCGGTGAGATCGAGTCGGTCAATCACATTGTAGGGCACTGCCCTGATTTCGGGGAAATCCATGAGTAATTCCAAGGGCAAATCTTTATTAGCGATGCTGTGGCTGATTGTTATTATGAAAATGTAAATCAGAAAATGTGTCTAAAGAAATGAAATCTTCATACCCTGTATTTTAGCTAGATGTTGTTGGGATATTGAAGGTGTCATTCCGTACAGTGTTGCTGGGGGGTACCCTTCTGGCTAACCCTGGGGCCGTCTGAGTAACTTTGGGCTGAAAGAGCGAATAAAAAGACCCCTAACTGGCGCCTGTATTATTCGAGTGTGCGGAGAGACCTTCAATTGTAAACTTAGATGTTGTTCTTTTGCAGAACTTTTCCAAACTATGATAATTATTTTACCCTTTTCTATTAGACTCAGCAAGAGCTTTTTTAAAATCGTGTGTACGTAACAGTCAGTCAGTAGACATACATACATACAGACTTAATAATATTTTCAAAATGCCCTTGAAGTAGATATTGCATCAATCTATTTCTATTAAATATAATATTATTGTTTTATTATTAACATAACCTCCGAGTCTCGCTCCAAAGCCCTTAAGTTATAAATCTGTCTTTATGTTATTATGTAATTTAATTTAATCATAAATTGATTTAATATATATCACAACAATATTCATGGTACCTAATATATTGCGTTATGATGAAATTCCCATTATCACTGAATGTCAAAACGTGGCTTTTTCATGGTTAACAGTGTTAACATATTACAAATAATTAGGTGAGAATCTCGATGTTTTCGGCCGTTGGTACTTGGTGGAAGTACTAAATATTTAGATTAAAATTCATAAAAAATGACTAGCTTTTGCGACTACTATTCGAGGATTTGCACCCTCATCATCAGGCGATTGTGAATAAAGTGTATGTTTAATGACTTTATTCACAATCGCCTAATGATGAGGGTGAAAATCCTCGAATACTAGTCGCGAAAGCTAAAGTATTTTTTTTGTGGATTTAAATCTAAATATTCAGATTTTCATTTTTTCCTTAATTAGGTGAGGATTGTAACTGAGCATGTGAAAAATCGCGTCGGGAAAAGAAAGATATTAAAGATATCATCTTAATATTTAAAGCGTAAATAAATAAGAATATGTTTTAGTGACTCTTGTAGTTATAAATTAGATTATTGTAAATTTTCTTAATAAAAAAATAATTCAAAAATACCTTTGAAATTTACTGACTCTTGAGATTATCCCCGTAGTTTGTTAGTAAAAATGTTTTTGATAAGATGCAGTGACTCTAGCAGATATTTTTTTATATTCAGTCCTCTTCTTATAAAATAAGCCTATCGAATTTGTCGCATACATTATTCTTATTTTGCGCTTACACTCTCAAAAGTTGAGGCAATAGTAGAACAATTTTTACTCAGACCATTTCCTATAGTATATCGATCGCCCCATAGAATACATGGAAACAAAACACAAGGAATTTGCCTTATTTAAATAACAATGCCATTATATAACAAGTAAGTAGGTAGGTACGTAATGCATTTTGTAAATAGACTTATTCAATTTATTACCTAATTCGATACAACCTTAACAATAAACGAAATTGCCTCATACTAAGTAAGTACTTAATTGTTAATAACATTAGAACATTATATTTAAAATTTCATACACAGGCCTAATAATTAAGTAAGTATGTAATAATGATAATGTTTTTACAATTATTTTCTACATTCATTTCCACTTAAAAAAGGGCCAATGACAATAAGAAAGAATTACCTTATATACATACTTTCATATTACGTACTCGTAGTATCTACTGTACATACGTATGCAGGTTTAGTACCTACTTCTAACCTACAAATTAATATGTCTTAATATTGGACATTGGGCTGTTAACGGTTAACATATTATTTGTATTAATACTGGGCTACCTATTGTCTAACAACTTCGTTTATTTTGAGGTTCGTTAGGCAGCTAAACGTTTTCTTGCGAAATTATTCAAAAGTGTCTACATGATTTTTCTACTGGGTTCAACGTTTTTTTATGTCTACATAAAACAATACCAATTGTTTTTACTTAATAACCAATAGTATTGGTCGATAAATATAATCTATTATACCACTTTGACAACCAACGATCTTCACTACAAAACTTCAGTTGGGTATCTAATCCAGATCTTTCTCTCGGCAGTCAAATTATAATAAAAAATGTACGATCCAAGTCGTCCAGTTTACATTTTCTTCTTCAAATTTTAATAACTTCCCTAGTGTCTCAGCACATTGAAATTTTAGACACACATTTACTTCAGCTGACAGTTTGAAAGTATAGTATCATTTTATCATAAACCCGTTTTTATTGTAAATTTTGATTTTTTGTATACAGTGAAAAATATAAGCGTTGATGAATTTTTTTTTTTGTAATTAACGTTTTTTGTTAAACTTCTCATGTAATATCTCTGAAAAGCACTGAATTTCTTCACCATTTTATGTTATTTTATAGGTAAGTTCTCAACATATATCCGTATAAAGAAGTTCTTGTTACATACTTCATCCGTAATCATTGCCTGGGGTCTATAGACGCTTCTTCGGCTTGTTCTTGGTCGCCATACCATTATCTTTTTGGTCCATCGGGAGTCTTGACACCTGACAACATGCCCAGCCCAGCTCCATTCAAAGCTAGCGACCCTTTCCGCCTGAATCTACATACAACATTATAATTATTTTGATACAAACATACTTATTCCTATATTAAACTTTCACTTTACTTTGAATTAAAGTTTACATTTATAAGCTTAGTTATTAAATGCGTTTGCTTTGATATTGTCTTACACTTACAGTCCTTTCTTTACACAGATTACGTTGCCTATAATTTATATTGTATAACTACTAAATAGTATCGGTTATATAGATCACACTAATGTAGGTCGTACAATTCGTATCTACATATTATTATTTACCAATACTTCCTTGATTTGAATATTATCACATTGCATCTAACGCTTGTGAAATGGTGCAAGCTTTTACTCTTACTATAACATCAAAGTATCTACTCCGGTATTTCATTTGTAATCTCGTGTGCGAATTTTCGTCTAAATATTTGACGTTTTGTCCATTGATGATTGCATCTCAGTTGTCATGCAAAACCCATATCGGTTTCTTATGGTCCACGATTATTTAATAAACATATAGACTTTGAAATTAAAATTTTGATGAATAAACTTGAAACGGATAGAAAGATTTGAGTAAAATTTTAATCCAAAAATAAAAGCGCACGAAAAATGTAGAAAAGAAAAACCGATTTTGTTTATTGTAACATTTGAGGTATACTACTACTATACCGTCACGGTGTAGCCCAATAATGGGGTAGCCAGTTAATTGTCTTTGAGAAAATATTTATATGACATTCAGAATGGGTGGCGCACCTTATGGTGGCGCACCTAATTTAAACGTAACTTAAAAAATAACGTAAAAAACGTAACGTAAAAAAATATTAACCTGTATTTTCCATGACATTTGAAAGAATATAAAAAATTGGATGGTTATTCTGCAACCCGGAAATAGTGAAAAAAAAAAAACAAAAATATATTTTACGCGACCAAAAATATAAATGACCCAATTTTTTTGCGAACTCCGAGAATGCACCCATATGTCCCAAAAGCTAACAATAATTTGAGAGCTTTCTGGCCGGAAGTTTTTAGATTTGCCGATCGCAATAAATTAACTCTAGCATTCTGTTGATTATTTTTAAAAAGATGAATCACCGAACGTGAGAGAGATTTTCTGTCATTACTCGTATATATTAGTAGTCGTATATGTTGATATTTCCTCGTCCATCTCGTTTAACTCGTCTCATTATGAGATACCTTGGTAATATAATTAATTGATCAAAAGTTGTTATTTCTGAATGATTGATATTCCAATAAATACTTAATTTTTACGCGAAGGCAAGAATTGCCAATACACTTCTCAGTATTATCATCCAGAAGAGTATATAATATTATCATTCATGATTGACGTATAAACTCATCAGCCTTATACTGGGAAAATTCACCTATCATATTACCACTTGTAAAATCTGAGGTGTGCGTGTGCGATGGGTGAGTGTGTGAGCGAGATTGAGTATGAGTGTGTGAGACGACCGGAATGAACTCATATGTTTTAATTTAACTGTGGCGCATGCTTGTGGGTTACAACTGTATTATGAATGGACCAATCGTCTTTTTTCATGTTATCACTTATATCTATAGTTGTTATCTGTTTTTTGCTTGTATTTATGGTAAAATAAAATTAAATAAACAACTGAATCAGGCTCAACGCGGGGCCTAAAATACAATTAAGCATTGTGCCTGAAATATCAGTGTTTAGAAATATTGTAATTAGAAAATATTATATTTTACATTTACTAAAAAAATATTGGACATATGCCTTTTAATTTTTCGATACAAAAGTGTATAAACAAAATAATCTCTATAGAATGTTCCATATTATTCTACTGCATTGCAATATTTTCCAACACTGACTTTTCCTGGTTCATACTTAGATAATAACATAATTACATCTCATCAATAATCGACTTATTGATTATATTGATAGAAATAGACACACGTTATAGAAGTACTACGGCACAGTTATTATTGATTTATCATTTCTTTTTTCTGACTGTGCCACTTACATATTATAAGTGCTACTGTTCTTACATAATCCATATATTCATATCTACTTACCGATGCGCATAGTACAACATGTAAAAAATGAATTGATAGATTTCGAAAATATACACATTTTTTTATGTTACCGTTCATTATGTGTACCAATCTGATTTAAAAATTCTTAATTTATAATGCATATTTGTACACTTTGCATCTACTCGTTATTATTATGAGGTGGTCGGTAGCCTGGTTGGTACCGCGCTCGACTGTTAATCCAGTGAGCCCGGGTTCAATCCCCGATGCCGACCTACTCCACTTCACGACACAAGCTTTTCAAGCTTACTGTGAGGTGTATTTGATTGTATTTCGATAAACCCAGATTAATTTATAAATTTTTAAATTTCATTTTTTAAGTATAGGATCAATATACAATTATATATAAGTCCAAACAAGAGGTGCCGTGTTCGAATCTTAGAACTGACATTAATAGATTCTGATGCACTTGCGAATCGCGAGTTTATCTTAAACTCTGTGAAGTGTAAGGGAGCTTTCTATTTACTCTTTAAGGTTTTTGTAGCATGGTGAATTCATGTACATTTTTTTCGAAACAAATCGAGTTTTCGGCGTCGAATCTGGCGCCAACTTCAGGGTGAATTTGAATGTAATTTATGTGCAAATATCGTCCTAAATCGTCTGAAAAAATGATCCGATAGATTCTTAGCTGTATGCTGTATTATTTAAATTATTTACAATTGACATTATTTATTTTCATTATTTACAATTTACATTATTTATTTACATTGTTTATTTGTATTATTTATTTACATTATTTATTTACATTATTTATTTGCATTATTTATTTACATTATTTATTTACATTTTTTTATTTTTTACATTATTTGTTTACTTTGTTTATTTGCATTATTTATTTACATTGTTTATTTATATAATACTTTTCGTTCTATTTACTTTCAAGTACCCTTTTATTTGGCTATTTCTGTAATAATCTCATCCATTTGTATTTATTTCATTAATCATTCAATTAATCATCAGGCTGTATTTTTGTTTTTATTTTTGCTTTTGTATATATTTTTTCTTTGTGTGTTTTTTCGTTCATGGTATTGTAATTAGGTAAAATGTAGAATCTTTGCTGGTTTATTTATTGGTGATGTGTTTCTTCTATGTAAAATTTACTAATGTGACTGTCTGATTCTGTAAATAAAATAAAATAAAAATAAATAAAATAAATGCCTTGTGCACAATTCAACAATGTAATTTGTATACCTGCTTACATTATTTATACTGGTGTTTAATAATCTGCGAAACAAGTATTAAATTAACGAATACTACCGCTGGTCACTACTAAAAGATCTTGCAATAGCGTCCGCTGCAAACTATGTGAAGGTATGAAACATACGTACAAGTTATACACTTACAAGATTATGCATAAATTATAGTATGTTGTATGTATGCGTATATAGAGACGTAAAATAATATCCACTATTGAGGTAGGTAATGTAGAGTTACATTAACACAATATTTTAGAGTGTATAAATGTACGTTAGTATGTGCACAGTTCGCATTTTATGTATGTTTAGCTGAGGTGGTTTGGATATGTTGAGAGAATGAATGATGATTGGTTAACTAAAAATATGTGAGTTAAAGAAGAGGTGTGAGGAAACGTTGCTGTTCGAGATTGAGCTGTGAAGGACGGATGTGTTTTGAGTAAAAGAAACCGGAGAGTGCGCCTATGGCACATTGCATGAATGTCATGATGAAAGCATGGTGTGTGATAGTGCGGTCTGGCGTTCTGCCCTAACTGCCTTAAACAAATTTTAAATTTATTGTTAAACATATTTTAAAAAATAACCATAAAATCAAATACTTCTACATTATCTTGCCATTATTTTATTTTATTTTTATTTTATTTTATTTTATAACACAACAGCTTGTGACATTTATAATAAACAAAGATAATAAAATACTTAAAGCCTATTATAGTGTTACCTTATTAATATATATGTATATAATTAGTTACAGTGATTCTTATCATAAGGCTAACCCTGGCCCACCTCTTAATATGATTTGCCTAGAAGTGCGGATATAGAGGTCGGTACCCGGGGATGTGGAGAGCCTTAAGCCCGCGGGATTTTCCTTCAATGATCATAGAAATGTGGTACTCTTATTATGGTAGAGAGGAGTCATAAATCCAAGAATAGACCAGATATTGTAAGTTTGTCTATAGAAAAGCAGTGTGAACTCAGCTGTGTAGAGTTTGATAGTTTTATTGTTCTTGTGGTTTATAGGTCAACGGCAGGTACCCTTGAAAATTTCTTTCCTATCCTAGAAAGCGCTCTGAATAAATTAACTTACAAAAATGATAAACGGGTTGTAGTGTGTGGTGATTTTAACATTGATCTGTTGAATAACACGCTTTCGAGGGACGGCTGTTGTCTTGTGGACTTAATGAATAGCTTTATGTTGACACGTAGCATATTTTTTGCTACACGAGTAACTCCAACTTCATCGACATGTGTAGACAATATGTTCACAGATCTTGTATTCCAGGATGCTAGGCCTGCCAACTTTTTTAGATCCGATCACGGTGGTCAGGCTATTACAGTGCACGTAAAGGCTACAAATAAATCAAAACCTACTATTGTTACTAGAAGATTGTGTACTGAAAACAGGATAAATAATTTTAGGCAATCTGTTCAATTATCTTTGAATCATTTGACAACTCTAGATAAAGACGCTAACGCACTATTTGACGATTTCTTCCGAACTATCATTTTAGAACTAGATCAACATCTACCATTAAAAAATAGTAAATGTAAAACAAAGAAAACATTTGATAACTGGACTACGCCGGGAATCAAAATATCTAGGCAGAGGCTTTTTAGTTTATACGAAATAAGAAGAAATGATGGGTCGGAGGAATTGAAAAACTTTGTAACTTTATACAGTTCGATATTCAAGAAGGTTTGTATTGTGGCTAAAAAAATGTTTTTGACAAATAGGATTAAAAACTCAAGTAACCCTGTAAGAACTACGTGGAATGTCATAAAAGAGGAGACTGGTAGGTCTAACAAAAATAAAGATAGCGATGATGATCTTGGTTTACCGTGTAGGGGTTCAAGTGGATTAGATGTAGCCAACCAATTCAATAATTATTTTGTAAATGTTACAGCAATGCTAACCGGTTCCTCAAACTCCTCTGTTAGCACAGCTCTAAAACACATGGACTTAAATAGAAAAGTAACTGAGGCTTTTAGGTTTAAAAAAATTACCGAAAAAGATATAGTTGATGCTTGTAGGAAGATCAAGAGTAAACACTCCGCTGATCTGTGGTATGTTACAACTCATTTGCTTAAGCGTATTATATTGGAGTTGGCACCTTCAGTGGCCAGTATTTTAAATGCCTGCTTGGAAGAAGGAATTTTCCCAAATCAACTAAAAAAAGCAAGAGTCATCCCCATATACAAAAATGGTTTAAAATCTGATCCCAGTAATTACAGACCTATTTCAATACTGCCTGTTTTCAGCAAAATTTTCGAGACTATTGTCGCTGGACAGCTCACTCATCACCTGGTCCATAATAATATCTTACACCCTCAGCAATACGGTTTCCAAAGGGGGAAAAATACCACTGATGCCATTGCATCGCTCTTGGAACAGGTATTGGAGGCATTTGACCGGGGATGGGATGCTTACGGTATCCAATGTGACCTCTCTAAGGCATTCGACTGTGTAGATCACTCAATTCTTATAGAAAAACTAGATTATTACGGGGTAAGAGATAACGAAAAACTCTTCTTTCAGTCATATCTTAATAGTAGATCCCAACTAACGGAAATTAACAATGTAAGATCTACAACAGCTCCTAATGCATTTGGAGTACCGCAGGGGTCAATATTGGGTCCATTATTGTTCCTTATTTATGTCAATGATCTGCCTAACAGTGTTGATGAGAATAATTTTATTGTAATGTTTGCTGATGATACCTCCCTGCTACTAAAAAACAAAAACAAAACGGATGCGTCGACGAAGGCCTTAACATTGCTGAACGGGGTGAGAGAGTGGTTTGGCGACAATGGCCTCGCACTAAATATGACGAAAACGAGTGCTATTCACTTCTCTCTTAAGCGACCGTTGGGGGTGGATCCGGTGATGGACACACTTTCTGGTCAATCTTTAGAAACAGTTGACAAAAATAAATTCCTCGGGATAACAATTGATCGGACGCTTCAATGGTCTCCGCACATTGAGATGCTTTGTAAGAGATTAAATTCGGCTATATTTGCCATAAAAAAAATACGCGAAACCTGTGGACTTGATGCTGCAAAGTCTGTATATCACGCATACTTCCACAGCATTATGTCATACGGTATACTATTCTGGGGGAGGGGGGCTGACGCGAATAGAGTTTTTATATTGCAGAAACGAGCAGTGAGAACCATGCTGGGTATGAATCCGAGAGATTCCTGTCGAGATTCCTTTAAGGAACTCGGAGTCCTCACCATGCCCAGCATGTTCATTTTAGAGTGTTTACTTTTTGCCCGCAAAAATATTCATAATACTCCCCTGAACTCAGAGTACCATAACTACAATACCAGGTCAAAAGACAATATAAGACCAATAAGGCATAGATTAACGAAGACATCGAAGAGCTTCGTGTGTCTCAGTGTGCGGATGCTAAACGCGCTCCCCAGGGAGTTGAAATCACTGGATGATACGGCCTTCCGCGGAGGGGTGAAGAAGTACCTCGTTGACAAAGAATTTTATTCCGTTGACGATATGTTGAAAAATTGATTTTGTGTATGACGAAATGTCAATCAGAGCCCTTTACACTCTGATTGGCATTGATCTGATAATGATATTGTTTGCGATACTTTGTTTGTGATGAAATGATATTGTAAAAATTGACGAGTCCAGGTGCCCGAATGGGCCTACGGACGATAGAGAAAAAAAAAAAAAAAAAAAAAAAAAAAACTTATAACGTAATCGCAATGATTAATTAGCAAAATGTTTTTATTTAATACAGAATCGATTTAATTCAATTCAATCAATAAATTTATTCTGTCTTTCATCTGTAATTATAATTGTTAATTTTTATATTACTGGGCTACGCTGGGGTATATAATTTGATTCATAATAAGATCACAATTGCATAATGCGTGTAATGTAACTACATAATGTGGATGGGCTATATAAATTTAACGAGCGTTTAAAATGTATGAATACCTATATTAATTTACATAGCACATTGATACACTCGGCGTTGAAATGAATCACAAAGATACGAATAATAATATAGTTTGCTTCTCCCGACACAGGATATTCCTAGTGGGGGAGGCAAACACAAACATAAACAATGTATATCAAATGTTAAGATCCGATAAATAAATAAATAAATCATTGGTATGGTTTATTTTCTACATTTCTCTGTGGACCCCTAAATGAATTTTAGAGTTCAAATCGATTTCGAGATATATTACATCTAACCCCCATAGAATTTTACAGCACAAATTTCAACTAGTATTTAGGCAGTAACTGTATGAGCATGGTTTGTTTTCCCATGAATTTTAATTGTACTTTCCTAACTTGTTTTTCAGTTTCTCTACCTATTACATACAAGTTTGTACTAAGTTATATGCTGGTAAATAAAATGGATAGCTTAAGGAGAAATTAACTATTTTATTCTTTATCTATTTTTATTAAAAACTAAATAAACTAAGTGAGCAAATAAATCGCTGTTTTTTTTTTTTTTTTTTTAAATTGGCCTCCACCCGTTCGCGAGTGATTTAGCCATTGTCAAGTGTATTATTAAATTAAATCGGTAATTTATCTATACATACATATAAGTACATAACTATATTGTATAAGTATTCGACATTCTATACTACAACACCGAGTGATCCCAGGCGACGGGCAGCAGAACAATAATAATATCATTCATACCCATCATCACACCGAATCCCAATACTGCAGTACAAAATGTCACAAAAATACTATAATCGCGCATAAAACAAAAAACACGACATTATAATATAACATCAACAACACTATTCATGTAGTATACGGTGGTACAAAAAAATATTTACACTTAGATTTTATTTATTAGATTTTTTTTAATATACATATTTTTTAAACCTTTTATTATTAACAAAGTGGATGATTATAATACAATTATATTTTTGCTCTGTAAAATAACATTACGGGACAAAATTCTCTATACATCGCTGCATTTCTTACGCATAGACGTATTATTGTTTTCGTTGATTCATCGCCACAAAAATCGATAAACTTAAGTATCTCGTTGTATACTTTATAGTTTACTTTATTTTAAAAGTAGTTAATACGTGACAGGTATTCAAAACATTCTAGGCATTATTATATCATCGTTTTCATCGGTATTTTGCATAAAAACTGTATGCAGAAGACACGATCAAACTATTGCCCCATTTATAAACACCTGATTATGAAGATTACTCTTATTAACTTGTCAAAATAAAATTACATGCACTTTTCTTTGCAAGAAAATGAAACCTTAATAGATATTAAATATTGGAAAATTACAGATTTCAAGTTGTAATAATTGCGACTGCAAGAACGCCTCGGGTATTGTTTCGCAGACGTTTACAAATTATTAATATAGGGAAGTAAAAATATGATCTACAATCTAAAAAACTAACTTCGTCTATTATGTTCCTTGTAGAAACACAGGGATGACACCAACGTTAGTCACTCAGAGGGTTGTAGTGCAATGCGTATCAGCTCTTCCCACGTTTTCCTATATAACTGTGATTTTAATTTTATAGACATCTGCTTTTTTTGTTCTGTCTATCTATCCGAACGCTCCGTATCCCTTGCAGGTTAGGCAGAGACGGCAAAGCAAACCTCTACTTTTTCTATTGTAAAAATTGCATGAATGTCTAATACAGACAAATAAAAGTTAAAAATGGTCGACTATTCTATATTATGACTTTTAGTTTAGTAATGACTTTTTTAACTTGACTTATAGTGTTGAGGGCCTTACATCCTTATCATCAGGCGATTGCCTTCCACCAAGAATGGACTTCCACCATGTATCTTTAATCGAAAATCTTAACATTACAGACAAGAAAATTTGGAACAGATAAAAAGCCTAAATATTAGCTCTGAAATGCAAGCAATAGAAGGATAAAAAGAAGATCTAATCTACTTATCTTTATCTATTTAGATATCCTGCACCAAACTGTGATATTATAGAATTGACAGTATTCATTTAATTGATTACGAAATACCTACTGGTAATTGTTTTATAATACGCTTGGCTATGTAATTCCCAATACATGAATTCACCAGTCACGATAATAAATGAATAGATTATTGTAGTACGTGGAGCCCTTTGGCAACATATCAATTTAACAACCAGGTATTCTATTTTTATTAAGTAAGTAAAATATTACATAGCTACCTGGTACAATTACCTACATAATTGTCTCTGTGATCTTACGTAAAATGTCTAAATTCATTTGTAGATCATCATATAACAATTCTTTTAAACTTGTTCAGTATTTTTTTAATTTTATTTCATCTGAAAAATATACAGTCAGTACATTAAATAAGATATAGTTTAATAGACCATAGTTTAATAGATATAGTTTAATAGTAGACCAGTAAAGTTTCTACAAATTACCAAACAATACAAAAAGAACCCCTTAATTATGTCAAAGTGAATTGATGTCAAATGAAGTCAAAATTATTAATAAAATAAATCAATAAAATCAAATTCAATTATTTCGGTAAAAAACCATAAAACACCAAAACACCCGAATCACCCATTACCAAAAAACCCTTACAAATCACCCAGTTACTACCTAATTAAAAATTAAAAACATAAAACCGAGTAAACAATAAATATAAAAAAAGTAAAAAAAATACTGCCGTCATTAGCAAGAACCGCGCCTAAACCAACTTCAGGTATTTTGTTTTTTTTTTTATCAAAATGGGTTTTTCAACTCTGAATCCATCGCAATCCCTATTTTTCATCCCCATTTTTTCACGCATAATAAATATGTATAGAATGATATGGGCGATCTAGATGTTTTTTTCGCAATTATCTCTGTTTCTACTCTTTGGTTTATACGTGAATCTTGCTTGTAGGTATAATCAAGTAAAGGAAAATTAAACCATCTTAAGTTATCCTCTTCTTCAGTCTGTAACTGTCAACTTCTGAACATAGGCAAAATTAACAGTAGCTTGTAGAATGGGACACAGATTTCAATTTGATCTCAACGAAGCATTTTTTCATACACAATATTGGGTTTTCGCTTAGATAAAAGTAGCAAACATCTTACTTACAAAACAAATCGCAGTATTAGTAGGCGATGTAAGAATATCGACATAATCACATTATTTCAATAAAATCACATGTGCAATAATTTCCTTTTAATAGCTTCTTGCGATTCGTATGATTGCACCACATTTTATGACGTTGTACCTGCTACTCGTGAAATAGCAGTTCTTTAAATACTCATTAAACTGTTACAATGTTTCGTGTAGGGGTTTACGGTAAGTTCGTCTAAAATCAATTGGTCTAAAATCAATTCGTCTAAAATCAGTTCGTCTAATTATCAATTCGTCTAATTATCAATTCGTCTGAAATCAATTCGGCCAAAATCAATTTGCCTAACGATGAATTCGTCGATTTTAGACGAATTGATTTTAGACGAATTGATTTTAGACCAATTGATTTTTGACGAACTGATTTTAGACGAATTGATTTTATACCAATTGATTTTAGACGAACTTACCGAACTTACTTATACACCTCGTATAGTTACTGATATAATTTATTAACTACAGTAAAATAGTTAGTAAATACTCATCTACCTTGTAAGGATATTAACTCCTAATTATTAATCTACGAATAATGCTAATCATTACGATGATTTTGATGTAAATTTATATCAACATATCGAGTACATGAACAGAAAATAACAGTCTGTATGCTGAGACAAAATAATACTTATCCATCTCTTGTATGTTTTTAAGAGTTTTTCACTACGTGTATTTTTCTATGATGGTGTCAGCACTAACACCGAGTGGTCTAACTATTAGAAGACAAAATACATGCTGCGAAAAACCATTAAAAACAGATAAATCGATGGAATACCTACAAGAATATTTGAATTAATACCTTACCTGCGACATTTTTACTCTGGACTGTAACTAAGTTGACATATTGCTGAGCAAAATAACACAAATATGCGTTCGTAAAATTACAGAAATATTGTTGGAATAACGGAGAGTTCTTGAATCAAACTGATTAATAAATATCAATCAAAGCAAGAATGAAAATAAGTTGCAAAAGTAATTAGCATTCTTTTAAAGGATCTAGACTAGACTATTTATAAAACCAAATACTTTCCTGTATGCTTCAGAGTAAGCAAAGCTTGTTTCTCTTCTCCTCTTTTTTGTAGATCAGTTTATCTGCTCTGGCAGAAAGCTCCTCTACTCCTGGGACGTCAAGAACCAACTATCTCTCGATCTTTTGGGCGGTCTTCCAGGAAGACGATAACCATCAGGTGGTATTTCTTTGGTTGCAATGTAAGGGTTTCTGGAGTCGGCCATTCTGTTTACATGCCATTGTTTCTTAGATTGTTATATTATTCTTATTATTTAAAATTTTGACAGTCTATCAAGGTTGATGTTGACATAGAATAACAAATAAAATAAAAATAAACTTCGCCATAATGGCGTGGGTATAAAAGTTAATGTTTTAATGAATGTAATTAGTGGACAGGTGACTAATTCATTACGACATTATTTAAGAAACTATCTTGTTCTTGTCAAATTTCCACATACTAATACATACTTTTCCTCACTGGCCTGTCAATCAGTCGCAAGTCGTGTGTATTCGCGCGATTTCTCAAATACGAAAATGTTTCGCGTTGTCGGCCTCACAGCTCTAATTATAGTGTGTTCACAATATACACATACGTTAGTTGTTGATACAAGGTTTTATCCAACAGTACATTGGTCAATGATTTCCGCCAGCATTAAAAAGTATCAATCAAGCGAACGTTGCGTAAAAAACAAGTTCCATTTATTTTTCATATTATACCTACATAACCCGATTAAGTTTAACAAACTCGATCCTTAAATGGAAATAAGTGATACAACATCGATCTCATTACAGCGTTATAATACATAGAAGTTTACAAGTAGTATCAAACTTTGTAACGGGCAGAAATCAATAATGATCTCGCTAATTAAAGTGACTTTTTAATTAAGATAAGATCGTCCATTACGAGGTGTTTCATTGATTTGTGGTGACAAATATGGGAATAAAACTGTCTTATTTGTATAGAAGAATTTTATTTTAAATACGTACAAGTCAGATGTTATAAATTAAAAAAATATAATTTATTCGTTCATTCATTCATCAGTTAATCTCACCTTCAAATATGCTCTAGTTCTTTCATTACATTAAAGAAGGCTATTGAAGAATGTAGATTTAAAAACATATTTCATTTTTCAAGTCTTTACGGTTTGAAATAAAAATCTCGTATCATATTTTCATAGCACATGCTATTATATATTTTTTTTCGTTTTATTTAAGTTTTTTCTTCTAGTCTCAGGTACAAAACATATTTATTATGACTGTGAGTGGAGACTTACATTATAATATCATTTATTACATAAATATCTCCCGTAATCAAGTCTTCTTCAAAATAAAACAATAAAATAATAATAAATTATATACAAAATGAGCGATTGTTATACAGGAGAATTAAAATAAAAGTGCATTTAACTTAAGGACTAAAAAAGAGTTGGCTTCATCACCATTACCTCTCATCCGAGTGGAGCCACTCCAGAACATCTTCCAAACACCTTTTGAACTAAGGCTGGAACTATGCCCTCTGAGCTAAATATTCCACAAGAATAAGACGATATGAGATGAAGCCGAAATATTAATATCACATTCTTTACTTAAAATAATAGCTCCCTACTCTTAATAGCTGTCATGGTGACCATATTCGTAGTTGTCAAACTCGTGGTGATGGTGGTGGTCATCGTGTTCGATGTGTACTGGGACTGGCACTTTAACTGGAACTGGCACGGGTTTCTCCACAGTGTATGGCACTGGCTTTTCAATGTGGACTGGGTATGGTCTGTCGACGGGGACCTTCACTGGATACGGTACCAACTTCTCAACGGGGTATGGGACGTGCTTCTCAACTGGGTAGGGTTGTGGGACTTCGACCTTGACTGGGTAAGGCACTGGTTTCTCTACGTGCACTGGGTATGGACGATCTACTGGTACTTTGACTGGATATGGGACGGGCTTCTCAACTGGGTATGGTACTGGTTTTTCGACTGGGACTGGGTATGGTTTTGGCACATGAACTGGGTAAGGCCTATCAACGTGCACCTTGACTGGGTATGGGACTTCCTTATAGACTGGGTAAGGTTGTGGTACATGTACTGGTACCTTGACTGGATATGGAACGTGTTTAGTCACTGGGTATGGTGCTGGGACTGGTACCTTGACTGGATATGGGACGTGTTTCTCTACTGGGTAGGGTTGTGGCACGTAAACCTTGACTGGTACTGGCCTGTCGACTGGTACTTTGACTGGATATGGAACGTGCTTGGTTACTGGGTAGGGTTGTGGAATGTGCACTGGAATTTTGATGATCTCTTTAACTGGGTAGGGCACGTGTTTGTAGACTGGGTAAGGTTGTGGTACTCCAACCTTAACTGGATATGGGACGTGTTTTTCAACTGGGTAAGGGATGTGCTTCTCTACTGGGTAGGGAACTGGCACTTTCTTTACAACAGTGATTGTTTTGTGGTGTTCTTCATGGGGCCAGCCATGATCACTTGATCCACCGAATCCACCGTATCCTCCCCCATATCCTCCTAATCCTCCATATCCACCACCGTATCCAGAATCCCATCCATGATCTCCAAAGTCATGGTAGAGTCCTCTCTTCTCTACTTTCTTATCATCTTCCTTTGCCTCTTTCTTTGCTGCCTCCTTTTCCGCATTTACTCCCAGTATCGCCAGCACCACGAATGTGGCTACGAACTGTAACAAAAGAAAACATCAAAATTACTTTAAATATTCAAATCACAAAAAAACAGGCGCGGGATAAACTCAAGCTTAATTTAAGAATAGACACTTTAAGATTTTTGGAAAATAAAAGTTTTTTGTCAAATGCACGGTAAAACATTTTCAATCACTGATAATAAACACAAAACACTTTTATTAAAATGTCCTTTTCAATAAAAAAAAATCACTTTGTCTCATCCTTGGGATTAATTTTATTTTAAGCAATGATTCGATAAACGTAATCCATTGTTTTAAACTTAAAAACAAAACAGTATAAATTTGAATAAATTTGAATTCACACGAATTAACAAAACACCCACCGTAATCTTCATGACGCTTTAGTTTGATATCAGCACTGAAGCCAGTGAACTACGGATGTGAATTGATTCTTATTAAAGTTAATACACTCCTTTTTATAGTAAAGCCGTATCAAGAACACCACTTCCATAACATAATAATTTAACCCACTGTACGTAAAACACTTTCGCCTACAAACTCAGTGTACTTCATAATAGTCTTATTACTATACTACGCACTGCATATTATGTTACTGGACAAATATTAAGACAGACATTTTGCAGATCGCACGGATAATCTATTGAACTAGTTATTTTTTGGATCCTAAGCAAAAGTACCCATTGAAAATACATTGAACCTACTCCCACGGGCTTAAGACCTTCCGCATCCCCGAGCAGCACAGGCACATATAGCGTCCTCTTTCCCCGACTTCTTGGCAAAATAGTTTTAAGAGGTGGGCTCAGGATTAGCCAGAGGGGAGCCCCCCGACAAACCCCACCCCTAACTTACATCCCTTCAGTGTCCTTGTCCAAGGATGGAATCATATTTACCCATTGAAAAATAATCAATATAACGAACACTATAATTTAAATTGTTACTAAGTATATTTTAGTTTGCGGCGTCCCTCAGGGTTCCATACTGGGACCGCATTTTTTTTAATTCATATTACCTATTTTTTTTATGAATCTGGGTTTATCGAAATAAACCCAAATATATCTTTGTACACTTCACAGAAAGCTTGTGTTGTGAAGTGGAGTAAGTCGGGGATTGAACCCGCGCCCACTGGATTAACAGTCGAGCGCGTTACCAACCAGGCTATCGACCACCTCAAATTACCTATTATATTTTATTGATGACTTCTTGTCACTTCAATTACGGCATGTAGAAAATCCGATGTTTCTCACAAAAATTAAAATTATGGTATCCGAAAAATGCGTTATTTCTGATTGATGTTCTTGTTTTATATCCGAACTTTTCTTTAAATTCCCAAGAATTTCATAGTTAGGATCTTGACTAAAAATCTTATAGCGTTACATGGTCAGTCAGTGAGTCAGAGATCAGCAGTGTGCTAATAAAATTAATCAAATATCTTTGAAAAAAATAGACAAAGCGTAATCAATTACCTAGCTTATTCTTCTTCTTCTTCGCAGTTTTATTATTACGCTTAACATTTACTATATCTCAAGCTTTTCTTATTTTTTTTGTGATGTTTTCTTTTATCTTGTTGATATTTTTTTTAGGTCTAGAGTCAAATGAAACTAAAGGACTGCAATTGATTTACCTTAGTACAGGCTCTGCCTAGTTAGGTAGATCTAAGTGTAATGCAAATTAATTGTGACTATTATTATTAATCCTGAAGATTCGTTTGCAGCAAGGTCGAGCATCTCAATTTGATCATGTTTCCTGATTCTTGGGATGTTTTTTTTGCATTATACGTTTTATAATATGACTGATTTCATTATGTGCCTGTAACGCATGCACCATTATTCTTTACTCTAGATACGTCCAATAGGCCTGTTAAATAAGTAGATAAATCTATACACCTCTACGGAGTATAACGTAACAAGTTATTGTTACAAATCGCGGGTTAATATTTTTATCACTATTAAAATTGGAGTAAATCTTGTATGCATTGTCTATATACAGGTACACTCAATACTGGTACCTGATTCACACATCAACTAAATCTTACAAATTATCTAAACAAATTCATTGCCCATCATGTGTGGTTAAGTAAACAATATTAGCTTATCTATCTAAACCATCTAAGTATGTAAATATAGGGTTAATAATTCACATAATTTTGTTGAACGAAATGTTTAAGCTATTTTTCCTATGAAAGAAAATAAAAGAATGTCACGAAAAAGACTAGTAGCGAAATCAAGTCATTTTTGTGTATTTTAATCTAAATATTTAGTTTTTCATTTTTTTCCTAAAAATGGACTTCCACCAAGTACCAACAGTCAAAAACATCGAGATTAAATTTCTTATTCTTCTACATCTTTATGTAGATTTACAATGTGTCCAATTAGGGCTCCCAGTCGCGGTCCTGTAGTCCTACTCCTAGTAGTCCAGTTCTCTATCCATCTTTTCGCTGGTTACTCCAGGGATCTCTTGCATGACGAGCTTAGGAATTCTTGAGGGGTCTAATATTTCGATATGATCCCTCCAGAACCGTCTTTTTTGGTGCTCCGTCTCACGAAAGTCTTTAACATTGCAGCTATTTTTCGTGTCCACAAATGTCAAACCAAGAGTAGTAAAGAGAGAATTAGCTAATATCCCTTACTCTTAAATGTAACTGAGGAGTTCAAATGTCCGGATGGATCTACGGATGATACATTCTTCTTCTACTTCTTTCTTAGCCATCTCTCCACTGCAGGGTGCAGGCTTCTTACAATTTTTCCAACCCTCTCTTCTTTGGGATTTCTTTATCCACCCACCGCCAGTGACGGGGACAATATCATCGGCCAATCTTTTCTGAGGCCGGCCTATTCCTCTTTACGTGTCCCACGGTCTCCATCTAAGGATTCTGGGTACATTAAAATAATCAATTGCCGATAAATTTAAAACAGCTCTTATCGCTGGTTCGGTTACGTCACATGCCCGCGGGAAATGCCGAAATAAGAGGTATGTTTTCTCAAAGGTTATCTGCAAAGTGCATATCCATTTAATAAAAATGGTCCACAGTTCTCGAAATTGCATTTTTTTATACCTACGTTGTGTATAAGTATGTTAATATTAAATAGAGGTGGACTCAATGCAGTAAAAGGAAGTAATTGTATAATAAACACTGGCTAGTGTGTACTTTGGTTCTGGTACTAAATCTTATCCATTAAAATTATGTAATTTGATTTAAACATTTTACCAATCTCAGTACATTTACTTTGGCGGTAACACGAATAATATGTCTACTCGATTCTGAGACAGAAACACATAATCAATTTGAATAATATGCTCGATAAGATAAATAACCCCTTATTTCCTCATCTCATGTGTTCTCTGTTGTTAATTTCTTAAATAATTTTGCTGCACTTCAGGCTCCCTTCAGGGTAATTTCACACTGCATTTAGGTTCAAAATCGCGTGATGATAAATGGTAAAAATAACATTTTTTCCATTTTTTTGGGTTAACTTTGCGTCTATCAAAAAAAAATACGATTATTCCCTAGATTGTAATGCATATTATCAGTTCAAAAAAAAATCCGCGACTTTGGGGAAACGAGTTTCTGTCTTTCCAAAAAAAGATCAGAGGTGTTTTTCACATTTTTTTTTTGAGAAATATATACAAGACATCAAAAATCTTCTACGGTTTTTCCCTAAATAAAGGTTCAATGTATCTTCTTTATTTTTTCCAAAGTATATTTAGTAACGGTTGTCGAGATCTAAGGTTTCCCGTTTTTCGAAATTTTTGAAATGTCAATATGCCTACTCTTAGTTACTGTTCTGTAATTTCTCTCCATTGATCTTTTTGTGGATCTTGACCGCTGAACTTAAGTGAAGTAAATCCATTTCTTGTCACTTTACATAAGACGACTTTGAACTCGTTCAACTTTACACTATTATATCTCTGAAGATCGATAGTCTAGTTAAAAACAGAGTTCAAAATTCATATCCGCTTTTTAACAATAGTATCTACCTAACGTCAATAATTCTAATTAATTACTATACGTCGGATATTTCGATGCCTTTTATTGCAGGTAGTGCAATAAATCATTTTTGATCCTCAAAATCCATAGACGGCTCGTGGCCAAAAGTATTACTTCTTTTCGAATTTAAATTTCGGGGATTTTCATCTTTACCTGAATTCGATACAACCATCAGTATCTATAGGGGAATACAACAATATATAGTGATTTGTAAACGACAAATTCCACGTAACTTGTATCTGTGTGCATTATGCAGGTAGTATTACCAAAATTTGAGAAATAAATAAACTGTATAATATGTTTGTTCACTCTACGTCCCCACACATCTTTAGAGAAGAATCCAATATCCCGATGTATATTAATTACACGATATGTCATCGTTGACAACACCCTGACAGTTTCAATGCTGACATTGTGAATAATAAATTTCTTAATTTGTCTGTCTTTTTCATCCTCTTCTGCTAGCTTCCATTCATCTACATATGTTTTTCCCCTATCTCATCCCGGTTCCTCCGGCTTGTAATGGCCAAACAAATACTATTATGAATCCAGGAAGTAAAAATTTAATAAAACACGTTGAAATGAAATGAAAGAGTAACAAAATAAAACGAGCACATTGAAATAATTTCATTTTGAACTAGTTTGATAGATATTGCGTCTAAAGGTCGAAATGTGTAATGTTAATGTTACTACTCGTATTTGCTATTTGTCAGTTTTTCTAAACTGATTGAAAATAGAAGGAAAACTTGCATATGTACGTGATACTTTAATGTTTTTTTATCATTATGACAATTTCATATGAAACCATTTTTTTTATTTAGGTATTATTTATTTATCTTATAATACAACACGGCTCAGTGTATATCGTTAGCATTTGTGCTGAACTATAATACAAAACAAGTAACAGCAAAATGTAAAAAAAGCAAACGAAAAACATCGCTATTATCACATAACAAATAAAATTGTATGTTGTAACCACCAATTTTCTTAACACGAGGAAGAATAACGTCTTTCAAATTACCATAGTACTATTGTAGAGATATTTGCGTTTCGTACCAAAATCATAATTTATTTTTCCCAGAAATACGACGTTCTACATCTCTATCTACGCGTCTAATGTTTATTTTATTCAGTGTGCCCAATCTTGTGTTGTTTGGCTTGAATAATAATTGTTGCATGCAATTGTCAATAAAAACGAGAGCCGACACGTGAAGAACCAAAAATCTACTCAAAACAGCGGAGATGAGAATATTAAGGGCAATCACAGGGAGGACCCTCAGGGGTCGAGTACACATACTCGTATAAGGCGGCCCTGTGGAAACGGTTACATTGTACGATGGAGCAGAGCTAGCAGATTCTGAAAAGACCACGTAAATAGGATGTATTACTCCTAAATACCATGTGAGAGACAGCTGAATTTCATCTTTCCAAGAATGAGGGCTTTCTAGACCAAAGAGATCGCCAGATCAAAGAAATGAAGAAGAGTATTGCAGCATCAAATAAATTTCGTAATCAGGCACATAATATAAATATAAGTAACTATGAGGAAAAAACATCGTAGGTTCTCATACGTATTGACAGTATCCATAAAATTATATCACCTTATTGATTTACGTAGTTTAGATTTGCTTATACGTAATTTAGTGACATAGATAATATTTCATCTAAAGAATGATTTAATGATAGAACCAAAATATCGGAAGTTAAACCGAACAATACATTATGACGTAGGCAATATTACAAGTGTGATGAGAAAATATTATGATGTTTATGACGTGGTCTCTATATAAATAAATGCGTAATGGGCTGTGAACTTCTTAACACGTAGAATGGAAATCTAAATGAGACTTCTATCTATTCTGATTCGAATCTAGAGAAAAACATGATAGAAGGAACTGAAATTTCTTCTCACAATTTCATTTATCATATTTTTTCCTGTGAAATGAATCATCTTAGGTGTCATTCTGGTAAACTTACCGTCATAACATACTTCTATCTATCGGGGTAGGCATAGAGGACAGAACGCCAAACTATCTTATGTCTACATACATTCCTTGCATCCTAGCTGGTAAAATGTGAAATGTTATTAGTAGAATGTCTTATGCACCAAATTTTAACAGGATACTCGAAAAAATATCTAAAAATAGTCTTCTTCTTCTTATGTTAGGCCTAGTGGCCTGTTGTTTGGGGATCATTAGTCTTTTGCGAAGTCGATTCCCAGCTGTTAATCTATCAGTCGACTCCCAGCTGTTAATCCATCGTCTTTGGTGGTCTGCCTGGGGGTCGCCTACTTTGGAGTTGGCCGTGCAGCACAATGTGAGGGAGCCTGGATCATTCCATTCTCCTCACATGCGCGTACCAATATCTCCTTCGTTGCCTTCCCCATCGAACGACATCCTCTAAATATAGTGTCGCCTATTATTCTACAAAACGGAAATCCTCTACACAGAATGCAACGTACCTATAACAACAGCTACTCTGACATTGACATGTTCGCCGCTATTTCGTGTAGATTTAAAACTTTGATACGAAGAAAGATTTTTCACAATCCTTTATAATCCTCATTCCATTTCCTTGCCCTTCCTTTTTCCTGCCCT
Organism: Ceraclea dissimilis; assembly: GCA_963576895.1. Taxonomy (NCBI): domain Eukaryota; kingdom Metazoa; phylum Arthropoda; class Insecta; order Trichoptera; family Leptoceridae; genus Ceraclea; species Ceraclea dissimilis. Next base: position 1,027,148 of record OY756370.1, on the reverse strand, counting down.
CCGTGGTTGGCACAAATTTATGTTGTTGTTTTTATTGTGTTTTGCTTATTAATGACACTATTCTTTCTTTTTTTTATTGCTTAGGTTGTAGTGTAGTATTTTTAGGTTAATTTTATTTGTTTTTATTTTACTTTCTTTTGTTTGCAATATTCTAATTCCATGTGATTGTTTATGACTTGCATCAATTTTTGACCTTATTTATTTTATTCAATGATTTGCTTCAATTTTCTGCCTGACTTCCGTAACTTGACTAAACATTGTTTTGACTGCATATTGCTACTGATTACCTTGACTTTATTTTGTTTTTCTGTTTTTGTTTCTCTTTTTTTGCACTGACTGTTGTACTCTCATTATAATATTGTTTTATCTGCATTGACTAGTTGTGTACACATGTAATAGGGCATCGCTTGAACTTAATCTGTGTTGTTTTTTGTTTGATTTGTGTTTACATGTGGGTGATGTCTGTTTGTGTGCCATGAATAAATAAATAAATAAATAAAAATCACATGGGAATATATCCGACCGCCCTCTTTTCCTACCCAGCAAGGTATTCGTCATGAAATCAAAGATAAATTTCGTCTTCTTTATTATTTCTTCTACTTCTTCTTCAGCCTACTCCCGTCCACTCCCTGACGAAGGTCTCTTCCATCTGCTTCCACACCGCTCTATTCTGGGCTCTCTGGATCCATTTGGCACCAACATACATGACTAGGTCGTCTCTCCATCGTAGTGGTGGTCTTTATAATTTAGTTTAGATTAATTTCATTTAAACAGTTGCTTACTGTAGACTAGAACTAAATATAATAAATAAGTAATTGATTACAAATAGTATAGTATGGAGATAGAGAGCATCATGATGTATTAATTAACATTACGTCTAATTAATAACAATATTAAATGTCTGCGTATGTAATATTGGTAATCGTATATCAACCAGACTTTACGCCATAGCCCCATTTCTCGAAGTAACCCAAGCGATTGTTACTTTACATAATAAGTGCACTCATTCGCTCACCATTATTTACGTGTGCATATACAAGTCTTCGATAAACTAAGGCAGTGTGTGAAACGACCAAAGAGTTACCAATGGTCAATATTATTGTATTAATCCAGTTCGAAATCCTGCCACGAGGTAGCGTTGTAATACCTATACTCATCACATTACCAGAAGACGAGAATATTGTCTGTAATCGTTGATTTTGGGGTGGTTTGGATTAGATGGTGCGTGCAGTGAAAGTCCTTTTTATCCTCAATCTTCCCTTCTTCACATCGTAAATGTTATTTCGCGTTAGGTATACAGACATGCTTTCTGAGCGGTAGCCGACAGGAGAGAGAGCCGAATGAAATCAATCTTTCATCCTGAAGATGGCAGAAGTATCGCTGCCGAAAGCTAGAGAAGATCAAAAGACACGCGGCCAACACCCGAATAACCTTAAAGGAAGAATATAAATCAATCTTTCATCTTACAAGAGAAAAAAGTACTTTTTACATAGAAAAAGATACGAGACTTTTGTATTCCTTACTTACTTACTTAGAAATTTACAGGGATATACGTACGACGTTAATTGCATGCTTCTGGAAAGCGAAAACTTTGGGCTACAAAAAATAATAATTTGGTATGAACGGCTAAGATGTAAAATATCATTAAGCTCCGAAACATTAAGCATTAGGAACGTCGGCGTCAGGGAACGAACTAGATAAGACGCCAGGACGCCTTTTCCATAGTAGGTATCCCTAACGTCGGGAATATCTGATACGACACAAAGTGTAGATGATTGTTGATTTTTTAATTTATACATGTTTAAGGATCGCAATATAGCGTCAATACAATAATAAATAAATAAATTAATTAATACAGATACAGCAGGTACTCGATACAGACATTTACACATATGAGTTGTGTATAATATTTGTTAAAATGGAGCAAAATTATGTAACGCTTTATAAGTGGTCATTGTACCTCAATACATTCGATTTAATAATTGCGACGGAGTTTACCAAAAAGTAAGTTTTAGTTAAAAGAATGCATTGTTCAACAAATTCAAGATGATAATAGAAATGTTTTTCTTATTTAAAACTATTTTATCAGTATAAATTTATTCGTCTCTACCACATTTTTTACTTTTATTTAAAGCTAGGGTTTTAAAAAGCCTACTGAAAGGCAACAATACTGCCGAAATACTCGTAAATCCTTTAATTAGCCTTCATGATTCTTTCTATTCGGGTTCCTGAGGCAAAATGAAATATTAGTCCTTAAATTATTTTTGTCTTACAAATTATCCTTGTAAAGCGTTGGATTTTTCTACATTCCGTAATATACACAATGCAGTATTTGTAGGACTACTGCATTAAAATATTGGTGATTAATCAATTGAAAGGTAATAGTTTTTCTCCACAAACACAAATGCCAAAGAAGATATTCACTAACTTTTGAATTGTTTATGATTTCAATCAAACTACTCTTGTCGAAATATAAGTCGTCTCACGGTGTAGATATAGTCTCCCACAATACAGCGTATATCGAGGTAACTCCATTTCATCTTTTCTTACGCATCGTCAGTGATGATAGCTTGATGTGAAGTAGGTAAGGTATAGGTAAGTAAAGTAAGTTAGTTATAGTAACCATCATTACCCACTATTATCAATATTATGCAACTTTAAATTGTTACCTACGTTCATACCACACTTAACTTGTGATGGTCGTCGAACATCGAAATATTCAGGTTATGAAATAATAATAATATGAGATACAACTATATACAATGCAGTAGATAATTCGTAAAGTAGGTGATAATTTATTCCTGTAGTATTAACGTACACTTTTATAAAGGAGTAGTGATTTTTGCGATAGGAATTCTTTTTTTTTTATTATTTATTTTAAAAAACGAATACACATACTCTTACAAAGTTATATATATATATATATATATATATATATATATATATATATATATATATACATTTAAAACATCTTCTTCTTCTTCTTCATTTCTGCAGCTTCCATTTTTGGATATAGGCCTCCCTCATTCGTCTCCATCTCTCTCTGGATTTTGCCTCGGATGTCCATTTGAGGCCAGCTGTTAACTTCAGGTCATCTGTCCAACGCATCTGTGGCCGGCCTCTAGGGCGTTTACCGAGCCACGGACGCCAGAACAGGAGCTTGTTGCTCCATTTACCATCCGTTGCTCTCGCCACATGACCTGCATAGTCCCGCTTCAGCCCTGCGATAAAACATACATTTAATATAATGATTTAATATAATGGAAAGACTTTCATGAGTGAGTACCTACTCGATTCGTCTTTGATTTCAAATGAAGTACCTACCCATGACACGCATTAAAGGAAGGGAAAGGGAGAGGAATGGAAAGGAAGGAGTAAGGAATGACAGTTATCGCTACTATCCAGTAGTTATTGTTATTATTACCATATTATGCACAAGCGTATTGCCGAACATACTCGTATATTCTTACTATACTTTTGATGTTCATTTATAGTGTATTCATTTTTTCAGTAAGTACTTGTAATTCTCACACATTCTCACCTAATTTAAAGGCCTATGAACAATAGTGACTGAAGAAAAGAGTCATTCAGGGAAAAGAGTATTAGGTACGGAACTAATGCTGAGTATTTGTAGACGCGAAACCCGGTGGCTTTCTGAGTTTCAGTGGAAAATGGGAAGAGGAACATTACTTAGCTAATACTAAAGATATCACCCTAAAACTTAGAACGTAGATAAATGAGAATATGTTTTAGTGACTCTAGTAGTTATAAATTAGATTTTGATATTAACTCTAAAAAAAATAATTACAAATTGACATCTGAAATTTACTGTCACTTGAGATTATTTCCGTTGTTTGTTAGATATAGTGCTGTAATTTGGTCTGCAGTCTGCAGCAGGTTCTATACAGATTTGCATTATACAGATTTGTTTATTTCATACTTCATTTATGGACTATTAATGGACTAATAATGAAGTCAATCTAACTCGATTAATTGTAGTATATTATGCGTGTTGATGTATTCCAACATAGTTAGATTAGAATCAAATAACGAGTATGATAATCAAATGCTTGTTTTGTTATTAAATGGACCTGGTAACGTAGATTTAAATCAAACGGTAGCACACATTGCTTCAGACACTTACTTATAAAAAAAATGAAAACAGAATACCTTGATGTTTGTCGTCAGATAACACCCAAGTCATTACCTATACCTGTTAGAAAATTGGATTTAATGATATCACATTCGTTAGAATTTTGTGTACACATCAATATACCTAAACTACCATCAAATGACCGTGAGTTTTAGGTGCCTGGTACGTAAAAAATGTGAAATCTAAAAATGAAATTCATATCCACACTATTTTCCGTAAGCGCAAACAACGAAAGTCTTATTAAACAAGTAGTTATCTCAACAGATATACGGCAAATTCCATCAAGTATGGCTGATCATCGGCTGGCTTAATGTGATCACTTTACACTTAAGTAACATTCACCAATTCCAGTCCATCCATAATCTGTGGCCGGGAATCGAACCCTGTACATATCTGTCGAAATAACGTTATATTCGTCACGTCGTTACGTCGTTATATTCAACTACAAAATGTAGAAAATTCCGAATTTCTTTCAAAACAAAAACCTAGTCCTTTAAAATTTCGATATGCGAAAGTTAATAAGATTATTCCTATATTATGTTTTGATGCCCAATACAGAACTTTTGTTTGTTGCATTCATAAATAAAACATGTATGATATCGCTGATCTAATAATTTTATGGGGCACTTGCCTATAAATAATACAGATTACAAAATACTACATAATTCGAGGTTGTCGGTAGGTTTATAACTTAGTAAATAATATCAATTCCTTGCAGTCAATTTACCCAATAAATGCAGGAAAAATTGCTTAATTTCATTAAAACGTACGAGTAATTATAATTGCATGATTTGGAGTAGTACAACAATGGAGTAATTATCAACGTAAAACGCAGACATTATTAATTAGAGACTACGGGTAAACAGACAAGCTAGTTACTGGTAGGAGTCGTGGACTAGTAACTAGAACCATGCAAAGTGCACGGTTAACTAGGCTTTATAATTATTACGGCTTACTTATAATATTACACTCATTAACGCAATTAGATACATAAATGTTCACATTTGATTGTTGTTATATCATCAAATTATGTAAGAATACATGTCTAAGTTCATACATGTTTTAAGGGGTCATTTATAACATAACATGAATGCCTTTTTGCCTGAATTGTTAGTACTAATAAAAATAATGTAACCGACGTAGTTTATTTTGGTTAATAATTGTGTAAAAACGGTACTGAATATCAAAAAAATATCCACTAGAGCCACTGTATCTTGTCTAAAATCATTTTTTTACGTATGTATGCATTCTGTTTCTTATTTTTTATTCTATTTTTATTTTTTCCACATATGTATGTATGTATATATTTACTTAATATGTTTTTTATTCCATTTATTTTTTTTATCTGGGGTTAACTGGAAGAAATCGCAGTTTTGTGATAAGTCCGCCCTAGTGAACAATGATTTATAATCAGTACTATGTCCATTTTTCATGTTTATATATGTATTTCTTGTTTACTTAAAGAATAAATAAATAAAAAATTACAGTCTTAGAATCTCGAAGGAGTTACAAAAATATTTAAGCGAATATTGTATTTGAATTGTAAGAGGAAAACAGCGTGATTTCAGCAGTATTTTTATTAATAAATCCAATCTCGTGCCATGAACGAGTAATTCCAAAATCTTCCATTGTTCAAGACTTAAAAGAGATTGTTTTTGTTACAAAATTGTTCAATACGCATGATTACATCTATGTCACATGCATATGTGTTACAACGAAAGCTAATCAGTGCGAGCTTTTTACTAATTACAACCTCGTCCAACTCCTCCGTAATAAACAGAAATAAGCTTACAATCCGTGTCCAAGACGGTAGTAGGTTCGCCGAAATGTCGGATCATCAGATCTTCACACGATTAATCCCGGAAAAGAAAAAAAAACATATCTACATATGGATCATCGTGAAAACCTGCAAATACTCTAGAAATAAGGTATATTTCTTAATCCAAATGTATTAGTGACTTTTTTACACGCTTTTATTTAACTTCAGCCGACGTTTTTGTCTCTAAACGAAGTCGAATTTTAATTTATTTCCAGACAGCTGGGGCTCTGAAACATTCACCTATTATGTAAACTAGATGAAATTACAATTCTGTAACACATTGAATGAGCCTACTCCACAGATACAAAAGATGTAAAGGGTTTGAAGGGATCCAAGGGTTGTGTAGGGTCATATGTGGTATCACATATGACCACCTGAAGATTCACCTCTTTGTGCGTACCCACGGGTCGGTCAATGGTCAGATTGGTAGCCAATGACGGGAGTTAGCCAAAACTGATTAGATTCATTTTTATTATTTTGTTTGTGACGATCCTATGTGGTTATTTTATCTATCATTTTTACTGTTTGTGACGATCCTATACGGTGATAAAGAAAAATGTAAGGTGCACTTGGGGCGATTTTATCGCTAAATGACGCCCAAAATAGTCAATTTATTATTATCATATTAAAAAGCGTTGGGAAAGAAATTCACATCGAAATTGATTTTTTCAGCTCAAGTTTACAAAGATTAAAAAAAAACTGTCATAATTTTTTTGGTTAAAAAAGAATTCATAAATTATTATTAAATAGAAAATAAATCGAATCATAATAACATTCTATTCAATGTATTATCGAACAACTTGACTTTGGCTTCTAAGATTATTTTACTGAATACATTTCAGCCGTGAATATACTCGTATAGCTAATAATAAACTTATAGTGAGTCACGCTCAAATCTAATGTCACATATTTTCTCATTACGACTATATAATTGACCATATAAATTAATAGTTAAAACTATTATTAAAATGAAAATAGGATATATTATTACCTACACTAGCTGTTACCCGTCAAATGAAGCGGTTTGCGGGATAGGCAGAGATAAGAAATCCTGAGACTTCCCAATCCTAACCAGTATAATTAATGTACGAACATTCGTATGGTATTTTTTTCATTTAATAATATTTTTAAGTACTACAATTTTCATTCACTTTATTAAACACAATATACAAATTTACCATAAAGGAGCTCATGTTTTCCTGCTAAACTTAATAATTAATTAAAACCGCGAATTCTAAAAATGCCGACATCTATAAAACTACTTAAAACATTTTGTAGGCTCGTGATAGCGATGAAAAAAATGTGGAATTATCCGAATAATTTTCGATAATAAGGGAAGACATTGTGATCGTGAAATACTTTGTTTGAAGGGAGAACATTGTGATCGTGAAACACTTTGAATTCCGTGTGTATTCGAACAACTTGCGAAAGTTGCAACGGTCCTTCGTCACCTTCATACCCGATTTCCACGAGAATTATGTAAGCTGATATTACAATACTTAATACGTTTTGATAATTGTTATAAAATTCACTATTTTATCACAGTGACATTGAATGTTGTGCAGCTATTCATAAAATAAAATAGTTATGTCTAATTAATTTCAGTAATAATTACGATTCTCTCTCGGCTACCAGACTTCAAGGTCTCTGATGAAAAGTTTGTATAACAATGTGCTGACGTACAACGTTTATGGTACTTAGAATATCAGTAGTTATTGTTTGGAAAATATTTGGCGTTTATTTACAAAAGGAATCGAGAGATTGTTGGTTAAGTATCATTATAATTTTAGAACGCAACTTCCGTTAGCAGATGAACGCAGGAAGCAAGCGTTGAACCTCAATAAAATGCGTAGTACTTACCTATATTAATATAATGGGTACTACAAAGCACATCTACTGTTGAGTCGATCTCGATAACGTTTTAAATTTAGCCTGTGTAGTTTTTTTGCATTCATACAATGAATTTATGTTGTCCCAATATTTTTCTTCTGACAGTCCTCTGCCCTCTTCTGCTGGATGTGGTCTCTCCTAACAGTACTAGATTTTCGTATACAGGCAGCTTTTAAATAGGTTTATTGTTTATTGTTGTTTATCATCCGTAGGCCCGTCCGGACACCTGGAATCGTCATTTGAACATATCATGTGAAAAATAATTATATATAAACAATCGTACATTAGTATATAAACATATAGAATTATACATCAATGGAACAGAAAATATGATCCAAGATCAATGGTGTTCGGAGTGTAAAAGGTTCCGACCAGCATTTCGTCAACTTGTGGTGTTAAAAAACCTAAATAAATCGGTACCTAATCTTAGAAACCTAGATAAATCCTCATTAAGTTTCACGATTTCTTGAACGATACTCAGTTAGTACTGGGGATTTTACTTGTAACGTATATTTAGTTTCATTTCCTAAGTTAAATAACACTACTAAAGATTGTTAAATGAATAAGTGTGTCTATAGTAAAACAATGGGTTCAATACACGGACACTAATTAGTGAGATCTCTAAGTATAATCTATAGACATACTATGTAGTACAAAATATATCTACATACTTCTCAATGAAACACGATGTTCACATTCATTGTTGTATTACACAGACAATTCAATGCTCCAGTTGCCTTAGTAGCCTCTGAGAAATCATACAAAGTTTGTAAGAGAAGTAATAATGTTATCTAGCCAGACTAATATATCGCGTTTAGAATGTTTAGATATCTGTAGGGTTATTGCAGTATCAATGTCATCAAATGAATGCATACGGTTGTAAATTTGATAGATGTTTGTCTATAAAATGTTGGGAATAATAATGTATGAGTTATAAAATTTTGTGAATTGATCAATAGTGTACTCGTAAATGTATCCTTTTTTATGATTTCTTCGTGAATAAAGTAGATAATTATGTTAGCATTATAATGAGAAAGAGTGACCATAGGATGATAATAAGAGTAGCTATTTGTAGCTTACAAAGAGGTGTTAGAAAACTTGGACTTTCTAGGGTAACCTGGATTGATTGAAATTGCTTGAACGTGACAGAAGCAAGGAATGTTTGTAAATCTGTGGCAATGTGGGCTTCTATTCTCTTTGTTCATAACGCAAATGACGCGGGATGAGGGTATAATAGTAATACTATGATCAAAATAGGCTGGCAGAACCGGATTCGAAGGGGAAAAACAGAGCCGAATGGAAGGGGAATGGAGACTACTGTGGTCCCACCCAATACTTTACCCAGGTGCAATTTTTGTAGGCAAAAAACTTTTTTCACTGTTCTCCTGTCAAGTAATACTGTAGTACGATTTAACTTGGGACCCTAATCTTGATTCAAGGAGGTTCACATAATGCAGCATATGTTTAGATTATTCCATAGACTTTTATTTTAAGTACACTTAATATACAAGTCTATGTTTAATGGTTTATTCCATAAAAATTCAAAAAGATATAGACTTATCACGAAAAACTTCGGTTCTATTCTACTTCCCAAAAACATTACAAAGAATTAAATAATGAGTCATTATTATACTCAATCAATAACACACATTGCGTGATTGCGTATAATCTAATATTATAGAGTAAATTAAAGTTTTATGTTTTATATGGAATATTTAGCACAATATTTCCTAACATAGAGTATTTCATAAATACTATATAGAATCATATAACAAACTGGATCAATGTGTTAAGTAACTTGATGGAGCCTTAACCTCCAAATATATTTTTACAAATTGTAATTATTATAGTTTTGTTTACAACTATACATATGATTAAGTAATGCAACGTCGTGAGATTATATGTAAATTCCTACACGCAATAAAGTAATAAAAATCTGTAATTAAGTTCTTGGCAAACACTTATATGAAACATTCAATTCCTGGAATGAGTGACTGAGCGTCACTCATTTCATTTCTGATTTCTTACACAATACATTTTTTTTTATTTTAATAGTGGATATATTCATCTAAGTAATAAAATTGTAATATCTAAGGTGGGCATGTTCGATGACTGAGTGTGTAAGCGAGATTGAGTGTGGTTGCGTGAGGTGACCGGAATGAACGTATATGTTTTAATTTAACTGTAGCGCATCTTGTGGGTGACAGCTGAATTATAAATGGACTAATTGTTTTATCTTCATGTTCTAACTTATATCTATGGTTGTTGTCTGTTTTGTACTTATATTTGTAATAAAACAAAATACAAAATTAAAATAGTTGACACAGTGCATCTCTATCTTTTTCTGCATCTCACTACTATTAGATACCGTTACGTTATTTAGTCACTAGGGCGAGCTTATCATAGTGCTGCGCTTTCAGCCATTAAACTCCAATAACATTACAAACATAATGGAAAAACCATTTAAAAAAATTATAAAATAATAATAGTAAATATTTAATACACATATAGGTACAAAAACAGTTGTTTTGGAATTAAATGTTATGTCGGGAATGGGAGGGGGAAGGAATAGAAGAATGGACAGGGAAATATTAGACGTTTTGTAAGAGAAGATGTTTCTTAAGAGGACATTTGAATGATTGCAAGTTAAGTTGTCTGAAAGTCGAAATTCAGTGGGAATATCTTTCCACGAATATGCATTATGAACTGTTTGTTGAAGAAATATACCTACTCGTATTGTGTGAGTGGGAATGCTCAGAAGACGCTCTTGGTTAGGCCTAAAAGGAAGACCATATGACTCGCCAAAAATTCGAACACACTCATCATTATTGAATGAAAAATATTTAACGGTTATTCCACCGTAACCAGTGGTAAACATAGTAGGTACATATTTTTAAATAACAGACTAAATTATTCTAGAAGGCAGTGTCCAAGTAGATGAGAAATAGCGGCTAAATATTTCATCAAGAAATCATCAGCATCGTCATGTGTATCGGTTTCTCCGACCTTCAAGAATGTAATAATTATTCATATACCAGCAGTACCGTTGCTGTTACACTTCTCGTATTTTGCAACAAATAAAGAAGTATCAATGTAATTACCCACTTATTTTGGTAGACCTATTTCTCATATTATTTGGTTTACCTACCTACAAATCAGCAAGATATAATAAAAGTTTCATATTTTATTGGAATTACATTAAGGAAGTGTGCTATATATTCTAATCCTATTTTTTTTTACAAAAAGTTTTATTCAATGCATATTGGGGTTATCATGCAGAGATCACAGTGCTGTAATAAGATCGCCCCAGTAAACAAATGTTTGAGCATCTATTTATTCTAATGTTAATATATTGCTGTATTTTGTTCACTTAAAATTTAAATAAATAAATAAATTTAGATTTTCAAAGACGCCTCTACTTATACTTATTTTTAGGAACATAAATAGATAACAATATATGCTTGTAGGTAAATATATTATTTTATTTTAATGTCATATTTAATATGTGGATATGGATTTATTTTTATTATCGTCTACATGCCGATAGCTCTTGAATATCCATGCATCTAATCACCATCTTTTCGATCATACCTATTTGGCAATGAAATCTGCCTGAAAATTCTATATTTTTCTCATGACCACATACCTTCTCACTATTGTAGAAAATATCAACTAAACTTGTATACAAAATGTTCTAGAATGAACAGATATAGTAATGTCGTAACAAGAAGAAAAAAACAATTCTTAAGAATGCAATCAATTTCTCAGAATAACACGTTTATGAATCATTTAAAATTATCGAATATTTCCCAATAAAAACTTAACATATGAATAATTTAGTAACAATTTATGCGACAGTAAAACATTTAAGAAAATTGTGTACACATAAGTTTGTTTTTCATAAACAACAACATGATTTTCATCACTGGGTTTCGCGTCTATGGAGGATTACACAATATAAAATGAAATTATATCTATCTATCTATCTATACCCTCACGCCACGTCCCTTGCAAGGTAGGCAGAGAGGACAGAACGCCAGACAGCCCTATCCTTAATATATAACTTTTTGAACTAAAATAATTGATTTTACTATGAAATATTTTGGAAAACAGCGTCCTATTTTAGTTATTTGTTAGTACGCCCTTAATTACTTTAAAAAATGACCCCATTTTGTACCATTATAATCCCTAGAAATAAAATGTTAATTTTGACATAAAATTTCATATGATGACTAATTATATACACATTTACACAATAATTAAATACTTTCTTCCTTATTATACGGTCGACCTTGCGTCACGTTGCATAACATTTTTTTATTGTCTTTAATTACAATAATTTATTTACTAACATCCACCAGATGTCCGCCGACTGTGCCGAGCTGACAAGTGGTCTATCTTATTACGATCATTCTGACGAGACAGGTAAATTTTATTTTATTATCGTACATAATGTGATTTTTACTGTACTGGATACTTATTTTTATTGCACACATTTACGTAATAGTTGCTTAGTTGAAAAGAAAGTGAACCCGTTGTCGTGTAATAATTACAGGTTCACATCGATTCCACATTTTTTTACGTAAAATATATCGACCACACTCGCACCTTTTTTAATGATGATTCATAGAACGCTTCATCGTATAAATTGAATAAACAAAATATCGTTATAGGATGTGTATGTATTTATAAGTTTAATTTATTTATTCAAAGTTAACAAATACTTATTTTACAGCTCAAAATTACACTGAATATCCTATGTATATTAACTTATGATTAAAAATTAAACAGACAAGAATACTGGTATTTTCCCCAATATCAACTACTATGGCGTCAAAATTATGCCTTAGAGAACATAATGAAAAAGTCTTCAGGCCTCCCTAATGCTTGCAGTAATTTCATTATACAGTTGACATGTTTTCGCTGACTTGCAAGCCTCATTTTGGATATCTGCAGCTCATTTGGAATCGTTGCTTTAAGATTATATAATTATTATTTAAGTGAACAAAAAATGTACATAGTACAGATTATAAATCGTTGTTCACTAGGGCGAACTTATCGCAGAACTGCGATTTCTTCCAGTTAACCCCAACGATTAGCTATAGTAATGGTGTGATCATAACTAAATTAACTACTAAACAATACGTATTTAATTCCTCCATTTACGCTTATTACCACTTGAAAATTATCCGTAAGGATATCCAATAAAATTACTAGATAATACTAATTTGTGTTCTTCTTTCCCATTCACATTATTCTAAAGAACCTAAAGTGAAGAGACGCTATGAGGAGAATTGATTGTTTGCGTAACATACCGACACATATGAGTGACATATAAATATGGATTACAGTGTGCGGAAATGTTTGTATCGATATGGCATCCTTCATCAGTAGACGTATTATAAACATGATAAATTATTACCTAAACATTCCGAGGGAGAAATATGTTGATCATATTAATTTCATTATTTACTCTTATTTCCAATATGTGTTACATGAGCTTAGTCACTATATTTTAAAGTATAAAGTTTCTACTACTTCTTCTATTCTAGGTTACCCCATTAATGGGGTAACCACTTAACCAGTGAATGCTGTAGATGGGTAAAAAATACGCAGAATAGTTTGTTTGGGCATTCGATATAACATTTAGAGTGGGTTGCGAAATTCACTTCTGTAAAATATGTGAAATGTAAGTTTTTCAAACACCTGATTCTTACAGGTTCATAAAAGAATACAGGCCCATGAGGCAAAATAAGCTTCGAAATTAAGCTATGGGCATCCCTAAATAGGATCCGAACTGGCCACGGGAGATATGGGCACCTCCTCCATAAATGGGGCAAGAGTGAACATCCCCAATGCCAGTGTGGGCACATAGAGACGGTGGATCACATTGTGTGGCACTGTCCCGTCAAGAAGTTCGAGGGGGATATTTGGTAAATCCATGAGGTGACTCCAAGGGCAATTGAATATCTGAGAAATACTGACGCGGAGCTCTGACTCAGACTCCCAGATGGTTTGCACAATGGTCGTTTTCGCATACGAAAGAAGAATCTTCGAAAGATTTCTTTATACTATTTTTTTTCATTATAATGCGCAATTTTGGTGCTTTACAGTTCTCCGAATCGGCACCTCCGGACTTTTGATGTAGAGGTACCGAGTTCAAATCTCAGTGCTGATGGAGTAACACAAGCTTTTGGCTTATTGTAAAGTGTGCACAAAAGTATTTGAGTTTAAATAGACCACAAAATTTGAAATAAAATTGAGCTTTTTGTTTGTAGAGACCAGCAATAACAATAAACAGTAAATTATTTGTTTTAAGTAACTACAGTATTGTGCAGGTAATTGTAAATTAAAGGAAATGAGTCAAAGTTTAGTAACCTTCATGATATCATTTAGAATAATTATATCCGACGCTGCCATTGAGAAGGAAAGGTCATTATTATTACACCTACTTAGTATTATATAATTATAATGTCAAGAGTCAACAAGTAGTGTTCAAGTTATACTAAAGTAAACCAAATTGCAACAAAAACAATCATAATATGATATGAGATAATCTGTGGTAAGTTCTTCCTCTCCTACTTAATATAAATGAAGATATGTTTATAAATTGATGTGCGTATTGTTTGCTGGAATGAGATTGTTGAGAAAACGTGTGGAAAAGCGTTGAGGAAAAGAAATTAAGTAATTAAAGAGATAAAAGGACTGTAAGGCGGATGTTGTAACTAGAATGAATGTGAATAAGTTGAGATGGTTAGGACACATAGAGAGGATTAAAGTTGGAACAAGGACAACAAAGAAAATTTACATTGGGGAAAGAAGGGTGCATGAACCACGCTGACCAGATGTTCAAGGACCGACGTGTTTTGAGTGAAATGAATCGTAACGTGTGTAGGTACGCAATATTTCACTTTTTGTAGGAAAATTGATGTTAATATTTCAAACGAATGTTGACTTATGAAATACCTATATGCAATCAAAAATTATCTCACATTATTGATCGCAATATGCGTTATTTCCTAAATTAATATAACTACCGTTCATAGGTTAATATTGTTATATCCCATTGTTATAATTATTTAATACAAATGTTGCATCACGAATTGAAATTGTTTACTGTGTTAAAATTATCATCAATTACCAACAATTATGACAGTTTTCCACCATATGTTATCATCAAACAGACAGTTCTCATGCATGAACCAAAAAATATTGCCTATTATAAGAATAAATATTTAATTTCTTTCTATTCACATTATAGTAAAACTAATTGAATTTAATTGTGCAATCACTGTTTTCATTTAATTGTATTTGCATTTTTTTCTTGCATAACTTTACCGTAATAATTTACGATCTTCTCTCCGTAAGCAAGTAATAGTCCGAGAGCCCGCTGCTTAATTTATGACGTATCTGTTTTTTGATCGAAATGTGGTACAAATGATAGCTTACCAATAGGGTTTTACATCGCACTAGGGTTGCCTATCAAAATCTTGCCGCAACCCCCCCTGCCCCCCCCGAAAAGGTCTCTCTTCGCGGTTTTTCGCATTTTATAGGAATATGGTAAGAGATAGAAGAAAGTAGTCAATGACAAAAATAATCCTTGCTAAATTTTCTACAAAAAATTTTCAGTAAATTTTTTCATAGGACTAGTAGTTTACCCGTAATGGCCGGTCGAAAAACAGGATATTTTTTGGAAAAAAAAAATTTTTTTTTGATTTTTTTTCTTTAACTTTCTTCCACCCATTATCACTAACATTTTATGGAAAAAAAATTTTGGCCTGCGGCGCTATATGGCTGGTTATTTTATGAAAAACTAAATTATAAGAATTTTCGTCACTGAGTTTTATTGCAATAACTCCTAAATTATTTTATGTATGAAAATAAGTTATAGCTCGTTTTGTAGCTAATACTATGGTTATTAATTCGTTCTTTGACTATTTTCCTGTAGCTCTTATCAATTTTCAACCAATTTAGTTTAAATTCATTTTTTTAGTTTTTTAAATGAATTTCGGTTTTGGACCGGCTATTGCGGGTAAACTGCTAGTTCTACGAAAAAATTGACATCACATTTTTTGTAGATAATTTAGCAAGGATTAGTTTTGTCATTGACTACTTTCTCCTATCTCTTACCATATTCCTATAAAATGCGAAAAACCGCGAAGAGGGACCTTTTCGGGGGGGGGGGGCAGGGGGGGTTGCGGCAAGATTTTGATAGGCAACCCTAGTGCGATGTAATACCCTATTGGTAAGCTATCATTTATACCACATTTCGATCAAAAAACAGATACGTCATAAATTAAGCAGCGGGCTCTTGGACTATAAGGTAAATTTCATACAAGACTTCGTAAGAATATGTTCTCGCATTTTCATGTCAAGTATGTAAAATGTATTAGGATTTTCTCTGAGGATTTGAATTTCCAATGACAGTATTCGATGTTTATAAATAACTCGTTTACGGAAACAACTAAAGATGTTGTTTGTCAAGTGATTTATTACATTGAAATACATTTCCTTTTTCACTTTTTCCGTGCGTAAGAAAATAAATACATTGAACCGGTAGACTTGACAAACTTGACAAATGACAACTCTTAAGGTAAAAGAATGTGTATGCAAGTCATTACCGGATGTTAGGCAAGTGATATGTAGCAAAATTTTATTGTTGGTAGCCCTAACTTGTTGTGACGGCTGTCAAAGCTCCGAAATCATTTCAAAGGCAAGCGAGTTTTTCCGGAGGGAAAAAAACTTACTCCAATATTTTTTAAAGTAAAGTTATAAAATTTTTAAACAAAGTTTTAGAAAATTATTGTCGTAATCCAAGAATTTGCTATTTTTAAATCAATATTCCTATAACACTCGTACAATTAAAAAAAAGTAGCAAAAGACCTTCTGATCATTACTATAGGGGTTAGCTGTCAGAGATCTCAGCATTGCAATAAGCTCGCCCTGGTGAACAAATGTTATAATAATCTATTAACAGTTATGTTAACATGATTTAATCTCGATATTCTCCACCGTCGGTACATGGTGGAAGTCCATTTTAAAGGAAAAATGAAAAAACTAAATATTTAGTTTAAAATCCACAAAATTTGACTTTTTATTTCGCGACTAGTATTCGAGGATTTGCACCCTAATCTTCAGGCGATTTTGAATAAAGTGATTTTTCTTTATTCAAAATCTACTAGTCGGGTACTAAACTATCAAATTTATGGATTTTAAGCTAAATATTTAGTGTTTTAGTTTTTCTTTAGCATAATTTGTCTTTATTTTGTTCACCGCGCGGCTTCTTAGGCTGAATAAACTATGCGCATTTATGCATCATTTTATACCTACATTGGATTGTATTATTGTATTTATGTTTTTATTATCAGACTGTATAAATTTGATATAAGAATGTTATACAAATATCAATAAAAATATGCATGAATCAAAATGTTACAGTAAATATGTAGGTTAATGACAAGTTTGGGAATGTCATGTTCAGTGGTTGTGCAACTGTAGTACGCATTATATTTTAATAAATTAATTCTCATTATCAAATGACATTGTGTCAGTTCCAGTGTAATTACTTTGGCATATTTGCCAAAACAACAAATTGTGTAACAACATAATAATTGTCTGATAAAATTCAAGAATACTAATTTGGTAAAAAAACTTTGTTGAAAGTCGTTAATTAAAAATATTACCATTAAGACAAGTAAAGCTGTCTATAATGATGATTAAAAAGCGACGATCATCTCTAGTGCAAATTTAATTCATACAATTTTGGGAAAAAACTAAGAAAATAGAAAAGTATTTTCCTCTTATGTGACGGCGAGTTATTCAATAATGGGTTCAGGATCAGGAGCCTTCTGGGTAGTTTTCTTCCTATAGAGTTTATTTATTTGAGAAGTTTCAGGCTGTGTCAAAGTTTCATAGAAAAAATACACGTTCAATTTAAAGAATTTTTCTAAATCAAAATTTATGTTTTGTGAGAACATCGGAATTTTCTACATGTCGTAGTTGAATATAACGAGCAGTCATCTCAACAGATACACAGCAAAGGATGGACTTTCCTTGGATGGATGGACTGGAATTGGTGAATGTTTCTTAACTGTAAAGTGATCACATTAAGCCAGCCGACGATCAGTCATAAGCCTGATGAAAGGTCCATCCTTTACTGTATATCTGTTGAGATAACTACTTGTTAAAGGAAAATTATTGCAATGGCCGAAACGGCTATAAAAAAATACGTTGATATTTCGTTTCAATTAATCGCTTCAAACTAATTAGTTTTTGTAAGTGCAAATCCGCAAAAAAAAATGGATTACAAATTTCGCAACCAGCAAATCACCATTAGAGCTGTTATTTGCATATTATGGTGCAGCAACTTGATACGTGGATTTCACATAATTTAATGATTTGTTTAAGATCGTTATCAGTTTAATACCTTTTACTTAATTTAGATTAAATTTTATGTATCATGCTAAATGCGGAAACTGAGATTTAAGTAACATTAATTTAAGATGTTCTAGACGTTAGTTTTTAAAGCGATAACGTAATATTATGATATGTAGCAATTAATTTAAGTTAAGTAGATAAATACTTGCTATTTTATATTGTGTAATTATTTTTAAACTAATTTTTATCTTTTTTTTGCTAGTAATATTCCGCCTACATTTGCAGAGTTATCATTTATTTATTTATTTACACTTTTGGTGAACAAGATACAGATATTTGTTTACATTTTAACAGAATAATAGTTGTATATACCTACGTATATATGTAGTTATAGATATAGAATGATAATAATTTATGTAAGTTGTGGACACTTTTAATTGGAGGGTTGACGCGTTTCATATTTTATGTTTGTTATTGTGTATGTGTTGTTAACTCTCTGTCAGTGTCCCTTATATGTAAAATAAATAAAATAAAATAAAACATTTCAAAGATAAATCACAGCATTTGTTCACTAGGGCAAGCTTATCGCAGTGCTGCAATCTCTGCCAGTTAACCCCAAAATAAAATTTTGATATTTATCAAAAATTAAACTTGACGCCTGTAACCGAAAAGTGGTCGAACAATGTTATTAACGAAACATAGCAATAAGTGTTTTTTTGAAAGGGTAATAAAAATAATTGTTATCTTTACAGCGAATTACATATACGCAAATCATGTACAATGCATAGTGTGATAGTTTGAATAAAACTTACTTACATTCATTTCATACTAAATACAATCTTGTATGTAGAATTTGTTAGTACCACCAATTTAATATTGTTTTATAATGCCACACACAAATCTTTTATTCGGAAGTACCTAATGGTATGCTATTCACTAAAGTCCACTTTATACCGCACCAATTTATTGTCAGCAAAATATTGGTTAAAATTGGGGCACACATAATACGTGCCTATATGTAACAATTTAATGCTGGATTTCACCAACTATTTAAGTGAGGAATAGCGGAGATAGGAATTTTTCATACAAAATTAAGACTAAAGGAAAAATGATATCTTTAGTTTTCACAGCTTTAACAGTTTTACAATCAAGAAAACATTCAGTATTCTGAAATACAAAGTAGATATAGTCATAAAATAAAATGTATTACGGATAAATAAAATACATTATCTTAAACGCATATAGAGATAATAAGTTATCAGTTTGTAATGTAATCTGTAGGTATTATAAAAGACAGATATTTCCTGAATATTGCAAATAGTTTTGTGTTACATAATGTGATAATAATATAATCTATATCCAAGTATAGACAATATTCATAAACACATTAGGGTCAGTCGTACGCCTTGGGTCAATAACTCACTTCAGCGAGCAATCGTAGTAACTGCATGAAAACATTTAAGTGTACGCATGTAATTCATATCGCTATAACCAGATACTACAAAATTAACGTAAACAGAATTATTTTATAGAGGAAGTGATAAATTTTCTTTTTCTCATTCTGGCAATGTCCTCTCTGTCTTGCTCAACCCGGAACAGTTCATTTACATTGTTCACGCCTCATCCCGGTCCAGTCTTTTATATCGGCACAGCTTTTCCACACGCTTCATCCCTGTTCTATCCTTTTTGTTGCGCAAAAGATATATTTTTCTTAATTCTTCCGTTGATACCCGATCTTACACAGAATATAACCAAGATGAGAAGTCTTTCATTCCTAAATAAAAGTTACTAGTTGTCTACTGCAAAAAGTTCCCCTGAAGATCCCTCTGAATTGATGAGCTTGTCTGTCTACGATATATAGAACATTCACCTATGAAGCCATCATCTCGAATGTTTCCAAACGATTCATGGTATTTAGAGTACACATATCCTAGCCGTACCGCAGAACAAGTCAAACATAACACTTTAAAGAATTGCCTATGTTTAAATTGACACACAAATTTAAAATTTTCCTAAAACAGCGACATAGAAATTTAATGTGGCCAGATCAAGACTATCGAATTTGGTGGAAAGAAGACCTGGCAAGAAGTTTGTAGGGGTTCTTGGGAAAATTCACGGTGTGACGCCAAAGTTCAATAGATGACTACTTGAAGAATATTGACGGGGAGCTGTGACTCCTAGATAACTTGGACTATGGTCGTATGGATACGAAAGAAGGAATGTTCACATTTTACATTAAGCAACATTCGTAAACAAATATTAATATAATATGCAAATTCAATTCTTTAAAGACAATACTCGTCATCAAAGTGATGGATCAATAATAATTGTTGATTAGCTATACGCATTATGATGAATTCCTATCATACCATACAATGTAATAACAATTAAAATTATAATTTTAGTATTTGTACAAAATTATAATTTAAGTATTTGTATAAAATTGCGTGGAATTACTAATCATTACAAACACCTTTAATAAAATTAATTAACATTGAATCTCAGCACCACTCACCCTGAATGAAATACTCAGCTTCGTTCATATAAATTATCTTATTATATTTATTAATTCTAAGGTACAGAATTTATTATAAATTTAGAATTAGTTATAATGTAGGTCCTTGAGTAAAAATTCCTCAATAGATCCCCGAAGTTTATATAACTCTCAGCGTTTAAGAGAATGTGTGGAAAACTCTGAAAAAACTGAGAGATAAGATAAGGAAAGAAATTATTAGGGAAATGATTGACTGCAAGACTGGTGTTGTGACGAGAATGAAAGTGAATGAACCAAGATGGTTTGGGCATGTTGAGAGAATGGAGTATGACAGGATGAAAAAGAAGATATATTTGGGTGAGCGAAAAGGTGTGAGAAAGCGCGGCCGCCCGAGACTGACCTGGTCCGATCAAATCGACCAGATCTTGAAGGATAGACCCGTTTTGAGTAAAAGGAATCAGAGAGCGTGTATGACAAATTGCATGAATTTGACGAAGGCTAGGAGTGTGTGTCTGGATAGGGCCGTCTAGCGCTCTGTTCTCTCGCTACCCTGCAAGGAACGGGGGTGAGGCTATAGATAGATAGTTCATATATAAGGTACTCAGCCCTAGAAATAATTATTCACCGGAAATCAATTTTCTATTTCTTTCAATTTCAATATTATTTTTATTTTTCTTCAATATTTTAAATACAAATTAAATACTTAAAACTATACACGTTTCGAGATACCTCCCCAATAGAGACAAGTCTCGTGTGTGGGGAGGGATCCTGCATTTATATATTCATAGCAAATATCATACATAGCAAAATATCACATATATACTCGTAACAAACATCATACATACCATCTTCTACTTTACACCTCTGCGTCTGTTTCTTGTCCTTCACAGTAAGTACATTCTCCACTAAATTAATAGGTAAGTTGTTAATTTTAAAGTAAGTAATAAATTGTTATCGTTGATCTGTTAACACATTGTTGCTTCGTGTAGATTTTTGATCAATTACCTTGCATTGTGCGTCGTTCGTAAGTAGTCAGGTATATAAGTAGGAATTGTTTTTTTTTAATTCTTTGTTTCACACATTTCATTGACTGGTACTTAAATCTTCAAACGTTAACCTATGACCTCTTGCGTACGTTCATCACGACAATACAATCCAGACCGGATATTAAGTCCTGTTGTGAATGGAGAACGCCTGGATGATTGTGGATTATATGGCTCGGAATATATGGTACTGAATATGGGATAGAAGCATGGCCGAAACCGCACTCCAATTAAAACGTACGCCAGTACTCGCATTGTTATTATTTATTTATTTATTTAATCTTTAAGTGAACAACAGATACATATAAATATAAAAAATGGATATAGTACAGATTATACTCGTACATCGTTGTTCACTAGGGCGAACTTATTGCAGAACTGCGATTTCTTCCAGTTAAAACCCCAGGGGAAAAAAATAAATTAAATAAAAATGTGTAAAAAATATATACATATGTACATATGTGAAAAAAACAAACAGAATAAAAATAAGAAGCAGAATGCATACATGCATAAAAACATATACTAATAGTTGAATCTATACAATTTAGTCCTAAGATTCAGATGCTGCATTTGACATCAACATGCTATTTCTCACCGCTCTCTTAAAGGAGTTACTACATATTATTGGAAAATATTGAGAAAACTGTGCACCTAGCGGAAAATTCGCAAAGCTTTGAATCGTTGCGAATTTCCCCCTGTGTCACAATACGCAGGGAACTTGTAGTAGGTATAATAAACCGACTCGCCGTATATAATACCTAATAGTATAGAATGGATATTATATAACATATCATTGTTGTTGTTTATGCTATTAAAATAATAAAAATGAAAGTGTTTTGCACGTGGAGAGGCAGATGGTGTATTATTGTATGTAGTAACATCGTTTAATTATGCATTGTGATCTAGAATGGGTTTTGTTTTACATACTTTGGTCTACAAAGAAACGAAATTGCATAGAAATGCATTTCTAATATTGATCTAAAAAATCATAGGCATATTTATATTTTTTCTCATTATTTCCATACGTAGGATTTTTACATTTGCATTTTGTATTACAATTTCTCCTTAGGATCCCTGGATTTTGATGTTTTTTTCCAGTAAAAGTCAGGTATTCGTAAAATTTCCATTAGACACATAACATATTTTTCAGCAATCAGATTTTTCGCCAATTATGAACAGAGAATGTTTTGTGTGTTTATAGGTACACCTACACCATTTACTAGTTACCCCAATATAGTAGGTACCTAATAATTTGACACCTATATTGTAGACGATATATGATTGTGTTATACACGAGTATGGTAAACTTTATTATATGAATGTAAACTAACGCCATCTTTAGGAAAACTCTTAAAATATTTTAATCGATAGATTTTCCTATAAGATTTTCCTTGTAATTTTAATTAATGTGGAACTACTGTGATTTATTTTAACACATCCTACAAATATTTGTTCTTATTCCAACAGCAAAATATATTACTCACGAGTAAATATTGGTGATTGATTGTGAGAAAATTAAAAATACAATCATTATTTATTTGATGGAAAAATAATTATAAAATTACCCATAAAAGGTCAACAAATTATCTTTTTATTTCTTGTAATGAAATTGTTTAAATTCCTCCAGGAAGCCAAAACTGTTTTAATGATGGATTAAATGTATGTAATTTATTTTTTCTCAACTACATAATATAACCAGTTAAGATTAAAATTAAAAGTGACTACCTGTATTTTTAATGCTACCGTAAAATATGTAATTTGTTTTTTTAATTATAATATTTATATCTGTGTTAATTTTGTCTGAACTTCGGCTTTCGGAAACCACTCAAGATTGGTTAAATAAAACCAATATATCTTTTTATGACATTTCCATCATTCTAAGCGGGAGCAAACCTTGAGAAAAATCCTATCATTCTATTGATGAAATGCTGTCTGACTATTTTTCCTGTGTCTCACCATTTTTAAGGTGGTCGGTGGCCTGGTTGGTAATGCTTGACTCTTAATCCAGTGGGCGCGGGTTCAATCCCCCACTTACCCCACAACACAAGCTTTTAAGCTTTCTCGGAGTGTACAAAGGTTTATTTTGATAAACCCAGATTCATTTATTTTTCAAAATAGATTACCAAACAGTTTACGCCGGAATTGCCCAACTGGTTGCAACCTGTATTTGGTTGAACCACTCCTGTTGTCAAGTACATACCTACTGTATATTTTTGGACGTCACCATGTATTTGTTTTTTTTTTTATATTTGGGTGGTTGATGTTGTTTTTTTTTTGTGAACATTTTTTGTTAACTTCACGATTCCAAGTCCTTAAGCCAAGCTTACGGGTTTTTCAAAAAGAGAAAAGCAATTATTGAGCATGTGCACCAAATTCATAGTAAAATCATGTAATGGATTGAACTGTTATCCTTTTTATAAGATTCCATTTTCATTGAAAATCAAAATAGACAAGTTTAATAGTTTGGGTAAATGATTCTCATTTAGTACCTTCCTTTCAAAATATATTTCTCACAACTTGACGCCTAACAAACAAGCGTTTCAATGTCAACTGATGTATAAGAAAGAGAAAAATAATGTACTTACACTACCTCTTTAAAATAATGAAAAAAATAATTACCACGTACATCGTTATCTCTTTCTATTTTAAACAACTTCATAAGTGGAAACTACAATAGTTTGTATTCTCTCAGTACCTACATTATGTATACTAATTGTATGGGAATGATTACAAGTGTATTGTGTGTCAGATAATATCTGCATATTATTATAACAATACAAAGTCAATACACAATAATATGCATTCAGTTTTAAAAGTACAATCTCACTACAATGTAGCAAGTTAGAGTTACGTAATATGTACAAGATAAGTTATTGTTTCTTAGAGTAGTCCGTACCAAAATATTGTACCGATGAATGTTTTGAAATGATACACCCTCTAGCGATACAGTTTCTAAAGAATTGTAAATTTTTAGATCTACTGATTATGCAGAAATTTTATATTCTCCTTTTTTTGGTGTTACATTAGGTCCCCGGCCCCTAAGTTGAATATCACCTGAGAAAAAGTGTCCCTCTCCGAAATGTTTGTATCAGACAGTAATCTTTTGAGAACGCTTGTCTTGCTGATTATATTCGTCCAGGATGTCCGCAAAATTTTACGATGTGTCCACATCACGAATTACTCCAGTCGGCTTATGCTACTCACTTTGAGGATCCACGAATCCACTTAACGTGGTCATCGCAGAATATCTGTCTCATTTTGTTAAACGCAGCAAGTATAATTATATACTGAAACTTTAAAAATTGCATATTAAGCAACGTATTTCTGCATATTAAATGTTAATTTTAGTGAATTACATAAGCTGATATACTTTAAATTTTGTGTCCATTTAATTGGAAGTAATCTAGTTTACATATCTGCGAGAAGTTTCCATATTCTCGATCATTATTATAGGATACCTTTTGTTACAATTACTTTAGAAAGTGCATTCTTTCGCATCTGTCAAGCTCACATAATTATTCGTTTCATAACATGAATAATCAATCACCTTAATTAATATTCATTTATATCGAATTGTCGGTGTTTTAAACGCAAAAATGAAAGTCGCATTTTTTGTACAAAATTTATTTATTTGTCACATTTTAAATAATAATTACATTAATGAGATGAACAAGAGTTACACGTGTGTATAAATTATATGCGATAATAAAGTGACTCGCCGCTACTCTTTGTACAAAACTAAATAAGATTGTCGCAACAAACCTCGAGTCAAATTCATCAATTCAAATATACAATATGCGGTTAGTCGATTGATGATCTTGACTCTCAAACAACTAAAGTATTAATACTCGACTGGATCTTCTCCTCAATGCCCTCTGCTTATGATATAATGAAACATGGTTGACAGTATCCATGATATACCTAATGATGATTATGTTACAATTTGGTTACAATTCAGTGGCTATAGCTATAACTACCTCCCAATCCACTGAAGTGGCTGTAGGACTCGTGTCCTCCTCCATAACCGATGTGGTCGTCGTAGTGATGATCTACGTGCACGGGGAAGGGCACTTTCACTGGGACTGGTACTGGTCTATCAACATGAACTGGGTATGGCTTTTCAACTGCAACGGGGTATGGTCTGTCGACTGGTACCTTCACGGGGTATGGAACTGGCTTCTCAACGGGTACTGGTACTTGTTTGTACACGGCGTATGGCTGTGGAACTGCCACTTTAACTGGTACTGGGTAAGGTTTCTCTACATGAACTGGGTATGGCCTATCAACTGGTACATGCACTGCGTATGGCACTGGTTTTTCAACTGGAACGGCGACTGGGACGGGTTTCTCGACTGGGTATGGTTGTGGTACGTGAACTGGGTAAGGCCTGTCGACTGGTACCTTGACTGGGTATGGGACGTGCTTGTACACTGGGTATGGTTGTGGTACTGGTACTTTCACTTCAACTGGATATGGTACATGCTTCTCAACTGGGTAGGGTTGTGGTACTGGAACTTTCACGTGAACTGGGATGTGTTTCTCCACTGGGTATGGTTGAGGGACGAGAACCTTGACTGGGTATGGCCTGTCGACTGGAACATGGACTGGGTATGGGACCTTCTTTTCAACTGGGTAAGGCTGTGGTACATGCACTGGTACTTTGACGTATTCCTTTACTGGATAAGGTACGTGCTTGATAACTTCGTATGGCTGTGGTACTGGGACTTTCACGTGAA
Organism: Ceraclea dissimilis; assembly: GCA_963576895.1. Lineage (NCBI taxonomy): Eukaryota > Metazoa > Arthropoda > Insecta > Trichoptera > Leptoceridae > Ceraclea > Ceraclea dissimilis. The sequence goes on along the minus strand of OY756370.1, from coordinate 1,000,636 downwards.
CTGGGATGTGTTTCTCTACTGGGTATGGAATGTGTTTCTCTACGGGGTATGGGACTGGAACGCCTTTGACAACTGTCACTGTCTTGGTGTAACCAGTGTGTTCTCCAAGAATGTGTCCACCGCCGAATCCATATCCGGAAACACCGTGAAGACCATCCAAACCAATATCGTTGTAAGCTCCACCGTGTCCTCCATGACCTCCGATGTACCCAAGGTCTAGACCACTAATTCCATATCCATATCCTAGGTTCAACAAACCACGTTTGTCTAATTTCTTATCGAGTGGTACTTTTGCTTCTGACTCGTCTTTCTTAACCGCCGCCACTACGGCCAAGAATAAGACACTGAACAATATCTGAAACAATACGATACGTACATTTTAATATTGAATTTATAATCAGCCAATCAAAGGCTTAAGTCTTAATTACACATTCATATATCTGTCGGTTTCAGGATGTTCCATGGTTTTGAATGTTTTTTAATGTTATACCAACTATTTTAAATCATTGTCTATGATTGTAAACAATTAAAATTAATAAAATAATAAAAAATCTAATTAATTTTAATTGTTATAAGTACATTTTTTGCTTTAAAAGAATTAAAGTGATTACGTATTTCCTGTATCTTAAGCGTGATTAATTAAGGTAGATTATTACAAATAAATAGATTAAATTTAAAATAATTACAATTTATATCAATAGTTAAAATAAATGGCAATAAGTTGATTTTATCTCAAACGCCTATAAGGATAACTATTGTGGGCATGTTGTAATCATTGAAAGACAACATAGGTTGCTCTTGTATCTAGGTCGAACAATATGCACGAATGTTATAATGTCAATCGATTGATAAACTAACTTGGTATGGTTAAGTTATTTAAAATAATGCAGAGTCAAGTAATGACTTCTGAATGATATTAAATCTATTGTGATTTCAAAACTATAACAACAAACAATATAAATAATAAGCATTTCAAATGGCAACTACTTAATAACTCCAATGTCTCACGACCTCACGTATAAAATAGTATTCGCCATTCCCTTTTTATTTAGATTGCTTTATAATAAGATTTGCAAATAACTAGGTGTATTGTATACAAACTAAGGTATAACATACAATTCCCGCATTCGACATTTTGCCTGTAATAAGTCATTTTGACATAATCACGAATTGCGATTCCGTATATAACACATTGTACGATTTTTTGTGACCTTTCGTGAAGTGTAAGCAGATTGTTTTCATCAAATAATACTCCAAAGTTATAGCTGCAAGTCTTCACAAAATTAGATAAATTGATAGAAATGGATTAATATTCAAAACCAAGGAAAAATATGGTACGTGGACGTTTCGGTATTAAGATATTGATCTGAAAAGAGGGGTTCGCTATTTATTACGAAAAAATATGGGTACTTTACAATACTTCATACTGATTCAAACTATTCTAAGTACCTACGTACATTTCAGATTCGTTAAAATACTAACGTATGGTCATGAAAGTTTGATTTTTATTCTATATCAATTTAAAATACGTAGTTTTTTACTTATAAAATATCGTCTCGAATGAAAAGGAAATATTTTGCATCAATATGGCAGTAATTTTTCAATAATACTGTACGACAAAAATAAAAACAAATTCTACAATTATTCATTGAAAAAAATATTATTCAATGATAATGAAGTAATTTGAAGAGAATCTCAGGCATGACACTAATTTCCATATACGTACAATAAAATAATATAGAAAAAACTAAACGCATTGTTTACAAAAGTTGCGTAATACAATGCAATACTATTTAAAAACAATCCTAATTAACATCTCGAAGAAAAATGCAACGTGCACAATACATGTGCAATAATAATATTGCGAAATTTTACATAAGGTAGTATAAACAATTAGCTTGTCAAGGTATAGGTGAGTATGTTAAATTATTAGGTTAATATTTTGTATGTATTTTCTTTGTCTTTACTTATTGCTGTTAAATTATTGTATGTAATATTAGTATAGCTATACATAATAGGAAACAATATGCGTGACAGACTCGCGCAATGTTCTTCTTCTTTAAATTGTCATATTGCACATTTTATTGTTAGATCAATTTTTGATTTAGTTATTGTTTTATTGTTTTCTATCGTCCGTAGGCCCATTCAGGCACCTGGACTCGCCAATTTTTACAGATAATATGCAATTTTACAATTAACAATAACAAAAACAAAAATCATTATCAGATCAATGCCAATCAGAGTGTAAAGGGCTCTGATTGACATTTCGTCATACATAAAAATCAATTATTCAATATATCGTCAATGGAGTAAAAGTAGTTCTATTCTATCTAAGAAGATATTTGTCGAGAGTTAATGCACGGGAAAACTATGGATTATTGGCATCAGAATCCTGGATATTTTGTGGTAAAATAATAAAAAAGATCTACCTTCTATCACTAAATTTGAAACGTTGAAAAATAATGAATATAAAAAACACATTAATTTAATACTTACAAAATATTCATTATTATTTTATACAATGTCATCACCAAATTTATTTATTTATTCGTTCATTCATTTACGGCCACGAGGTCTTTAAAAGTTTACAATAGTATATTGCCATAATACAAAAAAAAACATTTTACAAACCTCGACAGATATTGGAATGTGATCGCATGGTAAAAATTATATCAAACGTTGTGGCATATTCCGTTTATACGTTCAAAATTTATGGTCGCGTAGTAATACTTTCATACTATCAAGTATACTGCCACATTTTTTGTTTGTTTTGAGAACATTCAATAGATGAAATGTGGTAACAGGTCAATCTATTGTCAATATTCATTGTTTTAATAGATTAAATTTTAATATTTCATATAACATAAACCAATCAATGACGAATAAGACATTGTAAATAAGTAACAATCACGGAATACAACAAATTAATATGTTATAACAAGTATTTCAATACCTGTTACTTTTAACACGATATTACGTAACAGTTACATTAGTGTGATAGGTTAAGTCCTCATAATAATTTAACAGGTGGTATTTATCACTTAACCTTTGTATTCATCATTAATCACTATATCATGTTATTGAATCGCTGGTAATATTGGTAATAATAACATGCTCAGTTCATGCTTACAGCTACCATTGTTATTTAAAAGGTGAATCTTGGGAACGCCCATACTATTTGCTACTCGTAATCTGTTTTGTTATTGATGCTATATAACAGTTATTTTATACTTTCACGTAGGCACTAATAAGTAGGTTTTTCTAAATTTCATATTTAACCTTAGATTGGGCGAGAACAGTCTTTTTTCAGGTATTAATTTAGTAATTTATACTTAAATTGTCAGTTTTTATTTGTTTATTCTACATGTGAACAATGTAGGTACCAACATGCATTAAAAATTAGGCATCTCGACGGAATTGTTCACTAGGGCGAACTTATCGCAATACTGTAATTTATTCCAACTAACCCCATCCATCCAATGAGGTGGTCGGTAGCCTGGTTGGTAACGTGCTCGACTGTTAATCCAGAGGGCACGGGCTCAATCCCCGATGCCGACTTACTCCACTTCACAACACAAGCTTTTCAAGCTTTCTGTGAAGTGTGCAAAGATGTATTTGGGTTTATTTCGATAAACCCAGATTCATTAAAAAAAAAGTATGGTTAATACGAAAGTAATCAAAACGAGACAACTTCACGTGGACAGCAACAGGTATTTCTCAAGTAACAATTTAGCTCCTAGATCGGTTCTAGAATACTTCTAATTGAAACATTTACTACTTTCGGTTCTAAAATATTGAGAAACAAATTACAATAATTCAACTCACATGCCTATGATATTATCACATACGTAAGTACTTGTTACTTTTCTCAAATAACATGTTATTAACTCATAACATCACACGACATGAAGATGTTCAGTTCAAACATACCTGTTATAAATAACAATATTATATAATAACAGTTATTGAAAACGAAATTTGAACGATGGCTTTCTGTTTCACATATGACGTTAGTTGCTCTAGTTAGTATAACATTATCACTAAATGCAATAATAAGTAAACAATGTTACTTTTATTGTAACCGGGTTACGATTTTCTCATAACGTGTATCTTAACAGGTACTTTGTAACTGTTATTTATTGTTATACTGTTTTTATTTTTGTCATATCACTCTTACAAGTATACACATGCACGTGAAATATGGAAATTGATATATTAGTTTTTCATATTATGCAAACATGTCGCTTTTCATTGTTTTGTATAGAATTGTTCTGTGTTCGCTGTGACCTTATTGGGAGTAATTTATAATGTTATTGTTAAAGAAAAACGCAGCTAATTAGTTCATTATTTACACTAGTTACCTACGGTTTGACTCACACCTATCCTTTATTATTTTCGTCATCTTTTCCTATTTTCACACAGTTGTTTCCGATGGTGTTAATAAAAAAAACATTATCTGATAAATCATAGAGACAATATACCTACTCCAACTAAAAATCGTTCTATAAACGCTTAATTTTTTGAAAATGTATGAAAATGTAAACGCCAAATAAGAATAACGTAAGGGACAAAATTAATTTTGACGTATTGTATAAAAAGAGACCGAATATTAAAAAACCATATCCACTAAGCATTTTATCATCCAAATTACAGCATTGAATCTAAAAAACTACGTAAATAATCTCGTATTTCATTAAATTTCAATGGTAACTTAGAAATTAATTTTTATCAAGAAAATTTACAAAAATCATATTTCTAACAAATAGAATCACTAAAAAATGTCATTTATTCACGTTTTAAATCTTGAGATGATAACTATCATTTTTTATCTCTAATTGCTGGTAAAATTATTCATGTTATGTTATAATGTAAGGCTAATACAACATCTTAGTTTAATAGAAATATTTCTCTATCATCTAATATATTCAAAGTGCTAAGAGAAATTCGAGGTACTAAGACTGCGATGCTGTAAGTTCATGAGGTTGAGAACTTTGGGCAAGCACCAGATAGAGGTGGAATCACATCCCACCCAAGACCCCCTCCGAGTGCTTAACTTCGTAAGACGTCTAGGACTAGAGGGGCTGCTCTAACTGAGTAGTTACCAGATGGGCAAAGTAGGGGGAGTACAATAGATCTTAAAGGTCGCAGTATATAATACACCCCATCTAATAAAATAAATAAAATATTCGCGGTACATTTTGATGTTCGCAACATTTCTGCATGGTAGTTGCATAGTAGAAACTAATAAACTCGATCTAATGCATCATGTAGGTGCGGTTCGCAATGCGTGCCAAGTAAAGAGGAACAGGTCTCATTAATAATGATCTACAAGTATGGAAGAAAGTGAAATTTTTCTATTACTTGACTATGGGAGGTGCAATGATATTCCATAATACATCTGGTTGGAATAGTGCCAGCCATATAAACGAGATACATCTAGAATAATTACCTTACCTACGAGTGTAACTGCTCAGTATGCGTTGATTATTATGCAATACTGACCATCGCCCACATTATGCAAGTATATAATTACGAGCAGGAAAATCTAAGTTAGATAACAACAGGAGAAATTAACTTAATATGAAGGAGTATAGGTTTTAGAGAATATCTAGAAGCTTTCTCTGAACAATGCTCTCGAATGCATGAAAAATACCTGAATTTGCCTAGGCTCGATAATAGTTGTAAATAACCAGTTTGTTAGGGACGGGGTTGTTTTGAGTAAAAGGAATCTTAGTGTGTATTTAGCGAATTACATGAATATGACGGAAGCAAGAAGTGTGTGTAATGATTTGGAGGTCTGGCTTTCCGTTCCGTCTGTCGACCCTGCAAGTTACACGATGTGAGGGGATAGATAGTATTATTATGATTACAAAATTTCACTCTCCGACATGAGAGCTTTAAAACCTGTGCACCGAAGAGTGTAAGCAATGAGTATAGCATAGCAAACATAGAAGAATATTTTTTTAATAATTGAGAAACTGTAAACAAATTAACAGGTTTAACATACGCGTCTGGGTCAATTTAAAATGGCAATTATTGCAACAGAAACAACAAAAAATACCGCCACTACGAGTAGATATCATAAAACAATAAATTCAATGCCCACTAGCGGCGCGTCATTTGATAAACTTACGATTTCATTGGATTACTCATACAGCATCATATTAGGCAATTTATTACATTTCATAATTCGTATGAACAAATATATTCTTCGTTAAAATATCATCCGATAACTTTTAACAATTGAATTATTACTTCCACATTTCTGTAAGTGAAATACTTTGAACTTATCAAAACAGTCCAAGGTTTCATCAAAAGAATCTTCTAACTCAACAGTGTTTAGTTTTCGTCTACGTGTTGTACAACAAAAATTAATTCATTGGTATGGATTGTGGTAAAGATAACTAAAAGAATCGTAATGTTTCAATGTTAGACATAACAATAAAATGTGTAAAGTTCATCAGACAAAACATACGTTATTTTTATCGCATTGTTTTAATTTTTGAATGAATAAAACAATGTAAGAATAAACTGGGAAGGTTACGCGATAATAATTATCTAAAATTTGTTATTATTTTTGTATATTGTGTCAAGTTTTGTATAGATCGTTTAGGAAGGACGTTGCTCTAAGCGAATATCACATTGTCTGATGAAATAAGCAATTACGATCAAGGCGAGTCATCGCAATACTAATTTATTAGGAAGTTGATATTGTACATGTGTGTGAAATTTTCTTGCTCAATTCAGAGAAACGCGATTGACTTTTTGAAGTTTATGGGAATGAAATATGTTGTTTGTTGACCTTTGATTTAACTAGAATTATTCCTAATCATAAGAGGAAATTTATACATCTTTTCAGAAATTTGTGTACGAAAACTTGAGAGTTAAAATGGAGGATGAATTTCCTACCTACGATGACAAGAGTCTTAGATAATCATAAGGGAACAAGAAATTATGAACTACTTTATTGTGTACACAAACCCAAATACTTTCCTGAACACATCACAGTAAGCTAATAACCTTTATCGTTAGTAAGTGCGGAATTCATCGTCAGCACCAGGATTCGATCCCGATATCTCCCGTTAGGGAAATCTGCGATCCTACGAACAGCACCAAGCCAGATTTAAATGGTTTAAGTTACTTTTCCTAAATAGGGTCTCAAACTTAGATACATCTATTGCAATAAAAAAATCAGAATTTACATACCCGAGCCCTTTTTTCCAACCCTCAATATCACGTGTATGCAAAAAATTATATATGCGATACTATAGATATTTTTCGTGATTTATCTCGGTTTCAAACTTTAGATTTATACGTAGTTTACTAGGACGGTAGTATAGTACGTGATATTCAATTTCCCGTGGAAATTGTTAGGTTTTTATTAACGACTGACGTCTTGTTGCGTGATAACAAAATAATGATGAAATAAACTAATAGTACATTAACATTTAATTGATACTTTCAATGTTTAACTTATCATTTAATTTGCCGGAGACATGACTCTTTGTGTTGTCGTGCCAACGAAGGCTTCCGTTGAAAATGATGAAAAAAAAAACATTAAAATTAAAAAATTTAACAACCAAACGATGCGACATCCGATAACCTCAATTAATGAAAAAATAACTACGATGTGTTGTAATAATTCGCTGTGAATCAAAGACTTGTATAGGTAATCGTTATTACGTATCGGAATTTTAACTATGTGTATGTGCACTTGAAATTCTTTTGTATCTCGACATACGTATTGCGACTTAATTAAAGCTGAATTTAATCGATCATAAAAAATGTTACTATTAACTTGTTAAGAAGTATAATTTAATCAAATTAGTCTAGTATCAAAAAATCGTACCTACATTCACTATTTTTTCAACTCAAATCCGTGGGTAGTTATTTATAAAAAAACATATAGAGCAGGAATATTAATACAAAGCAAGGTCAGAGTTATAAATGCAATCAAAATATAATTATTCTGCAATTAAAGCAATTACGTAATTGTTCAAAGCTGTTTCTTTGTTGCTTATAAACAAGCTTTTCTGAACTGTGTACATCTGTCTTTTAATGTTTTTATCGAAGAGAATCTTGCGCTCCATTTCTGATAAAGTGATTATTCTAAAGGAAAAATCATAGGTCGTTTGTAACGAAAAAATTAATCAAAATATATCAATTTTTATGCAAAAAAACTTGTACCAAATCAGACTTTTAAAGGGTGAAATTTTGCAACAAAACAGCAACAAACAAAGTCGACATACAGGGATCAATTATATACTCTAACTAACTCGAAAATAAACTTTTCTTTTTACTAATATTTCATAGCACAATAAATTTTAAACTCACATATTTTAGTTCAATGAGTTATATAATAATTGGACCTTCTATTCGTCCATTCCCATTACTATTTGTTATTAAACAAAGTACTGATCAAAGTTCATATGCTATATATATTAAATTAAGTAGGCAGATTTATAATTATGTTGAGATAATCATTCAAGTTTTAATCTAGGACAAGTTATTTTCTATGTCTAGGCGATGTATTTATCAATAATTATATGTCAAAGGAATTTATGAATCGATAATTTTATTAGTACTTTGTTGAAAAAATGTTTCATCGGATTTATGATGTATGAAAAATTTATGGTAATTACAAAAAATGTGCATTTTAATAAGCTCATACGATCGATTAATATATTTATCAGCAATTATGCCGATCAATTATTTTTTTCAATAACAAAGTGCGAACAAACAAATTGACAGTTTTCGCTCAAATTCAGTTAACTATGAGAACGAATGCACAAAATCCAATGCTGAAACTTTTCGAACTAAAATAAGTGTGTTTTTAATTTATTTTACTATGAAAAATAAAGTCTGATTTTAGTTAGTACGCACTGAATTCGTTACAAAATTTGGCCTACAATTCCTTGTCAAATATTTTGAGAATGAATTTCTCAAAACCCATATTCTCAAACACAATTTGAACACAATTTATGTATGTCACTTTAAATAGAATAAACCAAATCATTGAGCTAACAAATCACTTTAAATTTATAATGATAGAATCTACTGAAAAACACTCTGAAAATGTGTACGAGTTTCACAGCAAACGCAACGCAATAACACAACACATAGTCCTTTTGATCTAATTTTATTGAGGTTTCGTTGCCAACCGTTCATTGTTCTCCTTAGTACGAACACAGAGTCACAAAAGATTTCCACGCAGGGTTGTCGGTTTATTATTGCAAATTAAATGATTTTGTTTACATTGTTGTATCAACAAACACTTTAATATGTAATTTCCTCACCGTTGTCTTCATTGTGTGAGAGTTTGATTGTGAGTGTTGTCCAGGAGACTGGATACAGCCGTATTGAAGTTACGAGCTTATATAGTGTAGACACACTTTCGCTATTCGGCGCGTACGAGGACAGGGCCTAGGGGGAGTGGACGCTCGTAACGAGACGTCGCGACGTCGCAATACTAAGGTCGTAGTACTTAGCTGACTCTTGATATCGATATTGCGAATAATTTTAATAACCTTTCTTACATTTATGAAGTCAAACTTTTTTATTTCCCTATCTCTTATTTTTATTCCTTATCTTATCTTGCTTAATCGTACCTATTTAATTCATAACAAAATAATTGCTTTCAAAATATCAAACAAAGTCTGTTCATGAATTGGTCTGTGGAGCTGTATCTCCATTTCTACGCATTACCTGCTTAAGTTCTTCGATTTTTTAACATCTCACAAAGCTCAGTAATCTTGTTAAATACTCATTCGTAATTTAAATAAATAAATAAATCTTTACTTGCCATAGAAAAGTATGCATAGTTACAAAAACGAGACAATGGTAGTGTGCCAAAAGGCGAACTTATTGCAAAAGCAATATCTTACAGTCAACCTATATTGAAGGTCCCTCCTCACACCCGAATAACACAGGCGCCAGTTAGGCGCCTTTTTATTCGCACTTACAGCCCAAAGTTACTCAGACGGCCCCAGGGTTAGCCAGAAGGGCACCCCCCAGCAACACCGTCCGGAATGACACCTTCAATATCCCTGCTACAAGGATGATAACAAATAATGAGCTACATTACATAATAACTTAGACTAATTACAAAACTATTCGACCGAGCCAGGGGCAGCAAAAATAAAGGACCCTGAGGACTTGACTAAAAAGACTGGTTTCAATGCCGTGGCGCCAGGCGCCACAACCCGGCGATTGTGTGGATCAAAACAAACAAACCTCCCCGCATGGGACAAATAAAATAAACCCACCCAAACCTCCACCAAGGAGAAAGGACGATACGAAACACAGACGAGTTCACGACTATCGACGACGCACGACTTGACCAACTTAGGTACCTAGCTGAGGCGCCCCTCAAACCGGGGATGAGCCCGATCCTCGGAGCAGACCCCAGCGCGACACCCACACACCAACAAATTCCTCAAATTTAGCCACATTGCGACCATTCAGTCAACCTGATGAAATGTAATGTACCTATTTAAGAGCTATAAACTAAAATAGTGCAGGTCTCCTAAGTGCGAGGATATGAGTTCGAATCCCGCGCTAACGATGGTTTCTGCACTTCACGATGTAATCTTTTAGTCTAATGTAAAGTGTGTAAGAAAATACTTGATCCTTGTAAAATCTATTCGTGCATCGTGTCGTGCTATTCGTGCATCTTAAAGAAATTGCTTAAACATTTTTTACTAATTAATATTTTCTGTCCAATATTGTGTTGAGTTAACTACATTTTTTTACAGATTCGTGAATACACGGTTCTAAATAATGGTGATCAATCTAAAACAAATGTACGGAGCAATCAGTAGTCCACTATTCGTTACGAATAAAATAATTATATTTTTGATTTGGGATATACCTGGTATGGAACCGGAATTTATCTGCATTGCACACAATTGACAGCAGGATGTGGTGGAATAGGTGAACGTTGCCCTGGGCATAAAGTGATCACTTAAGACTCGTAAGCGTCGGAACACCCATCCTGCTTCCTGCCCAAGGGAGTACACATAACGCTACATTATGTGAATGACGATGCCTCTCGTCTCTGTTGAGGAAAAAAACTGTAATTACATTTTTACTGGCTATCGGATGAAATAAAAATATTATTATATTGATTCAGCTCGAAATTTTACAATGGTTTTTACTATGTTATTGAATAATTCGATACTTTAATTATACTATATTCTTCATATTTAAGATTCCTCATTACGGAGATATTTGAGAGATAACAACACAATGACAATACTTCTCAAATCATATATTTTCTATTCCTATTCATAAAATATTTTAATTACGAGTATTATTATTGATTGTCATCTAATATTATTGCAGAAATAACCTTCAGATGGTTTCATGAACGCCTCATTAATTTATACCTTACACAATAATCTATGACTAAGAATTCGAATCCCTTTATTAAATATTTATATTATATCTATCTATCTTTTGACGAATACTTGGGAAAATCCTCTCTCTCCTGGGCAGTGCGAAACAGCTCCTCCACAGTCCTGATTCCGGTCCACTGCCAAATGTTTCGAAGTCAGGAAAGTTTCTTCCTTCCGACCCCTCTACGGCCTTCTATCCTCCCCTTCATAACGAGCAGGAGAATAGAGTTTTTTTCTCATCTAAGAATATGGCCAAAATATGACGTTTATCTATGTATGGCCTCCGCTAATTAGCAGGCTGATTATTATCCTATTCTCTCGTCACGCTTCCTGCGGAGTAGACAGAGAAGTTAGTACGCCACATTACCCTATCCTTGCAAACACTCTAGCTTCCGTCACGTTGATGCAGTTTGTCGTACACCTCCTCTGATTTATTTTACTCAAAACGCCTCCGTCTTTGTGGTCGGTGCAGGTCAGTATCGGCAGGCCACGCTTCTTCAGGACCTTCTTTTACCCATATAAATCTATCGTTTTAGTTATTCTGTTATCATCAATCCATGAAAATCCTCAGATCGTGTAAATTTCAGGGGTACTTTAGGGATATTTTTTATTCAAGGAATTCCCAAATATTGTAATTTTTAAACAGCCAATCTGTAGTCCATACTTTCATCTATCATTGTCTTCAGTTTCAAGACGATTCTCTCAGTATTGGCTGAGAACAAGTCAGGGCGCCGAAGCCGAATGACACCATATAGGACCTTAATAGTTGTAGAGAAGGATTACGAAGACGCAGTATGCAGTATATTAATTATAAATCGCACCTGTATAGTAATTTCTTTTTGGCACCAATCGCGAAGAAATAAATACGGAAGTAATTTCATACAAACGCATGGTAATATTTCACACTGTACTGTGTACAATCTACATACGATTTATATCATTGACACATAATGTCTCATAAAATGTGTTTTTATTTATCAATACTGCGACAATAAATCATCAATAAACTTTGTTGTAATTACTTTGACCGAATTTAAGATAAAATCGTATCAATAATTTAATTATCATTGAATTAATTAATCTGCTATTTTTAGCGCATGTGAAATAACAAATAATCTAATTACACAATAATTATATAACATTCGATACATTTCTATAATGTATACAGAATTATGACATTATTTACTTTATAAATTAGCCCGATGGCATTATTACGTGTTGTGCGTTTTCATGCTGCCTTATAAGGCAGAACATGCAAAAAATTGCGTTGGTTAAAAAAGTTAACTTAGCTAATACTGAAAATATCATCCTAAGACTTATACCAAGGATAACTGAGAATGTGCTCTAATGACTCTAGTCACTAGTGGTTAAAAAAATTGATATTCGTAAATTTTCGTGATAAAAAATAAGTTACCTCTGAGTACATGGTTGGCGCAGTTGGTTGAGGCAGCAATCTCTCTCTCTCAATCAGGAGGTGCCAGGTTCAAACCCCGGCGCTGGCGATGTATTCCACACTTTACGATACAGGCTTTTAGCCTAGTGCAAGGTGTGCAGGAAAGTATTTGGATTTGTGTATGCAAGCCCGAATCCATTTATTAAAAAAAAAAGAAATACGAGATTCTTCCTGTAATTTATTAAATACAATGCTGTAATTTTGTAAGATGCAGTGGCTCTAGTGGGTGTGTTTTTGATATATTGGGTATAGAAAAATACAGTTTAGTATTTTTATATATTTTATCTTATATTTTATTTTATGTAGTTTTCAAATTTAATTAGTTATGAAAATGTTAATTGAGAAAAATCTTTCGGACCAAAATATGATCATATGTAAGTAGGGCATCATTTGAAATATGACTGAATTTTAATTTGTATTAGGTGTTAGTATATGCATAGGTATATGATGTTTGTATGTCTTCCGATGACAAATAAATTACATAGTAACCATAAGTTTAATACATCACATGTATTTAGAATTATTCGTCTAAATAAATAATGTCTATTCTAATTTATTTTATTGTCTAGTCTAATTTTATTTTAATTATGTCATAATTTCACTAAATGTTAAGAAATTACTCACGTGTTAAAAAAGTATTAAGTTATTTCGTGTTAACATTTTAATTTAGTTTTTATTGTAACTAATAAAAATAACACTAACTTAATTAAATGATTATAATCAGAACGGTTCAGTGTGAACTAGGAAGCCAAATCAAAGTAAAATTATACGTTACAATACTTGTATTGTATGGCGTCTGGCATTTAATTTCCAATATTACCCACATAATATTTATTAGAGAAATATTAGCAAAATTATTGAAGATCACGATTTTCAGTAAACTATATTGCTGCCTGATCCAAAGCACGAAATCTGCTAGATCTTTTTTATTAAATATCTGAACTTCTGTTCCTACTTCTTTGTGTTAGGTTTTTGGCTTCAAATACTTTGCTAGCATCTGTTCTTGAGAGGTTGAATATTAGTTAATAAATAAATACGTCATAAACAAGTTTCTTTGTCTCATGGGAATGGCTCTCCTAGTCTTCATCCTCCACCTCCTTCTGTTCTCCGCCTCCTCTAAGCGAAATCTTGCCTCGTTCAGATCCATTTTTATTGTGGACATTCATGCGGTCAGTGGTTGTTGTAAACAAAATGTTAATTACCACTTGTGGACGTGCCGTATTTGCGTATGTGATATTAAATTTATCACATATGAATATCATTATATTACAATTAACAACAAACTATATGCATCAAAATGCTGTGAGAAATAGAATTTTGAGAGAATTTCAATGGACTCTGTGTTACAAAATCTTACTCTATAAGATTTATAATGTGCTCCATATTATATGGGCTCCTATACCGAGTACGCAACGTTTCCACATTGTTGTATCTCACTTTTATTATTAATTTCAGTCCTAAATAACGATTGAATATGTTTCTACCTCACTTATTTTTTTCCAATAAGTACGCAATTAGTATTCAATCGCGATCAGTTTTAAAGAATCTATTTAGGATCCTGACTTGGATGACTGGACTGGAAATTTGTAAATGTACATGGTTGGCGCAGTTGGTTGAGGCGGCAGTCTCTCAAGCGGGAGGTGCCAGGTTCAAACCCCGGCGCTGGCGATGTATTCCACACTTTGCGATACAGGCTTTTAGCCTAGTGCAAGGTGTGCAGAAAAGTATTTGGGTTTGTGTATGCAAGCCCAGATCCTTTTTAAATAAAAAAAATCTGTACATGTTCCTGTCGAGAATTTTCTACATTGGTTATGACAGGCCATGTCCTGGAGTTGGGGCTTCAATTAGTGTGTCAAATATAGTTCCTTGTGACCCTAAACAAGTTAAAGCTGCGATTTCTTCCAGTTAAACCCATTAACGTTGAAAATAATGAACATGTTTTAATTATTTAATTGTCTATATGATTTTTTCGAACGAGTTATTAGAATTTATCGATATAGTGCGTTACTAATAGCCGGGGGTGCGGATATGCGAGAATAATATGCAGGTATTATTTAGTGATCGAACGTGCATAATAATATGTACCTGCATATTAATATACCTGTAGGTGCATATTATTACAATCATGTATAACTACAATTTGACTGTAAGTGCATGTCGTTGTAAAGACAATGTAAATACATATTATTGTAGGTAATCTAAATCTAGTCCGCCATATATTATTACCTACTATCAAACATGCAATGCCTAATATATGTGATGTGGATACTTCAAAGTACGACGAATATCTCATACTAGTGTTCACAAATGCCTGTTAAACATGCTAAAATGTTGGGAGTTCACGCACTTTCTGTCTTTCGCAGATTTGGATTTCATTTTTTTAATTTATTTATTATCCAAGGCATTTTATAAAGTAAAAACATAAGCAAAAAAGTACTGGATTTTGAAATTACATTACATTTTTTTGTTGAACAGAATCGAGAGGTATGTGAGAGGTTTTGTGAACTCCCTTGGGGAAGATGCAGGATGAGCTTACCGACGCTCCCGAATTACTATATGCCCAGTGCAACGTTAACCCATTCCGCCACATCCTGCTCTCAAACGTGTATTTTTTTGGAATATGCATATATGGTTCGAGAACTTTTAACAATTCTTTAATTTTTCGCGATCCCATCGCCATCTATTGATGAATGGTTAGGACTTTTACACTACAAAAATGTATTGAAAATTTTAACAGCAGCACAAACATTCAGCAATAGTTTTATGTATTAGATTATAGTTCTTTTGTAGTTCTAGTTTGTGTAACATTTTCAAACCATTGGCGGTGTGCGAAATTCCATAATATTGTTGTGATATTATTAAGTGCATTATTGATTGACCCTTTATTACTGTGAGTCTATTGCTAATTAGAAGTTAATTATTATCTTTAGCGCCGTTTAGTAATAAGTATTCACAAGGGAATTTCAACGTTATTCGAGACCGACGAATGAGATCTGATTTTTAAAGTAAAACAAATTGGAGGGCATGTATGATAAATTGCATGACTGTGACGGAAGCAAGGAGTATATTTAAGAGCAGCCTGTCCTTTCTGCCTATCCTGCAAAGGCTGCGTCGTGAGGGGATAAAAATAAACAGATAGATCGGTAGAGTAAAATACGATTTTTAATTGCAAGCTGAATCGCAAGCAATTTCTCGGTGCATCAGACGATAAATGAAGGCATTTTTTTTTTAGTTTTGAGCAAGGTTTTGAGCTGGTAAGCAGACTTTTTTAAGTGTGAAATACAACGTCGACAATAAGATTCTAATTTGGTGCCACAAACTTGTAAGACTATTTTTTTTAAGAAATGATCTGGACTTGCATACACAAACCCAAATACTTTCCTGCACACTTTACACTAGGCTAAAAGCCTGTATCGCAAAGTGTGGAATACATCGCCAGCGCTGGGGTTTGAACCTGGCACCTCCCGGTTGAGAGACTGCCACCTCAACCAACTGCACCAACCATGTACTCACTTTACTATTAACTAATCATTCTGTAAGTGTGAATTGTAACCTCCTTGGATAAGGACACTGAAGGAATGTAATTAAAGGATGGGGTTTGCCAGGGGGCTCCCTTAAGGCTAACCCTGGGCCCACCTCTTAATATAGATTTGCCTAGAAGTGCGGGTAAAGAGGTCGCTATTAATGCGCCTGAGCTACCCGGGGATGTAGAGGGTCTTAAGCCCGCGGGATTCCTTCAATAATCATTAAAAATTTTGTAAAACAAAATAATATATCCAGAGAAATTGTATCCTTCATATTGGATAATATATTACGTGTTAGCTGAGAATGGGTACAAACGAAACCGAGAGTGATCTTACGGAGACGGTATTACATAGTAGTGAGTATAATAAGTATGGCAGTGAGACGTGGATAGATATAACAAGATAACAACATGCTGCGGTCTGTTACGAGTATAATATAATACTGTCTCAGTAGAATTAACCTACCTAAGCGTTGTGTCGAGAGTGAACAGTGAACACATTACCTGGACAGGGCATAGACAATCATGATTATTAGGGTATAAGATAAAGGTTCTACAAATGGGAGGCGTGCCTCCATAATCAAACATTATTGAGTTCGTTGGAAGGCGAATAAAACCTACTTTTTTCAGGAGATTAAAACCACCTGGTGTGTGTTCCACAGCAAACCGCCCGGCCCTTGGTGTATATTTTTTTCTTCTTGTTGTTGTTTTAGGACTGGGTCCTGTTAATTGTCGGATTCACTCCTGGGACGGGGATGTCCAGCTGTCCCTCCATCATCTATTTAGTGGTCGTCAAGGGGTTTTGCTTATTGACGGTATCTCGTTTTCCGTTATATTTGTCTTATAAATTTACTTGATCTTTACTACTAAGTACTAACATCCACCGGCATTACAGCTTAGAAATGCCTTACTGCATAAATATTTTCAGTCGTTTCTTTACTTATAAAATATCTACCTACCAACAAATACATCTCTTTTCTTGTTCATTTTATAATAAAGTGTGTATGGTAGTGTGTATGTCTAGGCATGTCTAATCATAAATAGGTCGATCCGTAAGCATCTGAACACCTATCAATGATTGTATAAATATAAAAGTATGCATGGTTGTCACTGTTGCCAGTATTTCTGATGGACTATTATGTCTTACTTCAAGATAATTTTTGCCAGCTTTTTTTATTTTGGGTTCTTCTAATATAATCAAGGTGAAAAAGGTCCATAAAAAGTTTTAAGAGTAGCTGAAATTTCTCTTAGAAATTTTACACAATACATGCCCTTATGAAACAAAGATTTTCTGTGGAAACTGTTGCAACCAATAAAATTGTATTCGGAAGGTGGTCAATATTGTTAAAGTTGTTCAATCTCTGTAGTCCAATACTCCTCTACTTCGGAGTCATTGCAGGTCATCACGATCTATTGTGCGACCCACATCCGTGATGTAATAATAATAATATAAACTAAAGCATTGCACCATCAGGGATACGAACCTATATAGCTACTATATACATTTTCTTACTTTTAACAGCAAAATGCTACACTTAGCACCGCTCTACCGTGTTAAATAATCAAAGACTTTATATGTTTATGGATTCTATTAATATTATCCTAATACAGTATTAAGATATGGCAATTATCATGATAAAAGTAAAATCTCTTCATAGTTCACAGTAATGCACGGACGGACACGTTTCCCCAATAAATAAATGTTGTCGAGATTAGATCATTATAATATGGAAAAACGTTGGGAAAAACTAAGTGATCAAAGAGTTGAGTGACTGTAAAACGGACGTTGTAAGTAGAATGAACATGTAAAAATGAACAAGTAGTTGAGATGGCTGGCCAATTGGAAGTCAGCCGCTGAGGACAGTGGAAGTTGGAGGCCAATGTTGCGGGAGGCCAAGACTCGATATGGGCTGTAGCGCCATCGGAGAGAGAGAGAGAGAGTTCAGATGACTGGGACATGTAGAGTGAATTAATGGGTAACAAAAGAAAATAATATACTTGGCCGAAAGAAGAGGTGCATGGAAGTGCAAGAACCACCTGGCTAGAACATGTCGACCAGTTGCTTAAGGGCGGACGTGTTTTGAGTAAAAGGAATCATAGAGTGTGTATGCCTACTAGGATCATTTCCACACAACCTAATTTAAAGTATCCACAGTGATCTTCAACTTTACATAAAGTAGAAGACATTACAATTCGGCTTGGATAGAATAATTATTTTGTTATCCAGCTGAAAATACCTGCAGGTATATTCAATATCGCGGTTAGAAATACTTGTTATCATAAGCAGGCATAATAATTTCATTGGACACTCGGTTACAATAGGATGCAATGTTACTTTCGCGCTTGTCTACTGTGTAGGCGACCATAATTATTATCCAATTCTGTCAGTTTGTGACTGACTCATGAAATTTATTATACGAAGTATCAAATAACCAAATAATTGATAAAACATGCATCAAAACTGTTAAAGAGATTGACCAAATAGTAGCAGGAATACCAATAAAAAAAGCCACAGGAGATAATCGACGTAATTCGCCCTAGTGAACTTTGTTCACTTAAAGAATAAATAAAAAATAATTTATGTCTACATTGTCTATTATCTATGAAACAATTCAGATTCAGACACGGGGCAAACATTTTTCTTTTGAAACACATTGGATTTCTTTATTCAAACAGATGTTTTAGTTTCCCAAATGCGTTGCGACCCAAACCAATTCTTCTTGATAGTTCGGCAGTTTGGTTTTCATTTCTTAACCTAATTTTATGTACAAGGCAAACATTCTCGTCAACTACCTATTTCCATTTCTTTTTGTCTATTGTAATTTTCTATTAATATGTGGTTAAAATTTTGGTCTTTTGGATGATTTCTAAGCCCGTTATTTTGGATGGTTTGGGCATGTTGAGAGAATGAAGGATGACAGGATGACAAAAAAGATATATTTGAGCGAACGAAGAGGTGCGTGGAAACGCCGCCGCCCGAGACTGGCCTGGTCCAATCATGTCGACCAGATCCTCAAGGATGGACGTGTTTTGAGTAAAAGGAATCGGAGAGCGTGTATGACAAATTGCATGAATGTGACGGAGGCTAGGAGTGTGTGTAAGGATAGGGTTATCTGGTACTCTGTCCTCTCTGACTACCCTGCAAGGGACGTGGCGTGATGGCTTAGATGGATATATAGTGATTTTGGATGCTTCATAGTAATTCTCTGACAGATTCTAATTCTTCTACATTATGACATTGCGAAACAGTATCGGAATTTTAATTAATTTTCTTACAAGTTATAGTTTTGATCATATTCTACTGTACATAATAATAAATGCCATTTTACTACCCGGAAATCCTTAAGATAAGATTCAAAAAGCAATTGAACCAAAAAAAACGAATCATGATTATTTTTAAATTTACGACATCGGGCCTTCCTGCCGATTGTCTGACGATCGTGACAATAAGGATTGTAGGAGGTAATGGTGGGTAATATACCTAATGAGTGGTTTTAGGATTTTATCACGACCATCCATGTCCGTAAGGAGTAATATTGCAGACAGTTATTGTTCATTACAGATATTTAATTACGAGTAATGAGAAGATAATATAATAAGGTATATTAATGTGATACAAATAGGGTACTATGCTTACAGTTATGTTGTTTTTGTATATTTTATTAACCCACTAACCCGTAAATAAATATGAAAAGAATAAATATTTTGGTGAATTGTTTCGCGATCTATAGCGTAAGGCCGGGTTTCCACCTGCAAGAAAACTTCTGCAAGAAGTGTCCGACAGTTTCGAGCTGTCTACTCGAGTCAAAGATTTCACTCGACTTCCAACTCGCCTAATCAAAAATACAATATGACTCAAATAGACTTGAGACTCGTTTCTGTTTTGCAAGTAGGTATTATATCATCCATCCCCAATTTTATTGATAGATGGTCAGGGCCCGGGATTACTAATAAACAAAGTTTTTAATAAATTATCGACTTAATGCCATTCGCGGTGTTTGTTTCTCAGAGAACTACATCTATAGTATTTTTTCCCATTCGCTTTATATGGTCAGTTACGACGAAAAAGAAGAAGACTTTCAGAAAAATTTCGTTTTTTAACCATATTTTTTTGCTTGATTTATGACTAGACTTGAGACTTGGTAGTCGAGTCTCGTATTGGTATTAAAAAATACAAAAAAGTAAGATCTCTTTGTTATACCCATACAAACAAAGAATGAGTTCTAAGACCGCCTTTTCTATTCTCATCCGACGGCCTTTAAGATCCAGCAGAGCTTTGACCTCCAGAACTACATAATTAAATCCTCTAATTTCTTCCTTTTCCTGTCTACAGTACCTCATTCTCAAACACGATATCTTTGTACTTACTTACTGTAACACAAACCTAAATTACTATAATTAGAATACTGTTGTGGAATAATATGAAATCTACAAATTATGAGTATTTTTCTTCCTCTCTTCTTCTTAGCCTCCACTCTTGGACGAAGTCTTCCCCATTTCTTTCCACAATATCCTATCCTTGGCTCTCTGCATCCAATTAAAACCCACAGGTCATCTCTCTGTCGTAGTCGTTGTCTTCCCACAGTCCTGGTTGTTGTTCTTGGTCTCCAAGTTATGATTTTCTTTGACCATTGATTTTTGCTAATATGTTGTTACAAAGTACAAATTGAAGAAAATACATATTAAGTCTATGTAAGCTCAGTCCTATTATAAGAATACCTAGTGTTTTATTTATAAATAAGTAAGCAGTGATAATTCTTCTAATAATTATAACACTTCGCCAGTTCTCATGGCCAAATAAATATTTACTTACATTCTTTATTCTTAAAGATCGTTTTTTTAAGATACATTAAAAATAGTTAATACTCTTTCCATTGAATAAACTATATTATGATTGTACCTTTTGTTAATCCGATCAAATACCAACCGGATCCAACGTGATTTTTATTGATTTTTGCTATTAAAGGATCGTTATAGTTTAATTTATAATTGTCGATGACTAAGCTGTATGAAGGTGCAATAATATAATAGATTTTATATTATCAAAAGCGGAATTCAATTGCATGGACCAAGTGTTGGCAATTTACGAATACATTTTATTACATACCGCTTCTATAGGAAGAGATCAGAGTACTTTTTTATTGATTTAATTTATCAGTAATCTTATTTCTTCAACCTACTCAGATGAAAATGTATTTTTATAGTCATTTTGAGTATACTTTCCATTTTTACCAAGTGTCATCATCATCAGCCCTCCTTTCCTAACATTCGTTTCTCCCTTTTCCAAACTTCCATAACTCTATGTCTATTATCACTCCTGCCTGAGTTTCTGTGTCTGGTTATCAGTTGCCACTCTAAGATTCGTTTAGTCCATAAGTCTTCAGTTTTCCTAATTATATTACTAGCTCAATTCCATGTACACTTAAATGAGGTTGTTTTATTATAGGTCACATATGAAACTTTGGTCCTCTCTCTAATAGGGAATTCCTAATCGACATTATCTTATGAGCGCAATTAACAAAAACACTTTCAAGTAGAGTTTTGTAAATAACGAGAAAATAAAGATTTCACCTCCATGTAAAAGATATGTTTGAAACTTTGATCCCGTTTTTCCCATAAGACAATGTCAAGACCTCGTCCAACCAGGACCATTTCTCCAGATTTAGTAGCATTAATTTACATTATTACTCAATACATAATAAGTACCTATTCTAAATTATACATGTCAATCCACATTATTAATTAGTTATTTAGATTTAATTTACTATTGAGCAATCCTCGGTCACATTAGGAATGTATTTGATTCGTAGCAATACTATAACACAAATTTTACATGCAAAGTCTGCTTAGCGTCTTATTTAATGTGATTAACTACTCGTACCAACCAAATTATATCTCAATATATATAAAGTAAAGTGCCTAACTAACTGACTGACTGACATACTCAACTCAGTCATCAGCACACAGTCGAAACTGCTAATCTTAGAGAAATACAATTTTGAATAGAGATCGATTTTAATACTCAACCTTGCACCGAGAAAGGATTTCTTGTTTTTGGCTCCAAAAGGGTGTTGGTATATAACAATTAATAAGGTTGAATATTTTTTAAAGCAAGTATATAGATACTTATAGGATTATTTCAGAAACGTGGTAAGAACTTGAATTTGGTTAATAGCAAACACACAATATATCCTATATCGAGCAACATGTTTTGAGACCGCAGCACTGCGATAAGCTCGCCCTAGTGGACAAATCCTATAATATATATTTGTAATGTTGACATAATTTTGTATTTTGTTCACAATAAATAAAATATTTAAAACACGAACGAATACTTAGTTAATAAAACTAGTTAATAATATGTACCAAGCACTGGCAATACTACGAGTATTATTAAAATACTACTCTAGGGTAATTACTCTACTGTTCTTGTCATATTTACGTTTCGTAAGGATTATTAAGAAATAAATATAATAACAATAATTTAAAACTTGGTATGTAATATGTAATGATTATATTAATATTATTATTTACCTTAATTTTCCTCGAAATTATTAAGGCTCCATTAGTCGTGGGTGATGTGATTAGACTGAACACTGTAACAGTCGCCTTGACCTGTCCTACACGCAAATATCAACCTTAATTTAGATTCAAATTAATTGCATATTTGTATAAATCATTATTTATAATACATACTTTGATTATTTCCTATAATGCTGTATTACATTTTGTACTGTTTCAATTTAGTGACATAATTGAAATATTTTTTTGATTCAAAAAATCTCTCACTTCTGACAAGGTTGTATTCATTAAAATTTATTTGTAATGAGTATTATTTCATTATTTTATATTCTAATGCTAGTTACTTATAATGTAGCATACCAAAATAAGAAAAAAAATGTTTTGCATAGGTGTCACCCCTAATTCTGACGCTGAGTGTGCACTACTGATAGATAGGGCTTATTGTCAAATTTAATGTCAAAGTAGAATTGATTAAGGATCTCAATGTTTTTGAAAAGTATTGGCATTATGTGGAAGTCTTCTGGATACGTGATTATCGAATAGAGATACTATAGTAATACTGTCAATTCAACAACTGCCAAGTTATACCTCCAAAAATCAAGTACCCAAATGCCACATTCTTTGTGTGGTTTTCGACAATAGACCCTTATCCGTTCCCGGAAGCTGCTCATAAAACTACCCATTGCCAGTACCCAGGACACGATCTACCCTGGCCAGCGTGGAAAACCCTCAACAGGATCAGATCCGGGGTCGGCCGCACTAGGAAGAACCTCCAGAGATGGGGAATAGCTGAGGACGCGACGTGCGACTGCGGGCAGCTGCAGGACACTGAGCACCTCCTGGCCTGCCCAATGGTTCCTAGGCAGTGCACATGGGAGAGCCTCGCGGATCGCACCCCCTTGGACGATGACGCGGGAGAGGTTGTGGCTTTCTGGGAGCGGAGGGGAATCTGATCGAGTGCTGACCGACACGATAAGAAGAAGAAGACCTACTTATTCAAAAAACATTTATGTCAAACCATAGGCTTGAATTTCTTCTAATTCTTGAACACCTACCTCTGTTGAAAATGCCATGTTATGCATCAAAAGAAAAATAAGTACTCAAACTTGATCTCAAATTACGTGAAATTATGGACAGTTTCCGCAAGTTTTTTCATCCTGTGAATACTGAATTCTTCTTCTTCATTAGACTTCTTCCCTCCAATGCTAGACCTCTTCCAACTGTTTCCACTCGTCTCTGCTCTGACCCTTCCGCATCCAGCTGCCCCCAGCGATTTGGACAATGTCGTCGGTTCATCTCTTTAGTGGCCTTCCGGCGCTCTTATTTCAATATAACAATAACAATTGGAAGGTTGAACAAAGATACCAAAAAAAAAATCGGTTACGTGGGAGATACATTCCCAAATTTATTGCTAATGCTCGTAAGACACAGTAGATATTCACACTGCAGGATATTTCTCTATGGATAGTTTTTTGTAGTTATTCTATCTAGTCCCAAGAGCAACAGGTTGAATTAATTCTAGAACATATTACGTATTCTGCTATCGAATGAAACATCCTGAAGTAAACGATTGAGATGAATAAGTATTGCTCTATTTAAATACAGACACAGGCCTACGTATAGTGATTAATAATATATTCCAATGATATTAATACAAAGTCTATAGCATTAACATAATGTAGGTAATTGTCTCTGTACGTTCAACATTTAGTCTAGTTTATTATGTAGGTATAATAAATTAATAAGTATAATAGTTATTAGTGGTGTAACAACATCCTGCGACCATTCACCAAGCACCGGATGCCTTGCGACCTTCCAATCATAAAATAACAACTACCTCACAACTGCTGCTACCTATTCGTACCTGGTATTTACTTTTGTATGTAATTATATTTAGACTACTTAAGTGAGTACTTGAATCTCTATAATGTGATTGGTATGTAATTAATTAGAAGTTATTGATAGATATAAATTAATAATGATCACAACATATCTAGTTTTTCGTATGAGAGTCAAATCTTGTGTCATTAAGATGTTCTTCAGTTACTTAGCTATACCATTTTCTTCTCCATATTCTGGACAGTAAGTAAAAAAAACTCAAATTTAGTAGAGAGAAGAAGATCTGATCAGGTGATTTATAAAAAGATTTTTTTTATTAAGACGATGTACGAGTACATTGTGCACTAATCTCAAAATCGAGAAAACGAACATTGCTCTACCACGAACTTCTTCAGGTGAACTTTGAATTGAAAACTACACGTAGCTACAGTACAAACTCTTTATCTGAAAATAATATTAGAGAATGCAACCATATATGGATGAAATTTTATACATAGCTTTCTGGAAGATACGATTTTTTCACTATTTATTTATTTATTCATCATAAGAGCGGAAACGAGAAAAAAACAACAAAGGCTAGTCGATATTATCGAACAAGTAAGACAAAAATTTAGATAAAAAAAACACTCAAAATCAAAACACCTTTGAAATCAATTATCCGCTGGCTGGCATGTCATGCAATTATTAAGAAAAAGAAATGAAAAAAACGGTGAATAAAGAACAAAGGCGCCCAGCGTGAAAGAATGTCTACAGATTATGAAAATATCTTAATGTTTTGACAATGACCCTCAATATACATAGTATTATGTAAATATTATTTGCATATACTACATTATTCATTACCTACCTCAATATAGCTGATCGTCAAAACACGATAATATAAGTTGTAACATTATTTAACACTTTATAATAAATTAATACCAAATTAATTAATTAATTGTAAAGATATACAATATAATATATGATACATATTAAGGCTCGCGACCCAACTATGACGTCACGGTCATTTATCACGGCAATAAGGTTCAAAATCGCGTGAACAATCGCATGATAAAAGTGTGAAAATAGCGTTTTTTCCATTTTTTGGGGTTAATTTTGCATCAATCAAAAAACTTTCACGGTTATTCCCTAGAGTTTAATGCATATTATCAGTACGAAAAAAAATCTCGCGACTTTCGAGAAACGAGTTTCGGCCTTTCGGAAAAAAGATCACAGGTGCTTTTCATATATTTCATTGAGAAATCTATACAAGATATAAAAAATCTTCTACGGTTATTCCTTAGGTAAAGGTTCAATGTATCTACTCTATTTTTTCCAAAGCATATTTATTAACGGTTGTCGAGATATAAGGTCTCCCGTTTTTGGAAATTTTTGAAATCTCAATATGCATAGCCTTAAAAGATATACAATATAATATATGATACATATTAATATAACACACGCGTGAGGATATGCAAGCAACAAATATAATGTTCTTATTGCACTACTCGCATTTTGATCTAGTTCGTGATTATTGTAGGTATTGTGATGCAACACATCCTGCGATGTTATTCAATAAAATAGAAAGCTACTGACGACAAAATCAAGGCATTATTGTATCGTCTAAAGGGATTTTTTTAACAGAGCATTTGATTGTGAACGTACTCTCAAATTACCTATGAATGTACTATACGCAAATACACGTATGTTAGTACAGTAGCCAGAGGAAATTTGATGGCATATCTAGGAAAAAACTTATATAAACAATGACAAGCTTTCTATGTCATATACTAGACTTGGAGGTTAGATGTGCTTTGCGCAAGCCCCTCAGGTCCTTATTCAAATACATTGTAAAATCGAATCTCTAGAAACTCCTTAACACTGGCTCATTCGTAAGATTTTTTTGTTTACTTGGAACTTACGAATAGATGAAGTCGTGCATTTAGATAGACAGGTCTGTACGGAGTTTTTAATTTGTATGATAATTTATTAATATCAAAATTGTTAATTAATATTTATTCTCGCCCGGAGGCATACACTGATAATGCGGGTAGAATAGTGGAGTAGATAAATACTTTATAATTTACTATGATTTTCCTGTGTCAATAAATAAATAATCAAAACATTACTCATACTCTTGCGCTTATCTAATATTTAGTAATAATTCTATACATATAAATTGAAATATTTCTTTGTCTAAATATAAGTTTGCATTTTCTTCTATGGAGACAAAGGGAGGAGGACTTTGTTCAGGAGTGGACGGGGATAGGCTGATGATGAAGAAGAAGATAAGTTTGCAATCAATTTGATGGATATCTTTAGAAAACTGTACAAACTCCATCCCCTTCACACGAGACTTGTCTCTATAAGGCGAATCTTCTTCTTCTTCTCAGCCTTCTCGCACCCAGTGTTGGGCATAGGCCTCCCCCTTATACTTCCACTGCTCCCTATCCTGTGCCGACCGCATCCATCAGGGGAATATCATAGATTAAATGCGTTTCAATATGTTGTTTTAATATCTTATGTGTTCAATAAATAAAAAAAGTTTTCGTGCAATGATGATCAATTTAATCCTCGTGGGATCCTCAGGTTGTAGAATTTCTCACCCACTCTATTTAAACATTTTTTGAGTGTCACATTAAATTTAGGTGTTCCTAAAAATTTCTATAAGACATTTCATCATTTTCAGCAACGAGGTTTTAGCCCAGATCTGCCTGTTGGTCCTTTATTAGTCATTTTGTAAGTGACATCCAATTCTGCATAAAACGTGCAGAATTCGATGTCTAAAAATTCTCTAGAAAATGGGCAAAAACGAACCTGAGTTTTCACAACCAACGCCAGTAACATTTTGATATGGCATAATTCATATACAAGCTATTACCTAATGCACATAACGAATACATACTTTAAAGTTCAAGTGCTCAGTGCTGAGAACTGTTAAATAATAATTATTATACTACTTAACTGATTTAAGTGTGCAAAGGTTAAATTATATTTTGACTTGTGTTTATTATACGTAGCAACAAATCATCCATCTACTTGTTCAGAATATACATATATTATTTACCAGCCAGTGAAGCTGAGTATGCATAGCGACATTTCAAAAATTTCTAAAAACGGGAGACCTTATATCTCGACAACCGTTACTAAATAAGCTTTGGAACAGAATAGGGTAGATGCATTGTACATTTATCTAAAGAATAACCGTAAAAGATTTTTTATATATTGTATAGATTTCTCAAAAAAAAAATTGAAAAACACCTCTAATTTTTTTTCCAAAAGACGGAAACTCGTTTCCCGAAAGTCGCGGATTATTTTATTTTTTTGTACTGATAATAGTGATAATATGCATTAAAATCTAGGGAATAACCGTAAAAAATTTTTGATAGACGCAAAATTAACCCCAAAAAATGGGAGAAACGCTATTTTTACCATTTTATCATGGGATTGTTCGCGCGATTTTGAACCCTAATGCCGTGAGAAATGACTGTGACGTCATTCCTGGTGCCAAGCCCTTAAATTGATTAAATTTTCATATGCTAAATGAATATTTCTATCAATTTTCTGCAGCAATTCAGTATTAGATACTACACCTCTAAGAATATGTTTGACTTATGAGACATCCAGTATAATTTCAATGGTTTATGGATACTTTAATGCAGTAATTCATTTAAATAGATAAAATTAATTAATAATAAACACGTAATTAAATAACACATAATGTTTTGACTTGTTAATTACTTAATTCTAAATTTTATTAAGAACTCTGTCTATATTTATCGAATTAATAGTCAAAAAACAGCCTTTGTAGATTATATATTTGTATTCATTAGGTCAATGTTAGGTAACGGTAGTATTACGCGATTCACTTTTGCATGGATCACCGATATTATAAATCTGGGAATTCCCCCATTCCTAAATACACGTATGATACTCGTAATTCGTGTACTTAGGGATCGATTCATATGTGTGTTTAGATAGTTCGCCATTGGATGATCACACTTTTGCATGAGTTTGCACTTATCTTTGACAAAAATAAATCATGTAATATGGGCTTCAGTTTAGCACAATTTTCAAGGCACGCTTTTGTTTGCAACAACGAAAGCCCAACAAGATACAGAAGTTATTTCTCTGAATTTGAGTTCTAAGACCCATTACCTTTTCCTTCGTGACAAGCTACTCATATTTTTCTCCTCTAATTACATGGACAAAATGTGATGTTATACAGAGCTTGATAGTACTGAATAATTGTCTTCTAGAATTTGCTCTGCTTAGTAACTTATTTTCTTTCAAATTTAATGATGTTGGTATTTTTATTTAGCAATGCACATTTCAAGCGCCTTGTTGAGGTCTGCTTCTCACATCCGTGAAACTGTGGCGACAATACGAATTAATCTTGATCTTATTCAAGCGCCTTATAATGCAATCTGCAATAAATATAATAAATATTATAAATAATGATTGTTGCATCAATTAAGTGCATTCTTACAACTTCTACAGTGTGGGTAGTTCACTTTAATTGGATACTGCAACAGATAACGTTTAATTAACGGGTTTACTTGAAAATTTTACACAAATCGACATAAATAATTATTGTTATTTCAACGATTTTTGCAATAACAATTATGTTATAGTTAAGTATGCCTACCTAATCTGTAGAAGTCATGGAAGAAATGATACTGACATTAAGTTCTCAGAGTCACTTTATTAATTAGGTGTATTTTAGACATTTTTACGTGTACTATTTTTAATTAACGATTAATTAGTCCCATTCTAACCAACAAGTGTATTTTAATGAACGTATAGATTCGCGAAAAAGTGGACTTATAAATAGAACATCCAAATATTTTTCTATGTTTTAATCTTAATTTGCTGACTTCTTTCGTATGTGAAAAACCATTGTACAGACACTATAAGCTATCTGGGATCAAAACTCCGCATTAAGTATTCTATTGCCCTTGGCTTCAGCTCATGGAATTCACCAAAATCACTCTCAAACTTCTTGTTGGGACAGTGCCCCACAATGTGATCTACTGACTCAATCTTGTCACACACTCAAAAATAATGCTCGCTCTTTTCTCACTTATGGAGCGAGCATCCACATAAGAACACAAACTGCTCTCTATAAAAATGCTTTAAAACTACATATAATCAACTCAATAGCGATCATGTCACTAAAGAATAGCGAATGTCGACTCCAATTTAAACCTAGGTCCATAAGTAGGTAACCTACTCAAAACACAGATACCTATCACCTATTTGAACATCACGATGTTTGCTATGAATTTTCCGCATCGCATGAAACATAGAACGAATATGTATTACAAATATTGCATGAAGCAACGTAATATATAAAATGTAATAATATGTACCAGATCTGCTCTCCAATAGAACCTTGACGTCCATCTAACGCAGATGTCTTCAACCGTAATGCTAGTTTATTCCATATGGAAACTGCAAAATGGATGATATAGTTTGGAAATAAATTACAGTTTTGGCAATAGGAAATTTTTCAGAACAATTTACTTGACAGGCGTACTAAAGAAAAAAAACAAATTAGGTAGAACCATTGAACCTTCCTCTAGTGCATTACTCAGATCATTCAATTTTTGTATAGATTCCTGTAAAATATAGGGAGAATACATCTGAAGATCATTTCAGAGAAAATAATTGACATAACGAAAATCGCAAAGGAATTTTTTTTATCACAGTGACACCTAATATGTATTAAAATCTACTGCATTACCCTAAACTTGAAAAAACCGAAATTGTCCCCTAAAAACCCAATTTCCACCGTTCGTAATTTCGTGCATGCAAACGTTAAAGACACAAAGGAAATATTTTTGAAATACTTCTCGCCTCTAATAATATTGGAGCCTAGGTACGTTTTTTTTTAAGTATTACAACTTTACAGAAATTTATCTGCATTTCAACTGAAACTTTTCAGCTCTCTTAAGGAAAATCCTAGGTGAATGGTTGTTAGCCCCTATTATGCCCACATCAGGCCTGATGCTAAATTACAGTAAAACAGTGTTCTTCTTGCTGATACTAATTCAATACCAATTATAGCAGAAACTAATGATGTTCCACTAGCACCCATCTCATCGTTACCAAACACATTAGTGACAATCACAAAATATCGGCTATTCGCTGAGAGGACAATAATGTACTATTACATGGATAGCTAGTACTATTGATCCTACGTAAAATGCTCAGTCAGTGTTACTATACTCATAAATCGTAGGATTTCACACGAATCACTTGCACAATATACTATGTACATTGGATTTTAAACAATTTTGTTATGAACTTAATGAGATTTTTTTAGATCTCGTCCTCTCTGTTTCTTATGCGAAAAGAACATTGAACAAATTATCTGTGAGTCAGAGATCCGCGTCAAAATTTCTTAGGTATTTATCCTTAGCGTTACTTCATAGATTTCCTAAATAACATCTCCAATACACGAGGTTCGCTTCAGATTGCAGAGTGGTTAAATTTGAAGTGAAATTATGTACTAAGAATTTGTATGATATTTGAAATTAATAGAAAACTTTTCAATTTGAATTTCGAATATCCCCTCGAACTTCTTGATGGCACAGTGCCCCACAATGTCTTGCCCTATTTATGGAGGAGGTGATTCTACTGCACAAAAAATAAAAAAATATGTTGTATCTCTACTACTCAAGAAACATTAGAATTGTCTTTCAATTTGTAACTTATTCTTTCTCAGCCGTTTTAATCCCAATGCTCGACATAGACCTTCCCTTTTACTTTCCACAGATCCCTATACTGGACATGCCGCATCCACTTGCTTCCTACGATTCGCCTCACATCGTCAGACCATCTTGCCTGAGGTCTTCCTACGCTCCTTTTGCTCATTTTATAGGTTGCCACTCGAGAATCTTTTTAGTTCATCTAGAATCTGAACGTCTGGCAACGTGTCCTGCCCAACTCCATTCAAAGGCATCTTGTAACTTGAATTTTATTGATTATTTATCTCACCTAAATTATACAAGTTTATTAAACATAAAGAGAAACTAAAATTAAAAAACTTCATCTTAATTTGTTTGTTATATGTAAGTACATGTCATAAGATTTAGACGCAATATTTCAAAATGATCAAACATGGAAACTGAACTTATCAAATTAGCTATAAGCTATAGTTGCCTTATACTATTTCATGGGTTTGTATGTAACTGACAGGGGGTTTGCACAATAATGTAACTTGTCCAAACGTAGCAAAGATCTTACTCACATGATAAATAATATTAGTATCTTCTTGTCGAATTTATACAAGTAGAAATAATGTTTCTACCTACATGTGAATATTAGAGATTATTCACAAATACACCGCCTTGTAATTACACAAGCTGATTATAATAATATATTAGATTTATCTTATATTAAGAGTATGTGTACCGACATTCCAAAAATTTCTTAAAACGGGAGACCTTATATCTCGACAACTGTTACTAAATATGCTTTGGAACAAAATAGGGTTGATGCATCGAACCTTTATCTAGGGAATAACCGTAAAAGATATTTTATATCTTGTATAGATTTCTTTAAAAAATATGTGAAGAACACCTTTGATCTTTTTTCCGAAAGACGGAAACTCGTTTCCCGAAAGTCCCGAAGTAATTTTTTTTTGTACTGATAATATGCACTTAAATCTAAAAGTTTTTTGATAGACGCAAAATTAACCCCAAACAATGGAAAAAACGCTATTTTTACCAATTTTATCGTGTGATTGTTCACGCGATTTTGAACCTTAATGCCCTGGGGAAATGACTGTGACGTCATTCTTGGTGCCAAGCCCTTAATTTGTCGAGATCAAACAAACAATAATACCCATAAAATTGATACCAAAGTAATTAAAATGTTGTAACAATTATTTGATTACCAATAAATATGAAAGATAATGTCTTAATCAATGGTAATATCAACTTATTAGCAACTTTATAGCATGTGTGTGAATTGCTAATAAAGAATTTACGTGTTGTATGGTTGTAATGTTACGATGTCATAAACTGGACATACGTAAGTCTTGGGAACTGAATCTTTAACGAAATTCTAAATAAGATAGTAGCTCAAGTTGTAGTGGAAACACAGTAGAATTGATTCGTCTATTTTTTTTTTAGTTATACCTGGGCACAAAAGTTAGGAAAAGTTACTTCGGGAAAACGAAGATTACTCGGCTAATACTAAAGATATCGTCTTAAGACTTATAACATGGATAAACAAGAATATGTTTTAGGGGTTCTAGTAGTTAAACATTTTATTACTGTAAATTTTATTGATAAAATTTATTCCAAAACTACCTCTGAAATTTACTGGAACCTGGTAAAATTCCAGTAGTTTGTTAGATACGCTCGTAATACTGTAAGACGAAGTGATTCTAGAGCCTAACATATATTTTTTGTTATTCAGTCCCCTTTTTATTCAATAAGCGAAATCGATTTGTTGCTTTTGTCGACCCCTTTATACCAGCTCATGTATGCTGTCTGGGGGCATGAATAACAATAATGTGGTATTAAATTATACTTGTATGTGTAAATTGAAAATTAAATTGTTTGTTAAATAAATTGAAATTGCTTACACTCTCATAATAAATTAGGTATGTTATTCTATTGGGAATAATAGTATGAAATAAAAAATTGAAAATATTTCACATATTATAATCATCTATCGTACAATATCAATTACTTACCGAATATCTGAAACGTGACTTTATAAATATTAGGCAATATTAACACACAATCCTTATACTTCGCATTCCAATATTGAAGTAAGTCATTATTATATTATCTAATAGAGTGGTTCGAAAAAAACTTTTTTTTCTATTTCAGATCGCTATAGTGCAAAAAAGTTGCGATTGGTATAGACGTAAATAAAACACTAATTATTATTTTTTTATTAATTTGTCTTCCGGTCGCGCAACGCACTCGAAGTTCGCAAAAAATTGTGAAAAACCTAAATTTTTCATCATTTTTTTAAGCACGCCAGATAGTTTTAAATGCGTTACTATACCATGAATTAACTACTACAAGTATGTAAAGTCAATATAAATTCATTAATGATACTTTTTTTTCGTGTCTTTTGGTCGCGCAACATAGTACAAAATGAGTAAAAAAAGTAGTTTTTTCAAAATTTCAAAGTTTGACTGTTAAGTAAATTTTAATCGTACGACGCTACGGCTGCTATTGCTTCAAGTGTATTGCAAGATATTGGGTTGATTGATGAATCAGATACTTCTTATGTTGTAGACAAGAGTAAAGTCCGAAGAGAAAAAACTTGTGTCAGAGCTAGGTTGCAAAGTGATATAAGTTTAGAAATTCGTGGTCTTTACTATGATGGACGAAAAGACAACACATTGTCAATTGAAAAAACTGGCAAAAAACACTTTCGCAGAACCTATAAGGAGGAGCATTACTCTTTAATTCAGGAGCCAGGCTCCACTTACATAGGACACACTTGCCCTTCTTCAAGTTCAGCATCCGACATAGCCAAAAGCATCACGTCGTATTTACCCGAAAATGGCTTTTTACTTGACAAATTGGAAGTTGTTGGATGTGACGGTACTGTTATCAATACGGGCTTAAAAAATGGTGTAATTCGACAAATAGAAAGACATGTGGGGAGACCTCTACAATGGAGTATTTGTCTTCTCCATTATAACGAGCTGCCATTCCGCCACCTTTTCCAACACTTAGATGGAAATACAACAGGCCCAATAGGATATTCTGGACCGATTGGAAAGGCCCTACCTGATTGTGAGAAACTACCAGTTGTTGAGTTTAATCCTTTTGATTGTGAGATTCCAAAAGTTGACAAGCGTATTCTTAGCAAGGACCAATTGTACTTGCTTGAGATATCAGAAGTCATCAAGTCAGGACATTGTTCAGAAGACTTTGTAGTACGTGATCCTGGCCCAATGTCACATTCAAGATGGCTTACAACTGCAAACCGAGTTTTGCGCCTCTACATCAGTGTGTCAAGCCCTTCTGAAAATCTGAGAGAGATTGTCACATTCATTTTAAAATGTTATATGCCTATGTGGTTTGCCATTAAAATAAACCACAAATTCACAGATGGGCCTAGACATATTTTTAAAACAATTAAATGTACAAGGTACTTACCAGAAGAGCTTTTTCAAATTGTTGATCCCGTTTTACAACGGAATGCTTACTTTGCCCATCCCGAAAATTTACTTTTGGCTATGGTTATTGATGAAAGGAACCATATCCGAGAGCTGGGTTTTAGGCGTATCATGAAGGCAAAGCAAGCAATACCTGCAAGTGACTCCATCAGAATCTTTAAACCACGAAACCTTAACTTTGAAGCTAAAGACTATACCGAAATTATCAGCTGGAACGCCAGTACACCGATTCCTCCTCCACTGTTAAGAACATTAACTAATGAAG
This sequence comes from Ceraclea dissimilis, assembly GCA_963576895.1. Classification (NCBI taxonomy): domain Eukaryota; kingdom Metazoa; phylum Arthropoda; class Insecta; order Trichoptera; family Leptoceridae; genus Ceraclea; species Ceraclea dissimilis. The sequence goes on along the minus strand of OY756370.1, from coordinate 965,500 downwards.
AGGTACAACAGTATGTGAGCAATGACTTCAAGCCTGTTATGAGTATAGATGCTTTCCCATGCCATACACAGGCAGTTGAAAGATGCGTGAAGCTAGTGACCGAAGCTTCAAGTAAAGTGTGTGGACACAGTTCCAGAGACGGCTTTATTAGAACCACATTACTGTCGCGCTCAGCAATGCCAACTTTTGCGCAAAAATCAGATTTTCTATGTTTATCGATAGATACAGAATAGAATGGAAAGCGAAATAAATTTGTACATATTGTAAATAACACACCCTACATTGGGTGGTTGGTTGGGTAGGGTGTGGGTGGAACTCGAAGTGCAGCCACCTCCCCGTGGTGAGTTCTGGGTCATTTTGTAAAAAAAAGAGCGAAGAGCTGCACCAACAATTGAATATTGAAACAAAAAAAAAATACTGAATATTTTCTATTAAAACAGTCAAACTTTGAAATTTTGAAAAAACTACTTTTTTTACTCATTTTGTACTATGTTGCGCGACCAAAAGACACGAAAAAAAAGTATCATAAATGCATTTATATTGACTTTACATACTTGTAGTAGTTAATTCATGGTATAGGAACGCATTTAAAACTATCTGGCGTGCTTAAAAAAATGATGAAAAATTTAGGTTTTTCACAATTTTTTGCGAACTTCGAGTGCGTTGCGCGACCGGAAGACAAATTAATAAAAAAATAATAATTAGTGTTTTATTTACGTCTATACCAATCGCAACTTTTTTGCACTATAGCGATCTGAAATAGAAAAAAAAGTTTTTTTCGAACCACTCTATTATCTAATGGGTACCTCTATAGTGTTTCAGAATACTGTATGGCATTTCACTGATTCATGCATTATTTTCATTTGATCTCTATTTATTTTATTACATGCGATTATGATAACTATAGAGACCGAATATATCCATTTGTATATTTTAGCAATTTATTCAGGATTTTGCATATTTCGACCAAAATGCATATTCGGCTATATCATGCATATTTAGCTATATCATGCATATTTGGCTAGATCATGCATATTTGGCTATAAAATAAAAGTAAAATTTAAACGTTTTAAAAACAAAAATGTTGTTATCTAGTTGAAATTGTAGTAGGTAAATAAAGTAATGTAATAAAAAAATAATTGCCTAATCGTAGAACTGTTTTTCGCGGTCTTCCAAATATACAATCTAATCTATCCTATCTAATCCTAAGAATAAGTCAAAAACGATAAAATAATAAAAAATAATAGTTCACTAAATATTTTAAACACATAGAAAGAATATATGACCAATAAATAAGTCAAGGAAGTTAGGAAAAAGGAAAGAAGGGGAAAGGTTTTCATAGAAAGAAAGGATTTTAATTTAGTTGATTTACTCACAGATCATGATATTATTCATTATTCGTCAGTTCCTTCAGTGTTCGTCAGTGATATTCCAACTTTGGTATCAATTAGAAATTGAGTAATCGCAGTAGGTATTCTTCTGCATTATTTACAGAATTATAAACATTTATGAAAGTAGTGTTGGATTCGAGCCTATCAATTATTTTATTGAATATCTCTAACTAGAAACGACCTAGTTTAATAAATATCGTTTGAAAATAACGAGTACAATGAAATATTGATTGTAGGAACTGAGTGCGACACATTTATTGTGAAATGATTATTGAAATATCGAGAAGATCGATATTGGTAATAACAAGAAGACGAAGAAGAAGTAGTACGAAATATAATTGATATTAAAATGTCTTCATATTCTATCATAAATATCAATATTTATGAGAGTGTCGACATTCTGTATCGAGTATGTTGAATAAGATAACCATTAACATCTCGATGCAACAATGTTCTTAATTTATCACGTATGCATATTGCATATAGGGGCACCCGCTCCATAATTATTTCCATTCTGCTTTATGCCATATCCACCTGAAGAAAATATTTTGAAAATAAAATCTTAAATTTATTATTAGTGATCTTTTTCTGCCCAGGTATGGTCTGGAAACTATAACGCTGGACCATACAGAGCGATCTATGGAGAGGCAAATGCTAGGCGTAAGTCTGAGAGATAGGATCAGAAGCGAGGAAATCAGACGTCGGACAAAAGTTGCCGATGTGATGGATCATGGGAAAAATTGCGTCGAGAAAAGTGAGATTTCTCAGCTAAATATTAAAGATATTATCCTAAAACTTGAAACATGGATAAAGAATAATAACAAGGTTTTGTGACCCTAGCGCTTTGATTTTCTCGATAAAAATAAATTACAAAGTTATCTCCGAAACTGGAAATTATTCCCATAGTTTCTTACATATAATGCTGTAATTTGATACGTAAGACATACTGGACTACTGGAATGCTGGCCTTTTAACACTTACATATTACGCGTAAATTATACAGGACAATTCCCAACTTTGTGATGGAGATGTTTCAACAACAATGTCCATGTACCCCGTTAGGATTTTCCAAGGTCAAAAAGACTAAAATAAAGTTTTCTGTACCTGTATGGTTTTCCCACGACAAATTCGTACGGATTTAACTTCTACGTGAACTTTAGAAAAATAAATCACAGAAATGATTTATATAGAGAAATCCCACGATTACGATAGACGGATGTCTGATCGTTAAAATAATTAAGAAATTATTGATCAATATTTCATTCGGAAGACGATCAATAAATATAATTCGCATTCATCATTAAATAAAAAAAATATCAAGGCCCTAGATCAGTGCAAGGTCTTGCCATATAAATGAAACTTCTAATATTCTAATATTATTATATATTGTTTTAAAAATGGATCTATCAACATGAAATTAATGATTTATTCTTCTAGTTGCAAATAATTACAGCTGTGATACCATATCCTATAGTTTGCCTAAGAGAATTCTGTTTTTTGTTGAACTTCTGAGTTAATAGGTCCAATTCTTTAAGTTTTCGAACTAAAATGTCTCATCCACTCTTCGACAGATAGTGCTAGGATCAAAAAATAAGAATTATTGGGAAACAGTTTCGAGCTGTAGCATATACATATATAGTTAGAGACTAGAAAATTTCGCGATCGCGATAAAACGAATTTCGTGTTTTTCCGCAAATAATGCGAATTTTAGAATTGTTTTATTGGAATAATGTGAATTTTCGCATATTTTACCCGAATTTCTACCGTTGTTTTGGAAGGCATCGTAATTGAAAAATTATCAAAAGGAATGTGGCTTTGAACGTAAGAAGAATCACACTGAAAAATATTTCACATCACGACTGTTTTCATAACTACCTACATTCATTCAGATAATCAATAAAATTATTTCAAGGACTATACACAGTTATATTAGGCAACTTCTTACTATAATGAGAAGAATGTGAGTAAGTACTTAACCAAATACTTTCATGGACTATTTAGAGATTGCTTCATACAATACAACAAAGTGAATTGGTATGAAAGTAATAAAAATTCATGAAATGCTATTTTAATATCTTGTCAATCACAATGTAAGTTATTTTCTGAACATTAACGGGTAATGAAGGTATTATTATATTCGTTCAATTGTATTATGAAGCCTGATGAATGTCCACAGACACAAGCTGTATAAAATTAGAATGATTTTATTAACTTTTAATATAACTTGATCGATTCACATAGAAAGAATAAAAAACATAAGTTAATATATGAAGATTGACATTTCAAAAATTTCTAAAAACGGGAGACCTTAGATCTCGACAACCTTACTAAATATGCTTTGGAAGAAAATAGGCTAGATGCGTTGAACATTTATCTAGGGAATGACCCTAATTTTTTTTTTTATATTGTATCGATTTCTCAAAAAAATATGTGAAAAACACTTCTGATCTTTTTTGCGAAAGACAGAAACTCGTTTCCCGAAAGTTTGCTCGTTGGCCTCCTCCATTGCTTTCCACGACGCTCTATCTTCTCAAAATTGATCCAAATCAGACTATCGTCTAGCGGGTAAATCAAAAAATTTTGTTTTGTGGTTTCAATATATACATACATCCATTTGTAGGTAATACAATTTTCTAATACGTCTTAAATTATTACACAAAATTAATATGAAGACTAAACACACATTATTATAATAAATAAATTAATAACGTATGATTAGTTTATATGAATTAGTGAAATACATATCAATCAGTCAGCTAGTTACTGGACCGTGTTAATTCGTGGTTATGGGCAGATGTGTTGAACCATGCGTTTAAGGTACGGTGAAACTAGTTTCTGAAAACACGAATTAACCTAATAGTTACGTACAGTAGAATGTTTTCCCTCTCCAGTTTATTTCGTCACAATTGGTTTGCAGCAATGTCTCGACGTCCACTCATCCCTGTCGTGTGCGATTTTTTAAAACTCTTTATATGAAGCGAAACCCATCAATCCTGGTACAAGTCGTCTAGGAATTATTTTCTTGTGTTTTCTATCTGTAGTTTTATATAACACACCTTGTCTCGAAACTAAATGATGTCATGACTGCTTCTGATTTTCGGGTAAACTGTGTGTAGTTTTATATAATCGACATTTCGACGCTCTTACTGGTGTCATTTTCTTCAATGAAATGCAGAGTTAAAAATTAAGTAAGAGTATCAAAACTACACACGGTTCACCAGAAAATCAAAATTAATCATTAAGAGTTTTCACCTCGAAAATCTTCAACAATTAATTAACGTCGCCTATGAAGTTACTAACGAACCTTTTTGACGTAAAAAAAAAACATAAACAAACTTAGAAAGATTTTATTTCTCTCGAAAAAATATTAATCTGAAAAACGAAGATATTTTTAATGTGGCATTGTCATATGCGACAAATTGGATAACCTGGAAGAAAACACAGCATTGCACCAAGTTCGCCTTAGTGAACAAATGTCTTCTGTTTCATGTTTCTTACCGCTTGATTTTTTAACATATTTCTGTATTTTGTTCTCTCAAAGTATAAACATACAAATTAGTTACTAAAATTGGAGACAAACAATAAAATTAAATTCTGTAAAAAAGGTTTAGCATACCTGAGTTAGTATTACATAACCAAACCAGATCATCTCTCTACCAGTAGATACATATACAAATGCAGGTGATAACTCACCTCTGGTGATGGGAATCATGTACAGACAAAGTGGAAGACCTTGTTTCACTTAGCTGGACCAGTGTTACCAAAGCGAAGAGTGCGGAGGTGAGGGGAGAGTGTGGCGCTGATGAAAGTGAATTGGTCTGACGGTTGTTTGGCGGCGCTCTGGTCAATAGCCTTTCTCTGTTTATAATAAACATCAAAATTGATGTGTTGTTTAACACTCTGAATGCCAGATTCATTCTCGTAAAGATAAATACATATATTTTTAATCTATATTGAAAAAAAAATTAATGCCGGGTTTATTGCCGTAGGCAATGTCTGCCAACCAACCACTTATGACATTCATTTGATATACACAATACAAGTGTATGAAAAATAAGAAAAATAAATATAAAAATAATAATAATATATAATATATATTTTGATTGTGCAATATTTTTTTTTATTTTATTTTTTTTTATTACAAACAAAAGCACAAAACAGACAACAACTTTAGATATAAGTAATAACATGAAGATAAAGACAATTAGTCACCCACAAGCATGCGCCACAGTTAAATTAAAACATATAAGTTCATTCCGGTCGTCTCACACACCCATACTCAATCTCGCTCACACACTCACCCATCGCACACGCACACCTCTGATTTTACTATTTTATATACATGTAGTGTCTGTATAATTATTATGTACCTATTGTTATTATGTTGATATTGTTGATGTGATGTACTTGTATGACTACATGATAAATAAATAATACCTGCATAAAAATACATATATAAATAAATAGGTGGATGGGATGAAGGGTAAGGACGGAACCACGGGATTTTCAGTTAGATTGGATTTTTTTGAGAATTTTTGTGAAAATCTGCCATTAATTAAATTGGATTTTAGTTTAAAAACAACAGAAGGCTTCCTAAATATTATTTTCTGAAATAACACACCTACTGTATTTTGGAAACAAATTATGTCGTGAGAGAAAAATTTGTCTAAACTTATGAACCGAGATTTTTTAATCGGGTATTTAAAAGGTTAACATTGAATCGAGTAAAAAAGTAAAGCTGTTTGCTTTTATTTTTTAACTGTAGCTGACATCTGATATGAAACTGGATCACAATTCACAATAAGTACCTAATTTCGTAACACCACTGACCGTTCGTACTATGATATCTGGTTTTTATGTGATGCAAAAAATAATGAGGTCAATGGAGGATCATCTGTGGCCACTGGCCAGACATGCAACAAGGTGGCCGGATAATTAGTATTAATGGTATGCCTACTGTATTCATGATTATTATTTTAGTGAAAAATTATACTCTATAGGTTCCAGGTTCTCTTTGTGCAATGCTCATAACAATCAAATTTAATGGAAAAATACTTAAATTGGAGCAAAGCTCTTAAATTCAAAAGGTAAAAATTAAGTATTTTTCATCTACAGTTTATGTAAATATAAAGGACGTATGTATAGGTAATGGCGAATTAGTCCGTCGAGAAAAGGAAGATTACTCAGCTAGTAAGTAAAAATATCAATTAAAACGTGGGTTAAAGAGGATATATTTTAGTGACTCTGGAAGTTAGAAATTTGATCTTAGTAAATTTCTTCCACGAAAAAATAATTCCATTGGTATTGGTATGAAATTTACTGAAACTGGAGATTATTCCTGTAGTTTGTTAGGTATAATACTGTTATTTGTTTGATAAAATGTTATGACTCTAGCGGCTAATTTTTATTATATTCGGTCACCTTTTTCTCCTATTCGGTCTCCTTTTTCTCCTTTCCAACAATCCAAAATGGATTTTGTCGCTTACTTTATTATAATTTTGCGTTTCCACTCTCACACAAAATTTGACAAAGTTGAGGCGATAATAGAACGATGATTTTTACTCAGATCATATTGCCCCTGAATAGTTTTCCTATGTATCAAGAACTATGTATTTTACATCGAAATAAGTAGTAAAATCAACTCTAGAAATCAAATTACCTATAAGGTAATATAAAACATCAGTAATCAAAATAAAAATGAGATTTATCTACATATAAATCAAATTGTATCGACAACAATTTCGACGATAAATTGAGAAAATTACTCTAACCACTAAAGATAACATTAAAATCTGGAAATTATTCACAAGGTCATTGAAAAGTGATATAACAAGTACACGACTTAACAATCGATCTGAGAACAATTAATAATAGTACAATATATTAATGCCTTTTACAATTATTAACTCAATATAAAATATCTCAATCTAATGCAATATACACGCTTCATTCAGTTTATCTACGAGTATATCTATAGTAAAACCGCGATTTATGGAAATTGGAAACTCGTCTTAAGGAATCTACGATATCGTTCACTCATGTGTTAATATCATTCAGGATGCTCGCTGGATGGTCCAGCGAGTGCTTCCTTTTTGACTCAGCCCAGATGGGTGAAGATGCAAGTGTATTCACCAGAAGCCAAACGAAAAGTAAAGTAAGTATTCAGGATGCTTACATTTTGTCATCAATAAAATTCGGTGCATGTAAGCAATAGGTACAGAAACTGTTGAATAATTAAGAAAAATAGTCATAAAGAAACGATTCATGCGTTAAGTAAACAAAAACTTAATGAAACTACTCAAATATGAGAGAATGAGAGAGGTAACTTCTTCTCTATTTTCAGCCATGGTATCTCTACTGCTGGATATAGGCCTCTGCCAAACGTTTCCATTACTTTCCGACACTCACATTTTCTCAACCGCTACAGCAGTTATATGTACGTCATCTACCCATCTCTTCTGAGGCTTTCCGACACCTTTTTCTTGTTTTCCCATTGTCTCCATTTAAGCCTTAATGTCCAGTGTCCACCTACATTCATTTTGTCTTCTATGTGCCCTGTGCAATACCATTTAAGTACCTTACCTTATAATAATACTTGTACATATATTTCACTCGAATAAATCATTTCTTGGGTGGGATTCATTAAAAAATGTTTAACATTATTATTATTTTTTATTTTTATTTTATTAAGAGTGCCAACAGTTACAACATATAATATAAACAATCACAATATCATCAGCAAATAAACCAGTGAAGACTCAAATATTACTTAATTACAACTCCTGGGTAGTCAAAAGCAACACACAACATTTAAAATCATATACAAAATTAAAATATCAAAAAATTAGAAACAGATAAAGAGACAGACAGAAGAGAGAGATTATTACATATTTACAAAAAGTTCACAACATCGTAAACTTGCGTACACTCTCAAACATGGTGGTGAATTTCTTGTAATCCGAATTCGTAAAATCAAAATCAATCTATAACCGAGAGTTTCCTGTATCAAGTATGATAGTATCTTACATAGAACTGACAGATATATTGAAAACACAATCGATCTGTGAATTTCTCAATACGGTACGATCATTATCATTTTACTTTTAATGGATTATACAATGGCGGTCTTGGGCTGACCTTCGGACATTAAAACACGATATTATAATTTATTTTTCAGAGTACCTACCTACATACACAGCTGTTATTATAAACAACATATTTTATTAAGGGTACCTACCTATCATACATTAATATACCTTCAATTAATTCACATAACTGACCAATGAAATAGTACAAAGAATTTTAAATCTTTATCAGTACCTGCAGATGAGATATATTAAATGAATAATTTTGACTGAAGATTGCGAATGGGTGGCGAATTATGAAAGTAGGAAGTAGACTAGGTATTTGAAGAATGTGTAGTTTTTCGAAAATTCAGACTTCCAATAATATATTCTTATAATAGTAGATATCTTACTCCAAAAGACTGCCTCGATCGGAGCAAATGTAGATAGAGGATCAGAGCTGCCGACCCCAAATAGATGGGATATGCTGTGGACTGTGGAGAAGAGAGAATAGTAGAAATAATTTGTGGGAAATACTCCTTACTTCTTCTTTTCAGCCTATCCTTGTCCATTCCTGGACCAAGGCCTTCTCCATTTCTTATTACTGGCGCTTTGCATCCAGTTGACTCCTCTTATTTTCCCAAGGTCTCCATCTTAAAATTTTTGTGGTCAATCTTGTGGAGTCTTGTCTAGCAACGTATCCCGCCGATTGCCATTTCAGTCTTGCTATGCGATCCATGACGTCTGCTACTCTGGCTCAGTTCCTAATTTCCTCATTTCTTATTCTGTCCCTTAAGCTTATATCAAGCATGGATCGTTCCATGGATCGTTTTATAGAGAGCATTATAATAATTACGAAAATTTTATGAAACACTCCACACTAGTGTTGCGGTGATCAGTTATAAGTAAAAAAAATGATCCACTATATTATTACATCGATTTAAAATGAACCAACATATAGATCAACATAAGATACCTTGTGAATACATAATTATTATTCCAATAAGTTTATCATGAACACAAGGCAAGACATTGCGAACTTTTCTTGTCAAAAGTAGGGCGGTCTATTTTTAAGACGACACAAAAACTACGATATGTTAATAATTATTACCTTTACGTCCTTGCAAAATGTATATCAATATTATTCCATACATGACGTGCTGATTACTTACAGTCATTTACTTCGCAGTGGGACGTCAAACTTCTGATGTCTTATTTTTATCTTTTTATTATGTTGTCTTAACATTTGGTATGGTTTGATTGATATTTTATTTAATGTTGCCTGATTCCGTTTGAATTGGATTTGATCATGCTCCAAGTACCACATATAATCATCATATTTTTTGCTACAAAATTTTCTACGTTTCTTCGTCCATTCTAGAGACGAGAATGTATGAACTGGACTGATTTTTATGTTTGACATCGTGCCTATAATAAGAAGGCTAGGTTCACTATGAGATGGACTATCGATCATCCGATCAGCTTAAGGAGGCTTCCAATTCTATCCTCGCGAACACGGTCCATTTCTTCATGGAGAACGGTGACATAATATGGTGGTGGAGGTTTCGACCATTGGAGACCACGATCCTGTCACGAGGAACCGATTTTTAGAATTGCATCCATCTAATGCTGATTTGTTTTCGGGTTGATCCTGTGATGATCAGATTATCCGCCGTTTCAGATGATCTCCGAAACGTCGGATTATCTGATCATCACACGATCAACCCGAAAAACAAATCTACATATGGATCATCGTGAAAACCTGCCACTACTATTGCAATCTAATGATTTGGATGACTTCAGTTTTAATTTAACAGGGATAAAAAACAATAGGTCGGCACTGTTTGACGAAAAGCTATATATGATATACTATTTTTGTCTAACACCAATATTCATTCTATGAATACAAGAAGGTACGTAAGTACGTATTGCACAAGTATATTTATACATCATTAATCACTTTAACAAGTTTATTAGGATTGTAGAGAGAACAGATTTCCACGAGAAATAATCCCATGTAACTTATTTTTTTAATAGGGTCGTACCAAAGGGAAAATAAAAGAACAATTAATGTCACATTTACAACTGTTTACACAGTTGTATTGATTTTTTGATAAGCTCGGACTCGGGTCTCAGGTCGACTGGTAGAAATTTTTAGCACTATTTTAAATTTTCTTCAGCATTTTAGTTTTGACATAATATACTCTACCCTAACGATATCGGATGATACCGGATATAAAAAAATTGAACTAGAGTCACCGCATCTTACATTGTATATAAAATAATTCGGCACATTTTTTAACAAACGACGTAAATAACCTTTTTTCTATAACGTTTCATCAAATTTTAGAAGTAATTTTTAAATATTTTTTTTGAGAGAATTTACATAAAAAACATCCAGAGTCACTAAAACATAATATTTTAATTTATTCATGTTTATAATCTTGTGATGATATCTTCAGCATTAGCTGAGTAATCTAACTTTTCTCGACGCCATTTTTCACATGTTCAATTACTATCTCTCCTTTTTGCTGCTTGAAAATAACAGGATGAATATTGGACTTATCACAGTATCATACGTATCAGTGACTGCTTTATCAAATCACATCTAATCATAATAAGATCAGCTGTCAACAAGTGATTAATATAACACAAATTATCCTGTAGTTTCATTGTGTATAAATTATTACGGTGGTCCATACAAAGATTAGTAGAACAAAGAATTATTTATAGTACTTCGTACAATTAATCTCAATAATATTAGAAACAAAAATATGTGAAGGTCTTGTTCACTGTAATGTCTTATAAATCGCTGCTTTATTGTACTCTATATTTTAACTATTTTACTTAGAAATCTAGAGTAAAAACATTAAGGCCATGGCACCAGGAATGACGTCAGTCTTTTCCCACGGCATTAAGGTTCAAAATCTCGTGACAATCGCATGATAAAATGGTAAAAATAGAGTTTTTTTTTCATTTTTTGGGGTTGATTTTGCGTCTATCAAAAAACTTTTACGGTTATTCCCTAGATTTTAATGCATATTATCAGTACAAGAAAAAAAATTAATCCGCGACTTTCGGAAAACGAGTTTCCGTCTTGCGGAAAAAAGGTCAGAGGTGTTTTTAAATATATTTTTTTGAGAAATCTATACAAGATATAAAAAATCTTTTACGGTTATTCCCTAGATAAAGGTTCAATGCATCTACCCTATTTTGTTCCAAAGCCAATTTAGTAACGGTTGTCGAGATAGAAGGTCTCCCGTTTTTAGAAATTTTTGAAATGTCGGTATGCACACTCTTAATAAGTACTGCAATAAAATTTATTTGCTGCGGTAATGATAATACTTTAAATTTTATCTCATAAGAGCGTGATTCAATGCGATTCTAATTATGCATTCTTGATTTATTAATATTGTTTAATGTTTAATAAATTCTCTTAAATTTTGATTGAGTGTAATATTTTCAATGTCATTATCAGCTCTAAGCTTAGAGTATTCGATAGTATATAACTTCAAAACCAATTGACCCAAATACATAGAAATAAATGTTTTTACTGTCGGGCAAAACTTTGTAGATCTTTACCAAACACTTATTTCTAACGACTTTAAAAATAAATCGCAAACTTTTTACCACGTTTTTATCTAAGTTCATCTATCGTTAATTTTGTTGTCTGCGTCTACATTTTGTTTATTCCGATAAATTACTTGTTCCGATTTACACCTTTTTTAGAAATTTGAGGTTTAGTGTCTCATAAAAAGTAATGAAATTAGGTACGCGACTGAATTCATTTCACATTTCTCTTATATTATTTTTGTTATTCTCGAATCGCCAAATACAGCAAAATCTGTCAAAGACGCCGACAGATTAAGTGAATAAAGCTTTGTAATAAATAGTTCTAAGATGGAGACCGTGGGACAAAAAGAGAGGAGTAGGTCGGCCACAGAAAAGATGGGCCAACGATATTATCCCAGTCGCGGGAAGAAGATGGATTCGCAAAGCTCAAGATAGAGAAAAATGGAAGCAAATGGAAGAGGCCTATATCCAGCAGTGGAGACATGGCTGAAGGACGAAGAAGAAGAATAAATAGATAAAGCTTTCAAAGCTTCGACTTTTCCATTGAATATTTATACCTACCGTAAAATTGTCATGCAAAACTTACGAGTTACCTATAAGATCAAAATATACTAAAATTGAATGAGTCGTTAAATATATCTGACAATTTGCAAGGTAATGACTCTTACGTATTCCCTACTTCGTAGTTCGTTTATGTAACGCATAATTTGATATCAATTTACACATTTGTCATGTAACACTTGTAAGGTGTATTTAATGAGCCCTTTAACTTTATTTACTGCCACAGATACAAATAAAGTTTGTCATGCATTTTGTATGTGAATAAAGTGTAAAGCTTGAGCGCCACGTAACCTACTATAATTCGACATAATCGTTCGTTAACATAATAAGCCATTACACAAAATATTACTGTGTTGAAATTGTTAATCGGTTTTTAATAATAAATAAGCTTTATGTACGAGTCCACTGCACCATTCAGATATTTCTGTGGATCAATAGTCCATTGTAATATAATACAAAACAAGTGTCTGTTCGCTTTGGTACTTGTTTCCTATAGAATTACAAAGTTGCATACTAGTTTCACTTTTTTTATTTATTAGGTAGATTTCCACAAAGGAATCTATTACCTATTCGTTTCTCCCGTGATGTCGCAGAACTGAAAAATTTCTACCCATTTTCGTTATTTATAACCTCTAGAACACGAATTTGATCTTGATTTAAAAGTTTATATATATAAGCCTAAAAAAGTTTATATAAAAGTTTATATTATATATATTTATGATCAAAAATATATTGGGTACTCTACGTACCATTGAGGTTGGTCTTGAAAAAGATATATTTATCAATTTATTTTCGATCATTTCTATCTCTGCGAAAACACCTTCTCAAACATATATATTAAATTTTTTTATGTCATACCTACGTACGTTTACCTTTTTTATGAAACAATGTCAAAATTTAATGTTAATGAAATGTATTGCTAAATAAATTAAATAATAGAGGGTTCGAAGTATTGCACTCTGTAATAAGTATGATCTGTATGATACAGTATAAAAATTAAGTGCTTCCGAATTATATGGATGGCAAGCACTAATTATTTTGTGTAGACATACTTTTCTTTTAACTAGATGTTATAACTAGATGACGGTGGAAATGTATAATAAAGCTTTATTATTTAATAAGTAGGCAATATGTTGTATCAATTCAATCAATTACACACAGATTATATAAGTTTATTATGTGCACACAACATTACGTGACATACGCGGACCACCGAGGGCTACATGTGTATACACATGTCCACACAGACTACACACATTGCAAAGTATTGTACATCGTGTTGTTATTGTTTATTCAGTGTAAGGGTGTAAGACACATGTTGTTACAAACTGGAGCAATTCAGAAATGACACGACATTCTTCACTACACTGTGGTGTTTTTTGTCTGTGACAAAATCTTGGAATCGATTTTTCAACCACTTTTAGTGTAAGGCAATACTTTAGGCATCAGAAGGTTGAATAATAAAATGCGTGTTGTTGGGACCAAGGTTTATTCAGGACAATTCAGGACTGGTTTATGAAATGATGATCAGAAGGATATATACAAATGGCTTAAGATCTAGTGTACCTAAATAGATATACCTAGGTAGGGGGCGGGGCGTTGCAAACGTGCGTAACTTGGTGGCAATACGATTCTGTACAAAAATGGGTCAGATTTCTCTAAAGCGTTTCAGGTAGATCTAAGGGTAATACACAGGAACGCAAAGGCTTAACTGCTGTAATGTTTCCGTGTAATATTTTTGTAAGCTTAAATAATAATAATAATGTGTGTTATCGAATGAAAGGTTGATAGAAACTAAATTCAAATCGTAAGTCAGCTTTTGTACAGCTCAAGCCTTACAACGAGAGGATCCAGTCACCGCATACCGACGCGTGCTTAAGTTAAGTAATTTTTGTGCTACACAGAATTTTGAATTTGTCTATTTTTGGTGGGAGGCGCCATTGACATGAAGGAACGAGACAGAAGTTATTTTATCATGAAAAGGAAACATATAATTTCATAAATTAAACTACGACTCAATATTTGCATAAGTTTATTTCGTCAAGTCTACAATAATTAGCTATAATAACTATACGCAATATGAAACAGGTTCGTAATGGTATTGACAATTTAAATAAACTAATACTGGAGACTATAATATTTTAAAGATCTACTTAATTGTAATAAAGTATTGAATAAGTCGACTAGTATTTAACCGAAGGCTGACTACAGAAAATGCACCATTATTATAAAACAACATTACACAATATTGGCAAACTAAGAAAATACCAATGCATTTAATATAGTACAACCGGAAGTTAAGGCCTACGTAATATTAGAATTAATAAGTCAACGGTAGTTGCCGAAAGTGAATAATTAAATTATCTACAAGTCTCTGAATTTGCAGACTGCAATTCGCCGCTTGTATTTGGTGGTGTACCTATCTGGGAACCCCCGGTATACATAATTGCTGTAACTCGTATTGGACGCTGGTAATTTTATTCGAATAACGCGTCATTAAAAACTGTGTTTTAATTACCGTTTTATTTTTCTGTTTTATCGTGTGTTGCATTTTTTTGTAGATAACTTCTGAAAGATGACAACAGAAAATTCTGACCGAACGACTACAGTTAACCAACACTATAAAACATTAAAATAAAAAAAGTATTACATATACAATTTGAACCCTTAATGAACATCACTTCATATTGTCTTTGACTCCAAATGTTGCAACCCAATTTCAATTCATTTCCAGACTAGCTATAACTCTGAAACTTTTAAAGAATTTTGTAAACTAGATTAGGATTTTGTACCACATTGTACCACAAAGGTCTTGTTACACTAAGACAAAAAAAGACGGTTTGAGGGAATCCAAGAAGGCTCGTATGGGGTTATGTGTGTTATCGTATAAATCGAGCGTTGGAAAAGAAATTCAGTTCGAAAGTCAGATTTTGTCCAGCTCAAGATTACAAAGATTATGAGAAGGTGTTCAATATTTTATTGGATATTGAGTAAACTGCTTTCGGTGAATTATTCTATCGGAAGATTAAATGCGATCAATTAAACGTATTATGTCTAGGCTTCTATTATGGATGCATTAGATTTTAATCAAAGTCTAGTAATGCATGTATGTTGGCAACTATAAGAATTATTGTATGATATCTGATCTTTAGCCAAGTAATAATAAGTTATATGAACACTAAACAAATAGGTAATAAGGTAGTGTGTTACTCAATTAAGAGTAGGCATACCGACATTTCAAAAATTTCTAAAAACGGGAGACCTCGACAACCGTTACTAAATACACTTTGGAACAAAATAGGGTAGATGCATTGAACACTTATCTAGGGAATAACCATAAAAGATTTTTTAAATGTTGATTAGATTTCTCAAAAAAAAAATTAAAAACACCTCTGATCTTTTTCCTGAAAGACGAAAATTCGTTTCCCGAAAGTCGCGACGTAATTTTTTCTTTTCACTCCAGATATGCATCAAAATCTAGGGAATAACCGTAAAAGTTTTTTGATAGACCCAAAATTAACCAGAAATAATGAAAAAAAAAAGCTTTTTTACAATTTTATCATGCGATTTTGAACCATAATACCGTGGTAAATGACTGTGACGTCATTCTTAGTACCAAGCCCTTAACTATACAAAGTCCTGTACTTGTAGGTATACAGTAGATTATTCTAGATTAATTTTAACTAAAGTATTTTATAGTCATTACAATGTCTTGGTACTCTAGGTGGGTATTACGAATGTAATATGGAAATCAACATCATAAGATTGATCATCGAATACAATTTAGTATCTACATAAGCTATAAAATCGAAATATTGCAGAATATTACGGTTTAATTAACTCCAATATCAATCTGAGGTAGTATTGAAAATCATTACTAATCTTCGTTCAAACAATTTTCTATTACCCTAGAATTATGTACATGTTTTTTTAAATTACCCTTCTGGTCTTGTATACACAAACCCAAATACTTTCCTGCAAACTTCACAGTAAAATAAAAGCTCCTGTCGTGAAGTGCAGAATACGAGTATATCGGTCAACGCCGAAATTACAATCCGGCACATTCCGTTTGGGAGACCGGCACTCCAACGAACTACGCGAACGACGTACTCGTGAATGCTACATAATTCGTGGCATATGTGGAACATTCAAAACGAAAGGAAAGTTTGAATCACAGAAAACCCTCGAAACTTCAATATGATTTCTTTAGCACCTTCTCCTTCTTCTTTCTCTTGTATCTGTTTCTTGCACAGGGGCCTCCTAGGACAGCGAACTCCAACTATCTCGCCACCTCTTTGCTGTGGTCTTCCTGGTTAGCACAGTTCTATAATATACATATTTGGTTGTACGAGTATTTTCACTTACTAAAAACCAGCGTGCAAATTACGGAATTTTGTTAGATCTTTTAACACTATATGACGACAAGGTCTGTCAGCAATAAAATCATGTACTGATGTGCCAAGTTATAATAAAGTCATTTGGTATTATTTCCTAGATTCAGAAGAGTTGATTTTTACAGAATTACTAAGAAACTTTAGAATTATAAATAGGTAAAGTAGATAATGATTGTGTAACAATATAAAACGATTTTAATACCATGAAATATGATCGAATAATAACGGAGTATGCAACTGTATTAAGAGTGACTAGTATATTAACTATTATGATACTCGGTAAAATTATTACCATAAATGCCTCTATATCTGTTATTATTTTATTATTATATTATACCTGGACGTAATCGCATTTGTACTTATAAATTATCACCGCCTACAGATATTATTCACATACTTTGCACTTGTAGAATTTTATTCCGTGAGAATTGTTCTGCAGGTGAATACGAATTCTAATCAGAGTTAAGATGTCTTAATTATCCTTTAAAAATTGACATACCTCAATAACGTTTCATTGATTTCCAATAAAATTGCGTATAAATACAAGAATAATCTCGATTTATGCTTTGTGAGACCATCGAAATTTTTCTACATGTCGTAGTTGAATTTAACTAGTATGTAGTTATATCTCGGCAGATGGATGGACTGGAATTGGTGAATGTTACTTAAGTGTAAAGTGATCAATTAACCCAGACGACGATCAGTCATAAGCCTGATAAAAGTTACATCCTTTGCTGTGTATCTGTTGAGTTATAACTACTTGCGTATAAATACATTTAATTTATGTGCTCAGTAGCATAAGGATATGTTTGGATAGTATGTCTGCGAGACGTGAATGCTCTTGAGATGAGATCGTTGAGAAGAATATGTGGAAAACCGTTGGGAGATAAGGTACGAAAAGAAAAATGATTAGAGAGTTGTAAAAACGGATTTTCTAACTAGAATGAAGGTAAACAAGTTGAGATGGTTGAGACATGTGTAAATTATAACAAAGGAAATATTTTAACTTGAGCGAAAGAAGAGATCTAAAAAATCTCAGCCGTCCAAAAATAACTTGGCCCAACCATGTCAACCAGTGACTCAAGGACGGGTAAAATGATAAGAGGTCCTTCAGCCTGGAACGAACTCCCTGTGAATATTAGACAGACCCAAACTATAACTCAAGACTCACTTATCTATACTACATAGTTTTCCATGCTTCCGTATGTATGTTTTTCACACATGTGAATAGTATCATTTCAATTTCGATCCCACACAAATTTCGCCAACAGCCGAAGTCATTATTGTATTGAAAATTTTCGTGGGAACAGTGTCAGAATAATAAAAACTGAACCATATTTCATGATTGCAAGCCGAGCCGACAATAAAATGGCAAGAAAACACACATAACTTGTCAAAAGGCTTATTGGACATATAATTATAATACAGTTACTTAGCTAGAATGCTAAAAACTCCCATTAAGGGCATTGCACCAGGAATGACGTCACAGTCTTTTCCCACGGCACTAAGGTTCAAAATTGCGTGACAATCGCATGATAAAATGGTAAAAATGGCGTTTTATCCATTTTTTGGGGTTAATTTTGCGTCTATCAAAAAACTTTTACGGTTATTCCCTATATTTTTATGCATATTATCAGCACAAAAAAAAATTATGCTCCGCGACTTTCGGGAAACGAGTTTCCGTCTTTTGGAGAAAAGATCAGAGGTGTTTTTAAAAATATTTTTTTGAGAAATCTATACAAGATATAAAAAATCTTTTACGGTTATTCCCTAGATAAAGGTTCAATGCATCTACCCTATTTTGTTCCAAAGCATATTTAGTAACGGTTGTCGAGATAGAAGGTCTCCCGTTTTTAGAAATTTTTGAAATGTCGGTATGCCCACTTTTAACAAGCCGTTTAGCAATCATGATAGGTACGTAGTTTTATTGGCGAATGACTGACTTGAAAATCTATATTTGATTCGAGAACAATAAACGTTATCTTTACGATCGATTTATAAGAAACAATAATAAGAACATTATTAGGTATGCAGAAAGTAGGTATACGATATTGCTGAATATAGTGAAAATAAAGTAAAGTGTTAGTGCTACTTATATGTACTCGTATATATTTGTGTGTCCCCTTATACCAGCACGATAGTTGCTGTCTGGGGACTAGAACATATTGTGCAAAATATCATATTGATTATATTTTAATTATATTGTACATAGATATTTACGGTAAATAAAATTTGTTATTATTATTATTATTGAAATTAATCATACGGCTTTTGAAGTGCTAGTGCAATTGAAATTCTTATTCGTCAATTTCGTACTTAGATCATTTACATTTACAATTAAGTATGTATCTCATACGTGAAATGTCTAGCACTTTTTTGGGGACATGGTTGTACTTGATTTTTTTTTTGTTTTAATGAATCTAGATTTATCGAAATTAACCCAAATACACCTTTGTGCACTTCACAGTAAGCTTGAAAAGCTTGTATCGAATCAAAAGCGAGAAAATAATTATCTTCCATATTTGGTCCAAGAGTTCCCTACCTTTTTTGAAATAACTTTGGAATAAAATATACAGATAAAATTTCTCCAATTTCTTATCATTTAACCTTTCAACTAATTAATTAGTTATACAATATTTGCCATACGAGCCCTG
This sequence comes from Ceraclea dissimilis, assembly GCA_963576895.1. NCBI lineage: Eukaryota > Metazoa > Arthropoda > Insecta > Trichoptera > Leptoceridae > Ceraclea > Ceraclea dissimilis. The sequence continues at coordinate 945,863 of OY756370.1, read as the reverse complement.
TTCAACAATTTTGTCACCAGAAGAAACTCTATATTTTTAAACGGAGCCTTAATCTAAACCGCAGTCCAATAATTTAAACGCAGATTCTTATAACGCTTGTTCAACAGGCTTTTTAAACCCTGGTACAAAATAGAGCTCAAAATTTCATGCGAGTAGATAGACAATATGATATCTAATTTTTTATCTCTATTTTACACATTGATACCAACATTAAATTTCGCAACATTGCATTTCATAGCATATTCAGTCAAAGACGATCCTCATTCTTAGCTAGACTGATATTACCATAATACATTCTACCATTTATATATGAATAACAGAATGCAGAACTTGCGTAGACAGGAACTGTACTCTTCGATTGGTACTTTATCACGTTGGAGAGGAGTAGGTCATTAGTGATTATTACTCGTATTTTAATAAACGATATCAAACTCTCACCAGGAAGGAAGCTTCTAACAGCCAAGCCACGTAACACACTTCTGAACTGATAGTAAGTCTAAGTAGTTGATGATCATCATTCCTATCCACACCTAACGACAACACTCTGTCAGACACTACCAGTTGATGCCAGGTACTACTATAGTTCTTGGTGTAGTGAGGAGTGCAATGCGATAATGTTACGTCATAACTTTTTCCTTATAAGAGAAGATATGTGGCTAATTATCAATTCATCTTACTTGATGCATTCATACGATGACCATTGATGTGTAGTAGCTCGTGCATATGTGCAACTCGTGTTTAGAAATATTGCTTGCGTTGAACTTCATATATTAGGTATGTAATTTGAAAGAAAATTCGCAACTATGAAATCCGGTAGACCAAGAATACAGAAGAAATAAGATGGAGCAATTGATGTTGCCTCCTTAGTCCTTAGGATTCTGACAGGATGGTGTTTGTCCTTCATCTAAATTTGAAATCAGACTACTGTAGGTAAACATTACGGAGGACTGTTTCTACTGGCTTTGGTGGTATTTTTTTGTGTGACGGGTCCAAGCCTGCGGAATGCCCTTCCAAAAAAATGCGCCTAAAGTCTGACGGAGTTCAGGAGGTTGCTTAAAACTCACCTATTTTAAGCTGCTGGGGTCTGATTGTCAGTCGGCAATGGACAATTAGCGGGGATGTTTTGTTTGACGAACGTGATTACATTTTTGCACTTTTATTGTTTTTAGACAATTCCAGATAGACCTACTCTGTGGTCACCTCATCATCGTAAACGTGTGCACTTCTAGTATAATTTCTTTGGTTTATTTATGCAGTTGTTTTGATCGTTCTTGAGTTATTTACCTCATTAGAAAAACAAGAATTTTCAGTTACACAATCAATTATTGATTCATCAGAATCTGTATTTTTATTGTTGAATTGATCTACTAAACTGATTTCTAAATAATATTGCAGATAGATATACATACATACTAAGAAACTGTATTACAAAATTACACTTTGAAAGATAGTCTTCCTTACATGTAGGTACGTAAAACATATGGCTTTGGAGAGATCATAGTCAGAAATTAAGATCGTAAGAGCTCAGGTGTTGAAGTGCATCAGGAGACAAGTTGTGAATGTCTTCCATTTGTACCGTTGACCCTAGAGTGAACTGACATTCCTTGACATTTGACAATGGGGTTAACAAACTCCACCCCACCATAGGGGGAGTTGGGGTTCGCTTGCCACACCTGTGGAAGAGAAGACCGCGCCTTCCGTATCCATTTCTGATTCGGTTCAGGTTGCACCAAAGGTGACATTGAAGGACTCCCACGGGCTTAAGGCCCTCCCCTAAGGTAGCACAGGCGCAAATAGCGTCCTCTTTACCCGCACTTCTTGGCAAAATATTGTGGTAAATGGGTAAATAAGTAAATCTTTATTAGCATAAAAATTATCCGTGGTTATAAAACAAGACAATAGTAGTATGCTAAAAGGCGGACTTATTGCAAAAGCAATATCTTACAGTCAACCCGTACACCAGGTATCATAGTTATAGTATCTTTATACGTCCTCATGTACGTAAAAAGATCCTATACCCAATTACCCATACATCTAAAGTTATGATAACGTACTTTTTTTTAAATAAATTACACAGGGCATTGAATATTCACTTTATTATTTACCTAATTGATGTTTATTCGAATTAATTACACAATTCACCCGCAGCGAGGTGAACACAAAATTCAATTATTGCATAAAAACAATAAATAATAACAATAAATTTCAAAGTTAAAGCTATTTAATGAGTATTATCTAATAGCTGACTCACATATTACATTATTTTATTAATAAATATACTGGTTATGATACTTTTTTTTATAATCCACCGTACTTACGTATAAATATTAAATTTATGAGTTTTTTTTACCTGTGGCGATTTTGCAATAGAACATAAAGGCTCGACTCAGTAAGTCGAAGTAAAAATTACGATCCACCTATTTGTGACATAGAAAAAGACATGAGCTCATTGTATTCTGAAGCTTGCATTCCTGGATTCATAATATAATATCTGTCTTTGGTATATTTACCAGAATTAATACGCACGGAAAATATTTCAGTATTTTTTTTACTGTGACTTCCAATTACCTAAATGTACTTTATTCCTACGTCATTTCGAGTGCTTGATTCCAAAGTGAATAGTATACAGAAAATGAGAAAACTTTTCCCATATCTTTAACGTTCAAAATCGCATGCACAAAATTAGCGACTCTTCCTACTGGTAGCTTGCGGATCACATTTTAGGAATATGGTTTTAGAGGTTTTTTGGGGACAATAACTTCGCTTTATTTACGAAAGTTTAATGCTATTTCAGTAGATTTTAATACATATTGCGAGTATCACTACGAGTAATATCTTTCTCTACGAATTTCGCGAGGGGAACACACTGTCGCGATAATCTCGCCTTGGTGAACATTTTTCTATGTATTTTTATGTATTGTATTTATTTTATGAGAACGTTAACTATAATTGTAAATAAATAAATATTCATTTAACCATACTTGCCAACACACTTCTCAGTATTATCAGCCAGAAGAGTCTACATAATATCATTCATGATTCACAAATAAACTCATCAGCCTAATACTGGGAAAAATTCACCTATCCAGATATCACGGATATCACAGGATTAGGCTCAGATGTGCCTAAAATACAAGCATTGTGCCTGAAATATCAGTATTTAGAAGTCGTCTTACAACATGAAGCTATTAATAATTATAATAGATTTTATAATTACAAAATAAAATTATGATATTAAATATCTACCGCTTTTTATTGATCGATTAAATGCGGGATTATAATATCTAATTACTTAATTATATTAGTTCAAGTAATCAATAATTTATTCTATTTTTTTTTTGCTATTGAGAGGTGGCATTTTTAACATTTCATCGCACGTAGATCAGTCATGATTTGTGCTGATAAAATGACATGTGAAATAATCACTGCGATTTTACAAAAAGTAACATAATGGAAAGTGATTTAAAAGATTCATGAATTTGCAATAAGTAGGTACGTATAAGGAAAAAAAGTTATTTCCGTTACTCATTTCAGCATAGGCCAACTGCCCTTGTGGTGGGTTGAAGTCCGTTAACCACATTGTCGAAGAATGTCAGTTCACTAGATTCAACGGCACAATGGAAGACATTCACAACTTGTCTGCTGAGGCACTTCAATACTCGAGCTCTCATTATCATAATCTCTGACTCTGGTCTTTCAAATGTCATACATTTTTTTTTAATACAGTATTATAGGTGCACAAATTATTAAACTGCATAGTTAATTTATATATTTACAGAAACATGGAGAAAATTAGTCAATAATATTACAGGGAAGATATCATGATTTACGCATCACAATCCGCTATATTAAATTTTCTGTTATTCCGCTCCTAATTTCTATTCAACAAAAAATCACAAACTGCTATTTTGGGTGTTACTTTTTGTAGCAGTTCCATCAAACATTATTCATCACACATCTGTCTTACAAAACGAACAATTTTATTAAAGTACATAGCTTATTTATAAATTATGGGTATTTATTTAATCGACGCATATTCAATATAGCGTATTACGTAGTAATTATTTTATATTAAATTGCATTAAACTGGTTCCATACACTTAGTAAATACACTATGAAAAACGAAACCAACAATGATCGAACAAGTATTATTTGTATCTAGATTCAATATAATAATATGTAACAAAAAAAAATGTCTGTACAGTGAATCGAGCAAATATGAGAATATTTTTAGAAGCACTTATATCTCGAGATCCGACCGCTAAAAATATAACGTATCTGCTCTTTTGTCGAAATGTGGTTCAAATGATAGCTTATACATAGGCTCATACATCGCACTAGGGTTGCCGCAACTCCCTGTCCCCCCTCCCCGAAAATGTCCCGTTTTGGCATTTCTTGGAATATGGGGAGAGATCGAAAGCGGTCAATGACAAAAATAACGTAAATCATTTAAACCAATTTCGATCAAAAAGCAGATAGGTCATATTTTTAGCGGCCGGATCTCGGGCTATCAGCGGTACTCTTCTACTGTTACGACCCCACCCGCAGCCAAGCAAAGAATTGACAAAAAAAGTTATAGATTACATCTCTCGTCTGTATGGTCACATGAAAATTTCAGTGGGTTTGTTGCTACCATTACCTACGCTTGTATTTTGTTATATTAAAGGAAAGCGTTAGAAAAGGTAAAAATCACTCGGGTTTTCTGCGGGTGTACGAGCCAACCATATTTTCTATTCCCCAATATTAACTTTATATTAAGTCAGGGTAGATGGCGGTATGACAACCAGATCTGAAGACAGATAGCCATCAGTCACCATAAAAATGATAATATAAATATTTTTGATAAAACCTGTCACGTAGTACTTTGACGTTCAGTTGCATGTAATGACAACATTACTGTTTAATCTCACAGCGGAGTTTCAAAACATTTCGTACCTATCAATTGAATTGTGATTATTTCAACTCGGCCGCTGCAAGTCACGGTAGGCTAAATGATTGTGGTTTAGTAGTTATTAGTAGTCTAAGTGATGTCGTGGGAAAATCAATCCAAACCTATAATATTGATAATCCGCTTAGGTAGGTAATATACGAGTATATTTCTATCCTAAAGATTCTATATGAAATAGGTAATTATAATGATTCTGAGTATTTCAGTCCTTAGTACTAACACATTTCTCATACATTCATCACAGAGGAAGAGTAGGAGTGTCGAAACGTCGATCAAGTTTATCTACATACGGTTTTCCCGAAAATCAAGTCTTAGTACTGAAAGCTCGTCAATCCGAATATGTCTACGCATGTGAAGAATAAATAAAATTATGCATTAGAAATCATTTACAAACGTTTAAGTTTGTCCAAATTTATTCGTACAATATCCTGCATTTTTAAGCAGGTAGCATGTTGAAATCCCTACATGTTAAATTGGGAGTACACTGCAGAAGAAATTTAAAAAAAAAAAGTGAGATGACTAGGATCTCCCAAAATGGGGAACCAAAAATTCTTCAGGTGAATCAGATACACACTAACTTCCAGTGGCGAAAGGTGGATTTCTGCAGAAGGAAAGCCGGGGCTAACATTTCTTATGGGATTACGTCAGATTAGACACTATTATACAAATCATTTTTCCAAAAGGTAACTCCATGCATGGGAATCGTGTTCTTAGGTAGCTTCGCGCCTGCTAGCTTCACTACTTGATTTCTTACACTCAGAGATTTTACAGAAAGTGTGTCTTGTGTAAATGGTTGTCGTCTGTTGCCTAGTCATATAACATTAGAAATAATCTTTGACCAAAAGCTCTAATAAATTCATCATTTCAGTTGTTAGAACTACCGAACAAAATCAAGTGCGCCATGAAATCGAAATAGAAGGGAGACTACAATATTACAAAGTGCCTTATCCATGTGTGTTATTGACTTCCTAGTTCTAAATCGTTCTGTAATTTTGAAATTGCTTGATCAATGTCTAACAAATTCATTTCTTTATTTCCAGATATTTTGTGAGCACCATTCTGCAGTTCCAGATTCATCGTGCCATGTGCAAAGCTGCCGGACAATACGTGGAAGGGGACCCTGATAAACTACTGCACAAGTGCGACATTTACAGAAGTGTGGAAGCTGGGAAAGTACTCAAGTGAGAAATAATTACTTTTACCATTTACTTATATGAACTTCAATCAGTCAACTAATATCATATGCCAATACAAATACGAGGAAAAAATAAGCAAGAATGATGCTTAGGGTTATCACGTCACAAGATAAGATCAATTTAACGAATCATATTGGAAACTGGGTGAATACTGAGTGAAAATGGGATATGTTAATGCTCCCGACCCAACTATAACGTCAAGGTCATTTCCCACAGCACTAAGTTTCAAAATCGGATGAACAATCGCATGATAAAATGGTAAAAATAGCGTTTATTCCATTTTTGGGGTTAATTTCGCTTTAATCAAAAATCTTTTACGGTTATTCCCTAGATTTTAATGCATATTATCAATACAAGTAATAAAAAAAAATACGCGAGTTTCGGGAAACGAGTTTCCGTCTTTCGGAAAAAAGATCAGAGGTGTTTTTCACTTTTTTTTTAAATCTACACAATACATAAAAAATATTTTACGCTTATTCCCTAGATAAAGGTTCAATGTATCTACTCATTTTTTTCCAAAGCATATTTAATAAGGTTTTCGGGATTTAAGGTCTCTCGTTTTTAGCAATTTTTGAAATGTCAATATGCATACCTTAACGTTAGGTACAATACAAATTGAAACACAGCATGATATTGTATTTCATTAAGATTATATGTAATAGGATTTAATATATTTGCCTTTATTTGAGTAATACCTGTTAGATTTTCTATTGTATGTTGTGTTTATTATGGAATATGTAAAACGTCAATAAAGTCAACGCTAGCCAGTCCGGAAGCTTTCCTTTTGTACTGTGCAATGTTCATGGGCTGAACTGGACAATGCTTCAGGGTAAAAGCATTAGGAATTAATTTAAGTACAGTATTACAATGGTATTTTAAAGTACCTAATCTATATAATAGTATGTATGTAGTAATTGGTAGTAGCCATAGAAATGCAGGGTATTTCCTTCCGTGTGTAAAATCTTTTGAGAGGTGATAGAGGATGAAGAATTATGAAAAAAAGTTTAATGAAAGCATGACAAAAAATCAACCGTACTTGAGTTTTTTGAAAATTTAAGAGTAAGTATGAAAATTTTCAGTTTGTAAAAATGTTCAACTTCTTCACAAAAAAAAATATTTATAATGAAAATTTTACTACATTCAAAGGCAAAAATCACAAATCTTTGTAGAAAGCCTTTAAAATGTTTACTACGATTTTTGTTTTGTATTGTCAAAATCGCGTCTGTAGTTTTTTTTTCATACTCTTAAATTTTCAAAAGGCCATAACTCCAAATCGATTGATTTACAGTCATGCATTCATTACACAGCACTGGCACAGAAAGGCGATGGACAGGGAAGTGTGGAAGTCGGAAAGGGAGGCTTATGTTCAACACTGGACGAGGGAAGGCTGATGATGATGATGATGATTCATTAAACTTTTTTTCATCTTCTATCAACCCTCAAGAGATTTTACACACGGAAGGAAACACCTGTATAGCTTGCTTCTACCTAGAATAACAAAGGTGTTATATAGGGTGGACCATTAGTCCTTGCACTTTTGAAATGGCCCTAAAAATAAAATTACAGTTGGTATTTAATTTTTTTTTTGCTAAGAAGAACAACAATAAACGGGAAATTCTTTTTCTAAACACAATATCACCAAGATGTCCGCCATCTTGCCGCTGACGTTACTCAAATCTGGGTATGATTTTTTTCTAAAAAATTCGGCCCTAAGCGTGAAGTATTGACAATTTCCTCTCGAATATTCAATTTTGGTTGATGTATTGTCACTGATTGATTCACGTAGACCTGACTTTTGAAATAACATCATAAAAAAACAGGTGGGATTAGACCCGGGCTGGTGAGAAGTCATGGAATATCTCTATAGAGTAGTGTGAGAGAAGTTCCAGAACAAAATAATCTCGCGGAGAGGAGATATTCCATGGCCTTCCCGCAGCCCGGACCCAACCCCAGCTATTTTTTTTATGGGCTTATCTAAAAAATAAGGTCTACGTTAATAAACTAGCCATAATAATCCAACTGAAATCAAATATTCAAGAGGAAATCTGGTTTTGAAATTTTCGAAACATACCTACGCTTTGTATAGAAAAGTTTAATAAAAATTAGGGGTCAGATATGAGGAGGGCCAGCAGCAAGATGGAGGACATCTTGATGATACGGTGTTTAGTAAATGAATTTCCCAGCTACTGTTGTTCTTATTAATAAATTATTTTTTAAATACAAACTGTATTTTTATTTTTATGGCCATTTCAAAAGTGCAAAGACTTTTGGTCCACCCTTTATAAAACGGTAGTATAGGTGCTTATTATAAGAATTAGATTCCAAATATGGATAAAATTAAAATAGAACTGTTTTACTTATGAAATGGAATATAAAGGTAATTGTATTAAGAGCAGATACTTTTCTCTAACTATACTTAGTAAGTAACCTTCATGAAAATTTGCGCAATTAGTTTTAATGAATTTTGTGAAAAAATAATGGATCTTTCGTTTCATTTCCGTAATTATTACTTTAATAATAAACATTGACCCCGGATGCTGTTAATATCTTAAAAATGTATTGATTGATAATAAAATAACACATATACCTTCACATTAGTAAAGAGATTTTTATTTTATCTTAGTTAAGGGCTTGGCACCAAGAATGACGTCACAGTCGTTTCCCACGGCATTAAGGTTCAAAATCGCGTGACAATCGCATGATAAAATGGCAAAAATAGCGTTTTTTCCATTTTTTGCGGTTAATTTTGCGTATATCAAAAAACTTTTACGGTTATTTCCTAGATTTTAATGCATACTATCAGTACAAAAAAAAATTACTCCGCGACTTTCGGAAAACGAGTATCCGTCTTTCGGAAAAAAGATCAGAGGTGTTTACACATTTTTTTTTAGAAATCTGTACAAGATATAAAATATCTTTTACGGGTATTCCCTAGATAAAGGTTCAATTATTGTTAAGTAAATACAATGTTGCAATTTGATGTGGGTATGTTGCTTAGTACATAATTTTTGTTTTGTAGGTTATTGTATTTAAATATAATATTGTAATATGTAAATGATCTACATGATCGTATATTAATGAATAAATAAATAAATGTATCTACTCTATTTTTTTCGACGGTTGTCGAGATTTATAGTTTCACGTTTTTAGAAATTTAGAAATGTCAATATGCATATTGCATACCCTTAATGTCCTTTGCGAGATGAACAGAACATGAACACGCGAAAAATTGCGTCAAGAAAATAAAGATTACTCAGTCAATACTAAAGATATCATATAAATGGGAATATGTTTTAGCAACTCTAGTGGTTAGAAATTTGATTATTGTAAATTTTCTTGATAATAAATAATTCTAAAGTTACCTCTGAAATTTACTGAAAGTTGAAATTATTCTCGTAGTTCGTAAGATATAACGCTTTATTTTGGTTGATGAATAGTTTCAAGTAAGACGCAGTGACTAGTGGATACTTTTTTTTATATTTGATACATTTTTAATACAATAGGCCAAAATCCAACATTTTCACGAATCCTGTATGTTGGATTAGAATGAGTATTGAGTATGCGTTCATACTCGTAGTATCAACCGATCCCAAAATTCAGATCGTTTTTATTAGGTACGTAGGACTCGATTATTTTCGATCGATTTCCACAACCAGTATTGGTTGTGGAAAAGATGTATATCTTTAATATGTTTCTATCACACTTTCCAACGTGAAAAGTCTCCTTCATATCTAGATATATTTTTATTAGATTTTGCAAACTCGAACACACAATGATATACGTACAAATGTTATTACAAATTACTGTGTGTCTGCTCGTACCTTGTAATATCCAGTTAATTGCATAATTTGTCATTAGACATATGTACATTAGTCACTGCATTATCTAATCATATAGATCAGGAAGTTATGTATCACACTACTTGAAATTGACACTCTTGTCTCTACGCCAGATTTATAATATCTAAAGTACAATCCACATCAACGTTTATATTATTATTGATTCTTGATAATTTATGACGGTTTACCTAAGATATGTTCGCCGGTGAATAAAATAGTTATTTGATAGACATTTTATTATTATTATGTAGGTTCCTACTCGTACAAACAATGCATTCCTTACTTGTGCCAAGTTGTGTCTTATAATTTCCCCATTCATGCAGTCAGTGGCGGTTTAGAAATGCATAAGCCCGAACTCCCGAAGCCAAATCTTGAAAAAAAAATATTGAGGCCCTTCTGAGAGAGATGCGAATTTTTACCTCCTCTGACGTCTAGGACACATTTATCACAGAGAAAGTCTCAACAACAAAGGACCTGAAACTTAGAATTTATACCTAAATGTTGATCATAAAAAAAAATCAATCTTCCCTCGCCTCCTAGTAAGAAGTTATAGTGAAATACTTCAATACCTACTTCTACAAATGGGACTTCAATTTTTTTTACATGAAATGAAGTCTGATCTAATTTTCATTCCCCCCAATCTTCGAAGCATGAGACATTAGCCTCATTTGCATTTTGGATAATCCGCCACTGCAAATAGTAATTACTTAGGACTTAGGTATATGTATTAGATTAAAATTAATTTACAGAATATACCTAGACTGATTAAGATATAAAATTATTTATGGCATAATGACACACATTAAAATCACAAAGACAACAAAAATATTTATCATAAGTATGAACGTAAAGAACGGATTCTAAATAAAGATGAACCTTCGGTTGATCGTTTTGTCGGGTTTTCTCGCTGGGTCAAGTGAACACATTTCATCCTGACCTAAAGATGGTACCTACCAGGAACTGTGTCAATAGCTTGGACAATCAATCGAAGTGTGAGAATCTGACATAACCATCAACCGATGGATTCGCCGCCCTGCAAAAGCCTAAATATAATTTTATGATTGACATCATATCAGTAATCCTTATCACAAACTAAAAAAAAATACTCCACTAAACTTACCTAATCAATTGTTTTTCTCTACCATCAGAAATCTCATGAGGCCAGGTTCTTCAGTGCCATGGAGTAAGGTGCTCTTCGACGCCACAAACGAACTGAAATTAGACGGAGAGGCCATGAGGGAGTACTTCAGACCTCTGGAAACTTGGCTGAGGAATGAAAACCTCAGGAATGGAGAGTACGTTGGGTGGACGTATGATGGAGACTATTGTAAATTCAGGTGAGTTGATATGCTGATCTTGAGACATCTATTTAAAAGTCGAAGAAGCTTAACATAGAGACATCTGTTGCAAATATTTTAAAGTAATAAATTTGAGTATTTCTCTATCAAATCGATAGATGGCTCTAATTGCTTTTTGTAGTATTTATTTTTAGTATTTATACAAAATACAAAAATTCACGCCTTACCCCTTGAGGGATCAACAGAGAGAACAAAATGCTTATATCCTTACATACTCTCTCGCTTACAACACGTTCATAATATTCGTCATACACACAAATATTTAATGCAATTATAGAGTAATGTTTCATTCAAAAATAACACCCCTATTAGGACAAAAAATTTGTTTATTTATTTAATAACACAAAACATGTGTGTGGCGCCATCTAGATAAAATAATCCAAATTACAGACAAACATTTTTGTATACTTTTCATGATTTATTTATTTATTTCGTTTATTATTTCAGCATTGAAACAGCCGGTCTTCAAGTATACGGAGGATTCTACAGCGAAGCGCCATCTACATTCAGCGCGACGCACTTCTGGACTTTATTCCTTGCATCTTTCATAGGAACAGTCATGTTGACTAGAAGAAATAATTAGTATCTAGATACGAATAAATTAACACGAATCTATGTTATTTTAAATTAATTAATTATTTATTTAAACATTTGATTGATTATTAAGTAATTGTAATACTTAAATAACCATTTATATTAAGATTTTCGTCTATACTTAAAATTATTAAAAAAATCTGGATTTCACCAACTTCTTACGTGAGGAATAGCGGGGATAGGAGCCACCTAGTACAAATTTTGTATAAAAAATAATGATAAGTGGCGTCTATCTCCGCTGTTCCTCACCTAAAAAGTTGCTGAAATCCAGCATTAGACTATTTGTTCAAAGACTCTCACCCTTATCGCAAAAAAATACTTTATTAAATGCCTTATTACACGCAACTAGTTTTCGAGGAGTCACGGCCTCATCATAAGATATGAAAGACTTTTTTTTATTTTTGTACCTCTAATAACCATTTACAGGTAAGAGAAACAATATGCCCTATCCAGGAATTCACTTCGGGGGGGAGTAGAGTTTTGGCCATGAGACTATAAGAAGCAAGTGTATTTTAAAATCGAATCGAAAAAAGAGTCCAAAATATTATTTATTAATTTAGTATACAGTAAGAACCAATATATGAAACTATCGGTTGACTAAGGACCATGGAATAAATTTTCAATTCAAATCAATAAAATAATGACTTTCGTACTTAGATTATAATTAATATACATACCTCCTAAGATTTCATATTTACGATACGAAAATAACGATGTCTTCTAAGTATAAATTATAACAAACAAAATCTATCAACTGAGTTTCAATGGCGTCTTTCTGAAGCGAAAATAATGTATTAGGTATATTTATTTATATATTTTCAATTGTTTCCAATACCTACGTGTAAAACTATACAAAATTTACTATTGAAATAAAAACATTGTTTAATTAAATATTTCCTTCTGTCCCTTACACTGGCACAACTCACCCAATTGGGGTGGACTGCTTAATTATATATAAAAAAAAAACTTCTATCTGTGTATGTATCAAAGTCAAACTCAGTAGATAGATTTTGGTTACAGCATAGGCGTAGTTTAATATATCTGTATATTTTAGATTAATTATTATTATAGTATTATATTATATAAAGTCCATTAAAAAATTAAAAAATGTTAAACAATTTAATTAGCAATATGACTGAGTTACCAATTAATTTTAATACCAACCTACATCTATTTAAAATAGATTTTATTCAATTTTGATATTTCTGCTTCATTGTGAAAAAAAATCTATTCATACAGATTTTCGGTCTCGATAAATTGATGGTGTTTTCGATAACTTTCAATTCAAGAAAAAAAAAACAGTTATGTAAGTATTTAGTTTAACTTTGTATTATATTATAGGGACTAACATATAATAGTTATAATATTATTTTTTGTAATTATGAATTAGGATTGTACCCAGTAATATATTTAATAAAATTATATTCTTGTAATATGATAAATATTTGTACAAAGTATAAAAGTGTATTATAATATAATGCGTAGAAATTATTTTGTTACTGTATAAAAATACTAGTATATCTATGTTTCAATTTGTATGACATTTCAAAATAAAATCTAAATATTTTTATTTGATTGGTTCTTTTCTATCCTTTTTATAATAATAATACGAAATTCATACAAAATACTTTTCATGCTTGTGCTTGTAGAGAAATTTTTATCTAATTTTATTAGCAGCATGTATATTTACTATCGTATGAAATAATAATAATGCCAAGAGCCCGTTACCGAGCATGTCTTTAGATCAGAAAAATCGCTGCCACGCTGTTATTGATCCTGCCGACGATGCCATTGAAGGTGACTATGAAGGCCGATTCTGGACAAGCACACTCTGTCACACTTTGGACAATAAGACTGCTCCTCATTTGTAACGGGTCTGCGGTGGTTCTGTTTTGCGGGCCAGTGAAGTTATTTATGATCATCCGCCAGTTTTTACGATCACTCTACGCTATCGTATGGAAAAAAAGTAAGATCTGTGAATTTATCAAAAGCTTGAAGTTCGAAAGTCTAAACGTAACCTCTCCCTTTGATCTCTGACTGATATGAGTTTTCGTATTTCACACTCCTTTATTCACATAGTTTATCTATGACATAACAATTATATTTTGACAAGTCTTCAAATTTAATAACTATGTACGTCCCCTACGCGGGACATTACACAGAGGTTAGCAACCAAGTCAATGTATGAGAGCAAAATAATAGACAAAAGGACACAGATACATTGTAGATTAAAATCAGAGGTGACTCTAGGAAATGTGCAAAAAAATTGTGTTCATCATATTATCTTCTTCTCCAGTTTCAATCGTTACGTTTGGTTGGCAGCAAAACTCCATGTCTCCTTCTCCACTTATCCCTGTCCTGTACGGTTCTTTTTAACGAACATCGAAGCATGGGCAGGTCTGGGCACCTGGCACAGGTCGTCCAACTATTCTTTCCTTGGTCGTCCTCTGTAGTTTGTCCCCTCGTTCATTCCTTCAATCAATTCAAATAGGAAACCCTCTTGACGCACTATGTGGCCGATCCATCTGACACGTCTTTCTTTCTGGCACATCGGAATATACTGTGTTGTAAAGTGTTAGAAAAACAAGGTAATTCCTAAACACAGATGCCCGCAGCAACGATCCAGTTGAATAGGCCATTATATCAGGCACCCAGGCATGCTCTTTACCATCAAGAGAATGTTTGTGGGAATATTCATAGAAGCAGACCTAGATATAATTACAGAGACCTGCAGGTTATCGAGGATCTAGGTACGCATTGGCAACTATCAAGAAATATATCAGCTATAGCAGAAAAATAATGTGCTAAACTATCCCTATAAATGGTTCCTACTGACAGAAAATTACAGTCAATGTGCTGCTCGATCCTTGGCATGAGGCAGTTTCTGGTGTAATATCAACAATTTTCCTACTTTCATCTGATTATTTCTAAGAGACTCCGTGCAATCCACTCGTCAATTTTTCTATGGTTGACCGATAGTTTTTTAAAGTGCCAAAAATGGTTTTATTCGTGAGCTAACCAGCCAAATATGTCTATCTTTTTTAATACTCTGGGAGTGTCCTAGTCTCGGATCTGAATCTAATCTAGGTACGCTAATAATAAAATAATTGAAATGACATGTTGTGTGCTGATGCTAAATGTTTAACAGGATCACAACACAGCGACACTATATGCTGTGTGCTGGGACCAGAATTGGGACAGGAAAAGCTTCATTGAGTCTCACAAACATGTGAATCATTATATCTATACGTTCAAACATATAATGTAGAAACATAATTGGAAATAATATATGTTGAACCTAATCAACTTATGTGAACATTTGCGAAGGTGAGAATATTTTTAACAGTATTATGTGCTTCGACTGATATTTATGGCTGATGAAATTATTGTGGCTTGCTAGTAAAAAGATCTCATTCTGCGTATACTGGCCGCCGAAAGCCACTAGGGACTGTTTGTGCAAAATTTGTCGCCTCGTGTGATGTGGACTCCCAGATGTCTTTCCATCTTTTGGAAGGTCTTCCAAGCATTCTTCTCCCCTCTGGTTTTTCATGTAAGGCATGGTCTCTTCATCAGCACCTTCTCATTTGCCTCCTCCATCTAACAATATTTTGGATATCGTAGTGTTTTTTTATTCTATCGCATATTCTCCTGCTTGTTATTTTCCTGAGCGTTTTCATCTCTATGGTTTTGAGAAGTGATTTAGTGCGAACTGTGTGAGCTCTTGTGCCATTGATGCCGTAATTTGAAACACAGTCATGATTCCTCTTCTTTTGAAAATAAAGTGCTACGGAAGTAAAAGAAGTTTATGTAGATATTTGTTGTAGTACAGCATGACTAAATAACACTGTACCTCTTTCTCTATCATAAAATATTGACGTAGACAGTCAGTAGACAATGTAGACATTTAATCAGACAGTGACGAATTGATTCTAAGAGGGATATCTTGATTATATCACTGACGATTACAATATAAATATCATAATAGTATGAGTACCTACCTACTCAACTCAAACCATATTACGGTTCTGATTGACCATTGACCGGAAGAAACAGCGATAAATCACAACACTCATACTAATACGCGCAATATTATTTGATAACTTCATTCAGACGCCTTGATGTAAGTATTATGAATGGTCCTACGTCTGAGAAAAGTAAACAATTCAGTATTGAGACATCAGTAAAATATGGACCATAGCATAAGTTATAACTGGATACCAATATTTACAGATATTGGCAAAGGAATCGTAGATCCAAATAATGCCAACTAAAGGGTGTTGAGCAACACTACACAAAAGCTGATAAAAGTAAGAAAAATACGATGACTTTAAGACTGAAGCCAGAGCAATACTTAAAGTATGAGATAGTACGTCTGGCCCAGTCAATTTCTTTGAGAGGTCTCATAATCTAAGTAGGTTGAGTCTAATTTCGAACAAATCAAATTGGTTGGACCCAGATCAAAAGTTGCCGATATAATGAACCGTCTTGCTAAGCTAAAATGGCAATGGGCTGAACATATAACGAAACAATCAGATAAGATGGGCACTCATAATTCTCCAATGAACGCCCTGGTGGACAAAGAACAGAAGTGTTGGAAGACGACATTGTCCAACAAGCTGAATGCAAATGAGGAGAATACAGAGACGAATGGAAGAGAATGAAGGAGGCCTACATCCATCAGTGGAGAAAAAAGGGCTAGCAGAAGAAAAAAAGAAGAATTTGACGATTGACATCTATAAATTGTGAAACACGATGTAGGGTTCTACCCACATAATATGTAATCTTTCATAATTATTACTAGTCGTCATAGCCATCAATAATTTGATGTGCACCTATTTAAAAGATTATCACCAAAGTCCAGACATTCTACTATCGACTCCATAACACGGCATACCTACATAATATTTGACAACATTACGAAGCATGGGATCCTGAACATAAAAGATACACGAGGACGATGACACTATGTATTGGCATAATAAGATTTATTATATTTGACTTGAGTACAAATGCATTCAAAAGGACACATGTCCCCAAAGTTTATGTGAAAGTAAAAACTATATCCAGAAGAATGTATGTGAAAAGTAAAAATGAACCATTATTGGGTATGAAAACTTTTATGGCCACGGAAAATATGCATATTGCACTGGAATAATTGGAAACTGACACACGTCACATTGTGTTTCGTTTTAATTGCGCTCACACAATTTCGAAGAACGGAAACTATTTTTCTCATTTTAACCAATTACGAATATATGAGTGAAAATAAGGAACTATTTAAAGTCCTTTTGTTCTTTACTCATTCTGAAAAGGTCATCGGGTGGTTAACTCACCGTGAATTAAAATCCATCTATTGTTGTAATTTCAAGTGAACGTGAGGCGAAAGTAGGTTAATATGAGGCTAAGTTTAATATCACTTGAGCTAGAAAGTTCCATTCCTGTTTGGACAATCTCGTTCGTTTTTCTTCACTCAAAAAAAGATAGTACAATATTTTATTATGTAGGTATGAATTGAAGGCATTGGAATATTAACTCAAAATTAAGTTCAAAATGAAAACATAAGAGCACACCAAATTCATTAGATTATTTTCGTGCATCAGTCACTATAGTTTGAGAATATCCTGTACCCGCATTCACATCCCGGCGGACCTTCAAATTAACTCTTAATATTAGGGCATGGGTCACATACATTTGACGGTAGTAGTTCATTCAGTAGCCGTCCAATACCTTCAAACCTATTCAGTTTAAGTATATTGTCATCAATGTAGTATAGTAATGAATGATACAGTATAGTAATATGTACTGCTGATGCCCCAATACAATAAACTTCAATACTTCACAATGAAAGTATCTGGTACGGTACAATAAAGCACTCGAAACTGTATGCTCCTGTATTTTTATATCAGTATTAGTCACTGTTATAAATCACAGAAGAGTTGAGAAACAAATCACAGATTATATAAGTACATAAAACTGTCACTAATATCAGTTTTTAAATGTAGGTACTGCAACAGAAATTCGCAATTTCACAGAAATTGCGCATAAGAAGCACTGAATTACAAAACAATAATGCTTATTGTTCTGCCACGAAAACGTTATTTTTTTTAACTAATCTCGATGCTTCGTAAGCATAATTACTAAGAAACGTAAATTTAGTTGGACAGGTCCCCACATTTTTAGTAGCTCACTGAGTAGTAATCTCCTCTCTCCAAACCGCCGACTTCATACCGAAAGAGTCAGGAATATTGTGCACGTTTTATCAAATTGTAGGATGTATCATCGCATTCCTATTTCTATGGGAATGTAGCAGTTTTCTATTAAGTTTGAAAAGTCACATTTCGCTGTTCTTGCTACTTTTAAGCAACTTTAAGTATCGAATATTTTTGGTGGGCACAATTTTGTCAACTGACTATTCTGCAGTCAACCGATGGGTCGCCTATAGCAATCAGGAGGGCGTCAGCCGTTATTTGTACATTAGTTACAGTAACAGGATAATCAATCTAATCAGAATGTAATTCAATTATTGTTTATTGTTATCGGATTCTGTTATCATTTACAGAAATCTGAACATTGTTTATTGTGTATTGTTGCTAATACTACCCCCTCTAACGTTCCTCAATGGAACACATGGATGAACAATGAAATATATAGTACCTCTTCCCACATCAATTTTAATACTCGGATTATCTCCGATGTCGCTGTCGCAGGAACGGTGTACAGTAAAAAGGGGTCTTTCCGGAGGTCAAACTATTAATTATATATAAAGATTTTCGACCCAATGTCCATTTTTGAAGGTAAAAAATTACACATATAAAAAATGTGTTGGCTCTAGGGGTAGAAAACACTCCTCTTTTTAGAGAGGTCCCGGCTGAAATGGCTTGGACACGTCATCCAGATTCCTCCCATAAAATCTGTAGAAGCCGAGAGAGCAGGCAGAAGAATAGTGGGTCGCTTCAGAAATATCTGGCAGAAGCAGGTGGCAAAGTTGTATGAAGAGAGACTGTGGTTGGAGTGGCCAGAGCTCTTGGAGGCTGCAGGAGACAGGGTCCTCCGGTGAAGATACATAGACGGATTGGGACCCTGACACAACCAAGGACGAGGGAAAGAATATGTACGTATGTGTAAAAATGATAATGAAAAAAAAGGATCTAAAATAAGTTCTATACACCGAAAGTCTATTTATAGTGTAAAGATTCATTGTTCATGGAGTGTGTGGAAGCCTCTAAAATCCTTGGATCTGATAATCTTCCAGGCTTACACACTTCAAAGCTGGCGATTCCGTCAAACCAAATGAAGCCCATGAGATTATTATGTTAGGAAAGCTATTTAGGTCCTCATCCTGTATCCTCTGAACTGGAAGTAGGTCTCATACTCCATGTATACTTACCTAGTGATATCATTCATAGGTACATTATAGACTGAAACGACATCTACGCACGTGAAAATCCATCGATAAAAAGTACCCCCTACTTCCATACATAATTTTTCGTGAAGTTTTGTGTATTAGGGTATATATCATTGGCGCGAGAAATTCGGTTTCGCATGATTCGATGGATTGGGATGGATGGAAGATGCCGGGTTCGAATTTAAGCGCTGACGATGTTTTCCGCACTTTACGACACAAACTTTTAGCTGCAGGAAAGTATTTGATCCCTGTAATATTTAAAAAAATGTATGAAAAACACAAACCTCCTTTGCGCAAAACATTTATGAAACGTTGATTTTTTATTAATAAATCTATCGAAATAAACCCAAATAGGTAGGTGCATATTTGTGCACTTCACAGAGAGCATGTGTTGCGTTGTAAATGCTTAATTAAGTTGCGAACTGGAGTAAGTCGGCATCGGGGGTAGAACTCGCGCCCACCGGATCTACGGTCGAGCTCTTTATCAACCAGGCTACCAACCACCTGAATGAATGACGAAAGTCATTGCTAAAAAAAGGAGAAAACTATTAGTAGGTAAGAAGTCGTTTCGAGATATCATAATAAACTGAAAAATAAGGTTACGAAGCATCAAATCGACGAATAAAGGAAAATTTATCTTGAGTTTTTGAAATATCGATGTAAATTTAAAACCCCTATTCCTACCTACAGTAGTAATCATATTATTTGATACACAATTTATGATTAGTAGATAAGTAGTTATATCTAGCTTCATTCATATTATAGTACGTTGGTATTGTGTGTATAGGTAATTATAATGATAATATGTGCGTTAGTGTACACGTAACAACTCATTCTTGCAGGAAAATTTATGATATCCTGCAGAATACTGTCATAGCTTTAAAAATTAAGCGTAGATATTTTTACCTATCTGCTATCATTGGGAAGTGAGGGTAAATAATTTGAAAAAGGAACACTATTAGAGTATTTCATTTCAAATGTTTATACGGAAGGAAATTACGTTTATTTCGTCCCTAGAGCCTGATTGAATCCTTAGGCCCTTTATAAAGCTGTATACCTAATCATCTTCAGGGTTGATATGGTGATTACCCAGTTAAAGCAGTCTGTCCAATAGTTCAATCCCAGAGGTCTTACAAAATCCAGCACTCGGAGGGGGTCAAGAGTAGGAAATAATTAAGCCTCTATCTGATGACTGCCCAAAGTTTTAATAATCATGTATCTTACGGCATCATAGTTTGTAAAAAGGTGATGAGGAGTTTCCTCCCCTTCACAGAAACTGCAGCTGCAGATGCAGTCCTTTTCAAGTACCAGTTTACTCAGAGACTCCCTGAAAATTTGCTGGCTAGAACTTCGTTATTCTCAGATGACGTAATGTAATACGATGTAATAAAACCAGCTAATAATGTTGTAGTCTCCGAATTCTAACAAAGAATTTACATCTATTTAGGAACAAAAGATGTTGAAATGGGCAAAGAAATCAAATCAACAGTTGTACCTAAGTAACAAATTTTATTTCTACTGTAGATCTTTTATAGCAGATATCCTATGATTCCAATTCTATATTAATCTTGGACATTGATATCACAAAGAGCCATAATCTTCCGTATCGGTAACAACCGTAAACTAAATGTGCATTCCTGACTAACTGATATATTGAAATTACCGTGTCTATGAAATAAAGAATAGGTAACATATTCAAGACACAAATATAATACTATTCATAAATTTAATCCCCCTATTATATATGAGAACTTGAATAATACAGCAGCGCTATAAAATTAAAAAGAAATAAAAATAATGTGGACTGTAAACTCTAGATGTAAACAAGATAACCCAATGTGTTGTTTGACATCCATATTTATGTCTTGTTATGTTTTATTCCGTATCTCGCAAACTATCCATGTGTGTGCAACGGGAATATAGGTTAAATGCACAAAAAAAACTATAAACATTTCAATCTGGCTTGATGTTCTATAAAGTCAATGTGATAACATAGAATAGTCACGCTTAGATTTTATTTTGTGGAATTGAATTAATTTTTATTTCGAAATATATTTTTTAGAGTGCCCTATAAGAGTCCGATGCTCGTAAAAGTTCCATAATGACATGTTTCTTCGCTTGACTTCGTGGAACAATCTGCGTAATAAGCAGTTATCTCAACAGATACACAGCAAATGATGGACCTTCCACCAAGCTTATGACTGATCGTCGGCTGGCTTAATGTGATCACTTTACACATAAGTAGCAATCACCAGTTGCAGTCCATTCAGCCTTTGATGTGTATCTGTTGAGATAACTGCTTGTTATATTCAACTACGACATGTAGAAAATTCCGATGTTCTCACAAAACATAAATTGTGTTTTTCAAAATAATCTGCGTAATCTTTGGATCAACAAAATTGGAAACTTCTTTTTCAGAAAAAAAAATGAAAGAGGATATTTTGATTTCGTAAGATTCTCTAATAATGTCTCAAGATGAAAACAAGACCCTGTCTGACAAAGCGTAAATGATGAGAAAAATGAGAATGAAGTTCAAACACTCGTAACACCCACAGATGAAACTCAATAATCAGTCTTGTTCTTTACAAAACTGCCCCAATTAAGGGTGTTTTTTGGGGGTGAGGCGATCAATCGTCTGCAGAAAAAATGTCCAACGACTGATCGTCTCCGGAAGAATGTTTACAGGACAAATCGTCTCCAGACAAAATGTTCCTGAGATAATGTAAACTGGAATAATTTATTTAGGGAATCTGTTTTTCGGTGCTTTGTATTGTGGTTGGAAACACTTTCACACAAAAGGTTAATCGAATAATTTTCTCTTTGTTATTCTCATATGTTTAGTACAGTTAATTTGAGTTGTGTCTCCTACAGAACGAGGAGCGCTAGGGATAGGGGACATAATGGGGTACCTACCCAAACACAGCATTATCGCACTGGACTCTTCAGTGCTCTTCCATCCGCTAGTGACTTCACATCCGTTGATCATTATTGCCTTTTCGCGAGTGTCATTTGTTACATTGTGTACCATTCATTGTGCTTCAGTTGTTTTCATCAGTATCTAGTTGTGTACTTGCATTAGGCTTTGTGAGAAAGTGTTTTTAGTACCTAAGTAATTGGCTTTCTCAGTTTTTTTAAAAATTATTTTGGAATGTTTTTAGTGACAGTGTCTGAATTACTTTTTGCTGCTTCGTCAAATTCATTTTTTTTTTCGAACCTGGTAGATGTTGCAATCAACGATTTTGAGCCCAAACATTAGACCTATACCCTTTTGGGTTTCAGAAGAGTTTATAAAGATCCTGTATAGGTCATGTTTTGAAACTTGAAGCAGTTGACAAACATAAGAAAACCATATTTTTTCCATTCACTATTGACTTTTTAGTCTAAGCACAATTCTTTTGAGGGGCTTCTCGTGGTGTAGCGGATAAGATCCCTGCTACGCGAGACGAAGGTTTGGGTTCGAATCGCAGCCGAAGTGAACTGAAATGGCGATTGTTTCTCGAGTGTAAATTGATCACTTAAGCCAGCCGAGGTCGGTCACAAGCCCGACAATGTTTATTCTTTATTCTTCTACACTGTCGTAGAAATACTTTTTCTTTTCAAAAAAGATTCTGCGTTTGTAATGTATACTCGCTTATACAAACCCAAATATTTTCCTGTGTACACTTTTGTATTAGATAGGCTGAAAGCCTGGTTGGTGAAGTGCAGAATACATCGTCAGTCGTCACCGCCTGGATTCGAACCCGGACCCTCTAAATAAAAGACTACATAATACTCGTCATCAAAATATAGAAGACTTTCGCTTCTTAGGCCAGTTTAAATTTTAACCCATATTTTACCTTCGTGTCCCCGTTATTGTCCTTTACATATACGGCTCCCACAATATCAAATAAAAAGCACATACGGCAACGCCTTTTGAACTTTCTGCGTTCCTTTGGAAAACTTCTAAAGGTGAAGAACTATTAAGCAGTTATGTATTTTGAATTATCCAGTTTATGGCTATAGCACTCCTGAAAATGGTGATTGCATATAGCACAAAATAATATATTCCACCATCCATGTCTATCGTACAATATATTATACAACTTTATTACTATCCATATAATTCAACAGGAATTAGTTTAACAGTAATTATTATGTAATTAACACTTGTACCACTATAATGTGTGACCCTCTCTAGACATCATAGAGTGGAGTGAAATTCATATTATTTTTAATTTTACAATATGCAAACATAGATATTCTACACTCGTAGGTATATTGCAGAATGGAGCTATCACTCCTAGATAACTTGAACTTCTGAATCTCATTTTATCTTAAGTTTACGAGAGATGTGTATTGGCAGAAATCACCCAGTTATGCTAGACTACCTAATTATAAAAAGAAAAACTTGTACAATGGTCGTGCGCAATGTGCATACGAAAGAAGAAGACTCATATATTGATCAATCACGAAGTATTCAATTCTGTTCTATCCCTGCGGGGTAGGCAGAGAGAACAGGTCGCCAGACTTTCCTATCCTTACACAAAATTCGGGCTTCCGGCACATTTATACAATTTGTCATACACACTCTCCGATTCATTTTACTCAGAACACGTCCGGCCTTAAGAATCTGATCTACATAGTCGAGCCATGTGGTTCTTAGTCGGCCGCGCTACCTTACACCTCGTCTTTCTCTCAGGTATATTTTATTTGTTGTCACGTGGAGTTGGGGAAAATATCTGTCACCGTAGTTGTATATTTTTATGGAATTTGAATGATCTTGGACGACATTGGATATTACGAATGATTAATTTGTGTTAGGAGTATGTAGATTGAAGGATCTTGGATGGATTGGTAATCAGTACCGAATTTTTTTTACTTGACTATCCACCCATACACAGCAAATATTTCTAAGTTTTTTTTTTTTAATTTATGTTTATTTACACTTTCACTCCACCTTACATCAGGGTCCATATGTTTTAGTAATACGCTGCAAGAGTGACATGTAAATAATGTTGTACAATATGTAGGTATAATATAGTATATGTCATACATGGGATTATATTTAATCTTATTAGATTATTAGGTACTAACGTACGTACTATAATTTATAATACGCTTACATTGCATTATGATGGTTTGGGCATATTGAGAGAATGAATGACAAAAGAATGACTAAAAAGATAGATGAATTGGTGAACGAAGAGGGAAAGGTCCAAGACTGACCTGGATCAACCGTGTTGACCAGATTCTCAAGGATAAGCTCTTTTTTAAAATCTAAAATTTCAAAATTATAATCATGTTAAATCTTGCCATTTCTCGTAATTGTTTTTTGCTTTCAACTCTCACACATCTGTCACAGGTTACACCACATTGTACCCACAATCATGAAGCCCGCATAGAAATTCATATTTGGCATAATATATTTCTCACTACAGTCATTAGCTCGACGTGGCGTGGAAATCCTAGGCACACTCAATCTATATTAAGGTGCCTATACACGAGCAATTTTTCGAGCAATGTATTGATAACATTATTTCGCAATATACTATAGCAATTATTTCGGCAATATTTAAAGCGAGACAACGATATTGCGTGCAAACGAGAAAGAAAATTGACTAAAATGTACAAGCCGATTGCACATTCACCAATTCGTGTCGCCGACATCATGACAATTCTCTTTTTCATTGCACTCAATATCGTTGTCTCGCTTTAAATATTGCCGAAATAATTGCTATATATTGCGAAATAATGTTATCAATACGATTTGTACGAGTTGCCTCAATTATTGTTCGAAAAATTGCTCGTGTATGAGCCCCTTTAGTACCGATTATAATTGTAGGGACAATCGTAGGAAGAATAATGTCTATGAGAAACCAAAGATGTTGTAATATTTTTTGCCCCACTAGAGCGACTAATAAATCATTAGATATGCTAATGCATTACTGAAGCTCTTTGATTTAGGCCACACGAGTGTCTTTGTAGTTACTTCAGTATTTATGTACAGCTACTACAGTATTTGACATTTGAAGAACATGTGTTTTTTTAGTTTTCAATCTGTTTAACTATGTATCTGCAATATACATACATAGTATAACACATATATGAAGCATAAGGGGTCTTTGTGAGTGAACATGCGAAAAATTGGGTCAGGAAAAGAATGATAACTCAGCTAATGCTAAAGATATCAACCTCCTTCCTCTTGTATTAAGTCGGGTGACCTGTTTGTGACCGCGGGTTGTCCTGGGATGAGGAGGTCCAGCTGTCCTTCCATCTCTTGGGTGGCCTTTCGGGTAATATTCTTCCAATGGGGTTTTCCGTCATATCTGTCAGATATCAACCAATGGCTTGAAACATCGATAATAAGATAATGTTTTAGTGATTCTAATGGTTAGATTTTTGTATAATTATTTTTTCGATAATGTATGCTATTTCGATAAACTTGAGATTATTCTCGTAGTTTGTTAGATATAATATAGGTAATGCTGTAATTTGGTTGATGAAATATTTAGGGTAGAAGGTGGTACAGAAGTATTTGGTCATTTTGGTCCCCTTTTTATACAATAGGCTACAATCAATTTCATCGCTCACGTTATTCTCATTTGCGCTTACACTCTCATTCAAAATTTGAAAAAGTTGAAACGAGAACAATTTCTAGTATATTGCCCCTTAATACTACTAGATATAGTGTAAGATCAAATGTAACCACTTTTATGACTGTAAAATAACATTTGTGACAATAGCAAAAAAACTTCTGATGAAAGGTCTGATCTTCATATATCGCTTCATATATCTTTCTACTTAAATTGGTAACAAGAGTGATGGAAGGATATTAATTAAAGAATTAATTAGAAAATACTGTTTTGAGATTTGAAACTGACGTAAAATATTTTAATTTTGTAAAAGAAAATAAACTGATGTAGATGATATAAACTGTACTAAAAATAACTGTTCAAATTGTGAGTATAACTGTGTAAAAATGTGTCAAATAACTTAAAAAACAAATCAAATCAAGAAAAACAGTGTTGACAGATTGGACAGAGAATGGATTTAAAGGATAGTGACGAAAGTTAAGGAGGCAGCGAAAGATAAAATGATGTGCGATCCTGAACGAATGTACGAGCCTTGAAATGAGTAATTCCGCATATCGAATTCTTGTATTCCTGACAGCATTCCTGCAGACAGCGTGTGGACTCTACGGACCAAATGTTTGTTCGGAGCAACAGAAGTAAGTGTAATCCACATCTTATTTTTCTTCTTCCGCAGCCACTTACTTACTTTACTTTACTTTTCTTATGGCATATGGGCAGGATTCTTCACCGATTTTGGTTGCGTCATTGTCTTCTCTATAGTCTTAGGTCCAGCTGCTGTAACATCCTGTCCCGCTCCGTGGAGGCTGGTTGGATCTCCTGGGCCACTCATAGTTGGATATAGACCTCCCCTTTTTTTCTCCACAACTCCCTGTTCTGGACACACTGCAACCATCCACCGACGGCACATTTTCTCACATCATAAGACCACTTCCCCTGGGGTCTACCTACACTTCTTTGACTTGTTCTTGGTCGCCATTCCACATTCTTTTAATGCATCGGGAGTCTTGGCATCTGGCTGGAATACTTACTCTTAATTCATATCTCAATGTCAATGATTTGTTGGAGTAGATTTCCATATTTATATTTTTTTCCAGTTACACAATGACCACAAGGGTAAAATACCAGCAGCCTGTATCAGTGAGGACATACAGATGGTGCTTAGGGATTCCTCCGAGGTGTTCTAGTGTTCATATCGAGATGAAGGAAAGGTGGAAAGTCCAGGTACCTGTCTTTCTAAATTAAAAATATACAACAAATACTTTTCCTGCACATCTCACAAATAGGTAAAATTTCGTGTCGTGAAGTGCAAAATATATCGCCAGTATCGAAATTTAAATCCAGTACCTCATGATTAAAAGTCTGATCCAAATCCAACCAAGTACTGATATTTACATATTTAGTCATATTTTGGGAACCCAATTCTATAATTTTAATTGAGGCCTATTTAAGGAAAAAAGGAACGTAAATACACAATATAAATACTTTTCTGTTCCTATACACTTCGCATAAATCACGGAAAGCTGAAAACCTGTATCGTGAATTGCAGAATACATCCTCATCGCTGGGATTCGAATCCAGAATCTCCTGCTTAGGGGAGATGTCCGTTCTCCAGCCGACCATCTATTGAATTTGCTTTATGTTTTTTTCAGTCGGTCAACAGAACCAAAATGGTAGAGTTGTGTTGTAAAGGATTCGAAGAAGACGAAGAACGTTGCGTGCCCAAATGTCCAGCAGGGTTTGCGGGAGAATTATGTGATCAAGGTACCACACTCAAATTTCAGAAATGCGTATTAAAAAAACTACAAAAAGTTGCATGTATACATAATATTCTTTAAATTAATATTTCAGGATGTCCCTTGGAAAAGTGGGGTCCAAGTTGTACTGAAGATTGTGAATGCCCTGACAACTCCATCTGTAATGTGAAAAATGGGTCCTGCATTTGTTTAGAAGGGTGGTATGGTTCGAGGTAAGTCCAAAAAATATTTTCGATTTTTATAACCTTAATGAGATGGTTAGACCTTGTTAACAGTATGAATGATGAAATGATAACAAAGAAATGTGCATTACTGAAAAAGAGGTGTAAGGAAAGCGGCCGTTCAAGAACCACATGCTTCATTCGTGTAGATCAGATTTATCGAGGACGGTCTTGTCTTGAATAAATGGAATCGTTGTCTGTATAACGAATCGCATGAATGTGACGAAAGCAATAAGAAATGTATGTAAGGATTGGAGGTTCTGGTGCTCTATTCTCTTTGCCCAGGACGAGGCATGAGGCAATAGAATACCTAGAATAGAAATAAAATTATTGTATTATTGAATGTTTTCTTTTTTACAGTTGCGATCTACCTCTATTACCAGCGACCAGGATGCCTTTCCCACGGATCGATAAAGAAATTTTGAAGAATACACACTTATTTGATTGGAATCCACCAACAATGGCAGACGTCCAATCAACTGAAAGACACGTAACGTATAGGAATTTTATATTGACAAGTAGTGCTCCAAAGATTGAACCAATTACTACCTCAACTGAAAAAAGTGCATTTACTGATAATTATAAATCAACGACAAAAATACCCATTGTTATTACAAGTAGACCTAACGTCACTACTACGAAATCAGTTTTAACTTCAAATGATAAAATAACAAGAATAAAAGATATGATGGCATCAAACAAAACATCAAACTCTACCAAAATTCAATCGCCAAGTAAAAATATTACGAAAGAAAGTCCCAAACAAGTGCATACAAATGAATCACAATCTGTTGTTACAAATAAAACTGTTGAAGTTATGACAAATAACACAACCACTGAGGGAAAAATTTACACGCCTGCCACTACGATTCAAAACAATGTAACAAAAGTGACAGAAATACATAAAGAAAATGCCAGTAACGAAACAGTAATAACCGAAAATGTAAATATAATTGTAAATATAACCAACACAACGACTGTAAAAAATGTAAAAATCGAAAACATTACAGAAAGTGTTAATGATACTAAACAAATTACACTAAAAACTAACACTATATTAAAATCTCAAATTGAAAGTCCAAACATGGTTACATTAACTGTGACAACATCTTCTCCTGATATCAAAACTACTGAAAACAACATTGATAAAGTTTCAAGTGAAACAACAACTGTTAAAGTGTCAACTACAACGACTAAACGAAAACCTGTGAAACAACATCACAAACCAGAGTCAGATATTTTAAACATAACTCTGCATACTATCGCAAGTAAAAACGATACGGGATCAAGAATTTTCAAAACTATAACTCTCCCACCAGTAAGCAATACAACTTTAAAGGTGCCTCATCAAAAAGGAAGAATTTACCACGAAAGTAAAATGATTACAATCCCTGTTCGAGTTATAATAGAATCTGATAAATCTCCGTCAAATATTTACCTTAGAAAGGGTGTGAATGGATCTAAGACTGAACTTAGAAAAACTGGCAAATTTGTTACATCATCTCCCATGTTTACTCTTGATGTTCAGACTGAAGAAACCAAACATGTTTTGACTGAACCTGAGCAAATTACATCCATCGCTGGAAGTGAAGACGATTTTGAAAATCGTGAGGATTTGCTGTCAATTTTGACGATAAGTATCGGGGTGATGTTGATCATAATTCTGACAGCGACGATAATAGTTTTGGTGACCAGATATCGCCAAATAAAGGCAGATAAAATGAAAGATAATATGGAATTGGATCACGTCCAGTCAATGATGAATGTCTCTGAAGACGAAGTGCAGTCTGGATATCTTCGGAGTGTGTTTCATAGTCCTCTTCCAGGTGAGTAAAATTTGGATTAACTTTAAAAAAATCCGTAAGTAACCATAATACCTATTTTCGATTCTCGTTCACAATTCATTACTAAATTTAATAAAAGTACGAAGCCAGAGAAAAAAAAAAGAGAGACTGTGACCCCGACGTGATTTGAACACGCAACCTTCTGATCTGGAGTCAGACGCGCTACCGTTGCGCCACGGAGTCGTTGCAGCAAGCGCCCAAATTATCGTACTTTAGTTTGAATATGACATAATACTACATTTTTATACACATTATTGAAATTTCCTACTAAAATTATCGATTTTTTGTAATAATTATGTCGTATTTAATAATATTTTTTATTCCTGTAAAGTTTATTATCATTAATTACTGCTTTTCCCTTGTTTCTCGTAATAATATAAAAATATATTACTTCACTTTTACCAACGTATCACCCCATCTATTGAAAAATATCCGAAACATTAGAGTTCGCATTGAGATAAAGTACAGTTTGTCTCCTATACCATCTGATTCTTAATTTGAATTAGCGAAGCGTCGCCCGTCTGGCCCATTAGCTCAGTTGGTTAGAGCGTCGTGCTAATAACGCGAAGGTCGCGGGTTCGATCCCCTCATGGGCCACGCCTCCTTTTTTTTCTCACATTCCAAAAAAGATACCTATTGGTTTTTTACTTTTTGCATTCGAAAAGTATACCTAATCGTAATCTATTATAAAATGTCCAGCCTTAGTAATATGTTTTTCCAAATATATGGCAACGGGCCCTAAAAATTTAATTTATAGATATTTAATTATAGTTTTTGATGACACGTGTGGCAGAATCACAGTTAATATAAAAAGGCTCCATACCATTCCTAGCATAAACAAAAAAAAAAACAAAAAGAAATCCTCCCCGGCGGGGAATCGAACCCCGGTCTCCCGCGTGACAGGCGGGGATACTGACCACTATACTACCGAGGACTTGACGACACTGTCGAAAAAATACATTTTAAGTCATCACCAGACTTTTCTCAATATTTTTATTGTATTTTCAGATCCTCCGTCACAAATTATCGCCATCATAAAGCCGACATTCTCGGCTCCCTTTATTCAGCCTTCCTTGTCAAGACCCGTGACACCAGCTTTGATGGAAAGTTTCCGAGGTAAAAAACAAACAATTGTTACAATATTTACAGCTGAATCAAACGTTCACAAATAATACATTTAAAAAATATTTTCAGATATTCTCGAGTGCCATTATGATCATCCAAAGCCTCCAAGACCTACCAGCACACCAATGAAAATTGGCGACTATCAAGTACCGCCATCTATGTATCAACAGCTAAACACTTTCCGTACGTCTAGCGTAGGCGCCAACCACGCTAAACTCGCTACATCCGATGATATCTCCCTCCCCGTCACAGATGCCGCTATAAACGTTTTGAAATTAGAACACCAAAGTTCTCAACCCGTGGGAATGGAAAATAGGGAACCCGTTTACGACGAAATACCGCCTTGGATTTCTGAAGTGCCGCGAAATATAAATAAAATTATGTATTCAAACGATGAGGGTATGACGGAATTGTAACGAAGTAAAAATTCATAGTTTAGTTAGCAATCTGCTTCTATTTGTTTCTGATTTTTTATATGAAATTTATTTTTTAATGAATTATTTGATCTCAAATGAACGGTGGGTTCAAAAATTCACTTGAATCATCTTGAATTCGCTGTCAACTTACTTACAGAAAATTCATATACGATTTTACATTAGATAGTAAATAATAAAATAAATTAACATAATCTAATCATCGCCTTGTAAAAAAACATGAATGAAACATATAACCATGTAATGCATTTGTAATATGTAGCTAATCTCATTATACACAAGCTTTAATGAGATCAATAAGCTATTCTCTTAATCAATCCATTAAAAACTTGTAGAAAACATTATTTTATATCATTATAAAAGTGGGATCAAATGGGGAGAGCGGGGGCGTTTGAAATAGTTTTGATTCAGTCGCATCTATAGTGGATTATCCGCAGGATTTAAAGGCAATACTTTTTACTAGGTAACTGAACGAATGTATATCAAAGGCGAAAGAAATCCTAGACGCCTATTATTGTAAAAAAATGTAAATAATAGATACTAGATAGGTACTGCGTAATTTACTGCGTAACATTAGGATTTATTTTAAAGTCACAAATTATTTTCTTATTTATATACTTACCTAGACAATTATTCTGATTCTGAATACAATTATTACTCCCCGATTTTGTGAACTGTATCTACTTTTCCCGACGTTCAAATCAATTATATTTACTAGGTACGTATTAACTATTTCATGATTTATTATGTACCAAAGTAGTCAAGTTCTATGTTTTATATAGAAATTAATGTGTATGCATTTATATTAAGAAATTTTATATATAAAGTATGTGTATGTTATATTAAAACTAACAGGGATTTCTCGTAATTAATTATCCTTTATAGACAATAAATATAACCTATATTTTTTATTATAAAGTTTGTTTTATTTGCGACCAATCGTTTTTCAAAACCTAAAAAAATATGATATTTTCTTGGATTATTTGTATAAGTAGGTAAGCGACTAAAGTATATTTAAAAAATGATCGAAATGTATTACATTTCTGAGAAACTACGCTGAATGCGATGGAAAGTTGTTCAAAAAAGTATTTCAAAAAGCTATGTTTGTTGCTGTTGCATGGGGAGATTCAATAAAATGGTAAGCCATTGCAAGAAATTGTAGGTTTTACCCACTTACTAAAATCCACAACATTTTACATCCCACTCGACTTTCGACTGGTGTTCTACAATTTTTTTAATATATCAAAAACCTAACGGAGAAGCACTCCCCCTATGCCCTATGCAATAGAGAGGACTGTTAAGGGCCAAGATAAGGCGAATGACCTTGAGCGATCGGGCGTGTCACGCGCATTAGTCCCACCCCCTTTTGTTTAAAAATCTGATGTTCGTTACACTTTGCAAATCACGCGACCATGGAGCTACAAATCTATCTAGATGGAGCATTTAATACAAATTAACGGGACTTTCGAAACTAATAGGGTAAGTGCCCATTTTTATTATAACTTTAAATTGTAATAGATGGGTACGTATGTACTATTAGGTACTTGTTATAGACAGGTATGTAGGTATGTATCCCCTTTTGGCAAAATATTTTTTTAAACATATAGGTATACATTCGTTTTGCAAAAAAACTTTGTTGTTAAAAAAGTTGCAGGATATTTAATATTCTTTAACTTTTAACTACGCAGCATCACCCGTAAATCGGGTGCAGAGCCGAAATAAGTAAGTAAGAACTTTTAACTACTTACATTTTTTCTCTCTAAAATGCAATGTTACAAAGTAATGATCAATAAACTGTAAATTGACCTAAATTTAGAAACTTTTTGGCTCGCCTTAATGAACGCACACGGATAGGGAAGTTGAAAACTTGGATTCTGAACCATATGATTAACCTATATAACATATCCAAAAATCAAAACTACTATACATTTTGCGAGGTAAGGTAGGTACCATTTTTTGTCTTCATTACTCGGAGCATGTTGGTGAGGTTATATATGTAGTTTAAGTCACATCTCTATCAAAAAACAGATGTGTTATATTTTTGTCGGCCTGCTCTCTGACGATCTGTGTTGTTTTAAAAAAAGACGATTTGTATAATTTGTAACATGTTTTATACCACCATAATTCTAAATAAAATATTTATCTATTTAATAAATGTTTTAAGCAACCTGCATTATATTATTATTTTACTTTTTACGTTACAATACATATTATGCATTAAAAAGAAAGTATGTAGGTACCTATATGTTTAAAAAATATTTTGCCGAAAGGGGATACATACCTACCTACCTGTATATAACAAGTACCTAATATTACATACGTACCTGTCTATTACAATTTAAAGTTATGATAAAAATATTAAGTGTTATATTAAATGCTCCATCTAAATAGATTTGTAGCTCCGTGGTCGCATGATCCGCGCGCTACGTAAGTAATTCCGAAAAAAACTAAAATAATAAGATAGGTATTTCTCCAATTCATAACAAAAAAATCAACACAGATTTCACGTCTGTAGCCCACAAGCTTGTAGGCGGAACTGAGGAATGATATACAAACATCTCGCTTATAACACCAGAATGCATGTCGTTAAGATCTATTATTCAACTTGCGCGCGTTATCGAGTCTCGGCAAGGCGCATCACAAATATCTTCAAATGTAGTTTTTTCGATATTGCAATAAAAACAATAACGATTTTGTAAAAATTAAACAGTAATCGATTAGATATATAAAATACCTATCAATTGAAAAATAAAACATATTTCTATGTCAATTTGTTTTTGAGATATAACTTTTATAGCGCCAAAAACGGGTGTTTTTAAATATTCTATTACAATAAAACTATAAAACATATCTTTTATTTTAAACAGTAATCCATTAGAGAAAAGATGAAGGAATACAATATATTTTTTTCAAAGCTATATCTTTAAAGGGTGCGGCTATACAACTTTTTAAAAAGTACCGAAAAGTACCGAAAGGCATTGTTATGGCCCTTAATGGCATTTCTAATCGAATGATCCAGCCAGGATCCAACACTGTAAGTATAAACATAGTGCATTGTTTTTAGTATAATCTAATCGCTAATTATGTACGAGTACATTACAGTACAGTGTGCTAATTAGCATTTCAGATATGAATTATTAATATTTGTAATATTATGTCTGCTGCCTCCCACGCAGTTTGATAAAAATTAATGTAATAGGAAGTTAATAAGATAGGTGTGTGAAATTCAAAAAGCATCAAACTCATTTTTTACCATTCGTCTTTGTAGAGGTGTCTTGATGGTAACTAATTTGACGGATGCTTATTCAAGCCATATATATGTATTAAGCCTATTATACAAAATTTTGTCACGGTCATCACGTTTTATTGTTCTCTGAATTGGCGTTTTTTTTTTGTTTTTGTTTTTTTTTATGTTAATTAGAATTACCTATTAGTACTGGACCGCCTGACACTTTTGCATTAAAAAAGTCATAGGAAACTATTACTTTATTTACAAATTAGCGATGAGCTTGAGAGATATAGTGAAAAATGAGATGAGATGAAAAACTAAGGGCACTGATATTATTCAACGCATTGCAATCGAGCTGAAGAGAGCTGCGGGAGACAGAGAAGAGTGGAGATCAAGATGTAGGAATTTACTGCAAACCAATCCGCAGGATTGAAACTAGAGAAGAAGAAGCAATCTTAAAGTTGAAATGGGCTGAACGTGGCCAGAAGCGCAGAAGAAAAGTGGATAAAAATCATTTATGTCAACAATTCACAATGGGTTGTACCAAAATACTCCAAAATCTGTTTGGACCATAATATTTTCTACAGTCTGTTGTACCTAAACAGTGTCAACCTTGTTGGTCCTCTTGCTATCGCAGTTATGCTAATTATTATTTATTACAATTATTACTTAGCCATAACATATTAACTACAATATATTCAAAATTTATCCTTTATAATTCTGAGAAATTCTGGGAGATTTGGAATTATAATATACCCAATCCTATCCATTGTGACCACTGTTGAACATTTATTGAGGCATCTACTTAGAAAAAACCATTAGTTCATGATTAGTTGTATACCTACCTATTACCTATCAATGTTAAAAGGTTGATATCAGAATTACATATAAATATTACATAAATTATCTGTATGTTTACCTATAATATGTGTATAAATATATTATCTAAGGCTCGAGGATAACACTGACATTCAAGGAATACCAGATTTGAAACGCCATTTGAATTTCCAATTCAGTCGGTGTTTATCTCTTCAGTTTGTTGCAGTGTGTTTTCAATTAAAATACTGATTCATATATTTCTATAAATAAATTAATGTAAGTTCATCAAATAATTTTACGAATAATTTAACAGTAATTAATAATTTATCAGTTAAACTATTCATTTGCAATATAAATTAATTCTTAACCAAATTTAATTGAATATGCGCAACATTAAAATCTAAACAAGGAAATACCTAAGTTTCTTGTTTATATAATTTAGCAAATGATTCTCTGTGATGAATTTCATTTTGATTGATTTTATTATTCCCACATTTTATTTACCTTCATCAATTCTCGTTCTTCTTATTTGAGTCTATAACATTTTCCTATTCAAGTTTGAATAACTTCCCAATATCCCTCCCAGAACCTTGCAATATTGCGAATTTAAATTGTATTTCTGTGGTGTCAAAACACGCAGATTTTAAATGATTAAATAAATGGAGAAATAAGCGTTTTTAAAACTTATTTTTAACGCAATTTTAGTGAAGATGGAGAGAAGTGTATTCTTCTTCTTGGCATCAGTCATTATAACAGTGGCTGCATTGCCACATGCAGATCGTGAGCCTCTTGAAGCTATCAGAGAGGGGGTTAAAACTGCCGTAAAGGGTGTGAAAGGAAGATTCGATTCATCCAACATATCACGCTACTTTGGAATCGACGATCACCATAACAACAGGAACCTTACAGGATCTTCTTTCAC
Organism: Ceraclea dissimilis; assembly: GCA_963576895.1. Taxonomy (NCBI): domain Eukaryota; kingdom Metazoa; phylum Arthropoda; class Insecta; order Trichoptera; family Leptoceridae; genus Ceraclea; species Ceraclea dissimilis. The sequence goes on along the minus strand of OY756370.1, from coordinate 909,603 downwards.
GTTTAACAACACTAATTCATCGAGTCAGAGTAACACCAAAAGAGACTTTGAAAGGGGAGTGTGTTACTCAGAAGTACCGTAAGTGTATCTATATTAATCATTATTTAAAAGAAATTTGTATTATGTTTTCCTGTAAAATCTTTGAAAAACCTTTCGAAAATCTATTTTGTCAATAGTTTCCATTAGGGTCCACAGTTTCTTGTCTAATTCAACGTTTACGAACCTTATTTTCTCACGTAATTCTAATTACGAGCGGTGTCGCCAAAAGGGTATTCTTCAGAATATCTCGTAGTTTATAAAATACCCTTTGTAAAAAAAAATAGGTAGATACATTAAACCTTTTTCTAGTGCATTAACAAATCAGATTTTTCATATTTTGTATAGATTCCCAAAAAAAAAGAACAATTGTAACTCCGAATTTTTCTCTAAAAAATTTTTTTCTCTTAGTGATAGTATGCATTAAAATTTTCTGCATTATAAAAATTAATAAAACCTTTTTGCACAAATCGGAAGTGTTCCAAAAACTTTAACTAACGTTTTACCGAATGCATCAGTATTTAATACAAATAAACAACAATAATCATGACATCATATTAAAATACTTAGAAATACTAATTATCACATCGAATAATAAAGAATGATTTAATCAACCACAATACCTTCTATAAAATATATGTAGGTTTTGCGTAAATTAAGTTAAAGAAAAATTACGGTTGAACAAAATTTAAAACTCATTTGATTTATTGATTTCTTGCAAAATTTTTACTTATTTTCTCTCATAATTCGAATTACGAGCGGTGTCGCCAAAAGGGTATTTTTCAGAATATCGCGACTAGCTTACAAAATACTCTGTATGTATGAAAAAAATGGTAGATACATTGACCCTTCTTCTAGTGCATTAACATAACAGACTATTCATTATTATTATTTATTATATTTAAGGCCCTCCACTCGTTTGCGAGTGATCTTAGGCCAGACTATTCATATTTATTTGAAATTTATTATAGAATTGCAAAAATTTTTACTTACTATGAAGTACCTTTTTTTTTAATTAATAAAAGCATGTTTTTATATAGATATTAATTTATTTCTAAAAGAATCTCACAAGTAATTTTAATTATAACCATTTATAACCGGTTAGTTACTTTGATAACAGCAAAAGATGAATGTGTTTATTTTCATTATTTGTCGACATGTTTGACCTCAGACGTGTATTGTATTGGGATTATCTAATAACTAAGTACGTACACATTCTCAGTAAATGCTAAATCTTTGTTGATTAAAATAATGATTAATTACCCATGAATTATTCACAGATTGAAAAATATAGTAGGTTGATTAGTATTTAAATATCTACTAAAGTTTTGATACCTACAAGCTTAAGGAGTAATACTTAAAATACTAAACTTGTATAAAATTAACCACTCTGTTACTATTTCAGAACAGTAACTTTAGTAAGAGATCCGTCGAACGTTCCGGTAGGAAATGGGGTAAGTTTTATAATTTTGTATACACAATTGATCCGGTACTTTTTCTTCTAACCGGAGCGCGATTGAGTCCATTTAGCTTCTATACCTAGAAATTCAAATTTAAATTTGCCGCCAATTCCTTTCCAGTGCTTTGTATTGGACACAAGTGAGGCGCTTTACATTCGAATTTCATGGTAAAAAATGTCTTCTTTGTATGTATGTACCTAAAAATTAGGGCATGCAGGTGCGGTCCCGTATTTATTTTATTTAGCACTGCACCACCGTACCTAATGATAACACATCAAAAATAAAATTGAAAAAAAAACGAGCTGATAATATTACGATTTCAATTTCAGTCCGATCCATCGATGAGCAAGATACGGACATGCTGTCAGGGATATCAAAAAAATATTCACAACTTCAAGATATGTGATCCAGTCTGCGAACACGAATGCGTAAATGGGAGATGTATTGCTCCAAATGTCTGTGCCTGCCATCCTGACCACGTTTTAGATCTTGTTGGTTGGTGCATACCAACCTGTCCAGTTGGATGTCTCAATGGACACTGTGGTCCGGATAATGAATGTGTTTGTAACAAAGGCTACGTGGAAGAAACAAACATGAAGTTCTGCATACCCAAATGTTCCAAAGGATGTCTGCACGGTACGTTGGTTTCGTACATGAAAAACACATTACTGTGTTTTTTATCTCCGAGTATTACCTATTTTCTGTTCTATGATAAGGTAGTGGGTGTCGCCAAAAGGGTATTTTTTGGAACAAATATCTCAACGTTACTGAATATATGCGTAGGTATAAAGTGCAAAAAGGTATTTTTCAAATATCTCGACAAAATTACCAATAGATACTTACTACAGACTTTGCAAAATAATAAGATAAATACAATGAACCTTCGTCTAGTGAATTTCCGTAACAGATCTTTTATGAATAAATTCCTGAAAACTATCTATTGGAAAATACCCTTGCATCTTTTTTAGAGAAAATAACATTCTTCGCGAAAACACGACGTAAAATTCTTTCTCATAGTGATGATATCATTAAATTTAAGCATATGCATTAAAATCTACTGTACCATCATAAAACTTTTTTTGAATAAAGTGAAATAGTCCTAAAAAACGTAAGATACCCTATATATTTCTAAAATTTGATCCGCGAGCTACCACTACAGTCCATAATTTCATTCATGTTATTTAATAATATTTACGTTAACACGTAAATAGACTCGAGAAATATTTTCGGGACACTCCTCCGCTTAACGCATTGACCTTTATTTTGTTTTTTTTTTAAGGAAATTGTACTGCACCAGACGTATGTACTTGCGAGAGTGGCTATGAATATGATGGAGAAGGAATCTGTAAACCCACATGCTTTGGTGGCTGTACCAACGGAGACTGTGTAGCGCCTAACGTATGTGTCTGCCGTCATGGTTATGTTGAAGAAAAGTACGGTTTATGCCGGCCAGTCTGTTCTAAGTAAGTAACGTCAGCTAACTTTTGAAACTAAAAACTAACTTATCGACACCAATCCTAGTAACAAGATCTAGAATGTTGAACTGAATGTATAAGGTTTCGATCAGCATTCATCTCTAAAAGATACTTACTTGCTTTTTCTTCTATATTTTAGTGGTTGCGCTCAAGGAAAATGTATAGCACCAGAAACTTGCAGCTGCAGCGAAGGATTCATGCTGAATGAAAAGTTGAATAAGTGTGTTCCAGATTGTAATCCTGGATGTGTCAATGGAGATTGCATTGCACCGAATGAATGTACTTGTCATGCAGGCTATACCAAGGATCTTAGGGACCTTAGTGGCTCCAGGTAAGTTCCAGGTCACAATATGAAAAATTTCGACTACGGTGGTCTCTACTATTTGATCGTTATAAGACGACTTATCAGAATTTTGGTTGCTTCCCCCATACTTTAATCTGGGGATGCCTTTGGTTAACTCGATACTTTATTAATTATCTTTCTAATTACATTTTAGATGCTTTAAAGATATGTGCCCTAGTGGTTGCCCAAATGGAACTTGCATAGGTCCGGATACATGCAGTTGTAACGATGGATACATCCACGATGAAAATTTGAATAAGTGTGTGCCACATTGTGAACGTGGATGTTTCAATGCAGACTGCACTGGACCAAATGAATGTACTTGTCGGACAGGCTATACCAAGGATCCTAGGGACGCTAGTGGTTCCAGGTAAGTCCGAATAAACTCACAAATTTAAAATATGTAAATGGGTAAGGCCGTATTTTTTTCCACATGTAACATAAAAGTAACATAAGTCCTTTTATGTTACGGTAACGTAAAAGTAACATAAAGGTAACATTAAACCATTGTAAAGCTGGATGCACAGTGATAGTTTTTTATAGAAATATGAGGAGCCCCATACCGTTCCCCGTTAGAACATAATGAGCGCCGACGCCACTATAATCTTTTCCTCGGAAACCAGAAGTTTTTGAAGCTGCGAATATTAATTACATTCCCAAAGTCCACATATATGAAATCAACCCTTAAAATATTATTTCTTCATACGAAAACAGTAAAAAACTATACAAATTTTGTACGTACCGACCTAAATATTTTTAAAAAATTATAGATTACGAAAAACGTAAAACTGCTAATGGAGATAATGGAGAAGGTTTTAATTTAAAGGCCGACATGTTTGACAGTGCAGTTAAATTGTAGTTTGAAAAATACTAATGCCCGGTAGTTCTGATTTTTTTGTGTGGTGTTAATATTGGCCCTTGAATGGCAATAAAAATAAACCTCACGCGTAGTGGGTAATAAAAGAACATATTTTTTTTTTTTTTTTTTAAAATCTTTTTTATTAGTCATAAAATATATACAAATTACAACAATCAAGTCACGCCAAACCTAACAAGTTTGTCGGCGTGTGCTCTTAAACAAATAATCTTAATAAATATGTAACAACACTATCCTAATTCTACTATATACATTATCTTATATACATGTATAATACATACTATCAATACACAACACAATAACAAGACACTTATGTATAATACAAGAATTTAAGTTGACGATTTTTATTTGTGACAAGGCGTTTTTCCACTAAAATTCCCCCGTTTTGGTTTTATTTTGTTGATTATTTATATTAATTGTAACCTTTATGGTAAATAAATTATTGAAATTATATAGCGAAATAGACAAAGAATGAAAATAAATCACAATTATAACATTGGGTGCAACGGGTTTCCTGAAATCTGGTGGCACGTTTTTCATGCGTCAAATGTGGAAAAAAATACGGCCTTACCCAAATATTTTACAATGTGCCAAACGTGGGTGAATTTCGTGATCGTTTTATTGTTTTATTGTTCTTTTTCATCCCTAGGCCCTGATTCGGGCACTTGGACACGTCAGATGGTTTGTTGAAACCCAACAAAGGCCATTGGGTTATTAAATATTTTGTTTACGTTTCAGATGTACTGGTATGTGCCCTAATGGCTGCCCAAATGGAGTTTGCTCGGGACCAAACCTTTGTTTATGTAAGCCAGGATATGTGAAGGATAGAAGCGTTAAAGGAAGCCAGAAATGTGTCCAAAGGAATCGTCGTTCTGTGCCCGAACATCATCTCAAATTTATGATTCCATAAAAAAGATATGCACTAAAATATAGTTCCTTCTTTAATATGAGATCGAAATATGTGAATCTATTTAAAATAATCTAATATCTTGCACTTGCACTGTACTAAAAGTTTGAGATTATTTTGAAATAAAATGTTTGTTCAACAAATTATATTATTATTATTTTATTTATTTATACATTTAAACCTGGGTTACCATTATCGCAGTTATGCTAATTATTACTTAGCCATAACATATTAACTGCAATATATTCAAAATTTATCCTTTGTAATTCTGAGAGATTTGGAATAATAATATACTCAATAATACTACATATCCATTGTGACCATTTTTGAACGTTTATTGAGGCATCTACTTAGAAAAAACTATTAGTCCATGATTGGTTTTATACCTACCAATGTTAAAAGGTTGATATCAGAATTATGAATATTACATAAATTATCTGTATGTGTTTACCTATAATATGTGTATAAATATACCAATTATTATCTAAGGCTCGAGGATAACACTGACATTCAAGGAATACCAGATTTGAAACGCCATTTGAATTTTCAATTCAGTCGGTGTTTATCTCTTCAATTTGTTGCAGTGTGTTTGCAATTAAAATACTGATTCGTATATATAAATTAGTGTAAGTTCATCAAATAATTTTACGAATAATTTAACGATAATTAATAATTTAACAGTTAAAATATTCATTTGCAATATAAATTAATTTTTAACCAAATTTAATTGAATATGCGCAACATTAAAATCTAAACAAGGAAATACCTAAGTTTCTTGTTTATATAATTTAGCAAATGATTCTTTGTGATGATGATTTGATTGATTTTATTATTCCCACATTTTTATTTACCTTCATCTGTTCTCGTTCTTCTTGTTTGAGTCTATAACATTTTCCTCTTCAAATTTGAATAACTTCCCAATATACTTCCCAGAACCTTGCAATATTGCGAATTTAAATTGTATAATGTCGTGTCAAAAACACGCAAATTTTAAATGGAGAAATAAGCGTTTTTAAAACTTATTTTTAACGTAATTTTAGTGAAGATAGAGAGAAGTGTATTCTTCTTCTTGGCATCAGTCATTTTAGCAGTGGCTGCATTGCCACATGCAGATCGTGAGCCTCTTGAAGCAATCAGAGAGGGGGTTAAAACTGCCGTAAATGGAGTAAAAGGAAGATTTGATTCATCCAACATATCACGCTACTTTGGAATCGACGATCACCATAACAACAGGAACCTTACAGGATCTTCTTTCATGTTCAACAACACTAATTCATCGAGTCCCAGTAACACCAAAAGAGACTTTGAAAAGGGAGTGTGTTACTCAGAAGTACCGTAAGTGTATCTAGATATTAATCGTTAAATGTTAAAAAATAAGATTACGAAAACACTGAAACTTGAAAATTTTCACGATAAATACTGTTGTAGAAAGAGTTTATTATTTTATGAATAGCCTTTATATTTCACTAGAAGAGTCCAAAATTGGTCCAAAAACTATTAATTAAACACAAGAATAAACTTCATAATTAAATTAAATACTGTTTAAAATATTGTGAGTTGTAAATTTTGTAAATGAACAACTCATCCGAATGCTACAAAACCCACAGAAATACTGGATTGTACTCCGGTCGCTGCAGCCGGAGCGGATCGTCGAAATATCTAGTAGTTTTCATAGAATACCTGTCTAAAATTAACCATTCTATTACCATTTCAGAACAGTAACATTGGTAAGAGATCCATCGAACGTTCCAGTAGGAAATGGGGTAAGTTTGTATATTTTTGTATACACAATTAATTGATCCGGTACTTTTTCTTCTAAGCGGAGCGCGATTTAGTCCATTTAGCTTCGATATATATATTTTTTTATTTATTTATTTAAACTTAAAGTAAACAACAAACACATATAAATATACAAAATGGACATAGTACAGATTATAAAACGTTGTTCCCTAGGGCGAACTTATCGCAGAACTGCGATTTCTTCCAGTTACGCCTAGAAATACAAATTTAGATTTGCCGCCAATTCCTTCCCAGTGCTTTGTATTGGATACAAGTGAAGCGCTTTACATTCGAATTTCATGGTAAAAAAACGTCTTCTTTATACATATAAATAGGTACCTAAAAATTAGGGGCAAGATGTGCGGGCATGTATTTATTTAATTTAGGACTGCACCCACCACAGTACCTAATGATATTGCATATCAAAAATAAAATTGAAAAAAAAAACGAGCTGATAATATTACGATTTCAATTTCAGTCCGATCCATCGATGAGCAAAATACGAACATGCTGTCAGGGATATCAAAAAAATATTCACAATTTCAAGATATGTGATCCAGTCTGCGAGCACGAATGCGTAAATGGGAGATGTATTGCTCCAAATGTCTGTGCCTGCCATCCTGACCACGTTTTAGATCTTGATGGTTGGTGCGTACCAACCTGTCCAGTTGCATGTCTCAATGGGCACTGTGGTCCGGATAATGAATGTGTTTGCAATAAAGGTTACGTGGAAGAAACAAACATGAAGTTCTGCATACCCAAATGTTCCAAAGGATGTCTGCACGGTACGTACAATGTTAATGTCGGCAAAAGGGTGTTTTTCAGAACAAATATCTCAACGTCACTGAATATGCGTAGGCTTAAAATGCAAAAGGGCATTTTCAAGTATCTCGACAAAGTTAATACCTAATATCCTTTGTACATACTAAGATTTACATATTAAGATAAATACAATCAACCTTCGTCTAGTGACACATCTTTCATGCTTTGTATAAATTCCTAAAAAAAGTAGGTATCTATTGAAAAATACATCTACATTTTTTTTACAGCAAATAACTCGCTGCTTACAAATGCAACTCAAAAGTCTTTCTCTTAGTGATGATACTCAATAAAATCTACTGTATTACCATAAAACTTTTTTTGAATTAAGTTAAATAGTCCCCAAAAATGTAAAAAAACCCTATTTCTAAAATTTGATCCTCGAGCTACCACTACAGTCCATAATTTCATTCATATTATTATTAACCTAAAAAGACACGAGAAACACTTTCGGGATACTTCTCCGCTTAACGCATTAACCTGTATTTTGTTTTTTTAAGGAAATTGCACTGCACCAGACGTATGTACTTGCGAGAGTGGCTATGAATATGATGGAGAAGGAATCTGTCAACCCACATGCTTTGGTGGCTGTACCAACGGAGACTGCGTAGCGCCTAACGTATGCGTCTGCCGGCATGGTTATGTTGAAGAAAAGTATGGTTTATGTCGGCCAGTCTGTTCTAAGTAAGTAACGTCAGCCAACTTTTGAAACTAAAAATTTATCGACGCCAATCCTACTAACAAGATCTAGAATGCTGAACTGAGTGTATAGGGTTCCGATCAGCATTCACCTAAAAAGATACTCAATTTTTACCTTATTTTAGTGGTTGCGCTCAAGGAAAATGTATAGCACCAGAAACTTGCAGCTGCAGCGAAGGATTCATGCTGAATGAAAAGTTGAATAAGTGTGTTCCAGATTGTCGTCCTGGATGTGTCAATGGAGATTGCACTGCACCAAACGAATGTACTTGTCATGCAGGCTATGCCAAGTATCCTGTGGACCCTAGTGGCACCATGTAAGTTCTCACAATACGGTAACTCGTGCGTAACTAAATATTAGCAACCAGCTGTACTGCCATGGGCGTGGCCACCTTCGGAGCTAGGAGGCAGGAAACTAAGATTTTGATACCTATTAAACTGGCATAAAAAGAACAACTTACTAGCGCCTCAGGCGGACTATTTCGGAAAAATGGGCGAACTGATGAACTTTGTTGTTTTTCAATAGTAGCGCGTTTAGTTATATTGTACAATACAAAAGTCTACGTAACTAGGGCCGCAGATAATATTTTTTTAATAATACAAGTAGGTATATGTAAATATAAAAAGGTTGTGAAATAATCTGGTTTATTTGAACTAAAAAAAATATACAGAAAATGTATAGGTAACGTATTGAACAATTTCATATTAGCGCAGTCGGGAATTTTTTTATTGAAACTATTGTGATTCAATGGATTGTCACAATAATTTTTGAAAAAAATAATTTAACAACCTAATAATAGTATCAAAATTTTGAGCTGGCGATGCCTTTGGCTTGTTCAATACTTTATTTACTTAATTTTTTTAATCTGATTTATATTCAAATTTTTAATTACGTTTTAGGTGTGTTCTTGATAAATGCCCTGATGGTTGTCAAAATGGGCGTTGTGTATCCCCGGGAATTTGCGGTTGTTTCGATGGATACGTTCTCGATGAAACTACAGATAAGTGTGCGCCACATTGTGAAGATGAATGTTTGAATGGAGATTGCACTGCACCAAATGAATGTACTTGTCTTCCAGGATATATCAAGGATTTTATAAATTCACACAGGTACAAATTTCATCATACTCGTATGCCAAACGTGCGCAAATATCATCAAACGCAACAAACGCTTGGCTGATTATTATAATGTATTATTACTTAAAAGATGTTCTATCTGATTTTTCTATCTTTCTAATTGTGTTTTAGGTGTGTTGGTATGTGCCCTAATGGTTGCCCTAATGGAGTTTGCTCGGGACCGAATCTTTGTTTATGTAAGCCAGGATATGTGAAGGATAGAAGCGTTAAAGGAAGCCAGAAATGTGTCCAAAGAAATCGTCGATCTGTGTCCGAACATCATCTCAAATTTATGATTCCATAAAAAAGACTATGTATATACTAAAATATAGTTCCTTCTTTAATATGAGGTCGAAACATGTGAATCTATTTAAAATACTTAATCTAATATATTGCACTTGCACTGTACTAAAAGTTTGAGATTATTTTGAAATAAAATGTTAATTCAACAAATTACATTATTATTATTTTTTATTTGTTTAAATACATTTAAACCAGATGCAATTCAGTAATAACATCAATACAAAATAAGCTAAAAAATTGTGTTTTTTTTTTATATAAAATGAATCTGGGGTTATCGAAATAAACCCAAATACATCTTTGTACACTTCAGACAAAGCTTTAAAAACTTGTGTTGTGAAGTGGAGTAAGTCGGGGATTGAACCCGCGCCCACTGGATTAACAGTGTGTTGTTCCCCGGAGATGAGTTGTACTTCTGTTCCGGAGAAGGATCGTAACAACAATGAAGCAATAAAAATATCAATATCACATCGCACTATTATTTTCACCACATTAATTTATAACCTTATTCCTGCGAGTTAATTAATGTTTGATTAATTTTTATTTTTATTTTCATGCTCAAATGTCACACTCAATGTTACACCACTATGAGTTAGCTTGTGTCTGTTTAAATGCGACGTCTGACCGAATTTCTTCATGCAAATGTTACACTCGAAAGGTTTTTCACCACTGTGGGTTAATTTATGTCTCGATAAATGAGACGACTGGCTGAATTTCTTCATGCAAATATTACACTCGTATGGTTTTGCACCACTATGAGTTAATTTATGTTTGTTCAAATCCGACGACACAGTAAATTTCTTCAGGCAAACATCACACTCATAAGGTTTTTGGCCACTATGAGTGAATTTATGCGTGGCTAAATTAGATGCCTGGGTGAATTTCTTCATGCAAATATTACACTCGAATGGTTTTTCACCAGTGTGAATTAATTTATGTGCGGCCAAATTTGACGACTGCTTGAATTTCTTCAAACAAATATCACAACCGTGAGGTTTTTCGCCACTATGAGTTAATTTATGGGAAGCTAAATTCGAAGACTGACTGAATTTCTTCAAGCAAATATTACACTCATAGCGTTTTTCACCAGTATGAGTTAATTTATGTGAGGACAAATTTGACGGATGCTTGAATTTCTTCAAACAAATTTTACACTCGTACGGTTTATCACTAGTGTGGATTACTTTATGTTTACTCAGATCTGACAGCAAACTAAATTTCTTCGAGCAAGTATTACACTCATGCGGTTTATCATCACTATGAGTTAATTTATGTGCGGCTAAATTCGACGACTGACCGAATTTCTTCATACAAATATTACACTCGAAAGGTTTTTCGCCACTATGACTAAATTTATGAGCGGCTAAATTCGACGATTGGCGGAATTTCTTCATGCAAATATTACACTCGAAAGGTTTTTCACCACTATGAGTTAATTTATGGGTAGTTAAATTGGACGATTGACTGAATTTCTTCATGCAAATATTACACTCATGACGTTTTTCGCCGCTGTGGACTATTTTATGTTTTGCTAAATTCGTGGAGTGATTGAATTTTTTCATGCAAATATTACATTTAAATCTTTGTTCCGATGTCTCTGCATGTATGTTCTCCTGAATACTTTGATGAAGTGAAGTTTTAGGATAAATAATCTCGCTTTCGTTGTTGAAAGATGTTTTGGCCAGTGAATTTTCATTAGTTTCTTTGCTAGTGCTTTGACACTCAACTTTAATAAAAGGTTTGGCTTCTTCGCTGGCCCTTTCCCACTCGACTTTAATATGAGATTCAGATGTTTTTGCCAGTGGATTGTAATTGGTTTCGTCGCTAGTACTTGCACACTCAACTTTAATAGCATAAGGTGCGAATGCCAGGGGTTTGTCAGTAGTTTCTTTGCTAGCCCTCTCATACTCAACTTTAATATCAGGTTGAAATATATCGATATTTCCATAATGAAAAGCATGTTTAACATCACCCTCACCTTCTTCCTCAGCAGGTTCTTGCTTCACATAGCCAGCCATTACTGGAAATGCCTTATTGTCATCGTCTTTAGTTATTCAATATACTTGAATATCCGCCGCTATATTAGGTTATTGTAATAGTACTGGTTCCATCCACAATTTAAAATATGAAATAAATATACACGCGTTAGATTCATTCTGACTTGTACGACTTAATTTCACAGTATTCACATAACTATTTTTATAAGAAAAAGAAATACGGGCGAGATCGGCGAGATAGACTCTGCTTAAACGTCAAAACGACTCACGACGCTAGTGCCCTCTATTGGTTTTTGATAGTACCAGTCATTCACGGGGGACATACCAGTGAAACATTTATCTGTCTCTTTCTCGTAAAGTATTTTTGGTAGTAGTTAAAAGAAGAAAGCATAAGCGTAGGTACTCTTATTGCTTATAATATCTCTACGGCTCACAGTTTAAGGGCCGCTGAGGTTTTTTTCACAAATGCAACACCAAATTACTGTCAAAAATAAATGTCAAATAAAATTGAACTTGTTTACTAGAGTTTTTCAGCTTTGTTTGGATTGGATAGTTTAGTTTTGGTTTACAATTAAAATAAATTGCCATCGCAGAGTATTGTAAACAGTTTAACAATGGATGATAATTTCGACGATATTTTAGCCAACATTGATGTTCCTGACGAGCCTACGACCGCCAAAATACCTAAGAAAGAAAATGCTCCTTCAACAAGCGATTCTACGGCATTACCTGCTGGTAATAATTGTTGATTATATGCATTGTGAAATATCAATAAAAGTGCATTAATGAAATCATCCTTAAATTTTCACTTTTGTAGATACAGTTGCCAAAACAATATTGTCAAAATCGCACTGTGTTCTGGTGAATCCGAAACAGGTAATAATAAAGAAAAATCCTGGTACTTTTCCACTATTGCAGACCCACCCGCGGCGGAGCCGAGAGAAAAAATACCCTTTAGTCATTAGACAAAATAAACTTGTAGTAGTATTTACTCTCTGCCTACCCCGCAATGGAGGTGGCGTGAGGGTATAGTAGTAGTAGTATTAAAAAACCAAACATAAACCACCTATCACTTTACTAAATACCTAATTTTTACAATACATTTTCCGTCACTTCTTTGCTCGGCTGCAGGTTGGGCCGCAATAGTCAAAGAGTACCAAAATACCTCAGTAAAATTTTACAATCTCAGAAATTACGATTAAGTATATATTTTTTTAATCTCACATACTTATTTATTTTTTGTGAGAAACGTCGACAGATGGATGAACTGGAATTGGTGAATGTTACTTAAGTGTAAAGTGATCACATTAAACCAGCCGGCGATCAGTACAAGCCCTATGGAAAGTTTATCTTTTCCTGTATATCTGTTGAGATACCTATTTGTTAATAGAATAATGCTGGATTTCCCCAACTTTTCAGGAATAGCGAATAATATAGGAGCCACTTATCATTATTTTTCCGATATCCCTTACCTAAGAAGTTGGTGAAATCCAGCATAAGTCTTCTAGATGCTTTTAGATAAAAAAAATATATAAGTACCTGCTTACTTATTTTCTGAATATTCTAGAAAGGCAACCCTCTTCTTCGCAGCATAAGGAACGTTCCATGGGAACTGGATGAGATTATTCCCGACTATGTGATGAGTCCTACCACTTGTGCCATGTTCCTCTCTATCCGATATCACAACATGAACCCAGATTACATCCATGAGAGGCTCAAAGCACTTGGAAAGTCTTATACGCTTAGAGTACTGTTAGTGCAGGTAAAATTAAATTGACTATTAGCTCTTTGCACATACTTACTTACTTACTTCCTATGGCCGTACAACTCCAGTAGAGTTTTGGCCTCCAGAACAATGGATCTCCAAGCCTTCCTGTATGCAGCAACGGACTCCCAGTCATCGCCAACATTTAGTACATTCAGATCTCTGGTTACATTGTCCGTCAATCTCTGTCTTGGTGGTTTCCAGAGGACTCCTGCCCACAGGTTTACTTTGCAGGAGATGTTTTGTGGCTCTTTCTTCTGCCGATCTGTCGACAAGTCCGATCCACGCCAGTTAGTGCTTAATGATTATGCCCGTAAATGTACGAATGTAAATAAATATATCTTTATATTTTTTGATTAGAATTCTATATATATAACATAATATATGTAAAACACAGGTAGATGTCCCCGATCCGCACATTGCTCTGAAGAACCTGACTAGGATATGTCTTCTAGCAGATCTTACACTGATGCTCGCATGGAATTCTGATGAAGCTGGGAAGATCATAGAGACGTACAAAATTTATGAAAACAAACCTCCAGATAAAATCATGGAAAAGGTGGAGAATGATCCACATCAAAAGGTGATTTTTTTTAGTATTTTTTAGTGATAGTAAAAAAGTCATTTTTCACAAGACATGGGTGAAAGAATAGGCGTGTGGAAGTGTGCTCATTCGAGACGTGGATGTGGATCGATCATGCTGACCAGGTATTTTGATATGTTGCATGCTGATGATGCAGATCCACATCATAGTTTATATTTTCACCGAGTGATATGCGAGTAATATGCATCGTGATACTATTGAATGTTTCTCAGTCTATTTTATTTATTTACACTTTTTGGTGAACAAGATACAGAGACGTGTAAACATTTCAAATATAAATCACATAGTTTGTTCACTAGGGCGAGCTTATCGCAGTGCTGCGATCTCTGCCAGATTACCCCAAAATAATGTTCTCTGTAACTCTGTAATGAGTACGTATTTCATGTATCAGTAAATGTTTTAAGGAGGATGAAGACATTTTGACTAAAAGAAAAAAGTGATATATAACTATTAATCAAATAAATAGCCGGTGATAAATATTTCAAATTTTATTTATTTCAGATTGTTAGCGCCCTCACATCAATTAAACCGGTCAACAAAACAGATGCAATGACACTAATATCAACATTTGGAACACTGGAGAACATAATTAAAGCATCAGAAACCAAATTGTCTAACTGTCCCGGTTTTGGCACGAGGAAGGCTTCCAAGTTGTATAACGTTCTTCACGAACCTTTCTTAAAGAAGGGAGCGACTACTACGAATAACAAACCAAATGTTAGTCCAGATGATGAAATGGATATGGAGCAAATTGAAGACATTCTTAAACAGCATGAAAAAGCAGAAGCAGCTTCGTAAAAGCGATATTGAAAGAAGCAAAGTAGCGGGCATTAGGGTGAATGGGGCATTTAGACTCGTCGTTTTGATTAGAAAAATTTCCATTGAGGCAAAGATTCTGGTGCTCACATTTACGTATAGAAGTGAGGCATGGATGTGGTTTAAAAAAAGGTGAGAGTGGAATAAATGAGATGAAGACGAGATGTTTGGGAAGAATGTGCGAGAGATAGAGTAAGGAGTGAGGTAATTAGAGAGATGAATGGATGTTTTAGGATGAATGTGATCAAGGGATGTGGAGAGAATGTCTGAGGGTAGAGTGACAAAGAAAATATATACAATTTCTCGAGAAAGAGATGGTCCCGGATAAAATTAAAACTAGATTTTTGTTTGCTGGCAACGATGACGTTTCTACTTAATATTTACAAGTGTTGCCACTATGGTTGCTAAAAAGCTGCATTGTGGTGCCCTCATCAAAAACCATATTTTTCTTGATAGACTGAAAGATAGTGGGTGATAAAACGTAACTGAGAGATGTAGGTATGTGAGGATAGAAGCGTGGTGCTCCGTCCTCTCTGTGCCTAACCCGCAAGGGATACGGTGTGATCTTTGTTAATTATGTTTTGAATAAAATCTTGTATTGGTGTCAATTTATTGAATTACCTGTTGATTCTGTGATATGTTATTAAAAACCTTTTTAAGAATAAAGTTTGTAATATTATAAAGCCCTTGTATAATTTTTAATCCTAATTTTCATGGCAAGATTCAAAATTGTTGAATAGGTAGGTATCTAATGGATCCTTGAGTTGAGAGGCATTGCTGTTCATACAGGATTGTGTCTTGGCTAGGTTTAATAGAATAAACTTGAGGAAAACAGTATTAGATTATGGAGGTTTATAAGTTATTGCGAAAGACACTCTGTGACATTATTTATTGCACGTAATTTAAGCACAATATGTTAGGGTACCTATGTAAAGTTTTCTTTTAAAATAGGGTTCTCTGTAATTTTTTTCTTGTGGCAACATTATTCCATAGAATATCACAGTTATTATATTTGATCTATGGTTTATTTGTTGTCATTTAAATGTCAAAAAGTTGTGAATGTGCGCGCGACTGTTTTTGTGAGCGCGAATTTGTTTGAAAATAAGAAATATCTTTCTAGCATAGCAACAGAATCATATTGTCAATAAAAACAATGATTTGCGTGTAAATAATATGGAAGGAATATGTGAGGAAGACAATAATTTAGATTGTTTGCTGTTTGATGAGTGGAATGATACAGAAAGTAATAATGTCAACATTGCCCGAAACAGTTCATGGCAAAACACGTCTAACAATAGTTCCTTATTCAACAATACAACAAATGTTAACATCAGCTCAAACCGTCTAGAAATTAGGTAAGTACCCTTATTTTGTAAGCAAAAAGTATGACAAATCTAAATTTCTTTCAGTTTATCTTGCCTGTTACTTAACTGAACTGAAATTATCTTTCAACACCAAGAGCTTCTACCATTAGGTCGTATATTGCTATCTACATTGTTGCTGGCAGTATGTGTGCTTACTGTGATACCTCTTTGACATGAATGCTGGTCTGAACCTTGTACATTCCAATCAGCATTCAATCTTGTTGTCATTATGTATGCCAGATGTCAATCGGAACTCTTTACACTCTGGCTTCAGTAATGTATTAAATTTTCTGGCCTACTTTAAAACACGATAAGGTAATGTTTATTGTATATTTAATTTCCAGTTCATTATGTTGCGATGAAGAATTGAGTGGCTTTGATAAGAATGCCGGGCCAACATGGATTTACCCAACCAACTATCCAGTACGAGATTACCAGTTCAACATCATCAGTAATTCATTATTTAAAAATACCTTGGTGAGTAAATAATAGTAACGTTTTGAAGCTATTTAAATTAAGAGGAATTGGGATGAGATTATTAAGAACATGTGGAGAGACGAGTGACTGTAAGACCAATGTTGTAAGTAAACAAGTTAAGGTAGTTGGGACATGTGGAGAGGATAAATGATGAAAAGATTTTCTTCTTCTTCACGAGCCCTGCAGCTTCCATTTCTGGATATAGGCCTCCCTCATTCGTCTCCATCCCTCTCTGGATTTTGCCTCGGATGTCCATTTGAGGCCAGCTGTCAACTTTAGATCTTCTGTCCAACGTGCCTGTGGGCGGCCTCTATGGCGTTTACGGAGGGTATGTGTATGATATATGAAAGGATAATAAAGAAAATATACTTTGGTAAAAGAAGTGGTGTAACAAATCGTGGCTGTCCAAGAAACACTTTTAACATAGTTTGACAAATTGCATGAATGTGACGGAAGCAAGAAGTGTGTGTATGGATAGGGAAGTCATCTAACGCTCTGTTCTCTTTGCTTACCCCTCACGGTACATGGATTGAGGGAACAGAAATGAATAAATAAAAATCAACACAAAAATTGTAATACTGACTTTGGAAATCTGATTTTGTTTTGTGTTATTATTTTTTAGGTCAGTCTTCCCACAGGTCTGGGTAAGACATTCATTGCGGCGGTGGTGATGTATAATTACTACAGATGGTATCCTCGTGGTAAGATTGTGTTCACGGCACCGACCAGACCATTGGTGGCACAACAGATAGAAGCGTGCTACAACATCACTGCTATACCTCAACAAGACACTGTGGAGATGACTGGTATTATTAACTCCTCCCATTTTACACACTGACTCCTCCCACATTATACAGTGACCCCCCATTTTTATACCATGACTCATCCTACTTTGTATTGTGACTCCTCCTATTTTGTACCATGACTCCTCCCACTTTATCCAATGACTCATACCACTTTATACAATGACTCCTTTAACTTTATACAGTGACTACTACTTTATAAAATGACTGCTCTAATTTTATATAGGAACTCCTCCCATTTTATGTCAATACCCCTCCCACTTTATCCAAATACTCATACCACTTTATACAGTGACTTCTCCCACTTTATCCAGTGACTTCTCCCACTTTATCCAGTTGCTCCTACTTTATACAGTGGCTTCTCCCACTTTATTCAGTGGCTTCTCCCACTTTGTACTATGACTGCTACAACTTTATACAGTGGCTCCTCCCACTTTGTACTATGACTGGTACAACTTTATACAGTGACTCCTCCCACTTATCTAATTACAAATACCACTTTATACAATGGCTCCTCTAATTTTATACAGTGACTTCCCCTTTGATAAAATATTCCTATACCATGGCTCCTCCTTTTTGATACAATGACTCCTTCCATTTGATACAATGAACCCTCCCATGTATATAGTGACTCCTCCCATTTTATACACTGACTTCCCATTTATGCAATAATTTCCTCCCATTTCATCACCTCTCTCAAATTTGTTTTCGTCTGTTTTAGGAACAATGCAGGTGAATGCGAGAAAAACCGCTTGGAAGCAGAAGAGAGTATTCTTTGCTACGCCGCAAGTCGTGAATAATGACTTGGAATCTGGTATATGTCCGGGAGAGCTGTTGAGATGTCTTGTCATTGACGAGGCACACCGAGCCAAAGGAAAACATGCGTACTGTCAATTGGTGGAGAGACTAACACAAAAGGGTCATACTTTACTGAGGATATTAGCCCTCTCTGCCACACCCGGTAGTAAAGTGGAAGACGTTATAACAGTAAGTATTCAAGTCTCGTAAAATTCAATTTTTTCTTCTTCTTCCAAATCGGTCCCTCAATAGTGAGGATCATGACCTTCATGCGGTACCTCTCATAGCAGTCTGGCCCACCCTGGTCTGTCTTCAGCCCGCCGCAATGATTCAGGAAATGTCGTTCCAATGGCATCTGTCACCTGGTCGGACCATCTCATTGGTATACGTCCGCAACATCTGCCTTCAACTCGGCCAGTCATTATTATTTTTTCTAAATTATGTGGCTCCCGTCTTACAGTATGCCCAAAGTAACCAAGCAATCTCCTCAGACACACTACAGAAAAACGAGTAGTAAAGTGTAGCTCAGATAAGATTGACATTTTTGATTGATCGGTTAAGATTGATAGTTTATATTACTGCGCTACGATTCATTGATTGTACTTCGATTATTTGGTGGTTTTTTACATCGTAAGTCGATTATCGTAATCAACTGTAAATTACAAACGACTTCAATTATTTCGACTCTAAAATATAGCATTTTCGCCTACGGCTATTACAAACCGATTCCATATCTTTGTACAACATGTTCTATTTGTTATTTAGGTTGTAAAAAATCTTCACATTTCGCATCTGGAGCTGAGATCTGAGCAGTGCATTGATGTCGCGAGGTACAGCCATTCTCGAAAAATTGATACCATCGTGGTGCCATTAGGAGATGAACTCACTAATATTAGGAAACAGTTTGTTGAAGTAAGTAATTACTATAGTGAATTCTTTATTCACTGGAAGGATTTTAACTGCGGTACAATAATTTAAATACTATGTACATACCTTTTGCAGATAATGGATGTGTACACAAGAAGATTAGTCCAGTACAGAATTCTGAATGGAAATATTAGTGGCTTATCCAAGGGAAGAATTATAATGCTGTTTAAAGAATATCAGAACAAGGAAAAAACACAGAGGTGAGTTGGTATTTAAAATCATAAATGTTTGCTAACCGTTGTATTATCTAATGATCGTACATACTGTGCAATATCAAACAGAGAAATGCTCCTCATATCTGGTTTGTCTTCATAATATTCCCTCTTCCTTTCCCGAAGATGATATGCTCGGAAAAGGAAGAGGACTTAGATAGAATGTAGAAAAATTTACATTGTTAGTTACCACTTTGTCCATACTAATTTTCTTGACGATGGACCGCCGGAGAATGGCAAGCCGTCTGCAGGTGATCAAGCTGGGAGGTCCGAGGTTCGTGTTTCCGATGAGACGCGAGAGAATCTACCAATCAAGATTCGAGTTTTGATTCTAACATAATATATGTAATGGATGTGGAGGAATCACATTCACTACAGTGGCAATGCTTGTAGAATTTTAATAAAAATGGCAATGTTACCAGTACGTAAAATTGTAATTCACAATTAATCCAAGACCATCTCTTTCTTGATAGACAGTATGTTTATTTGATTTAGGCACCCCCAACATCAGCGTATAATGCAAGACTTTACGATGGTCATCACTCTGTACCACGCTTTAGAGCTCTTGACTAAACATGGCGCTCGAGTATTCCTGAACTTCTTTGACGAGAGGACGGACAAGCACTGGGTGGGGAAGGACGACAGCTTGACTTGCTTCTTGGAGAGGCTCCGGGACGATCTGGGGGTAAACCCATTCACAGTCAATAGGAATACCCTGCCAGATGGTACCATACCTGAGGTATATCTGTAAAGTTCTTTTGATCTGTTAATATTTCTATTCTAGAAGTTATGTTTGACCCTTACAGGGTAGGCAGAGAGAAAAACTTTGTCACACAGCGTCTGGAACACACATTATCTTTTCCTATCTTTACACACATTTTATGCTTGGAAGTGTGATGAAATAAAACGGTATGTGTCTAAGACCATAGAGATAGGATAAGAAATGAACTGATTAGAGAGATGAGTGATTGTAAGATGGATGTTGTAACTGGAATGAAATTGAACAAGTTAAGTTGGTTAGGATGTGTAGAGAGGATAAATGATGAAAGGGTAACAAAAAACGAATATATTGTCTCAAACATCTCGACCAAATGCTCATGGACCGATGTGTTTTGAGTAAAATCAATCGTAGAGTGTGTATTACGAATTGCATGAATGTGAGGGAGGCAAAAAGTGTCTGTAAAGAGAGGGAAGTCTGGTGTTCTATTTTTTGGTATTTTAAAGTGTATTGTTATTTCCCAATTGTATAGATTGAAGAAGATTTAAAATTTGGTCATCCGAAGTTCGATTTCCTGAAAGAAGTAATTGTCAAGCACTTTGAGCAAGCTGAGAAGAAAGGATTGAAAACTAAAGCCATCGGTAATCTAACTCATTATACTATTGACTTAACTATGTGTGGCCACAGGACTTATCCTTGATATTGAATGTTTCTCTTGTTCTGTTAATTGTATTAACATAGCATTCCTAATTGTATGCAATACAATATTTTAGCTTATGATTCTTTTCAATAGATGGTGTTTATTTTCAGTATTCTGTGAATACAGAGAGAGTGTGAACTTGGTCCACTGCTTGTTGCTCCAGTGTCGTCCCAGGATTAGACCGCATGTGTTTATCGGGCAAGGAGCTGGTTCCGTTGGTATAATTTTTTTTTTATTACTACCTACACTTGATTATTGCAATACATTTCATTAACAATTATATAGGTATCTCAATCGATGTACAGCGTATTATGGATATTAATTTGTTGGGTGACTTAAGTGATCGCTTTACATTCAGATTTTTCAGAGTGCATATTTTGAAAAAGAAATCCACAATTGTGTAAAGACATACGCAGCATATAATGGGCTGAATAGTGTGGTGAAAGTTTCTCAAGTGTAAAGTGATCACTTAAGTCAACCAATGACCGGTCGTTAGTCCTATTTAATGTATCTAATTATAGGTATAACTACAAATGTAGTAAAATCTAGCATTTTTCTCAAAAAACAGAATCTGTGCTACACAATGCACATTTCATTATTGTATTTTTGAAAAACACGCAAAATATAAAAAAATATTTTTTATTTTTGAATTTAATTTCTTTACAGGTCTTTTGCGGTTTCCTCCATCCTCAGTAAAGATTATTTTGTGGGATTGTTTTATACATTTTTTATTAATTCATTTTGATTGTCATTTTAGGTAACGGAGTGAAAGATACTAACTTGAAAGCATTCTCCCAGAAGCAGCAATTAAAAGTGATGAAAATGTTCAGAGAGGATGTGTGCAATGTCCTGGTGTCCACTTGTATTGGAGAGGAGGGATTGGATGTGGGATCTGTGGACCTGATTATCTGCTTTGATATCTCTAACAAGTCTCCCATCAGACTTGTGCAAAGGTGATTACTATGTACATATCTACATTCTGACATCGATATCGATAGGGCAGACACTGAAAATAAAAGCAATATGGTGGTCACCAGAATTCGTCATAGAAATAACACTATTGATATAATCTGTTTTTGTTAATTATATTAGCAGTGATTATTAAAAAACGATGTGTTTCTGTAATGCTGGATTACATTAATTTATGTATTTGTCGTGACACTTACAGTTAGTTAAATGGCTCCATATTTACCTAACAAACTAGCAAAATCATACATAAAACATATTTCCAGTGCAAAAAGTAAACTAATATAATGTTTTATTGATAAAATTTATACATATTTTTTATGAATAAATCTCTTAGATAGCTTCACCGTAAGTTGTGTTCAAATGTCCGACTTTAGTCACTATATTCACATTGTTCTCGTCTATATTCTATATCTATCTCCTTCTGTATCAGACCTCTCGCTCCAACTATCTGAGCCCACAATCTACCTTCTATGTTTTTACTATACCTTCTATGTTTCTGTTTACAGATGTGGGCGTA
Organism: Ceraclea dissimilis; assembly: GCA_963576895.1. Lineage (NCBI taxonomy): Eukaryota > Metazoa > Arthropoda > Insecta > Trichoptera > Leptoceridae > Ceraclea > Ceraclea dissimilis. The sequence goes on along the minus strand of OY756370.1, from coordinate 887,125 downwards.
CTGGGAGAGAAAGAGAGGGTCGTGTTGTCATACTAGTCACTGAAGGAAGGGAACATCAGGTTAGAATAAACACACTACATAATTCAACACTCATTTCTGGTCACAAACTGTATGCATAGAATAAAACAAACTACTGTAATTCTATTTTTTTCATTCAGACACTTCGCGAGTGCATCTTGCAAAGAGACTCTCTCAACAGGAGAGTTCTTCAGAGCAAGGAGCTGGTTAGGAATCTGTACTCTGCCTCTCCGAGAATGATCCCTCGTAATCTCAACCCCAAGTGCCAGAAGATGTTCATTACAGTTCAGAAACCAGTGCAGGAGGAGAAACCTGAGAAAACCAGTAAGGTAATACAATTTGTGGATTTCGTTCACTGATTTCTGCAATCTATACATTTTTCTTCCAATTCGATCGAGAGAATGGTTGAAGGCAGGATGACTAAAAAGATATATGGGTGTAAGTAGAGGTGGTAGGGAAAGTGGTTATTCCAGACTGACCTAGAATGATCATCTCGACCAGATCAAGGATGGACACATTTAGAGCAAAGAAATCGGAGCCATTGCCATTTATTTCAGATCAAAATTTTGTATGCCAAATTTGTAGGAAATTTTACAATTTACAAATCGACAAATAATTATTTTTGCCTAAAAATGCGAAACAACAAAGTTACATTGTATAGTTTTGAAAATGGGTCAGTTTTTGTAAGTTTTTTATAGGGTGGTGGAGGAAAATTGGATTCTTCACTACCCTATCGACCTACATAACATACCAAAAATTCAAGACTACCTGATCAAATTTAGGGTATTCGTACTAATGATTTATCTATTATGTTTTAGGGCCAGAGTAAAATAAAAGACATGTTTAAGAAGAATGCAGTTGGAAGTATGGAGGGAGGAAGCGATTCAGGAAGCAGTCGTAGAAATGTGCCTTTAACTGATAAAGACTTTACAGCCATATATCCCGATGGAATGCCGAGCTGTAGTCGCTTCCGAGATGGAGAGGAATACTGGAATAAAACAAAAGGTATTTTATAAAAATGACAAATCATTTAAGTTGATTGGAAGAAATTGTTTTTGCAGTAAGTCTGCCCTTTGAGTCACTACGTACTATTTATTGTCTTGTTTTATAGCTTGCAATTTTTTTTGCCAATAAAGATTTGGGTGGGGGGAACTCTTGTGTGCCGCCCCCCCTCCACTCTTTTTTGTTATTTTTTTTGTAGTGTCGTTTTTTTCAGTCTTTCATACCCTGTGTTTTAAAAGACACTAGAAAAAATATCATAAAAAATAAAGTACGATAATTTATCGTATGTATTGCTCTATTTTATTTACATCAAATTTCCCAATGCGATCCAATAATCCGAACATTCCAATGATCCGGCACCCTCTGGTTTTTAATAGTACCGGATTAGTGGGATTTTACTGAATTGTATTCGAGGATTTATTGTGATGTGATTTTCATTGCTTACTTTTTTTTTAGATTTTTTCAAAGCCGATTTCCCAGCAGAAGAATCGTCCAACAAATTGAATTTATCGGAGTGGTTAGAATGGCAGAGGACTTTACAGTTCAGTGTGAATGTGCACCACTCTGCTGATAGTGAAATATTAACTCACGTCCTCAATATGGCCGACTCAAAACGATTTGATAATCCTGTTATAACCGAAATTCCAAGTAAGTATTTTTGCATTTTATTGTGTACTGCAATCTATAAGATTTATTGTACTCCCATTACTATTTTTTTTTATGGAGACCATTGAGCTAGAGCAGTCCTGTAGTCCCAGACGTCAGGGATACAGAACGCCACACTGGCTTCTCATTGCTTCCGTCACATCCATGCATTTCGTACATCCATCGTTTTCTAGCAACCCCTCTTTCAGCAACATATCCTTTTTTTATCATCATGTCATCACTCATTCTTTCAGCATGTCCAAACCATCTTAGTTTATTCACACTCATTCTCACCAGAAAACGAGTTGATGTTTTCAAAATTTATTTATTGACTTTGTGAAATGTTCAGATCTCTGTTTCTAAATACAGTATGCGTGCTTATAATGTTTTTATGTTCATTTGTTCACAGGTCCCCCACCATCTGAAGTATTCATCCCGAAACCAAAAACACCCAATAAGAAACTGCCTCCGAAAGGAAAAAGCAAAATCGTGAAAAATGATATTAGGACCTTGTTTCAAAAAATGCATAAACCCACTGAAGAAGAAATCGAAAAGGCAAAATATGATACGAAAGCAAAGGAAATATTTGAAGATTGTGGCCTTCGACCTGATGATGTCAGTGAAAGAAATCATGTTCTAGAATCAGATGGCATTACGTCCGCCATGATTGATCTGATGGTTGAAATCAGTTTAGAGTTACCAAAGTTACAAACGAAAAAGTGTCGTAAGTTTGATTCGCTGAGTTGCTTCAAAAGAAAATCTAAAGATGACAGTACTCCGGCTTGCTTGTCACCATATTTCAAATTACCTGACGAAGAGACTGTTTTGAATTCAATAAAAGCTATTCAGCAAATCGATATAGAAGATTTTGAACGAATATTGAAATTGAATGATAATAAAGAAATGGCAAACAATTCTGTTGCTGGGATTAATAAATGTACGACAGTTCCCGAGATAGATTTCTGTGACGATAGTCTACTGCGATTGAACGACAGAGAAGTTGTGTTTGATCGAAGTAACAATGTAAATAAAACGATAAACAAAGTAGTAGATAATGGATTGAATGATGAAGATGCCGTTGATCGAGATATTTGTAAAGCAATGATGAGTAATGATTTTGAGCTCGGCGATATTGACGATATATTCGAAGATACGGATGACGGCTTTGGTGATGACAATCGGAAAGAGAACCAAGAAAAATGTGATAGCTGTGCCATAACTGAACAAAAGGATAATAAAACCGAGAAACTTAGTGATAATAAAAACTGTGATAATAATAAACTTGTAATAAATGATAATAATGAAGATACAGAGGAATATCAGTTTACTGATAAAATAGTGTTTCCTAACGACTTTGATTTCGGTGATATAGACGATATTTTCGAAAATACCGATGAAGATATTATTACTCCTGCTAGTAATGTAAAAAATACCTCGAAACTCGTACCTGAAAATAATAATAAATCTGTAGTTAGTCCAGTTAAATCGATTCCACAACCCAAAACGGCCGAAGTAGCAGCAGTCGATCCATTAACCTTTTTCGGATTAAATGACGTGGAAGATTTGTTCGCTAACGATGATTTTAAAGATTGCGATAGTAAAAACGATAAGAAACAAAATGAAAAAGAAGACGTATTAGAACCACCGAATTCCCCCATTCTTTGCTCACAACGATTAACATTGTCCAAAGTTAAGAAACTCTCTTTAAATAGTCACTTTACGTCCACGCCACGTTCGTCAAGTCCGTTTAAAAGTAAAACGAACGCGGAATATAAAAGACAGTGTAACGAATCTCCGAAAATGTTGCATAAAGATGTGTCGATATTATCCAACAGTTTTCTTAATAATGACAATGCGAAACACAAAGTCAGAAACAGCTTTACTATTCCAAATAATGTGAATTCTTCGTTTAATAAAACGGATGCTACGTCGTTCACTATCAGTCAAATAATTGATTTAGTCAACAAGGAGGTTGGAGAAAGCAAAGATGATGAACGAGTAGATCGTGGAAGGAGTTCTCCGATAGTTAATTGTAAAGGAGATCGGAATAGTAGTGACGAAAGTAATCATTCCGTTATACTGTGTTCTCAGAAGCCGACTGTAAAGAAAAAATTGAATTATTCTAGTCAAAAAATCAGTGTTACCATTTTAGAAACAACGTCGGAAAGTTCCGATGATGGAGTTGCCAAATTTGAAAAGAACGAAAAAGAAGAAACGAATAAAGCAAAAGAAAATAATTGTTTTCAATTTAACGGTTTTGCGAAAACAAAAAGAAAAATACTTTCGTCGGAAGATGAAGTCGAATGTTCGCCGTTTTTCAAGCAGCAGACGGAAACGGTGTCGCCTTTTTCGAAACGTAACAAGATGTCACTCAAGGAAAAGATTGCCAGTACAATGATCGGTGTAAAGAAAATTGAACAATCGCAATCTATATTGGCTTCTCCGGTTAAAAATTTCTTCGAAGGAAGTTCTAAAAATAAAGAAAATGCGCAAATCAAAAGTCATGTGAAGTCTCAATTGTCGCAATTTTCGAAAATCAAACCAACGCAGTGGACCTCAGATACCAGCCAATTGCGGAAACATAATTTAAACCTTTCGATTCCCAAACCAACCTTGATTTCTAGTGAAGAGGACGATGACGATGATTTCAAAGAAAAGACCCCGAAACGTAATAAGAGAATCGTTAAGAAAAAGGAAACTAAAAAGGTATTGAAGTGTACAAAGTAGTATTTTTTTTTATTTTTCTAAGTAGAAATAATGTTTTTTTTTCTTTTCGTAGCAACGCTGCCAGTTTATCGAGTACGAAGCTGCTTTGTCGGATGATTCGTACGAAGACAGTGGAGACGAAGAACATAGTCAGAATAGAAGCGGAGATACCAGCATACTGAAGTTCATCTGCGATGAAGAAGTAGACGAACATCATCAGAGTGTCGGTGTTGACATGGAAGCAAAGTATCTACAATCTGTTAGGTAAGTGTTGTCATAGAAGAATAATGTTTCTGATACTTGCGTTAAGAAAGGGATGAGTTCTATTGGCGGCAACATCGAATAATACGAGGGCTATTTTTTAATCAAGTTCCGTTTGTGCTTCTAAGAAAGCACGAATCACGAAAGATTATGATCTGCACATCTCGGGATTGCGCAACTCTTCCACCACAACCTCTGCCATTTTCAGATCGGTTGCGTCACTCGCAGCCGAGTTACAGGCAATTGAACATGGCCGCCTCGATCGAGGCTCCCGCCAAATGTGAGTTACGACTTGTAATCCGTTTTCTGCCAACAAATGGACGAAGTGCTGCTGAAACCCTTTGCAGAATAGTAAAAAATTACGGTAAACACTTCATGAGTGATGATAGTGTAGATAGGTATGGGACTGGTGCACAAAATTTAAAGAAAAGCAAGCTGACGTAGGTGATGAAGATATGGTCAAGGGCGCAAGTCTGCCCTTAGTGTAGGCCTCGTGGAACTTCGCGGACCTCGGGTAGACCTGACCTTATTAGATGGTTAGAGGCAAATAAAAACACACCTTCCTGATCTTAGCTGATAATTGTTTGCAAAGCGGACTTTAAAATTTGTGGAAATTGTTCCTTAGGGCGGACCTTCAAATCAGAATGTTATCTGATTGAAAACCTTCGTAAACTCACATTTGGCGGGAGCATCGATCGTAGCGGTCATGTTCAATTGCCTGTAACTCGGCTGCGAGTGACGCAAACGATCTGAAAATGGCAGAGGTTGTGGTGGAAGAGTTGCTCAATCCCGAGATGTGCAGATCTTGATATTTCGTGATTCGTGCTCACTTAGAAGCACAAACGGAAGTAGAAGTCTTTATCGATTATGATACTGTGTCTTGGTTGATGTTTAAGGGGCTATTTGATTTGAGTAAAAATCATTCCAATAACAAATCGATTTTGGCTTATTACGTATATCGAAAACATATTCGGTGGAGTCACCGCATCTTACCTTAAACATTTTATCTATCAAAAAAATTACAGCGTTACAACTAATAAACTACGGAATAATCCCAAGTTTCAGTTGAATTTAGAGGAACTACTAAATCATGTTCTCGTTTATCCATGTTTTAAGTCTTAGGATGATATCTTTAGTATTAGCTGAGTAAATTTGGTTTCCCGACACAACTAATGTACATAAATGTTTTTTTTATAGGAGCCCTGTGAAATCTCACGGACAATTCAAAATACCCGTAATGAAGCCTAGAAAACCAGACATATCCATATTTTCTCAAGTTGATCCCGATGACCATGCAGATTATGAACTGGTTAGTTGTGTAACATTTTATGAAATAGGTCATGATTTAGGATAGCAAAGAAAATATACCTGGGAGAAAGAAGAGATCTAAGGAAGCGCAGCCATTTTCAAGGACGGATGTGTTCTGAGTGAAGGGAATCGTAGAGTATGACAAATTGCACGAATGCGACGGAAGCAAGGAGTGTGTGTAAGGATAGGAAAGTCTGGCAATCTGTCTTCTCTGCCTGCTCCGCAAGGGATGCGGCGTGAAGGGATAGAATAGAATAGAATATAATTTTAGCATAGTTATTCCCAATGTTGAAAATGCGACACTTGATTTTCATGTTTATTTCCAGAATTCTTTCTGCGTAGAAGACCACATTCTCTCCCAAAGACACGAAATGACGGAACTAGAAATTGCCGAGGCCATTTTGAAGAAGAGAAAGCGGAGAAGAAAGAAAGAAACTAGAAAGTCTATTTCTCCAGTTAAAGTAAATTTACCTTGTACCACAAATCCTGCAGACGACAGTCCGATCGCCGCTAATAAGAAAAAGAGAATCTATCAACAAATTCAGAGCGAATCCAGTACAGATGACGAGTTATTCTTATGATATCTGCTGTTTGTATTTAATACTCATGTTCCTTCTAAAAATTCAGTTTGAGTCGTTTGCAGTATCAAAAACAGCAGTCAAATCTCAGTTATTATTATTTTGTATGGCTTCCGCCACTGTTGGGCGGCAACGTCAGAAGATAAGAGAATTATGCTATCTGTTACATACAGGAGACATGCACTCTACAGAGCAACATCCAGGCTTCCAAGCTATTCAAGGGCATTGTGGATATATGCATATGGTCCAGGGAATGCTCTCAGAGGACAGTCTTCAACAATGTGCTTGACGAATTGCACTGGCTCTCCGCAGTCACAGGCAGGAGAATCCTGCATGTGCCATATTTACTAGTATCAAAAACAGCAGTCTAATCTCAGTCCAGCAATCTGATCTCGGACTAATTCGTAGTCAATTGTAAAAAAACGTTTTTATCTAAATTGCTGTTCTTGAATCTAACGTGCAGATTGCTGTATCGGCAACCAAGTTGCTTTTTGTTTTAAAAATTTAAATAGGTTATGGCTGTTTTTGTTGTCATGTCAATATGTATCTTAAAATGTGTAGTTTTCATCACAAGTCGGGTATAACGAGTATTGTTACTATTGATTTATTTTTGTATAATGTATATTGATATATTTATATTTTTGTTAAAACGTTTTATGTATTTTGTTTTTATTCACAAAACAATAGGTTTTTAAATTGTTTTCAAACATGCACAAACACGTACAGTGGTCTCTCGGTAATCCGGCAGTTCACTACTCCGGTCTTGCCAATAATCCAGTGTTTTTATACAGGTAAAAAATGAGTAGCTCGATAATTAAGAGTGTGAATTTCTGCCTTTTGCGTCTTTGATAATCTGGCAGTGCTCAATATCCGTCGGATTATCGAGAGACTGCTGTATTTGAAACGGATCTAAATTTGTTATTATTCGTAACAATAAGCAAACTGTTATCGTCATAACCGATTTATCGTTCAGTACAAAATTCCTCAGCCATGTACGGGTGCTAATATTGTATAATAAAAAACAAATAATAATGACACATATTATATGGTGGACTTTTATTTCACGATAATTTTAATTGAATACAAATTACTACAACAAAATATTTTATTTCTTGAACATCTCTATTTCGCTCTTGAGTTCGGCATATCTCTTCTGTAACAGTTTCTCCCTCTCTGTTTGCCTCGCCACGTCTTCCGTCAGTGACTGTAAAAGAAAAGAGAATGACATTACAGTATTTAGAACGAGAGATTGTCTCGGATTAAACGGGAACTACAATTTTATTTGACATTTCTATGACAACAATGACATTTCTATTGAAATTATTTGCCACTGTGTTGCCAATATGGTTACGAAAAAGCTACAAGCAGCACCCTAATCGAAAAACAACTTTTCTTGACGGACTGTGTATGCAGCAGATAGAGAAAATCATCGATATACTAGGCAGAACGGATGTGACACATTCAAGCAATGATGAAGAGTGTGCTAATGCTATCTTCCTTTAACTGCTACTAGAAATACTTTATTAGAAAGAGATAAACAAAAGTTTCACTAGTATGAAATTATTTTAAAGTGGTTCAGTGTTCTCATGACTACGTTCGCCACTTCAAAATAATTTCATACTAGTTGTCTGTGATTTTCGGTGCGTCTTATTCAGGAAGAAGAGTGGAAGGGAGGAGGGTAGGAGGAAAAGTATAATACTACTACTACTATATTTTTAGCATGTGTTTTCCACATTCCCCGCCTTATCGCTGGGAAAGTATTGTATTCCTAGCAATTGCTGTGATATTCGCAGCTAACTTCGGATGTGCTAGCATTCGAGGAAACTGTGCTTAAAAGCGTGGAACCTGACTCTTTATCTTACAATTAATTAACCTATATTACTGCATTTGAGGAAATATAAATTAGTCGTTAAAAACAGAAAAAAAACTAAACCGACCTCTATTCTTCTTGGGATCGCGGCTTTTTCTTGCTCAGCCAAGAATTTGAATGTGCTCAGTTCCAAATTAGCTTGCTCCAGCTGATCATTGAGTTCTTGGAACTGTTTCAATAAAGCCTGAGTCCTACTCTGATATCCTCCAGTCAATACCCTCAACTTCTTCTCCATCTTGGAACATTTCTTAGCTTCTTTGGCCATGTGATTACGGTTCTGTTCCAACCTCTTTTCCGCCGATTCTAGTCTGTCCTTTTTGCTCGCCAAGTTGGCTCTTGTGTATCTGTTTTGACTTGGAAGGAAAAGAACCTGGAAAAGTAAGAAGGTATGCATAAATTCACATCTGTGGATTGTCTACTTATACATCTAACTTAGGGGGTAATATGCTCTGAGTAAAAATCATTCTATTATCGCTTCAACGAAATAAGCAACAAGAGAGATTTTGGCTTATTGTATAAAAACGGGACTGAATATCAAAAAAATAGCTGCTAGAGTCACTGCGTTTTACCTTAAACATTTTATCAACCAAATAACAGCATTATATGTAACAAACTACTCGAATAATCTCAAGTTTCAATAAATCTCAGAGGGAAGTTTGGAATTATTTTTTATCGAGAAAATTTACATAAATTAAATTTCTAACTTCTAGAGTCACTAAAACATATTCTCATTTATCCATATTTAAAGTCTTAGGATGATATCTTTAATACTAGCCGAGTATTCTTCATTTTCCCAATGAAATTTTTGGCATATTCAGTTAGTTATCTATAATCTTACCTGAGCTAAGCATTCTTCCCACACTTGTGTATAAGCCTCTAAGCTTAGGTCACCGTGGGCCATTCCTTGTTTAACAACCTCCATCTCCTTGGCTAGGAGAGCTCTGGCCTCTTTGAGTTGGTCTAGACTGAAGTCTTCATAACGATGTTGTTCTAGATATGCCAGGTGGGCCGCTTGTTGGTTGGTCTGACGTTTCTTCTCCGAACCTGTGACGAAACATTTATAGTAACAAATTAACTATGACACATTATGGTTCATACTTTAAAAAGGGCACTGAACTACTCTCTGTCTCTCTCTTTCGTATGTGAAACAATGTACGAAAGATCTGAGAGTCAGAGCTCCGTGTCAATATTTCTCAAGTATTCTATTGCCCTTGATTTCCCAAATATGCCCCTCCACTGTTTAACTACTGGAGAGGTACAAAAGACTAAAGCGACTAAAAACCAATTGGATTCTCAAGAGTGGAGTATGAGAAAAGACTAATGCTGGATTTCACCAACTTTTTAGGTGAGAAATAGGGGGCACCTGGCACAAATGATGATAGGTGGCTCCTATCTCCGCTATTCTTCAACTAAAAAGTTGACGAATCCCAGCATAACACTAATCTTAAAGATTCGGGAATTCTGATTCACGCTGATTACCTGGCTGAGGATTGTTGAGTGCATCGTAATGTAGCATGGTAATCATCTCTCTTTTAATGAGTTCCTCAGCTTTCTGGAGGTCTGTGAGGGGCCCGGTGTCCCCCCTGGACCTCAGGACTCCCATATTGATATCCTGGGGACGAGGTAGGGTACGCTGCACCACTTGAGAACATAAAGCCAAGGCTGCGGCTCCTGGAAAGAGAAAACACATCAATATAATATCATCCATAGTTGTTGAAGGTTTTCAAGATCTTCCATGATATTACACACGATAGAACCTGAAAAACTTTACATATTGTGTATATATCATCGCTCCATATCCCTTGCGGAGTAGGCAGAAGCGACAGAGGGCCACTACTTCTATGTTTACATAAATCTCTCGCTTCCATCGCATTTATGAGATTTGTCATACACGTTCTATTTCTTCCACTCAAAACACGCCTGTTCTCGACTACCTGGTTATATCAATATATGACCACGATTCCTTACACTCTCTGCTTCAAACTTAAATCTTTTCCTAGTCATTCTATCCTCAGACATTCTCTCCACATGTCCAAACCTTTTCGACTTGTTCACTTTCATCTTAGTCACAACACTTTTTTTACATCCACTCATCTCTCTATGTAATTATATCATTCCTTACTCAGATCTTTCAGGGTTTTACCACACATTCATCTCAATGACCTTATCTCCACTGTTGAAGAAAACATTTTTTGTTACGTTTGAATATAATGATAGCCTAAGAGCTGGCCACTAAAAACATGACCCATCTGTTTTTTGATGGAAATGTGATTTAAATGAATGTTTACACATCGGATAATACATCGTACTAGGGATTGCGATGCAAGTCTGAAATGGTAATGGGCGAGACACGTTGCATGACAAGACCTCACAAGTTGGACCTCAAATTTTAAGATGGAGACCTTGGAAAAATAAGAGAGGCGTTAGAAGAACCCAAAAGAGATGGTCCGACGACATACCACTGTGGGGGAAAAAATTGGCTGCAAGCAGCAACCGCCAGAAAGAAATGGAGGGGTATGGAAGAGGCCTATATTCAGCAGTAGAGGAAAGAGGGCTGAAGAAGAAGAACGGTTGCCTATGAAAATCTCAGGGGATCTTAGGCTACAAGTAAATAGTATTTTACTTTTTTCTTCGGCTTCCTTCTGCTTTCGTTTATCCACATCCGCCTGATCCTCCAACATGTTTGCACGTTCTTCAGCTGCACTGGCACTGTTATATTCCAGATCCGTATCGGGGACCACAATTTCATAATCGTTTTTCGGGGCAGGGAGGGACTGGAGACTTGCACGAAGAGAAGCTTTCAACTGAAATAAAAATTAGATACTTAAGAAAAAATAACTCCACGAACTGTTAGATAAATATGATAAGAATATGAAGATTTGTTGGTTACCTGTTTCTGGAAATGGTTGACCTGTTGTGGTGTGTCTCCGACGGCCAACCTTTCTTCTGGGTTAATATTCAATTTATCTCTCAGTCCTGGTGTATAACCCTACAAAATACAATATTAATTATATTGGCCTGAACAGTGAACGTTTCTCGAGTGTAAAGTGATCGCTTAAGCCAACCAATTACTGCAAGCCCATTACTGGTCATATTAATGTCCATCTGTTGAGAATTATTTATTTATTCATGGCACACAAACAGACATCACCCACATGTAAACACAAACCAAACAAAAAACAATACAGATCAAGTTCAAGCGATGCCCTATTACATGTGTACACAACTAGTCAATACAGATAAAACAATATTATAATGAGAGTTTAGGTAATTCGAGAAATTGTATGTCAACAGTCAGTGCAAAAACAGAAAAACAAAAACATATACAATCATTAATTATAACTACCACAAAGTTGGTACCTGATCATACATTAGTATTTTAACAGATCTAGTATATGTACGTAAAATTAGTATGGAATTTAGTTAAGTCCCCATATTTTTTCATACTAAACAGTGCCCCCTCCCTCCATACTGCTGTCTTCTTACTTTTCTTTAGTTTTGACTGTTATTCACATTATATCAAATTTGAATAGCATTCCTAATTCTATGATATCTATGAAAGCAGCAAAACCCAGCATTTTCACAAAAAAATATAATGTATGTTTCGCAAAATACTTAATTTTTTAAATGAAACTTTCTAAAACAGCTTAAATCTAATAATAATTATAACCTTAAACCAAGGATTACAACGATAAAAACATTTTTAAAATGATCTTAGAAATAAAAAAATATATAAAATACTAACAGGTCCACCAATTTGGCTTTGAGATCCGGGTGTGTTGAATGACCCAGGTGTTGATATCTCGCTCCTGGCCGATCTAAATGGAGTTGCAAGTACAGTGTTTGGCGTGGCGACTACTTGGCTCTGCGGCAGAGACCCCGAGAAGTCTGGATTGTACAGAGGAGTGTTTAGGCCCCCCTTTAGAGGAGTATCAACGTGTGTTAGGGCCATCATGTTCTGAGCCTCTTGCAGAATCCTAAAATGTAAGATTTTTTAAGAAAACCAAAAAAAATCTTGTATATTTTAAGTTTCAACAATGATATTGAGTGACTGTAAGGTAGGGGTAGTGACTAGAATGAAAGTTCACAAGCTAAGATGGTTTGGGCATGTGGAGACAAGGACAGGATGCCCAAATAGATATATATGTGAGGTGTGACGAAGACTGACCTGGACTGACCATGTCGACCAGATGGATGCGTTTTGAGTAAAAGAAATTGGAGGGCATGTATGACAACTTGTATGAATGTGGCCGAAGCAAGGAGTGTCTATGCATAGGACGGTCAGGCGTCTTGTCCTCTCCGCCTACCCCGCAAAAGATGCGATGGATAGAAAGAGATATTTAATGGATACCTGTCAGTTTGTGGAGCTGGTGTCCTAGCAGCAGTAGCATGTTGTGGTGTAATGGCGTAGTCGGCGAGCAGACTATCTGTTCCGCTTATCTCGGCATTCCCACCGCTCTCAGCAGCTACCTCCCTGGCCACTTCACTCGCGCGACCCAATTTAACAACTTGTTGCAATTCCTTTACAAAAAGGAGACGAAAAAAAACATTTTTTATTTGTACATAATTTGAAAATCTTTGAAAAAATGCAAGACATATTATTTTGAAGAATACCTGATCAGATATTTGTGGTTCTGGCAACACCAGTTTGCTCCTCTTTTTCGACATCTGTTCTCCGGACATCATTGACTGTGGAATGTCATTCTCTTTTCTCTGTTTCAACTTCTGTTTGTCCTTTCTGCGATCCCTCTGTAATAAATTAAGAATAATATTAAGGGCCATATGCATTGAGGAAAAAATGTTCTATGATCACTTCAACTTTTTCATATTTGGTACGAGAGTGTTATCGAAATGTGGATAACGTAAGCGACAATGTGAATTACACCTTTAAAAAAAAACCTGGAAACAAATTGATATGTCTGTGACAGTCAACTCGTCAACCTTATAATTACCAATATTTTGGCTAAATTATACTTCTACACCTAAAAAAACTGAAACGATAATGGATTCTTCCCGTAAATTTCAGGAGTACTTTCTAAATTGTTTTTTGTTCAAGAAATTTCCAAATATTGTAATTCTAGGACAGTCAACTTGTAGTCAATACTTCCATCTATCACTGTCTTCAGTTTCAAGACTATGCTCTCAGTATTGGCTGAGTAAACGACAAAGCCAAATGACAGCATATGGCCTCTTAATATAATGTATTATGATCGTATAAACTATGGTGTACCCATTACCTCTTCCTTTTCCGATTTAAGTTCCCCGTCCAAATGCTGTTGTCTCAGTCTAGAGAAGTCTGGGGCCATTGGATCAATAACTTCAGTGCTGGTGTCATAAAATCCAAGAGCAGGTCTCTTCTCAAATGGAATCTCGGCGTTATAATCTATTCCACGCTTTTTCTTATTCCTGAAAATAAAATAACAAAAAGATTGTAAGCAAAATATCTCTTCATGGTTCCTAATGGGAACATTAATTTCTATTCTATCCCCTCAGGCTGCATCCCTTACAGGGAAGGCAGAGAGAACAGATCGCCAAACTTTCCTATCCACACACACTTCGTGCTTCCGTCAAATTCATGCAACTTGTCATACACACTCTACAATTCCTTTTACTCAGAACATGTCCATCCTAGAGAATCTGGTCTACATAGTCAAGCTATGTGGTTCTAGGATGGCCCCGCTTCCTTACACCTCTTCTTTCTCCCAGGTATATTTTCTTTGCCATCCTTTCATCATTCATTCTCTCTACATGTCCCAACCATCTCAACTTGTTCACTTTCATTCAAGTCACAACAAATGTTGTTTACCTGGCATTAACCAATATCCCGGCAGCGCTGAGTTCTCTCCTCTTCTGCAGTGCAGCCAACCTCCTGGCCTCTTCCAACTGCTTTTCTCGAGCTTTCCTCTTGGCCTTCTTGCCTTGTGTGTTGGCCAACCTGGCACGAGCTTCCGACAGCATTTCCAGTTCTAAAACCCAACATTATCAATTAATAAATATTTTGAAAGCACATTTTCAAATAACTCCTGCGTTCTCGAGTGTAGAAGTTAAGAATAAAACTTGTTAATATTATAATCAGTTTACCATCTTCGTCCATATCCTTCGGGTCAGGTCTCGCTGGTTTGGTCTCCGGATTGGGATCAATCTCTCCAGGTTTTAACTTTCTAGGATCATCACTTATGTCTTCTCCATCCTCTTTTTTCTGAGCTTGATCCCTAAAAATGTAAATAATTAAAGCAAACTCATTTATAATACATATAAAAAAAGTTCTCCATACAAAATGTTAACATGAGAAAACTTTAATGAGATAAAATGTTAACTAGAATAAAACTTTTACTTTTTATGAATCTTTTCTCGATGCTTCATTTCAAATATTTAACAAATAGGGACTGGAAAGTAGCAGTGTTATTTTTCGGGAAAAGTTGTGTTATTTTTGTAAAACGTGGGGTTATTTTTACAGTTTCTTCCTGAGTAAATGTGGCGTTATTTTCCATACATTTATTCAATCAAAATAGACACTATCACTGCTTTACACCTTCTATTCTATTTTTTTATGGTAATACACTGGTTGGCGAGTGATTCATACAGCTTTATTCATGAACATAAAATAAATTTCACACAAACAATATTGAATGCAAATTTATTTTACTGTGGAATATCACCTTATATTCTTTGTTAAATACTTACAGTAGATATTCGTATCTTTCTAAGCACTGTGCCGCTGTCCTTCCAATTATAGGAGCTATGGTCCTCCATTGTGTCGGCATCAGTTTAGCCAAATGCAAGAGCTTCTCATCCTCTTCACGTGACCATTCCGTCTTCTTAATGCTCGGATCCAACCATTCATACCAGCGGGCTTTGCACTGCTTGGCAGACTTGCGGTGGATCAACGAGGCGATACGAGACCATTGGTTCTTGCCATATTTCATTACAGCCGCTTTGAGGATCTCATCCTGTGAAAATAAACACATTAAAATATCGCAAAAAAGGTAGATGCTTTGGATTGTAATGACAATTTGATGTTTCAGTGTTGAATATAAGGATTCTGCAATCAAAATATCAATACAACAATGCTCCAAGACAGCAAAAAATCATAAGAAACGAAAAAATAAAGAGAAAGTGGAAATCGATGTTCTAGGAAAACTGTAAACTAGAATAAATTCGTCGGAATTACTGTGTACTTACTTCTGTATTCCTCCACACTCCTCCCTTTATCATAATACGCGGCATGATTGAATATTTGAGAGTGGTTTCACATTAAATTATGAAAATGAAGATATTTTTTGGTTGTGTTAAAAAACGCTTCGCCTCCCCGAAACGTATTTGACAGTTTGACAGCCGCATCAGGCATAGACAAAAAATATTTAGTCATAGAGAATATTTTAGACTTACTGTTTGTCTATGAAAAAAAATGACAACTTTGACATTTCACAGAAATGTTTTCTATGAAATTGTAATGGAGGACGTGCGGTAGTTTTGTTGACACTCCCTATTTATGATTTTTCGATAATTATGAGTCAATTCGTATCGTATTTTATAGTTCAATGTGTTAAATAAAATGCGTGATTAATATTTTGCACAACTGTTGACGTGTAAATTGTGTTTAAACCATTCTGTAAGTGTTGTGTCTACACTTCCTTCCTGCATGATCGCTTTATTGGGCCAATGAACATAACATTCTCACATTAATTTATTTCAATACAATGTACTTACTGTTTATTTTTTAGGTGAAGCACTGAGCGTATCAACAAAATGGCTCGATCAATCAATCCAACACAGCAGAAACTGGCGGAGAAGTTGGTGATTCTCAATGATAGAGGTATTGGAATGCTAACAAGAATATATAACATCAAAAAAGCTTGCGGAGATGCCAAATCCAAGCCGGGATTCCTTTCAGACAAAACCTTGGAATCATCTATAAAGTCTATAGTGAGAAAATTCCCTAATATCGACACAAAAGGACTTCAAGGTATCCATGGGATTAAGAATGACATCATCAAGTCTCTTTCATTATACTATTACACCTTTGTTGATCTTTTGGATTTCAAAGATAATGTGTGCGACCTTCTCAACAACATGGACTCCTGTCAGATACATTTGGACATAACATTGAACTTTGATCTGACAAAGAATTATTTAGATCTTGTCACCACTTATGTGTCCCTGATGATTCTCTTGTCTAGAGTAGAAGATCGTAAGCCGGTGCTTGGTTTGTTTAACGCCGCACATGAAATGGTTCATAATCAAAGCGATCCCAGCTTTGCAAGACTGGGACAGTTGATTGTCGATTACGACGTCCCATTAAAAAAGTTATCCGAAGAGTTTATGATTCATCAAAAGGTCTTAGTGAACGCATTAATGTCGCTATCGTTGATATACCCGGGAAGAAATCTTACTGCCGATCATTGGAGATCCGAACAAAAATTAAGTTTAGTTGCAAATCCTTCGCAAATGTTGAAGGCCGCTGAGTCTAGTACAATGTCGTGTGAGTATTTGTCTATAGAATCTATGGAGAGATGGATTATATTTGGATTCATGCTTTGTCATAACATGCTGCAACAAGAGACGGCTAACAGAATGTGGGTCGGAGCCTTGGAATCTTCGTGGGTCATTGCTCTGTTCAGAGATGAAGTCATCCCTATCCATTCCTACTTACAGAGTTTCTTTGACGGTATCAAAGGTTACGGAAAGCGTATATCCGAAGTTAAAGATTGTTTCAGTCACGCCGTACAGAAGGCAGGATACAAACACAGGGAAAGGAGGAAGTTCCTAAGGACGGCACTGAAAGAACTCGGTCTTATATTGACAGATCAGCCTGGATTGTTGGGTCCTAAGGCATTATTAATATTCATTGGATTATGTTACGCTCGAGACGAAGTATTCTGGTTACTCAGACACAATGATAATCCGCCACCTCAGAAAGGAAAAGGCAAGTCTGCGGAAGATTTGGTCGACAGACAGTTGCCCGAACTACTTTTCCATATGGAGGAATTGAGAGCCTTAGTGCGAAAGTACAGTCAAGTGATGCAGAGATATTACATACAATATCTTTCTGGATACGACGCCATTGCCTTAAACATCTTAATACAGAACTTACAGGTCTGTCCAGAAGATGAAAGTATTATTTTATCTTCACTTTGTAACACGGCTGCGACTCTTAGTGTCAAGCAAGTGGAGGAAAATGAAATGTTTGACTTCCAAGCGTTTAGACTGGATTGGTTCAGATTGCAGGCGTACACATCTGTCGCTAAGACTCCTCTAGCTTTGAGTGAACATCGTGAAATGGCTCAGCTAATCGATAAAATGGTTTATCACACAAAGATGGTCGACAATCTGGATGAAATCATGGTGGAGTCGTCTGATCTATCTATATTCTGTTTCTACAGTAAAATATTTGAAGACCAATTCCACATGTGTTTGGAATTCCCTGCACAGAATCGATACATTATTGCCTTCCCGTTAATCTGTAGTCATTTCCAAAATTGCACTCACGAGCTCTGTCCCGAAGAACGTCATCACATCCGAGAAAGAAGTCTCTCAGTCGTCAATATGTTCTTAGAAGAGATGGCCAAAGAGGCTAAGAATATTATTACGACCATCTGTGACGAACAGTGCACTATGAGTGATAAATTACTTCCTAAGCACTGTGCACAGACCATCGCTCAGTTGGTAAACAGAAAGAAGAAGGATAAGAATAAGAAGAACGCCATTGAAGTAATGAAACCTGGATCGGAGAGTTACAGAAAGACTCGAGAAGATCTTACAACAATGGACAAACTACACATGGCACTAACAGAGTTGTGTTTTGCTATCAATTATTGCACAACAGTTAACGTATGGGAATATACGTTTGCACCGAGAGAATACTTGCATCAGCACCTGGAGACACGGTTCTCAAAGGCTTTAGTAGGGATGGTGATGTTTAATCAAGATACAAGTGAAATAGCCAAACCAACAGAACTCCTAGTGAGCGTCAGAGCGTACATGAATGTTTTGCAAACTGTGGAGAACTACGTCCATATTGACATTACTCGAGTGTTTAATAATGCATTGCTCCAACAAACACAAAGTGTGGACAGTCACGGAGAGAAGACCATAGCTTCTCTATACACGCAATGGTATTCAGAGATATTACTGAGACGTGTTAGTGCCGGAAACATTTGCTTTTCGATGAATCAGAAAGCGTTTGTAAGTTTGACTGCCGAGGGAACCATACCGTTCAATGCTGAAGAATTCTCAGACCTTAATGAACTACGTGCCTTGGCTGAGTTGATTGGTCCGTATGGCATGAAGCTATTGAACGAAACCCTCATGTGGCACATCTCCAGCCAAGTGCAGGAGTTAAAGAAGCTCGTCATCAGTAATAAGGATGTACTGCAGATGTTGAGAACTAACTTCGACAAACCTGATGTAATGAAAGAACAATTCAAGAAATTACAATTCGTCGATAACGTTCTGCAAAGAATGACGATTGTCGGAGTTATTTTAAGTTTTAGACAGATTGCGCAAGAAGCTCTGTTAGACGTATTAGAACAACGTATTCCATTCCTCATCAGTTCCATTAAAGACTTCCAACATCATTTACCCAGCGGAGATCCCATGAGAGTGATATCCGAGATGTCGTCTGCAGCCGGTCTGCCGTGTAAAGTCGACCCGACACTCGCAAACGCCTTGCGACAAAATAAAGGCGAATCGGAAGAAGAAGAACATCTTTTAGTTTGCCTTCTGATGGTGTTCGTCGCAGTTTCCATTCCGAAGTTAGCAAGAAGTGAGGGATCTTTCTATAAAGCGTCTTTAGAAGGACACGCCAATAATATTCATTGCATGGCTTTAGCGATCAATAATATATTTGGAGCGCTGTTCACTATTTGTGGACAAGGAGATATAGAGGATCGTATGAAGGAATTCTTAGCTTTAACTTCGTCGTCATTATTAAAACTTGGCCAAGAAGCCGATAAGGAAGCGACTAGGAATAGGGAATCCGTTTATTTGCTGTTAGATTTGATTGTTCAGGAGTCGCCGTTCCTCACGATGGATTTGTTGGAGTCTTGTTTCCCGTACGCTCTCATAAGGAATGCTTATCACGCCGTTTATAAACAGGAACAGGCGAATGCACATCCCTAAATCTATACCTCATAAGATATTGTATATTACAACAAAATGTCAGAGAGTATTGATTTGAAAAACTCCCCGTAATAACATCTTTATATTAGTATTGTATTGCATAGATATTCCAAATTGTTTATAAGTTAGTATTGTATTAATTTTCTTTATCAAACTACTTATTTTATATGAAAGATTAGTTTTTAATTAATTATTGCAATGAAAGAATGTAAGTTAATTAGTAAGTATGAGAGAAAATTTGTATCAAATCTTATTATGTACGTATGTATATCAGGAGTGATTGATAATTGGCACATGTAAAAATAGTCTTAAATAATAGCTTTTTGTACGCTACAAAATATATTTGCAGTAATACTTTGAAAGTGTGTGAAAATCGCTAGCCCTAAGTAAAACCAGTTTGAATTTGTTTATGTTGCTTTGTTTGCACTGACCATCCAAATTCACTTAAAAATAGTGTCTTGTCCAACTTCATGTTGGCTTGTGTGCAAAACACAAAAAATGGGACCTGTGAAACTCCGATACATTCTACTTTCTAAATTTTTTAATATTCCTGTAATTTTATGTTTAATTTATTGCTTATTTTTTAGTTTATTATGCATTTTTTGTTGCATAAAACATTAGCTTTAAATTTAGTACAACTTTTTACTTGACTATAGTGTCCGACCGAAACTGGTTTTTATGACCGAAACCGAAACCGAAACCGAATTTCGGCAACGGTCTCAGTTTCGGCCGAAACCGAAACCGAAACCGAAACATTCTTACAAGAACATGTTTTGAGGGAAAAATAAAGAAAACGTTATTATAATCAGTCAGACTTTACTTTTTTACTTTTAAATCACATAACTATGCAGTCTTCGATATTTTCACTTATTGATAATCAACATAACAACCCCTTTTTTAAGAAAATATTATTGATTGCGCCTTAAAAATACTTAAAATAGGTGAGGTGTTTATTTGAGTAGGTAGATTCATCCTTTGAATATTATTCTTTTTTTTTAATATTAAACATAAAATTACTTATTTAAGTTGTTACCTAACATCACAATACGTATATGTACTTTAATATTTGAATTATTAACAAAACAAAATAAATCACTTGTATCTTAAGAACAAATTAACAATAATTAATAAACTTAATTCGTCATTTTGTATGACACTTCTTCAGTAAGAAAAAACAAAAACCAAACGACTTAATTATAATCAAAAAGGGATCCACTAGACAAAGGTACAAACTAAATATTCTGCTAACATCTTACTAGCCTATTGTGTACCGGTGAGCAGATATTTATCTTGTAAAAACCCCCTATTTCGTGAAAACCCCTCTTAAACATGATTCTACTATAATCTATGCATTAGTTTGTTGTTATATTGAATTATTTTTTATGTTTGCTATTGCTACCTATTCTTATGAATGTATATGGTATAGCCTATATCACGTAATAAAACTTACCAAATTCAAAATAAATCCCACGACACAAACAAAACGTCACAAACACAAACAAAACAAAACGACCTGCAAACGCTTGCCAGTCGCGACATGAATACACTTCATCGCGTCACAACGCGCCGAACATGACCGATCACAGCGCGAAAACTCCCGAATGCAGTTTCGGTTTCGGTCGTAGTTTCGGCAGGTTTGCCACCGAAACCGAAACTAAACCGAAACCCGTTTTTTTGCCGAAACTCGACCGAAACCGAAACCGAAACCGAACATTCGGTCGGACACTACTTGACTAAATTATGTACACGTATTGTTATTGTATGATGCCTAATGTATATTATCTATTACGTATTAAATCATTATTATGCATTTATGAAATCATTTTTAGGATGTAGCATTACTGTTTTCTAATGTAATTTTATATTCTCTATTGATTTAGAATTTAAGGCTATGATATTCATGGGATAAATAAATACATTATTTGTAAATCGTAACCATTATTAATTGTAATAGGCCTATTTTGTATTTATAATAAAAAAAAAGTTATAAAACAACTTGAGCTTTTTATTTTGTCACATTAATTGTGTTTGTATAGAAGAATGTTGGAAGAACGTTGAGAGATAGGACAAGAAATAAATGACTGTAAAATTGGTACTTTTTTCGTTATGGGTGTCACAGTTTGCTAGACAGATCTCTATTTAGTTACTGCAAATTTTGTTAAAATAGGGTACTTGCATTTTTTTATCGTTCGAAAAATATATTAAATCGATAGGTCTACTTACTAGAATTACAAATAAAATTATGAAATGTACTTACTTTACTTTTCGTATGGCTTGGTGATTCACGCGTCTTCACCCATTTGGGCTGTGTCAGGAAGTGTTGTTATAATCTAGGGTCCAGCGCCGTCAACCAGTCCACCGCCTCCGGAGTCGCCTAATGTAATTTTAATTTACCGTTAATTTATAATAATTAATTGAAAATATTAATTTGACGAGTTTTTCTATGGTGCTCTGAAACGAGCGGCCATTGTTTAACATGATTGTGACGTCATGACGCCATGAAATTCATAGTCAGAATTGGGATTGTTTGTGGGTTATGTATGGAGGAATTGGGGAAAGTGACATCACAATATGGCGGCCAGTCAAAAACCTGTTTTTGCGCTAGAATCGAATATGAGACTTTATTTTATAAATTTATCCACAAAGACACAGAATTAAAATCTCAAATTTTCAGAAAAACCTTAATTTATAGTTAATGTTCCGAAAACCAAAATAAAATAAAAACATGCAAGGACCTTATTTGAGTGGGCAGTTATGTACGTGCATACTTTATCTATGACCAAAATACTTTCCAAATTTATATTTCATTCCAAATTCAAATTACTTTGTTGCCACCACCAAAACAGAACAAACGAGTGACTTTTGTTTTTGTATTGTTTGACATTTTGGACTTCGCTGAAAATTGTTTTTTTTTTTGCTTTGTGATTGTTAATAGTCAATTGGTGAAAAGTGGTGAATTACCATAGGGGAGACGTTTTTTGTTGTGTTGTTTGTGTAATTCCCGTAGGGGACTAACAAAATTGATTGGTTTATGGAAGATTTTGCCAGTGCACTGAGGACTTGAAAAAACCTGGAATCAGCGACCTAAGGTAGGCGGTAACATCCTTATCCATATACAGTCCACTACTAAACAACCTTAATCTTTTCCACCTGTCCTATCCTTTTCTATGTGCGTACATAATATTAATGAAAGTGAACAAGTTGAGGGAATGAACGATGGCAAAAGATGAGATGTAGTAGGAAAGCGCGGCTATCCAAGACTTGACAAGCTTGACCATGTCGACCGGTTGCTCAAGTGTGTTTTGAACAAAAGGGATTGAAGAATTGATAGAAAATTTATTCCAAAGTTACCTCTAAAATACTATACTGAAACTTATTCCTGTAGTTTGTTAGATATAATGCTGTAATTTGGTTGATAAAATGTTTAAGATAAGACAGTCCCTTAGATATTCAGTCCCTTTTTATACAAGAATCCAAGATCGACAATGTCAGGTACGTTATTCTTATTTTGCACTTCGATCTCAAACAAAATTAGAAAAAGTTGAAGAGATAATACATAGAAGGATTTTTACTATTGGAAGAAGTGGGTAAAGAAGTAAAAGATGAAATTAAATGAAAAATTTATTCTTTTTCATATGTTTTTTAATCATTTCAAAATCACATTGATCTCTCTCGACATACATCTTCTCTATATTAATTAAAATAATATTCACATTGTATCATTATAATAATGTTAATTAATTGCTTCCTAAATAATATTACATACGTACGTAGGTTGTATACTAAATAATCATTACCTAATAATGTCTGTAGCTTATTAACAAAATAGGGAAATGATATCATCCATATTGTTACATGTAAGGAACTAGCGAACCTGTATAAATGTAGGAAGTCCTAACGGATAAAGCCATAGACAAAAATTGACTGCCGCCAGCATTTCCGCTAGGTATACGCAATTTTTTCTCGATGTAAAGCATGCTAATTTACCATTTGATTACATAGGTTATATTCCAAAGGTAATTTCCACACTGATTATACATAATGAGTCGCAAAAATCACTTAAATATCACCAGGCTTCATGCAATTGTGGACAACCAATATGACACGGAATCATATGTTTGCAGTGATAATGGCGTCTACCATAGATTTGTCATAGATGTAGAAGGGGCTCAATGTTCAATAGTTCTTCCCACCTTTATATAGGTTCCTTATAAGGAACCTATATAAACTATTGAACATTGAGCCCCTTCTATATCTATGACAAATCTATGGTAGACGCCATTATCACTGCAAACATGATTGCGTATCATATTGGTTGTCCACAATTGCGTGAAACCTGGTGATATTTCAGTGATTTTTGTGACTCATTGCATGTATAATCAGTGTGGAAATTACCTTTGGAATATAACCTATGTAATTAAATGGTAAAGTAGTGTACTTTCCATCGAGAAGAATGGCGTATACCTAGCGGAAGTGCTAAGTTCGTATATGGCGGCGGTCTTGTTTTGTCTATGGCTATATCCTTTAAGACTTCCTACCTTTATACAGGTTCCCTAGTTACATGAATTTACTCCTAAGTAATAATACATACAATACAGTTATTTATCATAATGGAAAAGATTTAGTAAGTATAATCTTATACAATTAGACGTACATATAATAATATATTATATTTTATTATCGTTACACATCAATTCAGGAGTTCAGAGATCCAATATTTAGAAAATATCTCAAATTAAAGATCCTACATCACGAAGTAAACCATACTTCTTGATGTTTTTGACCGTCGGTACATGGTGGAAGTCCATTTTTAAGAAAAATGAAAAACTAAATATTTAGATTAAAATCCACAAAAATGACTTTAGATTTGGCGGCTGGTATATTCGAGGATTTGCACCCTCATCATCAATTAAAAACCACAGAGTTTTTTGTTTGTTTGCTAAACTATCTACCTTCTTATACATATTTTTTAATGACGGGCGTTTCCCACTATGTATATTGTTTAAATTCTTATAAGTACTTACTCACTGTCTCTGTATTCCTGTTTACTTTATTAACAATCGCCTGATGATGAGGGTGCAAATCCTCGAATACTAGTCGCGAAATCTAAAGTCAATTTTGTGGATTTCGGATGTAGGACCTTTAAACGCTAAATTTAACACGTGCATTTTTCCTTCGTTGACAACACTTGCAAAAAGAGACTAAATTTATAAATCATGAAGCAATGTGAAATCAAAAACTCGTAACACAAAATGGCACAAAAATTATTTGAATTTAGAACTGAAATCCTCCAGCCAGCCAATATCTTTAAACTGTCGCAGTGTTGCCAACACAAAGAAAGCACACGACATAAAGGGATGGAAATATGCTTTATTGTTTATTACATTTCACTATAAGATCCATATACATTCACATTGGTCAAGTTGAAGGATAATATTACCAATCATATAATATTATATTATATTCTGTCAATGACCCGTAATATGCTTAAATAATATTCAGTGAGACAAGAAACTAAAAATTGTAAACAATCTAGTGGTTATTTATAATGTTGCTATAATAAAAAAAATCACTTAAATAATAATTGATGGATGTTTTGTTCTGGTAATATTTCCTTCAAGATTCTATCCATTATGTTACAAAACACATTGCTTCAACTTTATATACAGTAATTCAGTTTGTGACAGTCTTTCGATAACCTACATTCTGTCAAAAAATAATGGTCACGGATTAATTGGAAACTACAATTTATTTTTGTTTGCTGGCAACAATGTCACTTTTACTGACATTCATTAAGTGATGCCACTATTTTTGCCAAAAAGCCACAAGTAGCGCCCCCATCGACTGTATATTTGGGTGTCCCTTATTTTCCGACGAAAGTTATATGACAGTGTAAGTGTTAAATTTGCAGTTCACAAAAACATAATATTTTAACAGAAAGCATGAATTCTGACATGAAGTATTCAGAATTGCTAAAAAAATTGTAGTTTTACAGAGTGAATAAAATTCTTGAATTACTGCATATAAAGTTACGGCAAATGTTTGATGAAATTTTAACTTTAATACATACTATGATACATTAGTGTTTCGATATACGTAAAATAAATTCCACAGTAATATAGCTACTATTATAGTATTTACAATATGACATATAATTTATACAATTGGTTTTACACGTAGGTACTAATATATACCTTATATTGTATTAATATTAATACACAGTAAATCATTGGCGATTCATTATACGTAATTATTTATCTAATACACATTTATTACATACAATTAATATCATCCACGATACACGGATTTGTAAAATAGTAAACAGAAAAAAGTAATCATCATTGTAAATTTATTTCACCTCCTAAAACCAAATGATTTGCTGCTATTGAATGTAAAATCGCTGTCGTGTAAATGAGTACACGGTTATCGTTAACTGATTTACCAAATATTCTCGATAAATAATGATACGACTATTATGTGGATAATGGCACAATTAATATCGTAAAATATCACTTACGACTGAAATTTTTTTCTTATGTGTTCATTAGCAGAATAACTTCATTCAGATTATGGGAATAAAATATACGGAATACACATTAAATCTACGAAGAAAATAGTGTGTACGGAGTTATCTATGGATATATGTTACAAGAAATATGTATGGTAATGTTGGTACATGTTATTATTACTGTTTGAAAATAGTTTTCTCAATAAAAATAGTACAGATGAATCCAGTATTATTTATTTAAATATGTTTTATGTATTAATCTCACTATTAAACAAGTATATAATTATGTATTTATATTATTTACTGGTTACACTATAATTTACATCAATAATCATTGAGATAAAGGAAGAATCAACTAAAAAAATGGAAGAAAGTTAATTTGAAATCAAAATATAGCATTTTTTATGCAATGTAGACATGTATGTGATGAAAATAAGGAAGTCTCTCTGCCTTTCCTGAAAGGACACAGCGTGAACTAAAAATATTGTAATAAAAATTCGATACCATATACATAGTTTAGTTAAGAAGACATTTTGACAAAACTTTTGAGATCCAATTCCACAAATTACCAATTTAAATTTTTTTAAACATCGTAAGTTTTCGAATATTTCCACTACAAGAAATATAATTAGGAAAGCTAAAATAACACACAAGTCAAAAGAAATACAAAAAACATAGAAATTATCGTAAATCTAATGTTTTCTTAAAAACAATACCAAAAAAAGTAACACAAATATCACACGAAAATAAATCTCCAAAAATCAAACACATTATGCCTCCGCCACACGCGTGCGACCCACCACAAGCCAATTGTGTTTAAGAGTAAAAAGGCGTCAACGGTCAGTTACATACACGTTAAAACAACCATTCCATCCACACAATTGGTTCGTGGTGGCTCGCGAGAGTGTGGGGGAGGCATTACAATAATATAATTAGTACGAATTTCTACCTTGACGAGTCCATCTTCGTAAATATAAAAATGTCTAATGGATAATTAAATTTATATTTAATAATGTCAGTGCCTTACCTGTGCAGGTAAATTTGAGCATCTGAGCAATGTTGCTCTTATTCTCCAAGTGTCGTCACGTGGACAAAAAAAAGTAGGAAGGAGAGAATAGTAATTAAATTTATGTCTAAAAAGATTGAGGCGGCTTGAGAAAAAGTGAGGTAGCCCACAAGTTTCCTAAAATGAGGTAACCCACAAAATTCCCAAAGTGGGATAACCCACAAATTTCCTGTAGTGGGGTAACCCACAAATTCCTGAAATGAGGCAACCTTTAAAAATGCTCCCAATATTGTGTTTTATGAAATATAAATGATGTATCCCACCTAAAATATGTCTTGACTTACCAAGAGTAGCATTGCATTGGTAGCATACATGACTACACATAAAACATATTTATCTCAGTCTCAGTGGAATGTGGCTTACCTCGCTTTTGCTCCAACCGCCTCTAATTAATCTTACACGAAAAAACGCAGGCGAAAATTCCTTATCGAAATAATAAAAATCCTAAAAAATTCAAATGCCTACTTATAAAAAACTTATTCGAAAAGGGATACGTTTTTAAAAAAATAACTCCCGAAACATTTAAAGAAAATAGTATATCAATACTGCAATTATAAGATCTTGGTCATAACAAAATCAATTTTTGAGGTTATGTCGAACTCCCGAGTACCAAAAATATATCATCGTATTCATAGAATTATGAATGCTATATATTACAATTCATAGAGCATGCATAGCATTCAAAATTAAGGATAAGTCCTGACCTCGGCGTCTCTCAAAATCATTTTACCCACCACACATATTGTGTATCATTTCTTGTTTTTTTTTTAAATGGGCCTTTGTACACTTCACAGTAAGCTTGAAAAGCTTGTGTCGTGAAGTAGAGTAAGTCCGCATCGGGGATTGAACCCGCGCCCACCAGACTAATAAGCGAGCGCGTTACCAACCAGGCTACCGACGACCTCGTAGATGGTAGCTATGTAGAATTATAATGGAGCAAATAAAGTTACATATTTTTTCATACTAAATAGTGACCTCCTCGTTATCGTTCACACTGCGAAACGACGGCATCAGGACTTTTCTGCAGTTCTGAACGTTGTGCATGTTCTATCCATTGTAACAACATATAGCATTCGTACTTTTATGCAAAAATTAATTGTTACAGTTTTTTTTCTTAGAATAATATCAATCATAATGAAAAAATAGTAGTCCATTCTCAATTAGGGAAGATAAAATTACATATTAGATATTACAAAACATACATCTTATATTCAATTACATACCTAATTTATTATTGTACAGATATTAACAAAAAAGAATCTATAATATGTATTTAGTACATGTAGTCATATGGTATTTATTATTTATTTATTTGAGACGGTTGGAGCAAAAAGTGTGGTAACCCACAAAAATACATAACTGAAACAACCTTTGAATAATGCACCCAAAATCATTGTATGAAATGGAAATGGTGTATCCCGTATCCCACTTATTTTTACTGTAATCTATCTACACTTTAGAAATGTTTATTTCAGTTTCACTTGGATGTGGCTTACCTCATTTTTGCTCTCAACGCCTCATTTCTTATCTTAGAAATTGAAATATACTGTTGCATATAATGTAAAGAAAAAAATACATAAGTAATACGTAATATCAGACCTGACTTATTTGCAGTAACTCCACAAATGCTGTGAATGCATTTTTGTAAGAAAATCATTTTTGGTGCAAATTTTACAGTCCGCTTTTTTAACTTGGCTAATGCCAAAATCATAAAGCAGTATATAAATACTATCGGCGGGTCCTATAAATCTTACCGTCTGGGAGAATTGCGAGAATAAAAATTGGTATTGCGACGATATACAATATCGATGTTAATGTTGAGCATTTACGTCACTAATTTTAGCTCCCTGAAGTTGCGGCGAGTCATTTTTCTTTCTTTTTTTCATTCTTGCAAATCCTCAAAGGATATTACAATTATTTGCATATATATTTTTCTTCACATTACAGGAACAAAAGTTTTACTAAATACACAATACTTTATCCTTACAATAATAATACATATAAATAAGATATTGTATGTAATATGAATGTAGTATGTATAATATATAAGTTCTTACAGAATAATATGTGATAGTTTAGTAACAATATAGTACAGACATATAATACAATACAGTATGGATATCAGATATTAATCATTACTTACTAGGTACTATGTAGAAGAATATGAGTTTGAGAGCCACTTGTACAGTTTATTTATTATCAATATTGTTACTTGGAACACCTTTGGCATTATTATCATTAGATTTTTTGACACTAAGAGAATCGGGCGATTGGAGAGTGATGTTAGTCTGTGAGGCGACTGTCTTTACGGCTAGAGCTTTCACGTGAGGCTTGCCGTCCTCTTTACTCCCTTCAGGACTACAGCTGGCTGCACTCTTCTTTTCTTGTGATTCTTTTTCATTAATACACTTCGTAACCGCTTCTATATTTTGATAATCCGCGTTATTCGAACTCGACGGAGTGCACGATTTTGTGATGTCCGGTTTATTTTCTACGCTACTACTAGAAGGAGCATCCTTACTTTTGGCAATGTCATCTTTGTTTGGGTGTTTCTGCTGTGCGGGCGGCGAAGGTGGTTTGGCAAAGTCTTCGTTTCTCAGTTGATAGACGACGTTGTCGGCTCTGTAGACCATGGTGGGTCTCAGCATGAGTCCCGGCACCTCCACACTGGCTGGCCTCATAGGATGATATCCCACGATGATCTTTGGAAATTGAAAATGGACCGAATCATCGGCGAGATGATACATCATCTCTTCCCTCCCTCCTGCCCCCTCCATGTTGTTGGACTGCTCCGAGGAGAGTAGGGGAGTCCTACGCTGCGAGACTCCCTGGTTCATCCTCATTTGGTTCTGCTGATTCTCTCGGGAGTAATATCTATCTACATCATACTCCTCCGTGCCTCGCTGCTGGTAGGGGGGGTTGGGATTAGGGTACTGTCAGACATTCTTAGTTGGGCGGAGTTCGTAGGATGGTCCGGAATAGGCCCCGGCGTACATGTCTCTTGACGATGAAGGGGCAGGTGCCGAGGCTTTAGGTGGCTGATAATGTCCCCGGGACTGCTGACTTGGAGCCGCCCGGGCTCCCCTCCGACCGCCGTGACCTCCACCACTGCTGTTTCCCCCTCCACCTCCGCCACTGCTAGGTACTGACCGGGCCGCCGCTCCAGGGGGATACTGACTTCTTCTCATACGACGCAGCGTGCTCATTGGATGACGCAGTGTTTCTGAAAAACGCCTGCAAGAATTTTTTTTATGGTTATTATTTTTTCAATGAACAACGTATATTTTATTATTATCAGGTGTTATCAGCCAGGCAGCTACGCTGATATGTCTGATCTCACAACGGTATTCACTCATTCAGTCTGTCAAGTCAATTTTTAAACACATTCACCATGCATACACAACTCTATTGAATAAGAAATGCTTCCAGGTTCTGCTTGAAACGGTGATTGTTTATTCAACGTGGACCTCTTAAATTTGTATTTTTATTAAAGCAGAACATCAGCTTCATTCAGGGCAGTCACAGCGTCCGTTAAATATTTCATATGTTTCTTTGTGTCGGGATATTATAAAAAGCGTAACAAACCTTGCTGGTGGCTGTTTGGGATTGGAGCTAGGAGTGTGCACAGCACAGCACTTAATAAACAATCCCATGCACAGCACAAAGGTGACACCCAACAGCATGACAGCCCACCAGTACTCCGTGACCCACTGAGCCACGGACAGTAAGGTCTTGCGGTTCAGCAGGAGGTTCTTCAGCCGGACGAGAGGACCTTCGGCATCCACGGCACGGCACTTCAGGAAGACATCACAGTAACCCTGGAAAGAAGATTAGAAAATTTGTGAATACAATTTTTTACTTTGATAAATTTATTTATGTATTTACACTTTTGGAAAACAAAATACAGAAATATGTTGTCTAACATTATGAGTATTAGATGCTACAACATTTGTTCACTAGGGCGAGCTTATTGCAGTACCCCGATCTCTGTCAGCTTACCACTAATTACGTTATATACTTAGGTACTATAAAAATGATACAAAACTATAAGGAAAAAAGAAGGTGGTACGCATGTAAGGACAGGAAGGGGGGAAGGAATATAAAGGATGAAAAGGACCAATGTTAGGGGGTTGAGGAAAGATGCTTCCTATGTGTATGAATTTGTCCAATTTGTGAACAAAAATCCAGTACATATGTCGTGACAGGAAGGGGGGAAGGAATACAAAGGATGAAAAGCGACAATGTTGGGGGGTTAGTGAGAGAAGATGCTTCCTATGAGTCCAATTAGTGAATTACCTGGAAGTTATCACACGGAGACCCTGGTCTGAGACTGATCCCACCGGTAGGCAGCCCCACCAAGTGGGCAAAGTCACTAGTGCTCCTGCAGGAGTTGGGGTCGCTGCCATTCTGGCATGCCAGCTCACACAGCTTCCTCTTGTCGATGTTGGGAATGATCTGGGATGTCAGGAAACACTCGGTCATGTTCCACACCAGACAGATGGAGCCGGAGCATTCACCATTTATGCATAGCTGGGTGCCTGGAAAAATAAAATTAATATCACAAGTTTATTTTTTGTGAATCATCGGATTTTCTACATGTTGTAGTTGTATCTAACAACTAGTTGTATGACTGATCGTCGGCTGGCTTAATGTGAGCACTTTGCTCTTAAGTAACATTCACCAAATCCAGTCCATTCATCCGCCCCGACCGGGAATCAAACCCAGACCTCCAGTCTAACACGCTGGTCGCCAAAAACCAGCGGACAATTAGTCATATTAAAGTTGATAAATCACCATAGATTTCTCATGTCTTCCATTGAGATTACAGACAAAATATACGTCACGTATCTGGAATTATAAGTTTATCCACTCACCATTATTGCACTTAGTCTTGTCGTCCATGGGCTTTGGATTCGGACACTCTGGACTCCTTCCATCGCAGGTGGACGACCATGCGCAGTCGCTCGCCGTCCTGCACACTGCACGCTGGGAGGCCGGCACAAAGCGACACGTGTCCGATTGGCAACAGGGCCCTTGCGATGGACTGGAATATTACAAATATTTTTCATTAAGACACCAAGTAATGATTTAATATAAATTTTATCAATCAATGAACAATATCCACTCCTCGACTGATAGAAAAATTTGTGTATTGTAAAAGATTCTTCAACTGTAGCATAATAGGTATGTTAATTGAACTACATAAAATATATCACCACCCGACAGAACAGCTTATTGTCTTTTCGCCGGCTGGTGTTCAATTACAAACAGCAAAACAACAACACAGAGAGACGACAATACATTTTAGACAGACTAAATTAAAACATAATAATTTGCATCAGTTAAATAACATTATCGTAAGCTCTCATTTTACAACTCGAAAGTATCGGAAAGCCTATCCAGCGTCCTTCCCAGGGGAGTTCGCATAATGCTTCATTGTGTGAATGAACAAACTGTAATGTTGTTTATTAAGTGGGCTTACCTGCACTGTGTCCCGTATCTCCTATGGCAGCCTTTGGCAGAATCATTCTTCAGTCTATCTAGATCACTCACCACACGAGGGTAGCAACACTTGTCAGTGCACTCTACGTCATCGTAACCTGGAATAATACACAAATGAAAACATCAGGAAAACCTTCACGAATATCTCTGAGGACTAGCTCGTGATGATATACAAGCAGTACTTGCGACCTATGATTGAATAGCCTTGCCAGGTTTGAAGTCCCTATTTTTGAAAGGATATTGATCTTCTGGAGAGAATACCACAGACCATCTGTGACTTAAGTTTAGAGGAGAGGCTCACCAGACTGGGGTTCATGACACTTAAACCCAGGCGATCTAGAGGTGACCTTATCGAGACACACAAGATTATGAATTACTACTATGATGTTCCCAATATCAGCTCCATTTACACCCGGAATACCACTACCCATTTGACAGGACATTCTATGAAGCTCACAAGGGGCAGTTTCCCAGTAATCTGAGAAAGAATTTTATTTGCAACAGAGTGGTGAATATGTGGAACCGAAAATGTGATACAAGCGCCATCAGTGAACATTTTTAAAAACAGATTGACGGATAGCACAGACATTGATTTGGGCCCATCAGCCTAGGCTGCTTGTCCAAAATTAATACATAATAATAATAGTTGAACTCACCACAATCACATTCCTCTCCCGCTTCTACAATCTTGTTGCCGCAGAAAGCGCCAGCACTAGCCGTAAAGCAGTTCCTCTTCTTGTTGTCCACCATGGCGTCCAGCACATTGGAAATGTTTCCCACGGAGCAGGCAGAGAATTTACTGTTGTTTGGACGGTCTCCACTAGTCGCAGATGCAAACATTATGTAATTGCCGTTCTGACCACCGGGACGACACTCATTCGGGTAGTCGTGCTGTAAAAACGAACAAGTTGGATAATAATTTCTCTAAAATATATTTATTTATTCTTTTAGTAGATTGCACACAATACAATTTGATAAGATAATACAGGGACATAATAAATAAAAATCCTTGTTGGTATACAGCGATCTCTTCCAGTTAACACAAATGCGAGAGGCATGTGAAAGAAGAGGTTTAACTAAACGCGGCCATCAAAAAAAACTTGGTTCGACCGTGTTGACCAGATGCTCAAGGATGGACATGTTTTGACTAAAATGAACTGTAGATTGTTTATGACGAATTGCACAAATGTGAAGGAAGACATAGCTGCTCTGTCCTCTCTGCTTACCTGCACCACAAGAGACGTAGCGTGAGGGAAGAGGATTATGAAATCTTACCGGTGATCCAAAGTTGTGTCCAATCTCATGGGCCAGGGTCAACTGACTGACTTTGGGAGGCACTCTACTGTTGTAGTTGACAAATGTGATGATTCCAGTATTGAGAGATCTCTTAGTGCTCTGGTACATGCCGCCGATGGTCTCTGTGTAGGTCTTGTACTTCTCACAGATACCGCCAGAGGCGCCCGAAGCTGAGGCCACCCAAGCGAGACCTGAAATAATGTGGAAAATAATGTTAGTAAGATTTCAAACTCTAAGAATCCCCTGAACTAAAGCTGATTTTCTGTTTCAACCAAAATGCAAATTTAAGAGGTCACAGTTTGAAGCTAAACAAACAGAGTTTCAAACAGAATCCCTGGAAGCATTTCTTATCCAACAGAGTTGTATGTGTATGGAGGATGGTATGAAGCTTGTTGATGTACAAAGAGTGAATGTATTTAAACAAAGGACTTGACAGACTAAATTCGCTCCGCAATTCAAAATTGCAAAAATATCAATGCACTGTGCTTTCTTTGCGTCAACAACATTAAACTGGAAGGCGGTAGATGAACTGCGCAGCTTGTCTGCGCATGCGCTAATGCATTGTGTCAATCAGTTACCGCACAGTGAAAGAATCACTTGTTTAACACAGTAGGTTCCAAAGTTATACCTTTTTAAAATGAGAGCATTTTTTTTCGATGACGTTGTACAGAAAATAATGTTTAAAGAAAAGTATTTTACCAAGAGTGCCCCCTGTGAAGTCCCTGTATGTGAAGACATAGGCCAGACAGAAGTCCTCGTGGTTCCCCAGGGAGTGGAGGTTGAGGAAGTTGGACACGTCTATGTTCTCCAGGCAGAACTGATTCGCCTCATTGGTGAAGTGGTGAGTGTTGCACGCCGAATCATCATCAATCTGGAAAAACAAAATTATGCATTGCAATCGTAACTGAAATTTCCTGCTTATGTCATAATCCTAATCATTCCTCTGCCAAACACCTATTTATCTATCCATCTCATAATGCTGTATCCCTTGCAAGGTAGGAAGAGAGGCAGAGCGCCACACACTTGTATCGTTACATAAATTTATGGCTTCCATCACGTTTCTCCCACTCCTTTTTTGAGTACAGACCAATGTGTACGGAAACTTTTGGACACCCACATTTCTTCCCACCCTGTCTTTCACATCAATATAGGTATTTTCTTTGTCATCCTATCATCAAACATTCTCTCCACATGTCCAAACCGTGTCAACACATCCTAGTCACAATACTCATGCACTCACCTCTCTAATTACCCCATTTCTTAATCTATCTCTCAGCGTTTTTCCCAACATTCTTCTGAATGATCCTTCACTACCACCTTTATTCCACTCTTATTCTTTTTTAAGCACGTCCATGCAACGCTTGTCCACATAAAATACCATCATGACATTTCGTAAAATATAAGGTAACTAGAGAAAGATATGTTAGCGTTTTGAAATTGAAAACCCAATTGAAATGTTCTACTAACCTTTATTCTCTGTACTTCAAATTTAATATTCCTATGTTCTATCCGGCCATCGAACTTGGTGTCTCTGTAGATGAAGTTGACTGCCGTGACATGATGAGCAATCAGAGACAGGATCTCCTCTCGGGTCTTCTCATCAATCTCGCTCTTCTTGTGATAATCACGATGCTATAAAAATTTTAAAAAAAAGTGTAAAAAACACACGGCTATTGGTTCCAGTTACGACATACGAATCTAAAACATCTTCTTCTTTGCTAAATAGTAGTCAGAAAAATTGTTACATTCAGAGCGAAAACAAGATTTGAGTTTGATGTCCAAGTTTCTTCACTCGAATCCTGAATTTCAAGCACTTTGCACATGAGAAAAAAAAAAGGGTTGTGTAATGACCGGGATTTGAACCTGGAACCCCAAAATTCTAAAGATGGTGAACTAGATATGTACTAACTTAGCTACTTAATTTCATTACATTCAAAGAGATTATGCAATGTGTTTGCCTGGTGCAATTGATTGTCTAATCACATAATGTTAAACACTCTTCAAAATTGTCTCAAGTCTTTTTGTTGTGTTCAACACGTAAAGCCAATAGGTTGGGTACATTGTTGGCTCAGTTGATTCTACTGAGATCTCAAATATATGAGATTATGCATGTAAATAACCAAACCTAAGCATACAAGATATTTTGAGACTTCACGGAATAAATCTAGTCTTGAGTGAATTGAATTGACTCACATCTGGGAACCCCTCCCGAATGTGTCTCCATATGAGTGGATCAGTCTGTATGTAGAGCGAGCAGGTGTTTCTGTTGTCTTCCTTGGGCCGCGTGGCTCTCTTGCTCCGGGCGTGGGGCTCATTCGCCTCCCTCGAGTACTTGGAGTAACCAGACATGAAGTCGTGACTGAAACAACAAGATAAAGACATTTTATACTATGTTCAATTCTTTAACTTTCTGAACTAAAATAAGTGTGTTTTTACTATCAAGAAATTGAAATAAAAGAACGCCTTATTCTAGTTAGTACGCACTTAATTAGTTACAGAACTAAACCGAATTAATCTTTAGAGAGATGAGTGGTTGTATGTAAGTGAAGTGACTAAAATAAGAATGAAAAACCTTAGATGATTTGGAAATGTTAAGAGAATGGATGAGGACAGGATGACAATGAAAGAATAGGTGTTAGGAAGTGCGACTGTCCAAAACTAACGGACCAACCATGTCAACCAAATATTCAAGGAAGGGTGCATTTTGAGTCAAAGAAATCAGAAAGTTGCATGAATGAGACAGAACAAGGAGAACGTAAGGATAGGTGGTCTGGCATTCTGTTCTCTCTGCCTAACCTTCAAGGCATCCGGTGTGAGGAGATAAGAGTGCATCACAAATTTTATAAAAGTTTAGTACCTATGCAAGTTGGGTCTCCAACTGGCTTTGTCCTCATCTCTGATGGCATTGGGCCTGGCTGGATGAGCTCTGTGTTGGGCGGAGGCTGGTGGAGGTGAAGGTGTGTGAGAGGGATCCTCATCCACAGCAGAATTCTGGATCTTCTCCATCCACTGGACGACTTCATCATTGATCCCACAACCACCGACGTGTCCTGAGAAAAAGTAAAATAACCAAATGAGATAGGAAGACATAATATAGTGCAAGTTATATACAATACGAAATGTCAACAAATAAATGCTTCAATTTTCTAACTAACAACAAGAAAACAGAGGGAGATAATCTACCAAGAATGGAAGTAAAAATAACTACAAATAGAATAGTAATATTACACCTTTGCTTTGAAAACATTTGACTGAAACAATCCAATCCACAGAAAATAATAAAACAAAAAATATAAATATTATCTGAGTATGCTATTATGTTATTGTCGTAATTTAAAGCAAGTGCGTGAAAGATATGAGCTTCGACTCATATAAAGAGTTTAAAAGAACCGCACAGGACAGGGATGAGTGGAGGGGACATGGGGCTTTGCTGCAAACCAATCGTAATGATTGAAACTGGAGAAGAAGAAATAATATAAAAATTGGCATTACCTGAAAGAAATCTCAAATATTCACAATTTTGTGCAAATTATTAAATTAATATCAACAAAATATCCCCTCGCAGCAAAATGGTTTGGTTAAATAAAGTGGTGCAGTAATTAATTCAATGCTATTTTTTTAGCCAAAGTCTTTCATAAAGAGGGCAACCTTTATTGAATTTAATTTCAACGAAAGATGAGTGTGAAATCCACCAAAGAATTTAATAACATAAAATTAATTAATTCAGTAATAGGTAGGTTCGGTATTATCTAGAGATGGATTATGAAAATGTTATATGAAAAGACAAAGGAGAGGTAATGGGATGGGAAGGACTGGTCGGCGAGGGGAGAGAGGGAAGAAATAGAATTTAAAAATCACCATTCCTCTTTATTCTCATATTAAAATCTTCAGATAATAAGTAACTATGTAATAAAGAATCATTATACATATTCGTAAAGAGAGATGAGCGACTTTGACGTGTGTTGATGGAGTGAATGTGAACAAGCTTACTAGATCGTTTTGGCATGTTCATAAAATGAATGACAGGATGAACAAAAGGATATAATATGTGGGTGAAAGAAGAGACTTGCGATTGACTTGGATCTATTACATCGACCGCATCCTCAAGGCCTTATTTTTTCAGTAAAATAAATCGGAAAGCGTGTGTGCCAAATTTCATAAATGCGAAAGAACAAAGAGTGTTTGTATAACGATAGGGCAATCTGGCGTTCTGTCCTCTCTGTCTATATCGCAAGGGACATGGCGTGAAGGGATGGAGAGACAGACAAAATTAATTAATGAAGACTACGAAAGGCACTTTCTTCAAAGGAAGAGAATTAGATAAAGCCGTCTGCAAGTTTAAAGAAATTGAAAGAAAAAGTGGAAAGGGAACAATATCGTTTAATAGAAAGAAGAAGACCAGCATCAATTAAACGAAATCAGATCTTAATTGTCTCAATTAAGTTACAGTAAGTATAAGAATATTCTATCCTCTCGGGGCTACAAGGGAGGGAGAGAGAAGGCGACGGAGACGATGCCCGAGGAGATGAGAGGATGTGGGTACCAGTACCTACTTGGTACGGTAGCTACGTAATTAATTAAAGAGAATTAAACAGTGTTAGTGTTACACAACAATATTGTTTTATACACTCAATAGATCCGTTATATAAATTCCTTCCTTTAAATTATATTGTTGTAATTCGTACCCTGACTCTTCTATATTTATGTTATGTGACTAGTGTTGTTTATCCAAAGGCGCACGTGCTTCGCGACAGCGTTATTTTGTCATTTGGACGATAGGTGGCTCCTCCCATGTTTCACGGGACAATACTAAAAAAAACACTTGGAATGAAAATCGTACCACAAGTACCCGTTGATAATCATTTAAAAAAGGCACTTCTTTACAAAAAAATATGCAACGTCTCTTAGAACCCTCTGACAAGGTCGACAGTTAAAATGATCCAATACCTAATAGGCGCTGTAAAAAGAATCTCCAACGTTAGGGGTACCTGCCTGATAACACCATCCTCTGTGACTGCGAAGCGACCCAGGACGACAGCCCCCTATCAATATGCCCCCTGATGGGGGAGAGCTGCACCCCTGGGGACCGGATTCTAGGAAATGACAAGGTGGTGTATGTCGCCGCATACTGGAGTGGCAGGGTATGACCCACCCGGACACGTAAAGTAAGTAAGTACCTAATAGTTCACGATAGTAATACCGTCAACAAAGTAATTGTATGAGTGGATAGACGTTCCGATCATCACAAATCGGCTTAATCAACGACAAATTGTACTTAAAAAAACGTTTAGTCACGACACAGAAAAAGTCATAGCAAATCTTTTACAAGTCAAAGGCAACTTCACTCGACGAATGATCATTTACAAAATTCTAGTTACCAATTGATGGTACTTGTGAATACATACAAAGTTATGAAAATACTGTAGCAGGGATCTAGGTACTGCATTGTCCCTTCTATATATTATTAGTATTAATAATATACTTAATTGATAAGCGTTTAAACCATTTCATGAGCTATAAGTTTATTAATTATCCGACCCTACACGGAAATATCTCCATCCTCCAGTCCATACATACGATAGAATTAAAGACAATATGACAGTGAAATTATCATTATGTACGCATGTAAGTCAAGTAATAAAGTGTTGGTAAATAATTTAGAAACATTCACAGATTTTCACAAGATTACAGCAAACAATGTTAAGTTTAACGTTCCAGAAATCTACATAGGGAAGTTTACTAAGGGATAAAACAAATTCCGACAAAATATAAAGTCGCCCGCGAAGTTTTACAGCTAACCCTAGACCTAGAAAGTAAGCTGAATTATCGCACTTGATCGTCTTGTAGAAGATGATTTCTTTCTTTAGATCAGATAGATCTTCTGTAAAACACGATTAAGCCCGAAAGCTATACTGTCTACATACAAACACATGGACTACCGTGAAACGTTCAACAACTCTCTGGAAAAGGTCTCCAAAAGTATATACATAATGTCAAATCAAAAGTGGACTGGTCAATTTCGCAATACGTATATCTATAAGTTCGCAATGAAGCTATATTGTTCCATTATGATAATCCCACTGATAGAAGTTTTATTACAAAATCCTAAGTAACATCACATGTAATGATTAAACACGTAGACCTCTCCTGATTTCTCCTTTGGTAGATAAATAATGTATAACGTATACGGTAGCTGATTACGTTGCGGCTGATACGGGGAAAGGCTTTGCATGTTAGATATTATGTCTGGTCTACCCACGTGTAAGTACTGAGTGTGTTCGTACGCAGGTAGACAAGTAGATGAGGTTTGATGTAGATACACACGAGCGCCTTTGGATTGCTGTCATGGGAATTTCCGCGATACGTGACGACGGCTTCCGCCCGCCGCAGCCAGAGGCAGCCGAGAGTTAAATCTTGCGAGGATGCGGGTAACTAACAAACTACTATAAATATTACATTATCTTTATCACATTCACCTCACTGTTTATAAATTATTCTCGGCAGATTTTTGTAGGCGTTAATGTATCTACAGTATCTTTCGTGGTTACGTTGATTAATATTAATGAAAATCTGGGTTTCTGACTAATGGAAAATATACAGGTTAACTCACACGTAAATTCAGATATTAAATCTTGCAATGATAGGAGCTTAGCGCTGAAATCTAAAACATTAATAAAGGATATTATCGTAGAATTATATCTAGAAGATGATACTGTTTCTACTTTTATAAAGGATAAAGACTCCACAGAGAACGATACAGCTTCTTATTCTGTACAGGTAATTGGTAATAGCCGTTTATTAGTAGTAATAATTCTGGATTTCACCAACTTTCAAGGTGAGGAATAGCGGATAGAAGCCACATATAATTATTTATCATAAAAAAAATGTGCTAGGTGGCTCCCATCTCCGCTATTCGTCACCTAAGAAGTTGGTGAAATCCAACATAAGTGCCTACTAAGGAAGGAAAACTCGAGAAATACATAAGGCAATAATATTGCAAGTATGTAAGGAATGAACGCCATATGTATAACATAAACTGTAGAAATATGTATGC
Organism: Ceraclea dissimilis; assembly: GCA_963576895.1. Taxonomy (NCBI): domain Eukaryota; kingdom Metazoa; phylum Arthropoda; class Insecta; order Trichoptera; family Leptoceridae; genus Ceraclea; species Ceraclea dissimilis. The sequence goes on along the minus strand of OY756370.1, from coordinate 846,190 downwards.
AACAAGTGATTAGAGGATTGGTAGGTATGAGTAATGTTCCATTTCCGGTAGAAAAGTTTCGTTCGAAGAAAAAGTTCAAAGTTTTTACTGCACTGAAAAAGATCTCTCAGTAAATGTGCGAACACTAATAACCTCAGATTTCTCTATAAGAGTCAGTAGCATGAGGAAAGTGCCAAGAGATGCCGAGAATGGGGATTCGCGGAGAAGTAAAACAAGGAGAGTCGACCCGAAGTAAAAATGGGAAAAAGAAGACGACAAAGAAGGTAGGTAAAAAATTAAACAAAATCAATATAGCTAATTTAATATTTCGTCCCAATATCAAAACAGCGTGGGTATTTTAATAACAGTACACCGATATGACCTTGATGAACCTTTCCCAAGGTTAACCGCGCCACCTCTCAATTTATAATTTTCCTTTTTATATAATCTCATCAAAAAGTTTTTTTCACTTCAATGACGAAAGGGAAAAAATACATTAAAATTTTTATGAATTTCGTTTAAGACTCGAGCGAATTATAAAGAAAGGCGAATAAATAAACATTAGGTAATAACTTTGTAGGTAATTATGCAAAAAGGTAAACAGCGAACCCTAGAACTATAACAATTATAAGAGCGTATCGTCATAAAAAGAATATATATTTTGAATACAAATGTGTAAATCAAATCCTTGCAACAATTTAAATTTGTTTGAGGGCGGACTTTTGATCAGGAGGTGCCGGGTCGAATCTCCGTTCTGACGATGTATTCTGGACTTTACGATATATTTTTTGCAGCCTTGTCCAAAGTGTGACAGAGTGTGCATGTCCAGAATCGGCCTTCATAGTCACCTCCAATGGCATCATCGACAGGATCAGTAATAACATGACAGCGATTCTTCGGAGCTAAAAACATGCTCGGCAACGGGCACACGGCTATTATTATTACGATACGAGCTTTCAGCTTACTGTGAGATATGCAAGAAAGTATTAGGGTTCCTGTACACAAGCTCTGATCATTTTGTATTAAAAAATCCACGGTGCATATAAACTTTGCAAAATAGCTCGCCCGTATCATACAAATAAAAATATGCAGTGACTGTGGCCTAGACTACAGTTATCTAAATCTATACAAGTAGTACTTTCTTCCTTTGTATTTGAAGTACCTACTGAAGTACCTGAATGGTAGCAGGGTAGCAGATACTACCCATAGACTGTCCCATAATAATAGCAGTGATTTCTATAATAACAGTAACATTACACCCCCATTGGCCCCATTATGAGAATTCGTTCCAATAAATAGTTCTACGAAAATAGCAGGAAGAGCGATTGTATTCTAAGCGTAATAGTGGATGAAAAATAGAAATAATTCTGTAATTAATTCCGTAGAAAATATATTTAAAAAATTCGAGGAAGTCTCAATGCATTTCCGTTATTCTTTCATAGTGAAAAAAATAAATTATGTTATTGGATTAAGATACTCCTCTTTTATTGTATTTTCTGAATAAATAAATAAATAAAATTATTAGATTGAGGATGTCTTAAAATGACCTGAGTGGTTTTTTCACATTTTCTGCCTTTTCTCCATTAGCAATACTCTGCTGCTATTTTTTGCGTAGGTACAACAATATTTCTATAGGCCCACATTTACAGATTTAATTCGATGTATAAATTTCGCTACTCTACAGTCATAATCTCGTACCTCTATTTAGTCTACAATAATAACAACGAGAACATAGTTCATGTACAAGCGACATAATGAGACTAGGTACTATATTGCCACTGTGTAAGGTTTTAGTAGTAGGTTGGTTGGTTGGTAGATTGGTGTAGGTACTAGGTAGTAGTGCACAGTTGAGTTGCGGTGGCCTAATTCCACCGAGGGAAACTGGAGCACACCCATTTACAATACATACAACATAAGCCTGCTTCATACAGCCCAATATATCTACGGCAAGATACTACAGAGTCTAATCATACATAGAGATAAGTGCAGAATGCAACTAGGTACTACATACCTCTACAGAACAACTTCACTGAACTATGAAAAGTACTATATGAAAATATAGTCTATGAGCTGCAGGGGATTTTAACCATTATCACCAAAGGATTTCAAAGGTATTTAAGTCACGATTTCACAAAAAGGCTAAAATTCAAGTTGAGCTGTAAACCACGCGGTAATATATTTTAAGCTTGTCACAGAAACCGCCGTAAATTTATGATTCATTTATCTTGTTTGCCGTAATATGAGTAGATATGCAAAATACATGTTTGCCCCAAATAAGGTAGATGGACTCGTCAGGTTTACAATATTTTTAATAAGCAGATTTACCACACAATACTGGAATAATTTCAATGAAAGAATCTACGTGCCAAATCTCAAGTTTGTACCAAGTCTGGTTTCCGAGATATTCGTGTACTTTTAAAGACTTTCAACTCTATTTTTCACCCTCTTAGGGGCGGAAAGTCCTTTCTTAGTGTCTTCATAAGGTCTTGTATTAAAACATATCAAATCTGTCTTCCAAATTGCACTTCCATACGATTGAGCATTTGGTCAGGAGGCTTTGGACGAAAAACAGAAATGTTGGAAGACCTCAATCTTTCAACAAAGAATTTCTCTTAAGAAATCTTTGTAACGATGGTTCTTGTGCATTGTCACACTGAGCGTAGTATAATAGTTCCTGCGAACTTTAAGAGGATTCCAAGAACACTCCATCATACGGCAGTAGGTACGGAATGTTTAGTAGAATAGAGCGACATATAAATTGCATAGACATGTGAGGTGAGTTGCTACCTACCTTAGAAACTTAACACTGTAACATTAGGACGACACAGGTGATATTATTATTATAATATCGAATATCATAACACACTTAGTAATCTTACAGTGCTTTAGTGTAAGCGGTTTATGAAGTTCGCAAACCAATGATCAGAATGTTAATCACATTTATTCCTTTTGAATGAAATTCATAGTGCATAGAACAATGGCTGGATCAGGTGATTAAATAAAATTACTGTCAGTGAACGTTCTGAAACTTCAGTGTAATCGACAATCCAAAGTACTGGAGCTGATGTTATAGGTCTGGTTCCTCCCACTATTGCACCATGTAATGTATATGGAGGTTCCAGTCATACCAGAGCAGAGCCAATTATTGGTAAACGACCACTAGACCAGGTGGATCTCTCTATACCAGAAGAGCTTGCGACTAGCGTACTAATAAATTGGTATTGGGTAGGTAGCTTTTGCTGTTTTGACCCAAATCTTCAATTAAAGTGTGTTTATATTTAATTATCCGACCATTCTTGAAGGAGTTGGTGGTCGGAGCAAGTACAACTGATTCTCGCAACTAATTCCGAGGCAGCTAGCTCTAATGGTCAAGAAACGTTTTCGTGGGTCGAATGAGAACTATACTTTGTTATCTGACTCAACCATCGTTTATTTAAGGAGTTACCAGGAATATTAGCAAGTTAGGTGATCGCAAGGGTAATAATATGTTTAAACACTGTCGAATCTTCAGCATACAATATTTACTGTGTTCGATCGAGTTCACTGTAGTCCTGTAAATTTCTGGCGAAACAGTAACAATGTGCAGGTGGTACTTTGGCGATAATATTTTACTCACAAAGGTGGTTTAGTACTAAGCTAACTTTACATAAAATCTGTTAGCCATGCATGACATTGTATAACAACACGAACACCTAATATATTATTAATAGTTTTCAACATAAACAGCGGGATTCAGAATTTAGTGCGCCCAGGTCGGGTTCAGGGGGTTGAAATTGGCTGTTAGTTTTAAAGCGGTAGGAGAGATGAGAGGAGAGAAGGGGATAGCTAGCCTGTAGCAGGAATGCAGTTAACTGGAGATCTAATAGAAGTGCACTCCACCGTAAAAATATTCACAAATAGACCGTGCTACAACTATATGAGATACCAGGAGGAAGGGAGATACATTTACGTGGAAGGTCCAAGAGAGGAAGAGAGATGGATATAAACTACAGGTACCTGCCTAATCTAATAGAATAATATTAGCTTGTACGGAAATACGTACGTCAATCCGGATAATCATAGTTACTTCAAACGTTGAACTTTAAAAATTCGTTTTGGATTTCAATAGCCGTGAGTGCTTCTCATTACAATAATTGATAGAACACGAATACATTTCAAAATGGAGGCTTCGATTCCCGGTGGATGTATTTTCCAATTGACGATACAAGCTTTTCGCCTGCCGTGAAGTATGCAGAAAAGTAGGTATTTGACTTTTTTATACGAGCTTTGAAAGAAATTATAGAAAAGTCATAACGCCGTCGTTTCGGTAAGGAGACAGCGCTAGATATGGAAAGAGAGAGGGGTCACCATTTAGTACGTATACATACGTAGGTACCACTTTAAATACACACAAAGAAAAATTAACAACAAGTGTATGTAAAAACGTTTTGAAATAGAGTTTATCATTCTGTATCAGTAAGTGAGATTGCTGGACGAATGATATGTGAATGAAGAAGTAGTATGTGTACATACGTTTAGAAGAGGACTTGAGAAGTGCTAGAGAAGAAAAAAACGTTGCCAACGTATACTAAGTGTAAGAAAGATCCGGGCAAATGGTGCTAGTATTAAAATATAATATAGAAAAATGTAAGCACGTATGATATTATAACCGCTACTAGACATTCTGTAACACAGAAAGGGATGTGATCAGCTTGCTATCGTAGAATATAATGTAGAGATAGATCAAAGAAAGCAGGACTTCAAAGGGAAAAAAGTGGCTTCTATTAAGCAAGAAAAACTTAACCCAGTAACGGCGTGGAATTTTCCGCTTTGTGTGATGCGAATGAAAGTGGCAGCGACGTGACGAGGGGTAAACCTCTGTGTGGTCATTTGAAGACACACCTGAGACTAAACGTGTATTGTATGGTTGCGATCTTTGTTTCTGTTGGTCTGAGAATTCGCAATTCAGACAGAAGCTCAAGTCAACCCTTATCATTAACTTGGTATGTTTCTACATTTACCTACATACGGACAGATACAAATCAACGTCAAAGATAAAGTTTTCTCAAACATAATTCAAAGTTCCGCCCACTTTAGAAACGGCCGTAAAAGCCCGCAGACAGATTTTGGGGCAGGGGTGAAAATTATCAAGACAATAGAGTTGGCTGAGGAGGCATTCTCCAAGCGAGAGGTGCCTGGTTCGAGCCCCGGCGCTGGCGATATATTCCACACTTTGCAATACAGGATTTTGTGTGCAGGAAAGCACTTGGGTTTGTGTATGCAACCCCAGATCCTTTTTATATACAAAAACTTAAGTATATTTATTGATAATGATAAATATCCGATATTTATCCAATAATGTACTCAAAAGTAATTGTCATCGCTGATTTTTCAAAATTCTTTTAGTTATTGCGCTTAGAAAAAAGTCATTTAAAAATGACTTTTTTTTCGTTATTATTTTTATTCGGGCACGTCAAGGATACAATAGATATTAAACAGCTATAATATTAGGACTACGAAATAATGAAACAGAATCCATGACATTAGAATGTAAAGTGTTCATTGACATTTCGTCATGAATTTATAAAAATAAATACTACCTAGGTCCACAAAATGTTTTGGGGTGTGTGGAATGGAGAGAATTAAAAAGAATAACAAGATAGAAAAAAAAACAGTCGTTTCTATAAACCATTTAAAATGCAAAATTCGTCGTCTATTTAACTTGAACATTACGAATACTTAATTAGTTCACGTCGCAACAGTTCATCAAAAACTTGAAATCCTCGATGAATTCCCCTGGTATAGAAATCTCAAGAGATATAAATTTCTTTATAATATGTACCTGTTTGGAGTAGTTAATCAGTAATTGCCCATTATATAAAAAAAACTTGGTCCTTCAGGAGAAGGCGTCAAGCTTCGTTATGCATTGGCAGTTTGACAATTACGTTGGCAGTTTGGAAACTTTTTGAAAAGGTCGCGAGGTGTTATAGTGAAGTCAAACTTGGAAGAGAAAATTCACAGTCTTTATATAAAAATATAGCACTGCTAACCGTTCTAAAGAAATCACAAGTGAAAGTAAAATTGTCAATTTTAAACAAAACTTTGGGTAAGTATTTACTTTGTGGAAAATAATAAGCCGGCTAGGAACTAAAATTCTTAAAATGGTTGAAATATCAAATTGGGTAGAGTTGATGCGGAGAAAGGGTTTTTTTTTTCAAAACAAATATCTCGACAACCTTACTAAATATGCTTTGTAAAAAAAATTAGGTATACATTGAACCTTCCTCTAGTGAATTACCGTGACAAATCTTTCACAATATTTTGCATAGAATCCTGAAAAAACAGTAAAAAATACCACCGATTTTTATTTTTCTTTTTAAATGATTTCCTCCGCGAAAGACATACGTATACACAATACGCATTGGAATCTACTGAATTCCCATAAAACTCTTTTTAACCACGTAAAATTGTCGACATAAAACGTTAAATTTGATTCGTGAGCTACCAGAAAAGTCGGTAATTCAATGCATGCGATTTTGAACGTTAAAGACGTGAGAAATGTTTTCTAGATTCTCCTTCCGTTAATATTTTTCATTGACCCGTATCGGTTATGTTATACCTGAAACCTAATTAACAAAAAGAAAATATATTATTAGTGGCAATGGCAAACATAACAAAGTACTCCAAATAATAAAAATCAACTTACATAATTCTGGTGGAAATCGGGTAACAATGTGACGCAGGGCCGTGGCAACTTTTGTAAGTTGTTCCATTATAAAACACTTCTCGATCGCAATGTCTTCAGCTACGGTCGCTTATACTACTTTTCATCGACAAAATATTGCGTAATATAATTCACTACCTTTGAGTATTCATTGACACCGTACGAGTCTACAAAATGTTTTGAGCAGTTATGGATAGATGTCAAGCTCCTTTATATCAAATTTGCACATTTTGTTTTATAAACAGAATTGGTAAATATCGTAGTACAAAATGTTAATACAACGCTAAATAAAAAAATAATTTATATGATTTTATATCATATGTGACACCCACAGAGGCATCAACAAAACACGAATACATTATCTCACAAAAAAGAAAAACACCTCAGGTCGACGCAAACACCAACAACAAAGGCTATAAAAAATGATAATAATAAACTAGCTATAGCCAATCAGTGCTCGCAAAAATAGCACCAAAACAACGAAGTCATTATACAACAAGTAAGTAATATAATTTACCATGAGAATAAACGTTCAATAATTATTTGTGTAAGGATAAGGTCTAGCGATCTGTTCTCTCTACCTACTCGGCAAACAACGTCATTTTTGACGGTTTACAGCTAGTACTATAAATATAATAATAGGTATACGTGTGGTGATCAGAGCTGGGCGGTACTCGAGTACAAGTACTCATACATTGTACTTTGAGTACTTTTTGTGTACTCAGTACTCAGTCACGAGTACATTTATTTATATGTACTTGTACTTGTATTCGGCGCATTTTAGACCAAAAAAAATACTCGAATACTTTTCCAAGTACTCGAGTACATTTCAAGTACTCGAGTACATTTCAAGTACTCGAGTACATTTCAAGAACTCGAGTACATTGACTGGGGGTACCAGAGCGAAAACCTGGAGGGGGAGAAGCTTGTGGAGTGGATGGATGTGACCAATCTGCAGCTCATATTTGATGCTAAGGAGAGGGGCACCTTCCGCTCTGCCAGGTGGAACCGCGACTATAATCCAGATCTGTGCCTTGTCACCAGGGACGGCTCGGGTAGATCCCAACCTATTTCTCGTACCGTGGCCGGGGACTTTCCCCATAATCAACACAGGCCTGTGATGGCTACGATTGGACACACACTCACAGTCATACACTCCATACCAAAACCCCGATGGAACTTCCAGAAGGCGGACTGGGCAACTTATAAGACCATCTTAGACAACGAAATTGAGACCCTAGATCCACTCCCTACCAACTATAAAAAAATTGTGGACCTTATACTCGCCACAGCGAAGAAAACAATCCCCAGAGGCTTTCGAAAAGCGTATGTGCCGGGCTGGAATGAAGAGTGCGAGAGACTCTATAATGAATTTCTGAACACTTAAAATCAAAACGTAGCGGACCAACTGCTAGAGTCTCTCGACACAGCCCGAAAAGATCGCTGGTCTACACTGATGGAGAGCTTAGACTTCAAGCACTCAAGTCGAAAGGCTTGGGCTCTCCTTCGGAAGCTGGGTCAGAGCCCCTCCCAAAATCGCCCAGCCCGTGCATCTGCGAACCTTATAGCAAAATTTGTACAATGGTCGTGTGCATACGAAAGAAGAAGAAGAATGAAAAAATGTAATGAAATTTGGTGTTTCATTGGTCAGTGATGTACTCGGTACTCTGTACTTGTATAAGTACTCGAGTACTTATTACTGAGTACTTGTACTTGTACTCGAGTACATTTTGTGTACAGTACTTGTACTCAGTACTCGAGTACTTTTTGCCTGTACTCGGAACAGCTCTGGTGGTGATATGTGCGAGGAATGTATTGTGCCCGGTGAGCCGAAAAATCAACGGCGCGTATTCTCCGATACATTACACTCGTCCTGGTGCCGTAAATACGGGAGAAAAAATGGGGTGGAAGAATGGCTGTTCAGTGTTCGGCTTCACACAAATACACAACTGAAATAATAAAACATTGTATGAAGGCCACACAATCCATACGAAAACATCAATTTCGACAAATTTCAGTAATGATCGAAATGCTGAACATTCGAAAAATTAATGACTTTCGCAAATTATCCGTGAGAGTTGTTTTTCTCAATACTGTTTTTCCTTAACAGAAACGAGAGAAATATACATTCACACAGGGCAGCATTATGTTGAGAAGGACGCAGGATGGATGTTCCGACGCTTAAGAGTCAGAATCGGCAGGTTTAAGTGATGACTTTATGCCTAGGGCAACGTTCACCCGTTCCGCCATATCCATGCTGTCAAAAGTGTGTTTTTTGGAATTCTATTATGCTACAGTTCGAAATAATTTCACAATGCACCATCTTTCGATTCTAACGCCATCTATTGAGGAAATTATGGAACCTAAGCAAACAAACTCGTATTGTATTGTATTGAATGTACAAAAATATCTTTCTTTGTTGTACCTATTGCGTAGTAGGCAAAAAAATACGTATTGAATTCTGCCTAAGCGCGAAACACCATGAGTGTAGGTATAGCATTTCACAATACCCGATTCAAAGCAATGAAACGAAAGTAAGTGTATTTCTCAACGATACAAATAGTAGGTAGAAATACAAAAGTAAAATTTCTCTGAAGCGGCAGGATTTATTTTCAGCCCCGTCAGCTTGTTTTCGCTTAGTAAAGTAAAAATATTCAGCGAGACGCGGCCGAGGATAAAAGAAACATATTTATTAAAATAAGCACCTACCCAAGTATTCGGAAAATACAGACGCTTTTGTGTAAGAAATCGAGTTTGGCATATTATTATAACAAGCGTTCAGTTTTAACGACACCTCTATACATTCATTCACACGCTGCATTCTGTCGAGTGAAAATGTATGTGGAAAATGTGAAAAGCCTCGAGCAAAAAGAGAATTTTGAATTACGCGATGTGTGTGTAATACTGAACCATATAAATATATAAAAATATTATATACGCTGGATGTATTACTCGAAAGGTCTTTATTACGGAGGCTGGTCTCATGTATATGGTCCTCCCGTTTTTAGACAGTTTCAGATGTGTATTCTCTCGACTGATATTAAACACGTGTTTGTATCCCGAATAACCAAAAACATGTTTTTCGGAAAACACTTTGATGAAAAATATTCAAAGATACTCCTGGAAAAATTGTAAATAGGTTTTCCGGTAATTTTTCTCACATAAAAAGTCCGGGTTTGAATACACAAACCCAAATACTTTCCTGTACTCTTTAAATATACTAATGTTGGATTTCGTCAACTTTTTAGGTGAGGAATAGCGGAGCCACCTAGCACAAATTTTGTATGAAAAATAATGATAAGTGTCTCCTATCTCCGCTTTTCCTCACCTAAGAAGTTAGCGAAATCCAGCATTAGTGTACGGTGGATACAAAGCTCCAACTTGGTGAAAATAATGTTGAACAAAAAGTGCGTTTTTAAAAGTAAAGTTAATACTATAAAAGAAAAGGTAGGTACATATTGGGATATCGTTGGTCGAGTGTTTCACGGGGTTAAGGCAGCGTTCCTGGGCATGAGTCAGTTAAGCGTTTCACTTGACCAGCTCTCATCAGTTAAGCAATAATATTACTTTTAATGCCATCGTGGTATAGAAACATAAAAATTGTGCAAAATAAACATACCTTCTCTCAAGTGCTCGTAGGGATCGTTGACATCCTGCTCCTTGTAGATGACGGAGTGGAATGTGTCGTCTGTATGGTTGTGAGGGAAGTAGTGTTTTCTCTTCTCCACGTAATACGAGCCGTGCTTGGCGATGATCTTACCCTCGAACACACCGTCTATCACGGAGCCGAACACGGTGCTCTCTCCGTCACCTGGAAATTCAATAAAGAAACTTGAATTTTATGATATTTTGTTATACATGATCAATGGTAGAAATCAGGGAACAAGTGAACCCTGGTCTGCGGTGATAACATGAGGATTAGAACTCTGGGCAGGCACCAGACAGAGGTAAAACAATATACTTGGGCACGAAGAATAGACAACACGGACTTTTTTTAGTAAAACAACTAATTTAATGGAATTTCCAAACAATTTTAGAGAATTTATGGTATGATAACATAACGATGTGATAATAATTTGATTTTTCCTGAGGTTTTATGATTATTTTCCGTATTTTAAGAAACGGCTCGCGCGAGCCTGTGCTAACCCATAGCGTCACATCACTGCACGCATCTGTCACTTGTCACGTTGTGGTAAATACCGTGATAGTGTGGAAGGATAGACTTTTTGAATCATAAATATCGTCATGAAAGAAACGTGTTTACATAAATGAGATACCCAGAAGCTAAATTTATGTTATGTACAAGTGTAAAGATATTTTTATTGGCCTAAAAAAATATACTATAAAAAACAAGTCATGGGAGACAAAAATATACAAGACAAGCCTGAATTTTATAACAATGTACCTTGTTGAAGGATATTAAAAAAAAAAAACATTTCAACCTCAAGTCACAGAATCTACAAAGTTTCAGTCTGCACGTGTAGGTTGGGCTGTTAGGTAGATAGATACATCAAATACTTACTTACTAAATTCTGTCGCGAAAGTTATACGTACGAACGAACTTGTTTCGCCGAACTTTACTTATCTATATATCCATCCCCTGACGCCACGTCCCTTGCGGGGAAGGTAGAAAGTACAGAAACATAGACCACCGTACCCTCATACACACTCCTTGCTTCCGACTGGTACATATATTTTTTCATTTCAAAGTTTTATTATTTATCAAACTTATGTATAATGGGGACCACTCAACGTATGTATAATTGGAGCACTATACTTAAATCTTTTCTAAACGTCATGTACTTATCTTATTACGTAGTGTATCTGCTTCTTGTTCATTAAAAAATAAGTAGGTATTAAAGTTCTTCTAATCGTTCTCGTTAAAATATTAAGACTGTAGTCATTAATAATTCCATGTTTTTATTTTCCTCACTTATTTTTATACTCATATTCTATTTTATTCCTTCACGCCGCATCCTCTGCAGGGTTGGCAGAGAGAGCAAATCACCAGAATTCCCTATCCTCGGACAAACTTCTTAATTCCGTTACATTCATGCAATTCGTCACACAATCTACGATTCATTTTACTCAAAATGCGTCGGTCCTTGAGCAAATGGTCGAGTCAATATATTTTCTTTGTCATCCTTTCATCATTCGTCCTATCTACATATCCCAACCATCTCAACTCGGTCACTTTCGTTCTAGTCACAATATACGTTTTATGCCCGATCCCACCAACTACCACCTAGGAAGCAGACCCCTAAGGAATTTCCATACAAAACCACAGATAATTTGAGTGATTATTATAACTGTCATAACCTTTAAGATATAAATCCATACAAAATACAGTATGCAGCTACTTAAGTGAGGGAGATTCTGGGCGGAGATATTTGGCCACCTAACTAAGTAGAGCTGCATGCTGTATTTTGTATGGATTTATATCTTAAAGGTTATGACAGTTATAATAATCACTCAAATTATCTGTGGTTTTGTATGGAAATTCCTTAGGGGTCTGCTTCCTAGGTGGTAGTTGGTGGGATCGGGCATTAGTCACTCAATTCTCTAATCACTTAATATCTTACCCCCTCTCTCAATTTTTCACATGATCTCATCTCTACAGCATTAAAAAATCTCTGAACTTATAAAATAATAATGTCTTCAACTCAGAAGAATCGTTGCCACGTTGTCATTGGTCCTGCCGACGACGAGGCCGTCGCCATATTGTTTATGGAGGCCGGGCGCAACTGACATTCGACGATGATTACGCCATCTAAATTGTATGGGAAAAAATATTCCGTAGTTCAAGTGTTTGTCACCGAGACAAGGTGTTTGTCGCCGATACAAGGTGTTTGTCAGCGATACAAGGTGACGTCACCACTCGTGGCGGTGATGGAATTCGAGGATGTAGGCTTGTACTCTACTATCGCAGGCTTCGCCGACGATGCCATTGAAGCCGACTATAGATGCCGATTCTGGACAAACACACTATGTCACACTTTGGACAAGGAAGGTAGAAGGAAACAGGGAGGGCAGCGGAAGAGATACAAAGATGTTCTACACAACACAATGAAGGATATTTATAAACTCTCAAAAACTTATAAAATAGGTAAACACTTGTCTATCAACATCTACTGAAATTGTTTATACCTAAAAGTACACACGGGTAGAAAGGATTATATTATTACACAGATATAGTTACCTTGTGTATAGACTATAGAAGTATTTACCTACAAACAGGCGCTATTTTCACGAAAGCTTTTTATTCTCAAGGACAAACATTTCACTGCTGTGATATTTTTTTCATTATTTATCTCGAGACAATCTCTCCTACAAACTACAAGGCGTCTGGCGTATATTATTATTTAAAATTCGCGACGAAAAAATACATTACGTGACATTTGATAACATTTTCAAGTTAACAACAAAACAGCGAGGAATAAATGTAACTTAATTTAATGATTTTAACAGAAAACAAGAAATAAGATATATTTATTATACGATGTAATGTAAGATTAAGAAATACTACTTCTAAATGCTGATTATTTCTTGTTATCGACTTGTATCTTCTCGTATTATTTTCATGACTTAAGTTACACATTAAAACGTAGTCATCTATATTGAATAAAATGCTTACGGTCTATCTCAAGTAAAAATGTGATGTAGTAAAAATAGATGTCTTTGCCATATTTACTTCTGAATGTTGAGCGTTTTGACCGAGGTTCATGGCAGAAGTTCATTCTAATTACACATGTATTTAGTTCTGTATTTAATTATCCAAGATCATATTTTTTTTGTAAATATTACCTCTTATATTTTGTTACCATTCTACTTATTTTATTGTCTCGTTTTATTTTTACTATTTATTTATTTTATATATTATTACTACATATATATTATTTATTTTCATTTTGTTTTATATGATTTGGTTTACTTACTTTATTTTATTTTACGTTAAGTATAACATTTTGTATTATTTTATATCTGGATCCTACCCTGGTACGGGCACTGCCTAGTTGGATGGGTGAATTAAAAAAACTTGAATACCTTTATGTATACATTTCGATTTTAAAAAATCGGAGAGGAATCCATAGTGAGATCTTTCATAGAATTATCAGATAAAATAGTAAATACCGGCTTTTCCATTACTGGGATATACCATGATAATATAGTAGCTGTACCTACTGAAAATGAAGCAGGTACGTACGTTTTTTCAGAACGCGCAATGCAATTCTAAAACAGTCAATTGTCAAAGTTGGGCAGATAAGTGTAATAAATTAACATTTGAATCTTCTTTCCGTGACATTTTTTTTTTTTAAAACTCGATGGAAAAGACGTAAGGTTTGGAATAAAACTTATCTATGCGGAGTAAAAGGTAAGAGCTTTTTACTTCGCGCCACCACACATTACTATTTTATGTGACTGCTCCCCGTAAAAACAAATAAATTACGAATAGCAGATAATTTCACTTTACGACAATTTAACTCTTAAAATCGTACACACTCCGTAAAAAAAGCGTTATCCCTTCGATGCAAGCAGGTAATTCAAAATAGTTACAACTGCATAAAAGAATTCTAAAAAAGGGGGCAAAATATAAATTTGAACAAGGACCTGGGACAAAAATAATCACATCGAGAATCCCCCGAAACAGAATTTCATAGTATTTTTCCTAAGTGACAAAGCAAATGTGTCGATACTTTCAATTCCCTCTAGTGTCGTCAGTGGAGGCTCTGGGACCGGTCTCCATACATTTTTACCCATTGTCTGTTAAGAGGACGTTTTTAAAACAAAATAATTTATTTGAAATTATTTCGTCCGGAATTCAAAAAGGTAACTTGTGCAACGTCTGCTTTCTACGATAATGCATCAGAGCATTAGAAGTAATGGAGAAAGAGTAAAACGCATCAGCCTCTCATATAGTACGTACGACCTCCTGTACTCACGTGAAAGGGTGAAGCGAATGTGCATATAAAGTGTATAAAGATCCCATTCAATGCAAATAGTTGAATACACGTATTGTCTCAACATGATATCTACATTTTAATGTACGTAATTTCCAACGCTTCCCCATGACTAGCTTCAGGAGCAAGCTGAAAACCGAAAGTTTTAGGACCAGCTTCCCGCGCCTTTGAGATGGAATACATTAAACGGCGCCAAAAATCATCCATCATCATCATCATCATCATCATAACGCTTACATTACATGTTACTGTTTTGAATTGACATTAATCTACCATATTGACGGTAAACATTAAACCGCTAAGGGTAGTAAAAGTTCTGTTATATTTTATATATAACAAGCACTTAAATATAATACACTGTAATATATATTTTATTTCAGTAGAGTCGCCAGAGTGGAGTTGTGAATATAAAATGTATTTATTGAGGCCAAATCAATCATCATAGATAATATGTATTGAATCGTAACAATACGATAACAATATGTCATCATAAATACAGTCGCATCTCACAATACAGGAGTGGAAAACGAACGAGTTGGATCATAAAATACGATGATAAAAGACAAAATGTATGAATTTTTATATGCAAATAAATAAGTGTTGATAAAATAATAGGAAAATAGGTAAAGAGTTAGTTAAATTATAAGGAAATTGCTAGCAATTGTGAGGATAAGCTATAACTGTAAAAATATCTCACAACTTGTTGTCAGAAATGTCATACTGAAATCACCAATGATAAAATAATTATGGAAAAATACTTACCGGGTATTTCCCCGTGATATACGTGAGATGTGTCCACATCCTGAAGTTCCCCCGTCGGCCCCAACACCTGAAAAAAAAATTAAGACATGAGAATCACATGATTTGATCTCCCTTTTGACGTACCTAAATGTAGTTCTGGACAATTTACATCCAGACCTGCACTGAACTAAACCACACCTGCTTTAAGTTTTGTTTTGTAACCGTCTGTTTATTGATTTCATTCTTATTTGCTGTAATTGATGTACTTATCGTATTATATTTTGTGATGTTTGTTTAATATGTAAACCTGACGATTCCGAGTGCCTTAAATGGGGCATGCCTACGGATGATTAGAGAACAATAAACAATAATAAAAAATCGAACGTGAAAATATTAAATAGACATAGTACAACTGCAAGGAATTTGCATACCGTGGATCAATCCAAATGTTCGTATTATTTTCATGGTTAGGTAATGAATGTTTGTGCTAGCAAAAGCTGCTGATTTCACAATGCATTTTCATTCACCAATTGAGGGATTAAGCACGACACAATGAATCATTTCAAACAAAATTCATAGACAGACATGATCGCTCACATGCACGAGAATTTGTATGATTTTGGAACGACACATACCTACATACATCTACATACTGAAGCGTTGTAAAAACATGAAATAGGCAAATAGTCTATCTATACCCTCACGCCACGTCCCTTGCAGGGTAGGCAGAGATGACAGAGCGCCAGACAGCCCTACCCTTGCACACACTTCTAGCCTCCGTCATATCAATGCAATTTGTCATACACGATCTTCGATTCCTTTTACTCAAACGCGTCCATCCTTGAGGATCTGGTCGACACGATTGGACCAGGTCAGTCTCGGGCGGCCGCGCTTCCTCAGCCCTCTTCGCTCACTCAAATATATATTTTTTGTCATCCTGCCATCTTTCATTCTTTCAACATGCCCACACCACCTTAGTTTATTCACTTTCATTATTGTCACAACACCAGTCTTGCAGTCAATAGTTTATTGTTTTATGCAACGTAATGATATATCAAAATGGATGCATGTGAATTTATGGAATTAAAATAATATATGGAATGGGCCTACCTCTAAATTTGTGGCGAAAGTGGAGACATCCCTCTTCAGTCTGAGATGAAAGTTGTGTCCGTGGGCATCGAATCGCACGTGCACGGGCGGCGAGAGGGAAGACGCCGACCTGCGTGCACGTGCGTGGGCCTCACTCACCGGCTGCGGTTCGTATCGCAGGGGCTCATAGTGGGAGATGTACTCATTCAGTCGTCTGCGAGTCACTGGAAAAAAAGAAAACAATATGGTTAATCAAACTGATTGAAACTGATGAAATCTCGTTTTAAAAAGGCATTTCATATTTCCCTTTATTCCATATCAGATACGTACGCAAAAAAAAACATAATGATTCAAAATAATACAGAATACATACAAATTGTAGGCATCGTACACGAATAATTACACACAAGGAAACTACACAAAGGTAAAATTACACATTTAGCTACAGATAGGTAGGTAGTAAAATAAGGAGATAAAGCACCTAAAAATAGACAGATTCCACTCCGATATAGACTATGCTACCTAATTTACAAATTGATAAATACCTATTATATTCCATATTCCCAATTAACAATGAGCTTAAGGGAATTAATACTAAACTTGTCTGTATTTGGGAAATATAATTTTCTTTAGTCGATCACCGGAATATCTAGTATCTACTAACATACAATTTACATATATGCTGTGTACTATACTAAATACATAACCAGAGATAATGGTTTTGTATGAGATAAGCGAATAATGTCACTTCACAGAAATGCCGAGATGAAAATGACTGAAATTAAGACAACTTTATATACTTAATAATAGGTATATAAAGGGTGGACCAAAAGTCTTTGCACTTTTGAAATGGCCATAAAAATAAAAATACAGTTTGTATTTAAAAAATAATTTATTGATAAGAACAACAATAGCTGGGAAATTCATTTACTAAACACCGTATCATCAAGATGTCCTCCATCTTGCTGCTGGCCCTCCTCATATCAGACCCCTAATTTTTATTAAACTTTTCTATACAAAGCATAGGTTTGTTTCGATAATTTCAAAACCAGATTTCCTCTTGAATATTTGATTTCAGTTGGATTATTATAGCTAGTTTATTTACGTAGACCCTATTTTTTAAATAAGCCCATAAAAAAAAATTGCTGGGGTTGAGTCCAACTGTGGGAAGGCCATGGAATATCTCCTCTCCGCGAGATTATTTTGTTCTGGAACTTCTCTCACACTACTCTATAGAGATATTCCATGACTTCTCAGCAGCCCGGATCTAATCCCACCTGTTTTTTTATGATGTTATTTCAAAAGTCAGGTCTACGTGAATCAATCAGTGACAATACATCAACCAAAATTGAATATTCGAGAGGAAATTGTCAATACTTCACGCTTAGGGCCGATTTTTTTAGAAAAAAATCATACCCAGATTTGAGGAACGTCAGCGGCAAGATGGCGGACATCTTGGTGATATTGTGTTTAGAAAAAGAATTTCCGGTTTATTGTTGTTCTTCTTAGCAAAAAAAAAAATTAAATACCAACTGTAATTTTATTTTTAGGGCCATTTCAAAAGTGCAAGGACTAATGGTCCACCCTGTAATAAACGTTATGTCCTATTAGACACTATCCTGTAATGACTTATTAAAATAAACTTAATAAAAACTATAATAAGCACCCAACTATATATGCATATAAATTGCACGGACGTTCACATGCACTCCACTGCCTCCCTAGTACACGAGATTCGTCTCACGACACCTATATAAAAATACACGCAACATTATCTTTGCGTCGTGACACTCAGAATGGGTGGCGAGTCTCATTACTAAAAAAGATGATAAATGTCTTACTGGAGTTTTATGAAGACCTGAATTTCGCAGGACAGTCGAAGAAATATTTAAAATAAATGGTGGTGGACAATTTTATAAACCAGGTTTCCCCACGGGGTGTGGGTTTCGTTCAAAACTTTTTTTTAATCACTTGTTGGATGTTTCCCTAATACTTTCGCCAGTAGTGGGTATTAAAATATTATCACTGTCAATTTAGGAGGGATTAGGAGCCTACGTAGTAAGGGAAAATTGATTTATTATTATTATAGGTAATCTATTTACAAATGTAACATCGACATATAATTTGGTATCGTAACAATATCCATCAGTAATTTATGAAAAACATCAATAACAATAATACGTTTAGTAATGATATGCTTCACGTCGCCTTCTCCTTCAGATCTATCCAACAGAATTTGATGTGTCTTATCCAATTTGCTTCAAGAGCAGACCCTGAATAAATAATAAGTACCTACCTTAATACCTTGTAAGGTAAAGTACAAGTAGTGATGGGCGAATAATCTTTAGCAGATTCGATTATATCGATAGTATTTTATTTTGCAACAATTTGATTGTAAGTATTCAAGAAAAAGTCGATTATACTAATGAATGACCATTTTGATGTGTCTGTAATTACTAATTCACCATAAATTATCTATATTTATGAATACCAGTAGACATGTTATTACTTTTAAGATTCATTTCTTTACCATAGATATTAAGATTATGTATGTTAATTTGAACAAATAAATAGGTAAGGCGACAATAGGTATGCGTAGCTAAAACATTGTAGGTACACGTACCCTGCAATCGTGGGCATAAATTATTTGACATAAAAATAATCGACATCAAAACAGTCAGACTTACAACCATCGATTTCAGAATAATCGACTTATAACTAGTGTCAACTTACTATTACATTGTTCATGCGTTGATTGAATCAGCGCCCTACGATTAATCGATCGATTATTCGATAGTTAGAAACATCGTGAGTCGATTATTGCAATCACGACGGTAGGTGATGCTAATTCCATTACATAATACTCGTATTATCCAAGGCATGTAGGTATGTAACGCTTGCCCATTGGAAAATTTTGCAAGTTCGATGAATATGTATGTAAATTTAAAGCAGCGACGCCTTTGTTGGTGTCTAGAAATTTTCGTCAAGTCTCACTTTTTGAAACTTTTATGAATGAATAATTTGAAATATCGAATGGTGCCGTACCTACTAATGAAATTATGAATGAAAATAGTTTTGAAATATTTCTTTCGTGAAAATAATCAAGTAAGTACCATTTTATACAACGTAACAGAAAATGAAAATCGAATTCTCATACATATTATGTGGTACTTACCTATATACACGTAAAGATTGCAAATAGAACTATTTAAAGTACCCACCATCTACATATATGTGTGTAAAGTACCTATGTATGTAGATAGACATGTAAGAGGAGTTTTGTGGCTTTCAGGGGTGGCCGCCAACTAAAAAAGTCGACAATATGAATCTAACGACTTTCATGACGATATTGGATGAGACGGGGAAAAGAGATCTTCCTGTGTTTACTCGAGGAACTTTGAAGGGTGGAATAGTAATAGGTGGTTATACAAAAACATATTTAAGCAAGCCTCCGTGATTTTCACGGTTAGGTACCCTCTAGTGATTATAATAATAACGATAAAGGTATGGGTATTATTAGGTAGGCATCAGGCAGGCAGCAGTTACTAATGTAGTGTAGTAGGTACATTGTAATGTAATGTAAGATCGCTTGATGTTTGCTTAATGATATGGAAGTGACGCGGAGAATATGTTAGGACTTGTATTTAGTATCTAGATACAGTAACCGAAATGTAAGCTTAAAGGGAAGCTGATCAAACCTGCGTTGTATGTAGGAAGATGTCTTGTACATATTTAATACTGATATGCCTCTATGAATAATAATGCTTCACCTACTCGTATTAATATACAATATACATATGATTACATGAAAGTAACTACAGGTGTAATACTAAAATCCTACCGGTAAATCTGTACATAAAATGTAAAAATTGACAATTATTAATACCTACATGCGATATTGTAAGAAGATTTCTCAATATTGATATTTCAGGCACAATGCTTGCATTTTACATAGACCGGTATATCGGAGCCTAATCCTTTGAGATCTCAATCTATAGGTGATTTTTTCCGAGTATTAGCCTGATGAGTTTATACTAATCAATCATGGATGATAACATGTAGACTTTTCTGGATCATAAGTGCTCAGAAGTGTATTGACAAGTCTTGCCTCCGGGTAAAAACCCGGAGGTACCTCATCCTTAAAGTATAGGATAGAGGAATCTGATTCATTTCTGTGTTTTCCTAGAATGAATTATGTTTCAAAGCTGTGTAACATTTTATCGAATAAATCTACGAGTATCTATCATAATATTATAGTCTAGTTATTATGCCTAAGTGATAGTATTATCAGTAGTTAATAGTTAAGGATGTGAATAATTCCTTGCCAGATTAGTTCAAGAACGTCTCAAAGCCTTTGAAGTTTAAATTCTTCGTACTATAAAACAATGTATAAAGCATACGAAACATCAACATCTCTCATGATGATAATATTCTCAAGCATGTTCTCCCACAGAGACCGCGATCTAATATTCTAAATATTCATTTTACAGACGCGATACGTGAATATTGTAATACGATGTATTAAAACTAAATACCAGAGATATTTAATTACTTTCGAATATTACCCCAGTGTCAATTTGCTTTAAACGTCTGGTTCCTATGATATTAATTAGCGAAATTAAACTGTTCTCCTTCCATCGTGAACATTGAACTAGCAAAGTTTCATTGACATCTTGACTTAATTCGTAACACCAAATATTAATAACGTAAGCCACACACTGCCTTTGTGTGTAGGAATATTTGTTACAGACGCAATTATTAAAAACGTAATACACATCGCTGGAATTCCCACAGGAAGGTGCTTATTATTTAGAAACACTATTTTCTCAAAGAAACCTTTACAGATGCCTATTATACTATTACAGGTGGGTAGACTACACGCGTAGGTAGCAATCGGAATGTTATTCGTCTTGTCAAATATCTTTGAAGAATTATGTTGTAGGCAGTACAACGAAAAGACGAAGAAAAAACAGGCAATTATATTATGTACAGACCTAATTCAATTTATTTTATTCCATTCCATGTTTTCTATACTTCCTATGTTCCTGTATTTTATTTCAATTTCAGTAATATCATCGATACGGAAAATAAAGACTGTTCTAATAATATAATTTGTGCAATGCAAATTCATACAGTTTCCGAAACGATTACTTGAGTGAAATTGTCCGCGTATTTTTCTCCGTCCCATTACATTAAGGACATGTTGTTCCTTCAGTCATTGTAATAAAACTGACATAACATTTGCCTTTGCTCGATAGGAGGGAGCGACCCTTTCAATATAAGGCTTGTAAGCCAAGATAGGATACCGGAATACAAGTCTCCCATCCATAACTGGAATAACTAACTTCATGTATTGGACCAGGAATAGATTTATCAGTAACTTAGCAACAGGGATAAAAACGGAAACATGTTTTTATATAATTACGTAGAAATGGGACTAAAAACATCTTACAAAATGATATGATGTCACAATGATGATACAAAATGAAGTCGAAAAACATAAATTCGATATGATATGATTAACTGTAATTGGACGAATATATCAAAGGTTTCTATACGGAGAAACCATCATTAAATTAGTAGACGATAATAATAAGTATAGGAATTCGACGGAAAATAATAAAAAAACATTTCTGAAAACACAGAAAATAATAAAAAACATTTCTGAAAACACAGAAAATAATACTAAGAATATTTTACTTTTCATGAAATGTTGTATCAATAATGAATCTTGTAGATATACACAACTTAATAATGTTATGTAACTACATTGCGTAAGTTCTTATGATAATGTCATGGAGAACTTAAGAAGACATGGGAAGAGGTAATACACACCTCCCACAACCGTTCTAAGTGGTAGGTCCTTGCGACCTTTTCCTTGTTTCCTCGAGGAACGTTAGAGAACGAAGTGGAACTAATCTCTCCACTGCTGGATATAGGCCTCTTCCATTTGCTTCCACTTTTCTCTATCTTGAGCTTTCTTCTACCCGCGATGATATTGTCAGCCCGTCTTTCCTGTGGCCGACCTACTCCTCTTTCTACATTAGTAGTAATAAATAACTCACGAATTCAATTACCCAAAACCTCAAAATGACAGTGAACACGTGCATCGTGTTGTCGTATCGTAGTAGTGTTTTGTGTTTCTTACAAGAATATACAAGTTGGAATCAACATTATTATTTTCGTATTTTAAAAATCATTAAGGGTGATTGGTATCCCCTATTTTTGTTTTTCCATTTTATTTTAATTTTTCTTTTTTTATATTACCGTTTTATATTTTATATTATTAGTTTTGTACGACGGCTGAGTGGCGGGGGCGATGGAGGGTTCGTTGGAACCCCCCGACCCCAGAAAACGGGGGAGGCCGTGTGATGTGTCGGCGGAGGACCCCTCCGCACTTAAGAATCCAAGACCCAATCCGATTGCTGACTCGCTAAAATATAGTAATAGTTCTCCAGGACCGTACATCGTCTTCGTACAGAGCAATGTAGAGGCAAAGCCGCTACATTCTATGACCTTTGGCAGTATATTGTTTAAAAATAAGGTCGATGGAATTTCCCTGGGTGGAGTGCAAGCAGAGGGCCGCAACAAAATTTCTATAAAATTTAATTCACCTGCTTCAGCAAATAACTTTATTTCTTCTACTTTCATAATTGAAAATAATTTAAAAGCTTATGTGCCTTCATTTAAGGTTACAAAAATGGGTTTAATTAGAAATATCTCCACGGACTTCGAGGTGGAAGAGATATGCGCTAATCTGGCCGTTCCTGGGAATATGAAAGTGTTAAAAGTGCGAAGGTTAAATTATAAGGATTCCACGACTGGATCACCAGTGTGGAAACCTTCACGCTCCGTAGTGGTAATGTTTGAGGGACAAACCCTCCCTCAAAATGTTTACTTCTACCACAATTCACTAAAAGTAGAACAGTACATATTCCCTACTATATTGTGTTACAACTGCTGCAGATACGGGCATACGAAGAATATGTGCCGTTCCACACCTCGTTGCTATAAATGTGGAGACTCTCACGCTAGCGAAACATGCTTAACAGTTAGTCGGTCCTGTGTAAATTGTAAGGGCAAACATGCAGCGTCAGACTTAAACTGCCCTGAGTTTACGAGGCAGAAAAACATCAAACACTCAATGGCGATGGATAACATTTCATATAAGCAAGCGTCTATTATTCACCCTCCTGCTATTGCAAGCTATGCCGAAAAAACTGCTTCAACCCCTGTCGTAGTCAGTTACTCTCGTCCAAGGTCACGCTCTCCTCGTAAATCTCCTCCAACGACACCATCCATCGATTTGAAAAACCATAACGCACAACTTTTTTACACAAACGGTGAGATCCCACACTCAAAAAATGGATGTGCTCTCCCAGGTCCGTCTAATTCATTGGATGTACCTACTTCTTATTCCGAACCTTCGAGTGATATTCAATCCACCATAAATTTAATTACTCAACTTCTCCTACAAATTTTGTCCTCATCTAGCCTACCGTCCAACGCTGCATCAATTATTCCTTTGTTACAAAATTTAATTATTCAAAATGGCCCCTATCAATCTAAGTAACAAATTAACCGTACTTCAGTGGAACAGCAGGAGCGCTGTTGCACATAAAATCGAACTTCTTCATATCCTTAATTCTTATAAAGTATCCATTGCGGCTATCTCTGAGACATGGTTCGATCCTGGCTCCGAGTTTAGAGTCCCAGGATATTCAGTTTTGCGCGATGATCGCGCAGACGGCTATGCTGGTGCCGCCTTACTAATCTCTTCTAACCTCCCTGTATCTCAAATCCCCCTTCCTCAAAATAAT
The DNA here is from genome assembly GCA_963576895.1 of Ceraclea dissimilis. Classification (NCBI taxonomy): domain Eukaryota; kingdom Metazoa; phylum Arthropoda; class Insecta; order Trichoptera; family Leptoceridae; genus Ceraclea; species Ceraclea dissimilis. Next base: position 821,900 of record OY756370.1, on the reverse strand, counting down.
AATTTTCAAATTGTTGCAGCCTTAATATCGAATACGATCTTCGTATCAGTGTATATCCCACCGAGAACAACAATCGATCTGAATTACTGGAATTCAATCTTGCCTCTATTTACCCATCCCTATTATATTCTTGGCGATTTTAACGCTCATTCCACTTCCTGGGGTAATCAGCGCAATGATTCTTACGGCAATCGAGTGCTGGAATTTGTTGACGATAACAATTTGTGTATTCTGAACGACGGTTCCCCCACTCTTGTTCCTCTACCCAATCAACAACCTAGCGCAGTGGATTTATCTATATGTACTCCCGACCTTGCTCCACTCTCTCAATGGTCAGTCCTAGAGGACTCCCACTCTAGTAACCACTATCCAATTATTATGATTGTTGATAGGAATATTGAAAAATTAACCTCTCGCTGGAGTCAAGTTAGGGGCTACAATACCAAACGAGCAGATTGGAGCCTCTTTGGGGCGCAAGTTGAGGAGGAATTGGATAATCTGTCTCTAAACGAATCCCAAAACTCAATCAATGAATTACCTGAAGTCATATGTTCAATTTTTAAACGCTCCGCAGATGTTTCGATTCCAAAGAAAAGACCAGGTTTTAAAGTAGCCAACTCCCCTCCATGGTGGGATGAGGAGTGCTCTGAGGTTATAGTCAAAAGAAAAGAAGCAATGAGAACTTACAGAAGAGATATGAACCAGACGAATTACTTGAATGTCAAGAAGGCGCAAGCTAATGCGAAACGAACTCTAAGAAGAAAGAAAAGACAAGGTTGGAAGAATTTTTGCGAGTCACTGTCCCCTGCTGCTCCTATCGGTAGTGTCTGGGAATCCATAAAAAGATTTCGTAGATCATTGTCTTCAGTCGTGAGTCACTCTCAGCATAAATTATGGCTCGATGGGTTCGTGGACAGATTGGCACCTCCCTACGTGCCACATATCCGGGAATTACCATCTCCAGCATCTCTACCTCTTGGAATATCAGAAATAGAATCACCTTTTAGCTATGACGAACTTCTAGCGGCTATTAAATCCGCTGGAGACTCATCCCCTGGTATAGATGATATTCCTTACTCCTTCTTCCGCAACGCTCCAGAAAGACTTTTGTCATTACTATTGAAATTATATAACTCAATTTTAAAATCTGGGTCAGTTCCACCAGAGTGGCGAAGACAACTGATCGTTCCTATCCCGAAACCAGGAAAAGATCCTGATCTAAGTTCATCATATCGACCTATAGCTCTCTCTTCGTGTTTCGTTAAAATTCTGGAACGAATGTTGAAGTTAAGACTGGAGTGGCATATGGAGGGTAATTCTTTGGCCCCACCATGGCAGTTCGGCTTTCGCAGGACATATTCATGTATGGACAATATCTCAACACTCGTATCTGACGTACGCTTGGCCCATACCAAGGGGTCAACGGTTGCATCGGCTTTTTTGGATATCGCAAGCGCGTATGATAATGTTTTACTTCCTACTCTTCAAAACAAATTACTAGATCTAAACATTCCGTGCTCGATTACCAGGCTGATCTTTAATATATTATGCGAAAGACAGATCGTGGTTCAGGATTCTTCTGGAACATATACAAGAACTATTTACAAAGGCCTTCCACAGGGATCAGTCCTAAGTCCTATATTGTTTAACATATACACCGTTGATATTCAAATATTTATCCCATCTAACTGCCAGATCCTACAATATGCGGACGACTTCGTTTTGTACTGTAGTCACAAGTCCATCACCACTGCTGTATTTAATTTAAAAAGAGCCATTCTAGCAATGAAATCATGGACCGAACACAATGGTTTGGACCTTTCCCCTTCCAAAAGCCAAATTGTGATCTTCTCCAGAAAACATAAAATCCCTGATATTTCAGTCGTAATTGATAACTCTGAAATTCCGATTCAGGATCATGTAAGGTTCCTCGGCGTCTTCTTACAGAGAAAATTGTCTTGGAACATACATATTGAGCACGTAATTAAAAAATGTGAAAAGGGAATTAATGTTCTTCGATCTATATCGAGAGTATGGTGGGGATCCCACCCTTCAACAATGAAACTTCTGTATAATGCCCTTGTAAGAAGTCACCTAGATTACGCTTCTATCGTCTTGGAGCCCTTACCAAATTATCTTACTCTTAAGTTAGAGAGAATTCAGTCCAAGTGCCTTCGTCTTATTCTGGGTGCGATGCGTTCTTCACCCATCGTTTCTCTACAGATGGAGTGCAACCAAATGCCTCTATCGCTTCGGAGAGAATATCTCTCTTACAATTATCTTATAAAACGAATAAACAACCCAACTCATCCAATTAAAGCTATTCTTAATCGTCTTCTCATTTTATGTAATGAACATCGATTCTGGCGTAACAAAGCCCCGCCTACTTTGGTAAAATGTCTCTCATATTTCAATGCAAACTTTACCATCTCTTCTAACGCTGTCCCTCCTCTCTTCTCAATTTCATTCAATGCAGCAGTGGCTATTCCAACTATTCTCGAGTCCGTAGGACTAGGATTAGACAGATCTATAAAGTGGACTGACCCCTCCTTCGTGAATCAAAAATTTTGCTCAGAAATGGAGTCCAGATGGCCAAACCACATCCAAATTTTTACCGATGGTTCAAAGTATCAGGATAGATGTGGCGCCTCGTTCATTATTCCCTCCTTGCGAGTGGAAAAAAAAGTTAAATTGTCATGTGAATTTTCAATCTTCTCGGCCGAATGCGTCGCTCTGAGAGAAGCATTAACGGAAGTAATAAACAGATCTATTCCACAATCTATTATTCTGACAGATTCACTTAGTTTGGTCAAAAGACTTATGAATAACGGCAAGGCTTGTCCTTTGGACGATTTATATTCATCGATAAAGCACCTATTTTATATCGCAAAAAATCGTAATATTGAAATAGTTGTGGCCTGGATACCATCTCATGTTGGAATAAAGGGAAACGAAATTGTGGATTGCCTGGCCAAGGAGGCCTGTGACTCGGGATACACCATACCCACTCTCAGTCCGAGCTTCAACGACAGAAAACTAGTTATAATTAAGGAAATAAACAAAAGCTGGGAAGTCGCTTGGAGAGAATCGATTGCCGGATCCCATTATAGACGTATACAGTCAGAGTTTCCCGGAAAGCCTTGGTATGAAAGAAATGCGTATAAGAAAGTGGAGATATCTCAAGTGTGTAGAATGAGAATCGGCCACTGCTGTGTGGCAGTTCATCTGCACAGAATCAAAGTGTTTGCTTCCCCCATGTGCGAGTGTGGAGAGGAAGAGGAATCCCTCAATCATGTATTTTTCAACTGTCCGTTAATTGATAACTCTCTGTTTCTGGAGGAGATTAAGGAACATTGTACGACTTTTCCTTTGAGTATCGAATACTTATTATCCACAAACTCTCCTCGTATATACCACAGCATTGTCAACTGCCTTAAACATAATGACAGGAGAGTGTGAGTATATTATTGATAATGTAATAGGATGTTGCCCCGATTTAAATCTTTTAAACTTGTAGCATAATAGAATATCGTGTATGGCATAAGTCACTCGTTGACGGGTGGATTGCCGTTTAAAAAAAAAAAAAAAAAAAAAAAAAAAAAAAAAAAAAACCTCAAAATAAACTCATGATATCACAGCATTTTTCATACATAGACAAATAGTGTAAGACACATGGGCGAAATGACAAAACTTGAGAACACCTTTTTGAATAAAAGAATAACACAGGTAATGCGAAATATTAGATGTTTTCTTTTCAATTATTGCGTAGTAAAATTGATAAATTAAAAACACACTTATTTCAGTTGGAAAAGTTGCAGACTTGGACCTATCACAGATATACGTATATAGCTATACAAAGTGCTTGTTTAATACGATAAGGGTCACCAACATCACACACTATTCTCCAGCACCAAAACAAGGATGTGTGCGATTAGGTAGCGATTACGAGCGCATCGCTATTGAGACAATTAACACTAATCCATGCAGTGTTTATATTAGGTATTAGTATAATATTATACCCACAGATAGCAACGGTGATTGTATACTCATTGTAGGGCAGACAGTAGTGTGTAATCCTGACATCAAAGCGGTCAGCTACAGGGGAGATTAAACCAGTGCTATTAAATGTTGCATGAATCAGAATGGGTCGTGTTGCTGCTAAAGAGCTAAAGGTATCATCCATAATACACAGTCATATAATATACCGATCCTCTATACGCTGTAGTGTGCAGCATTAACTGAATAAGACATGGCATTAACGATGCATATCTTACAGTTGTAGTACTTGATTCGCTGAGATGAAACCTTTGATGGTTTCTAGATCAGACACATTTAATAGTAATGTGTCCTATCTCTGTAAATTCCGTGTATTGCATTAATTAATTCATTACATGAATAGAGTCAAACTCTATGAGTAATGCAAAAGCGATCACTTGTATAATGTTATTGGTTGTAAATACTAATGAGGTTAAGGGCTTGGTACCAAAAATGACGTCACAGTCACGGCATTAAGGTTCAAAATCTCGTGAACAATCGCATGATAAAATGGTAAAAGTAGCGTTTTTTTTTTTTTCATTTTTTGGGGTTAATTTTGCGTCTATCAAAAACTTTTACGGTTATCCCCTAGATTTTAATGCATATTATCAGTACAAAAAAAAAATTACCACGCGACTTTCGGGAAACGAGTTTCCGTCTTTCGGAAAAAAGATCGGAGGTGTTTTTCACAATTTATTTTGAGAAATCTATACAAGATATAAAAAATCTTTTACGGCTATTCCCTAGATAAATGTTCAATGCATCTACCCTATTTTGTTCCAAAGCATATTTAGTAACGGTTGTCGAGATATAAGGTCTCCCGTTTTTAGAAATTTTTGAAATGTCGGTATGCATACTCTTATGAGTAGATATATGTTATCTTGTACCTTATATTAATGAAGAATGTCATTATAATCCGTGTAACTAATGGGTGTGTCTCCGCACTGATATTATAAGAGTTATATTCTAATACATCTAAATATCTACAAGTATTCTAATGCAATCAATGCTTATTGAAATTCAACTAATTGCATTATTTCTCCGACCGCAATTATTATACTGAAGTCACATAAACAACGTACAAGAAGCAATAAATAGCTAATTTCACACAGCTTTCAAAAAGGAGGCGCGGTATATTTATTCATAGAACATAGAATTGTACGTATCAAATACATTAATGCAGGATTTCACCAACTTCATAGGTGAGGAATAGCGGAGTTAGGAATAGCGTAGAATAAGTAGAATATTTAGTTTTAAGTTAGAATAAGTATATAGGCAAAATCCATTTCGATTAGGCACCACACCAATGATTTATACTTTGTTATAATAATTTGCAATAAATAAAAAAAGGAGCCACCTATTACAAATTTGTATGAAAAATAATGATAAGTGGCTCCTATCTCACCTATTCCTCACCTAAAAAGTTGGTGAAACCCAGCATAAGAGTAATTTATAACAAAAAAAAAATCCCTGAAATAGAAGAAATGGCAATGTTTATTTTCGACTGTATACGAGTACGTATCTACTGAAGTAATTTAATCGAAGGGCAAATCAAAATATTTTCATAGTGGCTGGAAGCAATTATTAACCCTGAAGTTTTTGCTTACGTTTTTTTATAGAATCCTTGAGACTGAACTGATATGGTCATAGGTACTAAGAGCTATCGTACATGTTTAGTCTAGTTTAGTCAACTAAGAATGGATGTTAAAAAAATGTTCAAAAAATATATTGCTTCAGTGAAAGAAAGTCGAGTCAGTGTGAACACACACGAAGAATTATTATAATTAATTAATGTCATGGGAACTAACTAGAGTTGCCAGATGTCCAGTTTTGGACCGGAAAAGTCCAGTTTTTACTACGTCTGTCCGGTAGAAAAAATCTTAAAAAACCGGACAAAGAACTGTCCGGTTTTTTCGATCGGAACCGATCAATTGTACCTATTTACAATTTTATCAATTACCTATTTTACTCACGGGAAAACAGTCTTGATTATTTCCATCGTGTCCTCATTTTTCATGCGTAGTAGGCACCCACATTCCTCGTGAAAATCAAATTATTTTCTATTATTATTTACGGCTATCCACTCGTCTGCGAGTGAGTTTTAAATAGGTATGATTTGTTTCATAAAGTAAAATTCGTCTAAAATGAGTTTTTTTTTGCCTGTGGCGCAAATTTTGTACACATGTCTGAAATTTATTATTATAGGGAGAGGAGAGGGATCCGATTTTTTTGTCCAACATATCTGGAAACCCTAGAACTAACTGAAGAGAAGAAAATTATATATCTGCCTATTTACCGAACCATACCCTCACATCACACATCTTTCTTCACTTCTTCTTTCACTGCACACGCGGCTAGACTATGGAATAACCTTCCACTTCCTATCAGACTAGCTCCAACTATTCTCTCTTTCAAAAGTAAACTGAGGCATCATTACCTTTCCATAAATAATCCATCTAACTGAAAATCCCGTGGTTCCTTCCTTGTCCTTCATCCCATCCACATATCTAGTTATGTATGTATAAGTATTCTATATATTATTATTATTTTCATATTTATTTATATTTTTTCTTATTTTTCATACACTTGTATGTAATGTCTATATCAAATGAATGTCACAAGTGGTTGGTTGGCAGACATTGCCTTCGGCAATAAGCCCGCCATTTGGAAGATATGTTTTCTTATCAATAAAGATTTTATTTATTTATTTATATTTTTATGGAAGGAAAAATATGTCTTCCACGGTTGACTTCGCAATCATTACTACTACTATAACACGTTATGTAGGTAGATTTAATAGATCCTCAAGCGTGACAAGACGGGCGGAAATTAAAGTTGAGATAAAGAGCGGATACGGGAGAAAGCTGGAAAATAGGATTAAGAGCGAAGCCGTTGGTAATAACTAGTGTTACAGTAAGTAAGATGTATCAATCATAATAATATAATGTAGGAAGGCATTAATAAGGAAAATATTGCCTCTGGTTCGCATTTTCAATCTATCGAGTCATGATAATTTGGAAATATATAGTACTTAATTGATTTTGGGAAACACTTCACATAATCTCGATGTTTTCGACCGTCGGTACTTGGCGGAAGTCCATTTTTAAGGAAAAAATGAAAAACTAAATATCTAAAATAAAATCTACAAAAATGACTTTAGATTTCGCGACTAGCATTCGAGGATTTGCACCCTTATCATCGGGCGACTGTGAATATCGTTGATGACCCGATGACGAGGGTGCAAATCCTCGAATACTAGTCACGAAATCTAAAGTCATTTTTGTGGATTTTAATCTAAATATTTAGTTTTTCATTTTTTCCTTACTTCACATAAAGCTTGAAAAGATTGTGTTGTGACGTGAAATAAGTCGGGATCGGGTATCGAACCCGTACCCACCGGATTTATGATCGAGCGCGTTATCAACCACATCTTTACCTTCACCATGTGGGGTAAACAGAGACGTAGTATTTTGTATGCAAATTGCACATACAAAGATCTACGACGTCGGTCCGTAATGTTACGTACCGTGGGAAGCCACATTTAAAGCGATTAAAAATAAATGAATTCACAATGTGTGTTTATTTTCCTATATCATCCAAATGCATCAACTGGATTGGATGTATTAAATACATCTTAGAATATTCTAAAACATACCAGGTTGGAATGTTGTCTGAAGGCTTACTCTAAGCTTAATCATTCTTCTGTTGAGCGAAATATTTGAAAACATTATAGGAGTACATAAACAGGAGTCTTGTTGCACTATGCGAGATTCTCTCCACTGCAAGCACGAAACTCCTATATACTTTTTTAAGAGTATGCATATTGACATTTCAAAAATTTCTAAAAACGAAAGACCTTAGATCTCGAGGACCGTTACTAAATATGCTTTGGAAAAAATAGAGCAGATACACCTTTATCTAGGGAATAACCGTAAAATATTTTTATATCTTGTATAGATCTCTAAAAAAAATTGTGAAAAACACCTCTGATCTTTTTTCCACACAGAAACTCGTTTCCCGCGGAGATTTTCTTTGTATTGATTAAAATGTAGGGAATAGCCGTAAAAGTTTTTTGATTGAAGCGAAATTAACCCCAAAAAATGGAAAAAACGCTATTTTTACCATTTTATCATGCGATTGTTCGTACGATTTTGGACCTTTTAATGCCATGGGAAATTACCATGACGTCATAGTTGGGTCGGGAGCTTTAATGGATACACAGCATAGCATGCCAGTCAACTCAAGTATAAATAGAAGCAAAGCGGTTCGTAAAGCTTAGGTATGGAATTCCATTAGCAACGTATAAATAATACAAACACATTCCAAATAACAATATTCCAAAGTTAAATAAACTGAGAAAAGGCAATAATGGAAGAACTTCCTCACGTTACACACTGCGATATCATGGGAGGAACTTACTTAGCTGTTGCTATCTATACCTACAGCAAAATGTTATCATCACAACTTATTTCAGATTAAAGTATTAAACGACCGGATCACAAGAACCGGTTAGTGCAAGAGATGACAAATTAACCTCGTAAGTTTGTTCGGGAATATTAATATTGCAACTTCTCAAAAATAGAACGATTTAAGTTTTCACGAACCGATATTTTAATTCTCTATCTGACAAGTTGTTAGTAGGGATTTTTTTTCACTTGTGGTTAAACTGTTGTAATGTGCTTTCTTTGTATTGTGTTTTGTTTTTTTAAAAACATGCACCTATGTTTTCTTTTCGATTTGCTCTCTTTATGAAGTGAGTATCTATTATTTTTTGAGTTAACTCATTAATGCCGTAAGCATTGTTAGCAAATAAATTACGTATTACATATTAAGAAAAAAAGTCTAATAATACGATAACAAACGTAAATTTCTTTTTTTTTGTTTTTTCCAATATTTTTGTTCAATTTCTTTTTTTTCTGTTTTTTCCTGGGGTTAACTGGAAGAAATCACAGTTATGCGATAAGTTCGCCCTAGTGAACAACGTTTTATAATCTGTACTATGTCCATTTTGTATATTTATATGTGTTTGTTGTTTACTTTTTCCTGGGGTTAACTGGAAGAAATCGCAGTTATGCGATAAGTTCGCCCTAGTGAACAACGTTTTATAATCTGTACTATGTCCATTTTGTATATTTATATGTGTTTGTTGTTTACTTTAAGTTTAAATAAATAATAAAAAAAAAAATACCTGAAAAACCATGTTATTCGCTGGGCAGTGTTAAATACGTTCGAACAAGAACAATCGAGTCGCGTTCTATAAGCTTAATGTTTCTCTAAATTTGAAATCCACGAACTTGTTAACTTACGTTTGCACGCTCATAATTTTATACGACCGGTTCCCATGAACCGTCATCAATACGTTGTTAAGTGTGTCTAATATAAAATAATAATATCATCCATACGTAATGGGAACACGGAAACCTAATTCCGAATTAAATAGCGAAGAGCGTAACACATTTATGATAATAAGTGGGAAATGGGATGTGGGAATCGATCGATAGATAGTTATATCCCGTATATATGGCGGGTAGCGCATACTACATAGAAAGAGGGAACACCAAATAGGCAATTTGAATGGAGAGATGATTGGATGGGAATCCATCGGGATATCCTTCCGAAACCCACGTCCCATTCGTCTACCTTCTCTCTCACGCATGTCATTATCGCTCGTTACCAATTTTCAGTAACCTCATAAAATCGTATGAAATTTTATACATATAAGAAATGAGTTTCAATCAATGACCTCATTAGCAATAAAATGGGAGTACTTGTAGATAGATAGGAATGAGTCGGCCAATTAAAATGGAAAAGAACAAAGGGTAAATAAACATACTAGATATACATTGATGATTCCGAGACGACAACAAAAATTCAATTAGATAAAAAGAAACAACAGAGAATTGTTGTCAAAAAAGGGAAAAGAGTTATGGGTACCTTCCAGGAATCAGGCAACCGAAATAGCTTCTCGAGGATTATGGCTTATGTTATGATGGGATACGTATTGTCAACAAGGTTGCCGGCTCAGGGAGCAACTGCGTAAAACTGAGACTTGCATAAAATGACCCCTGCAGATTCTGCGAAGACGAGATGGAAATTCTTTCATCATCTTCTTACAAACTTTGACACTGCAAGACGCGTGAGAATAAACACTGATCGTTTCCCACCCATTGACTCCCTCCAAGTCCTGTTCTACTTAAGACGTCTGGGATTAAACATGCAAAGTGGGAGGAGTACAATAGATCTAATAGGTCGCAGAACACATTGTAAATCCACCTACATAAATAAATAAATTCATTATGTCACTTTACAATATAAATTATTGCAATTTGTAAAGATATTGCACAGGTGGTCGATATTGTTACGGTACGAAATATAGCAACTTGTAATAGTAGTAGTGTGTTTGCTGTAAGTTGTAACTATACGTAAACTGTTCTTTTGGAGAAATAATAAAAACGAAAGCATGTCGTGAATGAAAACAATGAAAATTACATTAAGAGAAGAAGGTAAGCCAAAAAGTTTCATCCGGCGTTCGTGCTTAACACACATTGTTCAGAATCCAAGTTGGAATACTTGCACATAATATAATAATAAGGAATCTACCCACTGTACTCGTAGAGTCGGTATGTTCACAATATGCTCGTTCCGGCATTCCAGATTTTACAGCGAATGCCACCACCCAGTCCAACCCTGGAGCTGAATGCTTAATCAACACATTTTCTTGCGGATGCAATTCCAATTCTTTTCATACTTCCTATTTCTATCAAGTATACGTACTCTCTTTGTTACGATTAAAATACACATTCTGAAGCGTATACTTCTCCTAGATACTTTCTGTAAACACAGAGTAAATTAAAATGAGGAAAATAATATTTCATAGAGATAAAATACTCTGAATATTTTTTTTATACTGTTGGCGTTGGTTGAAACTTGTACGACAAGACTGAAATTGTGTGTTCTTTTGGAAGTTTTTATAGAATACAGAATGATGTTGAAATATAAAACATGCGTTGAACAAAACGTAAATGTTCTCTAAATGTATTTGAGAAAATATAATTATATGTACACTAAATACCTATTATGTTATTGTATTCTAGGAAAACTAGAGTTAAACGGTAATCTTTTATTGCCTGGAAGGTATGTTTAGATAAGTATTTGCATTATTGAGTACACATTTGAGTGACATAAAGGAAATTCGCGAGTCTAAATAAACACATTAGAGTCATTAGACCAAAACACCGTTGGTGATTCACAGTACTATTTCATTCACAAATTTTCCACGCACGTATTATCGTATTAACATGACAGATTGAGAAAAACATGATCACAATTAACCGACACCTATCTTTCCATGTAAGTGTAGATAACACTCTACAGTGTAAGATCAAATAATACACGAGGGTTATTGGAAATATGCAAAGGCAACCTAGATTTGATGGTCGGTATGCGTCATTCCCGGAGAAGGTATTTAAGATAAAATTTACAGCATGTCCCCAACGAAATACTAGCAGAGCCTTTTACTGCTGCTTAGCACGGGATATTACAAAACCACAGCAACCACTGAATGTGACTATCATAATCGTTATTGCTATTATTATACAATATGTACTTCCATAGTACAATCTGTTTATTAAAATATTGTAAACCTTACAAATCCAAGTGCCTTGGTTGTTACCTAGGGACGATGAAGACGAATAAATCATATTAAAAACTTGTAGTGGGTGTCGCCACAAGGGTATTTTCCAGAAAAAAATAAGTACACGATAACCTTGCTTTGTATAAAAATAAGGTAGATACATTGAACCTTTTTCTAGCGCGCTACCATTACGGATCTCTGATATTTCGTACAGATTCCTGAAAAACGTAATTTAAAAACATCTCTGAAAAAAAAAAACATATTTCTTGCAATGACAACAAGCACTGAAATCCTGCATTACCGTAAAACTTTAAAATGAAGCAGCACTGTCTCCAAAAACCGTAAAGACCCATCGTATAAAATATGATGATGCGACTTTGAACTTTAGTGACACGGGAAATATTTTCGGTATACCAGTCCCTTTAATAAATAAATCATTCTGAAGAGTTACAAAACAAGCCAATAGTATTGTGCTAAAAGGCGGACTCATCGCAAAAGCAATATCTTACAGTTGACCCGGTACTGACCAGACTTGGTATTTGACAGAAACTCAAAAACCTAAAATGTGTCTAATTTTAATTGGTATTTGAATACGTCGAGTACTATTGGCCTTCCAGTACTATTGTCCTCCCTCATTTAGACAGACAATGAGTCACACGAATTACACGGCGATCATTACCTACGTTGTGTAATAATAATAATTCATCATAACGATATTGAGATTTACGAGTAGCGATGCGATGGTCGGCGACCGTGAATAACAGCAGCGCCATAAAATAACTATTAGTAGATGTGAAGTGAAACTAACTTCGAATAAGTATAATCGTCAACAGATTAGCCGGAAAATTAGTAATTTGTATAAAACAATTATATTTTGTGAAAACCCTGACAAATGGTGCACTCAAGCAGATTGTTAGTAGGAGCAATCTACGAAAAGATGCGTACTGATGTTTAGTGCAGACCCTAGTATCTATGTGCTATTGCAACTTGGACATGGCTGAAAACGGGTGAATCAGAGTTGAATTAAGTGGAAATGAGATCGCTGAGGAGAATGTGCGCCGTGCGGGAATGGGAAATCATCGAAAGGCAAGGGGTTATTAGAGAGATGAGTGACTGTAAGACGGGCGTAATGACTAGAATAAAAGTGAAAAAGCTTTGATGGTTTGGGCATGTTGTGAGAATAATAGGATGACTAAGCTGCCCTATCCTTAAACACACTCATTGTTTTCGTCACGTTGATGCAATTCGTCATATGATCAATCCGGGTTGTGCTAGAACGGTCACGTTTTCTAATCCCCCCTCAGTCACATACACTCTTCTTGTCATCCCATTGACACTCATTCTTTCAACATGTCCAAACCATCTTAATATTAATCAATATGAATATGACTGTGAATCAAGTAAAAGCATTTCTGCATATTGCAGTATAGATTCGTTTGATCGAGTCGAGAGTCGCGTGTTTAACTTCAACGCTCTTCACGTTACGTTACGATTACATCACATCGTGGGAACATCGCGAGGAAGAAACAATATAACGCGACCATTATTGTGCACGAATGGAATAACTAGTGTAAAATAATTACAATATTACTACACTACTTACTAGACAGACAATATACAGGTTGTCCCATAAATCAACGTCATCCCGTGGAGGGGTGATAGACCACCTCATAACCTACCAGAAAATCGAAATATAACCTTAGAAAAAATCGCTCATTCTCGAGATATCAGCTATAACCCTGCATTTGATTTTTTTTATAGTGAGGTCCTTTTGAAGTAAAACAGGAATATCTTTTTTTTTTAAGGGAACTATATCCAGTTTTGTACATTTTTTATAACTACACTAAATGAGGAAGTTTTTAATATAATTTTCCAGCTTAATGTCATACTAAATTTTTACAGTGTAAAGGAGTCGAAATTTGCTAATAAAAAACAATAAACTCGAGAGGCGGAAACGATGTTCGAATTGTGAATTAATAGGTTTTATTTTGGACTATAATCAAATAGGTGAATTATTCAGGATTACGAATCAAAAATTTTAATCCCATAATATTGAATTTTGTGACCGTGACGATCGAAAAACTGATCAAAGGTGTCGAATTTCACGAAAAACAAAAAAGTGCCGATATCTCGAGAATAAGCGATTTTTACTAAGGTCATATTTCGATTTTCTGGTAGGTTATGAGCTAGTCTATCACCCCTCTAGGGGATGACGTTGATTTACGGGACACTCTGTATACGAGTGTATTATGAATAGAATGTTACGATTCATTACCTTTATATGATGCGTTGTAAGATGCTTTTATTTCCGTAGATTAGAATAGACCGCATAATGTGGAATTATTATAATCTTACATAATGAGACCTTCTTATTATGTGTGGGAAATATGCAAATTGAATAATAACAGAAGTGTAATGCGTTATAATTAGCCGGTTAAGTAGATCATCTATCTAAATTAGCATGCCGTATCCCTCGCGGGGCAAGCAAAGAGGATAGAGCCAGATACGTCTCTGGCTTTTGGATTTCAAGTATCTGGTCAATACGCTCACTTCAGGTGACTCTTGAGTGGCCACATATCTTTATATTTACTTAAATATTTTCTTAGTCAAATAATCCCCACACGTTCTCTCCACGTGCCCAAACCATCTCAACATATTCACTTTTATCCTAGTCGTAACACTCGCGTTACATCTACTTAAATCGCTTCATTTCTTACTCTATCTCTAAGCGTTTTCCCACACATTCTCAATGATGTCATATCCGCTGCATACAGTCCACTTTCGTCTTTTCATAACCATGTCCATGCCTCACTACACTTCTATACATAAGTGGGTACTTATAATAATGAATGACACTAAACACAATATGCCTACATTGTGGGAAGTTTTTTCGCATACTTTTAGGTAAAAACAGTCGCATTGTCAATATATTTACATAATAACATTCAGATACCGTTAACGTACGGGACGTACATATACACGGCGTTAAAACATGTATGTTTTATACAAACGAGTTAACAAAATTACAATATCTACACAATCTCATAAAAAAGAAACACGGCAACTGTGTAAGAAAACTCGTCACAGGGAAAGGTCAACGTGGACGGAGTAGATATAAACTAGATTGGTATCTCTAAACTTCAATAGAATTTAACGGCAATACCATTTAAGACTACTTAATATTCTTGATATACAAATGATTTATAACATAAAGTACCTACAATGTATCTCAAATTTATCACTTAAATACCATTTCACCTAGAGAAGATGACATGGAAACATTCATTCCAACAGCAATTGAGAAACAAACGATGGTAAGAAATTCATGGTTCTTCTTTATCAGCCAAAAGTAAAGTAAGTAAGTCCATCTTGGTCCACTCCTGATCAAGATCTTTGTTAACTTCGTAAATCCAGAGATAATTATCCATGTAGGTGATACTTTTTGCGAATAGAATACTTATAGGTGAATATTGTGTTTCGGTTAGTGCGGTAGACATACCCGGAGACGTTTCCTATACAGCATTATTTTCAGCGAAATATTACGAGGAATACAAGGAAATGAAAGGAAGCATCTATAAAAGCCGTAATAAAACTCGTCAAGTCTGACGTATGTATTACAGGCAGTATCCAATATTGTGTGGAGAGAGAGAGACGATGAAAACGTCACATCGTTGGTATTTTGAACATCAAAAAGGAGTTGTGTCTTTGCAACGAGAGTGATGGGTAAGTCGACAGACAGCTAGATTAAAAATATCGTCAAGATCTTGGTATCATCCTACACGTTACGATACGTAGACAAAACAAGTAGGTATGCTTATCTGAAAGCAATGAAATTATATTCTGAGGTAAAAAGAAGACATACAAAATTACACTACGTATTAAACTGAAAATTAAAATTCCGAGTAAATATACCGAGAAAAAGTGTAGGCTGCTATTTCTTTGGGCTGGTAATGGGCTGGTACAAAGCCATACTGTGGTTGTAGTAACTATGGTATTATACCTACGTTGTGAATTGACTAAAGGAGACATTCTTATAATAGCAGATGATAAATTAGGTAAATGTGAAAAGAGTTACGCGGTTTAATAGTGTAATAAATCGGTTCAAATTCTCTTAATGACGCGGCACATAAGCCGCAATAATTTTGGTAAAATATTATGCTACAAATTATTATAATGAATGTAGTCAAAATGTCATTACTTGTCAGACGTCCAACAAACCCCTCCTCATACAATACAAAAGAAAAGAGGAGGTGGTTGTACGCTGAACACCTGATAAGACCACGAGTGAAGTGACTGAATGAATGAACTAAGTCCACTCAATCAAACGTAATCACCGGCCACAGAGACCACAAAGGCCATAGGAAGGCTACTCAAGGACGACTTTATCACGTAGTGTTTTGATAGAAACACTCCACAAGGAAGTAATTGCGTTTTATTAATCTTTGCGAGCCAAACAACTCGAAACTATAGTAAAGAAATATCTCTCCTTTTGTAGTTAAAAATGCCATATTATCCTAGAGTTATTATAGAGTAATAGCTCAGTCCTTTTGCAGCACGAAGTCGGCAAAATTAATAACAGATGGGACTCTATGCAGTATGATACCTTAGGGTGGGATGCTTCAGAATATCAGGCGTCCCCCCCGCCACACCTGACGCGTCACCCCCCTGGCCCCCCGAATAGGTCCCCCTACGTGGTTTTCATCTATTTATCAAAAAATTGTAACAGATAGAAGGAAAATGTTAAGGACAAAAATAGTCCTTAATAAATTCTCTACAAAATAGGTAAAGCACATTTTTTGATAGGACTAGTAATTTACCCGCAATAGCCGGTGAAAATATCGTAATTTTTTAATAAGAACCAAAAATTTTTTATTTTACTCAAATTGCTGAAAATTCATAAGAGCTACAAGAAAATGGTCAAAGAATGAATTAATTGCTATAGTTTTAGCTATAAAATGAGCTATTATTTATTTTTGCACGGCTCATAGTTTTTGAGTTATAACATAAAATTCCAATGACAGAAGTCTTAAAAATGGAACTTTTCATACAATTTGTATTGAAATGCTGTGATATTAAAATTTAGGTTACGCCTGTTTTTCACAAGTATGTGAAAGATAAAAAATGTATTGGAGTATGACTGGATTTTGTAAGTATTTTAAGGTATAATTCTTTAGAAGTTCAATACACTTTTGCCAGCCATATTTCAAAGCCGTATCCCAGTTTTGCAGAAGGATTCGTCAAGATCATTAAAGAAGAAAATTTAGTGTATGTCTGTGTAAGATACGAGGTTCGGCTGAACACTTCGTAGCCCTGAGAAAAAAATGTACAGACCAGTTTAAGTTCATTATTGATATAGATAATTTAAACTTCATTAGGGCTATTTACAAAATTTGAGATCGATAGGACGACGCTGGCACTCTTGGCACCATTTTTATTTCAACGTGTTTGACATTTTTGTGAAAATGTGAAATTGTCAGCTGCGATCCGTGATAAAATATTATTTTATCTAAGGTCATAGACCGACACGAACCATAAAAGAAATATCGGGTTCATTAATGGAGTCTGTTCCATCATATGCCATGATTAGAAAGTAAGTGCCAGATTTTGAATGGGCACAGCAAGGTGTCAAACACAACCCTTGAAGCGGAAAGCAATAAAATGCAGTAGTTCTGGAGAACGTCGATAAAGACATGGATTAATTTTTCAAAGATCGCGGAATTATTAGTTAGGTGATAGCAGAGATTCCAGTGATCTGATTTTAATCAGTAGTGTTCATCTTAACTTCAGAACAGGACTTGTACAAACCCTCGAATCGCCGGGTGCCAATGCTTTTGACCCATATCCTAACCTTGAGGAATCCTTCTGGAAAACTGGGATAATGGCTTTGAAACATGACTGGCAAAAGTGCATTCAACTTCGAAAGGATTATATCTTGAAATACTAAAAAGACCCAATCATACTCCAATACATTTTTTATCTTTCACATGCTTGTGAAAAACAGGCTTAACCTAAATTTTAATATCACAGCATTTCAATACAAATTGTATGAAAAGTTCCATTTTTAAGACTTCTGTCATTGGAATTTTATGTTATAACTCAAAAACTATGAGCCGTGCAAAAATAAATAATAGCTCATTTTATAGCTAAAACTATAGCAATTAATTCATTCTTTGACCATTTTCTTGTAGCTCTTATGAATTTTCAGCAATTTGAGTAAAATAAAAAAAATTTGGTTCTTATTAAAAAATTACGATACTTTCACCGGCTATTGCGGGTAAATTACTAGTCCTATCAAAAAATGTGCTTTACCTATTTTGTAGAGAATTTATTAAGGACTATTTTTGTCCTTAACATTTTCCTTCTATCTGTTACAGTTTTTTGATAAATAGAGGAAAACCACGTAGGGGGACCTATTCGGGGGGCCAGGGGGGTGACGCGTCAGGTGTGGCGGGGGGGACGCCTGATATTCTGAAACACCTCACCCTAAGGTATCATACTGCATAGAGTCCCATCTGTTATTAATTTTGCCAACTTCCCCATACATTGATTTCCTAAAGTGACTGAACTATAAATAGTCAGAAAGGGGATAAATTATGGTACAACCCACTGGGTTATTTCCATGATTGTTCAAACCTACGTAGTTGCGTAGAACTGCCAAGTAATGTGGTGGAACTCATTCTGCACACAATAGAAAACAGAAACTCGACGGAAAAACCGATGATTCACAGGCGAAAGAGCCTTCCTGGAGCCAGGGAACTATACTGTTGAGTATAATATTACGGAATAATAACTATAAGGGAAGAAAGAAATAAAATTAACAATGGCGCAACGCAAAATCCAACTTTATATTTGCAAAAAAAGTGTAAATAAATTGATATCACACTATTATAATCTTTGTAACTAGAGATGGCGTTTACGGTTTCAATATACAGCCATCAACGTTTAAGCTTCGACATCTGTGTAATAATTATCTGCAACAGCGATGCAACATCGTACGTGCGTTATTTTAAGTGCATGATTATTTAAGCGTACAATGTTGTATTAGTATTTTTGCGTTGTTTTAAACGTACTGTTTATTTAATTACCCTATTATTTTCAGTCTGCTTTTTTTATTTGGAGGAGGCAGACGTCGCGTTGTGTTGGAGAATTAATAACGATTCGTAATATCGGAGTTTAAACAGATTTTAGTATTTTTTAATTACGAATTATATTTACCTATTTTTTATTAGGTACTTATTCCATTCTAGGGGGGGTGCCCCCATCGACCCCCCCCCCTCACCCCCCTCCCCTCACCCCCGCCCCTTTTTTTTTATTATGCCTATATTTTTACGTATAGGGAAATAAACATACAGCCTTTAATATAAACGTTTATAAGTATAAACACAACGCGTGCGACGTTATAGAAAATAAGCAGTAAACGCCATCTCTATTTGTAACTATGACCTGGACACAATCTGACGTTCGATCTGAATTTCTTTTCCAACGCCTTTTCATACGATACCACACATGATCCCACAAAACCCTCGGATCTGCACAAATGATTTAAATATTTTTTGTTTTTCAAGTATTGTCATCTAGTTTACACAACAAATTGGTGAAAGTTTCAGAGCTCTAGTTAGTCGGGAAATAAATTAAAATTTGAATGCAATATTGGGAGAGAACACGTGAAGGTAAATAGAAGCATCTAAAAGAGGATATCGAGATCTCGAGCGTGGGAAGTCAAAAGCGTCAAGCCTACAACTAAATGAGCAAATACCACGGGTATTCAAATTCGAAAGCAATTAGACAAGTGTGGACAACAAATAAATGGATGAACGAAAATATATACACAATACAAGTTTATAACAATCAACAGTTTGACAAGTAAGAATAATAAAGTAAATCATAATATATTTGTATCAATATAAGAATGCCTTATTGTGATCGATATAAAATAATCACTTCCGTTATACCCTCCGATCCATTCATCGGACTTATACAATGCCCATTTAATTCATGGCAACAACAATAGTAACCACAACTTATTGTGAAGGAAGTTCGTGGAAAATATTAAAAAAAACTATAAAAACTAAAAGTGCTGACGTTTAATATGATAATATGGAATGGTACGACAATATTGTTACAAGAAACAATCGCAGTTGACTTCCTAGAATGTCAATGACAGAATAATGATAATGATATAGCGAGGACAATGCAATCGTGGATGAATTACTCAGCGACGATGATTCGCTGAATAAATTTTATCGAAATCGAAACTAAGAAATAAAAGATGCCTAATAATTATTACAAGAAACAGGCGTTCTCTGAATCTATGACTTCGCTAGCAAGAAACGCTTATTTCGATTAGCTTACACATGTAAAAAAAGTACAGGTACATTTCAACTTGCGTTATATTTGCATGACGATAACAAACACTTGATGTTGACAAAATTATTAACAGGATTAATTGTTTTATACAACGCTTCATACAGTTGGTCATATTCATATTATTACACTGAAAATTAGTAGAAAATGAAGCACAAACATATCAAAAAGTGACTGCAAGCTGGGAAAAAAAAATGTAACTCCGACTGGAAATCGTTTGTGCATCTAACAGTTGGTTGCAAGCTGAATAAACTTTGATTATAATGACGTATTGCTGGAGCTTTTCGGTAAATTATGAGTTGATGGAATTATCGAAGATTAAAGTCACAAAATACGATTTTATATGAAAACATTACTTTGTATGGAAATCATTGTTAACTATTCCACGAACGGTATTCAATGTACATTGTACAATGTAATCAATTATGTATATGAACTTAATTTAATATCAAAATACATTAAATCCGCATCATACTGAACAGTTGACTTAATCTAGTCTTAGTGTCTCTGGAAACAAACTAGTAGAGAAGGTAATTGATGCAATTAGAACGATTGTCAATCTGTATCGTATCACATTTTAAAACTATGTATTCCACAATTTTAATAAGATATTGCCACAAAAAGTTAAGCTTTTGTAAAACTGTCGTAGGTCTAATACATCGGCAATGAATGCTTTAATATACACCAAAATAAAAGTACATCCAGTCATGGAGATGAGAGTCGAGACATTGTAGTTAGACTATGCGAGATTCAGAAAGTTCATGACGTAATTACACACATTTACATACAACAATGAAGAGATTGATGGCGGTACAAATATTAAGCAGAGAAAGAAATTATATCCAAGTACGTTGCCATTAAACCAAAAGGGACTTGAGATAATTTCACAATAAAACCACGACACAACATCTACATACCTCCTATACTTACAAGAAACTTATTATTTATTGACTTCGTACTGAATTAGCTACTGCCGTAATATTCTCTCAGTACCTAATTTAAGTAGTTGCCACCCCATTGCGACTCAATAATCTACTACTATTAGCACAAAGGAAGAACGCTATTCCACAGCACAATAACATTACGTACTATTGAGAAAGACCAAGTTTTCAGTACACACCAACTACCTAGCGGCGAAAAGTTTTTACATTCATAAATTAATATTTCTCTCGATTTTGTCAACATTAATTACGAGCGGAGAAAGGGAAATGTTCGTTTGTTTGTGATATAAAAGCATTAGTCTTAATTCTACGTGTTGGAGAAAATGTATACGTATAAGACAAACACATACATATTATTTAAACCTTTCATAGGGAATAAAATCTGTATGGTACAAATAACTATATCACCATAATTTTTTGGTAGGATTACACAGATACTGAATCGCCTATGCCCAGTCATCTAGTTTACACGGGAGAACTCTCAGACTACATATTTTGAGATACAATAGAGCAGAATCCTGGCTAGGATATAGGCTATTAAAAAATCAAATAGTTATTGATTACATTCAAAGAGCAAAATTACTTTAGTTACGAAACAAGACGTATGAAATAGTTGTTGCATTAAACCTAAAATTCAGGAACTAGCCGCCGCCGGTCACTAAAGCTAGTACCAAAATAATGAAATATAGACATTTTTTAGTAAGCAAATTAAACATTTTATTGCCTCACTAGTATCTGTACTCAGGCGCATCATAAGTTTTGTGTATGACTGCACTTACAAAATATGTACAATATAATAATTCGATTACCTTATTTTATTCATAAGGCACCTGAGCATACTGATTGTACATTTAACTTCAGATTCACGTACAACGCTTGTAACATTCGTATTTATTATAAGGTCTAATCATATAATAACACAAAAATATCGATAAACAGGAAATACATTATCTAAGTACTCGATGTCGTTTCCGTCAAAACGGTCAGTCATCTAACTAAGTTACCTCTACTCCACAATCGATAAGTCAGTTCACAAACTTCAATAAGCTCTTTGAATTCATCGATAACTTTAGATACAATAACTTGTTTAGAGAATAGAAATGTTAAAAAGTTTTTATTATCGAGGGGTTACGCAGTCACAGGGTATTATGCAAGCCTCGAAGAATTCACGTAAGTATATTTATAGTCATTTTATTTTATTTTCAAATTTTGTGAATTAATAGAAATAGAAACAACAGTTTGCTTATCAATCTAATAATAACTATGATGAGGAATAGTAATAATAAACATTGGTGCTGGTTGGAGAAGAAAAGCAAACCAACCGAAAGTAATTCATACTATTTTCATGACAATGGCGACAACATTCAATTGGAAAAGTAATTACAGAGTTATTTCTCTTGCTCGCCAACTGCATTCAATACACACAGGGGATGCAATACTGAAAGTGAATACATCGAATAATTCAAACACAATATTGTACAATGTTTATTGATTTATTTATCGTTTGGCGGAGTCCAGTGTATTTGTGTATTGTGAATACATAAACAAACTATATTGGGATCCACTCTTACAGAAAGATAGGATATCCTGGCCACACATTGGCCGCCATTATAACAAATAATAGTCTGCTGTTTTAAAAAAATGCGATATGAAAATTTCGTGGACCAATCGCCCCGATTGGGGCATATTTTTATTCATAATTGCGTAGTTAATGATATATGGAAAGCATTCTGAGTCCTGTGAAAAAGACGACCAAAGGAAACCTCTCTGAAAGTAACGGCTAAACCTTATTTTTTCTACACTGACTTGGTACGTTTTATTTTAATTATTTTATTTTAATTATTTAGTTATATATTTTTATTTACTAAAACGCACATATGAGGCACCTAGATCGATCTCTTAATAAAAAAATCGATGCATTTTTCATACTTCTGCGCATCCTTAATTTCACAATAAAAAATTCGTCCAATATTAGGAGAGAGTACAAAAGTTATACTAGTACGTATATAAATAATATGCATGGAAAACCCTAGAGTGAGAGAGAGAGAGAGAAATAACTATTTCTCACAACTCCGTAAACAAAGAATAAGTACGAAATAGGATTGATCTGAAAATAGCTACCGCATTGTTTCTACAGCTGTTAGGTTATTAGGAAAGAAGGAACAGTCATAAGGGAAGAACGAGATACACAAAGAATAAAAAAACATCGTTGAACAATAATTCTGGTCAACCTATGTATATATTTTATTCACTGCACATAACAAGTAAATCAACAAAAGGTCATCACAATATATAGTATATTATATTATTTGACGAGTTCAAGAATCGTACGAAAGTTAGACCTACGCGAAATTTCAATGAACCGTTATACGTGCATAGGATCTAACATTCGCGTGAGACGATTATGGATAATCTAAAATTCTAAAACAATAACCAATGTGTAGGAGGATTTATAATACTACAAATAACTGAGTGAAGTTCATATCATATTATAGTATGTAACCTAGATTTTTGTATGATACACAAAAGAAACACGTTAGTCTGCAAACACAAACACAAAAAGTTCAAAATATACCAAACGCATAGTAATTATGCCTGTGCTACAATCATATCTATTGATAAACATTGTTTGCTTTGTACACAAACTAATTTATATTGTATACGTCTAAAGTCGTCTATTTTCTGACAAATCCCATGTCTGATTTGCCCCATTACAAAGAAATAAAATGTCGAAGTGCTTGACGTTATGGTAGAAGAATTAGCGAGCAATCAATTGTTCGACACCAATAATGATAGTCATAACTTGTCAAGATGATTGGTAAGGCTCGTAATTCGAAGTGTCTGGTCATAAATCAAAGTAAAGCTCCAACGACGCCGACGTTAAGTTTGGTATACTTTCGGAAAACACGCGTTCACCTAATACCATTACAAACTCTCAAATTCTAACATACAGTGAATAACTTCCACGGTGAAAATTATCTATATGATGTATGTATGCACCAGAACACAGTAAAAGGTAGATGCAGATGTAGTGTTAAGTTAGGTGCGCTGCTCCTGTTAGGTAGTTTCAGTTTTGAAAGTAGAAGTGGCGACGTGGAAAACTCTTGTCCCGAGGATATGTCGAGAAGTTGGCAACACAAGAACTTGTACCTAGTTGATACCGTAGTCTAAACTTTCCTCGTGGATACTTCAATACTTGGATAACTAATAGATCCAGTGGAGCGTAGTTATTGTGGGTCGACGGAAGGCGTTCGTTAGTTGGTACAGCACCAGCGGATATATTAAAACTGTTTGAAAGAACTGCAAAAAAACCATAACGAAGACTAACTCCATTGTGTAAAACGTAACAATCTAATATTAGTCTTTCTTTATTATCATCAAGTACGGTACGGGTATTGTGCAACACTGCTCTGGCTAACTGCAAGTAGTTTATATACTCAACACAAAGTATTAAACGAGAAGACGTACAAAGCAGGAACAATAAAGGAAGGCCTTCCTTTATTAAATTACGTACCAAGTTATTCGCTGAAAACCAACTTCGCCGATAAAACATGGGAAACATTATTTAAATTAAAGTAAACCTCACACACAAGCATTAACTACATTTTGCAGTACACATCCAGTAATAACATTACTTGTCCCCCGAAAACCTTGTCCCCGTCTTTAAGGTTGAAAATAGCATGCACAATCGTACATACAATCAAATTTTAGAAATAGGGTTTCTCACATTTTTGGGAGACAATTTCGCTTTATTCTAAACATAAATTACAGTTATTCAATGGATTCTGATGAATTGCGAAAAATATAAATTTCTTGCGATTTTGCGAAGGGAGATATCTTACCTGAAAAAATTTTTCAGAGGTAATTTCAAGATTGTTCAGGATTTTATTCAAGATATGAAATATCTGTAATTGTAAGTATAAGTAATTCACTAGCACATTTAGTAAGGTGTCGAGATATTGAAAAAATATCCCTTTCATCAGATCACTCAAGACCTTATTGTACCGCATCACAGCCACGAAAGAGAGGATAAAAAGTTATACACCAATACTGCAAATCACGTAAGTCAATATTAACCCAGATATGCCCAATGACCTACATGTAGTCCACCCTGAAATTGTCAAATCCTGACTACACGACAGGTCATAGAAGTAAATTGTTGCACTTTCTAATTAGTTGAAGGTACTATCTTACGAGTTCCGCACGTCAATTGTGTTTACGATAAAATTTATCGGAGATATATAACATTATATTTACGCAATTTCTCAAAATGTCAGAATTCGGTTTCCATTTTCAAAGGTAACAATTTTTTAAATACTTATAATCATTAAATATTTAATTTATAGCGTGCAATCACTTGTAATATTATCACTGAACATTTTTGAAATTATGTTTGTCAATAAATCAAAATACTTTGTTTTTTATTGTTACGCAAAAATGACCGACCTACATGTAGGACATTGGGCATATAAGATACTATAGGTATTTTTTTTACATCCGTCGTTCTCTTTGAAAAACTGACTGAGAAAGGTTTATTTGGAACAGGAACTATGCGAGAAAATCGTATTCCCGGTAGTTCATTGCGAAATTCTAAGGAAATGAAAAAATATGAACAAGGCGTGTTTGATTACATAAAAATACACGATTAAAACACATTATTCGTAAAGTGGAAAGATAACAATATCGTTACCATTGGCTCCAATGTTTGTGGTGTGTATCCAACACATTCTGTGAAGAAGTACTCTCAAAAAGAAAAAAAATTCGTGCAAGTTGAGCAACCTCAACTAATAAAAGCCTATAATAGAGGAATGGGAGGGGTGGACAGATCCGATCAAAACATAAGCTTGTATAGAACATCTGTAAGAGGGAAAAAGTGGTACTTCTCTCTAGTCGCTCACTGTATTGATATGGCTGTTCACAATGGTTGGCAGATTCATAGTAATGAAGGAGGAACATCTGATCACTTGTCATTCAGGCGCAGTATTGCCAATGTTTTTTTGGTAGAAAACAAGAAAGAATATTGTTATCAAAGGGGACATTCTTCCACAAAAACCAACAATCAGCGCTACGACAGGCTGGACCATTTGGTGATCCCTCAAGAGAAGCAGACCAGATGTGCAGAATGTCAGAAAAAAACAACAACAAGATGTAACAAGTGCAAAATCGGGGTGCACGTGAAATGTTTTCTCCCATTTCATACAAAATAAAAAAAAATGTCATAGTATCGTATGTGCCCAATGACCTACATGTAGGTCGGGCTGAAAAACCTGAAAGAAAATAAAATTAAAAAAAAATAAAAATTGACTTTTCATTTACACATGTATTTATCGTAGGAAAATAAAGAAAAACTTTAAAATTTTCATTTTGAACCCCTTGGGCATATCTGGGTTAAAATTTTACATGTAATTTACAAAAGTTGAAATTCATCGTGAGAATACACTATCTCAGGGTCTACTCGTAAATTCTCCAGTTGGTTTGTATTAGACTCTCATACTATTGGAGGTATAGTACAACAACTACTGACTCATGGTACATTAAGAATGCATTTCTTTTATTAGTTCCACATGTGAGTGAGGAAGCGATGCATCACGTCAGCACCGACCAGATTCTACAAACACTATATTATGCCACATCTACCTACATACATACACCCTCTATGGCAGTGGTGTCCAACCGAACTTGCAGCAAAGGCTACTTTGAAACCATTGCCATGCTTCGCGGGCACCGCCCAGTTCAATCAGCAACTTCAATCTTAAACTACTCAAGCCTCATTTTACTCTCCTTACATTCTGTATTACACTACTTGACACATAAGTAGTTACGATTAACGCCGCAGGCTATTTTTTCTAAAACAATTTTAATTTAAAGTATTTTCAGGTGATTTTTTGAAAATATTGAGATATATGACTAGCGTCGGTTTAGTATGGTAACAATTTGAATTATGTAAGATTTTGCATATAAAATTAATTACCTATTCCAAAATCCCCTGCCGACCACCATTATTTCATATAAAAAATAATAATTCCTAATTACGCGCCGTGAACAGCACCGCTGGCGAATTTTTTCATAAGTTGCAAAGAGAGCAAATATTATTTGAATGTGACACATACAGTAAAGATAAACTTAATACGCCTAATTCTTTTGACCATATTTTTATTTGCAGGCCCCTAACATGGTCGCGATCTACCAGGTGTCCGCGAGCTATCTGTTGGACACTACTACTCTATGTAATACGTACAATAAATGTGTAGTGTTGGAGTGTTATTTGCTGGAGAGAGAAGAGGTCATCTCAACAAGACTGTTATAAATAGATTAAACTCCGTGAAGTGTATGGCACTTCATCGGTTTCTCATTTGAAAAAATAAGCACTCCGTATAATTACATTAAAACTATTACAAAGTACCTACCTACAACTGACTCGATTAAGTTGTTGAAACTAACACGAAAATACTCGGGGAAGAAGTTGAAATAAATTCATCCGATATTTTCTCCGAGTTAAACTTTATATCGAGAGTGATTAATTTAACATGTAGCACATAAAATCAGAATCAACAGAACTTTAAATCTCAACTGAATGTGCGAAAAATTGCGTCGGAAAATGAAAGATTAGGTACTCGGCTAACACTGAAAATCACAAATTGTACGCAGATTTTACCCATATCTACATTTTATGTATAGGTAATTTGTAGAGACCGACCGAATATTCGGTTTCGGTTTCGGTTACGGCCAGTTTCGGCCAAAATAGCCGGTTTCGGCCCTAGTTTCGGTTTCGGCCAAAAATGGGCCGAACCTTCGGCTAAACCGAAACTAGCAATGTATTATATCGGGCATTGTCGGGAATCTTCGGAACAGGTTCACACTTTGTGTTTGTATTCTGTACACTAGATTCCTTTTTTATTTTATAAAAGTGAACTAGATTTATATCACTACCCATTTTTATACACATCATTTATGTCTTATGACAAAAAAATTGCCTGCGGCGCTACTTCTAGGTGCATCTAAAGGAAAAATACTCATAATTATTTTTATATTCTACATACCTATTTTAGTTCAAAGATATTACCTATACACATGGGCGTTGACGTCGGCAGGGGGGGCAGATGCCCCCTAGAGATTGGAATAGCTATACTATATTTTTCCATACTTAATGATAGATCACACTATTACTGCACATTGTCTCGCCATGTCATAAATTTTGTAAAATTAGTATAAAAAATCCATCAAAACACAATTGTTTCACAAAAAAAGTCTGCGGCGCTGTTTATTTATTGCTTTTTATATGAAACATTGTTCGTACATAATATTGTGCAAATTATTATGTACATTTTCAAATAAACCAAACCATATCACGGCCTTCTTCACCATGTCTCACATAAAAATTTCGCCTGTGGCGCTATTTACGCGTTTTTCATCCTATATCACTTTTGTAAATTTTTGTTGCCCCCCTTAATAATATTTTGATAGAAGTGCGGGTAAAGAGGTCGCTGTTAATGCGCCTGAGCTACCCGGGGATGTGGAGGGCCTTAAGCCCGCGGAATTTTCGTTCAATGCCCCCCTTTAGCTCCGAGGCTGGCGACGCCCATGAATATACATATTAGCAAACTACCACAGCTTCCGTTACTTAACCTTCCGAAAAAATCTTGCATTTTTTATGTCCCCCCCTAGTGTAACCAATGCCATGGATACCTACATAAGTTGTAGTTTAATAAGTTCCTTCCTTTAGTGCTTATATTGATTTCCGAAAATGAAGCGTGGTTTCCTAATAAATATAAACACTAGAGCGCAGGGTACCTATAATGTTTTTTTTTTTTCAAAATTACAACTGAAATTTCTAAGTTTCGGTTTCGGTTTCGGCCGAAACTAGTAGGGGAGCCGAATATTCGGTTACGATTTCGGTTTCGGCCAAAAATCCAGTTTCGGTCGGACACTAGTAATTTGTAATTGTCACAATAGACTTACTCTGGTCTCAGTGACGTAGGGGTCCCTGACCTAACAAGGAAGGTAATTTTAGTACATATTATAGATATAGAGGTCGCTGAGGAGAATGTGTGGAAAAACGTTGAGAGATATGATAAGAAATGAAGTGATTAGAGAGTTGAGTGTATGTAAAATGAATGTTATGACTAAAATGAATGTGAACAAGTTGAGATGGTTAAGACATTTAGAGAGAATGAACGACGAAAGGATAACAAATAAATTATACCTGGGAGAAAGAAGAGGTGAAAGGAAGCGCAACCGTCCAAGAACCACATGGCTTGACCACGTTGACCAGATTTTCAAGGACGGACGTGTTCTGAGTAAAAGGAATCGTAGAGTGTGTATGTCGAATCGCATGAATGTAACTAAAGCCCGAAGTGTGTGTAATAATAGGAAAGTCTGGCGATATCTTCTCTCTGCCTACCCCGCAAGGAGATAGGGCAATATTTGATATAACAATATACCTTACATAATACCATACTATCATGTTACTCAGAATAACTGCCAATAATAAAACTGCATTAATCAATATTTACAATGCAATATAAATATCTATCAACATATTTTCCGCTACATAAAACGCGAGATAAAATTCTATAGCGTCACAAAAATGTTTGTAATTAAAATAATTCAAATATTTCACTGTATCGCACACTGGAAGTTAAACATTAATAATAAAATATCTGTAAATTTAATTAAATAATGAATCAACACAATGAAAATATAACTGGGTCAAAGAGGGGTTCGTAGACTGTAGTGAATTTTACTGTAAACAGCAAAGTGCCTGACTGACTGACAGACCTACTCACTCATCAGCATCCGGCCCAAACGGCTAATCGTTGGGAAGTAAAATTTTGAAACATGTTGTAAGGTTTAACAACTTTCAACTAAGGAAAGATTTAAGGAAATCCAGTACCTAAGATGGTGACAAATAAAGTTGAAAGTTTTCTTTTAGAATACCCAAATATTTCTGAAAATAGACGTGCTACGAATTTAAAATTTGGCACATAGATTCTCTCCAAAAGGGTAAAAGGAGTCAAATAAAATGGGATGATTTTTAAGTGTATCATTATGTTTATCAGAATCTCGAAATAAGTGACAGTCTGGCGTTCTGTCCTCTGCTTTCCATTTTATTAATCTTAATATTGACTTACGTGATATGTAGTATTGGTGTATATAACTTTTTATCCTCTCTTTTTAGTGGCCATGATGCGGTAAAATAAGGTCCTGAGTGATATGATGAAAGAGGTATTTTTCAGATCAAATTTAGGAGTGAGCGAGGTTGCGGGTTAGAGCTGGTGGTAATATAATGTGAAATGTAGGAATATACGTCATAACAATACGGATGAAACGGCAATACAACACAGATAAATCATTCAGTTGTCAATTCAACAATACTACATGACAATACACTACAATCATAGACATGTATTCACACAATATACCAAATATTATGCCTACACAAGGTTGAAAATTACCAAGACAAATGATAAATAATGGATAAATATCGGATAATCCAAAAATGTATCCAAAAGTAATTGTCACATCGATTATTTCAAACTCTTTTACGGACGATACAATGCTTAGAAAAATCAGTCATTTAAAAATTAAAACGCATCAACATAATATAATTTTCTTCTTGTTACTTAAGCGTAAAGTGATCACACTAAACCAGCCGGCGACCAGTCCATCCTGAAGCTTGACAGAAATTCCATCATTAGCTGTATACCTTGTTATTTTTTATTTTTACTGTCAGTCACCAACAATCCGGAGGATCCGCAGGACAGAGCAAAGTGGCGGTGGAAGACTAGAAAAGCAGACCCCACCACCATGTGGGATTAATAATTGCTAAGTAGAAGAAGAAGACTGTTAGTCACCAACATGTTGACGCGTGATGCAATATCTCTCGCAGGTCAATGTGATAAATATTTATCTTGATAATATCAGGATAATTATCCCTAGCAACCCTGCACAATACAATACGGACGGATATATTCGCTACTGACAGTTAGTAGGTTGGGTATTATTAGAAAGAGCATGATGGCTACTATAAATGTACGAGTAGGTACTATATTATTAGGTACGTACCTACAATCTACATTATCCTCTGCTTCTATCGTTAGATACGTACCACCAAGAAGATCAAAGTGTTTCAAAGGACGATTGACAAAGATATCCCTTCCTTTGTGTTATAAGTCGGCTTTGAGGTTTGAAATTGATTCGTTCATGAAGGCATGTGACTATAGTATAGTAGGTATACTGGTCAGCATTATTCTCATCGATAAAGGGAAATAATTGCCAGAGTAGTATTTAATCAAAATTTAAATCTTTTTGTTTCCAAAGCAATGTAAATTGCTTGGCAAAAATACGTCTCGTATTACAACAGCGAATGGATAATTTATATGACGCAATGTATGAAGACGATTAAATGAAATTCTTAAATTTAATTTGTTTTAACTTAGAAATGTTTTTCTGGTAAAATTGACGGGCCTTCACTGGTTTGCTTTCTGTTTTTGTTTAATTGTTGATATGTGCTGTTATAACTGTTTGTGCCCATGTGATTAAATAAATAAATAAATCATATCAAATAATGATGTCAGAGTTTTAATATTGAGTCTGAGTATTCTTGATGGGTGAAACCCCCGAGGTATAGTGATGAATTCCATATCCACTATGTGGTTTTCGTTTTTTTTTTCACCTCATCCCGATAATGAACTTAATACCTAATGAGTATTTTGCACTTCTTAACATATTGTGTCGTGAATCGGAGTAACTTGGCATCGGGGGTCGAACCCGTGTACACCAGATTTGAGAGTCAAGGGCGTTACAAACTCAGCTAACGACCACCTCGAATGCGTTCCTACTAATCCTATATTCAACAAAATAACTTGAGAATCACTAATTTTAGTCTGATGAAAATACATAGAAAATTATGTACCTACTAAAATTACTTTGTACGGAAATAGTTATAGGTATTACTCACATGTAACACTGTAACATGTCAATGTATGACAAATTCACTAGATTGCTAGCAAACATAATAAATCTAAAACAAACTGCGGATCTGGGATACGTGCAGTAGACAAAAGTTACTACCAGGAACAGACTGTATGATAGGTGTAGCTGTGTGGGTGCAGCATAGAGCAAAATATTATAGATACACTGCAATGTACTGTAACCAGAGTGACATATTTATTATAACATAATGAATAATACCAACTAGAGTGAAGTGAAGTGAAGTGAAGGGACTGAGTGCAACGGGCGCACAGTGCACACGGCTAGGTAATAAATAATCTGACATTTATTTCATACATCATAGTGACACACTACCAGTGGAATTGAAAATGTGAATGGAATGTTCTGTTATGCATTCAACTATTCACTCCATACCCACATTAGGTTGTATGGAGCCAGGGGACAATCAAAATATTATTACTTAACCATCACAGTAATAGGGTATAATATTATTATCTATATGTATATATCTGATATTTATCACCGTAATATTTTAGTAATGTTGCATAGGTCAAGGAAAATAAAATACCTTTTACGGTTAAATAATAAAATGGCTTTAATAACAAAGCGACACGTATGCAATAGTAGTTGCATCAAATCTAAAATCCGCAAATTCAGAATGAGGGTTGCGAGCATCATTCCTAAAAAAGATGTGAAATGTCTAACAGAAGTTTTAGGGACACTTTACTCCTATAGGGCACTCGACAATTTATCTAAAAAGGGTGGGCCGTGCAATGAAGCGGGTCTATGGTCTTGTAATTACTTGTGAGGTGCCCATCAAATATCAACGTGGCTCTTAAAGCTTATATAATGATAGTGAGATAAATGAAAATATTGAAAATACATAACATCATCATATAATCTGTCACACTATATACGGGGTATTATTTGTAAAATCACAAAAGATAAAACGGGATTTATACGAACGCGCGCAGATGACGCCATCTGTCATACGAATATTGCAGCATTCATGCTAATGTACGAGAAACGTACGGTACGTCTGTCGTCTAGGGGTTTCTATAAAGATCTTACGGTGACTGTATATTCTCGTAATCCAAACAAATAACGTAGTTACTTCGCGTCGTATGAACAAGCAATCTTAGTATGAACACGCTGAAAGAGACTTTTAGAAAACGTGCTTTACGAATATAATAATAGATAATAATATGACAACACATAAACAGATGATGAAACTGCTCTATAAATGACGATTATTTCATTGTGTTGTGTGATTGTGGTTGCACGCATTACGGAACCACATTACAGTTGGTAATACTTACAAAAAAACATTAGAGATGAAGTGTGGTGACCGCTATGACGCAATCCATGAACTCAAGTATTTCAACCATACTTATAAAGTGTAGTCTTGTGTTATCTAAGCAATAAGTTATTCATCACCCTATACAATCGGTATGCCAGTAGCCAAGGAATTTTGTTTCCATCAGGCTATTATTGCTTGCGTTTCTTCGTGCTAGATTAAAAATATGAAGAGATGCGAATATTTTGTCTAAAAAACATCGCCAGTCTTAAAACGCTTGAATCCAAATAATTGGGTATATTCTACTCTATCCTCTAGCGCCACGTCCCTTGAGGGGTAAGCAAGAGAATCTTCCGGAATTGATCAGCAATGAGACGACCATTTTAACATTAGCAATAAGCGATAACTATTAATCGAGGTTAACAGTTAAAGTTAACATTAGTTAGCGTAAACGCCCACCGCTAATCACAAGACGATGACCATATTATTAATAGCATATTGTGATACGGTAAACTTTCGTCAGGTGAAGATAACTTGTAACAAATTCAATCAGCAAAGTTTCTTTAGAAGATTCTTTGATGCATATATAACGACTCAACTGTATGGTGTTGCATTAAACGAAGATGTTGGAACTTAAATACATTTACATTATTAATAGTACCTCCCATACTCACTGTACTCACACGAGTTAACGCTTTGAACACTTGGAGCTTTTTAATGTGAAGTGCAAACACAATACTAAATAAGCACCTACATAATAACGCCACCTACTGGAAATAAATACAGGGTATCTACAAACTCGCGACCCGTCAAAAACCCATATGAATATTGCTCATCATGAATAAATCCCAAAAAAGACAAAAGCCCTTCAGAAATATGCTCGCTCAAGGGACAAAAGCTCAGATATAATCGGAATTTAAAAATAAAATTAATTGTATTTATTAGTATTTGATTTCTTCCAGCGTGTTACAAACTAGCATAGATAAGAAAATGAAAAATTAATAAACGGATCTAAATGGGACGGTCAATAAAATGGTCAATATTTTATAAATAAGTCATCTACTGGAATCCAATTCGAAAGTTTGGGCCTTTATCTGTTGAGCATATTTCTGAAGGGCTTTTATCTTTTTTGGAATTTACACATTTTGAGCACAATTCCTATGAGTACCTACCCCAATGTATAAAATTACAGTACATCTACGCATACAAAGTTGTAAAACCTACATTTAGGAAAAAGAAACTGAGCTAGGTACAATTTAAAGATCTCTGGTTGAATCTACTGATAAGAACAAGAATACGTTTATCTTAAAAACATTAAACAATCATAAGGAATTTACAAGAAAATATTTAATCGCACGAAAAATGTGTCTGGAAACTTTCACAGTCGGGGAAGTTTTGAAGCCTGTACTTGGAAATTGCCAAAAATATTTATCTTTTTCCAACATTACTACATAGACGAAATTATAAAGACGAAGGTATCAGTGTACCAGTGGCGAAGGATGACCTTTTATAGCAGTGAACTTTTAGTCGTAGAGAGAATTACATTTTTTATTGTTGTTGCTTATTGTTAGAAAGGCCTCAAGACCTTAAAAACATTACAATTTTAAACCGCTGTTTCTCAGTTGTTTTTCAACGTACAGAGTAATGTTTATGCTCAATAGACGACGAGTTTTATGTACTTTAATTTATAGAAGATCAAATTTTTCCTAGAACGCTTACATTAGGAGTTATTACCTAATGAAAAACTGAAAAAAAAAACGTAAAAAAAAACGGTTTTGGGACACCCTGTACTTAGCACAAGCGGAACATTGGTGTAAACTTAAAGAAACCTTCTTTGCATGTTAATGAAGAGATTAAAACAGTTTCCAGCTTTCCGATAATTATTTACCCTATACCCCCTTTTTTAATGTTATTTGCTCGGTCTATACGTACGTAAGTGCATTCTACATAGACGGACATGTAGCAATAATGCATGTCAGTTCAACAAGGCAGTTGATTAACCCAACAACAATTTAGCAAACAGAACTAACAACTTCCAATGATGGAGGCAATAACATTTACCTAGTCGAATACAGTAGACCAGTGGAACAGAAAGTATACGTACGTACACTAAGCAAGTATACTCGCAAGAGACTATGTTTGATTGATCCGTAAACTAATCAATGCAGACAACACAATACATACAAGTATTATCATCACAACCACGACAGATTCTACAAGATTATACAAAATCTCATATCTCTAATGTATGAATGAATTAATGAATGAAATGTATTCAACTCTAATGGTCTCAAATAAATAGAGAAAACGCTAATTCAGTTTAAACAGAAACCAGGCTTGTACTTTTGATAATCCAGTAATTATTAATGTGTAAAAAAATCCTTAATAGGTACTTAAAGAACAAACTAAGAGGCGGAGTAAACAAGTAGCTGTCAACCAATCGAAGCGCGGCATTCGAGTCCATAGACGTAACATGTTTAGGAGTAACTTTAGTTGATTACACAAATTTATAAACATAATTAATTACCTAAAATTAATCATTTTAATCGTTTTTTAAAGGGTCTGGGCTTGCATACATAAACCCAAATACTTGTACTTTCCTATCTTGCACTATGCTAAAATCCTGAATCGCAAAGTGTGGAATACATCGCCATTGCCGGGGTTTGAACATGAATATGGCACCTCCCGCTTGAGAGAATGCCACCTCAACGATTACATAATTTGTCATTAAAATTTAAAGAGAAAAATGGAGATTCAGAAAGTTACAACAGATGAGGTTAAATAAAAGTGTGGTAATAAATAATTGTTATCGATCTCCAAAAGTATCAACTCTCAAAAGTACTAATTTGAAGTAATATTGAAAAAAACGATGGATGGTATATAGTAAAACGTGAAAAAAAAGATTTGTAGCCAACAGTTGCCAAAATGATTGACACCTTGACAATACCTCCACGTCAATTACAATGAATTTCAGTGGAACGAAACGTCAAATTTTCATACAATTTTCGTCCCCTTCCACAATAAGCGGCAAACGAACGGCATTGATTTGCGATGTCAACATTGTAGGTAGGTATGCGATATTATTGCGTCGGCTGTAAGGGCAAACGCAAACGGATGGTGAAGAGTCGTTTGAGTAGTAAGAGTAATAAGTATATAGAGAGAAAACACCACTAACCGACATAGCAAACAAACCGTAACAGGGGCGATGAGGTAATACAATATTGTGAGACAGATTGTCTACTTCAACAAGAACTCTGTTTATAATATACAAAATATACATGCTACACACTACACGTTAATAATACCTATCCAATTTATCCATACAACAATAAAAACAAATCATCACAATGGCATCGAAATGTTCAGGCAAAGAATATTATGTGGATAGCCCTGTTGTATGTCATACACAATTGTTAACTAGTGCAAACTTAACGCTGCAATGAGATTTCTTCCAGTCATCCCCTAATTACACAGGGAATTGACAGAATCGTAAAATGGAGACCGTGGGACAATAAAAGAGGAATAGGCCGGCCGTTGGAACGACCAAGTCAGAAGAGCCATCAATACCATTCTACACGAGGCCGCACATCTGGCCATGAACAGAGGCTCATGGAGGAGGTTAGTCAACTGCGGGAGTGAGAATCGCGACCCTCAGCACAAACGACAGCAGCAAGCCGGCCTCAGAAAAGATGAGCCGATGACATTGTTCCCGTCGCTGGAATTGGGTGGATCAAAAAAGCACAAAGGAGAGAAGATTGGAAAAAGTTAGAAGAGACCTACATTCCGCAGAGGAGAGATGGCTGATAAAGACGAAAGAAGAAGAAGATCCCCCAAAACTACGCTGATATTTAAGTGTTAAAATATAGAAAAAATCAATAGTTTTTTTGGATTGAATGCATTTACCATATTATGATGAGTAAGTGGTTGTCTTGTTTAGTAATGGTAATAAATGTAAGAAAACCGACTAATTGGGCAAATGCAGGTGACGTTCAATGCACTTATGGATATTTAAAGCAGGTGTCTGAAGTAAATGTTTTCGTACATACCTATTTAATATCACACAGTAGCTACAGTCAATTGGAAGTCATTATTCCTACCATCAGTTACCAATGGACGGCTACAAACATGACAAGTGTCTTAGCCTTATGGTTTGAAGTAGGTCTATCTACCTACAAAATATTAGCTGTCTTACATTGACTTTAATATTATCTTGTACTTGAAATTTCAGGATTGAGTTGACCGAAAAAATATTTAAGTCAATACTACAGAATGAAACGAATGTATTAAACTACGAATGTTGATAGAATATTCAAATCAATACCGACTATATTTAAGAAAATGGATAACACAAGAGTGATAACTACTAGAATGTACGCAGTTATACCTCACGAGTACAATAACAATCCTAATGCAGGTAAAGATAATACGTCTGGTTAGCCTCTAATACCACAGTAATTAATAAAACATTAACGTTTCCTTAGAGGAAGTACAATTGATTATACATTAACGATTACCTTATGCCATTGACCGATGATTAACGTCAATTATAATGTGGTTGACAATAATAATGTTGTATTAACAACACAAAAATGATTACATCTCGCGTGCTTGAGTAACAATAGCGAAAAATTAAAATTATTTTACAAAAGGTTACATACAAGGTTCATAGGACATTTGCAAGTCATGGCTATACATAAATACTGGTTATATGCATTCGATATTATAAAAGCAATCCACTCAACAAAATTCGCACAAAGCTGAATAACATCAACGAATGTTCGATCGTTCGGTCCATTTATCCAATGGATATTGCGTTTCTGTTTCAATACACGCTTCGAAATTAGATAGGTAATGATATTATTATGCACACACATGCTGAAAGCATTGAACATGAACAATGAACATAATCCAATAGAGAATCAATACAGTCAACTACAGAAACAACACACATATTGTATATTATATAGATAGTGTGGAAACGTGCAACAAAACGAAGGATCATTTAGTTAATGCAATACTGAAGGCAAGCGTTTCGCTAACTTCTTGTGCATTATTGGATTACAATAATCATATTAAGAACTAAAACAGCAGTCCCCTAAGTATCTGCACAGTGCAAATCTTCATGCATTACGTAGGTATGATAATATATGAAAAATGTTTCAAGAATACATTTTACACGTAGAAAATTAAATATGTAACTGGGTACTTAGTACTGCAGCAAACACTTCTTGACGTTTAATATCGTTAGCTTTCGTGGACTTTCTTTAACTTCACACACTGTGAACATAATAAGGTTTCCCCCAAGAGTTGCAACTAATGGGATTACTTAGGATAATTCATTTTCTTTTAATGTATGTACGTATGTGTTGACAAGGATTTAAAGTAACGCTAGACGTTAAAATCTCTCCACATAGTGAATAACGTTAAATAATAAATTGGGATGATAATAATATTAAGACGCTGGGTTGGTAAGGCACTCAGCTTTCAATTGAGTAAGCCGGGTTCGATCTCGGTGCCGACTTACTCTGTTTCACGCCACAAGATTTTAGAGCTTACTGCAAAGCGAAACACACAAATGCAATTTCTTTTTTTGCTTATATTAATCTTAAAACTAAAGCTACGATTGACAAAACCTGATACGTACCTATTTGATTTGATTGCAAGGAAATGCATCCAGACAGCGGATGGAGAAATTAAATAAACCGCAAGCGTCATCATAACATGAAACAATTGAGCGATTTAATCAAGAATAGAGTACGTGTTGGTTATGTAAGTACATAATTAATAAAGCCATCATATCAAGAAGCTGGATATCATAGACTAATATAGACTCAAAGATAAATCAAGAGATTCAAGATCAAAAGTAAGACATAGGTATGTCTATCGTTCTACTTGGATTAGTCAACGATATTACTGTCGCTTAATTACCGTCCGATCAGCATTGATCTTGGATTAAATTTTCTGTAATAACTTTTCTCTGCTGTGTTATAGTTAAACTCTATTGTCTATGTATGTTGCTGGAATGACATGGGAATAGGCAACTGAGTTAGCCCAGAACAGAAAAGCCTAACGACCACATGCTCCACATAGGGAGCGAACATGGATATGTGTGTTTATGTATGTTGGCTATTTTTTATGCATGTTTCAATGACGATTCCAAGTCTCCAGATATATCTAAGGATGTTGATCCACGATAAACAATAAATTGCAAGACTATCTCTAGAGATCAGCATAATGTCACCAAGACGGGAAACTCTCTCCCACGCACCGCACGTGTAATTAATAATGTATTATGAATTCTAATACATTGCATGCATCGCATTCGTGGGCGCATAATATATTCCAATAATCTTGCAAGGACTTGATAATAAAATAATTAACATTGTGCACTGTGCATGCATGTGTGATATAATAATAATATGCACGATATTGTAGCTTCATATCTACCTACTTACTACTTTAGTTCACTAGTGAAAGACGCAAAAGTTCAGATTAAGGCGAAGGAAACCGACATAGGTATTATGTGGGTTTGGTATGCCAGACAACGATTCATAGAATGATTGTGCTAAGTCATATGAGTCATCACACATGCATCCGAGATTCATCGTTACAAGGTGTAGATAATTATGTCTGATTTCCTCACGTGATAGACAGGTATGTGCAGGATTAGGTTGGTAAAACGAGTTAATTTGTCTGGGAGAGAAACATATTGAAGAAGAAAGCCGAAACACAAAAGTATACCTTATCTTCGTTGTTTCGTTTAAGAAGTTTCATTGAAGAAAATACGAACTTTAATGGCTGGAAATATGGATATTAAATATTCGTTTTAATGATTACAGTTTGACGTTTTGTTAAAATAAACAAATATTTCCCGCTCGGATCAAAGAACATTGAATGGGTACTAATCCTTGTCTGACAATCTATACAAGTCCTTCATAACCTGATTGTCATACACGGTCGCGTGTTTTCTGAACTACACCATACCTCAACGCCCACTCTTTGCAAACTTTCTTCGTCATACAACCGTTTAAGCACATAGCTAAATTTATAATATACCTGAAACAAATGTCACAATATAATGAAAACCTACCACAGCGGTTTAAGTACGGAGGTAGTTAGAGCTGCATATCATATGACAATAGTAATACGACCAGTAGTTGTGGGGCATTCCACTCGGTTACAATGCAATAACGTGGAATGGCTGTACGTATAAAGTAGTATAAACTTATACGGTACAGAATAATGCAAGTACTACATATTCCATTAAGCACTTCACATAAATAATACCAGATATTATTATACCTTAATGTTTAATATAAAGTCGAGCACTAACTTCAAATAATAATAGTATGCATGCACCAGAGTGGAATGTTTAAATGTTGTAGCTGTTACAATACATCATACATTCAAATGCATGAAGAGATTACATTGGCTTACTTAGTTTATCTTGTCGGAGGCAGCAAGTAGAACAATCAAATTGTGATCCTTTCTACCCACGGAACTATCAACGAATAATGAATTAACAGGCATTTACTTACAGCCGAGAGAAATTGATCCTAATTCAAGCAGGATCGCAGAAGACTGGAATGTGAAATCAATATCTAAAACTAATGAAAGTGAATTGGCTTAGATGGATTGGGCGTGTTGAGAGAATGAATTCAAAAATATGACTGAAAAGATGGGCAAACGAAGAGGAGTGAGGAAGCGTGGCAATCTGAGACTGATCTGGACCGATCGTGCCGTGAAGATGGACGCGTTGTAAGTAAACGAAATCGGAGAACGTGTAAGACAATGTAATGACCGAAGAGGTAGACACCAGTAGGAGTGTCGAAACGTCAATCAAGTTTATCTACACACGGTTTACCCGAAAAACCAAGAAACAGTGTATGACAAGTTGCATGAATGTGACGGAAGCACGGAGGGATAAAGTAAGCACAGAACGATAACCTTTGTGCAGTGCACAGCCTTCTTTGTCGTCAGAGGTACAGAAACATTGACAATGTCCTAATTACGAACGTATTTTTTCATGCATATAGGAAACAATACATATGTGCATTAACGTATCCACGGGATGACTGGCAACAATAATAGTTGCAACGTACGAATAAGTACATAAAGTAACCATTGTCCCTTACAATAATACACCGTGTCCGTCAGTCGTGAGTTCGTTGTTCCAAACACACAATGGCAGTTACCTAATAATAATAATAACGTCATGCAAATGACATGAAAGTGGTACTGCACTCTGCAGTAATTATAGGGATAGCTTATCAAACGATATTGATAATTATTGTGTGTCGATCATAATGTCGTATTGAAATATGAACCGATACCGTTTCAAAGACACGATCGACATCATTAAGTACTTTGCTGTCAATTATCTGGAGGTTATTGCAGATGGATGGTAAATTACATCGCTTTGTGTAACGTGAACTTCGTAAATAAAAATGCACAATAATGACGCTGAATGTGAACTGAACTGATATATATGTTTTTATTAGAAAATTAACGAACTCTCCAAGGATCCAAGGCAATGACGTCAAAATGAAAATAAAAATGAAAATCTGAAAAAAGTACGTATGCCGATGTCCATCTCCTACATATATAGCACAGGCATCTGTCAAAATACACCTACAATTCAGGATGCGCCGGCAAAGCTACCAGCAAAAGAAATTTATGAAAAAATTCAGTTTGTGCAAGTACATTTATATATTCTACCATTTCCTGTAAAACGTTTACGACTGAAGGGCGGTTGTAAAATCCGTTGTTTATAAAACAACCCCTACAAGAGAGGCACACTGCTCACAGGATATCCCCATACTTAGTACTAACAACATGTTCATGTGCACCCTTTATTTACGTTATCGCGATTCCACACGCGCAACATTACAGTATTAGAGGAAAGCAGGAAACGCAGTGACATGCGACAAAATCCCCATGCAAAAATGGGGCTTTGCTGTAAAATATTACGTACACACACATAGTAAAAAAGGGGAAAATAATACACGAGATTTTAATTTAATTTCACCAACGGATGAGATTACTAAAAATACAGCACAAATATTTTCAATCTAGTGCTGCTAGTACGAGTATTCGATAAAAGTAAAAAAAAGAACGAAGTATATCTAAAAGAGATTCGCTACGTCAGTCAATGTACTCGCTATGTACAAAAGGTAAATAAAATACGATATAATTTAAAATTCAGTGAAGCGTTATGGACTTAAAGAGTCCATCGGTCTGTCGTCCACCGCATGGATAAAATTGTATTACAAGAAGAAGTACATATGTATAGCAACCATATAACAGAATAAGTACTTTCTTCTCTCTACTAGACTTACTTACAAAGACGTTCGGGAGAATTACTTACTGTCCATCCAGTACAGAGTCCCCACATGTACCCACCTACCTAACCCTAAGATACAAATCCTTATTCAACGAGATTGAAAATTTATCTCAGCGAAAAGCAAACGGCTTTTAAACAGACGCTTCTCAATATTCTTTTTTAGT
Organism: Ceraclea dissimilis; assembly: GCA_963576895.1. Taxonomy (NCBI): domain Eukaryota; kingdom Metazoa; phylum Arthropoda; class Insecta; order Trichoptera; family Leptoceridae; genus Ceraclea; species Ceraclea dissimilis. The sequence goes on along the minus strand of OY756370.1, from coordinate 779,170 downwards.
CAAGATATTTTTTAAATTTATTTTAGTGACTGACATCGTACTAATATTGAACACTGATCCAAGTTTACAGATTCTGTACTTCAAGTAATTCTGTAAGTTTAAAAAAGTTCTTCAGTGTTACGTAAGTACGGATAATAATGTTTTAGTTCTCATATCACTGGACCCGAAGTAATTCAGAATAAATCGTTATCTTGCGATATTGATTGTTCAAATGCCGAGTGCTAGCATTCAATCCAATCAAATCATTTTCCGTCCATAATGATTATATTAATCCGGTAGGGACTAAAAAGTCTACGCATCTAATAGCATTTTCTCATTCGTCTAAACATTGAGATCCAGTTTCAGTTTCCCCAAACTTAATGTCTCAATCAACAGAGTTAATTGAGTCTTTTTAAGACTAATTACTTATAACAATCAACGGATTACAAGCGAAAAGAATGATCTATGTCCTCGTTCCTTGCGTGAAGTTTTGTGTCTACGTAGTACGTATCTCAAAAAGGAACTAACAACGTAAACTGAAAATATGAATTTATAGAGAATTTTTCGCACCCTGTCCCAAGAAATAGGTATATCGAGTAAATATAAGTCATCATTACATTGGAAGGAAGTGTGCTCAGCAGAAAGCTCATTTCGCGAAGCTTTCCGTTACATCTCTACAAGTAAGTATTTCCTGTGACGTAAGGGCTTTTTCTGTGAACGAACGATCTCTACTTTCGTTGGTTGTAAATTAGAAAATAAGAAAATGTTTACGAGCGTTATTCAATAATAATAAAAAATACTGTTTTCTTTATAAATCTGTATCACACTATAAATCTTACACTGAAATAACACATAATGAAAAATTCTTACAGCAATATAGGTAAAACACTAAAAGTGATATCTGTATTGTAGTAAGAAGATTTATGTCTACACTTTCAGTGTGAAATTGTAGCGAGGTCCATACACTTAGTGGTAGTTGGTACATATACTTAAGTCGATAAGACATTGACGTTGATTTAGAAGGATTTTGACCTCCCGATCTCCGCTGCTAGACGAGTACGTCCTCTACGTTAAAATCCTTTATATTCCGGGTGACGGTTCATATAGAACGTATCCTGAGTGAAAACGTAATGCAATTCATTGTTCGTCCCGTCGTCAATAATAAATTACGTATTGGAGAGTCGATGCGACAACCTTTTAACTGAGTGCTCTGTCGAAAGGAGCATTCAATAATGTTACATACTACGATGTCATATCGATATTACACTTCATGAAAAGTAAAAATAAAATAGCACAGAATAAGGGGGAGGTTTCTGTGGACGGTCCAGATCATCAGTACCGAGAGACCGACTTGGAAAAGACGGGCGAGAAAGTGCTCTAAAAATTTAAGTCATTTTGACAACAGTGGGAGTATAACTTTTGTGCTACCTTTTATAAAATGTATTTATTAGCTACAAAGAAATTTAGATTTTGCTCTGTTTATTCAGTGAGGTATTCCTTTACGAAGCAAAAAAATAGATCGCGCAATCTGGGCACTGCCGTGGGGTTGACATTGACCTTTGAAAAAGAAAAAAATATGATGGAAGCAATTTAAAAAATGTCGTTACAAAGAAACGAAACCTACCGAATTTGCATATCTCCGTAAATATTTAGTATTCCTTGCGTCCCTCCATCACGTATTTCGACAAAATATGAAAAGAATAAAAAAACTTGGTAAAAAATGAAGAGCTATTTATTTTTACAAAAAAAAAACGAGTTATGTAAAAATGTAATCTAAAATCTAAATGATTTTTTCTTGGAAAGGTACGCTAAAAAATACGCAAGTACGTGTGCGAAAAAAACATCATCTCAGGTACGGTGAGAGATAATAACCATGTATGAAAAATGAAATAATAACCCAAACCAGAATAGTACGAATCACTATTTTTGTATGAGTCATAGAACATTCCTCAGTTAATCTAGGCATCTGCTAGGAGGACTTATACGTGTAATACAAATGGAAACTCTAAATGTATTGTAGCCCTTCGATAGAGCGGTTCAACCGAAACCACCTTAAAATCTAAACATTAAAATGAACCACGCTGCGAGACAAGAAAAGGAACGAGGCTATTAGGGAAATGAGTGATTGCAAGACTGGTGAAGTGACGAGAATGAAAGTGAATAAACTAAGATGTACAGGGCATGTTGAGAGAGTGAATGATAACAAAAAAGATATATTTGAGTGAACGAAGAGGACCTATTCCGGGTCAAATCAACACAATTTTATAGCAAAATTGACCTCACCATCTCAGATTTTCCTGAAATTTAGTACATTTGTACTATTGATAGAGATGTGAAAAAATACCAAATTACATTTCAATATGTCAACTCGTTCCTGAATTACAGCTATGTAAAGTGCTGAAAAAATGGACGATAAGACCGCGACCATCTTTTTTTGAAGTGCTCTAGGAGCTCTTCTAATTAAGCTAGAGAGCTGGGAGAGGTGTCATTTTATAGCATTTTTAATGGCCTTTCGAATGATATACAACATGATGTGGGGTGCGCAACATCATTTTTTAGAAAATTTTATTTTAAAAATTTAAATTTAAATATTTCTGAAACTACATATTTTAAAAATTTCAAATAAATTCCACGAATAGTTTATATTCACACAAATCATCTGGCAAAATATGAATTTGGGACGGCAATGGGTTCACTGTTAAAAAAAAATAAAACTGTTGCATCTTGCATTAATTCCCTGTATAATACAAGGACACAGAGGAATCGTTAGTATGGAGTCATGGGTTTTTGGTTTATTTAGGTCGGTGGGATAGTGGAGAATTCAATTTTAGACACATTTCCTCACCCAGCCCCCCTCCCCCCGCCACCATTAAGAAACCTTCTAAAATCAACGTTTTTTTTATATTATGCGATATAATTTTATTGATTCGCATTTTAGGACAAAATATATGTATGCCGATTTAAAAATCATTAAATATCCTGCAGATTTGCCATAGAAAATTTTGCTCTAAAATAAATAGCAGCGGAGCTATCAAGCTCAAAAACTGGCTAAATTTTGAGTTTCTTGCCATTATATACATCACATGATAACTTCGTTATAAGGGCTCATAGGTAGGCTTTTAGGTGCCTTGGGACAAAAATTACAATCGGGGCCCATAATATTGTAAGAATAACTGATAAAATTAAGAATAAACCTAACTAGGCCAACCTTTTTCCTCACATTTTCATTGTTTAAACATTATAAAATATAGGGGCCCCAAATATAATTTTTGCTCCAAGGGCTCCTAAAGGCCTAGCTACATGCCTGAATAACGGAAGTTATCATGATATATAATGCCAAGAAACTAAATAATTAATATACTAGTACCTACATAAATACAAATTTTGGCCAGTTTTTGAGCTTGATAGCTCCCCTGCTATTTATTTTAGAGCAAAATTTTCTATGGCAAATCTGCAGGATATTTAATGATTTTTAAATCGGCGTACATATATTTTGCCCTAAAATGTGATCAATAAAGTTATATCGCATAATATAAAAAAAAACGTTGATTTTAGAAAGTTTCTTAATGGTGGCGGGGGGGGAGGGGGGCTGGGTGAGGAAATGTGTCTAAAATTGAATTCTCCACTACCCCACCGACCTAAATAAACCAAAAACCCATGACTCCATACTAACGATTCCTCTGTGTCCTTGTATTATACAGGGAATTAATGCAAGATGCAACAGTTTTAATTTTTTTTAACGGTGAACCCATTGCCGTCCCAAATCCAAATTTTGCCAGATGATTTGTATGAATATAAACTATTCATGGAATTAATTTGAAATTTTTAAAATATGTACTTTCAGAAATATTTAAATTTAAATTTTTAAAATAAAATTTTCAAAAAAAAAATGTTGCGCACCCCACATCATGTTGTATATCATTCGAAAGGCCATTAAAAATGCTATAAAATGACACCTCTCCCAGCTCTCTAGCTCAATTATAAGAGCTCCTAGAGCACTTCAAAAATAGATGGTCACGGTCTTTTCGTCCATTTTTTCAGCACTTTACATAGCTGTAATTCAGGAACGAGTTGACATATCGCAATGCAATTTGGTATTTTCCATATCTCTATCAATAGTACAAATGTGCCAAATTTCATGAAAATCTGAGATGGTGAGGTTCAAAGAGTGTGTTGATTTGACCCGGAATTGGTCAGAGGGGTGACGAAGAGCGGCCGCCCGAGAATGACCTGGTCCGATCATGTCGACCAGATCCTCAAGGATGGAGGCGTTTTGATTAAAAGGAATCGGTGAGCGTGTGTGAAAGGATAGGCCTGTCTGCCGCTTTGTCCTCTTTGCCTACCCTGCAAGTTGTGAGGGTATGGATACATAGATTATTATAGACATGGATAGAATTTAGCGTTGCTTGACTGGGTGACAAGCAAAAATCTCACAATCGTAAAGCCCGTCTCGTGGTAAACTTCCAGCATGTTCAATAAATACAATATTTTCAACTAAATACACTATTTTTATACTGGATGCATCTGTTTTTGATCCAAAACCAAACAATGACAGAAATGTAGAGCCACTTGTCTCTGAAGCTTTATTTTCACAAGTTTTTGTTGTTGACGCTGTAAGTACAAGATTTTGTGAAGTATCTTAGTGGTAACCATTTTACTGTTAGTCGTTATTGAATAATGTGCGTCCTTCGGCGAATCAAACGTCGCGCACTACGAATTAAAATCAATACAAAACGACGAGTTTATTGCCCCGGGGCAATCTTCCAAACAATCAAGTAGGTACTTACTTTAATATCCCTCGGAGACGACAATTTCAATAACCAAATTACTCACTCACATTTATTGAACTCAAGTAAAATGAATTATGGTAATGAGATACGACCATTGCGTTATTACATTTCTGCTAGTGTAACTTACTCGGTGATTCTCGTGAAATTTGCTAACAAATGATTATGTCGTGTGCTTACGTATAACGATGCATTTTGGTATCAATATGATTCGACTTATGAAAAAATGAAGCGTACCTAAATACGAGTTAATAGGAGCAAAAAAAGAGATGTAAGAAAGCGCGATCGTCCGAGACTGATCTGGACCGACCATGCCGACCAGATCCTCAAGGAGGACGCGATTTGATTAAAATAAATTGGGGAGCATGTATAATAAATTACGTGATTGTGACTGAAGAATGAAGCCCAAGTTATGAAAGTGGGGGAGGTCAGGCGTTCTGTCCTCTCTGCATGGCAGGAAATCACGCAAGGGACGCGGCGTCAGGAGATAGATACATCAAATAGGAAACGGAGAGATCTGATATTAGGTCCAATTGTGTCACTTTTCGAACTGTGTTTTAAATTTATATTAGGTCTTTATCTTCGTCAGCCTTGGTCCCTCCAATGCTGGATATAGGCCTCTTCCATTTGTTTCCAGTTTTTTTCTATACCTCGCCTTTTTGACCCACTGTCTACCCGCTACCGAGGTCACGTCGTCCGCCCATCTTTTCTGGGGCCTTCCGACACATCTATTAGGTACTATGAAATAAATTCTAAAAAAGTCATATTTTAGTTAGTACACACAGCACTTCATTAGTTCCAGAATTGGATCTCTGTGGAGATCGTAGCAAACTTATGCAAAACATAATAAAAAAACAATTAATTACTATTTTCCTGTTGTTTGCTGATAGCCACACCACAGGTTTAAGCAGTGTGGTATAATATTATAACTCGCCTGTCATTTCGTCACCATAGCATTGACCTCAGTCAACAACACAGTAAAGCTCCGTACACACATATCATGGCATAGCAACATAACATCATATAAATTGTATGATTACAATACAAATAATATAAAATTATACAGAACGTGCTTTGAAAACCGTAACATAATAATATAATAGTACATTACATTATAAAAATCAACACACTCATAATGTGAATTATTTATTAGTATACATACACTATACATCATCAATGCCGCAGCAAGTATGTATTATGCAGGTATATGTCTATTCATTAACTGATTGAAATGATTGTTCGAAACGTTTAAGGAAATCCTACAGAATGTTGATATTATTCTCATTTTCCTTGTTGGTGTTTATGATTTTGTAACTGCTCTGTGATTTGTAATACCAGCACCTTCTAGTATGTCCGAAAATCGGGGAGACGTGCACGCGAGAAGATCTTATAAATGCAAGTGACAGGGCCGTACATGTGGCCAACCATTGGAGTTTCCTTATTTGAGGCATCCGGATACGAAAAAGAATAGGTAGTAATACTTGACGAGTTAAAGTACCCTAATGGGTCTAGGGATGATGGTAAATAATATACTACCTACTACAGCTACCATACTACTTACAGCTACCATAGACAAAAATCTTGTTGGAAGTTCACTGTAATGAGATGTTCTTCAATGTGTATCGTGGGATAAGAAATGTTTTTTTTTATGACCTGGGTTTATAATCACAATGGCGAAAGAGATATTTTCTTACACACACTTCACAGTAAGCTAAAACTTGTGTCGTGAATCGCACAATACACCGTCAAGTGCAAGTTTCGAACCTGTCACTGATCGCTTAGGAGATCCGAACGAAGAAGAAGTAACATATCATCCAAACCGAAGAGGACTGCAAGAATCAAACGGTTTCGTAAGAAAAATATTTTCAATTTAAGAGACGAACTCGCTATACTATACCGAAAGGTCAAAAAACGAGATAAATACCCATTATATTCAGTTATATACTGCAAGTTTAGCAATATTGCATGGTATTTGTAAGCGAAAAGTGAACTTGCAAACATACAGGGAGCCGAATGTGAAAGTATTTATGTAGGTAGATGATAATTGAAAAAGAAACCCATAACATGACTTGCGAGAATTCCAGAAACTCGATACCATAGTAATGTGAATATTATTCAATAACCAAATATAATAGATTTCTTTGGAGATGGTCCAAGGAGTTAAAACAACACTGAATCGTTCGTTCACAGTATCTAATAGTAAGAATAAGGTTGTATCTATCCACACATACCTACTTGATATATTTAGTAGAGATGTAACGAGTATTCGGTTACTATTCGGTATTCGACCCCTTTTGTATTTGGCCGAATACCGAATACCTACCTAAAAACACGAGAAAGAAATGATAAAAACACACAAAGCTGTGTACCATGTCTAGGTAAATTCATATTCGTGACGTAATAGATTTTGTAAATGCATCTTTGAGTAAGTATTATATTGAAGGTCCCTCCGCACACTCAAATAACACAGACGCCAGTTAGGCGCCTTTTTATTCGCTCTTTCAGCCCACAGTTACTCAGACGGCCCCAGGGTTAGCCGGAAGGGCACCCCCCACCAACACCGTCCGGAATGACACCTTCAATATCCATGCTACAAGGAGGATAACAAATAATGAGCTACATTGTGAGTAACTATTAGAAAAAAACAATTATTTATTACCGATATAATTTTTTTACGGTCAAATATTGGCAAGTTTTAGGCGATTTATTTCAGCGGGCCAGTCCGAAAGCAAGACGTGCGATACTTGGAATGATGTGATTTGCGCGTCAAAATTTGTACGTGCAATAATCGGGCCGAATGTTCGGCCACTCGGCCATGCTCCTGGCCGAATATTCGGTACTCGTTGCAACACTAATATTTAAAAGCGAAAGAAAAGCAAAATCTTGTATAATATAAGTAGGTACATATCATCCTACTTTCAATTGGGTGGGAAATGCGTTGTTTTCACTGGCACCATTGACCTTCCAACAAACTTGGGAGAAATTATACGATATTTCCAGAAATGAAATGGATATATTATGTCTTGCGTGGGTATAATATATACGTACCGCGAAAGCGAATTAACGTCTGCAACTTTTCGCTCGATTCTTTGGAAAACTTATATATTTGATAGATTAATGGATTGTTTGTTCTACTGCAATGTATTTTACCACATCAGTGTAACTCAATGATGTCGGATGATGTTGTACACTTACCTGAAAACAAAAAGAAAACACATACATTAGATTTTCATCGAATAACAGGTGGTATAATTCATTGAATATACGAAGCAGGTTCTCACAAAATGTGAATTGTGATTTTCAAAACAATATGGATGTAGCCAGGAGCCTGTTATCGATTACTCAAAAGGTAAGTGAGTAAGAAGTAGGTATTTACAGTATATGTTGGAGTAAGTACCTAGTGATTAATTGTAAGATATTTTATTATTTTATTGTTGTTATGATTCTCCCCGGAAAACGAGGATTAATCATATCCGGGGAGTACCTAATACCAATTTATTTCTGGATATAATTACGTTGTATGTGAATGATTTGATTTGAATCCCACATAAATATTTTAGTTCGTACCTATGTACCTAACATTTTTCACCTCAATATTATACTACTACTATACTATCCCCACAATCCGCATCCCTTGCGGGGTACGCAGAGAACAGATCGCCAGACTTTTCTATCCTTACACACACTTCGGGCTTCCGTCACATTCTTGCAATTCCTCATATTATATATTTTTTAAAAAGGATCTGGGCTTGCATACAAAAACTTAAATACTTTTCTACACAGCTTGCAATAGGTTCAAAGCCTGTATCGCGAAGTGTGGAATACATCGCCAGCGCCGGGGTTTGAACTTGGGACCTCCCGCTTGACTGCCACCCCAACCATGTACTATATCAGCTGATGAAGTTAATATTTAGATTGTAGAAAATAAGTAGGTACCTACCCTAATAAAAAAAAACTATCTGAACGAATTGAAAACGTGCTGTCTGCTACATGGGAAAGTTTTTGCCTCGTTAGGTAGGTACCTACACATTAAATATTAAAATTTTCCCAGAGCCAACGTCCTCTGGGAGGCGAAAGCCAGCCAAAATAATATCTGTAAATGTTTGCAATGTGTGCCTACCTACCTACTATATGAAGTAGGTGTGTTACTATCTGTGTGTATCAATACTTATTCATACATACAGTGGTTGTAGTGGAATAGTACCTAGTCCAGTCTTGACGCATTCATTACAGTCATAACTCGAAATAAAATGGCCCAGAAGAACATTATGATAATAACACCATTTACCCACTAGCTCTATGATGTAGCATACTATAAAATATAACTCAGTAATACATAAAAAAACAGTAAATATTCATTACACAAATAATATACATATCAAAATTGATGCACTCTCGCTATTTTATGGGAATCATTTGCATACATTACTACATTAATGTTATATATATTCCATGCGTTTCCACTGAAACGACACGAAAATATTGAAATTTCAAATCGCCTGCAGTCCAGCGTTTCTTAACAAAATCATTAATATCAGACTGCGTGCTGGATATTGGTAAAAGATCTATCTTTGGGACTGAAAATCTGAAATGGTAAATTCAGGCAAAGACCTGATACCATCTTAAGGGCAATAATATCCAGCACACCTGGAAATAATAAGACGCTGCTGACCGCGCCTAGTGGAGACACTTAATTTAAAAATAGCACTCGAAGGACAGAAGACACCCTGGCCCACTTGGAAGAGAGCATCCATGCCCCGAGTGTGATAAAATATGCCTTTTCAGAATGGGCGCTACACAACCGGATCCGCCGTGAACTTTCAGCGATCAAAACACTCGCCCCTGTCGAGTTGTTTGCATATTATATAATTCCAGGCAGACATATATTATTTTGATATACAGATGTGTACGTCAATGTATATGTACAAAAGTTAAACGATGTGCATATCATTAAATCTACATTTGTTCACAAGATGCAACGCAATGAAATAAAGCACAACTTCTGGGAGAGAAAGTTTGCACGGGAAACGTAGAAAAGTTAGTTAGTTAGAAACAGTACAAGTAAAATACGATCCTATACTAAAGAGCATGCAAGAGTATATTCAGCTCCGCGATTCTGTGTTCTCATTCATCACAGATGATTTATAGACCTGTGTGAAGCCATTCCCATTAGTGGCAACGTCCAGAACACTCATCAACATTAAACTGAATGACATTGAGTGTATCGACATACAACGGTAGTACGGGGTGGATTGAAGAGAACAGCTCCATACAACACAATGTGGTGGTAGATATATTATGGAACAACTACGATGTACCTACTATATAATCCAGGAACAATTTATGCAATCAACTGCCTGTCTATTCGTCTAGCACAGGTTTGATTAAAAACTTTTCTACACAATAGTGCATTCTCATCTCACACGACACACAGCAATGCAAAATTTAACAGGATTACACGTTTAAAATGTCGATGTATAGTTCGTCAACTATTTGGTGTTAACTGAGCGAAGTGCATTGCAGGAATAAAGGAAGACAAAATATATTGTGTGGAATACGGAAACTACGACAACCCCCGGTTAATTTTAAAATTCACTTGTGGTACGCCGTCACCTGAAAAGTTTGTCCAGGCCTGCTAGGAGAATCGGATGTACGGTTGAACCACAACCGCGGACATGACTTATACTAGGTATCTATCTACATTAGATAAATTATAGATACGTTTCTCATGGGATGGCTGTCGACGTCTGCACTGTCTCTCCAATTTATAATTCGCGTCCAAATTGAGGCATTTTCGAGAGGAATTCCCCTGAGTTTTCGCGTCGATTTGGAATATTAATTTTTGCCTGTAAATATTGTCTATTCAAAATAACACATCACTATCTGCTAATTTTAGTTTTTCGTCCCTCAATTTCTAGAATGTCAAAAAGTCTCAGTCTGTAAACGAATGCACACGTTGGCAACAACAACATATATTATGATGTACGACAGAATGTAAACTACCTTTTAGCGATAAATTTTTCTGCCGTCATTTATGATTAACGTTAAATATATATTTTCCTTGCACAAATTATAGTTTATATAAAAACGTATGAGAGAGAGAGCAGATAAACACACGGTTTACCCTGTAAAAGTGTCTCGCTTGGTGAAGCGAAATAAGAGAGGACGGAAGACAGTAGATGAAGTTGTATTAGGTAGGTATTACAATTGGGTACTGTTTGTAATACTAATAGGAATTAATGTTCGCGGTCCGCGGAGTGGAAGAGACACTAAATATCTAGAGAGACTATAGGGACTTAATTCCCTACGTAATGGGCTGGGTATAAGTTGAACCTAAATATTCCTCTCTCGTACTGGTCTCCACAAGTCATTGCAAAGTCTCCCTACTTGTCTGCTTATACCAACTCCCGTCTGTTCGTGTTTCTGACACGGTAGATTTAACTTCCTAATTAGAATATTTCTTCTCTGCACAGAAGGACACTCATGCTCAATAAACGTCGCTGTTACGAAAAAAAGTGAAAATAGTGCGATTTCGGTACACTACATATTACTACAATACACAAATATTTACAAAGAGAGAAACGATAATTTGTTGTAATTATTTCTCGCAGACTAAATTGTAAATATGACGCTTGGGTGAATATGTTGACAAATTAAATAATGTGTGCTTTATTATCAAGAAAATTACAGGTAGGCACACATATTAATGTGTCGTGATACAGCGACGATAAAATTATCTTCAGATCTGAATCATTCGTAATTATTTTTAGTACGAGGAAAACAGAAAACATCACAGACGCCAACGTAATGCATCTCACTGTATTTTTGAATATGAATAGTAATACGGTGCCGTTGGATTTCTCGATGGAAAATTGTGGGGTAGTCTGTTTTTCTTTCATTCTATACGTATTTTGAGGTGCTGAATCCGAATCCGAGGTTTGTTAACAAAATTTCGTGACGGAGCATGGCGAAAAATTGGAAAATTCAAATCCAAATTCGCCAGAAAATGAATATTTTCGCCATTTTTCCGCCATGTTCCGTCACGAAATTTTGTTGGTAAACCTCGAATTCAGATTCAGTACCCCAAAATACATGTAGAATGAAAGAAATCCAGACTACCCCACAACTTTCCACCGAGGAGCTGCATTGATCTTAATTTCACTGGATTATAGAATTTCAGTAACTTTGTTATTATTACAATATTGCATAAAAGCAAACATAAATTGTAATCTTTCAATAAGTATTTATTTATATATATAACAATCTTTCCAGTAAGATATTCCAGTTCAGCGAAACAAGCATAATTTATTACTTATCCATATTTCTATCAAGTTGATTGTTTATTCAGACGACTGAACAGATATTATGCACCACCCACATGCAATAAGAAAATAATACTATTAGATTCTAGATACCTTCCTACAATTATTCAATAAGATACTAAATTTACACATATGAAATTTACCTACAAGTTTTTTTTTTCTTTAATCGTTATTTTTAATCACTTTAATACAAAATAACACAATATTAATAACATCACTTAAAATAAGTCACATCCTCTGTATTATTTTGGATACTGCCCTCCTAAACCAACCAAATGCTTGTGTGGAGGGCAGGACTCAATCAAACACAACAAATGAATACTCAAAACAGTTGCAGTCTACACAATAATAAAACCTTTATTGGATGTACAGAAACATTATTCCAACGGCGGGTTTATTGCCGTAGGCAATGTCTCCCAACCAACCACTTGTGATATAGAGATGAGAAAATTTGTACTAATACTTTGGAAAGCATGGAAAAGCGAAAAGAAAAGAGAAAAATAAATACAAACAGTTATACAGAAACAATAAGAAAAGGTATTGTTTAACCAGAGACAATTATAGGTACCTATATGTATTTAAAAAAAGTAGCTCGTTTGGGAAAAAACCAAGGCGTTAATCAATTTCCGTTCATTTACAAACTCGTAAGTCAACAATTAGCCTATTAAAATGTTCCAATCCCAAAGCGTTCTACTTATCTGTGGTAACGATCTCTACACATAGCCCAGGAAATTTAGCTTTGTAGCGTAGATAATTGTCGGACAGCTGGAAACTATTTTAATCTCTTCATTAACAGAACACAACGGAGAACACAATTTGTCTAGAATGCTTTCTTTAGGAGTTATTAATGAAAAACTGAAAAAAGTTCAACTTTTTTTTTGTTTTTGGGACACCCTGTACTTAGCACAAGCGTAAAATTGGTGCAAACTTCAGGAAACCTTCTTTGCTTGTTAATGAAGAGATTAAAACAGTTTCCAGCTTTCCGACAATTATCTACGCTATACCCCCTTTTTTAACGTTAAAACACCGGTCTAACAGTGGTAGGCAGGCAGAGCTGCGATTGTACAATGTTCATCGTATCGCTGGAAACACGTAGGTCGTAGATATACCAATATTGCAGGGTTCGCTAAATCCGATGTCTATTATAAAGATCGGATATAGGTATATCAAAAGTTGATATCCAAAATCGATTTACTATATTCGATTTATATCAATAGAAAAGCGACTTTTTGAAATATAGTTGCTTATTTTACGATGGTCTTATATATGAGTATACGAGGGTGGAGTGAAAAGTTCTCGGCCTGACGGTGAAACACTGTGTTTTCTGGCTCAAAAATATATCTATATTTTTAAATGGTCTTCTGTTAGTTCAGTGTACTTGGTCCGATGTCTCTCCGATCAGTAGATCCCGCGTCTGAGGGTAATTCTGCAAGGCCTGCAAAATAGCCATCTACAGTTGATACCATTCTCTTCATTTGACTAAAAACGTTATCTAGCTACAATTTTTTTGATGTTTGGGGATGCTTAAAGTTAGAGGATGCCAAATCTGGTAAATGAGGTGGATATTCCCATAATTCATACTTGATAACCTTCGATTTTCCCTATGCCAAAACACTACAATGGGTAGGTTAATTTTCTTGATGAAAGAGGATTTTTTTCTTTTGGATTCTAAGCCTTTTTTCGTGATTTTTTTTTCAGTTGGTCCAAAATGTTTGCATAATGATCTATAGTTATTGTTTTATCATTTTCAAGGCTATGAGTAAAAAGGATTCCCTTTTTATCCCAGAAGACACTAGCCATCATCTTTTCGGTAGGTAAAATCGGCTTTGCCATTTTAGTGCGGAGCCACTGGCTTCCAAGCACTGCTTTGATGGCTCTTTCAATTCTAGAGTGTAGTGATGGACCCACGTAAAATCCATAGTAAAAAATCGGTGCACAAAATTAATTGGATCCTTCTTAAAACGGCCCAAACATTGTTTCGAAATTCGTTTTGAATTTGTTTTTGGTTAGTATTCAACAAATGCGGCAGCCGATTTTCAGAGAGGCTTTTCATATTTAATCATTGACTTAAAGTGAGTCCAACTTTTTCTTATGACATGCCTAGGATCTCAGCTATCTCATGCACCTTTAGTCGCCGATCGTCCAATAGCGTATTGCGCACCTGCACAGCATTTTCCCTTGTGATAGCAATTTTCGGCCGTTTTTCACGTGGATCATGTTCAAGAGAATTACGACCATGTTTGAATTTGGTCGCCATTTTTTTCACTATGAAAACGAAGAAGAAGAATCCTAGTTCACCTTTATTAACTTTTGGTGAATTTCCGTTGGCGATAAACAGTCCAAAATGAAGAATCTATAACAGCACGATAGTCCGGTTTATCCATTTCAACAAAACATCTCCGACACGTCTACTTCCAAATGCCGTTAAATGAAAACTATTCGACAGATCAAGCTGAAACTTGTCGTATATTGTTTTCAGACACGTATCATCGTAACAGTAAAAAAAATTTTTTGGTAGCAACGCTGCTTCTACCTTAGGCCGAGAACTTTTCACTCCACCCTCGTACAACAGGCAACAATCATTTAGAGTAGGCACACATCTGAAAAATCTGAAAAAAGGTTTGTGGGGTGACTAGTATAATGAACCTGCGACCCCTAAGTTCTTCGGGATACTAACTTCGCTACTTGATTTCATAAGAGTTTACACAATCTGTGCCTTTTGTCTACTCACATGAAAATGCATGAAAATCCAGCATTTGAGCAAAAAACGTGCGATGTATTAAAATATTTGCTGTGATTAATAATAAAAATCACTTGGTATTATATCTTCTCTTCTTCTTCTTTCTTAGCCATCTCTCCACTGCTGGATGTAGGCGTAGGCCTCTTCCAATTTTTCCACTCCTCTCTTCTTTGGGCTTTCTTTATCCACCCACCGCCAGTGACGGGGACAATATCATCGGCCCATCTTTTCTGAGGCCGTCCTATTCCTCATTTCATATCCCACGGTCTCCATTTCAGGGTTCTAGGTGCCCATCTGTCCACTCCCTGTCTAGCAACATGACCTGCCCATTGCCATTTTAGTTTGGCAATGCGATATTATATCTAGGCATAAAAATTGTATTTATATCATTGATATGATATATAGCGGCGAACCCTGGTAAGCTGGTGGGTAGATATACTTAATAAAGGGTGGAAAGGGTAGCAACCCGATGAATAACAATGCTGCTGTTTCAGTTTATATTGAAATAACGACATCATGAATAAATTCAACTTGTGCACGCGAATTATTAAAATTAAAAATACACAGGAATGTGGGGAGGCAATATTCATTAAATAAAAGTAATTAAAAACATTATTAAAATGATATTGTAGGTCTACCTACCGAGTTTAATAATATACCTACTACCTAGTGTTTTTATATTCCCCAATGCACCCTTAGTTTGAATAATTTACATTAAAATTAAAATACGTGTATGTATGAGTGGGAGGGGTGACTTTGTGTCATAGGTTATTCCGTAAATAAAAATATTGTTTAATTGTGAAAATTCACATACACATATTGATATAAAAAATACAGTAAAATTTAAAAAAAAGCACGGTTGTAATTAAGAAAAAATGATCTGGTCTTATTTATATACACAAACCCAAATACTTTCTTTCCCACTTCACACTAAGCTAAAAGCTTGTGTCCAGTGCAGAATAAATCGCCAGCACCGAGATTGGAAGTCCGCGCTCCAACCAACAGCGCCAACAATGCACTCCTTTGACTTGTCTGTTTTCGTTGATTGTTGTTATCGACAAATTGATCTGTCATTTTATACACATAATCTACAAACTATTTGATGTAGTTTTGTAATATAGATTCATTTAAATACCCATTCCGAAGAATTAAATCAATTCAGCAGCAATGTTTAAATCAATTCAATTAGGCCGTATTTGCTACAACAAAACGTATGTACGTATGAAATAGAATACTAATTGTTAATAGATTGAAACTACAATGTATGTTGGATAGCGTGCATGTAAATAGTACATTGTTAGGTCTAAGTAGAAATATGTATTGAGCTTCAAGCAAAACTAGAAACAATAATCATCACAATACGGATGTTTCTAAATCACATTCACATGGTGAGATCTGTGACAAAACTTAGCAGTGATCTTCGTAGGTACCCATCATCGAAATTTGTTGCTCTTGCTACAGATGAATATTGAGAATTTTCTGTAGAAATCACATCGCGAATGACGATGCTTAGGGAGGCACCTAATTTAAACCGTCTTAGTGAGGCGAGCACAATAGAGCGGCCACATTATGTGCCATACGGGTCTCCCGAATCCTGACTGACATAATAGAGGAGATGGTTGAGGAAACTGGAGTGTATCTCATATGGGTGCAGAGGGTTGCAGAAGACTGACAACAGTGGAGAACTAAATGCAGGACTTTTGCTTCTAAGCTCCAGGATTGAAACTACGAAGGAGAATCTATTTCCAAGAGCTTGTTTGAGGAACGGAGTAGAATTGGTAGGATTAAAAATTGACGTCATCATTTCTTCATAGATACACTTTGTTTTCATGCCTCAGTAATCCATCAATCGGCGATTATTTATTTCACAATCACTGTTATTTTTAGCTATCGGGCAGGCACATGTTACAATATTTATTATAGGTAGTAAATATTCATAACGATGTATGATTCAATCGACCTTTGTAGGTCGATATTCTTGTAACAAAGTAGTCGCCATTAGGTAGCACGGTAAGAGTAGATAATAAAATAACAAATAGGTAGTAATAATAACAATGCAATATCACGACTCTATTATTTGAACTATTCTAGAAGGTTTAATATGTATGATATTATTTCCTTCAATTAGAGTCATTTACATTACCCCATCTCCGACGACAAACCAAACAATCAGCTAATTAAATAATTATGATGTGTACCTACATTAAGTACTCGTATACAAATAATGCTTATGAAGAGTCAGTACCATTTCTTTATAAATAATTCGACGCGAATTAAATTTACCACAGATGGGGAAAAATGATTTTATATCTACAATTGACAAAATACAGTCATATGGACCAGATTATTGAGGGGGTGCGCTGTAGCATCTACACGGAATTACGGGATTGGCGAGTGACAGGACGGGGTGGAAAGAAAGAACGAAAATCCTTGGTACAAGCCAATCCGCAAGATTGTAACCACATCATAATCATTGAGGATGTCTCCTGCGATTGCGGCTAGACCTAGACTGACGAACACCTCCTCGTATGTCGAGACATTCCAGTGAGGTGCGACGCGAGGGACCTGATAATGGTCACTGACAATGCCGTAATGTCTGCTAATTTCTGGAGTGGGGTGGCCTATAGTGGGGTGAAGTTTTGACCCGGAAATGAATGAATCATTGACAATGGGGAATGACAAGAGAATATAGATACCTCATACAATGGTCGTTCACATACGAACAATAAGAA
Source organism: Ceraclea dissimilis (assembly GCA_963576895.1). Classification (NCBI taxonomy): domain Eukaryota; kingdom Metazoa; phylum Arthropoda; class Insecta; order Trichoptera; family Leptoceridae; genus Ceraclea; species Ceraclea dissimilis. Next base: position 761,610 of record OY756370.1, on the reverse strand, counting down.
CAATGGGACTTATTGAACCATTTCAGTCTTGGAAAAAATAAATCTAAATGAACCCACCTCACCGTTGTCTTCGACGCTGCCTTTGAATTCCAACAGAGTACTTATAAAGTTCGTCAGAATGGCTATTTTCTAAGCAGGTACCAAAATAAAATTTCAGTGGGTACTACTACTTACTTCTTTTCAAAATGGCAAAAACATCATTAAGCAGACCTTTTGTTATACATAATTTCGTGGAGTGTTGTTCCAGATCGTAGATTTCACTTTAGTAGGTCAATGCGATTGAAAAATAAGTTTCTAGGTAGGTAGATAGGAAATCTCCACTATTCCTGTATGATTGTACGTACAGAGTCGTGCTTTCTCTCAATGTGACCGCATCCACTAATGAGGTCGGCGGAGATAGAAAGTATAAAGTTTAAAATAGGTAGATGATATATTATCATTGTTAGATATCTCCGGCGAATATTATAAACAGTACTAGAAGCCCCCCACTGTGGTTCGCAATAACTGGGTGTTTTGTTGAAAAGAAAGAACAATTGAGCAATGATAGTATTAATTTGTGTAAAATTATTGTTTTATGCATTTAGATTACCTATGTAAAAATTGCCTGCATACAACTGTCTGTTGTAGTGCCCTTAGAAAAAAACATCTGTAAGTGTACATTGGTACTACATCTTATGTATACGTGAAAAAAATGATAGTAAAAAACTGTCATGAGTATTCTCGATTACGACGTAGTAGATAGGTAATGAAAACATGTGTTATACCTACTCAATTATTTTTCACACTTGTACAAAAAAGTATCTGGCTTGCACGATACACAAACAAAAATACTTTCCTGCACACTTTGCACTACGCTAAGTATCGCAAAGTGTGGAATACATCGCCAGCGCCGGAGTTCGAACCTGGCACCTCCCGCTTGAGAGACAACCACCTCAACCAACTGCGCCAACCATGAACTCACTAATCAACTTGCCATAATAATTTTGATTACTGTTACATTAATACTGCATTTCACCAACTTCTTAAGTGAGGAATAGCGGAGATAGGAGCCACCTAGCACAAATTTTGTATGAAAAATAATGATAAGTGGCTCCTATCTCCGCTATTCCTCACCTAATAAGTTGATAAAATCCAGCATTAATGTCGCAGATAACTGCAGGTGTTCACGAGGACTTCGATAGTAGTCGTCAATCCACGATTTTTTTCAATCGGGAGGGCTTGTGTATTATAAAATTACGCTATCGATATTGGTAGCGGTGGTTTAGTACTTGTGGTAAATACACTCTGTAAAACTGTTACGATTGACCCGAGTAAGTAAACATTATGTGTACTCACTGTAGTAGGTATATTGTATGTAGTTTGTATTGGATACGGGCGGAAAGTGAAATGCGCTCTCCTTATGGTGGACTGTACTCATCCATGGTATAACGATTCCCCATAACCTTCTTACATTTTTTTTAATGTCAAAATTTACTTTTTGGGAAAACATCGCATTTTCTCCATGTCGCAGTTGGATCTTTCTGTCTTTTCTTTTCGTGCGGCATATGGGCAGGATTCTTCAGCAATTGTGGTTTATCATTGTCTTCTCTGTAGTCTCAAGTCCAGCCGCTGTAGCCAGTCCGTAACAAGAAGTTTTCTCAATAGATATACAGCGAAAGATGGACATTCAAATCAGGCTTATGATTACACATTACACAAGTAACATTCACCAATTCGTACGAGGTTCTGGGTTCGGTTCACGGCCGCAGCGAATGGATGGAAAAAAGTGAGTGCTACCCAAGTGTAAAGTGGTCGCATTAAACCGGTCGATGATCAATCATAAGCCTGATGAAAACTACACCCATCCCCTGTATATCCGTTGTGATAGCTACATGTTTATTTTTTTAAAAAACATTTAATATAACCAATTAAAAAACAATGATAAGTTTCGTTATATATGACCCAAACAACCTAAACGACTGACCAAATTTATCGCTGTACCACGTCCGGGACATAGTACCAAAACCGCAAAACATCGAGTAGATATATTCCAGACAACTATCCAATATATTATTCGCAAGAATTTTCCCCTTCTGCGGTTATTTAATTGCAGAACAAATTTTCATACAATACGTCGTTCAAGTGTGGTGTGTGCATCACACGTAATTACACGACCCCGGCAATTAAAAGTTGGTAATTATTTATCCCTTCGACCTAAACAACATTAGAATGAATCATATCAGGTCACGTTAGGGTTGAATGCAGCAAAACTGAGGTCGTTAAGAAGAATGTACGTGGGAAAACACAGAGAGATAGCGTTAGAAAGATGGGTGACTGTAAGACATCAGGTGCTGTGACTGGAATGAAACTGAATAAACTTAGATGGTTTGGGCATACTGAGAGAATGAAAGACGGCAGGAAGACTAAAATAACGCGTGGCCATCCGAGACTGGCTTGGACCAACGATGTAGACCAGATTCTAAAAGGCGATCTTGTTTTGAATAAAACAAAAATGACAATTTGCTTGAATGTGGTGGAAGCAAGTAAGTACGTAAGGTAAGGATAGAGCGATGAAACATTCCCCGCAAACCTAATACATATTGTCGTCGAGTGTTGTTGTCAACTTTTTGCAGTTTTTTATTATCAAAATTTTGTGATTATAAATTTCACAAATAACTGAATTACAAACTCGTAGATAGATAAATTAAACCCTGTATGATCCCTGGTTATTAAACTAACCGATGAGCTATGATACGATACCTAACCAGAGCAGAGTGGAGTAGTAGGTGAACTATGTTATGGGAAGTTGAAAAACCAGTAAAAGACACACACACAGTATAGATACGAGTATCTAGAGTTAATAATATAATATTGCATCCATTGGTCTGTTTACCTCTGAATTTATACATCTAGATCCGCTTAGTGCTTCGTATATTTGAGCGAAACTGCAAACATTAAACTGGTAAACTTCAGCAGTCGAACATAAATAATAATACCTAATATTAAATCGAGGAAGGCAGAGGTCACTGAAGAGAAATGAAATGTAGATTTTGAACATTAAATACGAAGGTTTCGTTACATTATAATAATTATAATTTTACCACAAACCACAACGCTTGATCTCACAAAGAATATTATGAATAAATTAATATGATTTGCATTGTTTTTTTCAGATAACATAACTATCGCATCCACACATTCAGTCGGTATGTTTCATTGAAATGTAGTTTGAATTATGTGTATTGTGTAATGGTTATCGCCCTCCGCAAGTCAATTCCCGCTAGATCAAGGGAATCTGTTAACATATTGCAAACAAAAAGGATGAAACATACCTCTTTACTTGACATTTCTAAATTAGATCCTAGACCAAAACTTTACGGGAAACACGAGAACGAGAACAGATATTACTATATGATACGAAGCAGTCTATTATAAAAGAGATAACAGATTAAATATCAAATCTAGCATGATTTTCAAGACACAAATAACTACAATTTATCGGTAATTGTATAAAATGTAGGTACAATAATATTTCAAAATGTGTATCACGGAGTTTCGACATACGGACTTCGGCTACATGTTATAAACAATACAAACATATAGTGAGTTATATATAAAACAATGGGGCAATTAGAAAATGAACGATGATTAATGTTAGTACTACTTACTTGGTAATATTATCTTGCAATACAATCAATGATTGTGAAAATCAATCGACGCACTATGAAGTGGAAATTTCTCCTTCATGATTTACAAACGTAATTTTACGCAAGGATGTTTACGTACGGACTAGGTCACTTATTTTCAGAACCGTCATCTTCGCAAGACGTGACATAGCATGCGGTCAACTCCTATGACGAAAGGCTAAAAACCATAGAGGTTGCTCCAGAGATTGCTACATAGATTAGGTTGATCGGGGACGTAAGCTGTAGTAGCTACCAAGAAATGAAAAGGTTGGAGGGTATCAGAGATGAGTGGAGGGATGCAGTGTTTGGTGTAGAGCAATCGTAGGATTGTGACCTTTATAAACTCCTATGAACTTCCAATTCCTCCTCCGACCATCAAAATCACAAGTATTCTTCTATAAGAGAATAGGTAAGGAACGATAACGCCTTTCATAATTTCTATTTGAAGATCTGTTAACATTTCCAAGGCGCGCACATCAATTAGAGTTGAAGATATAAAGGAAATAAAAAGTAATGTAAATAATTATAAAATGCTATTTCCACATACACCACTATGCGTACGCTACACATACACGGTGGACTTCAACGGTTCGGGTAATACGTTAAAAACGTATAGCCTACGAGAATCACGATAGTCATACAATGTTGATTTGACGTTCATGCAATAGATTTTAATCTGCGTAAACTCGATAACAGAAACAATAAAGAGTAAAATATTTGATAAAATGGGTCTATGTCTACAATATAATGAGTGAAATTAACTACGTATATTTATACATAGTTGTGAAACTTCCACATGAAACGAACTATAGATAGGCACGACTATAAAAACAATAATCTCCGCAGCCTTTGTGTCTCATTTGAAATGCAAATGTCTATATTACATACAAGTGTATGGTGAACTGATTCAAGCATTAAACTTTTACCTGTTGTTTATAGTACACTGTATAAAATACACATTTTACATAGGAGAGAAACTCCATAGGTTGACGAAAAGAAAGGAGTGAATATTTAATTACACCCTGGAGAAAAAAACATCCCTCCACAAACAGAAAACTTTCAACATAAGTAAAAAAAAATAACGATAAATAAATACAGCATACTAGGATTTACTGTAATCTTTTAAATTGTGGTGGTTTATTTTTTTTCATTTGATTATGTGAATGAAAAAAGGTCGACGCCCTGTCGAAATAATGTGTGTACTTTCATCACAATTAATATAACAGCATATGCACTATACAGGTTATAATACTGAATAACTGACTACCAGAATAATCTCAATAATCCCTACAAACAATTCATTAATACAGAATCGCTGTGGAGATAAAATAGCACATGAAAGGCTGGTAAAAAATACTATGTATGAACTAAAAGCTCTGGAAAACATATAGGTGGCTAATTATAGTACAGTGACGAATGTTAAGTGATTGAATTTTAGGGATGGTAAACATATCGTTCATTTATGGAATGCACACCTCCATAAATACTTTCATTATTTTTTTAGCAAATACCCAGTTGGTGCAAATCGCAACAGGGCCATCCAGTTATTATTTTAAAGAAACAAATAGGTACCTACATACACCTACCTACTAAGAGATAAAGAGGTGGTCGGTAGCCTGGTTAGTAACGCGCTGGACTGTTAATCCAGTGAGCGCGGGTTCGATCCCCGATTCCGACCTACTCCACTTCACTAGCTTTTAAAGCTTACTGTGAAGTGTACAAAGGTGTATTTGGGTTTATTTCGATAAACCCAGATTCATTAAAAAAAAACCTTGCTTGTAAATTTTCAAGGTAACAGATGATTTCGTATTTATGAAACAAAGGTCCTGAGAAATTTGTTTTATTTCGACCGACATCGCATGGCTAAACGTTAACCCATAATAATCCTTATTAAAATACCCCGATTAAACAATACACAGAGAGGCACAATAAGACAGCAAGCACGTCACGGAGAGGACACGCCACATTACTGAAAGGATAATACTAATGTTGTGTCATAATAAAAGCAAAAGGGGATTTAAAAAGTGATTTAATTAATGTTAATTATAAAATACAATCAGATGGTGGTCGGGTACAGAGCAGAATAATAAAATAACACAGGTTATCCTGAACGTCTATGAATATTTAAAGTAGGTAATTTTCATCCTATTTAGGTACTTTGTAATTTTGTAGGCAGGTATACTTACGTACCAAAACGTACGGATGCAAGACAACCTTACCTGCCCAAAGACTCTTTAACTGGAATCAGACATTTGCTTACCTTCCCAACTACGTACCAGATACTATTACTACTTGACCCTTTAAAATTCTCTCAAAACAACACGTGAAAATCAGGAGGTCTACTATCACCTCTTCCCACATCATTCCCAATCTTCTGAACTCAAATTCTTAGCAACGGCAGTGTGCAGTGAAATCATATTATTTTTCCGAGACTTAGGAAATGCGGCATTTTCAAAATGTGTCTCAGCAAGAAACTTTACCTACACATAAAAGTTACGAGATATAGAGGGTGTATGACGAATTGCGTGAATGTGACGGAAGAAAGAAGTGTGTGTAAGGATAGGGAAGTTTGGCATTATGTTCTCTTTACCTACCCTGCGACGGACACGACGGAGAGAATAGAAAATAGGATGGTAGTATGTATACTGTCTACTTAAAATTGTAGTGTTCAATTAAATGCCTACCCAATACATTCAATTAAAATAATTTGAGTACGGAAGAATACGTCGTAATAAAAAATTGCTACCTACTTGAATGTCTATTTAATTTGATTAAACACTCAGTAATGTATGAAACATGATTGAATTTGAACTATCAATTCATAAATTGTGATGAGTCCATATTTACAATTGGTAGCGATAATACAATTAATATCAATCACTTCGATTGCATCATAATTACTCTGGTAGCAGAATTACGTATACTTCTCTGTTTCACATTATTATATTACGAGTAGGTATGTCGGTAAGTAGGTACCTAATCATTCATCACTGGATGCAATAATTAAATTCTGCATACGATAATTAAGTTGCGTTACGATTGTCATTATTATTATTATTATTGAAATCCAAATTGCAATAATTATATTGCGTTATTATGAAGCAATAAGCAATAATGATGATACAGTCGGTCAGAGTCATTATTGAATAATTTCACAGCTACACTACGACCAGTGATTTTATTATCTCCGGAACCCACAACGGATGCAGTTGATAATTCTGATACATTTAATAGGCACAATAAGTGTGTACTCGAATACCTAGTTATGTACCTATATCCGTTCCCCTAGTACCTACGTGACTATCTATGATTGTCTATGAAAATCCTCTCGATATGATTGAGCATGGATTGGATATCTTCTTCTTGTTCTTAGTATATAGTCCTTGTGGCCTGTTAGGAAGATGGATTAGCCTCCTGCGATGTCGACTCCCAACTCTCAATCTGTCTGCCAGGGAGTCGTCTGAATTAATAAGTCTTCTTTCAATTTCAATTTCAAAATTCTTTTAATTTTTCTTCAATATTTTACACATAGAAATATGGTTCCTTAAAACTATACATGTTTCGAGATACCTCCCCAATAGAGACAAGTCTCGTGTGTGGGGAGGGCAGCCAGATACATATAAGTACCTACCTACATACTTTATTATTTGTCATCCTGTAGTCAGTGATTCTTTCGAATTCCGACCCTGTAGAAGTTAGCTAACAGTTCAAATAATACGCTACATAGTAACAACCATTTCTCATCTCCTTAATTACCTATTGGATAATTTCGACACTTCTCTAAAAAGAGGAAAATTTTACATTAAAATACGATCACAACTTACTCAACAAAATCTCGCAAATCTCTAAACTAAGATGCATCTGTTATCTCGAGACGTTATGCAAACGTTGCTAGAACAGATCTGTATTGAATCAGAACAAAAAAGTATGAGTAAATATTTATACAACAATATACTATATGTGGCTGTATCTAAGCAGGTGCAATGTATTGATGCAAAAACCAATATCGAACATTCATGGTGACATGCAGTAGCAGCTGCACAATAAAATTCAAGTGCCTCTCTTATTAATTTATAAATTGTGTCAATCGTGAAGCAGGAACATCACATCAAATTACAATACATAGTATGTACACTCCTGAGAGGAGACACTCCATTCCACTCCACACTCCGCAGTCCACTACTGATGCAGGTTGACCCAATTTTCCATTCAGCAACCGCCCGCCCGGGGTCGCTACGAATCTCGAGGACGGGAGGTCATCATAAATCGCTCTCCCCACTTGACTTATTTGGCACGTAATACACCACCGTGCATCAAACTTCAGATACATTATAACGTGTTGGACTAATAACTACAATACCTAAACACATCATACAATATCTGTACACATTGCAGGCTCATCATTACCTGCACATTTTCTAGGGGTCGACAATACTTGAAGCTTCTTTCCTTTTCCAAACGTTTACACCCAATTCTGTCGCGTCCACTACCGTAGTTACGTCGTTCACCCATCTCCTCTGTGGTCTACCGACACCTCTTTTGTTTGCACATGGTCTCCATTTTATGAGTCTGGACCTACTATTGTCTTTTCTTGCTACGTGCCCTGCCCTAGTGCCATGAAGCTTACGAATGCATAATATCTAAATCTAACCCATCCCAATACCTAATTTAGTACTGTAGAGTTTCAACGAAAATATTAACAATGATGTTCGGATACCCACAGATACTTGTTCCGTTTTGCCCATACTGGAAAGCCTATAGTGCATAACGAGACAATATCATTCATTTCATTCACAGCACAATAGGTAAAGTAGGTATATTTATGTATACAGTACAGGGCAATTGTTTCCCCGGTTCGGAGACCATAAACAATGAGGGACTGCCATGATTGAAATGTGTTGTACAACGTATATACCTAATACTTTTCCAACAATCACAGAGAAAATACACAACGATTTTACTATATGGATCACTTTGTGCTAAATTTAATCTCTCTATTCACAAAACATTATTAAACATACAATTAGGTAAAAAAGTAAGCAGTTGTTGAGAACAATTAAATAACGATGTTAGGTAATTTGTTTTAAAAAAGAAGACTTTTGAATAAAGTATGTACCAGACCAGGTACCTATTAGGTAATTTTCAATCTTTTCAATATTGAGAATCACGCTGGATTTCACCAACGTGAGGAATAGCAGAGATAGGAGCCACCTAGCACGAATTTCGTATGAAAAATTATGATAAGTGGCTCACTATCTCCGCTATTCTTCACGTAAGAAGTTTGTGAAATCCGGCATTAACATTGCAAGTAAACAAGAATAGTGTTTGTAACTACTCAATACTTGTGAGGAAAACATTACAATATTTATAAAGTAAAAGAGGGTTTATCCCTATAATCATAGGGATTCCCCATAATATGAGAAAAATCGCATTAGTTTATTGAAAAACTGCGCTCGTTATGACTGACGATTATCCGGCAATAAAAAAAATGGGTCGGATAGGTTTATGTAGTACAATCGATTCTTTTCTCCCGGATTAAGACGAGAAGATAACCGGACCAAAGGCCCTGAGAATATAATACTGATAAATTTCAAAATTTCTTTATTTTTCAAGTTGTCATACGTAGCAATGAGACAATAAATTACAATAATAGATACACATTTGATACCAGATACGGAAATAATAACATGGTGTACATGATAATATATTGTGGGTATTGGATACTGTTGAAATCGACTGTAGAATCTCAAACGTTAGAGTGAATTTCGCAAAGTTATAATAATGATATGGAACAATAGCAACGATACATACACGAGATGTATGCATGCAAGGAAATCTAAACACCTTTATATTACTAGGTATTTAGATAAGCGAACATTATAGCAGCTAGCAGCCAATAACAACTTTATTGCAAACACTGAGATGACGCAAGCGCCACTCTACAACATTACTATAATAATGTGTGACCCGAAAGGCTGATTCATGTTTTAAAAAGAAACAAGGTTGTACGATAAACGGTACATTACCGCCGTATCTCGATAATAACATTCATTCTACATAATCCTATATCTACAGAACAATACGGAGAAAGACATGCGTCATATTATGCACGGAGATTATAAAAAAAATATATTTCTACATAGGTGTCTATCAGGTAATTACAAAAAGACTTAAACCATGAAGTTCTGTGTGAACATCTAAAACGCAAAGGAAAACTTTCTACAATCTCGAAGTTTTTGACCGTGGTACTGGTGGAGGTCCAGGTAAAATGAAAGAATTTAGTTTAAAATCCACAATAATCACTTTTGATTACGCGACTAGTGTTCGAGGATTTGCACCATCAGCCGATTGTGAATAAACTTTATTCTCAATCGTTTGATGGTGAGGGTGAAAATCCTCGAACACTATAGTCGCGTAATCTAAAGTCATTATTGTGGATTTTAAACTAAATTCTTTCATTTTACCTTTGTTTCTACGATATTGTGCTTACTTTGATATGAAAATTTCATTTTTTGGTAACACCTTTACAGTGCACATTCAGAAGAGAAATTTTTTTTTTTTTTTTTTTTTTTTAAAAAAAAATGAATCTGGGTTTATCGAAATAAACCCAAATACATCTTTGTACACTTCACAGAAAGCTTAAAAGCTTGTGTTGTGAAGTGGAGTAAGTCGGGGATTGAACCCGCGCCCACTGGATTAACAGTCGAGCGCGTGCATTTATTATGCATTTATTCATTTCCCGATTAATCAGCTGACAAGCGTCAGGATACAGTGCCCTGATATAGGACACGGATGTGTCCGCACTCCGATAACATAGCCGCCTGATTAATATTTAATCAAAGTCTCTAGCAGTTACAGATATTATGTTTGATTTTAATATTATTCCACTATGTTACATTATAATGATACGTACATTTTGTTCTCAGCTGCGAGATAAAAAGTTTAGCCAGGTATTATCCAAGACAAACTCAACTAAAGGAATAGGTACGTAGGGACCTGTTAAATTATATTGTTCCAAAAAATAGGTCCAACTCTATAGGTATAGTATAAAATTTTATCAGTCGGTACAGACCTGCCTAATTGCTTTGTATTAAATCGTTAATAATGTGGTTTTAACTAAAAACATAAACCTAACTAATCTCGGAATAATAAAATACGCAACCTGTAATTAGGGATTATTATTATTCACGTCGGAAATGAGATTAATACCTTATTGAATATCATGGTAGGTAGGTAGATTAGTTTCTAAAACATAAGCCTACACATCGCTTAGCTATTATATTATACCTACCGACGAAAACAGGTCTAAACTATGTGTGGCTCCGTTCGGTGAAACCCATAATAACCGTCGACCAGTGGGTTATATGTAGATACTGATGATGATTATAATTATTATTGTAATTTAGTACATATAGGTGCAGGTAAATAAGTATTAGAAATCTAGATTTGCTGCATTTACATAAAATGTTATTGATGTGTCAAGTATTCATGAACAAACACAATAATGTTAATACACATAAGTGCATAATCTTAGTACCCGATCGAGTAAAGTCTATAATTTCACACCTGTATGTGGAAAACACGACGCGAAAAGGAAAATTACCTACGTGAAACGTGGATAAATGACAATATGTTTTAGTGACTAGCGGTTAGAAATTAGATTTTTGTAAATTTTCTCCATAAAATGACATTGAAATTTACTGAAACTTTTGATTATTCCCAGATTATAATACAAAATGCTGTAATAGCTGAAGCGATTCAATAGGTGTGAGGAAATGCGGCCGCCCGAGACTGACCTGGACCGATCATTTCGACCAGATCCTCAAGGATGGGCGCGTTTTGAGTAAAAGAAACCGAAGAGCTTGTAAGACAAATTGAATGAATGTGACGGAGGCTAGAAGTGTGTATAAGAATAGAGCAGTCTGGAGCTCTGTTGTCTCTGCCTAACGTGCAAGGGACACGGCGTGAGGGTATAGATAGATAGATTCAATACTACGATTTTTACTCAGAATACATCGCCCCTTGGTTCAACATTTTACTTCAACGTAATAAACTCAAAAGCAATACGGAAGTTAAAACAATACTGCACACAACGTTTTCAATACTAGCCGAATTCTCACGAATTGAAAACAGGTGAGAAAGTACTCAATTCAAGGATAAGTTTAAATATTACCTAACTAGAGTGATATGCATTATTTACTTGAGGTACATGAAAATCTGTAATTGTATGAAGTACCTTCTCAATAAAAATACTCATTAAAAAACTATAAGCATACAAAGTCTTTGTTAATTAAATGATAAGTAAGTAGGTACTTGATAATACGATGTGGTCCGCGAAGCGTTAAATGTTTCAAGGAAAAACGAATAAGTATACGCAAAACTAATAACTTCATACGAATGTAGAGTTGAATTAATGAATATTACTGCATATTGTGTTTTTCTTGGCAAAAATTGCACTATTAATTCATTGCTTTCGGTTTCGGTACTGCATCAAGCCAAAGTGTTGGTAAACTAAAAGAAAACTATGCTTACATTTTTTCAAGTCTTGGTCATGTTTCCACAACGACTACGAATGTGGATAAATAGGAAAGAGCCAAGTGCATTCTGATGATTGAACTTTTTGAAAAATATATTCGGGCAAACTTTTGTAGCGATTTTTTCAATGGTCCTCAAAAAATTTAAAATATTGAGTTATGACTTTTTTTGAAATTCATATTTTTTTCATGGGGCGATAGTAAAAATTGGGCCATAATTGTTTTTGTATAAGCAAGGTATACTGAGATCACGAGTGGATAGCCGTAAAGAATAATAGAATAGAATAATACAAGCAAGGTATACTATTAACCTGTTTTGAAAAAAAATCAAGCCTCTAGGTATCTTAATAATTTGTGCCTCTGGTATCGATAACGCCTTGTAAGTCAGAGGTGCTCTATCTCTGGACTTCGCTTGGTCGTTGCAAGTTGTTGTAAGTCTTTAAACTCTGGTATTTCCTATACAGTGTTCCACACAAGTAACTTTGTACTCTGAAGGTAACACCGGACTAAGAACGGACTTACGATTGAACCACATAATGAACACGATAATTACAGTAGTGTAATTCAATGTACCTAATGTAAATAATATCAAGAAACAACTAAATTACAAAGGCTTTTGTTATAAAAATAAAAACAGTTCAGAACTAAGGAAACTTATTACTAGATTATGTTCGTTCGTTAAAATTAATGAGGACATGTCTTAAAGAAAAGTTACTCGACATTAAGTTAGATTACCTACTCAATAATAAAAAAGTCTCGCGACCACATTATCCGACTCTATCTCTTCGTATTTTAAGAATATTTAGGTGCACAATGTATAGCACATTAGATAATAAAAACTCCAAATCTACACAAGAAATACTTGTAAGAAAAAGGTTTTACGCGACAAAAAATGGCTCGTCACAATCACATTTCGTTTTGAACATAAAAGTCTTGAAAAAACTTGACGAAAGTCTTGAAAAGTTAACACTTTTTCTAATCTGTATCAACTGTTTCCGCTATTAAGAGTTTTATTACATATGTGGTCAGCAAATCTGGTAGATGAAGGTCGCATAGTAACATGATACATATAAAGATTTTTCTATTGACCTATTTCATTTAATCTGTCAATCATGAAACTAGGTAATTATTTACTTTTTCCTTTAAGACCCCATTGAATAATTACGTCTCTAATTCAGGCCACAATTTTCGAATGGGACCACGAGCGAAAATGCTGTCAACGAGGTGTTGCATGTTCAGCAGGAATCGCTGGTTCAAAAATATATAACACCTTGCCATATTATTGGAGACTTGACAAAGAGGATTCCATTACTATATACTTTTATATGAATGAGTACCACACTATTATCATATTATCATTACCAACTTACTTGGCTGAACAAATGGGACACAATGAAATGACAACTCTAATGCAGAACGGCAATCATCGTAAAATGTATGACGATAATTAAATTACATTTACTATACGCAACTTGTGTCTTGTAAGAGTGAAATGAAACCGATGGAAAAATGAAATCTTTGTTTCTAAAGAATGTAGATGTCATGCACTAATATTGAAGAATCTTGAAAAAGCAGGAAAGCATACAAGTATATAATCAGTATCTAATGTTTAAAACCTGAGAATTATTTTAAATGTCCTGATGCACTGGAGGGTGCGAATAGAAATAGTCCAATTCTGACTTCAAAATCAATAATCTAGTTTTATGCCGACTGATTTTACGCAGAATATTGTAGACTCCCCAAAAATAACTTTAATGTGTAGGGGTTCTGTATTACGGTTCTGTTTAGGGGATCTCTCTGCCTACCCCTCAATGACCGCTGTGTAAGGATACAGACAGATAAATTTTTGAATTTGAATGTTACGTCAATTTCTAAATTACTCGCAGGCACTAATGTATGTGTGGATGGTCATGAATATGAATAAGATATATCAGTACTATATATGTGTGTATGTTTGTTATCTATTTATTCCAACCCTTAGCTATGCTGGGCAATTGGTCCCATTCTATTATATTTTAAGACCATCCACTCGTCTACGAGTCACGCAAGTGGGCAATAGATCCATTACCCAACAAGATTAAGTACGACGTTGTTGAGTCGTGGAATTGACATTAAACAAAAATGAAAGCGGTCGATCATAATTAACGACCAATGTGATGTTTAGTTGGGAAAACGCCATTAATAAAATAATATTGAATTACTGTAGGTAAGAAATCAGCCTATCAGATAGAAATGCGCATTGCGCAAGTCACGTTTTGTATATGGATCCATAAATGCTTATTATACATACATGGTACTGACAATCATTATCTTTTAATACAAACGAAATTAAATTGTGAAGTGTCTCATTGAGATTTAGACATCTTGCAAATGAGAGAGAATTGAATCTACTTGACATGACCTTGATAACAGATTCTCTCGAAGAAATCACAACCGTAAAACTAATTTTGAGTAATAACTACTTATTACTAATAAGTACTTATCTACGTAATATGTAGTTGGTTCAGTGAATTGGCGTATACCTCTGTGTTAAAAGGCGGTCATGGGTTCATTCAAAAAATCATTGGAGGATTTTTAAGTTGAAACACAGAGCATACAGTGTCCACGCATCAGATTTTCTCACCCTTATCGACGAAGCGATTGAAAATATCAGAAACCTTGGTTTAAACATCTGACAAGCAGGAAACTTGACGCTAGGCTTTTTTACTGCTTTGACAGAATTGTGTAAATGTTTTAATTGTGATGTACATAGCGATGTGGCCAGACGATAAATAAATAAGGTCAAAACTCTAGGTTAACATGAAGTTTGCGGTTGCGGTGTTGGCATTCGCTTTTAAAAAAATAATCTTACGGCATTGTACAAATTACAAACTCTGGCTTTTAGTGCAAATATAAAAGGGAGGGGGAAGGCATCTCGATGACAAATAAAATAATATGTGCATTACAATATTAACAACAATTACAGACGAATGATAATCCGTTTCTGTCGCGTCGACATTTTTTATAAATTAATTTCCTTAATTAAACGTGATTACAGTTTGCACTTCAGATGCGAGACTGACGAAGGTATTTTATAAAACGAAAAGTTCCTAATTTTATTATCAATGCTTAAAACAAATTCTGAGAAATATTTAATTTAGATCCGGTAGAATATTAAATTTAACATCAAAGCGAAGATTTTAAGGCCCATTTTATAATGACTACTAAGTAGCTACGCACACTTACCCAAGTGTCACATTGAACAGACTTAAAAAAAAACGTTCACTTTCAAGATTGTGTCTGAATATAATTACACTTAGGTAATTAGAAATATCGCCGAGGCGAGCAAAGTAGGAATTGATTGGAAATTCTCGCGAATTAAAATGAGAATAAAAGCGGAACGCCCTCAAGATAAAATAAAAAATTCTAAGGATCTTAATATTAATATGGCGTCTCTCAAGCATTAAAATAGTAATTATTTTTCCACTTGTAAGATTGGATAAAATCATAGGATAATGATATGCCACCGTACTATTAGCATATTTTTTTTCAATATTCATCATCATAATCAGCCCGCGTTTGGCCACTGTAGGACATAGGCCTGCCCTCTCCTCCTCCACTTCTCCCGCTCCTGTGCGATTCTCATCTACTGGGGTCCGGAAAACCTCTTGATGTCGTCCAACCATCTGGTAGGTGGTCGCCCTTGTGGTCTTTTATCGCCCCTTGGTCTCCACTCCAGCTGTCTCAATATTATCAGGATCAATCTCAAAGCAGTCTCAATATTATCAAAAATCCTACTCCCCAAGATTGAGGAGAGCTCATAGCAACATGGTCCCTCCAATATGTATTCTGGATCTACTCCATCGAACCCTGAATTCGCAAGTTTTCCTTTAGTCTATGTCACTCAAATCTTTAATAAGAAAAAAAAACCTAAATAGCTAGGAGACCGACAGATTTTTCGCAAAAGCTTGTGAAAGAATTATTAAAATACACGAAAAATTATGAATAGGAAAATATCTACTTACATAAAACATTTTCGAAAAACTACCTTCAGAAAATAATTTTCCAGAAAAACTCTATTGTCTGCTAGTACTGCAGAATATGTTTACTCGGGAAAACAAACCTATTTACTTTATTATTCGTATAGGTATGTACCCGTGTACAAAAATACTAAATTTTTTAATAAGTCTACGAATGGCGATGTTTATTATTTTCCTAAGCTAAATATTTTTTTTCAACCACCCAACTTTTTATTAGGAGGAGGTAGTCTCGATAATAAAATAAAATAACATAACATAGTTACGCCCCATAGAATAAAATATTAAAAGACTTTTTAGATCCTGTTAAGGTTGACTTCATCGCGATAATAATAAAATTGAGTGCAGGTACATATATAACGTAGTTAGGTACCACATAGGTGGACATGGGCGTCGCTAGCTTCGGAGGTAGGGGGAGGAGCAACCAAAATTCAAAACTTTGGTACACCGTATCACGAAAACGCGGAAATAGCGCCGCAAGCGTTTTTTTTTTGTGAGACAAAATGTAGAAGATCGTTATATAGGTATTTTTGTTTATTTATTTATTTATCATATGGTCACATTGTACGTCACATATTCTAACATAAAATTAGAGTAAAAGTTCATATTAGAATGTCAAAATTTATTTTTTATGTTTTTAGAAAAAATGCATTAATAAATAGCATCGCAGGTAATTCTTGTGAAACCATAGTTTTTTCATGGATTTTCACGCTAATATTAGATTTTTTTGATATAATGGTAAAACGTATAGTAATAATGCGATTATTTGTGAAGTTTTAACATTTAGTATGAAAAACTATATACACCTATTCCAACTCTTGAGTAAGGTAGCTGCCCTCTGACGACGCCCATGTAGGTGGATATCATAATATTATAGTGAGTACCTACTTCGATAATACTAAAAAAATCTGAACAACTCGGGTAACCATTCGGCTCTATCGAGCGGGACTCGCCGAGCGGCATTAGAATCAGATCAAATTGTAAAGGTGTTTGTAATAAATAAGTACTATAAAGTACATACACAATGTAACAAGCAATACACACGTACCTGAGTAGTGAGTACCTACCTAATCAAATTATAGCTTTACACTACATATTGGAAGTCGCTTGAATAGAAATACCTATCTACCTCGTAGGTATCACATATATTTTACGTGCAGAATTTCGATTTGCATGTACATAAACACAAACATACATCTTCTTTCCCTTCTATCCCTGGTTGGGTCGGGGGCTCAAAGCATCTGTGTATCTTCGCCAGAGGCCCCTGTCACTTGCAGCTTCCAGGACCTCTGGCCACTCCAACCACAGTCTCTCCTCGCACAACTTTGTCACCTGCTTCTGCCAGCTATTTCTGAATGTACCTACTCGAATTTCAAAGTATCTATCAACAGCCCAATTCGTATTTAAGAGATCGCAGAATTGTGGTAGGCTCGCCTTAGTGACATAATTATATCGTGTCTTATTGTGTACCCTTTCAATAACAAGAAATAAAATACGTTCACACAATGCAACATTGCACGTACTCTCTTGAGAGTTCCAATAATTATTCGATTTCGTATGGCTTAAGCGATCGATTTTTGTCCTGAAACTGTGGGCAGGCATCGGAATGCCCATTCGGCGTCCTCCCCAAGGGCGTTCACGCAATCCTGCATTATATTCACCTACCTACATACTTTCCAGCACCTAAAAAACTATTAGAATTTCAGCGCAATTCGAGTTTTAGTTTAGCCTACTGCTAGCTGCTATAATCGCCAATATTTAAACTTCACGACAATGGTGCATGGAGAGAATAATTCATCATTGGCATACTTTGTGCTGTTTCTATGTAAAACAGTGTTACTTTTGAGTTGTATGACTCTTTACAACACAATATACCTAACTACACGAATTACACCACGTTCTTCAAGGTCGTTTATATGAAATCTATTTTAAAATACGCGAATCAAGCACCGAATATAATATTTTAAAACATCGGTCTATTATTAGGTACAAGTTTACTGGATTATTGAATACACCCAAATGGCGTTCAACGTAGCTGCTAGGGTGATATTCCCCAAAGAATACCCTTGCTGGAAATGCTACACTTGCTGGGAATAATGCATTGTTCGCGTTAGGTCAGTAGTTAAAAAGGCATAAGTGAAAGAGTTGAGTATAAGCTGTCTCATGGTCTACAGAGCTCATACATGGTATCACCATCATTCTGTAAATCAGACACTGCTTTGAGAAGATCCTTGCGTTCGACAACACAGCCAGTAGGGCTAATAATAAGTTCATAGTAAGAGATTTTAATGTAGCCGGCCCTGTCAGATGGAACAGACTTCCCGTGGATTTACGCAAGAACCGGACCACCACTACAGTATATATGAGCAAGCTGAAAGAGTCGCTTTTGAAAGCTAGTTTCCTGCGTCCTTAAATTGGATGACCTTTTAAACGGCACCTCTCAAGATTATGCTATATTATTAATACTAGGCAATTAAAAGTGCATGATTAAGGATAGGGCTGTCTAACGCTCTGTCCTCTCTGCCTACCATGCAAGGGACCTGGCATAATAGCTTTTCTTCCTTTTCAGCTAAGGCAAAGTCAGCCTAAAAGACATGGCATCAAAACTTTGAGGGTACAGATAGATAGATAGAGATTTAAAAAATATATAACCACAATGTGGTTGAATAAAATGATAGGTAAGTAAATAAAACCATTAAGTATTAGTTTAGGTAATAGGTATATAAATACAACAGTAATACTAATTATTATGATCAATCAACAAGGTCACCATTGCTGACCATATACCATAATAACCTGAAGGCAACTTTAATGACTCATGAGTGGATAAACTCAAAACCTGAATTCACCAAATGTAGAGCAAGATGACTAACAATGAATGCAAACAACAAACAATGCTTGTAAATACCTAACCTTGATAATATGCTGCCCTAGTAGAAACAGTAATCTCTGCTAACCCTGAAAGGGACATGGCTTAGAACCCTTAGAAGAGCTTGTTCAGATCGCCTTTGTTAATTTCTACGTATTTGATTAGTAGTGCAGTATTCGTTAAACAGTGTAGAAGAATTAAGGATGAACATTGTCGGGCTTACGACCGACCTCAACTGAAACATTCGCCACCCAAGTTCACACCGGCTGGGACTTGAACCCAGACCTTCGTCTCGCATAGTAGGGATCATATCCACTATACCACGAAGAGCGACGACTGTGTCGTCGAATTTCATATACAGCAGCCGGGGTGAACTGAAATGGCGAATGTTACTCGAGTGCAAAGTGATCACTTAAGACAGCCGGGGTCGGTCGTAAGCCCGACAATGATCACCCTTAATTCTTCTACACCGTTGTAGCAATACTGCATTGTATATACTACGGAATGTAGAAAAAAATCAACGTTTTACAAGAATAAATTTGAAAATCAAAAATAATTCAAGTTTAATTAGTAATTTTGTTAAATAGGTACTAGTAATATTTAACTGAATCGTTTTGTATCATGTCGACATATTTTACATCCTCATTTTTTTATTCATCATCCACAAACTACACATCAAAAGACACCCGAACTAAAGACTTCTGTTCCAGTCGACTTCATAAAATACCTACATAGCTACCTGGTAAAAACTAAATTGGATTTGCAATGAAAAATTTGTGAAGTTTTGAACATGCCGTAGGCCCCCAAAAGTTAAAACACATTTTAAAAAACATACATCTTTGTTCGATTTGCTAAAGCCTAAGTTTTGATTGGCAGTGAAATTGCAAAATGAAAATACGATTATTGAAATGAAAATGAAATTGACGATCAAATGTAATCTCAGTCACCTTATCAACAATCTCTTACTGCCACTATACCACCTCCCCGATAGCGGGATAACTAGGGACTGCTGTATGCATAGAAATAAAAATATGGGCAAAACTTTGCGCAAACCTTTATACCTACAACGTCTAGAATTTGTTGCGATCCGAATCTCACTGTAAATTCTTCTCAATGTAACTATTTTTATACTAAAATATTGAAGAAATAAATCTACATACATTTAGTCTAAGCCCGTGAAAGAATTCTTGATAAAAGTCTGATTATGTATTTTAAATTAAAGACTTCCAATATAATTAAAACTGTCTGGTCCATTTGCGATTAGATTAAAGATTCAAAACAGTGGACCCACCATAAAAAATATAGGTATGTGTAAATTGTAATGTTTCTTTGAATGTCACATTGGGTATTGGGTTGAAAAGGGTAATATTATGAAATAATACAAAAGCCCTGGGGTAAACAATGATTTGTCTAAATAATGACTGACAGTTATTGACACCAAAACTATTTTAAATGTATTGTAAAATGACAAAAAAACATCAATATTGTTTTGGTATATGAGAGGGTTGAAGCATAGGGCACAAGCAACAATAGACTGTAACAACAACAAAAACCTTTGAGAAACTTACCACTTTCTGTGTATGGAAGGACTAGCAACAGGAATATAACATATCCACATTCATTAAACATTGTTTTATACACTAAACTAAATCACTAAACACACAGAAATATGATTCACAACACTTTACGCCATTCCTAAGGAATATTATGTACACCATACAGCTGACTTGCTACACAAAACCTTTGTCTTCACCCGAATAGGCGCATGCGCTTGTAAACAATATTTTATTGTTTTGTGGCTTAAAAAATAAAACAACAGCCCTATTTATAGCTAAATAAACGCATACAAACATCACAACATCGTAGGATATTCACTGAAAATGGATTCAACCTCAAACAATATCCACAAGATCATACACATTACTAGTTGGACTGTCAACTTGCACAACACATTATCACAGAATAAACAACAACTTGAGCCTCTATTAAGAGTGAAACACTATAAAATTTATATTTAAATTACACGCTAACATTACTTACTACTAAATGATACTAGTTTATTTACAACTATTGAGATTATTAATTTATTTACGAAAATAAAGGACCGACAACACAACACACTTCGCTCCGCCGATTTTATGGATTTGACACGATGTTGCCAGTAGAGTTTTTTTAACGTATCCACTATTTTAACAGCCTGTCAGAAATGTCACTGTCAAATTTTAATCTTATTTCTACAGATATATGTTAACTATATGTTAACGATATATGTTAACTCGTAAGAAATTCTCCGAAAAATTGTTAACTTGATGTCAATCTTTGATAAGGTTACCACGGCAACTAGGGACAAACATAAACATTTTTTTTAGTGTTTTTTGGAGACTTTCTATGGAATTTAGAACATAACTGATAAGGAACCTATGTACAGTGTAACGTGATTTCGTGAAGGCCATGCGTCAGGGCCTCACACACAGGAAGGTCCTTCAAAAATCATTGAGGACGCATGCGCAGTAGAGAAACAGATGATGCGCCAAGGTTATGCGCGCGGAGCCTGAAGGAGAGGAGATTATTCAGGCTGAGTCAACTCTGGTTTTAGTACTTGCCAACAAGCATATTGTGTAGTTGGTAATACATCGCTGGACTTTTCGATGATAATCTTGTCATAGAATTAGGTATAAGGGAAACATTCTCCTATATAATCTAAAAGTCTTGTATTAATTGATGACACAAAGTTTACATTCATACACACAGCACAATGTGCAAACTTTTTCAGTGATATTGCGTTGGTCTCGTTTAATCATTGTTTTTAGGTTAAACAATCATAGGTGTACGAGGACATGAACTGCACCACATATGTCTAGCTGAAAAGAGCTGCGGGAGACAGAGAGGAGTGGAGAACAAGATGTAGGAATTTGCTGCAAACCAATCCGCTGGATTGAAACTAGAGAACAATAATCATAGTGTGCCAAAAGGCGGAGTTACTGCAAACACAATATCTTACAGTCAAAGTACTATATAAAGTATGTATAAGTACCCAAAACTATCCGATCACAGACATCCCATGTACGGCCGTGAAGCCAGACAACCCCGGCTAAAGTCAAGAAAAGGCTTCGCTGAAACAACAACACCGCTTCCCGGCCCGCCGGAGGCACGCCGGATTGAACTATGGCAAGCGAGCCTCTCTGATCGCGTGCATGTCAAGCCGAAGGAGGAGATGGCCCCTGGATACAATCTGCCATACCCAACTTGGAGAGCACTAAATAGATTAAGAACTGGGGTGTCGTGCTGCAACAGTAACCTCAAAAAATGGGGATACACGGAGGACGACACCTGTGAGTGCGGAGACATACAGGACAACCAACACCTACTAGTATGTCCTAAAATCGGGGAGACATGCGCGCGAGAAGATCTTATAAATGCAAGTGACAGGGCCGTACATGTGGCCAACTATTGGAGGTTCTTGATTTGAGGCATCTGGACACGGAAAGTAAGTAAGTAGTACCCAAAAGTACTATAAAATATAAGCCTCAATTATACACAGGATATCTCAACTGAGACGTCACAGGTATACTGCTAAATACAATATGCATCGAATCGAAAACCCATATTGGGGTTCGTGGCATTGTGTTTGAGGAGCCAAATAACCCCAATAAGGGTTAGCGGCAGTGAACAAGTTAATACATATTATATGCTCTTCTGGTAGCAAGGTTAGTTGCAATTTTAAAAATCTATTTAAAAAAATCTGTGGCCACGGAGTCCCTAAATACGGCCCATGTAGGCATAGAAGATCCACCGTTCGAAAAGGTGAAGATCAAGTCGTGCTATGATTGAGTTTGTATTTGTATTGTAGGTATACAATGTATATTTTAATGAAATATTTTGTAAAGCTCAATAAAATATTTAAAAATAAATAAATATATCAATTTATTATTAAATCCTTTTTTGACCATTACAATTGTCAACTGGGTTACTGTCCTGTGTGAAACAGGGGAACATTGCAGGCATCATCACGCCACTCCTATTTGTGTCTTGATATTTTTTATTTGCAGAGGAAAGATATGTTGGAGGTTAACTAAAAAACATTACAGTGTTTTCCACAGCCATGTTTTAATATATTTAAAAATTGAGAGACAATTAATTTTCCACAAAAGGAGTGGAAGAACCAGTTATTCTTGTCACACCATTTTAATTCATTAATTTCCTTTTTCATCTTTCAAAGCAGAGTGCTGTCTCACACATTATTTTTATTAATTTTACCTGAGCAAACCGGCCGCATGTGGCCTACAGCATTAAGATAACCTTTTTCAAAACCGCTCGACTACCTGGGTATCGGCCGCATGTGGTCTACAGCCATAGTTTCTTATTTTTAATTACCTGTATAGTGTCAAATGATGTACCCACCTGTTTCCTTGATCCAATGGTACAAAGTAATTAAATACCAGATTATTTTTGAAAATCACAATTTATGTTTGGTGAGAACATCTGAATTTTCTACATGTCGTAGTTGAATGTAACAGGTAGTTATCTTTGCTGTATATCTGTTGAGATACCTACTTGTTAATTAAATACTATTTCAATGAAACATAAGACACTGTGAAAGTATGATTTTAAATAAGAAGCTTCGGGACGGGGCAAAAACAAAGCAAACACAAGATATTTAAAAATGAGATATTTTAATGTACTTAATAAATTCGTAAGTCCATGAACATGTAAGCCAATAATTTTGTCTTAATGCACATTGCATAATAATAAATGTACAATAAAATATTACGTAATAGTAAATTGCACAACTAGGTATTATACAATATTCATCTTTTTATGTTGGTCAGCACTAATCTATATCCTCATCCACTCCCAGAAAGTCGCAATCTCTCCTGTGCCATCCTCCAAGGGGCACACTCAGGGAAAGAGGGTCTTCCAGCGCACCAACACTTGTGCGAGTGTAAAAGCAGAGCTTACTTTCGCCAACTGTCATGAGGCATCAAGATTCCACAATCAACAGTTCCCCTGAATTGCTGAGAAAACTGATCTCTGCTGGACTGTATTAATAAAGGCTATGACGAATTTTTTCAAGTGTCCACCACCTTAATTATGCATCTATGTTGCTAAAAGTTCTCCTCCTCATTCCATAGGTATCAGGCACCCCTTCTGTAAAGCATTTCAATCAGAGATGTAGGTTTTTCAATGGAAAACAAAATTGCTAGGTAGGTACCAGAATTACAAGATTTGTATACTTACTAATACTTGGTTTGGGTCCTTCGACGCCATGGATTAAGTTAGGATTGCTTTAATGTACATAATAGTGTAAAAGTTCAGCAAATTGGAATTAAGTATGCACAACCACAGAACTAACGAAAAAAACTTTCGTGAACAAAACTTCAGCCATTATCTCGACAAAATACTCGTCAATTATTCATCTGACAGCTGCAGTGTTGCCATGATCCAAAAATGAAAATCTGTATCTCAAAGTCTAAAAATCTGTATAATAACCCAAAATCTGTACAAAAAGGGTAAATATCTGTATAAATGAAATTTTAAAACCAATAAAATATGGTAGTTTATTGAAAAACTAATCTTTTTGATAAAATAATAGTGCATAAAATATATTAATTTCTTTTTCTACATAAGTACTTTTACTCATTTTACAAATGAGATTTTTATCTATTTACCTATTACTAATCTAATCTGTTTTTTTTTTTGTACTTTATTCCGTTTATTCTTCTGATTTATCATAGACAATTTCCAATTCCAAAAATCTCTATAAAACAGAGTAAAATTTATTATCTGTATTTGTCTGTTCCCGTAGCCTAAAATCTGTATAAATACACATAAATCTGTATATATGGCAACACTGGACAACTAAAATACTTCAACCAATCACTGCGCTCAATGTTTTTGCGCATGCGTTTTTCCGTTTATTATCAAGTTACATCGAACTAATACAACATAGAGCGCGTGTATAATAATGCCTATGATACACAATTTATCTCTACGATAAACAATACATGTCTATGATGTTAAAATTTCTTCTACCATAGACAAAAAGATAATTTTATCTATGGTTTTCTGTAAACAAAAGTCTGTAGAAATAAGGCTTGCCTTTTTTTAATCCAAAAAAAGATCCTTTGACATTACGATACGACGTGAAATATTTTATTAGTACATGATTATGTGTGTATTTTACTATATTAATATAATAAAACGATTAAATGTTGTTTATTTGTGTTCCTGGACCGATATTATTAGCGCAGATTTATAATTTTTGTCGGATTAAATTTTTATAGTTTACCGAAATTTTTTAGCAATCGGTGTTTTTTCTTGCGAGCAACACTAATATATTCTAATACAAAAGATGCACGAATCAACGCAAGCTTTGTATATATTTTTTGTAATGTTCTAAATAATGCAAAACAAACAGAACCAATACCGAAATAAACATTTGGATAGACAAATTATGTAATTTAGAATACGTCTGACTTTGCATACACTAAAGTTTTGTAATAATTTTCTAGAATCATGCAGCGAGTGTGATTGATTTTCGCAAAGTTTAAAACATGTCTAATAGAAGAAATGTTGCCATTAATAATAAATAATTTTAGGCTTGTAAATATCGTCATATTCAGCTAACTACTTGCTAAAAATGGCATTGGAAATTAAGTAGGTAGGTAAGATATTTCTTCCCATCCTGCTTATGTAGAATCATAAAAACTTATTGTGAAACGGATCGAGTTAACAGGTGTAAGGATTGGATACCTACATGCAATCCTTGAAAAGTTCAAATAACCATCAGCCTCAGCCAGTCCGGTGTAGGTAGGCCTCCTTTCAACTCCCATAGCTTATTATTATTTAGGATAAGTGTCTAAGGGTAAACTTAACAAGAACTACGATAACCACCTTATTTCTTAGGGGAGAGAAATATGGAAAAGCACTAAATAAAAAACTAATGTACTTGAAAAATTAATCTCTATTCATAAAAAAACAACAATCATAGCAAAAAGCAATATTAATATGTAGTTAGAATATCTTATGACATAGTTTTTATATTTAAGTATGTATATGAATAAACAAATTGAGTATAAAACAATTTAGAACATGTAACATGTGTTATTATTATATAGATAGTAGTACATTGTATAAATTTATTTAATCACATTTTTTTAAAAGGCTTACGGCTTCTTTCAGATTCTCTGGAGCGAATACACCTTTCTCTGTAATGATTCCCTTTATTAAAGCTGCTGAAGTCACATCGAAAGATGGATTCCAACACGATATTCCTATAACAAAAGAAAAACATTCATATAAAAAAAGTGGTAAGTAGCTGGGTTGGAAAAGCGGACTGTAAACAGGGTTGGCGCCGGTTCAATCCCCTAGCTTACTGTAAAGTATACAGTACATGGTTGGCGCAGTTGGTTGAGGCAGCAGTCTCTCATGCGGGAGGTGCCAGGTTCAAACCCCGGCGCTAGTGATGTATTCCACACTTTGCAATACAG
This sequence comes from Ceraclea dissimilis, assembly GCA_963576895.1. NCBI lineage: Eukaryota > Metazoa > Arthropoda > Insecta > Trichoptera > Leptoceridae > Ceraclea > Ceraclea dissimilis. The sequence continues at coordinate 735,036 of OY756370.1, read as the reverse complement.
GCTTTAAGACTAGCGTGCAGGAAAGTATTGGGGTTTGTGTATACAAGACCAGATCCTTTTAAAAATAAAATCGGGTTCATTTCAGTAATAGTTTAATGCAATTAAAGAATTGGCCCCACCGCCCTTTTTTCATATTTTTCCTGTAAGGGTCGGGTTTTCGTAAAACAAACAAGACATTTTCATCTTTTCAGCAATGATGTTTGCCACCATATCTGAATGTCATAAATGTTTAAGCAATGAGCACATGGCATTTGGTGGTCAACCTATTTTTGGGATATACCGTAATGGAGTGATAGTAGTATTTTTTACTAAACAGTTAAATCTATACGAGACAACTACTAGTTTCAGTTTTATTACATTTTTATTGCTACAAGTTTTTACATCCGAAAACAAAATGTCTTACGAAAACACTCTACTCTAAACACGTCCGTCCTTGAGAATCTGGTCTACATCGGCAAGCCATTTAAATCTTGGAGAAGGCCGCGCTTCCTTACGCCTCTTCTTTTTCCCAGGTGATTTTCTTAGTTATCCTTTCATCATTCATCCTCCTTACGTGTCTCAACCATCTCAACTTGTTCACTTTCATTCTAGTCACTATGTATTTTTTTTAAAGGAATCTGGGTTTATTTAATAAACCCAAATACACCTTTGTACACTTCACAGTAAGCTTGAAAAGCTTGTGTCGTGAAGTGGAGTAGGTCGGCATCGGGATCAAACCCGCGCCCACTGGAATAACAGTCGAGCGCGTTACCAACCAGGCTACCGACCACCTCTTAGCTAAAGAATTGACCTCATTGTCTAAATGTACCTCTTGCGGCGATCCTGTGATCTCCGATGTGTGTCATCTCCTTATCAGGTCTCTCCTCTATGACAATGTGCTCCCCCGACACTATGGACAGGTCTATGGAGGTGAGGGGGGCGGCAACGTAGAAAGGCACACCGTGGTGTTTTGCAATCACAGCTATTTGATAAGTTCCTATTTTATTCGCCGTATCTCCATTGGCCGCTACCTAAAAACAATAAAATCACACATTAACATAATTGAAAGTCACTCCGATTCCTATTATGGAACTTAAGGGCTTATATGCACTGAGCAAAAATCGTTCTATTTTCACTTCAAATTTTTCAAATTTTGTATGAGAATGTTAGCGCGAAATAAGAATAACGTAAGCGACAATGTGAATTTTACCTTTTAAAAAAGAGCCTGGGAACAAATTAAAAATTCTAAAACAGACAATTTGTTAAGATTATAATTACCAATATTTTGGCTAAATTTTATATCTGAAAAACTGAATGGAAAATCCTCAGACCACAAACATCATAAAAAATAAATTCATATCATAAAAAAATTGCAAAAGTTGAAGCGAAAATAGAAAGATTTTTACTCGGTGCCTTAACTAGTCATGTCCCCCTTGGATGACCATTAACCATGTTTCTCTGTTTTGTTCCTCTCACAGTATTTTGTTATTATTCTACAAACAGTTATGAATGTTTCCTTACTCTATCAGCTCCGACTACAACAGCGGAGATATTCCTAGCCCTCATGAGGGCAGCCACCATGCTGTCTACAATGAGAGTGGACGGTATCTTCTCATGGACCAACTCATACGCAGTGAGTCTGGCTCCTTGATTATACGGCCTAGTCTCTGTGCAGTACACATGCTCTGGAAATAATACAGTACAACACAGTATTATAAAAATTATCAACAAGAATAATTTAACGACATGTATTGTAATTAGTATACATCGGGAGATTCAATGTCCTAGGTGCCTGAGACTAAGAGATGTGCAGAGACGTAGAGTGAACAAAAATATTATTCAGTTTATTTACGTCGCAAATTTTGTTTATACTACCTGCATGATGCATGCTGTTATAAGTTACGTGGAATTTATTGTTTACACTTCACTTATTGTTTCATTCCCCTATACACATTGATGCGGTTGTATAGAATTTAGGTAAAGATGGAAACCACTGTAATTCAAATTCAAAGAGAAATAATACTTTTGGTCACGAGCCGTCTATGGAATTGGAGGATTAGTAATGATTTATTGCACCTCGGCAGTAAAACGGCATTCATTTTCCCAATGTATAGTAATTAGTTTAAGTTTCGATTGAGAGTTCGTTTACTAGGGATGGATGCTGTGATGGAGACATTGAATGAAGAAAGCTGGCTGGTACTAGGACGAATGGTGCACTCAGACCGACTGTTATAAGTAGTAATGTGTTTTTGAAACCAAAAGTCCTCCTGCACAATGCTGTCTTGGTGCCGACCCTAATGTATGTTAGTGAGATTTGGACGTGGCTGAAGAAGGATGAATCGGGGTTGAATGCAGTGGAGATGAGTTTGTTGCGAAGAATGTGTGGGGAAAACACTCGAATGAGGTTATCAGAGAGAAGTTGGGTATTGTGACTAGAATGAAAGTGAATAAACTTAGGTGATTCGTACATGACTATATGCTCACGGACAGAGGCTTTTTGAGTAAAAGAAATCGGAGGGCATGTATAGCGAACTGCATAAATATGACGGAGGCAAGGAGTTGTGTAAGGATAAGAGTGGTCTGGTGTTTTGTCCACTCTGTCTACCCCATAAGGGGAGAGATAAACATATTTATTATCCAATGAGAGGAAGAAATATTATATTGTTTACCTAATTTATTGGCAGCAAAGAGTGACCTAATGACCCCCAGTGCTGTTCCATACCCCGCTGTAGCCAGGGAGCCGGTATTGCAGTGAGTAAGAATCCTCACCATGTTCTCTTTAGTGTTCTCCAATATCTCACTGGCTCCATACTTTCCAATTGCCATATTATCTGCTATATCCTTCTTCAGCATATCTTCTATTCTACTAATAAAACTGCAAAACAAAACAATCATGAATTTAATTCAAAAATTCATTATATCTAGGTAGCTATTACTTTAATTTTTTTTTTTGTTTTTATTCTTGTTTTTAGATGAGATGAAAATCTGGGTTCGAATGTATTGTGTGAACTCCCTAGGGAGGAGGCAAGATGGACATTCCGATCCTTATGAATCGCCACGGCTGGCTAGGGAAACTTTTGCCATTCTGCAACATCCTACTGTCAAATATAGAACACAAGAATTTTTCACAGTGCACCAATTTTTCTACACTATCGTCATCTGTTGAGAAGTGTACACAACTTTCGAGTAAAATACCTTAAAGTTATCTTCTACTCCATTAGATATGACGCCACAGACATTATTCCACTTTGTCCTGTCCTGGGCAGAAACTGATTACTTAAACCAGCTAATGCCGATATATATAAGCATCCGAATACTTATCTGGCATCTGCTTTAAGCAAGTTCAGATAATCATAGAATTAAAAAAAAAAGGATCTGGGCTGGCATACACACTTTTCCGCACACCTTGCACTAGGCTAAAAGCCTGTATCCCAAAGTGTGGAATACATCGCCAGCGCCGGGGTTTGAACCTGGCACCTCCCGCTTGAGAGACTGCCGCCTCAACCAACTGTGCCAACCATGTACTCATATTAATTTGTATTCCGAATTGTCTGCCGAGCTAAATAACTGGAATACATCTTACATATTTTTCATATCCTCAGTAGACACGTCTGCATCTTTGAAGAGTGAATTGGCAAATGAGATTAGATCATCCGCAGCTAACTTTATATTGACGGCCGTCGGTCTCGCTGATATTAGATAATTCAGTTTCCCTTCAATCTAAAATTAAATAAAGAGAGTTTATTTACACAGCAACAATCAAAGGAACAAGATTGATAGGTTTGCATACCATAGAGTACGAAACATGCAGAGCGAATAACTTAACGCATGACAACAAAACATCAATAGGAAAGTGCCACATAATTTTATTCAGTGTTCTATTTTGTGTTTCTTTGATTTGTCTAGGCCACCACTGTCGACTGTGTTTAGCCAAAAGGCGTTAAACTACACATTTGTTAAAAGTCCTTTTACTACAATGATAAAATGACTTAACTTATACAGTAAATGCATATTTCTTATATAGGATCCATGTAAAATTTTCAAGTTCAAGCTTAAAGGCAAATGACAAACAGGTAAAGGGCATTAATTCCTATATGTTATTTAGAATTATGTTTGTTTAAATCCTACTATCTCATCAGTTTTACCAATTTGCTCTTGTTACATGGGGTAAACGAATTTAAATTACAAATATTCACGTTTTTGCTTATTTATCCGTTATACCGATATTAATATTTCACTTTGAAATTCTGTAAAACATTGAAAAAACCAGTTCAAAATAAGATGACTGTACCTATTTTTTTTTTATAAATAAAGGATATACTAATTAGCCTATACGTTTATTGCTTACCCTGTAGAGTTCCTAAATGTGGTTTAATGTCTTTTACCTAAACACAGTTGTTATATTTTTAGAAATGAACTTGGAAATAACTATTTAAAATGTTGATTGCGATATGTACTACATACTACTATTTACATAAAGAAGGATCGTAAGATAATAATAATGATTTATAGTACGAGAAATAGTATACCAACCTCTTGTCGAAGTATTTTCTTATCGTAAACAGTCTCATTGAAGAGTTCCACGGCCAGAGACAGACATCCCACGATCGCGATGGCTGGAGCGCCCCTCACCTACAATAAAACAACAATTAAACTTATGCTTAACAAAGCAGGGGTAAACAGCGGTAATATATCTATCTATACCCTCACGCCAAGTCCTTTGCAGGGTAGGCAGAGAGGACAGAGCGCCAGACAGCCCTATCCTTACACACACTCCTAACTTCCGTAACATTCATGCAATCTGTCATAATACACACTCTCCGATTCCTTTTATTCAAAAAGCATCCATCCTCGAGGATCTGGTCGACATGATCGGAACAGGCCAGACAATATCCGCAAGGATTATATGTCAAGATATGGCAAAATCACTGGGCATCTCGTTTTATTTCTAACATAAAATAATCTGGACTTGTATTCACAAATCCTACCAAATGCTACACTCAAGCACTTGGTGATTTGGAAAAATGTCAATGATGTTTTTTTTTTAACATATTTAAACGCTAAAAAGGCTTTTTTGTGCAATTATAATAAAAACTAATAGAGAAAAGTTATGAAATATGGTGGATTCCACTAGATTAATGTACCCAAACCATAATTCTGTATGTAGTAAACATTGGTAGGTAGATAGGTATAAAACAGGTATATGCTGAGTACATACATAATTTGATTGTTGCTTTTTTTAGTTCTCAAACACTATAAGAAGTTTATAATGGTTTTAACAAATTCTGTAGACAAGGTAGTGCAAAAAACATGAAATTTATAGATATAAAAATGTTGATTGTAAGTGAAAACATTGTAACATGTTGGAGGACTGATTTCAGTTTAAAGACAAAAACAGATACACCAATCTCTAGAATTATACAACCACACGATTAAATATGAGTTCAATGTATGATTGTGTGGCAGTATCATGGCGTATCTCTCACCTGCATCTTATTAATAGCCTTCCATCCATCTTCCACGCCGGTGATATTGACATATCTCGATTGGGCGGGTATGAGCAACTGGTCCAAGATCTCGAGGCTGCCTCGCTTGTATCTTATAGACTCGAGACTCATCTTGACGAATCAGACACTTGGCAAACAGTTATTACTACAGTTATATTATTCAATATCACGTGTCTTCCAAATAGAAACATAAACATATCACATCACAGATAAGCGACACAACCATAACCACATAACCAACACAATAATTTCACACAATTTATCACATCGCCAAATTTATTTTGACATCTTGACAGCGGGAGACTATAATGTTGCCAGTTGACGAAGTATTGCTATTGTAAAAACTTTAAAAAAATACTTTGGACTCGAAAAAAAGTTGGCTCACGAATACCTAACCAGCGCCTGTGTTATTCGGGTGTGAGGAGGGACCTTCACGAATCACGATCAAAAAGGCATTATAGGTAGGTACCTATCTACCTAAATTTAATTGCAAATCTACATATACCTACGCAAAAAGTCATGGAGTTTGTATCTTGCTGGGCTTTGCTAAGCATAATATGGCTTAACCATTGCAGTCTCTTTTGTATAATGAATGAAAATAACATTATCATGAATAATGAGGTGAGGTGGTTTGTAGCCTGGTTGGTAACGCGCTCGACTGTTAATCCAGTGGTAGCGGGTTCAATCCCCGACTTACTCCAGTTCACAACACAAGTTTTTAAGCTTTCTGTGAAGAGTACAAAGATGTATTTGGGTTTATTTCGATAAACCCAGATTCACTTAAAAAGAAAAAAAATCGTGTAGAAAAAACAAGTAAGTAAGTAAATTAAAACTAGTACATAGCATCAATAATAGATAAACTTTACTAGTTACGCAATCGTATAAATAGTATGTATAGTGGTACTATATAATTTAATGGACAAGTTCGTGACTTATGTCTAGTCTAAAAGCACATAAAATTTATATTTCTGATAACAGCACCTACATAACATAAAGTAGGTATTCTAAAATGTTCATTTCAGTAGTGAATACGTTACTGATGTGAATACATAATCAGCTAAGTTAGTAAAGACCGACTATTATCATCGCCGTTTACACTATTTTGTAAGTGCAGTGCAAGGTATTATCTTCAGTACCTTACTTATCATTAATTTTTTGTGGAATGTACCTAAATTCATTCATAATGTACCTAATTAACGCAGCATGTACCTACGCTAATCGAATGAATATTGATTAATAATGTGTCTATCAATATTGTTGAATAGTTTATCTAAGGTCAAAATACTTAGTTCAGAATAATACTGTACAAATTATAATATTAAATACCTAGACATATTAATTCGTTATCACCGAACACATAGCTTTATGTTGGTTAACTTATAAAATAATAATACTGATAAAATTTAAATTATAGAATAGAATACGGAATGATTTAAATTTACGCGGCTAGCGTAGAGCGCGCCACGCGGTCAAGGAAACAAATTAATTTTGATTAATAAAAAAATTAATGGTGACTTTGAACTTGTACTCCGTCCGATATTATTAATTTAATTCTTTTTAATGCTTGTATATTCAGCTGCGAGTTAAACAAGTGGCAAACAACAGCTCTACAAACAGCATTAAACTGGTTTTCGTTCAAATTATACATTTTTTCAGACACCGGGCTTCGTGCTGATTACTTGGCATTGTTATTATCGAAGTATTTTTGATTTATATCTACCATGGCGCCTGCTTTGAATTTTGGTGCTGGACCCGCAAAGTTACCAGAAGAGGTAAAATACATTGTTTACATAACTAGTTTAATAATTTTTTACATTAAAATTGAAGTTTTACATTGAACAAACTTCACATCATTCCAAATTTAACTTTCGTGTTTATAAAAAACTTAACAAGTTATGTTGTGACAATGTGGCATATGTATCTGTTTCACTCTTGCACATATGTATTTTGTATCTGTGAAACGTGAAGAGAGAGACGACAGATCATTTTTATCTTTATCACGACATGACGTGAACTTTTTTATTTTACTTGAAGTTTGAAGTTATCAATTTTTTTATGAAAAGAAAAATGTTTACAGAAGTGAGAAAATTGTTTCTAAAAGTAAAAGGAACAAAATTATTTGCATACCTACCAAATGTTTCGGCATGTTAGGGAAATATGAGTTGATGAAAGATTTTAATTCATAGGTATAGAAGGAATTTAGGTATTTTTTCTTTATTTACACATTTTAATTCCAATGTAAGTAGGATAATACAAAACTTCAACTGTTTGTTAAAAAGTGTAATACTTTTTGTTGTATTTGTTAGAAGGTGTAATATTTTTTGTTGTATTTGTTAACAGGTGTAATACTCTTTGTAGTATTTGTAAGAAGGTGTAATAGTTTTTGTTGAATTTGTTAGTAGGTGTAATACTTTTTGTTGTATTTGTTAGATAGTGTAATGTATTATGTTGTACAATTCCGCAGGTTCTGGCCCATGTTCAGAAAGAGTTGGTGGAGTATGGAGACTCCCGCATCAGTGTCATGGAGATGAGTCATCGCTCCGCACATTATAAGAAGATCAATGAAGACTGCCAGAATCTTGTCAGGGAATTGCTGTAAGTGTCCTAAATAAATTACCAACATTCATATCTCTGACCAGAATTATAAAGATGCACTTGTTTTGAATGAAAAAAATTGGAGAGCTTGAATCACAATTCAAGGAAGCAAGGAATTTTTTATTATTAATTTTTAAGTTTATTATTTGCGCTTCACAAAAGTATAATTCACATTACAATTCGCCTAATCCTATGGATTTTTGGCTACTGTGTAAGGATATTTGTGTAAGGATAGGGCGATCTGGCATTCTGTCTTCTCTGTCTATCCTGCAAGAGATGATGATAAAAAATACTCGAAGAAAATACTCACCCAATAAGAGTTACTGAGATGAATTGGTTGATCAGATCTTCAAAAATTGGTATAGAAATTGGCGAATTTTATAAATGTGATGGAAGCAAGGAGTGTTCTAATATTTTCTCCGATTACATTGTACTTTATATAGCATGATATAGATGTAGACATGAAATAGAATAGATATTCAGACTCTTCTGGCTTATAACACTGAGAAGTTTGTTAGCAAGTCTTGCCTCCGCGCATAAAAAATGTCACACATGGTTAACTTGGATCAATTTCATAAATTTGTCTCTAAAATGTGTTCATTTGCAGGAACGTACCAGACAATTACAAAATAATCTTCATGCAAGGTGGAGGCACTGGACTGTTTGCAGCTGTCCCAATGAATCTCATGCATAAAACTGGGACAGCCGATTATGTTGTCACTGGTAAGCAATTCATTCAGTAGCAGTGTTGTTGACTCAAATAACTTGGACTCGAGACTTGAGTCTAAGATGCGAGTCGCCTATTCCAAAATGCTACATGACTCCACTTGAATTGAGAAATGTTATTACTTTATTACAGCCTAATTATCGTGAAAACCTTAAAAAACTATTGCTCAGTAATATTGGATGTTACGAGACATAAGGTTATTAAATTAAATTGTTTTTCATTATTGTTTTTTAGGTGCTTGGTCATCCAAAGCTGCCAAGGAAGCAGAGAAGTATGGCAAAGTGAATCTCGTCTTTCCAAAGTTGGATAAATATCGCCACATTCCTGATGTCAGTAAATGGAACTTGAATCCAAATGCATCCTACGTTCATATCTGCTTCAATGAAACTATCCATGGTATGATTTTTAATTCTTGTAAAATACATTCGCTATATGAGTCATATAGAATTAAAAACAGCTATCTGATCTCGGACTGATTCGGAGTAAATGGAAAAAACTTTTGTCTCAGTTGCTGTTCTTGACTTTCTCATGTATTGAAGATTGCTGTATTTAAAACCAAGCCATTTTTATATTATCAATTTATGTGAATTATGGCTGCTGTTGTTGCCATGTTAATATCTTGAAATGTGTACTTTTAGACTAGAAACATTTCCACGTTTTCAACTCAATTTACACCAAAACTCACAAATATATTTTGAACGCAGTTGTATGTTTCTAGGTGTTGAATTCCATAGTATTCCTGACACAAAAGGAGTGCCTTTGGTAGCTGACATGTCATCAGATATCATGTCTAGAAAAATAGATGTGTCTAAGGTAAAACGATTTTTTGAATCTCACAATTTATTTTTTAGGGAAATGAGTGACTGCAAGAATGATGATGTAACTAGAATGAAAGTGAATAAACTAAGATGGTTTGGGCATGTTGAGAGAATGAAGGATGACAAGAAAGATATATTTGAGGAAACGCAGTCGCCCAAGACTGGCCTGGTCCGATCATGTCGACCAGATCTTTAAGGATGGACGCGTTTTGAAAAAAGGAATCGGAGAGCGTGTATGACAGATTGCATGAATGTGACGGAAGCTAGGGGTTTGTGTAAGGATAGGGTTGTCTGCAGTTCTGTCTTCTCTGTCTACCCTGCAAGTAACGTGGCGTGAGGGTATAGACAATTTGTTTTTTATGTAAAACTGTATTTTCCACAATGTAAAATGTGATTTCAGTTTGGTATCATCTACGCTGGAGCTCAGAAGAACATCGGTCCATCAGGAGTGACTCTAGTGATCATCAGAGAAGATCTGTTAGGTTTTGTTTCTCCTGCAACTCCATCCGTCCTGGACTTTGGTATAATGGTTAAGGAGAACTCAGTCTACAATACTCCACCATGCTTTTCGTAAGTTTACTTTGAAAATATATAACATTGTTGTTGACTCGAGCTATGACTCAAGGATTTGACTCGATTTGTGACTCCCTTATTCTGCTTTCCACAACTCTTTGCAGCTCTCCCCATGAATCTCATGTATAGAAAAATGGAACAGACGATTATGTACCACTGGTAAACATTTCGCTCAATAGTAGTGTTGTTGACTCGAGTCAGGTAACTCAGACTCGAGAGTCGACTCATGTGACTCGCGCATTTAAAATTGAGACTTGTTATTATTTTGCTAGAATTATGTCATTTATATTTATAAATTTCTGTTATTGATTACTAACAAACATAATTGTTACTCATCAACACACAGCTCAAACGGCTAATCTTAGAGAAGTGAAATTTGGAAGACAGATAGGTTTTAATACAAACACTTCCATTGAGGAAGGTTTTTAGAAATTCCGCCCTTAAGGGGGTGAAAAATAGGATTAAAAGTTTTCTATAATACATCATGTTTTCTTTTCTCGGGTTGACTGTAAGACATTGCTTTTGCAATAAGTCCGCCCTTTATCACAGTACTATTGTCTGGATTTGTAACACTCTTGATTGTGGCTAACAAAGATTTATTAATTTATCATATTACCTACATATTTTGTTTCAGTATTTATGTCATGGGTGAAGTCTTCAAATGGATTAAGAAAAACGGAGGGGTTGAAGGTATGGAGAAGAATGCCACCAGAAAGTCTACAATGTTGTATGACTTGATTGACAACTCCAATGGCTTCTATGTGTGTCCGGTTGAGAAGAGTGTTCGCAGTAAGATGAATGTGCCATTCAGAATCGGGGGCGAGGAGGGCAAGGAAGATCTGGAGGAGGCATTCCTTAAGGGGGCGACTGCCTTAGGAATGTTGCAACTCAAAGGACATAGGTAAGATCTATTGTAATTTATGCAAACATATTCCTATTTCCTTATCTCCACCTCGTGCTGCATCCATCGCAGGGTAGGTAGAGAGGACAGAATTCCATATTAATGTAAATTTTTATTACTTATTAAAAAACGAGGTTCAGAAGTCATGGTGACAAGGTCTTGTGTCCTATCACTTCACACTGCATCCATTACAGGTAGGCAGAGAGGACAGAATACCAGACCGCTCTATTCTTACACTCCTTGCTTCTGTCACATTTGTGCAATTTGTTAATCAATACAATTTGTACGATTTGCCGCAATTATTTCTCAAAAACTAGCTCTTTTAAGCGCACCTCTAGGTATCTATATGTCAGCTTCTTAACGTGATATTTATCATGTAATATTTTTTTATTTAGATCCGTTGGTGGTATAAGAGCTTCAATCTACAATGCTGTGACAATTTCTAATGTGGAGGCCCTCTGCGCTTACATGAAAGATTTCAAATCGAATCATCAGTAAGTCATTTCAAAAATAAAACATTGCCATTGTTAAAAATGAGAAAATTAATTGAATACTCATCGAATATATTTATGTACTACTATTCTTCTTGATATTATTCTGCTGTGCATTTCTCTCTTGTGATTTAAAATTGTTAAACAACTGTTATATTTTTGATATAATAAAATGTAAAGATTTTACAAGAAATTGTTTTTTTTTAAATTACGTAATTACGTATGCGTTTTTTCGTAACAGTTTTCCTGCTAACCATTCAGATACAAATCTAGGAGCCCAACTATGAAGTCATGGTTGGGACCCACAGCGTTCATCTTCAAAATTTCATGAACACGCATGATAAAATGTTAAAAATATATTTTTTCAACTTATTAGGGTTAATTACGGTTCATTCAGAAATTTTTTTTACAGTCATTCACTAGATTAAGGTTCAATGTATCTACCCAATTTTTTTCAAGAAGCATGTTTAGTAAGGTTGTCAAGATCTAAGGTCAGTCAAAAAAAAATGTTTTGAAAAGTCAATATGTCTACTTTTAAGTTAATGAAAACAAAGTATTCTACATATATAATTACGATGGACTTACAGAAGTAAGCTTTTTTGTTCCAACATGGAAAAGTTATTACAAATCCATATACAGTGTCCCGAAAGTAAACAATATGCTTTGGGGATTAATAGACGAACCTAAGACTAACCACAAAAAAAAAATATGACCTTAGTGAAAAACTTATTGTTTTCGATTTTATAAATTACCTGAAAATTAACACTGAAAAGTGTTGTAGTTTTGTTAATATGTAGCTTTATTTTTGTACCAAAATAGCTTTGATCTTATTTTTCTCAACATTTTCGTATTGTCAGCTACAACCTTGTTATTCTTAGGTGATGCTATGTCAATTTTTTGTGTATAAAATATTCTGAGGGGGTAGGCGGAGAGAAATAAAAACACAAGCATTTAATTATAAAACTTTTTCTATTTCCACATAAAAAATTAACATACTGACTGTAAGGATAATACAAAATATAAAACTACATATATATGACAAATATATATAAGTAATTGTGATTCATTTGATCAAGGACGGAAATCTGGTAGGGTAGGAGAGTTTTTATTAATATATAAACTTAGAATACTAACAAAATTGAACCTAAAAAAATGCATTTTAATTTTGATAAAAGATTCGTTTTCGTTTATTATAAATATCGGATATATATCATCCGATATTTATCAGCGAACCTTGTACAGTATAAAATAAAATATAATTTTTATAAAAAAAATACGAGTTAATTAATAATTGACAATAAGGGAGTTTTAAGGCACAGTTGAAATAAACTAAAGAATAAAAATTTATTGACTAAAAATTATAAAATTAACGTAAAATATTTAATTTATAAAGATATATAAAATAAAATATAATTATTTACAAAAGTACACAAAGATGTACAGTGTGCCAAAAAAGATGGCAACATTTGTAATATTTTTATTGAAATATCATTGTTGCCAGCAAACGAAATTTTTGATCCAAGTTATTTTGGGACCAACACTTTTTTGACAGACTGTATTATATAAAAAAAATAATACATAATGTAATAAAATTATTTTTTGATAATAAGTAAATAAATAAAAATAATATTTGGGTTATTTACAAGTGCTAAAAAATAATATTTTACCTACAATAATTATTATGATGTAATTCGTTGTTCGTAAAACCAGCTGTTATTATAAAAATATATTACAAAGTTAGTTTATTAAAATAAAGTCTTAAAATATAAATTATAACTAAATCTATGGTACTGTGGCAATGTTGCCATAGTATATTTTATTATTTTCAAATGTAAATCTTTTTTTTTCTAGTATAGTAGGTGGATTTTGTCATGCTCAAGCCAGCATTTAAAATAAAGAAAATTTTTACAGTATTAGAAACTACCCATTTGTCTATTCATTTTGCAAGGTAACCCGGGAGGAAAAACTGCACACATACACTCTTATCCACATTCGTCATACACGCTCTGTGATTTCTCCCACTGAATACGCATCCATCCCAAATAATCTGGTAAATATGTTCACTTCAAGCCACCAACCGTCTCTCTAATTTTCTTTGTCATTCTATCATCAGACATTCTCTCCACATGCACAAACCATCTCATCTTGTTCACTTTCATCTTACACTTACAACACTCATCCTAAATTCGTTCATCTCTCTTAACTACCTCATTTCTTATCCAATCCCTTGAAATTTTCCACACATTCTTCTCAATGACCTCATCTCCAGTCCACATTGTAAATATTGAATGCATTTATTACTGTTTACCGTTTCTGAATTGACAGAATGAATTTATTTGTAGCTATTATAAGATTTCCACCTGAACAAATAACAAAATATAATTTTCTCATACTATTTATAAAAATAAGTACGACAGGCAATGTTGCCAAAGCACCATAGATTAAAAAACATGAATCATAGATAAAGTATTAATATTTTGATCCTTTGATTTGTCAATATGGCATTGCCCAGCTTATCACCATAGAAAAAGTCATAGACACAATCGTAATATTGAAATGTCGGAATAAATTTTCACCTAAATACTACGTAGAATTATATAAATTTTTGAGCATTTTGTATGTCAGTAATTTGTCCCAAGTCACCATTCTGGTCGCAATTTGGTCACCATTACCACACTTTGGGTGTGGTGTGCTAACGGCGACCAGATTGCGACCAGAATGGTGACGTGGGGTTGTATAAATGCACAAGTCTGAATAACAAAATATATAAAACTAATTATATAATGTCTAAATACGTGTAATACTTACAATGCAAAACATTTAGTCTTCAACTGGAATGAAATATCGATGTACAATATTTTTAGTACCTTTGTCATAAATTTTTAGAAAAACCCCTTTATTTTGCATTTTTATAAAAATCCCTTTGTACGATTGATTCTTTTTGTACTGTTTTTTTTTTAAAAATACATTTAAACATTTTATTGCTCCAAATATTTAGCTATGAGAAATATTGGAGAATTTCTTTTATCTGTTTTTACCCCCTCAAGAATATAGTTGTCATTCTATATTCAGAAGATTGTATCCATTTTAGGGTTAAAAAAAATAAGTGCAAATTTTGGCAAATTTTTTAAAAATGTCTTTACCATTTACTGCACACAAATTAGTATGCAAAACAAACGATAAATACATTTTCTATTAATTCTACCAATTTTTTAGTCATTGCATATTACCTCTTGTTGTTAAAATACTCATTGAAACAGTAATTGTAACAATAATAAATTTAGGTACAAAAATAGCATTTTATTACAATACAATTAACACAACCGAAGTCCTTCATCCTAAAATAAACATAAATTGAAAATACTAACATAATATACAATAATATGATTTAAAAAACTACTTATTATTAATTATTTATTATGTGTCTTGTTTGGATGTTTGATGTGGGGGGAGGGAGGGAGTCCCGTCGGCGCCTCCACGTGGCGAACCCTGGGCAACGTGGGTGTCTTCGTCCCTCTTCGGGGGTCGGAGCCGCCTGCGGCGAAGTTCGACGGGATAGGGACGCTGGGCTGATCACCCAGCACCCGAAACTAATTAGGGATTAACAGGCAAAACACCACCAGGCCTCGGACGCACGGACCCGCACAGGGGGGGGCCCGCGCAGCTCGTGCATCCCCTGCAACGACCACGGAACTCAAAAGGTTTTTGAAAGTCGGGACCTACAACGTGAGGACGCTGAGACCGAACAAGGAGTTGGTTGCCGCCAAGGTAGCGAGCGATTATGGACTCGATCTGTTGGGTGTGTGTGAGGCGCGCCTGCTGGGCTCTGATCGGTGTGATGCCGGGGATTACTCCATGCTTTACTCCGGTCATAGAACATTACACAGGAGAGGCGTTGCCTTGCTCATGAGCAGACGAGCTTCTAGCTCGTTCCTTGACTGGGATCCAATTTCAGACAGGATCTTACGCGCATCCTTTAGGGCAGCGGGTGAAACGTTGACGGTACTTGTATGTTATGCTCCCACGGAGGATGCGGGCGTCGCTGCAAAGGACGGTTTTTATAACCTTCTGGAGGCTGTGACGTCTCGTATCCCCAGACGGCACAGGGTCATTGTGATGGGCGACTTCAATGCCAAGGTAGGCAGTGACCCGTCAAACGGACCCGGCGTAATGGGTAGGCATGGCATGGGAGTGCTAAATGACAATGGCACCCGGCTGATCGAATACGCGACACTCCATGGTTTCCTGATAGGGGGGACTTTGTTCCCCCATAAAGACATCCACAAATATACCTGGACCTCCCCTGATGGCCGAACCAGAAATCAAATTGACCACCTCTTAATCAGGGCTTCAAACCGTTCTGACTTGCTCGATGTCAGGACATACCGCGGAGTTGACCTGAGCTCAGATCATGAGCTGCTTGCTGGCTCTCTAAAACTCAGGTTCGAAAGATTTGCAAGACCACCTGCACCGCGGATACTTGATGTACGTAGGTTGGAGTGCCCTCAGTCGCGTATTCGTTACGAGGCTGAGCTTCACAGGAAACTTGAACCCGAGAGGTTTCTCTCTGACATACCCTCAGTGGAGGCTGCGTGGGAGAGACTCCGAGAGGTAATTAAAGAGTCAGCTGCTTCGATCATTGGATATAGGGACAGGAAGAATCCAGGCTGGATGTCAGCGGAATCATGGAGACTCATTCAGGATCGTCAAATGTTAAAGGTCCTCAGAGATGGCGAAAGATCCCCGAATAGGCTGGAGACCTTGAGAACTCAATACAGAGAGCTTGACCGCAAGGTGAAGCAATCTGTACGTCGCGACAAACGGCATAACATCGAAGCCACCATACAGCGGGCAGAATCTGCAGCGGCCGTGAATGACTCGAGGACTCTCTTCGAAATCTCCCGAGAGCTGGGCGGCAGGGGTCAGAAAAGAAGAATGGACGCGGTGCGAGACCGCAACGGAAATCTGATCTCTTCGCCTGACCTGCTTAGGGGGAGATGGAGAGAGCATTTTGAGTCAATTCTAAACCGACCGGACCCCTCCTCGCCCTTCAACATTGGCGAGGAGGAGGGAGACCTAAACATACCACGAGCGAGTGGTATAGTTGAAGGACCTCCGAGTCACGGGGAGATTGTGTCTGCTGTAAGGAAACTCAAGAATAACAAGGCTCCAGGAGATGATGGTATCCATGCAGAGCTCATAAAATGCGGCATGAACGCACTCATTGACCCGCTTTACCACCTCTTCAATAAGATCTGGAATGAGGGGCTCTGCCCAAAGGACTGGAGGAACGGAACCATCATAACACTATTCAAAAAGGGGAACCCTCAGGAATGTGGAAATTACCGTGGAATTACTCTACTGAGCGTACCCGGTAAGGTCCTATCTCAGATCATCTTGAACCGCATCCAGAAACCAATCTTAGCCATACTGAGGAAGCAGCAATGTGGCTTTGTGCCTGGCAGGTCCTGTTCGGACCCAATTTTCTGTGCCAGGTGTGTCCTCCAACAATCACAAGAGTATAACTCGCCAGTCGCTTGCTGCTTCATTGATTTCGAAAAAGCCTTTGACAGCCCCCATAGAGAATCAATTTGGAAGATATTGGCCCTTTACGGTATTCCCACGAGGCTGGTAGCCATGATCGAAGCCCTGCACACGGACTCGGAGTGCAGTGTGAGAACCTCCTGTGGTCCAACTGACACCTTCAGGATCACAACTGGGGTTCGACAAGGATGTGTACTGGCGCCTTTCATCTTTGTTACCGTCATGGACTACCTTCTCAGAAAATCCACGGGGAACTCAGGGGGAGTGCCGTTATTGCAAAGACCTGCCAACGAAACAAACGTGGGAACTCTACACGATCTAGAATATGCGGATGATCTCGCCCTATTCGACACGTCTGTGGGTGGACTACAGCACAGCACTACAATGCTCTACAACAACGCGACACGCCTTGGCCTCAAGGTCAACACTGGCAAAACTGAGTACATCTGTAACGATGCATGTCCGGATAGGGTCACAGCTATGATTGTCAACGGCAATCAAATCTCCCAGGTAAACAAATTCAAATACCTGGGCGCCACCATCACCCCGGCAGGTGACCTCCGGACAGAACTGCCCATTCGCATCGGAGCTGCCAGTGGGGCATTCAACAACATGGACAAGATCTGGAAGGCATCCGGGTTTAGTATCCAGACAAAACGCCGCCTATTCAACGCCTGTGTGATCCCTGTCCTCCTCTACGGCTGCGAGTCATGGCACTTAACCAAGGCTCAAGAGCGTAAGATACTCAGCTTTGAGAATAAGTGTCTTAGGAGGATACTGGGTATCACATGGCAAGAACGTAAAACCAACGAATACGTTCGACGGCGTTCCCAGCAACGATCAATCCTGTCAGTAATACAGGAAAGACGTTGGTCGTGGCTGGGCCATGTTTTGCGAATGCCCAACGACAGCTGGCCAAAGAGAGCGCTGTTTTTCCACCCACAGGGGTCCCGACGCCCCGGAAGACCCTCTTTCACAGTGCACCGTTCCTATGACAACGAGATCAGAGCGTTAGGAATGACGTGGAGAGAGGTAATATCACTCGCACAAAATCGCTCTGAATGGAGACGCCTGGTAGCCTCCCTGTGCTCCCGAATGGAGACATAAAGGGCGTAGTAGTAGTAGTAGTTGGATGTTTATATAAATAGATAAATAAATATCTATCAAGTACAAAATTAATTATAATTTTCTAAGACAGTTGCTAACAATATAAGTTTTCCACAACTTTATTACAATTGTTTTTAGAGAATTGTAATTTCCTAAAATATGCAGCGTTCCTTAGAAACACATGACTCATTTGACATACACTAATAAATGCTGACATGAATATGTAGATGGAGTTTTATATCTTGTCAGTTAACATGACTTTATATGGATAAAACATGGAAATGCATAGAATGTGACATGACTTTATGTATATAAAACATGGAAATGCACAGAATATGACATGATTTTATATAAATAAGACATAGTAATAAGATTTTATTTCTTGTATGATAAATTTCAAAATATCAGCATCTGTTGTCGAAAGTGTCATGTTTTTTTTAAGAACACTACACATTTTAGAAACAAGGAGCAATTTATAATAGATATGGAAAATTATATCGATAGCACATTACATTTTCGACTGACATGAAGTTGGTAACATAATAGAGTACCTATTAACCTAAAAAAAGAATTAATTAATGTCTTAAGTACAAATTGTTCAATACTTTTGATTTCATTAAGTACTGTTATATATTTATAAATCATTCTGTAATTTTTGTAAATATTTTTAAAAAGTTGACCATTGCTGTTTTCGTTGTATTTTAAATATTAAAACAAATATAAATTTTTAAAACATATTAATTATTTATATTTACAATGCCCCATTTTATTGAAAATGATCATTGTAAAGCAATTCTAATTCGACATATGTTACAATATTCGATGATTGTATGTTTTGTTAAATTAAATAAATAAAACTATTTTGAGTATTTCTTCGTTGATTCTGTTAATTCATTTGGTCGTTTCTAACACGTTTTTTTATAAAATTAGAAGCCAGAAAACTTTATTTTAAAACTACCGCATTTACAAAATTCACAAACAAATATTGTGAGGTATTGTGAATTGTAATTTTTTCATAGTTGCCGTAAGTTTTACGACTTCAAACATTTTATAAAATCATTTTTACATTGTGATATTTATAATTTGTCTGATTTCTTTATTCATATAATAATATAATGGTACATAACGGTGTATTGTTTTCTCTGTCTCTTTCTCACACAGTCTATTTATCTTATTTATGTTCACTGACCCTCACTATCACTGTCACTTTTATCTGAAACAAACACAATCTTTGTAAGTATGTATTTCTAAACAGTTGCTTGTAAATGTGTGTAAACAATGTTTGTAAATGTGTGAAAAAAATGTTTGTAAATGTGTGAAAACAAAGTTTGTAAATGTGTGACAACAATATTTGTAAATGTGTGAAAATAAAGTTTGTAAATGTGTGAAAACAATAAGCATTGTAATTGTGCGTAAACAAAGTTTGTAAATGTGTGGAAACAATGTTTACAAATGTGTGAAAACAATGTTTATAAATATATGAAAACAATGTTTGTAAATATATTATGTGAAAACAGTGTTTGTAAATGTGTGAAAACAATATTTGTAAATGTGTGGAAACTATGTTTATAAATGTGTAAAAACAATTTTTGTAAATGTACCAGGGTGAGATGCATATGTGAAATAAAATATTTTATCAAAATTATAATAATTGGATCCAGGAGTTGGTATATTTGGTATGAATAATTTAAAGCTTATAATCACCTTTCTTTCCCGGATAAGCGTGCCTCTTCAGTCTATCATACAAATCCTCCTTAGTTCCGTATATACTAGCGTTAGACCTCGCTAAACTATTCATCTTTCCGTTCACTCCATTGTGTAAACTCTCCTTCATGTACGTCTCGTTGTAGAAGTTGGGCATCTCCCAGCCGTCCTCCTCATCGTCATAGTAATGAGCGTAAGTTGAGTGGTGGGATGGCGCTATTGACTCTGCGTACGGCGTGTGTGCTCCGTAATAGAAGTTCACTTGCGAGCCGTTTTGGTCTATGGCGGGTGTCATCGTTTTCTTTGGCTCCTTCTTGCGATTAGCTCTGAAAGAATAACATAGATTATTGTAATATTGACTTGATGAAGATCAAATTATTTCAATATGTTGCAGTACTGGATTCATGGGGGTATGGGTTCACTTTCTGTCAAAATGTCTACCATACAAAAAACATTCCATTTACCAAAAAAATGATTTTAACGACAACAGTTTAGTAAAAAAAATACACTATTTCTGCGTATATTGATTTACATATCGATTTTATTATTTAAAAAAAAGTAAACAATCTTTTTATAGGGGTCATCGAGACAATTTTATCTGTGGAAAAAATGTAGTATTGTGTATTTAATTTAATTCCGTCTGTGCTATAGGTAAGTACAGATAAATCCGGTTTATTGTTTATTGTTTATTGTGTATCATCATCCGTAGGCTCCAATGAAGCACTTGGATTCGTCAATATTATCACAAAATATTACTCAGTTGACACAATAAAATAAAACACATTTATTATTACCTAAATAATATCCATACCTAAATAATTTAGGTATACTTCAAATCAATTTAATGTATTGTTTTTTTATTGTATGCCTCATTGACTGTAATATTTTGAATTGGTCGCTTGAAGAATAAATAAATAAATAAAAATAAGGTCATTCTTTGGGACTTGAATTTCATGGACTTCCAAGGGAGTCTTGATCGTAATTATGAAAAATTGTTTAGGAAAAATAGGATGATTGTAAACATTGTAAAATGTCCATGAGTTGGTGATCTCAACTTGATGTCTGCCCCTTCCCATGTAATCATTCTGATTGCAATCTGGTCGCCGTTATCACACCGCTCACAAAGTGTAGTAACGGGGCCAGATTGCGACTAGAATAGCACAATTGTGCTCTTTCTTTAAAAAATATATTGTAGCAGGTTATGATAATTTGTTGAATTACCTGACGCAAATCATCCATACAAGAAGTACAATGAATATTATGAAGATGACTCCACCGGCAATGCCTCCAGCAATGTAAGCAAACTCTGACTTCTCAGTACAGTGTCTTCCTGTGAAGCTGCCAATACATCTGCACACTGGTTGTCCTCGCAAGTCCTTTATGCACTGGCCATCATTCTCACAGTAACCCAAGCAGACGTCTGGAATCAAAAACAACAAATAAAATTTAAGTTTGAGTCTCTACTATCGGCCCTGGGAGAACAAAAGCGGCATAGGAAGACCACAGAAAAGGTGGGCATATGACATTGTCCACCTTACGGGTCATAGATGGCAGCAGATAGTACAAGATAGAAGACAGTGGAAGAGTTTAGAAGAGGCCTATGTCCAGCAGTGGAATTCAAGTGGCTAGCAGTAAGTAAGCATTGTCTCAATTCTTTCAAATTTTGTACAAGAGTGTAAGGGCAAAATAAGAATAAGGTGAGCGACAGCATCAATTTTAGCTGATTGTGTAAAAAGGGGACCAAATATAAAAAAAATATCTACTAGAGTCACTGCATCTTATATTAAACATTGTATCAACCAAGTTACAGCATTATATCTTGTCAAGGTGTATTCTCACCTTGACATAAAAAACCTTCCTCCCAGGAGATAAATTCAAATATTCCCGCCTTTCAAAAATCTCTCTGAAAATATCATTAAGTTGATATCCATAGATGACACAAATTCGACTTCGGCAGTCTTTAATTTGACTCCGGAAGTAATTCTCAGCCATTTTTGAAGGATGGCGTCCTTTTCCGTTCCTCTTTGACAATCGCTCCCAAGTGAGATACACGCGTTTTGTCGCGCTCCGAAAATTGCCGGTATAAAATTAAAATAATGTAGTTACAAAACTCAGAAAATATGGGTTAAAAACTATTGTTTGTGCTTCACCGCCTTCGTACATGTGTTAGTACGGTAAACTTTTGTGTTTAAAAACTTCGATGATGCCTGATTTGATGTCGGCATATAAAAAAGGCATAACGGTTTTTCTATAAATGTGACCGCAATCATCTCAAACAATTATCTGACAATCAGTTTCGGTTCAGTAAAGAGCAACGAACCAGATACGTAGTCTTTCCAAAACTCACAAGTTTCCAGCTTGCGGAGCCCCTTCCAGTATCTTGCCTCCTCGGTACGAGTTGAGGTTCCCGAACAACCCCGAGCCTCCAGACTTTTGTGACAAGTACGTTCTTGCAGACAACGTACCAGCTATCCAGTTTTAAATAAGTTTCCTCAAAGGAAACCAGGACTTCCACCCCTCGGAGCAGGCCATGGCTACAAGGTATGGAAAAGTTGTAACATTCATGTTCTCCTCCTTTTGTTGTATGAGTGAATAATTATATTTTCCCCTTTTGTTTAAACGTAACTTGTGTTGCTATTCAATTCAATAAAAGTATTATCATAAACCTGGGTTCTCATTTGTCAGTTAGTAAAATATCTTTGGTATAAAAAAAGAGGTTGACCTAAGAAAGACAAGTGAGTTGTGGCAGCCAAAGCAAAAGCTATCAATGTGGGCCATTCCCACGGCTTTTCACCCTCGAGATCCAGAGCTCATGCCGTTAAGAACCTGAAACCTTTGCCGTGGAGATCTCAAGGATAAGGTCTGTATAGTACGTTTAAGGTAAAGTGAAGTGTATAGGTTACACTGATATATTACACCGATAGGTAGTACACATGTATGTTACACTGGCGCTCCAGCGTGATGGCTTTGCTAGGTTGACACAGCTCCCTTCTCTGTAAGTCACAAAAATTATTATTTTATCTTGCAAAATAGTTAGGTATTTTTATTTTTGTACTAAGTCATTTTGTAAGGTTGAATATTGTTCATGAATAATTTGTTGTGTATTCATAACCTCAAATAGTATCATCATATTTTTTCACGCAACGGAAATATTTGTGTAATCTTCGATATACCTATGGACGACACGAACGCCGCCGTGGCAGGAAAAAGTAACGTGAGCGGCCATTTTGTTTTCCTAAACTAGGAAAACGAGTAATATCACCAGAGGCGGTTCATTGTTTCGACATTTTAGGCAGTGCCCAAAAGAAAATTTTTTTGAAAGTTTGTCTTTCATTTCTTTTCTTGTGTTTGTTTACACTTTTCTATACACTGTAACACACAGAGAAATAATAAAAATTATTTCTCACACTACATTTTCCGCACACCTCTTCAACACTTTTTCTTGTGTTTGTTTACACTTTTCTGTACACTGTAACACACACAGAGAAATAATGTGAATTATTTCTCACGCACCATTTTTTCTCACATTTTACACATTTGACACCTCATCTTACTTTTATGTCTTTACACCCTAATCTACCATGGATTCAACACCAATAGAAAACATAGATTCTGCAAATGCAACCACCTTGCGGAGGGAACTCTCGTTAAGAGAGATTCAACCAAAACGCGCCTTGCAGTCCTTGCGCAAACAGGCAACAGATTTCAACAACATACTTTTGGCTAGGCTTACGAGCTTATCCTCGTCGTCAAATACGAATGACATTAAGTTGCGTAGAATCCTGTACTCCGCACAGCAAGGCCTCCACTCTGTCAACGATTTTCTAAAATTTATGAAGGAAAAGAATGACGCACTTTCAACCCCTTTAGACATTCACGAGCTTGTGGAAATCATTCGTTTAGGATTGCGCCCTGAACTACAGGAAAAACTCCAAAAGTATCCGGTAGAGAATTTAGAATCGTTCAACGTTCTCATTGACATCGAAACCTCTCTGGCCACTGCTAGCCCTCTGAGGCGTGCAGTCGCCCAGGTTTCTCCTTCTTCTTCTTCTTCTCCGGCCCCCTTGCCCGTGCTCTCGTCTCATGACGTCAGTAAAGTAATTGAACTACCACACGCCACGCGACCGCAACCAACCATCATCGTGTCTCCTTCTTCTTCAAGGGGAAATTCAATTAAATATTTTATCAAGGATCCCCGCCCTTTGCAAGGCTTACAATCGTGGAAACTGCGGTACGATAGTAAAGCGGACATCACAGATTTCCTCACGCGCGTGGAGGAACTGTCAGAGGCGCGTAGCGTCCCCTTGACGGACGTCATGAGATGCTTTATAGACTTGTTAGATGAGAGCTGCTATCCTTGGTACCGGAAGGAGAAGTCGCGTTTCACTTCATGGGAAAAGTTAAAGGAAATAATGACGTCTGAATTTCTTGACCCCCTTGGACAGCTCACTCAAAAGAAGGAGCTTCTATGTATCTCACAAGGCCGAGATGAACTGCCAACTTCTTACGTTCGCCGCGGCCGAGACCTCAATACCAAGTTGAACAACCCTTTAGATGATAAGGAGCTTATCTCTTGTCTTTGTAGCGGGTTCAACAATAGGGCTACGGATACTGTCTCTTGTGCGTCGTCTCTAACGGTAGGCGAACTCTTAGACAAGGCTCGCCACATGGAACGCCGGTTCTGCCACGAGTCAAAAACTTTTACTTCTTCCACCTCCTCTTCGCATCGCCTGTTATCAAGATGTAGCGAGGTATCGCGCATACCTCCCGAACCAACCACGATTTCCAAATGTAACGTCACTTGCTTCAGCTGCAAACAATTGGGTCATATCGCCCGTAATTGTCCAACTAGGCAATCGAACGTAGTCCCAAGACGTAGTCCTAGGTTTAAGAAACCTGAAAAACTTTCTTCATCGGTGCCCGACACCTCCCGTCCTCCACCACGTCTGCTCAATTCAAAAAACTAGATTCCGGCCGTTTTTTCCAGATATCACCGCCCTCGGACGCCGAGAAGATCCGAGAATGGGAAAGATGGTTGGAGCAAGTTAGGTTTTTTTTCTCAACCGTGCCTTTGGCGGAGGCGTCGTGTACCCAAGCCAAAGACGGTCGCCCCTACGCTACCGTCCGAATTGTGAACCAGAAGTTTGTTGCATTACTGGATACTGGTGCCGCAGTCTCAATTCTCGGTGGAGACTGGTACCAGACTTTCAGATCCCTTGGTTTCCCAATTGCCAATTCTCATGTTCTTGTTGCCACTATGGATGAGAAAGTTCACCCTCCCATGGGCCAACTTCGTCTACCGGTTACTTTCAACAACATGACCAGAAAAATTGATTTCATCATCGTACCCTCTTTCAAGCCCAGTTTGGTGTTGGGTGTCGATTTTTGGAAGGCATTCCATTTGGCGCCTGACATCGTCAGCATAGCCACCACTTCTGTCCATCCAGCCTCAGATAAACTTTCGGTTGTGGATGCTCATAGTCTCAGCCCTTCTCAAACTTCCGTTTTGGAAGAAATCAAATCTCTTTTTTCTTCAATTTCTTACGAAAAATGTGGTTTAGGTTTAACACATTTAGTCGAACACCACATTGTAACGGAGGGTTCCCCCATTAAGCAACGGTATTACCCATTATCACCTGCACGTCAAAAACAGTTCGAAGACGAGCTCAACGAAATGTTAAAACTAAATGTGGTAAGCCCGGTAAAATCGGGCTGGAGCAATCCAATCGTACTAGTTCAAAAAAAGGATGGCACGGCTCGACTGTGTTTAGATTCAAGGAAACTCAATAAAGTAACAAAGGCCGACGCATACCCCTTGCCGTTTGTCCACAGAATCTTAGACCGTTTGCGTGACGCCAAGTTTCTTTCCTCCGTTGATTTGTCAAAAGCGTTCTGGCAGATTCCACTGGCCCCAGACAGCATTGAAAAGACTGCTTTTGTCTGCCCAGGTCGAGGAATGTTCGCCTTCAATCGCCTACCCTTCGGCATTAAAAACGCGCCCGGAGAACTGCAACGTTTGGTAGACAAGATCTTCGGTCCAGAACTGGAGGAAAATGTTTTTTGCTATCTTGACGATTTAGTCGTAATCTCGTCAGACTTCAATCACCACGTAAGCCTTTTAAAGACCGTATACAGCCGCCTTAAAGCCGCTGGACTCACCGTAAACTTCTCTAAGTGCGAATTTTTAAAGCCCGAATTAAAATACCTTGGTTTCATCGTCAATAAGGATGGTCTCCAAACTGACCCAGCAAAACTTAGCGCTATTCGCAATTTCCCAAAACCAAAAACAACAAAACAGGTAAAATCATTCATAGGTCTTTGCAGCTACTACCGGCGATTTATCAATTCTTTTTCAACCATTTCGGCACCTCTTTCAAAATTAACGGGTACTTCCAAGGGTAAATCGAAATTCGTTTGGTCGCCTGAGGCCGACTCCGCGTTCGAAACTTTGAAAGAAGCAATGCTGCAAGCCCCGGTACTAAGATGTCCCGACTTCCAAAAGGAATTCACAATCCATTGCGACGCTAGCAACGTTGCCGTCGGCGGAGTCCTCACTCAAATCTTTGAGGACGGGGAACATCCGATTGCCTTTTTCTCACGTACGCTGAATAAGCACGAACGTAACTACAGTGTGACGGAAAGAGAGCTTCTAGCAGTTTTAGATTCAGTTCAGAACTACAGAGCGTACGTAGAAGGAGCCCACTTCACCATCATTACGGACCACAGTAGTTTACAGTGGATACACTCTCTCGAAAACCCATCCGGTAGACTCGCTCGTTGGGCTACCAGACTTTCACAATATAATTTTTCAATATTACACCGAAAGGGGTCTCAAAACATCGTACCCGACGTTCTTTCACGTATTGAAATCAGCGAAATTTCTACCCTCGCCACTGTACCCGATACACAGGATAAGTGGTACAAAAGAATTTATTCAGGTTGGTTAAAGAACCCCCAGAGATTTCCAAATTATTTAATTCAAAACGATTGCCTTTTGCGTCATGATAAAGATCAGGACAATCAGAGTCCGAATTGTAACTGGAGACTCGTCATTCCGCAGGAAAATCGGCAACAAATTCTGCAAAATTATCATTCAGGCCCGAATTCATGTCATCCCGGCACGTACAAAACGTACAAATTCTTAGCCTCTCGTTTTTATTGGCCTGGGCTACATAAAGACGTGAAACATTTCATTTCTAACTGCGATATATGCAAGGCATATAAAATTTCTACCGCCCCTCCTCTTGGACACATGTCTGTCCCAAAGAACGTCAACAAACCGCTTCAATCCCTGAGCATCGACCTTATAGGACCATACCCTAAGAGTTACAAAGGATTCATACACATCCTTAGTGTTGTAGATGTGTTCACAAAATTTTGTTGGACCTTTCCCCTTCGGAGAGCCACTGCCACCGCTATCATCCAACTGTTGGAAGACCACATCTTCATCCCACTAGGAATACCCCGTACCGTTATCATGGATAACGGATCCCAGTTCATTTCGAAAAAATTCAACGCTTTCTTAGACAAACACCATGTCGCTGACCGTTATTATAACACCGTTTATACCCCTATGAACAATGTAGTGGAACGCTACAATCAGACAATTAACACGTCCATAGCTATCCTCGTCGATAATGATCACCGGGCGTGGTGCAAAACCCTACCACAAGTCCAAGCCAGTATTAATAACACCGTCAATGTTTCCACAGGTTTTACCCCCTTTTATTTGCTCCATGGCTTCGAGCAAACAGTAATAGGTACAGAGCATCTGGCCCAACCTAACGTCAACCCACAAACAGACCCCCATGTCTTACACGCAGAACGTTTAAAGGAACTAGCTGCAGTGTATGAGACCGTTTCTGTGTCATTACTAAAAGCCTTCAAAAAAATGCGGAAAGATACAACAAAGGGCGCAAGGAAGTCAAATATAAAATAGGAGATGTCGTGTGGCGTAGAAACTTTGTTCAATCCAATGCAGGATGCTATTTTTCGGCAAAATTAGCACCTAGATTCGTCAAGAGCAAAATAAAAAATAAAATCTCAAGTACCGTATATGTAGTAACCAACATGGATAACAAACCGGTCGGGAGATACCACGTCAAGGACCTGGTGAAATCCAAAAAATAACTCTTTTACACATATTTTTCTCCGTATCTTTGTCGTAACGTTGATTTTTTTTCCTACTTGTGGGATGTGACCGTTTACTAGTGACAGTTACATCACCATATTTCGTCATTCTATGTGTGTTCCAAGGCGAGATTAGCTACCTCGCCAAAGAATATCACGTATTAAGGCCCAGGGTAATTAAGGATACACTTACGCACACGTTTTTTTAATTTTTTGTACTTTACATGAAAAGTTTTGGAAAATTCATGAAAATTCAACCTTGCAAACTCAAAATTTTTTCTCAAACAAATGTAAGAATGGTTTCTTGTTTTAAGCCAGAAAGAAAAAACAAGTGGCGTTCACCCATGAGATAGGAATTGATTTCAAGAAATATGTACTTGTAGTTTAGTAGGTTTTTGTAAGTCAGGTAGGGCTGATAAACATAAAGTTGCTATATTTACTCTTTTACATAATCTTTTCATTGTATCGAGCATTGTCAGTATAACCCTTTCTTACGGGTATACACTTTTGCTAATGATAAGACTGTATTTATTTTAAGATAATTTTTGCTCGCGTTGAACCTCAGCACCCCTGTGCGAGTAAGGTCAACACTATATTAAATTATAGATGTAATTATTGTGTGTCTGGTACATACCCGAGAGGTATGCATACTCTTACATCACTAAAGAAGTAAATTGTTGTATGTCCAATTTTCCTTATCTGTTGAATGGCATAGTATGGTTTCGCCCAACTGTCATCTCAAAGTTAAATTTTTTTGTAATTATGTCCTGTTACGGCCTTTTGGTGCGAGCTGTCGGCAAGGTTTCGTCCTGCTGTCCAGTCGTAGTGGCCATAGCAAAATTTTTCTTGTTCTGTTTGTTTTCCGGGGAGGAGGAAAATTGTCATTAGCCTAGTACTATGACAAATATAATTATGTACATTGTTAGCTTATATCCTTTGATAAGTAACTGGATAGGAACGTTCCTTAGAAATAAGTTGCGTGATTCTTTAGTAATAGGTATGTGCAATTTTAGAAAAATGTAACCCCTAGCATATATTTCATTAGCTATAAAATTCATGTATCATTTAGTATTGAATAGAGTAAAGAGAACCTAGCGTGTAGAAACTTTGTACCAAATCTTGGCAACTTGATACAGAATATTTAATGTACTAGATAAGTATGTGAACTTTGAAATTGTAAAAAGAACCACTCACTCAAAAAAAAAAAAAAAAAAATATTTTTTGCCTCAAGAATTAAAAAGAAGACTACGAATTATATACAATTTTTTATTAAAAAAAAAAAAACAAAAATCGTACAAAATAAACATTACAGTGAAAAAGACCTAGATGTTTGCCACATACTAGGCAGTGAAAGTCAATCAGTGGGCATAATAAAAACAATAACAACCAAATATACCAATACCATGTTATAACTATGTAAGGTTATGTTAAAAAAAAATGCAAATGTTTATATAAATGTTTCATAATTGTAAGTATTATATGTTGTAAAAGGTATAATTGACTGTTTTAAGACTGAAAAATATATACCACCTTGTTATGTAAAATTGTGATACATCACTGGAAAATTTAAGTTGTCCAAAAAAAAAAAAAAAAAAAACATTATATGTTATTCATATGGTTGTCAATGGATCAATTTTCTCTCTGACCATTGACATTATATTGTAATAGATTTAAGTAACTTGTGTCATGCTACAAACTCATTGTTGAAATGTGTATTTGTAATCCGCCATGTAGACCATGTTTTGCCTGCCGAGTCCCGCCCAAAAATCAGTGGTACTGATTTTTCTTCTTTTCTCATCCCGAGGAAGGGGAATGTGTCAAGGTGTATTCTCACCTTGACATAAAAAACCTTCCTCCCAGGAGATAAATTCAAATATTCCCGCCTTTCAAAAATCTCTCTGAAAATATCATTAAGTTGATATCCATAGATGACACAAATTCGACTTCGGCAGTCTTTAATTTGACTCCGGAAGTAATTCTCAGCCATTTTTGAAGGATGGCGTCCTTTTCCGTTCCTCTTTGACAATCGCTCCCAAGTGAGATACACGCGTTTTGTCGCGCTCCGAAAATTGCCGGTATAAAATTAAAATAATGTAGTTACAAAACTCAGAAAATATGGGTTAAAAACTATTGTTTGTGCTTCACCGCCTTCGTACATGTGTTAGTACGGTAAACTTTTGTGTTTAAAAACTTCGATGATGCCTGATTTGATGTCGGCATATAAAAAAGGCATAACGGTTTTTCTATAAATGTGACCGCAATCATCTCAAACAATTATCTGACAATCAGTTTCGGTTCAGTAAAGAGCAACGAACCAGATACGTAGTCTTTCCAAAACTCACAAGTTTCCAGCTTGCGGAGCCCCTTCCAGTATCTTGCCTCCTCGGTACGAGTTGAGGTTCCCGAACAACCCCGAGCCTCCAGACTTTTGTGACAAGTACGTTCTTGCAGACAACGTACCAGCTATCCAGTTTTAAATAAGTTTCCTCAAAGGAAACCAGGACTTCCACCCCTCGGAGCAGGCCATGGCTACAAGGTATGGAAAAGTTGTAACATTCATGTTCTCCTCCTTTTGTTGTATGAGTGAATAATTATATTTTCCCCTTTTGTTTAAACGTAACTTGTGTTGCTATTCAATTCAATAAAAGTATTATCATAAACCTGGGTTCTCATTTGTCAGTTAGTAAAATATCTTTGGTATAAAAAAAGAGGTTGACCTAAGAAAGACAAGTGAGTTGTGGCAGCCAAAGCAAAAGCTATCAATGTGGGCCATTCCCACGGCTTTTCACCCTCGAGATCCAGAGCTCATGCCGTTAAGAACCTGAAACCTTTGCCGTGGAGATCTCAAGGATAAGGTCTGTATAGTACGTTTAAGGTAAAGTGAAGTGTATAGGTTACACTGATATATTACACCGATAGGTAGTACACATGTATGTTACAATCTCACAAACTACGGGAATAATCTCATGGTTCAGTAAATTTTAGAGATAACTTTGGGAATCTCTTTTTATTTAGAAAATTTAAAATAATCAAATTTATAACTGCTAGAGCCACTGAAACATATTCTCATTTATCCATGTTTTAAGTCTTAGGTTATATCTTCAGTATTAGCTGAGTAATCTTCCTTTTTCATATGCAATTCTGCGCACGGTTTAGGTTAGGTTATGTTAGGTTAATACTTCTTCTTAAGCTTCCATTCGAAAAATTGTGAATGTTTTTACCTGTGCATTCCTTTCCGGTTCCATTGAATCCAGGTTTACATTGACATCTGAACTCTCCAGTTTCTGGCAGAAGCAAGCAGTAAGCATTCGTGTCACAATGCATCTCTGGGCCTTCCATTTCGCAAGGGTTTGTGCATTCAGTCTTGGAAATCTGGAAAGAGAGAAAAAAACGTTATAACGTATATTTTTTGTTGTTATTACGAAAATTGGCATGACAACTACCGCCATCTACCCTGCAATGACTTAACCAGTCGAGTTAGTGAATAAAAAAGATGGTTGGAGTGTACGCTAAATTTCAAACCACATCTCAGCAGTTGCCGCACACTGTTTGAGCGTAGAACAACCTACCTGGACAAAAGTCATAAAAAAATGTTTTTTTAAATTTTTTTAAAGCATGCAATCTTTTTTAAAAAACACAGGGGCATCTTGTTACATCATTTAAACAACAGGAAACCGATTGCAATCGGACAGACAAAGAGACAAATCAAGTCTCAATGAGTTTGACCAGCATCGGCCGGCTTCAAAACAGTTCTCGTATTGAATCAATTGTGTATTGAATCAATTGTTTCTTTTTCTGTATGTTACTATGGCTTCGGTGAACACCAGGAAGTGTTTTTTTTTTTATATTTGCAAATGTTTTAGACGGTAAATGAAGCTTAATCAATAAAATATCCATATTTTTATTTGTCAGGGGCATAAAGTTTAGAGTCGAGTACAGTCGAGTTGTCAATTTACCTTCAGTTTATAGTTCAATCATTTAACTATCGATTGCAATAAATCGTAAACCTCGGAAACGCTCGCGAATTTTTTTATTTATTTTTTTATTTTTTATTATTTTGTTATTATTATTATTATTTTTTTATTTTTTTTAATATTTTAAGGTAGGTAGAACTAAGAAGAAACCTTCTCATCACAAATTATGATAGATATGTCTGTCATGTCTGTGTATTCATGAAAACTGTTCACGTTAATAAAAAACAGATAAAATATTTTTGTCCAGCTAGGTTGTTCTACGTTCAAACAGTGTGTGCCGGTACTACAAAATATATAGCGATTCCTTCTCGCTTTGAGCATCAGTCTTCATGACACATCGGATAGAATACCATTGTGTTAGGCTGGAGCTCTGGGTTAGATTCCTGGCCGCTGCAATGGATGGACTGAAATTGGTGAATATTACTTGAGTGTAAAGCAACCAGTCGACGATCAGTCACAAGGCTGATAGAAAGTTCGTTCTTTGCTGTATATCTGTTGAAATAACTACTTGTTTTTATTAATCTTTATTATCTTACCGCAGATGGTCCTCTGGTGCTTGTATTTGGTGGGCAAGGCAGACAACTGGTCTGTTGACCATCAGGTTGGTATGTTCCCTTCTTACAAGCGACACAAGAGTTGAGAGTTCCGTTCAGATACGCTCCTGGCTTGCAGACTGGCAGTGTGCATTGGTCTGGACTAGAAGCTCCCTTTGCTGGGGTGGTTGTACCAGCCGGGCAAGGAGTACATAAGGCTCTGGCTCCTGATGGTCTTAAGAAACCTCGCGGGCAAGGTTCGCACTCGCCAGTGCCTTGGAGTTGCATACCTGGAAAAGAAAAACATTACAGAATATAAATTATGCCTATGGAGCTATTAAAATTAAATTTATGTCAAGTTGTTGGAAGTCCTCAACATTCCTTGGCCAGATCCTCAAGGATAGACACGTTTTGAGTAAAAGTAATCGGAGAGTGTGTATGACGAATTGGATGAATGTGACGGATGCAAGAAATGTGTCTGAGGATAGGGAAGTCTGGTGTTCTGTTCTCTCTGCTTACCCAGAATGGGATGTGGCTTGAGAGGATAGAAGAGAATAGAATAGAATACTTGAAATAATGAAATCTTTTAAGAACCAGCAATTTTTTTAAATGTCGTACGAAATATATGAATTTTAAAAAGAGTTGGTTAAAATACCTGGTGGACATTCATCTCTACATTCTTGACTAGAAACAGCTTCTTGATTGCGTGTGGTCTGTCCTCTTGGACAAGGAATACACGTGAAGGCACCTTCGTGTGGTTGATATGATCCGTGGCCACAGGATCTGCACAAGCCAG
Source organism: Ceraclea dissimilis (assembly GCA_963576895.1). Taxonomy (NCBI): domain Eukaryota; kingdom Metazoa; phylum Arthropoda; class Insecta; order Trichoptera; family Leptoceridae; genus Ceraclea; species Ceraclea dissimilis. The sequence goes on along the minus strand of OY756370.1, from coordinate 701,657 downwards.
CATCACCATCGTAGTATTTACCAGCTGGACAACGTTCTGTAAATAAAAATAAATAGTGAATAATAGTTAGTATGCGTTCGGCTATCTTGGCAACCGGTGGATGTTAGCTGCAAGCAGAGTTGCAAAATTGTATTGTTGGTAACCCTGATTGTCAAATCTTGTTATTGGAGCTGTCAAAGGTCTGTAATATTCCCACGTTGTATTTTTTTCAAGTAAGCTACAATTCCGAAAACATTACAGAGCAGCGCTAAAGAACTTACTTTAAAGGCAAGAGTGTTTTGCTTGTTGGAAAAAGAAAACAATGCTCCGATAATCCCTTTAAAACGCCATTACAGGTTTGAAAAATAATGTTGCCAGTTAACTCGAACAATCCAAATATTGGAATTTTTTTTTAAACAACAGTTCTAAAATATAATTTAAAAGTAGCGAAAAAATGTAACCATATTTTATTGTTACATCAAGCAACACTAAACTCAGTAATACCGATTTTGTTTCCGTGAGACTGATAACGTGAAATAGACAGTTGTTAAAGTATGAAAAACAATTCAGACACTTTGTTAAAAGGGCATTTTCATTCGAGAGTCATTTGTTAAATTATGATAGAAATAAAATAACACTTTTTATAAAAAATCACAAAATAATGATGTTGATTTATATTGTTGCGGAATTCTGCTCTGAAAGAGAGTTTAATACTCAGTGTTGCCTTGTGAGAAAATAATCTTACCTTTGCAGTCTGCGGCACTCCTTGCTCCAGGTGCGTTGGTAACTCCAGGTTGTCCGGCAATGCTTGGACAAGCCGTGCATTGGAGCTGTCCTGCTTCCGACTGGTAGGTTCCTGAAGGACACATCACGCACTTGCCAGTAGCCGAGTCGTAGTAAGATCCAACCGCACAAGGTACTGTAAAAAAACATTTATTTATTTATTTACACTTTTGGTGAACAAAATACAAACATATATTACAAATATAAATCGTAAGATATGTTCACTAGGGTGAGCTTATATCAATGCTGTGATCTCTGCCAGCTAACTCAAAATTATTTTGTAACAACTCCTAATAATAGATGTCGAAATATGACATCAATCTATCGATCCCATTACACTGTAATCCTTGTGGGGTAGGCAGAGAGTACAGAGAGAGACACACACTTCTATCCATACATATTTCTTTCACTTCCATCACATCCGGAACCTTCTTTATAATCTTAGATGACCATATTTCCTCAGACATTTTCTTCACATGCCCACACCATCTCAACTTGTTAACTTTCATCCTAGTCATAACACTCGTCTTACATTCCTTCATCTCTCTAATCATCTTTTTTCTAATGCTTCATTTAATAGTTGCCAGAATAAAATAAAATAATTAACATACCGCAATCAGGAGCCATGACAACTTGTCCCAATGGGCAAGCATAGTCGGACACAAGGTCCAGTGATGCCGGGTCAGGGACGGTGTTAGGCAGAATATCACGCACATCGAATTGATCCTCTTCCAATATTAATTTCTCGAGAAGTCGTTGCACAGATGATCTCTCATTTGTACCAGAGTGGAGAACAGGATCACTGTTGGGTGAAAAATAATTGTGTGAATTATTTGTGTTTTCAATATTGTGCAGGGGACAGATAGAAATAGTAATATGGACAGATAGAAATAGCAGTAAAGGCAGATAGAAATATCAATAAGGATGGGTTGAAATAGCAATAAGGTTAGAGAGAAATACCGATAATTATGGGTTGAAATAGCAATACGGACAGAAAGAAATAACGATAAGGACAGATAAAAATATCAATAAGGACGGGTTGAATTAACAATAAGGACAGATAGAAATAACAATAAGGGCAGATAGAAATAGCAATACGGACAGATAGACATAGCAATACGGACAGATAGAAATACCAATAAAGGCAGATAGAGATAGTAATATGGACAGATTAAAATACATAGCAATTTTGTCCGATAGAAAAGCAGAAGGTACAGAAGAATCTAAATATAAATAAGGACAGATAGAAATAGTACTGTGGACAGATGGAAATGACAATATAGACAGATACAAAATGCCAATTAAGTATTTAAAGGACTACTCCTACTGCTATATCCCATAGTGGAGTAACCAGTAAATGTTAGGTGTGGATAAAAACACATAACATTCTCATTGCTCGGACATTTATTACACATAATAAATGGCGAACCTCATTTCCGCGTCCGTTGCAGGGTAAATAGAGAGAACAGAATGCCAGAAGGATTAAGAATCCTTCTTCCTTCTCACATTTTATTATGTCATAAAATAATTTCAATCATGCTTACAATGATTAAAAACTAAAAATCCATGCAATGTGTCACCATATACAGAAAGTGAACAAGGTACTACAAGATACTTAGTTTACAAAGTGTACACTCTTAATATACATTATATTGTACACTCAAGAGTGAAGTGAAGTGAATACTTACTTGATGGCGGGGAAAGATATTTGAACATTGTATGTATCACTGGCCTGGCGTCCTTCCCGGGTGGCCTTTTTGTTCCTAAGGGTGAAGAATGAAACAAATTCATGCAAAGTAATGCAAAGAGACATCTACAGATTATACACATTAACATTTAGTGCAAAAATACTGTGTGCTTTTCGTGTCAAATCTTTTTTCCGATGAGTTGGAAATTTCTTACAAAAATGTACACAGTAATGGACTCCAGTGAAATTGGTGAATAAATAACAATAAATTTTAAAAACACATAGTGCCACAATATATAAAACATTTGCTACAAACAATTACAAAAAGTGAGTGCCAAATTTGTGCTACGACATGCCAAAATATCGGAACAAAATACATTCATATTTAACAAAGACATGCATTCTACAAAACAATAGTAATTACACAAATTGTGCATTGAAAATCATTGTGTGACTTTACAAAAGTGCGCATTCAATAGATTCATTATTTTACTGTAAATACAGTATCTAAGTATGCATTCACAAAAAGTAGGGACTGGAACGATTTTATTAGTTAATTTTGAACTTTTTTTCGAATAACACAAATTTCGTGTTTTTAACTGGAATAACGCAAATATTACCAATTTTTACGAGAATAATAGTGCAGTAACGAGAGCAAATTTAATGGCATTTTCAGGAAAAAAATACAGTAGTCTACTTCCCTTTCATACATTACGTATTTGGGGGCGCTGAATTCGAATTTCAACTTTGCCACCTCGTAAATGTGATGCGTTCTGAGATATTCGAGAAAAACTCAGAAGAAAACGTTATTTTTAGAGACTTTCGCTCATAACTCGAAAAGTATACATTTTAGAGAAAAGAATCTCGAGACAAGAATAAACTAGAGTAAATTTCCTACAAATAGCGATGATATTCATTTTTCTGAAATAAACCGCTTACGCGCTACTATGCGCTAAAAAAGGGCATAAATTCCACTCTTTTTTAAAAAATATTTTCTCTTTTAATTTATTGACTATAACTCAAAATATATAGACTTTTTTGGAAAAAAATTGTTGTACATAAATAAAGTACACTATATTTTCTACAATTAGTGCTAAGAAGGTTTCTGAGACAGACTAACCTCTATTACGTTAGAGCGCATTGAAGTTTACTATAGTACATTAGAAGCAAATTCTTCATTATTTAAAATGGATATATAACATTAAAAAAAATAAAAAATTCTACTAAACTTTCTTGATGCTATAAACACAAGGCTGAAATTTTTATATTTAAATGTTTGCTACCCCTCAATAGCGATAGGTTGGTAGAAATTTGAGAATTCCTTAGAAACAAAAGCTCATTCTCCAGTTTTCTGTCCATAATGTGAAAATTAAAAACAATGGGGACAATTATACTTAGACAAAAATAAAGTACATTTTATTATCTATGAACTACGTTAACAACTTTTTTTAGTCAAATAGACGATTCAGCAGCCAGAGTCCGTTAAAAATCTTCCATATCTCGAAAATATTCTAAAATCTCTACGTTACACACATACCATAGTCGTAGTTCGTATTATCAACGCTTAATTAATATACGATTTTATACCAAATTTCGATGCATTTTAACCGCGAACCAGTTCGCCTGAGCGAAAACGCAAGAGACATAATTTGTAGGAAATTTGATGAATTTTCACATTTTGTTTCTTAAAAATGTTTAGTTTCTTATTTGCAGGCGGTAAACCAAAATAAGTAGAAATTTTAGAATATTTTCGAGACATGGAAAATTTTTAACGGATTCTGGCTGCTGAATCGTCTATTTGACTAAAAAAAGTTATTAAGGTAGTTCATAGATAATAAAATGTACTTTATTTTTGTCTAAGTATAATTGTCCCCATTGTTTTTAATTTTCACATTATGGATAGAAAACTGGAGAATGAGCTTTTGTTTCTAAGGAATTCTCAAATTTCTACCAACCTATCGCTATTGAGGGGTAGCAAACATTTAAATATAAAAATTTCAGCCTTGTGTTTATAGCATCAAGAAAGTTTAGTAGAATTTTTAATTTTTTTTTTTTTATATATCCATTTTAAATAATGAAGAATTTGCTTCTAATGTACTATAGTGAACTTCAATGCGCTCTAACGTAATAGAGGTTAGTCTGTCTCAGAAACCTTCTTAGCACTAATTGTAGAAAATATAGTGTACTTTATTTATGTACAACAATTTTTTCCAAAAAAGTCTATATATTTTGAGTTATAGTCAATAAATTAAAAGAGAAAATATTTTTTAAAATAGAGTGGAATTTACGCCCTTTTTTAGCGCATAGTAGCGCGTAAGCGGTTTATTTCAGAAAAATGAATATCATCGCTATTTGTAGGAAATTTACTCTAGTTTATTCTTGTCTCGAGATTCTTTTCTCTAAAATGTATACTTTTCCAGTTATGAGCGAAAGTCTCTAAAAAGAACGTTTTCTTCTGAGTTTTTCACGAATATCTCAGAACGCATCACATTTACGAGGTGGCAAAGTTGAAATTCGAATTCAGCGCCCCCAAATACGTAAAGTATGAAACGGAAGTAGACTACTGTACTTTTTTCTCCGCGAAAACACCATATGACTAGACTATAATGTAAACTTCGTATTTTTTACAGGAATAGAGCAGATTTTGAGATTTTTACAAGAATTCGAATCTTGCGTTTTTTACAGAAATACTGGAAGTTTTAGCATTTTTTACAAGAATTGCACAAATGTTGTGTTTTTTAATTGGTTATAATGCAAATTTCAGCATTTTTCTTTACAAAAAATAACATCACGTTTCGAAAAATAACACTGCTATTTCCAGTCCCCTAATAAGTCATCCCAATAGATAATCCACAGTATTAAGAATGCAACTTACTCTTCAATTGGGATGATAGCATCCAGCACATAAGTTCCGCCATCCTTTTCCTTGCCTGGCGCCACTTGTCTTGCAGTTCTGCTGGCACGATGGTCGCACTTCACATTGATGTCCATCTCCTTACACTCCCTAGTTCCTTCAATGAAGTATGAGCAGAAGTTCCAGTCTCTGTTGAGTTGGTTGATGGCGTTCTTCACCTTCTGTCTGAGTACACCTTGTCCAGCTTCGTTGCAAAGAACGGAGCTTGGGAAGAGCATGGATATCTTGAACACACGTTGAGCTGGAGTGGATTCTGTAAACAGGTGAATTCGGTTAGACCACGAATTCAGAAAACAAAACTTGCAGCTAACTCACGGAGGCTGTTATACAAGCCTGTAAACTTGCTTGCTAAGTGTGGAGCAAGTTTTCAACAACTTATGCTTACTGCAACTGAAATTCAAGCTTGCTGCAAATTTGCACGAGCTGCATCGTGGAGGTTGCTACGACGAACTTTCTACAATCTTCGTGTACAAGTTTGTGATAGCAGGAAAATGATTGAAGTGAGGTACATGAGGCTGAGGACATCGTTAGATGAAGTGGACAGCGAAAAAAAGACGTGTCATGTCCAAAGAATGGACTTCGACAGTACCTAATGTTGCACTGCATAATCATCATTTCAAAGGAGTAGCAATCCTCCGGAGAATAGAACACATAGGTCATCAAAAATACGAAGAATTGAAACTCTGGAAAAAACAAGGCAACAAAAAATTACTTACGTGAACAAGCCGGGTACACCATGGGCAATGTTGGGTCACTAGTTGGTCTCCAGAAGCCTTCAGCGCCGCAGGTGTAGAATGGAGGAACTTGCTGAGAGAATCTCAGTCCTTGTCGACAAGCAATCTCGCACACCTTGAACTGTCCTCCTGCACCCCAATCCCTGCAGGATTGTGTGCCACCAACTGGATCCGAAATCGTCGGGCAGAATTCAGCTGGAAAATTATACTTTTGTTAGTATTTAATGGAGATCGAAGGCGCTTTAAAGTTGAAAACGAATAAAGTAAGCAGTGGCTACTTACGGAGAAGAGTAACTTTGAATGTGCAAGTAGCGGAGTTGCCAGCAGCATCAGTGGCTACATAAGCAATGTCATAAGTTCCCCACAGAAGTGTCTGTCCAGGTCTGTATCCAGACTTCTCCTCTACCTTGACAACTGCCACATTATCGCTGAATTGTGGTTCGTCCCAGTTCACAACTGATGAACCGTTCTTGGCAATGACCCACAGATCACCTGGGCAGTGGTCAACCTTTGGTGCCTCCTAAAATGACAAAAAAAAGTAAGTTTGGTTAAAAATCTTAGCACTTCAGAGAACATGCAGCAACAAAGAGGAACTGGTGTATCCATGATCATTAATAGGAATTGGTTGGCTAACCTTGTCTACAGTCAGTTGCTGGCATTTATTTCCAGCATATCCTTTAGGACAAACTCTTTGTCCACAGTGCGATGGTACGATCCTCTCAACACCTCCAAAGATATCTTCGTAACCAGCCCATGTTAAAATCAGACCCTTGAAGAGAACAGGTTCAGTTCTGCAATCTCTAACTTGCTTCTGGATTTCGTTTGTCGTATCCAAAGCACGGTTCCATACTTGTACTTTAGTCAAGTGTCCTTGGAAACCAGACTCGCTGTAGGCCTTTGGATTGTCTGATTGTGGTTTGCCAAGAGTTACCCATAAGCTGAAAGAATAATTGAATCGTTTATGAAAATAATTACTCATGAATCTGCCACCAGAAACATGAACAAACAATGTGAATGTGACTTACTGCTTAGGTAATTTCTTTCCACTACCATAACCCTCGATCTTACTGGAGATGAGACCTTCAGTGATGAGGATTATTTCTCCACCATTAGCTCCATTCCAAACCAGTGCGATGTGATGCCATTGTCCATCATTGATCGTGGCGTATTCTCCAAAGCTGAGATACACATCTTGCAGCTCAGGGAATAGTGAAACTTGGACTCCATTGGAGTGAGCTTGGATTGATGGACGGCGGCCTGTGGTAATGTGAGGTGAACTGAAAATAAAATAAGGCATTGTAGTTTTGCTATTGAGGTCTTTCATGTAATTTTATTCCCTATTCCATGTTAAATGAAACTTACTTGACGGTGTACATTGTGAAGAAGATTCCTGCAGAATCTGGTTCAGTGAACTGCACCCACATGGCAACAGTCAGACCTTGAGCTTCAGCTGTGTTGAATGGAATTACTTGAGCAGCACTGGAGCGAAGGGCGTCGCTGAAGTAGAGGTCGTAGTCTACACTTATGGCTGGAAAAAGAGGGATAAAATTAATAACTTATTTGACTCTTCAATGGATTTTACAACACTTTGTTTGAATTGTTAATATACTTACTCTTGCGACAGTCGTCACCAGTCAAGTTGAAAGGACATTGGCAGTAGAATCGTCCTGGAAGATCAATGCATGTGGCGGAAGGTGGGCATGAGTTTTCTTTGCAATCAACAATATCCTCTTGACAATTCTTTCCTGTGAATCCAGGAGCACACTGACACGTATAGCCTTCTCCTTCATCGACACATGTAGCTCCGTTCTTGCATTCACCAGCTTCGCACGCATCATATTCGTATTGACAGCCAATGCCCTTGTAGTCGCTTGAGCAAGAACAGTTGAGTCCAGAGCCAAAGTCTTGACATTTACCACCGTGCATGCAGGGACTTCCAATGCAACGCTCGGGAGCTGTTTCACATTGTTTACCATCGGTACCGCTTGGGCAACTGCAACAATAAATTCAAAATAAAATCAAAATTACACCCTACACGTATTGAAGATAAAAAAATAGATATGAATGACAAAATTTTACTTACACACAGAAGTAATCCTGGAAGAGATCTATGCACACAGCATCATTTTGACAAGGCAAATTGACACAAGTACCAATATCCTTTTGACATCTCTCTCCAGTCCATCCAGGTTGGCAAGCACATTTGAAACCTCCAACTTCATCCCTGCAGGATCCACCATTCAGACACGGTTCAGAGGAACAATCATCAATATTGATTTCACAGAATTCACCAGAGTAACCAATTCTGCACATGCACATGAACTTGTTATCCAAGTCCACGCAACGATCCGTTCCGAGTGGATTGCAAGGTTCGCTGAGACATTCGTCAATTTCAGCTTCGCATTGCAATCCAACAAAGCCGGGGCGACATCTACATACAAATCCGTCGAGTTGGTCAATGCATGTGGCACCATTCTGGCAAGGAGTTGAGGCACAATCGTCCACAGTGTGCTGACATCTCTTGCCGGTGTATCCTGCTTCGCAGTTGCACATGTATCCATCTACAATATCAATGCAGTTGCCTCCATTTTCACAGGGTGATGCAGCACAGTCATTGATATTAGTTTCGCAGGTCTCTCCGGTCCATCCTGGACTGCAAATACATTCGTGTGAGAACAATTTGTCAACGCAAATTCCATTCTTGCAAGGTTCTGATTCACAAAGATTGATCTTTTCTTGACATCTTTTTCCTGCGAATCCTGGAGGACAAGAACAACTGAAGTCATCGACAAGATCAGTGCAGTTGGCTCCCAGCAAACAAGGTTTCTCGGCACAATCATCAATGTTCATTTCACATTTCTGTCCTTCCCATCCTGGCAGACATTCACACTTGAATCTTCCTTGTTGGAGAGCTATGCAAGTTGCACCATTTGTACAAGGGTTACCATTGGCTGAGCAGGGATCGATCTGAAAAAAATTGATTCGATATTAATTAAATAACTTATTATAATTAAACTTACTGAAAAACGATGTAGAATTTGAAAATATTGGTAAAATGACTTACAGTAACATCACAGTCAACTCCTGTGTATCCAGATCTGCACAGGCAAGTGTAGTTATTGTATCCTGGTTCATCCTTACACATGGCTCTTTCAGGGCAGGTGTCATTTCTGCAGTCAGATTTCTCTTCTTGACAATTGATTCCAGTGTACCCTGGAGGGCAAGTACATCTATATCCTTGTGGAAGATCTGTGCAAGAACCACCATTGAAACAAGGCTGACTGGCACACTCATCCATATCAATCTCACAACGTCTTCCAGAGAATCCTGCTGGACAATAACATTGAACTCCATGACCTTTGGGAATGCAAAGTCCTCCGTGTTGACAAGCGCTGTTTGAACATTCAACTGCAATACATTCTTCCAGTCCAGTTGATCCAACTGACGCTGTCTTCATATTGGTCGGGCACTCATTGCAAGTTGTTTGGCCAACATTGTTTTGGAAGAAGTTCTTTGGACATTGGGAGCAAGGGGCTAATCCAGTTGGAGAATATGAACCTGGTGGACATTTGGCTCTGCATCTTTCTCTAGATGGAGCAGCAGGTTGGTATGTGAAGGTGTTAGCTGGGCAGGCCTGGCAATCCTTGAAGCCTCCAGATGGCGGTTCACCTGTAAAACTATTTCTCGGACATTCCAAGCAAGGGACAAGACCAGTTGGAGAATAGGTTCCATAGCCACACACAGGTACACACTCGTTTACACTCTTTGTTCCTTCTTCACGAGTGAATGTTCCCTGAGGACATCTTAAGCAAACTCCCTGTCTTGCTTGGTTTTGGTAGAATCCTCTTGGACACATGGTACAAGCCTTTTGTTTTTCTCCTGCGAAGGTTCCGGCTGGACAATGCACTGCAAAAATAAAAAAAGAAAATTAATCACCGTGAATAAGACTTTCTACATAATTGGATTATATTGAGAAATATATCTGTATCTACTTACAGCATCTCGGTACATCATTTGTATCCATGTTCAATACTTCTCCAACACCACAGGTAAAACCTCTTGAAATCAGACTCCTAATGGCTCTTAGTGGAGGACATTGGTTTCCAATGCTGGACACATTCAACAGAGGTTCGATCAAGGCACTGGCATAAGGCACAGACAAGTCAAATATGAGATTCAGCGTGGAGCCGCAAAGGTCATACAATTGTGGTTGACGAATGATGGGAGAGATATCCAAAACAAAGTCCATCTTGACAACATTTTCGTCCAGAAGCGTTGGGATTGCTTGCAAGAATGTTACATTGATGTTGATGTTTATAGCTGAACATCTCTGACTGAGTCTCTCATTGAGTACGGTGTCATATTGAGCAAGGAGATCTCTGTATTGTGGTAAGCAGTTAGCGGAGACAGCTCCAAGTGCTCTGTACTGTACTCCAGCGACTACATGATAGGCAGCCTGTTGTGTATCTGGAAAAGGATATATAATTTTATTACCATTTGCTCAAAATCGTTCATAAAAAAATACCTGCAACTGTAGGAATTTGCTTACTTTCTGAGACACAGTCTGGTACTACAGATGTGGGAGTCCATTGTCTCTTATTCTCGCAAGAGAATGTCTTGACGGGCTGTCCATCTGTGAATCTGAATCCTGGTTTGCAAGTGGCGATGCACTGGATACCTTTATCTCCTGGCAGACAGTTCAATGCTCCATTAGCTGGTTCAGAGAGTTCCCAATCTACACATGGTGTGGCTTGTACGGAAACCTGGAAAATATCAGGTTACACATTATTAAAACTGTATAAAAATGTGATGTGGGCTAAGAAATGTTGGAATAATTTTGCTTCACGTACCTGGAAGTTACATTGTGCTTTGTTTCCATATTTGTCTGATGCAATTACAGTCACATTTTCGAATCCACGAATTGGAATTATTGCCCTGTCTGGCACGAACTTCAAGAATACTTCGCCAGAAGCATCACTTGCGTTAATACGACGCTTGGTTTCATTGAAATTCACCGCATAACTATCCTGCTTGTCTACCAGTTCGATGACATAACTTTGAGGACAGCTGAGTTTTGGTGGAGTGTTATCTGGAACTGTAATGTTTACTTCGCAAATAGCAACATTTCCATCGTAATCAAATGCGACATACTTGACGACCATATTTTCGAAAACTTGTATTGGCGTTCTGAAATGTTGTGGTGTAACTTCCAAACGTGCGATAGATCCTGAATTATCAATTGCTGTTGGTTCCGTGAAGTTGATAGGTAACAACCCTCCGTTGGTATCGGTTTGCACCATAATTGGTTGTTGAGGACAATTCTGGAATACTGGAGGCTCATTGTCTACACATGGAGAATATCCATAATCGTATCCAAGCAAAGGTTCTACTGCAGGCTCATCACATCCCATAAGCTCCACCTTTAGACAAGCATTGTCCATAAAACTGACAATACCCAAGATGACAAACCTTGCCTGGACGTATTTGGGCAAAGTAATCATAGCCAGTTCTCCATAGTTTCCTGGATCTCTCATTGTAAGATTGAAATTGGGGAAGTAGACGACATAGTTTTCACTCTCAGCTTGTTTGTAGAAGAATCTAATTTCAGTTGGTCTTCCAACAATGTCTGATGTTACAACACCTTTGACTAAGATGGCTTTTACTCTGTAAACCTTGCCCAAGTCAATGCTGACATATGTAAAAGCTTCCTGTTTTCCACACCATCCAGTGACAGAGTTGAGCCTAATATTTTTAGCCTCATAGTTTGGTCTCTCTGAAGTGGCATTGATGGCTGAATCTGGGATCTTTCCTGAAGCTAAACCTAAGGGTCTGATGACTTTACATTCTGGTTCTCTAATGCAAGTGATTGGTCGTGGATTAATCAGAATGTAGCCAGGTCTTGAACAACCAAAGTGAACTTCTGATCCTTGTTCGTAACTTCTTGCAACTTGCATGCCGTCGGCTGGGCGTCCAGGATCTTCACACACAGGTCCTTCACAGCGAAGGTCTCCGAAGTCCCAAATACCATTTCCTTGACATCTGGAAGTAACAACTCAATATTAAAAACATTCCATCATTATATTGATTAAATTATTTTTCCAAGTTTTATAAAATTTACCTGACAACATTGTCGTGTTTGCTGGTCTGTCCCGCCAATTTGAATGTATTCTGACATCCAAAGAAGAAAGAACTCTGGTATTTGGTATCTATAAATTGTCCATATTCAGCTCCGGGAGTTGGTTGAGGAGCACCGCATTCCTTTCTGGGGCATGCTGGTTGGCTTCCAGATAGCCAATAATCTGGGAGACCCTAGAAAAGTACAGAATATTTAAGAAACATGATCTAATAATTCATATAGTCCAATAGTGAAATAAGAGTTTATATTCTTACTGGTTTAGGGTCATAGACACACTGTCTGAATGATGCAGATGCTGTGCTTCTCAGGTAACGTCCTGGAGATTTACATGTGATGGTTACATTTTCTCTGAAGGGAACAAGAACATTGTCAGGGTCGGCTCTGATGATGGAGAGACCGTCATTTCTGTCATCTGACAGAGTCACACACTTGGCATCTGTAAAAATAATGCAAAAATGGATTAAGTGTCCCATATTTTTAAATCTGCTAAATTCTATCCATATTCAATATGATTTCTTACATTGGCATTCTGGTACAGTTCCGTTCCATGTTCCAGAGGCCATACAAGCTAATACAGAAGAACCAGCCATCACATAACCAAAATCGCACTGGAATTGAACCGAATCTCCATAGTGGTACTGGTTCTGTGTTGACAGCAGAAGACCATTTTCTGGAGCGGTGAGCGAGGGACATATAACAGATACACAAGTTTTGTTTCTTTGGAATGTATCACCATCTCTTTCTCCAGTTTCAGATGGTTCGATACTGTAACCGGCGGTCCCGTTAGATTTGTACAGTTCGTAGCCAACGTTGCATGCGCACGAGTAATTTCCAGGTCTGAAATAGAACAAACATGATTAACTGTGTAAACAGCAAATCTACGAGCATAAAGCATTCGATTGCGGGCATATGTGTGTTATGTATAGACGGGAGAGGAGTAAATGACAACACAGCTTAGTGACAGACAGCTCTTTAATGACACAATACTACATTGCATATCTCCAAGTACCCACACCACTACAACCACATAGTACATACATAACACTCCTTCCTCCTTACATTTTTTTTATTTTATTTTTAAGATGGAGCGAACCTAACAGGAGGTTTAACGACTCTTCCAGTTCTAGTCACATAATGAGGTGAAGTTGACGAACATGGAACCACCACACTCTCATTACGATTACTACTACTGTTTACATTTAAATCTACATTATCATAATATGCATAATGACTATACTGATTAGCGTGTGACAGGTTGCTTTTCCTTAAAGCACCTACATGGACCTTCCTTTCCTCTCCCCCTTCAGATAATTTTACTACATATACATAATCACTTAACTTTTCAATGACGATAGCTTTACACCACTTGAAAGGACTCTTTTTGTGGTTCGTATATCGGTACTGGGACATTCGCATCTCGAATCTGACACTTATCTTGCGATTGAGGCATATTGTATCTTTATTATATTCACACTTGATCAAATTATTTACAGCAATAGAATGTTTACTGCATACTTATATAAATTTAATCTTTGTATCGACACCGCGCACTTATTATTGTCACACACTGTCCACGCGCTAACTTCTAAATTCTTTAAATTAAATTAAATAACACCAAATAAACTAATTTAATTTATCTTATTTATTTAGACTTTGATTAGACTGTTCTACTTAAAACACTTTTTTTTTTCTTTAACTTTTTATCCTCGTCGCCATAATGTTATGTATAGACGGGAGAGGAGTAAATGACAACACAGCTTAGTGACAGACAGCTCTTTAATGACACAATACTACATTGCATATCTCCAAGTACCCACACCACTACAACCACATAGTACATACATAACAATGTGTTTACTTACGTGTTGATACATTTTTGGTCGCATCCTCCATTATTCACGGCACATTCGTTGATATCCAAACATTCCAGCCTGGTACATCCCATGACTTCTAGTTTCATACAAGGCGCTCCAACGTAGTCTTGGATCTTGAACTTAATGTATTGGGCTTCGACTGGCATTGGAAGATTTAGTACGGACAGAGTAGGCTCCAAAATGCGGAATTCAACGGCTGTTCCATCGGGGTTTGTGTACTCTTTGAAAACGTCTGTCAAATCGTTGGAATACTGGAAAGAAATGACGTATTTTTAATACAAGTTTCAACCGATAAAATAAGTTAGTATCTACATAGGTGTATTTTCTTACTTGCAGTCTAACAGCAGTTGTGAATGCAAGATTGCCTTCAGCTCTCATCACACTCATGGTTCGGAATCCTCTAATAATCGTTGGAGCTCTGAGATCCAGCATCACCCAGTTAGTTCCAGGTTCAATATTGTTGCCACACCATCCTCCGCCACTGTTTAGGCGAGCCATCTGTAAAGTAGAACATTAAATTATAGCAATTTCCGTGGTTCTGAGAAGAATTAGAATTGTCATCACATCGATTGGTTTTGTCAAACATACCCCTTTGTAATATCCAGGTTCGGTATCCGATACAGTTATGGAGTCGTCGGGAATTCCTCCACTGATAAGACCAAGATCTGCTACGGGTCTGCAGTCTAAGCTTGGTACAAATCCTTCGCGACAGGCGCACGTAAAACCACCAGCCAAGTTCTTGCATTCAGTGGATGCTACGTCACATTGACTGCTGGCACATTCATTGATATCTGTAAAAAAGAATTGATATTTTATGTAGGAAAGAGAGGGAGAAATCAGAACCTCAATGGAAATAGTATTGTGTATTAAAAGATACCTTCGCATCTTGGAGGATTTTCAAATTCTTGACTTGGACCACACTTCAATACGTTTGATCCAATTAATTTGTATCCTTTATTGCACTGCATGCGCAATTCATCTCCATAGAAATAAATCCTCGTTGGGTCAATGGCAAATCCATTCTTGATTTCGGGGAATTTGGGGCAGATGGCTCTTGTGCATGATGGTACTTCACCGGACCATGTGCCGTTGCTCATACAGAGAAGGACAGGTCTTCCTGAACGGATGTATCCTGGTTCACATTCGTAACGGACAATTGTACCATAGCTGCGACCTCCGCCGTTGAGAATTGTGATGTTTGCGTGAGGGACATCGGGAAGGGATGAACACTGAGACGCTGTAAAAACATGAAATTACAAATAAGAATTTGTCTTAACTGAATAAACGGTTACAGATTTCCATATTCTGGCATTATCATACCCAAACATGAAGGTTGTCTTTCCCATCTGCCATCAGCCAAACAAGATATCTTTTCTACAGGTTGGCCAGTAGGGAATGCGAATCCAGCATAGCACTGATATGTGGCTACACCTCTGTAGGTTACATTTGTCGATCCAATTGAAAAACCGTTGTCAATTTGGGGTACTGGACCACAATAAACCTCTGAAAAATAAGGCAAATCAGTCAGTATAAGTCAATTTTTTCTATGTAATTTTTTAAAACAAAAACTTTTTGTGAACAAAGTGTACCTTGACACTTGGGAATGTACGTCACAGACCAATTGCCTCCGTGCAAACATTCGGTTGTAATTTTGGATTTGCCTGTAGCAAACTCTTGTCCCAGTTGGCAAGTGAATGTAACAGTTGTTCCAAATGCTGTATCTCTGTTTGAGGCTAGAGCTCCGGCACCTGGCTTAAGTGGAGGGCAATCTAAAACAAATAAAAAAAACGTTTTGGAGAAATGTCACATTACCTTTTTAGTCTATAAAATAAAATAATAAATGATGTTTCTTACCAGCTGAGTAGGTCGCCTTCCATCCTTTACCATTATGCAAAGCATCAGATACGAATCGAACAAGCATCTCTCCACTGGAGGCCGTAAGAGTGATCTTTGGTTTGGTAATGAAACCATTCTCAGAGTGAAGTCTCAATCCACTTGTGCTGGACCCATCGAAAACTTGTACAACATCTGTATTATGAATTGAGAATTCGTCGAATTTCAGCGATACTGGTCCACGTTTCGGATTCTTTATTCTGAACAAACACTCTTGGTTGCTGGGGTAATCCGAAAGTTGATAAGCTGGTGTGGTCAGTGTTCCGTTTGAAGCAATGATAGTGGCTTTGCATCCCTGTGTATATCTAATGTCGAAACCTTTCTTTGTATCACCAAGACTAGTCTTGAAGTAGAGGTAGAGTGTGTTGGACGTTGAGATGATAACTCTTTGGTTGTCTTCAGCAGATCCTGTTAATCTAGCTAAGACTGGACTAGAAGGAAGATTACCATCACGGATTAAAATGTAATCTCTATCAATTCCTAAATCAAGTTTCTCAATTTCTAACGTAATAATCTTTCCTGGCTGAGCTTCGATAATGTACAAACATTCCAAGCCACCTGGGTAATGGTTGGGATAACCAGGAGAAGTCAAAATTTGCCCTTGTGGAGTGGCTCTCAAAGTTCCACCGCACGATGAAGGTTCTGTCTTCCAAGAAGCGCGGAAGCCTTTCCTTTCTACTGATGCGTCAGTACTGAACTTGATAATCATGAAGTTTGAAGCAGACACAAACAGCTTGCTGGACAGTTCTTGTTTACCAGAGAGTGTTGCCAAGTTCACTGCTTTGTCTTCGGTACGTCCACCAACTAAGATCTGAACAGTGTCGAATGATTTTTCCGTTTCAAATTCTTGGAATTGGAGAAGTATGTTATGTCCTTGTGGCCCTTCCAAAGTCCATTTGCATTCGCTAAGTGGAGGATACTTGTGAGGATAGCTGGGACTCTCTACAACGTCTCCGCTACTGGCCATGTAATAGTGGCAGTTTGCTGGACAGTCCATTTCGTCGGATGAATCGCCGCAGTCGTCTTGTTTGTCGCACTTGAATGCAGCGTTGATGCATCTTCCGTTTGAGCAGTGGAATGCTCCTGAAAATACAAAACAAAAAGTAATTAAAATGACCTGAAACTCCTTATATAAAATGCCTATTTAAGGATATTCCCAACTTACCAGCAGGACAAGCACTTGCTCTGCACATAAATGGCAACAAAGATTCACAGGTGGTCAACTCCCAAGATTGCTTATCTCCCATTAGATTGACGTCCACACATTCTCCAGCCTTTGGGTTGGGTTGCTCCAAGTCCCAAAACCCAGCGTACTGAGATACGAGACCTCCGGCGGCCGATTCCAAGGTGTTGGTTCTGAGATCGTCCACAGATGCTAGACCCAACCAATAATGCGGACCTACTCCGTGAGCCATGTGTGCTGTCATGTTGTTTTCTGCGTATGATTCGACTACCATAAGTTCGCTGCCGTACCTGAAGGAAAGTAAAAAATACATATTTGTAAAAAAAGTCCTTGGATCAATAAGGGTGCTTTTGAAGTGGGATAAAAATATGTACATACCTTCGACATAATTCCGCCGCTTTCTCCCAAGAGTGTTTGATATTGAAAAATTTATAACAATATAAGCCTCGTAACTCCCATCCTGAAACAATTAGAAAAATATATAATTAGTTCAGAGGATACAATGAAAAAAACGATTAGTAACTTAAAATCCACGGATTTAGATTTCATTATCGCGACTACTGTTCAAGGACTAAAGGCCTCATCATCAGGAGATTACATTTAAAATTTACTATTAAAATGAACTTCCACCAAGTATCGTCGGTCGACAACCTTGACGTTATAAAATCAGTTCATTTTCATTACATCATTACGACGATAAATGAAAATTGATTGGCTGAATTCTGTCTTCCAATCGTGTGAAATACAGCTCTAAAATAACCTCATAGTTCTTGGATAGTAAAATAATTATTTACTAATCTAAGTTTTTAGTCAACTAGGAATGTATGTACGTACATGTACGCAATGTAATAGAACAGCATGTGAGAAGTAATACATAATATTAAAATGATTCGACGAGTAGCATGAATGATAATACTGATAATATGGGTCGCAGCAAGTGTATAGTTTTGATGATAATTTGGTGTCTTTATACCGAGAGAGAGGAGAGTGGGGAAGAACCGGCTATGTTAATAATATTATAGAGACAGTTAGCAATAATTGCCTAGCATCAGGCTGCGCGGTGCCGTTACTCAGTACTCACTCAACATGGTTCTACTCTACTCTACGGTTTGACGTGGTTAGTTAGTAACAGGGTTATCTTC
Source organism: Ceraclea dissimilis (assembly GCA_963576895.1). Classification (NCBI taxonomy): domain Eukaryota; kingdom Metazoa; phylum Arthropoda; class Insecta; order Trichoptera; family Leptoceridae; genus Ceraclea; species Ceraclea dissimilis. The sequence continues at coordinate 683,332 of OY756370.1, read as the reverse complement.
AAGTTAAATCTCGAGTCAAGTCTAGAGACTTTTGAGATCTAGAGTCAAGTCTTTAAATACACAATAGGGTCGATTCGCTGTCTAGCTTTTCGAACTAAAATATGTAGGTATGTCATAAATTTAGTTAAGAAATAATCGAAAAAAGAACGCCTCATTTTAGTTAGTACGTACTTAATTAGTTACACAATTACTGAGTCTCTAGTAGAGTCTGGAGTCATTGAGGTCAAAATTTCAAAAAAGGATACAAATGAGGTGCCGGGTTTTAACCCCGGCGCTAAAGATGTATTCCACACTTTGCGATACGGGTTTTTAGCCTAGCGAAAAGTGTGCAGGAAAGTATTTGGGTTTGTGTATGCAAGCCCAGATCCTTTTATATAAAAAAAGACTCATAAGTATTTTTATATAGGAGTCGAGTCATACCTTAGACTATAGACCGAGTCTCTTGACTCTAGTCGACAACACTGAAGGTGTGGATATACGGGGTCTCAGGAGACGCGCCTCCAGGCACTGACAAAATGGCGTCAGCCTCTTCAGTGAAATACACGACGGGAGATTTTCGTCTCTAGAGACGGCATCTCTAGTAAAAATGGCCGACAATCGCCTCCTGTCATCAAATTCTAAAATACACGGGACTATCTCGAGACGCGAGACTTTGGTCTGTTGCTGCATTCATTCTTTGGCGCCATAATGCCGTTTGGTTTTGTGTACATACTCTAGTGTCATGTATTTACGAGTATTGTGATTAAAAAATTGAATTATATACCGCTTTGAAATTATTTATCGATTCAGTAATGTACATATGTCGGTCAGTACTTAACTTACATGCGTATGTGTATATATTTCCTTTTCTACGTTAGTAAATTAAATAGAATACTTAATTAGACCTTCTTTTAATGTACACCATTCCTATGACATCAGTGACATAAGCCAAAGCAAGTATCGGTATGCACTACATACCCGAAACCGTTGTGAGTAGCGAAATTTTGTTTCCTCCTTATGTTCTTTCGATGAATATTAAAGGGTGAAATGGTAACTACATAGTTTGCTATAAATGTTGTAGGACATTAAGGGAATAACAAAACACGTAATGTTAATGTATTTTTCACAACTGTATTCGTATTTCAAATGCAAATGCAACTCTGTTATTAATCCGCCATTATTTAAAAATAATATTATAATTATAATCAACAAACAATTTTATTATTAACAATGTACTAATATCGTCACAATCGCAGGAATGTTTAAAATTATATGTCAATACAAAAACCACGTGCCCACGCGCGCCAATCCAATTCAGTTGCAAACATCTCCAAGAGACCTCAGATTAAAATTGAACATGTCAAAAGACCGGAGACGCGTCCCCTGAGACGAAAATATGTAAAATACACGACGCGAGACTTGCGTGCGCAGACCGTCTCAGGAGGCGCGCGGTATCGAGAGATATCTCGCGTCTCCGATGTGTTTACACACAAGAGACCTGTCATTTTGGTATCCGGGAGGCCAAAATCTCTCATGTGTATCTTCGCCTTGATATCCAATGCAATACACAGTAGGTAATGTAAAGTTCTTAGTTTAGCCAGTGTTGTGTAACATATTATATATTGTATGGAGCATTTAGTTCGCATCACGACGCAAGCAGAAGATATTCAAGTTTGTGCCGTCCTTAATGGGTGACTTAACTGATAAGCGAATTATTCATAGAGGCATTCTACAGAAACTTCGAGGGCACTTGAGTCAACCTACTGTGCATAACTTTATTAAAATATCTAACCTAAAATAAATACTAACTCTCCGATCACCAGTGTTGTCTTCCGGAGACAAGTGAAAAAATACCTTGCCGATAAATCTTTTTACTTCATAGACGAGATGTTGTCTGACTCTGTAAACGCATCGTACCTAATTGTCTCAATATGTGTTTGTTGACGAAATGTACCTTTGGACCATTAACATCCAGACTTGCATTGAATTAAACCACACCTGTTTTTATTTTTATAATCCCGAGGAAGACCACAGAAAAGGTGGACAGATGACATTGTCCAGCTACGGACGTAGATGGCAGCAGGTAGCCCAAGACAGAAGACAGTGGAAGAGTTTAGAAGAGGCCTATGTCCAGCAGTGGCCAGTAAGGAAATCCTGATTTCGCCATGCATTTATTGATTTCTGTTTATTTTTTGACTGATTGTAATTGATTGCGTTAAATCTGATCACTTTTTATGAAAACATAAAGATTCCAAGTGCCTTAATGCGGCCGCTTCACGCTCGGCGACCCTCCACGAGTTTTGTGTGAATGAGTAAAAGGACGTACGGACGAGGTGATTGTCTTGAACTGTATACGTAACCGACGGTAAACGCCTTTTTACTCATTCGCGCGGGACTCGTGGAAGGTCGGACAGCATGTGGATGAGGCATTAGAGAAACAGTAATCTTATCGGCATAGTAAGAAAATTTCAGCATCGTATTCAATGTTGAAAAACCACTAGCAATATCAAATGATTATGTTTAAGTAATTTGTTTATTTCTCATTGTAACTATTATTGTATTTGTCCTTCATTAAGTTTTGTAATAAATTATCTCGTGAAAATTACTGCAAACATAAATAATCACCTGAGATAAAAGGCATTTATGCGCGAAGACGTGAATTATGAAAGATATTTCTATATAACACTCTATTAATATTAGTTAAAAATATCCCCAGGCAATTTTCTCAAAGATTTAACCTCTGCCGTCAATTTTAAATATTTAGCTTTAAATTCTTATTAAATTTACACCTGAGTTTTGATATTAATTGCTTGGATTTTGTAAGACATTCATACATTCTATAGCTACGACACTCCAGTGATGAAACTTGTCTTTGTAACTAAAGAAAGAGTTATTTATTAGACTTATTCGTTGTCTATGGTTGTTAGTTACATCGATGTCAGAAAGTAGCTGACTTTTTCGATGCTTTTATTTCATTTTTAATCGAATATTTTCTTTTATTACCCACTTTTATTTAACTTCACTTGGCATTATCCCTTAATCTTGTAATCGTATTTCAACTCATTTCCAGACTAGCTAGAGCTCTGAAACATTCACCAATTGTGTAAACCAGATGACTTTATAATTCTGTACCACATTCGATCAGCCTATTCCAGAGACATTTTTTTTTGTTAATTGAATCTGGGTTTATCGAAACAAACCCAAATACATCTTTGTACACTTCACAGTACGCTTGAAAAGCTTGTGCCGTGAAGTGGAGTAGGTTGGCATCGGAGATCGAACCCGCGCCCACTGGATCAACAGTCGAGCGCGTTACCAACCAGTTTACCGACCACCTCATTCATTTTAAATCGAAACTTTCTCATCTTTAGAAATATTTATATATTTTTTTAATAATTTTCTCGCGTTGACTGTAAGATATTATTATTAATCGCCTGATAACGAGGGTACAAATCCTCGAAAGCTAAAGTCATTTTTTTTGCGGATTTAAATCTATATATTTAGTTTTTCATTTTTTTCTTATTATGTTTTAGAGATGGGAACGACATTTCAATGATTTAAAAATCGATGTTATTTTCATCGATGGTTGCATAATCACACATAACATAATTCTTATAATAATACAACATGTCAAAATAAAAATGTGTTGTTGTTTATTATAACAAAGAAATGACTATTGTTAATACTCGCTGCGGGTAAAGTAATCGCTAATGTTTATAATGAAATGAAATACCTAAGTTACGTAAAATAATGCCTTTACTTGTTAATGCATGTGAGAAAAAATGTTATCAAAGTAGGTAGGGATGTGTGTGTACCTTGTATGTGAATGAATAACAGTGTTATTTTATAAAACGCAATGTATACCCATCAAGGCATATCCCAATAAAAGTGAGGTAACCAGTGACTGATGTGTGTATCTACATAAAAACGCACACAGTATTCCAGCTCAAACTTCAAGTTTTAGCTGGGTAATGTTTTTTTTCTATACCGCTTAATAATGAAAATTTGTTTGTATCTAGTCTGCGTTTCGGCAAATGAAATAATTTCTATATAGGTATTAGTCAACCAATAAGGTACTTAAGTCTACAAAACTGTTCTTTAAAATTGAAATTACTGAAAAAAAAATCAGTCATTGTGAAATGTACCTATGTATGTGAGTATGGAAGAGGCCTATTTCCAGTAGAGAGAAGTAAAAAAGAAGTGAAATGATTACCTATCCAGGGCCATCCAAAAAAAGCTCTAGTATATTCACTTTTGGAAGCGAAGGTTTAGAAATATCGCGAGAAAAGATTTGTAACGTAAGAGCGAAACCTGATTACCTCACTGTGTTTTCGAGAGGAATTTAGAAGAACGAAGTGAAAGAGTGGATAAGTAAGTGTCAAAAAGATCTTGGATAGTATCAAGTACTTACCTAAATAAAAAAGTAAATTGTCAAAAATTATACATGCAGATCCGTAGTAATATCCATTATAAAAATGATTATGGTAGAAATTTACACATAATTGGAAGAGTGGATAATTAGGTACTGTCTGAATGACTGACATGCGAATATTAGAACCTAATAGTACTTTAAATTCAACTCTGTATAGGTGGTTCGTTCAGGTCGAAAAAGCACGTAAAAATGCCCACACAGTTTTAAGGTGAGATAGTAACTGAACATGATAAAAATTACGTCAAGAAAAGTAAGATTACTCAGCTAACACTAAAGATATCACCTATCAGGACCTAAAACATGGATGAACGAGAATATGTTTTAGTGACTCTAGTGGTTAGAAATCAGATTTCTGTAAATCTTCTCGATGAAAAATAATTCCAAAGTCACCTCTGAGATTCACTGAGATTATTCCCGAGGCTGGTTAGATATAATGCTGTAATTTGGTTCATAAAATATTTGATGTAAGACGCAGTGACCGTAGTGGATATTTTTTGATATTCAGCACCTTTTTATACAAAGAGCCAAAATCGATTTTCTCTCTTAGGTTATTCTTATTTCGCGCTTACACTCTCATACAAAATTTGAGAGATTACAATCGAACGATTTCTACTTAGACTCTTAAATTATTTCTTCTTATTCTTCCGGTGTCGTGTCAGGTCCCCCTAACGTTGACTATCACTCCAGAGAAAGCGTTTCTGTACTGGGCAGCTCGAAACAGCTCTTCAGCACTCCTTATTCCAGTCCAGTCTCTTATATTGCGGAGCCATGAAATTTGCCTTCTTCCAACCCCTCTACGACCCTCTATTTTGCCCATAATGATCAGATGGAGTTATTCATATTTTTCACGCATTTCCTAAATGTATGGATAGTACACTATAGGTAGATATATTATTGTCTCTTGTATTTGTAATCATATGATGTTAATAATCTACATAAAGGTGAGTTTGCTTAACACCAGCGCCGCGTTCCCACAGAAGTTACGCTGTGTGAAACTTACAATTAGGTAAGTATTATAATATAATGACTGTTTTATTGTTAGTTGATCAGTGATAATATTCAGTACTCCACATTATAAGGCTGGGAGAATATTTCACTCTTATCAACTGACTCCTGGTATTACGCGCCACGCCTGTATATTTACGCAATTCATCTACCATTAAGTCGCAATAATTAGAGATTAAAACGCACACTTATAAGGCAATAATTTCTGAGTAAAAATCGACCTATTATCCCTTCAACTTTTTCAAATTTTGTTTGACTTTTTTATTATTTATTTAAGATTATTGGCTTATTGTATAAAGTGGGGACCGAAAATCTAAAAAATATAGGCAAGAGTCTCTGCGTCTTACATTCAACATTTTATCAACCAAATTACAGCATTATATCTAACGAACTACCAGAATGATTTTAAATAGTGTAGTATCTAGTTACTAGAGTATGATGTTTAATTTGTATTATTAAGTGGACCGCTTATTGTGTTTCTGTCTCCCTCTCTCACGCGCTGTGTCCACCCTGTGTCGGCCTAGTGTGGGGGTGGGACAGAGATACATTAGTATTTTGGTATTATATAGCATTATAATTATAATTATATTAATTATGTATGTATTGGTCCCCTGCACTATATTGTGTAGTTGTTGACTGAAGATTGCCTAGGTTGATTTGACTTATTGTTTACGCATATTTTTTGTTCATGTCATATACATATGTGATCTGTTATTTATTGTAATAGCATTATTAAAGGCTTACGCCGTTTATGAAAATAAATAAAATAAAAAAAAAAAAATTATCGAGAAAAATTACAATTTATGGGGTTAACTGGTACAAATCGCAGCATACCGATAAGCTCGCCCTAGTGAACAAATGTTATGATTTATATTCGTAATGTTAACATATCTCTGTATCTTGTTCGCAAAAAGTGGAAATAAATAAATAGTTGAGTTTCTAGAGTCACTAAAACTTATTCTCATTTATCCATGTTTTAAGTCTGTTTTAAGATGATCATTGGGGTTAACTGGAAAAAATCGCAGTTATGCGATAAGTTCGCCCTAGGGAACAATGATTTATAATCTGTACTATGTCCATTTTTTATGTTTGTATGTTTTCCTGTCCACTTTCAAAGAATAAACAAAATAATATATTTAGTATTAGCTGAGTAGTCTCACTTTTCCCAAGGCATTTTTTTTGCAATTTAAGGTAGGTGCTATAATACAAACTTGAATAAAATATACTCCACAGAAGTTAATAGTTATTTGAATCGTAAAATATCCCAGACGTAGTAAAATGACTAACCAGAAATTTATCGACCAAATCAAACAGCGGAAAATTATCGAGAAATAGGAAAGTATTGCTATAGCTGAAGCTGTACACCTGTTATTTAATACAATAAGTAAGTGTCTATTTTGAAATGGTACCTAATTAATTTTAATTTACGCAGACATGCCCACAATTTTACATACATTTTTCTTCACAATATGTTATAAAGATTGTATCGGCGTCTCTCTAGCTACATAGATGATTGATACTATCTCAACACGCAACTAAATTATTTATTGCATTCTCTATACCCACAGTCAAATATTATGTGAAAGTGTTTGATCGGCCACACACATGTCTTGCGTCGGTTTCCATAGTGTGCAATATAAATTAGATAACAGGTTTGCCTATGAGTGAAGGTTTTCTGAAGAAAAATTTACGATGCAATTTGACATTAAGAAGAATTTTTTTCTGCACTGTAATTTGGGCAGCTTTTGTATTTTCAAAGGGGACAAATCAGACACTTACGCGACGTGCGACTTCTGAAATCAGCTGCATGGCAATGGCTCCTGGGCGGTGTCCATTGGAGAGTCTCGCAGATCGTTCCCCCTTTTACGATGACGCAGGAGAGGTTGTGGCTTTCTAGGAGCGGATGGGGATATAGTGAGTGCCGACTGACACGATAAGAAGAAGAAGATGAATAATAAAAGATAGATAAATTGATAGAATTTCACGCCTTTCTACGGATTACCTAGGGGCGTGCATTAGATAGGTACTGACTTTACGATTTAAATTCGCCATACTCGGAACTGCATTCCTAAAAGAGCGAGGTATAAAATATTTTATACGTAGAAAGCGCTTTGTTTTATTATTATACGGGGTGTTTGATAGATGCTTTTTTATTATGCTTTGCAAATAATTTCAAAGAGCATAAATCAGAGTAGGTTTTTTTAGATTTCTGAATTTTAATGGGCTATTTTTCTTAACGAATATCTTCCCCAAACTCGTTATTGGAATACCTAATGACTATTTCTCGAAACAGAGATCCGATATTTATTTATTTATTTATTTATTTTTTATTTATTTAAACTTAAAGTAAACAACAAACACATATAAATATACAAAATGGACATAGTACAGATTATAAAACGTTGTTTACTAGGGCGAACTTATCGCAGAACTGCGATTTCTTCCAGTTAACCCCATTTTTTTTATTATTATTGTTTCCTCTGATGAAAACTAATGAATAATGTTAACTGGAAGAAATCGCAGTTTTGCGATGAGTTCGCCCTAGTGAACAACGATTTATAATCTGTAATATGTCCATTTTTTACTATGTCACTTAAATAATAAATAAATAAATTAGTAGAATACGTAGACTTAACACATATTCAAGTAACAAAAAATAATGATTAGAACTAAGTAGGTAACTTTTCTGATGGTGATACAGGTACAAGGAAAATCTCGAAAACCGTGAAGCTTTGGACTATGCAAAGTTTGGCTTAAAAGATTCCAAATGACCTCTACTATCACCCCTTAAGATAAATCTGTATCCATATATCAAACACTCTGTATATTTATAGTACCTACAATTAGTATATCAGCTATAGGAGAGGTACTCTTAAGTAAGAAGGAAACGCCTTAGGATATTTTATGTAATAAGAGTTAAAATATTCGTAATACTGTGGTACATATTATATTAGTATAATATTACTAAGTATTTGTATGTAAGTAGGTACCTAGTAATGTAAAGTAATAGATACCTGTTCCTATCGACTACCTGTTATTAAAATACAATCACAGCTACCGCTATTTCTCGGACACGCAACACAACATTTATTAAACAATTATATTATTGTTGTGAGATATTCAAAGAGAGTAAATACATAAATAAGTATTCATTACGTGTAATATTATATGTTGGTGTAAAATTCCTTGTAAATGGTTAAAAGTTAACACAACTTTTAACCATTTTGTCAAATAAACTCTGTTAGCAAGTTAACAGCTTTTTTTGAGAAATCTATTCAAGATAAATAAACAATCTTTTACGGTCATTAACTAGATGAAGGTTCAATGTATCTACCCTATTTTTTTCAAAGCATATTTAGTAAGGTAGTCGAGATAAGGTCTCCCGTTTTTTGAAATGTCAATACCTCTAGTTTTAAAAGCTAATATTAATAGCTAATAGGAAACGAAAGTTAAATGCTAACATATAGGAATAATGTACCATCCTTCGCTGTATATATGTTGAGATAACTATTTGTAATTCAATTATGACATGTGGAAAATCCGATGTTTTCACAAAAAAATGTGACGTATAGAAAAATGTGTCATTTTATTTCTCTTGGAACCCACAACATGAAATAATTCGGTTTATACTTAATTCGAAAGGAATCACAGGATTTCCGAAACCTGACAACATTTCATCTTCATCAGAACGAATTGGAAATGACGTAGTGAAACTTTGAAACCTCCCTGTGTTCCCTTGAAGAACGTAAAAATTTGTGAAATAAAAAGTAGTGATTTTTGGTAGTGATGTGAATAAAAAAATTCGAGAGAATTTTGTCTCGTGGAGTTGGCGAGGTATGATTTTTAAAACAATTTCGTCGCATGCGCATGTCAGATGTGGTTTTTATATTGAAATATTTACACCATAATAATAATAATTGACGTTAGATAATAAATAAAATTTAATTTGAATAAATTGATCTCAAACTACTTTCTTCAGCTCTACGTGTGAGCGCACTCTGCACCTACATTTAGAAATTGCCAATAAAAATACTTACATGCGTTTAATTTTAAACTTTTTATTATAATTGATGGACATTAAATTTTATTAATATTTAATAGAGGTCAACAAATTATTTATAGCATTGTTTTTACATATTACATGCATTTGTATAAAACCTTACATATTTGGTTAAATATTTTACGTACATTTTTTAGTTTGTTTTATGTGGTTTTGTAGTTAAAAAGTAGAAGTCTACTTGTTTAAATGTGTTTGATTTCTCTTTTTCTTTTCTTTATGTGAATAGGGCTTTATTAAATAGATAGGTAGGTAGCAGGCCCGAAGCTACCTAAGAACATGATTCCCATCGAGTTACCTTTTGGAAAAAAATGATAGGTATAATAGTGTCTAATCTGACGTAATCCCATAAGAAATGTTAGCCCCGGCTTCCCTTCTGCAGAAATCAACCCTTCGCCACTGGTAGGTAGGTACCCTTCCATAAACAAAAATTTTATTCATATGTTTTTAATCGAATCTTACAGTATTTATCAATGAATCTCAGTTCGTTCGGAATGCTCATTTAGTATGGAATAAAACCAAAGGAAATGTAACTCAAATGATAGGGAAAAACGAGTAATTAAATACTGCATAGAGGGTATCATCGAAATCAACGGCAAAATGTGGGAAATGTCTATTCGAAATTCAGGAGACACAGCGATTGTATCAATTTAGGAATGAGTATGTTGCAACGATCTTTTAAAAATTATTATTTCTTAGTCAGATGGACCAAGTTTGATGAAGAAGACGGGCTACCTTATACCTACTTATTATGTATATTATACGCTTTTAAACCGAAATTGTACCTGTTTAATTTTCCTTTTACTAATACATTCATGTGACTCCAGTAAACTTAGAATAGGCATTTCACACATTAAGCCATTGATTTAGATGACGCCAACCATGCGGTATTTAATTACTCATTTTTACCTATCATACAAATCATTGCTGAAGTCAAAATTGTGAAACATATATCTATATACTGTAAATATTAATAGTTATTATTGTCGGCTGTCTGTGCCTGCAAATTGGTCTATACAAAAAAAATCTCATGTACTTTTGATCTGATATTTTATGTTTTTTTTTGTCAATGTTTCAGATGTACCTACATTAAGTTACTTATTTTTGTTGTTGCTTGTATTGTACTTGTACAAAACTATTGTTAATGTTAAAGGCTTGCGCCGTAAATAAATAAATAAATAAATTTGAGTTACATTTCATTTGCGCCGGGCCTAGGTTTTTTTTTCATACGAAATGAGCATTCTCCTTTGATGTATTATGAGTAGGTAGTTGAACTGACCAAATAATGTCAACGAAATAAAAGAAGTTTATTATTCTGGTAGTCAGGTGGAGCAGAGTTTTGGAATTCATACATAACTCACTTGTCCATATAAGGAACACAAAGAGGTAACGAAAAGAAAGCTCATATATCGCTTCAGGTCAAAAACTGTCAATTCTTCGTATAGAGTAGTGCTGTGTCGTGACCTACATGTAGATATTATACACAGTATACGTGAATTCTATAGCTAAAGTAGGTGGTACATTATTTATGTATGCCTAAAGTAATATATGATAGGTGAGTGTATGTGTCTGTGTAGGTATCTATGTATAATTATGTGATGATAAAATTAAAGATATCACAGATTGAGAATGTTGGGTGTCGATCGTAAAAACAACACAAGTTTAGGTTTTATTCTTATGCCTCTACCACATGCTCAATGTCATTTTCAAGCTCACGTCATTTTCAAGCAAAATTGTTCTTTGGAGATTTGTAAATCATTAAATTTCCTACAAATTTGCTACAAAAATTCTATAAAATGAATAGCAGGGGAGCTATTAAGGTTCAAAAACTGTCCAAATTTTCTTATTATTTTTATCAATATTTGAGTATTTTTAAATCATACATTTCGCAACGGTTAATTTTAGTTACTTAATGTAAAATTTCTCATAACTACTTGTAGAGATTTTGTAGAGACTTTAATTGCTAATGCTTAATCCACATGCTCGCCGACCCTCCACGTTTTTGTGTGAATGAGTAAAAATATGTGCGAACGGGGTGATTGTCTTGGATTGTATACATAATCGACGGTTAACTGCCTATTTTCAAGAGTTTTCTCAAAGGTCTGGAAGTAGAAAATTTATGAAATTTGGATTCTTCATTACCACCACGACCCATACAACTTTACAACATACCAAAAATTCACGCCTACCAGATCTTTAGAAAGGTCTCCAGCGTTATACGAAATCTCTTTTATCCGAAATAATTGTTCAAAATGTTTTGAACAGCTGATGTGAACACAGTTTCTTGGCCCAGTGAACATCGGTCATCGGACGAAGGTGATTGAAAGCAGTGAGAAGAATGAAAGTATGTAAGACTTAATCAATAATGATAATACATTGTACTATATATACCAAACCAATATATGGTTGTGGAATATACACTAATGTAACATACTCATATGATCATAAAAGATGATAGAGTTATTAAGTCGATTTTCGTGTCGTTGACGTGTACATAAATAAATAAAATATTAATGGAATTTATGTTTTTACAATTCATTTTATCACCTTTATTATCAATTATAATATATTGTTTCTGCTACAGCTAGAGTCAAATCCCTAGTAACATTTGAACTCCTAGATTGGTTCTAGAACGGTTCTAGGACTACTTTAGAACCAATCTAGGTTCTCTATCTCTCAATCTGTGAGCTAAATTGTTACTAGGGATGTTAATGGGCAGGGCACAAATGGAGACCACGGGCAAATAAAAGTGGTGTCAGAAGGTCACATAAGAGATGGGTAGACGACGAAAGCTTGGTAGACAGTGGGTGATAAATGAGAGTGATAAACAATAGTGGAAAAGGCCTATATCCAGCAGTGAGGAAACCAGGGCTGAAAAAAAGAGGATTGTTTCTGCTGGAGCAAAGACCAAGGAGAAGTGACATGCCATGTATAAGAAGTATGGACGACATTTGAAGAGGTTTTTCAGACCCCAGTGGGTGAAAGTTGCCCGGGGCGAGAGGAGTGGACGAGGAAATGAGAGGCCTGTGTCCAGTAGTGGGTAAGAATGGGCTGATGATGTTATACTTTTTGTTTTATGATCTATCTACATTTATTCGATTGGTTGACTATGATTTTCTATTAGAAAACTTTCCTATTATGATACCTATCTCTTGTGGAGAGAAATGTTTTCAATGCCATACCCCATACTCAGGAATACAGTATGCATTGCATAAGCAAATGTATACCTACACTTCGACTTTAAAAATTATGATAAAAATCATCAAAATCAACACTCACCTATTCATAATCTATCAATCACATACTATACCTTAAAATATGCGAGAACTAAATACCTACTCTTAACAATCTTAAGAATGTATCTAGATATCTAACACCATCATATGAATGTTGTGTATCTGCATAATATGAGTATAGTGTATGTATAGTACAGCCAACATTCTTGTGCAGGTGTGCATGTGAGGAAAATTAAACATAAACAATAATAATAGTCTGTGTGAAAATTTATTACTCACTACCTACATTCTTCGTTAGACTCGTATCTCGACAGCTGCGCCACTTTTAGCTTACTTTTACTCATTCCCATTACCCCCTTTAGACAACACATAACTTTTTGCTGTACCCATTCAAAATAATATGACATAAATTTATCAATGAAGTAGTTTTTTCTTTTGAGTGTTAGGGTGGCCTTATACATTATGAAATTAATAGTCTGAAATTGATTGTTTGTAAAAAAGTTCCAACCAAAACCTCTCATAAAATGGTAAAAATAGCGTTTTTTCCATTTTTTGGGGTTAATTTTGTGTCTATCAAAAAACTTTTACGGTTATTCCCTAGATTTTAAAGCATATTATCGGTACAAAAAAAATATTCTTACTCCGCGAGTTTCGGAAAACGAGTTTCCGTCTTTCGAAAAAAAGATCAGAGGTGTTTAGACTTTTTTTTTTGAGAAATCTATACAAGAGGTAAAATATCTTTTACGGTTATTCCCTAGATAAATGTTCAATGCAACTACCCTATTTTGTTCCAAAGTATATTTAGTAACGGTTGTCGGGATATAAAGTCTCCCGTTTTAGATTTTTTTGAAATGTCGTATGCATACTCTTAATGTGGCTAAATATCATTCAACCAATTTGAATGTATGTAGCTTTGTATTAATTTTTCAGAGTTTGTTACCATATTGTAATCGTAACTTATACTACTTGAATAAGCGTGATAACAATCACTCACATTTTTATCTAGTTCACTAGTTTTTCCGCAATATGTTTAATCAACTGGTGATGCTATAAAAATATCATTGTTTCTCATGTGAACTGTTTTAGTAAGTAACTCATAATAATAATTACTGCAACACTTTGTGATAGTTCGCGATATATTTTTGCACATTTTGTAAACAATCGTAAGTCAAATATCTGTCCTCATTGACGTAATGTAGTTCTGGATAATACTGGGACCCGTTAATGATGGCGAAGCCTGGAGAGTGCGCTGCAACGATGAGTTGTTCAACATCTACAAGGCACCCAGGCTATCTGTGCATGCTAGCAGGCTGAGATGGGCCGGACATGTGCAGAGAATTCCACCATCACGGGTTCCAAAAAGGATCCTGGAAGAGCACCCAGGTGAAAGAAGCAGGGTCGGGAGGCCAAGGCTAAGGTGGGAATACGAGGTTGGGAAGGACGCAGCCAAACTACTCCAGGCAACAAATTGGAAGGTCGGAGCAGGGGACAAGAGAGGTTGGAGGAGAAGTCTCATGGAGGCTAAGGCTCGATATGGGCCGTAGAGCCATCAAAGAAGAAGAAGAACTTCTGAACAATTTACATCCAGACCTGCATTGAATTAAACCACACCTGTTATAATTTTGTATTGTCACCAGTCACCATGTATTTATTGATTTCATTATTTTTTGCTGTAACTGTTTATTGATTTGCTGCATTTGATTTTGTAATGTTTGTTTAAATATACCTATAAACCTGACGATTTCAAGTGCCTCAAATAAGGTCTACGGATGATTAAAAAACAATAAACAAAAGCAGTAATATTGATGTTAACAGTTTAATAAAATTGTGAACAATTGGAGCGTAGTGAAGGACCGATCATAATAACCGACTTTTTACGCATCGATTTGATTCGGAATTTAATGTAATTTTAAACGACAATAACAGGTGTTTATGACCACAAAATTTTGGATGTTTTTTAAAGAAGCGGACATTAAAATGCGAGTCATAGTTTATTGTTAATGTGGTCAGTTTTTTCTAGAAAATATAATCAGTCGTAGTAGAAGTATGTAGTACCAAATCAGAATTCTTCAAAGGTACATACTTGTAAAGTCTTCTACCAACATGATTTCTCCAGACCCTTAAGCTCTGTTTCGCTTCTATCAATGAAGCCTAAGGAATCATATCGCGTGATCGTGGGATTTCTGAAGAAGTTCGACTTGAAACTCTAACAGATTTGAACTTCTGAATCTCATTTTATGTTGAGTTAGATGTGTACTGGCACAAATCACCCAGTTAGGGCGGACTGCCTAATTATAAAAAAACTACTTGTGAAGTCAAGACTCTGTTACTAAATCAAAGTATTTTTCAAAGGCTCCCATTGTTTCATTCATCGAAATATTACTGAACACTTACAGACATTTCAGATTTTTTTATTTAACAAGTAATCATAGTTCTTTCGTAAGAGCCACGCTTATTTTTCTCCCTATAAAACTTACTAATTGAAACATGTTTATGATAAAACAGTACATACAATTTTAAACTGGCACCTAAAGAAAATATGTGTGCAACATTTCAAGGTGCCGGGACATTGGGAAGGTATTAAAATTTGAAGAGGAAAATGTAGACTCAGTCATTTTTTTTATATTATATGTGACACCCACAGAGACATCAACAAAATATGAATGCATTATTATACAAAAAAAGAAAAACATCTCATGTCGACTCTCTAATTAAGGGCGCCCGCAACATACACCAACAACAAAGGCCTTAAAAAATTAGATAATAGTAAAAATAGACATCAAGAACAACAACTGCAGAAGAAATTAAAATGATTACTACTGGCCGAGCCCAGCCCTTTTATATTGAAAACCATTAATATATGGTTTAAGTTCTCGTACATTAATTTCCTAGAATCATTTAAGAGAGCATGGTCATTAATGTATGTATTATATTGTGTGTGGTTAATAAGTTCAAACACGTTTGTATGAATTTTGAGGAAAATATTTAGTTTAATGATTAAACGTGCCAAACATATAATAATAAGTTCTTAGAAAACACAACGGAACATTAACATCCTTAAAATCGAAGAGAAAAGTGTGTCAGATAGTGATTTGTGGTATTTGCGGATATTGATTGTTTGTTTGAACTGTAGGCATGAAAATACAGGGTGTTTGATAGATAGATACAGATATCTTCAGGCGTGATAGTAGAGGTAATTTAGGATCTTTTAGCCAAACTAAGCTCAGTCCCAAGTCGCATGGTTCTCGAGTTATTCGAGATTTTAGCTTTTTATCGAAAAACCCCGAATTATTCAAGTTTAACGCCGATAGCTTCGTAAGCAAAAGTACCTACTTAGTTCTATCATTCTTTTTTGTTACTAGAATATGTGTTTAGTCTATTTTAGCCATTAGTTTCAATCTGAAGAAACAATAATGGTACATAATATCCCATTAAAGTTTCGAGAAGGAGATATTTCAAAAACGAGTCGAGACTTTGGAGGGGATTTTCGATAAGAAAAAAAATGTCTAAAGATTCAGAAATCTGGAAAAAACTTCTCTGGTTTATCCTCTTTCAAGTGATTAAAGAGATCGCTACTAATCTTAGCAAATTTCCATACATATTTTGATTGCATAATGAACCATAAATTTCCTTTCAATTTCCCGTTTCTGAATTTGTATGGAAATTAGCTTAAATTAGTAGCGATCTCTTTAAGTTATTGTATCGTATTTTTATGAACCTAATGTTTTTTATAATGTTTTGTATATCATTTGAAAGAGGATAAACCAGAGAAGTTTATTCCAGATTTCTGAATCTTTAGACATTTTTTTTCTTATCGAAAATCCCCTCCATAGTCTCGACTCGTTTTTGAAATATCTCCTTCTCGAAACTTTAATGGGATATTATGTACCATTATTGTTTCTTCAGATTGAAACTAATGGCTAAAATAGACTAAACACATATTCTAGTAACAAAAAAGAATGATAGAACTAAGTAGGTACCTTTGCTTACGAAGCTATCGGCGTTAAACTTGAGTAATTCGGGGTTTTTCGATAAAAAGTTAAAATCTCGAATAACTCGAGAACCATGCGATTTGGGACTGAGCTTTGTTTGGCTAAAAGATCCTAAATTACCTCTACTATCACGCCTGAAGATATCTGTATCTATCTATCAAACACCCTGTATACCTAACTAATTACGCCTGCTTGGTCTGATAGATGACATATGAATATAAAACGTTAGATAGAAGATTGTGGAAATAAATTCAAAACAAAATAATGTGTTTTACAGAATTTTTACTAAAACCTAAAATGCTTCTGCGATCTCTGCCAACTAACCCCAATCAAAACCAAGATTGTTAGATATTGAAAAACAACTGACAAACAAACAAATGAAACAAATTTTCATACTCTGCTATTTTCACCTCCAAAATAATCGAGTTTTGATAAATAAATAAATAAAATCTTTATTGGATATAAAGCATTATTCCAAATGGCGGGTTTGTTGCCGTAGGCAATGTCTGCCAACCAACCACTTAAATTAATTAAAATGAGATAAATTGCACAGATACATAGGACTTCGGTCTGGAATTCAGTTTTTTTTTCATGTTTTACCTTCCTCTATCATCCTTTAAAATACTATAGATGACATCCTGTATAAGTGCATTAAAACTCCCAACAAACTATCGTGAAAAAGCTATCTTTCTAAACTATATTTCTTGCCCTATTGATTGTCCGGAATACAAGAATTGGCAGGTACTATAATAATTATTAATAACATTATCTTCCTCGGTTGGTAATACTAATGTGTGTGTTCCTAGTCGGGCATACCAAGCAATTACCTAGTAGGTAGGTTAAGTACTAACATTACGAAGACATACTACAGAGGTCGATGGTCTGGCGCTGTTGTACTTGACTGATTCGCCAATTAATTTTAACTCTCGGAAATACACTTAATGGTTTTGCTTTAAAAATATTGATGGCAGCACATTTACGATGACAGGTGATAAATCTATCATTTTCGTAATGAGTTTTCGATAAGTGCATCCTAATTCGAAGTAAATTGGATTCGGTTATCAATTTCTAATTGATAAAAATTAATTGCATTGACGCCTGTGGTGCGAGGTATTGTAATTTGTATAAAATTTTAATGATTGTATGACCAACCATAATGATTCACATTCAAGTATCGACAACTTTCCATAGAGACACAACTAACACACGTGCGTTGCGAGTTGATAAGGGAGTGATAATAATAATGATTTGTTAGACAGTTTGTACCGCTATTCTACTTAATTTTCACACATTATACTTTCCCACACGGTCATAGTACTCACCTATACTTACAATACCAATACCAAAAAAAATGTCTAATGTTTGTTGGTTGGTTCGGAATACTCCAGCGATATTATGTAGGAGCTTAATGATTAATGCAAGTAATATTTATTTACATTCGAATGTATGAAATATTTGAATATGAGATTTCCTTTATGACACAAAAAAATGTCCCCGTCGTGAATTTTCTATCTATCTATCTATCTATACCCTCACGCCACATCCCTTGCAGGGTAGGCAGAGAGGACAGAGCGCCAGACAGCCCTATCCTTACACACACTCCTAGCTTCCGTCACATTCATGCAATTAGTCATACACGCTCTCCGATTCCTTTTACTCAAAACGCGTCCATCCTTGAGGATCTGGTCGACATGATCGGACCAGGTCAGTCTCGGACGGCCGCGCTTTCTAACCCCTCTTCGCTCATTCAGATATATCTTTTTTGTCATCCTGTCATCATTCATTCTCTCAACATGCCCAAACCATCTTAGTTTGTTTACTTTCATTCTTGTCACTACACCAGTCTTGCAGTCACTCATTTCCCTAATAACCTCATTCCTTATCTTATCTCTCAGCGTTTTCCCGCACATCCTTCTTAATGACCTCATTTCTACTGCATTCAACCCTGATTCATCCTTCTTCATCCACGTCCACGTCTCACTAGCATACATCAGGGTCGGCACCAAGACAGCATTGTGCACTAGCACTTTTGCTTTCATAGACACATTGCTACTACTAACAATCAGACCGAGCGCACCATTCGTCCTAGTACCGGCCAGCTTCCTTCTTTCAATGTCTCCATCACAGCGTCCATCTCTAGTAAACAAACTTCCCAGATATATTTTATATATATCTGGGAAGATATAATTTTCATGCAGGTATTAACTAGTACTAAATTATGACACAAAAAAAAACTAGTAAATTGTATGATAAAAGTTGGTAATGACTGTCTGGAGCAAGTGAATGAGTATGTATATTTGGGAAGCTTATTTACTAGAGATGGACGCTGTGATGGAGACATTGAAAGAAGGAAGCTGGCCGGAACTAGGACGAATGGTGCACTCGGTCCGATTGTTGGTAGTAGCAATGTGTCTATGAAAGCAAAAGTGCTAGTGCACAATGCTGTCTTGGTGCCGACCCTAATGTATGCAAGCGAGACTTGGACATGGCTGAAGAAGGATGAATCCGGGATGAATGCAGTGGAAATGAGGTCGCTAAGAAGAATGTGTGGGAAAACGCTGAGAGATAGGATAAGGAATGAGGTTATTAGGGAAATGAGTGACTGCAAGACTGGTGTTGTAACTAGAATGAAAGTGAACAAACTGAGATGGTTTGGGCATGTTGAGAGAATGAAGGATGAAAGGATGACAAAAAAGATATATCTGAGTGAACGAAGAGGTGTGAGGAAACGCGGCCGCCCCAGACTGGACTGGACCGATCATGTCGACCAGATCCTCAAGGATGGGCGCGTTTTGAGTAAAAGGAATCGGAGAGCATGTATGACAAACTGTATGAGTGTGACGGAAGCTAAGAGTGTGTGTAAGGATAGGGATGTCTGGCGCTCTGTCCTCTCTGCCTACCCCGCAAGGGACGTGGCGTGAGGGTATAGATATTAACTAGTACATTTTTTTTCTAATGAATCTGGGCTTAACGAAATAAACCCAAACACACCTTTGTATACTTCACAGTAAGCTTTAAAAGCTTGTGTCGTGAAGTGGAGTAGGCCAGCATCGGGGATCGAACCCGCGCCCACTGGATTAACAGTCGAGTGCGTTACCAACCAGGCTACCGACCACCTCTATTTGGAATGTGATGACTATTTTGCGTCGCATATAATTTGGTAGTCCAGAAATTATCTGTAATTGCAAGACATACCGCATGATTACATTATTGTCGGTAGCCCTTGTGGTCAAATTTTGTCAAAAGAGCAGTCCATAATTTTCTGATATTGTGTGAAGAATAATGCCGAATATACCATAGAGCAATGACAAAAAATTAAAATAAAGATATAGAGAGTTTTGAGTGATCCAAAAATAATAAAATGCTGCGATAATTCTGATGAACTGCGAATTTGGAAAAAAAGCTCTAAAAGCAAAGTTCATTTGTGATTCGAAATTAAACACTGTTACCTTCCACTAAAAGATATAAAAATCCAAAGCATCAGGTAGAAAACGAGTAAAAACAGTTATTAAAAGTCTTCCTATTCTTCGTAGTATCTAAGTACTCTAGTTAATTAAGATTGTAAAAGTTAATTAGATAATTAAGTTAAGATAAAAATGTTAAGAGAATTTTGTGGACAACCATTCAACTTACTGCTGGTTTAAACTTTAAAGTGGATATTAATTAAGGGCATGGCACCAGGGATGACGTCACAGTCTTTTCCCACGGCATTAAGGTTCAGAATTGCGTGACAATTGCATGATAAAATAGTAAAAATAGCGTTTTTTTCCATTTTTTGGGGCTAATTTTGTGTCTATCAAAAAACCTTTACGGTTATTCCCTAGATTTTAATGCATACTATCAGTACAAGAAAAAAAATTTACTCCGCGACTTTCGGGAAACGAGTTTCCGTCTTTCGGAAAAAAGGTCAGAGGTGTTATTTTTTTGAGAAATCTATACAAGATATAAAAAATCTTTTACGGTTATTCCCTAGATAAAGGTTCAATGCATCTACCCTATTTTGTTCCAAAGCATATTTAGTAAGGTTGTCTAATATACGGTCTCCCGTTTTTAGTAATTTTTGAAATGTCTGTATGCATACTCTTTAACTTTAAAGTGGATATTAATTAACAGAAATTACTTAAGTTTACGATTTTACATGGGTTTTCGTAGTAAGCGCCTAAAGCTTAGAAATTAATTTCTAATTTCACTCTGCAATTACATGACTAATACCAAATACTAATAAATGTTATGCGTTTTTAGAAATTACGAATGTACACCTACATAGAATAGTGTTGTGAGTAAAAGGAATCGTAGAGTGTGTATGACGAATTGCACGAATGTGACGGAAGCACGAAGTGTGTGTAAAGATAGGCCAGTCTAGAGGCGATCTGTTTTATCTGCCTACCCCGCAAGGGATGCCGGGTGAGAGGGTAGAATAGAATAGAACCTACATCATTCTATCTTATTTCACGACACAGCGTCACCTGGTTACCCGTTTATTGTTTGGAATATTCCGCGATGATACGTATAGAAGTAGTAGATATATATGTACAATGTACATCGATGGCGGAATTGGTTGGAGCGCGGACTTTCAATATGGAGGTGTCGGATTCGAATCTCGGTGTTGACGACGTATTTTGCGCTTCAAGACACAAGCTTTTGAAGTGTGCGGGAAAGTATTTGGGTTTGTGTATACAAACTAATACATATCTTTTTTAAGAGCTAGTTTAAAGAAATATTTCTGGGGTTAACTGGAAGAAATCGCAGTTCTGCGATAAGTTCGCCCTAGTAAACAACGTTTTATAATCTTGCACTATGTCCATTTTGTATATTTATATGTGTTTGTTGTTTACTTTAAGTTTAAATAAATAAATAAATTTCTCTCTCCGTACGTTGAAGTTTGACCAACAAATAATGACTCAGAATCGAAAACATTAAGTACCGAGAAAACTATTTGACCGTAATTTAATATTCGGCGAGCGTTCAAAACAATTGCGAGTAAAATTACAAATTTGCAATTACAAAATATCTAGTGAGCAGTGAAAGTTAACAATAGGCAATACACATACTTAAAGTAAAATGTGCCTACGTTTAATATATGGAAATAAATCAATAATCATGTGTAATAAATTTATATGTATAGATAATACAAGTCTATGGTAAATCAAAATCTATGTACTGACTTTGAATCGTGTGATTATAAATACTAACTGTATTTTTGGCACACTTGCGTAAAAATACATAGATAGAGAAGTAAGTAATGATCAAATTCAATTTCATTGTTAATTTCGATTTCAAAGTATTTCATTTATATATTTTCTCTAAAAATAAGATACTTCATTCTATATTCATAATATTTCTAGGTCTTATTTTTTTGTATGCGTACGACCATTGTACAAGTTATCTAGGAGTCATAGCTCCGCGTCAATATTCTGCAAGTAGTCTACTGCCCTTGGCGTCACCTTATGGATTTCCTCAAGAACCCCTGCAAACTTCTTGTCAGGACACTCTCTACCATATGGTCGACAGTCTCGATCTACCTCCTCTTTACATGTACATTATATACTAAATACTAATTCACTTCATGAATCTTGAAATAAAACATAGCTTTATTTTTTATTTGATTCGGGAAGATGTTAAACTCAGTTCATATAGTCCAAGAGCCCATCGTTGAAATCATGACGGATGTGTTTTTTGATCGAAATGTGGTTTAAAAGAATGTTTAGACATAATATAATACATTGCCATAGGGTTGCCTAGCAAAATCTTGCCGCGAGTACCTTTACCATGATGATTATTGACACCAATTTTGAAGCGAATTGCACCCATCTGTTTTTTAAGTAAAATTAGCACCATCGGAAAGAGGCCGATTTGAAGACATAGAAAAACATGGGTTGCCTGTCCTCAGTCTGCCGCAACCCTAGGCAACCCAGGCCCAAAGATGCCATTTTTCGAAGTAAAATGCACCCATCTGTTTTTTACACGAGTGACACATCAAATTGAAGGTACTGTCTTCCTCGATACGATGGGATAGGGTTGCCTACCTAAAACCTGCCGCAAATTAGGGTTGCCTGCATTTGAATGATGATATTTGAATGATGATGACCTAGTGAAAATGTGGTGGCATATCCAGGAAAATATTATATTTGTTTTTTTCTTGATCATTTCTTATGTTTTTTGGGGTGCTGAATCCGAATTTTAACTTTTCAAGCTCCTAACTATGATGGTTTTTGCGAAAAATGCGAAAAACAGAGAGAAAAGTCATCCGAGTGAAATTAAAGAAACTTGTGTTGTGAAGTGGAGTAGGTCGGGGTCGGGGTAAATATTACCGAGAAATATTATTATTTTGCTTTAACTTTTTTCACTCGGCTGCGGGTGATGCCAAGTACCTACAGTAAATATTACCGAGTTATGAAAAGAGTTTCTCTAATTTGACAGGCCTGTTATTTTGCTATAACTTTTTTCACTCGGCTGCGGGTGATGCCAAGTACCTACAGTAAATATTACCGAGTTATTAAAAGAGTTTTTCTAGGTTGACAGGCCCGTTATTTTGAACACATGGGTTAAACAGATGGGTGCATTTTACTTCGAAAAATGGCATCTTTGGGCCTGGGTTGCCTAGGGTTGCGGCAGGCAACCCATGTTTTTCTATGTCTTCAAATCGGCCTCTTTCCGATGGTGCTAATTTTACTTAAAAAACAGATGGGTGCAATTCGCTTCAAAATTGGTGTCAATAATCATCATGGTAAAGGTACTCGCGGCAAGATTTTGCTAGGCAACCCTATGGCAATGTATTATATTATGTCTAAACATTCTTTTAAACCACATTTCGATCAAAAAACACATCCGTCATGATTTCAACGATGGGCTCCTGGGCTAATATACTAAGATGTTGTGTAGGTAACTCTATGTATAAAATGCGAGTGGATGATATCTATTTTTACATTGTTATTTGTTTAGATATGCACATTTTATCTGTGTCAATATTTAAATTACTGTAATATGTGTGCTGCTTACTGAAAAATCACGACTTTGTTACTGTATATTCTTTCGGCACAATTGAAGCTGAATATTACAGAGATATGGGTGACCGAAATGACTTCTGACGATGAAATATGTGTTTAATCAAACAGAAATTTGAACTAAATAATGACATCGTTTATGATTGATTACACACAATTCTCTCACAAGTTTACTCTAGATAAAACATTACAAAACAACATTGTCTCATGAGTTTCGGAATGCAGTGCAATAATTAGCGTAAGTATGATTAAAAAATTGTTTTCATGTGAAGAATTTAGTACATAACTCTATGTAATTATCATTAAATTTTGCAGATAAATTTCATATAGATACGTAAAATACTTGACGGCATGAGATTGATCTTGATTGTAGGAAATTGTAATTATTTCTGATTCTTAAGAGATCGTTTTAATTAACTGATTAACCTTGGACGGCATTTTTTGTTGGGCAATAATGAGAATTGTAAAATTAACATTGCGACTACGTTCGAACTACACTTTAGTTGCGATACTCAATGAAGCGAAACAATTCTCTATGCAATTACTAGTTGAGATTTTACATTTTAGACAATTCTAAAATCCATGGTCAATAAAGTTTATTTTTAACTGCGTGGTGACATAAAAAATCATAACCGATGAATTTGGTTAAAGGGCTCAGAATAAAAATCATTGTAGGTACGATCGCTTCAGCTTTTCTAATTACGAGTTTTTTCTGCTTAGAAAATTGCTTCAACGAGGAATCAATGCTTGAGAGACAGCATGTACTTGTATAATCTCGTATGTATGGGAGTTTAAGCGCAAAATAGATTTTGACTTATTGTATAAAAAGGGAGCCGAATATCAAAAACGACATTCGCTAGAGTCCGTGCATCTTACCTTAAACATTTTATCAACCAGTTTACAGTAAAATTATATCTAACAAACTCGGGAATAATCTTAAGTTTCAGTCAATTTTCACAGGTAACTGAAATTATTGTTCTTCAGGTAACTGAAATTAGAGTCTCTTAAAAATGTTTTCATTTATTCATGTTTTAAGTCTTAAGATGATATCTTTAGTATTAGCTGAGTAATCTTACTTTTCCTGACCCAAGTTTTCGCATGTACTTACAATTTCATATTACTCTCATAGTGAAAATTATTGAATTTCTACAATTCGAAATTCACACACAAAACATTGTATCTAATTTAACCTATATTTGCAGGAATCATTATGATGTCACTGGTACAAACATTATAATTAAATAAATCAACAGACATGCGTGGCGCTTGTGCGCAAACAACAATAATAAAAAAACAATTGTAAATTATAAATTTCTATTGACATTGAAGACCGTTGGTTGTTTCTCGTATCGATTGTTAGATTGTTGGAGAGATAGACAAATAAGTGGAATAAATGATACTTAATATTGCAATGTCGTATCGAAGAAATTACCTTGAGATCCGGTTTTTCTCTATACAAAGACAGACAACTCGCAGTCTTTTACTCGTTGTATTTGTAGTCGGAATTTCTAAAAATGTACGCGGAATACATGTCACATTACAACGACGTTATCATTGCTCTAATAGGTAGAATAGGAGCTAGACAAATGCATCACTATAGTGGTATTCTTATAATAGGTATACAAAGTGTCGCATGTATATTCAGTAAGATTTTATCATTGCAAAGAGAAAAAAAACAATTGTTTCACTTTGAATAGATTAGCTGATAAGAAATCGCTTTAGAATTAGATTATTTTTGAAATTCATCGGAGAACATCGAAATTTTTCTAGATATCGTAGAAATAATATATGAACATAGGAACTTCGATGACTTCCTATACCTGAATGAGCCAGCGACTGAATATAATATAAAGAATGTTCAATTTATTTTCTGACTATTTATTTCCCAATGTCCAAAATTTTTCTTTTGAAGGATATGATATACTTATTTTTTAGTTGAATATAACAAGTATAAGTTACCTCAACAGATATACAGCAAAGGATGCACTTTCCATCAGGCTCATGACTGATCGTCGGCTGGTTTAATGTGATCTGAATGTTACTTAAGTGTAAAGTGATCACATTAAACCAGCCGACTGATTGTAGGCTGGTTTAATGAGATCTGAATGTTACTTAAGTTTAAAGTTACACACATTAAACACATTAAACCAGCCGACGATCAGTCATAACCCTGATGGAAAATCCATCCTTTGCTGTATATCTGTTGAGGTAACTTCTCGTCGCTTTAGAACTCTTTACTAAAATAGAGTTAAGATGCATACATTTTTTAAAGTAAGTAGTTAATATAGGGATTTTTTTTAAATTAAACACCCAGACTTTTATGCAGGTTTATTCAAACCGTATAAACACTACGTGCCGTGGCTTGGAATTGAACCTAGACCTCTAACTTGACATACTGAAATTCTACCCGCCGTGCAGACATATAAGCAACCGAAAAGTTCGCCACCCACTCTGAATGCCACATTAATTTTGCGCAGAGAGAATGTTCGTGTTTTTTATAGACACTTTATTTACTGGTAACCCAATTATTAGGATGCATGCCGTGATATGATAATACAAATCTTATTGCAAATTGTACATTTTCATTGACATTTGAAAAGGGTAATACTAAAGATAGGTCTATAATACTTTTATAGTATGCTGTAAGATGATTGTAATACTATGTACCTTAATAAGATATAAGGTTGAGCAATAATACTAGAAATCATTCACCAGATATGGACGATTTCTAACAAGTGCCGGTTGGTATATGAGTGTTTGTATATTACCTACTAATGTTGTTTATAGTAGTCACTGGTGGAATACTGATGGTAATATAATATCTAATGGTGTATGTGTGATGGTGACCATATAGCTCCAGACTCTCACAACATATCCACATACATAATACTATAACATAAACGATTTTATCTGTTCATCTTTGTAGGGAATTATCATTCTTCACTTTTTTACTATTTTAGCAATTTTTGAGATTTCAAAGTATCGTGTAACCAGAATCTGTATGTTGGGTTCGAATCGCACAACTTAAATAATTACTAATTTTACTTTTGATACACTATTGTAAAGGTACATAGATATATTGTATGTAGGAATGTATACTCAAATTAGACTGCAAGTATTCAGCCCAATTCAGCCGTAACCCTTCAAAACAACGTAGCTCCATTAATATTAGTCCCAGGTAATACTTTTTGCTATTAAATTTATAGGAAATTTAATGTAATACAACTTTTATAATAGGATTTGTCTACCTACGTGCTTCGGCGCTGAGTATGTATTCTGCATTTTGCAATATAGGCTTAAATACTAAAACAAAAATACGGATATTACAAAAGAGTTTTGGGTTTCTGTGTACTACTGTACTGGGTACAAGCCAAAACCTTTTCATTTTTTAAATTACGAAGTGAAAAGTTTATCGCAACATACGAAGCTTTTGGGAATTTGGTGACTCTTTTAAAAAAAAAATGTGACAGAAATTCAACTAGCACGTTATAGTTTAACGTAACAATAATAAAAAATAATGGAAAAAATCATCTTCATGTTTTAAGTCTTTGCAGAGAAAAGTCATTTACAGTCACACAGCTTTAAAGTTTTCAAGTTCTATCTCACCAGTATGAAACACAAACATCATTCAGTATGTATTCATATGAAAATTCCCTGCAAGAAGGTGATGAACATGTTATACTGTTGCAGTATGAAGACCATGACAAGATCTTCTATTTTACGATGACGCCATTTCACGGTGATGTATTGTATCGCTGACTGGGATTTATCGGTACGAGATATTTTTATTGGACGATGATGTGATCGATGATAAATACTAAGACTGGATCTCAACACTGATGATCTTATGTCGAGTGAGTTGTGAGGGATATACTAATAACATGTGGATTGGAACACTACTCTTTTTTTATTATTGTGGTATTATTGGAATGAGAACTGACGATTTCAAGAGTTCGAACGGAGCTAAATATTCTGTTCTATTCTATCCAGTGGCATATAAAGCTTTGCATTTCGGAGGGGGTCGATCCAGAAGTATAAAAAAATAGCGCCACTGACGAAATTTTTGTGAAAGTGACAGAAATCGGGCGTACTCGTATTTTAGGTTGGCATTAAAATTAATGTGTACAAAAAATTTAATATAAAGAAAAATACGTCGCGGGCGAAATTATTTTGTGAAAAATGGGTGAAGTGATTGCAGATAGTTAATACATATAAGTCTTTTAAAATAACGTTTTTCAAATAATTATATTGCATTTCCTGAAGAATAGAAGCGGCTAAATCCAGTTCAATACCTAAAATGATTTAGGTATATTATCTCAAGTCTATATTTATTTCGTTCCATTCAGGTTTCGTGGTAACCTTGCGTTGTTGATTTATGTCCTAGTACTAAATTAGTTTTGCTTTAGATTTTATTGATGGGCAGATTATTATTTGCTCCATTTATGATGTCCATTACATATGTGGGCGAGAATTATAAAAAAATGGAAACAATTACACAAGTTGGGTGTATCATAAGAGGGCGTAACACTAAAATGGAATTTATCGTTAGGCAAAGTGGTCTAAAGGAATTCTCGAATGACGTAACTCGTAGGAGTGTGAGAATTATTTTTGCTTTTGTCATTTACAAATATTTAATAATCTAGTTCAGATATTTTTTTAATAAATAAGTTTTATATTTTAAAAGAAATGATTATTTTCTCTTTCAAACGGTGTTGTTCAACAACGGTTTCCGTCTGAACAATTGAATTAATTCAATCTGAACTTGTAATAATATGAACACTTCACAGTGAGCCAGAAAAGCATGCATCGTAATAACGCATCAGTTGAGATTGTGGGCAACAAAGAATTCAAACTATGTCTCTGCGCTTGGCATTCACATACTAAATCATAATTTTTATTATGGTTTACCGTCTTTGGATCCTTCTTAACATTTGGATTCATAAACTCTGACAGTAGAGTTTAAAACTGAGGCAGTAAAGAAAATAGAGTGGGAAACGGATCTCCTGGCTGAGAAACGTAAGGGAATTATGGACAAGAATAAGAAGTGTGGAGGAGAAATAGCCCCTGAATACTGAGCAGCCGGGATAGAAAATTTTTCGATAGAGTGGTCGCCAACGTCGGGAGACCTGATAGGGCACAAGCAGAAGAAGAAGTAAAGAAAAAAGTTACAATGGAAAATATTATACGATCCAAGATGAATGCTGCTCGAAGTGTCGACGAGTATTTCGGCAATTAACCAAGATAATACGACATATCAAATGTCGACAAACACTTCCTCTTTAAACGCAATGCAATTATCTAACTTACTAATTATAATTCTACTTATCATATTTGATTGAGATAGTTATTTCCACGACACGATTAGGTATATTCACCTCATCTCCGGTGACTAAGTTCTCAGTTATACCTTCACCATGCATGAGCACAGAGTAATGTCTCTATAATATAGAAATATTATTAACTCATTACATGCACTGTAAACTAATTATATTTACTACTTACTAGTATCTCTAATTAACATGCACACGTAACTTAATAATGTTATTATTATTAACATAGCAACACACGGAATTAACCTTATTTCGTTGCCATACTCATGTGACTGATGCAGCAAAATGTTTTTGGTGGTTGAAAGAGGAGATTTGTGTTAGAAAACGTGGTCGTCCTAGGACAACCTGAATTATCAATCGACCAGATCTTCAGAGAGAGAGAGACGTGTAGGGAAGAAGTGATATGGAGGAGGCACTTTTTTGTTTACCTCGTATTTTCGTTACCATTAATAATTTCACAGACTTAGATGCAATACTCTCATGTTTGGTCCTTTAGCTTCAATATTGCATATAATCACAGGTGATATGGCAGCATTTGCCCCTTTCAAAAGTTGGCCTTTTCGTATCACTTTCCCCTACCTACCTACTACGTAAAACGATTTGACGTGCACTTGTGACGAATTGTATGAACACGACGGAAGCAAGGAGTGTGTAAGGATAGGGCAGTGTGATGGCTTTTTTCTCTGCCTATACAGCAAGGGTCGTTGTATAAGGTTTACGATTTGCTTTGAGGACACATAAAACGTCCATGATCACCGCACGAACCAATTGGGATTAGTCACCTACAGAAAAGTGTTCGAATTACGTACGTAAGAAATTATTGAATGAATTGAAAATGAAGGGTGACATAATAACATATGAGTGACATCAATTAGCAAGCGTGAGATATTGTATGTAGAATAAGAATGGTCTATACGTAATCGCATCTCTTCCTGTTTGATGCAAAAATAATTTATTACCTAATTAGTCTATCTATCTATACCCTCACGCCACGTCCGGTCCCTTGCAAGGTAGGCAGAGAGAACAGAGCGCCAGACACCCTTATCCTTGCACACACTCCTAAGCCTCCGTCACATTCATACAATTTGTAATACACGCTCTCCGATTCCTTTTACTCAAAACGCGTCCATCCTTGAGGATCTGGTCAACATGATCGGACCAGGCCAGTCTCGGGCGGCCGCGCTCCCTCACACCTCTTCGTTCACTCGGATATATCTTTTTTGTCATCCTGTCATCCTTCATTCCCTCAACATGCTCAAACCATCTTAGTTTATTCACTTTCATTCTAGTTACAACACCACATCTAGTATAATTAAAAATCTTGATGATTTGTTGAATACAAACAATTGTGTCAAAGGGCATAGACTGATCGCTTGTATAGTAAGTTACAATATTGTAATTAGATGTACAATAAAAAAATGTGTTTGTTAATTTTCCAATTGAATTATTAGTTACTTATAGCCGCGCCTTCAATACGAGAGAAGTTTAATGTAAAGAAAAGAAGAAAGTATATAATAATTTATTTGACTATGATTTCTAAACACACGAACACTTCAATAAATAAACAAATACTCGTATACCTATTAAACATTTCGTCGACCTATCAGTGAATGCAACAACAAGAATTTATTTAATAATATACCCAAGAACGTAGAGATAATGTAATAAATATTGCAGCAATAATATAAATACTGCGAGTATACAAAATAGTTGATCATCAGTGTTGTAGCGAAAAGTATATTCGGCCTCAAGCCGAATACCGAATATTCGGCCAAACTATTCGGCCTGATTAACGCACGTACGAATTTTGACGTACATTACCCACAGTATTCCAAGTATCGCACATCCTGTTCTCTGATTGACCCCTGAATCAAATCGCCTAAAATTTTCCAATATTTGACTGTCAAAAACTGAGAATTATGTAGGTAATAAAATAATTGGTTTTTGCTATTCTCAAAGATATATTCCCATGCATTTACACAATCTATTACGTCACAAATATGAATTTACCTTACACATCCTTATTTTTTTAATGATTAGCCGTACGATGGTTGGATGAGCTGGATGTGCGGGTTTAAGGCCACAAGAAGAAGAAGAATAAAAAAAATACTAAAATAACTTATAACAACATTTGCCAAAATGCAAAACACTTTGTTGGCTCTACTATCTTACATTTAATTTTATAAAATTATGTTTTTTATAGAACTTATTAACTAAATAACAATAGCATAGTTTCAATTTTTATTCGACCACAATCATAATTCGGCAATCCATCTTTTTAGTTCTTTTTTTTCAGTTTATTCGTGTTTTCTGTATTCATGTTCAATTTAATGTGTGTTTCTATTATTTCCTTACCATGTTTTTAGGCATTCGGTATTCGGTCAAATAGTAGGTAAACAGCATTATACCGAATACTGGGAATACTGGAATACCTAATACCGAAAAAGGGGCCGAATACCAAATACTAACAGAATATTCGTTACACCTCTATTAATAATAATTATTCAGGTATGCAATAAAATCTACCGTAATACATAAGTTGATTGATACTGGTGCACTTTAAAAGCATCGTACGTAGCTAAAGTTTCCGTTAAACGGTCACCACGCGAACTAACGACGTTAATAGTTCGTTTCATGCACTAGGCACTATACATTATGTTAGACGAGATATGGTATTACATATTATTATGAATCTATTCCACAAGACCACCTCTTCATACATCATGACTTCCTGATACTCTGGTTATTAATTTGTTAGCGCTGTTATCAAGATCATTATAATAATTCGTATAATATTGTTTCAATTTGTTGCACAACTCCATGTGGGAATCATATATTAATGAGTAGGTAGCGAGATTATTGAAGTATCGCCAACTAACACTGTCAGCTTTTAAGTGTTGTGAAAGAGTCGAGGTAGGCGAATCGTGATGAAGATTTGGGGACGCAGGCTCAAATCCCAGCCACCTCACAAACTTTTTTTTTATCCATGTTTTTCGACTTTATCGTAGAAAACGAACCTAGAATTTATCGTGAGGTCAGAACCCAAGAGCACAATTCACGAACATAGTGGAATATTTCACAAATTTAGCCATTGATATCGATGATGCCACATATCTTCTTCTTAAACTGCATCTAGACTCAGCGAGTCTGTATTGACAGGATTGTTCTCCAGTATGCAGTATTTAATTACTGATTTTTACCTATCATTTGAGTTACATTTGCGCCGGGCCTGGGTTTTTTTTCATACATAACAAACATTCTCCTTTCCATGCTAAATCTTAGATTTTTCAATTGCGTATAAGTTTGGAATACCCATCATATACGAGTACCTACTTTTGTTCTTTGATTATTGTTTACTCTGTTGATATTTTCACAAATTCTCAAGATTCACGACCTTAAAATTATTATAGTATTTATATTATTACTAAAGCGTCTCGGTATTTACAGAGAATCATCTTCTAAAGTTCAGTCTACATTTGAACTTTATGTAATGTCTGTAGTAATCTTCATGTTGTTATTATATATAGGTAGGTACTATATAATTATTGTGACATAACACAGCAATGTGGACACACCTTTATATCCGCGGTGTGGTACTGCACAACTCATACAAGACACGAGATCAAATTGAAGCGACTGATACAATAGGTAATACCTGATAATTACCATTAACTCAGGTTAGTATTAAAGTTCAATACGTAGACACTAGACATGTCTTAAAGTGTGAATCACTGTCAATTTTCATTTGAAATTCATTGTTAGATGAAAAATAGCAGTGAATATTTGAAAAATGGAATATAAGTGACATAATATCACAGAAAACCTTGGTTTATATTTTGCATTAATATGCACTATTTTATTCAACATTAATTATATAAATAAAAATATTTATGAAAATTACTTTAAGATTGTCCAACAGCGAGCGCGATGGATAGGCCATAACATCAGGCACCCCAGCCTGCTCATCACCATAGCAGAAGGAACGATAGAGGACAGTAATGTGAGAGGTAGCCAGGAAGCAGTTATAGGGACCAGATTATTAAGAGCGTACACGGAAGTTTAGTGAAGAGTTTGGCGAATGACAGGACGGCGTTGAGAGAAAGAAC
This sequence comes from Ceraclea dissimilis, assembly GCA_963576895.1. Classification (NCBI taxonomy): domain Eukaryota; kingdom Metazoa; phylum Arthropoda; class Insecta; order Trichoptera; family Leptoceridae; genus Ceraclea; species Ceraclea dissimilis. The sequence goes on along the minus strand of OY756370.1, from coordinate 650,191 downwards.
TAAAATGCTTGGTACAAGCCAAACTCACGTGACATTAATCACACTCTCACCTCACGTTCACGTCAAATCACACACAATATGTAGATCACAGGAAGATGAGAGATTTTTTATACATACTCGTATTCAGGAATTATATTGTAAATGGAACTAAACTTGTCATATGTTTAATAAAAATCACAGCGACAATGCGATCCTTTATATCAACTGTTATCGACGATATCAAGTATCAGAAACCACACCGCATTATTATTAGTTATTAGTCGCATGTTATTGATTGAAAAATAACGGTAATTTATTATTGAGAACGGACATAGTTTTAGCTGTAGTACATTGTATGTATGAACCATGATTCATTCTATTGGCCCCCGTAGATTACACGTATAGAATTAATACGAGACGTATCCGAGTACATGTCAGTTAATAATACCTGAATTGATATGTTACCTATTTGCTGCAATAACAGTGAATATTAGTACTATATAGATATAAGTAACTAGTATTTGCATATCGTTTTTCTGTTACGTTATTCGCCTACATGCAAAACGAAATATTTTTCACACATAGGTGTACTCAATGTTAAATTTATCAAACTTTTGATAGGCTATAAATGATGGAATAAGTAATTGATGGTGTTGAATGGCGGCCAAGGATATTCTTGTTAAAGTTGATTTATTTTAAACACGTTTATCTCCCAGGCAAAGTATGCATGTGTTTATTATGATTGCTTACCAACTTTATAAGTGAGAATAAAATGTTTAAAATGAAAATATATATATGGAAGTTCACTTACCATTTGGACATGTGAAGAGGTTTTCCTGTAAAAATAAAAAATATAGAATTAGAATATAAATTAAATATGTTTATGACTGATCGTCGGCTGGTTTAATGTGATCACTTTACACTTGAGTAACATTCGTCAGTGTACTCAACAATAAGTTATTCTATTATTCTATTCCACTAAAATATACCTTAAATATTATTATTTATGGCTATCCACTCGTCTGCGAGTGATCTCAACAGTAAGTATGATGTCAGTAATTCAATAAATGTATCCACCTAATTAGAACGTTTACCGCAAAAACAACGTTACGTAAAAATATTTAAGCTTTTTTTAATATCTAGCATACCTCTATGTAATATACATGCACGCGATTCTTTAATTTATACACATTGTAATAGAGTAAGTATCATAAATTGTCTAGCGGTGACGTAAGACATTAGCTTTTGCTTGTCTTGACCTCTGAGTAATATTGAAATAAAAAAGAGTTAAGGGGCGAGATACTCTGAATAAAAATCGTTCTTATATAGCTTCAACTTAAGGCTCCCGACTCAACTATGATGTCACGGTCATTTACCACGGCATTGAGGTTCAAAATCGCGTGAACAATCGAATGATAAAATGGTAAAAATAGCGTTTTTTCAATTTTTTGGGGTTAATTTCGCTTCGAGAAAAAAAACCCGTTGTTTAAATTTTAATGCATATTATCATTTCAAAAAAAAAATTACCTCTGCGACTTTCGGGAAACGAGTTTCTGTGTTTCGGTAAAAAATTTGAGGTATTTTTCACATTTTTTTTTGAGAAATCTATACAAGATATAAGAAATCTTTTACGGTTATTCCCTAGATAAAAGTTCAACGTATCTACTCTACTTTTTTCCAAAGCATATATAGTAATGGTTCTCGAGATCTGAGGTCTCCCGTTTTAAGAAATTTTTAAATGTCAATATGCTTACTCTTAATGAGAGATTGGTCGGAGTTTGTGTTATTATATTGTGTGTTTTCAATTTCCTGTTTATGTCCCGTCAAAGTAAAATAAAACTATAGCCCCTTAAGTAAAGTACCATACAACTCGATAAACTTTCGATTACAATACGTTTTATATTATTGTATTGTTATCAACTGATGTTTGTTCATGACGGTCACGATTTCTTGCAGATCTTTTTTTTGTGTTACTCAAGATTGACGCTATATAACCAATACAATAACACTAACGACGATGGTAGGTAAACGTCGTTATATATATTATTGCCGGTGAACTTATTACTTATTACTTTAGGAACGGAATCAAACAATTGGGCAATTCTAGAAACTATTGGAGAATTTCTGATTCAGTATTGTGGATGGCTATAATAAATATTGGGTGTATAATACGTATAGCGTTTACAACATATAAAATGTGAGTTCTTATAATGTATGTAACAAAACAATAATATGTTATTTTTAGTATGTTGGACTTGAAGGAAATGAAATTGCAGAATTTTCGAATTGTTACCATTTCCGTAAACACAATTTTTTAAATAAAAAAATAATCTGTCGTCATACATATTTGCACAATTCACAGTAAGATTCAAAAGCTTGTGTCGTGAAGTGGAGTAAGTCAGCATCGGGGATCGAATCCTCGCCCACTGGATTAACAATCGAGTGCGTTATTACTAGTTTTTAATCAGACACTACACTTAGCACGAAAAATCGCAAGCGTAGCCGCGTCCCTAAGGTCGGCCGGCAGGCTATTGAACAGCCTAAATTCCTTAAAAAATAGACCGCTCTCCGTACCTGCATGCACGAAATTACGGATTGTTTTTCACGATTGTCACGGTTTCAGTTTTTTGGCTTACACGCGATTCTTACTCAGAGTATTACCTAGGTAGATAGTAGCAGCGGTACGATGACACAGTTTGCCTAGACATCTACACGTACGAATCTACCAAATAATTGAGACAAATGTTCATTGTAGACTTTAGTGTTTCCGCTTGTTAGTCAAGTAAAGCACTCACTGTGTTTTGCCAGTTTGTATATATGATACTGATACACACAATAATAGACACAATACATTGATAAAAAACAGTAAGTCGTGGAAAGAAATTGAAAGCAAATTGCCAAAATTAACGAAACCATGAACCGTTAAAGTTGTCTTGTTATCATTAGAACCATCATCAGAGAAATGGATGGGAGTATCTAATACTGCCGTCTTAAGTTAAAACCGCGTATAAACCAAAAAAGTTTAAAGTTAGATGATCGCATAAAACATCTATGCTGGATTACACCAACTTTTTAGGTGAGGAATAGCGGAGACAGGAGCCACCTAGCACACATTTTGTATAAAAAATAATGATAACTAGTTCCTATCTCCGCTATTCCTCACTTAATAAGTTGGTGAAATCCAGCACTAATATCGTAAAAAAGTAGTTCCGTGCAACGTGCATGTTAGGGGGTTGGAAAATAGGATTTCGTATAGAAATTCGTGCTTTTATAAATGAAATGGATATAAGTATCATACAGTGGTGATCAATTGTATGGAAACACACAACATTTTGTGCAAAAAATAAAAGAAAACTGACTACGATAGTCTATTGTTTTTTCTTGTATGTATATCATACATTCATGGTCACGTGGGGTACAAAGATCAATCATTAAACAAAAAACAGAATCAAAGTAAAAGTCTACTAAATTTTGAGGTGTTTTCATAGCACTATCAGTGCAATCCATCAAGCACATTGTCGAAGAGTGTCCTCTGAGAGTATTTCCTGGATCATATGCAGATATCCATCACAATGCCACACCCAATGCTCTTGAATGGCTTGGAGGCCTGGATGTTGCTCTGTAGGGTTCATGTCTCCTGTATGTAACAGATAGTATATGTAATTCTCTTATCTTCTGACGTTGCCGCCCAACGGTGGCAGAAGCCATACGAAATAATAATAGCACTGTAAGACTGAAACACTTTTTTTACATTTTAATGGAAAAATCAAAATCCCTAATGTTTGCTTATACGCGGTTTATACTTAGGACGGCAGAATAGGTAATATCTCTACTGACTTCAATAACATGAAATACATAGTACTTGAATGAGGTACATAGGTATCGGAACAATTATTTCATTGTGATTATTCGGGCAATCAGAAGAAAGCGATATACTCGTAAGAACATGCGTGATATTTTTATTTTGTAGAAAATAAACAAAAAAAAAAAAATTGAAGATAAAAGTTGCGTGAAGCAATTTGGAAATACGTGGATACGGTTAATTTAAATTTAAAATCGTTCACAATAAATGGCACGCGTAACCTACAAATTTTAGGCCCATTTTTTAACTACTCGTTAGGTGAATAATTATAGGTAGGTATGGAACGGTACTGCCATAGTATTGCTTATAAAGAGATTTTGAAATAAAGAATGAATGGTTTGGGCATGTTTAGAGAATGAATGATGACAGGATGACTAAAAAGATATATGTAGGTGAACGAAGAGGTGTGAGGAAGCGTGGCCGTCAGAGGCTGGCCTGGACCGACAATGTCGACCAGAATCTCAAGGGTTGACGTTCTTTGAGTAAAATGAATCGGAAAGCGTGTATGACAAATTGCATTAATGTTATGGAAGCAAGGATACTGTGGTCTAGCGTACTGTCCTCTCTGCCCATGTCGCAAGGGTTCGCTTGAGGGAATGGAATAGATAGATACATATTTTTGTTAGCTTCAATAGTACGTATGAATTTCTTGTATTTCAAAGATGAGTGAACAACTACAATGTGAAGTTATTAAGTACAGGTAATTGAACAATATGAATAGATAACACTTTTCATTGAACTAAGACTTCAGATGAGTTGAATATAAATCATATGAAATAAACATAATATCATATTCACTTTCTTGATTGAAGATGTTTTTCTTTATAAATAATGCCTGTAATTAATTTTTGAATACTGTACAGAGAAAAGAGAAAGTCGTATTGTATTATTAAGGATGTGTACTTCGCCTTTTAATGTTCCTCGAGAGAATACAGTGATCTCACGAGAATTTAATTTTCGTGTAATGCTAAAAGTTTCGACTTATGAGTTCTGATATGTGTTTGGAAACAGCAACCCTTACAGCAAAAAGATACACAAACTGAAGAAGAAACGAAGAGATTAGGCGCAGACCATAAGTTGCCGATATAGTTAATTGACCGTGTTGCTAAATTAAAATGGCAGTGTGTTGGACAAGATACTAAAGAGGCACCAAGAATTCTCCAATTGTGGTTCTGGACAAAGAACCGACGTATTGGAAAACCCTCAAAAGGTAAAAAATAAATAAAATAAAAAAATCTTTATTGAAAAGAAAACATATCTTCCAAATGGCGGGTTTATTGCCGTAGGCAATATCTGCCAACCAACCACTAGTAGTCTGATGATACTGTCCAAAAAGCCGGCAGAAACCTGGATGTGAAGGAGGAAACAAACACGAGTCGAAGGAGATGGAAGAGGCCTACATGCAGCCGTGGAGAGGAAAGGGTTGAGGCGGTTTCGTGCACTATCTGTTATTTTATACCACGTCATCCCAATGCCACAAGAATGGTACACTGCGAAACAGGTCCTCCAGAGTCCAGAACTTGCAAGCTTTATGAAAATATTTATTGATTCACAATTTTAGTGAACAAGATACAGAAATACGTAAACATTTCAAATATACATCATGTCATTTTTTCACTAGGGCGAGCTTATCGCAGCGTTATCGCATACTATTTATTCCATCGGGCGTCAGTCCTTTTGTGCCTACTTCAAAATGGATTTAGCCTCAGGAGAACACGCTGATTGATAGAATGAGGACTTACATGTGTGCAACACCTGTGTTTAGTATCTACCTGTGTCTGTATCGCGATTTCCAAATAACTCATAACATATTATACTCGTATTAATACATCAATAATATGAATATTGAATAGTAAAGTTTTCATAACATTTCGACACCTATTGTAACATTGAATTTTGAAGGTGATTGGTATAGTGGGTTTGTGTTATTATTAGTAACAGTACAATGGAAGATCATGTTGTATTACGAAAGATGAATCGATGATCTCTTGTTGAAGAGTAGGAAGGATAAGGTAATGATGTTTTCTCATCATATTCCAATCAAATCAATCATCAAATCATTAGTGAAATAATAATTTATGATACATATCACTATATACTAGCATGTGAAGGCAAACATCAGAACAATTAATATGAAGGATGAAGCCACTGGATACCGTCAGAAATTACAGAAATGAATACAATGAAAACATAACAGTAAAAGAATTTTAACAAGGACTTATTTATACTGCGAATTAGATAATACAAAGGTGAATAAAAAATTATTGTTTGTTGTATAAGAAATACCTAATACATTTTTTTATCTCCTCGCGCCGCGTTCCTTCCGGGGTAGACAGACCACCACGTCCTTACATATACTCCATTCTTACGTCATATTTGCTATAAATCTCCTTTGATTTCTTCTACTCAAAACGCATCCGTTCTTGAGGATCTGGTCGACATAATCGATCCATGTCAGTCCCGGACGATCGCGATTACTCACACCTCTTTCTCTTTTACCGATTCACTCATACATATCTTTTTTATCATCCTGTCCTCGTTGATTCTCTCAACACGCCCAAACCATCTAATCTTATTCAGCTTCATTCTACAACCAGCCATCTTACAGTCACTTATCTCTCTAATAACCTCATTTCTTATCCTTTCTCTGAAAATTTACCCACACAGGAGTTATAAAATAGTCATTTCAATATGTTTCAGTGAGAAGATAGGATGTGATTACCTGAAAAATTCTCCCCTTATTTTAATGAAAATATCAATCCTAATTGTTTGAGGTTATTCCTACATAATTTGTATAACACTGATTTGGTAAATCAATGATTTCAATAATATTGCCTAATCAACTAAGTACAAACATTCTTAAAACAGCCTACTTAAATACTTTATGATTATGGTATCTAAGTCATCAAGATTATACTAAACTCATACACCAAACAATGGTAAGGTAGGTTAACCTAACCTAAACAGCGTTTTGCTTATAGCATTGCCTTATTATAATAACAGTAATATATGAACCTAATTGCCGATTGAAGACACCACAAGGTCCTCTGTAGGTTCATAATATTATGTATATTGGATATGGTGTCATTTTTCACCTTCTCTCTAACAAACTGTTTGAAATTGTTTAGGTGTTAATAATTATTTTCATTGTTACAGCTTTAACCTCGAAGATTCACAATTAAGTCGCATCGTTATTGCGAAGTTATATGAATATGGAAACAACCAATGTAAGGCGTTCAGTTTTAAATAGTTTCCGCTAAGCTCGACAACCTCAATTCAATATTGAAAATCTGTTGACTTCCAAAATTCTGATGGAAAATTTGAATAATTATGAAACGTTCTTGAACTGTAGCATATAATAATACTTCCAAAAATATACGTATGACAGCAAGGTGTGGTGGAATGGGTTGAACAATAAGTCTATTGGTTGAACGTTGCCCTATAGGCAAAAAGTGATCCGTTAATCCAGCCAAATCCGACTCGTAAGGGTCGGAACATCCATCTGCATCCTCCCTTAGGGAATTCACATAGTGCTGCATTATATGAAAGTAAATACCTCTCGCTTCTGTTGATAAAAAAAAAAGTGATTTAAGGAACTATGTTTTTTTTCAATTCTTTGTAGTTTTCTTTGTGAAAGACTTTGATGGAACTAATGGAGATAACTGGCAGAGATGCAGCATTACGATAAGCTCACCCTAGTGAACAAATGTTATAATTTATACTATTTGTAATGTTAATATGTCTCTGTACCTATTTTGTTCACCAAAAGTGTAAATAAATAAATAAATAATGAAACCGAAAGAACCAATTAGAGAGTTATTGTTTTATGAAAACGTATGTATAGGTACACAATTTCATAATCAATTTGTCATATGCACATCGCGTAGTGATACAGTGCAGCATGAACTTTTACTTAGAAAACTACACCAGATTGGAATCAGGGGCATATCTTTGCAATGGTTCAGAGAGTATCTCACAGACAGAAAACAATTCTTACAAGCTAATAACTCTAAAAGTGACCCAAAAATAGTCTCCTATGGTGTACCTCAGGGCAGCATCCTTGGACCTGTGCTCTTCCTTATATACATTAACGATCTTTGCAATATGAAACTGATCAATGGACAAATTGTCACATTTGCCGACGACACAGTCCTGTTGTTTAAGGACAGGACTTGGACTGCAGCCTTTGAGAAAAGTCAGCAGGGCTTTGATATAGTCTCAAATTGGCTAAATAATAACCTGCTCACGCTTAACGCAACCAAAACCAAGTGTGTATGTTTTTCGATAAACAAACGAGGAAGTCCACCACAGGAAAACAGAATATACTACCACACAAATGACGACATCGAAGGAGATGCGAGGTCATCCACCGCACAAGAGGAAATTAAGAGAACTAAAAACATAAAATATTTGGGAATACTGATAGATGAAAACTTGAGTTGGAAAGACCACATCAGTTGCCTTACGGGGCGGGTCAGAAAACTGGCATATATTTTTAGAAACCTAAGAAACATACTTAGCCCACAATATATCAAATCGGTGTACTTTGCATTGTGCCAATCAATTTTGAACTACGGAATCCTGGCCTGGGGAGGTGTGGCAAAGACCTTAATGGATCCACTATATAAAGCACAAAAAATGATCCTCAAAATCATGCTTAAACTCAAGTGGAGATTCCCATCTATACAACTATTTAAGGACGCAAATTTGCTAAGTACACGACAGCTATATATGTCAAGGCTCATCTTGAGAATAGCTGGAGAATTTCAATTGATGGAAAAGGTAGATCACACGCGGTATACAAGACAAGTGAACAACCTAGTAGTGCCAGCAACAATCACTGCCTTCTGCCAGAGGTTCCACACCTTCCTGGGACCCAGACTATTTAATACTGTGAATAAAATTTTTGGTGAGAGGGGCAGCAAAATAAACAAAGTGAATCTGGCCAAATACCTGGTCGAAGTGGGGGTAGTTAATTCAGAGACTCTGTTGTTAAAAATATTAGTATAGGTGTGTGTGTGGTATATGATGTACAATTAAATTGCTAGGTATAGATAATTATGGAGATAAAGACAATAATAGTGACATACTTATAACTATGTAAAAGGTAGCCTCAATACAGACGCAAGTCCAGTGAGGCACCACGCATATTACAATAATGAGCTTAACTATATTTGACAAGTGAAATATTTATATCCTTAAAGTGTACACTTAATGAAATAAATTATTATAATTATATCTACACGTACTATAATAAAATAAATACAATATATGTAAGATATGTATAGACCTAATGATTCATTATTTGAAGCCATCATACTCCGTACCACCACCTGCTGTAATTAAAATATTAATAAAATGTTAATGTCTGAAATGAAATAAAAACTCATCTGAGACAAGATGGCACGCTGGAGATAGGAGAAGATCGAAAGTGAGATGTGGCCTTTGGCTATTTCATATATCATCCGGTATGTGGGCAAGAATGTGCAATCTATACTCGTTTTACGCGTATTCGGTCTAGGTTTATTGTAAATTTATTTAAGAAAGACCTCTGTAAATACAAGGATTAATAAATTTGAACATCGAGGTGGTTGGTGACTGGGTTGGTAACGCGCTCGACTATCAATCCGGTGGGCGCGGATTCAATCCCCGATGCCGACTTACTCCTTTTCAGGACACAAGCTTTTCAAGCTTACTGTGAAGTGTGCAGAGATGTATTTGAACCGGATAGGTACATTGATCAGATTCATAAATAAGAAAAGATTAACATTATTTCAAAAATCTACCTCAATCTCTGGATGTCTAAGAAATTTTAAGGCTAGTTTTTAAAAATGATTTTAGGAAAAACAAGAGAGATTTCCCCCCGAAAAATTTTAACCATTGTTATTCTCAAAAACAATCTATAGACAAACTCATACCATACTCGTATGTAGACAGTAATTTAAAACACTCCTTTTTCAGCGACTGCACTTATCTACTAGCTTTCATGGCAAGTGAAATTAAACATTTTTTTCCCTAGTATAAAAATTTCGGCATCATTCTGGTACTCTGCTAGGCTTTCGCCATTCTAGTGCGATTATCGGGTATTTTATTGCGTGTAATATTGACTATTGAATGTTGATAAGTAACGTTATCTTAGGAATGAAGTACACGTATACATATTTAATTAATTTTACTTATTTTTATCTATCATTCAGAACATTCGCCAATTAATAAATGTTTTCTGTATTCAATATCTCTACCCACAATTCTCCAACTGACTGATAATTGTGGTGCGACTGTAGGTATATTTTGATTGTCGATAAACATCAAAAGAAAGTTTTGCTGCATGAAGAAAAATAACCATTTGAATACATAAATTGATCAGGAACAAAAAATTGCAAGTCTCGACTTTGATGAAAATAATGTGGCTCTGTGACTATACAGTATGTATAGATATACTTACTCGTACATCTAAATGTTATACTCTTCCGAGAGAACAATACATCTTCATAAGTAGGTTCATATCGATAGACATTGATTCTATTGTTTTGAATGTTAGACAGATTTTTGATATCCATCCGTATACAAAAGTCACCCAGCTTTCAAAAAACACGGAAAAAACAGAAATAAAACTTTTTGGATCGGCTCCGTTGCGAGTGGGTCCGCGAACTTTAAAAAAACAAACAAACAGACCTAAACGCCGCGGCATGTCCGGTGGAAGGTTTCAAAAAATGGGGTCCTATATTTTTATCTTGTTTTATAATATTTATTTGAGTCTTATCAACCTTGAACTAGTATATTGTTATTAGTATTGCCCCATAAGAACATCAGAATTTTGTTGCCCCACTAGGCGATAGCCAACAAAACTCTCTGCTTCTTACATATGTACATATAATATGTATTATACTTTATGTATTTTTTTGGATAAAAAAAATATGTCTGCTTGGTGACGGTTTTCATCCGTACTGTCATGACACTCACAACGTTGCGTCGTGGGGTATCAGTAACAGCCGTACTCATTCAACAAAATTTCAAGAGGAAAATGTAGATGCAGACAATAACAACTATTACAGATGAGGTCGAATAAAAGTGTGTAAAAAACATCGATTCTGGACTCATATTTATTCATAGCGAGCAAAAAAATATTCTCCTATTCAATAAAATACTAAAGTAAAAGTAAAACGAAATTCATCAATAAATAACCACTGCATTCAACTGTAATATTTTTCTATGAATTTGCTTTAAAAACTCAATGAATGAGAGTAGAATAAGAAACAACAAGTTATTAAGTATAGTGTTGTGGAAACTTGTATAATAAATGTATGAAGAAAAACCTTGACATTTAGTAAGTTTATAGGAGATATTTATATATTTCTTATATTATTCATATCTACTGAGAGTAAATAATATAAGATGCCTTCAATGTGACTGTTAGCTTACGGCACTGTGTAAAGTGATTCTAAAACTTTGCCACTAGGCAGATAGGTAAGTACTGTTAATTTTAAGAGATTAGTGTCAAAGGTGAACTAGTGAGGAGAATGTCTTAATTTAACAAAAGAATCGTATCTAAATTGAGAGATGGTATGAATACTGAACAGATGATTTGGGATATATTTGTAATAAAATTGTAAATCGTTAAAAATGGTGATTCAATCGTATTCATACGTTTTTTTTTTAAATGAATCTGGGTTTATTGAAATAATCACAAATACGTATTTGTGCATTTGACAGTAAGGTAGAAAAGTTTGTGTGTGGAGTAAGTCGATCGGCATCGGGGATCGAACCCGCACTCTTCTGACTTACAGTAGAACGCGTTAACAACTCAGCTACCTACAACCTTTTATTTAACTTTATCTATCGTTTTTGTTGTCTGCGTCCACGTTCTCCGCTTCAACTTTTAATAATTTAATAATAAGGAAATTGTATCTTTAAGAAACGTACCTATAGCAATTTACTTCTTTGAGCTACTATTTCTGAGGATGTTCCTTACTTCTTTATTCTACGAGTATTTCACTACTGAAAGTCGGCGATTAAAATTTCCATATTCTACTTGGTGATATTTTAGAAGCTACGATACACTTTGACACGACGAGCAATAAGCAATAAAACATCCATTTTGACTTTACTACCTACCAGCACCTACCAGTAGTTGACTCACCTAGTGACTCGGATAAAAATATTTATTCAAATTTATGTAAATCACATTACTACTTCATCTAACTTATATAAGACTAATAAATACTATGATACCCACTTTTAATGGATTCCTTACTATACACTAATTATAATACCTGTAATCAAAGTATATTTGGGTGGGGCAGTAATATATTTTCGTAATACTAACTGGATTTTATTAAAAAAATCCCACGTTAATGCTAAACAGCACGTGTATGTATTTTTATATTTCTAGGAATTACATTTTGCTATCTGAGAGTAACATGGTTCTAACTAGCATCTTCGCCTTTTTCAGCTCTGGTCTCTTCCAAGCGTTTTCATTCTTTTCTATCGCTTGTCTTTCTCACCAGCCAGCGGTCTACTCGCTACCAAGGTTATGTCTTCTACAAAATATGTACAGAGATATATGTTAACATTACAAATACAAATTATAACATTTTATTCACTAGGTCGAGCTTATCACAATGCTACGTCCTCTGCCAGCTGACCCCCAAAATGTATAAGTATAATTAACAAAAACACGCTGAAGTCGAGTAGTCTTGTAAATAACGAGACAAATAAGGTTCCATCTGCCTTAAATTATTTTATTTTATTATTTTATTTTCTTATCGGAATCATACAGTCACAACAACAAATAACATAAATTACTATTATTATTTGTGACGATCCTATGTGGTGATTAATCTATCTATCATTTTTACTATTTGTGACGATCCTATATGGTGAAAAGAAAAATGTAAGGTGCCCTTGGGGCGATTTTATCGCTAAACGGCGCCTAAAATTGTCCAAATATTATTATTATTAACATATTACTTATAAACAGACCAACAAAGATTCCATATTTTACTTACATTATAATGAACACAAAAAAAAAACAAAAACAAAGAACAAAACATGCAAGTGTGCATGAACTAAAAAATAATGAATTTGAACACTGATACAACCTTGTTATTTTCGGGTGACGATTTGGCAAAAGTTGATGATAACATGAAAGACGATATAGCTATTCTTACTTATAGCTCGACCACTATAAACTGACCCTTATCCACTTTACAAAGTATAGAAGGCCCGCTTTATATCTACGAGTATAATTTAATACTTATAAGATATACAAGTTTATAGTACCTACAAGGTTAGTACCGTTAATTGATTAGTTTGATAAAATCTACAATTTCAACTAATGGTTTTTCAACCTAATACCTGTAGTTTTATACGGCCAAGTATGGTGGGAAAATATGTTTTATTACGGGCGTGTAATTTCATTTCATATCTAAGATCTATCAAGGAATCTGGCGAAGTTCGGACATGTTGAGGGAATGAGTAATTAGAGATGACGAAAAGATGCGACTAGATTCTCAAGAACGGTTGCGTACTGGGTAAAAGAAATCATCGAACATGAATGACGATTTATTAATAAAAATAGTATTGAGTTCATAAAAAAAACCTAAATGCATTTTGGTACACTTCACAGTAAGGTTGAAAAGGTTATGTCCTGAAGCGGAGTAAGTCGGCATTGGGTATCAACTAGTCCCCACCCGATTAACCGTCGAGCGCTTTACCAACGCAGGTACCGACCACATCAAAAAAATATCGCAAGAATGTGACGGAAGCATGGATTGTATGTAAAGATTTGGTAGTGTGGAGTTCAAGTCTCTGCCTACCCTGCAAGGGTTGCCGCCTGATAGAATAGATAGATAAACTAATGTAAAGGAAACTGTCACAAAGCAAAACAGTAGTTGCGGAGGTCAGTGTGTTACAAGTATTAAGTGTATGTGGCTGCCTACACAATGCACAAGTTGATATGGTGGTGGAGATATGCAAGTATCTAGTATGATCTAATTCCTACCACAAGACATTGTTCATGTCACACATCTAGTAGTCAGTACAGCATTGTTTGTTGTTTTGTCGCTATTATTACTACTAAGTATTGTTACAATTAGACATAATATAAGCAGGCAACTCTACCTAGTTCCCCTCAAGGCCACAGTGAAGTTAAAACATTCTCTCATTGCTGTTCAGTGGCGTATATAGGTTTTCATTTCGGGGGTGGGGGGGGGGACGTAAAAACTCCTGGGGAAGGCAACTAAAATTTCAACATAGATGCAGTGAAAAAAACAGTAATGGCGCCGCTGGCGAAATTTTTTCGTGATGGTGATTGGTTAAAAATGCAACAAAACAGAAGCGCCGCAGCCGAATTTTTTTTGAAAAATGGACGAAGTGATGAACCTGAGATCTTTGTATAGCAGATGGCATATCATTGAGTCTTTGTGCGTAAAAAAATATATCATTTATTTTAATTATTTCATGAATTCTATGTACATAATTTTCTTTTTATCTGTTTCTAATTTTTTATTTTTTTTATTTTATATATGATTTTTAAATGTTGTGTATTGCTTTTGATTACCCAGGATTTGTAATTAGGTAATATTTGAGTATTCACTGGTTTATTTGCTGTTGATATTGTGATTGTTTATATTATATGTAATAACTGGATGCACTCTTTAAGATTAATAAAATAAAATATATATTTTTTATATAAAAATGAATCTGGGTTTGTCGAAATAAACCCAAATACATCTTTGTACACTTCACAGAAAGCTTAAAAACTTGTGTTGCTTCACAGAAAGCTTAAAAACTTGTGTTGTGAAGTGGAGTAAGTGGGGATTAAACCCGCGCCCACTGGATTAACAGTCGAGCGCGTTACCAACCAGGCTACCGACCACCTCATTGTTTGACATTTAGGGGGAAGGGGCCTGTGCCCCCCTATATACGCCACTGTTGCTGTTATTATTATAATAATACGTAGTGGCATTCCAATTCTATTTTATAGATACCTTAATTATGTTTTGTATATTATATTTTAATATCAAATGATTTATAAGTTGAATTCAATCAATGTGTCTCCATTGCAACCATCACGGACATATAAATCACGTCTGTGTAAGGAAAAAACCTGATACAATTTTATTCTAATATTCTGTATTGTTAATCACTTTGTAAGGTAGAGAATTTGATTCGATAGTAAATGGTGGAAGTCCATATTTAACAAGATGTTTTTATTTTACTTAGATAGTGTTTTATAAGAATTGCTAATATCGTTGCCGTGGAGGTGAAGAAAGCTAACCCACAAATTTCAAAAAATGAGATTTTTGCACCATTTTGTTCAGAAAGGTTCAAATTTACAGTGGTGAAAAGATCTGACCGATATCTTGATTATTGATATTGATTTTTTCAATAATAGTGACATGATCTAAGCGTATTTATATAAAATTATTAGCGTGATGAAGGAATTTACAACGCATACCTCATTTCTCATCCCCGATCTTTCTGATTTTGAATAGTGGTGAAGTGAGCTATGATGCATACAGATGTTATCTATTTATACTCCAAGTTGCGTCCCTTGCGGAGTAGGCAGAGAGAACGTAATGCCAGGATTAGGATCTGAACTCACAAGCATACATAGAAATTTTATAATTTATAAATGTCGTGAAATAAAGTATGTGAAATAAGCTTACCTCTGAATTGGTTAAGTCTATTATTCCTAAGAAGAGGGTGGCGACCACTAAGGCCGCCGTGTGCCTTATCAACATCCCTGATTCCTGTAAACAAAAAGGAAATTCACACCATTAGAAAATGTCAACCAATAAACGATAAGAGGGTATACACTTTTTAGTTAGAGTGTATGAAAATTTAATTCGTGCGTGAAAAAGGGAAAAATCAATTATTTGCAATCAAATTAAGTTGTTAATAGAAATTGATGATTTGAACCAAGTTGAAGGCAACAGATTACGAGTACTTCAACGAGGGTACGAGGGCTCGCTTCAGAGAACACGTCAACACTGGGAAACCGACGTTAGAAGAAGATGGAATGAACATTTGAGAAATGAGAAAGACTGTCTTTCAAAGTAAAATCAAATGTTGTGAGTAAGTTTCATTCCATTATCTATTTTTTGTATTTCTATTTTATTGTGTTTAAAAAATGAATCTGGGTTTATCGAAATAAACCCAAATACATCTTTGCGCGTTGCACAGTAAGCTTGAAAAACTTGTGTCGTGAAGTGGAATGAGTCGGTATCGGGATCGACATCGGGAGCGCGTTAAACTTATCTAGCTATCAACCACTTTTACATCCGATTTATTCACCAGATGTTTTCCGAATTGTCGTGGGTTGCATATAGTAGGTTGCTGATTATGTTATACAGCTAATAAAAACTATACACAAATACTATATTCTTAACACTAAATGTTTTTTTTTTAATTAAATTAATTAAAAACATTATGAATTATGATAATATCCCCACAAGTATTCGGTATGGGTGTCACTTTGTTTGCTGAATGTTGGTGTTTGCATAGTAGAGATATTTTACGTAATTCTCTAGAATCATTTCGCCAGTCATCCCACACAACTCTGTTTATAAATATTTTTGCGTAATCAAATAAAAGGATTATTATATTTAATTATTGTATTATTTTGGATGTGAAGGTTGAAAGTATTAAACCCACATGATTTTTAATTAATGTCTGTAATAAACTCACAGCACATTATCGTAATTTTAGATAAATTATCTAATTTTATAATAATTTGCAATTAAAGATTTCAATGTTTGCAAAGGCCTGAGGATGAAAATGAGAATCCTCGAACAATGGTCGAGTGTAATAAAAGTCATCTCGTTTATTTTAAACTAAAGACTAATAATAGTCTTAAATAATTCTATGTGTTTGTAAATAGTTTTAGAATTAATTTGAAACCTAGTATTTAAGACTTGTACATATGTGGATGAATTAGTATTTAAGTGTCTTATCTGTAAGTGTGAATTGTAACCTCCTTGGATAAGGACACTGAAGGAATGTAATTTAGGGGTGTGGTTTGCCGGGGGGCTCCCTTAAGGCTAACCCTGGGCCCACCTCTTAATATAGATTTGCCTAGAAGTGCGGGTAAAGAGGTCGCTATTAATGCGCCTGAGCTACCCGGGGTTGTGGAGGGCCTTAAGTCCGCGGGATTCCTTCAATGAGGGATTTAACAAAATGTGAGGAATAAAGCAACGCGCCGCATGCAATAGATTTGAGTGAATAAACATTGCAATCTCTCTATGTTCCCATGAGGAACTATATAGGAAGAAGTAGTAATTGTCATAGTACTGAATTTTATAAATACTTGTAGTTTATTATAATTTAGTATCGTGTTGCTGCAACGGTTTAAATGTCATTGCAAATAAGTTTTTATTTTTGGAAATAACCTCATTAAAATTCAGAGACAATTAAAAATCTCCTACAAAATATTCAGGTTATGCTGTAAACTTACGAGGCAATTTAACATACATTTTAATATTAAGGGGGTATAGTATCTGAGTACGCGATTAGGAAGATTACTCAGCCTTAGCTATTAAAAATATCATCCTAAGACAAAGACATGGATAAATAAGAATAAGTTTTACAGAATCTAGTGGCTTGACATTTGATTTTCGTAAATTTACTCGATAAAAAATGAATGGAGGAATGAATTTGGAAAAATTGCAGCGATAATAGAACACTTTATTGCCAAATGCCTGATGATGAGGATGAGAATCCTCCAACACTAGTCGCATGCAATTAAAGTCATTACGTGGATTTTAAACTATTTGTATAGGTACTGGTTTTTCCATTTATTGAAAATTGACTTCCACCATGCACCATCTGTCAAAAATCTCAATATTATTAAAATGAAAATATGGTAGTATTTATATCTTCCACAGTCTTTGAAGTAATTAAATTAGGCGACTAGTTAGCGGAGACTTCCGTGTTCTTACAAAATTCATATTGGTCTGTAGGACATATAAATGTACTCGCCTATTTAATAAATTCAAAGTCTGTGGAAAATACTAGATACTTTGTTTTCGTTTAAATAATATTACAATGAGCTTCCAACAGGAACATTCGGTCAACATTCGAATATCTCAATATTATTATAGAACCATTTTTCCTCAGAGCATGAAATCGCATTGCCTCTTAATGTTTAACATTCACATAATTTGAATGATATATCAAAAGATTTACTAAACAATGGTCGTCTTTGTTAACAACTGAGTAACAATTAACTAGTTTATAACTTGAGGTAATTAAATAAACTACTTAATGAGTATTTCGTTCATTTTCACATTCATGTACACCACTGCCACTGAGAGTAAAAACACTATGTCGACCAGTGTTCTTAATTTATAAAAGTCTCAGGGTTGTCACACTAAAGATTAGATTTTTTTTAAACAGTCCGAATTCATTTTGTGATAATACAACTTTATATTTTACTCCCGTTACACTTCACATTTGAAAATAAGAAGGTTTTTTTTTTGGTTGTCAATAGCCGTTTTTTTTTTGTTAACATATAGCGTTTAGGCATTCGTTCTTTAGTACGTATACGTGGTGTAACTATAGCGTTAGTCGACTTTGAAGGTGGCCCTCCTTTGCTGGTTTACTAACTTCCTGAGTGAAAATCCAATCCCCAACCCTAATGGCTTTAAAGTTGTACTAGATTTTGAGATTCGGAAGCCCATAGGCAGTTGAAATTTCAAACCTTTTCTGTTTGAAATACTCTATCCACCCCTAACCACTAATACGAGCAAGCGCCGCAGGCAATTTTTTTTATAAAACATCTATGAAAGAGATGTTTTGCCTTGACAAAAATATATAATTACAAGAAAGTATGACGAAAGTTTTAAAAGGAGCTCTGGGAAACTAACTTACCTACTGTACAAATCGAAAATCAGAAACAAAAATAGGAATTGTTGAAAATTTTGAAACCTCTTTAAATTTTCTCAGAAACAACAAAATGAGGGAGAAAAAACACAAGTATATTTTAAACAACCATGTTAATGACAAGATAAAAATCTTATTTTTATTATATGGGTAAGTACTGAATATTGCTTACATTTTTATTATATAGTAGGCACTGCGATTTTCCCACAGAAGTAAGTAAGTACTAGATCAAAAACACGACAATATAAAAATTACATACAATAATCTTAATCATATCATTATCAATGTATTTGTGTAATTTGCTTAAGTATTTGTGTAGGTAATACTAATGCATTTACTTTATACATGTGTGTGTATTGTTTATATAAACATGAAGTGAATAAACTCACACTGTCATACAGACATTCATATGGAGGAATTCGCGCCAATTCACACCATTCATTCGAAAAATTGATTCTGACTTATATAGGGTGAGTAGGAAATCATATTGTTTTATAGTATTTTTGTTATTTGACGTAATTATTTTGTAATGGATTCATACTTGATTAAAATGAACACTTTTTTTAGATTCACACACTGCGAATGACGCGATTTTTGAAACTACAAGATGGCATTTAGTCAAAAAGAGTGATGTTTCCCATCCTACGTGAAACTGGCATCTTAAGTGCGCACAATTTTGACATTGGTAAGTTGATAAAATTTAAAGAGGAAAATGAATAAAAATGAAAACGTCTAAGAAGCAATAAAATCAAAAATGCTAACGCGTTGGCTCAACCATGTCGATCAGCTCTTCAAGGACGGACTTGTTTTGAGTAAAAGGAATGGTAAACTGTGCATGACGAGTTACATGAATGCGGCTGAAGCAAGAAGTGTGTGTGAAAGGATAAGGAAGTCTGCCGGTCTGTTCTCTCTGGCTACCCCGCAATGGAAATGGCGTGAGGGGATAGAGTAGAATAGAAATGTAGACGCAGTCAATGAAATAAAGTTGAAAATCGTGAATGTATTTTAAATCACCGAGTATACCAGAGGAAGGAAATATATTAAGAGACTATTCGTTTTGTCTGCCTACCCCGTAGCGTAGCGTAGCGTTGAGAGGTTAGAATATAATAAAAATGTAGACGCAGTCAACGACATATGAAATTAAATTAAAAGCTGAAAGACGTGGGTATACTTTAAATCACCCAGTACAAGTTGGTTTGACATACTTTATCCAAATATTGTCATTTTTTCCTCACAAATCTATGAATAGTTGGAGTGCCTACTTACACAGTATGCGTGTTACACATAATACTTACAAACAATACACCAAGTAAATAGGCACAATTACCTACTTAATAAATCATTATTAACATTACTATATTAACTGCACACAATCACACTGTATTGTATAACTTTTTTTGCGATATTAATCTGTAATCACTAAACAATCAAACAAACAGACACACACATGATCAGTCAATTATTGTAATAATTATTTTTTTATTGTTGTACGTTTTGTGTCCATTCTATTGAAATTCCATTCTTTGGAACGCGTTGAAAATAAAAACAATCAATTATGACAATTTTTAATCACGACTTTACTGTTTTGAAGTTGTTTTTTTTTTAATTATTAGTAGGTCACGTTATTTGACAAAACTTTACTAGGCCTAGGATGAATTCAATGGGTAATAGGTTACTAAATACCAGTATAGAAAAATAGTGTTATGTGCGCGACTAATAGATTTTGTTTTATTGTATAAAAAGGGGATCGAATATAAAAAAATATCCGCTGGAGTCACTCCGTCTTACCTTAAACATTTTATCAGCCAAATTACAGCCTTCTAAATAACAAACTAAGGGAATAATTTTAATATTCAATAATTTCAGAGATAATTTTGAAATTAATTTGTCAACAAAATTAAAAAAAATCTAATTTCTAATCATTAGATCCAATAAAACGTATTCTCATTTATCCATATTTTGAGTTTTAGGGTGATATCTTTAGTATAAGCTGAGTAATTGACGAACTGTTTCGCAACATTGATAAATCTTTAGCGGCTAATCATTGATGGAGAAGTCGAATGGGATGAGGTTATTCAGCTGAATCGGTGAAACAATTTTACACTATATTGGATGAAAAGTCAAAAATACGAATAATATTCTACAAAAGAATCACATCCGTACATTTAATTTAAGACAAGACACCGTCTTCACAACGGAGAAAAGACAGTATCCACTATATAACATTATTGCTACACTCTGATTAATTGCGCGATCTTTAGTGTTACACATTATCACGAGACGAAACAGATTCAGAGACAATATAAATAGAGCGACATTACAAAAAAATAATACCACACAGTCTATAATATCAAGTAATTGGTAAAATAATGCGAGTATGATGCAATGAACAATGATGCGATGAGGTAATATGAATGATACAAGTTACGTTTGCTTTATAATGTCTAATTGTTATTGTATTTAGCTCGAAGTTTACAAATTATCGTTGGGAAAAAACAATGGTAATGTTTTAGAATTTCAATGTCACAATACAGAGACAATGACAAGTATAATGGTTGATTTCAAATCGTGTTTTATTGGTAATGTTCTCACAAATTCCGCAAAACTAACAAAGGCGATATATCCATATCCTCCAAGTATGAAACAGAACGAAAAACATTCATGAAGTGATGATGATGTGGTTAAAATCTTGCAGATTGGTTTGTACCAAACATTTTCGACATTTCTTCCTAAGCTGTCCTGTCAATCGCCAATCTCTTCACTTCCGTGTAGATGCAACAGCGGACGCTCTCAATAATCTGGTCCATATAACTGCTTCTTGGGAAAGTAAGGAATCTATATATTATTTTTTCTTCTACTTCAGCCCTGGTCCACTATAGAATATAGGCCTCTTCCAAACATTTCCATTCTTTTCTGTCACTGTCACGACCGTCCACCCATTTCCAAGAATACGTTGTTAAAATCCATCTCTTCTAGGGCTGGGGCCTTTCGACATCTTTTCTGTTTGCCCATGTCTCCATTAGTGAATAGGCATGGAAATGAATGAAACTCTAATTTTCGAATGGAATCCTTAAAGAGCAGCAATCCAATTG
The DNA here is from genome assembly GCA_963576895.1 of Ceraclea dissimilis. Taxonomy (NCBI): domain Eukaryota; kingdom Metazoa; phylum Arthropoda; class Insecta; order Trichoptera; family Leptoceridae; genus Ceraclea; species Ceraclea dissimilis. The sequence continues at coordinate 628,372 of OY756370.1, read as the reverse complement.
AAACGCCAGTATCCTAGTTATAACATGATGGGTCTGAAAATGAGTTTTTGTTACCAAATTTACTTAGTTGATTATCTACTAGCTATGAGGTAATTTCTGAAGGCAGCGGCTGAGAAGATAAAACGCATAAAGTATAATATTGAAATGTCAACATTATTTTTGCAAGACATCAAACATTTCAATGGTTGAATCTCGATTAGCAAATTGTACGTGGTGTGGTTTTAATTTAAGTCACCATCATCATGAGAAAATTACTCTGTGAAAATGTCCATAGAAAAACAATCGTGTGATTTATTCAATGATTCAGTCTCAAATTGGTTAAGTCAAATTTAATGTAACATCGTTATATAACACACCGTGAAAGATTGATACCCAATGTAAGACTTATGACGTAATGTAATGTGGAAATGTGTTGTTGTTTTTTATATCGAGATTAATACCAATGATAATTGTTGCAATATTCTGTTCCCGTGGAATATTGTGAAGCAATTAAGTAATTGAAGATATAATGACGATAATAATGCTGAATAACAGGTTGTTCATAAGTGTTCTGAAGTATGTATCATCAAGCAAGATAATATAATAAAATCCTAATATGTTTCTTATATGCAGCTGCCTTAAAATGGTGTTGGGCAGGACACGTTGCCAGACGCTCAGATTCTAGATGGACCAAAAAGATTTTCGAGTGGCAACCTGAAACAAGCAAAAGTAGCGTAGGAAAACCTCAGGCAAGATAGTCTGACGATGTGAGGCGAATCGCAGGAAGCAAGTGGATGCAGCATATGCCCAGGATAGGGATCTGTGGAATGTCAATAGCATGTTTTAACAACTCCTGGGCTGTTTATATTTCCACAAAAAACGACGCCTATCTTTATAACATACAAAAAAAAACTTTATTAAAAAGTTTATTGGAACTGATCAATTTTATGCCAAATAAAACATATTGGGATCATTGTAGTATTATAGTGCTTTGGCAAATTTTGTATGGGCTTTATTAATTATTAAGGTAATAATTAAGTTTGACTTGTACAGTAATTAACAATTGTCTCTAGTAATTAAATTAGTTACGTAATTGTCTGTATCTAATGACCCATAACGATTCCTAATCTCAATTTATCTCTTGTGTGATGTAATATTATCAACCTTCATCGTTCTCACTGAGTCAGAAACAACAATTAAAATTCACAAATAGTAATTAATTACATTTTAAGAAACTTAAGGAAAATCTAATAAAAAAGCTTGCAAATATTTCAGAGCTAATGCCTCACCCACACGCCTGCCGAGCATCCACAATTTTTGTGTTCATGAGTAAAAAAGCGTTAACGGTCTGTTATGTACATGAGCCAAGACAAACGCCTCGTCATTGGTTTAATTAAGTGGTGAAATGTTTGCTTGCAACAATATTTTGCATGTTGTATTCAAACTAAATAATTATAGAGAGGAAATGATTCCTAATTGAGGAAATAAAGTACTCGTAGGTGAGAAATATTAATATTGCAGAGAGAAGACAATTTCTCGCAGAGTCTAGAAGAGGTTAATAACCCTTGAACAAAAGTATTTTATTGAACTCTGTGACCTTTGGAGTCTTCGGAGACAATGATTTAAATAAATAATAGGCTGGTACCTACGTGCTGTGCATATTATAATAGGATGAAAGAGCACAGAGATGTCTTCTAGGTGTACACTGTGGGATATTGTCACCATATTTTTATAGAGCCTTAAAATAGAAGACGCCCGAGCAATTTTTTTATACTTAGTATTTTTTACTTTAAGTCATATTACGATCTGAGATATAGAGGTTCACTACCTATTCTGAATGTCACATATATTATTGCGCAAGGAGAATGTTGTGTGTTTTTATACGTACACAACATTCACTGGTTACCTCATTATTGGTATATTGACCTAATATGGTAAAATGAAAAGTGCGTGATTCGTCAAATTAGTTATTAGTCGAATTGATCGTTGGTCGAATTAATTTTAGTCGAATAAGTATTATTCGAATTTACTGGATACCGTTGGAGACAGTATTAATAATTGCTTTTTTGGGTAAGACATATGGAAGAATATTAGTTTTTTTAATGAATGACAGTGTTGATGACAAGATACAAACATATTAAGAAATGCAAACGACATTGAATATCTACAACATTATTATTCATATTATCTCACTTCCCAAATGACAATTCCTAAGTGTCTTCGATGCAACACTCTGAGGACAACAGATAAGTGTCTACTATTATAGAAGACCTCAGTATTTAAATATGTATATTGCATTGTGTAAGTGAACTATTGTGTTGGAGGTTTGTCTTGCGAGGTGTGGTACTTGTGCCTTCCTATACGGAGTTGAAGAAGAAGATGTCGTAATAACAATTCCATGGATATTATACTGTAGCTAAATCTATGTTTATAAAACAAAGTCCCTTAAGAGTATGCATACCGTCATTTCAAAAATTTCTAAAACCGGGAGACCTTATATCTCGACAACCGTTACTAAATATGCTTTGGAACAAAATAGGGTAGATGCATTGAACATTTATCTAGGGAATAACCGTAAAAGATTTTTTATATCTTGTATAGATTTCTCATTTTTTTTTTTTAAAACACCTCTGTACTTTTTTCCGAAAGACGGAAACTCGTTTCCCGAAAGTCGCGGAGTAAATTTTTTTTTGTACTGATAATATGCATCAAAATCTAGGGAATAACCGTAAAAGTTTTTTGATAGACGCAAAATTAACCCCAAAAAAATGGAAAAAAACGCTATTTTTACCATTTTATCATGCGATTGTCACGCGATTTTGAACCTTAATCCCGTGGGAAATGTCTGTGACGTCATTCCTGGGGCCATGCCCTAAATATGCAAGTGTTCGTAAAACTCGCGCATTTTAAGACGGAGTGCTGTGAAAATTCACATAAAAACTTTTACTAATCCGCTAGTGGACGAATCATGTAGGATATTTGAAAAACAAAAAGATGAAAAAAACGTGGGAGTTCTATTAAATTTCTAAGTCAGATTTTATCGTCTGTAACGGATTTATGAGTCCTTATAACTTTTCGTGTGTTTCCGCTACGAATTTTAACCACACTATAAGAGTACTATAATAATGTTAGTCATAAAATATAAGTAAGGTGAATGAATTAAATATGTATGTATGTTGAATGTACTTAATGTTAATATTAAGAGTCATGAATATAACAAAAGGCTCTATCCTTGAAGTTTTCTATATCTAGTCATTAGGTTTACATAGGAGTACCTATACTTTGACAATACAAGAGAAACTGATAATAAAGTATACATTGTTATTAATATTATAATATGTGGAATTGTTGTACTGAATAATAAGTCATATAATTCATAAATACATGGGTGGTAACTAGTTAGGTACAGACACAATGGTTATAATTGGGTTTGTTTGATCTTATATTTGAAATTGTTTGATATCATCCTTAACAAAGGTTTATTCGAATTTTCCCGAAAAAACTTCAAACTGTTTTGACAAAAGCTCGGTCAATAAACCAAGATATATCACGCATTAGGGAAACCCGAAGAAAAAATACTCGAGAGATTTTATTACTTTCATGATGTCTTTGTTTTTTTGTGTATTTGTATTGGAATTATGTGTAAATAAATAAATAAGTATTTTTATTACACTTCACTGTTTTTTTGCAATTTATTTATCGCGTTCGCTATGATCTGTTACAAAAAATGCTGTCAGAGTATAAAAGTCCCTGATTATAAGATTTCTCTTTACTCTCAATAAAAAAGACTATAGACTGGTCATGGATTACTGGAATCTAGAGTTTCTCATTAAAAAACAACAATTATATTTTAAATGTACCACATGCAATCGAAGTATTTCTCAATCCTGATGTTTTACTAAAACTTTCTGAACGGAATATTAAGATAGGGAGGAGTCAAAATCTTATTTTATCTCATTAAAGACACATGGATTTCATTTCATTTCAATAATAGTCCATACACTGAAACTGTACATACTCGCATTAGTACCTAATTCATTATTGCTTCATAGGAACTCTGTAGCAATACTGCGGGTTTCGTGTCTGCCCACGATTCATTGTATTGTCATATTGGTAACTGGCGCGTTCTTACCTTTTAACAAATAACAAATACTAATAGTAGAAGCTCTGAATACAAACAGAACTTGTTTAAGTATGTGCATACTTTAATATAATAACTACTTACTAAATGGCAATGAGTTTCCTAAAAGCCTCAATAAAATTTAACATCTGTGTCGAAGTGAAGGAGTGAATATTAGTGAAGCAATATTTCATCGATAAATTTTGAGTTATTCCATCGAAAGCATCGATTGTTGAATGTCGCAAAACAACATAAAATAAAAAAATGATTTTGCTTATTATTAAGTCATCGAAAACGTCAATTAATGAGTATCTGAAAAGAATATTCAATTAAATTTAGATTTTGCATTGGCAGCTTTTGCTGTTTTGACCCAAGGCCCAGTTAACTAAGGCATAGCAATTCTTTTTTTTTATCAATCTCTAGCGGCAACTAATAATTAATACTGATTATATTTAAACGAAAATTTCGCTTAACAAAATTCTACAATCTTGGGTTTTTTTTATAAATCTGGGTTCATATCGAAATGAATCTAGATACATATTTGTACGCTTTACAGCAATATGAAAAGCTTGAGTCGAAAAATGAATTCGTGGGCATCGGAAATTGGACCCGCGCCCACCCGTTAAATGATATTCGCCGAATAAAAAGTTATAAACCAAATCATATAAAATTTATATAAAAAAGTACACTGGCAGGTGTCGATGCTTTCTAAGTTTCATAGTCAAGTATTTTCTTCTCTAACAATAATTCCTCATTTAAATGGAGGCTTTAAAGGTATTCCAATAGTGGGTCGTACTTTGCAGCTGAGTTATAGTAATAACTACAGTTGTAGGTAACTTGGTGTAATTAGCATGGGGTCCCACAAACGACTCCTCAACTACTTCTGTAGCAACAACAAGACACCAAGAATGTAGTATGTGTGTCAATGTACTATGCATTGTGTTGAGTGTCCTAGATGTTTGCGATATTCGTAAACCAGTATCAAACTTACTATGGTGGTTAAGTAACTTTAGTAAGATTCAGCACCTACATATGATTATGTGATTTTGACTAGAAGTGTATGGTGGATTTACAACGAAAGAAAATCGTGGAAACTCTGTCTAATAAACTATAGACACCAGTAGACCTCAAAGTCTTAAGTATCCGAATCATTGCAAAATATTTTTACAAGTAAATTGAAACAAAATCACAAAATTCGCAATATTACCACATCGTTTGTCGACATTAATCACGAATTTCAAAGCTTGCCGTGGATATCCATTAAATCACAATTGTATTACAAAAAAAGCCTGCGGTGCTAATTATACAGTTATGCATGCTCTTGCATAACGAATTTTTCATATTTTTATTTAAAAACAATAAACCAGATATTTATCACGACCTTATTTACTCAGTAAAAAAATCATCTGCGGCGCTATTTTACTGACTTTTTGCGCCATATCAATAACAAAATTTTAGTCCCCGTCCTAGTTTTTGGCAGATACAATGGTTAATTTCATAAAAAACGATGAACGGTGAAAGAGTAGCTATCTCTCAAACTTTCAACTCAAAATATGATTTAATTTTTCTATAAACAACTGATTTCTAGCGGCGACGTCAATTGCAAGACGTAATTGACTTCATCTTGTTATAGTTGTAAGTATATTTTTATATTTTATAATAGGTAATCGCAAACAGCTGTTTCTAATAATATCGTAAAAATAAATTGCAATGTTTTTAACTCATGCCTAACAGCAAAACTGTCTGACTTGCAAAAAAAAACATACAAAGAAAATAAATAAATAGAAAACAGTTATGCAGCGTTGCACTGTAATGAAATAATAAACTTTGTATTTAACTGTACATTAATATAATAAATAATTATTTGATTATAGCAGACGATTAGGTGTAGTTAGGGTTGCCATCCGCCCGGTATTCCCCGGATTTGTCCTAGTTTAGAGGGCGTCCGGAGAGGGTTTACAAAAAGTGTCCGGACGATTGAAAGATAAGCAATAAATTAAAACAAATGTTGGTTTTAGAACCAAAAATTATAGGCTCTTAATTATACTTTGTTTTTAATTTGATGCCAAAAAGAAGAGTGTTTCTAATTATTTTTGTTACGAGATTAACTCAGAAGGAGTAAAGTGTATATATTTATTTGAATACTATATATATTTATTTTATTTTATTGGTCTTAACGAGCACATACAGTTATTACAGAGTATATGTGTATGTTAACATTAACAGCAAACAAACCAGCAAAGGCTCAAGATTTACCATGTATTTGTTACGTTGCAGTTTATATGCAAACTATCTGCATAAAGAAATAAAACAAATGAACGATTAATGATGTTTTTATTTTCAACGACAAAATGTTCATCCAGGGGTGTCCGGGTAAAAAAATTAATTTCACCCAAATGTCCTGGATTTTTATAGTTTTTTTCCGGCGTCTACAATCTAGGTGATGGCAACCTTAGGTGTAGTCACTGTACACTGTATAGTGTACATTAAATTAGTGTATACCTACGATACAACATAATAGTGAAGTATTATTCAATGTTCATTGAATGAACATAATGTCCAAAAACGAATTGTTAATGTAAGAAGATTATATTCACATACTAACCACATGACGTAATATTAAAATAATGTATGGAAATTGAGGCAAGAAAGTGTGGCCACTATGCGGAATGTAGATAATTGTATAATTACCCACACAGTACGTTTAAGATATGATAATTTCTACCAACAATCTCGCGTAGATACCTATCTACAACAGGGTTTCATAACTTGAGTGTATTTTGAGACTGAGTTCGAGTTGACATGTATCTACCAAGTCGTCCAAATCCTCAGGGATGAACGCGTTTTGTTTGGTAAAATAATTATGCTGGATTTCACCAACTACTTAGGTGAGGAACAGCGGAGATACGAGCCACTTATTATTATTTTTCACACGAAATGTGTGCTAGGTGGCTCCTATCTCCGCTATTACTCACCTAAAAAGTTGGTGAAATCCAGTATTAATTAATTAATTTATTTATACATAAGGAACAGATAGAGTCACAATGCAAAATTTAACAGGTACATGAGTACAAAGTTACAAACTTATACATTACACAAGACCAATAACATCCGTTCACAATTAAACATACGCAAAACCAATTGATTGCATCACACGCAAAACCAATTGCACACACGCAAAACCAATTGATTGCATCATTGTTAACATAGGCCCATTTTAAACCTATAAAATGTTTATGGTAGGAAAGGATGAAGCATGGGAAGAGAAATAAGAAGAGGAAGAGGGGAAGGGAAAATTAAAGAAGTAAAAGAAGCAAGCAGAAAAGAAAGAGTTAAGAATTCATATCTTCGTTGTTAGTTCTTCGGGTTTCCTTACTGCGTGTAGAGTTGTTAATGTTAACCCGAAGAAGCAACAACGAAGATATGGATTCATCACGCTGCGAAACCGTACAAGATTATTTGAGTTAAGAATTAATTAATGTATGACATATTGCTTGAGTGCAACGGAAAAGAGGAGTTTGTGTAGGGATAGGCCAATGGTGTTCTGTCCTTTCCGCCTACCTTGCAAGGTATAGTAAGTCACGAGGAGATAGATAGAATTTTGACTGCAAGTTAAGGGCCGCGATGTACAAGTTAAAACACTCTGATCTATACAAGAATGATGGAAAAGTAACTACTAGGTATAGATAGTTACGTTATAATTCGTTCAAAGTGATTTAATCAACACAGTTAAATGACTGGCCGGTGGTTAACAGAACTTGTGGTCAATCTACATGTTATAAAATCTAAGAGTACCAACATTTAGATCATCAGGTCTCATTACATAATGTTGAGAACATCGCGAATCAAATAAATTAGGTTCGTGTGTTGAATTATAATATTATATAAGTGTTGTTATGCGATTATTTTTGTCTATCTTTTCTTATTAGACAAACGGATCTTCTATCAACAGATTTACTTAAACAGTAGTAGAGTCAAGATTATTTAAATTACATTATAATGATTCGTGCCGAATTTGTTTCCGAGAAACTGACTTATTATTTGCCGTTGCATTTCGAAAATTTCACCTCATTCTTCGAATGTCGGTGTCTTATTGAGGGAAATTTATCAGTATATTTATCAGTCACTCTTAATTTTTTTCTTTTTCAGTATTTATAGGTGAACCCACCTCCACCATTGGATGTTTCAGGAGCTTGAGTTCTTAGATGTTGTCCAGATTTTTACGCAAAAATATATTACATATTTCTTCCACGGGAGGGCTCTAAGTTTGCTGGGACAAACCGCTCCCAAAAGTACTACTGTGAATAACCTAAACATCTCTCGGAGGAGACTCTCACTGCAAGGATATTGATATTATTTCAGCAGAGACATACACAAAATCAATATGAAATATCCACTACATTGAAGGGAAATTCCACATCCCCGGCATTAATAGCGACCTCTTTACCCGCACTTCTAAGCAAATCTTATTAAGAGGTGGGCCCAGGGTTAGCCTTAAGGGAGCCCCCCGTCATTACACACAAACACACAAAAAGTAAAATAAAAAATCGTCAAAACGGAAGTATTCCTGATCAACATTTGTACTAACAAAACCGCCGCCCATCAACAGACAAGTGCGTAACTATCAATCATCTATACGTTTAATTAATAAAATTCCTGAATCTAGATTGAATTGAAAAAGTTTAATTAATTGTTAATTAATTCAATGGGGTCATAAAACGGCCATTCAACTAAGGCAAACCTACCATTGAAGTATGCTTAGGTAATTCCTTATTTAAGTATCAAAGTATTTCATTGTTGTTTCGTTTCTCCTTTTACACGATAGCATTTCCGTTTGACCAACATTACTAACAATCGCCTCCTAAAATGGAAGGCATGCCCTCTTCCGAAAAGGAAACAAGTTCGTGATGTTTCCGGTTGGAATAACGGAACTTATGTTGATGACAACTTCTTCTTCTGTTGATTTATTATGTCTTCATTACAATGCTTCCTGGTTTAATTTATCCATTTGTAGATAGCGCTCCGCATTCGTATAACTGTTAAAAGACTTCCGAAAATGTCTGAAGTAGGTGAACAAAATCGCTGCTTTTAAAAGTAGCAATCTCAACAGATATCGACGGAAAAGGACCCAGTCTCAATCAGGCTTATGACTGATCGGTGGCTGGCTTAAGGTCTTATCATTCAATAGTTCCAATTCATCAATCTGCCTCGGCTGATTCGAACTAGGCAGGCGCGAAGCTACCTAAGAACACGATTCCCATCGAGTCACCTTTTGGATAAAATGATAGGTACAATAATGTCTAATCTGACGTAATCCAGTAAGAAATGTTAGCCCTGTCTTCTCTTCTGCAGAAATCTACTCTTCGCGACTGGGACCTATAGATTATAACCTGAACACTGCGGTACTCTACCGCTATCCAAAAGGATAGCATTGAGATTGGGTTAGTATTTAGCGTACAAACTAACATTTTTTAATTTTTTTTTATTAGTAGTCCTTTGACTCCAAGACATCTTGTAAAATGGTCGTGTGCATACGAAAGAAGAAGATTAGTAGTCCTGGATAAATATTGCCTCAGTCAAGTAGTTCTGATTTGACGACTAACCTATAGCTTGTGTTTTCCTCTTCGAAATTACCTCTGGACTGAGTACAACAAAAAAATAAGCACACCTGATGGTATATGTCTTGAACTTCGTTCATTAAGATTTTAATAATATGGTCGATACAAAGCAATTTGGTGATTTTGATCAAAGATTAAAGATAAGAATGCATATAATGCAATAGAGAAACGATTTTGACTGGTGGAAGCTAAACCTGATTACAGTAATCTTACATTTACAGTAAAAAATCTGTCAAAAAGTTTCATATTAGAAATAATATCTTCACTAAAGTAGGTTGAAAACAATAAAAAACATACCTGACCAACTCACATTATCTGAGTTTGTTTGAGTTTAAATCTCTTGGGATTAAAGAATAGCCCGGAGCGATGAGCCGTTCGAATAAGAATTATGATTTGATGGAGTGTTGTCTATAGTAAAACTATAAAAAAATACTGTCTAATCCCAATAATTTTAACGATACTAATAACATTGATAGAACCTGTAAAAAGTTGTCAATACATTTAACGTTGAGTATTTTATTCACGATATAAAAACAATTCTTTTTAACATATTTCCTCCAAATCAAAATCTGTGTTGGTAGTATACTCGTAATTTTTCTCGACAGTATAATTGGTAGTACTTGACGGTTGTTGACTAGAAGTATTTTCTGGTTGAAGTGTGTTGATTCTGTTGATGGAAGAATGCTTGAGTAAATAGATTTCTTTATTGCCTGTACTGATCTTACTCAAGAGGTGAAACACGTTGTTTAATTGACACTTGGACAATTTAATTTTATTACGTTAAGATGAATGAGTTACTGAGTAGGCTGGTGATGCAAGTTGTGTGGTAGAGACATAATGACATGCAATGGCGGTGGAGGAATTCAGAGGTGGTGTGGGCATGCTGAGAGAATGAATGATGACAGGATGACTATACGGGTGAATGAAGAAGTGTGAGGAAGCGTGGCCTTTAGGGTGTCAACTAAGTGTATAAATAAACAAATAAAAATATTTATGTAACCTATCTAGGACAGCATCGTTGTCACAAGAAATTTGGGCGGTCCTTTTTACCATATTGTTAACTTTATCTGTCTGCGTCTACACTTCCATCTTCAGGGCCACGGGTTCGAATCTCCGTGTCGATGACTCTTCCTTTCACAAAACCAGCAGCTAAGTTTACTGAGAATGGTTTACTCGAAAGTATTCGTATCTGTACTGTATGTGTTTGCCAATCCCTTTTTAGCACGCTTTTAGTCCTAGCGCCTTGAAATTTTGCACATTTATTTGCTTTATTTGGACAAATCACAGGGGGTGCCCCCGACGGCAGTACCTGGACCAGGTGTACGAGGACATGAACTGATGCGCCACATATGTCGAGTTGAAAAGAGCTGCAGAAGACAGAGAAGAATGGAGATCAAGATGTCAGAATTTGCTACAAGCGAATCCGCAGCATTGAGACTGCAGAAGAAGATTTGCTTTAGGTGATAGTTTATAATCATATTAATCATAGTTTACCTACTGTTTTATCAAAAACACGTGTCAATGGGCTAATTTTAATTAATATTTTTTTACATGGAGAAATATAAGCGTGGTTCTTATATCGTACTCAACGATACTAATTATTCTGATATTTTTTCTGTAGCTTTATAACTGAGTGAACTGGAGTTGTATTCAGACGAGGCCATGACCCACCACGAGATGTTTCTACGATAATAATGTTATTTATATGTCAATATATATTTATTGTTATTGAAGTTAACGGATGATATTACGAGTATTATTGTGTATAACTAATTTCAAACTGATTTACTATGCGTGGATGTGAGAGAATGTAACGGTGGATCGTATGGCGAGCGGTCATCATTGCAAAATATAACATACACTACCCGTGAATATCACGGAGGCTCGGTTAAATATATTTTTGTGTAACCACTATTACTACTCCACCCTAATATGATACTCCACCTGATAAGAGATTGTATTAGCACATAAGGACAATTTGTAAACGTTGACGGTTGCTGTAAATCGGGGAGGGGTTTGTTGGAGGGAGCCCTTCAGGCGATCCCTGAGCCCTCATCAGTATGTATTACTTTGTACAATTATTGGATGAAATAGGAACTGGCGTTCCTGTACCATCCAAGGCTAAGTGGGAGGGAGCAACCCTTAACGGGGTTACTACTCCACCCTTTAAAGTTCCTCGAGTAAACACAGGAAGATCACAAGGCTCAGTCTTTTCCCCATCTCTCCAATATCGTCATGAAACCAGTCGTAAAACCAGATTCATATTGTCGACTTTTTTAGTTGGTTGCCACACCTGAAAGCCATAAAACACATCTTACATATCTACCTACATACATAGGTACTTTACACACATATATGTAGAAGGTGGATACTTGAAATAGTTCGATTTGAAATCTTTACGTGTATAGGTAAGGTACGTAGTACGTACCATATAGTATGTATGAGTTCGAATTCGATTTTCATTTTCTGTCACGTTGTATAAAATGGTACTTGATCATTCATAAAAAGTGAGACTTCGACGAAAATTTTTAGCCACCCACGAAGGCGTCGCTGCTTTAAATTTACATACATATTCATAGAACTTACAAAATTTTTCAATGGGCAAGCGTTACATACCTACATGACTTGGACAATACCAGTATTATGTAATGGAATACTCTATACCTAATACTATTCGTACAGTAATTAGCACTTGGTATAAAAACATACATAAATCCTTGAACTTTCTCGAGGCCAGTGGGACTTACAAACGCGTAAAATAAATATGAAATATGTACGTAGATTAATGTACCTAGCGATACTAAAAATAAAAACAAACAGTACACACGTTAGTACATGTAGCTACATCTACATACAATATTTGCCTAGTTCATTAAACTCACGTGGCCAACAAATTTTAACGAGATTTTTCATACAAGTGACAATAAACTTGTACCGTAAACAGTTTTTATCAGAAATTTTCACTATGGTTCATAGATTTCTACCCACGTTTCGGCGAACCTATACTGTCGCCGTGGTCAGGATTTTGTAAAGACGTTAGAAAAAATACGGTCAAGTCCGAAAAATCCATCACCAGACTTCTCTATCCATACACGCAATTTTTGCTTCCGTCACATTCATGCAATTCTTCATAAAGACTGTACGATTCCTTTTACTGAAAAAAACGTCCATCCTTGAGCAACTCATGGACATGGTCGAACCAAATGTTGGACGGCCACCCTTTCTTCTTCTACACCTTCCGCCCAAGCATAGTTATTTTCTTTGTTATACTTTCATCATTAATTCTCTCTACATGTCTCAGCCATCTCAATCGTGGAATACAGCACCGTTTTAACCGTAATATTAGGTTAAAAACTGGCTCCAACTACAAATAATCAAATTCTTCTTCGGGACATAATTCAGAGAGGACTAAACTAAGATATAACTTAGTACATTTCAGTACTAAGTCGTTTTTCTACAACCTGCTGTATAGGAACACCATAAATAACCTGTAGAATACATTTTATAAGTCACTCGTATGTAGATAATGAAAAAGCGCCTTGTAATATGGAGTTAATTGGTTGTAGAGAGGCGCTCCAATGTTTGACCCGAATCTTGGACAAACATATCATACCATTACCTACAATCTACATACATATTATACGTACTATATAATATACCGTTCTCTTTAGAATCTCACCAGTGATGATCCTGGGAATATTGCCGCCACGTACGACTATTTACGACAAGGCAATACACATGACTTGACTTGTATGTAATATAGTGTATAGGTATGTATTGGGTATGAACGTACTGTTAGTAATATCGATATTATTATTAGGTAAGTACCTGCTTTGTACGTATGTATATTAATTCTATATATACTTACACTCACATATTTACATCTCTTCTACATATTTTTTTAACACTTTAACTGACAATGTCCAATTTTGACACACAATTTAATCTTTTCTTTAGCCCAAAATATGATAGATACAGGTATTAATATGACTAAAAAAACATAAACACGCCTATATTATGTACATTGAAAAATAAACTTATTGTAACGTGCTTAAAACAGTAGGTACTACAAATTTAAACTGTCATCTAAAGCAAAAAGGGGCTGGAAAGTTAAGAAATCATTAAAATTTGAAGAAGAAAATGTAGACGCAGACAAAGTAGACTGACAATGACAGATGAACTTAATCAAAGCGTGGTAAAAAAGGTATTTGGAATTGCATTTACAGACACATTTTTTTTGCAGTTCAATTCACAGTAACCAAATAACTCCAATGTGATGGGGGGAGACAGAGATAAGAACCCATAGCCCGCTAGACAAAAAAATGATCATTCTAGATTCATTTTTAAAAGAAATTAATGTACCTAATCCATTTACCAATATTTCAGACAAAATTTAGTAGTATTTTTGTAAAATATATAAGTTACGTTTTTCGTACGACTTTTCTTAAAATCATAATAAAAATAAATATTCGACATTGGTATTTATATTACTGAGGCATTCAGTGCTATTACTCTCATCTCATACTACTAAAGTATGTACATAAGTAGTACTTACTTGTAGAATCAGGCTTTATAAAACCGGCCCCGAATGTAAAAGGAATTCGACCTCACCTGTTTTCATCAACAATCAACATTATTATTCATCCAACTAACCAGGTACATACCTCTACATATTTCCAATACTAATAGTAATACGTATAAAATCATTTGTAATGATACATACCTAATACAATATACCTAATCTATATTTATCTGTGTTAGTATGTATTCTTGTGTAGGTGATTGACACGATAATTTTTTTCTCCTGTCGTATTAGTATTAACAAAATCTGTAGATCCCAATACACAAAAAAGCTTTTTAAGTATTATGCAGTCTCTCAACTAGTGTACAGTGTATCCTGGGAAAGATGCCCATCTTACACTGTACATTAGTTGAGAGACTGTAAAATTATTAAAATGATAACTACGATGTAGAAAAAACCCAGTCATTGCAAAAAAGATTTGTACCCTTCTCTGATAAAAATAATCATAATTATTATAAAAGTATTATGTAGTAATTATTCATAGTCGTTTTTATCTCTTTATATATTTTTACGAGTGTCCTATATACTCGTGAGAGTGAGGTATTTGTGCGAAACTTCTATAAGGAGCTTTTTATATTTTTCAGCAATTGAGGTTAGCCACAACAGAGCAAGGAGTGTGTGTATGGATAGCGTGTAGCGTTTTGTTTTCTCTGCCTACCCCGCAAGAGACGCGGCGTGTGGTTACATTTTAATTGTTTATATATGTTTGTGTTTGTCCTTCTGTTCTTAATAATGAAACTCTGTGTTATATATTGTATAGCTTATTTGTATTACTACTAAGAGGGCAAGATGTGAACCATACATAATTGTTTAAAAGTATATAATGTCGTATACACACACATCTTGCCTGTAGGTGAGTCTTGGTAAATAAAAATATATTTTTTGTACATGTCTTCACATTTCTAACATACACATAACACACACGATATTTATTGGTTACTCCATTATTGCGATATACGGTGATGGTAGATATATTTTTAGCTGTCTGATTATATTATCAAAACGGAAATCAAAGAAACTTCAATATAAATTCCTCTATATCAATAATATGGGTAATAAAAAGCGAAAGATTGCCGTAAAACTCTACGTGTGTGTTCCATTTGATGTTGAAGGAATGTTAATTCCCGTATCATCATCAAATATCACACATTCCCTCATCATTCTCAAGGGAGGGCTCAAAGTTCCCCGGAAGGGCTCCCCTAACAAACCCTGTCCCTATTGAATAATACCTGTTTTAACGATCACAATGTAAGAATCTTCACTATTTATTTGCTGTCTAAATAATAGGGAACTTGCACTAGTGAGGAATATAGACGAAAATACATTAATTCGGTAGAATAAAGGTTAAATATCAATTCTACGTTGATTAAAACCGTAAAATATTTTTTTTCAATTTTTAATTCGATAAATAAAATCACGATTTCTCAGCATCCCCTTAAACGCCACGCCATTGGTCAATCTGTCTGTGACGTCACGTAGTCCATGTTTGTTTTGACGGATACCAAAATGTATGAGGTTTCTTGGCCGCGTAGTGTTTGAGTTTGTCTTCTGACTGTTTTCGAAGTATATTATAGCTTAATTTAATATAAAGTGTTTCAGAGGAAGTCAGTCGAATATTTTGTAGTGCCAGAGTGAACAAAGACAACTAATACGACGCCCAATAAAGCTTTTTATTGATACCGGCAGATCCCGCTAAGGCTAAGGCTAAGCGGAAAAAATGGCATTGTGCATCTAATCTAGAAACAAACCTTTATCGAATATAACTTTTAGGTCATGTTTGTGAGGTTAATTTTAATGAAAGTACATACCTAACTACATATTCATGGGAGTCGCCAGGTTCGAAGTTAGGTGGGAGGAACAAAAAATTTAATATAAAAATAGTAAAAGAACTGAATAGGGTCATGTTGTAGTTTGGTATGGAAATCGATTTTTTGTCAAAAAAACATTAAAAATAGCGCCGCAAGCGAAATTTTTATTGGAATAGTTCAAACTGAATGGGTTATATAATAATTTTAGAAAATTGAATCATGAAGAGAAAACGATGTCGTATTAAGGTGATTTTTGTGAGGTTTTGTCATTCAATGAGTGAAAGTAGATATACAATATTATACCCAAATACTAATTTTTCTATGGGAGAGCAGCTCTCCCTCCACCCGACGACGCCCATGGAAGTACTTATTTACGTACGTTTCGTATAGCTCCATTATTTGTATTTTTACAGTCGGAAAGAAAGACCAACATGCGCATCAAGATTATAAGTGGTACCTATTGCAGGGCCAGATTTGCCAAAAGGCCGAGTAGGCCGGGGACTACGGGCGGCATTCGCTCGCTTAAAAACAACAAAAAAAAGTTCGTGAGTTTCTTATCTTTTTTTGGTTTTCACGGAATTCTCTTGGGACTTTTTTCACAAACCTCCCCTCCCCCTCCTCGACGATTTTTTCTTGCCCAAGGTCAACAGTTTTAGTTCGAGCACTAAAATAAATAATGCGTTTAAAAAATTTGTCGAGGGGGGGGGGGTATGATATCCTGAAAAAAGGGTTCTTTCACATACATATAAGTACGTATTTAATTAATTGACGGAAGAATCGGAACACAGTTTAAGACAAACATGACGGCAAAAAAAGCCTGCATTATTTTTTAAAAAGAATAGATACAAAATTACAACATGACCCTTTTCCGTCGACGTAAACTAAACATACAATAATTAATTGTATTAAATTAAAATTATTTCATTTATTTTTACTTGCTTTGTTTAAGAAAAAAAATTACGGTATATTCTCTACTATAGTAATCTTTTTCATACACTTAAATTGTGAGTATTTTGTACTTCAAATGAATGTCACAAGTGGTTGGTTGGTAGACATTGACAATGGCAATAAACCCGCCATTTGAAATATATATATATTTTTTTTCAATAAAGATTTATTTATTAATTAATTTCAATATTTACATAACATAATATATTAACGATATCATTACGTCGTTACCGGTTACAGGTTACTCTCTCGAACACGCGTTCGAGAGAGGAGCATCCCATATGAATAAAATAAAAACAAAAATTCAAAAACATCCTAAATATTATTTATAGGTATATACATTTAGCAGATGGAATGGAACGCTCAAAACCGACCTGAAACTATCAATAACTTGAAAAAATTAACATAAACGTACCGAACTCTACGTTAACCCAAACACATATGGACCTCATGACGTCATCAATACGGCGTCGTACGGCGTCTTTGAAAGTAGCGTTTTCGCGGGAATCCAAAACTTCAAATTTCAAAGTGCTGTAAAATAGCCATTAGGCGACGTATCGAAAAAATAAAAATTGGTATGTGTTTCTAATGACTTTTTTTATGATACTGGATAATAAAAAAAAAGTGTGCAAGTTCCCTATTGTCCGATGTTGATCACTAGATTAAAATTTAATGTACAGTATGTAACTGTAAGATCTAAGTTTCTAAGAACATATTCTCGTCCAGGCGAGATTAAAAAGCTATTCAGAATAGTTTTGGGAGAGGTTTGTTGAGAGAAGCCCCTCAGGGAAGCGAGCCCTCTTTTGGAAATAAAATAATACATTTTTTGGGTGAAACACTGGATGACATAGGGGCTAAAGCTACTGAAATATCCAAGGGTGGATGTGCGCTTACCCTTAATGCCATGCATGCTCTTTGACTTTCATCACGGAACACAAGATGTTCACAAACTTCGCGGTTTTCCGCAGAATGGTGCATATAAATTGTCTATCAAAAGGGTTATAGAAAATTACGCCTTCACTAACAGCAATAAGGAAACCACGACTACCTACTAACTGACAATTAATTCGAAACTATTGATTAATTCATGTAATTTTGCTTGTAGCTTTTAATAGGTAATATAAAACGCCCATCATTGGCCTATATCTGAATCTTTTCCTCAAACAGGCTTATTGCAGTGTAATTATATTTGTACGTGGTCGGAGTAATATCTTGAATTTTATTAATATAGTATGAAGATATACGTAGACACTTAATATACCTACGTTACGCTGTAGCTGTGAGCATCTCCAGCGAATTAACGATGCTAATATAACGGTACATTCCAATGAACCAAGTAGTGTATAGTCGTAAGCGTAACCTAACGTAATGTAGAAGAATGAATATACAGTAGGCAACTAAATTACACACAACTAGTTAGTATGCTGTAGTATTACATATTAACAAAATAATTAGCATAACTCGGACATCTTATATTGTGAGAAGACTGTGAAGAAATCCATTCGAACTCTAGTGTCACATATGGAGTCTATATGCTGTGTTTCCTTTAACCTAAGATCCTGTCGCTCAAAATAATAGTATGTATGTGTTTTTTTAATCGAAATGTGATTTAAGAGTACGCATACTGACATTTAAAAAAATTCTCAAAACGGGAGACCTTAGATCTCGACAACCGTTACTAAATATGCTTTGGAACAAAATAGAGTAGATGAATTAATGAAAAACACCTCTGATCTTTTTTCCGAAAGACAGAAACTCGTTTCCTAAAAGTCGCGGAGATTTTTTTTGTACTGATAATAAGCATTAAAATCTAGGAAATAACCGTAAAAGTTTTTTGATTGAAGCGAAATTAACCCCAAAATATGGGTAAAACGCTATTTTTACCATTTGATCATATATGGCAAGAGATAGGAGAAAGTGGTCAATGACAAAATAGTCCTTACTAAATACTCTACAAAAAATGGTCGATGTATTTTTTTCGTAGTACAAGCGGTTTATCCGCAATGGCCGATTGTATAACATCAGAATAATGGTTGTTCAGTGAAAAAATGTGGTATTAGTTTCGGAATGGATGTAAATCAAAATTTCTCATATTACTTTAAAGCCATAAGGCACAGATTAAACGCTTATAAAAATCTCAAATAATTAGGTAATAAACAAGATTATAATTAGCGTTAGGTATTTAGTTTGAATAGCAAATAACTACATCCGCACCTGAGACATTCAATTGGATATTGCATAATCAAAACACAGGTGTCTATAAGTAGTGAAATGTTGGATTGCAGAGTGACTGGTATTGGTATATACGAGTATGTTCCCGGCAATGTATGAAATTTAGGTAATTTAGGGATCAGAAGGAAGCAGCTTTTCTGGCTTCGAAACATTCGGCAGTGGACCGGAATCAGGACTGGGGAGGTGATGTTTCGCACTACCCAGGACAGAGAGGCGTTCTCCCAAGTGGTCGTCAACGTCGGGGGGACCCGACAGGACACATAGAGAGAAGAAGAAGATACAATGCTCAGATAACGTATACAATGCCGGGTCAGTTAAGGAAATGTGTGAAATAATTTGTAACAGTTTCTTTAATTCATACTTTTCTTAGCAAATATGCGGCTTAATAACTCACAAACTTATTATTTTCGGGTAAGCTAGCACAAAGATAAAATCGAGAATAAAAACGTAATCAAACCGAAAAACCAATTTATTTTTGCGGGTAAAGTGGAGCCGCACTTAATATTACGTATTTGATATATTTCAGATTTTTGTTTAAAAAATGTACTTACACAATTCCTTGTAAAATGCCAATAATATTGTATTAATTAGATTGATATATAAAATATAATTTATAGTACAATTCACTCATTTCCTACAGATTTTATGAATCGTATATATATTTCATAGGAATTGTATACAATGACGGATTTAATACATTTCCAATAACATAATATACAAGAATTACAAACGTTTAAATGCATAATATCTACTATAATAATCTTACTAAATATTCAATAGTATTACCAATCATATCTTACGAGTTCCACAATATATTTTATTCGCCGTACCATAATAATTTGACCCCAAAGTCCAATCAACACTCAATATACTATTCTTTATAATCTTCTCACAATGTGGATAATTTATTGCTAATTACATTTTATAACTTTTTAAAAGTTTAGTTATATAACTAAATCTTTTTGAAAGCACATTTTGTATAATATTTCTAAACACTGATATTTCAGGCACAATGCTTGTATTTTAGGCCCCGCGTTGAGCCTAATCCTGTGATATCCGTGATATCCGGATTGGTGAATTTTTCCCAGTATTAGGTTGATGAATTTATATTATGAGAATCATGAATAATAATATCTAGACTCTTCTGGCTGATAATGGTTCGTAACATTACTCGTATGCTACGAATGATTAGATTTTTCAACTTTTGCGTAATTTTAAAATCTAATCTAAAGAACGCATGTCGTTTAAAATTTGCATTGAAAATGCAACATAAAATAGCGTAAAACAAACTGCAGGAATCTATTTGTTTATTTCTTTATATTGCTTTCTACTATCATTATGAGTCTTTTTGCAGGTGTTTTATTACCTGACCATAGTAATTTAAATATTTAATGTCTGATATCAATCTGTCTGGCTAATAAAACAACATAAACATAATATACGCATTTCATTATCGATTGGGAGCTTTCGTAACGGTTATCTAATTAATAAAATACTACCAAATCAAATCGAGGACATTAAGTTTAAATATTATTATTACTACATGTTATGTATAGCCACTTATATTAGTATATAACCGTTTGGTATATTGCTTAATAAAAAAGTTGAATAATAAATATGATTCGACGAGATGTTTTATTAGCGAAATATTTGCCAAACTGGATCATGTCAATGAATCAATAATTTTTTTTATCATTTATGTCATAATACTGGGGTAATTGCTTCTGAATATTCTTTTTATGCGCAAATTCGTAAAAAAATATATATAATTTCGACTTGGGACACCAACACTAGTATAGGGTGTTTTCAATTTGTAAGGAGTTGTTCAGAAGAGTTCCAAATAATGAGGGCATAGTAACTAAACACGCGTCAATTTCGTTACGAAAAGTAAGATTACTCAGTTAATACTAAAGATATTTTCCAAAGGCTTAAAACATGGATAATTGGGAATACGTTTTAGTGACTCTAGTTTGAAATAAAATTTTGGTGTATTTTCTTGGTGAAAAATAATTCCAAATTACTTACTGAAATTTACTGATACATACTTATTTCCGTAGTTAGTTAGATATACCTACGTAATAAAGATTTATTAGAAAATTATTTTCTTACCGTAGGAATAGAAAATCTGCAGGTGATTGCAAATCAAAATGATCCAAAGCCAAGAAGAGATTGAATTGTATTTTTACCTGCAACAAAAAAAAAAACAGAATTAGTTAGTGCAAAGCAATCACGATTTCGTGATGTAGGTGGTTTTTTTAAAAAGTCTTATGGTGCAAATTTCTTGTGCCAAGAATATTATGCATAGGATGCACTTCCAACCCTGAGATTCGGCTCCCATCAGACGAGGCGACGGTTAGGCTGGGACACCAACTGAGAAACGTATTGATAATTGATTTTGATGGAATTTGGGTAAGTATTGTTAGCAAAATCAGACAGGTAAATAAAAACAACACATCGACAACAAAATATAGACTACCTTCTTAGTTCGTGCATAGAGTAATTTATCAAGGATCTTAAAGTGGAATTTATGGCGCCTTAAATCATTCTTCTCTCTGAGGCGAACACAACAAAAGATGGAACAGAAAGATTCAAATATTGACAATGTTATCAGAGGACCAGATAATATGACATGTAAAATACAAGGATCTTGATAAATATTGCCTTGCAATAATGTAACATTGTACAAAAATAATGGACTTTTGTCTTTGTTATCTTTTGATGTTGTTCTCTGTCTTGTCATGTGTTCAGCAGAATTGCGTTTTAAGAACAATAATTAGTAATTACATGCGCATTCCGATTAGGATTAACGCATGTTGTTAGTAAGCATTAGCAAGCATGTTTTGTTTACGATTTTTCTAGGGACGTAATGTATCTCGTCTAATTCAAGATATTTATTGAAAACTAGCCATTGTTAATTGATCATGTTAGAATATATTGTCTTCCTATATAACATTCAAATTCAATTCGCTTCACAAGATACTTTATTTTTAGGTAAAGAAACGTTCTTTTCTAAATTCTACTTTCAAAAATTCATCAGGCTTGGCACTTTGTAATCTCACTTTTTTTCGTCTCGATTTCACGTGAAACACGATTTTATTTGAGAAGTTACTTACGTAATGTAGATTCGATGAACGTACTCGTATTTGTCAGTACTCAGTAGCTACGATAGACAGGAGTACAAACATTCTTTCATAAGTGATTTGCTTATGACACTATACGGTAAATATAGAAAAAAATATATTTATTGACATGAACATCGAATGTGATTTATGAAAAATACATGAGAAAAGATAAAAGCAAGTGGTTCTAAGGACTGGCTTATTCTAAAGATTTGTACTACGAGTATTTTGACACAACCAGAATAACTATAAAGATCCAAAGATCTTATATGAAACAGAACCTTAAAGGAAAAATGTTTGACTCTTTGTGGGTATTAAAAATGTCCCCACATCTGCTGTACATAGATTCATTATTAAAACGAGTCGATTAACATAATATGCATAATGTATTATTGCATTGTGATAGTTGTATTCGTACGAGCTGGGTACGGTTTCCTTCGAGAGAGATTTCAAGGTGAATCGGTTCCTTGATTATAATACAGCATTATAATGTAGGTAGGCACCACAACTATTCATATACACTACGAGAGATTGTGCATTATACAAACAGGAAATTAAAAAGGCAACAATATGGGTGTATACTTAAGTATAGATATTGGTGCATATTGCTGAGTCATCATATAAGATAACGTAATAAATAAATAGGTATGTAATATTAGTATCAAGAGTATGTATAATCGTTTGACATTTGCAGATTCGTGGATTCACTTTCTAATAGGATTAATGATACCACATTAAAATGATTCACTTGAAAGTTTATTTACCTTTATCGATGCGTTACGAGTCATTTTGTGAACCGGTTAGAACATCCCTATTATCGTATAAAGGTAGGTTTACATACCTAAATTTTGATTTAGGGTAGGGATCTTCAGTTTTCGTTTTTGTAAAACTAGCAACAGTAGCAACATGCAAATAGTATAATCTAACCAATAGAGGCCCTTGCTAAATGTCGCGTGCATTTCTCAACAGATGGCGATAGGATCAAAAAATTGGTGCAGTGTGAATCATTTTCAAATTGTAGGAAATAAATAGCTTCCAAAAATTACAAGTTTGACAGCAGGATGTGGCGGAATGAGTTACTTAGAGAGCATAAAGTGATCACTTAAGCCGACCAATGCCATCCTGCGTCCTCCTTAAGGACGTCCACACATTGTGCTACATTGTGTGAATAAGGTACTTTTCGATTCTGTTGAACAAATCATGATTGTTTTTAGTCCAGTTACATCTCGATGTAGCAATATTTATTATTCAAACATATTCATATGCATTTTGCAACAATGCATTATACAAATCGAGTTTTTTTCTTTATAAAGTAGGTATACGAGATATTGAATCAGTAGAGCGCATATTTTGCATGTGTGTGTAACGCCTAATACAGAATGCAACGTATTAACAATTCAGAACAATGTAGCTGAGATGCAATAAAAAAACTAGACCGTTAAAAAATCATTAAATCATAACACACATTTATATCAACTGCATTGTAAACAACTGTTAGGTATGCTAAAAAATATCAATACATAGTGTATGTTTTGCAAAAACTAAATATACTTAAAAAATAAAGGTAGATGCATTAAACTATTATATCTAGGGAATGACCGTAAAATATTTTATATATCTTGTATAGATTTCTCAAAAAAAAAAGTGAATAACACCTGTAATCTTTTTTCCGAAAGACGTCAACTCGTTTCCCGAAAGTCGCGGAGTAATTTGTTTTTTTGTGTTGATAATTTGCATTAAAAACTAGGGAATGGCCATAAAGTTTTTTGATTGAAGCGAAATTTACCCCAAAAAATTGAAAAAAACCTATTTTTAACAATTTTTCATGCGACTTTAATTCCGCAGGAAATGACCGTGACGTCATGGATGGGTCCCCAGCTTTAAAGAATAAATAAGTAAAAATATGTAGGTACCTATCTAGTAGCTGCTTATTTTTTTGTGGAATTTTGCAAACATTCTCCGACCAGCGATCAGTGACCGCGTATAAGAATAATAAAATTTACAATAAGTAAGTATATGTTCGAAATTCCATCCAAATAGGTCGTCTGACAGGTTGAATGAGTGGCTTGGCTTATTAGCCAAACATTATTTGTTTATCAGTCGTTTCATCTCAACTCTGGCCTACATACATAATACAATGTGCTAAAATAAATAATTATAATCATATTTGAATAACACATCGACGTAATTCTTTTTCAACGTCGCCATGTGTCAATGTGTTTGGCTAGGTAATTGATGTGCGAACTTTAAAGTTATTCACTCGAATAACGGTCGTGAAAAAGCTATTGAGATAAACAGTTGTAAGAAGATTTCTGATGATCCCAAATTTTTCAGATGTATTTGCGAGCCGATTAATTTTATTGGTAGTGAAACCAGAGATTTATGACTACAAATACTTGGGACGGGAAAAGCAAGATTACTCAGCTTATACTAAAGATATCATTCTAAGACTTAAAACATGGATAAATGAGAATATGTTTTAGTGACTCTAGTGATTAGAAATTTGATTTTTATACATCTTCGCGATAAAAAGATAATTCCAAAGTTACTCATGAAATTGACTGATTCCTGAAATTATTCCCTTAGTTTGTTAGTTAGAAGGCTGTAATTTCGTTGATAACATTTTAAGGTAAGACGCAGTGACTATCGAGGATAGTTTTAAAATATTCAGTCCCCTTTTCATATAAATGAACCAAAATCATTTTTTTCGCTATTTTGGATGGTAAATGGTACCTAAATGGTGACGGAAAAATAAAACATCTCAAAAATAAACAACAGCTGAAAAACACAAAAGAAAAAATAGGCCCTTGCTTAGAAATATAAAAGAAAACATTGCTATATGTTCTCCCTCCAGCAAATATTGAAGTTCACTCTTATATGTAGTATGTATAAGTACTGATGATGTTCGATCTTGCGGATCTTTCCACAACACTGAACATACGAGATTATATATTAGGTATAGTTTCAATATTCTTTATATGGTTATTATCTTTTAGGCACAATAATGTGTATCTCTTGTTACAGTGAAAACAACAATCGGTTTAGTAGTTTCCTTCTTTACCAATCAATGCCATACGTGGAGTACAAGCGAATTCTTTATATTGTTGTACTGAGGTGTTTGTTGTTATTTTTGTAGGTAACGTAATAATACAGATATGGTTCCAATTCACTAAATATCTTGTGTATGGATAATTTTACTTTCAATTTTACAACATTGCGTTTAATAATTAGTGGTATTTGAGTTGGTATATAGATAAATAGATAGATAAAGAAAGAAGAAATAAATATTTAGAGAGATTGGTTTATGTTGGACGAGTGTTGTGACTAGGAAGAATGTGAATAAGTTGAGATGGTTTGAGCATGTTGAGAGAATGTTTGACGATATACACAAAAAGTACAATAGTCTGAAAGAGATGATGGTGTGAGAAAACTAGATCGTCCGAGAGTCACTAAACTTGGAGTGAACATATTCAATGGATAGACGCGTGTCGAGTGGGAGAAACTGCTGAGTGTGTATGACGAATGTTATGAACATGATGACATTTTTGCTGTGAAAAGTTGTATTGGGATTCTTATTACGGACATTGAAAATCATGGGTTATATTGTCAACTCCATCAGAATTCAGGACGTCTTCTTATTGAAGCTAAATTCGTAGATAAATATAACAATTAGGAGTTGTATTTTCTTCTAAACTGTTTCTATAATATCTTGATTAAAGTTATGATATGGAAAAAACATAAAAAAATAAAACTATCTAAGGAAACACACCACATAACAATTAAGATCAAATTATACTCTGTATTAGATTTCATACCGTGGGAGATTCTTCATAATATAATATCACGTATTTACATAAGAAATAAATTATTCATATACTTTAATATAATTTTATTGTTCCAGTTCATATATACATTAAGATTATTCTCTCATTTGCATTATATTAATGGCTAGGTATTTCATCTTTAAAGATACGGTATTTCAATTTTTAGATAAATGTGTTTTACGGGCATTAATTTTATATCTGTGAAGTAACAATAGCTCAGCACAGTAATTTATAAGACAAGAATAGTTCCACTTCCTTTTCTAAATATCTTGTAGGTGTATTTTGACCATAAAACTACTGTTTGAATGTTTTTCTAAGTTTCACAATTTAGTTTCCTGACTTTAAAGCTCCCGACCCAACAATGACGTCACGGTCATTTCCCACGCCATTAAGGTTTAAAATTGCATGAACCATTGCATGATAAAATGGTAAAAAAGCGTTTTTTTTATTTTTTTGGGGTTAATTTCGCTTCAATCAAAAAACTTTTACGGTTATTCCCTGGATTTTAATGCATATTATCAACACCAAAATAATAGATTTCCATGTAATTATAGAAAAAACAACAATAAACTGGTTGGTTATCAGTTGCTATGCGGTATACAAAACTTGAATCCTTTTATAAAGTGAGGAAAATGACCAACAGTACCAAAATATAGTTGAAACTAATTTATTTATTTATCGTATGGCCAACATCACGCCTATATCATTTTATGTTGTTATTGTGTTTGTATTTTGATATCGTCAGGTCAGGTCATGATTAATAATTATTTGGCTGCACATACAATACATATCTATTTGTCTAGTTTATGTCTGATCGTTTATTATACCTTTTGCTCAGTTTTGTTAATTGTAATTTTAATATACATACTTAGTTACTCTGTTGTCTCGTAATATAATATATCTACGTGCATGCTGTGGACGCTCGTAATTGGGGGGTTGACCAGAATTTTGTGTTTGATGTTTTTAATTTGTGTATATCTCTCAATCCTCTGTGAGTGTCCCAATAAATAAATAAATAAATAAACATTCGCTATGTCAAAGTGTAAAAACTAATTAGTAACAGGACATCCTTTCTTAATATAATGTATCGTTAAGTAGATTGTCCATATACAATAAAGAGTGTCTCACTGCGGTAATAGTCTATACAATGTAATGCAAAGTGATTGTAAATACTTCCACGTATGAATTTGAAAGCATTTCGAGGGCACTGGCTGTTGAATACAATTACATTGGTTTGGAATCCTGCCCACTATGGTGAGCATTATGAGTGCTGCCTACATAGATTGTTCAACGATCAGTCATAACAGAGCCGGTGTTAGGTTCACTGTAGTCTTAATTTTTATGTAAGTAAGATTTATTTATTTATTTATGTTCCACGCAACATAGTTGCTTTTACATTTCACATAATAAACACAAGTACTATACTATACATAAGAAAGAGAATAAGAAAAAAATATATATATAAGTCACTCACGACAGAGCAAAAAAGCAAACAACAACAATGACATTTCGTCCAAGGAGCAATCACAAAGATCGCGAATCAAATAACATTTAAAGTTATATATATTATTGTTAATGAAAAAGGATCTGGGCTTTTATACACAAATCCCAATATTTTTCTGCACACCTTGCACTAGGTTAAAAGCCTGTATCGCAAAGCGTGGAATACATCGCCAGCGCCGGGGTGTGAACCTGGCACCTCCCGCTCGAGAGACTGCCGCCTCAACCAACTGCGCCAACCAAGTACTTCAAATCATACATTCAAAACATACTAAGCACAGAACGTAAATCTTCACTTTTTTTCAGGTTACAAGTTTTCACAGGGGAAAATGAGAGATATCTTCAGAATCATCTACCTAAAAGTATATAATATAAAAAAAAACTTGAAAACTGTGAAAAGCCAAATGCATTAAGAAGTAAGTACATAATATATAATTGTGTGAAAAAGAACACTTCATTGATATGGAACCAATTAAAATCTGGTAGTGAGTAGTTGCAATTAAATGCATTTTGTACCGCAGCATCAATTATTATGTGTCTTGCATAATAAATTACTATACAGAAGTTGTGTAACCTAAATAAATATAGCGACGATCATTCGCCGTGTGAAAATGTTACAAAAGTTGTAAACTAATGCATTTGACGACCATGTCGGTTAAATCAATTTTATAAGGGAACAGAAAGAATACCTATGTACTTTGTAATGCCGGCAGGCATTCATAAACGTGTGGATGCTTCGCAAGTGGCTGTCGCAAACTTTTATTGATTTGTAAAGAAATCGAGCGTTCACAAACCAACATGAGACAAGACGAACACCCCATCCACATGCTTGTGAACTTGTGAACACTTGTCGAGACTCAGAAAGCGTGTGAGCCGGCATATTATAAAAAAACGGGAGGGTATGGTATACATGCAATAAATCACAAATGTAGTGAAAAGTAAGATTACTTAGCCAATACTAACTGGTACTAAAGATATCTTAAGGAATTTAGAGATATTGATGTAAGAATAAGTCTGCCCTTTAGCACAATACTATTTTCATATTTTTTAAATAATTGACATATTCTGGGTAATAATGATTTATTTATTTATTTATTTTTACTCTAAATAATCACATTCATTTTAGTCTTTTTCTCCCTGATGATGATAGATCGATTTAAAATGTGAACATCGTGTCAATGAACTCTGTTTTGAATTGTTTTCTTCTTATTAACATTCTAGTAATGAGGTGTGGTGTCTTATAGCGTTTAGTATTCCTGATGGCATTATGAATCTAATATGTAGATGATCTCTCAATAGCCCTACCCTTTATTGAATCATTCATGTCTTCTCAACACATTGAGAAATATAAACGATTCTTTTAGAGGAACGCCTATGAATACATTAGATATATCTATTATCTACATTATACTCGAAGCATTTCAAAGAAACAAGACATCGCACGATATCCCCGATCGACGGAGACCCAATGACAGACTTATATTTACTGCATGAACCGACGAAAATATTGTTATGAAAGAGTCCTCGGTTGGTAATTAAGATTTCATTTTTAAATACCATGCTATATCTAGAATCTAAAAGGAAACTTCGAACTGTTGATATTTTGTGAACGTCCTGTAAGTGTACTTTTAAATTGGTGTACTTAAAACTTCCACAGACTTTTTCAATTTTATTTTCGGTTTTGAGACTCTCTAATGATAATGTAAAGATAATGTTTTGTGTTTCTTACACACACGTCATTCAGTGGTTACCCAATTATTGGGATTTACCATCCATATGTAGTAGGTAGTAAAGAATACGTGATTCAAACCCAAAACCATTCAGTTTTCTAGTCGTGTGTTCAACACAATCATTTTCTCAATCGGATATTTTTTTTTTTTTTTTTTTTTATATGTTTATTTTCCGAATAAAATACATGTTTTACAATACAATATAACAACAAATGCATATAAAACAAAATTATTGTTGTATCGCACCCGGCGAAGCTGCGTAGTGCATGCTTGTGTCCGGGAACTCGTATGTAGAATTTATGTAAACTTTTGTAAAACGAATGTCGATAATTCAATCATTGAAGAATTTAATCCATGTAAAATCTTTTATATACCTACTGCGGTATTTTTTACTTATCTCTAATGAAATAATCACAAAATT
Organism: Ceraclea dissimilis; assembly: GCA_963576895.1. Taxonomy (NCBI): domain Eukaryota; kingdom Metazoa; phylum Arthropoda; class Insecta; order Trichoptera; family Leptoceridae; genus Ceraclea; species Ceraclea dissimilis. Next base: position 598,491 of record OY756370.1, on the reverse strand, counting down.
TCTAATTAGCTGACAAATGTCGTTTTTATGTGAGTTTAAAACTACGAAGTATATCGTTCTATAACAAAATGTACATACCTATATCCAGCAAAGAAAACGTTACATAAACTCTGTAATGTTTACAAAAGCCTAATGATTAATGTCTATGAACTTTCATCATAGTTCATATTCTTTATTACAATCAATTCTGATTACTTTTTATAATATTACAAAACATTTCAATCATAATCATGAATAAATCAATGATAAATGCCTAATAATACAATAATCTGTATGAATATCTGATATAAGAGAAAATGTTGTAAGAATCATAATTTATGATAAAAATATTATCAAATAATGTTACCTATGGAGAGAATGACTGAATAAAGTAATAAATAATTCAATAAATACATTATGCGGTAGCGTAATCTTCAATAAAATCTACATAATGATCAATAAGAGTGACAATTCATTGAATCTTGATGATGACAATCTATGGTAATATTTAAAATGTCATTTGAATTGTACAAGGGAAAATGTGCATTAATGTTATTTATTGACAAAATCTGTCAAATGATAATTAGAAATGATCGGTAAAGCAGTTTTCTTCTTTTCCAGAACGATTGTGGTTGAATTGTTAATATTCTACGTGGCTGGTTTGGCGCGAAACCTCAAAACGTGAACGCACGACTATCGTGATTTATATGAAAAGAAAATATTTAACTACATTGTAAATTTTATATTAATATGGTTTCTATAAGGAAAGTTGGCAACACTGATTCCTCCAGTACCAACCTCTCCATTAATTACAATATTTATTTAGATACAAAGTATTTGAACTTGTACCTATGTGACTGTAAAGTATTCTTTTGTCCCAAGCAAAAGTCGCGTATACCTAGCCTAAATGTTGAAACTGAGACAATTGCGAAAAATTTAATTATTTAAATGCAACCTATTTAAATAACTATAAATTCCTATAAAATTATTTTTTACCTTATTAAGAGAAACTTAAAAAACATGCCCATTTTCATCCCTTTTACTTAAAATTTGGAAAAACGGCTAAACACTCTATTAAAAATTTCGACAGGAGGATCTATGTGCCAAATCTCAAGCTCATACCACATCTGGTTTCTGAGATATTCGTATACTTAGTGCAAGGTTTTGTATTAAAACCTATCTGTCTTCAAAATTCTATTTCTCTAGGATTAGCCGTTTAGGCTCTGCGTTGATAAGTGAGTATGTCGGTCAGTCAGTCAGTCAGGACACTTTGGTTTATAGATAGATAGATATAAGTCGTCATCTGAGAATACCAAGGCTCTAACAAATTTTGAGTACTCGTATGTCTTGCTTATCGGGTTTCATATTCTGCAGTGCATTTAATTTAGTGTCAAAAACACTTTAATGTATTACTATGAAAGTTGACTTGAAGAGAGAGAGAAACGTTATTTTTTTATAAGTGGGAGTGTTAACACTTTGCCATCGAAACCAATAAATCATCGTGTAAAGAATATTAATAATGCGGTGATAGAATAAAATAAATAAATATATCTATAGTGGGCAGGTTGATAAAGTATAATAATATTTAATATGCATAGTGTAATGAGTAAGGAATTCATGAGTCATAGTACAATACACTATTCCTATAAGACATTTAGCAATCGATAGGTAATCTATAATAATAAACGAAAGCGCCTGACTGACTAACATACTCACTCATCAACGCAGAGACCAAACGGCTAATCCTAGAGAGCTGAAATTTTGAATACAGATAGTTTTTAATACAAAACCTTCCACTATGAAGTTGATGAGTGAGTATACTATAATAGATAAATATATATGGATTCAGATAATCGTAATCGCAATGAAATGATATAAATAGGGCAGGATTATATTTTGGCAGGTAGACCGAATATTTACAGAAATATTACAAAAATATGTGAGTGAGTATGGTCGTCGTTATTGGCTCAAGCAAGTGAATTTGAATCCCAGTGCTTTTGGTTCTGTCAAATATAATTACCCGGGAAACGCCGGGCAATACAGCTAGTTATTCATATTATTATATCCATATTGCCTGGAGTGACTACTACTAAACTCAAGTTATTATTAGAGATTAGTAATAATTTATCCACAATATAGGATGGGTAAAATTTTGCAAGTTTTTTTTTCTATAAACATTAGATCATCTCTTTATTAGTCGCCAACTTTAAATTATATACAAAGGTACCTAACCGTCACCAACTAGATTCAAAACATATTTACGTACGTGTGATTTATTGATTTTGATATTTGTCTAATTCCAAAACAACTTTATTTAATTTTTTATTTTATTTTATATATGACACCCACAGAGACATCAACAATACATGAATACATTATCATACAAAAAAGAATCTCATGTTAACTCTCCAATTAAGGGCGCCCCCAGCATACACCAACAACAAAGGCCATTAAAAACTTATAATAATTACAACTAAAACCAATCAGTGCTCGCAAAAATACCACCAAACAATGAAGTCGTTATACAATCAAAAAAAGAAACAATAGAACTTTTGGAATTAAGTAAATGAACTTTTGGAATTAGACAAATGAAATTTTGGAATTTGAGAAATGAATTTTTGGAATTAGACAAATTAACTTTTCGGATTAGAGTAAGGCAAATGAACTTTTGGAATCAGATAAATGACCCTTTAGAATTAGAAAAATGAACTATTGGAATTAGACAAATTTTGAAATGAGTTACTATTCCTATTTCTTGCAATTGAAATAAACCCCGAATTGTAAAATCGACCCCTCACTTTTCATTTCTTTAGAAAGTCCTGAAAAAGTCAGTCAGTCAAAAGTCAGATTCTTAATGTCATATTAATTTTACGCGTAGAGAATGGTCTGTGTTTGAAATAGACAAATCATTACTGGTTCCCCAAATAATACTGATTGATTAAACATAGGTTATGTCATAAATACTTGAGAATAGGTACCTAATTATCATTTAACCAATTTAGTCATGACAATTAGCAATATATTTGAGTCAAAAATATAACTTGCACCTTCATTCGTCATTATATTTGGGAACATTTAAATGGCAATTATAGTTATTATTTGGTGCTTATTCAACCATTTATTAAATAAATGTATAAACATAACTAATAATTACTAGTTCTCTAATAATTGTGTGAAAGCGATGTCATCAAACTCAAGTTTAGATATTTTCCTTATGTAATTCTACTTATTTGTTTATTTATTCACTTTTCTAATAGCAATAAGTGAAACTTTCTTTTCTAGATTGACGAACATAGATTTATCTAACTTTTTATAAAGGTACTCTAAATCATAACGTATTAAAAAAGTAATGGCAGATTTAGTAACAAATCGTGAAATTTTGTTATCAATAAATTTTATGTAACATATTCTGTGAATGAACGAGGGGACAAACTACAGAAGACGACCAAGGAAAGAATACCTGGACGACCTGTGCCGGAATATGGGCTTCGACTAATATAAAGAGTGAAAAAGAACCGCACAGGACAGGGATGAGTGGAGGAGGAGACATGGGGATTTGCTACAAACCAATCGTAACGATTGAAACTGGAGAATAAGAAATTTGGGAGAAACGAAACCTTCGACTGTGCTAACATACGATAACAAATTATTTTAATAACTGTAATATCTCAAACATCAAATCGAAATACGAAATACGAAATCGCATATGAACATGATATAAAGTTACAATATTAAGATTTTCGATAGACAAAACATGGTGGAAATCAATTTTTAAACGTAAAAATGAAAGACTTTTGCATAGTTTAAAATCAACGTAATGACTTTTATTACACGCGACTAGTGTTTTGGAATTCACACTCATATACCATCAGCATGTTAACAAAAAAGTTGAAGAATTATCTGTATACCACATAAAACTCTTTTGTAGTTGTAAATTTCGAGGTAAAGGACAGGTTACTTGTAAGTTCTTGGGAAATACAGTGGTAAAGCAACAAGCATGGATATCACTTCCTATATAATATATGGTGCATAGTACGCATGCATATCATTACCTATCTATAGACATTACGTAGTAGGAAAGATATGATGGTTTTCCATGTCATTATCGTTGACCTAACTCCAGCCAGGTGATGCGTATCAGCTCATCCATGCGTCACTGAATTCACATCATCTTGGCACTGGCACTGCCAGAGTCAGACAAGGTACAAGACCTACACTACTTGCATTCTATTATCTTCACTCAACCTGACACGACTTCTAAGTACTAGCTTCTGCTCTTAACATGGATCGACTACTAGACTAGGAGCATTGACATTAATTGTAATTAAAATCGTTCTACAATAAGAATCGCTTAATAATTCATAGCACTTAATGAGACAGAGTATTTATTCATTTATTTTTTTACTCATATACGGCTGTATCGCCCTTAACATATTACAATCGTCACCGATACAATACAAATTACATCAAAAATTACAACAAATTACAAAAAAAGTCAAATGAAAAAAAAACATACTAAACGTATACAGGGTGTTTGATAGATGGATACAAACCTCTTACGGGGAAATAGTAGAGGTCATTTGAAATAAGCTTAGCTTAGTCCAAAGTCTCACGGTTGTCAAAAAATTCGAAATTTTCACTTTTTATCCAAAAAATCCGTATTAGGTACTCAAGTTTTACCCCAGTATATCATCGTTAGTGAAGGTACTTACTTAGTTCTATCGTTCTTTTTTTTACATGAGTGTGTTTTCAATTGAAATGTCGAGAATTAGTTCTTTCGATAACGATTTATGATTAAGAATAGGATTTCTAAAGAAATAAACCACCTTAATATTGATCTAGAAAAAAGTTCTCTGATTGATGCTCTTTCAAATAATATACAAAACGCTTTAAGAATAGTTTGATGGAATTACTTCTAATTTAGAAATAGGAGATTGAAAAGAATGTGCCGTTCCACCGTCACCTTGACATTTTTCTCTTTCTCTAGCCATGATGTAGGATTAATACATAAAACGTTATAGGCGAGGTTGCCGTCATCGTCGCTAAGGAAATGTATGGAATAATAGTCCCTTTACAACGAGTATGACGGATCATGTATTATATTCTGTTACTAGATTTGACAAGAGTGATGGTCCCGTTTGATCATTATGCTATGTTGCCAACTGTTACAGCACGGCTAGAGTACCTATTCTAGGAGGCGGTGGCTGTTCACTAAGCAAAAATAATTAGTTTTACAAATTCTTTAATCTTAGAATAATTTTCACGAATTCGATATCTAATATCAAGGGGAGTAATGTTTTCACCACTACTATTAAATAACACATTGGTATAAGTGATTAAATTACACAATATGTTTTGTCTGTATGTGTATTACATAATCCAAATATTGAAAACAATAATAATTACGTCCATTGACTTATTACTCATCAATTCATGTGGAGTCAGTGTCAAGTTTAAAACTATCATTAGTAGAATTTCACTAATTATTCACTAATTATATTATTAGTGACGTTAAATTACCAGGCCATGTGTTCGTAGATATTCTCAGTCTGTCAAAAAAGATATGGTCTCGGCTTCATTGTGAACTTCTTCTCTCGTATGTGAGCGACCATTGTACAGTGTATCTGAGAGTCAAAGCTCTGCATCAATATTTCTCAAATATTCTATTGCCCTTGTCGTCACCTCATGGATTTGAGAACTGAAATTTTGTTTCAAGTTTTGCCACTATGGTTGCCAAAATGCTAAAGTAGCGCCCTTATCAGAAATCGTCTCTTTTTGGACAGACTGTAATTACTCCCCATAGTTAAATCCCCATATTTTTTTCGTACTGAATAGTGATCCTCTCTCTCTCCATACCGCTGTCTTCTTACTTTTCTTTAGTGTTGAATGTTATTCAATATATTCTATCAAGATCATTTTTCAAAATCACAATTTATGTTTTGTGAGACCATCGGAATTTTCTACTTGTCGTAGTTGAATATAACAAGACGTTATCTCAACAGATATACAGCAAAGGATGGACTTTTTATCAGGCTTTCACACGTTTCTTCTCGACTCCACTCCGACCATACCACAGCGGTAGTATACCGGCTTGTCAGGTTGGAGGTCTAGGTTCGATTCCCGGCCGCGGCAGATTGATGCACTGGAAATGGTTAATGTTACTTAAGTGTAAAGTAATCACATTAAACCACTTGACCATTCATCATAAGCCTAATCAAAAGTACATCCTTTGCTGTATATCTGTTGAGAAAACTACTTGTTACATTCTATCAATTTTAATAATGTGATGCCATTAGACAACAATATTAAAAAACAATAACGATTTTTATTATCAAATCTCATGCACTGTGGAAAAATTAATTGATAAAAAGAAAGGCGACAATAATATGGCGACAAATTATACTTAATCATTATTATATGAATATTTTCTGATCTATTTATATCCTTATACTAATTAATTCTATGTATTATTATAATAATCCATTATTAATAATATTAATACCGTTAATTTTAATAACACGTAAAGTAATTAAAAGAAATTATTGCATTAATAAAGTCACAATGAGTGATTTAATTGAAATCGTTAAACTTTTAACCGTGAAATGTTACAGTCGCATAATAATTACATAACACGCTATCATAGTGTGTTATATTGTAACGTTCACTTCTTGATGTAATAATTGAACAAACATATGAGTTGAAGTTTAAAAGGATGTTGTGATAAAGAAAGTGTATACACACAGGTGTACACTGTACACTACAATGCCTTTAAACTTAAAACCAAAAGCTGAATAAATACATAAAGAGGTATGCATCGGCGTCGGCAGGAAGGGGATCTGCCCCCTAATCCCCAGAAAATCATCATCATTACACCAGATTGTTTCTTTCATAGTACCTATATTATGATTTTTAAAAAAATATTCTTTCATGAATAAAGAATGCAAAAAAAAGGTTTTCTTACGATTTTTTCATATTTACCCGCTTAATATGTTTTTATTCGCCTGCGGCGTTACATGTGCCTACGCAGTCGTTTTTGTTGTCCAGCAATTGTTTCACAAATAAATGCAAAAATACACTAGATATTTTCATATTTACCTGCTTAATGTTTTATTCGCCCGCGGCGCTATTTACGCAGTCGTTTATACATTTCCAGATGCGCTGCTTTTGAAATGTACTCGGGTTTATCTATTCATCGTTTTTTACTTAAAAATCTCGCCTGCAGCGCTATTTACACTTTTTCACACATTTTTACGTCAATCCTATATCAAAACGTCGGTTGTCGCCCCCTATCTTTAGAGCTGACGACGCCTATGGTAGTTTGTATACCTTTGGTTGCCTTTATCTGACGTATGTTTCAAGTTCAGTGAACTACTAAGTAATGACTATACAATGTAACGTATTGTTTATAGATAGTCTATGTATGAAGTATGATGCATGTGTCCTCTAAGTCCAAATAAAAGATTGATGATTGAAATAAACTTTACTGTATGACAGTGTTAGTAGGAGTAAAGTTTGTAAATATATCGGTATTTAGATATACCAACAGTTTCTGTAGAGTTATTGAAGTTACATATACGAAAAATTGAAAGACTAATATGAGTTTTCATGCAACATTACCCAATTTTCTATACTTATTCAACTTTTAATTACTACAACTAGATGAGGGCTCACTAGGACATCTCATGTTACAAGGGCATTCTAAATTTTAAATTAAATTCATTCATTAAATTTTTAGCAGCCTTTCTGGCATCGAAACATTCGGCAGTGGACTGGAATCAGGACTGTGGAGGAGCTGTTTCGTACTACCCAGGACAGAGAGGTGTTTTCCCAAGTGGTCGTCAACGTCGCGTCGGGGGGACCCAACAGGACACATAAAGAAAAATAAGTTTTTTTTTTACAAATAGTTATCTCAACATAAATACAGCAAAAGACGAAGTTTCCATCAGGCTTATGACTGATCGTCGGTTGGTTTAATGTGATCACCGAACACTTAATAAACTTAAGTAACATTCACCAATTCCAGTCCACCCATCTGCTACGGTTGCAAATCGAACCCAGACCTTTATCTTTATATATTCAGTTTTATTTTTGATGATTCAAAGTGTTTTTTTTTAATCAAATTAATACTTGCAAAAGGTATTCCCATGTAGACTATAAGTAGAGATTACGATATCTAAAATGCTCAATTCGTATAAAGACGTTCTAGACTGTGAAAATAAAATGTGTGTCTATTTTGATTTGTAGTGTAACCTCTTGCGGCAAACCTCCATATTACCTACAATGTATGTAGATAAAAGTTGTGTTCGGATAATAATACCTTGGAGAAGTAGAGATAGATGATAGTAATAAGGAAATATTGCAAACATATAAAAGCTTATTGTGTGCTGAGGAGTACAACCTCAGGGCGTGCGAGTAATATGTATTACTCGATTATATATTAAACTTCAAGACGTATTTACATATTATTTTATTACAATACATCGTACAGACGATTTACGAATATAAATATTATTACGCTGGTAATATTGTTATAGGTTTCATTGGTTATTAGTTATTTATTGCATATATAGGCATGGGCGTCGTCAGGGGGGGCAAGGGGAGCCGCCTCCCCCACACAGATTTGAATAGGTAATAGGTATATATTTTTTCATACTATGTAAATGATAAAACCTCACTAAAAATCACATTATTACCATAAGTTTTCATACCATAACATAAATTTTCATGAAAATCCATCAAAATACAATTATTTCAATAAAAAAAATTGCCTGCAGCGTTATTTTTTACCACTTTTTTTTATAAAATACATTTTTCAAGCATATTATTGTGCAAAGTATTATGTACATTTTCAAGTAAACCAATGCACATCACGTCCTTCTTCACTACGCCTCACAAAAAACTTCGCTATTTTCACTTCTTTCATTCTATATCGATTTTTTAAATTTTTTGCTCCCCCCCTAACTCCGAGTATGGCGACGCCCATGTATATAGGTATCTATGATATGATAGAATGTTGTATTGTTAAGACTATTTACAACTATACATGGCTACGATAAATAATATTAGGTACATTGTCAGTCAGGGTTATGTGAAGTAAAAGAGATTAGCCATTAGAATACTTCGTCTTTTTTCATTATGCATACGACCATATTGTACAATGTACCTCAGGCTATCTAGGAGTCATAGCTCCTCGTCAATTATAGTCTTCGATTAGTCTATAACCCTTGACATCACCTTGAGCATTTCCTCAAAAAACCCTACAAACTTTCCACTAAATATTTGACAGTCTCCATCTGATCTCATTCGCCAAGAGAGTGATAAGAAAATTACTTACATATCTACCTGCTAGAAAAAATGAAGTAATGTTTACCGACTCAACAAATAAATAAGTAAAGATTTTCGTAAGGTTTCGAAAGATAGAAGAGAGTGGAAGAGTTCAGAAGAGGCATATGTCCAGTAGTGGAACGCAAGTGGTTAGCACTAAGTAGTAAGTAAGTTTGTAAGATCTAAGGTGCTGGGAAATAGGTAAGTTATTAAAATTTGAAGAGGAAAATATAGACGCTGATAACACCATGATAACACCGACAATAAGAGCGACAAATGAAGTTGAATAAAAGCGTTGTCCAAAAAATCTGAGCAACAATTCTAGAACTCGGGAGTTGAAAAATTATGAATCGTGCTTAAAAACTTTGACATGTATTCAAATAGTTCAAAATAATGATTACCTGATTTCAAAGTCGTCACCCCTTAATAAAAATATGCAATACATACTTATTATCTACATCAGATATTATACAAGTATTATATACTCGTAGATGGGTTTTGATACAGCCAATCAATGATTTAAAGTCTTACAAGGTCTCTTCGACTTTTTGACATTTAATTTGTAAGTAGATATTGAACCATACACATTATTACCTTCAAAACACTGAGGATTTTACGATGACTCGCCATACAATGTAATCCAAATCGTGTTAATAATAAACCTAACAATATTATTTCTACATACAAGACATCGTGATACAGATTATGTAAAGCGATATTGATGTTATTTTTATTTTTATTCTCGAGTTTTTCTCACAAAGATTTAATGAACCATTCACTGACTGCTTCCTTATACCTGCATTAAATTATATTGTAATGGGTATGTGATAGCAAATACGAAAACATAGGTACTATACTACCTATAAATAGACACAATAAATCCGATATAATAAGGAATAGTCTTGTTTATGTACTTAGATTATTATTTTTTTTATAATGTATTGCTTTTGACTACCCAGAAATTGTAATTAGGTGATTCTTGAGTCTTGTTGGTTTGTTTGCTGTTGATGTTAAAATTGTTTATACTTTATGTAATAACTGTATGATCTTGAAAAATCAATAAAATAAAATAAATGTTTTACCGTAGATGTACCTTGGGTTGACTGTGAGCCATTGCTTTTACAATAAGTCCGCCTTTTGGCACACTACCATTGTCTTGTTTTTGTAACTCTGGATATTTTTCTTTGGCCAATAAAGATTCATTTATTTATTTACCTACGGCTAGTCTGTAATTCATTAATGTATTACACTTATAACGAAAATTATTATTAGTTAAAAGAAATGCACGAATTTATAATTGCATAAGTTCAACAAGTAAACATTCATGATATGAAAACAGACGAGAACTCTCTAGAATGTACCATGAACATCTCAAGATGATGCAATGTATCTAATCACTACAACTATTAAAAGAGGTTTTTGATTACTGCATGTTGCATATCCAAAATGTAAGTTTTTTGTTGAATGACCCAAGAATACCGAGTAGCAATCTCAACAGGTATACATCGAATGATGAACTTTTCATCAGACTCATGACTTAATGTGATCGCTAACATTCACCAATTCCGGTTCATGTAACTGCCACGTCAGGGATTCGAATCCATGCCCCTTGAGGTATGCAGGCTGACTTAGGCGAGATAAATATAAGTATACTATTATAATAGTGATATTCGTTAAGATTAAACTGGTATTTGTGGCTGGCAAAGATCGCAGCATTGCGATAAGCTCGCCCTAATGAACAAAATGTTATAATTTATATTTGTAATGTTAATTTTGTTCACCAAAAGTGTAAATAAATAAAGAAATATTTAGAGCCAGAACGAGAATACCGCTTCAGATAATAAAAAAACGTCACTTCCTAATAGAGAGAAAAAGAAAATTATTGTCAAACATAAAATCGAGTAAATACATAATAAAATGTCGAGCGGCGTAAATGCATAAAAAAATAATAATATTAAACCTGGAAGTTAATGTTCAGATAGCTGTAAATACGGTAACAGAAAAATATCTCCAACAACGAGCGACCCAAATGGGGATAGTGGAACAAAACCTGATATGCCGGTCGATGGTAGTTAGTTAGTAGTAGGCAACATCAACAATATTAACTATACTTAGTATGGATGGAGTAAGACTATGTATGCTCGCTGTCTCTTCAAACGACTGTATGAGTAGGGTTGCCAGTTGTATAAAAAAATCCAACAATTTTTAATGAGTGAATGAATGAGTGATGATAGCATGAATCCGATTTATTTAACCCTTTGTCCGGTTTTCCAAGATTGGTTCGACCGGACAGATCATAGACCTTTTATCTATGGACTGTCAGCCTGAACATTTGAAGGGTGGAAACATCGCATCAGCTGATCGATGGCAGAAGATTTTTGGCGTTGTTTAACTCAGTATTATTATAAGTTGATGTGAAGTAAGGGTTATTTTTGGTAAAGAGATAAGATATATGGGAAGATAGTTATCGGCGATAGTGATAAAATTCAAATTTGCCAACTTTCTTGCCAACGGTCACGTGACCCTTCCAGTACAAACGATGTTTCCACCCAAATTGGTTCCTGTACCAGCTCAGGCTGACAGCCCATTGAAATGAAAGGTCTATGGGACAGATGTCATCTGGCAACCCTATGTATGAGTGTAGTCGAGCTGCAAACAGCTTCAACGCTACAAAACTCGAGAGAGAGTCGCTAGGCGAGGCGGACATATTGAGGGAATAACAATATATGTACAATACTCACGTAAGAGCAAGACCCAAGATATGAATCAACTATCATTGCGAGAAAGATACAAATGTTAATATGGCTGGAAAAATGATAACATTATGTGTATTACTCGCTCGATTACTTGTTACATACTCAATGTATCAACTCTATTAAATTATCGACATTACATGGAATTCAAAACACGTATCGGAAGATTTTTCAACACTCATTTAAAAGTTTTTTTTGTTGCCATTAAAATTGTTGTCTAATATAATTATTAAAGAGAGGAGTGCAATGCTTCATTTCCCGCGGCGTTAAAGTTCAAAATCGCATGATCGAACGTCAAAATAGCCTTTTATTAAGGATAATTTCGCTTTATTAAAAAAAAAATACGGTTATTCACTAGATTTTAAAGCATATTATCACTACGAAAAAAAACTTCTTTGCAACTTTTGGGAAACGAGAAAAATTTTAGAGGTATTTTTCACAAGATTATTTTTGAAAATCACAATTTATGTTTCGTGAGAACATCGGAATTTTCTACAAGTCGTGGTTGAATATAACAAGTATGGTTATCTCAACAGATATACGGCAAAGGATTGACTTTCTATTAGGCATAAGACTGATCGCCGGCTGGCTTAATGTGATCACTTTACACTTAAGTAACATTCACCAATTCCAGTCCATCCATCTGGAATTGGTGAATCTAACTAAGGTGTAAAGTGGTCACATTAAGCCAGCCGACGATCAGTCACAAGCCTGATGAAAGGTCCATGCTTTGCCGTATATCTGTTGAGATAACTACTTGGTATTTTTCTCATTTTTTTAAAGAATCTTTCCAAATACGAAAGAACTGTTACGGTCATTCACTAGAGAAAAGTTCAACGTATTTATCCAATTTTTTATAGAGCATATTTAGGAACGTTATCGAGATCCAAGCTCTGAAAAAATCTCGTTTTTAATGGCAGTATGCCTTCTCTTAACAGTTTTTTGTTGCCATTAAAATAGTTGTCTAATAATAATTAATGTTGATATTAAATAATAACAAAATGTTGATCACAGATCACAGGGCAATAATGCCGGAGAGTGAGACGAGTAAGAAGATAACGGTAGATTCTTCGATAACGAATTCCAATAATATAAACTTGTTGGTTTACATAAAGTGACCCAAAAACAGTCCTTGTGGCACTCCGTAAGTCACATATACAAGTAAATTAAGTAAATGGTAGATATATTCTACCAAATAAAGAAGATACAAGTATAATAATGTTGTATCAATGTAAACACTATTGAAAAACATCAGTATTTGTATGATTAATAACAATTATTTCTAACAAGTAGTTATCTCAACAGATATACTGCAAAGGATGGACTTTCCATCAGGCTTATGATTGATAGTCGGCTGACTTAATGTGATCACTTTAAGCCAGTCGACGATCAGTCATAAGCTTGATGGAAAGTCCATCCTTTGCCGTATATCCGTTGAGATAACTACTTGTTATATTCAACTGCGACAAGTAGAAAATCCGATGTTCTCACAAAAACATAAATAGTGATTTTCAAAAAAAGGAAGATTTCTATTTCATTTTCTAAATCGCTATTAACGTACCTAGGACTGACACCAACTAAAAAATAGTGGAATAAAACACACTTTTTATATACGAACGACTGTTGTACGCGGTATCTGAAAGTCAAAACTCCGCGTTAATATTTTCCAAGTAAGCCTTTGGTGTCACCTCATTGATTTTCCAAAATTTGGCCAAAACACTAAAGAATAGATATGAACATAATATAGAGGAATTACGTTGGAAAAGAACAAAGATTTTGCTTCTTTCGATGTAGGTTTGAAAAGTATTTGATCGATTGTTCATAGAATTTCATATTTATTCCTGAGAGACATCAACGCATCATTCGAAAATAGCAGTGAAACCCAACTTCGAGAGGTTTTATAAAAGCTCGGACTGAAGCTTTTCTAATACTACAAAAAAATACCCAATTTATATGATTGTGGTCTAAAAACTTGCCTACAATTCGACAACTTTACAGAAATGAAGAAAAAACTATTTTTTTGGAATTTCGGGTTTCTTATCACAACCATACAGGACATTCATATAATTCAAAATGTAGTGAATATGTTGATGCATAGTATCGGTAAAAAGTATGATAAATCTCATTTCAGCCATTTCATTAAGTATATTCTGTGAAGTTGCATGTACTGGAGATATGATTTCAAAATGAAAGAGTAGATATGGAAAAGATTCAGAAAGAACACATTGCTAGATGATTATGTGCTCACGCTTGAATAATATTTGTACAAAACAACAACTGTATGAGTATTTAGAAGACTTCATGACTATGAGTAAGCAGGCATAGATAGCAGCTAACAAATATGACATACTTTGCCGATTCTCATTGTTGGATACATTATTATATTATACATGAGATGATTTACGACATTTTGAGTCACTGTTCTCACCGACTCTGCTTTATACAATAACAATACTTATACTTGCATTTTATACTTAATTGTTTATGTTTATATTGTTGCTTATGGGGAGGTGTTCAGTGATTAATTAATTGATTTACATCTTAATATTCTACCTTGACATTTGAATCACTCACTACTAAAACGAGAAAGATGAAAGTTGGGGAAAAGTTATTCAGATAAGACATTATTGTCGGATCTGTGACACAAATTACGATTCATTCGAAGAGTCAATTCTTTTGAGACCAAATCAATAAACAAATAATAGAAGAATGTCATCGTGACTTAAGAAACAAACAGTGTATTAGAATATTATTTTGAATGATTTGGAAAAATTATCGACGCCAATCAGAGTGTAAAGAGTTCATATTGGCGTCTTGTCAGGGAATACATAATGATAACAAGATCGAATGCAGAATTGAGTGCATAAGGTTCAGATCAGCTTTCGCGTCACTAACCACTCATACTGGCATCAAAAATACGGTTAGAAGTCGAATATGCTGCGGAAATTCAGTTATCCAACTGTAAGTTTGTTATGTTATGACCGGGTGTACCTATGCATGTGCTATGTATTCTTTGATAAGGAAGGTTATATACATAACACCTGTCGCTGGTTATGCTCGTAAAAAATACGTTTTGAGTCATTTGATAAGCCAATATTTAAAATAATCATCCATATTATGGTTTTAGTTGATACATTTTCAAAGATACAAGAGTAAGAAGAGAAAATGGGATAACTTTTTGAGGTTGACAATGAAATTCAAACATTAAGTAGGACAGAGTGAAGCCAATCAAAAATTCCTTATAGAACTTGTTTGACAAGGATGATATCTAAAGCCATACCTTCAACAATCCAATTCAGAGTTCAGTGAACTTGAAGAAACTTGGAAGTAGATTTTAAGTTGTGAAAATGAAGAATATTGTGGATGTTGATTAGAAGCTAGATATGAAATGAAGAACTTCAGTTATAATACTAAGATTTTTGACGGAGGGTACACGGTGGAAGTCCATTTGAGAGACTAGTATATAGTTTAAAATCCGCGTAATGACTATAATTACATGTGACTTATGTTCGAAGATTTTCATCCTCATCATCAGGCATTTGACGATTAAGTTTTAATAAACTCTATTGTCAAACGCCTGATGATTGAGGATAGAATCCTCGAACGCTTGTCGCGTGTAACTATTATTAAAGACTGGATTTTAAACTATATTATACTAGTCTCTCATTTTTATCTTCAGTAATGGTTAAAATCTTTTTGCTTTTCAATTTTATTCAAAAATAGTTCCTAACGTTTACCAAATGCTATGATTGAAATTTCTTCCAGATGCTGTGTACACTGTACAGTCGATTTAAGTAGGGACAGTCTTTTTGAAAATGGAATAAAGTTCTTCCATAAATATAAAAACATTACATTTCAAACTCCCCGTGGACTAGGTACAGAAAAAAGCTAGTCTTCTTCAATTAGGATGCTTAATACATAAATAATGAGCCGTTCGCGTATTAATGTATGTTAACACAAAATGAATTGAAATGCCTATGTTTTTACATGTACACTATATTATGACCAATAAATCTATCTATCTATCTATCTAATATCAAAATTGCCGAATGACTGATGCAAATAACAAATAGGTTTTAATTTTGAAATAATTTCCACTCTTAAAAATGTTCTTTGGGCCGATAGACTGAAAGCGTTGAATTATTAAAAGACAAGCCTCCAATTTCTATAGTACCTTCTACCGTTAAACATTAATGTAATTAAAAAATGTATAAAATTTTAGTGCTGTTAATTTTCAAGTACGCGAAGAATTTTTGTGCAAAATTTAACTGAATTTCCCATACAATCTGCTGTGTAATTCCCAGAGCTTTTAAACCGAAGTATTCCGCCGCGAAACGTTGAAATGTCGAGATATTGTGAAACTTTTTCCAAGAAATTTATAATAAAAGCTGCATTCACGACTAGACTGATTTAAAAAATGTTTAGAAACTTACCTTGGTGTTATCCAGGAAGCCTTAAAATACCCAAGAAAGCTTCGCACACAGGACGAACGTAAAAAAAAGCACAATCCTTCACAGAAAAAATAAAAAAAAAAAGTTCACTGTAGTACGTACACAATCCAATTGAAATAAAACAAACTAAAAAAAGAACACAACTTTGTTTTAAAAAAAAAAACAAAAATTTAAAAAGACGTTGAGTCGTTCGATCGTCGTTATTCACATGTTTTAATAGAACATTTTTAATTTAAATTATAAAACACAGAACTGTTTCTTGTTTTAATCCAGATGTTGGTGACTTAACCTATAAAATGGTTCGCGCCATTCGCATAGACCACCTCTAGAGCGGTGGGCAGCTACAAGACTGACTCCGTCTCACCGCAAGAAGTTTCGCCGGGCCGGGGGTACACTCATACAGAAGAGAATAGACATTCAACATTCTGTTGTATTGAAAGAGAGACATGAAGCAGGTAGGTAGACTTGAGTAGGAACGGCTAACCTGTACGGGACAGGTATGTTTGCTGTGCATGAATTACTCAATACAATAAGGAAAAGACATTTCATGAAATACTTATTGTACAAAATATTCTATCAAGCAGCAGAGTTTCTTGTATTCAGCATTCGAATCGTACGATGGCCTACCTAACGAGATTAAAACATAAAGTGTCAACCGTTTGAGATAGGTGTATTGTAATTACAAATTTTACTAAAAATACACTTAGAGAGAGGTGTATTGTAATTATACATTTTTCAAAAAATATACTTATGGAACATAGAACCACCTCCCCATTGACCCTACGGTACATTATAATTATGATTTTGCGTATAAAACTATTTATGGCAATAACAGTTTTCGCTTTCCGTTTTTTTTTTTTTTACAATTCGCTGTCCTTGGTCAGGGCTTTTCACATTAGTTATTACTTTGATGTTAAATGAGTTTTTCTCTACCTTTCAGGCAGGGGACCCAATTAACTTACAATCTCTTTCACCCTTTTCTTGATAATTTTCTCACTGCACGTTGTAATCCAAAAGATATTTTCTTCTCTTCTTCCTAGTCAGCCTACTCCCGTCCAGTCCTGGACGAAGGCCTCCCATCTGCTTCCATGCCGCTCTATTCTGGGCTCTTCGGATCTAGTAGGCACCAACATATTTGACTAGGTCGTTTCCCCATCGTAGTGGTGGTCTTCCTAAACTCCTGGTAGTCATTTTAGCAGGCACCAAATTAATGTGAAGCCGTAAACTGATATTGCCACGAATTGTATTATGCCACATCCTAACGCTACGCTCTTACATTCGTGAAGGTAAAATTATTACGTAGGTGTATGTATGTGTGTTAAACTTTACAACTACACAGACAATATCAAGATATCTATATACAGGGAGACAGATAGTGGTACAGGTAGTATAGTGTACTATAGTTCATACAACCACTATCTATCTATATTATGCGTATCATATGTGTATGTGTTAACCTATCATATGTATAGATACCTAATGCCTTATAATATGCCGCTATTACCACAGGTAAGTATGGGAGTATGATACATATTATACCTACATTCATCCTTTCATATATTATATGAGTATTTTATATCTTTTCTACAGATATATTAAATTTAATATGGTAGGTTATATTCATAAACCTAAGGACTGTGTAATCTAATTTATGATTTGAAAGGATTATTTTTAATGCATTTTTTAATGTAATATTCAGGTTTTTTTTGTCCTATTTTATGAGACTTTTATGATACGTCACGCAATATTTCTTCGTTTTGGGAACCTAATAGACTTCCCAATTTAGATCTCGGCCTACATTTGTGCAACAATTTGCTGTTCTGGCTTCTGGTTCTGAGTCAAATTTCTATAGGTAATAACTGAGGCTACATAATATGTATCTTGTTCTACTGATATGCTTTAATCTCAAAAGGTCCAGTCCTATTCAGAACCTATGTAATTTTATTACTCTTTGGTATGACTCTAATATTTCACTCTCCGGCATGACAGCTTATCAACCTTTGCAACGAAATTGAAGTTTTATAGGAAGTATCGAATTTAGGAATCGTAGGAAGACCACAGAAAAGGTGGACATATGACATTGTCCAGCTTACGGGACGTAGATGGTAGCAGGTAGCCCCAAATTGAAGATAGTAGAAGAGTTTAGAAGAGGCCTATGTCCAGCAGTGGAACGCAAGTGGCTAGCGATTGCATGTCGAAATACGTATCATGTATGTGGATTGGATGTTAAGTACCTAGACTAGCAGTGGTAAAGGGTCCTACGAATACGATTCCTATCGAGTTACCTTTTTGATTTAGGATGATAAAATAATAGGTTTAATCTAACACAATGCAAAATGTTATCCTGGCTTCCCTGTTACTTCCTAGTTCCTACAGAAATCCACTTTTCGACACTGGTACGTAGAATTAGTATGAAATGGATAGAGTGTAGTTAAGACCCAATATTTTCCCACTCTATATACCACTGGCTTCTTATAGAAACTATACTGGCATCAGGACTGTTCTTTAGATTTGAATATTATTCATGTTCTATCAATTGTTATGCTAATGATATAGCATTCATATCTACAGCACAAATAAGTGTTTAGCCTATACAAATTTATACTATAGGACTAAATATTCGATTCCACATACACCTTGTTCTTATTTGTCACCCATATTTACTTTTTTAATGCCCTTAATATTCAAAACTCCTCCAAAGCAATTGGTTATCGACCTTTCACGATTTTAAGCTATTAAAATATTATGCTATCTTTGTTTACACATAAGAATACAGTCGAAATGAGTGAAATGAAAAATTAAAAGAATGAGTTTTCTTAAATATAGGTAGATACCTTTCATTATCCTCCTTTACCTAAAATTCCTTAGTCCTTACGTAGCCGCTATAAATTGTAATCATACCATCTCTATCACTCTTATGTAGTTTATGACTTGAAGGAAAGAGACATAAAAAAACTTCCGCGAATTAAAAATATTGCTCAAATAATACCTGTATGTACAATAATTATTGCCAAAGTTGTATTGTTGTCTCTTTTCGTTGTATAGACCCATTGCATTAACACAAAAGAGATGCAGTTATATTTTGGCACGTTGGTAGGTAGGAAAATCTCCAGAGGTTCGCAACCATTGATAAGTATACGTATGTTTATATTTAGATCTGATGAATAATACCTATGAATATTATTGAATATGCATTTCCTGTGAGATTTCCTGATTGTATGTAGATTTGCTCCCGTCCCTTTTTCGATGCTTTGTAAAGGCCAGGTGCTCGTAAAACTTTCATAAGGCATTTCAAATCTTTTTCAGCAATGATGGTTCTAAATGTCATATAAATGTTTGAACGAAGAGCTTGTTGCGGTGCTTGAGCAAAGAGAATGTTGTGTGTTTTATACCCGCACAATCGCATCACTGGTTACTACATAATTGGGCTGGAATATAGTAGTTGTTGTTGTCTGATTGTGAAAACAAAAATTAAACAAATTAAATAAGCATTGTAAATTAGGTTAAAAGAAGTCACACAGTATTCACAGTATTCTTAGTAGTCTCCTAGGTAGTCTTACTTCTCAGCCTTCTCGCGCCCAGTGTTGGACATAAGCCTCCCACTTAGACTTCCACTGCTCCCTTATCTTGTGCCGACCGCATCCATCCGCCCCCAGCAACCTTCTTTACGTCATCCGACCATGTATTCGTTTTTTGTCTCTTGGTGAAATCCCTAGCATTCTTCGTAGTAGTCTTATATGACTTTAATTTAATTTTGTTGATAGTTTACCAAAATACCAATACTGAAACTAAAACAGTTTATAAAAATATGATGCAAAATAGAACTACTAATCAACGAACTTTTAGTCATAAGAAATTTATATAGGTACCGATACCAATGGTTATTGAGATGTGTATTGATATAATAATTAATTCATTCATTTGTGCATTCCATGCAGTGTGTCAAGCATTTGGCGGTCACCTGGTCTACTCGGTCTACTACTAACTAGTAAATATACCCGCTCCTGGTATGGTACACTGTCATACAAAAGTTACTCAGCTAATACTAAAGATATCATCGTAAGACATGGATAAATGAGAATATGTTTCAGCGACTCTAATAGGTAGATATGTAAGGTTTATGTAAATTTTCTCGAAACAAAAAATTCCTAAAATAACTTGCGAAATTAACTGAATGTTGAGATTATTCCCGTAGTTTGTTAGAGTAATTCCACAATTCCTCTACGCATAGTGCTATGATTTGGTTGATAAAAAAATGTGTAAGGTAATTCCTTTTTTTAAACAACACACCCAAATCGATGGCATACGTTATATTCTCATTTTGCGTGTTGGAAGACCTTCCATCTTTTCTTCCAACACTTATATTTTTCATCCAGGGTCTCCATTGGAAAAGTTTAGTTACTGCGGCTTCTAAATATATTTTATTGTCAAACGCCTAATGACTAGTGATGACACTCATTACGTGGATTTTAAACTATGTATGCATAGTTTAAAATCCAGAGGGAGAGACGACCTAGTAAAGTAAGTTCGTGTCAACTGGATCCAGAGAGCCCAAGATAGAGTGGCGTGAAAGCAGGTGGAGGAGGCCTGCGTCCAGGAGTGGACGGGAGTGGGCTGATGATGATGAAGAAGAAGAATATGTATATACATAAGTCTTTCACTTTTACCCAAAATAAATTTTATTAAAGTATGTATTAGTGTCTACTGTCTTTATTTTTCTTCGTCGTATAAATTCACCGCCTACAGATGATAAACCATTTTAAATTGCGAAGGCAAACGACTTGACCGAATCGTTTAAAAGTGAACCAGACACATTTGTATCATACATATCAGCTTATAATATTACATTAGTATAATTGTATTATGAACCATCAGACATCTGTATCTCTACTCTATGAGCGTGTGCTACGGTTATTAAGAACAGACTATAATGTGAATTAGATTAGCTACGTCTATTATGATGCTGCAATAAAATTGAATAATGTTTTTAATAATTCAGAAAATGCAATTACCCTTGAATCAGTTCAAATCAACCATCACTGAATCTTTTGTAAGAAGCGCTGAAGCCATAGGTTTTGCAAATTCCATTTTATTATTATTATTTTTTTTTATTTCATTTTATTACAGGTATAAGTACAAAACAGATAACAATTATAGATATAGGTAATTGAAGATTAGTTCATTCATAATTCAGCTGTCACCCAAAAGCATGCACCAGCACCATGCATTTGACACAGGTATGTGATACTGATAATTTGTTTGTTTCAATACAAGTCGATACAAATTCAACATGAATTCAAATTGTAAGCACAATACTGTCAAAACCGTCAGATTTTTATATCTCTCAGTTCGCCAAGTGTCAACAACTGATCTTAATCGATATTTTTTTTTATAAAAAAAGGATCTGGGCTTGCATACACAAACCCAAATAGGTACCTACTTTCCTGCAGTTTTTGCACTAGGCTAAAATCCTGTATCGCAAAGTGTGGAATACATCGCCAACGCCGGGGTTCGAACCTGGCACCTCCTGCTTGAGAGACTGCCGCTTCAACCAACTGCGCCAACCATGTACTCGATATATGCATGTATTAGGTACATATTACTAAATGCTTACTTAACAGTCGTGATGAATCATTTTGTTTGGAAAATATCAACGATTTTTTTTAATTACGTTTCGCTCTCGAAGGCGAAAAGTTAAATTCAGAATATACTTATGCGATTAGGTACGTAGGTAATGTAAGGTACATATAAATAAGTGGGTACTCTTACTAACCATTGATACCCACATTTCATGTCTTTGCCTCAGTATGATGTAAACGTGATCACTGTACACGAGTCGAGTTAGTGGCAAACAAACTAGCGTGATATTTTGATTAGTACATTATAGTACAATCAAAGTAAACAAAAATTGGTTCTAATTAATGGTTAAGTTATCATTTAATGGCTAAAAACTGTGATACGTACGTTTACTACTGAGCAAATGCTCATCAAAAATCAGACACTCTAAAGAATAAGCTCATGGCTGTAAAAATGAAGTTATTGTGTGCAAACGAACTTGGCTGTGAAATCAAACGATTTGAATAATATGTGCATTATGGAATAGTAGAGGTAGAGAGTTACTTGACTTAATCAGAAAAACTAAATACTTAGTTTTACATTTTTTCCTTAAAAATGGACTTCCACCATGTACCTACGGTCAAAGAAATCGAGATTATCAAATTGAAGCCTTTCATATCATTAGTTAGTTATAATCTAAACATACTCGTAACTTGGGTAATAAGGTGAAGATTACATCTTTAAAACCTGCATCAAAATTATTTAGACCGCCCTTTCGAAAAACAGTGTTTTAAATAGGTAACCACTTGTGATAAATTATTTTTTTGAGGCTTCCGACCAAACTATGACGTCACGGTAATTTCCCATGGCATTAAGGTTCAAAATCGCATGATAAAATGTAAGGTCTCCCGTTTTTAGAAATTTTTGAAATATCAATATGCAATGTGCATATTCTTTATGTTTATAGTTTATGCTATACTAACGAGCCAGTAACTCTGTTAGTAACTATCAAGTGTAGTGGCTGCATACCTGGTGACATATATTTTGTTCCGTTATATAGAAAGCCTACTAAGCAGGCAGTTATAATTTATACGTACCTGCTTATATATTACCTACTTACTTAATAATCTATCATATTTATTTATTTATTTGTTTGTACATATAATCGTTGTCATTACCATGACTAATGCATGACTATGTACACATTATATTTATATGTATTACTGTATTATTATTTTTGGCAGGTATAAATTTTAAACAGGTAGGTGCCTATTATATACTTCGCTAGCATAATTTTAATCAAACTTATGTTCTTAATAATTTATTAACAAAATATTTAGGTTAGCTGGAAGAGATCAAGTGATAAAATGGTAATTTCTTCTTCATATAAAATATATCAACGATTCAGTTTTTTGAAACGCGAAACCTGTTTCTGTTTGTCATTTACTATGTTTTCTTTTGAAATTTGAAGTTTCACATATAGTCAATAAGAGTGCTTATTTCATAAGCAGCTGATTATGAGATCTTTATTTCTTTCCTATGTTATCGTCGAACTTTATATCCAAGGATGAGAATCCTTGAACACTAGTCGCGTGTAATAAAAGTCATTACATGATCGAATTTTAAACTAAATACTAGTCTTTCATTGTACACCTTTAAAAATGGACTTTCACCGTGTATCATCGGTCGATTTATTTACACACGAATACCACGGGTCTTCACCCTTCAGAATTCATTGTTCATCTGTTCGTGAAGAATAAAAATTGTGTCTTTTCTGGAAAAAAATATAAGTAAGTAGTAAGTACATACCTACATATTATTATCTCATAGAACTTTTTTCATTTCAACACCTATTCGGAATCCGCTTAGAACAGGAGCGAGTAGTGATCATAAATAATAAGATTCAAGGAATGAGTATAGTATAAAGAAGGGTAAGGAGAAGAGATCAAGATCACAAATGATTGTTACAGGTATTATGATATATTATGTTATGGCAGAGAGATACCTGCCTGCATCATCCGCACTGCAGTCATGCAATATCTTCCGAGAAGTGGTTACAACATTCAATCATATTGCGGGGGACACGCCAACCATCAGGGATGGTGTCAGATACGTCAGGATAAGTGCTGCTGTTATAAACACCTGATGACTCTAACAATAAATTCAAAGGTATTGAAAGAGTGGGGGCCATTTTAAAACCCAGGGATCCCACGGGGATACAGCCCTTCCTAAAATACCTTCTTCTCAGCCTTCTCGCTTCCACTGTTGGACATAGGCCTCCACCTTAGACTTCCACTGCTCCCTATCCATCGGCCCCGGCAACCTTCCTTATGTCATCCGGACCACCTTACCTGGGGCTTACCAACGCTTCTTCGGTCTGTTGTTGGGCGCCATTCAAGAACTTTATTAGTCTATCTAGCATCTGATGTTCGTGCTATATGTGGCCGTCCCAATTCCACTATTTTGTATTACCTTGTACCATTTAAATCCTCTTTTTGGGTATACGCACTACTTATACTACAAAGAAAAACGGGTTAATATATTATGTTTGTATGAATTGTATGTTGTTGCAAAAACAGTTGTATGCAAATGTGGTAATGGAATGGACGATATTAAGAGAAGAAGCAGCCAGAATAGATTCATGATAAGACCTTAGAAGAACCACGAAATTAAAAATTCATTAGACTTTCATAGCATAGGAGTTGACCAAAATTCAACCGGCAAATATAGTACTAAAACCGCCCCTTATCTTCAATTTCTCAGAGGAGGCAAATTAAAAAACAAATTATACACTCGCAGGAAGGTAAAGAAGGAATATATACAATAGTAATTCTTATTGGCAATAAATAATATTTATTATTGCTAAGATCCTTTGTTAGATTTGCCTAAACGTGGTCATTCAATACTAAACCCAAAATCCTATTATACAAATAATTTATACCTACAAACACGTAATACCTGCTATTTTATTAAGAGTATGCATACCGACATTTCAAAAATTTCTAAAAAAAGGGGGACGTAAGATCTCAACAACCGTTACTAAATATGCTTTGGAACAAAATGGGGTAGATGCATTGAACATTTATCTAGAGAATAACCGTAAAAGATTTTTTATATCTTGTATAGATTTCTCAAAAACATATGTAATTGAAAAACACCTCTAAAGACGGAAACTCGTTTCCCGAAAGTCTCGGAGTATTTTTTTTTCTGATAATACGCATTAAAATCTAGGGAATGACCGTAAAAAAATTTGGTAGACGCACGATTAACCCCAAAAAATGAAAAAAAAAACGCTATTTTTACCATTTTATCATGCGATTGTTCACACGATTTTGAACCTTAATGCCGTGGGAAATGACTGTGACGTCATTCTTGGCACCAAGGCCTTAATAAGCCTCATTGTATGGAACTCGCAAGGTGTTATTTCACAGGTGATTTTTACTAGTTATCCTTTGGTGTGATTTTGCCGAAAAACCGACAAAATTCACAGATTGTAAAATTGAAATAATGAGGATTATAGTTTAGGATATTTAGCAAGTATTTTTTTATTATTTAAAACAATAATAAAATTTATGTATTTGTTACGGTTTGAGTCGATTTTGCCGCTTCTGAAAATTGCGTATCTTTTTGTTCTTTTCTACCTGAAGCCATATCTACCTGTTACTGCTCATTCTCTCATTCAACACAACGTTTGAGATAGAATATTCGCCACAAATCTACAGGGTTCCTGGTTCAATTTCTGCGTTGGACATGAAACTTTTGGTTGATGCTTCCGCAGACATGAAATACAATTTCTTTTATTTTATTTATTTCAAGGGACAGATATACACTATACAGTATACAGTCACAATAGTACAATTGACAGTAGTAAAATTAATAACAAACTCGATCAAATACACCTGTCATACATAATAACAACAACAAACACAATAAAAACCAATGTTGGTCTATGTAGATAGCGATATTTATACCCAATATATATCATGTAGAGTACATGGAAGGATTGAAAGGAAATGGAACGAGGAGGAGGAGAGGAGGGGAAAGGAGAAGGAATTGGATAGAGGAGATATTATCTGGTGTGGTTTGACACAGTTCATGTGTTCATGCTGCAATCGACGTCCTTTTGTACTCAACAGTATATACTCAAAAATTCTATTTGGGTGTTTCAAATCATAGTTATATTCTAAAATTTCTAATAGTCCCTATGGCCTCGGAAACATAAAAACAGCAAAGGAAATACTCTTCTTTTTCTTGAATTAGGTCGGGTGACCTGTTTGTGACGGTGGGCCGTCCTGGGATGAGGAGGTCCAGCTGTCCTTCCATCTCTTGGGTGGCCTTCCGGGTAATCTTCTTCCAATAGGGTTTTCCGTTTTGACTATCTTTGCAAGTCTGGTGTCAGGAAATACTCAACCTATATAATTATTATGTAGGTATTTGGTATACATAGTACACCGATCGTAGGTACAGTACATAACAGAATAGATAGTATGTATGTAATAGGTAATGTAATGATATACAGTTATAATATTGAAATTGCAGTCTGCATTATGTATTCATTAGTCAGTGGTTAATGATCTGGTCTTGAATATTAAACTATTCATGGAATCAAGTCGCGTAATGGTTGCCTATTTGATAATAATTATGTCTCATACCATGTAGGTTATATCAGCCACGCACCACACTTTGACGTCACGCATGCGTGTCAAGTTATTTTCAAAATCGACGTATCTATAAATAAACGTCGTCATGATTTGTCTACAGTTAGAAATATGAAAGATATTTTGTACTATACACTCTTTTCTTTTTCGAGAGCAAAAAGTATTTATCAAATAGATGGTGGTTGGTTCAATTTTCTGAAACACCATAATTACATCGTCGAGAGTACTGTCAACATTAAAATCTCAAGAGCGAATTCAGAGTGACAAACATATTTTTTATTTTTGGTGTATTATTTAAAGAAAAAGGGGACTAAATATCAAAAAAATATTATCACTGCGTCTTATCGTAAACATTTTATCAACCTAATTACAGCATTGTATCTACATAACAAACTACGAGAATAATCTCACGTTTCAGGAAATCTCAGAGGTAAACTTTAAAATCATATTTTATTTACAAAAATCAAATTTCTAACCACTAGAGTCACTAAAGACCAAGAACAAGCCGAAAAACGTCGGTAGACCCCAGGCAAGGTGGTCTGACGATATCAGGAAATGTGCCGGTGGTGGATGGATGCAGTGTGCCCAAGACAGGGAGCTGTGGAGACCAAGGGGCAGGCATATGTCCAACAATGGACCTAAGTGGCTTCAGAAGGAAGAAGAGTCACTAAAACATATTCTAATTTATCTAAGTTTTAAGTCTTACGATGATATCTTTAGTATAGCTGAGTAATCCTACTTTTCCCTACGCAAATTTTCGCATGTTCAGTTTGAACATTGAAAAACTTGATTACCTAAATTATCGATTCATATTTCTGGTTTCGAGTTTTACATTCCTGTAGACCTTCCTTGGTTATCATTAGTTATTGATGGGTAGATATTATAGAGATAGAAATAACGGGTCTAGTATCAGTTTGAGATCACACTCCCATGTTAATTATTCATTTTGTCTTATGTAACGAGTCTTGGTACTTTAATTAGTTTTTGTAATGTATCTAATATATCATACTAATATTAGATATGTAGGCATGAGCGTCGCCAGCTTTAAAGCTAGCAGGGAGCAACGAAGATTTTGATTCTGAGTTCTGAGTCCAATAAATTTCTGAGAAAAATGGGCTAATTGATGAAACTTATTATTTTTGCAAGTATCTAAGTAAACATGAAAAAGTCGTGAAAAAAAATAGTTTATATTTTGTTATAGTATTTAACATGGATGCAGTGTGCCCAGGACAGGGAGCTGTGGAGGACCAAAGGGAGGACTATATTAAAAAATGGACCTAAGTAACTGCAGAAGAAGAGAATAAATATCTATAAAAAGAGAATAACTTAGGAATAACTTAATTCGCGTTGCAGGCAAAAAATAAATAAATGAAAGAATTCTGATTTAATGGATCTTCAAAAATATTTTCGAAAAATGATATAGGTATGATGAAAAAACGACGAGGTGATTTTTGTGATTTTGTATATAAATATGGGCAGGACATGTTGCCAGGCGCTCCGATTCTAGACGGACCAAATTGATTCTCGAGTGGCATCCTAGAACAAGCAAAAGGAGCGTAGGTAGACCTCAGGCAAGATGGTCTGACGATGTGAGGCGAATCGCAGGAAGCACGTGGATGCAGCATGCCCAGGATAGGGATATGTGGAAAGTCAAAAGGGGGCGGCCTATGTCCAGCATTGGAATTAAAACTGCTGAGAAAGACGGGGTGGGATTTGCCGAGGGGGTTCCGTTAGGCCTAACCCTGGGCCCACCTCTTAATAAGATTTGCCTAGAAGTGAGGGTAAAGAGGTCGCTATTAATGCGCCTGAGCTACCCGGGGGGAGGCTCTTAAGCCCACGGGATTTTCCTTCAATGCTGAGAAAGAAGAATAAGTAGATAAATATAAAAAAAACTGTTCATTTCTCTAGGGGGAGAGCTGCCCTCCTCCCCCCCTATGCTTATGTCTATATATGTATGTACGCGCACTGTAAGATATTATATTATGTACTATATACATGTAGTAGGTACCATGTGTTTGTTATAATATATTCCGTACAATAAATAACTGTGAGGTACCTACCCGCCTATCCACATACCATTGACAATCATGACTCGAGTATATAGACGCAAACAAGTTACAAATTATATAATACCTACTACTTGAATGTAAAGATGATTATAAAAGCGGGTTTTCGTTGCGACAGCGAATGTTCCGCAACATGTAACAGTATTTAAGAACAACCATTGCTCCTAAGTTGACACAATGTTGCAAATAGCTTTAACTACTAATAATTTGTAGATAATATAGTTTCTATTACTATTCTTGTGCGGTTGCTCATGGCGCCTTGGTTATTCAACTTGTTTTTCGAGAACTGTACGCGTCCTCTGAAAAAGTAGCATGTTCGCAAATCCCAAAAAAATGGAGTAAACACGAATGCTGTCTGAATACCGGACTCTCGCAAGATATTGAGAAAATATCAAAACACCATCAGAGTAAGGATTCATTTTCCATTCTTCTATTTTCTTCTTATAGGCGTAGGGGACTTGTTAGGGCATTCTCAAGAGGGATTAGCTTCCTTTTTAATAAACTTACCATTTATTTATTCTTCTCAACATAATATACATAACATAAATAATACATACATCAATACATCTGTATACAGTATAGTATTAAGGTAATTGCCAACCCCACTAGGTTATGATATTGATACCATTATAACTATTACCATGCGTGCATGCTGTGGACACTCTTAAATGGGAGGTTACGTGAATTATATATTTTGTGTATGTCATTATGTATGTTTGTTAACTTTCTGTGTGTGTCTCCAATAAATAAATAAATAAACGTATTCACATTAGTTACCAAACTTAACCTGTAAAGTTTAAATAATATTCTCCTGTGTCCAATGTTGCAGAACATGTTACAAGTATGCCGTCTTCAACTGCTAGTGAATACATTTCTTTATATTACGCTGTATGACCAGACCACTGTTCATGCTAAGACCACCATCTAGTAACGGTATCAGGTGGAGTGGCCTACATATTATTGGCTTTGGCTGCTTTATCAAATATTATCACTACCACATACTATACAAGATATACTATGCAACAGTACCGTGGCTTGCAAAGGCATCACATTATAGAATACTATATTAGTACAACATACATAGACAGGTGTATGTATTTGCCACTTTGCTTTATACTAACGTGACACGTAGTATGACACTTTGACAGATGACAGAATTCTATAGAATTCACACCTAATTGTTGAAGATTTTTACGATGATCCATAATGTTTTATCTGTTGTTGGAATGAATTTTATATGTCAGTCCCTTTTAGCGCGGCCACACACGTCCGGAAATTCAGTTAACTGAATCGACCGTTTAAAAAAAAAACTCCGACCAAAACCTCTTTCTGAATTCAAAATCAGGGTAACACTGAATCCAGAGAGAGGTTTTGGCCGGTGCTTTTTTGCAAACGGTCGATTTAGTTAACTGAACTTCCGGACGTGTACGCAAATGTTTGGAGCTTCAGTCTCCCAAGAGGGAGGTGCTGAGTTCGAATCTCAGCACTGACAATGTATTCTGCACTTTACTACACACGCTTTTTAGCTTACTGTGAAGTTTGCAAGATTGTGTTTGGGTTTGTCTTTACTAGCCCACATTCTTAATATTGAGATTTACTGCTACCTACTACATAGGATATACCTATCCCAATAATGGGATAAACAATAAATATCGTGATTGCATAAAGTGCAAATAAGTTTCGAATATCATTGCTGAAAAGGGTAATAAATATCGTTTGGGAGATTTTCACACCTGAATCTCACAAAACACTCGAAAACATATCAAGAGTGAGTGGGGATATTTGAGCTACAATCCAGAAATCCTACGGGGATATTAAATGTACAAATACTTTAAATAATTTCGTATTTATAACTTGTTTGACACATTTTTATTCACAATGCACTTAACCCATCACGTATAGTTTTCAACATTCCATTGGATCGCGGATCATTTTGTTAAGTGAGTGTATACTGTATAGTTATCTTTCTACCTATAAATTGTCACATTCTTCCACGCAGAACTATTTTGTACCAAGCCTTGTATCGTTATATTTTACAAACATAAATACATACACTGTCTACAACTATCTCCATATAATTTTAATGTGCCTAATCAGCTACGTTCAGTCCTTATATCCTCTTCTTCTACCTCTTGTATTAGGTCGGGTGACCTGTTTGTGACGGCGGGCTGTCCTGGGATGAGGAGGTTCAGCTGTCCTTCCATCTCTTGGGCGGCCTTCCGGGTAATCTTCTTCCAGCGGGGTTTTCCGTTTTGACTATCTTTGCAAGTCTGGTGTCATCCATTCCGTTGATATGGTCTTTCCAGAAGCGTCTTCTACTTCTCCCCCACTTTACTATATCCTCGACATCGCAGCCAGAGCGTATAGTCTCATTTCTTACTTATACTACTTACACATACTTAACAATAAACTTATACAATAAAATTAAATAAAATTGGGTTAAAATTGTGCTATTTCGTGAATCACTTATAATTTTTACAAATTCTTTTTGGTTTTTAATATTATGGGTCTCGCCACAAGAGTATTTTTCAGGACAACCAACAACCCTCTTAGTAAATATGAATCTTTCTCTAGTGCATTACTGTAACAGATTTGTCATATTACCTTATATAGATTCCTTAAAAAATCTTCTTCTTCTTTGTCTTTTTACAGATCTGTCGATCTGTTCCTCTATAACTGTCTCTTACGATGAGGCCAGGTTGTCTTTCCGCCGCTTAGGGGCCTTCCAGGTGGGCGTGAAAAAATATGTGGAAAATACCTTCTAGAAAATAACTATTCGCGAATGTCAAAATTCATTCTCGTAATGATGATGGAAAAAAATATTTAATAACGTAAAAAACCGCTATTTCTAAAATTTGGTCATGCTATAATGTGTGCGCGATATTGAACTTTAAAGACGTAAGAGACGTTTTCGAGATCTTGTCCCTTTATTTCTAACAAGATCTTCAAATACCTTTCTCTATTTTAACAAACCTATAACCAAACATACATCCACAGCGTTCCATAAAACAATCTAATGATTCTCATAGTATAATGATGGGCCTATATATACGTATGTATATTATGTATTATTAATCTATAAGTAGATAGAGAGTAGGTACTTACCTAAGGTAGTGAAGATATCTTCTTTTTAAACCTGTAACCGGTCCTCAGCCCTTGGCCTAATTATTATCAGACTCAGACGCATTCTTGGTTCATATCTTTCGGTATGTCTGATGTCTCTTCACCTATAACATGTTGTATAAAACACGTAGTCAATACAATACCTACCATAGTATGTAATGTAATGTTGTAAACGGATGATGGAAATTATTAATCAATTTGATAAAGAAATCGATCGAAGATAATCGATTACTTGATGTTACATAATCAGTCGTATAGTCTAGCCGCAACTCCGGAAGACTTCATCAATTTACTCTCTGTTATAGACTTATCTTCGTTATCTACGTTACTCTAGAGGCGTATATAATACATTTTTATTCGATATATTCCTCTTTGCGGGGTAAGCAGAGAGAACATAACGCAGGATTTACCCATCCTTATAGTTACACTCGTTATTTTCGCCACGTTACGATTCATTTTACTCATAACGCGTCTGTCAATGAGCGTCTGGTTATCTTTGTCGAAGCGGTCCTCGGTCGCCTGCGTTTCCTGACACCTCGCATGTGCTATTATTTTTGGTAGATGTCCTTTTACAATTTATCCTTTCTACATGTCCCAACCATAATCTTAACTCAGTAGATTCGTTCTAAATTAAAATATTGAAAATAAATTGTAATTTCGATTATAAGTTGATAAAAATATGTAATTTAGGGACTCTGCTCGAGATCAACGATAGGATAGGAAAAGTGGAATGGTACAGAATGATTAGAATTTCATGTGTTTCCTATACAGATTTGGCAGCTCAAATCATCTCTCTAAGGTTATGGAAGTACCTAAATTTGTAGAGAGATTTGCAAAATACCCACTTGAGCTATTTTTGTACGTGTGATTTCATGGTGTCAAGGATAATCCAAGGTTAACTTGATGTTCAAAGGAATGTTGGATGTTGGAGAAAAAATACATTAGCATTTTAATGTTTTGTGACTCAGTTGGAAGATGTTGATGGCCTTGAAGTAAAATTATATAATAATAAGTGATTGTAGGTACCTACCTATGATCCTATCTAACATTATGATGTCCTGGTCCTGACCTCTTGATGTGACTATTTTCTTGACAACAATCTTTATGTGACTATTTTCTCGAAAACAATTTTATAGTCAAATGTTTCGTTAAAAGGCTTAAAAATACTTCACGTAATACAAAAATTTTCTCCTTGGATCCTTCATGGGTTGTAGATCCCCCTCACTTTTATTTTGATATTTTTTAAAATGTGTTTGGGAATATTGACATCTTTGACTCATCTTCCTGCCGTTTTCCCGTACAATTTCTTACCATATGTGGGTTGGAATATTGGTAATTATGAGTATATGGCCTATGTTCGACAATGGACGCAGGGAGGCTGACATGATGATGATGATATTGAAATTAAGTAAATCGACGAGTCAAAATGCCAGAAATTGGGGCCTAGGAACGATGGAAAACAATAAACAATACGGTATGCATTTGTTGTACTTCTGTGTCTATATTTATATTGTTCTATTTTTTTTTATTTTCTTTGTGTTTGTGATTTTTTGAATTTTTGTAAGCTTATTATACATGGTAAATCTTGAGCCTTTGCTGGTTTGTTTGCTGATAATGTTTTACATGTACATATACTCTGCAAAAACTGTTTGTGCTCATAAAATAAAAATTAAATAAAAATAAAATAAACAATATAAATAGCTACACATTTCACCTGTGAGTATATCATTACATACATAAATACTTACAATATAAGAGTCATCGACATTCCAAATAATATGATAAATCATAATAATTTGTTAGAAATGAAAGTAATGATAGTGTGATTGGAAGGTAATACTTAGTCATCATGCATACTGACTGATAGTGTCATTGTAATAATTTTCGCTGTTTATTCCTAACACTAATATAATTACTGTAATAAGTCATTTTCATAGAATGACACATGATTGATTCATTGATTTATAATGTTCCTATTAGCCAGGTACTGTAGTATAACATATAGATTACTTCCTCAATGTTATTAACAATTATAATTGTTTGTCACGATATTTCTGAAATTGATTAGTAAATGCTGTAATAAAAATAATCGGTATTTACAAGTTTTACAGTAGTAGATAATATAAGAATATGAATAATGTTCAAAACTGAAGAAAAGTCCTGAGTCCTGACCCTTTCGTTTCAATTTTAATTTAAATTATAACTGGAATATGTTTTGTGTCTAGTTCTAGTATATTTGGCCGAATGTCAAAAGATCGACATCACCAATTGGCCGACAGAGACAAATAACCGAATTATTTGTAAAATTAAAAATACTGTTTTTTATTTCCACTATTTATTTATTTATAAATAGTGGAAGTAAAAACAGTGTTTTTTATTTTACAAATATTTTTACAATGTACTTCCATAAGGTTAATTTCCAATCAATCAATAAATTAAATAACCGAAAGTCAAAATACTTTCCATAATCCAAATGACCGATAAGTACAAAAGGCCGAAATCCAAATGGCCGATAATTAGGTAGGTATACCTATCTACAAAACGCGGAAATCTAAAAGGCCGACAAGGACAACTGGCTGACAAGTACCTGGTACCTTAACTCCGCTCACACGTTGGGTTCTCATTTTTATTTATTTTATTTATTTAATCTTTAAGTGAACAACAAATACATATACTTAAATATTTAAAAAATGGACATAGTACAGATTATAAATCGTTGTTCACTAGGGCGAACTTATGTGCGTTTTTCTTCTTCTTCTTCTAATACGTCGTCATTAGATGAAGCCAAAATTTTCAAAAGCAACCATGAATTATTGTCAATATTTATTATATTAAGCAGGACACTACTAGTATTGGTTTTAATTAATAATTATGTTATGAATATATCCGTTATTCTGTATATTATCGATGGTCTAATGAGTGATTATGGTATGACGATTATTAGGTAGGAAGATAGGTAGGTGGTACCCATTGAGGTCAGACGCAGAACACAACTACAATCAATAAGTACAGTTGTCGCTGCTTTCCAAATATGTCATCAGAGAACAATGCGAGTGTATGGGCATCAGGAGCCGTTATTGTGGTACCTTATAAATATAATAGAAAATATATTACATACCTATCTACGTTATCTACGTATATATTCAATTCATATTTTTCTTATATGCACAAACCTAACAACAACCGAAACCTGAAAATAAATGCTTTAGCATACTGAGACCAACGTGTATGTTAGGTATAGCCTTTTCATTATAGGCCTGCACTAAGGCCTGCACGTTGAAAAAATAATATTGCTTTGCTATCACTGGAGATTCGGTTTCAAATAATACGTAAAATATAATGCTATTATGCTGTTTTTAGCAATTATGTTAGTTATACTTACTTACGTGTTTTTGTTTACTGTATTTTTACCTATTACTTACCTTTATATTTATAAACACAGACTGCACTTTGATCTATCAGCCAACGAGAAACGAGAACTGTTTCTATTTGTAATGTGTATTGCCTTACGAAATATGTAATGTATGCCGTATAAATACAGAAATTCTGACGACTAACGGTACCGGGGGCGTAGCTCAGATGGTAGAGCGCTCGCTTAGCATGTGAGAGGTACCGGGATCGATGCCCGGCGCCTCCAGTCCACTTTTTTTATTTTTTTATTTATAAATTTGTTCTTTTTTTCTTACTATTTTGTACATATAATTTCTTAGCTAATAATGTCAGAGAATTAATTTTATAACTATGACAGCAAAGGAAGCATAAATAAAAAATAATATTGTTTTTATTATTTATTTTCTATAGAGATATTTTTAATAACTAAAAATGTATTTATATCATCCACACTCAACATGCAGGCGATAGCACGTCTTGTTTTTATTAATTGGTATTCTAATTCCAAGATTTTTATCTGAATTTCTCAGAGAAATTGTAACATTTTTGAAAGAGACATCTGTGTAACTATCGGGCAAAACTTCGTAGACTGGTTCATCACTAGGATCAGAAACTTGCAACAGGTTTGAGTGTCCGTTAGTGTAGCCAATTTCTCTACAGATTCCTTCGATTTCAAACTTTGTAAATGACTGTTTTGTAAAGCATTTTGTTTCCCACACTCCAAATTTCTTTTGAATTACTTCGCCGGAGTCGACAACGTTTCTGTAATAAAATAATATTTCATACGATCTAAAATTCATACATACAATAGTTACATTACCGCCATCTACTAAAAATGTTTAAAAGCTAGACATTTGGCTCATTTCCAATAGATGGCGGTAATGCCACTAGACTGCGAAAATTAATTATATTTTTTTTTTTGCGTATGCAGGCAGGTTTTCCTGCTAACATAATCAAAATTTATTATTACAAATCGCATTCTTTCCTGGTTGAATAAAATCGTGGAATTTCTGCGGAATCTAGGTTATTTAATACAATAACGACAATAGTAACCGAGAAAAAAATAAGAGGATCTGAGCTGATTTTATTGACTAACTTAGAATTAGGCATTGAATCATATTTTACCTGTTAGAATTCCTGAGACCCAAACACAAACTTTCATCGTCCCCTTCAGGACAATCGAAGACCCCATCACAAATAACGTCTCTAGAGACACAGACATCTGAATTTCTGCATTGCACCGATCTCTTGGAAGAGCACTTGCACATTTCTGGCATTTCGTCTGTTTTGTCTTTGCAGTGGACGATGCCGTCACAGAACCTATGTGGGGAAGTCATATAGAGATAGTGACCGCAGAATGGGTTCACCGGTTCGTCACTGCCATCGCGACAGTCTCTGACTCCATTGCTGTATAATGTCTTGGAAATGCATGTCCCGTCTCGGCAACTCATTTCTGAAGCTGGGCATCCTGAAATGTATACATACTTTCTTTGGTTACTGTCTCCTAAATCCCTTGTAGATTTAGACCTAATCGTTTGTTATTGCTATTAAAGATCAGTCGGGCAAAAGGAAGATTACCCGGCTAATAACTTAAAATATGAATAAATGAGAATATTCTGTTTAAGTGACTCTAGTAGTTCTAAATTTGATTATTGTAAATTTTCTCGATAAAAAATCATTTCAAAGTTATCTCTGAAATTTACTGAAACTTGAGATTATTCGCGTAGTTTGTTAGAATTATGCCGTAATTTGGTTGTATTTATTTTTTTATTAAATAAAATAAAAATAAATAAAAAAATCTTTATTGAAAAGAAAACATATCTTCCAAATGGCGGGTTTATTGCCGTAGGCAATATCTGCCAACCAACCACTTGTGACATTAATTTGATATACATACACATTACATACAAGTGTATGAAAATAAGAAAAATATAAATAAATATGAAAATAATCATAATATATAGAATACTTATACATACATAAAAATACATAAGTACATAAATAGATATGTGGATGGGATTAAGGACATGGAAGGAACCACGGGATTGTCAGTTAGATGGATTATTTAAGGAAAGGTAATGATGCCTCAGTTTACTTTTGAAAGAGAGAATAGTTGGAGCTAGTCTGATAGGAAGTGGAAGGTTATTCCATAGTCTAGCCGCGTGTGTAGTGAAAGAAAAAGTGAAGAAAGATGTGTGATGTGAGGGTATGGTTAACAAACGGCGTCCACTTGAACGTAGAGATAAGCCATGAGATGCCAGGGGTGTGAAGTTGGACTTAAGGTAATCAGGTGAAGCAGGATTATTCAGAACATTGAAAAGAAGAGAGAGAATATGGAGATGACGACGCTGAGTCATCTTTAGCCACTTTAGTTCATTTCTAAAGTCTGTGATATGGTCATATTTTCTCAAACCGAAGATGAATCTAATACATACATTTTATTCGGTCCCCTTTTTCAGTTTTTACGCAACAAGGCAAAATTTCGTCGCTTACTATATTCTTATATATTGTGCATATACACTTTCATACAAAATTTGAGAAAGTTGAAGGCACAATCCCTAGTAACAATTCAACTACTAGATTGGTTATATTGCCGTTCTAGAACCAATCTAGGAGTTAAATTGTTACTTGGGATAGAAAGATTTTAACTCAGAGCATATCGCATATTAATGTGGGCTTACCGCATGCTGGATTCTGTGGATTCGCTCGACAATTCCTCCACTTGGTTTCACAGTGTCGAGATAACTCATCAGACTCTTCTATACAATGTGCCACTCCGTCACAAATGTATTTCTCCGTGATACACTTGCCAGTGAGACATCTTACGCCTTCGCAAGGGACTTCTGGGATGATGACAGGGAATTTGATGGCTGAAGAATAAACGGGACAATAATTAGGTACAAATAACATTTGATACTTTAGTTAGTGGAAAACCTACTTATAGCAAATAATGGTGAAGAACCTTTGAAAGAATTGATTGGTTATTTACAGTCTGATCAGCATTGAGGTTGGGTACCCAACTATGACGTCACGGTCATTTCCTGCGGCATTAATAAGGTTCAAAATCGCATGATAAAATGTAAAAAATAGCGTTTTTTCCATTTCTTGAGTTTAATTTCCCTTCAATCAAAAAACTTTTACGGTCATTCCCTAGATTTAATTCAGATTAGCAATACAAAAATTACATTTTCATTTTTTGTTTATTAATTTCAAGACACTGACAGATGGTCGACAAAACATTCACAAAATATAAATTAAACATAATAATCCGGTCAACCCTCCAATTAGGAGTGTCTACAGCATGGGCTTACTATTAAAAAAAAATATATAATAAAACATTGAAAACATAACACAACCTATTATTTTTTTAAAATCTATACAAAATATAAAATATATTTTAAATATTAAA
Organism: Ceraclea dissimilis; assembly: GCA_963576895.1. Taxonomy (NCBI): domain Eukaryota; kingdom Metazoa; phylum Arthropoda; class Insecta; order Trichoptera; family Leptoceridae; genus Ceraclea; species Ceraclea dissimilis. The sequence continues at coordinate 559,782 of OY756370.1, read as the reverse complement.
AATAAAACAGAACACCAGATTGCCCTTGTCAATCTCTACTATAAGAGAATCAAAGGTATATTTACCAACGACAGTTTTAATATCCTTCCTCCTGTAAGCCAAATCATTGAGACTGAGCGTCCCTTGGAGTCCACACTCTCCGCGAGGCTCATTGTAACTGGCAGCAGGGTACCAGCCAGCCCTTCTATGGCAGACGACAATGCCACTCCAGGACGCTACTTCGATGTATGTATTGTGATGGCCGGAAGACTGGAAAATGGAAACTCATTTTTTAAATTTAAACTAGACAATCTTAAAATAATCTCAATAGAGGGCCGTGTACAATATATTCACGTTTCATCTCGATTCAACTACCAGCCTTCATAGCACAGCGGTAGAACACCGGCTTGCCAGGTTGGAGGTCTGGGTTCCATTCACGGCCGCGGCGGATGGATGGACTGGAATTGTTTATCGTTACTTAAGTGTGCACGTGCAGTAATCACGTTAAGCCAACCGACGATCAGTCATAAGCCTGATGGAAGGTCCATCCTTTGCTATGTATCTGTTGAGACGTAACTACTTGTAAATCTGCTTGGATTGGTCGGGATCACCATTTAATTATATTGGGCCACTGACATGACATGATAGCACATTGATTTGTTTTGTTTTTACGCACGTAAAGCGGATGTTGTGAGTAGAATGAAAGTGAACAAGTTGAGATGGTTGGGACATGTAGAGAGCGTGAAAGATGGAAATAATGAAAAGATAACGAAGAAAATATACCTGGGAGAAAGAAGAGGTCGCCGTCCAAGAATCACGTGGCTTGACCATCAGTTTCTCAAGGGCGGACATGTCTTGAGTAAAAGGAATCGTGGAGTTGCATGAATGTGACGGATGCAAGAAGCCTATGTAAAAATAGATTAGAGGTGGTTGGTAGCCTAATTGACGCGCTCATCGACTGTTAATCCGGTGAGCGCGAGTTCGATCCCCGATGCCGACTTACTCCACTTCACGACACACAACACAATCGAAAGTCTGGCGATCTGTTCTCTCTGCCTACCTCGCTCGAGATGCGACGGGAGTGGATGTAATAGAATAAAATAGATCCATAATTACAAGTAATTACTAATTTCTCACCTGACACGCAGGGCCATTGTATGTCGACTGAAAGCATCTCTTGGTAAAGCCGCAGTCTGCTTTCCTGGGCTCCAAGTGTATTGTAAGATCATCACCGTTCTTATCGATGGTCGATAGCAGACAGAAATCATCTTCTTCAACATTAGTCATATCGCTGAAACAATAAAATTGTAAATACTGTGCCCTCTGTTATTGACGCCATCACCATTATAATTCTGAATCGTAAAATTCTGTTATTACTGTACATCGACAATAATAAAATATAAATAACTTTTTATCACGATTTTTTATGCATCTACATTTTCCCATTCAAATTCTAATAACTTCCCAATGTTCCAGGACTTTTTACTTCAGATTACAGTAAAGTTTGTGGTACTTATCACAGGCAGCAGATAGCCCAAGAGAGAAAGTATTGGAAAAGTTTATAATAAGTATATTTGTTTTTCTGGTTAATCGTGTAGTGATCAGATGCTCCGACGTTTCAGCGAACCTACTGCCGCCTTGGTCACGGATTGTGATGTTGTACACACGTTAGACTACACCTGCTCTCGCTGCGAATGCAAATTTTTCATACTTCACTCGCCACATCATACATACAACATCACAATCCGTGACCAAGGTCGCAGTAGGTTCGCCGAAACGTCGGAGAACCTGATCACTACACGATTAACCCGAAAAATAAATGCACATATGGATCATCGTGAAAACCTGCAACAAGTATTGGCCTTTATATAAGTGTATAAGTAGGTACGGATCCCTTACAATTGTGGCATAGGTATTGGCTTCACATATCTGGAATAGAAAGCAGGCGTCTGCAGATGAAGAAGTGTAACAGTAGCGTATGGTAAAGTCTTCATGGAATCCACTCTTACGATCTGCTCGTAGGGACCCACGATGTCTGTAATGGATTTCTTGTTTCCCAATATAGCTGTCGCGTGGCTCTTCTCCAGGCTGAAAATATTATTACACATGCCTTTAATCCACCAAGATTATATCCAGTTTTGTATAGCTAGAAAGGCCAGGCCAGGCTGTCCCAACTACCCCAGGCAGCTGCCTAGGGACAGACAAATTGTATTTAATAAATCGAGGTTAGAGTTTATTTATTTCAAGACATCATCAAAGTTGGGACGACATATTCATGTATGTCCACCAATTCCCCTTTTGCCAAATCTCTTTCTGGTTAGAGAGAGAGAGGATAGTACGCCGAACCGCCCTAATCTTACGCACAAACTCCTTGCTTCCGTCACATTCCTGAAATTTGTCAAACATCTATGATTTCTTTTACTCCAAAAAGGCGTCCCTCCTGGATCCTGTCGACATGGTCTGGTTCAGTCTCGGTCGGTCGCGCTTTCTCACACCGCTTCTCTCACTCATATATACTTAAGTATATTATATTTGGTCATCCCGTCATCAATCATTCTCTCAACATGCCCAAACCATCTAAACATTCATTCTCGTCTAACAATCACTTACCGTATCTTTCAATGTTTTACAACTCATTTTCTCAACGATCTTATTTCCACTGCTTCAACCCTGATTCATCCTTTTCGGCCAAATCCACGTCTGACTGGCATACATACCTACTAGATGTAACAGAATATAATAACAGGAAAAAAATATAAACAAAAAAGTCTTACTTAATAAAGCCTGCACAAAAGTTTTCAATCAGAATCCAAGACAGATCAGTCAAAACTCCGGAACATAGATAGTCTCCGTCCAAATATATTTTGGTGACCCATGGTTCCAAATACACGTCCTGAATATCCGTGATTTGATTGGTCGTTTTGATCAGGTCTCTACAGCATCTTATGAAAAGACTCTTGCAATTCTCATGATGAGATATTGGTAAAGAGACCGATGCTTCGTCTTTGATATTCGCGTTAATAGTCTCGTGAGTCACCTCTCTTACTTGGGGTTTATTCTGGGAATACGTTGGGGCAATAAACTCATATTGAACGTTGTATCTTAGTTGCACTGGATTGAAGAACTCAGCCTCACTGAAATAACAGAAACATAAAAAAATAAAAATTAAGTAAAGTAAAAATCTTTATTCGCATATTTGAGGTGGTCGGTAGCCTGGTTGGTAACGCGCTCGCCTGTTAATCCAGTGGGCGCGAGTTCAATCCCCGACTTACTCCACTTCACAACACAAGCTTTTAAGCTTTCTGTGAAGTGTACGAAGATGTATTTGGGCTTATTTCGAAAAACCCAGATTCATTTAAAAAAAAAATTATCAGTGGTTACAAAAAAGGACAATAGTAGTATGCTAAAGGCGGGCTAATTGCAATATCTTACAGTCAACCCGAAAACATAACGTTATGAAAAGGCATATTAGCATTACTAATAAAACAAAAACGGAAGACCTAAGATCTCGACAACTTTACAAAATATGCTTTGGAAAAAAATAGGGTAGCTACATTGAATGGAATTAATCTAGGGAATGACTGTAAAATATTTTTTTATATCTCGTATAGATTTCTTAAAAAAAAGTGTGAAAAACACTTCTGATCTTTTTTCCGAGAGGCAGCAACGTGTTTTCCGAAAGTAGCAGAGATTTTTCTTTGCATTGATAATATGCGTAAAAATCTAGGAAATGACCTTTTTTTTGTTGAGTCGTATTTAACCCCAAAAAGTAAAAGACGCTATTTTTTACATTTTATCATGCTCGCCGTGGGTATCTGGGTCCCTCTAGCTTCTAATGATACCCAGCTTGATAGGTATAGAGTACAATTAGAAGCGTCCCTCTCGTGGTCAGAGAGAATAAAACACCTATCCCTGCATCTCTTTGCAGAGAAATGTGAATCTCGTAGCTCCAAGCATCAGAGGAAACACATCAAAAGTCACGTTCATGCAACTCGTCATACATGAACTACGAGAATTATTCTCATTACGTACGTGACAATTCATAAGAATGTGGTTGAAATGATTTAGTACGGCTTCTTACCACCTACGCTATCACTCTTACGTTTTTTTTATCACTACATCTTGTCTCATTCTTTCTGAATTTTTTAATACTATCTCAACACACTTGTCGAAATGACTTTTATTTTATTTTATTTTATTTTCTTAGAGCACAGACAGTCTTACAAAAATGATAAACAGAGCAAACAACAAACAACAGAAAGTGGATCAGTAAAAGCTCAAGAATTACCAATTTATATATATTTGAAACACATGTAAAAACATTAGTGAAAAAATATACTTGAATTGAATTGAAAAATGAATTATACTCGTATTTGCCTAGTAAGCACCATAGAATAATAATATATAGTACCTCCGAGCCGGTGTAGTATGAAATATGTCTGCCTAATAAAGTACCAGCTTGCTATATAGTATGAAATATATCTAAACAAGCGTCGAATGGCTACACAAAATATTGACTTTGATCATCCATAACTTTCTTACTATAACTTTTAAAGTTATTTTATTACGCTTGTGTTATAGAAAATTTATTTACCTTATATTTAAATCTCTTGAACTTTTTCTCTATATCACGGTTCAGGAGTTATTCAACAAAAATAGCCGATGCAATTTAATTTTTTTAGTAATGCTTTTTTTCAAACACTGTAACTCAGTTATTATTTAAGTTACAGAGTTAATTTTGAAATCAAGTTATAGTAAATTAATTTTAGTTATATTTTGAGTAAAATATATTTTCCCTAACATCAACAGTTCAGGAGTTATATTAGTAAAACTGATGAAGTTAAAAAAAATAGTCTTTTCGATATAAGTTGTTACACAGTGGCGTATCAATAGCAAAATTTGGGTTTTTAACAAAAAAAAATGTACGTCAATAAGAGAGAGCCGCAAAATTAAGTCTTCCTTACCTTTCACATATTGTAATCTATCATTTAATAAATTTCTCTATTTCACTCGTCTCTCTTTAAATACCTCTACATCCTAAACAATTTAATATAGAGATAAAATTTTAATGCCAGTTTATAGATAATTAACCGGCCATTGAATCATATGTACTAAAATTTGCTGTAAGTAGCTTGGATTAGAAGATATTCAACAACGATTCAAGAAAAATAAGAAAATTATCATATGTTGAGAAAAACATTACAATTTTAAATCGCTGTTTCTCAGTTATTTTTCAAAGTAGAGAGTAGTATTTATGCTCAGTAGACGAAGAATTTCATTTACTTTAATTCGCAGGATAACACAATTTGTCTAGAATGCTTCCTTTAAGAGTTATTAATGAAAAACTGAAAAAAGTTCAACTTTTTTTTTGTTTTTGGGACACCCTGTACTTAGCACAAGCGTAAAATTGGTGCAAACTTCAGGAAACCTTCTTTGCTTGTTAATGAAGAGATTAAAACAGTTTCCAGCTTTCCGACAGTTATCTACGCTATACCCCCTTTTTTAACGTTAAAACACCGGTCTATAAGTAAAAAAATAAATTTAATACCTCATATTATGAAATCATAGTACCTGAATCCCAAATACTGGCAAACATTGTTGGCAGCCTCAAACATGAACGTATCATTCCATTCCTTTTCACAAACTGGTCTCCACAGTCCATTCTCTCGAATGGAGAACACGCCTTCGTAATTCAGATGTGGTCTGGAGTCCTTGTCGAGGAATACCTTGTCTCCGTTGGAGAGAGTGTCTGTAAAATATTCATACAAAATTAGAGGCAAAAATCAGTCACAATTTGCGAGTACGACATTATTTTTTTTAATTAGGCAGTCGACCTTAACTTGGTGATTCGTGGACATCAAAATTTAAATTGAAAAAATAAATAAATAAACAAAACTTTATTGAAAAATAATACATTTTCAAATGGAGGGTTTATTTCCTTCGGCAATGTCTGCCAACCACCCACTTGTGACATTCATTTGATTTGAATTTTCCCTCTTAACTCATTAATCTCATGTATCATGTATCTCAATACAAATTTTTCACATATTAGAGGAGTCGAAATTTGTTACTAAAAACCAAAAAAAGTCGAGAGCCGGAAACGATGTCCTTTTTCAGAATTGTGGCATAATAATTTTTATTTTTGACTATAATCAAATAGCTGGATTATTCAGGATTACGAATCAGAAATTAAAATCCTAGAATATTGACCGTGGCGATCGAAAAACTGAACGAAGGTGTCGAATTTTATGAAAAACAAAAAAGTGCCGATATCTCAAGAATGAGCGATTTTTTACAAAGGTCATATCTCGATTTTCTGGTCCTTTTGTTGACTCATAAGTAGGTCTATTACCCCTCCACGGGATATGGTTGACTTACGGGACACCCTGTATATCAATGTATGTTTTTAAATAAAACAAAAGTGTACAAAACATTCAACATTTTTATTATACAATTATTTTACAAACAATTAATAAATGTGAACAAATTTATTTGCGCGAATGGGTTTTAATGGGTTGGGAAGAGGTTTTCGAAATATTCAGAATAGAATTCATACACGCTGTTTAAACTCTCCTAGGAGAGTCTAATGTGTATGAAATCGAATGGAGAAATTAGTATATCTGGTTCATTTCAACTGTACCCATGTACGAGTATGAAACATAACTTGTATCTACTATTCAAGTACTATTTTTTTTTACTTTTTTCTGCCAGCAAAGCAAAGATCATATTTTACTTGCCATTATTTTTTTTACACAAAAATCTAGTGGCTGAAATCTGTCGAGATGAACCTGTATTTACAACCATTATAAAATAATTATATTTGTATTGTATTTTCATGTTTCAACATTTTATTGCGCGCAAATACCTGCACCATTTTCTTTGAATGATTTAAAACAATCACAAAAATATCTCCAACAGTTAAATGCAGCAGCTGGCATACATGGAATACAAGGCGGTGTAGGCTTAATTCTAGAGGGATGTGCGGTTGGTGGGAGACTAGGTGGCTGTGTTGGGCCTTTCGTAGGTGGCTTAGTTGGTGACTGTGTGGGGGGTTTGGTAGGTGGCTGTGTTGGGGGTTTAGTTGGTGGCTTAGTTGGTGGTTTAGAAGGTGGTTGGGTGGGTTGTATGGAAGGTGGCTGTGTAGGGGGTTTGGTAGGTGGCTGCGTTGGGCCTTTCGTATGTGGCTTAGTTGGTGGTTTAGAAGGTGGTTGGGTGGGTTGTATAGAAGGTGGCTGTGTGGGGGGTTTGGTAGGTGGCTGCGTTGGGCCTTTCGTAGGAGCCTTAGTTGGTGGTTTAGAAGGTAGTTGGGTGGGTTGTATGGAAGGTGGCTGTGTAGGGGGTTTGGTAGGTGGCTGCGTTGGTCCTTTGGTTGGAGCCTTAGTTGGTGGTTTAGAAGGTGGTTGGGTGGGTTGTATGGAAGGTGGCTGTGTAGGGGGTTTGGTAGGTGGCTGCGTTGGGCCTTTCGTAGGAGCCTTAGTTGGTGGTTTAGAAGGTGGTTGGGTGGGTTGTATAGAAGGTGGCTGCGTTGGGCCTTTCGTTGGAGCCTTAGTTGGTGGTTTAGTAGGAGGTTGGGTTGGTTCTATAGACGGTGGCTGTGTGGGGGGTTTGGTAGGTAGCTGCGATGGGCCTTTCGTAGGAGTCTTAGTTGGTGGTTTAGAAGGTGGTTGGGTGGGTTGTATAGAAGGTGGCTGTGTGGGGGGTTTGGTAGGTGGCTGCGTTGAGCCTTTGGTTGGAGCCTTAGTTGGTGGTTTAGAAGGAGGTTGGGTTGGTTGTATAGAAGGCGGCTGTGTTGGGGGTTTGGTAGGTGGCTTAGTTGGTTGTATAGAAGGTGGCTGTGTTGGGCCTTTCGTAGGATATTTAGTTGGTAGTATAGTAGGTGGCTGCGTTGGGCCTTTCGTAGGTGGCTGTGTTGGTGGATTTGTAGGTGGCCATGTTGGTGACTTCGTTGGTGGCAGAGTTGGCAGCTTTGTTGGCGGCTTTGTAGGAGGTCGTGTTGGTGGTTTAGTAGGTGGTAATGTCGTATATTCCGTAGTAGGCTCGTAACATTCAGTTGTGGTAGGAGGTATTGTTGTTTTCTTAGGACGTCGAATACATGGTTTACCTGGTTTTATTTTACACGGAAATTTGTGATATTCAGATGTCCCTTCTTCGGCTTCAATGAGGCATTTCAGTACCTTCAGCCATGAGTAAGGTAAGCAAAATGACTCACCGTAAACGTTTAAATTTACCTTGTGGGCTTCTTCCACCTGAAAAGTGTTATTTGCATTTTAAAAATATTGGTTATTTTTTTAATGTTTCTTTGGCTCTCCACACACATCCGGAAGTTCAGTTAACTGAATCGACCATTTGCAAGAAAGTTCCGACCAAAACCTCTTTCTGAATTAAAATCAGTGTAACGCTGAATTCAGAGAGAGGTTTTGGTCGGAGCTTTTTGTAAACGGTCGATTCAGTTAACTGAACTTCCGGACGTTTGTGGAGAGCTTTAATCTCGGTTTTTGTTAGGTCATTAAAATGTCAAGTTGTTTTCTACAGTCACAGAGGCTTAAATTTTTAATAGAGAATTTAGTACTTAAAGATTATTTTTGCCCTTGACTGCTAAACTATCTCTTATCTCTTACCATATTCCTAAAATATGCGAAAAACCACGTAGGGGGACCTATTTGTGGGGCCATGGGGATGACGCGTCGAGATTTTGCTAGGAAACCCTGAGGCGAAGTATGACCCTATAAGCAAATTTTTTATAAATCACATTTATCTATGTAAATCATAATTCGTCTATGGTTTACACATGGCGGTAGTCTAATTTTTTTCCGCGTAGTAAATTAATTTTAAAAGAACTACTATGGCACTTGAACAAGTTAAAGCCTTCGAGGAATCTTGCCGGGCCGACCTGGAAGCTCTTAACCTCTTAACAAACGCGTTGACGGTCTGCGGTCCTCTACATCGGGTGACAACCACTTCGAACAATTGACGAGGGACCTTGCCGACTTCAAGAGGACGACAGACTATGCTCTTTTGGCCCTGAAGAAGCGATGTTTGATTCTGGAGGGCCAGGTGGAGGTGCTGGAGGACCAGGTGGACGTGCTGGAGACGGCCAGCCGAAGCTCCGCGGTACTCATCCACGGACTGTCTGAGGAGGAGGGCGAGACTCTTGGGGACAAGGTGAGAAAAAGTATATCGGAGAAGGTGGGTGTCGACCTCACAACAGCTATACACAATGCTTACCGTCTGGGGAGGAGGTCTGGCAAGACGAGGCCGGTGGTCGTGTATTTGGATCGGTGCGCCCGCACCCAGCTTCTGTCTGAGAGAAGGAAATTAAAGGGATCGTCCTTACTAATAACCGAATTCCTGACCAAAAGGCGACTGGCCATTTTCAAAGAGGCCAGAAAATTGTATGGCCTGGATAGCTGGGTCTCCTCTGGGAAGATTTTCATCAAAACAAGGATCAAAACAGTCATAATAACCTGCATGAGGGAACTGGAATCCCTCAAGATGTCGCAAAAGCCTGAATCTCAGCATACCTCCCAAGCTGATCAAGATCCAAGTAGGATGAATCTGAGACCACGCTCGACTAGGAAGTAACCCTGTACCTGTATTTTTTCAACTTTGATATTAATAATCTTATTGCCCTGTTTTCAGAATATTTTTAGGTTATGTGTACTGTTCACTCTATTCACTCCTCTACTTTGTTCACACCTCAAACACTAATAATTTTTCTATTTTTATTTATTCCATCCATTGGGCACATATGTGGATTGTGATGAGGAGACATGAGTAAAAACATAACATACTTTATCAATATATTTAACACCATAATTTTCTTGTCATGACACATTTCAATATCAGCTACATTATAGATGCATAATTATGTTTTAACACACAGGTAATATACACATTTATAATTTCTAACTCAAACACTAATAATTTTTCTATTTTTATTTATTCCATCCATTGGGCACATATGTGGATTGTGATGAGGAGACATAACATACTTTTTCAATATATAAACCATATTTTTCTTTTCATGACACATTTCAATGTCAGCTGCATTATAGATGCATATGTTTCAACACACAGGTAATGTACACATTTATAATTTCCTTTACTGCTTTTATTTTCAAACGACGGTATAATATATGCTGTCTTCGTGTACGCCATTGAAGTTTGTAATATTTTTCGTTGTATTGAATTTACACAGATAATCGTCTAGAGTACTGTCATCTATGACGTAGTTTCATGTCGTAGACAATAAGTTGAGTATTGCCATATATTGTTTCACTGATTATTATGAGGATGCGGTTGTGTTTCTCAGATGTTTGCTGTTGTGGTTTTTGGACTTTCGTATATTTCGTATTTTATAATTATGTCACTATTTATTATTGTCTTTATAGCAATTTATTTACACACATTATATACTACGCGCACATGGGTATATATATGTAGTATAACTTTATGGTGATTGCAAGGGTTTAAATCTAGATATTATGTTCTGTCAATATCAACAACACTCACTCTACCTTACTTGAACACGCTCTCCCTCAACTCATATAATTGTACTTGTACTTCTTACAATGCAATTAGTTACCTATTTCGCAGCATTCACAGAATATAAGGTTTTAAATTTTTAAATCGATTGTGTGCTTCTTTTATGCATGATTCTGTAGACGCTTTTATTTTGCTGCATATCTACTGCTTTTTCCTGTTGATTAGTAGTAATTAATTACATATATATATTTTTTTTGTTTATTTATTTATTTATTATTTATTTATTTTATATTATTTATTTATACTATTTAATTATTTTAGACAACTATTTATGTATTATTCGTCCCCCAGCGATGACTCCTTCCATTCCCTCTCCCCCTCCTCTCCCCCTTCCCCAAATTCTTCCTCTGCTTCATCATATTACTCTAATAACTCACTTCATGGGTCTGATGATATCAACATTCCAGGTGGCTGTCCTCCGCTTCGCGATAATCTGCTTTCCGTCTTTCAAACAAATTCCAAGGATCTGCACATTGCTCATATCAACGCCCAGAGCATTCCTGCTCATTATGACGACCTCCTCATCAATTTCTCAAATATTAACCTACATGCCCTTCTGGTTAGTGAGTCTTGGTTCAAGCCCATTCTACCATCATCACAATTTACTCTTCCAGGTTATAATCTAATTCGCAACGATAGGATTGGCAGGAGAGCCGGTGGCGTATGTATATACCTGCGTGACAACATATCTTACCGCATTGTCGATCAATCTCCATCTGATCGCGCAGGTGAAGCCGAGTATATCTTCCTCAAAATCCGAATTCACGAAACTAACATCCTACTCGGCGTTATGTACTGCCCACCCGGTATCAATTATTTTGACAAACTAGAAAGTCTTTTGGAGGACCACCTCCCTGTTTTTAACGACGTCATCATCATGGGTGATCTCAACACCGACCTCCTTGATGTTGACTCTCGTAGTTCCAATCTAAATAACCTGATACATTCGTTTAACTTAAACTCAGCCCCCTTACAGCCTACTCATCACACATCCTTATTGGATCTTATCATCACTTCTCAAGCTCAGAAAATCAGATGCCATGGGCAGTTCCCCGCTCCTGCTTTTTCGCGCCACGACCTCATCCTGATTAAGTACATCGTTAAATGTCCTAGACCTAAGCCCAAAGTCATTCCACTGAGAAGCTACCGAAGGGTGGACATCAGTGGACTTCTTTCTGAGTGCTCAGAAATGAGCTGGCAAGATGTTTATATCTCTAACAATGTGGACGACAAAGTTGGACTGCTTAACGATATTATCATGGGTCTGTGCGATAAGTATTACCCTATCAAAATGGTCCGTATCAAACATCCACCTGCTCCATGGCTTACTACAGAGATCAGGGCTCTCATGGGTAGACGCGACAGAGCCAGAGTCAGGTACAATAGATCAGGCTCTCCCCATCATTGGGAAAAGTATCGAATTCTCCGCAATCGCTGCAGCCAACTGTGCAGAAACTCAAAGCGTGCGCACTTTAATCACCTCTTTGTTGATCGCTCATCAACCGATATTTGGAAAAACCTGAATGCCACGGACTTGAATCGTCAGGATACCTCTGACCCCATCCTGCACTATGACCCCAATCTACTCAATAAACATTTTGCTGCTCCCCCCGGTGACTTTGATCAAAGCCGCAAGAGTGCTACACTTTCTAGCATTCAAAACCTGCCTCCTCTAGGTATTCCCACTTTCTCATTTCGCCATGTTTCAGCCGTAACAGTGAAAAAACTTATTAATTCTATTCATTCCAAGTCAGTTGGTTCCGACGGCTTGAGCATCACTTTCATCAAACTCATACTCGACTGCATATCGCCCGTTCTGACCCACATCATTAATTTTTCGCTGGACACTGGAGATTTCCCTAATGCCTGGAAAAAGGCTTTCGTTATTCCTCTTCCCAAAAAAGCGTCTCCGTCATCCCCTAAGGACTATCGCCCAATCTCAATATTGCCCATCTTCTCCAAAGTTATGGAGAAGGTTGTGCATGAACAACTTACCGCTCACCTTACAACTCATAATATTCTATCTCCATTTCAATATGGTTTCCGTACCGGCTTCAGCACCACAACGGCTTTAGTAAAGGTCACTGACGATATTCGTGGTGCTCTGGAGGAAAGAAAACTCACTCTTCTAGTGCTGCTTGACTTTAGCAGCGCTTTTAACTCCGTCGATTTTGATATACTGCTCGCCAGACTCAGATAATACAAATTATCTGACCCCACCATCTCATGGTTTAACTCCTATCTGAGAGACAGGCGGCAGTGTATCAAGTCAAGTAATAACTCAACTTCCGACTGGCTACCTTTGGAGGCAGGGGTCCCACAAGGCGGCATCCTTTCGCCTCTTCTCTTTTCACTTTTTATCAACTCAGTTAGTGAACATGTGAATGCTCACTATCACCTCTATGCTGATGATCTTCAGATATATTCACACTTCGAGTTGGATCAAGCTTCGCTTGCAATTAATCAAATGAATTGTGAATTGGACCGCATTTCCCACTGGGCGCAGCAAAATGGATTAATCCTCAACCCATCTAAATCTCAATCTATTCTGGTAGGTAGTTCGAAACTGCTTCCCAAAGTTAAGACCATCTCTTTACCTACTTTATTGTTAGACAATACTGCCATCCCTCTGACAAATAAGGTCAAAAATCTGGGTATCTACTTCGACCAGTGTCTCTCTTGGGTCCCGCAGGTTAGCGAAGTCCGCCGCAAATTCTTCTATAGATTTCATTCTCTCAAACGCCATCAAAATTTTCTTCCCAAGCCTACCAAAATTCTTTTATGTCTTACACTTCTTTTACCTCTCCTAGATTATGCGGACATATCGTACATCGACATCACTAAGGAGCAGATCATGAAAATTGATCGCCTGCAAAACATCTGTATCCGTTTCGTGTATGGCCTGCGGAAATTTGACCACATCTCAGAATTCAGGTCTGAACTTTAATGGCTAACCATATTTCATCGCCGTAATCTCCACACCCTCTCTCTTCTATACAATGTCCTATACAATCCCTCCTCACCTGATTATTTAAAGTCGAATTTCACTCCACTGGCATCTCATGGTCTACCACTCCGTTCTGGTGCACAACGTACGCTTTTAATCCCTATCCATCATACATCGTTTTTCACTAATTCTTTCACCGTACAGGCTGCGCGATTGTGGAATGACCTTCCATTATCCATCAGACTCGCACCAACTATTTCCGCTTTCAAGAGTAGACTGAAGCAGCATTACCTTTCTATTTCAAATCCCACTACCAGTCCCTCCTGAACCCAGCATCCCTCCCTTACCCTATCCCATCCCATATACCATTTATGTATATATTTATATATGTATAATGTGTTTATCTGTGTATGTATTTAGTATTCAATTATTGTTAAGTTAAGGTACCCTTTTGGTACTTATTATAATTAGGTATATCTCAATTTAATCTCTGTTATGGGTTGGCTGGCAGAAATTGCCGTTTGGCAATAAGTCCGCCCATTGTACAATTATTTTTTTAGTACAATAAAGATTATTTTATTTTATTTATTTATTTTATTTATTTCGACAAAATAACATCAAGTTAGCGGCGATCTCTTAGGCAGTATTATTTTAACCTACTCGCGAATACGCTTGACCGTTATTGAAATGGATGCTGTGGCCCCATCGTCTGGAAATTTCGTGTTTTTTGTAACCAAATTTATTGGGTCCTTATTGAGGGTTCATTTTGAAATGTTAAAATGTATGGGGATTATTTATGTTTTTTTGGAATAACTTTTTTTTTCTTTTCACAAAAAAGGATGGTCAATAATAATTTTCCTTTCTTCACAGGCAAATGTCACAAATTAAGGCCTTTACAGAATGACTATGATTTTGGAGTATAATCGAATATTATAATCCTATGATATTGAATCTGGTGACAATGGCCATCGAAAAACTGAATGAAGGTGTCGAATTTCACGATAAACAAAAAGGTACCGATATCTCGAGGATGACCGATTTTTTACTAAGATCATATATCGATTTTCTGGTCAGTCACCCTTCCACGGGTATGGTTGACTTATGGGACACCCTATACAGCTACCTAACTTAATGAACGACCATCGATAGCTGTGTATCTGTTGAGATGATTACTTATTATTAAAATTATGTTATATAAGACTTACCTCGAATAGTTGAAAGAGAACTAGCAACACAATTATCCAGGACATCCATGAGCGCATTGTGTTTCAAAGGCCAGAGTACAATGATAGAAACTGTATAGAACACTTGTCTTATATGGATATAGATATTAAACTTATCAATAATTCTAAACTTATCACTTAATATACTTTAAAATTCTTGTAAAATGAAGTGATAATTTCCAGTTGATTAAACGTACGTAAAATGCTGAGGATTTATTTAATGAATATCACGTTTAATTCACAGGTTTTCGGAAACGATAGAACTTTGATTAACGGCGATAAAAAACTAATATCTACCCATTCAATTTTTCTTAGTATTTTATAGGCGATATGCTTAGAAGTAATAATCGTTCTATTATCGCTTTTTCAAAATGTTGTATGAGAGTGTGAACACAATGTAATATTAATGTAAGCGACATAACCGATTTTGCGTTTACTCGTATGATTAAAAAAAAACACAATGTGTTGATATAAAAATAATATCTGCTCACTGAGTCACTGTAGACCGGTGTATTAACATTAAAAAAGGGGGTATAGCGTAGATAATTGTCGGAAAGCTGGAAACTATTTTAATCCCTTCATTAACATGTAAAGAAGGTTTCTTGAAGTTTGCACCAATTTTCCGCTTGTGCTAAGTACAGGGTGACCCATAAACCGAAAAAATAAAGTACTTTTTTCAGTTTTTCAGTAATAACTTCTAAACGATGCTTTCTAGGAAAATTGAGTCATTTTATAAATTAAAGAACATAATATTCTGCGTCGTTTGAGCATAAATACTTATTTGTACCTCAAAAATTATTGTGATACAGACACTGCCAAGTACATATTAATTTTCAAAACAAATTAAAATATTCGTATTTTTCACTTTTGTTGTTGAATAACTCCTCAACTCAGGTATTTACGGTAATATTTCACCGATCATATTCAATTATGGATCAATTTTCTCAAACTTGTGATTAAGAGTTTAGACCTACGGCACACAGTTTAGGATGCACAGGTTTTTAAAGAGAGACGAGTGAAATAATGATATTTATTAAATGATAGATTTAGATATGTATTTGTTTATCCATGTTTTAGGTCTTACGATGATATCGCGTAACTCACATCTGTTGTTAGTAAATTCAAGTTTGTTCTCAATTCAAAATACCAAAATGTTTACGGTTTTTTGATGTTTCATTGGATGGTTGTAGTGTGAATTTTGTGACGAGAAATTCGCGGTCGTAGTGGAGTACACTTTGGTTTCTAAAATCAACGATTCACTATCTGTACAATTCGTAAAGCGTAGCTGTAGTGTACAATAGAAAATAGATTACGTAGGCATTCTTGAATTAACACATATTCTAATTCGTAAATTCCACACATTGAATCAATTATATTCTAAAATAACACGCAGAGATTTATTATCCGAAATGAAAATAGATTTGAACTTACAGAATACATTATCGGGCTCCACCATGCGATAATTCATTATTATAACAAAATGTGCTTATTTCTGAAATACCTATTTTAAAATAGTAAAAATAACTTCGCTAGATAAGCCGGGTTCGAATATTAGAATTGAAAAGAAAAAAATAACAAAAAAACATGTTCAAAATCGCACGAACAATCGCATGATAAAATGTTAAAAATACAGTTTTTTGCATTTTTTGGGGTTCATTTAACTTCAATCAAAAAACTTTTACGATCATATCTTAGATGTAGATGCATGTTATCAATACAAAAAAAATCTCAACGACTTTCTGGAAACGAGTTTCGGTCTTTCGGAAAAAACTTCAGAAGTTTTACACATTTTTTTTGAGATATCTATACAAGATATAAAAAATGTTTTACAGTAATTCCCTAGATAAAGATTCAATGTATCTACTCTATTTTTTCCAAAGCATATTTTGTAAGGTAGTCGAGATCTAAGGTCTCCCGGTTTTAGAAATATTTAAATGTCAATATGCCCACTTTTAAAAATGTGAATTATAACAGCCCAGATTCATTTTTTCAAATAAAATTCACTTGCTTCCTGAATCGCATAAGTGTGCCGAAATGAGCCTCTTAATTTTTTTCCTGACCCCTGGCTTTCCTTTTTTTTAAAAACGGATATGTATTTTCCCTATTGAATTATTTTTAACTTCATTTTCGGGAAAACCTTTTTTACCCGATTTTCCTAAGTTGAAATGAGATTATGAATTGAGGCCAGCCTTAGATAAAATGTTTTTTTCTAATTCGCAGTCTGAAAATCCTGAAAGTCTTCGAATTTCTAAAAAGAAAGTCTAAAAAATTCTCTATGTCGTCAACAATGAAATTTTAACTTCGTCTAATGCTTGAGATGTCTCCTTCGTTGATCAGACTTATATCTTTATTAATAATTGACGTGAACACTGGCCGGAAACTTTTACACCCTGACCAGTATTATATTTCATCATATTCATCGTACTGTGATATTTAATCAATTATTGTTCCATGTGTTGACTTGTATTGAATAATTGACGAAATGCTGGTCGGAACCTTTTACACTCCGATCAGTATTGATCTTGGATCATATTTTCTGTCAAGTGATTAACAATCCTATATACTCGTATTTATATACTAATGTGCTATTGTTTAATTTTTCATTTCATTCATTTCATTTATTTATTATCCAAAGCCTTACAAAGTAAAAATACAATAAAAAAGTACTGGATTTTATTGCCCCACTAGGCGATAGCCTGTTCCGGGGCAATACTATTTACAACATAAAAGTTCAAGGTTACATTGTATGTACAAAAAAATAAAGCAATGATAGAATACTGAATTATAAGCAAACGATCAAAGAGATTCGTGTAGTGATGATGGTATAATTGTTGAGGATTTGTTTATAAGGTTATTTTATTCGGAGACAGGCGTACTCTGTACAACCGTGAGAGATCAAGTTGACCATGTAGGGACCAAGGGAGACAAAAACAATTCTCTCTTCTCCACACCATATCCCATTTATTTGGGGTCGGCGGCTCGGATACTCCCTCTCCATTTTCCCCGATCGAGGCAGTCTTCTGGAGTAAGCTCCAGGTGTTCCATGTCCCCTCTGATGGTCTCCTCAAGGGACTTTTTCGGCCGTCCTCTCTTTCTTTGTCCTTCCACTGACCAGTTTGTTGCCCTCCTCAGAGCGGAATCCTCGTCCCTTCTCTGCACGTGTCCATACCACCGAAGTCGGGCCTCTCGCGCTTTTAGGTCAATCGGGGCAACTTTCATAGTTCCTCTGATGTGTTCATTTCGGATTTTATCTAATCTAGTTACCCCGAGTGACCAGCGCAGCATTCTCATCTCGGTGGTATGGAGCAACTGTTCTTCCTTTCGTTTCAGGGGCCAGGACTCCGCCCCGTAGAGCATGGCAGGTCTTACTACGGTCTTATAAAATTTTCCCTTGAGGTTAACGGGTATTCTTCTGTCGCATAGAACACCTGAAGCCTCTCGCCACTTCTTCCACCCCACCTGCACTCTGTGCCTCACATCTTGCTCAACGCCTCCCTCCGTGCTTATGACTGCTCCCAGGTACTTAAAGTTGTTCACTTGATTTAGTGTCTGGTTTTGGATCTTTACTGTACCACTGGTTTGTTGTGTACCTGGTAAATACTCAGTCTTTTCCCTATTAATTTTAAGGCCGTTGTCCTCTAGAGCACTCCTCCAATTTTCCAATTCTATTTCGAGCTCTCTCTCATCCTCACTGCACAACATGATGTCATCAGCAAACAATAAATTTTTGTGTGTTTCTCTGAGTAGGCCTCCAGTCAGTGTTTCCATAATGGTGTTAAATAGGAATGGACTTAGTGCTGAGCCTTGATGTAAGCCCACTTCAACTGGGATAGGAGATGTGAGCCCACAGGCTGTTCTTATCGTGGTTGTGCAATCTGTGTACATAGCCCTTATTATCCCTACATATATTTCTGGGACGCCAAATTTTCTTAGTGCCCACCAGATAAGATCCCTTGGAACCCGGTCGTAGGCCTTTTCGAGGTCAATGAACACCATGTGGAGTGTTTTCTGTTTATCTATGTACTTATATTGGGTGTTTCTTACTATATGAATTGCATCAGTTGTGCTTCTTCCCGGCATGAACCCAAATTGACACTCTGAGATTTTGTTCCCCAATTCAGTTCTCAGTCTATGTTCGATGATTTTCTCGAACCATTTCATGGCATGGCTTATAAGTTTGATTGGGCGGTAATTCTTACAGTCTTGGATGTTTCCTTTTTCTTTATATAGAGGTACCAATACGCTTTCTTTCCAAGCAGTCGGAACATTCCCTTCCTTCATCATATCATTGAAAATATCACAAACTATCTCTATAATAGCTTCTTCTGCTATATGGAACCCCTCAATCGGTATTGAGTCCGGTCCGGTCGCCTTATTCTTTTTCATTCTTTTCAGTGCTGCTTTTGTTTCTGCAATCGTTATTTGCTCCACCATATTACTGCACTTGGGTGGTTCACTAAGTCGTTTTCTTGGGTTTTCCTCGTTTAGCACTTTATCATAATATTCAGTCCATCTCTCTTTTATATCTTGGTCATCTGTAAGGACCCTTCCATCTTCACTCTGTACACATTTTACTACACTTAGGTCTTTGGTTCTGTTATTTCTTGACTTTGCCATTCTATATATTTGTTGTTCGCCCTCCCCCATTTCCAATTTTTCATATAGTGAGTTGCAAGCTTCAAATCTTGCCTTTGCTACTATCTTTTTAGACTCTTTCTTTGCTTTTTTGTATTCTGCCATGTCCTCTGGAGTTTTGGATTTTTGCCATATCTTAAACAATCGCTTTTTGTCTTTGATTTTCTCTTGGACTTCCTCATTCCACCACCATGTTTCCTTCTCCACCTTTCTTCCGCCCTTTGTTGATCCGCAGGCCTCTTCACCTTTCTGCCCTATCACTTGTGTTAGCCAGTTCCATTTGTCATCTATTGTTTTCAGTTCGTTTCTTTCTTTCAATCTTTCATTGATTTCTGTCCGGATACCCTGAACAAATTTTTCCTTTATATCTGGCCTACGGAGTAGCCACCATTTAGTCTTTTTATGGGTTTTTGGCATCCTATATTTCTTAACCTTGTCAATCTTGTAATCCATTATTAACAATCTATGTTGCGGGGCTACGCATTCTCCTGGAATCACTTTAGAGTTGGTAATCTTTCTCCGATCTTCTTTTCTGGTTAGGAAGTAATCAATCTGACTCATTGAGTTCCCGCTTTTGTATGTGATTAGGTGTTCTGTTCGCTTTTGGAATAAAGTGTTGGCTATGATTAAGTTATGTGCTGTCGCCAAGTCTAATATCCTTTCACCTTCGTCGTTTCGATTTCCATACCCTCTACCACCATGGCAGTTGTTATATTCACCCGCTAACTGACCAACATGTCCATTGAGATCTGCTCCAATTATCACTGTCTCATTACTTGGGATGGTCATCAGCAGGTCTCCCAGATGTTCCATAAAGGCATCCTTTTCGTCATTGGGGCATCCTGGCTGTGGGGCATAGCCGCATATAAAATTGAAAGGTTTCTTTTCTATTATAACTTTTAAGGACATTAGTCGGTCTGACACTCTCTTAACTTCAACAACACTGTCTTTAAGGTCTTGTTTTACAATTATTCCTACACCATTTCTATTTGTTTTTCCCGAATATATGAGTTTGAACCCCTCTCCAATTTCTCTAGCCTTGTTTCCTTTCCACCTAGTTTCTTGTATGAATGCTATGTCAATCTTTCTTCTTTTTAGTAAATCTGCTAACTCTCTCTGCTTACCATTCATAGTTCCAACATTCATACTTCCAAATCTTAATATTGCACTTTTGTTCTTACAGTCGACTTTGGTATTCGTTCTTTGGTTTTTGTATTGCACTTTTTTGTGAGATATATTTCCGTCGCTTTCGGGGGACGCCCTAGCATCCCCTAGTCCACTTCTCATCACAACCGGGTACCGTTGTGGCGCGTCGCTTATAGGGTACGCCCTAGCATTTATCGTATTTCTTCTTTTGTTGTTTCCGAGCATGTTTTTGTTTGGCCGTGTTTTACAAAGTCGGCTGGCTGGGCCTGACACTCTTGGTTTATTTGAGTTTCCTTCTCTATGTGGTTAAGCTGATGGTATGTGCCACTACGAGGTCATGCCTTCTGTGCCGCAGTGATGTATTTGTCTGAAGGTCGTAGCACCCTGCTGCCGATGCCAGACATCCGGGTATAGTTGTGGAACCGGACCCCCATTTCCCGTTTGTTTGTCGACCCGAGTCTCCATTGGGATTGGTTACCGCAATCTCGACCTCAGGTTACTCGACGTAGCAGGGTTTACCACGGGCAGGTGGGAATGGAGTTGGTGAGGAGAGGCTAGTTAACTGTTCTTAGTACAGATATATGTTGCGCATCACACACCCCTTAGAAACCCCTAAGGGAGACAAAAACAATGTGTGGTAAAAAAAGAAAAAAACAATGTACAAAAATGTGTTCGCGTGAATGTGTGTGTGTGTGCTTGCGAGTGAATGTGTGTTTGTGTGTGTGTGTGTGAGGATGTGTGTGTGTGTGTGTGTGTGTGTGTGTGTGTGTGTGTGTGTGTGTGAGGGTGTGTGTGTGTGAGGGTGTGTGTGTGTGTGCTTGTGTGTATGTATGTGTGAGTGAGTATTTTTTCATGTAAGTGTATGTATCAGAGTTCTCTCAGACTCTTCCCTCCCCTTGTCTAGTAGCCACTTTGTCAGTAATTTTCCCAGGTTTTTCCCGCTGGGCTGGACAGAGTCTATGATGGATGGTACCACTCTATTGTAGACTCTAGGAGCCAAGAAGCTAAAATGCCTTTGGGCAAAGGTAATTAATTGTAATTCTTATTTACATAACATGTTCAAATGACGATTCTAGGTGTCGGGATGGGCCTACGGATGATAAGCAGCAATAAACAAAAAACATTTTCCTTTATCTGCTTCGTCGTTCATCAGTTTTCTTTTGATTGTCTCGGTACCATACCTACTCTCCAATTCAACTCTTACATATATTCTAGTGAATATTGAGTAATAAAAAATGTTCTACACTTTCTAGGATGATTTGAGATATAGATATATTTAGGTATATTATTTAAGTTATTGAGCCGCATTTATCTGCATTACACAGACGGAAATACATTACAGTTCTTTCCCTCAACAGAGACGAAAGGGATCTTCCAGCTGTAGCATATATACAACTTCCAAAAAATACACGATTGATGGTAGGATGTAGTGGAATGGGTGAATGTTGCTCTGAGCGTAAAGTGATCACTTAAGCTAGCCAAAGCCGACTCTTAAGCGTCGCAACTTCCCCAAGGTAGTTAACCTAACGATACATTATACCTCTCGTCTCTGTTGAGGAAAAAACTGTAATTTTCTAGGATATCAATTAGGTAACCTTACCGAAGGACTTGGGATCTTCAGCGAGTGAAACTTAGAAAGATCTCGCTCAAGAAATTGAAGGAAAGTAAACATAAATATTGTCATAAAATGATTTATTGAGATGTGTAGGTGTCTACTGACACCAATATACACGTATAATTTACATCCTTACATATTTTTTTAATAAAAGTATTACTGATTACAGGTAATGCTATACAGAGGTACCTATCAAATATCTATTTAAATCCTGAAATAATATATCAACACGTCAAGACTCCCTCCCCACACACGAGACTTATCTCTATTGGGGAGATATCGCGAAACATGTATAGTTTTAAGGAACCATATTTGTATGTGTTAAATATTGAAGAAAAATAAAAAGAATTTTGAAATTGAAATTGAATTGATATTTGAAGAAACATTTTTTTTATTTTAATTACATAAAATTATCATGTTATACAAATTTCTTTTCTCATTGTTTGGTTTGGAATCAATTCCCAATGTTTTGATGGCATTATTTTGCTCAATTTAATCCAGAATCCATTGATACAAAAAAATATGTACAGGTACAGTTGACTACTACTAACTATACAGGAGCGGTCTATAAGTGAAACCTTGTGGATTACCTCGAACTCTCACAGAAAAATGACTGATACTAGAACAATTAGGTGTGTCAGTATAAGCAAACTTTGACTCTATGTCAATTCAGCTTCAAACTTTAAAGGATTCTTAGATTGTCGTCAGAAGTGCTGACGCATTCTAATTCAACTCTTGTGGCGGAAGTTTAGTGTAATTCAGAATGTGCGACAGTGAATTATTGAAACACTGCATGGGCCAACAATAAAAGCATTTCTGAGGCAAGCTTCCTAGACGTATAGGTCCGTGATATTCCCCTTCAATATTTGGTGGATAAGCTTTCACGGGTACAGATGGCAATGTTTCGACATTGGGAGCATCGGAGAAATTATTAGTTTTGTTAAGAGGGTAGCCATATGGGAGTAACACGCACGTATTGTTTTTGCAATCGGATTGGATGATTTTTTCTGTCGGTGAGCAATCCTCAATGTCGCAAGGTTCATCAGTTGTTTCTTCATTTCCCTTTGTACTATTATTATCATTAGAGGGAATGTCAATGGGCTTTTCCGTAGAGTTGTGATGCGTTGTATTTCCGTCACCATTGCTTGTTATACCTGTGTCGTCAAGAATTTCAGACATCTTGTCTAAATTGAATTCCTCCATAGGAATTTCATGTTCATCAATTTTATCTTCTAGGTCTTCAACCAATTCTATAACCTCATTCCCGGGCAAGTTGTCCGATTCTTCCATACGAATATCTATAACGGGATTCAACGTTGAATTATCTTTGTCACTGACAATTTCTACAGAAACCTGTTGCGTTGTATTCGTGCCGTTGTTTGTATTATCTATGTCGTCAAATATACTGGATATTTCGTTCAGAGTCAACGCATGTACATGAGTATCAAGAGCAGGAGGCAGGGTTGCATCTTCATTCTCCTTATCATTAAAGCGGTCATCTAATTTCATCGACTCGTATCCTATAGGATGGCACATTTCATCGTCATTCGTACTATCTTCACCATTCATACGAATGAACTGATCGAGTATTGCTCCACCTTGACTTCTCGGATGTTGGAGTTTCCAGAGCTCGCCGATTAATGAGGCCCATGTCTCTGAAAATGTTACTGTCTTATTGAAGGGTGGACCCAGTTCAATCTCAACCAATCTGTCATTCTGGACAGGTTTCTGAAATAATATGCAGGCATTACATTGGGATTATTAAAAAATATTTGTATTATAGATTACTAGAAGTTATGGAGTTGAAAACTTACTTGTCCAGAAACAATCCAATACAAATTGACAATTAATAAAACCACTAGACTTTTCATCGTTGTGAGCAACCAAATTATGATGTAAACCCACATCGAAATTGTGGTTATAAAGAATAGAAATGTAAGATAAACCGCATGTTTTGACAATAAATTGTGATGATAACGATTCTCCGTATTGAGAATCTTTCTTACGAATAAATATTCATCCACTATCTATATGGATTATTATAATAATGCTGACCGTAGCACAAAACGTGAATATATGTGTTTTCACAATAATTTGGTTATACATAAATAAGAAAATGATTAAATTCTAATTATGTAATTATCTTCACTTGAATACTCTTAAATACTCGTGCATATGCTGGAATCTCAAATGTCTCTTCTACCGTGATGATGCGAATAGACCAACCTAGAAAGAACTCCCTAGCATTAGCTAGGGAGTCAACAAGGCACGAGACCGGGAGGCAGATCGTCGATGCGTTTGAGCGACCAAGTTAGAGCAGCCACCAATACCACTCTGGCCATGGACAGAGGAGTATGGAGGAGGATGATCACCTGCGGGAGTGAGAGTCGCGACCCTCAGTCATGAGGACAAACGACAGCAGCATCGTTCATGAAAGAGACCAACGTTAGAAAACTGCATCGTTACAAATTCTGCTGAGGCTATTGCCCCAATAATCCTCGATAAAGGCAAGCTCACCATCATGCGAGTCGATATTGTTAAAATTCAAATAAGTTAATTCAACTGAATCAATTTTAAGATGTTTTAAAAATACACTCACAGCAATCCATTTCGTCTTCTCCATGAGTGCAATCCTTTTGAAGATCGCACAATTGTTGGTTGGGGACGCACTGCTCGCTGATGACGCAATGGGTGTAATTTTCTGGACAAGCAACTGAAATAAAAATTTATAAATTAGGTTGAATACAATGACTACATTGATTGATGAAATTTGATATGTAACTTACAGCAATCTATTTCGTCAGTGCCATCGGCACAATGGACATATCCATCACATATTAATTTAGGATGTTTGCTTTGAAGACGTTCAACGCAGGAACAATTCCACTCGTCACTGGCATCTTCACAATCTACCTCACGGTTGCATCTTTTGTGGATTGGAACATATTGCTCTAAACTGCAAATCGAAATGTTTTACATAATTTTATGTTGATGAATTGGTATGAAATACTGCAAAAAAAGAGTCGCCCAAAGAGAATGAAGCAAGCAATGTTGGAGATTAGTTTTAAGGAATAATTTATTAAATTATAACCATAAATGGAGTGTTAGTCATTATTCAAAGAGTTACAAAATGACTATAGGCTGGTCATGTCTCTCGAAGCTAGGACGATAAGTGGACGAATCGTCTCCTGAGCTGGAATTCTAGGACTAATAACTGTGAGAAGCTCCGGACGATCCTAACACCATGGGGGGATTATATAGCAAAACTTGCCCAAACAGCGTGTGCACAAATAGCTCAAGATCGTTTGGCGCGAAAAGTTATGTAAAAGACCCCTGTCCAGGAGGGCGCTCCTACAGGTTGAAGAAAAAAAATAGAAAAAATAGGTTCAATATTATACTTACATTTTGCATTTGAAAGTAGTAGGAATACTTGGTTTCTTAAGGAATGTAACTGGCTGAACTTTGAGAGAATTTTGATGAATCAATGGATGCTGGAGGAAATGTTTCAATCCTTCTTCTTCATCATCAACTTTAGCCATGGGCTGCTCTATAAATTTATTAGGATTTTCTGTAACAACTGTTGTTAAAGATTTTTCAGCTTCTAGGGGTGTAGTCCGCGTAGTACTATCAAAATTTGCAAATATGGTAGTTGTATGTGCAGGTGTAGGCACTTCTTCGAGATCTTTCTTTTCAACGTGAGAATGAGGATGAGTACTGAATAATGATGAGAATTCGGTTGAAATTTCAGTATTAGAATCTACATCAATTTTAGATTCCGGTAATGCGTTAAATTTTGTAGTCGTTTCAATTTGTTGAAATTGCTTCTCTGTAGTTTTTGGAAAATTGTTAAAATCATCTGGCAATTCTTTGCTGTCTGCTATGATCTTAGAACCATCAATAGATGGTGAAACATCAACCATCAAAGTGCTAGAAAAATCTACATTGTTTTCAAATTTCGATGTGGTTAGTTTCGTCGGCACTGTGATTTCATTAGGAGTTGAATCCTGATGTTTTGTTGTATCATCTAAAACTAGAGTGTTTTCTGTTAAAATATTTGGTTTTGCATTTTCCAGGGATTTCCCATCACGACCTATTTGAAATCTTGAATCAGAATCGTCTCCCGAAAAATCATCACCAAAGTCGGTTATTTTAGATTGATCTGTAGTTAAATGTATGACTAGAGAACGACCATTGTCCATGTTGAACATTTTTGGTTCTAAAGCAGTAATTATCACGTGCACATTTGGATCTAAATTTTCAATGCCTTCAATCTCTGGGTGATTTCTGTTGCTATATGATCTTGTACTTCTTTGTTCTTTATCTAATGGTGGCGAAATAGATGATTTTTTCCTATTTATCCTAGGCTCTGTTTCTTTTGGGCCTGTAATTATGGTGTTAAGTAGTGTATCTATTCCGATAAAATCCTTGATTTCTTCGTTTTCTGGATCGTTTGCTCTTTCTCGACCAGAAATGATCTGTGGCTCCATAGCTGTAATAATACTATGTACAGGGGATGTCTCTGAATTTCGAGCTTCTGCCCCATTGGAAGAACGAGTGTTTCCGTTTTGTAAAGCATTTTGCTCAATTGCAGTTTCTTCATGATCATTATTGGAGCTAATCTTTGTTTTGTTAAAAAGTACATTCATCGTGTCTTGACCTTGAGGCTTTGTAGTAATTATATTGAGCTGCGAATCGATCCCCGTAAGATTTTTGATTTCAGGTTTTGTGTCATTAGTTTCCCGTGTGCCATCAACTTTACTATTATCCACAACCTTATCGATTATTCTTTCTTGAGAGTATTCATCAGAATCTTTTTCAGAAACATCATCATTTCCCTTAGCTTTTTTAAAAAATCCACTAATATCATTTTCAGTCGGGCAACCTATTTCGTCCTCTGCTGCTAAACAATCGACAATTTTGTCACACCTACGTTTCCGTGGAAGACATCTTTGAATTCCAAATTTACAAATGAATCCCTTACATTTTTGCTTTGGACGAAGACTTGGATGACTATCTTCAACTAAAAATTTAAAAAAAATGACTGACTGAAATAGTTAGTCAAAAAAAGCACGTTGTGTGTGCGATGTAAAAATATACTAGGATATTATATAAATTGATGACTTCGTCACTTACTCATACTCTCTCTGATCCAAGGCAAGTATTTACTGACTCTAGTGTACACCCCCGGCTCACCAGGGCGAGCACAGCCTTCACCGTGACTCACAATTCCAGCTACGAAATATTGTCGTGGATCGTGGGGATTCATACATAATAAAGGCCCACCGCTATCACCCTGAAATAAGCAAAGATAAAATTCAATTAGTCTATAGCTTCATATCGTAGACCACTAATGTCTTTGATTTCTTTTGTAATAGAAGTTATTTTAGGCAGTTCTAATGGAAATTGTGTTAAAGAAATCCCAAAGTGGCGATTAATCAGTGCTAAGTAGCTACTCGTTGTAATCTTTTGATATATCCATCGGTAATTTTACCTGGCAAGCATCCATTCCGCCTTCTTGGTATCCAGCACAAATTTCATTTCCAGCCCTATCCTCTTCGGTTTTACAGTTGGACATAATTGGCACCTGAACCTTTCGTAAGTGATCAGCTGGAAAGGACATAACAATCAATTACGTAAGTTCATTAAGAAATATTTTAAGCTACTATAATGATATTACAAACGGCTTACGATCAGGTCCTTTCTCGACTGTCGCTCCCCAACCAACAGCTGTACATTTCGTTCCCGGTAATGGTCCCCATCTCCAGTTGTGTCCAGCAGAACTTTCGCTTGGAAGGCAAATTGATCGCACCCATCTATTGATTGTCACTGGATGTCTCAATTTCAACAACGCTAAGTCGTTTTGCATGGTTGACTTATCATATTCTTCGTGCACCATTGCATGGGAAACTGGAATAGCTTGTTCTTGTGGCGAGAAAGATAGTCGGCGGAGCATTCCAGCTTGTACTTCAAAATAGTATTTCCAAAACCTAGACATTATAAATAAAATAAACAGAATTCCCATAGTACCTAAGCAGGTATGTCATCAGATACCATGGAGACGTATCGTAGAGACGTGCGGAGAGTTACCTGTAAAATACATAAAAAAAAACAAATGCCCTGGAAATACCAGGTAACTTAAAACTTACTCTCTAGTGTACGTGGTCTCCTGGAGCTGCCAAAAAACTTCCTATATACTATTTTATCGTCTGATGAAGACACCATTCAATAACAGTCTTTAGCCATCAAAAAGCGTCTTCAGAAGTTGTGTCAGTAAAAAAAATATGAATAATTTAAAGATATTCTTACTTGTCCATACAGTGAGCTGCTGTCAACACCCATGATTCGTCGATCAGGACTCCTCCACAGGTAAATTTTCCATCCTTGTATATAGCGACCACCCATGGCCACTCCGCCGGTTCACATAGTTTTCCTCCCACAACTCTCACTATAGCATCCTCAAGGTTTTCTTCTGTTTTCTTAGGTTTGTTTGGATTATTGTCTTCGGCTTTATCTTTCCCATCCTTTGTGATTGAATTTTTATGATTGCGACTTTTATCATTCGATTCTTCTTGAACTGGTTTTGGTGTCGTACGTGCAAATAAATATTTTTTCAGAATATCAAACGTTGTAGTTTTTTCTGGTTGATTCCCATCATCTTGCTTATTAGAATTTCTAGGTTTTTCTAAATTAGTGATGGTTGCATCTTCAGATTTTAAATCATTGTTAATTTCGTGATTTCGTTGGGGGAAATCAATCTGGGCGGATCTTTCACCAAAATTGGGATCAACATTTGCATGAATATTTGATTCGAAATTTGGGTGAAAATTGGTGTCGAAATTACCAATAAAATCTGTTTGGCGATCTCTATTGAAATTATTAACCTGATTATGAGGGGAATGATCCAATGTTGGCATGTCCATAAATTGGGAGTGGTGATACACATTACCTTGTAAATTAGATTCCCCTTGTGCCATATCACCCATGTATTGATTTTGCTGGTTTATTTCAAATTGGTTCGGAATAGATTCCACTTGACTATCAAAATACATTACTTGCGGCGCATGACCCTCGTATTGACCATTATAATATGGCTCACCAGGGTTATAACTTTCAAATTCCCCTACATTGACTTCTGGAATGTGGATATTTTGATGTCCGTAGAATTCTGGCATGTGCATATTTTGATGTTCGTTGAATTCTGGAATATGCATATCTTGATGTTCGTAGAATTCTGGAATGCGCATATTTTGATGTTCGTTGAATTCTGGCATGTGCATATTTTGATCATCGTAAAATTCTGGATAAACATTTACACTCTCGTGGCCGTTAATTATTTCTTGATATCTTATATGTTTATTATGATTTTCATCTTCGTAAAAATTTCCGATTGAAATGACAGGATCTAGGTGCAATTGTCTTTTGCTTCTTACTATATTTTCCTGGTATCTTTTTCGTCTTTCAAAAATGTCGTCATCCTCAGTATTAAACTGAAAATTTATTTATTTCTAATTAAATTACTGGAGCTAATGTTATAAGTCTCTGTATTTCATTTTTATGTTTTTCAAATATGGAACTCAGCATGGCAAGCGCCATCTATTGAACATTTCCACTGCATGCTAAAGATTTTATAATTACATAGATAAATTTTATTAATGAACTTACTTTCCTGAGAGTTTGCGAGACGATCTGAGAAGTGTATCCACATTTTGGTGGAGGGCACGTCACCATCAAGGCAGACCCACCGTGACAGTCTCTAAGGAATTCTATGAATCCATTTTCACCCTTTTGAATGAAAACTCCGTTAAAATGCTCGGATTTGGGAACCAATTGAATGAACGGGGCTCTGAAAAATGAATAAATTGAAACAGAAATTTGTATGGCTTGGTTAGTGTTCCACTATTCGTGGCATAATCTCTAGTCAGCTAGTTACGACCTATACTACGACTAATTTGAAACGATTTTCAGACAGACTGTCCTATCCTTACGCACACGTCTTACGCGCACAAGCTTACGCCTTACGCACACAAGCTTACGTCACATTCAAACAATTTATCGCACAGGCTCTCCGATTTTGTTTTACTCAAAATGCGTGTGGTCAACATCATCGGTCCAGGTCACTCTAGGACGCCTCGCTTGTTTTGGTCATATGAATCGAAGTTTACAGGGGACATATGAATGTTTTAGTAAAAGGAGCATTAAACTGTTACAATTGCGGTTTTAAAGTGTATAATATGATGAGCATAACGTAGCCCGACTTCTTCGTCTTCTTCTTCATCAGCCTTGGTCCCTCCACCGCTGGATATAGGCCTATAGGAAAATGCTCGTGAAGTATTGAAAAAAAACATATCCAAGTTTTTTAACTCTCTCAAACTCCTTTGTGTTCATTTTGATTCGAAGAGTCCTGTACATAAATTCACACACAGTCGTAGGGGGACAATTTACATAATCCAACACTACATTTTACGAGCATGTTTATCATAGAAAGACTGAATGGACGAAGATGTTTTCTATGTCTACTATTTTATACAATATATACCCTCTCTCTTATCTTGTGGCAAACAACAACAAAGTACAATGAAGAAAGAAATGAATATATTTACCCGTTATTCTCTCTCGCTTCCACGGCGCACGCATCCCTGGCCCATTCATAAGGATTGCCGCAGACAGGATACCATTTTCCCTGGTGATTCTTATGGAGGAACCCTTTGGAGTGAGATACCGAGTAAGCCTGTAAATAAATCAGATTATATTCTATTAAAATATCAGATCTAGTAGCCACTTGGTTTGTGAATATAATAGGCGTCCTCTACAGATAAATTTTCCTAAACTGTTTTCTTTCATAGTGCACGTACATATAATTACGGTTTACCTAATGGTTTTGGTACCTATGTGTTTTTTTCTATTCTATCTCCTCACGCTGCATCCCTTGGAGAGAACAGATCGCCAGACTTTCTTATCCTTACACACTCTTCATGCTTCCGTCACATTCATGCGATTCATAGAAATCGAAGATTGTGTAGGCACACTCTACGATCAGCAGATCACAGCAAAGGATGGACCTTCCGGCACAGCTGTAGAGTACCGGATTGTCAGGTTGGAGGTCTGGGTTCGATTCCCGGCCGCGGCAGATGGATGGACAGGAATTGGTGAATGTTACTTAAGTGTAAAGTGATCACATTAAGCCAGCCGACGTTCAGTCATAAGCCTGATGGAAGGTCCATCTTTTACTGTGTATCTGTTGAGATATAACCACTTGTTAACAACTACGGTATTCAACTACGACATGTAGAAAATTCCGATGGTCTCACAAAACATAAATTGTGATTTTCTAAATAACACCTTTAGTTTATATGTAGTTCCAAAAGTTATAGAATGGTCTAGTAAACAGTCTTAAATAAACGGGGGCGAAAGAAAACGCTTATAAATACGTAAAATTTATAACAGTTGTTAAAATGATTTAGCACAATTGATATTAAAATTCAACAATTAATCTATATTTTATCCAATTTCATAATATTATAATATCTGAATGGTAACTGAGTTACATGTAGAAATCATTAATCTTAATTTGTGCTTCGAATAAGATCCTTCAAGAAGATCTATATTTAGATCATCTGGCTTTTATATTCCGCAATGAATACACGTAATCGCTACAAAGGGAAATGGTACAAGGCGATTAGAATTGAAAGCCGCAGAAGTATTGTAATATGAAATATTTGTATCCTGAGAAGATGAGAAATATAAAGTAACTAACTGTAACCCGTCACAAAAATGACGTGGTTTGCAGGGTAGGCAGAGAGAACAAATTGCCAGACTTCTGTTGTACGCTGTACATTGTGTTTTTTTTTAATATAAAAAAGATCTGGGATAGCATACACTAACTCAAATACTTTCCTGTACACCTTGAACTAGCCTAAAAGCCTGTGTCACAAAGTGGGGAATACATTGCCAGCGCCGAGGTTTGAACCTGGCACCTCCCGATCGAGAGACTGCCGCCTCAACCAATTTCGCCAACCATGTACCTATGTACTTTGTACATTATACGTACATTCTCATAAAAAAATATATGGGTCATGGCTGCTTTTGTTGCCATGTTAATAACTTAAAATGTGCAGTTTTAAAATAGGAACATTTCTACGTTCTTAACTCAATTTAAATAAAAACGGAAAATTGCTGTTACTGGGGTCGGGATTAGGTGGTACTTTTAATCGGAGGATTAACCTTTACCTCATATTTTATGTTTGTCATTGCGAATCTGTTGTTAACTCTGTCATTGTCCCTAATAATAAAAATGTTCTGAATCTCTTAACGTATTATACTCCTATGCTGATAAGATATTCTGTTCCACGTAAAGTATTAAGGTCCTACATACTCGTATATGCTGTCAATGGGCTTCGGCGCCCTGAATTGTACTCAGCCAATACTGAGGGAATCGTCTTGAAACTAAAGACAGCGATAGATGAAAGTATGGACTATAGATCAGCTGTTTTAGAATTACGAGATTTGGAAATTCCTTGAATAAAAAAGTATTCCTAAAGTACCCCTAAAATTTACGGGATCTGAAGATTTTCCATTCAGTTTTTCAGATATAAAAGTATAATTTAGCCAAAATACTGGTAGTTATAATCTTAACGAATCGGCTGTTTTAGATTTTTAAATTATTCCCAGGTTTCTTTCTAATACACTTTGTCATTTACGTAATTCTTATTTCGCGTTAACATTCTCATGCAAAATTTGAAAAAGAAACTGAAGCAAGAATAGAACGATTTTTGTTCAGAGGATATGCCTCCTTAAGATCTAATATGTATTTCATTGGGTAGATTATGATTGATGTGACAAGTGGGAGGATAAAGGCAGAGATATAATAATATTGCAGATAAAAAGGAAACCTTGTAGTGCCGTGGGTGGATGAGTTCTAATAAAGATACCGTGAAGAAGTTACGTCTTATGTATTATACATACAACGCTGCCATCTCTAAAGATTGAAAGCCGGACTTTGCCGCCGAAAAAGCCGGACTTTTGGGTCCGAGAGCCAGACGCTAAAAAATGACTTTTTGACTAAAAAATCGAATAAAACACATTTTGTAACAAAGTTTCAATTCGTATCATTTAATTATTTTCCTTTGGCAGAAACCTGTTTTAAAAGGTCAACTTCTTTAATAATTTTATCTTAAAAGTTTTTACAAGTTATGTCTTAAATTAAATTCAACAATTACCATTTTTCCAATAGTTTTTTAGCTTAGTCCTCCTTCCCTGTTTACTGCCTAACGACTGACGGAACGGAACGTGAAAGTTTAACAAAAGCAAGACGGGGCGGATCATCAGCTGGTCAAAAAGCCTAACATTGTCCGGTCTTAGCCGGACGGATGGCAACGCTATACACACATCAGTTTGTTTTAATCCTTTGAACATTCTTATATAGTTAAAGACAAAGTTATTCAGGAATAATGAAATTATCTCTTTGTTCTTATTCTAATAGGGAATTTTCTGATAAGGATTCTAGCAGACGTATTTCCTTAAGATAAGGCCCAATTCCATTGAGGTAAATTTTGGAGTTGATGCATGCTATACATTTTCTTTCCATTGAAAGGAGACGTAGCGACACAAAACAATTGTCACCTTGTCTCATGCTAAAAGTCGAATATCGTTTCCTGGACTGGACTTATGCATGAAAGAAAACCATACAAATAAAATTACAAGAGAGTCAGGAAACCTGGAAAAAATATAATCATGGGAAGTGTTCAAGGCAAAAGAAGCAGAGGTAGATCTCCTACAAGGTGGTGTGACTTAGATTAAGAAAATGACTGGGAGAGACTTGTGCTCGTCGGTGCGGATTGAGGAGATCAGAGAGCACTGTTTGTCTGTTTGTTTGTCCGCGGGTAACTCCACAAATGACGAACCTCAGCAATGAGGGAACGATGAAAGAAGAAGAAAAAATTACAAAGAAATTAAATCAAAATAAAATCCTCACCGCATGATGTTCCAATGTATCGTGCAACATCGTGCATTCGTGCTCGTCAATCTTGTTCGGGCAGTCGTACTGTCCATCACATCTTTGCTGAATCGTGAAACAACTCTGCTCAATGCGCTCGTGGGACTTCTCGCTGCAGCTGAACGAAAGAGCACCACAATCTGTAATTTGTTGGAAAAGTTCATTGTAGCCTAAAGAGTATTGACTCTATATGCTGATTAAACCGGTGTCTGAATTTCCAGTGTACTCTAGCTCCAGTAAATCTACAATCCATAGTACTGGAGAAAATGCCATAGGATCTGATGTAGCTTAGTAGCCAGAATCACTTGGTAACCGATCACCAGGCAACTCGAATCTTTACAGAGACCCTCTGAATACAGGGATAGCTTGGTACCAAGCTTGTGTACTATACATTCATAATCTTTCTCAAAAATCAAAAATCAATTTGGGAATGTAGTAGTTTTACTATGAGATAACAAATACTTACTTCCACAACCCAATTCATCCTCTCCTAGTGGACAGTCATAAAAACCATCACATATTCTGCTTTCGTCTATTCTGGCTTTGCAAGGGCAATGAGTTTCATCAGAAGCATCCTCGCAGTGAACTATTCCATCACATTGCATAGACGAGTCATAGCACGTTCCATCGGCACAACTGATTTGGCCAGAACCACAGTCAGAATTCCTGCTTTCGACTTTGGAATGGTTTCCATACACCTTATTTGCCAGGCTCCTAAAACAACACAGTATCAAAATTATATTACCGGCAGGAATGTGTAGAAATCAGATTATTAAATTTGTGTTTCGAAATCTTACTCCATGTCTTTATAATGCACAGACAAGTGGTCATCCATCAAATCTTCTTGATCTAATGAATTGGACGTCGGAGCTGCTCTATAGTCTGCGGAGCTTGACTGCGAAGAATGTTCACTGCCCATGTATGTGCAGAGGTACGGTTGATTCTGAGGGGGCATTTGGGATCCTGGAGGTACGATAAATGATGCCTTATTTCTGAAAATAATGTAGGTATTATTGGTTTACCTGTAATTTCTGACCCAAATAATATAAGTAATGTGACAAATTTATATTTCATTGGCATGCATACCCTGATACAGAATATGTCGGCATATTAACAGATGGTGGAAGCTGGACACCAAAACCGTATGGAGGGAACATCGGAGGCATTCCAGGATACCATGGATACATCGGAAAGTCGTGTCGTCGGGGAGACAAATCAGAATCTGGAGAAATTATATTCGGCGAATTTCCCACGAGTGCACCAGGTGGAATATTTTTGGTTTGAAATGGTATGCTAGATCCACCAACCCAGCAGATGGCGGAATTTGGAGGAGGACGCGGGGATTGAACAAATTTTAAACCTGATTTAGTTTTTTCAGATGTAATGGCTCCATTAGTTTCATCTGTATGAGGAGGTAAAAATTGATCAGTTCGTTGATGGAAAAAAGATTCGAATGCACTATTTCTATTTTGTAAACTCAATCCTTCCAAATGCATGTTGTCCCCTACTTGCAAAGGATTACTGATATTTTTGACGCCATCTCCAACCTTCGTTGTATTATCGATGATTCTGGTTTCTATCATAGATGATGCTTTCTCGTGGTTGTCACTGTCATTGGACTTGGAAATATTTTCTGATATTAAAGTTCTTGATAAATTTGTCAAAGGTATTAAATTTTTTTCAGCTTTGAGTAACAAACTTCTGCTACTTTCATCATCAATATCATCTAAATTTATTCTATGCTGGTTAGGATCCTCTGACAAATTCATGTCCGTGTGAATATACGTTTTGGAACTAATTTCCGTCACAAACAACAACGGTGATTTTGGAGTAGTTGCTTCTCTTAAATTTGGATTATCCATACTCGATAATTCCTTTTCCTCATTTGTTAATGATTCAAACTTTTGTCGAAAATTGTTATCTGGTTGGCCAGAATTTTCCATAAGCTTGAAATTAGAAGTCCGCTCTTGAATTTCATTGAAATTATACCCGTTCGTTTTTGATAAAACATGGACATCCTTTTCGTGGTTTCCCTTCACAGAATCATTGGATGTCTCTAGAATATTTGCGGTCACTTCAGTATATTTTCTGTCATTTAAAGATGGAATTCTCGTAATATTCTTTCCTAACTTATCACTGTTTTGGGGAGACACAATATTAATTATTTCCTCACCACCATATTTGTTATCTTTTGATATAATTGCTATTTTATCGCCATCATTAACTATACGCATCTTACTAGAATCGGTTGTATTCTTGCCATTATTATTTTCATTCACACCTGTATCATTTACCATAACAGTTGTTTTCTTTTCATCAAGTTTCTTATCTGAATTCTTTATTAATTCCTTGCTTTCACCAGAATATTCATCATCATTCAGTTTTTCTGCACTGTTGTTTTTTATTTCCAAATATTCTTCACTTGATGAACTATCCAGAAATCTTTCACTCAATCCATCCGTAGAATTTCTATTAATATTTTTACTGTGACTAACAGTACCACGTTGTTGTTCTGTAGTTCTCTTATCAGAATCTGCGATATTAAATCCAGTTCTAACACTTGAGAAAGTTGTAGTATCTACAGTATGATTCCTATTGCTAGTTGGTATTTTCGTATTTGAAGTCTCCTTTGAATTGTGAATAGTTTTCGTTGTTTGACCATCAAGAGTTACCTTTTCCTTATCTTCAGTAATAAATAAATGATTGTCACCATGAATTGTTGCAGATTTATCTGTAACATGGATATTTCTGAACTTCTCTTCACTTAAATCATCAATAACGTCATTATTCTCATCTTCTATGTCATGTTCCTGGACGTGGTGATGTGGGTGGATACTTTGCAAGTTAACATTCGAAATTCCTTCTTCCAGCTGATTATTTTTCAAATCATCAACAATGTGTCCAGTTTTTTGTGGAAAATTATAATTGTTCTTCTTCGAAATAATAAACACTCCATCATCATCTGGAAATTCTTCCTTAGCTCTGATTAATTTGTCTTCTGTTCCAGGATTTGAGTCTTTGGAAGCAGCCCTCATTTTTTCCAAGTGCAATTCAATTATACGATGTCGTAATATATCGAATAATGTGGTTGTTGTCTCCACTTGTTCTGATTTTATTTGCTTCTTTTCTGTACTGCTTTCAGTCGTAGGGATATTTTCTTCTATTTTACGGACACGAGTTTCTTCTAATACGTGATTGTTCATATTATCTCCCACGATATTCAATGTACCGTATCCATTGTTTTTTGATAACACTAGTTCACCTGAACGAATATTTTCAGTCGCAACATTAATAACGGTGACTTCTGAATCAAATTTTTCACCTACTAGATCTTGGGGTTGGTGATTACCATCTAGGACATTAATTTTGGTAGAACTCATTGTCCCTTCGTTCTTTTCAATAGAATCTGTTGACATAGACTTTGAGCGTTCTGTATTTTCTATTTGGTCCTTTCTGATTGCTGTAATTGTAGTTTCCCTTACTTTCTCGAATGAAGCGGTCAGATCTTTTTTCTTCAAGCTTTTAAAAGTAGACAGAATTTCAGTTCTCTTAACTGTTGATGTCTGCATAGCGTCAGTCACATTTGCAATATTAGTTTTGGCTATCAATTTATTTGGTTTTGTTGATGTAATTGTTAAATTCATTTGATCTACTTTCGGAGTCCTCTGGTCATTGTCAAACGATTTACCGTTTACATCACTTTGATCTACATCTTTCTTTGATTCTGGAGAATCGTTTTCTTCCTCTTCACTACTCCCTAGACGTTTTCTGAGTTCTTCGCCTATCGACTGTACAACATCATAATGATACGATTTGAGTTCAGCCCTTAAAAGTTGACACATTTCGCTGTTAATATTTTTTAATTTACAGTATGAATTGTATTTGCGTACGAGCTCTGGTAAAGGACTTCTCTTGAAGCGAGCTCTTTCAATATTCTCATGGTTTGGCCAATATTCCTTAAATTTATCCCAAGGTGACGATTGAGAACTGTTTGGATCTGAAGACTTCGTGTATGCCTCTAATAACATGTATACTGTAAAAAAAGAACTTTGTCAATAATTTAATAAAACCTACATCAAAAATTATTGGCTAATCCAATATAGTTTTGTGGAATACTTATAATGTGTTTTTATAATAGAAAAAATAGCAACTTACTTATCCCTGCGGTACACAAGATATACAGAATGAGAAGAAATAGTCTCAACGTTTGTGTTGGCGATATTCTTCGACGATTAGCTGCAACACAAAATAAATTTAGTTACGCAGATCATTGACTCACTCACTGACTGATTGACTCTGTAACGTACCTAAATAAATTTAATAATCTTGTGTGTTTATTTCTAAATCATTTTATCATGAAATTCATTTTACATTATGCAACGTTGGGATGTTTAAAATTCTCTTAAAAATATATTAACTTTCTTCGAATTGTCAACAATAATGTATTACGAATATTTATTGCATTATTCAATTCAAGTGACTTTCGTACGAGATTCAAATCAACTTTTTTAAGGACTATGAATAAAATAAAATAAATAAAATATTTATACAGTTGAATAGCGGGCTTATTGCCATCTACAATGTCTACCACCGAAGAGCAATAAAACTCGGGCAAAAGAGCCAATACATTAATTAAATTAAAGTAAATGTTAAATTCATCATTACCGACGGACGCCTTAGCCGTCCTAAAACTAACTAGTGGTAAAAATTCCGTTTTTTTTAATGGTAAAGACTCTCATGCAATTCAGTTTGTCCTGATCAACTCTTTGACTATAATTTTGTCATCCTGAAGCAAAGTCAAGAAATCAGTGTAAAATCATCTTTTATTTCACTTGAACACGTCTCAATTGAATTGCCTTTCTAAATCCACGGTTTAACTATCTAAGTGTAGGTGTTAATAATAATATTTCAGCTAGATTTCACTGGCTCACAAATTGGCAATTAACAATGAGACGATTCAGATATTTACGGTTAATTAGCGGCCGATTGTGTTCATCAGTCATCCCTTGTTCCTTCGTCATTGTGTCGGGCTGATTGGAGATCTGCAACAGACATAAGGAAGTCAAAGTTGGGAATTATTTGAAGATTCATTTATAATTGCTATCACTCTATTCAATAATCACGCCAGCATTTATATACCAGAAGGTTTTTGAAAGCTATAAATACTCGTAGATATTTCATAACAAAAGTTTTTATGGTTATACAAATACGATTTTCTGAAGACTCTATCGTGTACATCAGATTTATTTTTATTTGTTTATTTATTTATTTGTTTAATAGAATATGTTTATAGTCTAATAAGTTTGAAGATGGCATAACAAGTCGAAACATGGCAGTTAAATAATACATTACAATAAACTATTAAGTCTATCTATCTATACCCTCACGCCACGTCCCTTGCGGGGTAGGCAGAGAGGACAGAGCGCCAGACATCCCTATCCTTACACACACTCTTAGCTTCCGTCACACTCATACAGTTTGTCATACACGCTCTCCGATTCCTTTTACTCAAAACGCGCCCATCCTTGAGGATCTGGTCGACATGATCGGTCCAGTCAAACTATTAAGTGTTTCATTGAATCAATAATGAAGTTCTACAAAATAAGTATCTCATCAATTACTTTATTTGTATTTATTTATTTATTTACACACACCATATAAAACTGTTCACTAGGGCGAACTCATCGAATTTTTCGATTTCTTCCATAAACAAATTAATAAACAAAAGAAATCCGGGTCCATACCTAAATAGTTTAGGTATTCCTCAAATCACTTAAGTAATTCTTTATTAAAAAAAAAGTTGAACTAGCGGGCGTATTGCCGTAGGCAATATCTGGCAACCAACCACATTATATTTGAGATACACAATACATACATATAAGTGTATGAAGAAACAAAAAATATACATAAACAACAAACAATAAAAAGCAGTGAAAATATAAAAGAAAAACGCACTACATTTTACGTCTTTGTGAAAAGTGCTAAAAACAGAATAAAATAAGTGCAGAATGTTTTCTTGCAGAGATTATAGGAATATAGTAGGTTGTAGGTACTAGGTAGGTAAGGTAGGTACTAAGTTACAGCATATATTGCAAGGGGGAATGCATTAGGACTAGGTGGTTAGTGTAGTACATTGTAAGTAGAGGAATAAGAACGTGTGGGATAGCGTTGAGTGACAGACAGTGGAATATTAAGAGAAGATGGGAGAAGGTAGATGAAATGCATTTCGACGTAGCCAAGTGTTATGGTAAGAATTCGTAAAATAACTATTTTTAGAACCACACAATTTGTGGGTTTTTATATTTACTAACTAGCTTAGTTACCCGTGCTTCCCAAAAAATGTGACAAACCAACTCGGCATACTTTATAGGCTTGAGTTCGACAAAATGTGACCTACGATATGAACTTCTCTTCCAATGATCTTTCATACGTTACCACACATGACCCCACACAACCCTTGGATAATTTTTCTTCAAAAACCGGCGACGTTAGGACACAGTCTATATTATCGAAAGTGTTATTCTAAATTTTCGCAGCAATCCATCGTAAAATGCGGGAGTTATGCGAACACTTACAAAAATCAGACCTTACTTTATATAATATGTAGATTGAAACGTGTTAATGATAAAACAGTGCGAAAATTTTATACTGTCACCTAAAGCAAAATTTTAATTGATTTCAATTGAACATTGATAAGTTATCAAAATTTAGAGAAGAAAATATAGACGCAGCCAACGACAGATGAACTCAATAAAATTGTGGTCCAATTTATTTCATTTGTATATTGTACCTACCAATGACTATCGAAAGACTGGCCAACTCAACTACATATGTATTGTTATAATATAACTACCCTACCTCTCTTTTATGTACCTACCTACTTTAATTTTAATTCTGAATGTACTTCGAACTTCAGTGTTCAAGAATAACGAACTTTCCTTATAGAAACATACAATTTTTAATCATTTTTATCTCATTTGTTTCACCCTTTTCTTGACCTATAGAGTTTTGTTTCTCTTACATAACAGGATGTTTCTTATCTTGCCCTTCATTTAACTTCGAATGTTAACCAA
This sequence comes from Ceraclea dissimilis, assembly GCA_963576895.1. Lineage (NCBI taxonomy): Eukaryota > Metazoa > Arthropoda > Insecta > Trichoptera > Leptoceridae > Ceraclea > Ceraclea dissimilis. The sequence goes on along the minus strand of OY756370.1, from coordinate 518,627 downwards.
GTACTTCATAGTACCATGTATGTACCTATGTACTTATAGTCATATAGATCCAGCTCCTTATTTACTAGTTACTTTTACAAAATATACTCTTTAAATTTGTGTACTAAACAGTTAAATAAATACCTACAAGAAATATTGTGTTTTTTTCATCTTCACCACACATTGCTAGCCCCAAATATTATAACAGTATCTATTACATAATTTGCTAGACGTACGTACCTTCGACTAATAAAAATTTTCAAAATCGCATGAACAATCGCATGATAAAATGGTATAAATAGCGTTTTCAATTTTTTGGGGTTGATTTCATTTCCTAGATTTTAATGCATATTATCAATACAGAAAAATACATTTTCTTTCCGATTTTCGGGAAACGAGTTGCTGCCTTTCGGAAAAAAGGTCAGATGTGTTTTTCTAATTTTTTTTTTTGAGAAATCTACACACGATATACAAAAATCTTTTACGGTCATTCCCTAGACAAAGGTTCAACGTATCTATTCTATTTTTTTCTGAAGCATATTTCGTAAGGTTGTTGAGATTAAAGGTCTCCCGTTTTTAGAAATTTTTGAAATGTCGATATGCTTACTTTTAAGGGTTTGCAAATTTCATTACATACCTATACATCAATAAATTGATCAAAGCACTTACCAATATCTCTGCATAACACAAACAATAATTAAAACGTTTACTAATTCAACGACATATACACAAAAAAAAACTAAAGAAGGATTTACCAATATATTCGTACATATACACAAATAACTAATCAAACGGCTTACCAATTAAACTACATGTACAGAACATGAAGCTAAGGCAAACCTAGAACAAGCAACTGTAACTGTCAAACACTGGGTATAGAACTGAGGTCTGACTGGAAGGCGAGACTGGGAATGCTGACTCGGGATATTCATTTGTTCCCAGAAGTAAAATCATACAATGAATGTGCCGAGTCTGCAATATTTGCACGTGTACTGGAAATACAGAGTTTCTCGTGGCAAGATGGAATACCTACATTTTTTTTTTTTTTTGAAATGACAATGTATTCAGCAGTGAACGTATGAAATTCCCCTTATAGAGCCTTAAATCTCGTGTGAAAGGGGTATTTAATGTGTATACAGTTATACACACGTAGATATATATTTTCGTATAAAAATACAATTGTATTAATAATTTAGGTTTATAAATAATTCCATAATTTTGTTTGCTAATTGGAGTATTACTCCATGACCAGTTTCGTGAGTTTCTGAACTCCCAACGTCGGGTGCTAATAATTGCATATGTATGTAACAACAGTATAATTTGTTTGATTCACAACTAAAAATAATGTTTAACATAAAGTGAACCTAACCAAAAATAATGTGAAGCATCCATAGGTCATATTTTTAATTTGCTCCCATTTTGTCCAACAAAGGTAATAGAAGCAATATACATATTAATTTTTCTGTCCACTATCTTGCAACATTTTTGAAATTCTTCTTTCATCTGATTTTCTAAACGTTTCGATTGACCAGGCTTTGTGGATTATGAGTAAACATATATATGAAGTAGTTTTAAGTAGGTACACTTGCAGGCAAATACGCTGTATTTCTGACCACGCACAATATACAATTTTTCTCACGAAAACTATTAACAATGTCTGATTGTAGCTATAGGTGGAAATGTCAATGTGACCCGATGATTTAGATTTGATGGGGTCAATGTTTTACGAAATTATTAGAATATAATAATCAATCATACTTCACGACTTTATTTAACTTCATCTGTCGTTGTTTAGGTAGCAGTTTATAACGGCAGTATTGTCTTGTTATAAACTCCTGTCTTCTTCTCCAGTTTCAATCCTGCGGATTGGTTTGCAGCCAGTTCCTACATCTTGATCTCCATTCTTCTCTGTCTCCCGCAACTTTCTTCAGCTCGACATATGTGGCGCAATTCATGTCCTCGTACACCTGGTCCAGGAACTGCCATCGGGGGCGCCCCCTGTGGTTTATATTGGTAAATTTTAATTAACCTAATTGCTGTTAGATTTCTCCACTCGACTAAAGCTACTCCTGAATATACGAAACCTCTATGTCTTACTTTTTAGTGATTTTTAAAAATTTTAAGCATGGTTCGTAGCTTTTTTCAACATTATCATGCCATTTAACAACGAAGAAAAACATCTAAAAATTGCGAATAATTTAATCAAACTATGTATGAAAAGATACTGCTAGCTACTTTCATTCCACTGCTTGACATAGTGGCATATATATAGAGGGCGATGGGGCCCGGGCCCCCCACCGAAATGTCGAACAGTGATTTGCCATCTATTATAGAAAGCTCCCAGGTGCATCACTTCTCCTATATTAAAAAAAAAGATCTAATTGCCTGTCTGAAGAGTTTTCTCGGCTTAAGAACTTCAAAGACATCAAACTTCATGTCAGGCTTGGTCCCCCCCTCAAAGTCAAATACTAGATCCCCCCTCCCTATCCTATATTGTATACGATTTGTAATTACGGAGATGTTTTACTATCGGGAAGTTTTTTGTTTTTTTTTTGTTTGTAGTCATATCAAAAATTTCTGACCCGGAGATACACTATGCTAACCCGGAGCCCGGGGAACACCACTCAAACCCGTGACTCCGGGTCAAACCCGGAGAGGTGGCAGCCCTATATACGCCACTGGCTGGACATGTAGACAATTTTTTATTTATCGTAGGCTATCTGCTGCCATCTACGACTCTTAAGCTGGACAATGTGATCTTCCTATGTAGATATATTGTACTATTACTATTGTACCGCACCGCAATGCTAAGTACGACTGCAAATCCAATCGGAAGCCCTCGGCCTCCAGTGGGTGGTGGTTCGCTCCAAGAGTGGTGCACGACAGCGGGTTGTAAGGCCGCTGATTGCCTCGGTGTGTAGCCCGACAGTACCAAACGGGGTGTTCGCGTACTGTGGTTCGATGTACTGCTAGGTACCGCCTCTTCTTCTTCTACGCCCGGCCCCACGTCAGCTTCTTCGCCCGGCGCCGTCCCAGGTACGATCTCTACCCGCCAGTGAGGAGTGTTTGCTGAGCGCACCCAAGGTCGCACTGTCAAGCAGTACTGACCTGCGACTTATCCCAGACAAACACACACACACCAGTAGATAGCGATCGCTTACCACCTCGCAACAGTCACTACCCGCCGGCGGCACGAGACTATACTATTTTACAATAGTACTGCTCGCTTCACGCCTTTAGGTATCGCGCAACTGTATGCAAGGCAGCCTGTAGTCCGTGTAGAATGCCAGTGGTCGAGGTTGATGAGCTGCGTTGTCCGGTAGAAGTTCCAAGTGAAGAGCGGTGATCCAAAGTCGTTTCCAAGGTAGCAGTAGTAGATATCAGAAGGTCAAGTAGAGAGAAGTGAAACGCAGAGAAGTTCGAGGTAGACTCCCTTTATTATGAAAATGCGGGCAATATTTATCCCCATACGCACGACGTCGCCGCGCGACGGTCGGGAAAAACGGGGGGAAACGCCGAACGGCCGACGTAAGTAACTCTCCCCACCGTCCGCCTCACCCATTCCGTACCGAACTGCCCGTCAGGTCAGTCGCGTACGGAGCGGTGATTGCAACGCCACGCGTATGAGGACTTACAAATTACAATCATTTCATACATCAAACAACTATGGCCCTATCATAATAATTTCCTTCGCGTGCCTTCAGCCAGACGGTTATATCAACTCGATATTCTCTTTATTACCGGCTGAAGACACGCGTAACAATATACGTAACTTATTCTAGCTACAGTATTCAACAATTCAGTGTTCAAATGATCTATTTTCATACAAAATCATGCAATAAATCACAAATCAATCTCTTCGAAGCGTAGCGTCTCCCTCACGGCGAAGTGCTAGGTATGAACGGCGGGAATAGGTATTCACGACCCCTCCGCCGTCCGATACACTCCCCCCGTGAGGGTTCCCCTCACTCTTCTAGGGAGGATGGCGGACCCGTGAGCTGCACGACGGTCTTGCACGAAGGTCTCGGGCATGCTCCACGGGAGGTCCTGTTTCTTGCCCGTTGTACATCCGCGGCTGGTGGGACCTCGCATCTTCCGTCATCTTCATCAGCTTTCCTCAGACAAAAGACATGGCTGGATCTTGTCGCTCTGGTGACACCATCAGGATTCATCTCTAACAGAGCGGACGTCTTCTCAGCCAGGGGAGCCAAGTCACAACTAGTGGTCAGGCTCTCGTAACAACGATAGTTCATTGCATCAGCGATGCATATTTCGTCCGGCTTGTAGGTGTCGCTCTCCACAATCAGCGAAAGGGACCACCTTCTTCTCGCCGGCCGAATCATAAATTGGACAAAATGGTTATCCGGGACTGCGTCAAACAGGATACCTCTTCCATTTGGCTGGAGGATGTCGACTACCTTGACGAGCGGCAAGGACATCCTTCTTCGCGCCACATAAATCTCTTCAGCAGAGTTGGTTTGTCTCGCCTGAGAACGGGACAAATAATCCGCCAACAACAAGCGGTGAGTTTTGCCTGGCCTGTGTGGGTCCCCCACCGCAACAGACGGTGAGGACGACACTCTTCTCGCCAGACAACAAATGGGTGCGTCGATCACGACGCGCAGATAGACCGGCTTGCGTGTGTTTTTGCTCTTGACAGACGGCAAAGACATTACTTTTCGCGCCGGGCATCTCATTCCAGCTGGGTAGACAATACCCTCACGAACATCACACAAATGGGCCGCAAACATTAAGCGGCCAGCTGCTTCTCTCATCACATCTTCAAACCCCGACTTGTAATGGCCTGCCATCGCATCAGAGGGCTTAGGCCGGATTGTTCGCGCCTGGGTTCTTTTCTCATGGCCCGACTCGCATTCAACTCTCACCTCAACATGCGGTGAAGTCTTCGTGCTTTGTGTCGGATGAGTCACCCTTCTGGTGACCATAGCATATGAGCCGTAAGCCGCCATCTTCGGACGGATTTTTGCGTCTATCCTGACGCTTTTGAAGCCCGGCTTGCAAGCATCTCTCACGTTGACAGACGGTGGAGATCGCGTGCATAGCGCCGGGCATTTCACCTTTCCAGTGAACTGCCTCTGAAGGGCGTAGACCGCCAACTTCGGGTGGCTTGTTGCGTTCCTCCTGACGCTCTTAAGGCCCAGCTTACATGCATCTCTCACCACGACATATGGTGAAGACTGCGTGCGTAGCGCTGGACATTTCACCCTTCTGGTGAATCGCCTCCAATGGGCGTAGACCGCCAACTTCGGACGGCCTTTTGCGTCATTCATGACGCTTTTGAGGCCCGGCTCGCACGCACATCTCACCACGACATATGGTGAAGACTGCGTGCGTAGCGCCGGTCGTTTCACCCTTCTGGTGAATTGCCTCCAAAGGGCGTAGGCCGCCAACTTCGGACGGCTTGCACCCGGCTGGCATGCTGCTCCCCCCACAACATATGGTGAAGCATGCATACGTAGCGCCGGGCATGTCACCTTTCTGGTGACTCGATACTCGCGTACGAGAGATTTGTTCATTACCGACATCAGGTGGTCCGCTGTGTTCCCAGCAACGCTTACTACGCCCGGCTTGTGCGTGCGCCTTACCGCAACATACGGCGCAGGCCACACTATTCGCGCCGAGCAAGCAGGATTAGCGTACTTTTTGATGCATTCAAAGCCCGGCTTGGGTGGGACATCCAGCGCAACAGACGTTGGAGATCCTTTTCTTCGCGCCGGGCGTTCCTTCTTGAAGCGACGAGCTGTGGGTTCTTCTATTACGACACATGTGGTGCCCGACTTGCGTGCTTCTGTTCTCACAACAGGCGAGAATGACAACACTATTCGCGTCGGGCGTATCACTTTGCCTAAGGTTAGGAAACACTCGTAGTGTGCGTCCAATCCGACGCGTATTCCGCCTGGCTGGCGTGCATCGCAGGCTGTCAAAAACAGTGTAGATTGCACTTTTCTCGCCAAGCGAAATGTAGCAGTGCCCTTCAGGGCGTGTAGACCGCCCGGCTTGTGTGGGTCTGTAACCGCACCTAGCGGTGTAGACGGCACGCTTCGCGCCGGGCGATTCACCTCTCCTGAGGTGAGTAGCTCCTCGCAGCACCGAGGAATAACTGCATTCTTCATACGTTGATCGCACGACTTGTGTGAGTCAGTTACCGCTCCCAGCGGTGTAGACGGCACTTTTCGCGCCGGGGATCGTTCCTTGTAGAAATGCGAAGTATATGCGTCCATACTGACGCGATTGTGACCCGAATCGAATTTAACTCTCACCTCTACATACGGTGAAACTTGCTTTCTTTGTGCCTGATCAGTCACCCTTCTGGTGACCAGAGCACACGGGCCGGGATCCGCCAACTTCAGGCGACATTTTGCGTCGATCACGACGCTCTTAAGGTTCGGCTCGCATGCATCTCTCACCATGATGTATGGCGGAGACTGCGTGCGTAGCGCCGAGCGTTTCACCTTTCTGGTGAATTGCCTCCAGAGGGCGTAACCCGTCGACTTCGGACAGGTTGAACCCGGCTGGCATGCTGCCCTCACCACAACATCAGGTGAAGATAACATGCGTAGAGTCGGGCGTGTCACCCTTCTGGCGACTCGATAATTGTGTACGCGAGAACTGTTCACTACCAACATCAGGTAATATCCCGCGTTCCTAGCGACGCTTACTTTTCCCGGCTTGTACGTGTACCTTACCGCCACCAGCGGCGCAGGCCACACTTTTCGCGCCGAGAGAACAGAGTAAGCGTTCCTCTTGATGTGTCCAGGGCCCGGCTTGGGTGGGACATCCAGTGCAACAGACGTCGGAGGTCCTTTTCTTCGTGCCGGGCGTTTCTTCTCGAAGCGACGAGCTGTAGGTACTTCCCTTACGACACATAGAGTGCCCGACTTGCGTGCTTCTCCTCCCACAACAGGCGGGAAAGACACCACTTTTCGCGTTGGGCGTGTCGCCTTGCCTAAGGTTAGTTGACATACATAGCGACGAGAAGCAAATGCGCCCAATCTGACGCGTAGTTTGCCCGGCTTGCATGATGCTCTCACCATAACAGACGGTGAAGCTATCAGCTTTAGCGCCGGGCGTGTTACTCTTCCACGAGTTTCCATATTCTCGCCACGCGAGATTTCAACCGCTGACATCAAGCGGCATGTAGCGTCCCTAACGACGCATAGAGCGCCCAGCTGGGACGTGTGCCTCACTTCAATAGTTGGTGTAGGCCACACTTTTCGCGCTGGGCGGGGTGTGAAGGCGTCCACTGTGACGCATTGATCGCCTGGTTTGCGAGCGGCACTCACCTCAACATTCGGTGAGTCCGATAAGTTTTTCTCCAGGCGTGTCACCCTTCTGGTGACATAGCAAACCGCCAACTTCGGGCGTTCCGTAGCGTCACATACGACGCTTTTATCTCCCGGCTTGCGCGATTTATTCGTCGCAACAGGCGGTGAAGTAAAAACGCTTCGTGCCGGGCGTATCACCTTATCCACGGTGATATCTTCCTTGTAGCAACAAGCAGTTGATTCGTCCTCATCGACGTGTAGATTGCCCGACTTGTTAGATACTCTCACCGTAAAAGACGGTAGAGATTGCCTCTTTCGTGCCGGAATCAATACTTCTTCTGAGGTTGCATGACTCTTGTAGCTCCGATTTGCAGATGCGTCCACAGTGACGCGTATTCCGCCTGGCTGGCGTGCATCGTAGGCCGTATCTGACGGCGAAGATCGCACTTTTCTCGCCATGCGAAATGTATTAGTGCCCTTCAGGGCGTGTAGACCGCTCGGCTTGTGTGAATCTGTAACCGCACCTAGCGGTGTAGACGGCACGCTTCGCGCCGAGCGAATCACCTCTCCCGAGGTGTGTAAAGTCTCGTAGACACAAGGTAAAACCGCATCCATGATGCGTAGATCGCCCAGCTTGTGAGGGTCTGTTACCGCACCTAGCGGTGTAGACAGCTCGTTTCGCGCTGGGCGATATACCTCTCCTGAGGTGAGTATATCCTCGCAACGCCGAGGAAAGGCTGCATCATCCATGCGTTGATCGCCCGGCTTGTGTGGGTCTATTACCGCACCTAGCGGTGTAGACGGCACGTTTCGCGCCGAGCGAATCACCTCTCCTGAGGTGAGTAGATCCTCGCAACACCGAGGAAAAGATGCATCAACCATGCGTAGATCGCCCGGCTTGTGTGTTTCTACCACCGCACCTAGCGGTGTAGACGACACTTTTCGCGCCGGGCGATGCACCTCTCCTGAGGTGACTTGATCCTCGCAACACCGAGGAAAAGATGCATCCGTGATGCGTTGATCGCCCGGCTTGTGTGGGTCTTTAACCGCACCTAGCGGTGTAGACGGCACGTTTCGCGCCGAGCGATGTATATTTGCGCCCATCATGACGCGTTCATTGCCCGGCTTGTTCATGTCACTAACGTTCTCTTGCGGTAATGACATTCTTCTCGCCGGGCGGGTCACCTCACCAGAGGTGGCCGAACAATGAATGTTGTATGCACAAATGTTCACTTGAGGCAAGGGCCTCCGGTGCTCCATATTGCAGGACGCACCTTTCACAAAGTTCACCTTGTTCACAGAGTTCAAAGCCGCACTTAGGTATGTCGCACCGTGCGACACACTTGTGCTCACTTCAGGCCTAATCCCTAGGCGTTTCGGCAACACACTTGTCACTGTATTCACTTGGCACAGATGTGTCGCACTACTTGACACATCTGTCACTGAATTTACATGAAGCACTGAACGGAGGTGCGCCACTTTATGTGGCACACCTGTCACTGAGTACCGCGGTACCGTACTACTGGGGTGAACCAATTCCTGTGGCACACCTGTCACTGTACACCCGGGCACTGTCTGTAGGTGCGCCACTTCATGTGGCACACCTGTCACTGTCTTCACTGGATACAGATGTGTCGCACTACCTGACACATCTGTCACTGAATTTACATGAAGCACAGAACGGAGGTGCGCCACTTCACGTGGCACACCTGTCACTGAGTACCGCGGTACCGCACTACTGGGGTGCGCCAATCCCTGTGGCACACCTGTCACTGTACACCCGGGCACTGTCTGTAGGTGCGCCACTTCATGTGGCACACCTGTCACTGTCTTCACTGGATACAGATGTGTCGCACTACTTGACACATCTGTCACTGAACGCACTGTTCGGGGGTGTACCACTTCATGTGGCACACCTGTCACTGAGTACAGATGTGTCTCCCTACTTGACACATCTGTCACTGACTCTATATGCAACACTGACCGGAGGTGCGCCACTTCCTGTGGCACACCTGTCACTGAGTACTGCGGCACTGTACTACTAGGGCGCGCCACCACATGTGGGGCACCCGACACTGTATCACTGAGGTGTGCCTGTGGCACACCTGTCACTGCATACCGCGGCACTGAGTTCACATGAGTCATACACTGATGTGTCGATCCGTACGACACATCTGAGTTCACTATGGGCATCAGCCCTAGGTGTGTCGGCGACACACCTGTCACTGTCTGCTGCACTGTGTTCACGAACTGGTCCGATGTGTTCGCGAGTGGGTCGCACCCGGCAGCTAGGCGTTGCAGACGAAGTTCAGCATGTTCCGCAAACAACCGGCGGAGCTCCTTCGCCTGCCACTTGAGCGCCTCCTTCAATTCACATGTTGTCAAGCTGCTTATGATCGAAGATTCGTCTGAAGATAATCCATCGTCAACGACATCTGTATAAGCAGCTACTGGTGACACCGGTGGTTCTACGTAGCGGTCATCCACCGCCACTGGTTGTAGATATTCGCGGCCATCCGCCGCCCCCGGTTGTAGATGTATGCGGCCATCCGCCGCCTCCTCTGTTGACCTCATCCAAAGCGCCATGTCCACTCCTGAGGGATCCGGCTCGAAGGACCAAAATGTACCGCACCGCAATGCTAAGTACGACTGCAAATCCAATCGGAAGCCCTCGGCCTCCAGTGGGTGGTGGTTCGCTCCAAGAGTGGTGCACGACAGCGGGTTGTAAGGCCGCTGATTGCCTCGGTGTGTAGCCCGACAGTACCAAACGGGGTGTTCGCGTACTGTGGTTCGATGTACTGCTAGGTACCGCCTCTTCTTCTTCTACGCCCGGCCCCACGTCAGCTTCTTCGCCCGGCGCCGTCCCAGGTACGATCTCTACCCGCCAGTGAGGAGTGTTTGCTGAGCGCACCCAAGGTCGCACTGTCAAGCAGTACTGACCTGCGACTTATCCCAGACAAACACACACACACCAGTAGATAGCGATCGCTTACCACCTCGCAACAGTCACTACCCGCCGGCGGCACGAGACTATACTATTTTACAATAGTACTGCTCGCTTCACGCCTTTAGGTATCGCGCAACTGTATGCAAGGCAGCCTGTAGTCCGTGTAGAATGCCAGTGGTCGAGGTTGATGAGCTGCGTTGTCCGGTAGAAGTTCCAAGTGAAGAGCGGTGATCCAAAGTCGTTTCCAAGGTAGCAGTAGTAGATATCAGAAGGTCAAGTAGAGAGAAGTGAAACGCAGAGAAGTTCGAGGTAGACTCCCTTTATTATGAAAATGCGGGCAATATTTATCCCCATACGCACGACGTCGCCGCGCGACGGTCGGGAAAAACGGGGGGAAACGCCGAACGGCCGACGTAAGTAACTCTCCCCACCGTCCGCCTCACCCATTCCGTACCGAACTGCCCGTCAGGTCAGTCGCGTACGGAGCGGTGATTGCAACGCCACGCGTATGAGGACTTACAAATTACAATCATTTCATACATCAAACAACTATGGCCCTATCATAATAATTTCCTTCGCGTGCCTTCAGCCAGACGGTTATATCAACTCGATATTCTCTTTATTACCGGCTGAAGACACGCGTAACAATATACGTAACTTATTCTAGCTACAGTATTCAACAATTCAGTGTTCAAATGATCTATTTTCATACAAAATCATGCAATAAATCACAAATCAATCTCTTCGAAGCGTAGCGTCTCCCTCACGGCGAAGTGCTAGGTATGAACGGCGGGAATAGGTATTCACGACCCCTCCGCCGTCCGATACAACTATAATGTTTATGTAAATCATAACACACTGGTTGTATTCAGTCAGTGAATCGATTTTCCGCGTCAGTTAGTAATTTCCTGTAGGTGACCTTAGCATTGCTATCCTACAATTATACAATACTAGCTGAGTTACCCGTGCTTCGCAACGGCACATTTAACAAACCAAGCCGGCGGTTCCATGTCATAATCTCAACTGTCAAAAGGGTAACCTACTATTGACAGAATCGCAACTCAACACCGGGAAATCTGATGCCGTTGTTTTTTGTTTTGTTTTGTTTTTGTGTGTAAAAAAAAACAACCTAACGAACCTAACCCAACAATATTGAAATTGGCGGCAACAGGTTTTCCGGCGATGAGTTGCGATTCTGTCAATAGTAGGTTACCCTTTTGACAGTTGAGATTTTGTCATTTGAGTTTCTGTCTGGTTACCCAATCCGGCATACTTTATAGGCTTGAGCTGGGCAAAATGTGACTTAAGATATCCGAATTTCTTTTCCAACGTCCTTTCATACGATATAACACTTGACCTCACACAACCCTTGGATCCCCTAATCGTCATGGTTAATCCTTGGAAAAGCTTTTTCTCCAAAAACCGGCGACGTTTGGATATAGCCTATATTATCGCAAATATTATTCTAAATTTTCGCAGCAATCTATCGTAAAATGCGGGATTTATGCGAACATTTACAAAAATCAGACTTTACTTTATATATACTCGTATAACAATTAATGGTAATATGATATCATTACCTGGATTTCTAGAGCAACGGGTCAGAGAGGCGAAAGAAATGCTTCAGCGACTTACCACTTATAATTATGATAACTTACAAGACATTATATAAACCAATGTCCGCATTCTACATATTCAGTTTCCATCATTTTCATTTACTTAAGTGTCGTGTATTGTATTGTGTTTTTTATTTTGTATTTGTGACATTGTAAGTTTAATGTATTTTAAAATTTTACATAATAAATTAAACGGTTGTACCTGTACGCAAGTTTTAATGAATCGATTGAGGAAAAGACGACAAAAATAAACCAGATATATCTACATAATATATAGTTATCTCAACAGATACGCAGCGAAAGATGGACTTTTCATTAAGCTTATGACTGATCGTTGACTAGGGACTCAAGAATAACTTCACGGTCATTTCCCGCGGAATTTTAAGGTTAAAAATAGCATGAACAATTGCATGATAAAATCTTAAAAATAGTGTTTTTTCATCTTTATGGGGTTAATTTCGCTTCATTAAAAAAAACTATAACTGTTATTCCCTAAATTTCTGGAAAAAAATACTTTTTTTTTTCGGGAAAAAAATTGATGTCCCTAAAAAAAATCAGAGGTGTTTTTCACATTTTTTTTTAGAGAAATCTATACAAGATATAACAAATCTTTTACGGTCACTCCTTAAATATAGGTTCAATGTATCTGTCCTATTTTTGCCCAAAACACATTTAGTAAGGTTGTCGATCGTCAAAGGTCTCATTTTTTTTAATATTAATAATATATTTAAAATTTATAAAATGAATTATTTTATTTATTTAATCTGGGTATATCGAAGTAAACCCGAATACATCTTTGTACACTTCACAGAAAGCTTAAAAGCTTGTGTTGTGAAGTGGAGTAGGTCGGGGATCGAACCCGCGCCCACTGGATTAACAGTCGAGCGCGTTACCAATCAGGCTACCGAACACCTCAGTCTACTCATGATAGGTAATCCTTATTTTACACAACAGAAAACACAGCCAAAATCAATGAAGCTAGGCTTCATTCATTGCTGAACGTACCTACCACTCATTGAGCACTGAAACTCATTCATTGAGTATACTTGAATTCATTCATCGAGTACCTACTTAAATTCATTCATTGAGTACTTAAATTCATTCATTGAGTGCTTAAAATAATATTACTTTTGATAAAGACTAAAGAAAATATATTAATAAAATAACCATTGAAGTGAAAAGGGGTTAAAAGGTACACAATTCTTCAATTAATTAATTAAAACAAAAGTTTAAACATCTCACTAATAAATAACATCCCCTTGAAAATTTGTAAGACGTAATATAAATTGTATCAAATTCTTTTCTTGGAATTTCTCACAAATTGAAATTACGAGTATAATATCACCAACTTTTACAAAGTACCCATTATCCTTCTTAGGCGTGGGAGACCTTAGGCGTATAATTTTATCTCTTGAATCTAAAAATAGGACAACTGAACAGTATCTACTCTAAGTAAACATATTCAAAACAACACACTATTGTGCAGGGCCGCCTTTGCCAAAAGGCTGAGTACTGAGTAGGTCGAGGCGATGGTCCCGAAAGTCGCGAAGAATTTTATTTGTATTGATAATATGCATTAAAATACAGAAAAAGACCGTATTTTTTTTAATGTAGCGTAATTAACACCAAAAACGCAATTTTTACCATTTTATCATGCGATTGTTCATGCTATTTTGAACCTTAATGCCGTGGGAAATTACCCTGAGTGTCGTGGGCCTTAATTCATAATGGACTTTGAATGATTATTGAATCATGAGACAGTGCACTGCACCTAAAAGCCATTTGGCCAAAGTTAGAAAAAAGTTTGTCATATTATATCGTAAGTTTCTCAGGAACTTTTAACGATAGGTATGAAATGTGGCAAGTACCTGACCATTTTCCAATTAAAATACTCGTATGTCATATGATATTCGTTGCAGGCACTTTGATTACGTTGGATCAAACAATCTTTGATGTTCTAGTCTAGGAATACTTGAGAGAGAAGTTAATTACAGCAATAAAAAAGTTCATAATTACTTTCAAAAGTTTTTCATTCGTATATGAGATCGTATCAGGTTATATCAAAGGGTATAAAAATACAAATATTTTTCTAATTATACACAGAATTCTGTAGATAAAATTACTAAATACTTTTTTTATTCTTTAGTGAACAAAGCATATAGTACATATAAAAATGGATATAATACAGATTATAAACCATTGTTTAGGGCGAACTATCGCAGAACTGCGATTTCTTCCAGTTAACCTCAACCTTATTTGTCTAAATAGAAAAATTAAGATAAAATCTAATGATCTGAGGTTTGCCAACAATTTTTGTATACACGGTGTAACACAACAGTGAATCACCAGAAGCAGGGTGATAGGAGACCTCAATACCTATCGATCAAACCCACATGTATGTTTGCTATTTTCGTAGTTATCGAGTTATGATTTTTTTTTCGTATTTTTCGTCAAACCCTGACTTGCAAGACATTATTGGTCATAGAGACATCAATTATTAAGATATAATAAGTACTTGATTTTTTATAAATAGATGAACATTATACATTGCAGATGAAAAAACAATTTTGGGCCTGTCTGATATCATCGTGCCATGAAAAAATGTTGAATCTAAAAATTAGGTGCGTTAAAAAATCGTTTGTAATCATATATATCGTTATTGTTAACCTGTTAACAGTCCATCTATAAAATAAAGAAAAAAAAGAGGTGTGAAATGTTAAATGTCTAAGTATGGAAAGGAAAACTTTAATTTTCATGACCTCGATCTGTATAACGCAAAGTGTCAAAACATTAAAAAAATTAGGGTGATAACATAAAACGGAGTAGCCAATGAAATATTTAGAAAAAGTAGGTCTACAGATGCCCTTATTGAAAGGGGTTGATCTCAAAATATCCAGAAGCATACAGTGACAACATCACAAGATAATCTTTAATTAAAATCACGGCGTGAATGAATAGGATGAGTGGGAGAAGAAAGTCCTGAGATTGAGTTATTATTGGAGATGTAACGAATATTCGGACACTATTCGGTATTCGGCCTATTATTGGAGTATTCGGATTGGAGATTGGAGAATACCTAATAGGCTGAAGAAAGAAATAATAAAAGTAGTCAAAATTAAGGTTGTGTACCATGTCTAGGTAAATTCGTATTCGTGACGTAATAGATTTTGTAAATATATGGGAATGAATTACAGTTTTTAACTGTCAAATATTACTAAGTTTTAGGCGATTTATTTCAGCGGGACGGTCAGAGACTAGATGTGCGATACTTGGAATAATGTGATTTATTCTTCTTCTTCTTCTTCTTACCAGCCTCTTTCCCTCCACTGGTGGATATAGGCCTCTTCCTGTGTCTTCCACAATTTCTCTATTTTGGGCGAGATTGAAATAATGTGATTTGCGCGTCAAAATACGAACGTGCGTTAATCAGGCCGAATAGTTTAGCCGAATTCGGCCTTGCTCCTAACCAAATATTCGACAATTCGAATATGCTCCTGGCCGAATATTCGGTATTCGTCTTGAGGCCGAACATACTATTCGTTGCAGAACTAGTTATTATGTAACGAAATAATGAAAGTGGGACAGAGAGGCTAAAAGCGATATCCCACGGTGCGCGAATCCGGATTCGTACGTAGATTCACACGCCGTGGAAAGGGGTGAGTCCGTATATCTACAGACGCTTTCGTAGCGATTTGTATGGCAGTACGTACGAATCCGGATTCGCGCACCGTGGGACATCGCTTTAAGGGATTATTCTGTAAGGATGTAAGGAAGAATGTAGGATCTTTACACAAAGTATCTTTACTTTACAGGTTGTGTGAAATACTTGAATGTAGCTATCGTAATTATAATGCAGAAGTCCTACTTCGTGGCAAAAACATTTGATGATGATTGTTTTATGTTGGAAGCTGAACCATCCATCTGTTTGATATTTAATAGGTATTAAAAATAGTTAGATTTTTTAAATAAAAACAGCTTTTTTGCAAGTACCTACGTCTTAAAAGTCTACATAAAACTATATTTTTTATGGAATTACCCGATTGTCTTGAAAAAGCCAACTTTTAAACTAAAAAGTTTAAAAAAACACAAGACATTTAAAATATTTTTCAGGAATGAGGTTCGCCACCCATTCTGATTGTCACATAAATGTTGAGGCGAGGAGATTTTTTTGTAAGTACTCGGCATTCTCTGGTTATCCCATTATTGGGATGTACATACCATGATGGTATTATAGTTGTAGCAGTTTATAGCCAAATACTAGGTATCTTCCTTTTTTTCATTGTTTCTTGAACAAATATACAGTTAGTGCGAATCACACTGGGGGTTCCTAGTAAGCAGTAGGGATGGAGTATGTGTCCGCCTACGTCAATCATAATAATTCATAATAACGTGAAGCAATATTGCGATACATCCTACATATGAGATTAACATGTGAAGAAATATTTTTAATATCGATCCTACAGCTCCGTGGAATGTAGGCAATTAGGGATGCAGTTTTCCATGTACGATTAATTTATCATAACATCATGAATTTTTTTTTTTTTTATTTTATTGAAATTCTGACATTAATAACAATACATTTTTTTAGGTTCTACAGTGATTATCTTAAATAAGTATAATTACATTATACCCTCCCTTAAAAAGTGACACTTGTGTAAAGGGAGGGGAGCATGAAACATATTCCTAATAATAATTCCAATAATAACAACTTATAAATACAACACTTCCAATCATATCAATATTTAACAACATACATAAGCAATAGAAACTATAGCTAACATAATACAGTGCACAAGTACATTGCAACTAGGTAGGTACTTTTTAAACAAAAGTCAAAAATCCATCCATTGAGACAGACATTTATATGCTATAAGTTCCTTTTAAACTCGTTTTTTTGTTTTTTCGTTGTATTTTTCATTTATCAGTGAAGGAAATTCTGGAGAAATATTCTAATAGAATGAACAACTCCAAAATCTCTTATCATCATCAGCCCGCGGTTGCCCACTGCAGGACATAGGCCTCCCCTTTCCTCTTCCACCTCTCCCACTCCTGTGCGATTCCCATCCACTGGGGTCCGGCAAACCTCTTGATGTCGTCAATCCATCTGGTAGTGGGTCGCCCTTGTGGTCTTTTGTCGGCCCTTGGTCTCCACTCTTCCAAATCTCTTGTACGAATAAAAAATTCCCAGAAATGCATCGTTATGGAGTTATTCGTGAGAAAATGAAAATTGTCATTTTTTCAGGTTTTTGGTACACCTTATTTACACAGCACGAGCAGAACATTTTACATGCTAATGATTATGATCGTTTCTAGCTTTCTGAGAATGAATTATTACGCTACAGCCCTATTTTGTTTATGCTTTCCTTGTCTAGTAATGGAATCCTTCAGTCAAAGAACGATAATACCGATGACAAAAATGATAATGTTGATAACGATTACAGTCCTTTATTTTATATCGAAATGTCGATACATCAACACACAACCCTAGTCGTGGCAACTTGCGTTATAAGATTAATATGATAGACATCTTCACATACACCTTTCCTTAGATATTAAAGGAAGAAAGATTAATATGAAATCAGCTTTGAGTACCTTTAGCTATAATAACTCCTTATATAATTTATTATTCAGCATGAATATAAATCGTAAAGGAACGACTACCATAATGTTATATGATGAGACACCAGACGATTGACGAATCATCTATAGAGTTTGGGCCTAGGGTTCAAATTTCAGCCACCCCACATACAACGTAGAGATACAGAGATACAAGTATATATATTTCACACTTTACGATACAGGCTTGTGCGGAAAAGCACTACTTACTTACTGAACGAATCCCTTTTAAACTAGGCCTACCCACTCCAATACACTGCAGCAGCAATCGCTCTGTCATGGGCTATATAGTATAGATAGGTCCGCTTTATCACACCCTTCTGCCATATCTCGGCAGACGAGGAGGTGTTCGTCGTCTTGGATCTCTCCACAGCTACAGGAGATGTCCTCATCCACACTTATGCTCCGACTATGTAGATTCTTTTTGCACAATGTTACACTTACTTGGAGCCTATTTAGGAATGTATTTGGTAAAACCCACGCGTCGGGTTCGCACCAATGCCCCCAGACCACGACCCACAAGCCCGGAAAACTCAAACAATACAGATAAAAAGCGGTTTGGCAAAGTCTAATTTCGGGAACACGGGCTCTTAAAAAAGTTTACCCTACCAACAAATTAAATTATACAGCAAGTTTATGTCACTTAAGAATTCATCTCAAGAATTTGTCACAATGTTTCCAAGCTCGTAAAATTTTTATTTAAGCACCGACAATGAAAGAAAGCTGCCTATGAAAATATCATAATATTTTTATGTTTGTTCGAGAGGAAATCCTTCATCTGTGTTTTATGTTTTATGAGAGCGACATCTTCATTTAAATTAATAAATATTCATGCGTTTATTAAATCTCATGACCTGAAGAAATTAATACATTTTTTATCGGACATTTTTATATCACGTCGTTTAGACTTTAACATTTTTTAATGGCATTTTTATACTCAAGAGCAACAAGTTTTATTACGTAGGTTTTGTCTCTTTTTAAAACAAACGTAATATCATGAATTATTTTTGGTTTACATCCTTGTAGAGCGTTGGATTTTTCTACATTCCGTAGTGTTTACAATGCGGTATTCCTACAACAGTGTAGAAGAATTAAGGATGAGCATTGTCGGGCTTACGACCGACCTCGGCTGGCTTAAGTAATCACTTTACACTCGAGAAACATTCGCCATTTCAGTTCACCTCGGCTGGGACTTGAACTAATCCACACCTGTTTTATAGTTTTGTTTTGTCACCATGTGTTTATTGATTTCATTATTTTTTGCTGTAACTGTTTATTGATTTTGTAATGTTTGTTCAATATGTGCGATTCCAAGTGCCTTAAATAAGGCCTACGGATGATTAAAAACCAATAACCTACCATTAAATCATACATATATTTATATTTAAATATAAAAATAGATATATTTGTAACAATTGCGTATGTACAAGTAACCTATATCATTGGTTGTAGGTAGTTATATATATTTTTTATATAATTTACCTAACTCTCTTTCAGAAGTGCTAAAACAACAAAACTCAATTATAAAGAGTTACTCGTATTTCGTACAATTTAATCAACTTCAGTCCTATTAAGTGTAATTAAAGTATCAAATTGACTTTTCGTTGTAATTATTATTTCATACATATCGCACCTAAGTATGGAGGAAAATCTAAAACAAAGGTGAGCAGTGAATTCAGACGAAGCACACAGTTAGTAATTACTAGTGTTGCAACGTATAGTATATTCGGCATTATGCCGAATAACGAACCCAGCCAGCCTAGTAGCCGAATATTCGGCTAAACTATTCGATCTGTTTAATGCACCTAAGATTTTGGTGTGTTAAGTACATTACTCCAAATATCGCACATCCTGCTCTCAGAATGGCTCGCTGAAATAAATTGCCTAAAACTTGACGATATTCGACCATTTCAACATTTCCCTTATGCAGGTAATAAAACAATTGGTTTTTGCTAATTCTTACACAAAGATTTTCATACATTTACATCACGTTTTAAAAGTCTATTACGGCACGAATATAAATTTACCTAGACAAGGTACGCAGCCATCATTTATCGTTCCTGTTTTTTATATTGATATTCGGTATTCGGCCGAATACTCCGAAAAGGGGCCGAATAGCGAGTAGTAACCGAATATATGTTACATCTCTACTAATTACTAATTAGTTATATTTGCCTTTGCTTGCTTGTAAAATTAATAAATAATGAATGTCTGCCAGTTAGTCTACATTGTATATTTAAATTAGATTTTAGTCCTATTTATAACAAACAGCTAGCTAATAATTAGATCTCAACTCTGTTGTGTCTGTATGACTGAAACATCATACAGTTGTGCCTCTATAATCCGGCACTTCATTTCTTCGTAATCCGGCGTTTCTATACAGACAGCTATCAAGGGACTAACCCGGTATTTTTTTTAAAAGCATCTGAGTTTGCCTACATAAACTCAATTACTTTCCTGCACACCTTGCACTAGGCTAAAAGCCTGTATCGCAAAGTGTGGAATACATCGTCAGGGTCGGGGTTTGAACCTGGCACCTCCCGCTTGAGAGACTGCCGCCTTAATCAACTGCGCTAACCTTATACTCGTAATTTCGACCGTCAATGGAGACAATACCCACTTGTCGATTTGTATAGTTTTTGTTAACACTTTGCAATATACACTATACAGTATTACATTTTTTATACTATTTTTTATACGTGGAGCACACTTCACAGTATTATCAGCCAGAAGAGTCTACATATTATCATTCATGATTGACATATAAACTCATCGGCCTAATACTGGGAAACATTCACCTATCCAGATATCACGGATATCACAGGATTATGGCTCAACGCGGGGCCTAAAATACAAGCATTGTGCCTGAAATACCAGTATTTAGAAAACGTCTTACAATATTGCAAGTATTAATACTCGTAATTAGCGCATTTAATGTTTTTTTTTGTATACAATATGTGTCATTATTAGTGATTTTCAGGAATCCGGCAGTCCGATATCTGCCGGATTACCGAGAGACAACTATGTTTTATGATATTTCCTACAAATTAACCGAACCACCTTAAAACTTCGTCTCCCGCAGAAATTGTTTATGTTTTGCGGTTTTGCTACAAACCAATCCCGAACTGAAACAGTAGAAGATGATTAGAATTTTATTCTATTGTGATATCAGTTTACTTTAAACTCCTATGTGACAATAACGTCTTACTTTCATGGGCGTCGCCAAGGGGGGGCAGCTGTCCCCCTCTAGAGATTTGAATAGGCATATATTTTTTCATACTCAATGATAAAACCTCACAAAAAATCATAACAAGTGGTAAATTATCTCAACAGATACATATACAGCAAAGGATGGCCTTTCCATCAGTCTCATGATTAAAGTTTTTCAAGTAAGAGGTTCTAAGTTCGATTCCCGTTCACAAGTGTTATGTGATCAAATTAAGCCAGCTGACAATCGTCATAATCCTGATAAAAAAAGTCTACTCTTCGATGTATATCCGCTAAGATATAACGTTTGCTTCTTCTTATATTGCTTTTATCGAATGTTGGCGACCATAATTCGAGACTCCTCATGCTCGCCAAGATGCTCTCTGACGTCCCATTAACTTCTGTACCCATACTTCCACAAGATAACTTGATGATTTAATTGTATAAAGTTAAGGCTCGGGACCTAACTATGACGTCATGACTATTTCCCACGGCTAATGCCTAATGGCTAATACTTTAATAGGTACAAAATCGCGTGAACAATCGCATTATAAAATGGTAAAAATAGCGTTTTTATTCCATTTCTTGGGGTTAATTTCGCTTCAATCAAAAAACTTTTACAGTTATTCCCTAGATTTTAATGCATATTACCAGTACAAAAAATTCTACTCCGCGACTTTCAGGAAACGAGTTTCTGTCTTTCGGAAAAAAGATCAGAGATGTTTTTCATATATATTTTTTTGAGAAATCTATACAAGACATAAAAAATCTTTTACGGTTATTCCCTACATAAAGTTTCAATGTATCTACTCTAATTTTTCCAAAGCATATTTAGTAACGGTTGTCGAGATCTTAGGGTCTCCCGTTTTTAGAAATTTTCAAAGTGTCAGTATGCGTGCAATTATAATAATATAAAGTTCAAGTTCAAGGAACAAGTTTTCTCTTTACAGATTTTCCGGAAAGACTTTGGTATAAGTTAAATCATCATGAATTCAGCGAAACTTCTCCACATCTCCAAGTTCTGCTTCTTGTTCCTCATCCTGACAGGAATCTGCGGTGTCTGCAGAGCACATGATTCCAGGGAAAACCTAACCACTGCTAATGAAGTTCCTACAGCCGCAGCATATGAAGAAGTTGGGAATTTCTTCTCTGATATGTGGTTAGAAGGATCGGATATGATCAAGATACTGTGGAAGGAATGCTCTAAGAAGGTACGTAATTTTATATTTTAGATTTTAATGAAAAAAAAAACACTTATGTATGACGCGGGCTCAAACTGTTAACTGAAATGCTTTGGGATATACCAAAATTATTCAAAAACTAGAATTGATTTCGTTGCGCAGTTGGGATCACACTACAGTTTTTATCTCAATATATGCCGACATTAACGAAAAAATTTGTGCATTGGTTCTCTAACTGTTGTATGAAAATAACTTTAAAAAAATACACTTTGACTGCAGAATGTGGCGGCATTGATAAATGTTGCCCTGGGTATAAAAGTGATTTTATAAGCCAGCCATTGCCGGCTTGTAACTATCGAAACGTCCATTCTTTTGACGAATAACTGTAATTAGTTTAAGGTGGTCGGTAGCCTGGTTGGTAACGCGCTCGACTGTTGGGCCAGTGGGCTCTCCCCGATGCCGGCCTACTCCACTTCACGGCACAAACTTTTCAAGCTTACTGTGAAGTGCACAAAGACGTCTCTCTCTCTCTATTCATACCCTCACGCCACGTCCCTTTCAGGGTAGGTAGAGGGGACAGAGCGCCAGACAGCCCTATCCTTGCACACACTCCTAGCCTCCGTCACATTCATGCAATTTGTCATACACGCTCTCCGATTCCTTTTACCATCGATGGGTTCGAATCTAGATGCCGAGAATGTATTTTTCCTTTCATGATACCTTCCAGGAAAGAAAAATACTGTTCCAAAACTTGTCGGAAATTTTATTCTAAAAAACATCCCTAATGAAGTTACGCCTTTCTTACTTGAATCAACATAATATTATGCAGTATCTCGACCTGTATTTTGTAAGTAAAAGGTAATGCGTTAGAAGCTAACTTTACATTTCCAAGAAACAATTTGCATTATTCAGCATCAGCTCTAAAGAAGCCGACACTCCGTGAGAGCTCGTGTGAGACGACAAGCTTTGCATATACAATCTTATTATAAGAACGTATACAGGTACAATTTCCATACTTTAAGATTGAATAAAGAATTACCTATGAGTGTCAATAGCATGGGCGTCGTAAGTGCCCCCCCTGCCCCCCTAGAAGCTGGAATAGGTATATATTTTTTCCTACTAAATAATAAATGGGGGGCAGCCTTCTCCTAGAGATTGGAATAGGTATTTATTTTTTCATACTAAATGATGAAACCTCACAAAAAACATGTTTTTCCACATATTTTCTCATCATGTTATAAATTTTCTAAAATTAGTATAAAAATCCAATGAAACACAATTGTTTCATAACAAAATTGGCTGCAGCAAAAATTGCATTGCTTTTCATAAAAATCATTTTTCATACATATTATTGTGTAAAGTATTATCTACATTTTCAGATAAACCAAACCACATCACGACCTTCTTCAGTATGTCTCACAATAATATTTCGCCTGCGGCGTTGTTTACGCCTTTTTCTTGTTATACCTTTTTTTGTGCCCCCCCCCCCCCCCCCTAGCTCCGAGGCTGGCGACGCCCATGGACAATAAGTATTTATGTTCTCATTTTTCTTACTTACAACCATTTTTTGTCACGTAGTTTTTTCTGGGATTAACAAAGATAGACTTTACAAATCATCCATGGAGAGGAAAATTTCCAACGTAAGCAATGCATTAGATCGTTAGCATAGTTATAGTTTACCTTGCTACTAAGTCGTTTACTACAGTGGGGGCAACAAAACTTTAAAAATTCGATATTTCATGAAAAAAGGGTAAATAGCGCCGCTGGCGAAATTTTTTCGTGTGACATAGGGAAGAAGGTCGTGATGTGGTGTGGTTTATTTGAAAATATGTATAATTCTTTACACAATAATATGTATGAGAAGTATCTTTTATAGAAAAGTAATAAAAAATAGCGCCTCAGGCAATTTTTTTTTATACAGTAATTGTATTTTGATGGATTTTCATGAAAATGTATGATATGATGGGAAAAAGTGTGGTAATAATGTGATTTTTTGTGAGGTTTTATCATTTAGTATGAAAAAATGTATACCTATTCCAATCTCTAGGGGGGAGGGGGCAGATGCCACCCCCTGACGATGCCCATGGAACTGTGTACACCTACCTTGCAACTACGCCGTTTACTCTAACAGTGTACACCCAGCTTTATCGTTATTTACGTGATTCCCAGTACAGATACAGAAGGAAAAGCTCGATGGCTGAATTGAAAGCATTTTAATTTTCCAGGATTCCAAGCGAAAGCTTTTGACATTCGACACACGTGGATCTTACGAGCGAGAGAAACTCGTGTACTGTGGAATCAAAAATCCTTGAAAAAAAGGTTTTATACTTAAAGCTCCCGAACCAACTGTGACGTCATGGTCATTTCCCACGGGATTAAAGTTCAAAATTGCATGATGAGCAATCGCATGATAAAATGTAAAAAATTGCGTTTTTACCATTTTTTGGGGTAAATCAATTTAAAAACTTTTACGACAATTCCCTACATTTTAATGAGTATTATGAATATAAAAAATTAATCCCTCCGCGACTTTCGGGAAACGAGTTTCTGTCTTTCGAAAAAAAAGATCAGATGTGTTTTTCAAAATGTATTTTGAGACACCTATACAAAATATAAAAAATCTTTTACGGTTATTCCAGATGAAGTTTCAGTGTGTCTACCCTATTTTGTTCCAAAGCATATTTAGTAAGGTTGTTGAGATTTAAGGTCTCCCGTTTTTAGATTTTTTTGAATTTTCAATATGCATACTCTTAATACGCAATAACATTTGTGTATCGTTTATTATTGTTGATCATATATTTCCATTAAAATTTTATTCGAAAATACAAATGTTAATATTTTTCTATTTTTATCTCTAATCTCTAAGCCAGCTTGAAATCGTCGGAGAAATAGATATCATTTTATAAACCGGAGCTTATCTTGGCATCTTTTAAGTTGATATTCATAAATACTTAATAATATACAAGGCATTAAGTAAATCTCTGTAAAAGGCTAAATAAACTATTTTTATAGGAAAAGGATTAGGGCTTTTACGATTATATTTAGGTACAGACCCAAATGCTTTCTTGCACACTTTTCAGTCAGCAAAAAGCATGTATTATTTATTTATTTAAATTTTAAGTGAAAAACAATTACGTATAAATATAAAAAATGGACATAGTACAGATTATAAATCGTTGTTCACTAGGGCGAACTTATAGCGGAACTGAGATTTCTTCCAGTTAACCCCAGGAAAAAACAGAAAAAAAGAAATTGAATAATAATATACGAAATAGTAAATATATACATACATGCATGTGTGAGAAAAAAATAAATAAAAACAGAATAAAAAATAATAAACAAGAAACAGAATGCATACCTACATACATAACAACACAAGTTTAGAATACATAGTTCATTACTGAGAATCAATTCCGATACCTCCGATCTGGAAGTCCACGCTGCAACCTACTGCGCCAATCATGTACTAATAAAAATTTAAGTTTGTTTTGTCTTCATATCTGTTGGGTCAAGCATTTTTCTCGCTTCCGTGTCATCCAGATTTCTTGTAGTTTATTTATTTATGTCTTTTTCTTTCAGGTATTCGAAAAAGAATCAAAAACGTCCCAAGACATTCTTCCGGCGGCGTTGAAATGTGTGAAGAGGAAGACATTAAAGGCTTTAGACAGGACCCTTAGTGCGGATATCATCCCCTTAGCTCAAGGGGTGGAGTTGGTGAGATATCAGCAAATCAACAAAAATGGAAAACTTGTCAAACCACAAGGCTTTAATCCTTACAATGGGTGAGAAATATAAAATCAATGATGACTGAATTGTAGCAATAAAAAAATGTTTCACATTATAATCTTCAGTTGATCGCAATATCGCTAGGACACAAAATAATATATGTATTCGAAAGAAAAAAAAGCGTAGATCTGCATATACTGAACGTTTGCGGTAGCAGGGTTTCAAATAACTCATAATGTATGCATCCCCTGAGACAAATACGATAGCATTAGACATAAAAATTTTGGGTCAATTATTTGAAGCTGAGATCAGGACGTTGGTTGGTAGATCAGATTTGCAAGAACGTCACAAATATTGAAATATTCAACGTCATTTTACTGAGGGGAGAAAACTTCAGGATATTTTGTCCATTCCTATAAAACAACCCTTCATATACATCTTGTTTCAACCCTGATTATTTCTATGTATTATTAGAATTCTTAGTCATATAAAATATTCGCAATTCATAAATATTTTTATACAGTTCAACGGTTCAGGGGTTGCAAATAATATCGAAGATTTTCCCCGTGGTTTCTTCTGTTTTAGTGGGTGCTTAATCCGAATTTCATCTTTGCCACCTCGTAAAAGTGATGCCTTCTAAAAATACTGAGAAATAATCGCCATATTTTCAGTTATTTTAGCTTGTATCTTGAAATCTACCCGCTTTAGAGAAAACAATCTTAGGATTACTTGAACTATTGCCGGATATCGCCAACTTCTTAGGTAAGGAATAGCGGAGATAGGAGCCAATTATCATTATTTTTCATACAAAATTTATGCTAGATGGTTTTGTTCTCCGCTATTCCTCACCTAAAAAGTTGGTGAAATCAAGCATATGTCTACTAAGTTTTTTAATCAGCCGAACAAATTATGCGTTGGAGTTCTTTGAAATATGACACGAAATTCTAATTTTCAGCTAAATTTAATTTTTCTATTTTTACTCGAAAATTACCAAAACTTTTGGGTAAAAGTACTAACTACAAAATTGAATAATTATAAATTTTCTAAGTAAATCACGACCAATATTTTTTAGTTTTAGATGAATAGCTTAGGCTCTAGAGCACTTCTATATTTAGTATCGTATATTTACGAGCCAATTGGACGTAATTTGAAATATTATTACAAATGGAGCCACGATAATTGAGTTCAATAGTAAAAACAACAAAATTAAATAATAAAAAATATATTTAAATTAAATCCGATTTCGTTAGCTCCCCTCCAGTGACGTCATCACGCAATCAATTTTTTTCACTTCTTGTTTACTTCCTTTTTAAAATCTCCTGTGTTTTTTCTAAATTACTGTAATTTAATTCCAAAGAATACATAATGACGTTGACCTGCCCACGTTTTCTCGCGGAATTTTAATCTTTATTATTTTAATAACAACACATTTTGCAGGAATTCTACTGGAAGACTGGAGAATGGAATTTATTATGAAAATGCCGATTGGAAGTATGCAGTACTGGAGAAGACCATGAAAGTCTTTAATACTCACGTTCTGAAGGTGGATGTCGAACAAGACGAGAAAATGGAAGCTGGTTAGTACCTATTGTTTAGTAAAGATATCAAAGAAACTTTGATTATCGAAGTACCTAATCAAATTATTTTAATTCCACTTGACTAGATTCGCTCTATTTTATTTGCTTCAATACAATGCTATGAAAACTATTATGAAGCCAATTCATCTGACAATGGGGACGGTATTCATTTAATGAATTTTGACGTTTACGATTTTCAAAGTGTCAAAATGTGATTATAATTAGATATTTTAACGTTAAGAACCAATTATTTCGCTCAGTGTAAAGAAAATATACTTATACGAAAGAAGATGTGTAAGGAAGTGCGACCACTTAGCTCGAGAATTTACTCAAGGATGGACATGTTTTGAGAAAAAGGAATCGCAGTCGGTTGAAACGCAAATACCATTCTGGAGGTGTCGAGATCGAATCTAGGTGTTAAGGATGTATTCTGCACTCATGACAGAAGCTTTTAGCTTACTGTGAACTATGCAGGAAAGTATTTGAGTTGGTGTACACAAGTCCAGACCCTTTCAAAAATATATTAGGTCTTAAAAAAAATACCTATTAATTTGTATAAGGGTAACTGCCCTCCCTTGCCCCCTGAAAAAGCACAAAGGCATTTTTATGCTGCATCTAATGCCGGTAGATGTTAGTAGCATTATTATCGTTTGGCATCAGCCACCGAAAGGTAACAAAGAATGAAAAATAATAATGTTAGTAACAAAGAACGCAAAATGTCCTTTACGTTACCTTTCACAACAAACTCTTTCATATTCGATATCATTGACACGGGAGATTTGCTTGAAAACAGATTCAAAGAAAAGTCATTTCAAATCTTCAAAGTTAGTAGTACGATTATTATAATGTAGAATGTAGATACATTCACCCGACGAAATGTAACGATGATAATTTGTTTAAGTATCGATTATAAATAGGGCAGCCAACTTTCAAAGAGGAAGAACTGTATTTTTTATTTCAATAAACGTATTTATCATTGTAGTACAAATGTGGAAGAAAAACTCGCAAATAGCACCGCAGGCGGAAATTTTTGTGAGATTGACCAAACAAAGTCGTGTAAATAGATTTATTTTCTATACAAATTAAAAATATAATACTAAATCTATCAAAAAGGTAGCGCCGCAGGTGAATTTTTCGGTGAAACAGATTAATTTTAAATGAGATTCATAATATATAGGTCGGCAGGGGAGTGCCCGGTGATAGTTAAGCCACTGTCTCACCACCCGGTCTAACCCGGAGATATACGATGCTAACCCGTAGCCCGTAGAACGCCATTCAAACCCGTATGCTCCGGGTCAAACCCGGAGAGGTGGCTGCTCTAATTATAAACCGGATGACACATAAAACTCGAGTATCGTTTTCTTGAGAATTTCGGTAATTTTCCTATGGAATTAAAGGAACTTTTTCGCTTTTAGGATAAGAGATAATAGTTTTCTACCTACGCGTAGGTATCATGTTTTTGTAAACTAATCTTATTTGGATAATTTTGGTGAAGAGAGATATTTTGTATTTATTTTAGGATGTGATCCTAAGAATTCGAGGGCTCTTAAGATTTATATGTAACGAGAACTTTACGTTTTTTTTGTGTAGGTATACTATGATTATGTTTGTTACAAAGGTGGAATCATGGTAGTTCCTAGACATAATGCCGCCATAAGGCAAGTACGAAACATCCGCAAAATATATATATGTGTAAATTAATAGGTACATAGATACCTAGATAGTGAGGAGGGCAACTAAGATTTCAATGCTGATTTGGCGTTGAAAAAAGTAAATGGCGCCGCAGGCGAAATTTTTTAGCATAAATGAAATCGGAGTGATTCATAATAAACAAGGTACTGGGGAAGCTTTTGATCCAGATGCCTCAAAGGAAATAATAGATTCCCTCAGAAAAAATGGGGTGCTCTTGACTTTTTGGTGCATGCTGGGTGCTGATGAACGTTATTTTCAGATTACAGCCTCCTCGATTTGACGCTCCTTTAGAGTGTCACCCTTAACCTTTGCCTAACTTGCCTTTTAGGTAGAGACGGCCCTGGGTGTTTTTTTTTTATTATTAAACCTTATTATGTCATCTCCAGAAACGAAAATAGAAATCTGAGAATATATTATAATTCTTTAGATGAAGATATACAGGTAGTACTTATTTGATTTAGGTGAAGTTTATGCAACGCTGAGCAGGAACGCGTGGGAATGACATTCCAACACTGCCTTTCCACAATTTAATAAAAAAATAATATTTTTGAAACAAAGTTGGGTGTTGAACTTTAATATCCGAGACTCTGGGTTATTTCAGAAAATCGTAAAAATACAACTTAACTGAATTACCTATATTTTTCATAGAATATCACGAAGATTTTTAGCGTTCCCATACTGGCATAAATAAGGTGTTGGTTCGACCCCGATGCTGACGTACTCCACTTCACGACACAAGCTTTACGAGTTATCGGGAAAAAGATGTATTTGGGTTTATTTCGAAAAACACGATTCATTAAAAAAAAATGTCTGTGTACTTATATAAGAATATTCATTAGGTAATTTCAATTCTGATAAATAAATAAATAAAAACTTTATTGAATTAATGACATGCATTAAACAAATGGCGGGTTTATTGCCATGGGCAATATCTGCCAACCAACCACTGATGTTTAATATCTTAATTTGTAATGAATATATTTGGTATAAATAAATAAATCTTTGGTATATTCTGAATGGGGTTAGCTGGCAGAGATCACAGCACTGCGATGAGCTCGCCCTAGTAAACAAATATTACGATTTGTATTTTTAATGTTAACATACGTATCTCTGTATTTTGTTAATTAAAAGTGTGATTTAATAAACAAATAAATATCTATTTTCAGTAGAACCTCGTCACAGAAGGCGTAATCAGATGATGCAAATGATGATGTTCGGTATTTTATCAATGGGAATGATTTTGGTGCCAATGGGCTTCCAATTCTTGGCCGTCCTTGGCGGTAAGGCTCTACTGTTGGCCAAGTTTGCTCTTATCCTGTCCTCTATTCAGGCTCTCAAGAAGGTATGATATAGGTACATATATTTTTATAACTACTGTTAATATTCTGTTAATATCATAGACCTTTGTTTTATTTATGAAATTACGTAGAGTATAACATTCATTAAATTGATGTCTTAGTTTTTTATACAGTGCCTTTTTTGTTGGTAAAGAAAAAAAAAGATCCTATAAAAATATTAAAGATGTGATGCTTTTTTGTGTGGTCCAAGGAATGCTGCAATAATTTCTATAAATCACGTAGTGTTTGGGAAAATAATGTTAACAGCTTTCACTTACAATCCCAAAATAAGCAAAATTTATATGATATTAAAAATAAATCACTGTTTTATTTACGAGTACCTTTTTTAACGCGAAGGCATGACTTTGCCAACACATTTCTCAGTATTATCAGCCAGAAGAGTCTATATATTATTATTATTCATGATTGACATATAAACTCCTTGGCCTAATACTGGGAAAACATTCACCTATCCAGATATCATGAATATCACAGGATCAGGCTCAACGCGGGGCCTAAAAAACAAGCATTGTGCCAGAAATATCAGTATTTAGAAATCGTCTTACAATATTGCAAGTATTAATAATTACCGATTGTTGCATTTTTATGTATAAATTTTCCGGTAAATCTAATTTTTCAAATTATTATTAATAGCGATTTTGGTATTATACCTGTAGCTGATAATCCTAATGGGATTATTATATACCGACCTAGAATGCCAAATATTTTTTATACCAGTTAATTTTATTTCATAAATTATTTCCTAGATTATTGCAAAAAATTATAAATATTATTTTGCAAATACGTAAGCAACACTAAACATAGCAATACCAATTCTGTGTCCATGAGACTTATTATACTCGTAATTATAGTGGACCGAAAGTAGTTTTCTATTTTGCTGTTGATTCTTCAGTATTACAATTTGGCTACAGGCCCCCCTATTTGTGTATAATAAAGATGAATAGATGTTTTGTTACAGGCATCTGCAGGTTCGGTAAACTACGCCTTCCCAGTAGCACAAGTCTCCCCCGAGCACACATTCGAGAAGAGAGGATACGACGCACCAGTCACAGACACAGAAATAAAAGCAGAAATAGAACAGGCACAGAACTACCAAGCTTTAGAAGCAGACGATTCTGGAAAAATCGCGTATCGTTTCGATCACGACACCAAAGTTTGGAAACCACAACAGAGTAATCTAATTAAAAGATCCGATACGATGAACGTACAAAATTCTATGCAGCGAGTGTACCCGGTTTACAGTGTTTCTCCAACGCCTTCACCAATGAATTCAAACATGAATATGAATCAAAATAACGTGAATGAATTAAGACCTGTGTATTCGGGATTTCAGCCAATGGTTGATAATATGCTGGCTGAAAATTATAAAGCACAACCAACGGAGATACACGCTGAATATACAATAGATTTGCCTATAGATAAAGTACAACTGAAGACAACATCACCTTTCATCACAACTGCAACACAGTAGTTATATTTAAATTAAGTTATTGTATTGTTGTCTAATCAGCCTTTCAGCATCTAGTGCTGGATCTAGGCCTCCCCAATATCCACGAGTGTCATCATCAGATTCACAAAAGGGTTCTAGAGTGGGGACCTGGAACCGGCAAAACAGACAAGGTGATCAGAAAACCTGTTACAGGCGGAGGCCGATTGTTGTTGATTTTTGTCCAAGATTTTTGTATACATAGTATTGTTTTAATTTATTTTTGGGAAATAAATTATTTATGGGATTAATAAATTTATGCAAAGGAAAATAAAAAACGTATCGTATTTTTTACTAATAACATTTTTTTATTCATACCAAAATCACCTGACAGCCTGACACCCTCACAGGACGATGTGCAAAATATAAAAGTACCCTCTTTCAAAATACAGATTATCTTCAGTTATGAGAATTGGATAAATTTATATTAGGCCTAATTCTTTAACTAATAAAGTGAGGAAATCGTCTTACAATTACTGATATTACAGATACAATAATTACCGATTTTTACATGTACGATTCAATTAACGACATGCGCCGCGGGGGTCTCCTAACTACATGACTTAATAAAGGGAATGGTTGCGGGGACAAACCACAGGGGGGGGGGAGGGGGGCGACGGCAGTATCTGGGCCAGGTGTACGAGGACATGAACTGCGCCACATTATGTCGAGCTAAAGAGAGCTGCGGGAGACAGAGAAGAGTGGAGAACAAGATGTAGGAGTATGCTGCAAACCAATCCGCCGGATTGAAACTAGAGAAGAAATGTACTAATTTTCCGGTATATCTAATTTATTTATATAAATAATTAGGGATTTTGGATAATGCTATTGGGATTATACATACCCACCTAGAATACCAAAATTTTTTTATTACACCTGCGAATCCATAACGATAAATTTACGTTTTTTTCTGCGACGGTTAGTTAGCTTATACCTTCAGAAATAATTAGTATTTGATGATCCCCACACAAAATTTACATTTCGGTGGGCACATTAAACCACACAAAAGTTTCTCTACTTTAATAAATGTATGGCAAATACTCTTAATATAAAGTAACCACAAATCCTTTGAAATCTAAAAATAGATTCCGTAAAGGCATAATTATTCGGAGTTTAGCAACTCGTATTAATAACAAATCGGTGAAGTCGTGAAATTAGGTTTTTAATATCGTTTGTTTGATGTGGATCTAATTAAAATTTCATTTATGACGGTGTATTACAGCATTCCGCGTCAAAAATTTAATGTTAAGGGCTTGGCACCAGGAATGACGTCACAGTCTTTTCCCACGGCATTAAGGTTCAAAATCGCGTGACAATCGCATGATAAAATGGTAAAAATAGCGTTTTTCCCGTTTTTTGGGGTTAATTTTGCGTCTATCAAAAAACTTTTACGGTTATTCACTAGATTTTAATGCATATTATCAGTATAAAAAATAATTTTTACTCCGCGACTTTCGGGAAACGAGTTTTTGTCTTTCGGAAAAAAAGATCAGAGGTGTTTTTCAAAATGTTTTTTGAGAAATCTGGACAAGATAAAAAAATCTTTTACGGTCATTCCCTAGATAAAGGTTCAATGCATCTACCCTATTTTGTATCAAAGCATATTTATAGAAACGGTTGTCGAGATATAAGGTCTCCGGTTTTTAGAAATTTTTGAAATGTCGATATGCATACTCTTAATTGTAACTTGTCACTCATGGTTTTGAGTACCGGATGATTGCCTGTTTGAAAGCTTTGATGGTTCATACTTTGATACTTGATACCATTTTTGAATTATAATTGTTTTTCAGAACAAAGGATTTCACAGCACATATCGACAATTAAACAATTACAGAAAACAATTAAAGTACCTACAGGAAAAAATCGGGAAAATCGCAAAAATCATTTCTTCCTTTTCTTCCTGTGCCTTATCGGGTCCCCCCAACGTTGGCGATCACTCGTGCAAAAACCTCTCTGTCTTGGGCTGCCCGGAGCAGATCTTCCACTCCTATCATTCCGGTCCATTCTCTGACGTTGCGCAGCCAGGACATTTGCTTTCTACAGACTCCCCGTCTTCCCTCTATCTTTATCATTCAGCATCACCTAACTTAGCAAATTCCAGAGCTGATTACTTACGTGGGTGTTTTCTTTGCAAAGAAATTTCGTTGGCACACACATACATAAAAATATTACTTCCGTCCTAAATGAGAACCCCGTATAAGACAACTTTAGGTGAGTTTTTTTTTTTATCAAAATGGGTATTTCAACCTTAGATACATCATCTTAGCCTTAGATATATCTATGTATTTGGTGTCCGGCAAATTCGTCTAAAATCAATTGGTCTAAAATCAATTTGTCTAAAATCAATTTGTTTTAATTCGTCTATAATCAATTAATTTTAGGCGAATTGATAATTAGACGAATTGATTTAAGACGAATTGATTTTAAACAAATTGATTTTAGACCAATTGATTTTAAACTAATTGATTTCAGACGAATTGATTTCAGACGAACTTACCGTCAACCTATCTATTTCAATCATAAAAAGTCCGAATTTCCCTGTTTTTTAACACCCCTATTCCAAACATATGCAAAAAATTATATTATAGGCAATACCAGACTTTCTTCGCGATTATCTAGCATTCAACTTTTTTGTTCATACGCAGTTCTTACTTAGGACGTCACAATATTGTGCGCAATTTCTTGTATTAAGAATAGTTAGTATGTAGGTGTCTGATAATGTAAACTAATCCTAAATAGAGATATGGGGATTAGAGTCAATAACATTTAGTATAAAGTTGTTTGCTTGGATTATACCTACTCTTATAACTTACTTGAAAACTGTATAAAACCAACTTAAAACAAACCGAGTTATACCATAAGGCATGTATCCAAAATCTAGCTACGGAGTATACTTACTAACTGTAACAGTAGTTATCTCAACAGATGTACACATTTTTCATTGAAGGACTCCCACGGGCTTAAGGCCCTCCGCATCGCCGGGTAGCACAGGCGCACATAGCGTCCTCTTTACACGCACTTCTTGGCAAAATATTTTTAAGCAAAGTACAGCAAAGAATGGACATTCCATCAGCCTTATGATTGATCGTTGGCTGGTTTAATTTGATCACTTTGCACGCTGTACTATGAGGACCAGCTAACAGCCATCGTTGCACAACGGTAGAATACCGGCTTGTCAGGTTGGAGGTCTGGGTTCGATCCCGGCCGCGGCAGATGGATGGACTGGAATTGGTGAGGTGAAAAGTGATCACATTAAACCAGCCGACGATCAGTCATAAGCCTGATGGAAAGTCCATCCTTTGCTGTATATCTGTTGAGATAACTACTTGTTATATTCAATTACGACATGTAGAAAATTACGATGTTCTCACAAAACATAAAATGTGATTTTCAAAATAATCACACATGCAGTAGATATATGTACTCGTATATACATACATACATATGAAGAAGAAGTAAGTATGGGTAAAAGTTTTGAGTTCTGTTCTCTCTGCCTATCCCGCAAGGGAGGAGACGTGAAGGGATAAAAAAGAGTAGAAATAACTCACCGTAATAACTTATAATAGTCGGTACTACAATTTTAGATTATTACCTAAAGAAATTTCACACGCAAATGAAGGGAGTAAAACCGTTTCCAGCTTTCCAAGAATCACGTACACACCTTTTGTTGGCTCGTCTACAATATATGGGAAAAATTTCAAGGCGCTGAGACATTGGTAAGTTATTAAAATTTTATTAGGACGCGGACAAAATAAACCATTACAGATGAAATAAAATAAAAGTGTGGAAAAAACCATACATTTGGAGAGATAATAATCATAACATAATGAAATGATAGTTATAAATAGTTCCCCGCTGTATGAAAGCTTTCAGATTAAAAGGGTAATAATGGACTGTAATGCTGATGGCATAGTACCTATACTATACCTTCTATGTACTATTCGAGGAGAAAGCTGTATGTATATTTATTTTTATTAAAAAGCTTCCGACTGATTCCATCACATAATGGCTGGACGAGGGAGCTTAATATACTGTATAAATAATACGAGTATATATGTAGATACAAATAGATCACATATGCAATACGCTATCATAGGACATATGAAAGCTGAAATATGCATGCAATTAAAATTGGGTCGGGAAAAGGAAAATTACTCAGCTAATTCTAAAAATATCATCCTTAAAATTAAAACATCGATAACTGAGAATAATATATGCTTAAGTGGTTCTTGGTGGACTCTTGTGGTTAAAAATTTGATTTATGTAATTTTTCTAGATAAAAAATAATTCTAAAGCATCTCTGAGAGTAACTGAATCTTCAGATTATTCCCGTAGTTTATTAGATATACTCGTAATGCTGTAATTTGGTTGGTAGAATGTTTAAGGAGAGACGCAGTGAATCTAGCGGATACGTTTTTGATATTCAGTATTTTTTTGATATACCTGCTATAAGCCTTAATCGGTTGTGTCGCTTACGTTGTTATTATTTACTATGGCCCTGTGAGTATATTCAGGAATAGATGCCAAATATTCTTTGGTAATTTTTTCATGAAAACACTATTTTTTTAATATCTAATAAGAAATAAAGATATAAATAAGATAAGAAATGAAGATATAAGACGACGGTCAAGGGTCTCAGACATTGCGGAGAAAGTAGGGACACTGAAATGGCAGTGGGCGGGTCATGTGGCAAGGCAGAAGGACGGCAGATGGACCCCCAGAGTGCTGAGTTGGAGACCCTACGAAAGTAAACGAAGTGTAGGGAGACCACAAAGGAGATGGGCCGATGATATCATCGAGTCGGTGAGGCACGGGTGGAGACAAAGCGCCCAAAATAGAGAATTATGGAAGACACAGGAAGAGGCCTATATCCAGCAGTGGAGGGAAAGAGGCTGATAAGAAGAAGAAGAAGAATATCTAAAATATGCAACAACGTACTAAACAAATCATAACACAGCCAATTTGCACAGTAATATCAGAATCTAATGTTTACAGTAAATTAATACATCAGTAACGCGTAGTTGCATTGTATTGTAACACAGGGTTTGTTTGACGTCATTCTGAAAC
The DNA here is from genome assembly GCA_963576895.1 of Ceraclea dissimilis. Lineage (NCBI taxonomy): Eukaryota > Metazoa > Arthropoda > Insecta > Trichoptera > Leptoceridae > Ceraclea > Ceraclea dissimilis. The sequence continues at coordinate 481,889 of OY756370.1, read as the reverse complement.
TCTTACTGAAGGAAATTATACTGTAGTTTCTCGCGTATGTATGGAGAATCAATTAGTTCCATAATAGTTTACAACTGTGCGACCTAAGGTGCGGGAATGTTAATATAATACAGAACAAATACTCTTACATTGCAGCTGCCTTGAATCAAAGGCGAGTCTAACGAATATAGAATGTATGATTATATAAAGGCATACAAGTATTGATCAACAAATATAAGTTATTACGAGGCGAAGAATGTTTTATGTAATTCTTGATACACGCCGAATTGCACGTGCGGCCAAGTCATTGTCATGGGACTAGCCACTGCCTCCTAAAGTAGGTACTCTAGCCGTGCTATAACAGTTGGCAACATAGCATTAATGATCAAACAGGACCACCGCTCCTGTCAAATCTAGTACCAGAATATAATACGTGGTCCGTCATACTCGTTGTTAAGGGACTGTTATTCCATATATTCCATTCCTTAGCGACGGTGATAGCAACCTCGCATATAACGTTTTATATATTAATCCCAAATAATCCTACACCATGGCGTGGTCATGGCCATGTCATGGCTAGAGAAAGAGAGGAATGTCAAGGTGGTGGTGGACTAGCGCATATTTCTTGATTGAAAGGCTGGGCAGTCTTTAAAGGCCCTGGGCGCTTTAAGACAGCCGGGGCTCCTGCGACTACGATCAGTGAAGAACTGGATCTAAAAATTCAAATTGCTGTGAAATAAAGTTGGGGCTCCAGTACCACTTCTTGAGATTTCACAGAGCATAACAGTGCAGGGAGAGCATTTCCAATTTTGATATGAACATGCTTAAAAAAAACAGCAATTATGGTATTTTTGGAGTCGTTTATTTTTCGGAAAATTATATATTTATTGATAGCTGACTGTAAATACTAGTTTTTGCCCAGAGACATTGGGTAAATTGAGTTCAGAAATAACTCCACATACTCGTGTATTATGATATAATACAAAGAGCTAGGTAACCACAACCCATATAATATAAATCCCACATAAATATTTTAGTCCGTAAATTTATTTATTCTTATCACATACTCTCCGTTTCACATTATTTGTCTCATGGATGCGAAATTTTTCCATAGAATTCCAAGAATTAGTAGTAACAAGTATCCGGTGGACAAGTTATTTGAAACAGAGTAAAAGTTAATTGAAACAGAGTATTGTTCTAATTTCAAACTTGACATTTAATGAAGCAAAAATATCTGCCATAGTGTCAATCACAATACCTACCAAACGTATTTAGGAGTGTTTACTGCTGCTATTTGTTAAAAATGTGGTTAAACAAATAGACATGTAAGTTATACAAGAATCTGAAATTTACAGTCTTGACTAAAAGTTCTTAAATGCACCTCCGTAGATGTTAAAGTTATTCGAACATTGGAATTGTTCTACTTCACCAACCAAATTTGCCGTCGCGAAGCACGGGTAACTCAGCTAATCCCACATAAATATTTTAGTTCGTACCTATGTTCGTCACATTTTTCACCTTATCCTTTATAGGCTCCTAAACCGTTCATCCGATTAAGATAAAACTTTGGCTAATTGTTGTGTTTGCCCTAGGGATTGTTCGTAGGGGGGTAGGGGGCATGAAAATTACTAATTTTTTTCGAATCCATATAGCTTTTGGTGTCGAAAATATGAATAGCAACCCTCCCCACATCCGCAATATAACGGGGAGGCTGGGAGGGTTCGGAATGAAAAAAGGGATATTAGTGTCGAATCCATAGTTTTCCACGTTTTTTTGCCAAATTTTGCCGTTGCGAAGCACGGGAAATACATCTAGTCTTTAATATAAAACGTCGAATATTCGGAATGACAAATGAGCAGTTTAGTTAGACCATTTATCATCGTTGTTCAACACAATGACAGGTGTGTATATGAGATTTAATTACACATTACACAACATGTTCATATTAATTAGAATAATGGATTCAGAGTATGACGTACATCAATCAAACCATTCATTAACTTGTAAGGGAACAAGTATATTAATGAATTTAACTTGTTTTAATTAAGTATTAATTAATTAAATACTGTTGTTATACGTGAAAAACTTTAAACTTCACAGTGGGTACAATAACTGTAAAAGACGTGAACTTCACATATGCTATCTCGTGAACATATATATAGTTTCGATCCAACAGCGAGCGTCTTCTTGCAATACCTATCCATAGATCAGCCTTTCTTTCTCACACTCCTTTATGGTGGATGGTGCTCGTTGTTGGAATAGTCTTCCTTCTACGATTTGCACTGCGGAGTCAGTGCACTCCTTTAAGAGAGCGGTGAGAAATCGCAAGTTGGTGTCAAATGCAGCATCTGAACCCTAAGACTAAATTGTAAAATCAACTATATACATATACTCGTATGTATTTTTCTTTCTTTTTTCTCTCTCTCTATATATTTCTCTTTTCCCTTATGTATATTTTGTGTTTATTTTTTCACATAATAGTGCACATATGTATGCATTCTGTTTTTTATTTTTTATTAAAAAAAATTCTCACATGTGTATGTATGTATTTCCTGGGGTTACAGATGACTGTAATATCGGAAAATTGTTTCATTGTGAAACAATTTCGATCTGTAGTATAATAGTATATACAACTTAATAAAATACACAATTAACAGAAGAATGTGGTGGAATAGGTGAATGCCTTGGGCATAAAGCGAAAACTTAAGCCAGCCAAAGCCGACTCGTACGCGTCGGAACATCCATCCTGCTTCCTCCCCAAGGGAGTTCACTCTAGCTGCATTATGTGAATGTAGATAACTCTCGCTTCTTTAGAGGAAAATCTCTAAAATTGAAAATGTTTGGAAGAGCCCTCTATCTTATTTTAAAGACATCAAATAATATAAGTTCGCTCACACAAGCAACGATTGCCGAAATAATTGCTCCGAATAATTGATCGCTGTTGAAAACATGAAAAAAGTAGAAAAATATTCCCGAAAAATTGCGCAATTAATTGCTCTAGTTGGGGCAATGCGACAAAATTGCCCGTGTAGGAGCACCTTTACAGTCTACGCCAGATATACGACTTTAGGTTGGTATTGAATTAGGAGATAAATTTTAGCAAAAATATAAAAACAAGTTTGAATGAGTTTTCTTTTGCAACGCAATCTGCCGCGTGATTGAGAAAAATATAAATATTCTATTGAATGACAAAACTTGTCGAGAAGTTTCTACGTCTTAATGTGACATTATTCTCAACAAAAACTTGGAAAGCTGAAACTCTACTCGGTCCTCAATATTCCCTGAGGCGATACATCGACTTATCTTCAAACTTTTTTATATTGTTAATTATGTATATTTATAGAGAATTATACTAATAAAAATAAATACTCAAGTAGGTACTCAATGTAATGATTTGCTAAATACTTTTTGTGATTCTTGTCTAAATTATATAGCCTAAGAGCTAAGAGACGACAGTTAAAATTATGACGCATCCGTTATTTGATCGAAATGTGGTTTAAATTATAGCTTACCTATTGGTAATACATCGCACTAGGGTTGCTTATCAAAATCCTGCCGCAACCCCCCTTGCCCCTCCGAAAAGGTCTAATTCGCAGTTTTTTGTATTTTTAAGGAATACGGTAAGAGATAGAATGATGTGGTCAATGACGAAAATAATCCTTACTGAATTCTCTACAAAAATATGTCCTATTCATTTTGTAGGACTAGTAGTTTACCCGTAATGGCCGGTTAAAATGTAGGTTATTTTTTGATAAAAATCTCATTTGTTATTTTCCTTTGACATCCTTCCAACCACTATCACAAATATTTTATGATATTTTTTTTTCAATGAACGCAAATGTCATGATTGTAACTTTAGACCCCGCTCTCCCCTACTCAATGTAGCCGACTTGTACTAAATACTTTTTGTGATTCTTTTCTCTTCTTAGACAAATATTTGGGATAAATGTTCGGCATTCTGGGAATATCTGTTATTACAACTTACAATTAAGTTTTCCATTCATTTGGTTAAGTTATCGAGTCCCGAAACTTTAACAAAATAATAAAAACTCATTTGTACTAGCCTCCCTGGAGATTACAAGTATTCATTGAAGTATTGATGAAAAATATTAAGAGAATTACTTGCATTATTAACTTTTGATGTGACTTCGATAAATAGGAAAGTTTATTGTTGTGTTTATCAGCTTAAAAGAAATTAATTTTTATTCGTCAATGATTCCTGATCCATTTAATATTGAAACTATTATAATATAAAAGTCTGACCTATTAGGTTTTCTCTCAATATCGAGACGATATCTCTAATGAACTATAGTCCAATTAATTCAAAGTGGCGAAGCCATGAGCCATAAGCGAGAATAAAGCAGGTAGTCGGCCTTTCTCGGTCACATTTTTATTACTCGGTTTCGTTCGCTACTTTGAATTAATTGGACTATAGTCATATACTACGTGCATAGTTTGAAATATTGTAGTAATAGGTGAAATTTTGTAACCTCCTTGGACAAGGATATTGAAGGAACGTAATTCAGGGGTGGGTTTTGCTGGGGGGCTCCCTTAAGGCTAACCCTGGGCCCACCTCTTAATAATATTTTGCTAGAAGTGCGAGTAAAGGGGTCGCTATTAATGCGCCTGAGCTACTCGGGGATGTGGAGGGCCTTCAGCCCGCGGGATTTTCCTTCAATACGTGCATATTTTCTTTTCACATTTTCACTACTTAGTGAAGTATCAAAATTTGTAGATAATTAACTATGTAGGTTAGTTAACTGCTTCAACTAGTTCATAGTAAGTTGTGATTCTGCGTAAATCTATATACATCATACCATACCACTGCGCTAATTTCTAAGTACAATGTTAAAAAGTGTAGGTATATAACTCAGCAATAAAAGTATTTTATGCAAACATATGAGAGCGGTAGATTCACAACTGGATTTATTCTTAAACAAACAATGTGTTGGTTCCGTTATTATCTGAAGACAAATATTTATTTTTCAAGTCTAAGACAACAATCTAATTCGTGCTAATATTCGCAATTATTATAGAGTACGTGCTAACCTTTACGCTAAGAAAAACTACACTACGAAGTAACCATTTGTTCAGGAAAAAAATCAGCACATAAGATAGGTATTTAGCTAGTGCATATAATCTGTGTGAATTTTTCCTGAAATATTTTTCTACATTTTAATCTCACCTATCTATGTTGTATATTAATGTACCTCACTTAGGTATTATTGCTTTTTACTTTCAACGAAAAAGTATGAAATGATTTAGTATACTAAATAGTATACTAATTATCAGTGTCCGACCGAAACTGGATTTTTAGCCGAAACCGAAACCGTAACCGAATATTCGGCTCCCCTTCTAGTATCGGCCGAAACCGAAACCGAAACTTAGGAATTTCAGTTGTAATTTTGAAAAAAAAAATCATTATAGGTACCCTGCTCTGTTATCTAGTGTTTCCCTAAGATATTTATTAGGAAACCACTTCACTTTCGGAACTAATTTTTTTTTGTGAAACATGGTAAAGAAGGCCATGATGTGGTTTGGTTTATTTGAAAATGTACATAATAATTTGCACAATATTATGTAGAAAAATGTTTCTTATACAAAGCAATAGAAAAATAACGCCGCAAGCAATTTTTTTGTGAAACAATTGTGTTTTGATGGATTTTTTATACTAATTTTACAAAATTTATAACATGTCGAGAAAATGTGCGGTAATTATGTTATGCTCTTAAACGTAGATGAACTATTTACATATTGGTAAATGTCGCTACCTATATTTTGAATTGAAATAGCCATCTATGTTATGGGGGAGGCGAAAAAACTCTCGCGGAGGGCAATCAAAATTTTAACATGGACGTAGTTTAAAAAAATCAGTAAAAGCGCCGCAGGCGAATTTTTTTTGTAAAATGGGTGAAGTGATGAACCTGGGATCTTCCTATAGCAGATGGCACATCATCGTTTGACATTTCGGGGGGGGGGCGCCCCTTTATTCGGCACTTGAAACTTATAAATCACTTGGTTACGTTGTATCAGGGAAACGGCCGCCTAAGTAGCGCCGCAGGCAAACATTTTGTCACAAGACATAAATTATGTGTATAAAAATGGGTAGTGATATAAATCTAGTTCACTATTGTAAAATAAAAAAGAAGTCTTGCGTACAGAATACAAACATAATGTGTGAATCTGTACCGAAGATTCCCGACAATGCCCGACATAATACGAATGCTAGTTTCGGTTTGGCCGAAGGTTCGGCCACTTTTTGGCCGAAACCGAAACTGGGGCCGAAACCGGCTATTTTGGCCGAAACTGGCCGTAACCGAAACCGAATATTCGGTCGGTCTCTACTAATTATATATAATTTTGTCGTTTTTTTTTTTTTTTAATAAAAAGGATCTGGGCTTGCATACACAAACCCAAATACTTTCCTGCACACCTTGCACTAGGCTAAAAGCCTGTATCGCAAAGTGTGGAATACATCACCAGCGCCGGGGTTTGAACCTGGCACCTCCCGCTCGAGAGACTGCCGCCTCAACCAACTGCGCCAACAATGTAGTTCTATTTTATCAGAGCAGTTTTTTCATCTGAAATATCTAAATAACACAATATTTACTTTAAAACGTCTACTGTTGCAGGACCTTAATGAACTACGATTTGGCTACGTGATGGCAACGTCTTTCTCGACTCCGTTTTTGACTCGAATTCGTAATTTCATATGAGAATTGAAGCGTGATTTTCTATCCTATAAATAAATAAATAGATATACTGATTATTATCTCCTAAATCCTACACAAATTACAATAATTATTTTGATTCAGAAACCTTCTGAGTAAAATGTAGATGAGCTTTTATTAAGAGTTTCTCATATTCTTCAACGGGAATTCATTCAATCACAACACCCATGAATGAAAAGTACTTAGCTATTCAAATTGCCACAATTTCTCATCAAAATATCTCTGACTGAAACGTGTTTATAGAAAAAGGATGATACTTCTATAATGCTTTATGATTTTCCGCGTAGGATGACATACAATAAACTGAATAAACATTACCTTCGTTTTGGATTCGGATTCGAATTGAATGCAGAGATTTTAACATATTCGTATAACAGCCGACCCTTATATTGTATAAATATAATCCGTGACTACTCCAACCCACTGACAGACTATTTTTGGATCAGAAATACCTGGTGTACTATATTACCAATAACCCGCAGCTTTCTCTCCAATTTACAAAGGTAAAGGATGAGTTCTTTACTTCTCTATAATATTCTAATGTAGCATTATACTTTGTCACAATTCTTTTTTGACAGACTATACGTAGGAAAGGACTGAATTACGTTTTTAAAAGAGCGAGACTTTTAAAAAATATTTTAATAGCAAAAGGTTAGAAGAGTATACAAAATTGTCTTCAAACTTTCAAAGTCAACGGCAGTGTTATTCTTGAATGATATTGGTAATAAATTCATACTTTTTCTAATCTAAAAAGTATTTTAATCTAAAAGTATACCTATTTAATAGACATTATTTGTGAGAAAATGTAATAAAAATAAAACGTAGGGCAAAATGCAGGGTTAAATCCAAAAACGTCGACCTTATGGACTGCGCAGATAGTCTGGGCATGTCCTGACGCTTAAACTTGCACCAACCAATTGGTAATTACCATACAGTGAAAGAATAATTCATTTAATAACATAAATGATTCCAATGGTGTACCTTTTCAAAATCATGGCATACTTTTTCGATGAACCTACTGTATCCTATCCTGTATGCTCCTTTACACTTTGACTGCGTGGAATCTCAGCTCGCTATGAGTGGGTGGCACTTGCATTTGAACCAAGATGGGATATATTAAGTAATTTAAGTATAACTACGTCAGAACACTTAGAGACAACTCAAAAGAATCTTATTAAGGGCGTATATGCACTGAGAAAAAATCTTTCTATTTACGTTATTTCGATCGAACGTTAGCGCGAAATAAGAATAACCTAAGCGACATTCATTGTGAATTTTACCTTTTTAAGAAGAGTCTGGGAAAAAATTAAAAAATCTAAATTAGCCAATTTGTTAAGATTATAATTACCAGTATTTTATATCTGAACGGAATCCTCAGATCCCGTTTTCAGGGGTACTTTCGAAATACTTTTTTATTCAAGGAATTTCCAAATATTGTAATTCTAAAACAGCAAATCTGTAGTCCATACTTTCATCTATCACTGTCTTCAGTTTCAAGACGATTCGACGAACAAGGGCGCCTAAGCCGGATGACAGCACATAGGACCTTAACAATATGTCACGTATGTTGTTGTTAGTAGATATATTTACCCTTTGCTTGTTGGAATCTGTGTACAGTGAGTGTACATTTCCATTAGCTACTTGTACACTCTCATTCATGTAGGTACTATTCTGCAACACTTTGTTCACAACGCGTTGTTTGTAGTTGCAAACTCACCCTACTGCAGTCGTTTCGAGTTAATTACAGTTACTTTGGTTGTTCAATTTTCTCACAAGTTTAATATTAATATGTAGAAGGTATAACCAACCAAACCATGCAATTAAGCAGTTGTATGCAACTGATGTAGGTACCTGATATTATAATTGAGTTTTACCTTTGCATCTTTGTATTACTGTAAACAATAAAAACTACAGCTTTTTCATATTCAGTTTCACATTTTCATCAAGAAGGTAATTAATATTTATTGTAATGATAATGTCACATGTCACCCAATAGTAAGGTACTTTCTCTTAGGACTTTACGAAGACTAATTTTATGGAGAATTTGTACAATCTCCGTTTAAAAAAAAAGATCTGGACTTAAATAAATAAATAAATCTTAATCTGATTTGTTCTTTTTGTCTATACATACATATAATATTTATTTACTTATAACTAGTTTCTTACTTTAATTTGTTTTAACTTAGAAATGTTTTTCTGGTAAAATTGACGGGCCTTCACTGGTTTGCATTCTGTTTTTGTTTAATTGTTGATATGTGCTGTTATAACTGTTTGTGCCCATGTGATTAAATAAATAAATAAATAAATTAGCCAAAAATCGTGAGGAGTTTCAAAACAAGACAATAGTAGTGTGCTAAAGGGCGGACTACTGCAAAAGCGATATCTTACAGTCAACCCAAATATTTCACTTGTACACACAAACCGAAATACTTTCCTGCACCTTCAAGTACGCTAAAACCTCGTGTTGTGAAGAGCAGAATATATCGGCAGCAATCACATTCGAACCAGATATCATCTGATCAGAAGTTTGCGCTCTAATCAGCTATGCCAACCATGTCAAATTCACACATCATGCACTAGATAAGGGTTTAAAGTATGTATCATCGTTTTTCCATAGTAAGCTATGTACCGGTGTGCCAAAATTAATCATGAAAAATTATTGGGTGAAATTTTTTTGTGAAAAAATCTAAACTAAATGAGATAATTTATTTATAAAAATAGCACCCATGGGATCAATTTCATACCTAATCACTAAACGGAACTACACAATTTGTCATAATTAGATACACCTTTAATAAAATACATATCTCTCTACCTGAAACAGGTATTCCTACTTCCTACTGTTATTTGCACAAGGAGACATACAGTCTGAAGAAAAATACTGTAGTTACTTAGTTCTATTTGTTCTGATAACTACTCGTATAGAGGTAAATACATAGAAGTACACTGTTCTTATTTTTACTGGGATCATGATAATATGAACTCGTGCAATAAGCGTATCTATACTAGAGGTTTGTCAATAATGCTCAACAGTTAATCTTCAACAGTTGTTCTTATTTAACACCTCAACACTGTCGACATAAAAGTATGTATATTGTCTGCTAACGTTAATGCACGCCAAAACCAAACTAAGCAAAAATTCCCGCGCGTATTAGCCCGTCAACAGTAATATTAATATCAACAGAAAAATGAACGACTAGGTACTGTTATTACCCAAAAACACCTTTGTACACTTCACAGTAAGCTTGAAAAGCTTGTGTCGTGAAATGGAGTAGGTCGGCATCGGGGATCGAATCCGCGCTCACGGGATTAACAGTCGAGCGCGTTACCAACCAGGCTACCAACCACCTCCTGGTAATTATTAATCATAATAATAAATAAGTAATTGGTTCTGTTATTAATCTCGCGATGTCATTCGTCAGCGGTTAACAGTAGCTCCTGTTGTCCAGTAACCAATGACACAGCGAGATTCATTGTCATTACGCGCGGGACATTAACAGGGAATCTTCCGAAATTGATCAGTAAGGAGACGACCATATTAACGTTAGCAGTTAACGATAGCTATTGATTGAGGTTAATATTAGCATCTGATAAAGTCAACTTTAGTTATAGGGTAAACGCCCACCACTAGTATCTATACAATAACATTTTAGTTTTTTTTTTCTTAGAACTTTAAGATAAGAACGGACTTCGGAGATTTTTGTTTGTCTAGGTGTAGTCGATGAACGGAAAGCGGATTTAGGCTGTTTTGCAGTTTCATGCGATTTTGAACCTTAACGCCGCGGGAAATTAAACGTCGTACCCGTTCTCTTAAAAAACAGTGTCTTGTGAAATATTTCACTTTTGTTTGAGAATGCAAGCGCAAAATAAGAAGCGAGAAAAATCAATTTTTAAAAAGGGCAGAGAGGATGTACTCGTATTATCCTAAAAATAAAACATTTCATAAGACTTAGATTTTTCAGACTAGGGACCCAACTAAGACGGCACGGTGATTTCCCGAGGCGTTAAAAGGTTCAAAATCGCGTGAACAATCGCATCATAAAATGGTAAAAATAGCGTTTTTCTCATTTTTTGGGGTTAATTTCGCATCATTAAAAAAAACTTTGAAGGGCATTCCCTAGATTTTCATGCATATTATCAATACAAAAATTAATCTCTGCGACTTTCGGGGAACGAGTTGCTGTTTTTCGGGAAAAAATCAGAGGTGTTATCACATTTTTTTTTTGATATAAATAATCTTTTACAGTGATTCCCTAGATAAAGGTTCAATTCATCCACTCTATTTTTTTTCCAAAGCATATTTAGTAAGGTTGTCGAAATCTAAGGTCTCACTTTTTTTGATATTTCTTTTAAATCTGAATATGCCTACTCTTAATCGAAATGAAAATGTTTGTCCCTAAGGTTTGGTCCGCACTTGAACGTACAATAATTTATTCTACCTTACGTAAGAATAAAAAAAGTTTTCATAACTTATTTTCATCATCGGTCGACCTTTTCAAATTGACAAATTAATTATATTTTCTACGAGCTTTCTCGTTCACCCAAATTTATCAAGAATTGATGAAAACGTTCCCAGAAAAAAGGTGCGTTGACAAAAGTCAAAGTTCTAAATGAGGCGAAAATAAAAAAAGGTAAAACCATCAATTATTAGGAATAGTAGATTTTTTATAACGTAAAGATCGAAATTGGTGTTGCAAATTCTTCCCCTTGATTTTTCAAGCTAAGCACTTTTATTTTCTTACTAGTTTGGGGTCCGTTCTGTGTCCGTTAAATTTGAGTCGATTGTTTATGGTTCCATTGTTCTCCGTTCTATCATCGGTGCGAGTCAACCGGTTGTGCGATTCAACCTATGTGCATAGTTGACAGGCTGCACGTGTTGCGAATAATACCCAACTATTTGGTTGTGTTTTTTGAGTGACTTAATGAAAAAAGTCAAGATGTAGTTTGGTTTAAAATACAGAAATCACTTTTACTATAACTTTACTATACCCTCATGCCACCTCCCTTGCGGGGTAGGCAGAGATACTATACTTTTACTAATCATTTCACAGAAAATTTATGATACGATGGGAAAATGTGTGTTATTAATGTGATTTTTTTCATTTAGTGTCAAAAAGTATATGCCCTGCCCCCCCATGCCGACCCCCATGATACCAATTAGTGCTCAAACTTTTTTTTCTATAGGCAATTACATAAGTTTGCCTAATTCACTTAGAGAGCGTATGAGATGTTTGCGAGTAAGTTCTTTGTAAGTATCTTTCTGAATAATATAATATGCGCATTCCATCAAAAAGTCTGAAGATGCTGCCGTTACAATAATTGTATATTATTTAATTATCCATCCATACCATTATGGCTATTCCCACAACGTGAAACTCTGATAAACCACTGCGCAGTGATAAGGAATGTTATCTAGCATTTAGTGGTTACTTTAGAAGTATAGAAGTATGTCTAGTAAACAAAAATTATTGTACTTGCCATAGAAATTAGATAAAAGATTTTATATGTGTGTAATAAAGGTGCCCGGAGAAAAACCTGTAAGAATATTGCTTAATATCACTAAATTCCAAAAAAGACAAGCGCCCTTCAGAAATATCCTCAATGAATTGAATTTAACTTTCTTGTTGGATTCCAGTAGATGAAATATTTATAAAATGTTGACTATTTTATTGTCCGTACCATTTTAGATCCGCATATTTATCTGTTTATTTTATAATCAATTGTAGTTTCTAACACTCTTAATGAAGTCGTAGACTAAGGCTGGCCACACACGTCCCGAAGTTCAGTTCCGGAATCGACCGTTTTGCAAAAAAGTTCCGATCAAAACCTCTCTCTGAATTCAGCGTCACCCCGATTTTAAATTCAGAAAGAGGTTTTGGTCGGAACCTTTTTGCAAAACGGTCGATTCCGGAACTGAACTTCGGGACGTTTGTGGCCAGCCTAATAGATAAAATTAATTTAATAAGACCTCAGGAAGACCTCAGGCAAGATGGTCTGACGATGTGAGGCGAATCGCAGGAAGCAAGTGGATGCAGCATGCCCAGGATAGGGATCTGTGGAAATTCAAAGGGGAGGTCTATGTTCAGCATTAGAATTTAAACGGCTGAGAAAGAAGAAGAAGAATTTATTTTTCAAAATCGAATTAGATTTGAGCTTTTTGTCCCTTGAGCATATTATTTCTGTAAGGCTTTTGTTTTTTTTTGGATTTATTCATGTTGATCAATATTCCTATGGGTTTTTGTCTGGTCACGGTTATAAAGATACAGTAAATTGAATAAACATACTGATATTTGATACTATCGCGTGTAATATGGGAGTCCAATAGCCAATAGGTTCAGTCTAACGAATGTTACTGGATATCAAAGACCTTCCTTCTAAGCTATTCAGGAAAGTTTTCTCCAGAGATTTATGAAATAATTGTGATTTAAAAATGAATATTGCCTTCCAATATGCTATCATTTCAGTAATACAACCAAAAAACTTTGTATAAACGTGTTGATAAGATACATTATTTAATAGTCAATTGTGATTCTGTGATTGGAGCAAAATTAACGTGTTAATTGAACAGAAAATATAGACTTGATTAACGTAGTTAATTCGCGAATGAAATAATAATTCAAACTAATTTAAACATTGAACTAAAGATGAGCGTCGTAACCTCGAAACAAAGCGATTTTTTGAACGAGTCTTTGAAGTCAAGTTCCAAGAAAATTATAAATAAACTTATGAGGAGAAAGGCCGTTAGTGTACAGATCAAATTATACTTCCATTTTGGCAATTTATTATTATAATAATAAAAAAAATCTTACGCAAATAAATTAAAACAATTTAGAATAATATTAAATAATTTATTCAATAAGAAATATTTCGGGGAAAGTGTCCATGAAAGTTTTTAAATATTCAAGGATCTAAATTGAAATTTATTAATAATATACATTAAGCTAATTAAAAAAAATCGCGTAATCAATCAACATCAATTAATTATCACATTTAACTCGCTAATTATACTGTTATCATAAGGTGTTAAAATAACTGTTAATTTTTTTGAGTACCTGTGAAAGACTTGTTATTTTTTTTAACATACCTACGTTTCTTTTATTCGTTCTGTGACTGACAAACAGTAACGTTGTAATAATACTGATACTAATAATACTCATCTTAATATATCTCGAGGGTGGTTTTTCTGTACCCTTTAAGTACAAGGGTGGCACCTCCAGTGAGTAGAGGGATGGCGCGAACCAGTTGCGCCCTGGACCGTCACACTAGGATATAAAGAGGGTACGGAAACCTATAAACCTCTCACAAACGTTTTTGTCGCGATCAACAAATCATCTGAAAAAAAAACAGTATTTTGAAAACAAACCATCAAACATATTATTTATGAATCAAACAGAACTGTCAAAAATTCGAATTCGTTCGATGGGTTTAAAATCAAACATTGTTTCAAAAAAGTGTTCCATCTGAAAAATAAAAAAAGTTTCATTTCGTTGTTTTGTTTTACAAAAGTTTGACTTCAGTTGTTGCAATTTGTAATATTTCTTTTCCTTCGCAAGTTTTTTTTGTTTGTTAACAAGATGCGCGCAGCGGTGGTGTTTCTTCTGAACTTCAACATTGTTTTGTATTTCGTCACAGGTCAAACACTTTATCAGGTGAGAAGATAATTTATTGCACAATTTATCATACCTACTGTTTATTCTGATAATTTATTGCACCATTTATCATAGCTACTGTTTATTTATTCTTATTACTTTACACAGATATCAAATGTCAGGTGACATATGTCTCTAATGCTGTCGCAGTTACGCTATCTTTTAGATCATAAACATTTTCTTCAATATTTGAGAAGTTGGAATTTAATAATGTAGAAATCCGACATATTCTAATAATATTTTTTATTACCTACATATATCAGTGTTAGTACCACTACCATACCATTAGGGTAGGTATATACCAAGAATGTGGTAACCAGTAAATGCTGGCATTAAGTGTTTACTCGCAACATTCTCTTTGGGCAAACATTTATTTATTTATTTATTCATCAACAGCTGTATAGCCTTTAGTAATAGTTTACAATCAACACATCATATTACCGTATTACACAATTTAACAATTTTGGTGTATATGTATTTCAATAAATCTTGAAAAATAACGAATTGAATTATAATAATTTAACTAGGTTAGGTTATATGGCATTCAGAATAGGTGGCGAACCTGATTGCTGAAAAAGACTACTACCTCTTCCTAAAACGTTCCATAAGGGGATACAAAGAGGTCCCAAGGCATCGACACTCACAGTGGTTTTTGTAATTTATCTTTTTTCATGCAAATTCTATCGCTCTGATTGAATTAATGCATTAAGTTAGAAACTGTATCACACTATAGAGTCGACAAATCCCGTTATTTTAACCATACATTAGTGTTTCAACGTATGTAGGTGGAACGTATCAGTATGAAACATACTTAGCTCCCCAATTTTTTCACACTAAATTATGTCCACCTCTAGCCATACCGCTGTCTTTCTATTGAAATGACGCCCACAGAATAATTCTTTAGCCTTGAATTGTATTAATGTTCTACCAATTGTATTGATATCCAGTGGCGAAGAGTGGATATCTGTACAAGAGAAGCCGAGGACTATCGCGAGTATTGGATTATGTCAGATTAGATCTATTGATATGTGAATGAATATGCCTCTCGTCTCTTTGAGGAATAAACTGTAATGTATTTCCGCTTGTGCAATGCAGATAAATTCCGGTTCCATACCTAAAATAATTTAGGTATATCCCATATCTCTTGTTTTATCATTCTAACTAAATTACAAAGGTAACTCGATGGGATTCGAATTCTTAGGATCCCTTGCCACTGTAATATATTTATGGCATTTATAATTACTCGGTTTTCTAAGCATAAAATCTTTTTAAACCCTAAAAACCTCGTTTATTTAATGGAGCAGGTACGCATATTTTATTAATAAATCATTTTCTCCGAAACTTAATTGTTATTGTACAAACAATGAATAAATTTAAGATGTTTTTTCTAAATATTCTCGAATAATATTCAAATTTACGTAAATGTTTTATTCATTTCACAGGTGGCATGTAAATAAAACACCTGTTTCAAAATTTAAAAAAAAGAGGAATATTTTTAATCGAAAAAATAGGTTTGGAATATTTACCTACTACACCCACAGTGAAATACAGAGCTGGGCAGAAAAGCGTTAATCCGTTAATCGTTAATTAACGACGTTAACATTTTGGTTAACGATTTAACGCTTTTCTCACCTCCAAAAATTGTAAACGGATTATTTAACTCCCGTTACATTTTACTTCCGTTAATTAAGTCCGTTAATATTTGATTGTTTGCTTAGATATCATCCACTGGCAGCGCTGGCATTAGATAATCCAAGGGTATGTGTGGTATCGTATGTGGGTTGGGAGTTGGAAAATAATTCACTTTGTTGGGATACATCGCGATAGTGTAAATGTGATAGTAGTTGTACTAATACAGTTCTATTTCATGCCACACCGCTTTAACGTATTAACGTTATCTTCCGTTACATTTTTCAAAATGTAACGATTTACCGATTAACGAAGTTAACTTTTTAGTTAACGGATTATCGATTAACGAAGTTAACTTTTTGATTAACGGTGCCCACCTCTGGTGAAATATTACCTAACTTTCTTTTAAAACTATTACCTAAGGCTTCTTGCGTCATCAACATTCAGTGGGCCATAAAAATTGACGTCAACGACAAACATTAACATCTTTAAATGGGGGTTAAGAGTATGCAATGTATGCATATTGACATTTCAAAAATTTCTAAAAACGGGAGACCTTAGATCTCGACAACCGTTACGAGATATGCTTTGGAAAAAAATAGAGTAGATGCAATGAACTTTTATCTTCGTGCATTTGAAAGGGTGTATCAGGAATTTCATTGCATGGCACATGCAAAAGACTAATTATTATATTATGATTCACACTTATATTATCACGCAGCTCATGAACAAATACATACACTCATATAACATTCCAATTTAAAGCTCCCGACCCAACTATGACGTCACGGTAATTTCCCTCGGTATTAAGGTTCAAAATCGTATGAACAATCTTCGGAAACAAAGACAATATTCGGTCTCCATTTTATAAAATAAGCCAAAATATTTGGCAGAAAAATGCTTATACTGTCTCATACAAAAATTGAAAAAGTTGAAGTGATAATAGGGCGATTTTTACTCAGAGATTACTGCCTTTAAGGGCTTGGCACCAAGAATGACGTCACAGTCATTTCCCACGGCATTAAGGTTAAAATCGCGTGAACAATCGCATGATAAAATGGTAAAAATAGGGTTTTTTTCATTTTTTGCAGTTAATTTCGCTTCAGTCAGAAAAATTTTACGGTTTTTCCCTAGATTTTAATGCATACCTATTGTAAATACAAAAAAATTTCTCCGCGACTTTCGAAAAAAAGATCATAGGTGTTCATCACATTTTTTTGAGAGATCTATACAAGATATAAAAAATATTTTGCGGTTATTCACTAGATAAAGGTTCAATGTATTTATTTCTTTCCAAACCATATTTGGTAACGGTTGTTGAGATCATAGGTCTCCCGTTTTTAGAAATTTTCGAAATCTCAATATGCGTATTCTTAAAAGTATGGAAAATTATTTAATTCTAAGAATATCGCAAATGTCATCCACCACACATATGACTTACAACATTCAACAATAATATATCTACAATATAACCCTAATGATCCATTAAACCTAGTTAGAACTAACGGTAGTAATGTTAGAAGTAATGTCATAAACCAAGCCATTTAGTATTAGGTACGGTAAATGACTCCATATAAAATGCTTGACACATACGTACTATTCATCCGGTTTCCAATTTTCAGACATGTGCCTTGTACTTTTGTATGTGAAATACCATTGTAGAGTCAAAGCTCCGTCTCAATATTTCTCAAGTACCCATTAAATTTATTTCATTTGCTGTAACATATCCCCGAAATTTCCCCCAACTCTTTATAAGGACAGTGCCCCACACTATGATCAACTGACTCATTATTTTTGCTAGTGTGAGCCGGGATAGACTTCGTTGATCAAATTGTGCAGCATAGACATGTATGATAAGTATCCATACTTAGGTTTATCTATTTAATTTTTACGAGGTTATGCACGCACATTGCACACACGTACGATCAGACCTGACAGTTAGACACAATGGACAGTCAGAGAGTTAGACAGTTGACCATTGCTATTGCTTGCTCATTCATTCATTAAATTTCGTTGTTTATCCTCCTTTTAACAATAGGATAAGAAGTGAAGCAATCAGAGTTTAGTTGAGTGAACGTAAAACGGAAATCTAAAATGAAAGTGAACAAGTTATGATGGTTGGGACATGTAAAGAGAATGAATGACGAAAGGATAGGTAACAAAGAAAATATGGGAGAAATAAGTGGTGTAAGGAAGCGTGCCGTCGAAGACTCACGTAGCTTGACCATGTCACCAAATTCTCAAAGAGGGACGCGTTTTGAGTAAAAGGAATCATAGAGTTTGTATAACGAACTGCACGAATGCGATGGAAGCAAGAAGTGTATGTCTTATTCGCCATCAGTCTCAATGCTGCGGATTGGTTCTTCTCAAACTCTCACATCTTGTTCTCCATTCTTCTCTGTCTTCTGCAGCTCTCTTCACCTCGACATATGTGGCACAGTTCATGTTCTAGTACACCTGGTCCAGGTACTGCCGTCGGGGGCGCCCCCTATCCTGTGGTTTGTCCCCTAAACCACTACCTCTATTATGTCATGTATGTAAGGATAGTAAAAATCTCACGGTATGTTCTCTCTGCCCAACCCGGAGAGGGACAGATTTTTGTTTATTGTTCTCTAATCATCCTAAGGCGCCATTTAAGGCACTTGGAATCGTCAGGTTTACATATTAAACAAACATCACAAAATAAAATGCGATACATCAATTACAACAAACAAGAATGAAATCAATAAACACATTGTTACAAAACAAAACTTAAAGCAGGTGTGGTTTAGTTCAATGCAGGTCTGGATGTAAATTGCCCAGAACTACATTACGTCAATTACAATACAATTTGAGAGAGAAATCAGTATGAAATCTGCATTTCGTCAACAATATTTTTTTGTTGGCATATAGAAGTTATCTAGGACGATAGATTACTCATGCTCATTACTAATGGGTGTCTCATACTAATGGGTGTCTTATATGCTTGAAATGTAATTTATCGTATCTCCACTAATTACGAGTAGCTTACTGTCAGCTGTTGTGACGAAGAGAATAGCATCAGTCTGTCAAGTGTAGGTTTATTAATTCAACGTCATACTTACATTAAAATAATTGGAATAATTCTCTATTAATAAGAACTAAAAATAATTGCGCGCAAAATAATCCGTAAAAAAAAAAGTCGTAAGAAGATTTAATACTTAACAAGGATGCCTCACAAAAACCATATTTAAAAAAAGCTTACTGTGAATATTAGAGAAACTACTTCTATATCTATAAGTAGGTAGATTGTAGGTACCTACTCAACATAAAGAATTCCATAATTTTGCAGTTGTTTTCCATCCTTAAAAGTAGACATATTGACATTTCAAAAAAATCAAAAAACGGGAGATCATAGATCTCGACAACCTTAATCAATATATGCTTTGGAAAATATGGGGTAGATACATTAAAACTTTATCTAAGGGAATAACTGTAAAAGATTTTTTATATCTTGTATAGATTTCTCATAAATAATGTGAAAAACACTTCTGATCGTTTTTCCGAAAGACAGCAACTTTTTTCCGAGACTCGCGGAGAAAATTTTTAATTTTGTATGGATAATATGCCTTAAAATGCCTGTAAATGACCGCAGAAGTTTTTTGAATGGAACGAAATTAACCCTGAAAGGTTATAAAAACGCTATTTTTAACATTTTTTCATGCGATAGTGAACTTCTAATAGGTCTTCATAGGACAAATTCGGGAAGGATCCACATAAAATTACAATTAAAAATATCATTGTTTGCTTAATTTTATATACTTAAGAAATTAATTTATGAATTAACATTTGAACCTCACAACGAATTTCACACAGATACCTAGAAGTCTGATGAATTAATTTTACATAGGGCGGCTATACGTTAATTTTATTAAAGAGGGTATCCTCGTATGAGAGAATTGTTTAGTAGAATTTAACTTTGATGGTTGTATTCTGTGTTGAATGTCTTTTAGGATGATAAGTCTTACGTAGAATTCACTTGTCGGCAATTTGCATTCGAGTCTCTTTCACAAGAAATCTAGGAACGTCGTAGCATGTAATCAAAATCTATCTCCTGAATTTGAATTACACGGCTTAACTACTTATTACTAAATGTATTTTTGTCACACTTTGGAATAATACGTTGATCCAAGTAAGAAATAATAAAAGTTTATTTTAATTATCAAGTTTTTCATTTCAATAATAAATTTTACAGAGTTCACGCAACGAAAGACATTGCTTCTTAACTTTGTAATATTTGGAGAAACCTCCCCAATATACATAAATTCACGGAATCTTAAATAATTAAAAATTATAAATTATTGTAATAGGTCGTATGGGTACTACGTATAGGTATGTAAGTTTTATTTACCTAATCTTTTTTTTTTAATGACTCTGAGTTTAAAAAAAATCAGGTATCTTCAATTACAATAATTGTTATACCACGGTTTCTAAATTTGTGAAAAAGTGTTATTTTCTTTAAATACAGGAATTTTGGAATTGAGTTATTATCGTTGGTTCGGAAAGACGCTATACTTATTGATAGATTTTGTTCGCATGCTCGGATGTACGTCATTATGATGTAAACGAATGAATTATGAATTAATTGTATTTCCAGTATTTGAGACAATATTTGTAACTGTCACAAAGTCACGTCTTAATTTATCTGTAACTGTTGAGAAATTCCTCAGGAATTCCTGAGGAATTTCTAAAATGTCATTCACAATTCCCATCATACTTCGTGGCATAACGCCTGACGTTATTAATTACGAATGTCACCATCAACTTGTACGTAGAATGTTACGTCATGGTTGCTGGATGGAATTTATTTACCCCCTGTTTCTTGCACGACGTGACAATATTTCCTAATGAAGTACGAGTGGACGTAGGTTGACCACTGACAATGAAATACATTCCCATTCATGCTACAATGTAATTATTGTAATAAAATATCATTTACTCTTGAAAGGGATGTTAACATCCCTCCTACAAACTCACTTATCTCTGATGTAATTAAACCATATTACCAAAATACAATTCATAAAATTAACTCAATTCTTTGTAATCTTTGTGATGTTGGATTTTGAATTTACTGCGTCAAAGCTACGATTCTACTACAACTAAACCAATACCTAGTATGCATTCTTGAGGTTCTCTGGCTCTGAACTGAATCTCGTTGATATAGAAATGTTCCATCCCACATATCTACTTATGTCACATATCTATTTATGTATGTATAAGTATTCTATATATTTATTTTCGCGGAGGCATGACTTTGCCAACACACTTCTCAGTATTATCAGCCAGAAGAGTCTACATATTATCATTCATGATTCACATATAAACTCATCAGCCTAATACTGGGAAAAATTCACCTATCCAGATATCACGGATATCACAGGATTAGGCTCAGATGCGCGGGGACTAAAATACAAGCATTGTGCCTGAAATATCAGTATTAAGGAATCGTCTTACAATATTGCAAGTATTAATAATGACCGATTTTTGCATTTTTATGTATAAATTTTCCGATAAATCTAATTTTTTTAAATTGTTTATTAGCGATTTTGGTATTATACCTGTAGCTGATAATACTAATGGGATTATATATACCGACCTAGAATGCCAAATATTTTTTATTTCACCTGCTAATTCTGTATATTTACGAATTTTTTCTGCGACGGTTGTTTGAATATTAAATGTATTTGGTACAGCGATGTCAATTAAATAAGTAATTTTAGTTTGTTTGTTATGTAAAACTACATCGGGTCTATTATGATGTATTGTTCTATCTAATTGTTTTATCATAATAGAGCCTATAATTTTGATCTTCTAAAACCGATTCCGGGTTGTATTTATAATATGGAATTATATTTCTCGAATTTATTAATTTATATTTTATAGCTAAATTTTGGTGGATTATTTTTGCCACATGATTATGTCTATATGTATATTCAGTTTGCGTATTTGTATATTATTATTTTCATATTTATTTATATTTTTCTTATTTTTCATACACTTGTATGTAATTTGTATATCAAATAAATGTTACAAGTGGTTGGTTGGCAGACATTGCCTACGGCAATAAACCCGCCATTTGGTAGATATGTTTTCTTTTCAATAAAGATTTATTTATTTATTTATATAGATATTTATGATAAGGGTAAACCAACCTCTATTCCTGAATATTTCAGGAGCAACAACTCCTATGTTATCCAGTTTTTTTTTCTAGGGGGGGGGTCAAGGTTTACGGGAAAGGCTTCCCTAAACAAACTCCTACTACTTTGAGCACCCTTACCCCCGTTTTCACCAACTTTTACCTAAGAAGGAGACCCCTAAGAAATTTCCATACAAAAACAGAGATAATATTCTATTTTTTGACACGCAGGCCTACCAACCACACCCTAATTCCATACAAAATGCAACACGCAACACACCTAGCCTGGGCAGAGATATTTGGGCACCTAACGTAGGTGAGTTGCGTGTTGCATTTTGTATGGAATTAGGGTGTGGTTGGTAGGCCTGCGTGTCAAAAAATAGAATATTATCTCTGTTTTTGTACGGAAATTTCTTAGGGGTCTCCTTCTTAGGTAAAAGTTGGTGAAAACGGGGTTAATGTACCTTGCACGTTTTTCCACATCATACCTACTTAGTAGAAAACTATAATATGACTATTACCTGATGAACTTAGGTGTAGAATTGGCTCTTCCGCCGGCAATCTTTATGCAGCAGAAGATAGGAGCAATAAATTAAACTTCCGGTGTTCATTGGCTGTTCTTCCGCCCGCCATTTTCAAATAAAAAAAAAGATAGAAGAATATCTCCTGGTCACAATTCTCTTATACCACTCTAGCTGTATTACCCAGCGTTGCTCGGATAGCTTTATTGGTTACTGAGAAATGGTTCTTAAAAAACAAACTATCCCCATCCCTTTCAATTGTCCTTTTTTGAGAATGGAACAATAAATTTTAATCCTTTTTAAGGATAATCTTCATATATAATTAATTTTTACCTTATTAAGAGACACTTAAAAAACATGTCTTTCCTTTAAGCTCATTTTCATCTCTTCTAATAAAAATTAAGAAAAACGGCCCAACACCCTATTCTATTAGTAATTTTGATAGGAGAATCTATGTGGCAAATCTCAAGTTTGTACCACGTCTGGTGTCCGAGATATTCGTTTAAAAGTTCAACCTTATATTTCAACCCCTTAGGGGCAAAACTTCCAAAAATCCCTTCTTAGTGGAAGGTTTCGTGTTAAAACCAATCCGTTTTTAAAATTTCAGCTGTCTACGATTAGCCGTTTGGGCTCTGCGTTGATCAGTCAGGCGCTTTCGTATATGAGTAGAGATTACACACAAATCTACTCTGAAAGATATTGCGATTACCCTGTTTAAGAGTATGCCTACTGACATTTCAAAAATTTATAAAAACGGTAGGCCTTATATCTCAACAACCGTTACTAAATATGCTTTGGAACAAAATAGGGTAGATGCATTGAACATTTATCTAGGGAATAACCGTAAAAAAAATTATATCTTGTATAGATTCTCAAAAAAAAATTAAAAACACCTCTGATCTTTTTTCCGAAAGACGGAAACTCGTTTCCCGAAAGTCGCGGAGTAAATTTTTTTTTGTACTGATAATATGCCTTAAAATCTAGGGAATAACCGTAAAAGTTTTTTGACAGACTCAAAATTAACCCCAAAAAATGGAAAAAACGCTATTTTCACCATTTTATCATGCAATTGTTCACGCGATTTTAAACCTTAATGCCGTGGGAAATTACTGTAACATCATTCTTGGTACCAAGCCCTTAATAATCGAGTGTACTTACTGTGAAATAAGGGCAAAAATATTAAATATCCTCTTGTCATATGACAGAATTTACATTATACTAATTCAGGCTTCACCTCTTTAAACAGAGATTACCAGCAAAGCCTCTTATGTTTATTTTAGGATAATTACAAAATGTTTATGGATGATAAACGTTAATTCGGTACGCCATGACAGAAAGTAATTAAAGAAATTAAGGCTTTTGTTTCAGGGATACCAACTTAAGGGCTTGGAACCGAGAATGACGTCACAGTCATTTCTCACGGCATTAAGGTTCAAAATCGCGTGAACAATCGCATGATAAAATGGTAAAAACAGTGTTTTTAACATTTTTGGGATTAATTTTGCGCCTATCAAAAAACTTTTACGGTTATTCCCTAGATTTTAATGCATATTATCAGTACACAAAAAAAATTTACTCCGTGACTTTCGGGAAACGAGTTTCCGTCTTTCGGAAAAAAGATCAGAGGTGTATGATATGAGTATATTACTCCTCGGAACACGAGTAATATACTCATATCCGGGGAGTAACAAGATCATTGCTAATCATATTCTTACCATGTATTTAATAATTGTAAATTGTAAATGTATTTTATGTTAAATAAATAAAAAATAAATAAAATAAAAAAAAAAATGTTTTTAAATTTTATTTTGAGAAATCTATACAAGATATAAAAAATCTTTTACGGTTATTCCCTGAATAAATTTTCAATGCATCTGCACTATTTTGTTCCAAAGCATATTTAGTAACGGTCGTCGAGATATAAGGTCTTCCGTTTTTAGAAAATTTGAAATGTCGGTATGCATACTAAATATTACAACCATAATTGTACCCATACCCACCAACACAATTGTTTTATTGGTGCTTACCTAAATCACAGTGTAATTATCCTAATTAAGAGATTCACATATTCAGTTTATACTTTAAAACAATGGCGGATCCAGGCAGTGTCAGTGGCGGGGGAACAAAATTATTTAGATCACCAACTCAAGGACACTATAAAATATTCAAATAATTTTTCGCATAAACTATCAGTGTCAGTCTCAACTTGTTGTCCTTAGAAGTCTATAAACTTTCCAAATTTCAAGTTTGATTCCCCTCCCTTGAAAAATGGACTAAATTCTCATCATGTTTAATTTGCGCCGCAGGTGAATTTTCTCGCGAACCTGTATAAAAAGTGTTTTCTTTAAAAAAATCCGAGAAACATCAAACACATCAGCAAATTAACTGTGTCTACATACGTAATTGCATATTTATTAAAGGTTCTGGACTTCTATACACGAATCCAAATACTTTCTTGCAGTAACTTGTACTCAGCTTGACTGTAAGCTTTTGCAATAAGTCCGTATATCGTCAGCACCTGGATCGGAACAGGACCCCTCCCTCCGCATTCTAACAATTGCGCCAACTAATAGTTCGACACGCGCAATATGTTTTTATTATTCTATAATCTTATTAGTTAAAGATGCGATAACAATGGACTGGATGTATATTGTATAATATTGCCTCATTATGGCGTCGCAACAATCATTTAGATGACTCAATATACTTAAAAGGCGTAGACCTGAGCATGGGAAAAATTGCGTTGGGAAAATGAAGATTACTCAGTTACTAGTAAAGATATCGTCCTAATACTTAAAATATAGATAAATGTGACTATATTTTAGTAACTCCAATGGTTAGAAATGAAATTTTCCTACATTTTTCGAAAAAAATTATATCAAAGTTACCTCTGAAATTGACTGAAACTTTAAATTAATCCCGTAGTTTGTTAAATATAACGCTGTAATTTGGTTTTTAAAAAGCTTAATATTAGACGCAGTGAATGTAGTAGATTTTTTTTATATTTGGTCCCCTTTTACACAATAAGTCAAAATCAATTTGTCGCTTACATTATTATATTAAAATTTGATAAAGTGGAAGCGATAAAACGGAACGATTTTTATTGAGATCATATTGCCCCTTAAGTCTACCCCAACAAACCCTATAATGATATTAAAGAGTATAAATATTGTAGGTATATCTATATTACATACTAAATATAGAGTCAAATGAGGCATTTTACTATACACAATATTAGATATTTCTGCTACTAATATAATAACCTAATTTAGAGACCAGTGGCGTACGTTCCAGGACTAATAAATCTTTCCTAGTGATGATAGGATTTGAGGATGTATTAAGAATTATATTATTTTTATGATACTCTTTCTTCAAGCAAATTACACCTCCTAAGGGGGTATTCCATTACGTAATTAATAAAAAAAGACTCAATAATTTGACAAATAATAAATTGACTCTTTAAAATTGTCACGTTACAGTAATAGCATTGATATTGTAAGTAAGAAAATATTAGCAATTGTAGGATCTCAGTTTCTTAAAAGTAATAGGGCACTTGGACTCGTCAGTTTTACATATAATTAGACAAATAATAATTAAATGGAATATACAGCAGGAATTGTGCACAATAACAATGCTAAAGAGTGTAAAGGGCTCTGTTAAAATTTCGTCAGAGACAGTAACATAGTATGAAGCAAGATATAATGAACAAAAAACAATTTATGATACATATTTATGAAAGTCACGTCACTGTGAGAGACCTCCTGTAGTTGTATGAGTGTGTTCAGATGGAACCTAATTTACATTATCCGTATTTTATTTATCCAATTATTTTCCTGTGTGTAATAATATTAGAGAGGAGTGGACTGTATTGTGGTAGACAATGATTCGCCCAGGTCAATTATATTATACAGTCTAGAGATAATCATATCTTGGGATTATTTAGAGATACCGATCTGTTGTTTAACGAAATGTATTCATTACTTTAAAAAGAGGATCAACTTCATACAAAAAAAGCGTTCAAGTGGTTGCATTAAACCAGGTATGAATGAAACGGTGTCCGGTAAGTTCGTTTAAAATCAATTCGCCTAAAATCAATTCGTCTAAAATCAGTTCGTCTAATTAACAATTCGTCTAAAATCATTTCGTCTAAAATCGGCGAATTGATAGTTAGGCAAATGGATTTTGGCCGAATTGACTTTAGACGAATTGATAATTAGACGAACTGATTTTAGACGAATTGATTTTAGACTACCTAACTGATTTTAGACGAACTTATCGTAAACCTAATCAATCCTATTTGTGTCCCAAGTCTTACCTTATTATTCCTTCAGTTGTAAAACGATCATTCACTCAAGCAGCAACACTCATCCTGCGAACGTGACCAGACATAAGCTTCAAGACCAATCATGTTCCCTACAAGCATTAGTGTTTACGGAGAACCTATACAATTTGTTTAACATCAACTTACATGATTCTGGTAGTAATCGGGTATGTTTCTAAAAGTAGTTTATTTATTTACACTTTCGGTGAACAAAATACAGATACTACATGTAAGCACTTCAAATATAAATCACAACATTTGTTCACTAGAGCTTATCGCAGATCTCTGCCAGCTAAGCCCAATATATACGGAATTTAAAACACGTCGCCTTGCATCGTAATGCCTTCATCATAAGTGGTATGTATTTAGTCCGCGCAGTTAGTCTGCGCATACGCCATTTGATTGCATTGTACATGAAATAAAACTTACATTTATACAGTGAAACAATAATTCATTTAACACAAATGGTTTCAAAGTAATACCCTTTTAAAATAGGGTCCATCTTTTTCGATAACCCTGTATGTTTACATTGTTTACTGAGAATGAATTCTCTACGAATGTATTGTAGGTATCATGTACCTAAGTGAATTCTCTGGAAAACCAATCGACCACCGACTGTGGAAATACTGCGGAATAATCCCAAAATATTTTTCCTAATAAACATACATATTTATGGCTAAGTATCTCTCAATAATGTCGTATCAGAAATTGGACCACACATGATACTTATTTATTATCTGCTGGCCACTTGCCTCCAACTGCTAAACTCTTCCAATATTTTCTATCTTGGGCTATCTGCTGCCCCTTAAGCTGGACAATCTGTCCATCTTTTCTGTGGGTTCTTCCTACGCCTCTTTTTTTGTCCAAGGTATCAATTTCAGGATACTGGACGACCATTTAACACACAGTCCGAAAAAGCTTTACTTTCAGATAGCTACGCTTGTAGATGTTCCCAAGAGAAATAATAATCAGATTAAAAAAGTAATCGTGTCATATAATTATATAACACGCAAGATCCTCTTCGTTGACGCAACTTTTGTGACGATCGTGTTTTCTCGGGAGGTGAAGTCGTTGTCATCGTCCACCTGGTCATTTTATAGTATAATAATAACAATAATAACAATTTCATGGAAGAAAAAATATCTATGTGTCTACTGTTGGGTGCTGAGAAAATACACAGTTAGTGCGCATTGCACTAGGGGCTTCTGGTAGGTTTAGAAGCGTATCGCTTCAATATTATCTAGGCAGCCATATGATATATAAACTGATGTTATTCCACTTTAATAACGCAGCACTTGGTCTGTATGTCACGTTGTACGTTATGATGAAGCAGCAGTATCATGTTACAAAGAGAAGAGATGGAATAGCAATACAACATTGCAATAATTCTCAGTTTCATAGAGAAAATAATGGTTTCAATTGTGTACTCGTAACTAATTAAATAAATAAAATCTTTATTGGATATAGTAAACTTAATTCCAAATGGTGGGTTAGTTGCTGGAGACAATGTCTGTCAAACAATCACTAATTAGGTAACTAGTTAAGTGCAAACTAACTAAAATATGACCTTCTTAAAATAAATTAAAAACACACTTATTTGTGTTTGAGAAGTTATATATAGAATTATACCTCACATTTTAATTGATTTATGTATTTTGACACTAGGAATTAAAAAAAGGGGGAGACCTTAGATCGCGATAACCTAACTAAATATAAATGATTGAAGGGAAATTAACCCCAAAAAGTAAACAAAAAACGCATTTTTTACATTTTTTCATGCGATTGCGATTTTGAACCTTAATGCCACGGGAACGGACCGTGACGTCATAGATAAGCCCGAACCTTAAAAAAACTTTTTTTTATGCAAAATACTTAGTTTTTGAGGGTGAAGTTATAAGTAGACGTATAAAGGGTATAACTTAAAGAGTCAAAGTAATACAAGAAGCGCCTTGGTTAATAGAAACGGCGATTATCTCGACTAATACGTTCATTATCTTCATCATAAATACCTTCTTAATATGATCTAACTAGATAAAGGGGGTTGAGAGGGTTTTTTGTAAGACATGACGCACACAATAAGCTATAGGTACCAGTGGCGAAGAGAGGATTTCTGCAGAAGGGCAGCCGAGGCTAACATTTCTCATTGGATTACGTCATTATTATACCTATAATTTTATCCAAAAAGTAACTCGATGGGAATTGTGTTCTTAGGTAGCAAAACGCCTGATAGGTACCTATTTTTATTTTATTAGATGGGGTGTATTATGTACTGCGACCTATAAGATCTATTGTACTCCCCCTACTTTGCCCATCTGGTAACTACCCAGTTAACTGAAATTTTAATATGGATGTAGCGTAAAAAATATATAGCGCCACAGGCGAATTTTTTGCATGAATTATTTTTAATTTACAAATCATTCTTGTAAAGCGTTGGGTTTTTCTACAATTCATAGTACGATATACTATACTGCAGTATTCCGACGAAGAGTGCAGAATTAAAAACGAACATTGTCGGGCTTACGACAGACCTCGGCTGGCTTAAGTGATCACTTTACGATCGAGAATTTTTCAATTGCCTATATGGTAATAAGATATTAAAAACGAATTCTGTATATGTAGTTTTTTTTATCGTGAAATAAAAAAATACTGTAATATTAAGAATACATACTTATCACAAGAACAGGTTAACTAACGCTGCAGATATTTTTTTAAAGTATATAATAATTGTAATTGAATGGATTTCTATAATTTTATAAAATTTATGGTGTGATGAGGAAATGTTGTGGTTTTATTGATATTTTATTATTTAGTAGATAAAAGTATATACCTATTCATTTCTCTAGGAGAGGGCATCAGAAGCTTCCCCCCTTTCTACACCCCCACCAGATGGCGCCACCCCCAAATAAACTTCATCAGGTTCAGAGGCACCTGTTGAAAAAACAATAAAGCAAACTACTTAGAAAACAGGGAACAAAAGATTAGTTTCACAATATCACATATTGGAATCAGATTCTATAGGAAAGATAAGAAATGTCATTAAAAGTCATTTAATTAAAGTAGTTCAAATAAATGTGTAAGACATATGCTTGCTTCAAACAAGTAATACAATATTTATTAATACAAATCGCACATTTATTTTAAGACCTGTGTAGAAGTTCTAGATATCCATTTATTATTAAGCTATTACAGTGACGTATATAGGGGGCGAGGAGCCCCCCCTGAAATGTAAAACAATTATTGAAAATACGTTATTTTAAAACATGAAACTTACTCAAGTTCATCACTTCACCCATTGTTCAAAAAAAAATCGCCTGTGGTGCTATTATTATCAATTTTTTACTATGCATCTATGTTAAAATTTTTGTTGCCTCCGCCCCCAGCTTCGAAGCAGGCTTAGCCCGTGGTTCTGCGTTCTTAGCTCGTGGTTTAAGAATGGCCAGGTAAAATACTAGATTGGGCCCTCCCTGAAATGAAAACCTATATACGCCACTGGACCATTCATCCGTTCCTTTTGCAAATACAAGATACCTTTATAAAATCATTAAATATTTTGTGTCAGTGAAAACCTTTTTAATCACTGACGATGTCATTGGATGGTATTCAGAGTGGGTGGCGAATTTCATTAATGAATAAGATGACAAACGTTTTAGATTTAAACCCTACGTTTAACATTTTCTCATACAATTTTCATATTACACTCCCCCACACAAATATCCCGCGGTTAACTACGCGGTTAAATATTATAATTTATTAAACAACAGTATCGTAATAAACTTATCTAAATAAATTATTATAACAATTAACCGGTAAGTGTTTGTATGACGTCATTATACTTCACTTATGGGAAAAGGGAGTGTATAGCATTAAGCAGTAAGTGGTCGTGAGCATCCGCCAAATAGTCCTGGGAATGCTCTGAATTTCAAGTAAAGTGAGCTGAGAGTGAGTGTAAAGTAACGTGAGGTAAATATAATACATTGTACCACCGCCTCCTAGAGTAGGTACTCTAGCCGTGCTGTAACAGTTCACAACATAGCATAATGATCAAATGGGACCACCGCTCCTGTCAAATCTAGTACCAGAATATAATACGTGATCCGTCATACTCGTTGTTAAGGGACTGTTATTTCATACATTTCCTTAGCGACGGTGACGGCAACCTCGCATATAACGTTTTATGTATTAATCCTACTTCATGGCTAGAGAAAGAGAGAAATGTCAAGGTGGCGTTGATTGTACCACTCCTGTATTTTCATTTTTTTTAAATACTCTCTAAGGAAGTTATCACTGAACAAATTACAAAAATGGTTAACTCAAATTCAAGTTATTATCATTTTATTTATTTTAATTTTATTATTCCATAGAGCACAAACAGTTTAACAATGATACAAAATATACATTAAAACATTACTTACAAGCAAACCAGCAAAGGCTCCAGACTCAACAGATTACATTACAAGTTTGAGAAAACAAAAGAAAAATAAAAAACAATAAACGCACCAATGCACAACAGGAAACGAAAATTGAATTCGGCTAGATACATGAAATTGAATAAATTACTGAATTTAGAGATCGTAAATTATTAATTACCTAAGCGTTATACACTCATCCATACTACCAATGATAACTTATTTATAACTTACGGACTAGAGACAACAACCCTTACAGTAAAGAGTGTACAGAAACTAAAATGTATGGTGTATAGAAAAAAAAAACGGCAGATGCTAGATAGTTAAAGAAATGAAGAAATTAGACGGAGAACCAAAGTTGACGATCTTATGAACATAGCCAGGCAGGATGACACCAGATGGGCTCCACGAATATTTAAATGGAGGCCTTGGACAGATAGGAGTGTCGGAAGTTCACCAAAGCTATGGACCGACGACATTGTCCATATTGCTGGGGGAACCTGAATGTGGTAGGGTTAGAGCAGAGACGAGTGAAAGAAGTCGGAAGAGGCCTATATCCAGCAGTGGAGTGAAGAAGGCTAGAGAACAAGAAGCCTTATAGATGTTTGGCAAATTCAGTCGTACATACAGATAACACCTTCTAATGGTGCAGCAACAATTGTCGGGGGATGAACTGTCACCCAACCTTCCTAACGTAATAAACTTTGCTTAGTGGTGTTATTGTAAATTTATCGTTTTCATAGTTAGATTACCAGTCTCGCCATCTCATATCCGGTGGCTTTAAAAGCTTCAACAAGATCTACTACACAATTCATAGTAAATACTATAAGTTTATGTGAATATTGTATTCATAAGGTTAAGTCTGATTTTTGTAAGTGTTCGCATATCTCCCGCATATTACGATGGATTGCTGTGAAAATTTAGAATAACCTTTGCGACAATATAGTCTGTGTCCTAATGTTGCCGGTTTTAGGAGAAAAGCTTTTCCTCAAAGATGTCATGATGATGAGGGAACCCAAGTGTTGTGTGGAGTCATATGCGGTATCGTATGAAAGGGCACTGCAAAAGAAATTGAGATCTTAAGTCATATTTTGTCAAGGTCAGGATATCAGGGGACACCGAGAGATATAATATTGATGACGGGATCCATGTGTTGTGTGGGGTCGTGTGTGGTATCTTACGAAAGGATCTACTTTACCATCTAAATTTGCCGTTGTGAAGCACGGGTAACTCAGCTAGTCTACAATATACTTGTCATGAATTCATCTTAAAGTGACTACTTGGCTTCAAGGACTCTACGACTATGTCTTGTTTAGAGGAAATGAGAGAATAAATATAGAACACCACAACAGACTTCATTATCATTCTAAGGATGTACCCGAGTAGAATCAAGTGCCATGAATTATCTCTAGTATATACATATCACTTGAATTATATTAATTCTAAAATGAGATTGATGTTTCTAAAATATTCAGTGTCTCACCCAACTAGGTTTAATTCTGATAATATAAATAAATAAATAAATCTTTATTGGCCAGTAAATAAAGAAGGAATAAACCTAATAAGCCTAAATTCTATATATTTTTTTTAATATCACAACTCTCACTTTATGACAAACATGGGATTTTCTACATGTCGTAGTTGAAATAACAAGTACTTATCTCAACAGATATACAGCAAAGGATGGACTAAGGCATGTGACTGATCGTCGGCAAGTCCATTCTTTGGTGCACATCCGTTGAGATAACTATTTCGAATCCTGTAAATTGAAAGAAGAGGTGTAAGGAAGCCTGGCTGCCTGAGACTGACATTGACCCATCGTATAAACCGCATCTTCAAGGATGGATGCGGTTTTTTTACAAGAAATCGGAGAGTGCGTATGACCATTAATTGCATGTATATGAGGAAGCAAGGAGTGTGAGTGAGGGTGGGCCCAGGTGGGCCTATTTGGCGTTCAGTACTCTCTTTCCACCCCGCAAGGTTTACTCTTAACTTTGTTGTGATATTCAAACATTGAGATTTCTGGCTCTAAATGCGTAAAGTTCAACGTGAAAACACTACAATCACGAATTTTGAATCATCGACCGCACTTTTTATCAGAGGTGGCGTTTCGACCAACTGAATAAATAACTCGAAATCTCTTTAATAGGAAAAAGATAAATTGTGACGAGACTTTGGAAATCAGTTTTATAAAATGTTTCAGAGAATACAACACACTGCTTTGTTTTCTTTGTTTTTTTTTTTTTTAAAATACTTCATAATATTTTCTTTGTTCCAGAATTCTCTTCCCATTGGCTTAAGAACAAAGACTCCTCAGATATTTGGACCAGGCACAATCTTCAGAGAAAGAAGAGCCGAGAATTTAAGGGACTTACATCACGTTATAGACTCAACTCAAGGTATGGCATTTCTTAATCACCATCTTCTTGCGGTCAAAAGAACATACATTGACAATTTTTCAGTTAAACTCTCGAACAGATAAAAATTAAATAATCTTGTAGGCTTTCGCAGCCCTGAAGTTGGCAGTAGTATCGCTGCCGAAAGCTCGGTTACTCAACCACTCGACCCACAGTGAAACCCGAAGAACGAACAACATGGAAATAGATAAAAAATTACCTAATAATTTACCCAAGATGACGTCAGCACGGCACACAAAATGAACGCATCGAAAAACAACGAAAAACACAGTGTGTTTGAATTCCACGCTGCAAAATTCTTAACGATTTCTTTACATTTCCCTCTATTCCCTCTATAATCAAATATTCTATTTACCTACTCTGCTCCGTCTTTAAAGGAAATAATAATATCCGGTGGAAATGTGATGAAAGAGTTTTAAAAATAAAAGAAATGGGATTTAAAAGTTTATGAGTGTACCGCAACGGTGTAGTATTTGTTGTCAGGAAACAATCACACAGGAGAAAATCTCATGATCAAAATCTCACATACCAAAATATCCCAAGAAACACGTTTATAATCAATTTATTTTAGTGATTTTTAAGACACTACAATTGATAGTTTATGGTTAAATTCGCTATAAAAATTGAAAATTTCACCCATATTATCATGAAAACCAAATCGTATAAAAAACTGAATAAAAATAAAAATGTGATATTTTTTCCGTGAGATTTTATCACATGACAATTTATCATGCGAGATTTTATCATATGAGCCCAGTATTTGTGATCCATTTTGTCTCATTTTTATTACTATCCAGATTGTATGCTGGTGACATCAGATGAGGGACACTTCTACTACAAGTCTCCTTCAGATGAGAACACAGTGTGTGGAGTGTACATGATCACCGAACCCACCAAGAGGGTGGAGATGATCTTTACATTCCTGGACGTCCCGTGTGAGCCAGGCGGCTTGGTAGCGGTAAGCCACATCACTAATATTCTGCTTAAAGCGAGCCAATGTTGGATCCCATTAACCTTAGACCTTTAGACGTATGGTGCCGTAGCACGCGTAGTGGTCGTAGCAAGTGTAGCGTTGGCGTAGCCTGTAGGTAATCCTTACAATAATGGTAGATTGTTTCTAGTGTGTGCTTTGAAGTGGTTTTCATTATATGGAAATTATGTAAACAGTTTGGTAACATGAAGAAGGTAATTTTCATGAATTTGGTTTATAAAAACGTTGAGAGATTGATTAGTTATATCTCAACAGATACACAGCAAAGGATGAAGCGATGGATGGAATTATTTTCAAAATAATCTTGAGTTATTGGATTAGAAATGAAGTGATTTAGAGAGATGAACGGCTGTAAGATGAATGTTGTGAGAAAAATGAATGTGAACAAGTTGAGTTGGTAAGGATATGTAGAGAATTTGAATGATGAAAGGATAACAATGAAAATGTACATATATGGATGAAAGAAGAGGTGCAAAGAAACGAGGCCGTTCAGGACTCATGGTAGTATCTCTTTAAATGAAATGAATCACTGAGAAAAAGCATTAAATAATAAAACACGAAAATCTACTATTTTTCCCGTAGAAATTATAAATTGATTATAGCTACATATAGGTTTATCGATTTTGAATTCACACTTTTGGTATTTATTTTTTTATTTTTTTTTTATTTGATCATAGAGTACATATACAATATACTCGTACATATAAATATTACCAACAAACAAACCAGCATAGGCTCTAGATTTGCCACATATAGCTTTCCAATAAAAATAAGTTTACAAATAGCACTGAAAAGTTCTGAGAGAGAATTATTTATAGAAGATCATTTTACGATAATTTTAACAAAATTTAAACTGGATTATAAATATCTACAGATTAATTAGTTTAACTCAATGAATTACAGATTACAGCTATTTCTAACCTTTTGACAAAATAATTACAAACTTACATAAAGTGACTGAGAGATTTTGACATCAGTGAAAACGCTAGACTTTTAAAGCTTAAACAAGTGGAATTTAAAGAGTGTTTAATAATAATAATCACTAGCGCATCCAGGGGGGAGGGCTAGGGGGCTGAATCCCCCCCAAACAATGAGTAACAGTACTTCATATAGGTACAAATAGTTTCTGAAAAATCACATTATAACCACATCGTTTTCTCATCATGTCATGAATTTTCTAAAATTACTACAAAGTAGGTATATCGTTTTGTAAAAAAATTGCATGCGGCGCTAATTCAAGTCGAACAGGATCATTATTTTACAAATTTCCTAAAAAAGACTCGCCTGTGTATCTTTTGTTCAAAAAACAAATCAAATGATATCACGACCCTTTCACTAAGTCTAAAAAAAAACGCCTGCGGCGGTATTCTCATTTCTTTTTATGCCACAAGGTCATATATGCACGTGAGGATACATGGGGGAAGGGGCGATGAACCACACATCTCTGGAAGAAATTGCAGTTCTGCGATAAGTTCGCCCTAGTGAACAGCGATTTATAATCTGTACTATGTCCATTTTTATATTTATCTTAAAGATTAAATAAATAAATAAATATCCTCTTACGCAAAATTTAGAATTAATCTTATTTACTGAAATAGCTCGGCCCGACGGACCCTCAGCTTCCCCCAAAAATGAATGCTGGATCCGTCACTGATAATAATAATTGGACTATTTTGGGGCGCCGTGTAAAATAATTACTAAAATACCTTTATTTATTTATTTATTAATATAACTAAAAGTGTTAGTTCAATCAAAACTTCACGCTGTTTTAATCCGAAACAGAGTTTCAAAGCTCCTCAGTTATTTAATTATATAATCACTAGCTGTATTGCCCAGGGTTGCCCGGGTAGCTACTTTTGACGGAAACAACCAGGAGTCACGACTCCTTCCCCTATTTTTCACCCCCTTCACTCCCTTAGAGGCGGAATTTCCAAAAATCCTTTCTTAGTTGAATTTTTATTATATTTTATCTTTATGTTATTTTACTTTTCAATAGATTGACTCTCAATAGGTTAACAATAATAAATATGATTACAAACAAACAAATTCAAAAAAAACCAATAACAGACAGATATAAACGCAACACAAACATGCATGCAAATGTGTGTAGCATTTCTTTTATTAAAGCCTATTAGTCTTCAAAATCTATTTTCTCTAGGATTAGCCGTTTGGGCTCTGCGTTGATGAGTGAGTATGTCAGTCAGTCAATCACTCAGTCAGGCGCTCTCATATATGAATAGAGATTTACAAAGGTATATCCTTGTTTATGTTCATCACGAATGACAGGGTCCTTTATATTAATGTAATGAAGGGCTCTGTAAATAGACCTGAGTTTTAATGAAGTTTTTACCACATCCCAGCTAGGTAGGTAATATTAACATGACAAACAAACAGATTCGTTAATTAAATTTCTCATACTTGATACCTAACATTAAAGTGGTGCAAAACTGGTGCAAATCTTGGTGTCGTCCCTTATGTATGCTAGTATCGAGACTATTGGTCATGACCAGGGCCGTCTTTAACCAACTGGGCATTTTAGGATAATGAGGTCCTTGTGACTATGATCACTGGCGGGCTGGATCTGAAAATTCAAGTTGCCATGTAATAAAGCTGGGGCCCAAGTGCTGTTTCTCGAGATTTCATGGCGCATGAGGGGAGAGCATTTAGAATTTCGATATGAACATGTCATAAAAAAACGAACAGTTAATTGCGCCGCAGGCGAATTTTATTTCTAGAGGCGTTTGTTTTTCTGAAAATAATATATTTATCGATAATATCAGTCATCAGCTGGTGATCCACCAGGAACTAGGGGACCCTGGGCAAGTGGCCACTGTAGCTAATGGGAAAGAGGGGCCTAGTCATGACCTCAAAAGGGGTTGAATGCAGTAGAAATGAGAACGGTAAGAAGAATGTGTGGAAAAACATTAAGAGATAGGACAAGAAGTGAAGTTATTACGTAGAGAGGTGAGTGACTGTAAGACGGTTGTAGTGACTAGAATGAAAGTGAATAAGCTTAGCCAGTTTTAGCATGTTGAGAGAATGAATGATGACAGGATGACCAAAAAATATACATGACTGAAAACTGACCTGGGCCGATGGTTATACTGCCTTAACTCTTTGGAGACAAACTCTATATGCGCATGTGGTACACTATGTATATTGATGCTAATTTTGTTACATTTTGTCGACAGTGGGTGGATGGTTGGGAGCTGAACGGAGAATACTTCCCAGTGGCTTCAGATCATTCCAAGTCCATGGATGACCGCGTGGTAGAGCTCTGTGGTACGAGACGTGTGAAGCAAGTGTTTGTCAGTAACCAGAATGTCGCTCTCCTCCAATACAGGATACCAGTCAAAGGAAAAGGCTTTTCAATCACAGTGCGGCATATAAAGAACCCAGCTCGTGAGTACTATAATTTTAATTGATCTTTTCAGACATCTGGAATGGTATTTTGTGTCATATAACTCACGTTAGTTATTAGGTTTACCCAAAGATATTACATATTAAGTACTAGAGGTCTGATTCTATAAACTTTTTGGTATTTTAGAGTGGTAAAGCTCACACTATTAACAAGATATCAATAATAAAAACTAAAACATCTTTAAAACCATCGTTTTAGTCCTAAATAACGTTAAAACTAATACAGTTTTTAACTATGAGAGCGAAATTTCGAAACCGTTGCCCACAAATTGTCAAAATTTTCCATACGATTTGACAGTTTGTGGGCACCAGTTTTGTTACACTTCTAGCATAGAGTACTTTGTCTAGGTAGTACTTAATATATTATGTCGCTGGGTTTACCCTCAAGTTAACACGTCTGCTTTTCACTCCACCTCCGACTCTGACTCCGATTTCGGTTCCGATATACTCACCTCCGTAACATCCCTAATTCATGCGAATGTCACATCGAGACTTGAATGAATGAATGAAATCCAAAGTGGGTATAAAAGGGCGAGGGGGTGTTTGTTTATATTTTGGGCGAGTGGGCGCAGGATTACCGTACGGGCGTGTTTATTTTAATTTAATTAAGGTTTTACTTATATAACATATTATCAAAATAAACTTATTTAACTAAAAATAAGAGTACCCTTTTGGTTTATTGCAAGTATAGAAAGAATGACACCTTTATTGGTATGCACAGTGTACACAGCATTTGCTAATTATAGCCATTCATTCTGATATACCATTTCGCTCGTTTAAAACTACCGTAGGACATTTCAAGTCTTTTTTAGCAATGAATTCGCCTCCAATTTTGCATGCGCAATTTTGTGCAAAGATAATGTATATTTATTTATTCATTCAACGCATATACAGGTAACAGACACAAATATAAATATGCAAAACAACATGTTTCATACATCCATCGCCTAAAAATCAAAGCACACAGATACACCATACATGAAGATCAACAATCACACACACACACACACCTCACATTAAAAAAAAAACAAACAATGCAACAAGCAAGTACAAGAGTCAGGGAAGGTAATTGGATAAGGATGGGATTCAGGTGTGGATTGCGCCCTCCCACGCCATGCCGCAAACCCAATGTTGTGTGTGTTTCTATATATGCACAATTGCACACCATTTACTGGTTACCCCACTATTTGGATATAACGTAATGGTATAATAGGAGTAGTAGTGCCAGTAAAACCAGTGGCGGTACTAATTATTGTGCCCATATAGAGAGGTACCCCCTCTGGTGAGTGGTGTATCCATTTCATATGAGAACAATAAAACGGTATTGGAAAAAACATATAACATGATGGAGGAAAATATTTCATTAAAACGAACAGCAGGATGAGACGAGTACACTTAACTAGTTAACTGTTATTGATAAAATGTAAAACACGAGATTCTTCGAAATGTTTATTCGTACATAATTTAATTTGTGTATACTTATTGAGCGAACGACATTGCGTGTTGTAGAATATAACCATGAGGAAGTGCCAATAT
This sequence comes from Ceraclea dissimilis, assembly GCA_963576895.1. Classification (NCBI taxonomy): domain Eukaryota; kingdom Metazoa; phylum Arthropoda; class Insecta; order Trichoptera; family Leptoceridae; genus Ceraclea; species Ceraclea dissimilis. The sequence goes on along the minus strand of OY756370.1, from coordinate 442,135 downwards.
TGCCTTTTACACTCTATTTCGCATTGAATTTCCCTGCAAATGCACATATTTATTTAATGTTTCTATCCTCTTTTTATATATATTACTCACTGTGTTAACATGTAACTTTGACGAGTACAAGTGCCTGCAAATGGCCTAGGGACGACTCACAACAATGAACAATGCCTTAATCCGTCTACAGATACGTCTGTTTTATAATTTTATTGCAGAGAATATAGCATCGCTGGCTTGATTTCTCGTACATATCTTCTCAATGTCGTATCGTCACCAGAGATGTTCTAGATAAGTGACAAGACCAAAATTTTGGAAAAAAAAAACAGATTAAATTTTCAAACACTCATATCTTAAGAGAACATACACATACAAAACCCTAATTTTCAGACATTTTCACTCAAAAAGTCTTGATATCAAAATTTTCTAGTTTGAACGTTGTTAATTTCAGATGACAATTTTAAACGTGTTTTTGAGTATTTTGAATGCAAATATTTCATCGGTAAAACATGCTGTTCATTGATTCAATGATTTTGTGAGATCACTACACATATCCTTTGTATTTTACTCATTTTTATTTTGTGATAAGTAGCGACAGTGATAACATTGAAGTAAACAGTTTTCCTTCTCTGAATAGAAGAAAAAGTTGTTAGTAATTTGTATACCTATCTTAGAATCATAAGAATTCCGAGGTTAACAACGATGCTGTGATAATTTCCGTGTCTTTTTATTGAAGCAAACGTTTATAAAAAATAAGGACTTTTTATAGAAAGCACATTTTTTTATCATTGACGATAACTTGTTTTCCTTTGCTGAAAAGGCTCATTGTGTCATATAGGTACGAATGGAATTGTGGCAGGGTGACCATCGTTCTGTATTTATATAACAATAAAAATTTAATTATTTGACATAATAAATTGTAATTTTCTATACTTACTTATTTTATTGTTTTGTATTCTTTTTATATTGGGGTTGGCTGGCAGAGATCGCAGCATTGCGATATACTCGCCCTAGCGATTCTTCGGAGCTAAAAACATGCTCGGCAACGGGCACACGGCTATTATTATTAGTGAACAAATGTTATGATTTATTTTTGTAATGTTAACATATATCTATACCTTCGTCGGGTTGACTATTAGATATTGCTTTTGCAATAAGTCCGCCTTTTGGCATACTACCATTGTCTTATTTTGTAACTATGTATATTTTTCTATGGACAATATTTTTTTTATTTATTTACCCTTTTCCCCACAAGTGAAAAAAATCCGGTTCCATACCCAAATAATTTAGGTATATCTCAAATCAGTAAGGCTACTGTTATATTATGAGTACCTACCTATTATGGCCCATAAATAATCGCTTATAGTTGAGGTAGACGGTATTAAATATAAGCTCTCTGGGCGTTTTTATGGTCACTCCAGAATGTTTGGATGTCCAGATAATAAATATTTCACACCATGTCAGGACAATACACAATATCGTGCGCCACTTGACCTGGTTAGAGATATTACTCCGGGCGGGAAGTGATGACAATTAGAGCTGTGTCAAAAATGGTCTACAGTTAGTCTTCAACAGTTGTTCTTAATTATTATTTTTTCTTGTATTGTTTTTTTTATGTTTTGTACGTTTTTTTTTGTTTATATTTATTTCTTTTTTGACTTTTTTCTTTTTGATTTTCATATGAATATTTTACAGTCATATTTTGTTTTTGTTGTATAGTTTTGTCCATATTAAGTAATATTTTTTTTACGATTGTTATAAATTCTTCCTAATATAAATTTAAATGTTCCATTTACTCCATGTACTACATTCGCTTATGCTACCAATTGTGAGAAATTTTTATTGTTTTTAATTATATTTTGTATTTTTCAAAGGCCGTATGGCCGTTTATGTCATAATAAATAATAATAAACACGTCAGCACTGTTGACATACAAGTATAATTTACACAATAATATGTATAAAAAATTATTTTCATACATAAAGTAATAAAAAAATAGCGCCGCTGACATTTTTTTACGAAACGATTATATTTTGATGGATTTTTTATACTTACTAATTTTTAAAAAATGTATAACATGATGAGAAAATGTGTCGCAATATGTGATTTTTTCGTGTGGTTTTATCATTTAGTATTGAATGGTGGCAGAATGCACGAAAAGAAAACTAATCAAAATTATTAGCCCGGCGTAAATGGTTATATTAATATTAACAGAATAATGAACGACTAGGTACTGTTATTAATACAATAGCGCCTGTTGACCGGTGACCAATAACATCGCGAGATTCATTAGCATTACACGCGGGACATTAACGGGGATAATCTTCCGAAATTAATCAGCAACGAGACGACCATTTTAACGTTAGCAGTTGAAGATAACTATTGATCGAGGTTAACATTAGCATCTGTTAAAAGTTAACGTAAGTTAGCGTAAACGCCCACCACTAATGACAATACTCGTAACGGCAGACTCTCCACAACGAGACAATATTACAACTGGAATATGAACTCATATTTCTAACCGATAGGGATGAGAAGCAGTAATATACCCCCATGACGAATTCCCGATGCTTAATATTTCCCGGCGGTCAAATTTCCCGTAATCCATCATTTCGAAAAATCTTTTCACGCTAAATAGTCGCAAGAGATGTACATTTTTTAGAAAATAACCCAAATACATATTATTATGTGTACCTACTTGCTTACCGTGTATAGTAATTGAATTAATTAGATTTACCGAAAATGTCTACATGAAAATGCCAAAATCGGTAATTGTTAACATAGACAATATTGTAAGAAGTTTTCTAAATAGTGATACTTTAGGCACAATGCATGTATTTTATGTAGAACAGTACATCTGAGCCTAATCCTTTGATATCCGTGATATCTGGATAGGTGAATGTTTCCCAGTATCAGGCTGATGAATTTATATGTCGGTCACAGTGATAAAAATATGTAGAGTTTTGTGGCTGTAAGTACTGAGAAGAGTGTTGGCAAGTCCTGCTTTCGCGTAATAAATCACAGATACTGTCTTTAAATTGATCTTCTTCTTCTTCTTCAGCCCTCTTTTCTCCACTGCTGGATATAGGCCTCTTCCATATTCCTCCATTCCATTCTGCTGTTTGCTGTTGGCAGCCAATTTTTTCCCCACAGCGGCTATGTCGTCAGACCACCTCTTTTGGGGTCTTCCGACGTCTCTTTTATTCTCCCATGGTCTCCATTTTCAGATAGGATTCTTGGGGTCCATCTTGTGGGGTCTTGTCTTGCGACGTGTCCCGCCCAATGCCATTTAAATTTATATTCTTCCCTAATATAAAACTGAGTGCATTGATTTTCTTTGATAAGATTCTGCATAATTAATATGAAACGTCAATAAAAAGTTAACAGGTTTTCTGAAGATTAATATTAAATTCATAGCCACAGTCTATGGTTGAAAAGTACCTCTTATAGCAACTTATCAACGCGTCATTTGAGATGAAAACTTTCTTCATTATTACTTGCTATAGATTAGAAATAATTAATGAAAAGTTTTAATCAAGATGGGTAAAATTCCCCAGATTAAAATATGATTAAAAGTTATTATAAAATTTTATATTTATCAACAGGTATTAGATGCACCAACACGACACCTCCTTCAAAATTATTTAAGTGACATTTCGCATGATCAGGAGTTATTTACAAAAATTGTATTAACTGTGGGGAACCAGGAGTTATTTACATAAAAAAATATATTGATTGTGGGCAATCAGGAGTTATTTACCAAAAATGTGTGTTGATTGTGGGGAACCAGGAGTTATTTACCAAAAATGTGTGTTGATTGTGGGATCCAAGAGTTACTTACCAAAAGTTTTGTTAATTGTGGGAAAATTAGGAGCTATTTACCAAAAATGTGTGTAAATTGTGGGAAACCAGGAGTTATTTACCAAACGTTTGTGTTAATTGTGGGGAACCAGGAGATATTTACCAAAGAAATGTGTTAATTGTGGGGAACTAAAAGTTATAGAATCCCACCCACCCTCCTCTTTTTAGATATTTTTTCGAGTGTACCGTAAACAATGGTAGGTGTTCATTAAAACTCCCATAAGATTTTTCTCGTCTTTCTCAGTAATGAGTTTCGCCACCCATTCAAAATGTCATATATCCAGACCCACTATGTTCTGTGTATTTATGCACACCTTGTTTTTACCAAAAAAATATATATTAAATAGCTGCCAGCGCACCCTCATAATTTTCCTCTCTCCCTCGTGCAACAAAACCTAGACCCGTCACTGCTTCTCATTCTTAGAAGCAGATTCCAGCCCTGACTCTTATGACATTTTCGTTAAAAAATTCCACAAGTCACCCTAAATATATCCAAAGAAAACAAAGTAAACGATGATATTGCTGTCAAGTCGGACATTGTCTAATTTTATGCACCGTTGACGTACACTGATTTCGAATTAATTTTTTATGATTCAGTATACCTTTTTTAATGGAAATATTCACACATTTTAAAATATGTTCTATTTCTCTCAAATGAAAAGTACAATTTCATAACTTTTCGTTAAAAAAACACAATTTTAAAAGAATTTTTAAAAAGCTGTCATTTTTATTTGTCCCATTTCATTCCTATAGGTACAGATGTCCGTTTTCTAGAGAAATTCTTATACAAAAAATCGTTACAAAACAGACATCTGTGCGGGATAGTATGGGACAGTGATACTACATGAAATAAAAATGACAGCTTTTTAAAAATTCTTTTAATATTGTGATTTTCTAAATATTATTTATGAATTGTACTTTTCATGTGTAAGAAATAAAACATATTCAAAAATGTGTTACTATTTCCATGAAAACAGGTATATTTAATCAGAAGCATTTTATTCAAAGTCGGTGCACGTCAAAGGTACAAAATATTTGACAATGTCCGAAGTATTAAAAAAGTAGTTCGCTTATAACAGTAGGAATATTCAGGAATTTTATTTATTACATACTCTTATTGGAAGCATTTTACCTTTCGGCGCTTTTTCAGTAACATGAGACAACTTGTCCCATACTAATAGTAGGATAAGGGGTGAGATATTCACGATGTTACTAGGGGAAATATTAGACAACTAGCTGTAACCCGTCAACAATGACTCTTAAAATCAAAATTTTCGTCCGATCGACGGTAAATGGGGAAAATACATCCAATCCATCCAAAAGAAAACATATTCATTTTTCTGTACATGGCTGTCAATAGGTTAACAATAATAATATGTGATTACAAACAAATAATGCAAAAGAACCCAACAACAGACAAGACACAAACGCAATACAAACATATAATATGCAGTAAAAAGTTTATATTACTATATTTCATTCTCCCTATTTGTCATTAAAAATGAAATTATACTTAGTAGATTTTAAACTCGGGTTACATATCTTTGGATTCATTCTCTCTGCATACCCGCAAACAGCGTCATTTCATGTATGTATGTAGGTAGTTTAAATTCCGCTATAGTCTTTCATTTTTAACTTTAAAATGACGCGGTTTGCGGGATATGCAGAGAAAACAGATTGCCAGCCTTCCCTATCCTTACACGTATATTATTGTACGTACATTCGTATGGTAAATTATTATTTTTTATTTACCATAGTATTTTCTATTCTACTTAAAAGTAAGATTTGTACAACAATATTCACTTTATATTTATTTATTTATTTATTTATTTAAACTTAAAGTAAACAACAAACACATATAAATATACAAAATGGACATAGTACAGATTATAAAACGTTGTTTACTAGGGCGAACTTATCGCAGAACTGCGATTTCTTCCAGTTAACCCCAGGACAAAACAGAAAAAAAAAGGAGTTGAACAAAAATATAGGAAAAAACAGAAAAAATTGAATAAAAAAAAGAAATTGAATAAAAAAAAAAAAATATACGAAGTAGAAAATATATACATACATACATATGTGAGATAAAAACGGAATAAAAAAAAATAATAAACAAGATACAGAATGCATATATACATAAAAACACATACAGTTGAAACTACAATTAGTCCTACGATTCGGATTCAGATGCCGCATTCGACGCCAACATGCGATTTCTCACCGCTCTCTTAAAGGAGTGCACTGACTCCGCAGTGCGAATGGTAGAGGGAAGACTATTCCAACAACGAGCACCATCCACCATGAAGGAGTGAGTAAGAAAGGCCGATCTATGGATAGGTATTGCAAGAAGACGCTCGCTGTTGGACCTCAATGGAAGTCCGTGACTCGCTAAATATTCGAAATTTTCTTTAAGATAATAGGGAGAAGACGTTGAATAGAGAGAATTGTGCACATGAGATAGCGTATGAAGTTCACGTCTTTGGCGTATAGTTAACCACTTCAGACTGTTTCGGAAAGCTGTTATGCGATCGGATCGGCGCAGATTAAAAATGAAGCGAATACCTACGTTTTGCAGCCTTTCAAGTTTGCTAACTAAGTCTTGGTTTAGGTCTATAAAGACAGTATCGGCGTAATCTATGAGAGGCAGTAACAATGATTGGACCAATAGGGTTTTCACTTTAATAGGAAGAAATTTCTGGAGTATTTTTAGGGTATGCAGTGTGAAGAAAAATTTCTTCCTGATAGAATTGACGTGTTGCTGCCAGGAAAGAGTTTGATCCATGATCACACCGAGGTTTTTAGCTGTTTTTGAATAGGGGATAACTTTGGAGTTCATTACAGTCTGAGGAATCGTAGCATTCCCCAACCTGGAAATATAGTAAGGACTGCCTATGAACATGGTCTGAGACTTAGTGGGGTTAAGGATCAGCCCAACACGTGCGGCCCAATCTGAGATCAGACGCAAACATCGGGATGTATTCTCAACTGCAGTGGAAATATTTTCCAGTCTGAAGTGTGTATATATCTGGAGATCGTCGGCGTATAAATGAAAGTGACAGGGCAACAGACGTGTTACTGGATTTATGAAAATCGAAAAGAGTAGAGGCGATAAAATTCCCCCCTGGGGAACCCCGGCCTCCAACTTTAACCACTCCGAGAGGACACCGCTCTGCATGCGCACAGACTGGTAGCGTTCTTTTAGGTAAGATGAAAACCATGTGGCACAGGCCTGAGAAACATTTAGTGACTCTAATATGGCAATTAGTATGTCAAAATCTACGGAATTAAATGCACTACTAAAATCTAGCAATGTCAGCTGGGTCAGTTCTTGTTTCTCCATGGCAATTCTGATATCGTCAGTTATTTTAATTAATGCAGTTGTTGTGCTATGGCCTTCCCGAAAACCGGACTGGTAATTGCTCAAAAGTTGATTTTGGTTAATAAATCGATTGAGTTGTATGTGAGCTAGTTTTTCCAGAACTTTAGAAAAAAAAGGGAAGGATTGATATAAAATCGATATAAAAAATTGATATAAAACGAAATGTACAAATTTAACACAAAGGAACTCAATGTTTACTTGGTTTAATAATTAATTAAAAATGCGGATCCTAAAAATAACGACTTCTATCGACAACTACTCGAACATTTTGTAGGCTCGTAATGTTAATGAAAAAACGTATTGTGAGGGCTCCGCGATCGTGGAACGGTTTAAATTATGTATTTATTCGAACAAGTTGCAAAAGTTGCCACGTTCCTGCATTATATTCACACACACGGTTTCGAAGCGAATTATGTAAGTTGATAGTTTTTTTTTATCAAGCAAGATGTACAAAAAACTTTTTATATGGATCATTGAGAAATTCTTCACCGAAGCTTTCTTTATTGAAATAACAAGCTCAATTCATAAAATGCTCATAGAATATAGAAATATGTTTCCTAAAGCTATTTTCTACATGATATGTACCTATAAATAGTAAGTACGTGATATGATAACACGCACACTACACACAAAGGATGAGTAAATGAGTATTCTGAAATTTTTCACCGATCTTTAAAGTTCAAAAAATGTATGAGCTTATTTCTTCCTTTAAAAACATCATTATGCAAGACAAACTCTCTGGAAATTAAAAGGTACTATGGATCCGAGAGTTAGTTGAAAAGGTGGATGCATGCATTACCATAATATTACCATGAGATCGATTTCCTTTGATGAAGTAATATTATTCTCATAGCGTGCAATGACAATCCTATTATGAAGTTAAATGTTGACGAATCAGGGTTTAATGCAGTGGAAATGAGGTCGTTAAGAAGAATGTGTGGGAAAACGCTGAGAGATAAGATAAGGAACGAAGTTATTGGGGAAATGAGTGACTGCAAGACTGGTGTTGTGACAAGAATGAAAGTGAATAAACTACGATGATTTGGGTATGTTGAGAGAATGAAGGATGACAGGATGACATAAAATATATATTTGAGTGGGCGAAAAAGTGTGAGGAAACGCGGCCATCCGAGACTGACCTGGTCCAATCATGTCGACCAGATCCTTAAGGATGGACGCATTTTGAGTGAAAGGAATCGGAGAGGGTGTATAACAAATTGAATTAATGTGACGGAGGCTAGGAGTGTGTGTAAGGATAGGGCTTTCTAGCGCTCTGTCCTCTCTGCCTTCCCTGCAAGGGACATGGCGTGAGGGTATAGATAGATAGATACTCGTAGATAGAGAAGTTTAATGTTTTCCTAATTTTGGTTATTATTTCAGCTTGCAACATTCTACTCCATGACGTAGAGGACATCTACACAATCAGGAACTACGGCAAGGCCAACAACTGCTCCCTGTCTGCCATCTTCCCCGCGTCCATCAAGGTGATCGCTCTCAGTGTCGGAGTCGAGACGGGACATTCTAGTCGAGAGATTGAAACGGGGACCATTTCAAAGGTAAAAACTATTTTAATTTGCAAGGATTAGGTATAAGTCAATTATTATAATCGACCGTTTTGAATGCAACCGAATAGTTGCGATATTTACAATCTGCTTTCCCGAATATAATAAAAAAAGTTGCGATGTTTAGTCTACTTTCTCGAATACAAACGAAAAGTTGCGATAGCTACAATCTACATTAAAGAATACAATCGAATAGGTGTGATATTCACAATCTACTTTCTAGAATACCATTGATTCGTTGCGATATTTACAGTCTACTTTCTCGAATACAATCGAATAGTTGCGATATTCATAATCCACTTTCTCAGATGCTATCGAAAAGTTACGATATTTAAAATCTACGAATACAATCGAATAGTTGCGATATTCACAATGTACTTTCTCGAATGCAACAGAATAGTTGCGATATTTTTTTACTATCGAAATAATCGAACGTGCCGTCGATTGATCGCCTGTTACTAATTTCCAACATCGCAAACCGGTGTCGCTTAGGTCCAGGAACACATAAAATTACGGGAAATGAATTATAAGGGAAATTAAAAGGATTATTTTACTATTTCTTTTTACATTGTGGATATAGGTTAAAGATTATCCCAACAACAAAACCTAATCTATCTCAATAGTATATTTATCTCTTTCTTCTTACGTTCGTTTCCCTTATAAAAACAGTGATTATACAATGTTTTCTTTTAAAAGGTAACTTTGAAGTAGCTATGAAAACTTTTCTACGAAAGCATCAAACCAAAATAACGAAACTCGTTCTCTTTGTTATATTCTGAATTAGTTTCCAGACTAACATTATTATAGAGTAGTGAATACATTACCTTTGTCTAGAACTAGAACTAGATAAGCTACAACTAGAGAAAACTCACGTAATAAAGGACGAGTGGCTATTGTTGATTTTAGCCCAGTGATCCTGTAAAAGGCTTTTCAATGTTTTTAGAGTAGGCAAACTTTCATATCATTATACTCAAGGTATAGTTTAATATGAACCTTTTCATTCTATTCCCATAAGACTATTATTATTTTTGTATAAACAGTATTGTAATCTAGAGGTTTTTGACCGACGGTACTTGGTGGAAGTCCATTTTTAAGGTAAAATGAAAGACTGAATATTTAGTTTGAAATCAACAAAAAAGACTTGAGATTAAAATAATAATAGTACTTTATAGAAACATTACAAATTAATTTGCATTATACTTAGATCTACCTTACTAGGCAGATCACGCGGCTAGTTTTCGAGGATTTGCACCCTCATAATCAGGCGATTGTGAATAAGTTTAAACTTTATTCACAATCGCCTAATGATGAGTGTTTGGTACAATATCTGCAGGTATTCTTATCATTATTTGTTCATGTGCAAATACTAAAACACTAGTCGCGTAATATAAAGTCATTAGTCACTACTTTAGTCTTTCATTTTACCATAAATTGTAATGTTTTTTTCACAATTTTTTTATTTATTTTCATCTGTCGTTCTTGTTATGGTCTGCGTCTACTAATTTATGTATATATATATATATATATATATTATTTTATATATATATATATATATATATATATATATATATATATATATATATATATTATTTTATTATATATATATATATTATTTCCACCACATCCTGCTACCCGGTAGCAGGATGTGGTGGAATGGGTGAACGTTGCCCTGGGCATAAAGTGATCACTTAAGCCAGCCAAAGCCGACTCGTAAGCGTCGGAACATCCATCCTGCTCCCCTCCCCAAGGGAGTTCGCATAAGTTATTATGTGAATGTTGATATCTGCCGCCTTTCGTTGAGAAAATTCTCAATATATATATATATAATAATAGGTATATCTCACATCATGTATCACTTTGTCTGTCTTTTGTCAACAGTGTGAGAAGCGTGGTCTACCAGATTACGCCGCTATCGGAGGCTCTCCAGGCTTTGATGTGGCTGACATGATAAAGGCTGACACTGTCTGTGGGATGGACTCTACGCCAGGTAAACATCTCTATATCATTTCCCTTCCTCTCCTTTTCCCTGCCTTTACTTGTGTAGCTTAGGGTAAATGAATTGGAAATCAAAGACGAATGGAGTATATCGATTCATTGACTTATGTTTCTACTCCCACCTTCTGAAATTTTCCCACCCTCTGAAAGAGTTTTCGGGCAATAAAATTCTCCTCTGTATGGCAACATTTTTTCTACCTCAAGACTAGTTATCTCAACAGATATACGGCAAAGGATGGACTTTCCATCAGGATTATGACTGATCGTCGGCTGGCTTAATGTGATTACTTTACACTTAAGTAACATTCACCAATTCCAGTTCATCCATCTGCCGTATATCTGTTGAGATAACTACTTGTTATATTCAATAAACTACGACATGTAGAAAATTCCGATGTTCTCACAAAACATAAATTGTGATTTTCAAAAATGATATTTTACTACCTACTGCTATCACGGTACAATCCCAATAATGGAGTAATCAGTGAATGCTGTGTGTGTGTGTGTATGTGCGCGTGCGGGCGTGCGTGTGTGTATAACACTATTCCCGAATGGATAGGAAACCTCATGCCCTTAAGAGAGTCTTAGCTATTCTGGAGCCTTACGTATACCTACTACCCGATTCTTACAGGACACTCGAAAAAAAATAAAAAAATACCTGGGAGAAAGCAGCGGTGTAAGAAAACGCGGCCGTCCACGAACCACATGGCTTGATCATGTTGAGCAAATTCTCAATGATGGACGAGTTCTAAGTAAACGGAATCGTAGAGTGTGTATGACGAATTGCATGAATGTAACGGAGGCATTCGTGCTTCCGTCACATCCGTTCTGTGTGTGTAAGGATAGGAAAGTCTGGCCATCTGTTCTCTCTACCTACCCCGCAAGGGATGCGGCGCGAGGGGATAGAATAGAATATAATAAATTGTTTTATTGAACTAACAAGCTGACTTTCGTTTTCAGCAAAGTTCCTGGCGAGCATCTTCTGCGGCGTGTCGACAGTTCGCCTCATGTCCAGTGGACAGTTTGAGAACTCCATCACAATAGCCATCAAGAAGCTAGGAATTGAAGATGTCACACGTTCCTCGTTGATATGTCCGATGTAAAGTATCGTATCTCTATACAGTAAAATAAATACAAATATAGATACAGCAGTAGAACCTCGATTATCCGGACCCACGAGTAGTATTATTTATCGTATGGCATTTCGTTACATCACATCTTAAAATAAGGACATAAAACAGTAATAATAGCACAGGTGGGTCTGCTTGTCAAAGGCTTAGGTCAATGTTTAAAATATATTCTCCCTGTTAAAAAGTGACTCCCGTTTAAAACTGTTATTGATTAGTCCGAATAATCGAGGTTCCACTGTATTGTTCATATAATATATAAATTGATTAACAATCCTAATTTACTCCTCTACGTAAGATTGGTTGGAAGATATTCTGTTAAGATTTTACTATAACAATGAATGTTGATAATAAGAATTAACTCTAAGTAATTAGTAATACTTAGGTTAGTAATTATAGTATGTATAAGGCTAGAGTGACTTAATGTACTTAAGGGGCTCGTTCCGGATCCGTTAAATTTCACTCAGTGATTCGCCCGATTGTTTATGGTTCCGTTGCTGAAGACTCACCTCTTTGTGCATACCTACGGGTCGGTCACTGGTCAGCCAATGATGGGACGAGTTAGCCAAAACTGATTAGATTAATTCATTTTTATTATTTTGTTTGTGACGATCCTATGTGGTGATTTAATCTATTATTTTTACTGTTTGTGACGATCCTATATGGTGAAAAGAAAAATGTAAGGTGCCCTTGAAGCGATTTTATCGCTAAACGGTGCCCAAAATTGTCCAAGTACTATTATTATTGTTCTCCGTTCTATCATCGGTGCGGTTCAACCTGTTCTGTGTGTACAGTTGACACGCTCGGATGTTGCGAATAACACCCAACTATTTGGTTGGGTGACATTCGCTAGAGTGGTCCGCACGTGCTGTTCACTCACTCTTATTAACACGCAATATGACTATCCCTTTCTACCAAAGAAGAGTGCTCGCTATCTCGATGTATATCTAACAACTCGCTCTTATTAGCATTCTCATATCTCTATCTCTGTATGACAATTTTAATTGGAACAATCACCCAAATGCGTTCTGCTTCGTGCGATAATCGCCCGTTGACTCGCTGAGTGAAAATTAACGGATCCAGAACGAACCCCTGTACTTATAATTTCAATTTGTGATTCCGCTTATGATGGAGTAAAACATTTTACATGTAGGTAATTTTTTCCACATTTTATTTAATTACTTCAAATTTTAATAACTATCCATTGTTCCAGAATCTTGATATTTTTGTAAACATGTTCGTTTTAGGTGACAGTTTAAAATTGTAGTACTGTTCTATCATAAACATGTTTCAATTGGTGAATTTCAATTAATTTAATTTGTACGTAGAGAATTATATTGTATGTAGGAATTGGGAGAATAGTATTAAAAAATATATGATTACTTTTTAATTCAAATTACAGCATTAGGTACTCCTATATCTAACAAGCTAAAGGAATAAAAAGTTTCAGCAAACTTAAGAGGTAAATTTGGAATATTTTTTTTTATCGAGAGAATTTACAAAAATCAAATTTCGAAACACTAAAGTTACTACCGGTAAAACGGGGTGTCTTTGTGCCACTAGGGGTGAGATTGTGCCGCACGTGTTATTGAATTTGGCGCTTTGACTCATACAAATTAATTAAAAATCTTAACTAGTTTGAAAATGGTACTATACCGCCATTTATTGAAGGCATCAGAAAGTTAATTGAAACAACTGACAATCGGTTCTCGTTCGATGCAATGCTTTCAATTGAAATTTCATAATTTTAATAAAAAACTATGATTCGATACATTGTTTTATTTTTGGACAACCTATTATTTTTTCCTAGCAAATGTGTAACTAGTTTGTAGCAACAATGTTTGTCTTTTTTAAAACACAGTTATTGTTCAGTCCAGCTTGGTTTTTAAGATAAGAGTATCTAAACAGAAAACTTCGACAGAAGTCTAAGGCCGGGTTTCCACCTGCAAGAAAACTTCTGCCAGACAGACTGTTGCAGAGGTTTTCTTGCAGGTAGAAACCCGGCCTTAGTATGACATCTTTAGCATTACCCTATTTAATTTTAACCATACGATGCAATTTGTACAAAAATGATTCTTTTTGTACAACCTATTTTAGTAAGTACAACTTTTAGTATAGACTCATGCTTTGTTTAATCTAACTGGACAAAAATTCTTGTTCCCTTACTGTATTTGCAAACGAATTTTCAATTCTATTGTTTTGTCTAACAAAGAGTTATGTAGATTTTCATACATATTATTACTACAATGTAAAGATCCCAAGTCTATTTATATTGAACTAGATCCCGAGTCCTAAGCAAATATTTCGTTTTCACTGTGAATACTGTACTAATCTCTTAAAATCTGTTTTGAAAAACTTATCACCACAGTAACCTGAATAATTTACATAATGTATTGTCTTACTGTACTGGCGTCCTAAGGAAGAACCGCGTGTACCCCACCTTTAGATATTTCGAGTTTTTCATCTATAGATCCACCTATTTCAATCATAAAAAGTCTGAGTTTCCATACGCAACTCCTATTTTTCAAGCCATCTATGTCACGCAAATGTATGGAGTTATATGGGCGCTGCAAGACGTTTTTCGCGTTTCAACATTTTGGTTTATACGTGGTTCTTCCTTAGGACAGTAGTGTAGGGGTTAAACAATAAAAAATTATAAATTTTTCACAAAAAAAAACATGTTTATTAACAAAATTTTCACTATATTCAAACGCAAAACCAGAATTTCTGTCGAAAGCCTTTAGGCGGGTTCACTACAATTTTTTATTTTTTATATCAAAATCGATTCAATAGTTTATTTGTTTTATCAAAATCGATTCAATAGTTTGAGTCCCAAATGATTCGTTTTCGTACTCTTCAATTTTCAAAAGGCCATATCTCCAAAACGGTTGATTTTTGGATATACATTTAATTTCATTTTTTAACTTTTTAAACTGTTTTCAAAGTTACAACATGTATCTAGCGTATTTTTGCATTAGGTAATATAAAAAGATTTTGATCTTTAAAAACATTTTATTGTGATAGTTTAATTACAGTGTTTTTTTTTGTGAATTAATTTGCCAAATAGGTTCTCTTCTAATTTATTTCAAGATTTTTATTTGTACCTATAATGTATCAATTATCATATTACCTGCACATTAAATACATAAGAATGAAAGTAATTGAAAGAATACATAATATCTAATAGACATGTAAATACTGTATGTTAACTATACCTAGGTATAGAAGAAATAATTATTAGAATTAAATTATAAATTTAGTGATAAAAAAAGAAAATTATATAAGATATTGTTTACATTATCTATTTATATTATTTATTTATACCTACATATATGTATTATATTATTATGAATAATTTATTTATTGTAATAATAAAGAGTACTTAAATGAATAAAAATTAATTCATTAATATCGCATTCAAATATTATTTTAATTCACATAATTATTCATACACATTCTTCAGGAGAGAAGTGGATGGCAGTGGCGGATTAAGACATTAGGGGGCCCTACCCAACAGCAGATTTTAGGGGCCCCAACCTAACGTCCAACCTTGCTGTGTGATTTGTATTTGCCAGTAGAAGGATCTCACCTCACAGAATCAAATAGTCTCATCAATACAGTCTTCTGACTCATAAGATAAAACATGATTCAAAACACATTTAAGCAGGGAAATGGCTCACAAAACCGTGTGTATGCAGGCCTTGCAGGGCTTAGGATGTTTAGATTAGCGATGGGATATTAGAGCGATATTATTCGAATTAATTCGAACATTAAAATAATCGGAATAAATCGAATATTTCAAATTATATTCGAATGATTCATTCAAACTGAAACGACGTCCGACCGTCCGATCACTTTCATTCGAATGACGAATATTCGACTATTCAATCAAACTGAATGAATTACATGAATGAATGAATGAAATTTTATTTTTCCAGATATGTGCATACAACTTACAAAAACAATTAATTTTGTTATAAACATATTATTATTATTTATTTATGTATATATATATATATATATATATATATATATATATATATATATATATATATATATATATATATATATATATATATATATATATATATATATATATATATATATATATATATACATAAATAAATAAAAAAATGCCGTGTGGCACCAGTCGCTCAACTATCTGGAAATATTTTACTGCCTCACTAGACCGGAGTCTGTTCTAAGACAGTAGACGCCAAATCTATTTGTGACGGAAGTATAATGTTGCAACAGTAATCGTTAAAATCCATTTCACTGGAACAACACTGATAATAAACATTAAGAACAATGGCAACAAAGGGACAAGTCCTGAGTACAATAATAATAAATAAGTGTAATCTGTTTAAAATAGTGGAGAAATGTGAATTGTATAAAAATAAAAAGAAAAAATTAAATAAAAAATTAAATAAAATGAAGTTAGCAACATACTCTATTCGATTATTCGAATGATCATTCAAACGACCATCCGATTATTTTCATTCGAATATCTAATTCATTCGATTATGCCCATCACTAGTTTAAAATAAAATAAAATAAAATAAAAATAAAGTTTAGATGATAATAAGTATGATACTCCGTACATTTTTTTACAGAATAATCTCAACTAATGATTTAATTTAGTACATGGTTGGCGCATTTGGTTGAGCCGGCAGTCTCTCAAGCGGGAGGTGCCAGGTTGAAACCCCGGCACTGGCGATGTATTCCACACTTTGCGACAGGCTTTTAGCCTAGTGCAACGTGTGCATAAAAGCATTTGGGTTTGTGTATGCAAGCTTAGATCCTTTAAAAAAAAAACATTATAAATATTATGGTGAATTATCAATACTGAATCTAATTTCAAGTGCAATGGAGCTATCATGAAGTTAGAATAAGTTGTAATATTATAGACAAAATCTGACTTTCGATCTGGATTTCATTTCCAACGATACGATACGATACGATCCACCATGACCTCACACGGCCCTTGGATCCTCCTGAAACCCTGTATAGTTTATATATACTTTATCTCTGGAGATAGCTGATCCATTTTTGCACAGAATCGTATTGGCACCGAGTTTACGTACGTTTGCAAAGTTTCAGGTCTCTGAATAGTCAGGAAGTAGATGAAAATCAGATTCTAAAATTTGCGCACAAACAGAAAAAAACAACTGAGTGAAATTAAATATAATCTTCTAAAAATAGTTATTTTGGATGTAGAAGACTTAACTGTGTATAAATACTAGTAAAAAATTAAAAACTCGTATTTATAAAAAACAGAAGGAAACCTTGGGATGAATTTCACACTTAATCACTAAACTGAAGCAAACAATTTGTCATATTTAGATACACCTTTATTAAAATACATACGAGTTGCATTAATCAAAGTTTTATCGTCTCCACCAAATGCTGAATTCATTCTCCATACATTTAATCAATTAATACTAATCACTTTATTAAGAATTTAATGTGAGTGAAGTGATAAGTTAAATCAATAAATATGTAGGCCTCTAGCTCCTATATCCATATAAGAGAAGTGTTCCATACAGTTGCCATTACTGTACTCTGATCATTGAAACACAATGCATTCAACGAAGTTCTGGATAATTCCTTTGCTAGTTCTATTTCAAGTATTCGGGGTAAGTCTTAATATAATTCTATTACATTTTAATTATTTATTTATTTCACCTATTCCTACTTCCTACTGTTATTTGCACAAGGAGACATACAGTACGAAGAAGAATATTGTAATTGCTTAGTTTTATTTGCCCTTATCGATCAATATTGATGTGAACAGTTCTTGAAGTTATCAGACATATGCCTCCTTAGGTCCTCATCAATGGCTGCAACTTCATCACGAATGGTTTGTTTGAGTTCTTGAGTACTCATTGTAATAAGCATCTGAAACACGCGATCTTCCAGAAATCCCCACATGATAGAGTCTGATACACTGGCCAAGCGATTTCCCCAAAACAAAAGACAGCATTTGACGAAATATACCCATACCGTTTAGCGCCGCGATGTGGGCTGTTGCTCCATCACATGAAATGGCGTCTCTTCCTCTACCATTCCCACTTTCGCCAACCACACCAAGTGACGCGGCGCACAATTCGCATTCGAAATGTGTCGGCTCTGTTCCAGCCTGTATATTTCTTTGTTACAGAATTCTCTCCCCATCGGCTTAAAAAAAAGGAGTCCTCACATATTTGGACCAGAAACTAAATTCAAAGAAAGGCAAGGTGAAGTTACACATTACCCTGTAGAAGGTATGTACTCTGTCAACCACCCATCTTCTTGGGCTTAGGATAATGTTCCCGACAATTGGTTCCCCGACAGTTCCATCCTGAAGATGACGTCGTCACGGACGTCTAAAGCTAGATACATTTGAAAAATAAACGCAAAGATAAACATATATAGTTTTTTTATGAATTCAGCGCGCTGCTAAATCCTTCACGAATATCATTAAGTTTCGTCCATCAAACGTTGCATTTGCTGTTCCGTCCGCTTAAGCGGAACGAATAATATCCAACGGAAATATGGTAAAAGAGTTTAAAAAATGAAATTTTAATTACGGTATCCGTAAATCCATTAACTTGTTTCCTATAAAATTACAAATTTTCATGCGAGTTTCACTTTTAAAACTGAAATAACAATAAGTTTATTTAAGATAAAAGTAAAGCTAACAATACTTTTGAAATAAAACTTCAATTTCATTTTGTTCAAATTGCATTTTGTTTTCCAATCCCATTTTCCAATCACCCATCGCTAGTTACCTTTTAAGGTTTTGTTTTATTTTGATTACTTTTCAGATTGTGCTATGGTTACGTTTGATGAAGGAGAGTTCTCCTACACGGCTTCTTCAGATGACGCCACAGTGTGTGGAGTGTACATGATGACCAAACCCAACAAGATGCTGGAAATGAAAATTATCTCCATGGACGTTCCGTGTGATAAACAAGGCTTGATAGCGGTAAGACACATCATCATAATATTCTGTTTACACTGAGGCAATGTTGGATCCCACTAACCCTAGACCTTTAGAAATAGAGTGCCGTAGCACACAGAGCGGTCGTAGCAGGCGTAGCGTTGGCGTAGCTTGTATGATCTTTACAATAATGGTAGATTTTTCTAATATGTGGTTTGAAGTACATAGTTTAAGTACACGAGGTTCGCCTCAGATTATAGAGAAGTTTAAATTCGTGGATTTTAAATGTCGATAGTTTCGATATCCTGGTATGGATTCATCTATAGATATCCTAGTCATCTGTCGTCCAAGTGGCTCTGTTCTGGTATGGCTGGAACCTCCCGGTCTCGCTACTACACTACATGGTGAAATCGTAAGAAGATCCAGACCCATACATCAGCTCCAGTATTATGCACTATTATATTGAGACTAGTTTTTTTGTTGACAGTGGGTAGATGGTTGGGAGCTGAATGGAGACTACTTTCCAACGGCTTCAGACCATCCCAAGTCCATGGATGACCGCGTGGTGGAGAAGTGTGGCAAAGAACCTGTGGAGCAAGTGTTTGTCAGTCACCAAAATGCCGCTCTCCTCCAGTACAGGGTACCAGTCGCAGGAAAAGGCTTTAGAATCAAAGTGCGACATTTAGATAACCCAGCTCGTGAGTAATAGAAATAATATGACAACTTAAGAGTGTGCATACCGACATTTCAAAAATTTCTAAAAACGGGAGACCTTCTATCTCGACAACCGTTACTAAATTTGCTTTGGTACAAAATAGAGTAGATGCATTGAACCTTTATCTAGGGAACAACCGCAAAAGATTTTTTATATCTTGTATAAATTTCTCAAAAAAAATAAATTAAAAACACCTCTGACCTTTTTTCGAAAGACGGAAACTCGTTTCCCGAAAGTCGCGGAGTATTTTTTTTTCTTGTACTGATAATGTGCATTAAAATCTAGTGAATAACCGTAAAAGTTTTTTGATAGACGTATAATTAACCCCAAAAAATGGAAAAAAACGCTATTTTTACCATTTTATCATGCGATTGTCACGCGATTTTAAACCTTAATGGCGTGGGAAAAGACTGTGACGTCATTCCTGGTGCCATGCTCTTAAATGTGGACCATATTTCTAATCAATAGGGATGGAGCAGCATACCCCATGGCAAATACTTCCATACGGTCGAATTTTCTGTTATCAATAATTTCGATGAAACTATGTCACGCTAAATTAGTCATTTAAAAACAGACGCTTTTCATCTTTTTCAGCAATGAAGTTCGGCATTCCTTTTTAATGTCATTGCAAAAAGAAAATATTTTTATACAAACTGAACATTTACTGGCTACCCCATTACTGGGATATATTATGGTGGCAACATTCTCAAAGTTATTTCCAATATACGGCCTGAACTGCCCAAAAATGTGATTGGAAATTGGGCTTCGATACTCGAGCCAGTATGGCACACATATGCCCGAAACACATTGAAACATAAATGACAAACCTTTATCTTTCTAATAATCATCAGACAGAATACATCAGAGCCCCATCATAATCTGTCAGAGAATTCCCCATTATACACTGATCACATATCCACTGTAGAAATAGATAAAAACCTAGTCGAAAAATACCTAAAACAACTAAATATTAACAAAGGACCTGGAAGTGACTTAATTCCACCCATATTTGCCGTCAATTGTTGTAAAACTATATCTTACCCGTTATGCAAAATCTTCACATGTTCTGTCTCCGGTGGCGTCTTTCCGCAGGTATGGAAAATAGCCAACATCATTCCTATCCACAAAAATGGCCCGAAGAGCAATGCACAAAACTACCGCCCAATATCCATTCTCCCAGTCTTCAGCAAGATGTTCGAATTAATCATTTACGACCAGATTTATTCGACTGTTTGCAAATCTATCCCCTCAGCCCAACACGGATTTCTAAGAAAAAGATCGGTAATATCCAATCTCACAGAATTCACCGATCTCGTTTACAAGGAGATGGAAAGAAGAACTCAAGTGGATACTATCTATACCGATTATTCAAAAGCTTTTGATAAGGTAAACCATCGGATCTTACTTTTAAAATTACAACATGTCGGCATACATGGTGACCTGTACCGTTGGTTTACATCGTGTATACATAATCGCTGTCAGTCGGTCGTAATAAGCGGTTATAGATCAGCATCCACTGTCGCATCTTCAGGAGTCCCGCAAGGATCACACCTAGGTCCTCTACTATTCAACATTTATATATATGACATCGGCACATGTTTCGAACACTCCCAATTCTTAGCATATGCCGATGACATGAAAATACTTTTACCCATTAAAAGTTCATCTGATTGCCAGAAACTACAGTCTGACCTTGATAGACTAAGTACATATTGCACCAACAATAAACTACTCTTGAACATAGCCAAATGTTCAAAAATTACATTCACAAGAAATCACCGACCCGTACAATATAACTACACTATAGATAACATAAACATTGAACACACCAACAAAGTCCGCGATCTCGGTGTCATCTTAGACAGCAAGATGCAGCTTGACCACAATATGAACCATATAATTGATAAGGCCAATAGAATGCTCGGTTTCACAATAAGAAATTGCCAACCATTCAAGAAAGTTTCCACAGTAAAAACTGTTTATTTTGCATATGTCAGAAGCATATTAGAATTCGCCTCTACACTATGGTCTCCTCATCAGATTACATACAAAGCAAGACTAGAAAAAATACAAAACAAACTACTGAAATATCTGAACTACAAAGCCCACGTACGATTTCAAAGCCATTCTGAATCTGCAAACTTTCACGGGATACCCAACTTAGAAAAAAGGCGAACCTCCGCTGACATGCGACTTCTTCATGACATAATTCACAACAACATAGACTCGCAATACATGAACTCTACAATAAAACTTAGAATCCCTCAAAGAAATACGCGCACACAAGCTCTGTTTCACATAAAAACACATAACACAAACTACATTCAAAACACAGTACTTAATAGAATTTACGAAACATATAACACTTCCTTCAATAATTTAGATATCTTCAATACTAGTAGAAACACATTCATCAACTCGGTCAATAAAATCTTACACACATCACCCCTATAAAAATAAAAATGAAAATAAATAACATTGAGCTACCTGCACATAGAATACCTAATATATTATATTATTGAAAGTAGATTGCAAATTATTAGTTTTAAATATTTTTTTATAAATACGTTTAGTATACTATATTATATTATAAGAACACATATTATATTATTTTTTTATAAGAATGTAACCCTTCCTCTCTCCTATCCTCATCCCCTTCCCAATGCTCACTATTGACTATTGATTATTATTAATCGATAATTACATTTATATGAATCACTTTACTTAACTAATTATATATATTAATAAGGTAACACTATAATAGGCTTTAAGTATTTTATTATCTCTGTATATATTATAAATGTTATAAGCTGTTGTGTTATAAAATAAAATAAAAATAAAAAATAAAAATAAATAATGCCATTTTTATAGACATTAGCATGATTTTAAAGGGTTTAATTTCATTTTAAATGTCTATACGTCTTAAAAACACCCTATAGTAACAAGTAGTTATCTCAACAGATAAACAGCAAAGGATGGACCTTCCATCAGGCTTATGACTGATTGTAGGCTGGCTTAATGTGATCACTTTACACTTAAGTAACATTCACCAATTCCAGTCTATCCGTTTGCCTCGGGCGGGAATCGAACCCAGACCTCCAACCTAACAAGCCGGTATTCTACCGTGCTATGATGGTTAATAGTTGAGTCTAGTTATACCGTTCATATAACACATAGGTACCTGACGTCAGAGACTTTAGCAAGATGTCATTCTAGATATCAATTATATATTGTTAGAAAGATATTTTCTGGTTATTGTTTCAGCTTGCAACATTCTTCTCAATGAGGAAAAGGACGTCCTCACAATCACAAACCACGGCAAGGCTATCAACTGCTCTTTTACTGCCATTTTCCCAGCCGACATCAAGGTGAGGTCTATCAGTATTGGAGCTGAAAATTCTCAAGGAGCGATTCAATCTGGGGTAAAAAATACTATTTTAATTAATATCATTTAAATAATATTACTAATACATATGTATCATGAAGAGTAGGTATTTAAGATTTGATATTAATTTTATGCGATATATTGTAATCCCCAATCAATTATGTATCGTTTTGTCGATCTTTTGTCAACAGTGTGAGAAAAGTGGTAAAACAGATTATCTCGTTATTGGAGGTGCTCCAAGCTTTAATCATTTTCACATGGAAAAGGCTGAAACTATTTGTGGGATGGCTGCGCCAGGTGAATATCTCTCTATATTTAGTAATTAATAATTAATTGAAGCCTCAATTCAGGCGCAAACCCAGTGCTGTGAGGCCATGGAATAATAAATAATGCGCATACTTCATAAAACTAAATGTGTATATCCTCACATCTTTTATCTGCATATCTTCGCCAGAGGCCCCTGTCACTTGGAGTTTACAGGACTTCTGGCCACACCAACCACAGTCTCTCCTTGCACACCTTTGTCACCTGCTTCTGCCAGCTATTTCAGGGGCGGCCCACCGGTCTTCTGCCTGCACCCTCATCCCCCATATCTTTGTATATTTCATTGAATACATTTATTATTATCTATCGAAGTCCCCTGAAAAGATTTATTGATCTCTCCTCTATATGGCAACATTTTACTACTACAATTGCCTTATGGGAATTTTACGAACACATGATCCTTACAGGATACATGAAAAAATCACGAAATAATAGGGAGTCGATTCTCAACCAGGAGACCTCCGCGGTTTTTTTCCGAGTTAATTTAGAAAATGAATAAAGAAAAAAACCTAGCAATAAAATAAAAACAGCGTATTTATAAGTAGTCAATTCAGTGTGGAAATTATCATTATTTTAAATTTTAATACTATTTTTATTGAACGAAATGTAACTCAGATGATAGGTAAAAAAAGTAATTAAATACTGCGTAGGTGGCATCATCCAAATCAATGGCTTAATGTGTTAAATTCCTATTCGAAGTTTTACAGGAGTCGCATGAATGTATTAGTAAAAGGAGCATTAAATAGTTACAATTGTGGTTTAAAAGCGTATGATATGATAAGTATGAGGATTTTTTTAATACCGTTTTTATTGAACTAACAAGTTTACTGATGTTTTCAGAGAACTTCCATGAGGCCATTTCCTGCGACGTGTCAATAGCTCGCCTCGTGTCCAGTGGGAAGTCTATAAACACCGCCGTAATTGAAATCCAAAGGCTACAGAGCTATATAGATTATGGTAGGGCCACGTTGATATGTCCAACGAAAAATGGGAAATAAAAGTCAGGTGGTCACGTAATAAAGGGGGGGCCCCCCGGTACCTGTCTCTTGATATTTTTATAAATCTGTAGAAATATGGCAATAATATATAGTGCCGCAGGCAAATAATTTTATAAGACGATTGTTATATATTTATATTATTTTAATTTAACTTTATTTATTAATAAAGTTACAATCACAAAATTTATAACTTAAAATTAACAATTACAGAATACAATATATATTTTTTAACAACTATAAAAATACACCTTCAGTCGTCATTACCTTTCATTCATTCATTCACACAGGTTGTCACGCTACCAAAAGCCATTGCTCTTTTTTCAAAAAAGTAATTGTAACATTTCACACGAAAAGTCGAGAGAGTGGCGGCCCCCCTGACGTCCAACTGCAAATTATTGAACAGCCTAAACCCCTTATTGAATAGACTGTTCTCAGTGGCCGATAGTCTTGCCACCTGGAGGCGGAACCCCTCCCAACCCCTCGTGTGGTATCCATGAACCTCATAGTTGTATTTTACATTTTTGCTAAGGTAGCGTGGCACTATATCATGCTTAATTTTGTAAATAAGTACCGTAGTATTGAAAAAAAACTGTTACTTCATATCTAGAAACATTAACCTCTGTAAGATTAATCGAATTTTTGCATATCTCTTGAAATTCAAAACTGCCCGCATTGCCCTATTGTAGAGAATTTGTAAACTCTTTAATTCCGTATAGGGAAAAGAAATACTATTTTCTCTGAAAAGGGGCCTATTGCCATATCACCAACGATCTATTACTCTCATAATTTAATTATCTAATAGTATATACCACATGATACTTTTTTTTTGAAGAATCTGGGTATGCATACACAAACCCAAATACTTTTCTGCACACTTTGCACTAGACTAAAAGCCTGTATCGCAAAGTGTGGAATACATGGCCAACGCCGGGGTTCGAACTTACCACCTCCGGGCCCGCTTGAAAGACTGCCGCCTCAAACAACCGCGCCAACCATGTACTCTAAGATATGTAAATACTGTATGTTAACTATACCTAGGTATAGAAGAAATAATTATTAGAATTAAATTATAAGTACCACTTTAGTATAATTGCATGAATGTGACTGAAACCCGAAGTGTGTGTAAGGATAGGAAGGTCTTACGATCTACAGATACGTACGGCGTACCCCGCAAGGAATGCGGCGTGAGGGGATTGAATTTTAAATAATTATGTATAATTTATTTATTGTAATATTAAAGAGTAAGTACTTAAATAAAAATTAATTCATTAATATCGCATTCATATATTAATTTAATTCCTATAATTATTTACACACATTCTTCACGAGAGAAGTGGACGGCAGTGGCGGGTTAGGACATCCGGGGGCCCTACCCAACAACAGATTTTAGGGCCCCCAACCTAACGTCCAACCTTTCAATACAACCTTGCTGTGTGATTTGTACATTGTACTTACCAGAAGAAAGATTTCAGTCTCCTCAAGGACTCAGAATACTGTTACTGGAGAATTGAGACTACAAACTTAACTTCAAAAAATCCACACAGAGCATGCATTAGATAATGATTTTATTTAAATTTTCTTGTTGACGAACAAAAAGTTCCAGCTTTTAACTATGTTTTTTTTTAAATGTGTTGAAACTTTTGTCATGTTTGCTGATTCCAGCGAAGTAAAATATGTCTCAGAAATTTGAAGAATAATTGTTAAAATTTGGTTAGAAATTTAACAAGGTGAAATTTCTCCAAAAATTTTCGGTTCTCACAATTTAAAACAATACGAAATTTGTCCATTTTTTGAAGCTCTTAACGGCTTTGCTGCTATTTATTTTAGAGAAAAACTAGTTGTTTGTAGTAAATTTTAGTCAATTTTCGATTTCTAACAAAAATATTCGCAAGAAAATTTAAAAAAATATATATTAAAAAAACTTTTAAAATACCACGCTTTTCAATGTGCTCTAAAAAGAATAAAATAATTAAAAAAAAAACCGTGGGAGCTTCTTATGGGGAAGAATGATATTATACAGAGAGCATATATTTGACCTTATTTTGCAGAAGAATGATTAATCAAGGGAATACAGGAAACCCCCACGCTTTTTTAAAATTATTTTATTCTTTTTAGAGCACATTGAAAAGCGTAGTATTTTAAAAGTTTTTTTAATATTTTTTATTATTATATCCTTTTTAGTTTTAGGCATTCTTCACAGTCATATTAGTTCTGAATATGGCTTAAGCAAAAGAGCTGAAAGCTCGACAACATCGTAAAAATACACACGGAACACTCGAGAAAAACTAAGAAAAGATATAATATGTATATTTTACAATGTACTCATAGGTACTTTTAATTCGCCAATTCCCTCGTACGGTATATTTGGCTATTTAGCTTTAATTGCTTAGATGATATTGTATTTCCCTCGTTGTTTCCCGATGGCTTGTGCTGGACAAAATATGACTCGAGGTCTGAATTTATTTTCCAACGCCCTTTCATACGACACCAAACATGGCGCTATGCGGTGACTGGATCCTCTCGACCCCTCGGTGTCTCCAGATTGGTCGAGCTGGACAAAATATGACTAACGATCTGGATTTCTTTTCCAACGCCCTTTCACACCATACCAAACGCGGCACTATGCGGTGACTGGATCCTCTCGATCCGTCAGTGTCTCCCGATTGGTCGAGCTGGACAAAATATGACTTACGATCTGGATTTCTTTTCAAACGACCTTTCATACGATATCACACATGACCTCTCAGGGCCCTCGGTTCCCCTGAAACGCCTTACAACTTTTTTGTCTCTGGAGAAGGATGATCCAATTTTTTATAAAATGTATTGTTCGCCAGTTTACGTACGGTTGCAAAGTTTGGTCTCTAAATAGTCAGGGAGTTATTAAAATTTGCATCGATGCATGTAGACGCACTAAAGTCCGTGCCAAATATAATAAAAGCGTGTAAAAATAGGCCATTTTTCATATATTTGCCATGTTCCGTGAAAAAAAATGTGAAAAACCTCGAATTCGGATTCAGCACCCCAAAAAGCTTTCATAAAGCCTGTTGTGTGATTATCTGCACTGGATTAATTGTAGATGTCTGTGGCTTAAAATTTATCTTCTAAATATGGTTATTTCAGATCTACGACGCATAAATTTATATAAATAGTAGTACAGAATTAAAAATCCTAGATATTTAATTTGTAAAAACCTTGAGATGAATTTCACACTTAATCACTGAACAAAATCAAACAATTCGTCATAATTTAGATACACCTTTATTAAAATACATACGAGTTGCATTAATCAAAGTTTTATCGTCTCCACCAAATGCTGAATTCATTCTCCATACGTTTAATCAATTAATACTAATAACTTTATTAAGAATTTAATGTGAGTGAAGTGATAAGTTAAATCAATAAATATGTAGGCCTCTAGCTCCTATATCCATATAAGAGAAGTGTTCCATACAGTTGCCATTACTGTACTCTGATCATTGAAACACAATGCATTCAACGAAGTTCTGGATAATTCCTTTGCTAGTTCTATTTCAACTATTCGGGGTAAGTCTTAATATAATTCTATTACATTTTAATTATTTATTTATTTCACCTATTCCTACTGTTATTTGCACAAGGAGACATACAGTCCGAAGAAGAATATTGTAATTGCTTAGTTTTATTTGCCCTTATCGATCAATGCATTGATGTGAACAGTTCTTGAAGTTATCAGACATATGCCTCCTTAGGTCCTCATCAATGGCTGCAACTTCATCACGAATGGTTTGTTTGAGTTCTTGAGTACTCATTGTAATAAGCATCTGAAACACGCGATCTTTCAGAATCCCTCACATGATAGTGTCTGGTACACTGGCCAAGCGATTTCCCCAAAACAAAAGACAGTATTTGACGAAATATACCCATACCGTTTAGCGCCGCGATGTGGGCTGTTGCTCCATCACATGAAATGGCGTCTCCCCCTGTACCATTCCCACTTTTACCAACCACACCAAGTTATTCCAGCGCCGCGGCGCACAATTCACATTTGAAATGTGTCAGTTGGCTCAGTTCCAGCCTCTATATTTCTTTGTTATAGAATTCTCTTCCCATCGGCATTTTTGGAAGGAGGCCTCCCCTGTTAGGACTAAGAACAATATTCAGTGGAAGGCAAGGTGGGACTCACGTAATTGACACAACCAAAGGTATGTAATTTCTCAACCAACCATCTTACTAATGATAAAAATAATAAAAACTTTATTGGCATAATAAGATACATTAGGTATACAAATATCGGTTTTATTGCCATTGGCAATATCTGCCAACTAACCATCTTCCTGCATTTAAAATAATGCTTGTTTCTCAACAGCTGCTCTGCCGTCAAATCCTGTTCTTGATTATTAGATTTCTCGTGGCCTGTTTTATCATAAAAAATATATACGAAGGCTGTAGAGCAATTAACCAAACTCGGTAAGTCTGTGAAGACACTCCAAAACGATGCAACTAAAGTTGCTTTCTTTCACCATTCTTGTGAGATTTTGGCAGAATGTAATTCGTCTAACTGTTTTTCGACTTACAGCGTTTTAGCATACTTCCTAAATAATTATACGGATCGTTGCAAAACACGGTAAATATTAATACTACCGAGCCCTGTGGTGAGAAAGGAATAGTAGAATAAAATCATGCAATAAATCAATTATAATAATTGTCCAATGTCTGTCTATCTGTGCGCAGCGCACGACGAAAATAAATAGTACCGTGATTATTATGCAAACTAATGGATCGAATCTATGAAATTTCGAAAATGTTCTCTACACTAGCGCTTTACATCGGACGAAAAGTGTTGGTTGTACAATACGTTTGAAGTAATGTGATTTCAAACTTTTTGAAATTTCGAATTATTGGTACTTGGTGAATACAGTAACTTATAGGTAGGTACATACCTACTTGATACAGAATGCATCGAGTTTTTTTAATCATACCTACATACTATTTACAGTAGGTACGTATAGCCAAATGGAATGAAAACAGTTTTGAATAGGTACTATACCTACTTACCTATTATATCCATATTATTGATAGAAAATGCAATACGAATTCTTTTAGAAATCATACTTACTATAGGTATAATAGGTACGTAAGTAGAATTAGTATGAAAAGTAGGTAAGACCCTATATTTTTTCTATACTATAGTCCAGTTGGCCACATGTAAGAAGATGTTGGCTACGAAAGGTTTCGCATGGTCCTATATTCGGCATTTTTCAATAATGCAAGACACACAGGATTTCCCATGCACAGAAACCCCCTTGCTCTTTACGGTACATTGTTCCTATTACAATAATATCAGAACATTATCTGGGCTGCATTACCAACAGCAATAACAGGGGCATGGAAAAAGAGTGAGCCTTGTGGCTTCCCTGATGTGTTCCTTCGATTAACTTTAAAGACTGTGGTAGAGTGGCAGTATGAGTATGGGAATGACACAGGTAAAGAGGAGTCTTGTGCCTTTCACGAGTGGGTACCAACTAAAAAAGTTGACGATGTGAATCTGGTTTTACGACTTACTTGACGATATTGGAAAGACGGGGAAAAGACGGAGCCTTGTGATCTTCCTGTGTTCTCTCGAAGAATTTTGAAGGGTGGAGTAATAATAGTGCTTACACAAAAACATATTAAGCCTCCCTCCGTGAATTCACGGGTAGGTACCCACTAGTAAGTATATAAATAAATAAAACTTTATTGAAAAAATAATATTTTCAAATGGCGGGCTTATTGCCGTCGGCAATGTCTGCCAACCAACCACTTGTGACATTCATTAGAAGTAAAAAATACATACATATTTAAGTGTATGAAAAAGAAGAAAAAACAACTAAATTAATATAAACAAAAATTACAATATTATATACCTACATAAGCATACATATATACATAAATAAATAGGTGATGAGATGAAGGACAAGGAAGGAAACACGGGATTATCAGTTAGAAAGATTATTTATGGAAATGTGTGTGGAAAGGTGTATGGAAATGGCTAGTCGAAACAATATACCCAGTCGAAACTTGTTTTTTTTAATGAGAGAGTAAAACTGAAGCAATTTTAATATTTCCATACAAAAATATTTTATAATTTATTTATTATCACGGATCGTCAGGTATGTAAGGTTCTGCTTTACTTTGATTACTTTCCAGAATGTATGCTGGTGTGGCATCATGAAGGAGAGTTCTCCTACGCGGCTGCTTCAGATGACAACACAGTGTGTGGAGTGTACATGGTGGCTGAACCCTCCAAGATGGTGGAGTTGAAAATTACATCCATGGACGTCCCATGTGATGGAGGCGCCATGGTAAAGGTAAGCCGCACCATCATAATATTCTGTTTACAGTGAGGCAATCTTGGATCCCACTAACAGACAGACATTGACATCTTCAGACTAACTCTACCGGTATACAGGCGACAAGTACGTACTAGGCTGACATCATCTATATTACCTCCCTGACATGCAGAGCATTCCTCCCCTCCGCCTTCCCCCCTGGCCTCACCACTACACTACATGCGGTCTCATACTCGTAGCATGGAAAGAGTCAGATCTATACGACATCAGCTCCAGTATTATGGATTGTATTGTAATATTATATTGAGACTAGTTTTTTTTGTTGACAGTGGATAGATGGTTGGGAGCAGAATGGACGATACTTCCCAGTGGCTACAGATCATCCCAAGTCCATGGATGAGCGCGTGGTGGAGAAGTGTGGTGCAGAACCTGTGGAGGAAGTGTTTGTCAGTAACCAGAATGTCGCTGTATTCCAGTACAGGGTACCAGCCCAAGGAAAAGGCTTTACAATCAAAGTGCGACATATAGATAACCCAACTCGTAAGTACTAGAAATATTACATCTGAAATATGAACCATATTTCTAACCAATGGGGATGGAGGAACATACCCCATGGCCAATATTTCTATACGGTGGAATTTTCTGTCATCAATAATTTCGATAAAAGCATGTCACGCCAAATTAGTCATAAAATATTATCTGTAATTAAAAAAAGACACTTTACATATTTCTCAGCGATGAGCTTTGACATCCTTTGTGTACGTCGTAGCAAAAATAAATCGTTTTTGTACACGCCGAGCATTTACTGACTACCCCATTCTTGTTCTTATCAGCCCATTTCCCTCCACTGCTGGATATAGGCCTCTTCCTGTGTCTTCCACAATTCTCTGTTTTAGGCGCTTTGTCTCCACCCATGTCTGACCCCGACACCCGACTCGATGATATGATCGGCCCATCTACTTTGTGGTCTCCCTACACTTCTTTTACTTTCGTAGAGTTTCCACCTCAGTATTCTGGGGGTCCATCTGCCGTCCTTTTGCATTGCCACATGACCCGCCCCCTGCCATTTCAGTGTCCCTACTCTCTCCGAAACGTCTGAGACCCTTGACCGTCATCGGCTACCCGATTACTGGGACATGCAATGGCATAGTAGTAGTTGACCTTGACACAAATGGTCAGGGTCACTGTTCTCTGCAAAGTCAACAAGTTTCTAGTAAAGTGTTACAGCTAGGTAGTTATATCGTTCATATAATACTTCCCTGACGTCAGAGGCTTAAGCAAGATGTTATTCCTGCTATCATTTCTGTATTGTTAGAATGATATATTCTGGTAATTGTTTCAGCTTGCAACATTCTTCTCACGGACCCAAAGGACGACCTCACACTCAGTAACCACGGTAAGGTTACCACGTGCTCCGTGTCTGCCATATTCCCAGCCTCCATCACGGTGAAGGCTCTCACTGTTGGAATTGGAGATGGAACTTCCGGTGGAACCATTGAAACGGGGGTAAAAAAACTATTGAAATTTAAGTCAATTACAATAATCTGCTTTCTGGAATAGAATCGAATAGTTGCGATATTCACCATCTACTCTCTTAAACACAATCGAATAATTGCGTTATCTACTTTCTTGAATACAATCGAATAGTTGCGTTGCGATATTCATAATCTACTTTCTTGAATACCTGCAATCGAATAATTGCGATATATTTTCTGTCTGAGGGTAGTAATCAAATGTGTTTTCCTGAAAACCTTCGTCATGTTTGCTGATTCCAATGAGGTAAAATTTAATATGTTTCGTAAATTTGATGAATGATCGTTTAAATTTTGTTATAAATGTTTACTACTATTCATCATCGTCATCATCAGCCCGCGTTTGCCCACTGCAGGACATAGGCCTTCCTCACCATTCCTCACCTCCTCCACTTCTCCCGCTCCTGTGCGATTCCCATCCAATAATGGAGTCCGGCAAACCTCTTAATGTCGTCCATCCATCTGGTGGATGGTCGCCCTTGTGGTATTTTATCGCCCCTATTACTAAAACTATTAATACACTGCCGATTATTTTATCATCCTACATTAAAAGGTAAAGCGATATGAATTGAATTCTTAGGTACCTATCTTTGTGCCTGATAGCTAATAACTAGGGTTGCCACCTCTCCGGGTTTGACCCGGAGTCTACGGGTTTGAGTGGCGTTCTCCGGGCTCCGGGTTAGCATAGTGTATCTCCGGGTGGGAAATTTTTGTCATGACTAAAAAAAAAAAAAAAAAAGGAAAATACCCGGGGTCCTGG
The DNA here is from genome assembly GCA_963576895.1 of Ceraclea dissimilis. Classification (NCBI taxonomy): domain Eukaryota; kingdom Metazoa; phylum Arthropoda; class Insecta; order Trichoptera; family Leptoceridae; genus Ceraclea; species Ceraclea dissimilis. The sequence continues at coordinate 409,276 of OY756370.1, read as the reverse complement.
TCCCCCCCATAGAAAAACCGGGGCTCCGGGTCAGCATACAAAATCTCCGGGTTTGTAATTATGGTGTGGACGAAAAAAAAAAAAAACGGAAAATACCCGGGGTCCCGGTCCCCCCCATAGAAAAACGGGGACTCCGGGTCAGCATAGTAAATCTCCGGGTTTGTAATAATTGTGTGGACGAAAAAAAAAAAAAAAAAAGGTCAACTATTATTACACATCCGTTTTTTCCGAAATCTCCGGGCCTACGCTCTTACAAAGGTGGCAACCCTACTAATAACCCAATGTCCCGGCACACGAAACACAGCACACATAATTTGCTTTAGGACATAGGTAATCACCATCATGTCAGCCTCTTTGCGTCCATTGTTGAACATAGGCCTCCCCCATTGATATCCACAGCTCCCTATCCTGGGTAGACCGTATGCAACCGCCTGCTACAACTCGTCTTACATCGTCCGACCACCGTGCTTGAGGCCTACCAACACTTCTTCTGCCTGTTCTAGGTCGCCACTCCAGGACTTTATTTGTCCACCTAGAGTCTGTGGTTCTAGCCACATGACCAGCCCAACTCCATTTCCGACTAGAAACTCTGTGAACGACATCAACGACCTTGGTCCTCTCTCTGATCCGTACATTAGTTTTCCTGTCTCTCAGTGAAATACCCAGCATTCTCCTTTCCATGGCTCTTTGTAACAGTTTAAAATTGTAGTTCTGTTTTACTCATATCATAATACATTGTAATCCCAACTAATTTCGTCTTTTGTCAACAGTGTGATGGTAAAAAAGATTACGCCGTTATTGGAGGCTCTTCAGGCGTTGATCTAACTGAAATGGAAAAGGCTGAAACTGTCTGTGGAAGGGACCCTGCACCAGGTGAACATATAATATAATTTTAAGTTGGAGAGTGTAACTTTGCGGAAGGACATTTTAACGTTTGTGAAAGTAAAACAGTGTTTTATTTTATTTAAAAAGTGAATTTAGTTATATCAATATTTTTAATAGTACCTAGAAAATATTTTTCAAAAATGGGTGAATTAATGTAACTGGTTTATATGTATTGTGAGGCATCTTGAAATATTTCAGGATCTACGCCTTGCACCGCCTATGTATCTCAGTGTAATTATCATTTTAATACTATTTTTATTGAACTAATAAGTTTACTGTTGTTTTCAGCGAACGTCCTTAAGACGATTGCCTGCGGCGTGTCAACAGTTCGTCTCTTCTCCAGTGGAGACTTTGACAACACCGTCACTCTAGACGTCAAAAAGCTAGAAGATTCAGAGCGTCCCAACGCCTCGGTGGAATGTGCAATATAATATACATCGCCCTCTCAGTTGTCCTCCCTAGGACGGGGAATAACAGTCAGGTTGCCATGTAATAAAGTGGGAGCCCCCCAGTACCTATCTGTTGACATTTTTATAAATTTCCAGAAATATTGTTGGCGGGGCAGACAAAAAAAATAAACAATTGTAATTTAAGTGATATATGACCAACAACAATGCGATAAAAAAGTAAATTTATTTGCCACCTCCCGCCTACGGCCATGTCCACATAATTTATAACTTTATGGCCACTTTTTGTAAACAGCGCCGCAGACGAATTTTTTTTTATTCTGCCCTGATATTTTACTTTTTTTCCCACGAGGGTACAGTTGCAAAATATTATTTATTTCTGCTACTCTCCAGTATTAATACACAACTATTTAATAGTAGGGGGCCCCTTGCTACTGCGGACCATTTCCCATCGGACAACCTGGCAGTCCACCACAGGACAATATCTCCGATGTAAAGTATCTCTATACATTTAAATATAATTTATTTATTTTACGCCGGCAATATTTAATACATTAACATGTAGAACCTCGATTATCCGGACCTAGTTTTTCCGTTATGAAATAAATTAATGGTATCATAAACATTGCATTTTTTTTCGAATATTCCTAATGCCAATATCATCGGTAATAATATTTACAAGAGAGCGAAGTAAGAAAATATTTTTTACATGACGTATGAAAAATCCGGTTCCATGTTAAAATCTCAAGTGACAAAAACGCACATGTCAAAATGGGTAACCTACTATTGACAGAATCGCAACTCAACACCGGAAAATCTGATGCCGTTATTTTTTTCTGTTTTGTTTTTGTGTGTTTAAAAAAAAACAACCTAACGAACCTAACCCAACAATATTGAAATTGGCGGCAACAGGTTTTCCGGCGATGAGTTGCGATTCTGTCAATAGTAGATTACCCTTTTGACAGTTGAGATTTTGTCATTTGAGTTTCTGTCTGGTTACCGAAAAATCCCTATTGCGATTGTATGAGTATATGTAATCCAGCGCTTTCGTCTAGACTATTCAGTGTGCGGATTGCGGACTACTTTTTGGATAATATTTAGTGAAAAAACAAATACTGTTTTCTCTGAGAAGGGGCCTATTGTAGGTCTGCCATAATTGTTAGACTGCCGACCGGGACACCGACCTACACATACCAACCGGGAAGTGACAATGTAAGTCGCTACTTAAGTCGCCGCAGGCGAAATTTTCGTCATAAGACATGGGCCTGTACATGTCTCCATAAAAAGGAGTGGTGTGAATCTTGTTTAGTTTTATGAATGCAGAATATGTAAAACAAAAAGAAGTGTGATTGGCGCCGCAGACAATTTTTTTTATGAAAGAATTGTAAAATGATGGATTTTCGTAATAACTCTCCAGGAATCGTCTTATTGATCAATTTATATTAAGAAATGCCTGACCGGGATATATAACTCTCGGATCCAGAACGTATGGCAGCCCTATAGTCTATAGCCATATCGCCAGCAGTGTGTTCATTCAGTACCTACATTCACATAAAAATAACTGTTTCTAAAGGGTTAATAAGTACGCCTTGCTCGGGTTGACTGTAAAAGCGGCTTCCCACGGTGTGCGAATCCGGATTCGTACGTAGATTCACACACCGTGGGAAGGGGTGAGTCCGTAAATCTACAGTGATTTGTATGGCGATACGTAATATCGCAGACGTGCACGGATCGTGGGAAGTAGGTTGCCTGTGAATCCACAGACACGCATTGATCAATCCATCTAATCCATAACGTTTGGATAACTTGCATAAGACATTGCTTTTGCAATAAGTCCGCCCTTTAGCTCACTACGTACTATTGTCTGGTTTTGTAACCCCTTCATTTTTTTTAGAGTATGTGTATTAATGTGTGTGTGAGAGAATGTATGTATGTGCATATGTATTGTGTGTTTGTGTTTGTCCTTCTGTTCTTAATATATTGTATAGCTTATTTGTATTCACCATTAAGAGGGCAAGATGTAAACCATGCATAATTGTTTAAAAGTATACAATTTCGCACACACACACACCTTGCCTGTAGGTAAATCTTGGTAAATAAAAATAAATAAAAAAAAATTGTGGCTAATAAAGATTCATTTATTTTTGGACCTTCACAGGTCTTTTATGCGCGACTTGAGCTGAGAGTTCTCCTTCTCCAGACGATTTATTAAAGCATTCTTTTCATTTATAATATTAAATTGTGCTTCCACAAGTTTCAATAAATTATTGTAAGATATCCCCATTTCCTGTCGGAATGTTGAGAATTCCTGAGTTAAAGTTTCCTTCAGTTCAGTCTTTATTTCATCTCCTAGTTCTCGTAACATATTTTGAGGAATTTGTTCATTATTGGAAGTGGGAGACGGGATGGGCTTGTTGTTATGATCAGTGACTGGTTCCCTAAACTCTGGTTGTGTCATTGGCTCATTCGCATCATTATCCATCCTTTTCTGGTTGCATGATGGGCACAGTAGGACTCTCGTACGCTCATCTAATACTTTACCATTATCTGAGTTTGAGTTACCTCCAGGAGCGCCACCAGTTCCCTGGTATTTTTCGATGATGATTGATTCAAAGATGGCTTTTAACTCCTTCTGCCTGTATTCATACTGCTCCTTCTCAGCCAACTGGTTAGAGTTCAGCCACTTGATGGTCTCGTTGGATTTATCTAAGATTGTTCTTTTTAAGTCTGTGTTCTTATCCTTCAGATTCTCATCTTCCATTGCGGACTTCATGATGAAGCAATATGACTCCAGGGCATTCTTAGCAGTGATGGTATTCTTCTGCTTTTTATCTTCGCTGCGATATTTCTCAGCTTCATCAGCCATGCGCTCAATATCTTCCTTGGACAGAAGGCCATTAGTGATGGTCATCTTGTTCTCCTTGTTTGTAGTCTTTTCGAGAGCAGACACATACAGGATACCGTTGGCATCAATGTCGAAGGTGACTTCAATTTGTGTAACACCACGTGGCGTTGTAGGGATGCCTTTCAAGTCGAACTTTCCAAGGAAATTGTTGTCCTTGGTCATGAGACGTTCACCTTCAAACACTTTAATGAGTACACTGGGTTGGTTGTCAGAGTATGTGAATGTCTGTATTGTCTGTGTCTGCTTAGTGGGGATGGTCGTGTTTCTCCTAATGATTGAGGTCATTATTCCTCCGTCTGTTTCAACACCAAGGGACTGAGGAACAACATCCATCGATAGAATATCTTGCACCTCTTCGGATTTGTCTCCGTGCAAGATGGCAGCCTGCACAGCGGCTCCGTAAGCAACAGCCTCATCGAGACTGATGGACTTGTTCAGTTCTTTGCCATTGAAGAAATCTTGCAGGAGTTTCTGTACCTTAGGGATACGAGTGGATCCTCCGACCAACACAATATCGTTGATTTGAGCCTTATCCATCTTGGCATCACGCAGAGACTTCTCAACTGGCACCATGGTTGACCTGAACAGATCAGCATTCAGTTCTTCAAATCGTGCCCTGGTGATGAAGGTGTAGAAGTCGATGCCCTCAAACAATGAATCAATCTCAATGCTGGCCTGGGTGGAAGATGACAGAGTCCTCTTCGCCCTCTCACATGATGTCCTCAGCCTACGCAGCGCCCTCTTGTTACTGGTAAGGTCCTTCGTGTATTTTCTCTTAAACTCCTGTACAAAGTGGTTAACCATTCTGTTGTCAAAGTCTTCTCCACCTAAGTGAGCGTCTCCGGCTGTAGACCTCAACTCGAAGATACCATCCTCAATGGTAAGGATAGACACATCGAATGTACCACCACCAAGATCGAAAATGAGGATGTTACGTTCGCCCACACCCTTCTTATCAAAACCATAAGCGATGGCAGCAGCTGTGGGTTCATTGATGATACGGAGGACGTTGAGGCCGGAGATGGTTCCAGCATCTTTGGTGGCTTGCCTCTGGAAATAGTTGAAGTAAGCTGGTACAGAAACAACAGCATTCTGCACAGCCTTGCCCAGGTACGCCTCGGCAGTCTCCTTCATCTTGGTGAGGACCATGGAGCTAATCTCCTCTGGGTAGAATGACTTATCCTCTCCTTTGTAGTGGACCTGGAGTTTAGGTTTGGTGTTATCGTCGATGACTGTGAAAGGCCAATGTTTCATATCTGCTTGGACGACGGCGTCATTGAACTTACGGCCAATCAGTCTCTTAGTACCTGTATATAAGAGAACAATAAAATTATATCAGGCAATAGTCATTCATTCTATAAGAACATAATGAAACACTTAGGTGATGTTATATCATTTTTTTTTTTATAAAATTGTCTGGAACTCTGGCATATACTTAGACTCTAAAAGACAATGGGCGGAATTGGACCAAGAGCCACCACTGATGAAACTAGGGGAAAATGAAAGTGCATATTATGCTTATTTTATCACTCTGAGAAAATATTATCAAATTCTGTCCCGGGAGAGTCTCGCTATTGTCATCTTCATCCCAGGTCCCATCAGGAATAAATAATGTGATTTTATATTATGGCTCGCGACCCAACTGTGACGTCACGGTCATTTCCCGCGGCATTAAGCCGCATGATAGAACGGTTAACAATCGCATAATAAAACGGTAAAAATAGCGATTTGTTTCATTTTATGGGGGGTCCATTGAATTCGCCTCGAAAGAAAATACGGTCATTCCCTAGATTTTAATGCATATTATCGATACAAAAAAAGTTTCTCCGCGACTTTCGGGAAAAAGATCAGAGGTGTTTTTTTTTTGTTTGAGAAATCTATACAAGATATAAAAAATCTTTTACGGTCATTCCCAGATAAAGGTTCCATATATCTACTCTATTTTTTTCCAAAGCATATTTAGTATAAGGTTGTTGAGATCTAAGGTCTCCCGTATTTAGAAATTTTTGAAATGTCTATATGCCTACTCTTAAACTTCGACGCGTAAATCGAACCATGCAAAGTAAAAACGGAATGCCCCACGCCTCTCTTCCCTCTACCTAGCTGCACCTGATTTCCGTTGAGCAGCAGTGCATCCTGGATTTATTTCAAGCCATATCCACGTATGCAATAGTGGTTACATAAATCTAGGCGCAGGCACATTGCACACAAAATAGTACATCATAGTGATACTCTCCCGGGACATAATTTGATAATATTTTCCCAGAATGATAAAACACGTATGTACTTTCATTTCTTCATTTCTCTTTGTCCAAACTCTATACAATTTTGTTACCATTGTCTTGCGTTTTTCATACACAGCAATATTCTGATATCATTACATTATCAACAGTACATATTATGTAGGTGCGGTCGGGAAGGTAGCCACATACTATAATAGTATGTATAAACAGCAAGCAGACTGTGTTATCTTAATAATATATACCAAATTGCTTATTGAAATAATACTACATTAACGATAAATCAGACATTATACCTACATGATAAATTACAAGGAATGGAGGATTAGTAAAGATTTCAACTTACCAAAAATAGTATTGTTAGGATTCATGGCAACTTGATTCTTGGCTGCATCTCCGATGAGACGTTCAGTGTCTGTGAAGGCCACATAGGAAGGTGTGGTGCGGTTGCCCTGATCGTTGGCGATAATCTCAACCTTGCCACGTTGGAAGACTCCAACGCAAGAGTATGTGGTTCCTAAATCAATACCAATTGCTGGTGCCTTTGCCATCTGTGGAAGAAGAATGAAATAATGTACTTTGAATAAAATACGCGGCGAAAACCGGCGGCAGCCGGGGCACCGCATAAAATACTTGTATTGCAATATAAACAACACGCGAGATATGACAGAACAATTAAATAGCTAGTAATTAAAAAAGAAACGCGTTGATATAAATATACCTTTGAGAATCAGGGCGGGTTCTATGAGCACAAAACACAATATTATACTTCTCTGAGTGAACTGTCAAAATGACAGAAACAGCTGTTCGATCACTCAAAGGTGGATTATCTATTTTGATATAATTACCTAAAATTAAGTACCTAACCGATAAATTCTTTCGATACCAAGTACTTTATGAAATCGAATACTTATGTAATTCTTTCCGCAGTCTCGAAGAAAATCTCCGAAAGCATCGCCTAGTTTTTGAGACGGTGGTATAATATTACTTGACGATCCAATTCAAAATTTTGTGTTTTCAGAATCTATTCCTCTTACACCTATAATATTATTACTCGTCGGCGTAAAAGTCATTCAATGAGTCACAAGTCTCAGTGAATCAAAAGAATCGAGAACTTTCCCGAGGAATCATTTGATTCTTCTGAATGAATCATTTAATTCGTTCGTGAATGACTCGATGCGAGTACTCTTTCCTCATAATATCTAGTTTCAATCCTGCAGATTGATTTGCAGCAAATTTCTACATCTTGTTCTATGTAAGTATCGAATAAATCACACGCAGCGAAATTTTCTCGCAGAATTGAATAATCGTGTGAATAGAGTCATCTATGTATTACTAGCAATATTAGTGGAATAGCGAGCTAATTACAAAATGTTTCACATAGATGGCGCTAGCCGCCTTTATTATACAATAACACAATGTAAGAGAATATTATTTCAGAGATTAGCTAATTATATTGTATTTTCCCATTCCCCGATTACTGGGCATTTTACATGGATATTGGACATAATTTTTTTTTTATAAAACCTCTTGCAGTTATACATTTTAAAATCGTTTGTTCCGAGAAATCAAAACATCGAAGGCCTGTCAAGTTAAAATTTAATAAACCTGGTTTATTTATCCTTGTGTGGAGTCACCATAATAGGTAGTTCTTCCTGACTTAACCCTGTCGAGTACTTTTCCAATTAAAAAACAAGGCACATCGAAGACCCCTCCATGAATTTTCCTCAAAGTCAAATGCTAGATACAGTAAAACATCTCAAATATGGAATTCAGGCAAACAAAGAAAAGATTTGTAATAATTTGTTTACAGAATTTTATTCATCATTCTCCTTAGAAAATGCAAAATTGAGGAGATATTGAAGGACCTTTCGTACACACAACATGATGGGAATTTAACTAATCATTATTACAATATAATACTGAGCCCTTCAAAACATCAGTCTTCAATATGAAGAAACAATATTTTGAGAATATTGCAAGGTAGGAATTATACTAGGAACTGGGAATATAAAGTAGATAAGGTGTGGTGGGGATGGAGGGGATTAGGTACTTCGTTGTTACGTCAGTAAATACAAAAAAAGGAAAATAAATAAATACTGGTAAAAGGAATGAAGCGAGATGGGATTGTATTGGTGCGAATTGTTTAGTCGACCTCTTCGATGGTTGGTCCAGCACCTCCGGCTCCAGGTGCGGCACCTCCGGGGCCCCCTGGGGCTCCTCCGGGCATTCCACCGGGGAATCCTGGCATGCCCCCAGGAGGGCCACCGGCACCCTGGTACATCTTGGTGATGATTGGGTTGAAGATGGCCTCCAACTCCTTCTGTTTGTGTTCATACTCCTCCTTCTCAGCCAACTGGTTAGAGTCCAGCCACTTGATGGTCTCATTGCATTTATCTAAGATTGTACTCTTATCTGAGTCTGTGATCTTATCCTTCAGTTTCTCATCTTCCATTGTTGACTTCATGTTGAAGCAATATGACTCCAGGGCATTCTTAGCAGTGATAGTATTCTTCTGCTTGTCATCTTCGCTGCGGTACTTCTCAGCTTCATTAACCATGCGCTCAATATCTTCCTTGGACAGACGGCCCTTATCATTAGTGATGGTGATCTTATTCTCCTTGTTTGTGGTCTTCTCCAGAGCAGACACATTCAGGATACCGTTGGCATCAATGTCGAAGGTGACTTCAATTTGTGGAACACCACGTGGCGCTGGAGGGATGCCTGTGAGTTCGAACTTTCCAAGAAGGTTGTTGTCCTTGGTCATGGCACGTTCACCTTCAAATACTTGAATGAGCACACCGGGTTGATTGTCAGAATATGTTGTGAATGTCTGTGTCTGCTTGGTGGGGATGGTTGTGTTCCTCTTGATGAGTGTGGTCATCATACCTCCAGCTGTTTCAATACCAAGGGACAGAGGAGTAACATCCAACAAGAGAAGATCTTGCACCTCCTCAGACTTGTCTCCGTGCAAGATGGCAGCCTGCACAGCGGCTCCATAGGCAACAGCCTCATCGGGATTGATGGACTTGTTCAGCTCTTTGCCATTGAAGAAATCTTGCAGGAGTTTCTGTACCTTGGGGATACGAGTGGATCCTCCGACCAACACAATATCGTGGATTTGAGCCTTGTCCATCTTGGCATCACGCAGAGACTTCTCAACTGGCTCCATGGTTGACCTGAACAGATCAGCATTCAGTTCTTCAAATCGTGCCCTGGTGATGGAGGTGTAGAAGTCGATGCCCTCAAACAATGAATCAATCTCAATGCTGGCCTGGGTGGAAGAAGACAGAGTCCTCTTCGCCCTCTCACATGATGTCCTCAGCCTACGCAGCGCCCTCTTGTTGCTGGTAAGCTCCTTCTTGTATTTCCTCTTAAACTCCTGTACAAAGTGGTTAACCATTCTGTTGTCAAAGTCTTCTCCACCCAAGTGAGTGTCTCCGGCTGTAGACTTCACCTCGAAGATACCATCCTCAATGGTAAGGATGGACACATCGAAGGTACCACCACCAAGATCGAAGATGAGAACGTTGCGTTCACCCACACCCTTCTTATCAAGACCGTAAGCAATGGCAGCAGCTGTGGGTTCATTGATGATACGGAGGACGTTGAGGCCGGAGATGGTTCCAGCATCTTTGGTGGCCTGCCTCTGGGAATCGTTGAAGTAAGCTGGTACAGTAACAACAGCATTCTGCACAGCCTTGCCCAGGTACGCCTCAGCAGTCTCCTTCATCTTGGTGAGGACCATGGAACTAATCTCCTCGGGGAAGAATGCCTTATCCTCTCCTTTGTAGTGGACCTGGAGTTTAGGTTTGGTGTTATCGTCGATGACTGTGAATGGCCAATGTTTCATATCTGCTTGGACGACGGCGTCATCGAACTTACGGCCAATCAGTCTCTTAGCATCTGTAAGAAAACAACCACATCATGCATTAGTCAAGTATTCTACGAGAACATTATGACACACTTGAGGTGACGCTATATTGCCTCAGCGAGTACATTCAAATCAAACAACTTTTGAATAAAATTGTCAGAAACTCTAGTCTAAATTTGTTGTCATCATTACATGGCAGTATTCTGATATCACTATATGGTGCCCATTACATCTTATCAGTAGTAGATTGCTGTGGTTGGGAAGATAGCCACATTATACGTATTATAAGCACCAACCTAACTGTATCATTGTTATCTACCACACTGCTTGTTGAAACAATGCTATATTGATCAGACATTATGCCTACATGATAAATTACAAGGAATAGAAGGTTAGTAAAGATTTCAACTTACCAAAAATAGTATTGTTAGGATTCATGGCAACTTGGTTCTTGGCTGCATCTCCGATGAGACGTTCAGTGTCTGTGAAGGCCACATAGGAAGGTGTGGTGCGGTTGCCTTGATCGTTTGCGATGATCTCAACCTTGCCATGTTGGAAGACTCCAACGCAAGAGTATGTGGTGCCTAAATCAATACCAATTGCTGGTGCTTTTGCCATCTGTGGAAGAAAAACTTACAATGTAATCAGGAAGCAAACATAAATATCAATGTGACCTTCTAACCTATTTGTCATAATCATTAGAAGTAATCACAAAATGGCAGCCTGAAATGCATCCTTTATTGATTACTAGTTAAATTAGGGTTAATTTTGAGACTTTGAAACCTCTAAAGAACCCAAGGTTTGAGCAATATATGGATGCCACCTTTGATTATTTAATTCTCTTATCAATCATACAAAGATTCGACTTAGTGATAATCACCGTGGGAGATTACATACAGCAAGGGCGTATGTCGTGTGACTCAATATACCTAATCTGAGTAATCTATCATGGACCCCGCAACACGTGTACAGGTTATCTCTGGCAAAACGGGATATTCACATCGGAAAGCCAGGGAAATGCTTCACATTTATAATTACTGGGGAAAATAAGCTGAATCAATAATTATACAACGATAATATGGCGTATATTCACAGATGCAAAGGTCACACTGGGTGCATTGACGAACTTTCCAGATCAAAACTACGGGGACAAAAATTGCTAAAATAACGAGATTCACAAACAACTAACGTTAGTGGGGCTAGCCAAATTATTAAAATCAATGTAATACAAAGTAACTATTTGTCACAATCGAGAAAAGTCGAGATTATAACACGCGGTGGGAATTTCGAACACATGAAGAGCCGCAAAAAATACTTGAAATTGCAATATAAAATGCGGGAAATGACAGAATATCATGTTTGCTTACAATAAAAAGAAGAAACGTTCATATATAAATACCTTTGAGAATTATGTATGTATCCTTGCAAGTGCAGATCAACTTCAGGATTTTCTCTAAACGTGCACACGACGGCTCGACAAATGTGAAATTGACGCGGACAAAATGGCGGCTCGCCTTTTATACTACAAGAAGTGACGTCAAAATCCGATTCCAGAATATTCTTCAATTGAACCAATCGCAAGTCCCCTTATTCTCCAGGTACAATGTGCAGGCTAATCTAGATCTACCATTGGCTCACGTGCAATGCGCCAAAACGAAATTACTGCCAAATTAACAGTCAAAATGATTACTTATTAAAATAATTTACGTTGATTACACACAAATATCCAAAAAGTATTTTCTTATTGTGTTTCCATTATTCATTTAATAATTTACAATGAGCAGTAGATGTTAATTACTGCTCTTTGGAAATATTCATAAAGTTAAAGAATAAAGATGTTCTCGCTGGTTCTAGGAAAATCTAACTTTTTCCCGCTATTTCGTAACAGACATAGGTAACGCACTTTACTAATATACACGTACCTACTCGTACAGCGATGAACTTTGATGATGAATCGTAAGAATTTCCTCAGTGACGTACTTGATAACAACTAGGTATTAATTATTATTACAAAATGCAATATTGTGTTAAAGCAATATTGCATCATACACTACTTTATTAATCAGATATTGTTAGCCACAGTTATTTGTTTTAAAATGATAATTTCTCTTTGTTCTCTTCGAATCCCACTAAAATGGTGGCAACCAGATCATACATTTTCTTTCACACATGCATCTTTTCTTAACATTCATCCTCTCTACTTACAAGTCCAACTCTCTCAACTTTTTCACATCCATTCTAGTTTCAATGTCCTTACAATCTGTTTATAGGGATAATTAAAAAAAATGTCAGAGTATTTTAAAAACAATTTATTGTTTTCATATTTACATAAAACCTTATAATAATCCATATCAAAAGACAAAATAATAACAATGTCACTTAAATCATATAGGCCTACGCACTGAAAAACCAATATGGTGATAAATAATATTTGTTTTTGAATTACTTGCAATGTAAATACATAACAATATGTTAATGAGTAGACAATGAACGACAACTATTTGCACAAGGCACACACTGTGTAAACTAATTAAAGTGTACAAAAATCAAGTAGCAAATCTGGTACACCTAAAAAATTTTAAGGTTGCCGGTTTGAATCACTGCTAAACAAACCTTTGTTTTATGGACCCGTTTTCGTTTGGATGGTAGTAGACGACCTGGTTAGCTGGTAGAAATTACCCTAAGTAATATATTGCCGGATTTCACCAACTTCTTAGGTGACGAACAGCGGAGATAGGAGCCACCTAGCGCAAATTTTGTATAAAAATAATTATAGGTGGCTCCTATCTCCACTATTCTTCATCTAAGAAGTTGGTGAAATCCAACATTAATGTCAGAAATACTGACACCTATGTATAACCCTATCCCCCGTTTTCACCAACTTTTACCTAAGAAGGAGACCCCTAAGAAATTTCCATACAAAAACAGAGATAATATTCTATTTTTTGACACGCAGGCCTACCAACCACACCCTAATTCCATACAAAATGCAACACGCAACTCACCTAGCCTGGGCAGAGATATTTGGGCACCTAACGTAGGTGAGTTGCGTGTTGCATTTTGTATGGAATTAGGGTGTGGTTGGTAGGCCTGCGTGTCAAAAAATAGAATATTATCTCTGTTTTTGTATGGAAATTTCTTAGGGGTTTCCTTCTTAGGTAAAAGTTGGTGAAAACGGGGGTATGTAATTCAATCATTGTCATGTATACCATCTTGATACGTGCTTGAAAATACAGGGGTCTGTTCTGGGTCCGTTAGATTTAACTCAGTGATTAGCTCGATTGTTTATGGTTCTATTTTTCTCCGTTCTATCATCGGTGCGAGTCAACCGGTTGTGCGATCCAACCTGTTCTATGTACATAGTTGACACGCTCGGTTGTCGCGAATAACACCCAACTATTCGGTTGGGTGACATTCGCTCGCCATAGATAATCGAGTGGTCCGCACGTGCTGTTCACTCACTCTTATTAATGTGCAATATGTCTATCCCTTTCTACCAAAGAAGAGTGCTGTGATATCGCTATCTCAATGTATATCTAACTCACTCTTATTAATATTCTCATATCTCTATCTCTGTTTGACAATTCCAATTGGAACAATCACTCAAATGTGTTGTCTTTGTGCGATAATCGCCCGTTGAATCGCTGGGTGAAAATTAACGGTAAAAAAAATGCAGCCTAGGGTATTGTGCAAAGAAATTTAAGCAAAAACACAATAGTTACATAAAAATATGCCTAAATAATAACAATAATCTAACAACAAGGCTTCAGTCATGTTTATATAAACTAAAATATTTGGCCAACTGCACTTAAATATTATAATATGGACTAGTAGTCAACAATAATAACATTATAGGTAAGCTGTAATAAAACAGAATCAATCTGCATATCAAAAATGCAAAGATTCGTAATACATAAATGTCTTGAAATAGTCAATTGCTTTTGTCTATGACTCACAGGTTTACAAATCACGTAGATAGGGTTAACCAGTGTTGCCGACTGAAGTTAATAATAATAACACCCATCCTGCTTCCTCCCCAAAGGAGTTCAATTAACGCTACATTATGTGAATGAAGATGCCTCTCGTCTCTGTTTAGGAAATGAAAAAACAAGTATCGTTTTGATTATCATTATCTCCCCATATATAGCAATTATTTCGGCTATATTTAAAACGAGACAACGATATTGCGTCCAAACGAGAAAGTTGTTAATCAATCGCAACTCTCAATCAGGAGGGGGGCGGGTTCAAGCCTCAATGCCGACTTATTCCACTTCACGACACAAACTTACTGTGAAGTGTACAAAGTTGTATTTGGGTTTATTTCGATAAACACAAATTAATTTTTTAAACTTGAAAAAATAATATATTTATAAGACTTGAATGTTGCCTTCAAAGACTCGATATTTGAAGATAGCACTGACACTAACTCAATACAAGTCAAAAAGAATATTCTTCAAATAATGACATAAACAATTGGTAACACTGAATCCTAAATTGGTCACATCTATGGTTTCCTAAAATATGTTTGGTATAACATGCCCATGGATGAAGTAGCGAACAGAGAGAAACAAGTCCACCACGTTGCAAATCCAAAAACACCTCTGAATACGTCCGTCGTAAAAATCTGAAATCAAACAAATAATAATTACTAGTAAAAGAAGACATCGGACATTGCCATTTTTTCATTTCTGCCAAAAATATTCAAAATATAGAAAGAAATTGTTGTATTAGACATACATTTTTAACATTCTCCATCGCTAGTTGGAAACTCTGTGCCGATTCGATGATAGTCTGTTGAGTTTCCTCGGCAGACGTTGACTGAAGACTTGGAGGAGGTTCCAAGCCACACTCCTCGGGTGACGGCTCAAAGAAGAGACCCTGCCACGTGTAACCTCCGAGAGTCTTATACATTAGAGTGAAATACAGACAGAGAATGATAGGCGCTATGTATTGTAACGTCACAACACACAGGTAATAGAATACGGCTGCAATCTGAAAGCAAGAAACAACGTACAACAATAAGGAGATATACACAACTAGCTGTAATCCGTCAAAAATTACACCACTACAGTTTTTTCCTCAACAGAGACGAGAGGTATCTTCATTCACATAATGTAGCGTTATGTGAACTCCCTTGGGGAGGAAGCAGGATGGGTGTTCCGATGCTTACGAGTGGGCTTTGGTTGGCTTTATGCCCAGGGCAACGTTCACCCACTCCACCACATCCCGCTGTCAATCGTGTAATTTTTTATACAAGCCATCCCAAATATTATTAAAATCATCATTTTCTGTACATTGTTGGCATGGTTGGTTGGAGAACGGACTTCTAATCAGAAGGTGTCTGGTTTGAATCTATTTACGACACAAGCTTCTAGCTTACTGCGAAGTTTGCAGGAGAACATTTGGGTTTGTGTACACAACAAACTCAGATCCTTTTCTTTAAATCATAGATAACATTTTTTTCAAGAGATCTGGGGTTACATACACAAACCAAAATACTTTCTTGCACACTTTGCACTAGGTTAAAAGCCTGCAACGCAAAGTGTGGAATACGTCGCCAGCGCCAGGGTTTGAATCTGGCACCTCCCGCTTGGAGACCACCGCGTCAACCAACTACAGTTTAATGTACACTTATGTAAATATATAAATATTGTTACCTTCTTTTGTAAATCAATATTAGAGATATTGCCCGCCTCCTTCTTCTGTTCCTCGACTCTAGTGTAGGCCATGTTAAGATAGGCTTGCAAGTACGTCGGCATGAGGATGATTCTCAACAATACTGTGAATACTACCAGCAGAAGGCGCAGCGTGTCGAACGTACTCTCATTCATCCTAAAGACATCACACAAAACCATTAAGAAATTCTTATTAGATGTTGTAAGGCATGTTAGGTAAATAAATAAATAAATAAAATCTTTATTGAAAAAAAAAAAATTCTCCAAATGGTGGGTTTATTGCCATAGGCAATGTCTGCCAGCCAACCACTTGTGACATATATTTGATATACACAATTCATACATACAAGTGTATGAACAAGATTAAAAATAAATATAAATAATAATAATATATACAATACTAATACATACATAAAAATACACATATAAATAAATACATAGGTGGATGGGATGAAGGACAAGGAAGGAATCACGGGATAGTCAGTTAGATGAATTATTTATGGAAAGGTAAGGATGCCTCAGTTTACTTTTGAAAGTAAGAATATTTGGAGCTAGTCTGATAGGAAGTGGTAGGTTATTCCATAATCTAGCCGCGTGTGCAGTGAAAGAAGAAGTGAAGAAAGATGTGTGATGTGAGGGTATGGTTAACAAACGGCGTCCACTTAAACGTAGAGATAAGCTATGAGGTAATCGTACATGTAAAACGTCGAGCGATAGAATAAGAAATGAAAAATGTATAAATCATTCCAATATTACTTACAGTGGTTCCTCCATTCCAGAGAATATCCTCACAGTCAGGTAGTCCCTGGTGATGGGTTTTATCCACAGCAGAATCAATACGAATGGAAGGGCAAAGCTTGCGTTAAGGAGAAGTTGTAGAATCTTTCTGTCCGTGTAATAACTGAAAGAAACAATTATTAGTGTTAAGACAAACTGCGTAATTTAAAATTGTACTCAATACAATGAATTGATTTCTAAATGCAAAAATGATTTACTTCAAGGAATCCCAATGCATTCTCGCCATACGCAGTCCAGGGAATGTGAACAGAGCACCAATGATTGAGCACCACACGGCGAAACATAATTTTAATATCAACTTGGAGGCCGGCCCACTGAAACAAACAATACATTATTATTTCATTTAAATTTAATTTAATTTGTTTATTCATAAAGTTATAAATTCAAAATTTATATATGCGTCTACCTGCATACTATCTGTGTAATGTGTATACGCCTATCATATTATCTAGGTTCCTTATGCTGGATTTCACTAACTTCCTAGATGAGGAATAGCAGAGATAGGAGCCACTTATCATTATTTTTCATACAAAATTTATGCTAGGTGACTCCTATCTCCGCTATTCCTCACCTACAAAGGTGCTGAAATCCATCTACTAATTAAGATTAACAGCTTCTGTCTTATGTATTGCGATCTGTCTCAAATAAACAAATAAATAAACTTACGAGGATGACAATCCTTGGTTGCTGAGATAGACAGAAGCGCTTTCATTGAAGCTCACATACGCTTGGTCCAGCCCAACTTCCAGTGTCGTCTCATCAACAATAAGAACCATCATGGCAATCAATAAATAAACGGCACCAGTCACCAGACAGGTGGAACGCTCTCCTATAGACTCCTCTCCTTGGAAGTACTGCATGGTTAATACAAACAGCATTTTACTGCACAAAATGTTAAGGAACTTTATTTATTTATCGTTTGGCAACGTCGAAGTATTGTCACATCGTTAAAGTCCGACATCCAGCCACTGGAGGAACTCAGGAGAAAGGCTAGCAGCACTGTCAATGGTACCGGGGTAAGCATGTATGGGGCAATCACGCAAGATGTGCTGCATGGTTTGCTTCGGGTGTCCACAGTCACTGTGGATCATCCCTCATTCCCTACTTATGGAGCATGTCACCGCAGCAGCCATGACCCGTCCTAAGCCTATTGAGTGTGATCCACTGCATGCGAGGCAGGTGAAGGGATTAGGAATTACATAATATTATAATGTACGAGATGGTACCTAACTGTGAAAGTTCACAGACTTATTGTACAGTCTGTAAAAAAAAAGACAGTTTTTGATAAAGGCGCTGCATGTATGGTCTCTTTTTTTCAAAAGTCTCATGGGAGCGTTTGCTTAGTTTAGTGTTGCTTGATGTGATTTAGTTTAGTGTAAATTTCGTAACTGTTTTTAAAAAAATTTACCAATTTTTGGATTGTTAGAAAAACTGGCAACATTGTTTTTGGAACTTGCGGTGGCGGTTCAAAGAAATTATCGGAGTATTTTTTTCTTTTTCCAACCCGCAAAATTATTTTGACTTTAAAATGATTTCTCTAGTTCCGCTCACGTTCCGCTCTGTAATATTTTTGGCATTATAAGTTACTTGTAAAATATACAATGTGAGAATATTGCAGCCCTTTGACAGCTTTTATGACAAGATTCGACAATCAGGAATACCAACAATGCAATCTTGCAACTCCACTTGCAGCTAACATCTGCCAGTGGGCAAGATATAAAAAACACATTGTACATATTGTGTGATACTAATATTAAAAAGGATACATTGAAAAACCTAAGACCAGTAGGCACCACAGCATACTGAGATTTATTTCATCTTTCAATGGGAAGAACGATAAATACACCTGTAACATAAGTCTATTATTCTATTATTCTTTACGGCTATCCACTCGTCTGCGAGTGAAAATATAAATACATTAATTACGTAATTCGTCATCATATTTTTAATTAAAAAACATATACAACAAATATAATTCTTACCTCGGTAATGATATAAACAATGGCTGCATAAAACGAAAAATCCACGAGCCACTGGTATTCCATGTAATAACGCAGATGTATGACGTCTATTGGAGACACTTTCGCAGTCTCCAGTTGTATATTCAAATTCCTAGGGACGTTGAACTTATCAACGTTTCCATTCTGCTCGAAGTAGTTTGCTTTGGAATGTTTCTTAGATTTGCTTTTATCTTTGGTGATGCCAGCGAGCGCTCTCAGTTCTTCGTTGGTGGGATACAGGAATCTCTGAAGGCCCGTGGAACATAGTAACCATTTAGCCAATGAAAAGTGGGAACCAATCTTTTGGATGATGGACACCATCACCAGAGTGATGACCAACTGAGCTCCGAGTAATGCCTGGAATACAAAAATAATTATATTTATTTTGTAAAACTTATTTTGTTACAATGTTTAACATAAAATTTTGTCTTAGTGCCTTTTGTTTCGGTTTTTCAGGGCTAAAAAGCTAGGCTAAGAACAGAGTTTGTTTACATTTATAGTGAACGTTGGATATGTATGTATATGTATGAACAGCCGATACAGAAAAATTATATTTGTAATAAATATCGGCTACATATTTTCATTTTATTTTTAAATAACACACAGTGCAAGGCCATTAATACATATAAGTAGTTAACAGATATTACAGCAAAGAAATACATGAAAGAAGTAGTATTGTATTGTAATAAACAAACATTGAAGAGCATTCGTTCATACATATATGATATATCACACACACACCTACAGGAATAATAGAAAAATAATTGTTACATTGTCAGCATCAGGATTCGAACCTGGAAGCTCTTGTTTTGAGACTTCCGTGCTTAACCAACTGCATCAAATATGTTCTTGATTATGCTGATTATTGACCCGACATTATCACACGAAACAACCAGCGAAAAGTAAAAAAAAAGAACTGGTTATAAAAAGGAATTATTAAGCTCAAATCTATATTGACAAAGAGGTCAAACAAATGTCCATAAAAGCAAGAAAAGATTGTGAGAGTTGAATGAGTGTTTTGCTAGGTGTGTTATACATTGTAAAATTGCAACATGGTTTATGTAATACAGTTGGAATTGTTAATATTAACGAATAATGTAAGAAATAGTAGATTAACAATCAAATTCACTATTAGATTCGGAAAATACGGATTAAATTCAGTACATGTTATAAATTATAGTGATTTTTGTTGCTTTTTTCTACATTGTATTTCTAACCTGAAATTCACCCATTTTTAGATATTACTGTACACAAATTACAGCGGTTGATGCACAACTTATATTATTTGCAGAATTAACATCCAGCATGCTCCTAGATATAACAAGGGCATCTAATTCTATTAATAGTAACTTAACCTGAATACGAGAGAATTCTGGGTTACTTACCATCGCAAATTAAAAATAAACACACAGAACGATTAACAAGAACTGATAACAACTTTATACTAATATTATTGTAGGTTTTCTTATCATTTTAATACATTAATCAACGTAACAAGTCATAAAAATTGAAATTAGGCTCGTTCAAGTTCCAATTTACTTGCACAATTCGCAAATTTGACAACTCTGCTCTGAACTAATTTTGACATATCTAGAGATGGTCAACGAGTTCGACGCAACGATTTTCGATGTTTTCAATGTCCTTGAATATAGGGATGTTATATTTTACAGAATTATATCTCATATCGAAGATTGCAGATTTATTGCATTCAATGTGATCTGGTCAAATTTGTTACATAAAATTAATGGAAATACATAGGTACCTAAATCAAAGACGAGCAAGTTGGATTCTTACTTTGATCTGGCGAAAAGCAGATTTTGATAGTAGTCTCCTCATCGTTTTATTGCCCAAGCCGTGCTTAGTTTTACTGTGAATTTCACGGATATTATTTCTACATAAAACGTTAGCTGGATTTAATAAACTTTTTATTTGAAGAATATGGAAACCACCTAGCACAAATTTTGTATGAAAAATAATGATAAGTGGCTCCAATCTCCGTTATTATTATTTACGAAGTTGGTGGAATCCTACATAAGTTTAGTGTTTTTCACAAGAATAATTTTACATCAATATGACTCGGAAAAATGCTATCAAATTAAAAATCACATCATCAATTACTTATTATTGTGAAGTTCAATGGAATGCGGATTACTTGTTTAAATTAATACAGAAACCGAACATTATTCGTTAAGTTCATTCGCAAAAACTGCGCTTATTTATTGAATTATTATAAGCAATTTATTTAAATGTATCGATAAACGCCGACTTTATCGATATGCGTTCCGATTTTTTAACAACACTAACAACCGATGGCAACACTGAGGTGAGGCAGGTATTTGCTTTGATTTGAGCATAATTTGAGGTGCTCGTGGGGCTATGGTGAACAGTGGTTGCACGTGGTGTGTCCTTTGTTACTCTAGAAATTAATTGTGGATAAGTGGCTTATTGCAATATATTCCTCGGTCTCAACATTCCTGTAATATCGTAAACAATCTTGTACTTACTTATTTTTCAACTGTGTCGTGAATATACATACTTCAAGGGCTGGTAAGCTTTTTCACTTTCACCCTGATGTCGGAGGGAGCTCCTCCAGACCCGTGGCCACCAGATGGCTCGGAATCGGATGGATCCATGGTTTCCGTTCCAGATATCGGGATGCCTACTTCACCTTCCCATTATGTGACGGTGAAGGCCAAATCTCGAAGCTTAAAAAGAATACGATCATCCAGCGATGATGAACCTCAAGATAAATCATCTGCTCCCGCCCCCATCCCCCCTGAAAATTCCTCTTCTTCTTCTAAAACTACTGATGAGTTAACCCCTTCTCCCAACGCAGCCCCTTCCACCAATAGTATCCCTGCAGCCCGGTATACCGAACACTCGGTGGGCCCTTTCATAGTCTTTGTCTCGAACCTTGATAACACCCCCTTACACCCAATTAATTTTGGAAAAAAATTAAATGTCTTCAATATCCGTAACATAGTCCCAGGAGGAGTGATGAAGTTAGGTAGAAATAGAATTCAGCTCACTTTTACCACCGGTAGTGCAGCAAACGCCTTCATAACGAGCGATTTTATTGCCCAGTCCACTTTGAAAGCTTACATTCCCACTTTCAAGACAGTCAAAATGGGGTTAGTTAGGGGAATAGACGTGGATGTTACGGACGACGAAATCATGAAATACTCCGAAATTCCGGATGGTTGCGGGAAAATTATCAAAACCAGGAGGCTCAACAGGAGGGTGGTAACTCAGGGCCTGGTAACCTGGGAGCCTTCCCAAACTGTTGTCCTCACCTTTGAGGGGCAATTGCTTCCAAAAAATATTTACATTTATCACAATTCTTTGCCCGTAGAAATTTACACCTACCCCACCACACTATGCCACAAATGCTGCAGGTTTGGGCATGTGATGAAAACCTGCCGGTCTGTGCCCAGATGCTATAAATGTGGCAAAGACCACATGGGCTTGGGGTGCGAGGCTGTGGAACCATTTAATTGCATAAATTGTTCGGGTCCCCACATCGCGACCAGCCCGTCCTGCCCAATTTTCACTCGCGAAAAGGAGGTCAAGATGGCAATGGCAACAGAGAACATTTCGTACTTTGAGGCAAACAAAAAAATACCCCTTTCGACAACAAAAACTTTCGCAGAGGCAGTTTCTTCTGCCACTCATTCTTCCAGCAGCCGCCCCACTCAATCCTTCAATTTATCACGTCCCATCTCGAGAGCCTCCACTTCATCTAATACTCATATACCCACTTCTTCATTCAGAAAAACGGTTCAAATCACATCAAAACCCAGACCCAGAACGCCCGTACCCTCACCAAACCCTCATAATCTTGCCTGGTTCCCAAATGGCCAGATTGCAACGAACGGCGAAGATGGTAACATTTTCAACGTCCAACCAGATAGGCAAAATTGTTCCTCTCAAAACACCCACGAAAACATACTTCTGATGATAATGAATCTTCTCACATCAATCCTGTCCAATAGCAATCAAATTCCGCCCAACGTTGCCACTAAATTATCACAAATTTTCTCTCTCTTCCCCTCCCTTGATACTTCCCAAAATGACGCTGAAGACAATCCTTCAGTGGAATAGTCAGAGTATAAACAATAAAAGGGATGAATTCTTAACGACCCTACGTACTAATCGGATCTCGGTGGCTGGAGTGTCGGAGACTTGGTTGGACCCGGATACCCCTCTTAGGGTGCCGGGATACCACATCCTCCGAGACGACCGGTCTGATGGATACGCCGGGTCTGCCCTATTCATCCACTCTTCTATCCCCTACTGCCAAATTCAAATTAAGCCCCCGGACTGCCCCTTCGATGTGGTCGCTGCAAAAATTCATGACGTCACGATCCTTAATATATACATTTCATCTTCATATCGTCCATCAAAATCCCAGCTGAACGACTTACTATCTAAAATTAACGGACGATTTATTATATTGGGCGACTTTAACGCCCATCACGAACTCTGGGACCCTCGACGTATTAGCGACAGGCCGGGACGAGAAATTGTTGACCTCCTAAACGACTTAAGCTTATGCCTACTTAATGACGGCTCCCCAACTCGCATCTGTCGCCCAAATCAAAACGCCAGTGCAGTGGACCTTACACTATGTAGTCCACAAATTGCCCCAATACTTAAGTGGAAAGTTTTGGGCGACACACTTGGAAGCGATCATTATCTGATTCTTATTGAAGCCTTAGACTTGGTACCTGAAAGCAATGCCCGAAGACAGTCTAAAAACTTTCCATCGAGAGTGAAGTACAATACCCCAAAAGCGGATTGGGGGAAATTTTCAGAGGGCGTAAACTCTCAAGTTGAAAATGCCGCGGAACCCAGCGAGAATGACGTTCAACAAGGTTATGACACATTTGTGAAAATCCTTCAAGAAGAAGCGGATAGACACATTCCAAAGATGCGCAGTTCTAGATCTAGAAACCAAAAACCCCCTCCACCCCCTTGGTGGGACGAAGAATGTCAAGGTGCGGTGGAAACACGTAAAGCATGCATAAGGGAGTATAAAAGTAATATGTCACTGGAGAATTACTTAAAAGTAAAGAACTCCCAAGCGAACGCCAAACGGGTGTTAAAAAATAAAAAACGATCCGGTTGGAAAAAATTCTGCTCGTCCTTATCACCAGACACCCCTACTTCACAGGTATGGAATACCATAAGAAGATTTGGCCGATCGTTCAATCTACCCAAGCAAGTACCCACCTCGGATAGGTGGATACATGAGTTTACGAACAAACTAGCCCCTTCAACGGCACCGAACCTTGGTGAGGTGACATGTGACTATGAAGTTGACGAATCCTCCTGGTTAGACTCGAATTTCACTTTGTCTGAACTGAAAACAGTTCTTCCACGCCTGTCGGATTCGGCTCCAGGTCTGGACAGCATCCCTTACAGCTTTATAAGCCATCTATCTGACGAATCGTTATCCCATTTTTTAAAAATTATCAATACTATCTATAATACAGGAAGAATCCCATTGGCGTGGAAATCGCAAATGATCATTCCAGTTCTAAAACCAAAAAAAGACCCAAACTCCGGATCATCTTACAGGCCGATAGCTCTGTCCTCTACTCTCGGTAAGATCACAGAACATATGATAAAGAGGCGATTAGAATGGTTTGCGGAAAACAAACGAATCTTCCCGAATACCCAATTTGGCTTTAGAAAGGCAAAAAGCACGGCGGAAAGCCTTTCACTTTTGGTAACGGAAATTCAACTAGCCTTTTCTAGAGGAGAGCACGTAGTAGGAACGTGCCTGGACGTGACGGGTGCCTTCGACAGCGTTCCTTTGGGTATTTTGGAGCAAAAACTCCGATCTCTCGGAATTCCCCCGAAATTGTCATTTTTCGTACTTAACTTGTTCACTGAAAGAGTTATTCATATTAACAACCACCACACAGGCGATACAATTACAAGAACCTTGTCGAGGGGCCTCCCGCAGGGTTCAGTCTTGTCGCCAATCTTGTTCAACCTTTTCACATTTGATGTTAAATCCTCCATTCCCCCCTATTCTCAAATCCTTCAATACGCCGACGACTTTTTCCTGTATGCCACAGGTCCTTCCTTTCACCAACTGCAAAATATTCTAAATAAGTCGTTGCGATACCTTTCCACCTGGATCGAAAACCATGGCCTGGAGCTGTCCCCATCAAAGAGCAAATGTGTGGTATTCTCTCGAATGCGAAAAATCCCCCCCCTTGAAGTTAGATATAAAGACCAGGTGATGCCTACTGCGAGAGAGGTCAAGTTCCTGGGGGTCATTTTGGATCGGAATCTTTCATGGACACCCTATGTTACCGAAGTTAGCAATCGGTGCCAGGCCTGCCTGAACACCATACGTGCAGTATCTCGTGTCTGGTGGGGCTGTCATCCACAAACCCAAAAACTCTTTTATAACGCTTACGTTAGGAGCCAATTGGACTACGCGACATTCCTAATTGAACCCACGTCAAAAAAAAATCTACACAGATTGGACAAAATACAGTATCAGGGCCTCCGCCTTATAGTGGGAGCCATGAGATCCTCCCCCGTTAACGCACTTCAGGTGGAGACGGTGGACCCACCATTGAATCTTAGGAGACAATATGCTGCGAACAAATTCGTTCTCAAATGTTCCCGAATTACATTGCATCCAGTCATCGAAAAACTCCGCGACCTATCTTTGTATTTAAATACCCCATTTTGGAAAAACAAAAACCCGCCATTGCTCATTAATGGTCTTCGTTTATACTCAGCATATTCGCACAAAATAAAATCACAGAATACTCTGCCTATTTTCTCCTTGCCTTTTGCGGTCCAAACATTCTCGCCAGAAATTAGCCTCTCGTTCAAGATTCAAAGCAAAAGATTCGCTAGACAAGAATTTGAGACACACATGGAAACTCACTGGTCTGGATGGAACACTATCTACACCGACGGATCAAAGCTAGAAGATGGAAACACTGGGGCAGCCGTTTGTGGTGATGCTCTCCACGAAAAAATCAAACTACCTAACGAAGCCTGCATATTCACGGCCGAGGCCACCGCAATCCTGGAGGCAGTCAGATACATTGCCGACCTCCCCCCCGGAAAGTTTCTCATCCTAACGGATTCTCTAAGCGTCTTGGAGAAGTTAAAATCTCCGGCGTACCAACACCCTGATGATGAATTGTGTCTCCTGATTCGGGAACAAATAATGCGAGCTGAGGAGAGAAGTTCAATGGTTGCCCTGACCTGGATACCAAGTCACTGTGGTATTCCAGGGAATGAGAGAGCAGACTCTCTTGCTAGAGAAGCAACGGCTTCCGGAACGCTCCTCTCCCAATATGTCCCTGTCGCGGA
Organism: Ceraclea dissimilis; assembly: GCA_963576895.1. Lineage (NCBI taxonomy): Eukaryota > Metazoa > Arthropoda > Insecta > Trichoptera > Leptoceridae > Ceraclea > Ceraclea dissimilis. Next base: position 383,142 of record OY756370.1, on the reverse strand, counting down.
TTTTTTTCCAATCTTGCACAAAAACATGTTCCAGACGTGGCAAACCCTGTGGTCTAATCCCAACAATGTCAAGGGACGACGGTATGCGAGCTTGCAACCCGAGATCCCGAGTAAGCCGTGGTTCTGGAGAGTGAAACTGGGCAAGTTCGAAATATCCTCTCTTTGTCGCATGCGTTTGGGTCATTGTTGCAGCGGAGCTCACCTGTTTAGAATAGGAATTTTGGACTCACCATACTGTGAGTGTGGTGGGGACGAGGATAACCTTGATCACATCTTTTTTGGGTGCCCAATATATGACCACTACCCACAACTTCTGCAGAAACTAATAAGTTTGAAAATCCCTCTACCCACAAATGCGCTAACGCTATTGGCGAGCAACAATCCCTCCGTGTACAGAATTTTAACATCATTTCTCAGAACTAATCTCATTAAATTATAGTCCACGAATGAAAGACCTTTCCTTTTTTCCTATATACCCTTTCCCTACGCCTCTGACGACAAGAATGCTAAGGAGAATGTAGAAAAGCAGAAAGAGATTTAAAGATAAAGAAAACCTTCAAGCTGTTTCAAGACCTCAGAAGAATTTGACGAGAGTATATATGTTCTGTGAATTTGACACTGGCAGGAACACTCTTCATTAGGGTGAATGCCAAAATCCACAAGAAGAAGAAGAAGAGAGCAGTGTTGCCGTTTCTAGTATTTTTAATACTAAACTAGTATTTTTTGAGGCATTTTGAAAAATCTAGTATTTTTTTAGTATATTCCGAAAATCTGGTATATTCTAGTATTTTTGATCAAAATCTAGTATATTCAGACCTAATTCTAGTATTTTCCGGCACTTTGCAACAAAAATTTCTTACGCTTTCAAATTTCGTTCAGAAATCAGTAAAGAATGAACGAAAAAATGTGAATATATTGTTGGTTTATTCATTTTATTAAACCCCCCCCCCCCCCCGCTCGTCAAATTTTTAGTCGTCAAGGTCAAAAGAAAATAGCACGATTAAAAATTTTTATAAAACATAGAATTCTCTCCCCCCCCCCCCCGTCATCAAATTTTTTGTGATAGAAGTTTTTAGCTGGCGACGAAAAAAAAAAAGGTCGTCAATTTTTCCCAAGAGTCACTTTTCCTAGGGACCCCCCCCCCCCCCCCCGTCGACGTATTTTCACAGAACAGTGACATTTTCTCGCGGAGGACCAAAAAAAAAAAAAAAAAAAAAAAAAAAAAAAAAAAAAAAAAAAAGGTCGACAAAAAAATTATCTGGTATTTTTCTAGTATTTTGTCGACCCCCATCTAGTATTTTCTAGTATTTTTTGATAAAAAATCTAGTAGTTTTGCTAATTTCAAAACGGCAACACTGGAAGAGAGGTGCTCGTGTTTTATGTCAAAATTTGTCGTGCGTCATGTCATGATGGGCGTATCTAGCGCAACGGTTTATATTGCTATAATTGCATTTATTTCTGGATGTAAATCAGGTAAATTTAATTTCAAACATTATTATGGTGATACATTTACAGCTACTTAAATTTTAACATTCAAATCTTTCATATTTCCCCACAAGACGCCAAATTGCGAATGGTTGTATCTCACCGACCAACAATACAAATCTTGTTTATTGTTATTATTTCACTTATCTAAACTTAATTAAAGTGTTTTATTTATTTTATTTACGCTTTACGTTTCATTATCTATAAATCCCACAGGTAGAAAATGATTACATGCAGTCTAATGACAAAATGTGACTAATTATTCATTGGTATTTATTTAGTCATTGTAAAACGCCCTATTCTCCATTATTGTCAATCATATTGTTGTTTTACTAAATAATTGGGTGAATTATTTCGCTATTTATGTAATAAATTATTCGTTTTAATACCATGATTATATAAATATAGATTTTGCATGTTGTCCTGTACAATTTTACCAAACATAACTGATAATTACAAGACTGATATTGTTGTGGATGTTTAATTTCAGACTACAGTAGATACTATGACGATTACGAATGTAACAATCCCCTGTTGGACAGGGCTGTCCTTAAGGCTACGTCTTCCATGAGCGAGAGAGGTCCAGAGAATGCCAGACTAGATGGTAAGTTTTGAATAACGTTTCACTTATAATTCACAATCTTCCCTTAAGTTTGCCATCAGGTATCAAAAACGTAATCAAAAAGTTTAAATTTAGTATTCAATTATTAGATAATTCTTTGCTAATAAAGATAATTTCGTTTAACGTACAGTAATTGTATTCACGCGGTTAAAATTCATGTAATTCAGACCTTTTTTACGTTATAAAAATAGGACACTGTTAAAATTTCACTCTTTATTTGGAAATTGACAATTGCTTTCACTATTTAAAAAAGTGACATCTTAGGGGCTCATGATTTCAAAGCTAACTTAGAATCGGGTTAGTTTTTAATTCATGGGGCAAACGTTTTTGTCAATTTTTATATACTAAAAAGAGTGAAAATTTAAGTGTTTAATTTTAATACTAACATAAAAAAATTGAATTAATGAGAATTGAATTAACCAATTTATGTTAATTTCTCCGGTAGTTCGTTATGTAAATTCACTCATAGATTTATATTACTATTTCTATTCTTGCAGTATACCTATCGTAATTTTGCAATGATTCAATTGTGTAAAAATATATTGGAAGATTCTTATAATAATTGTGTTTTTTTTTAATATATTTTGCAATTTTAGATTCCTATTTTGTTTTATTTATCGATTGCTTACTTGCAAGGATGATCTGTCTTATATTTAGATCGGTGTAATATTCGCTTATATATAATTACAGAATCTACCTCCAAAACAATATTGATACATGTCAATGTTTTTGCAGGTAAACTGTAATGAGGGATCACTGGATATATCGTGAATTAATTTTTATAAGACTTTATAAACAATAACATAATTTTATACACTGTGCTTAGAATAAAGATTAATGTATAGACTCAAAATGTGTGACGTAAAAACGTTCAGATGGGCGTTTAACACGGCGAAGTGGATTCCCAGCGAAGCCGACATTCTACTCGCCGGTGCGTGCATTCAACCGGAAGAAAAATCACGCATATCGAAATTTGTTTTCCGTCAAGACTTCAAATCGTCTCTCATTGGAAGACTCATGATTAGAAAGTTTATCAACAAAACGACCAATGTTCCTAATTGTGACGTCGTGTTGAATCGAGATAAACACGGTAAACCCGTCATTGAAAAACCTGCAGATATTATAGACAAAGTGGACTTTAATGTTTCACACCAGGGTGATTACGTAGTTCTAGCCGGACACGTCGGCAGTAGTAAAGTTGGGATTGACGTCATGAACACTGTTCCTCCGCCGAATAAAAACGTTCCGGAATTCTTTCGTCTGATGAAGAAACAATTTTCTGCATCAGAATGGTCGACTATAGAAAGTTACGAGACTCAGAACAATAAGCTGAAAAGTTTCTACAGGCACTGGTGTTTAAAAGAGAGCTACGTTAAGAATATCGGGATGGGTATTACGGTCGATTTGCAGAAAATTAGTTTCAAAATTAATACGAATGTGGTTCCTTTGGGATCTTTCATCACAGACACGTCACTTTGTGTGAACGGTGAGGCGATCAAAGATTGGGTATTTGAAGAAATACAACTCGATGACTCATACAACGTAGCCGTGGCGGTCAAACTAAACGGAGAGAATTATATTACTCCGACTTTGTACGACTATTTAGATTTTAATCAGCTCGTAAGTGATATTACACCTTCTGCAGAACATGACAGATCATTCTTGGAAAGTTTTTTGCGCACGGAAAACAAAAAAATTTAGTTTGCTCCAAATATTTTTCAAAGGTAGATAGATTGTGTTGTATTTTTAAGCTTAAATTTTTATATTTGCAATATTTGTGTGGATATATTTTGATTATATATATTCAGCATGCGTTTTCGTATATATTATATAGCATCTTAATGTCTGCCTATTATGTTATGGGGTCATGCCACAGACAGAGAGTAAAGGGATTACAGAAATCAATATTCATAAACATAATTTATTCGTATTACATCTGTACCACCCTGTATCACCTTACATTGGGACCTACTCAGATATTCCTACCTGTCACTGATATTATCTCTGATTTTATTTGTCATGCAATATAAATATTTGGGAGCTCATTTTAAACTGATTGTAGTTTCCAACATTCTCCCTCTTTTTATATCATTCTATATATTTTGATATTAGTTTTGTAATATTGTGTCATTCTAACTGCTTAACACATTAACTGCCACGCAATATTTTGTCATCCTCAAAAAAGTTGTAATTGAGTGTCGTGCCAGACGCATACACAGAGAAACATGAACTTAAAAATTTGTATACATACATGTTATATGGGTATACAACAGACCACAATCATTTACACAAGGCACACACATTGTGTAAACTCTCTTAAGAGTGTATGAAATGAAGTCGTAAAGTTAATTTATCTGGTTCACTCAAAGAATTTTCTTACACTCTTATAAAGTTTATAGAATGCATGTGACGTGTGTGAATGATTGTTCTCTGTCTTCTCATCAGCATTGCTACTACTGTATTACTTGTCTGACTTGGCGTTCAATGTGTTAAGTATAATTTGGTAATATGTATAAAGTACTACTATATTGATTTAGACATAATTTGCTACTTTTTTTAATAAACATATTTCTTAATGTGTCTATTTTATTTCCACCTTCTAAAAATGGAAACATACATAATATATTGACCCGATAGTACATGGCATATTGGCCTGATATGCATAGTATATTGACCAGATAGTACATGGCATATTGGCCTGATAGTACATAATATATTGGCCTGATAGTAAAATATTATATTGGCCTGATAGTAAAATATTATATTGGCCCGATAGTAAATAATATATTGGCCCGATAGTAAATAGTATGTTGGCCTGATAGAACATAATATATTGGCCTGATAGTACGTAATATATTGGCCTGATTGTAAAATATATTGGCCTGATGGTATAATGTTATATTGGCCCGATAGTACATAGTGTATTGGCCCTGATAGTACATAATATATTGGCCTGATGGTATGTTCACTTGATAGCAGAATATTATATTGGCCTGATGAGCCATTAAACAGTTTATATGTATTGAAGTTGAGTCATTTAAAAATGAGATTGTAAAACTATAGCAAGTGTTGTACCTAATATTATTTTTGTATATTAAATAAAATAAATTGTGTATAAAGGGCCCAATGCATGGACAGCCTCAGATAGCGACTTTGGCCAACAACTCATTATAGACTTGGGCTCTGTGATGAACATAACTCGCATCGCAACTCAAGGTAGAGCCCGTTCTAAAGAATTCGTAGGCGAGTTCGGAGTCAGCTACGGGTACAACGGTCTCGAGTATGCCGATTACAAGGAGTCTGGTGGGGACACCAAGGTAAACTGAAGTCAAAATCTTCGGAACAGCATTGTTCTGTCGCTGCTTGCTCCAACATAACATCTATTAACAACATTTCAACTGGTGTCGGACACAACAATTGTTAAAATAAAACTTCTTACATCAGACTAATATAATAAACCAAGTTACAAAAGTTCGATAGCACTTAATACTATTAAGCTCTGGCGGAAACGAGAATAATACTTAGGATTAAGACTGTACATTTTTATGGTTGTGGTTCAACTTGCTTGCTGTATATTATATGCACTGTTTTGTTTTTTGCATGAACCAATGCACAGTTTGCTTTATACATTATTTTTCAGCATTGCGCATATCGTGAAGGTTTTAAAAATTTACTTTTTTCTTTAACTTAGGTATGAATAAAGGATGATATGAGTCGTACAAAAACAGCAGCCTGATCTCGGATTGATTCGGAGTAAATTGACATTGCACTACAGACTCACAATCAATTTTAATATGAGCAGAGATAGGAGCCACTTATCATTTTTTTTCATACAAAATTTCTGCTATGTGGCTTTTATTTCCGCTATTCCTCTTTATCTAAATTGCTGTTCTTCACTCTCATATATTGCGGGTTGATGTATTTGAAACTGAGTCACTTTTTATATTAAATGTATATCGGTTATAGATGCTTTTGTCCTCATATTAATATCTTAAATTGTGTAATTTTAGGATAGGAACTTTTCCACTTCGAAACTCAATTTACGCAAAACGAAAGATTGCTGTTTTTTATAATATACGGCATTATATTATGACAAGAATGTTTTGATTACAGAGTTGTGTTATATAGTCATAAATAAATGTTTTGTGAATGCTAAGGTCAAGAGGTCATGTGGTATGAATACATAGTATGTTATATACATAGACCAGACATTTATTAACATAAAATATATTAGAAATTCTCTTGACTGCTATATTATATCTATATTAATAATAATTTACAGTCTGTCATTTTAGTTCTTGCTTGTCACTTGTGGAAAAATTGAAACTCTAGTTTCCTGATGCCCTACCTTTCAGACTTGTCATTCTATCCCCAGACATTCTCTCCACATGTCCAAGTCATCTCACATTCGTATTACAGCCACTCTTCTGTCAGCGATTTTCTAAACATTCTTCTCAATTATCTCGTCTCCTTTCTTTTTAACCGCATCCATGCCTCACTTCCATACAAATCAAAAGTTTCCCTATAGTCAAATTAATCAAATTCTGCTCAGAGGACAATGAAACATTCACACCCTCTGTAGCTGTGATGCACTCGCTCACAAAAAATAAGTCGCACTCTTGGAGGGCCACTTCTCCTGGACTCTGAGAAGGCAAGACTACTCGCACCAAGACAGATGGTGAGCTACATGAGACACGTCGGCCTTGAGGATGAGATATAACATTGAAGGGTGTCACAATTGACCTACTCTGGTCGCAGTGACGCAGGAGATAAACGGTCCCCTGACCCAACTAGAAAAAAAAAATCATAATTTAGGAACAAACAGGAACTAAAATCAAGATTTAGGAACAAGCAGAAACTAAAATGATGATTTAGAATCCTTGTTATGAGTAAATATGCTTTTGTTTACTATGTAATTGTATATGGTGTGGTGTATGATGCTATGTAACTGCACTTAATATAATACTATTTACTAACATTGGTATGGGTCGTGAATGTATCTAGGATCCAACGCGTGGAGTCCCTCGTCCAGCACTCTGGACCAGTCTATTACCATAGACCTCCGGCAGAGGCACATGCTGTCGGCCATAGCCACGCGAGGCCGTAGGATGACGGCCGAACACGTCACGGAATTCATGCTACAGTATTCCGACGACGGTGACGGGTGGAAGACTTATACGACACAACGGGGGGAAGAGGAGGTACCAACTCATGACTTAGAAATACATTTTTTTTTTCATATTTTCAAAAATATTTTTAGTGAACTTCTTAATTTTTTTTGTGGACCAATTTTTATAGAAAATGAATACATCTTTGTACACTTCACAGTAAGCCTTAAAAAAGCTTGTGTCGTGAAGCGGAGGAAGTCGGCATCGGGGATCGATCCGCTATGGAAGCACATTTTAAATTTGAATAAAATTGTAAAATATTGATTAAAAAAACACTTCCACAAATGCCTTAATTTTTTTCATAGATCTTCCAAGGTTTCAACCTTATCTTGAGCGGTTAAAGTTAAAACATAGTTTTTTATGTAGATATTTAATTTGAACCACTTAGATGAACCTTGATAAATAATGAACTCATTTGTGGAAGTTAAAAATCAGTGTTTTTTATTAATATTTGAGGTACAATTTTATGTTAAAAATATTTTTTTAGACACGTACAAATTGTATGATTTGTTTTGAAATTTCTTCAGAGTTTTTTATCGTGAAGATGGTCAGAAAAAGTTTGATTATTCGGTAAATGATTTTTTTCTTTAATAGCGGTGGTGAAGGTATCTTACAACTCATCAAAGATTCAGAGTTGCTTGTAATTTATTTAACCAATCATAATTTATTTAATAACAAATACAAATAAATTGTGCAGATGCAAGGATGATGAAACTAACTCCACAGCATGTTTTAAACTAACAATTCATTAATTGTGAGGCTGCCTTCAAACAAATCAGTCTGCAATGAAATTGATTCAATATTGTACTGTTTTTTATGCTATATGCATTTTGAAATATATGACGCCTACTATATTAACTTGAATAATAAATGCATGAAGGTAATGATTGATGAATGACATTGTCTGATGTTTGTGTCAGCATTCTGACATTCTGAAAATTGACATTTTGCTTTGCGAGCATGTACACTCTTATACATGTTGCATAGAATTGGGAATGTTATTTCAAACGATAGATCATGAATAACATTCAAGTTCCGTGAAAAAGACAGCGGTATGGGGAGAGGGGGCACTAATTAATATATGGCAGTGGCGAAGAGTTGGTTTCTGTAGAAGGGAAGACGGGTCTAACATTTTTTACTGAATTATGTTGGATTACACCCATAATTTTATCATTCAAAATCTAAAAGGTAACTTGATGGGAATCGCATTCTTAGGACCCTTTGTCACTGGTGTATGGAGACTTAAACCACACTCTGTATTCATTGTACGTACCTACTAAAATACTAACGTATGAATGGTCGGGAAGGGAGTCGGATTTAGTTTAGGTACGTAACTTGTTTGTAGAAATATGACATGAAATATGACATGAAATATGATATTTTCTCAAAACGGGCATTCTGACCTATAAGCCCATTGACATTACTTACCCCTCATGGGATGTAGCGTAATTGGACCCAGTATTCTTCTCTCTCCATGCATTCTTGTGCATTGTTTGCATTAAACACAAAGTTGTAGGAATGAAATGTATATCCAAGTGTACGTACAAAGACATTACTTGTTCTGTGAAATATAGAATTAATTGCCTATGTTTGTGACAATGTTCCCAACCTTAAATTAAGGCTATTAATATAATATTTGAATGTTTGGCAGATGTTCAAAGGAAACACGAATGGAAACGACGTCAGAAGGAATGAGTTTGAGGTGCCCATCATAGCGCAGTGGATCAGAATAAACCCAACAAGATGGAACGATAGAATATCATTACGTATGGAAATCTATGGTTGTGATTATAGTAAGTACAGTTCAGTTATTCAATTGATGTTATTTAGATAAGAATCCAAGGCTTGTACGAGCTTCTTCGCGAGCTATTTTCGGCTCAGGAAGCACCTCTGTAGACTGGCAGTTGAACAAACTCCTCATCTCAGACTGCGGTGCTTTACGATATACGAGGATTAGATCTCTGGGCGGTTACCAGATAGAGGTGGAATCATTTCCCACACTTTGAGTCCTGGAGTTCGTAAGATATCTGAAATTTGGGGGCTGCTCTAACTGGGTGTCATCATATGGGCAGAATAGTAGGTTGTATTACGCAGTATATATAAACTGTAGGGGAGCTGGATGAGTATACTTCTTTCCTAATGCTAAGATTGTTTTGCAAACTGTTTATTGTAATGTGTGTTATATTTTCAGTTGCCGACACAATGTACTTCAACGGTTCATCATTAGTGCAATGGGACTTGACAAGGGAACCGATATCTGCATCCAGGGAGTCTGTGAGGATGAGGTTCAAGACATCAGTTGCCTCTGGAGTCCTCTTGTACTCCCGAGGCTCCCAGGGTGACTTCATTGCTCTGCAATTGAGAGACAACAGACTGCTCTTGAATATAGACTTGGGTGAGTCAAATTTTAAAAAAAATCAATAAAACTAAGAAATTATCTCTAACAGATGTACAGCAAAGGATGAACTTTGAATAAAGCTTATGACTGATCGTCAGCTGGCTTAATTATTATTATGTCGTATGGCTACTGCCACCGGTGGGCGACGACATCAGAAGATAAGAGAATCTGCTACATACAGGAGACATGTACCTTACAGAGCAACATCCAGGCTTCCAAGCCATTCAAGGGCATTGGGTGTGGATTGTGGATATCTGCATATGGTCCAGGAAATGCTCTCAGAGGACAGTCTTCGACAATGTTCTTGATGGATTGCACTGGCTCTCCGCAGTCACTGGTTTAATGTGGTCACTTTACTATGTAACATTAACCAATTCTGGTTCATTCATTTGCTGAAGTCAGGATTTGAACCCTCTAATTTTCTATGTATGCTGAATAGCGACGGAGGCGAAATGAAACAGGTGAATTATTGTTCATACCACGAAAATTCATTGAGATTTAAATTGGTGTATTAACTTGGCCAACTATCAGTCACGAAGCTGATGAAAAGTTCATCTTTAGCTGTATATCTTTTAAGATAACAGCTTGTTATCAAACTAAGATAATTGGTTTGGGTGGCAGACTCTTGAGCGGGAGGTGCCAGGTTCAAACCCCGGCACTGGCGATGTATTCCACACTTTGCGATACAGACTTTTAGCCTAGTGCAAGGTGTGCAGGAAAGTATTTAGGTTTGTGAATGCATAGCCCAGATCCTTTTAAAAAAAAAAAAATTGTTTCATCTACTAGTTTATAATGAGTTTTATTAATTTGTTTTCTTTAGGTTCTGGATTAATGACCTCCATGTCGGTTGGATCCCTGTTGGATGATAACATCTGGCACGATGTGGTCGTCTCCAGGAACAGGAGAGATGTTGTGTTCTCCGTAGATCGTGTGGTCATCAGATCTAGACTTAAGGGAGAATTCAGCAGACTAAACTTGAATAGAGCTGTAAGTATTGCATTTTATGCACCACTGTCATACTGTGTTCTTACACTATGATGTATTTTGTATTTGCTGTGTATGCTACTGAGACTTTGACGTGGCTGAAGAAGGATGAATCAGTGTTGAATGCAGTAGAAATGATGTCGTTTAGAAGAATGTGTGGGAAACCACTGAGAGATAGGATAAGGAATGCGGTTATCAAAGAGATGAGTGACTGTAAGTTGGATGTAGTGACTAGAATTAATGTTAACAAACTCTGATGGTTTGGGCATGTTGAGGGAATGGATGAGGACAGAATGACAAAAAGAGTGTACGAAAGAAGAGCTATCTGAGTTTGACCTGGACTGATTGTATCGACTGGATCCTCGAGGATGAATGCGTTTTGAATAAAAGAAATCGGAGAGAATGACGAACTGCATAAATGTGATGGTAGCAAGGAGTCCATGTAAGAATAGGGTGAAGATATCTGCAGTTATTTTAAATGTTTTATTCTGTTCTATCGCATCCCTTGCCGGGTAGCCAGAGAGAACAGATCGCCAGACTTTCCTATACTTGCACATTTTTCTTGCTTCCATCACATTCATGCAATTTGTCATACACACTATACGATTCCTTTTACTCAGAACATGTACGTCCTTGAGAATCTGGTCTACACAGTCAATGGCCGCGCTTCCTTACATTTCTTCTTTCTCCCAGGTATATTTCTAAATGCCATTCTCTGCTTTTCAGTTCTACATTGGTGGCGTGCCTAACAAGCAGGAAGGTTTAGTGGTGACACAGAACTTCACAGGTTGCATTGAGAACATCTACTTGAACTCTACTAACATTATAAGGGACTTGAAGGAGGCGTATGATAATAATGAAGCTCTACGCTACACCAAAGTCAACACATTCTATACATGTCCCGTAAGATAATACTTTACTTTGCATTCCTCATAATGTTATGTAACTAGGTTCTAGAAAATAGCAGCGGTATTTTTAGGGAAAAGTGGTGTTATTTTTGCAAAAAGTGGTGTTTTATTTCACGTTTTGGCAAAATATGGTGTTATTTTTCATACATTTATTTTCATATCATTAAGGTAGACAGTTTTACAGTTTTTATTACAAGAATGTTTAAGTATAAAACTAAAACAATGAAATAAAACAATAATATTTACGAAGAAACATAAATATATTTTATTGTGTTCACGAAATTTTCCGGTCTCTAGTTATCAGTATATGTACGTAACCTATACATCTGTGGATAATACCGTCAACATTGCTTTATTTCACCCTAATCCACTCAGAATAGGTGATGAACCTCACTGCTGAACTTTACAGCATGTTATTGTGTGTTTCTCATTTCAGGAGCCTCCAATTGCCCCAGTTACATTCCTGACTCGAGGAGCCCACGCTCGCCTCCGCGGTTATGAAGGCATGGCATCTCTGAATATCTCCCTCTCCTTCAGGACCTTTGAACCTAATGGCCTCATCGCCTACCACGACTTCACCTCGGCTGGTTATGTTATGGTGAGTGGATATTTTCTTATTGTCACAATTTATTATAATTTATGCAAATGCTGTCGAGATGAGGTCTCCGAGAAGAGAACGTTGAGAGATAGGATAAGGAATGAAGTTATCAAAGAGATCACTGTAAGACGGATTTTGGGGTAGAACAAATATTTTTTATTTTTAAAGAGAATCTGGGCTTGCATGCACAAATCCAAATACTTTCCTGCACACCTTGCACTAGGCTAAAATCCTGTATCGCAGAGTGTGGAATACATCGCTAGCGCTGGGGTTTGAACCTGGCTCCTTCCGCTTGAGAGACTGCCACCTCAACCAACTGCGCCAACCATGTAAACAAACTCTGATGGTTTGGGGATGTTGAGAGAATGGATGTTGAAAGGATAACAATGAAAATATACCTGGGAGAAAGAAGAGGTGTAAGGAAGCATGCCCATCCGAGAATCAAGTGGCTTGAACATGTAGACCAGATTCTCAAGGATGGACGTGTTTTGACCAATAAGGGTGGGAAAGTCTGGCGATCTGTTCTCTCTGCCTACCCCGGAACGATGCGACGTGAGGGGATAGAATAGAATTGTTAAATACTAATTCAATTTCGTTGATTTATTTTTAGGTTTTCTTGGAAGACGGTAAAGCAAAGATTGAGCTGGTCGCCGGGAACACTCCTCGGATATTCCTGGACAATTATGATGAAGAGTTTAACGACGGCCGCTGGCACACCATGGTGCTGTCCATCTCCACAAACTCCTTGATCCTCTCCATAGATCACAGGCCAATGAAGACTGTCAGGAAATTGAAAATCACTACGGGGTCTCTGTATCTCATTGGAGGTATGATACATTACTTTTAGCCCGAGATACGACTCCTAAGAATATGACCCATCCGTTTTTTGATCGTAATGTGATTTAAATGCTAGCTTACACATAGGGTCGTACATCGCACTAGGGTTGAAAGTTTTTTAGAAAGGCAAGAATGTTTTTTTTAAATGAATTTGGGTTTGTCGAAATAAACTCAAATACATCTTTGTACACTTCACAGTGAGCTTGAAAAGCTTGTGTCGTTGAGTGGAGTAAGTCAGAATCGGGGATCGAACCCGCACCCACTGGTTAACAGTTGAGCGCGTTACCAACCAGGCTACCGACCACCTCTCGTGGTGGTCAATGAGAAAAATAATCCTTATTAAATTGTCTATAAAAGAGATTTTATACATTTTTTACATGGGAGTAGTAGTTTAGGTCAAAATACCGGATATGTTTTGAAAAACAAAAAAAAAATAAGATTAAGATTGGCAACACTGTTTTTATAATGCATATTTGTTGTCTGTGGTTCGCCAACAAAACTAAATTAATGTAATTGTCACGGTACATCTAAAGCTGAAAAATACAAATGACAAGTGTTTTGTGTATTGAATGTTGTTTGATGGTTTCTGTATAATTTCCAGGTGGTAAGGCTTCATCATTGACTCCAGGTTTTGTCGGGTGCATGAGACTGATATCTATTGATGGTAATTACAAAGTTCCCTCAGACTGGAAACCCGAGGAGTATTGTTGCACCGGGGAACTATTGTTTGATGCTTGTCAAATGACTGATAGGTAAGTGCGAAGAAATTGAATGAAGTAGTGGTTACGTGATAAAATCACAGGGAAAAATCTCACATAAAAAATTTCGAATGCAAAAATATCGCAAGAAGAAATACCTCACACATTTTTATTTTTATTTAATATTGATAAAATTTATAATTTTCATAATAGTAGATTACATAGGTCATTAAATTAAACTATAAAATATCAGTTATAGTGTCTTAAAAATCATTCATAAATTTTTAATAAAAATGTGTTATTTTTGCATGTTCAATTTTTCCCTGTGTGATTCTTTCCTGATACCAGTATTTCTCATAACTAGGTTTATGATATTTATACTAAATATTGTTTCAGATGTAATCCTAATCCATGCAAGCACGATGGCATCTGCAGACAGAATTCCATGGAGTTCTTCTGTGATTGTGCAAGCACTGGATACGCTGGTGCTGTGTGTCACACTTGTAAGTAACCATTCTGTTGATCTATGGAAATATATTGTTTTGGCAAGATGTTATGTTAATTCTACAGTTTTGGCAAAATATAATGTTAACTCTACAGTTTTGGCAAAAATTTGACCTTTTTTTGTGTCATTATTGTATGACTAATGTGTTATTTCTTATGATTTACAAACAGCCGTGAATCCCCTATCGTGCCAGGCTTATAAGAACGCTCAGTCCGTACAACAGAAGGCTGAAATAAATATTGATGTGGACGGCTCAGGACCTCTGGATCCCTTCCCAGTCACTTGTGAATTTTATGGTAAGTTCGCCATCCTCTTTAAATAGAAAGTTATAAAACTATTCTGGTGTCTACACTTATGTGTGGAAGTGAGGCACGGACTTGGTTAAAAAAGGCGAGAGATAAATGTCATGGAGATGAGATTATTGGGATAGAAAATGAAGAGATAGACTAAGAAATCACTAAGTAGAGAGATGAGTGATTGCAAGTTGAGTGTTGTGACGGGTTGTGGATGAAAATGAACAAGTTGAGGCGATTTGCTTAAGTTGAGAGATGACTAGAGATCCAAAAGTTAAGTGGTCAAAGAGTGTCTTAACCTGGAAACCTAAAACGATTACCAGGAGTATAGAAAGACCACCACTACGATGAAGAGATGACCTTGTCAAGTATGTTGGTATCAGCTGGATCCAGAGAGCACGGAGAGCTAAGAGGATCCAGAGAGATAGAGTCTCGCAGGAATAGATGGAGGAGGTCTTCACCTAGGAGTGGGCTGATAAGTAGAACCACTTCAGCTTTTCAAGCTTACTGTGAAGTGTACAAAGATGTATTTTTTCACAAATTCTTTTTTAAAGGAATAAATTGTAGAATATGTGGTGAACAATCAGTAAAAGAAGTAAATTGTAAAATAGAATTGGCGTTTTATACCATTTGTTTTGTCTTCAGGTGACGGCCGAGTCCTAACAGTTGTGGGACACTCCAATGAGCAAACTACGAGCGTGGATGGCTTCCAGGAGCCCGGCTCCTTTAGGCAGGACATTGTCTACTCCGCTTCGGCCCCACAGCTGGAAGCCCTCCTCAACAGATCTCACACGTGCAGACAGAGACTGGCATACGCTTGCCACGCGTCTAGATTGCTTGGATCACCGAGTAAGTAACCTGCGATCTTCTCTGTGTGTTTTATGTTTCGTTGTTTTGGCGATTTTTTTTTCATATTAATGATGTGATTTGTCTTTCAGGTGATGAACCATCCTTCCGTCCCTTCGCCTGGTGGATGTCCCGGCACAATCAGAGAATGGACTACTGGGCCGGAGCGCTTCCCGGGTCGAGGAAGTGCGAATGCGGTCTTCTGGGCAAATGCGTGGACCCTGTCAAGTGGTGCAATTGTGATGCGGGACTTATAGGTTAGAACAGTGACACTCTGTAAATTTCTAAAAATACTTTCAAGCAGTTCACAAATTTACATGGATTCAAGACTCATTTAGAGACAAGGTTCCATCTGAATTTACCTCTTTAGAAGAATCTCAAATTCTCAAGAAATCCAAACATTTTGAAAAAAATCTGATGTTTTTTTTTTTTTAAATGAATCTGGGTTTATCGAAATAAACCCAAATACATCTTTATACACTTCACAGAAAGATTAAAAGCTTGTGTTGTGAAGTGGAGTAAGTCGGGGATTGAACCCACGCCCACTGGTTTAACAGTCGAGCGTGTTACCAACCAGGCTACTGACCACCTCATTATTATAAAGGGAGCCGTGGAAAAATCTGATGTATTAAGGAAGCTACAAACCGAAAAAGATTGGGAACCTCTGGGTTAGAAAGTACACCAAGTGGTTATCTCAACAGATATTGAGCAAAGGATGGACTTTCATCAGGCTTATGACTGATCGTCGGCTGATTTAATGTGTTTACACTTAAGCAACATTCACCAATTTCAGTCTATCCATCTACCGCAGCCGGGAATCGAACCCAGACTTCCAAAACATAAATTGTAATTGCTACTATTTTGTTGACAGAATGGCAGGAAGACAGTGGGGATATTACGGATAAGGAGCATCTTCCAGTGAAGCAGTTACGATTCGGAGACACGGGAACACCACTGGATGAAAAGGAAGGAAGATACACGCTGGGACCTCTCATATGTGAAGGAGATGGTATGTGATAGAGGAATTAATTACTCCTAAATTATACCCTGTCTAATACCTCTAATAAGTGAATAGAATTTATAAGATTTATCTATACTACTACTATAGTTTCCTTTATATATTTTTCAAAAAAATGTTAGTCTTTGCATCGTTTTCTTTGCTGGGTCGTAAAACAATTACTCGTTACTAATATCTTATCTCAGTAGGACATTGTAGGTGACTAATACATGTAGTTTTTTTTTAAGTATGTATCTGGTTTCCTACCCATTTACCCAAATACTTTCCCCATGCACTTCTCAGTGCGCTTGTGTCGTTAAGTGTAAAATATGTACATCGTCAATACTGAGATTCGAACCACACCTCCCAATTAAAAGTCTGTGCTGACCATACCATCATTGTATAATTTTTGTTATTAAATAATAGGTTTCAAAACGTGGCCAAATATCTACAAAAATAATTGATGTTGTTAGTTTTTTTGTATTGTCATGTCTTTAACTTGTGGGTCATGTAAATTAATAGGTATTAATCAGGTATGTCAAAGGTCAATCGATTGAGAATCATATGTATTCATATAGTACGTAATACTATTGATGCATTTCGTGCATGTTTTATTTACAAATTTGTATCCTAACCTACAAACCTGTTATCTCGTACACTTGAAACTAAGACCACGACGAATCGAACACACAATGTATCTAAATTAATTTTATTTACAGATTTATTCAACAACGTAGTGACGTTCCGAATAACAGACGCAGCCATTCTCCTCCCCATGTTCGATATGGGACACAGCGGTGATGTTTACTTTGAATTCAAGACCACCATCGAGAATGCTGTATTGTTACATTCAACCGTAAGTAATCCACAAAATAATTTCAATAAATGTTAATACAACTAAGTACGAAGAGATAATTTGAATTAGTGTTGCAATGATTAGCATGTTCGGCCTTAAGCCGAGTACCAAATGCCAGGAGCATAGTCGAATGTTCGGCCAAACTATTGCGCCTGATTAACACACATACAAATTTTGTCCCAAAAACTACATTTTTCCAAGTATCGCACATCCTGCTCTCTGATTGATCCACTGAAATAAATCGCCCAAGACTTTTTATATTTGAAATATTTGACCATTAAAATCTGACGTTTATATAGTAGGTAATAAAATAATTGGTTTTTGTTGATATTTACGCAAAGATATATTCTCTTTGCATTTACAAAATCTATTACGTCACGAATATGGATTTACCTAGACATGGTAATTAAAAAGCCATAATTTACTGTTCGTTTTTATCATTTGTTGCTCCTGTTTTTAGGTATTCGGTCGAGTGCTGGCTACTTTTCGACTGAATACTAAAAAAGGGGTCAAATACCGGATAGTAACCGAATTATCGTAACATCTCTAATTTGAATTGTGTTTCCATTTTGTCTCCAGGGCCCCACCGATTCTATTAAGATCAGCATTGTGGGAGGCACTCAGATACATTTCCGCTACGAAGCAGGCAGCGGTCCTCTGACTGTCGTTGTAGAAACATCGGCCAGACTGAACGACAATAACTGGCATTCTGTGTCGGTTGAAAGGAATAGGTAAACTATTATCCATTGAAGACATTAGTGTTGGCTGAAGAAGGACGAATCAGGTATGAATGATGTCGATATAATCGTTGAGACAAGAAAATAGGATAAGAAATTAAGTGATCAGAGAGTTGAGTAAAACGGATGTTGTGACTAGAATGAAAGCGAACAAGTTGAGATGGTTGGGACATGTAAAGAGGATGAACGATGAAAGGATAACTGGGAGAAAGAAGATGTAAGGAAGCGTGGCCGTCCGAGAACCACATGGCTCGACCATGTAGACCAGATTCTCAAGGACGGATGTGTTCAGAAGAAAAGGAATCGTAGAGTGTGTATGACAGATTGCACGAATGTGACGGAAGAAAGAAGTGTGTATAAGGATAGGAAAGCCTGGAGATCTGTTCTCTCGATGAGAGAGAACATGTCATGTTGTTCTTATACTGTTACATTTATGTAAATACTACTGAATAAATTTACAGAAAGGAAGCCCGAGTGGTGATTGATGGGTCCCAGAAGCGAGAGATTCGAGAGCCCCCTGGTCCAGTGAGGGCCCTGCAACTGTCTTCCCCTCTGGTGATTGGCTCCACTGTGGACTACAGAGATGGCTTTGTAGGTTGCATCAGAGCGCTGCTCCTAAATGGCTTGCCACAGGACATCAAGGGTTATGCCGAGAGAGGTATACATAAATACCTTTCAATGTGTATTGAACTCAGTTTTCTGAATATCGCAATTTTTGTTTTGTGAGAAACATCAAATTTCCTCAACGGATATACAGCAAAGGAAGGACTACGCTTAACACCAAACCATGTCTCGTATCAGCGGGTAACACCAAACCATGTCTCGTAACAGCGGGTAGAGCACGGTGTGTCTGGCTGGAGGTCCGGGTTCGATTCCCGACCGCTGCAGATAGATGGACTGGAATTGGTGAATGTTTCTGTTAAGTGATCACATCAAACCAGCCGACGATCACTCATATTGCTGTATATCCGTTGAGATAACTACTTGTTTTTAAATTTTTAAATTTATCTTTTATTTATTATTCGAGTGAATGATCAGATAAAAATACTGAGAAATGACTGGTCACTAGGGTGAGGTTATCTTAATTAATCTTAATTAATGTTGAGCTTATCTTAATCAATGATTGTCTATATTTGAATCACAGGTCTGTACGGAGTATCGCCAGGTTGTGTTGGCCGCTGCAGCTCGAATCCTTGCCTCAACAACGGTACCTGTATAGAGAAATATGACGACTACACGTGTGACTGCAGGTGGACCGCTTTCAAGGGACCAATCTGTGCTGATGGTACATCCTTATTATTTATATCTTAATATACTCTTATCCATCATCGAGGCCATGAAATTGTATCGGGAAAATAAAGATTACTGAGCTAATACTAAAGATATCGTACTAAGACTTAAAACATGGTGGTCGAAAAAATACACAGATTTCGAGTGAATATAGTCGTTGTATTCTGTAGCAGAAACAGTGTTGAAAGAGAAAGAGTACATGCTTTGCAGCTATATATATACCCTATCAATATGATTGTGGCCTGGTCACCTAGATGGCGCTAGTTGTCACCTACTGCTAGCGCCACACCAAAAAGGCGTGAAATTTGAAAAATCTAAAACTAATACAAAACATAACATACCGGGCCACAAAAACAATTTTTTTTATATTAAAAATTATGTTTTTCAATACTGAGTAACAAAACAAAAATTAGTGGACTGTATAAAATGAATTGAAAGTATTTCAACTTAACGCTAAACAAAATAATGTACATTTGATTTTCTTCATAATGATGATCCGCTGAGGTTGAATCACTTGTTGATTTAGGAATTGATGTACTTTAGATTCGAAGAAGTGTCCTTGTGTATGAGGCTCGTCTTCTTCCAAACAAAAATAATCCTAATTGTGTTTGTGTATGAGACTCGTCTTCTTCCAAATAAAAATAATCATAATTGTGTCTCTGTGGGAGTCTTGTCTTCTTCCAATGGAAGCAAGCAAAGTTTTGTGATGCTTCGCTTGATATCCCCCTGCGTGGTCTTCAATGTGACAACTCTGGTGATACCGTCGTGTCCGGGATGAGTGGCCTTCACACGACCCAGCTTCCAACGCATAGTCGGTAGATTGTCCTCTTTGATGAGAACCATATCTCCTTGCTTTGGCTGTCTCTCCGACCCCTGTTGCCACTTGTTTCTACGTTGTAGCTCCCCAAGGTATTCTGCATGCCGTCTATCCCAGAAGGACTGTGTCATCCGCTGGAGCCTTTGATAGTGATTGAGCCGGTTGGTAGGGTAGCTCAGGACGCTGCGTTCTGGCGACGCCAACAGGTTTTCACCAATCAGGAAGGGACTGGGACATAAAGGATTTGGATTGATGGGATCGGAAGATAAGGGTGTGAGTGGGCGGGAATTGGTACATGCTTCAATTTGCACGAGTACTGTGTACATACTATAACAATCCAACGCGCGGGACTGTAAGACCTTTTTTAAACTATTATAAATTTCGTTGTGTGAAGCCTTAAGAAACCTATACATCTCCTGTATTTCATTCTTAGCGCTGACAAAGTTCGTGGCATTAACTGAGTATACCTTCTGAGGTCTGCCTCTTCGAGAAATAAACCTTTTGAACATGTTTAGAAACGCTTCTGCAGACAATGAAAGCACTAGCTCAAGGTGCACGGCCTTGGTTGCAAAACAAATGAACAAACAAACGTATGCCTTCATTGAACGAGCATTTTTACTAAAACTAGACTTAACTAATACAGGCCCCATGTAATCAATACCACATATAGAGAACGGTCTATATGCAGTGACCCTATCCCTAGGTAAATCTGCCATGATTTGATACGAGGTATGAGGTTTACTCCTAAAACATAAGATGCATGTTCGTAATACCTTCTTAACTAAGTTTTTCCCTAAAATTGGCCAGTATTTTAACCTAATCGTTGACAGTAAAGTGCTACTTGCGTCCTTGCTTCTGGCACCTCAGCAAGTTCTTGGGGTTGAGTATTAGGCCATGATGCCTCATCTTGCAGTAGCCAGCTGGGGCCATGCCACCAGAGGCTGGAGTTCTTAAGCTCTTCCGCAGTTACACTTCTCGAAATGATGTCTGCAGGGTTATCGTGGGACACGACATGTTTCCAAACGCAATCTTTGCCGTCGGTTTGGATCTCTGATGTCCTGTTGGCTACAAATGTGCTCCACCGAGTCGATTGGCCAGCTAACCAGTGCAGAACTATAGTTGAGTCTGTCCATAATACAGCTTCCGTACCTTCCATGCGTAGAGATTTTCTCACTTTATTCACATGTGTTGCATCCTTACCTACCATCACCCTCTGTATATGAAATGAGTTGACCGAAGCTAAGTCTTCTTTGTAGATTTTCCACCGTCCCTTCAAGTCATCAGGAAGTGGCTCGTCCCATGATATCTGGTGTTGCCATAAGTCTTGCATGATTAACTTGGATTTCAGGATGACTGGTCCGAGTAGGCCCAACGGGTCAAATGTTTTTGATATGTCTGACAGAACGCTTCTCTTGTTATATACTTTTTTGTCGTCTGTTGCTTCCACCTTGTATGTGAAGGAGTCCTCTCTACTGTTCCGGTACAGGCCTAGGATCTTGGACTCTTGCTGATTCTCCTTTGACAACGACACATCCTCTACGTGTCCATCATCATCTTTTGAGTGCGTGGATGTGAAATGATTTTCACACTCCGCTTCCTCCCTTGTTCTTATCGGAGTTAATGGCAACTCCTCGACTCTCCAGGGCCTATCAATGCTGTCATGTGTTTGGTTGAGTGATAAGTGACACAATGTTGCTTGATTCGGTGCACTTCTGTCTGGTGGGAGTTGGCCCGCTACTACCCATCCGAGTAGCGTATGATGTAGAATGGGTCCACTTTGCTGTGTAGCCATGTGGTTTGTTTGCAGCACTTCCCAAAAGACCGCAGTACCCAGCAGCATGTCAACTGGAGCTCTACGGTGGAATTCTGGGTCTGCCAATTGTATACCCTTCGGTATCTTGAAGTGGGTTTTGTTTAGGTCACTCTGAGGTAATTTATCGGTTATCTCATGCAACATTAGACAACTTATGTGTTTTCTATATTCTGTGTGTTGGGACAATATGGTTAGATCTACCCCGGCGTTCACTTTGGTTACTTGCTTGTGTATCCCTGAGACGGGTATAGACAATCTATGCTGAGGTAATCCGAGTCTTTCACACAATGCGGTTGTAACGAAGTTTGATTGTGCACCACAGTCGAGTAATGCACGTACTTGATGTACAACTCCGTCGCCTCCTATAACTCCTACTACCACAGTTGACAGCAGGACTTCATTTCCTCCAAGTGAGGAGTGAAGCGTTACTATTTCTGAATCTTGTGCATTGTTCTTTGTTTTATGTAACAGTGTATTGTGTCTTTGACCACACACCTTGCACACCGACTTTGATGCACAGTTTTTTATTGCGTGGCTGGTTCCCAAACAATTAAAACAAAGTTTCAATCTTTTGGCAGTTTCATGCCTCTGTTCAATTGCCTGGGCTGTGTATTGCGGGCAAGCAAATATCTTGTGGTCTCCCTTGCAGTTAGGGCAACCTTGTGCTGCGTAGGTTGTGTGAAGTGTGACCTTATTTGTAGTTCTATTAATTCCTATGTTATTATTCCTATTGTTAATTCTACTTATGTGCCCAGATTCAATGACTCGTGCCCGTTCTGCTAGGCATTTCATAAGCTCACTATATGTGGGGAGTTCTCCTTGTATTGAAAACGATTCCCAATGATGACGTGTGGTGGGATCTAACTTTCCTGACACTAAATGAATTAACAGAGCATCCCACTGACTTGTTGGTAACCCCATTGTGTTTAGGGCTCTCAGATGCAACTGTGTATCATCTATGAGTTTGCGTAAGGCCATGTGGTCCTCACCTTTCATTGATGGCAAATTATACAAACAGCGGATATGTTTATCCGTTATGATGCGCTTGTTATGATATCTTCCTGTTAAGATCTCCCATGCTACACTATAGTTGGCTGCGGTGATTTCAAGGGATGAAACTAATTGCAGTGCCTGTCCTTTCAGGCTGCTTAGCAAATAGTGAAATTTCTGTAGGTCACTTAACGATGAATTTGTATCTACTAGGGACATGAAGGTATCTCTGAAATGCAACCAATCTTCGTATGTTCCAGAGAAGCTGGGAACTTGTAAAGGGCTGAGCTTTACCTCTGAGACAATGTTGGGTGTTTGGGATATTATGGATTTTGCTTTTCCTAATGTATTGAAGTATAACTCCTCAAACTGACCTCTTTGTTCTTCTTCACTACTATCGAGGCCTTCGATTTCTGACTGTACTTCGTCAAACTTATCGAAGAGCTCCTCGATCCTTTTCATTCTGACTTCTATCTCGCATTTGTCACTGCTGGACTTAGACATGTTTGCCTGGACAATATACAATGCTATGTACTTTTGAAAATGCCACTAACCTTGCAGGCCGCAATGAAAACAGGTGCTATGGATATATAGGCTCTTTCTATGTCTAATATACCCCTCACTATATGATTGTTGTAACTGCTAATGTATATTCAATCTGTGTATCTAATTTCTTACTATCTAACCTTAAAAAACACTTGAACTCAAAAAACACGCGACCTATACAATATTCACACGTGGTTCACACTTTTGATATAAAAATTGTAGTTTTAATTATCCAAACAATAAATGCCCACGTGGTTTGATCACTTTTGGATAAATAAGGCAAAAAATTAATGTTTTAACTGCTAAATGAACAAAAAAACGTGGTCACGTGGTTGTAGAATGAATGGTAACAATAACACACAGTTTTCAAGGTCAAACAAATCCAACACGCGGAATTGTTAAGTATGCACACAAAATGGAAGAAATTATGACAAATTCACAGTTATTCTGAATGAATGTGGTAAAGAAACTGAAAATGCAAGGAAAGGATGTGAAAATTGTATAAAAACCTGTTTTGTGGCATCTGATGTATGCTTGCAGACTCCAATTGTTGAGTAAAATTGTAAAAAACACTGGTAAACTATTTTAAATATCGATGCGGCTTCTGAAGGACCAACAAAATGGTCGAAAAAATACACAGATTTCGAGTGAATATAGTCGTTGTATTCTGTAGCAGAAACAGTGTTGAAAGAGAAAGAGTACATGCTTTGCAGCTATATATATACCCTATCAATATGATTGTGGCCTGGTCACCTAGATGGCGCTAGTTGTCACCTACTGCTAGCGCCACACCAAAAAGGCGTGAAATTTGAAAAATCTAAAACTAATACAAAACATAACACATGGATAAATGAGAATATGTTTTAGTGACTCTTGTGGTTAGCAATTTGATCATTGAAAATTTTCTCAATAAAATATAATTACAAAGTTACCCCTGAAATTAACTGAAACTTGAGATTATTCCAGTAGTTTGTCAGGGTGTAATTTGGTTGATATAATGTTTAAAGTAAAACACAGTGACTAGTGGATATTTTTTTGATATTTGATTTCCTTTTTATACAATAGGCCAAAATAGATTTTGTCACTTATGTTATTCTTATTTTGAGCTTACACTCTCATACAAAATTTGATCAAGTTAAAGCAGTAATAGAACCATTTTTACTAAGAGCCTATTATCGTCCCTTAACACGGTCACTGCTACAGGAAATACTTACTGATTACTGAGTTGCAGAAATTTAAACATCCTCAAAAAACACCAAAAAGTATGAATTTCGCGTGTGCTACATTATTTTTGGTATTTTGTACTATGCTACAACAAAATAGGCCGAGGAATATTGAATAGTGTCATGTGGCATATTTGCATCAAAAGCACTGTGTCAAAGTATACTAGAATGAGGATCTGCATCATTAGCATGCAACGTGTTAAGTATTTGGCTTGCACTAATATTTTTTTTTTCTTTTTTGTCTCATATAGAAATTGGTGTCAACATGAGACCCAACTCTCTGATTAAATATGACTTCATGGGTTCCTGGCGTTCCACTATTGCGGAGAACATTCGTGTTGGCTTCACCACCACTAATCCTAAAGGTTTCCTGCTGGGATTCTTCTCAAACATCACGGGAGAATATTTGACAATCGCTGTATCCAATTCAGGTAAATATTTGTGATATTTTTTTTTAATTTCACAATTTTTTTTTTGTGAGAAACATTGGATTTTCTATGTTTCGTAGTTGAAATATAACAAGTAATTATCTCCAACAGATATACAGCAAAGGATGGACTTCCATCAGGCTTATGACCGAGCGTCAGCTGGTTTAATGTAACATTCACCAATTCCAGTCCATCCATCTGCCGGACTGGAATTGGTGAACGATACTTAAGTCTAAAGTGATCACATTAAACCAGTTACGATCAGTCATAAGCCTGATGGAAAAAAAGTCTACCCTTTGCTGTATATCTGTTGAGATAACTACTTGTTATATTTCGACTACGACATGTAGATTGTTTCTCATAAAAAACTAAGTATGTAGTGAAATTAAAAAAATTACTTTATTATTTCTCGTTATTTACAAAACTGCCACACATTGTGATGTTTTTATTAATTGTGTGATGGTGAATACTAATAATGTATGTGTTCATTTTGTTCAGGTCACTTGAAGGTTGTGTTTGACTTTGGTTTTGAGAGACAAGAAGTGATATTCCCCAATAAGCACTTTGGTCTGGGACAATATCACGATGTGAGATTATCTAGGAAGAACGGTGGCGCCACTCTCGTACTGCAGGTAACTCAATTTTACAGTATTTATTTTATGAATCAGCAGTCCAAAATCATTCTTCTTCTTCCTTCAACCATCTCTCCGCTGCTGGATATAGGCCTCTTCTATTTGTTTCCATTTCTCTCTATCCTGAGATTTGCCAGTCCATCTTCTACCCGCAACTGGGATAATATCGTCGGCCCATTTTTTCCGTGGCCTACCTACTCCTCTTTTTTTATCCCACGGTCTCCGTCTAAGAACTCTGGGTGCCCATCTCTCTGTCCTCTGTCTGGAAACATTATGTATTTCTTTAATCAATTCTGTATACTAGTTCACATCTTGCCCTATTAATGGTAAATACAAATAAGCTATACAATATATACGACAGTATTTTGTTACTAAAAACAAAAGGACAAACACATATAATACATAGACACACAAACTCTGAAATTTGCACATAAACAACAATGACAATATTTTACTAGATTGACAACTACGAGCCCAACGAACACCACTTCAACATAAAGGCTTCCGCAGACGCCCAGTTCAACAACATCCAGTACATGTACATCGGGCGTAATGAGTCCATGCATGAAGGCTTCGTGGGTTGCATATCTCGAGTGGAGTTTGACGACATATATCCCTTGAAGCTACTCTTCCAAGAAGCTGGACCCGCTAATGTCAGAAGTTATCCTTGTAAGTCATTTTACAAATCATTTATTCTTAACTAACAATCCAGAAGATATCTCCAAGTGACATGTTGCAATATTGTATTGTTGGCAGCCCTAACTGGGTCAAGTTTTGTCCTAAGAGCTATCAAAGTTCCGTAATTTTTTCATATTGCACTTTTTACAGGCGCGTTATAGTGTCGTAAATATTACAGAACAGTTCTAAAGAAATTATTTTAAAATTAAGAGAGTTTTGCCAGAGCACAAGGCCCCAATAATTAATTTGAACAAAGTAGTACTTATCTCGAACTGCAGCCGAAAAATAATGTTGCCAACTTGCTCTAACAATCTGAAAATTGCCAATTTTTTTAAAACGACATTCTTAAAATGCAATTTGATAGTAGTGAAAAAATGTAGCCATAGCTTATTATCTCATCAAGCAACACTAAACTCAGTAATAATTATGTCACAGTGGTTAGGTTACATCCATCTATTGTAATGTCATCTACAATGTATGTTGGTCTTAACTCTCTTACATTTTATAATTCCAGCAACCCTGACTGAAGACTTCTGTGGTGTGGAGCCCATCACCCACCCGCCTCTAGTCCAGGAGACCAGACCACCTCCCATCATTGACCAGGACCAGTTGGCTAAAGATTATCATCATGCCGATGAAGCCATACTTGGAGGTACGCACTCAATACAACTGTCACAACATTAGAAAGAATTTTTGCGTACTGCTTACAGATGTGCTGAAATTTTAACTTGAAAATAAGGTTACGTTTACTTATACGCATATTGTTTTACTTCTAGGTTTCCTCGCAGTAATTTTCCTGGCTCTAATAGTGGTGGCCGCAGTGATAGTACGCTTACTCTCTAGACACCGAGGCGAGTACCTCACACAAGAAGAAGCCGGGGCCGCGGGCGCCCCAGACCCCGACGAGGCCGCCCTCAGAGCGCACACAGGACCACGAGTTCAAAAGAGACAAGAATTCTTTATTTAAGTTTTACATTTCACAATCATCAACTCACATTGTTATGTATAAATTTTTCAATTACTTTTTGTGTAGTGTGGAGGCCTAATTACTATAATCGTTTCGTTGCCGTGGATGTGTAGAGACCTGAGCCACATTTTTGGAAAAAATGAGATAAATAATATGCAGTTTTTTTCAGAAAACCACAGAGAATACAGTAGTGAAGATATTTGAGTGATTACTTAACTCCAAACATGTTTTTTTTTAAATAATTACGGAGACAAGTTTTTAGGATAACAAAATTGTGTTGTCACATTCTAGAAACATCATTCGTATGGCTTGTGTCTTTTTATCTCCACGGCATTGATTTTAAGAAATAGAAACGCATCATTCAAAGTGCCAAACATCTATAATGTGTTCACAAATGCCGTAGTACTTTGAATCGAACATCTGAAGAGTTCATGACGAATAAATACCTTATGTTATTCTATCCATAGTATTTTTATAATGACAAACATTGAGTTAACGATTTGTAGAACGGCCTATGTTGTATTGTACTCACAGTTAGTAATATAATAATTAGTAGATGCAATATTCTAGTATGTATTTATATTTTCACTTAGTGAATCACAAACTATTGTTGTTTTTTTATCTATTTTATTTTTTCGGTACAATACGCATACACCATATTGATAAAACATGGTTGTGCCTATGTCTGTATATCTGTACATCTTATTTTTTTTCATTTTTCGTACTAAACTCGAGATATATATTATTTAAAATGTGTGTTTTATACTTACTGTGTTATATTTTTATCTTTTTTCACGTTTTTTAAAAGTTTCTTCCCTTAGATTGTAAGAAATATTTTACAAATTTCTATCGACTGCTTATTTTGTATTAACTTTGAGTCAATTTTTTTTATCTTTTTTTTTATATTCTCTCATTTATATTTCTTTAGAAGACAGTTTGACAGTTAATTTGTATGCTTTTGACTTTGTTGTCGAAGGACCTTGATTCAAATCTTAGTTCTGATGTTCACAATGCATGTAAATGTGTTTATCGTTACTGAAATATGATATGTAGACTGTGACAGAATCTCTGTTCTGAATCTCATTTTTTGTGACAATTTTTAAGTATTAATGATTTTTCCAATATTGTATACTGTTGCATCCAAGACTGATTTAAATTTTCATCATACGTTTGCTTAAATTATTCCAAAAATATATAATTATAAATTTTTCAATCACTCGGTTAAATTAACTGTTTACATAACTTGGCAATTTTTGGTTATGGAAATGAATTACTACTAAATGTTGCGTTAAGATTTGTCAATTTTGAAGTGAGTTGGAAGATGTGAGATAGGAAAATGTGTCTTAATAAATGTGGGATATGTAATTTCATACGTACTGCCAATTTTTGTTAAAGTAAGTACCATTGTTTTAAGTAAGTACTGTTTCTGAAATCGGCCACTGCTGAATTTCTCTGATTCTTATTGTCTCAGAGTTAAGCCTTTGTTTTCCCAAACCGTTCCATCATGTTTCTCCGCCAAGTCTTCGATAATGACGGGCCAACTGAGTAATTTCAAATTCTCACAAACAGATGTAAAAACGGTTGAGTTCTTCCATGATACCATCTTCATGTAGTACATGGATGGCGCAGTTGGTTGAGGCGGCATTCTCTCAAGCGGGAGGTGCCAGGTTCACACCCCGGCACTAGCGATGTATTCCACACTTTGCAATACAGGCTTTTAGCCTAGTGCAAGGTGCGCTGGAAAGTACTTGAGATTGTGTATGCAAGCCCAGATCCTTTTTTATAAAAAAAAATATTTTGCCAGCCAGCTGATTTGTGGAAAGATAACAGCGGCGCCGTAGTGGCAGAATATCAAAACGATACTTACGAAACGCAGTTGTACTATTACGAAATTTTTCACCAGAGAAAAAAACTTGTATGTAACTTTTATCAAAAAAGTATGTTTTTATTTTTTTATTACTATAAGTATTAATTATTAATGTAGGTGATGTATTTGTAGATTAAACTTGTGTACAGATAATCCTGATTGTAAGATTGGATTGTACCTCAGTTTGGTACAAATCATTAATTACTGGGTTATTTGTATGTAAATTTAATATTGACATTGTGTTAGCTTAGAACCATTCCACATTTTGTTTAGAATTTGCTGCCTGAGGGACTGGAAAATATTGGTGTTATTTTATGGTGAAAAGTGGTGTTGTTTTTCATACATTAATTTCGTTAAACGGGACAATTCCACAGCTTTTTTGGGGCAATTCTACATCTTTTTGGGTAATTCTACAGCTTTTTTGGGACGATTCTACAGCTTTTTTGGGATGATTTTATTACAGCATTTTTGAGGTAATTCTACAGCTTTTTTGGGGTAATTCTACAGCATTTTTGGGACAATTCTACAGCTTTTTGGAGCAATTCTACAACCTTATCTTTTCAATTAATTTTACAACACGAACAATATTTTATACAATAATACCGAAAACAATGAAATAAAAAAAAAAAATGTTTGCAAAAACAAAAAACATTTTTGTGAGATTGTTTTTGGTGAGGTATTTCTTACTGTCAAAACAACTTGCCTTTTGGTAATTATGATTTTTTTCGAAGTAATTTGATATTCTTGTAAAAAAACACGAATTCTTATGATCCCGATCACAAATTTTCCAGTCCTTGCTTAGTTTTACTTAACATGACTTGTGTGATTTTGTTTTCAAAACGTCCGTACTTTAATTTATGTATTGTGTTTTAAGTTGTAGTAGATTATATATTTTATTTTCCGTCCATTTGTTTTACAACCATTTTATTGTTTAATTATATTGCGTGTGTTTAGTTTAATCTCACAAGTATTCTGTATAGAAGTTAGGTTAGGATTAGAATATGTATTATATTTTTAGTATATCATATAATGACATGATTTCTCATCATTATTTACTAGTACCTGCATGTTTAAATATCACATTGTGTAATAGAAATTCTTACAATAGACGGATTGTAAAAAGTCTGCTAAATTGAGGTCAGATTATTACGTACACGATTTATTCCTTATGGTGATTATTGCATACATGATTTTTGCGTACCAAATGTTAAAAGTATTAAATTGTTAACTCATTTTTTAATAGAACCAGAACAGGCCACGGCAGATACGCGCAGACCTTATGCATTGATGGGGGTTTTCCCCGAGCCCCGACTGTGAATGTGGTCGCCGCCAGACGATGGGCCATATAGTTGAGTGTCCAACCTTTGGTTTAGAGCGCGGTCTAACTGAAATTCACGGGGTCACTGCTGACGCTGCCAATTGGCTAAGAGATTTACCTTTAAAGGACAATGGGCAAAAATGTATGGAGCCTGGTCCAAGAGCCTCCACAAACAAGACATATGGGAAACGAAAGAACATACTTGTCTTACCATTCTGGCAAAATACTATCAAATTCTGTACCGGGGTATTCTCGCTACGGTCGTTTTTGTCCCAGGTATTAATATGAGTTTACCAAAATAAATATTTATATATTTTCGAAGTAATAGGAACATGGTCCAAGAGCCTCCACAGATGTTGCTAGCGGAAAATGAAAGCACGTACTTGAGTTACCATTCTGGCGAAATACCATCAAATTCTATCCCGGGACATTCTCGCTATGATTTTTTTTGTCTCGGGTATATAATGATATGATTTAAAAATTAACATGATTCACAGATTTTCTAAGTATTTGGAACCTGGTCCAAGAACCTCCACAAACAAGACATACAGGGAACGAAAGAACATACTCGTCTTACCATTCTGGCAGTCTGTGAGGGCACTTGGATGAAGTTCCTAACATTTACTAAAGTATACACCAAGTTTTTCGTAGTAGAATCTTCATTTAGTATGAAAGAAACACCCAGGCCCGGCGCAAACAAAATGTATCTCAAACGATAGGTAAAAATGAGTAATTAAACACTGCATAGGGGGCATAATCGAAATCAATGGCCTAATGTGTGAAATACCTATTCGAAGTTTACAGGGGTCACATGAATGTATTAGTAAAAGGAGCATTAAACAGTTACAATTGTGGTTTAAAAGCATATAATATGATGAGTATAAGGCAGTCCATCTTCTTCACCAGCCTTGGTCCCTCCACTACCGGATTAAAATATCGTTACAACATTATCATTCCTGAATTTACACAATCACTGTGTCTCCTGAATTTCGAATAGGTATTTTACACATTTAGCCATTGATTTCGATGATGCCCCCTATGCAGTATTTGATTACTCATTTTTACCTATCATTTGAGTCGCATTTCGTTTGCGCCGGGCCTGGGTTTGTTTTGAGCATTCTCCTTTATACCTGGGACAAAAACGATCATAGCACGAATATCCCGGGACAGAATTTGATAGTATTCGGCCAAAATGGTAAGACATGTATGTACTTTCATTTCCCGCAAGTCTCGTTTGTGGAGGCTCTTGGACCACTTTCGCCCATTCTCCTTTGTAGCTGCCAGGTCTTTTGCTTTTTTTCAGCAGAGTTTTGTATGAAATCATGATTATGAAATGTCATTCGCCTACTTGTTAATATTTCCTTCTAATATTGATGGAGTGGCACAGTTTTTTTAGATTCAAATACTACATTTAGTGCCTTTCATTATTAATACAGATACGAAAACTTACGGAATGTAAAAGTAATATTTGAATAATTTGTAATACATTGTTCATACATCTCTATTTAAATTCTCATAATTTTGTTGATACCTCAGTTGACTAGGGCCCTGTTTTTTGCGAAAACATATATTATTATTTTATATATATACATATACATATATTTTATATTAGTAATATAAGTCTCAAAATTTTCCCTCTTTTGCTGCATATGTTATGTCAAAAAGAAAATCCTGTAGTCCGGTAACTCTAGTTGTAACTGATGATGGATCGACGATTCCAGTCAACTGGAAAGGCCTGTATACTATTATTTTATGTAGTGGGATGTGTGTAGAATGTAAGGGAACTTCTATACCCTACACACTGTCCCTAGGGTATTTATCCCTAGGGCATAGAAGTTCCCCTACATGTAGATTGATGGACCAAATTAGAATGATTAAGATATACCAGAGGAATGGTTTAGAATGATTAAGATATGTATTATATTATTTACATATTACTTTTACATAACTAAGTTGGTTGCTGTTAGATTTGTATCATCGAATGTTGTTTCGAAGCCATATTTTTTCATAAAAAATCATAAACTTACTACATTATAATAATGTCTCTATAATATATTACTATTATAATTAACAAACAATTGGACCTACATATTGTTTTATGGATTTTCAAATGTAATTTTGTATAAAAAATAAGAAGTAAATCTTTGTACAAATTGGTTGTTTCCATATTTTTTTCCTCCCTTCCTATCCTGTAAGGTTAAACGTATATGGTTTTGAATGTTCTGAATGAGCCAGTGAACTGAATATATTTGAAGAAGGAAAAAATATGTTAATAAAGATTTTGAATGTTTCTACTTGGGTTGAACAAGGTAATAAAAATGAAGCTATCTATTTTCTCACGTGCCATCCCTTGTGGGGTTGTTCAAATGAAATTTATTTTCAAGACTGTAGTTACAGACCATTCGCAATACAATTCTACCAATGGGATACATACAGCCAATAATGTAAGTTGGTGGTTTGGAAAATATTACTGGACCTTTAACAATGATGCAATACCTAAATCTAGAGAGTATATGTGTTCTGTGACCTAAATCAATGAAATGGTTAGCCACATGTGGAGCATTCTGTGCTGCACATTCGTATATCTGTCACTAGATACCCCACATTGTGGACAATGCAGTGATAGTGTCAATTAGTGCTATGAATGGATAAGGTGGAATTCATTTCCAGAGTATAAAGGGTACAATACAACAGAGTATATAGGGTACGGTACAACAGAGTATAAAGGGTACAATACGACAGAGTATAAAGGGTAAATACAGAGATATGAAGGTTGCATAAATCAAGGAGTTATCAAGAATACGTACGTACAAGATTAAATTTCTTTGCTACCTACTCAGTAGCGTAATATTATCCAACATCCAAAGAATATAAGCCACTAATCCTCGGAATGTTTTAATACGCCACTGCTCGTATTATCTAGGTAGATCCACATAGAAAATACGAAAACTTTGGGATTAGACAATAATACGAAATTTTCTTGAAATGCAACCACAAAATAATTATAAGACTACTAATTAGAATCTGATCGCAACTTTTTTTTAAAATCATGTAAAGTTTTTATTCATAAAAAGAGGGAATATAAGATAATATTGCCTTCTTATTCTAACAGAGCCACGTCAAGCAACCGCAACATAATAAAATTAATAAATAATTGATTTAATAAATACTGCAAGAGTAGGTTATATACCTATACGTAGTTAGGTGGTCATGTCGACCTAAATAATTGCACGTTTAATATTTTAATTAAATTCCTGTAATAACTTGCAAGATGTTTAATTTAATTGGGTTTTCTGAATGGTGTATCAATAAATGTTTCGTGGACTGAATCTCCGAAGCATAAAAAACGACGAAATAATGTTTAATGCCAAATTTATGTACCAAACTTTTTTACTACGAATAATTTAACGAAGTTTTCCGGATACTTTTACATCAGCCATGTCAGGTGAGTTTGATCTACATGTTTCAATATATTTCTTCTGTTAATTTGTTTATAAATATTGTAATCATGTGTGAAAAATACATTGTTTAATTAAATTCACATGATAATCGATACAAAAACCACGAGTTATCCGTCGTTATGGTAACGCGCGAAAGTTTGAGGGTTGATTTCCTGTTTCTTTAGCTACCTTACTTTGAAACTTTGGGGCGTCAAACCTCAGTTTAAAAGTAAACTATGCACGACATAACGCATCAAGATTATAAGGGCTACTACTACTACTACTACGCCCTTCATGTCTCCATTCGGGAGCACAGGGAGGCTACCAGGCGTCTCCATTCAGAGCGATTTTGTGCGAGTGATATTACCTCTCTCCACGTCATTCCTAACGCTCTGATTTCGTTGTCATAGGAACGGTGCACTGTGAAAGAGGGTCTTCCGGGGCGTCGGGACCCCTGTGGGTGGAAAAACAGCGCTCTCTTTGGCCAGCTGTCGCTGGGCATTCGCAAAACATGGCCCAGCCACGACCAACGTCTTTCCTGTATTACTGACAGGATTGATCGTTGCTGGGAACGCCGTCGAACGTATTCGTTGGTTTTACGTTCTTGCCATGTGATACCCAGTATCCTCCTAAAAGACACCTATTCTCAAAGCTGAGTATCTTACGCTCTTGAGCCTTGGTTAAGTGCCATGACTCGCAGCCGTAGAGGAGGACAGGGATCACACAGGCGTTGAATAGGCGGCGTTTTGTCTGGATACTAAACCCGGATGCCTTCCAGATCTTGTCCATGTTGTTGAATGCCCCACTGGCAGCTCCGATGCGAATGGGCAGTTCTGTCCGGAGGTCACCTGCCGGGGTGATGGTGGCGCCCAGGTATTTGAATTTGTTTACCTGGGAGATTTGATTGCCGTTGACAATCATAGCTGTGACCCTATCCGGACATGCATCGTTACAGATGTACTCAGTTTTGCCAGTGTTGACCTTGAGGCCAAGGCGTGTCGCGTTGTTGTAGATGAGTATTGTAGTGCTGTGCTGTAGTCCACCCACAGACGTGTCGAATAGGGCGAGATCATCCGCATATTCTAGATCGTGTAGAGTTCCCACGTTTGTTTCGTTGGCAGGTCTTTGCAATAACGGCACTCCCCCTGAGTTCCCCGTGGATTTTCTGAGAAGGTAGTCCATGACGGTAACAAAGATGAAAGGCGCCAGTACACATCCTTGTCGAACCCCAGTTGTGATCCTGAAGGTGTCAGTTATGGACCACAGGAGGTTCTCACACTGCACTCCGAGTCCGTGTGCAGGGCTTCGATCATGGCTACCAGCCTCGTGGGAATACCGTAAAGGGCCAATATCTTCCAAATTGATTCTCTATGGGGGCTGTCAAAGGCTTTTTCGAAATCAATGAAGCAGCAAGCGACTGGCGAGTTATACTCTTGTGATTGTTGGAGGACACACCTGGCACAGAAAATTGGGTCCGAACAGGACCTGCCAGGCACAAAGCCACATTGCTGCTTCCTCAGTATGGCTAAGATTGGTTTCTGGATGCGGTTCAAGATGATCTGAGATAGGACCTTACCGGGTACGCTCAGTAGAGTAATTCCACGGTAATTTCCACATTCCTGAGGGTTCCCCTTTTTGAATAGTGTTATGATGGTTCCGTTCCTCCAGTCCTTTGGGCAGAGCCCCTCATTCCAGATCTTATTGAAGAGGTGGTAAAGCGGGTCAATGAGTGCGTTCATGCCGCATTTTATGAGCTCTGCATGGATACCATCATCTCCTGGAGCCTTGTTATTCTTGAGTTTCCTTACAGCAGACACAATCTCCCCGTGACTCGGAGGTCCTTCAACTATACCACTCGCTCGTGGTATGTTTAGGTCTCCCTCCTCCTCGCCAATGTTGAAGGGCGAGGAGGGGTCCGGTCGGTTTAGAATTGACTCAAAATGCTCTCTCCATCTCCCCCTAAGCAGGTCAGGCGAAGAGATCAGATTTCCGTTGCGGTCTCGCACCGCGTCCATTCTTCTTTTCTGACCCCTGCCGCCCAGCTCTCGGGAGATTTCGAAGAGAGTCCTCGAGTCATTCACGGCCGCTGCAGATTCTGCCCGCTGTATGGTGGCTTCGATGTTAAGCCGTTTGTCGCGACGTACAGATTGCTTCACCTTGCGGTCAAGCTCTCTGTATTGAGTTCTCAAGGTCTCCAGCCTATTCGGGGATCTTTCGCCATCTCTGAGGACCTTTAACATTTGACGATCCTGAATGAGTCTCCATGATTCCGCTGACATCCAGCCTGGTTTCTTCTTGTCCCTATATCCAATGATCGAAGCAGCTGACTCTTTAATTACCTCTCGGAGTCTCTCCCACGCAGCCTCCACTGAGGGTATGTCGGAGAGAAACCTCTCGGGTTCAAGTTTCCTATGCAGCTCAGCCTCGTAACGAATACGGGACTGAGGGCACTCCAACCTACGTACATCAAGTATCCGCGGTGCAGGTGGTCTTGCAAATCTTTCGAACCTGAGTTTTAGAGAGCCAGCAAGCAGCTCATGATCTGAGCTCAGGTCAACTCCGCGGTATGTCCTGACATCGAGCAAGTCAGAACGGTTTGAAGCCCTGATTAAGAGGTGGTCAATTTGATTTCTGGTTCGGCCATCAGGGGAGGTCCAGGTATATTTGTGGATGTCTTTATGGGGGAAAGAAAGAAAATACAAAGTCCCCCCTATCAGGAAACCATGGAGTGTCGCGTATTCGATCAGCCGGGTGCCATTGTCATTTAGCACTCCCATGCCATGCCTACCCATTACGCCGGGTCCGTTTGACGGGTCACTGCCTACCTAGGCGTTGAAGTCGCCCATCGCAATGACCCTGTGCCGTCTGGGGATACGAGACGTCACAGCCTCCAGAAGGTTATAAAAACCGTCCTTTGCAGCGACGCCCGCATCCTCCGTGGGAGCATAACATACAAGTACCGTCAACGTTTCACCCGCTGCCCTAAAGGATGCGCGTAAGATCCTGTCTGAGATTGGATCCCATTCAAGGAACGAGCTAGAAGCTCGTCTGCTCATGAGCAAGGCAACGCCTCTCCTGTGTAATGTTCTATGACCGGAGTAAAGCATGGAGTAATCCCCGGCATCACACCGATCAGAGCCCAGCAGGCGCGCCTCACACACACCCAGCAGATCGAGTCCATAATCGCTCGCTACCTTGGCGGCGACCAACTCCTTGTTCGGTCTCAGCGTCCACGTTGTAGGTCCCGACTTTCAAAAACCTTTTGAGTTCCGTGGTCGTTGCAGGGGATGCACGAGCTGCGCCGGCCCCCCCCCTGTGCGGGTCCGTGCGTCCGAGGCCTGGTGGTATTTTGCCTGTTAATCCCTAATTAGTTTCGGGTGCCGGGTGATCAGCCCAGCGTCCCTATCCCGTCGAACTTCGCCGCAGGCGGCTCCGACCCCCGAAGAGGGACGAAGACACCCACGTTGCCCAGGGTTCGCCACGTGGAGGCGCCGACGGGACTCCCTCCCTCCCCCCACACAGCCAATATAGGGTATAGGGCACACAGCCAATATAGGGTATACAATTATACATTTCGTTTCATCCGTCTTGTCACACTTTTTGTATACAGGGTGTTTGATAGATGGATGTATATATCTTCAGGGGTGATAGTAGAGGTCATTTGGGATCTTTTGAGCCAAACTTAGCTTAGTCCAAAGTCGCACGGTTCTCGAGTTATTCGAGATTTTAACTTTTTATCGAAAAACCCCGAATTACTCAAGATTTACCCCAATAGTTTCGTAAGTATAGGTACCTACTCAGTTCTGTAATTATTTTGTGTTTCTTGAATATGTGTTTGGTCTGTTAAACTCATAAGTTTCAATCTAAAGAAACAATAATGATAAAAAATATCGAATTAAAGTTTCGATAAATAGTTATTTCAAAAACGAGTCACGACTTTAGGTGAGATTTTCCTTAAGAAGAAAATTGCCTTCAGATTCAGAAATTTGGAAAAAACTTCTCTGATTTATGCTCTTTCAAATGATGTACAACACTTAATAATAAAACATTAGTTTCATAAAGATATGATAGAATAACTTCATGAGATCACGTCTCGTCGAAAAAATAAAAACTAAATATTTAGATTATCCACAAAAATGACTTAAAGCTTTCGCGACTAGTATTCGAAGATTTGCACCCTCATCATTAGGCGATTTTGTGATACAATACAATACAAATACAATTGTGAATACAATCGCCTGATGATGAGGGTGCAAATCCTCGAATTTAGTCGCGAAAGCTTTAAGTCATTTTTTGTTGATTTTAATCTAAATATTTAGTTTTTCATTTTTTCCTTGCCATATTATTTTATTGTAGTATTATCATACATAACAAAGAAAAACGATTGTGAGATAATTTTCCGGTACTCAAAACTTTAGAAATAGTGATAATATTTTATTGGCATTGTATTCACGCCTCCAGTTTATGTATGTGTGGCAATGCAATATTCGATAACATTCTGAATAGGAATAGTTAAATAGTTTTGTAGTGGCATGGCTTGTATTATTTAACACCTATTGCCATTATTATTACCCACTCGGATCGTTGTTGTATGTTTCAAACTTCCTCCTTAACCGATATGTGATGTCAACATGCAATTTCACGAGCTTATAATAGCTAATAACATCAACACACTCACACCAACCATTTATTTAGATGGCAATATATCATGTAAATTACACCAATTTATTATTTTATCGATGGTTAATTTAGACACTAAGGCTGTGCAGCGGGCCCAAGCCTGTGGAATGCCCTTCCACTCGATGTTAGGTGTGCCAAAAGCCTGGAGGAGTTCAGGAGGTTGCTAAAGACTCACCTTTTTGTGCGTACCTACGGGTCAGTCACTGGTTAGCCAATGATAGGTCAAGTTAGCCGAAACTGATTAGATTAATTCATTTTTATTATTTTGTTTTGTGACGATCCTATGTGGTGATTTAATTATCATTTTTACTGTTTCTGACGATCCTATATGGTGAAAAGAAAAATGTACGGTGCCCTTGGGGCGATTTTATCGCTAAACGGCGCCTAAAGTTGTCCGATTATTATTATTATTAAGGCTGGCCACAAACGTCCCGATGTTCAGTTCCGGAATCGACCGTTTTGCAAAAAGGTTCCGACCAAAACCTCTTTCTGAATTTAAAATCGGGGTGACGCTGAAGTCAGAGAGAGGTTTTGATCGGAACTTTTTTGCAAAACGGTCGATTCCGGAACTGAACTTCGGGACGTGTGTGGCCAGCCTTAAATGTGTTATCTTTAATAATAACTTTACGTCAAACACATAATTACCTCATGAATACTTAATTGTTACCTATTTAGGTTCGTTTACATCGTGAGACACAGACGGAATCCATTCATTTTTTTTCTGCGTTTAAAAGGCAGTTAGTGTCCTAGTTCCAAAGTCTCCGAAAGCTCAAATTATGTAAGGTATTTTGTCTGTTTCAGTGGTCTAACCTCGCCCTACCAGCAGGTGATAATTTTATGGGGTAGCTTTTCTTAGATTTAAGCCTTACTAGTGAAGGTTTGTGACCAAACAGATAAATTTTGGGTCTGTTTTCTTTTATGTCATTTACCGAGGCCTCATCAGCAACCTACCTATTTAATCATGAATATATGTATACCTAGTACGTAAATAATTAGGTATAACGTTTTAAAATAAGTGGAATTGAAACCTGGGGAATAGTTTAGGTAATCTCGACTTCGAAGTAAAAAAAAATAGGTAAAAAAATTAATGATGTTTACGCCTGATTATATGCATCCACATAAGGTTTATTTTATTAATATTTTCAACCCATTGACTTACCAGCTACAATTTGTAACGCTAACCCTACGAATCACAGAACACATATACTCTCTAACGAGAGAAGAATGCCAACTTC
Organism: Ceraclea dissimilis; assembly: GCA_963576895.1. Taxonomy (NCBI): domain Eukaryota; kingdom Metazoa; phylum Arthropoda; class Insecta; order Trichoptera; family Leptoceridae; genus Ceraclea; species Ceraclea dissimilis. Next base: position 343,286 of record OY756370.1, on the reverse strand, counting down.
ATAGAAAATATATGCAAACACGAAAATGACAGATCTCATCTAGCTTTCTCTCTCATTCATTTCATGCCCACATAAACAATGGCGCCAGGCGCCTTATTAAATTGATTATTGAGGTTTTATATGGATCAATACGCATTAGTGATTAAAAATAGTTGTACTCTAATACAAAAGCGGGACATATCCATACATCCCATTTTTACACTAGAATACAACTATTTAATCATTAATGCGCACTAACCCTTTGGAAATAAGTATAATAACCAAAGAATTAAAATGCAGCAGTAGGTATGATATTGGCATTTATTTTAAGTAAATAGTACACACATATTGTATAAACATTACGTAGAGACAATTAAAAAAGATGTTCAAAAGAACCATTAACAAAAATAATACGAAATAATGAGTCAATCAGAGCGTTTCACCAACTTTTTGATTGAGGAATTTCAGTAAGTAAAGATTGCAGTCGCGTGTCTACATTTCTCGTATAAAATTTGTCACAGATGGCTTTTCCGAACCTAAAGTTTGTGAAATCCAGAATATTTCTCACAAAACTATAACACAAAACAAGTTACACGAGTCTCTGGTCTCGACAATAATTGAATATAGAACAAGTCTCCATCATAGAATTAGTCTCCATTTCTCACACACAAACGAGTACGTATATTTCTCCCAAACACGTACAGGATCCCGAAATGACGAATCATATATGTCTCGCAAAAACACAAAAAAGGAGTTTATATTTTACACAAACCTAGTTCAAAACAATGTAATAATACCGATCACGAAACAAATTTTGGAAAGGCGACGCGACAGAAACAGACAACAGTAAAAAATATGGCCGCGTGTTGTTTACAAATGGGCATTGGCGTTGTATTGCCAGCTTGCAAAATGTAAAAGACTTGTATAATATTTCTCGAAATCTGGTTTCTTAAAAAGAAATAAATATTAATTCACCAATAAAAATATTGCGTGATAACATAATAATACATTTATGTTCTTAATATTCGCTGTAATGTTAAGATTTCGGAATTATTTTCATAATCAGTAATTCTATTTTTTGCGTCTGTCATACAAATCCCATAAGATCGTGAAAGAGTGAAGAGATGCGATATATATCCCTTACGCATTCCCCGCTGAGCTGCCCAGGCAATACCATGATTATCATCGAAAAGTCCAGCGATGTATTACCAACTACACAATATGCTTGTTGGCAAGTACCAAAACCAGAGTTGACTCAGCCTACGAATGTTAACGAACATTCTCAAAAAATCAACTATGCACGAATTTCGGTTGTACTTTTAGATGATTTGGATTTTAGGATACAATGTAAGTTTAACTAAGTATACTTGCTATAGTCTATACATATTGTTGGTATGAAATCGCGTGTATGCAAGTGTAAAGTAGGTAGGCACTTCACCAACTCACTTGATTCAAATAGTTGAAACAAAGTAATTATATTCACCTACTCCTCCTCCAGTGTAAAGCTTGTATCATGTTCCTCACACGTCACGTCACTCTCATGTTATATCCTATCTAGATACAATCAGAACTGGTAGACAAACAGCATAGATACCACATGCATGAAACCCTGTAACTATTCTATCTTATCCATTGTATGTTGTTGCAAAGTCTACCTCCGAGGTATCGTGTTTGACTTGTGTTCTGTGGTTTGACTACGCGGCTAGAGTCGAGTGCTTCATGCATATGGAATGAAACTTCAAGTGCCTGCAAAAATATTAAGTAATAAGTAAATTTACTTGTTATAAATATATGGCTGCTCAGACTTAATCATTTTTCACCTATATTATCTATTCTCTCTTCCGGTGCCATATCAGTACTGAAACTTTCTAAAGGTTTCTCACCCGAAACACGCAGATAAAATGCACACGAAAAACGCCCTTATGTATATCGCCATAAGGGTCATTTTCCATAAAAATTTTATCTGCGTGTTTTGGGTGAGAAAGCTTACAAAGTAGGTACCCCCGTCCCCCCTACGTTGACAATCAGTCTTGCAAAGGCTTCTTTGTCTTCAGACAATCAGTTCCTCCACATGCCTCATCCTGGTCCAGTTTTTTATATAGCAAACCCAATACCAGGCCACGTAGAAACCCACGACCTTGCCCATAAAATAATTTACCTATTAAAACTTCGCAAAATATTATAAAACTTTAAATCTACGAATCTTCAAAATCTTGTTCGAAAGAAATAAGGAAGATAAAAATGAATGAGTTCAAAATAATTACATACATTCTTCATGTTTTGCTCTACCTATCGTTTTTTAGATAAGAAAAGACTAGGTACCCAAGTAAATAGTAAATTGATTTGCCTATTTTTTTTTTATCTGATAATAAAACTTTTGGAAACACTACCATTTTCCATATTCATAGATGTTTTCACATGTTACAAGAAAACTTAACTGGCAAATAAGTTAGTTGTTAGTTTGTATCCGATCTTAGGTGTTAAACATATTGTAATCCACGTGTATCAAATGCCATTAACATAACGTTTTTGTATCGGGAAATTTGTGATTCAAAATCGTAATTGGAAGTGCTTTACAAAACATACAATTAGTAATATTTTTTTACAATAACAATTCGAAGTATCTTTTTATATAGGCTCTACAAAAAAATAACTTATTACCTATATTATGTAATTAAAGTAAAAGAAATTACTACACGCATTTACCTATCGGTAGAATACACCTAATTTAAGTTGAATTTTAGTAAAGTTTTTCCTCTTGAGGTCGATCTGACTTTTTTGATACCCAGCACGAATTTAAAATGAAATTAGGAACATTAGTCGTGTGTGCTTTGAATTAACATCTAATATAATCTCGATGTTTTCGCCCGTTGGTACTTGGTGGAAGTCCATTTTTAAGGAAAAAAATGAAAAACTAAATATTTAGATTAAAATCCACATAAAAGGACTTTAGATTTCGCGACTAGTATTCGAGGATTTGCACCCTCATCAGGAGGCGATTGTGAATTAAGTTGGCGATTGTGAACTTATATAAAAATAATATACCTGTTATAGGTATCGAATATAGCACTTAGGTACCTATATTTACTTAATTATTGAATTCACTTACCTATAATACGAAAATTGCTATGGCAGGACAAGGCAGAGATCCTCTCCAACACACGAGCATGTACGAAAGGAATTTAGACGGTGAAGAAACACAAATAATATAATTTTCTTTGCTTATATTATATACTATCACAGATATATTTGTAATTGGTTATTTATATGTATGAACATTACCACAACTCTCTGACAAAAGCACTGATTGTAGAAGACGAGAATGTTATGTCTACTTTAGATCGACGGCTCTCGAAGAAGTGTGTGAATTAACACAGCCCATTGAATGGGGCAAGGGTGGGGATAATTATCTAGAAAATACATGATATTATACAGCTACCCCCTGTTAAAGAGTATTTAATCCTGTACGTCTGAGTATCTTACGTTGAATTTAATAAAATGCAGAGGAAGGTTTTGCTTATCTATGTATTAAGTCTTACTAGATATCTAAGGTCAGACAAAATATGTAGATATATGTAATATCAAAAGGTCATAGGTATCTATAGTTTATTCGGTTTAGTGTTCGTGATAATTTTAATTAAGCAAACCAAACAGTCGATTAGATTGATAGGGAAATGGAGATAATAATAGATACCAATATTACCAATATATGAGTTACATAACACAATGCTAAATATCATTCACGCATTTAATTTCAACGATCCCCTTAATATACCCACCTACTTCGACTTCGGCGCCCTGAATTGTACTCAGCCAATAATAAAAGAATCGTCTCGAAACTGAAGATAGTGATAGATGAAAGTATGGACTAGAGATCGGCTGTTTTAGAATTACAGGATTTCGAAATTTCTTAAATAAAAAAAATATTCCTAAAGTACCTCTGAAATTTACGGGATCTGAAGATTTTCCGTTCAGTTTTTCAGATATAAAAGTATAGTTTAGCCAAAATACTGGTAATTATAATGCTGTTTTAGATTTTTGAATTTCTTCCCAGGTTTCTTTTAAAAAATAATGTATGATTCACTTTGTCGCTTACGTTATTCATATTTAGCGCTAACATTCTCATACAAAATTCGAAAAAGTTGAAGCAAAAATAGAACGATTTTTGTTCAGTGCATATGCCCCTTTAACCATTCTGCTAGTCGCAACCCGGTCGCCGTTCCCACACCGCACACATCGTGTGATGGTAACGCCGACCGGATTGCGACCAGAATGTTACGTGGATTACTTATAGTTTAACACGCATAATTATGTGCTTACAGACAGTGAAGAAAGCGATGGAGAGGGAGGTCTTGGCAACGTGAACAGGATGGTGATGCGGCCTCCTGGTCACAGCGGGAAAGCCAAGAAGGGTCACCTCTGTTTTGACGCATCCTTTGAGACTGGTAACTTGGGACGAGTGGATTTGATATCAGAATATGAGTACGACCTCTTCATCAGACCAGATACCTGCTGTCCTAAACTCAGAATGTGGTTTAATTTCATTGTTGACAATGTCAAACAAGATCAGGTAATGAGTATTTTATTGATTCAATATGCAGTACTGTGTAAAATGGTTTTGAAACGAAAATAATGTTTTTCTCAAAATCCAATTTAATCGTCGCAATCCGATCGCCGTTACCGCGTTACCACAATTCGTGTGCGAAATGCGTGCGGATTCCACGGTAACCATTCTGGTCGCAATCCAGTCGCCGTTACCCAAAATGCGACCAGATTTCGACTAGAATGGTTAAATGGGATATCGTAACGTCCACTTTCCATATTATTGCATAGGAATGGTAATTAAAATATTTCTCGTTGTATTTCAGAGAGTTATATTCAACATTGTGAATTTTGGAAAAGCTAGAAATCTATTCAACACGGAAATGACGCCAATTGTAAAGTCTACATCACGACCTAAATGGTAAATTGCATTTAGATTTCAATTTTTACAAAACGGTCCCTCGTCATTATTCACGGCGGGATTATTATTAGAAAACACTCGAACATAGTTAGCGGTGAAAAACATAGTATTAAAAATAAATTGTCTATTTTTTCTGTCCTCAGGCAAAGATTAATGCGATGTCACGTTTTCTACCATCGCTCTATCTACCATCGCTTCCGCCACATACTCAGTTTTGCTTTTGCTTTCGATAAAGAAGAAGACATCTATCAGTTCGCATTGGCGACGCCATACAGTTACTCCAGAGGACAAGCTTACCTTGATGCTTGGATGAAGAAAGCTAACAATTTAAAGGAGACTGTTGCGAGAGATATCATAGGAAAAAGTATCGTAAGTAAACTCGTATTACCTAAAACACTTGCAATCTAAAAGGTTTGTATCTTGGATAAAAGTATTTAATAAAGAGCCATCTATAGATGAATATAATTATTATTTTTAGCTTCTTAGAATCCTCCTATAGATGTCTCAAAATTCTAAAAAGGTTTGTATCTCGGATAAAATGTTTTCGACAGAGCCATCTATAAATGGATAGAATTATTACTGTTTTTAAACTTTTTGCAATTCTTATGTACATGCCTCGCAACATCATTTTTTCACTGAATTTTCTTTTTACACACTTTGAAAACAAATAAAACTCCTTGAAACTTTCGGTCCATGTAAGGAAATTCTCTTCCAAAAGTATGCAAATTTTTCTTTTTTGTTTAATCTTTGATGTATTTTTACAGCAAAAACGCAAAATAGATTTAATTACAATTGAGAATAAAGCAACAGAGGAGGAAGAAAGTGATAATAAGAATAATAAAAAAGAAAAGAAAAGAGCAGTTGTGATTCTGTCTAGAATACATGGAGGAGAACCATCTGCCTCATTTGTGTGCCAAGGTATCCAACAATTTAATCCAATCTTATTAAAATTCATTAAAAATTGATGACCACGGTGTACAGTCAGGGGAAAATCTCAATATCAAAACAATGTTCCAGGTTTAATGGATTTTCTCATTAGCCCCCATTCAATGGCTCAACTTTTAAGAAAAAATATAGTATTTAAGATCATACCAATGCTAAACCCAGATGGCGTACATTTGGGAAATCAAAGATCCAATTTAATGGGCTTAGATCTAAATAGATCGTGGAATACTATTTCTCAGTGGGCACATCCGACACTCAAAGTAGCTCTGGACATCATACAAAAATTAGAAGCCAGTAAGGTAATCAATTAAACAACATTAAATTTGTCATGATTCTGATCCAACTCTAAATAATTATCGAATTCCACAAACCTTATTAATTATTTGTTCCCACAGGAATATACAATAGACTTCGTAATAGACATCCACGCTCATACGAGTCTCAAAGGCTGTTTTATTTATGGAAATTCTTATGATGATGTTTACAGGTGATTTCAATTAATTCGTTAACGGATTTCTCAAGTGTCGTAATGTTAATTTTCTTTCACTACAGTTTTTTAATAATTTAATTGCAGATTTGAGAGACATGTTGTTTTTCCGAAGATATTTGCCAGCAAAGCAGAAGGGTATTGTTTAGACAATGTCTTATACAACTCGGATTCATCGAAAGCAGGAACTGCTCGAAGATTTTTCTGCACAAGTCTTTCCAATACAAATGCCAACGCGTTCACCTTGATGGTTTCCTTGGGAGGATATCACTTGCCAAATAGTTCGCAATATTTTCACTACAACGACGAAGCCTGTATCCTTTTAAGTAGTAGATTATGTAAATTAATATAAATTTAAAACAATGAATCATCATTATTTGTTCCTCTAACTCCTGGGGGAGCATAAGGCGGCAGCAACACCTCTCCATTGGTCTTGACATCCAGCCATTGTAGATCGGCTCCCCTCAACTCTGCAAGCATGGAGCTTTGCCAAGTAGTATTTGGGCGACCCCGTCGGCGCCTCCTGGCTCCCAGTCCAATGCTTGCTTCAGGATGTTTCCCTCGTGTCGTGTCAGGGTGTGAACGATCCACCTCCTCTTTCTCTTTCGGATGTCTTCAGAGACCTGTCTCTGGTTCGTAGTCCGCCATAAATCGAGATTCTTAATGACGTTTTGACAGCGTATCTTGAGAATGTGTCTCAGGCATTTATTAATAAAGACCTGTAACTTCTGCGTAACACTCTCTGCTACTTGTCATGTCTCGCAGCCATAGAGGGGGATAATGTATATTATTCCTTAATTATTTTAACAGATTTACGAGTAGGAAGAAATCTAGGCAAATCATTGTACGAATATTACAAACAAATAAATATTATCGAACCTCCAACTAAAACTGTGGACAAGAAGAAAACAAGGAAAGGACGTCGTAGGAAAGAAAACAAATTTAAACATCATCGACACAAATCCACTCCATCCCCTCGAGTTCAGCAATATTTAGAACCAAAGACATTCAGTCCATCAATTATAAGACCAGAACCAACTGTAGAGTCACCATCCAATCAAGTATATGAATATCCACCAATACAGACAAAAATACACTCGAAACGATTCGGAAACATTCATTATAAAAATCAGGACGAAGAATTAACTGGGGCTACCACCAAATACAGTCATGTGAAATCTGAACCCGTCAATCCAAGCTTAAGTATAATCGACTTAAATAACACAATTAGAAATGGTTTGAAACAAACAAATCAAAATCATTTATACAAGAAGAGATTGTCGAAGATAGACGAATGGAATATGAAGAAAAAAGAATACTTAATAAGGTTGACTCAAATGAGATCGACTTCTCTGTCGAGTGATGAAGATAGTGACTGATTTATTATAATAAAATATTTGCCACACTTCTAATTCTTTCAAAGGCAAACCACGCCCCGATCTTGTACAGACGAAACCACTCTGCAAATTGGAACACAAAACCAGCATCTCTGGAACATGCATTCACTGTGGTGGGTTCCTCAATCTGGAATGAGGTTACTACAAGCATTACGGAGGCACAGACTCTTGACCTATTCAAAAAATAATCGGTATGAGACCATACAATTATCAACATTATTTACGCAAACTCGCAGCTTGCCAAAACACTAAAGACCCAATAAAATATGTTCTCAAATAATATACCCAATGTTTTCTAATTAATTTATATTGCTTTTTGTATTATGCAATTAATAAAAAGGGGATGAACGAGAAAAGGGTGGTTTTTTAATCCTTCTAATTGTATGAAAGTGTAAAAAAAATCCCAGTCAATTGCTCCATCAGTTTCAGATTTATTTGTCTGGTTTCATCACAGCATCTCTATTCTTGTATTGGTTTGTGATGTAACACACTCTTACATACAAATACTGTTATGTAATAGCTCTCCAAAGATTAACAATAGGATGTTTTAATGACCTCAAGTCCCTTGTCCTATATATTCTGTTTACATAACACACATAGAGGGATACAATATGACAATTGAAACAAATAAAATGGTTTGGAAACAGATTTTACCTTTTATTAACAAAATTCCATTAATATTAACAGATATACATCACCGTACAGCAAATTGCAGGAGACTACTCCACTCTGCCAACATCTAAAGCTTAAATAACCTGATACATTATGTAGGGAACTTAGGAAGACTTGGCGAGGGTCTCAGCCTTCTGTACGACTTCTTCGATGGGTCCCACCATGTAGAAAGCTACCTCGGGCAAGTGATCGTAGTCTCCTTGGAGGATCTTAGTGAAGCCCTTGATGGTCTCCTCCAATGGCACCAATTTACCCGCGTGTCCCGTGAACACCTCAGCTACCTGGAAGGGTTGGCTGAGGAAACGTTGGATCTTACGGGCGCGAGCTACTGTCAACTTATCTTCTTCTGAAAGTTCATCCATACCCAGGATAGCAATAATATCTTGTAGGGATTTGTAATCTTGGAGAATCTTCTGTACACCACGAGCTACATTGTAGTGCTCTGCTCCGATGATGTTGGGGTCCATGATACGGCTGGTTGAATCCAGAGGATCTACAGCTGGGTAGATACCCAACTCTGCAATAGCTCTGGACAATACAGTGGTGGCGTCCAAGTGAGCGAAGGTGGTGGCAGGGGCGGGATCTGTCAAGTCATCAGCGGGCACGTAGATAGCCTGCACAGAGGTGATGGAGCCCTTCTTGGTGGTGGTGATACGCTCCTGCATGGTACCCATATCAGTAGCTAGAGTTGGCTGGTAACCTACAGCTGATGGAATACGACCCAACAGAGCTGATACCTCGGAACCTGCCTGGGTGAAACGGAAAATGTTGTCAATGAAGAGCAGCACGTCTTGTCCCTCCTGATCACGGAAATATTCAGCTACAGTGAGACCTGTGAGGGCTACTCTGGCACGGGCGCCTGGGGGTTCGTTCATCTGTCCATACACCAGCGCTACCTTGGAGGTCTTGTCCTTGAGGGAGATTACTCCAGACTCAATCATCTCATGGTAGAGATCGTTACCCTCACGGGTACGTTCTCCTACTCCAGCAAACACAGAGTAACCTCCGTGGGCCTTGGCTACGTTGTTAATCAGCTCCATAATGAGTACAGTCTTGCCTACTCCGGCACCTCCGAACAAGCCAATCTTACCTCCCTTGGCGTAGGGGGCCAACAAGTCTACGACCTTGATGCCAGTTACCAAGATCTCTTGCTGGACAGACATCTCAACGAACTCAGGAGCTTCAGCGTGAATGGCTGCTGTCTTGTCAGTGGGGATGGGTCCTCTCTCGTCAATGGGTTCGCCGATGACGTTGATGATACGGCCCAAGGTCTCAGCTCCGACGGGGATACGAATGGGATAGCCTGTATCCTTGACTCCCTGGCCTCTTACAAGACCCTCAGTACCGTCCATAGCGATGGTCCTGACTGTGTTCTCTCCCAAGTGCTGCGCCACCTCCAGCACCAACCTTGGAGTACGTCCTGCGACTTCCAGGGCATTTAGGATGGGTGGTAAGTTATCTTCGAACTGGACATCCACTACGGCACCGATTACGGCTACCACCCTACCTGCTGATGCGCCAGCGGCAGCGGCGGGTTTTGCGGCATAATCGCGTTTACTCGATACGGAAACAGACCCGATAACTTTTCCTGATTCATTTACAACCTTCTCGACGGTTTTTGAAGCCCGAAGGCCGACTCTAGACACGGCCCCCAACATTTTGTGAATTTCGATCGAAAATGGACAGAAAATTTATGTAACCTACCAAAAGGAAGGATAAGAAGTACGTTGCCAATGCTAAAAAATATTTTTCCGGTCGCCATATTCCAAGCCACAAAATTATATTTTAAATATTAAACAATGTTAAAAAATAAATATTTTATTGTAGGGTTTGATTTCTGATTATAATTTTATTAGTTTTGTAGATTTATTATATTTGTGTTAGATTTACTTAAGTACTTTTATTTTGTTTACATTATTTATTTGCGCAAATGGTTTGTGAAATATTTGCGTTGAATGCCTGTGAAACAGTAATATTTCTTTCTGGTCACATTTGCAACGTCACAGTGACAGCAACGTGATCTGACAGCGATGGGGCATGCGCGTTGCGTAATAAATATTTTGTGAATGGCTGAATCTGAAAATGTGGGGTTTTAACTTTAAGGTTATGATGGTTAATAACTGTTAATTATTTCAATAATCAGTGTAAAGAACTATTTAATTCGTGTTATATTGTGATAATCAATAATTGATTTGATTTTTAACCTCTTGTGTTCGAATCATTTCATCATGGAGTATATAAATGTGGAGAAGAATGCAACTCAAATGTTAGTATATTTTTTTTCTCTTTATTTTATGATTTCATCGTTATATCCAGTATCATATACCTGTATTATACCGTAAAACACTGTAATCTGCCTCTAATTGCATCAGTATCAAGACTTCCTTGTATTCTTCTTGTAGTGGTTGTAACATTTTACCATCCCTAATCACTGGAGAGCCCAAAAGAAATAGTAGAATGCCATGTTATTGTCTACCTTTTTATAATGGTACTTTGGATTTGCTAGTTTTGTGCATTTCATTATTATACACATTTCTTGGTACTATTGGAATGCTGCGGCCCCATTCATGGTCAAGCTTATTTTCTTTTAAAAAACCGATCTCAGCACATTTTTAAAACAGGATAAACTTTTGACAGGAGTGACGTTTCAAGTCCAAAACATCGTAAATTAGCTAAATTCATTAAAAAAAAAACACATTCTTACTTTCTGTGCTGGAGTGGAGCCAAGCGAAATAATACCGTTTTTAGAGCGTTTTTGAATAAAAAAAAGTTTTTAACCAAAATTGGGGCCGCAGCACTCCAATAGTTCCCATTTCTTTAATGTCACTCTGCCTAACCAACTTTAATTGTGCTACATTACTTAATGACAGGCAAATTACTAACTATTGTCATATTTTTGCAGCTTGTGTTGCCAGTGCGGCACACCCACAGAGGCCAATCCCTCCAACATGTGTGTTGCCTGCCTACGTTGGTGTGTGGACATCACTGAAGGGATTCCTAAACAGGCAACAATACACTTCTGCCGAGGATGTGAACGGTAAGACAATTAATGAAAGGTTAATTACGTAGTTCACTATTTAATGTATATGTTCCCAACCGTGTATATGTTCAGAGCGCTCTTGAGGTGGATTTACTCACAAAACAACACTATAAAAGTCATTTTTATTTAGTTAAAATACCTAACACCAAGCAACATTACAGCTTTCGCCTTTGCGTTGCTCGTTGTGGACAAATTACATTACATTATTACAAAAAACACGGACACTACACTACTTCAAACGCTGGTTGACATGTCTAGTGAATTCAGTATAAGTTACCCTAAAAATTTGGTACTGGGTAAACAACATTCGCTGACTTGATCCAAATCTCAATTTAATTTGTCTATTCTTGAAGGAGTTGAAAGTCTTTCAAGTATAACTAACTCTTAAGCACTGCCAGCGCTATTGGTTGTGTGGTGTGTTGGATGTGTAGGTATAATGTTGTCTATAGCTTCAGTTGATGTCCTCTCAAGTGCAGATTAGAGCTCATGGTGAACATAGCTGGTAGTATCTCACAGGACTACCTAGTGCTCATACATACACACCTCAATATCTCAATAAGATCCCCCCCCCCCCCGATTACATCTCATCATCAATCTTCATTATTATATCCAGGTACCTCCAGCCGCCCTCTGAGTGGGTCTCCTGCAGTTTAGAATCCAGAGAACTTCTTGCTCTCTGTCTAAAGAAACTCAAAGGAATGCAGCGTGTGAAGTTAGTTGATGCTGGATTTGTTTGGACAGAACCACATTCCAAGAGAATCAAGGTTTGTAATATCTTTTCTTATGGAATTGTATGCATTACAGTCCGTTCTAATTTTACCTTGGGAAATCTATTCGAAACTAGTGATCTATGAAACAGTAAATTATTTTTTTCCCGCATTTTCCTATTAAAACCTTAGTGGGATAACCTGTCTAGTGAGATGAGATCGTTAAGAAAAAGTAGAGACAATAAATGAAGAAATAATGACAAAGAAGGTACATGCATCAGCAAAAGAAGAGGTGTAAGGAAATGCGAAAGTCCAATGTCGCAATTGGCTTCACGATATTGTCCAGAAGCTCAAGGATGGACCTGTTTTGAGTAAAATGAGTTGCATGAATGTGACGGAAGCACGAAGTTTATTAAAGAATAGGGAAGCTTGGCGTTACGTTCTCTCTGCCTACCTTTAAGGGTATGCGTATTATTGTGCTTGAAGTGAGACTTGGGTGCAGTGGAAATAGAATAACTTCATCATTTAGACCGGTTGTACACTTATATCTGCAGTGTTTATTATAAAATGATGAATGCATATAATGATTACTTATTCCAGGTGAAGCTAACAGTTCATGGAGAAGTAGAGGGAGGAACTGTTCTCCAGCAAGTGTTTGTCGTGGAGTACACTGTGGCTAATCAGATGTGTGACGCCTGCCATCGCTCCGAAGCACAGGACTTCTGGAGGGCACTGGTGCAAATCAGGCAGAAGTCTAACAACAGGAAAACATTCTACTACTTGGAACAGCTTATATTGAAACACAAAGCACACGAGAACACATTAGGGATTAAACCTATCCATGGTTAGTCTAATTCCATATTAATTGTACTGTTGGTGTTAGCTGGAAGAGATTGCAGCATTGCAATTATCTCGCCCTAGTGAACAAATGTCATGATATTATATTGCTTTGTTGAGGGTTTATATGCACTGAGCAAAAATTGTTCTATTTTCGCTTCAACTTTTTCAAATTTTGTATGAGAATGTTAGCGCAAATTAAGAATAACGTAAGCGACAATGTGAATTATACCTTTTTATATGAAACCTGGGAAGAAATTTAAAAATCTAAAACAGCCGATTTGTTACGATTATAATTACCAGTATTTTGGCTATATTACACTTTTATATCTGAAAAACTGAATGGAAAATCCTCAGATCCCGTAAATTTCAGGAGTACTTTCGGAATGTTTTTTTTTATTCAAGGAATTTGTAAATATTGTAATTTCAAAACAGGCAATCTGTAGTCCATACTTTCATCTATCACTGTCTTCAGTTTCAAGATGATTCTCTTGAGTATTGGCTGAGAACAATTTAGGGCGCTGAAGCCGAATGACAGCATATAGGACCTTAACTGAATTCTGTATTTTGTTCAGCAAATAAATAAATATGTATGTCTGTATTTGCAGATGGTTTGGATTTCTACTACACGACAGAGGGTCACGCTCGTAAGATGATAGACTTCCTCGTGTCTGTGTTGCCAGTGAAATATCAACACGCCAAGAAGTTACTCTCCCACGACATCCACAGCAACATTTACAACTACAAGTTCACGTACTGTGTTGAGATTGTGCCCGTCTGTAAAGACACCATCGTCTGCCTGCCCAAGAAGTTGACACATCAACTGGGGTCCATATCACCCATGTGTCTCGTCTACAGGGTCACTAATTCAATACACTTAATGGATGTCAGCACAGGACAGAGTAAGTTTTTTCTTTCTGTAAGTAAATACAAAAGTATTGCAAGTCAAAAATCCACCCTTCACAGAAATTGCCAAAAACTGTGAAACATTTTTTTTTTAAACAAATCTGGGTTTATCGAAATAAACCCAAATACGCCTTTGTACACTTCACAGTAAGCTTGAAAAGCTTGTGTCGTGAAATGCAGTAGGTCGGGATCGGGGATCGAACCCGCGCCCACTGGATTAACAGTCGAGCGCATTACCAACCAGGCTACCGACCACCTTAAATACAATTATTTGAAAAACATCATTTTTTGATCTCTGTCACATTTATGCAATTTGCCGTACACGCTCTACGATTCCTTCTACTCAGAACACGCCTGTCCTTGACAATCGAGTCTTTATGGTCAAGCCATGTGGTTCTTGGACCACTGCGCTTTCTTACACCACTACTTTCTCCCTGGTATATTTTCTTTGTTATCCTTTCATCGTTCATCCTCTCTACATGTCCCAAGCATCTCAGCTTGTTCACTTGCATCCTAGTCACAACATACCTTTTACATTCACTCAAGTCTCTGATTATTATACATCCCTAACTTTCAATTCAATTTCAAAATTCTTTTTATTTTTCTCAATATTTTACACATACAAATATGGTTCTTTAAAACTATACATGTTTCATTTTATTGCATAGTTTTTGTTCACTTGAAGAATTAATGAAAATTAAAATAATTTTTAGTTGCCGAGGTGTCAGCCACAGTATACTGGCGAAGTCCATTCAATTCAATCTGCAACCCTAAGCAACTTGTGGAGTACGTGGTGATGGATATAGAAATCATCAAAGAGAAAGACCGCAAGGTGTTCCCCGGCCAGGGCACCATCTCCCACAAGCACGTGGTGGCAGACATCTGGGTGGTGAAGGCAACGGAACTCGGACTCACAGACAACACCATCCACACCAGGACACATCTGGGCCACGTCTTGAAACCTGGCGATTATGTTTTGGGGTAAGACAATCCTACATTTCTAATTAGTATCTAATTAACCACATTTATCTTCATAAAGCTGTTTTCTTTTAATTTTAGATATCGCCGTGTATGTCAGTGTTTTCTTTTTTTTGTCCATAGATTGTAATTGAATATGTTAAATTTGTTTTTTTGTTACTCGTTGATTCCAAGTGCCTTATGTGAAGGCTTCCGGTAATGGGGGCGTATTTTTTTACCACTCACTAGATGGCGCTGCAGTAAATGGAGGTCTTCACAACTGCCAATACTGTTATAACAAAACAAACCATTTGTTTATTATCCATAGAATAATAATATATAGTTCCTGCACTATCTATGCGGACCTCCATTTATTGCAGCGCGCTCTGGTGGCGAGAAAAATAGAAGAAACATAAAGTTCTAAATTTGTGTGTTATTTCAGTTACAATATTGAGAACTCCAACATAAACGATGAGAACTTTGAGAAGTTAGATAGCAGCACCGTGCCAGATGTGATGTTGGTGAAGAAATATTACGGAGACAAGACGGCCTGGAGGAGGGCAAGGAACTGGAAGCTCAAGCACATGACTAATGATGACATGGCAGTGGATACTATGAATGCGTAAGTCTTATTATATTATTAGAGACTGGATTATATGCATTTGCATATTTTGGATGTTTTTTCAAGATTTTGCATATTTCGACCAAAATGTACTGATAATGCATATTTGGGTATATTTTCTTAAATTATAACTATATTTGTAAAATATAAATGTTTCATAAACAAAAATGGTGTCTAGTTGAAAATGTAGTAAGTACATAGGTAAATATAGTAGTTTAAAAAAATACCTAAACGCAAATTAAAAAAAAAAACAAGATTTTATGACTTCTCATCGTAGAACTGTTTTTTGCGGTCTTCCAAACGATGCCAAACACAAATTAAATAAAAATTAAGTTAAATAAAATCTTGTAATAGCGGTAATTCATTGTATTTATTTAAATTTGTGTTGCATATTTTGGTACTTTTTGCTGGTTTTTTTTTACTACTACTACTGGAGTAGGGGTTGGCTGGCAGAGATCGCAGTGCTGCGATAACCTTGCCCTAGTGAACAAATTTTAACCAATCTATTGCTCGTTATTTTAAAGTGTCTCTGTATTTTGTTCACCAAAAGTGTAAATAAATAAATAAAAATACTATTGTACCATTAAGTGTATCCCATATCTGGTAACTAGTGAATGGATGATATGAGTACATGGTTAGAGCAATTGGTTAAAGCACGGGCTTCTAATTAGGGTTCAAACCCCGGCACTGGCAATGTATTCCACACTTTGCGATACAAGCTTTTACTTAAGGGAAACGTTGTAATTCTATAGGAAACAAGTAGGAACCTAAGTAAGCAGACCCAGTGGGCTGACCCATAATTCCCAGGGGGCCTGATTTGCTCGTAGGGCCGTTTTGGTTTACTTTAACCGTAAATTCTCGGTTCAAAATTCCTCCCCAGTCTGGCCCTGTATTTAACCCTCTGTAAACCCAATGTTAAATATATTTTCTTTATTTCCAGGGACTATGATGAATTCCTGGATGATTTGGAGGAAGACCCGGCGCTGAGGCAAAATATTAACATCTTCAAGTCCGACACCCTGGTGGACGCGGATGATAAGGACTTTGATCCGACCATGCCGAGGGTAACCCTGGAGGAGATGCTGGATGACTTGACTATCAACGATGTGGAGATGGGGGAACAATAACCTACAATGTATAAGAGTCTCTGTAATAAAATATTATTTCATTTATTAAACAGTGTTTTAACCAAAGATATGAGGAGAATGGATGCGACACATTTAAAAGCTTACATATATGCTGTCATCCGGCTTCGGCGCCCTGAATTGTTCTCACCCAATACTGAGAGAATTGTCTTGAAACTGAAGACAGTGACAGATGAAAGTATGGACTACCGATTGGCTGTTTTAGAATTATAGAGTTTTGTGGCTTTCAGGGGTGGGTATCTACTAAAAAAGTCGACAATATAAATCTGGTTTTACGACTTTTATGATGATATTGGCGAGACGGGGAAAAGACGGAGCCTTGTGATCTTCCTGTGTTTACTCTGTGGAACTATGAAGGGTGGAGTAGTAATAGTGGTTACACAAAAACATATTTAACCTCCATGATTTTCGCGGGTAGGTACCCATTAGTATGATAAGAATGTTATATGGATTAATACAGCCAAGGTTACAAAACAGTAATTAATTAAATAATTGACTTGATTAAGTAAAGAAGATAACAAAACAGATACTGGGGTCAAAACAATCTACAATATACGCAGGTAAATATTTATCTGTATGATGTATTGATCAAATTGGATTGAAATAATAACAATCACTGCTGGTTTAATGTGATCACTTTAGATCAGTCATTCCCAAAGTGGTCTATGTCGACCCCTGGGGGGCGATTTCCAGCTGCAGGGGGCCTGTTAGCAAAAATAAAAATTGGGGGTCCACGGTCTAATTGAAATAAAAATTTAATAAAAAAAGACTTCATAAAACGCTAATTTGCACTATTTCACGTTATTAAAATAAAAAAAATTGCCTGCGGCGCTGTTTTCGTTAAATTTTTGTAAGAAACCATTACGTATTGCTGTGGAATATATTAATTTTTATTGGAATAAAAGAAACTAAATCCTCATCACAAACTTTTTCAGTACATAGCCCAAAAAAACGTCTGCTGCACTATTTACTTTCCTTGACAAATTTGTATTAAAACTTGAACTGACGCCCATGAGTTATCCTTTCTCAATTCTCACAAAGGGGTCTACAGAAAAAGTTTGGGAACCTCAGCTTTAGGCTTAAGTAATATTAGCCATTTCCAACTTTTAATTATTTTTTTCAAGAATATCTACAAAAATCAAAGTTCTAGCTGCTAGAGTCAGTAAAGCATATTGTCATTTATACATGTTGAAAGTCTTAGGATGATATCTTTAGTATTAGCTGAGTAATCTTCCTTTTCGTGATCTAATTTTTTGTATGCAATATATTTTGTTCCACGAATCACGATAAATCAGTGATATGATAATATTATGCACCCAGTTACATAAACTAGAGATGTGCTGTATGAGATAAATGCAAAGGATTATTATGTAGTCAATCATTCTGGCCACACAATACACGAGTTCATCAGATAGTTTATAAGATACTAGCTAAATTACCCGTGCTTCGCAATGGCAAATTTGGATTGTGAAGTAGATCGACAGTATGACCCGAACCACATTCATCTGTTCATTCATTCTGACAAATTTCTAGAAGATTCTGCAATGTTCTGGTAACTTCCACAACTTTCTAGAAGGTTCTACAAACTTCGTCTTGTTTCCACAGCCTTCTAGAAGATTCTACGTAATTCTCTGAGCGCTTGGATCGCTTCGTTCTGATAAAGTCTCCCACTATGACTTGACCGATTTAAAATTTTATAAAAGCTGTGTTCTACTCGTGAAGATCTTTCATGAGATACCAAACACGGTGGTATAAGGTGATCAGATCCTACATACATACATATGTCCATTTTTATTATATGTATAAGATATTATATTTATATAGTAAAAAATAATCTGATTGATTGCCAAATATCATTGTGCATCCATCAGGTCACTACATATATTCACAATCACCATGAGGTCCAAACTATTGGGGCCTCTGTTCCTATTCCTGGGAATATTTTTGCTGTCTGAATGCAATACAGTGCAAGCTGAAAATGAACTTAGGACAGAAGGTAAGTAGTGCTACATTTTTTACTGCATGTCTTGTAGAGGGAACAGATTTAATTGCTCCGTAATTGCTTTAATTGCTCCGTAAATAATAAGGGACTGGAAAAAATCTGTGTTATTTTTCGCAAAGTGTGATATTATTTTTTGAAAAAAGAAGTGTCGTTTTTCACAATTTTGGCAAATTTTGGTGTTATTTTTTATAATTTTGTCCAAATTTGGTATTATTTTCCACAATTTTTTGCAAAATTTGGTCTTATTTTCCACGATTTTTTGCAAAAATTGGTGTTATTTTCCACAATTTTTTGCAAAATTTGGTGTTATTTTCCACAATTTTGACAAAATGTATTAAAAATAAAGATCTAAATTCGTCAAATATGAGAAAATTCGTGTTATATGAGTAAAAAACACGAAATTCGCGAATAAATTTTTTATCACCATTGCGAAATATTCCAGTCTCTAGTCATAAGGTATGCCCTAGCCTTCATCCGAGATATGTACCTCACTTCCATAGGGTTGTCTTTCATCTCATCACCCCTAAATCTAAGGCTGTTCAGAGACCTCCACAGGGTATATGGGAAGCCGTCTAAGAGACATTTCTGCCCACATGTAACAAGATTTTGCTTTCAGCACAAGTCTACGAACAATTCTTAAAATATGTCACAAAACAGCAAACAGATTCAGATAAAGAAGAATTTAATGAAATAGTAGAAATATTGGCATTGCCACAATATGTCTGGAGAAACTCCGAGGTCACATTCACTTCAGAGAGAGAAGTACACCTCTTTTATTTCATTCATATTTGTTACATTTATGTTGTGTGGTATTAATGTTTTTATGTATATTGTGTTTTATCATGTCGTGCTATATATTATGTTATGGTATATTGTGTTGTGTTACATTGTGTTGTCCATATTATGTTATGTTATACTATTGTTTTGTGCTAAATTATGTTATGTTATATTGTGTTGTGTTATTATGTATTGTATTACTATGTTATGTTATATTATATTGTGTTGTATTATGTTTTGTCACACTGTTTTGTGTTATACTATTATGTTGTGCTGTATTATGTTATACCTATTGTGTTAGTACATATGTTATATTGTTTTGTGTTATATTATGTTGTGTTATATTGTGTTATGTCATATTGTTATGTTGTGTTATATTGCGTTATGTTATATCGTTTAGTGTTATATTGTGTTGTATTATGTTACGTTATATTGTTTTGTGCTAAATTATGTTATGTTATATTGTGTTGTATTATGTTATGTCATACTGTTTTGTGTTACTATATTATGTTGTGTTATGTTATATTGTTTTGTGTTGTATTACGTCATGCTATATATTATGTTGTGTTTAATTATGTTTTGTTATTTTGTGTTGTGTTGTATTATGTTATGTTATATTGTTTTGTGCTAAATTATGTTATATTGTGTTGTATTATGTTATGTCATATTGTTTTGATTATTATGTTGTGTTTTAGTGCTGCATATTTTTTGTAAAATAAAATAAAATATTAATTTTGACTAGAACTATGGAATGTATTATTTCATGATATTTCAGGACTTAGTTTGTGTAACATGCCGTGCAACTATGAAGACTATTATCAAACTGCGTAAGGAAGGTTTATCAGAAGAGGAGATAATTGACATTGCTTCTGACCTCTGCACTCTGCTAGGAATACAGCCGGCAAATGTATGTCGTGGGGCGGTTGCCACCAATGCTGTAAGTATGACCACATTCTAAATCCATGGTTTTTAACGCAAATCATTATATGTATATATATTTACATATACTACCTATATAATCATCATTATTTAAGGCTACTTTATGAATAACTTTGAATACCAACTGAATGAATCTTAAAGTTTATAACTTTGTTTTTAAATACCTAAAGGATCTGGGCTTGCATACAGAAACCTAAATACATTCCTGCACACTTTGCACTAGACTAAAAGCCTGTATCGCAAAGTGTGGAATACATCGACAGTGCCGGGGTTTGAACCTGGCACCTCCTGCTCGAGAGACTGCTGCTGTTGCAAACCACTGCGCCAATTATGTACTCAATTCACCAGACAATTTTTATTATTTTTTTGTATTATTCCAGCCAATCATAATTTACATAATGGATAATGTACGTGAGTTTACTCCAGAAGGTTTCTGTGGGATTCTGCTCCAGTCAAGTAATCCAGATTATTGTACATTCCAAGATGAGAGATTTAATTGGACTGTCGATATTCCACCAAGAATAAAAGTGACACCAAAGGTATGAAATTTATGTGGTTTACCGAATTTGATATTAAGAAACTAAACATGCAAATAATTGCTTTGGGAAAAGGAAGATTACTAAGCTGACACTAAAGATATCATCCTAAGACTTGGATAAATGAGAATATGTTTTAGTGACTCTATTGGTTAGAAATTTGTTTTTTGTAAATTTTTTCCATAAAAAATCATTTCAAAATTCTATTCTATCCCTTCATTTACGTTTTAGTCACTCAATTCTAGAATCACTTCATTTCTTATCCTCTCAACATTTTTCCAAACATTCTTCTCAGCGATCTCATCTTAAGATTATTCCCATAGTTTGTTAGAAAAAATGCTGTAATTTAGTCGAAAAAAATTTTATAATAAGACACAGTATCTTTATCGGATATTTTTTTGATATTCAGTCCCGTTTTTATACGATACATCACAGTGTAGTTTGTATATTTCATAAATCATTGTTAATTATTACAGAAAGACGAGAAAGCTGGAGAGATATTTAAAATAATACACTTTTCTGACCTTCATTACGATCCATTATACGAGCCATTCGGCCTAGCAACCTGTAATGAACCTACGTGCTGCAGAATTGGACAAATGGAGAACGCCTCTAGACAGAAGGTTTTATACAGTGATGAGACAATTGAAGGGAGAATACAGATTGACTCGGAGAAGAATTACTTCTTGGATTTGGACTATGCAGACAATGTGAGAGAACTGAGGACGAGAGGATTAGACGAGATGCGTACAAGCAGCAGTAATGTTAGCGGGAGTAAAGCGGGATATTGGGGAGATTACAGGGATTGTGATTCGTCATGGTGGGCTATAGAAGATGGAATAGACTTTATGGTGGAGAATCATGAGGTAGTATATGTTTTAGTAAACTCATACTTTAAATTGTTCAATGTACCTTAATATAGCTCTTTGAAGGAGTGAGTACCTATCAGTGGCGAAGGGTGGATTTCTGCAGAAGGGAAGCCGGGGCTAACATTTCTTATGGGATTACATCAGATTAGACACTATTATACCCATCATTTTTTCCAAAAGGTAACTCTATATGGGAATCGTGTTCTTAGGTAGCTTCACGCCTGGTACCTATCAGCTATTTACCAATAGTATTACTAAACTTACAATCTTCTTCTCCACACCATATCTCATTTATTTGGGGTTGGCGGCTCGGATCCTCTAATATTACTAGAATTACATGCCAAACAATAAATAAAGGAGAATGCTCAAAAAAAACCCAGGCCCGGCGCAAACGAAATGTAACTCAAATGATAGGTAAAAATAAGTAATTAAATACTGCATGGGTGGCATCATCGAAATCAATGGCTTAATGGGTGAAATACCTATTCAAAGTTTTACATTGGTCACACGAATATATAAGAAAAGGAGCATTAGACAGTTACCATTGCGGTCTAAAAGGGTATAATATGATGAGTATAAGGTAGCCCGTCCTCTTCGTCTTCTTCTTCAACAGCCTTGGTCCCTCCACAGCTGGATATAAGCCGAAAGGAAAATGATCATGAAATATGTAAAAAAAAATCAGGTCCGGCGCAAACGAAACCTAACTCAAATGATAGGTAAAAATGAGTAATTAAATACTGCATAAGAGGAATCATCGAAATCGATGGCTAAATGTGTGAAATACCTGTTCGAAGTTGTATAGGGGAAACTTTGAATAGGTATTTCACATATTTAGCCATTGATTTCGATGATGCCACCTATGCAGTATTTAATTACTCATTTTTACCTATCATTTGAGTCACATTGCATTTGCGCCGGACATGTTTATTTTTTACATAATTAATGAGCATTTAACTTTAGGCCTACATCCGGCAGTGGAGGGATCAAGGCTGCTGAATAAGAAGAAAAATCAGACAGGCTACCTTATACTCATCATATTATATACTTTTGAATCGCAATTGTAACGGTTTAATACTCCTTTTTTTATATATTCGTGTGACCAATGTGAATCTTCGAATAGGTATTTTACCCATTAAGCCATTGATTTCGATGATGCCCCCTATGCAGTATTTAATTACTAATTATTACCTATCATTTGAGGTACATTTCGTTTGCGCCGGGCCTGGGTTTTTTTTCCATACAAAATGAGCATTCTCCTTTAAAACATATTGTCACAAAAACTATAACTTGTCACCCTTTAACCTTTCTTAATGATAGAACGTCCATACCTGCATTCTTCCGGAAGGTTTCCACATCTTATACTTACAGCCATTTCGGCCAGAGTGGCTGTAGAGATATGATTCAAAGACTCGCAAAGAGAGAGAGATGTACTATGTGCTCAGCAGTATTAGCAATTCTTATATGACGAGAAAATGGGGGCCTACCGGATTCTGGACGTTCTATCATTAAGAAAGAACATAGGGAGGTGACCTGACCTCCTCGATCTGAATAGTAATGTTTATTATTCTTATAATATTATATAATATTTTTATGACAAGTTAAGTGAATACTGATAGCAAGATTGATTATCCGAGACATTACTGCAAATTAATGCATTATCTTTATTGACAACAGCGGGTATCTGATCTGTTAAATGATTTCATTGCATAATCGCTTATTATCTAGATCCTGGGTTCCCAACCTGTGGGTAATAACCCCATCGAGGGTAAAACAGCTATTTGGTGGGGGTAATTACTATAATTAGTATATTTTGATATTAAAATAAGGAACCATGGAGAAAAAGAGATGTCGGACTCATCGTAATTATTGTATTAGTATTATACTGATTTTTCTCTCAAATTCTGTTGTCATTGTTTAAGTTTTGTTTTGTCACCATGTGTTTATTGATTCCATTATTTTCTGCTGTAACTGATGTTTATTGATGTATCGCATTTTATTTTATGATGTTTGTTTACTATTAAAACGGATGATTCCATGTGCCTTAAATGGGGCCTACGAATGATTAGTAAACAATAAACAAAAAAACAAAGTTACATATCTTCTTGGATCGATATAAAAATTACAAGGTCAACAGTTTTAGTCGTTAACTCTGTCCTGCGTAACATTCCCTCCCCCTAACCCCGCTCAACATTTTTTTTCGAGTGGGGGTGAAACCAATTTCCATGATAGGCCTTAGGGGTAACAAGACTAAAAAGGTTGGGAAGCGAGGATCTAGATTATTATGTATGAAAGTTTGAGAACAAAATAATTTATTATTTCAGTCCTTTGATTATGTTTACTACACTGGGGACACAATAGATCACGGAATATGGGAGACATCTAAAGAACTCATTACTGAAAGTATCACAAAGACTTGCATGAAGATGAAACAAGCCTTTGGTGACAGGCCAGTGTATCATGCAGTTGGCAACCATGAATCTCAACCCACCAACCAGTATGTTCTACAATTAATGTTAATTTTTATTATTAAATTAGGGTTTAAAAAAGGTAACAATGTTGGCTTAATAGAGCCTGTGTTTAAATTGGACTTGCGTTTTCGTTCATACTTCCATTAAAAAATTGAGCTTTGAGCTGAGAAAGATTAAATAAAAATAAAATAGAAAAATGTCCATCTATGGATCTTATTCCAAAGCTATTTTAAAATTGGCGGGAAAATCTTTGGACACTAATTTAAATTTGGAACTAAATGTGGCAAACGCTAAGTTTTGTAAATTACCGATCCAGCTTCAGACCACCTTGCATTTAATTTCTAATTATTGTAGGTTCGCTTCTGATGCAGTGAATAACACAGAGCTATCCACAGCCTGGTTGTATGACTTACTGTGGGACCAATGGAAGCAATGGCTACCCGCCGAGGCTGAAGTAACCCTCAAGAGAGGCGGATATTATACAGCACTTCCTAGACCAGGCCTCAGGGTTGTTGTCTTGAATTCTAATTTGTGTTATATACAAAATTGGTAAGCATCTTTCTGATTTGTGTCTATATCCCTTGGTGTAATCCTAGTGACTCACACATCGTTTCTATATTCTGTAGTGTAATCCTAGCGACTCACGCATATGAGTGTATATTCTATAGTGTAATTCTAATGACTCACAGATAATATTATGTGTCTATATTCTATAGTTTAATCCTATCGACTCACACATGAGTCTATATTCTATAGTGTAACCCTAGTGACTCACACATCGTTTCTATATTCTGTAGTGTAATCCTAGCGACTCACACATTTGTGACTATATTCTATAGTGTAATCCCAGCGACTCACACATATGAGTGTATATTCTATAGTGTAATCCTATCGACTCACACATAGTGACTATATTCTATAGTGTAATCCTATCGACTCACACATAGTGACTATATTCTATAGTGTAATCCTATCGACTCACACATATGAGTGTATATTTTATGGTGTAACCCTAGTGACTCACATACATGATTGTATATTTTATGGTGTAATCCTATCGACTCACAAATCAATCTTTCCTATACTCTTTATTTCAGGTGGATACATTACGACCCCCGCAATCCAAGAGAACAATTGGTTTGGTTAGTTGATGTCCTCGCCAAAGCTGAAGCCAGCAATGAGAAAGTACACATTCTGTCCCACATTCCTGCAGGGTCATCAAACTGCTTCCTGTCGTATAACAAGGCCTACAAAAGAATTATAGAAAGGTATAACTACCTAATTAATAATCTAGCTATGCCCTCACATGACCAGACAGAGAGGACAGAATGCCAGACCTCCCTGTCCTCACACACTCCTAGCTACCATCACATTCATGCAATTTGTCAAACACACATTTTGATCTCCTTTACTAAAATGCGTCCATCTTTCAGGATCTGGTTGACATGGTCAGTTTCAGATGGCTGTGTTTCCTAACACCCCTTCATTTGCTAGGTCACCCTGCCCTCATTCATTCTGTAAACATGTCCAAACTATCTTAAAATTATTTAATTACAAGATATCACTTTCATTCTACTCGCTACATCTGTCTTAAATCAAATATCTCTCTAATAGCCTCATTCCTTATCCTGTTTCTCAGTATTTTCCCATACATGCTTCTCAATAACAACATTCAACCCTAATTTGTCCTTCTTTAGCCATGTGAAGTCTCATAAACCCACCCATCAATATTACTTGTCAGTTTGCAGATATAATCAATATGACTAATGAGTTTGCAAATATAATCAATATTACTAATGAGTTTGCAAATATAATCAATATTACTAATGAGTTTGCAGATATAATCAATATTACCAATGAGTTTGCAAATCTAATCTGTATTACTTGTAGGTTTGCAAATATAATCAATATTACTTTTAGGTTTGCAAATATAATCAACATTATTTGTAGGTTTGCAGGTGTAATTACCGCAGAATTCAGTGGCCACGTTCACAGCGATGAACTGAAAATATTTTATCATAAAGACACAGGCAAACCAATTCTCGCAGGATTCAGTGGGGGTAGTTTGACTACATATTCTAATATAAATCATAATTATAAGATTTATGATGTTGACAGTTCCAATTATGTAAGTATAGCCACTATTTTTTCTTCTTACATTAAGGCAACATTGTAGTCTCTTATTATCTGCATCCTGGCTGCCCTACCAAAACATTCGGTGCTTTCCCCAATGATTACGATTCATAAAAAAATGTTCAGAAATTGTACATAATTTTTTTATGAATGAAATTCACATTTTTATTAATTTTATTCATTAATTAATTCAAATAATTATAATTTTCATTTTTTCTTTGCCATACGCATGTTTTTAAGAAAATTTATTTCTTTTTCTTCTTCTCAGCCGTTTTAATTCTAATGCTGGACATATCCCTCCACTTTGACTTTCCACAGATCCCTATCCTGAGCATGCTGCATCCACTTGCTTTCTGCGATTCGCCTCATATCGCCAGATCGTCTCGTCTGAGGTCTTCTTGAAAATTTTTTGATTAACCACAATTATTCTTTTATAAAGAAAAAATCGCTCTTAAGATCGCAAAATGCGTGTTTTTTTTTATTTTCTGTGAAAAGGCAAGGAATATTAACACATTTTCTTTGGTTTCATGAAAACATTGCCTAAACAATTCTGTATGCAACCCTAAGATACTGTAATGTTAGACAGCCCTGAACTACATCATCATTTTGTGTTATATTTTGTAGGAGATACTTGATTTTGAGACTTGGATATATAACTTGACTGAAGCCAACTTAACTCCCAACCAGAGACCCAGATGGTTCTTGGAGTACACATTCAAAGAGAAATATAACATCACGTCTCTCAAGCCCGAGGACTTGGACGGTCTCGTAGAGAGGTTCGTGACTGTAGATCAAGACTTATTAATCCACGACTACTACAACTTAAGAGGAAAGTCGTCAGATCCTTATGTGAACAATGAGTGTGGAGATGGCTGTGTTGGACGTAGCCTGAGTTACTTGACTGTCTCTGAAATCCATGATTATAGGAAATTTGAAGAGATGTACCAAAAATATTTGGATAATAAAGCTAAAAGAATAAGCAATTAACAAAATAATATTTTTATTCTTCTTCTTCTTCATTAGCCTTCTTCCCTCCACTGCCGGATATAGGCCTTATCCGACTGTTTCCACTCGTCTCTGCTTTGACCCTTCCGCATCCAGGTTCCCCCAGCGATTTGGACTATGTCGTCGGTCCCTCTCTTTGGTGGGCTTCCGACGCTCCTATCTGTCCAAGGCCTCCACTTCAATATTCGTGGCGCCCATATGGTGTCATCCTGCCTGTCCATATGTCCTGCCCATTGCCACTCGAGTTTTAACACACGGCTCATGATATCGGCAACTTTGGTTCCCCATCTAATTTCTTTGTTTCTTAAAGACTAACACCAAGCATCTGCCGTTCTATGAACCTTTGTGTGCGTTTTAATTTCGGTATACTTTTTACAGTAAGGGTTGTTGTCTCTAATCCATAAGCTATCATTGGTAGTATGCATGAGATAATATTTTTATTAATAATATTCATTCCATCACACATCAAGAATCCATAGTAAACTGTTAATAGTGTTAATTTGACAAATCGCCTTCAGGGGCGAATTAGGAGGGCTTTTTTTATTTATGGGAACACTCTGAAATGACACACATAAAAAAACTGAATTAAGGTCAACGCTCCAATTGTGAGTGTCCATACTTCCTACAAATTAGTTATTTGAGAATGATATGCTTTGAATTAACAATTATAAACAAGAAAGTATAGTATATGTGCAGTGGCGTAGCGTGGGATTCTGCCACCCGGGGCGGAAGCCAAATCCGCCGCCCCTTATTTAGGCATTTAAATCCAAAATGCTCGAAAATTTACAGGCATTCTAAAGAACTTCGAAGCTGGAATGGGACAACTAATAATTCTGATCTTGGTATAGTATAAAAAAGAGATAGAATAGTGCCGCAGGCTAATTTTTTTAGGTTTTTAATGAAAAAAGTGATTTATTATTATTTTTTTTAATTTTCACGAAAAATGCCTTCCTCTGAAAAGCACCGTGCCCCTTCACGCCAAGCTACTGAACAGGTGTATGCTTTTTTCTACTTGTTGACTAGGTACATGTAGTGAACTCACCCCTCTAAATATAGGTACCACCTACCTCTCCTAATAATAGTCTATTCATAAAAAAAATAATTACTAGGAATTCTCTCCTCTGTTCCAACCAAACCTAATTATAGATTGTAAACGTGAAATCAAATTAATTTCAAGTGTAGGTACCTTCTTACAAATGCATACCTACAGACTGCTCAGAAAATCAACGATATTCTATGGGTCCTGAACGACCAAAAAACAATATAAAAGGTACGTAGGCAATGGGTAGGTATGCTCCTAGTGGGAGAGAAGAGAAGAACGATGAAATGAAGGGAAATCTGTGAAATTAGGTTGTGATATTTGAGGTAAGGTATAAATGCTTCACATCCTATAAACTGTAACCAATGCGGCATCTTTTGATGCAGTTTGCGGAGTATTTTGGTATTTCTTTCTCAACAGCTTTGCTAGTTTACGCGCCAAGTACAAGCTTACAACAACCTTGCATTTCGGTTGCTACGATAAACTTGCTAGAAACTTTTGGTACAATTAAGCTGTTTATCCCAGGCACAATAAACTTGGGCAGACTGTTTTTACAAGCCTGCAAGCGTACGTGTCAAGTGTGTAGGTAGCAAGTTTTCAACAACTTTGG
The DNA here is from genome assembly GCA_963576895.1 of Ceraclea dissimilis. Classification (NCBI taxonomy): domain Eukaryota; kingdom Metazoa; phylum Arthropoda; class Insecta; order Trichoptera; family Leptoceridae; genus Ceraclea; species Ceraclea dissimilis. Next base: position 314,251 of record OY756370.1, on the reverse strand, counting down.
TAGGTAGTTAACTCGCTACAAGCTGACTTTTTGTAGGTACAAGTTTGCAGTAATGTGTAATTTTCTATGTCCTTGATAGTACTGTTATATATGTACTCGTATGTGTGTACTTATTCCTCTCATGACCTATTTTATAAATTCGTTGAAGAAAGTACATAGGGTAATTACTATTCCCGTAATTTACTTAATAAATTATGATTCACTATAGATAAATAAATAAATAAATAAATAAATAAATCTTTATTGACCAAAATGATTACAATGATTACAAAAAAATAAGACAATCTTGTGTGCCAAAAGGCGGACTTATTGCTAACGCAATATCTTACAGTCAACCCGAGATAAGATAAAGATAACTTATATAATATAAATAATAATAAAGCAAAAAAAAAATATATAGATAGACATACATACAGACATAAATACATACTAATCGATAATAAGATAAATATATATACACAAAAAAAAAAAAAGAGATAATGAGCTTTTAATAAATTTAAATGTATACGTATACACACAGGGGAGGGGAGGGGAGGGGAGGGGGGAAAAGCGGGATGGGGAATAAGGGACCACTCGCTGTGAAAATTTGGACCTGAGGTCGACGACACAGAGAAGAAGAAGCCGGAAAGACTAACGAGCAACGACCATCCTACGAAATGAGTTCAGGGAAGAACAAGTGCGAATATTAGCTGGGAGCTGATTCCACAGTCTTGCGCTGTGAACCGTAAAGGAGTCTGTGTAGAAACTGGACTGATGAGGTGGAATCAACAGGAGATTGTTATCAGCTGAACGGAGCGGGCGACCATGACAGTTTAGGAATTGAAAACGCTCCCTTAGATAAGAAGGTGAAGAAGGGTCAAAAAGAATTTTAAATAATTTTAAAAATAGATCCGCATTCTGAGGAAGTTGGAGAGATTTGGGCGGCAAAAAAAATCAAAATTATTTATTGGAAGACATCACGGATCCTTGGAAAACATTAAGTAAATGGAATCATAGGAAAAAATATTCTGATCGAAAAAATCTGCCGAAATTCGGTTTGTCAATCCAAAACAGTAAATTTATCACATCAGGAAGTTAATTTAGCCATTCTAGCTCTACTTACTCGTTAACAAAACGGTTTTCTTTTATATTAAATCTATAACTTTCCCACTTGTCGATAGTAAAAATAATTATGTATCAGGATCGAGACAATAATATGATTTTTCCCAGTGACGTAACTAAGAAGGCAAGAGGGGCGGCAAAATGAACGTTTTTTTTAGGTGTTTATCAGGTGTTTATGTAGTTTTTAAAATTGTTTTTTCTGGTGCAGCGGCTCTGCTTGTGTTTACGCCTGTATTAAAACAAATACAAATATAATTCACGATGCAGCATATGTGATGATAATAATGTAGGTAGAAAATCATTAATAGGTCAATCATTACGTAAATTTATAGGTAAATGTTTGGTAATGGTGGGACAGGGAGGGTAGAATGACCATGAACCACTTGTGGTATCATCATAATATATTTTGTTTGTTTGCTTAGTTTCAGTTCATATCACAATTCATTAAATCATCCTACTCTCTGGTTTAATTCGTTTTTTGAATTTTTCTAGAATATTTTTGAGCAGAATGAGTCAACCGAAAGAATTATTGTCACATAATTTGACATATTTGAAAATGGTGGGCTTATGGCCCATTCATGTTCACAACAATGTTATAAAGTTACTGCATAAAATATACGGAATAATTTTGTTTTTGTATGCGGCTACGGCTACTCTTTCTCAAATTATTGATCTAATTTTCAACATTCATATGCTCGATTTGCAAAAAGTTACAACAAATCTAACAACATCCCTAATGTCGGTAATGGGATTACGGAAAATCTACTCACTTTTGAGACACGGAGCCAAATATGAAAAAATCATGGCAGAATTGACGACTAAAGATAGAAATATTCCAAAGTCTAAAGATATCAGCGCAATATATTCCAAAACTTTATACAGAGCAAGACTAACTTCTTATCTGTACTGGGGTTTAGTCATCATGACAATAATCTTCATGATATGTTCACCTTTCGTGGATTACGACACCACTCCCAATTACTGCTGCAGGGTTGAAAACGGGACCAGGATCTTGGCTCACGTCAGGCCGTTTATCTTTAGTTCCTGGCTTCCTGTAAGCGCAATAGATTACTACTACACTTATTACGCGATACAGTTTGTCGCTGTAATAATAGGAGGATCCTACCAAGCTGTTTGGGATGCATATTTTGTTTCGTTACTGATACACGTGATAGGGCAAATAAAGGTTTTGAACTATAGAATCACGAAAATCGGATCAAAAGACACCGAGACTAACAAAACTGTTAAGAAATTACCTAAGAAATATGGAATTAACTTCAGGGAAAAATTAAGTGAACAGAAAAATTACGATGATCTGGTGGCATGCATTAAAGAGCATGTTTACATTATAAGGTTATTTATTGCAAACTATTACTAATATAAACTTGCTACAAACTACTTTTGTACAAGAAGTTTGCAGCAAGTTTGTCGTAGCAAACGTAAATATGTCACAATGCAGCTTGTGCAAACTTGCAGTGCGTAAACCAGCAAAATTGTTGAAAACATTGCTACAGACTTGGCACGCAAGCTTACAGGCTTGTAAAAACAACCAGCGTAAGTTTCCTGCAAGTTTGTTGTGCTAGCTGGGAAAAGTTTTTCTTTTCTGAGTTCAAATTTTAATAACTTCTCAATGTCCTAGCACTTTTTTGCACAAATTTTAATTTTCCGCTTATGTAATAGGTAGCACTTGTTATATTCAGGTATTATTTTTATTTATTATAGCAATAACGAATTTTATCTTTTTATGTCTTGATACCTCTATTTTACGAACTAATGAATCTATTTCTAGGTTTGTTAAAACCTTAAATGAAATCACGAGCCCAATAATGTTTTTATACTATTTTGTCTGCGGATTGATGCTGTGTGCTCAAGGATTTCAAATATTACTGGTAAAAAATACTATATTTTAGCAGAGTTCGGTACAGAATAGATAGCTCCATACTTTTACTGCATAATTTTATATTTTTCAGCATGGTTTCACAATCAATTTGAAGATGCAATACTTGGTTGCATTACTCATACAACTTTTTATCTTCTTCTGGCACGCCAATGAACTCACTGACGAGGTATAGGAATAAGTTTTTGATATATTACATAAATTATGATTCTGAATTATTCTTATTTACTGAAATAGCTGATGGGCGAAACCGTCCTCAGCCCCTCCCAAAAATGAATCCTGGATTCGCCATACATAGTACAGTAGAAGTCCGATAATCCGGCACGTTCGGGACCGGCTCGGTGCCGGACTTCCGAATATTCCGGTTTATCGGACGGTGCTCCTTCTTTTTAGTGTAGGTACTTTGTTTTTTTTTCAACTACATACATGCATAAATTAATCGTAATTATAAGAACAATTAGGTTAATAATTAAACTACAAATACAGTATGCAAATAAAACAAAGTTTATTTTACATTTCATATAATGATAATGTTTCAAAAAAAGTCACGAATGTCTTTTTGTTTTCTTGAGTTTTTTTTTTTGTCCACACCATAATTCCAAACCCGGAGATTTACTATGCTGACCCGGAGACCCAGTTTTTCTATGGGGGGGGGGGGGGACCGGGACCCCGAGTATTTTCCTTTTTTTTTTTAGTCCTGACAAAAATTTCAGACCCGGAGATACACTATGCTAACCCGGAGCCCGGAGAACACCACTCAAACCCGTAGACTCCGGGTCAAACCCGGAGAGGTGGCAGCCCTACTTCTACTGTATATCCCAATTTTATGAATGCTCCGCGTTTATTTTCTTATAGTGTAGTACCTGTTTTTTTTTTCAGATAAATCGTTTAACGTTTGCAACATACGAGTGTAAGTGGTACAACCAGAGTAATCCTTTCAAGAAATCGCTAATCAATTTCAGATCTGGATTAATGTTGCGAGTTAATTTTACAGCTGGAAGATTTTTCGTCATGTCTATTCCGACATTTTTAGGGGTAAGAGCCTGTACCTACTATAAGTACTAAACGATCACGGTACATATTCCATCAAATAATGGGGTAACTTAGTTGACTTTCGTTTAATTAAGTAAGTTTTAATATAAATAAATTAGTTATTCTTATGCCTTGTTTTCTAGGTTCTAAAAATGGCCTACAGCTTTTTTGCAGTCTTGATGAAAGTACAAAAAGAAAAAGCAATGAAATAAATATCAGATTTACGAGCGGAAATTGATTTTTTTTTTTGTTTTTATCACAGTGTGCTTATGTGTGGTCAGAGGCTTCACCAGCGTCGTATAAAATGTTGATAGAAATATGTGGTACTTATTAAAAATAAAAGTAATTAAACCTATACTTACTGGCTTTAGAATATTAAATAACCCGTAAACTATAACAATACGAGTATTACTTGTAGGTTTGCAAATATAATCAATGCTACTAAACTTGTAAGTTTGCAAATATAATCAATACTACTTCTCAGTTTGCAGATATAATCAACACTGCTTGTGAGTTTGCAGATATGATGAATTTTAAGAACTTGTAGGTTTGTAGTAACATAATCTGTAAATTTGCAGATATAATCAATACTGCTTGTAAGTGTGCAGATATATTTAGTTTGTACCTTGTAGGTTTGTATATTTAATCAACATTAGGTACTTGTAGGTTTGCAGATCTAATCGAAGACCATTTCTTTGTTGATAGACTGAAGATGCTTCTGGCGGATATATTAAAAGAATAGATATGATATACCTAATTTAAGCAATATAAAGTTTAATTAATATAATCTAATACTGCTTGTAAGTTTGCAGATATAATCAGTATTACTTGGGTTTGCAGATAAAATCACCGACTCCGAGACAAAGATAAAAAAAAAAGTTCCACGAAAATGTTTGAAATTTGTGACAGCTGTTACTCAGTGTGACCATATTTTAATTTATTTTTGAGTTTGTTGAAAAAGACCAGATTTTAACTGAAAATTTTCCACTAAATATACTTACTAGATAGTTTAAAATACACATTTTTGCACTATATTCTCCAGTAAATGGATCTTAACTTAACTTCCAAGCTACTAAAATGACACCTGAAAATTTAATGATACTAGATATATTTTACCTGAATTTGGCCGAATTGAAAATGGCCACACCGATTGCCGATTGGTTGACGTTTCGTTCAAGTTTGGAGGGAGGGCTCGTGATCGCGAATGTCAAGGATGAAATGAGGAAAACTTTTTTTGCTGAGATTCGTGACGATTGGTAGAAAAACGAAAGTGTGTTCTCGTTGTTTGGCGGTCAAGGTGAACTCAGCGAGTGTCTTGGAGCCCCGGTAGTCCAACTTATATTGAAATATCACCACTATTCCAACAAAACAACAACTATGAACATTATGTAAGCAATTTTGTATATTTTTCTAGGAAATGTTTTCCGTTGTGCTGAAATTGTGAATAATTATTCTAATAATCTTGTATACTATTTTTGTTATCTTATTGTTGCACTGATGAATTACAAAACTTAATTGTTATATGTAGGTAATACCTGTTTTCTTTGGTGTATTTTCATAAATACATTGTTTTTATTAGTGCAATAGAAGGAAGAAAAACCGGTACTATTGGAGAAGCGCGGTCCCGTTCAAGGTCAAGCTTATTTTGTTTTAAAAAAGCGAAAAAATACTGTTTTTAGCACCTTTTTAAAACATGATAAACTTTTGACAAGAGTGACATTTTGAGAACAAAATATCGTAAATTTACTAATTTCGTTTAAAAAAATACATTCTGACTTTCTGTGCCCTCGTTCGGGCCCACCCGCAGTCGAGCCGAGGAAAATAATATCATTTTTAGGGCTTTTTTGAATAATAAAAAAAGTTTGCACAAAAAGTGGGGCCACGCTTCTCTCCAATAGTTCAGAAAAATCTCATTGTTGAAAATTGTTGCTCCATTGTTTTATAAAAGTAACCTCAAAAACCTACCCTCCATTTCCCGTAAATGTGCTGGAAAAAAGCAAAATATTTGTAGATAATTAAGTAATATTTTAATTAGCATCTAATTGGAAACTCACAAGAATCTTATGATGCAATGTTACAGGTTGTTGATTGATTATTTCCAGAGGCAATACTTCGAGGATGTTGCGGTTTGTCGGTCAGAGGATAGTTGGTAATGCTCCCAAGCCCAGGGTGGGACTCGTCAGATGGGAGTCAACCAATAAGAAAGAGATGCACTCAATACATCTCAGCAACTTTGATAAAAAGATATTAGTTTGGACTGGGAAGTATAAAAACATAGCTGAAGTTCCAGATTCCATTCGGTTAGTTTTCTTCTCTTGGCTCTAAATAATTCATTAGATTAACTGGTAAATTTGAACATAAAAATGCAAAAATCGGTAATTATTAATACATGCAGTATTGTAAGCTTCTAAACACTGATGTTTCAGGCGCAATGCGTGTATTTTAGGCCCCGCGTTGAGCCTAATCCTGTGATATCTGGATAGGTGAATGTTTCCCAGTATTAGGCTGATGAGTTTATATGACAATCACGAATTATTATATGTAGACTCTTCTGGCTGATAATAGGTACTGAGAAGTTTGTTGGGAAATTTTGCCTGTTGGGAATCCCGGTGTTGGTATTCCACACTTGCATACAGGCTTTTAGCCTAGTTTAAAGTGTGCAGGAAAGTATTTGGGTTTGTGTATGGAAACTCAGATCTTTTTTATTAAAAAAAAAGTGATATGTGTGCACTGGTAAACATGCAAACACACCTGAAAGCTTTCGAAATCGAGCCTAGAAAATGTGTAGAAAACTTTTTACACAGAATGTATGTAGGAATGTATACTCAAATTATTCTGCAAGTATTCAGCCTATAACCCTTCAAAACAACGTAGCTCCATTAATATTAATCCTAGGCAAGCTCACCTAGGCTTCTCACGGCGAGCCCAGATCTTTAAAAAAAAATTAACAATCGAAATTATTGTTATTTGTGAACGTGTTTTCTTTTCTATTTCCAGTCCAGACGTCATGGAAAGAGCGAGAAGTAAATTCCGCATTAAATATGCAAACTACGGTTTAGTTCTTACATTACTAGGATGCGCATACATGGTCTATAGAGGGAAGCAGGCGGCCAAGAGGGGAGAGTCTGTGCATCAAATGAACTTGGACTGGCACGAGAAAGTTAATAAAGAAATGGATGAGAAAGCAAAGACAAAGTCTTAAAAATTGTAAGTAATATGGAATACTTTACCGTCGTGTAACTGTTGTCTTCTCACCAAAACGACTGCAATGTTATTATCTATGATTTGTAATATCATCTAAGCCGTGACAATCAAATGACATCACCATGGCAACCACCCACTATCGTGTCGTAACCTTGTCCCGGTGATAAATACTTGGTCTGTGCTATATTTTCCCCCACATTTCTTACTATCTCATGTGACGTCATCAGCTTCTTGTCACACATACCTAAAATATTTTAGGTATTGAACTGGATTATTTTGCATTGCCAGATGGAAGTACATCACAGATTTTCCTCAAAATGTTGCATCCACTGCTCAGCAGATTGCTGTAGCAACAGAAAATTGGTTCATTGTGTAATTAATTTCGACTTGTAATATGTACACAACTTCCAAAAATATACAGTTGACAGCAGGATGTGGTGGAATAGGTGAACGTTGCCCCGGGCATGAAGTGATCACTTAAGCCAGCCAAAGCCGATTCGTAAGCCTCGGAACATCCATCCTGCTTCCTCTTCAAGGGAGTTCACATAAAGCTACATTAGGTGAATGTAGATACCTATCGCTTCTGTTGAGGAAAATCTACAATTCTTATTTTTGTGAGCGGACAGCTATCTACGATTTTTTCTCTTCCTTCAAGTGATTTGCTTTATCCACCACCACAGTTTATTTTCTGACCAAAGTATTGAAAAAGTACATTATTAACTTTTAACAAATTCTTTTATCGATTTCAGGTGATGGAGATATTCTACATACAAGATATTGTTGCTATTCATTCATTCACAATTTTACATAAAAGATTTTATATACTTGATGTTATTTTTATTAGTCTTTTAAAATTTTCGATTATGTGCAATTATTTATTAGAATGTTCAGATTGCTCGGAAGAAATCATGTGCGCCACTTAGTAATGCAATTAATATTCCGTGTGCGATTATTCTCAACAGTCTTGTGTTCATTCCCACAAAGTTAACTCTCAAGACAGGACTCCATTTTTTGTTGCCCCCTTGGTTTTATGTTTTCTACTTTGTGGGATTAAATGCAAGCCTGTTTAGAAAATCCAGATAATTTATGTTTATAGTAATTTATGGGTAAAGCCACCAATTTTGCCACATTTGCACTACTCGGAAATTAAAACTAAAATTTCTCAAAAAATATAAGTATTACGGTTTTTCAAATATTTGAATCGTATTAAGTAGTTTATCCTCTTAAATGGCATGTAGAAAAAATTTCAGTATATTGTTCTATAACAGAGTAATTCCAAGTTTTTCCTCAAAATCGGGGGAAATTCGGGTAAAAAATCGGGTATTTTTTGGGAAGAGCTAATTTTGAACAAAATTTTCGTAAACTTCTAGGAACTTTATATTGTAAAACTTTTATTTTACAGCGTTAACATAATTGGCTAGTCTTTATTATGTTTACTGCATAAGAATACTGGCAACCTACCCTAATTTTTTCGATGCTCGAAAAATGTTTCTGATTTTTTACTTTTTCGTCACTACATTAACGCGACCATTTTCTTCGCCTCTTTGTGAGTAAAACGTGTGATTTATATTCTGTTCGACTGGCAACACTCAACGATTATTTAAAAAAACAAGACTTGTACGTCAACGGTCAGTTTGTGTCAGTAGTGTGTCATTTCAGCTGTGAGTGAAAACGGTCAGTGCCTCGACAGACAAGTTTTTGTGAAATTTTCAAAGGTAAGTGTTGAATTTCAATAAGATCTTTATTGCTCTCGGTGGCAAAAACGTAAGCTGTTCGATATTATTAATTACATTTACTTAAATACAAAGTATTTGCGAATAACTTTGTTTACAACACCGACACCATTACTTTTTCGCTACTTTTTCGACACTTCATCGACACCGGTGGCGTGATAGTTTTCGTCACCTCCTCATCGTTACCATGTAAAGGCTGAGTTATATATACCTAGATACTCGTTTTTTAAAAAAAACATCAAAATCTAGGGAATATTACCTACCTAATCCTACTTATAAACGCGAAAGTGTGTCTATTCACTGCAGCTGAGCCACTTTATCGATAAAATTTGGTATTTTAAAATTTATACTTTTTGATACTGTATCACGACTTAACTTAGGTCCAAATGGCGTAAGTCGCGGAATCAACTAGTGCCATTTAATTAATAATAGAATTTCCTGCTCAGCTGTATGCGCCAGTTAATTTCTGTGGAAGTCATTTTTAAGTGTCAACCGATTTTTTGGCGAAAGTTTTCAATTTGTTTGAGTACCATAATTTTAGCGCGGGACTTCAACTACCCAAATTACTGTACTTATAAGATATTTACATAATAAATCTTTTTATTTACAGATGCCTTTAACATCAGCTGAAAAATCGAAAAGGTACAGAGAAAAGCTAAAACAAACAGATCCAGAAAGATATAGACAAATGCTTAAAAAAAGTTCAGAAAGGGGAATGCAACGTTACAAAGAAAAAACGGCTAATTTGACTGAAGAACAGAAAGAAGGTTTGCGGGAACGATGGAGAAAGGGAAATAAAAAATACAAAACGGGTGGTAATTCACGAGAAGATACCCCTCAGATTGAAACATCTAAGAATGCTACTACCTCAAATAAAATCATTGAAAGAAACATGCAAAGACGCGTTGAACGAAATTTAAAACTTGAAAATGTAAAATTGTATAATACTGTGCGGTTGTTGAAAAAGGGGTACAATAATCTTTATCAAAAGGTACAAAATCAACGACAAGAACTAACTAAAATTAACGAAAAACTGGATATTTTAACAAAACATCTAATAAAAGAACCAGGGAATGAATCTCCTACTAGAACTGTCCTCGAATTGACTCCACTTAAGATGTCCGAGCAATTTGTTATGGTAAATATGCCAGATATTGAAACGCCAAAAAAGCAAAGTGTTAAGAGAGTTATTTTGGAACATAACGTACTGACTGAAGCATTGAAAAATAGATATAAGACGTCATCCAATGAAGACAAAAGTAAATTTAAAAGCATCGTGAATAGTGATTTGGTAAAGAAATACAAGATGAAAACTAAATTGACAAAAAAATTGGGACTGAACACCAGTTTCAAGAAATACCAAACCAAGAAGTATATAAGTAACCATCTGCGAAGCAAAATAACAGCTTTTTATGAACAAGACGACGTGAGTCGCGCTAGCGCTGGGAAAAAAGAATGTAAAACATTGAAGGGACGTAAAAAACAGAAAAGATACCTACTGGATACTCTATATAACTTGCACAAGAAGTACATTTTAGAGAACGGATACATTGGTTTGAGCACTTTCAAAAAGCACAGACCGTTTTACGTAGTTGCGCCGAGACTGAAAGATTTGGAAACCTGCGCTTGTGTCCAGCATAGCAACATGCAATTTATAATTAATTCACTCAGATCATGTGGTGTATTAGATATGAATAATATAAACGAAGTCATTTCAAAATTTGCATGTGATACGACGTTCAAGGATTGTATGCACGGATTATGTAATGTCTGTTTTGAAAATGGCATCGAAAAAAAAGAAGGAAACAGTGATGAAATATCCTGGTTAGCATATAATCTTAAAGAGCACATATACTGTGATAAAGGAGTTTCAAAAAAATCTAAAAAGATGGTAAAGGAAGAAATGAAAGGAACAGTGAATGAGTTAATACAATTATTTAATAGTAAATTAAAAGCATTCAAAACGCACGTTTTCAATGTCATGTATCAATTTCAACAGTACAAGTGGTGCACCAAGAACTTAAAAGCAAATGAAATAGCGCTCCACATCGATTTTTCAGAAAACTGGATGTGCAAATATAAAGAAGAGGTTCAAGCTATGCATTTTGGGTCCTCCAAAAATCAAATTACTCTGCACACTGGCGTTTTATATTATAAGGATGCCGAAAAACCAATTTCTTTTTGCACTTTCTGTCCTAATAATATGCACAACCCTGAAGCAATTTGGGCTCATTTAGACCCTATTTTGGAATACATTAAAAATAATTTTCCAGCTGTAACCACCATGCATTTTTTCTCAGACGGGCCGACTACTCAATATAGGCAAAAAAAGAATTTTTACTATTTCAGTCATTATTTACCAAAATATAGAATTCACAATGCTACTTGGAATTTCTTCGAAGCCTCGCATGGCAAAGGCGCTGCGGATGGCATCGGAGGAGCGATAAAGAGATCGCTGGACTTTAAAGTTGCCCATGGGGTAGATATACCGGACGCAAAAACAGCATTTGATGTTCTCAGCAAGACAGAAACTGTTATTAAGCTGTTTTACATTGCTGGAGAAAACATAAAACTGTTAGAGAATGACCTAGTTATAAAACTTACTCCCTTAAAGCAGACCATGAAAGTCCACCAAGTGGTACTTCAAGATAAATATGTGCTGACACACAGAATATTATCTTGTTTTTGTGAAAATCGTCAAGGAAAATGCGAATGCCATGACCCACGCATTCATAAATTTGAATTCGCGTCTACAACTCAAGAAGAAGGCACAGACATAGAGTATGTATTAGAATTGGACGAACATACTGGAGAAGTGCGTAATGTGCAGAGAACCATATTTAATGAAGAAAATGACAAAAACAACATTTCCGATGACGAGTTAGTAGATTTTTTAAATATGGAGGAGTTAAATGAAGATGTTTTAAATGAGTCGTTGATAATTTTAGTTGGGAACGAACTGCATAAAACAGTTCAAATAGAAGACAGCTCAGTCCTTAAACGGAAATGTAATGGACATGAATCATTGGATAATAATACTAAAATCAAAAGGTCCAAGACGAGTGTGTATAACCAGGAAAGTTCTGAAGAAAATAGTGACACTATGTCACTACACGATACCTCCTCCTGCGAAGATTATCTTGAAGAAAACACACCCGAAATTTTAAATCAAAATGGAGATTATCGAGAAGACAATATTATGGAAGATCATACAAAAGTTGCCAAAAGTACTCAAGAAAGCGATATGCCAGGTGATCAGGAAGAAACCAAAGATACTGAAATAAACGCTATGCAAGATGAAAATAAAGTGACCAAAGATATGTACGTGCTGGTAAAATTTAATTTAGAAAAGAGAAATAAATTTTATTTGGGCCAAGTTTTGAAAGTGATTGGAATAAACTCTTATAAGATAAAATTTTTAAGGCATAAGGGGAACGGAAAATTTGCGTGGCCCATAATTGATGATGTATCCTTAATTTATAGAAGAAATATCGAACAGATTTGGCCAAACCCGCTGTCAGATAGACGCGGAGTCAAAACTTTCGACATTTCAAAAATGACAATCAAGATAGACTAACTTGGCTGATAAAAACAAAACCCTTTTCGTTTCAAGTCTTATGAAGGGTTTTTCAGATTTGTTAAATTATTGTTCAGTTTTATTGTGAACTATTTATTTTGTTTCGTTATTTTTTCATATTTGATTTCTTTTATTTTATATTTTATTATGATAGATAGTTTATCTCCACTGGTATGTGTAAAAAATAATTGAATATGTAGGTAGGTACATGAGTTTTGTCTGAGCTACAAAGAAAATAATCTTGTACTTACAGTTCAATATATAAAATCACTTGACAAAATTATTTTTCAAATTATTGCGAGCTATTTATTTTGTTCTGTTAATTTTATTTCATATTTTATTTTGTTTATTTTATTTTAAATTTTATTGAGTTAGATAATTAATCTCCACTGGTATGTGGAATAAATAGCTGAATATGTACATGATTTTTGTCTGACTTACAGAGAAAATAAACTTGTACTTACAGTTTCAATATATAAAAACACTTGATTAAATTATTTTTCAGTTTTGTTGTGAACTATTTATTTTGTTTTGTTAATTTTATTTTGTTTATTTTATTTTAAATTTTATTGTGTTAGATAATCAATCTCCACTGGTATGTGGAATAAATAGCTGAATATGTACATGCGTTTTCTTTATTTATCTTTCATTTATACCTTCTTTACTTATCTATGATTTCGCTGAGAAAATCAACCCAAACACAAGGTTTCTGAAATCGACTTGACAAAAAAAAAATAACACCACTCTTTTATGTTTTCTTGACGTTTTGGGTCATTTACAATAGATTTATGAAAAAAATGACAGTTTGGATGATGATGACAGGATTTTAAGGCCTCTACGTCGCTTTCATCACATAGTTTCTATACAAAAGTTCCGTAAAAATTACAATTTTCGCTATTAAAAGTTTTTTGACAGATTTTTTGTCCGGAATCTTATAATTAATCATATCGAACTTTATCAAGCCCAAAGTTTTGACCAATTATTGGGTAACGGGGCTCCCATACATGAAAAAAACATTTTTGTTCTAAAAACTGATAATGCTACAATTATTTGGTACAAAGTATTTACTCAGGGGCCGAAGTCTGCAAAGCTTCACCCTTTTCACATTTTCTAGTTTATAATATTTTAATTGGTAGGTATAGTTTGTGAACAACTAATAAAATAAATACTTTCTTGCTGTTAATAAATTATAATAAATATTTATTTTAATATTGTGTTTGATGTAACCCAAACTTTATGAATTTTCGCTACCATTCTTCGTCACTTTTTCACTACGGTAGCGTTAAATGTTTCGTCACTTTCACGTCACCGTCGCGAAAAAGTCTGCGACACTTTTTCGCGATTTCTGGCAAAATTGGTGGCTTTACCCTTATAATTCTTGAAAACATTGAGATCGGATAAGTAATGAGATTATTAGTGAGATGAGTGACTGTAAGATGGGTGTAGTGACTAGAATGAATGTGAATGAACATAGATGGTTTGGGCATGTTCGGAGAATGAATGATGAGTATGTGAAGTTTGGGCGTTCTAGACTGAACTTGGTCTTAATCATGTCAACCAGATCTTCAAGGATGGATGAGATATGAGATGATATCGGAGAGCATGTGTGATAAATTGTATGAATGTGACGGAAGCTAGGATGGGGTGGTTTGTCCTTTTAGCCCATCCCGCAAGGGATGCGGCATATGGGGACAGATGGATATTGGTGGACAGGAAATGATGAGAAATATATTTTATTGTACCTAATTATGTAAGAAATACTTGAATAATAAAAAATAAAAAAAAAACTATTAACAATATTTTTATTATATCTACAACACATTATATAAAAAGTCTTACTGTATTTGAATATATTTCACATATGGGAGAATGAATCTAAATAATAAACTAGAAATGCAACGTATGTTCCGATATACTAGTAACTTATACACAATATTATTATAAAAATGCAGCATTAGGTTTGAAGTATGTCCGACATTTCTCGTTGAATACTTTTTCAGTATTTTGTTTAATTACTTCTTCTATACTCAGTTCTGAGCGGAGCATTCTCAACTGAAAACAGATACAACAATAATGTTAGCGAGTGTGTAAGAAAGTCAATGTTGATATCTCTATCTTATTAGGTCTGGAATCCGTACAGTTGATTGGAAGAAATATGGTACAATGTAGACAAAATGTGGTAGTTCGACTGTTTTTCTACATTCCGTACTGTGTACAATGTAGTATTCCTACAACAGTGTAGAAGAATTAAGGATGAACATTTTCGGGCTTACGGCGGACCTCGGCCGGCTTAAGTGATCACTTTACACTAGAAAAACATTCGCCATTTTGGTTCACCCCGGCTGAGCCCAAAACTTCTTCTCGCATAGTAGGGATCTTATCCACTACACTGCGAAGAGCGACAACTGTCTGACAAAGTTCTAGGCTCGAATCCCAGCCAGGGTGAACTAAAATAGCGAATGTTTCTCAAGTGTAAAGTGGCAGCCGAGGTCGGTCGTAAGCCTGACAATGTTCATCCTTAATTCTTCTACACTGTTGTAGGAATACTGCATTCAAAATTTTGGTTAGTTACCTTGTTTTGTTCAGCCTTTAGAGATTTTATAATATTGAAATCATTATGTTTAGTTTCTCTCTCTTCCTTGAGTTTGTTGACTTGCTCCGCACTGAACATAATACATCTCTTAATGGCCACTTCTCTTTCCGAGTAATTCTTTAGCATTTGGGAGTACAGATCTTGACATTTGGCTGTTGGATCTAGTTGGCCTCTAAATGATTCAGTCGGGATCGATGTGTTTAAAGAATATATGATTTTGTCATCCATTGTTCTCATCTTTTTCAGTATATCCTAAAATGATACATACTAAAATGTTAGTAATGAAATGTATTCACAAATGCTGCTTTTAACCGAGAGGACCTGGCGTAATTAAAAATATATCTTTCATAAGAATAAATTGTCTGTAAAAGTATTGTTGCCTTAGGTCTGTCTGGAGACTTGGAATTGCCAGTAGACATTTCAGACTCAATATAAACAATACAACAATAAAAAGAAACAAATGCAGAGAACAATAGTGTGATGACCAGGACAACATTTTTGTATACACGATTCCAGATCAATCAATCCTGATCAGACTGTAAATGGTTCCAATCAAAATTAGTGAGCTATAGACATATTTGTTCACATCCCATTGTTAACTGTCGGAGTAAGAGGTTGTTTGTACAATACGAACAGAGTAATCTAGGTTTCTGGCTCCATTTTGGTCAGGAAAAACGTAAAATTAAATTATTTGATGGTCATTCGCGACCCACTGGTACTGTACCTACTGAATATTCTCTTATCACTGCACTGTAACTAATGATAGTACACACCTAATGATAACAATAAATACGTTCAAATCCAATCGAAGATTCTAGTAGAATTAAAAAGTAATACGATTCTATTATTAAAATAAAGACATATCCAAAATCTCTTAGTATTCCAATCAGAAAATGAATAAAAACATACCTATATTATGCTAAAAGATAAGAGACCCTGTGGAATGATAACCTCCCAACAAAATAAAAACCATTCTATTTGGATTAATTGTATGACAGGAAACACTTATTTTTAATTAAATTATAGATCTGTATATTACCTGGAATTCTAGAAAGTCCGGACATTCCATATTGTGAGCCATTAAACGAAATTTTTGTATTTAATAATAAGCGGGTATAACCTCAAAAATTCACCAAAAGTGCTAAAGTTTGCCAATGTTGCCAAGTGCAAATTATCTCCATAGACGAATTAATTTTTCTAGTATATTGTTTTAGTATATTTTGGGCATCCGGGTCTCGAATATATTTTTAAAATTTAATATGAAAACCTATATTATAATTGGGATCCGGACAAACGGCCGACAAGACATACGGCCGACAGGACAAATGGCCGACACGGACAAATAGCCGACAAGACCAATGGCCGACTGGTACAAATGGCCGAAAGACGAAAGGCCGAAATCCAAACGGCCGACATGGACATATGGCCGACAAGTACAATTGGCCGACAAGTACAATTGGCCGACATCCAATAGGTCGACACGGACAACTGGCCGACAAGGACGAATGGCCGACAGGACGAATGGCCGACAGGACGAATGGCCGACACAAAAAAAAGATTGAAATAATGATCACATCACAAGTTTGAAAAACAAAGTTGCCAGTTTATTCTAACAATCCAAAATTTGGCTAGTTTTTTAAACAACAGTTCCGAAATATAATTTGAAAGTAGCGAAAAAATGTTACCATATCTTATTATCACATCAAGCAACACTAAACCAAGTTTGCTCCGTGAGACCGAGGCCGTCGCCATATTGTTCATGAAGGCCGGGCCCAACTGACAATTGACGCCATCTAAATTGTATGGGAAAAAATATTCCGTAATTTAAGTATTTGTCACCGAGACAAGGTGTTTGTCACCGATACAAGGTGACGTCACCACTCATGGCGGTGATGGAATTCGAGGATGTAGGCTTGTACTCTACTATCGCAGGCTTCGGTGAGACTGCTGAAAAAAAAGACAACGGTAACACTGTTTTTGCCAATAGCACCCAAGGTTAAATAGAATCTGCTCCTGAATTTACGTAACCACTGTATACTTAATAAGTATGAGACATACTTGAAAGAATTACCTACTACTAGCGCCGCGAGTAGCCGCTACACGAATTAGATCAAAAACACCAAGCAGACATGGGACATTACTTTTTCAACTTTCCAGCGAACATGCAGGTTCTCAATTTTTAGGCGTTAAAAACGGTTTTTCATTTGTTTCGGCTGCAGGTGCCTTTTAGGGCTTAATTAAACCTTACTAGTATAAATAAAAAACAACCTAACCGGTCAACATTATTTTTTACAGTAATGTCCCATGTCTGCTGGGCGATGCTTGTTAACCATTATCTTGATTGAAAACGTCATTGTCGGCCATTCGTCCTGTCGGCCATTCGTCCTTGTCGGCCAGTTGTCCGTGTCGGCCTATTGGATGTCGGCCTATTGTACTTGTCGGCCATATGTCCATGTCGGCTGTTTGGATTTCGGCCTTTCGTCTTTCGGCCATTTGTACCAGTCGGCCAGTTGGTCGTGTCGGCCATTTGTCCTTGTCGGCCGTTTGTCCATGTCGGCCGTTTGGCATTCGGCCATTTGTAGTAGATTCATTATAATTAGTATTAATTACAATCGTTTAATGGAAAATCCCCCTACGGCGCTACTGCTAGCGGTATTGGATTCAAAATATCGCCTATAACCCTAAAGGTAATTAATTAAAGAGCTCAACATTCAGAAAGCGAGAGGTCTTGAAATATCAGCAGCCTCTGTAGGCTTCGAAAGACGGAAGTCATCCACTAATCGTAATAACAAAAAATACTAAATTGAGATATTCCGCATGAGTGCGACCGGCCTAAAAAGCGGAAGATTAGGTCTATGGATCCTCTATGCTTTATCTATGGTGTCTATGGTTAATTTTATGGAAGAGTGAGAGGAAAGAGGAGGGGGTTTTTGTGACTTATGGTGCGAAGAATTTCGTGTTTCTGAATAGTTTTGTCGAATATTTGTTATTTGTGACGATTTTAAAGATTTGAGGACATATTGTATAATATTTTATCATTATAACTGTCGGCAAAACCTCGCAAGGTAAGAGAAACGTATTTATATTCGATGTTGCTGTATGACACATTGGTATACTTCACATTCACAAGGCCACAAGGTGAAGTGAATATTAGATGTACGTAATAGTTCCAAGGGATTTCATTCGCGTTATGCTTTCCTTTTAATCAATATTGCAGCTATAAAGCAGCGCCGAATTGCCCTGAGTCTCCAATGTGTGTGAGTCGCATTGTGGGAAATGTCACGTTTTTTAGTGGCTATATTATACTCACCTATAGTTTGTCTGTGATTCATGCTGCTGCCAAAACAATGCCCACGTAATTAACATAGCAACATTGCGATTCAAACATTACCTTTCCAGCAATTTCCTATGTGGTAATTTTAAACATTTAATTTAGTTCTTAAGAATTGTGCTTTCAATCTGAAATGTGGTAATAGGTTGTCTTTATGTGTTTATTTCAGATGTCAGGTCACAAGAATCAATACAAAAGCACTGGATTGACTCCAGATGAGTTAAGGAGGAGAAGAGAAGAGGAAGGAATTCAACTGAGAAAACAAAGACGAGAACAGCAATTGTTTAAAAGAAGGAATTTTTCTAATGCCTTAGATTTATCTTTACAGGTAATGGAATGTCATTGTCAATTATTAACAACCGAAATAATCAAAGTATTATCAGTCATTCATAATTTAAAATCTATAGCAATAATTAGGTATACGGTTGGCGCAGCTGGTTGAGGCGGCGGTCTCTCGAGCGGGAGGTGCCAGGTTCGAACCCTAGCGCTATTCCACACTTTGTGATACAAGATTTTAGCCTAGTGCAAGGTGTGCAGGAAAGTATTTGGGTTTGTGTATGCAAACCCATATATTGGGGCCCCAGCTTTTGTCAAAAAAGTTAATTTTGTTTTTAAATGTCGCCAAAAACAGATTTCAGTTTAACGGTTAAACCAAAATAAGCTTGACCGATTGTGTAATAATTCACTATTATGGCATGTTACCTGTTCCCACCAACTCGTACACTACATTACACTGTATTACAAAAGTCGATTATTATAATCAACTGTCTCGATTCTCGAATCAAACAGTTGCGATAATGTCGAATCAAATGGTTTTGAAATTTTGTGGTAATTTGTTGTCTGTGTGTAAATTAGACATGTGCGCCGGCTGCAAAAAAGCCGGCGGCGGCGCCCGTGTCTAAAATTGCCGGCGGCGGCGCCACGCCGGCGGCGTGGGTTCAAAGTGGGGGGGAGCATTCGATTTTTTGGCATTATTGTTTTAAATGATTAAATACGCATATGTGAAAAGGATAATGATAAAATCAATTTATTTATTTTGAAAAACTATGATTATTTCAATAACAAAGTAAAATGAAAGCTCATATTTGAAAAATAATGGAGAATTTAATTATTACTTTTTCATTTAGGCAGGTCAAAGTAAACTAAGCCATAAAGTCAAACGCGTCAGAATGAGCCTCACTATGGGCAGTGGTGCAGTCGAACAGGTTTCTTATTTGGCAATATTTAGGCTGTTAGCTAAACGGTGAGTGAAATTGAAACTCTGAAATAAAGTTGAGAATTTTCTCAACGAAAGGCGGCAGATATCAACATTCACATAATTAATTAATTAATTAGGCGGCAGATATCAACATTCACATAATTAATTAATTATGTGAATTAATTAATTATGTGAATGTTGATATCTGCCGCCTTTCGTTGAGAAAATTCTCAATATATGCCATCTGCGAGATGCAGACATGAAAAGCCAGTAATACCTAAATGATTTAGGTATCTTCCACTCTGAAATAAAGTCTAGAATTACGATGACGAGGTCGACCTTCCACAAAATCCAAAACTCCTTGAGCAAAAGCTGTAAAAACATATGTGTTGTATGTACTGTTGATTGTAGTTGAAGGGTAATTTAATAAAATTATGGAATTTAATTAAACTATTTTATTTGTTATGTTACTTTAGGTGTAAAAATAAGAATAATTAATGAATAAACATAAATTATGGCGTTTTTCGTCGAAAGGTGCATAAATTCATAATAATATCAACCAAAATACGTAATGCTTACCGGTGGAAAGATAAATTACAATTTGAGAGTAGTCTGTAATCACAGTCTGAGAAACCACGTTAGGTGATAGTATTTTTTTTATTATTGAAATGCAGCCTTGGGTGAGCGAAGTAATTGGATTTTAACGTTAAAATATCTAATTATATTCACATTTTGACACTTTAAAGGTCGTAAACGTCAAAAATTACCAAATAAATATAGTTTTTTGTCAAGAGAAAAGAAGTCATTATCATTTCCACAGTGTTGTATTGAAACAAATGAAGTATAGCGAATCTAGTTAAGTGGAATAAAAATAATTTTGATTAGGTACTTCGTAGTCAAAGGTCGAAAAGTCGAAAGGCCGCATATTTTGGTCAGATATTATGCCAAAATTCACGTAGTTTAAAAATTTCAGCGTGGTAAAATCGACCGGTGTCCTAAAAATCGATCAAGAAAACATAAAGTTACTTACCCATCCCACCATATTTTTTGTTTTAAAATCGAATAAGTAAGACACAGAAAATTCCCCGATTTTTTTATGCAGAACCAAATGAACGAAATATTTGAGAACATTTCATTATTGCTTTTTCATGGTACTGGAGGGCAGGATAAAATAAACTAAGCCATAAAGTCAAACGCGTCAGAATGAGCCTCACTATGGGCTGTGGTGCAGTCGAACAGGTTTATCATTTGGCAATATTTAGGCTGTTAGCTAAACGGTGAGTAAATTGAATTGAAAAAAATAAAGTCTAGAATTGCGATGACGAGGTCGACCTTCCACGAAATCCAAAACTCCAATGTAACCAAGAACTACGGTTGAGCATAAGCTGTAAAAACATTTGTGTTATATGTGCTAATGTTTTTAGTGGATGGGTAATTTAATAAAATTATGTAATTTAATAAAACTATCTTATTTGTGATGTTATTTTAGGTGTAAAAAAGGATAATTAATAAATAAACATAAATTGTGGTGTTTTTCGTCGAAAAGTGCATAAATTAATAATGATATCAACCAAAATACGTAATGCTTACCGGTGGAAAGATAAAATAACAATTTCAGAGTAGTCTGTAATCACATTCTGAGAAACCACGTTAGGGGATAGTATTTTTTTATTATTAAAATGCAGCCTTGGGTGAGCGAAATAATTGGATTTTAACGTTAAAATATCTAATTATATTCACATTTTGACACTTTGAAGATCGTAAACGTCAAAAATTACCAAATGAATATCGTTTTTTGTTAAGAGAAAAGGAGTCACTATTATTTCCACAGTGTTGTATTGAAACAAATGAAGTATAGCGAATCTGGTCAAGTGGAATAAAAATAATTTTGATTAGGTACTTCGATAATCAAAGGTTAAACTATTGAAAAGAGAGAACGGTTGACCGAAAAGACGAAAAGCCGCATATTTTGGTCAGATATTCTGCCAAAATTCACGTGGTTTAAAAATTTCAGCGTGGTAAAATCGACTGGTGTCCTAAAAATCGATCAGAAAAACATAAAATTTCTTACATAAAAAAAACACCACTTCCACCACGAAGAACCAAACTATTAATACCTCCATCCCATCCTATTTCTTGTTTTAGTATCGAATAAATAAGACACAGAAAATTCCCCGATTTTTTTTATGCAAAACCAAATGAACGAAATTGAGACGACGGAATGGGTTAACACTGGCATTAGTTATTATTCGATATCTTATATAATTACTGAATACTAGCGTCGCCACAGCTGAATACTTAATTTTTTTTTAACTGGGAAAGTACTTATTTCGATTTTTGTCTCATGAAACGCAGGATAAATACTTTTATAATTAAAACAATATGAATTTGTTTACACCACTTTTATTTTGACCAGAGTCAACATGTTTCGGGAACAATGTTCCCTTCTTCAGGACTTATACAAGAATGAATGAAAATACTTTTAGTTACACGGATCGCACGCCGCCGGCGTAAGCGTTTTGCCGGCGGCGGCGCGCCGACCGTGATTAGTGGCGGCGCGCCGGCGTGGCGCTCATGTCTAGTGTAAATAAATAAATATATCTTTATTGGCCAGAGAAAATATGCATAGTTACAAAAACAAGGCAAAGGTAGCGTGCCAAAAGGCGGACTTAGTGTATATGCTTATTATGTGTACCAGTGGTAAAGAGTGGATTTTTGTAGGAGTGAAGCCGGGGGTAATATTTTTTAAACATTATTGAACGTAATATTTTATTCAAAAGGTAACTCGATGGGAATCGTGTCCTCAGGTGTCTTCATGCCTGATATGTACGTATGTATAGATGTATTGTAATCTTGTAAAATGATTTCAGGACGATGTCAACACATCGGAGTCCTCGAGTTGCATCACACAGGAGATGGTGGAGGCGCTGTACAGCGGCAACACTGAGGAGCAGGTGGCCGCCACACAGAAGTTCAGGAAGCTCCTCAGCAGGGAACCACACCCTCCAATAGATGAGGTCATCAAGACGGGGATCGTGCCGCGCTTCGTGGAATTATTACAGAACAATTCCAACTGTACATTACAGGTTTGTATTTGAAGGCTGTTAGTTTTTGTCGTGATAATTCACTACCTATCTATCTATACCATCACGCCGCGTCCCTTGTAGGGTGGGCAGAGAGGACAGAGCGCCTGACAGCTCTATCCTTACACACACTCCTAGCCCCCGTCACATTCATGGAATTTGTCATACACGCTCTCCGATTCCTTTTACTCAACGCGTTCATCCTTCAGGATCTGGTCGACATGATCGGACCAGGTCAGTCTCAGGCGGCCACGTTTCCTCACCCCTCTTTGCTCACTCAAATATATCTTTTTTGTCATCTTTTATTCTCTCAACATGACCAAACCATATCTTACAATTAAAGAGAAAAATGACTAAGTGTGCAATTGCGGTTGCATCAAATCTAAAATTCAGGTGCAGGCCTGTCGGCCACTAAAATGTAATAAAAAAATATGTATAATAATTGTATTTTGGTGTTGTAGTTTGAAGCGGCATGGGCTCTTACAAATATAGCGTCGGGCACATCAGCTCAGACCCGCATGGTGATGGAAGCCGGAGCAGTGAATGTGTTTGTGGGCCTCCTCAACAGTCCGCACGAGGACGTGTGCGAGCAGGCGGTGTGGGCCCTCGGGAACATCGCGGGAGACTCGCCCCAGTGCAGAGATCACGTCTTGGATGCCGGAATTCTTCCACCGTTGCTACAGTAAGCCACCATACATATCTATCTACATATTGGTGTCAGGAAAGAATCACACAGGATAAAATATCACAAGAAGAAATAACAATTTTTTATTCAAAATTTATTCGTGATTTATAAGACTATATAATACGTTAGCAATACTTGATCTTGATCTCAAATCTTGATCTAAGTCTCAGAGAAGCAGGAAAATCCACCCTGCGTTTTTTAACTTTTTTACACTTTGACAAATGTTAAATGATATAGGCGTGACATTGCCCATACGATAGATTTTAGATAGACTATATAATTGATCTATCTAATTGACCATTTAAAAATTATAATTTGTATCAATATTAGGCAATATGACAACCAAATTGTATACTAATTTTTGAATAATAGTGGAATTGTGTTGTTCTCGTGATATTTTTGCATGTGAGATTTTTTCGTACAATATTTTTTCCTGTGTGATTTTATCGTCTAACACAACATATTGAATTAATAAGAAGTGTACTTACACCTTGATTGTTTTGGTTTCAGATTATTGGAAAAGCCAACATCTAGGTTGTCTATGACAAGGAATGCTGTATGGGCCCTCTCCAATCTCTGTCGAGGCAAAAATCCTCCTCCTGATTTTCAAAAAGTCTCTCCAGGTTAGTATCCAAATTTACTGTTACCACCACCAGGGTGCAACCCGAAATTGGCTGTAATCCGACCTAACATGGGGTACAGTCTGTGTTGATGAAAGATAGATGAGGATTAGGATTTTATATAGGAACTAAATAGAGGTGGAATTATTTCCCATCCTTGACTCTATTTGGGTCCTGGGCTTTGTAAGATGTCTGGGGCTGGAGGGGGGGGGGGGGCTTGAGCTGGATAGTCACCATTTGGGCAGAGTGCGGGGAGTACAATAGATCTTGTAATATTCCGTTTAATATAGTTTCTTGTGTATACTACATAGTTATAGTATACTTACGGATGATTGGTGTACTCACAGGGCACTATGGGGTCAACAAAATCCTATTCAAAATGGGACTTGCTGAGGACCCAAGATGCCGTCTTTGCGGCGAGAGTGATGAGTCAATGGAGCACATTCTATGTGACTGCAACGCTCTGGCAAGGAAGAGACTAATGATGCTGGGTAATGGATATCCAAGACCAGAAGAAGTGGTCTCATTCACACAGGGTTGCACATTGGGCTACCTAAGGTCCATCTTTGGATAAGGAGGGGGAAGGTATAATAGATCCCAAGGGTCGAGATGCCACAATAGCATAAGCTATGCCCCCGCTAGAAGGTTAAAAAAAAAAAAAAAATACTTACGGATAGTACACAGTTAGCGCCGTTGAGGCTGCAGTCTCTCAAGCGAGAGGTGCCAGGTTCAAACCCCGGCGGAGGCGATGTATTCCACACTTTGTCCACATCGGTTACAAAAAAAGACAGTAGTATGGTAAAACGGACTTATTGCAAAAGCAATATCTTACAGTCAACCCGGACTTTTTCGTTGAGCTATTGTAATTAAAATTTTCTAGGTCGCAATATTCATTACACCCCACCTAAAGAAATTTGCATCCAAATTGCATACTGATTAGATGAGTGCATAGATTAGTACAAACTGCAATGAAGTGATGTGAATGTTTCAGGTCTAGAAGTATTGTCCCGACTTCTCTTCCACTCGGACCCCGATGTATTGAGTGACGCCTGCTGGGCTCTCTCGTACTTATCAGACGGCCCCAATGACAAAATACAAGCTGTCATCGACGCTGGAGTCTGCAGACGATTGGTTGAATTATTAAGGTATGCAATACATATTGTTTTTCTATTGTTTATCGTCCTTAGATCTTATATCGGGTACTTGGACTCTTCAGTTTTACATATAATTAGACAAATAATAATTAAATGGAATATACAGCAGGTATTATGCACAATATCAATGCTAAAGAGTTTAAAAGGCTCTGTTAGCATTTCGTCAGAAACAGTAACGTAGTATGAAGTAAGATAACTGTATAATGAAAGAACAATAAACTAATATATTCACTCATTCTGTATGGTTAGGCGTAGTAGCTGAAAATGCAAGATATGGTATCGGAAAAAGTAAGTTTTCTCACCAAATATTGAAGATATCGACCTAAGACTTAGAACATGGATAAATGAGAATATGTTTCAGTGACTGCAGCAGTTATTAATTTGATTTTTGTTAATTTCCTCTATAAAAACATAATTCCAAAGATCTGAAATTTACCAGTCTTTGAGATTATTCCCGTAGTTTGTTAGATATAGCCTTGGAATTTGGTTGGTACAATGTCTAAGGTCAGTCTCGAGCGACCGCGTTTCCTCACCCCTCTTCGCTCACTCAAATATATATTTTTTGTCATCCTGTCATCTTTCGTTCTCTCAGCATGCCCAAACCATCTTAGTTTATTCACTTTCATTCTTGTCACAACACCAGTCTTTGCCGTCACTCATTTTCCTAATAACCTCGTTCCTTTATTTGTTTCAGTTATAATCAAACCAATGTTGTATCGGCAGCCCTTCGTGCAGTTGGTAATATTGTCACTGGAGACGATGTCCAAACACAAGTAGTATTGAATTGTAATGTACTGCCCTTCTTATTGATGTTGTTACACGGCACGGAGGAGGACGTCAGGAAGGAAGCCTGCTGGACACTGAGTAACATCACAGCGGGGAACTGGCATCAAGTCCAGGCGGTCGTCGATGCAAATATATTCCCAATATTAATAGACGTCCTCGGGAAAGCAGACTTCAAGACGAGAAAAGAAGCCGCGTGGGTGATAACCAATGCAACCAGCGGAGGGTATATAGATCAAATAATGTTAGTAACTCATCTAATCAAATATTTCATTATTGTTATTATAACGGTGTTGTTAGTAAATGTGATCGACCAGACCTTGAAACCGCATGTACCAACGGATTGCTGCGAAAATTTAGAATAACATTTGGAATAATATACTCTGTGTTCTAAAGTTACCGGTTTTTGGAAAAAAAGTTTTTCCTAAGAGATGCCATGATAATGAGGGGATCGAAGCGTTGCATGGGGTCGTGTATGGTATGAAAGGGCGTTGGAAAAGAAGTTCAGTTCTTAAGTAACATTTTGTCCAGCTCAAGCCTATAAAGCATTTTTGTCAAATTTGCTGTTGCGAAGCACGGGTAACTCAGCTAGTAGATATATATATATATATTTATATGTCATATGTTTTTTCTTATTGCAGTTACCTTGCAAACCAGAATTGCATACCACCCCTATGTGAACTCTTGACAGCAATGGATGCTAAGACGGTACAAGTTGCACTTAAAGGGTTAGAAAATATTCTCAAGGCTGGAGAGAAATTGAATAAACCCATTAATCCCTATGCAGTTATTATTGAGGAATGTTACGGTGAGTTGTTTTTGTATTTAGTACTTATTTCTTAGTTAAGACTAGTATAACATATTCACAATGTTGTCTATTGATTTGATGTAAATCTCAATTAAACTGTGTCTATACACAATTATCCAGTCTATTCTTGAAGGACACGGTGGTCTGAGCAAGTACAACTGACTCAGACGACTGATTCCAAGCACTGCCAGCTCTGTTGGTTGTGAAAGGGTTTTGGTGTGTTGGATGTGAATATTGTTGTCTGTAGCTTCAGCTGATGTCCTCTCAGGTGCACATTAGAGCTCATGGTGAACATAGCTGGTAGTAGTATCTCCCAGAAGTAGTGGTCATGTTGCTCATGTAGCACATTGTATATCTCAGGAAGATTCTCTCGTTTCGACGTTGTTCGAAGGTTATTGAGGAATGTTATGGTAAAGAATAACATAATAATTTGTTTTATTGTATTGTAGGTTTGGATAAAATAGAATTCCTTCAGTCCCACGAGAATATGGAAATTTACCAGAAGGCCTTTGATATAATTGAACACTACTTTGGATCGGAGGAAGTTGACGGACAAGTGGAACCAAATGTCTCTAGTACTAATGACCAATACCAATTCAACACGGATCAGTCTGTACCAATGGGAGGGTTCCAGTTTTAACCCACTCTCCTCTCTCTCTCTCTACTATGTCTATCTGTCTGTATGGATACATCAACGTTTCACAACTCCTCCCTTCCTCGTGTTACGTTGTTTAACTACAGTGTAAATATACTTAGTATTCAGAATACTACTACTTAGTGAACAAATATGTTTCCTCTTCATTATGATTTGTATTCATATTGTTTGTAAATATTTGTTGCATTATATAAATAAACAATACATAGTAAATCAGGATGCATCGTGCAGTGGAGTAATATTCCTCATTTACACTTGCCGTCTTACGTCACATAGAATGTATAACAATTGTTAGAAAATATAATTCAGTCATAGGCTTTATACAAAGTATCTAAAACATCTGACTGTGTATTACTAAAAGTTCTCTCATATTTCTTTGTACTCTGCTTGTAAAATTGAAATTCTGTCACACTATTTGTGAAATGATAAATAAATAATAAATCTGTACAAAAAACAAATTGTCTTTGATATCATGTTTAGTGTTAGATCCATAGACTTTTATATTAAGTACCTACACTAGACGTCTGACTCTGTGTGTTTTCAATAGAAACGAAGTGATGCAATTTCACGCTCGGCTCTATTTGGTATTTTAGAGTAGCAAAATTCACGCTATTAACGAGATATCAATAATAAAAACTAAAACATCTTTAAAACTTAATTCCTAAATAACGTTATAACTAATACAGTTTTTAACTGTGAGAACAACATTTTGAAAACGTTGCTCACGAAATGTCAAAATTCTCCATACGATCTGACAGTTTGTGGGCACCAGTTACTTCACTACTAGCATTGAATACGCCATCTAGGCACTTAATATATAAGTCTATAGTTAGACCATCACATTACGAACTGATTGAATGTCTTTCTTTATACATTGGGTATAATTTTATTTGTGTTTATGTATTATACAATGCATGCGCTGTAGTAAAACCGATTGACAACTTATACTATTCACTGCAATATATACGGGTGTAAAGTGTGACTTTGCTCACGAAATACGGTCCAACTGTCAAGTTTGACAGCGTTTTTCCACACTTTATAGTCAAATATTGGTGAGTTTTTCTTCGTAATGTCACTTAAAAGTGTGGTATGTACGTTATCATTATTTCATAAGGGGAACATAAATTAGCATGAATCTCTAAGAAAATTTGAATTAAATAAATCATAACTTAATTGAACAAAAATTTGTATGAATCGTAATAAGAGCTTTTTGGACCACACGCTAGGGGCGCTACATTCATTTTACCCCCGTATTCTAGTTATGTGTATTAATAATACGTATATTCTGTGACCAGCTGAATCTAGACTAGATATTACGTAATGCGAATGTATACTATGTACTATATAAATGTACTTTCAACTACAATGATACAGTGTCTTTTCGCTGTTTACTTTTGCATGGTTTATGGTAAGTTCATCTAAAATCAATTCGGCCAAAATCAATTTGCATAACGATCAATTCGTCGATTTAAGACGAATTGATTTAAGACGAACTGATAATTAGACGAATTGATAATTGGATCAATTGATTTTAGACCAATTGATTTCAGACGAACTTACCGGACACCCTTTTGCATACTACTTTATATTCATTTGAATACATAATTGTGTATTAAATTTCATTTATAAATTAGGTAATCCACCTGGAAAATGTGACTCTACCATTATTCATCATATTTTAATTTATAGAACCGTAGATGTGACTTAAATGACAACAAATACATTAAAAAACTTGGAATTAAATACATAATTACGTATTAGGTCCAATTCTGTAACATTCCCAACTAAAATAAGCGTGTTTTAAATTTTTTTTACTATGGAATAATTGAAAGAAGGATATCTTATTTTAGTTACACGCGTAGGTAATTGGTTTCAGAATTGGACCTATTTCTAATATTAGGTATCAAAGCGCTTATATTAGGTGAAATTTTCATAGTTTAAATTAATAATTTTGCACGTTTTTACTGTCATTGACGCTGTGTCAGATACATGTGTTCGATATCAGTTAATTCCAGTTGGGCCATATCCGACATTAGTTGTGTCCAGGTGAGCCGAATTAGACACATGTGTGTACCAGGATAGCCCTTATTCTTTTTGCTATTTGGTGCATTATGTCAATAATAAAGAATAAAATTTGGCTTAAATGTAGTCAATGAATGACTGTCTACCAATTATAAGAGGAAAATATACCGCACTAACACACTGTTTTATTTTCTTTAGTTTATTGTTCATTATCGTCCCTAGGCCCTAATTTCGGGCACTTGGACTCGTCAAATTTACATAGTTATAACAATCAAAAAGAGTTTTGAACATGGAGATAGGAAAATATTAGTTAATGTATGGATAGCAAGATATCCCGAGTTACTTCTTAATACACAAAACGCATGCTGTCTGTAACTCTATACAATGCGATAGTGTCATCTCATACAACTCTATTTTTGTAGCATATAACAATGTTATTCAAAATTCATTTATGTTGAAAGAGATACTATAGAAGAATTTTGATAGATGGAAATTTTAGTAGTATTATTAAGCCTTTCAAATCGCAATTTATTTTGCCTCCAAGGCGCTGTTGAATAACCGTGTCGCTGTAGAAAAGAACCATGCATGAACTGCCAGTTAAGCCAGCCGACGATCAGTCATAAACCTGATTGAAAGTCCATCCTTTGCCGTATATCTGAAAAAAAAATGTCATTGCGATATTGGTGACGATACAAAATATTTTATGAGGGCAAAGTAATATAATTTGTTGTATTTTTATTCTGTAGTTAAAGCATTGACCAAACGTAATGTTATACTTGGATAATACTACTTATATATGTATATTAGTATTGGTTCTATTGAAAGATTATTATTTGTATAAATAATGTGATAAAGTGTATGTTTGTTATAAACAAACGTAGTGAGAAGCAAATGTTGAATGCAGGAGTTGTATCATCTTCTATTTACTTTACTCTGTGAATAATGCTAAATTATAATAAAACAATATCTCAAACATACTTTTTTAATTATTCTTCACTACCCACCAAATCTTTTTTATAAATAAAGCCTAGGCTGATGGATGATGATGACCAAATGATGTCTTTGCTATCCGTCGTTCTGAGAAAGTCATCCAATCTAACGTTCACTGATGGTTCTTGTATCACATTTTCAGGTAAACAGTTCCACATATTCACCACTTATTGCAAATAAAATTCTTTCTGGGATTACTGTGAAACCGCCCCTTGGTGAGCTTCATAGAATGTCCTCTCAAATGGGTATTGGTATTCAGAGTGTAGATGGAGCTGATACTTGTCAAGGGATTCCCCAAGCAAAAGCGAAATCATCCAATAGTGAAAGGTCTAAACACAGAAATGAACCGATCTCCCAACGAATTATCAGAGAAATTCCCTGATTTATAATACCGGTGATTCATAGAAAAACCAAGCATGTAACACTACTATTAGTAACTGGACGTGAATCAGGAAAAGAAAGATACTCAGCTAATACTAAAGTATCATCATATGACATAGATAGTAAATGAGAATATGTTTTAGCGACTAATGGTTAGAAATTTGATTTTTGTAAGCTTTCTCCATAGAATGTAATACAAAAGTTACCTATGAAATTTGCAGAAACTTGAGATTATTCCCGTAGTTTAATAGATATAATGTTGTAATGCAGTGTCAGATGGGCACCTAAAATCCTGAAGTGGAGGCCCTGGGAGAACAAAAGAGGCGTAGGAAGACCACAGAAAAGGTGGTCAGATGACATTGTCCAGCTTACGGGTCGTAGATGGCAGCAGATAGCCTGAGATAGTAGACAGTGTAAGAGTTTAGAAGAGGCCTATGTCCAGCAGTGGAACGCAAGTGGCTAGCAGTAAGAAAGTAATGACGTAATATGGAACGGTCGATAGAATGTTTAATGTAAGATGCAGTGACTCTAGAGGATATTTTTTTTTTATACAATAAGTCAAAGTGGACCATTCCTTCCGAACTTAGGCCTTGTAAACGTTTGGATAGGACTGCTTAACTCAGGCTAATAAATGAAATTAAATTTATCATCTAACAATATTTATTTAATAAAACTATTAATAAGTAACAAAGAAAACAATAAATACATCTGATTGCTAATCTACAGGGGTGTGTGTGTGTGTGTTGCGCAGGGCTGCCAACTACTAACTACATTTCTTCTTTGGATTTACATCAATCACAGCATTCTCATCAAACAGTATGTTGTCTAGTTTCCTTATTTCGGGTCTTAAATTTACTTCTGAAAATATACATTATTTGTCAGTTATTTGGCTTATAACATATACAGTAAAGTAATGCTGGATTTCACCAACTTCTTAGGTGAGGAATAGCGGAGATACAAGCCAATTTATGATTATTTTTCATACAAATTTGTACTAGGTGGCTCCTATCTCAGCTATTCCTCACCAAAAAAGTTGGTGAAATCCAGCATAAGTATTCAGCACTCAATACTCACTGATTACGTTTGGTTTGACTTCCACAGATTGTATAATCGTGGTCCTAATCTCGTGATCCACATCGTGACCAAATTTAATTTGCTGTGAAAAAGATGTTCGATGTATATTATTAAAACTATGTAGGTAGTAACATCTATTGTTTGAGATATATTTATACAAAGTAAAAACTCATTGATTTTAATTTTATTAATTGATTGGAGATATACCCAAATTATTTTAAGTATTGGAACTAGATTTTTTAGCATTGCGCAGACAAAAATATATGACAGATTTTCCTCAACAGAAGCGAGAGGTATATAATGTAGTGTTATGTGAACTCCCTTGGGGAGGAAGCAGGATGGATGTCACATAAGGTTACATTACGTGAATGTACATACCTCTCACTTCTGTTAAGCAAAAATCTGTAATTTATTAATTGATTCGGGCCTAACTTTATTATAGTAGTTTCTTAACATTATAATTGAGTTTTGTTTAAATTTAGTCAATGTAATTTGAGACATGAGCGACTGCTAGGTAAGTGAATAAGTTGAAAGACAAAGTGAGAATGAAAGAGAACAAATTAAGATGAGTTGGAAAGAATGAAGTTACGACAGGATTAATATAGTGATGCATGTGACTGCAAAGGGGAATATTAGAAAACATGGTGTTCCTTAGGGATGTACTGAGTACAAGAAATACAAATGAGTGTATGAAGAATCGCATGAATGTAACAGAAGCAAGGATGTGTAAGATAGGGCAGTGTATCATTCTGTTCCCTGTGACTACATTGTTAGGGATACAATATGCAAAACTACTTACATCTTTTATCTTCCTTTCATCTTTTTCATTGACATTTTTCCTAAATCCTTCATTAATTAAACGTCTAACTTCAGCTAACTTTTCTTCGTCACCTTTAAAAACACACTTCCTGGTTTTGTGTAACTTTTTAAAACACTCTAATACCTAAAATAAAACAAAATATCATTGTGGGACCGCATAGTGTAATAGTACTCATTAAATTGAACAACAACTAATACGATAAATAATAAACTCTGAAAGTTATACAATCCTAACCTCTTTCCTTAGTGAAGCCATTGTTTTCAACCGTTTTCTACAAAAAAATCTTTAGAAAAAATCAGTTATTGTAATCCATGTCCTGTATTACATTATTCAGAAGTCAATTATTATTAATTTAAAATTCATTTGCTAAAAACTGGAAATAAAACTTCGGCGAAATCAACAAAATTGAATATTCAATGACAGCTGATTGACAATCAAATCCATAGACCAAAGAAGTGAACTGTGAAGTATCATAGAGAAAGTACACGAAAATCATAAACAATAATAGTAGGTATTTTAATACCATTCTTAACTTGGGTCGCAAAAGGCATTCGTGTGGGTCATGGGGATCCCCCAAGTAACCCAAAAACATTGATTTAGATTTTCCAAATTATTAGCTTAAGCTTGTTTTTTGAGTATTTTATTTACGTATGATAATTACAATAAACGGAATATATTTTAAGTTTCATTAGTATAAATTTTATTGGTAGGTATATTAGTACATACATACATCTTCTTCCCCTTCTATCCTTGGTTGGGTCGGGGGCTCAAAGCATTTGTGTATCTTCGCCAGAGGCCCCTGTCACTTGCAGCTTCCAGGACCTCTGGCCACTCCAACCAGTCTCTCCTCGCACAACTTTGTCACCTGCATCTGCCAGCTATTTCTGGGGCGGGTCATTGTTTGTTTTTATTGTTTCAAATATATTTCTGTTTTCGGCTGCCAACCAAAAAGGTTAATTAGGAACCATTCTAAGCTTTAGAATAAACACCTGCCCTTGCTTACGCAAATCAAGGTTTTCTCTTCTATTTATTTTTATCTTTTTTAAAATCTAATGTTCTAGTGGTTGCATAAATCTAGAATACAGGCACATAAAAGTTAGTGAGTAAACAAAATTAATCACTAGCTTTTGCACCCAGCGTTTTTCGTAGCACATCGTAGCATCTATCGGTATTCAAATTTTGTAATAACGGACGTAAGTAGAATAGCGTAAATTCAGGAGGATTGATCTGCGGCGAAATCTCTGCAGGAAATAACGGCTATAAACTGGTCCTTATTGCATTTCGTTCTAGTACCTATATACTCGTACTTGTAGTGCGAACGAAGGGATGTTGAGGTAGGTACCAGATACCCCAATATGTAAACAATGAGTATACAAGTATACAAACTAATAGGTACATACTTAATCAACCCCTGCGCATGCCTCGATCAATAAACATCCCTTTTGTGTTGCCATTTTTTAAGAGAGGAGCCATTTTTGTTTTACCCACACCTGTATTTAATTTATTTTATCGTATTTTACTTCAAATATAATACGATATTAACAATTCATGACATCACATTAAAGTTTTCTCTCATTGATAGATAAGTTATTACTATGAGTACGAGTCTTTACCGTCGTATTAAAAATTTTGTGCACTAGTTTATAAAATGAATGTATGTATAATACGTGTATAGTATATTTTCCTCTGTTGGCAATACCAAGTTCGTAACATATGTGAGGGTGATGTGAGGAAAACTCGGAAGGAAAACATTGGGAGGAGAGTGAAAAATGGCAGTCGACTTTGCTGCAACTTATAAAATATTAGTTTTAGGCGATTCAAATGTCGGAAAAACGTGCATAGTTCACAGATACTGTGATGAAAGATATTACGACACATATATTTCTACAATAGGTAACGTGTTTCCATTTATTTATTTAATTGTAGCGAAAAATATTGAGTCATTGTTTTCCCTTTATTTATTATTAATTCGATGTGTTTTCTTAGGAATCGATTTCAAACAAAAAATTATAAATTTGGATGGAGTGCCAATCAAACTTCAGATATGGGACACTGCTGGACAGGAGAGGTTCAGGACTTTGACCACAGCATATTACAGAGGTGCAATGGGAATATTAGTTATGTATGATGTCACAAGCTTGGAGTCTTTCAATCATTTGTCTTATTGGCTGAGGAACATACAGGAGGTAAACAAATGGACAGAAATATTAATTAATTCATCGCGTGGATAAATCGGCGCTAAAGTAATGTTTTTTTTTTATTGTTTTTCTTAGAATGCTTCTCCAGATGTTGTGAAAGTATTAGCGGGGAATAAGTGTGAAGTGACTGGAACACAAAGGGCTGTGGATAAAGAGAGAGGTGATAAGGTGAGAGAATTTAATAATGTATTCCATCTATCACCATGATGACGTGTTATAGTGTTGGGTTTAATTAAATATTATGTGTTGTGTTTCTGGGAAAATCAATCGATGATGAAAACATGAAAACATTTTGAGTCATTGTGGTAGGTCATGCAAGGTTATAGTTTTCACTGCATTTTATTATAAATAAGTGTTTGTATTATCGAAAAAAGATTGATTATAAAAAGATATATTTAGAAAACCTATGTTCTTTATTTTTCAATCATATATTCCACGATACTTGCAGACTCCAATTAAAACATATTGAAGTTATTTGGCCCCATTATTTGAGGATAAATTCTTTAAAAAAGTAAACACCAATATAACTTTTTCTTCTTTTTGCGCAAGCGGAGGTAGGACTTGCCAATACACTTCTCAATATTATCAGCCAGAAAGTTCTTTGTCTATCTAATATGTAAACTCTTCAGCTTAATACTGGGAAACATTCACCTATCCAGATATCAAAGGATTAAGCTCAGATATACTGCTCTACGAGTATATAAAATCCATGCTGCGTGCCTAAAATATCACTACTTAGAAATCTTCTTACAATATTGCATTTCAGATTTTTGTATAGGTGTTTATGTATAGATTTTCAGGCAAATCTAATTTGTTTAAATTATTGATTAGGGATTTTGGTATTATACTTTTTTACCGATCCAGAATGATAGATACTTTTTACTTCACCTGCTAATTCTTCATATTATTCTCGATGTTTTTTCAGATTGCTGCAGACTTTGATATGCCATTTTTCGAAGTTTCGTGTAAAGATAACGTGAATATTGAAGAATGTTTTATTACTTTAGCTAGGAAAATCAGGGAACAAAGGGAAAACCGGGTAAGTCAAATAAATAATATTAATAACTTGTTTTTAGTGACTTGTTTTTTTTTGTACTGTAATTTGTAATTGTAATTTATCAGTTCCTATTTTTATTAAATACAAATTTTCTTTTTATAATTCCAGGTGGATGCTTTTGAAGAACGTGAGAGAGATCTAGCGAACAATATCAGATTACAGAAAGGTTCTGAGCAATCGTACTCTGCTTGGCTCTCCAAATGCACTTGTTAGCGACATCTCGACGAATTACCTTTGTATAATTACCTATCTTCTCTATTCCACTCGTGTTGTCTATCTGTACCCTTACCAAACCTTATTTTGCTTCAGTGACCAAACAAAATGTAAGAAGAATCTATGATAAGAAATAATTACCTTCTGGAATTTTGTTCACGCTCTTTGAACTTTCAGGCTCATCATTTCTACTTGATTTAATCTTAACTTTCAATAATCTTCTCTCAGCTCTTCACTTATTACCACCCTATACATCTACAACCTAAACCTTCCTAAGGTTTCACATAATATTATCAACTATATGGATTATATAGTTATTTTGTGTAGGAACTTGATACTGCCTCGGTGTGTGACTTTTGGCATTTTATTATTTCGTATAGTTGTTGCTTTCGTCTCGTGTGGCGAAATATAATCTAGGTACAATAGATACCTTATTAATATTACATAAAGTATTATAATATATAAGAAAGAATGCGTCTTTAGTTGGATTATAATATCGTATGATACAGTGAATCTGACGGCAAACTTCAGTAATAGACTTGTAACATTACTTGACTTTATACCAACAAATAAAATAATAAAAGTTTATTGGCAGAATAAAAACAATGCAATTTGATGAAATATGAAAAACTAAATATTTAGATTAAAATCCGCAAAAATGACTTTAGTTTTTGCGACTAGTATTTGAGGATTTGCACCCTCATATCAGGTAGTGGCGTATATAGGTTTTTATTTCGGGGGGGGGGCCGAAAAAACTACTGGGGAAGGCAATAAAAATTTCAACATAGGCTTAGCAAAAAGATACAGTAGTAGCGCCGCAGGCGAAATTTTTTCGTGAAGGAGAGTAAGAAAGGTTGTGTTTTAGGTTGGAATTATAAGTATTGTGTTAAAAATGCAACAAAAAAGAAGCGCCGCAGGCGAAATTTTTTTGAAAAATGGGTGTAGTGATGAACATGGGATCTTTCTATAGCAGATGGCACATCACTGTTTGACATTTCGGGGGGGGGGGCCCGGGCCCCCTCGGCCCCCCCTCTATATACGCCACTGATATCAGGCGATTGTGAAAAAAATAACTTTATTAACAATCGCCTGATGATGAGGGTGCAAATACTCGAATATTAGTCGCGAAATCCAAAGTCATTTTTGTGGATTTTAATCTAAATATTTGATTTTTCATTTTTCCTTAAAAATGTACTTCCACCATGTACCGACGGTCAAAAACATCGAGAATGCAATTTGTGCACATATAGTGCACATCGCTTACTACACAAGTAATATCTGCCGTTTTTGTCTACCTTTTTTCTTCAAATTTTAACAACGTCCCATTGTCACCTTTCAATTTGGAAATTTTTAATTAATGTACCTACTCTCAGAAAATGAACGCTTAACAAAGTCTGGTTTTGACTCGGTAAAATGAAAAAAAAGTGTGTTATTTACAAAATAACTTTCTATTTTAACATCCACCCGAGACAGAATTGCTAAATCCTTTAGGTAAAAAATAACAGAATGAAAACAGATGTTATAGGAACTGGTAAGGTGCAAGGAATGGTAAAGGACAAACCAAAGGAAGAAAAAAATCATCTTGGTCATTTTTTCTGGCAACATAAAACCGGTAAATATATTTTTATTTACTTCTTTCTACCAGTTAATAAATAAAAAAAGGAGGGCTTTTGATAACTTAATGGCAAAAGCCGGCACTGTAAACAACATTAGGACTAAATTATGAGAGAAAGAATGTCTTCAGTAATGTTACAAGTCTATGAAGATTTATTATTGAATAATGAATATTCTTTGTAGATTTACTGTAAAATAATTAACTCTATATCAATTACTACATTTAATATAATTCTGCTTATGGGTCAGAGAGAAGTGATGCACAATACAATTCAATTTTAATATAAAACCTACAGTACTCTAGTGGATCTAGTGACAAAAAGAATGTGATATTTTATTTCTGCTATCATTAGATGTAAGACTTTTTAAAAGTATAAAATGCTAGGTATACTAAATTATAATATTATTTCATTATATGTGTATGTATTATACAGTAGGTATAGTCATATCACTCAACTCAATAATCTATTACTGCCGAAACAACTCAACACCTTAATATCTGTGTCCATAGGGTTGAGAAGTGCAAATATACAATTACAAGGTCTTCTTGTCTCATTTTCACTCACGTAAATCACAGGAAAAAACTCATGTCATGACTTTTACTGATTTTCATGTAAATCGTATGTCGTTTTGTTTTATCGACGTTTCGATACTCGTGCTTTCTTTTGAAGAAAAGTAATCATGTCAAGCTTTTAGCGTGAAAATATTCAAAATTAAAATTCATGTCGTTGAAAAATTTCAGTTTATTATAATTATTTTGAGCCGTATATTCTGAAAAAAAAAATGGTGTCGTCGTGGGGTATAAACCGTGGGGTACAAATATTTCGACAGACAAACAGTATTTTTTCAGAAGAAACAGTTTAAAATAATAATAAAAAAAAATTGTAAAATCTCAAACGACATAAGTTTTTTCCGGGATTTACGTGAGTAGAAATGAGACAAAAAAGTCTTGATATATCTGCACTCCTCACCCCTAAAGACACAGATATTTTCCTATATGAATGTGCTGAATGACTCACTCCGGGTGGTAGTATAGTATGAATGGAGTCAGCTGAGTAATACACACTATACCTACTTACATAATAATATTGTCGATGTATATTTATGCAAGTGATATGCTAATCTAAACCTTACGCCTATCTGATGTCTGGAAATAATAAACAATACAATGAAATGTTGTAATTTGGAATAAAAACAATTTGTTTTATTACAATGGCAATACTTTATTTTATTTTACATTCTTCTGCCCATCACAAGGTGTGCTTAAAAATTGGAAAAGTAATGAGGTAACGAAATAAAAAAGCAAATAAAGCAAACATATAATAATGTTGACCCTAATGTATGCTAGCGAGGAAGTGGAAGGACAAAGAAAGAGAGGACGGCCGAAGAAGTCCCTTGAGGAGACCATCAGAGGGGACATGGAACACCTGGAGCTTACTCCAGAAGACTGCCTCGATCGGAGCAGATGGAGAGAGAGGATCCGAGCCGCCGACCCCAGATAAATGGGATATGGTGAAGCGAGATTTGGACATGTTTGAAGAAGGACGAATCCGGGTTGAATGCAGTGGAAATGAAGTTGTTCAGAAGAATGTGTGGGAAAACGCTGAGAGATAAGATAAGGAATGAGGTCATTAGGGAAATGAGTTACTGCAAGAATGGTGTTCTAACTATATGAAAGTGAATAAACTAAGATGGTTGTGCATGTTGAGAGAATGAAGGATGGCAGGATGACAAAAAAGATATATCTGAGTGAACGAAGAGGTGTGAGGAAACGCGGCCGCCTGAGACTGACCTGGCCCGATCATGCCCTCGAAGATGGACGCGTTTTGAGTAAAAGGAATCGGAGAGCGTGTATGACAGATTGCATGAATGTGACGGAGGCAGCACTAGGAGAGTGTGTAAGGATAGAGCTGTCTGGCGCTCTGTCCTCTCTGCCTACCAGGGACGTGGCCTGAGGGTATGGATAGATATAATAATGCATTTCCTATGCATTAGGTGTATTATTACAAGGTCATTAGGTTATATTACATGACAGAATTATTTATATTTAACTAAGGTCAACAGGTACAATAATTGCATGACTAGAGTCACTTGTGTATCTATGGTAACAATTCAAACCTAACATTCCTAATTTGAAAATGCATTCCGCTGCACCAACTCAGTCATAATTTGAATTCAGAATTATGGAAATATTACTTAAAAAATTACCATTCTCCTAAAATAACGAAAGAAGGTATGTACAAGTACATATTTTATATATATTTTTGTATTTAAGGATTAATGGTCCTGCACCTTGAAACTAAACTTTGTACCTAATTATTATATGTTTCATTGACATAACAATTGCTTGCTCAAAAAAGTAGGCATGTAGAAACAAAATTTCTAGAAATAATAGGTATGCTTTATTGAATTTAAAATATTATACATATGTGTTATTTCATTTTACTTTTTCATTTTTTCACTTAAAATAAGCCAGAATACTCGAATAACGATGCAAAATGCTCTAAAATACAAATATATTTTACTCACTTCGTATGTCAACCACGGCGATAAAACTTCTACACAGTAATTTTAGGTATAAGACATATTGGTACGATAAATATCAAAATTATCCCTGGCCGCGGATAGGCCAAGCCCCATACAATTTTGCCCAATCTTCTTTTTATCTTGAAAAATAGTTACTTTCGGGGTGTGGGATTTTTTTTTCTTTTCTTGCTTTTAATCATACTCAGCTCCAATTGTAATGCTCACATCTCCAGGCAAGACTTCTGTCTTGTGATACCAACGATTTGTATCCAACACAACTGAAATAAGGAAACTTTGTAATTACATAGGAAGCAAGTACCATACATTTGTCTTTATTATAAGGATTTAAGGTGTCAGGAAAGAACCGCACAGAAAATATCTTACATGGAAGAAATCTCATATTTTTATTCAAAATTTATTAATGACTTATAAGACACTATACAATTGATGTTTTGTAGTTAAATTTAATAATCTCTACTAATCTATCGTTATAAAAATTATAAATTTATCAATATTAATATGACAACCAATTGTTTATAAAATTTTGGATAAAAATAAAAATGTGTTATTTCTTCTTGTGATATTTTTGTATGTGAAATTTCTTCCATGTGAGATTTCTTCCGTGCGAAATTTTTCTAGTGATATTTTTCCCTGCCTGATTTTATCATGTAACCGGATTTAAAGTTTGTTTGGGCGTTAGGTCTACTCGTAAGTAGGGCATAAAATTTTTGTAGTGATATCATTAAAAAGTAGTGCGCTTAGATAATTTACAACTGATTGTGACAGTACTTACTAATTTCTCCAGGGTTGACAACAGTCTCTATGAATGTACAGGAGTACAGACACTCGGGGGGAGGAGCTAGTTGCCACTTCTTCCTTCCACGGAGTTGGGCTTGCCAAGATGGATGGACTACGTTATCAACCTGTTGAATATACACAGTATATTGTTAGGAATGTGTTAATTTATATAGCACATATTATATTAGGGAGAGCTCTGTGGATTGTCTCTTAGATTGCTTGAGAAATTTTCATTTTTTTTCTGGTCTTGACGAATGTGGTTTCTCTTTCATAAATGCGTCCCCTGGTAAGTATTAACAACTATTGGTAAGACACTATTTACTTTCTTTTGTACAATGTTGTCCTCTAGATTAAGAGTTAGTACGCAGTAACTGTAGGATCCTGGTTTTCAAGAAAATGTAGTAAAGTGTGTACATCCTTGCAGAATGCAGAGTCTCCTCCAAGGGATATATTAAGCATGTTCAAGGTTTCGGGAGGGGTTTGTTGAACAGAGACCTTTCGGCACACCTTAAACAGTAAACCGGCAAGCTCTCCCTTGGAAAAATATCTATAATCTCCAAATTTGGGGGAAAGACTGGATGAAATAGGAGCTGAATCTTCTGAAACATCCAGTGGTGGAGCTAGGTTTACCCACTGCAAGACTTCCTTCTCTGGAATAAATACATATGACTTCATGCGACTTACATGCATCTGAGCTCCAAACCCAGGCCCTCCCATGAAAATCCAATCCACTGGGTTGTTTTCAGCTTCCTCAGGAAGGAAGTATGGTCTCCCATAATGTTGTCTCAGTACCTTGGCTATCTCGTCGTGACAATTGCTCCAACCAATGTACCTGCAATATCATCTATGAGATTAGAAATGAGGGGACTGAAATATTCAGATCCTTAAGGAATTAAGGTGTTTGACAAATTCTGTGAGTGCATGTGACGGAAGCAATGAGTGCGTACAGGGATAGGGGAGGCTAGTGTTCTGTCCTTTCCGTCTACTCCATAAGGGACGCATCACGAGGGGATAGAAAAAAATTGAGCGGAATCCATTATAAGGAAAATGTTTGTCCGCTTTGGTAATTGTTTCCTATAGTTAGAATTACAAAGTTTCATACTTTCACTTTTGAAAACAGAACAATCAACATTTTTTTATAGGCTGAAGTATTTTCACTGCTAGTGGCTATAATAATTTGGGTTAATCAACCCATGATTTTGCAGTCCGCGTATGAGTTTGAATTTTCCCATTTATTCGGATGTTATCAATATAATACAATGACTTGTTATTTACCAAGGTTTAGTTCCATCTGATAGATTTGCTCTCTCCTCGTCCATTTCCAAAGCATCCTGCAAGTTCCTGAATTCCGTTTTGTATGGGAAGAACTGACAATCTCTGGAAGCCTCTCCCAAGTCACCTTCCGTATAAAGTTTTTTGAAAAACCAAAAATCAAATACCTGGAAAAAAGTACATTGAAAATTATCGTGAATGGAGTGTGGATAGATTTCTGTAGGTATTTTTACCCTTCGCGAATACACTTGGACATTACTGGATCGAATACTGTGTCTATATCGTCGATAAATATCATGTTTTCCGGATTTAAATTATCTAGAACTCATTAAGGCTTTATTGTAAATTGTTAAAGTGTCCACATTATGGGGCTATATATTTTTTAAATTCGTATTTTTTAAATACATTGCTAATTTTATTTTAAAAAAATGTTGCATATTTAGTTTTTAATTATGATACAAATTTTAGACCTCTACCAGGCCCTAGTATACACATAATTTTTCAAATCTAATGTATAGAGCAGTGGTTTCCAAAGTTGGCTGGGCTCCGACTCATCTAACAAAATTTTCTAATGTTGGGACCCACCTTTTAGCTGTGCTAGAGAATAATTTTTAGAATTTTCGTGGCGGGAATATTTAAAACCAATGGATTAAAAATATTTCTTTTTTGGGAATTATAAATAGCTGAATGAAATATCAATCACTTCCTTTTTTTATTCATGTCTTTTAGAGTGGCGAATCGCCCATTAGGGCCCGCTCAATATTCGCTCGCGACTCACTGGTGGATCGCGATCTATAGTTTGGGAAATACTGGTATAGAGCGATTGTGTCCCTTACCTGCAGTGCACTCCAGTTTGTTGTGGCATCAGTGATGATGATGGGTCTGGCATTATACGCATATTCCTTCTCAAACACACCAGGAGTCAAGTTACCAACTCTCTCTACGAAGTTCACATCCCTACACATGGAACAAGACTCCGGAGGGCGAGTTGCCTTAGTCATGAATTGGGGGAGATCTATCCAACACTAACAATGCAAACATTTATAATTAATTGTAATTATTGCAATATTTTATAATACACCTGTACATAGAAACTAATCCCACTCCATTTCCATTTTCCCATAAAAATACTATTAAAAAAAACACATATACAAAATCTATGAATATTTGTGTAAGTACTTTGTTTCATAAAAACACACATATATCAGTGGCGTATATAGAGGGAGGGCCAAGGCCCCCCCCCCCCCGAAATGTCAAACAATGATGTGTTTCTCTAAATAATAAGCATAAATAAATAAGTACATATTTTTTTAGATAATTGAAAAAAATATTATCGTCTTTTCTTGGTGGGTAACTTAAAATGTTATACTGGGTATAGAATTAATTTTCGGGCGGATAGTAAAGTTGTTGTCGACACCTGATGGTTATACTTCGTTTTAATTTTAAAATCATTAAAATAATCATAATTTTTGAACAAAAATAGCGAAATAAATTCGTAAAATTTAATCTGATATGTATATGACTAGATAGATACTTATTTTATTCGCTTTTGAAACAAATTTCAGTCAAAATTATGTTTTTTAATGTCGGTTTGGTTTTACCTTCCAAATTGTTCTATCTATCTATACCCTCACGCCACGTCCCTTGCGGGGTAGGCAGAGAGGACAGAGCGCCAGACATCCCTATCCTTACACACACTCTTAGCTTCCGTCACACTCAT
Organism: Ceraclea dissimilis; assembly: GCA_963576895.1. Taxonomy (NCBI): domain Eukaryota; kingdom Metazoa; phylum Arthropoda; class Insecta; order Trichoptera; family Leptoceridae; genus Ceraclea; species Ceraclea dissimilis. The sequence continues at coordinate 270,112 of OY756370.1, read as the reverse complement.
ACAGTTTGTCATACACGCTCTCCGATTTCTTTTACTCAAAACGCGCCCATCCTTGAGGATCTGGTCGACATGATCGGTCCAGTCCAGTCTGGGGCGGCCGCGTTTCCTCACACCTCTTCGTTCACTCAGATATATCTTTTTTGTCATCCTGTCATCCTTCATTCTCTCAACATGCCCAAACCATCTCAGTTTGTTCACTTTCATTCTAGTTACAACACCAGTCTTGCAGTCACTCATTTCCCTAATAACCTCATTCCTTATCCTATCTCTCAGCGTTTTCCCACACATTCTTCTTAGCGACCTCATTTCCACTGCATTCATCCCGGATTCATCCTTCTTCAGCCATGTCCAAGTCTCGCTTGCATACATTAGGGTCGGCACCAAGACAGCATTGTGCACTAGCATTTTTGCTTTCATAGACACATTGCTACTACCAAGTTACCTTGTTCAAGAATTGAAAACAAAAATACAAAAAATATATTTACCCTGTCATCTTCTCGGAAGTCCATGTAGTAATAAAAGCCAACGACGGAAAACAGCGTTACAAATATTAGAGATATTTTTAGTTTACAATTATGTTTAGTTGTTTTATAGTTGTAGGTTTTAATGATTGTTGTGAATTGTTTGTTTGTTAGTCCGAGCTTCTTACATTTGTTTAGAATATTTTTCACTTTCTTCTCAGCCTCCACGCGCTGCTTCAGAGAACACTTGGAAGACTCTGAGGTTGTCATGGTGAACTAGGACGTTCCTCTACGACTGAAGGATGTTTCAGTTCAGGAGTCCTTTATATACCCTCTCCTGTAGGTACATATGTGTCTACTAAGGATTTATTTACGAGCATATAATAGTACCTGTTGAATTGGATCTGAATTATCTCAGTATACTGGGTGAACCTATAATATGATACAATACTTTTCAGGTTGGCGATTTTTTCAGGATGTATATTTTTTTGTACAATAGTGTATGCATAAATCCAGGAGCAATAAAGCTGTATCTAATTGTTAGGTTGTTAGTACGTACCAATTTCGAAGAAATCATGAATTTTTTAGATATTGTTTCCTAAAAAAAGCAAACAATATGTAATAAATAATAAATTAAACAAAAATATTTGTCTAACGGAATAATTTGTATTAATTAATTAATATAAAAGTAACACGGCCCTATTATATACAAATAAACTCATAAATACGTTGGAGCGCGTGTTTTTCAAGCGGGATGTTACGGGTTCGAATCCCGGCGATGACGATGTATGTTGCCCTTCACGACATACGTTTTTAGCTTGCTGTGAAGTGCAGTGTATGAGTATTTGGGTTTGTTTATACATGTCTACAAGATCCTACTAAAAAATATATTTTAATGGAGACTACACAGAAAGCTTGTGTTGCGAAGTGGTGTAACTTGACATCGAGGATTAAACTAGCGTCTTTAGATAAGTGCATTGCCAAGTGAGTCCTCAGTAGTCAAGCTATCGACCACTGAAATACTATGCTATTTAAATGCGTCGAAAATATGAATATGAGTTTTTCAAAAAATCCCGATAATAATATGTATGTACATAGCTAGCTAGGTACATACATATTATTATTTTCAATACATAATCTAAGGAGCGTGTCAGTAACGGCTCCAGATATAGAGTAATATATAAGTTGATATATTGTATTGTATCACACCTTATCTTGTGTCGCCATACAACCATTCTCCTGAAATCAATCAGTCGTGAAATTACAAGAGGTTTATTTCATTACACTCCACAGATGATCCTCCTATCACCTCACTATATAGTAGATACTCTACTTATACTAACTTGGTATATTGTATGGGAGAGGTATATGATACACGTAGATCTGCAACACTTTGTTTCGCTTTAATTTGTTACAAATTGATTCTATGTAGGGCACAAAATTATTTAAATTCGACTTTATTTATACTTCGCGGTGGGAACAAAGTAAGTACAGAAATATATAAAAATTTCAAATAATTATTACTTGAATTATTTTTGGTTTACAAATTATCCTTGTAAAGCGTTGGATTTTTCTACATTCCGTAGTAATAGATGGCGGGTGTGAATATAAAAAAAATACCGTTTCTTCCTGCAATAGTATGAATTGGCAACAATACGTATATAATGTACACTATATACGGAATTCGACAACACAGCTGTCGCTTCTCGTGGTGTATTGGATAAGATCCCTACTATGCGAGACGAAGATCTGTGTTCGAATCCCAGCCGGGCTGAACTGAAATGGCGAATGTTTCTCGAGTGTAAAGTGATCACATTAAGCCAACAGTTTGCTGTTGAGATCCAGTATAACAGGAACGAGAATTAATCCTAAATAATAATTTAGGATTAATTCTTGTTTCAATTTATTTTCCAGAATCTTTAGAGTCTCGAATGATATATAAATATTTTGATTTAAGTTAATTTTGACGATCTTGCATAGTGTTTTGTGGAAATTCATTGAAGTACAATCATGAACAATATGGAGCAATATGAAAAGATTCGTATCGTTGGAAAAGGTTTGTAGTAAAGAAACTTAGTTAAAATATACAAACTTGGCTTATTTACCTACTTGTGTAGACGTTTTTATAGATTGTGACAGGATAATGTGAGAGCATAAATATTAATTTAATTTTAGGAGCATTTGGTGTGGCTGTTTTGTATCGCAAACTAAAAACAAATCAACTTGTTGTTTTGAAGGAAATCCATACAAATGATTTATCACCGACAGAAAGACAATTGGCCCAAAATGAAGTGGAGGTTTTGTCTGTTCTCAATCATCCAAATATTATATCGTAAGTAGGTAATTCGATGTCTACACAAGATACGTAATGTAGTTATGGACAATTTACATCGAGACCTGCATTGAACTAATCCACACCTTTTTTATAGGTTTGTTCTATCACCATGTGTTTATTGATTCCATTCTTTTTTTGCACTAACTGTTTATTAATTTGCTGCATTTGACTTTGTAATGTTTGTTCAATATCTAAACCTGACGATTCAGAGTGTTTTAAATAAGGCCTACTTCTTCTTTGTTCTGCCCTTCTGTCCCGGTTTATCCAGGGTCGGGCCTCCTCGTACGTAGGCGCCAGGATCTCCCGTCCTGGGTTGTCACTGCTGGGATTCTCTGCGCCGCTAGCTCCTTTTCAACATTGAATAAGGCCTACGGATGATTAAAAACCAATAAACCAATTTTGATGTTATTATTGTTCTATGGTAGATATGGCGGAAGTTTCGAACAGCAAGGCAATCTCATGATTGAGATGGAGTATGCTGATGGTGGTACCTTGGCTCAGATGTTGTCTAACAGAGAAACACACCTGCCTGAGAGACAGATCCTCAACTTGGTGCAGCAAATATGCTCTGCCATTGAACACATGCACAATCATAAGATACTTCACAGGTACCTAATCTAGTTCTCTCTATAGATCTATCTATTCATCTATATACTAATCACACCGCGTTCCTTGTGGGGTTGGCAGAGAGGACATAACGCCAGACTGCCCTAACCATACACATATTCCTGAAGGATCACATTCATGCAATTTGTCATACACGCTCTACGATTTCTTTTAGTCAAAACGTGTCCATCCTTGAGGATCTGGTCTGTCATGTTTTAACAAAAACAATGAATTTTCCTTCATACAGCTTAATCAACTGTGATAAATTATTATTTTTCAGGGATTTAAAAACAGCCAACGTTTTTCTGACATCGCAAGGTGATGTGAAGATTGGCGACTTCGGTATTTCTAAAGTATTGACTACAAACGCTCAAGCGCAGACTGTCTTGGGGACTCCATACTACCTCAGTCCTGAAATGGTGAGCCTCTAATGCTGGATTTCACCAACTTTTAAAATGAGGAGTAGCGGAGATAGGAGCCACCTAGCACAAATGATGTATGAAAAATAATGAGAAGTATCTCTTATCTCCGCTAGGTATTCCTCACCTAAAAAGTTGGTGTAGCTCAGCAAAAGACTTTAAAGATGGAATTTTAATTCGCGGAGGCAGGACTTGCCAACACACTTCTCAGTATTAAAAGCCAGAAGAATCTACTAATTGTGATTCATGATTGATTCATCCAATCATATCATATATAACTGGGAAACATTCACCCAAGCAGATATCATGGATATCAAAAGATTAGTCTCAGATGCGTGGGGCCTTAATACAAGCATTCTGCTTGAAATGTCAGATTGAAAATGTATGTAATACTTTGCACAACAATATGTATGTAAAATGTTTTGTTTTATTTTTTATAAAAAAAAGCAATAATAAATAGCGACGCAGGCAATTTTTTTATGCAACTGATGAATTTTCTTACTAATTTTAGAAAATTTATGATAGAGGAAAAAATGTGTGGTAGTAATGTGATTTTTAGTTAGGTTTTATCATTTAGTATGAAAAAAAAACCTATTCCATTCTCTAGGGGGGAGGGCAGCTTCCCACCTGCCATGATGTGTAATGATTGTAGGTAATATTATTATATGTTACAGTGTGAAGGGAAAGACTACAATGAGAAATCTGACATCTGGGCTTTAGGATGTATTCTCTATGAGATTTGTTGTTTGCATAAAACTTTTCAAGCTTCTACTCTTCCTGCGCTTGTCAATAAAATCATGAAGGTAGGTTTGCTATGTTTCACTCTTCTCTCAATATGTATCAGCTGAAGTGTTGCTAGTCTGGTGGTCTGCAGAGAAGTGGCTCTGCTCTGGTATGCCTGGAGCCTCCTGGCCTCACTACTACATTACATGGTGCAATAGTAGAAGGAGCTAGTCCTATGCCACCACCTCCAGTACTATGGGTGTGGACTATACTGTAGCCCAGAGTATAGGTACTTACCTGATGTGGTGCAATGCCTCTCTAGAGCCTATGTTCTCTATGTACTACACTTGGCTTCTAATACACTACAGGTGTGTTTTGTGTTCAGATTATAAAGATAGAATATATTTCATTTTTAATGATAACTTTCTGTTCCGTTTACAGGCAGAATATAAACCAATACCTGTCGGCTATTCTGACAAACTGAATATTTTACTGAAAGAACTTCTGGACAAAGACCCGAGAAAGCGACCAGCGGCCAGTGAAATTTTAACGAAAAAGATTCCTGATATCTTAGCGGCTTTAGGAGACAAGGGCTATACATATGTGGAGCCACAACTCAGTTACTCAACACTGAAACTTGAAAAACCCAAAAGTACCAACTCTGGACCTTTTGAGAGGTAAATTTGAAAGGTATAGATAAATTATTTTGAAGAATGCAATTACTGGCTGAATTACTCGTGCTACGGGACGGCAATTTTGGTTGGTGAAGTAGAACAATTGCAATGTTCGACTAAATTTATTTTTTTGGTAACATCTACGGAGGTGCATTTAAGAACTTTTAGCCATAAATGTGTAAACATAATTTATTCATAAAGAAGAATTAAGTTTAATGCTGATATCTGTTTGTTTGACCACATTTTTACAACTAGTAGCAGTAAACACTCCGAAATACGTTTGGTAGGTATTATGGTTGACACTATGGCAGATATTTTTGCATCAGTAAATGTCACGTTTGAAATTAGAACTCTGTTTCACATAATTTTTACTCTCTGTTACAAATAACTTGTCCACTGGATACCTACTTGATTCTTAGTAGGAATTCTATGAAAAAAATTCGTATCCACGGAAACCCATGAGACAAATAATGTGAAACGGAGAGTACATGATACGAATAAATAAATTTACGGACTAAAATATTTATGTGGGATTAACAATGACTTATGATTAATATTTAATATTTTCACTTCCAGGTCTGTTCTGTATCAAGTGAAGTCATTTGAAAACAATATCAACATTTATCCAATTCAGTTGCCCGCCAGAGTAAAGATTAGGCATATGTGTGTTGGTACTAAACATTTCATTGCTATTTCTGATGGTTAGTATAATATAATAGTTAGTATAATAGTATTTGATTATTGAATCTGTAGGGTATATAGACTATTATAGGCGATTGCCCCACTTTATGAGGCGATTGCCCCACTGTCATCCAAGTACTTTCTAGTGTAATCTACTGCCGAGTACACAAATTCAATCATGTGAATAGAGCGTTTGGCGTGGCTTGGGTAGGCTTGCTAGCACTTGTGGCCGATCCGATTGAATATCAGTTTTTTCACAAATCAAAGGTATTTTGCGGCAAGCGCTGAATTGCGAAGTCTCTACGCGTATGTGTGTTTGTTGAGACTTTTGGAGTTTGCGGAAAGTGTCAAGCATACGCTTACGCATACGCAAGTCATAGGTCCGGCTCCTCCTACTGTTGCACGATTCAGTAAGACTAGGAGGTACAGACCATAAAGTAACGTTATCATTTAGAATTTCCGACTTGGACAAAAGTACGATAACTTGTGTATTAAGAATTAAGACTTGTGTTACTATTGCAGATAATATTGTATTTACTTGGGGGAGTGGAGCAAGCGGACAATTGGGTTGTGGATCAGTCGAGATCTGGCGTCAATATCCCGCCATAGTGGACGAGCTGTTGGGGAAAAATATTATTTCGTAAGTAAAAAGCATTCATAAGTGGAAAGCTAAAAACATTCACAAGGAAAAGAGACAAAATGTGCTTAAATGCTTAAAATTGTATGCATCAGGTATACTACTAGATCGCTCTCATCATTTCACGAGTTTGATGTAGTTTAATGTCTCGACCAATTTTCATTATTTTTCATCTATACAAAGTCTCCATTGCAATCCATCAAGTACATTGTCGAAAACATTCATTCCCTGGACCATATGCAGATATCCAAAATGCTACATCCAATGCCCTTGAATGGCTTGGAAGCCTGGATGTTGCTCTGTAGGGTACATGTCTCCTGTATATAACAGATAGCATAATTCTCTTATCTTCTGACGTTGCCGCCCAACGGTGGCAGAAGCCATACGAAATAAAATAAAATAAATTATTGAGAAACGAGTTTTCTCGTTGGATGTTTGATATCTCATTTGAGAATTCATTATAGAACTTCAGAATTTTATTCCCAGATCTGGTATAGGAATACAAATTACTGTCTTCAAGATTCTGCTAGATTACGAAGTCTCTAAGTTTCCAGTTGCTCTGTGCTTTTATGTACGAGTACTTTGATTGTATGCGGATAAATCTATAACCTGAAACATGTGTTGTATTATGATGACAGATGCAGTGCTGGTGAAGAGTTCAGCATGTTCCTCTCAAGCAATGGAAGGCTATATTCTTGCGGCGGAGGATCACAAGGATCATTGGGACACGGAGATTGGAATGACTGCAATATTCCCAAGTTGATTCGTAATTATATATTTCATATAACACTACTGAATCATTGAGTGAAAAGTGAATATTTCTTAATGGTAGCTTTTATCTGTTTTCAGAATGTTTATCTGGTATTAAAGTGAGTTATGTAAGTAGTGGCTCTGAGCATTCTGCAGCTTTAACTGATGATGGTCAGCTCTATACTTGGGGAGGAGGAAGTAGGAGACAAACTGGACACAATTCGACACATAATGTGTGAGCTTTTTATTATTATTTTGTTTTGTTTATATTGAAAATAGAGGTTTGGTCAACTGAAGTACATCACCAAAGTGAGATAATAAATGTCTGTTGAAAATAATCACTTGTTTACCTCATAGATGTGGGACAAAGTACGATTTATTAATGTTAAGTGCTTTGACTGAAGGTTCTCGATTACTTTGATTACGATTGATTATAATAAATTTAGAACGAAAAAGTCGAGTATTTGGTATCTTCTAAAAGGACTGTTGATGATAGATAGACTGATAGATGACCATAAAATGTTTTTTACATCTTGTACAGATTTCTAAAAAAAAGAGAAAATAACCTCTAATTTTTTTCCCGAAAGACAGAAAATCGTTTCCCGAAAGTTACTGAGAATTTTTTTTGGTATTGATAAAATGCGTTTTAAAATCTAGTAAACGACCGTAAAAGTTTTTTGAATGGAGCGTAATTAACCCCAAAAAGTAAAAAATACGCTATTTTTAACGTTTTATCACGCGATTTTGAATCTTAATGCCGCGGGAAATGACCGTGACGTGATATTTGGGGTTCGTTGATAATTTATTTGTACCTTATTTTTGAGATTATTTGTACGAGTAACTATGTATTTTAATCCAAACCCTGTGTTCCCTATTAATATTTCCAGAAACCTACCCACGCGTGTGGTTGTACCAATTAGTACAAATAACAACATCGTGAGTTCCATACATTGTGGAGGACATTCTACTATGGTGATCACTTCACAAGGGCATCTGTTTGCCTTTGGATGCAATCAGTACAACAAACTTGCATTGGAAGATAGGACTCATAACAATATAGGCAACATTGTTATACCTTCCTTGGTAAGAAAACACAAATACAGAGTGATTTAATCTGTCATTTTTACTGCTTATAAATGACAATCCCATATGGTGATTATACTCAGAAAAATGTAAGGTGGCCTTGGGGCGTTATTATTATTGATTCCCTATGTCAAATATTTGGAGAGGTGATAGAGGATAGATGATATGATAGATAGATGTAATGATAGGTAATATGATAGGTGGCCGGTACTCTGGTTGGTAACGCGCTCGAGTGTTAATCCAGTGGGCGCGGGTTCGATCCCCGATGCTGACCAACTCCACTTCACGACACAAGCTTTTCAAGCTTACTGTGAAGTGAACAAAGGTGTATTTGGGTTTATTTCGATACATTGATTTTATTTATAAAAAAAGCATGAATAATATAAAAAATAAAACAAAAATTAACGGTTTTGGAGACATGGCCTTTTGAAAACGGAAGAGTATGAAATTTTCTTATTTAGAGTTTTGACAATATCTCTCAAACTACTGACTCAATTTTTACAAAACAAATCAAAAAAACATTGTAAACAATTTAGGCTTGCGATAAAGATCTTAATTTTGTAGCTTTTGCATTAGAACGTAGGGAAGAAATTATTAACAATATTTTTTTTGGTTAAAAAACCGAGAATTTTTCTAAAAAAATATGAAATTTCTATAAAAAATTGTCCCATAATGTGTCTAGTCCATTTTTACATTTTCCAGAAACAAGTTACAGCCTTCCCCGGAAGAGTTGTGGACTGCTGTGTTGGCATCAAGCACTGTGTAATATTAGTGAGATTATTCAACAACAAGTCTGCTGTCTACACAACGGGCTATCCATTTCATACGAGAATCATTTCATCAGACAATAACATCAAATGTTACAAGCCAGAGAGGACGCAAGACTTAGACGAGACTGAAATTACGGTAGAGTATAGAAGTCTCGCGAGTTTGTGACCCGTTTTTGTAGTGTTCGTAAATGACGGTATACCTGCCTAACACATCTGTGTGCATTCTTGTTCATTGTGCGCTCACTAAAACTACTGTAACTGCGTGTACGGACTTGCGTGTAGTTATGCTGTCTCACACTACAAAAAAAGCTCTTAACCTCCCGCGACTAGTATATGTTAATAATCTAAAATTTAAAAGCATTTTGACTCCATAAGCATGTATAACTTTATTTAAATATGAAAAAAATGGGACACTCATTTTACTATGAGCTTTTTAAAAATTGTTGTAAAATGGAGATTTTTTAAAGATAAATTATGAAACTGTATTTTTTATTTGTAAGAAATTGAAAACATTTAAAAAAGGTGCGACTATTTGCACGATAAAAAAGTTTATTTAATCCCAAACAACTAATTCAATGTCAGTGCACAGCCTTTTTTGTCAGAGGTACAGAAAAATTGGGAATGTTCGATTTAAACTAATAATTATATTCTGAAAAACAAAAGATGGACGGTGTGAAATTGACATTGAAAGAAGAAAGTTAGCAGGTACCAGGGTGAATGGGGCAATTGGGCCAGTAATGAAAAGTCGCAACGTATAGACAAAGACAAAGCTGTTGGTGCACAACGCCATCCTGGTACCAACACTGATGTATGCAAGTGAGACATGGACATGGCTGAAGAAAGATGAATCAAGTATAAATGTTGTCGAGATGAGATCGTTGAGAAGAATGTGTGGAAAAACATTGAGAGATAGAATAAGGAACGAAATGATTAGAGAGTTGAGTGAATGTAAAAAGGATGTTGTGACTAAAATGAAAGTGAACAAGTTGAGATGGTTGGGACATGTGGAGAGAATGAACGATGAAAGAATAACGAAGAAAATTTACCTGGGTGAAAGAAGAGGTGTAAGGAAACGCGGCCGTCCAAGAACCACATGGCTGGACCATGTTGACCAGATACTCAAGGACGGACGTGTTTTGAGTAAAAGTAATCGGAGAATATGTATGAGGAATTGCATGAATGTGACGGAAGCCCGAAGTGTGTGTCAGGATAGGAAAGTCTGGCGATCCGTTCTCTCTGCCTGCCCCGCAAGGGAGGTGGCGTGAGGGTATAGAATATAGAATAGAAAAATAGTTATATACTGATTACAGATGTTAAGCTGTGGTCCAACTTATACAGTAGTTGGGACAGATGATAATTGTATATTTCTATGGGGGACAAGATATGGAGTTAAGGAAGTGGATGAGTCTAAAGCCAACAGTCAAGAGTCCAGTGGAGTCTGGTCTCAACAGAGTCTCCATAAGAGAGGATCGTCAGTAAGTCTTGTGAATTGTTAAAAACCTAATGAAAGAAAATAAATAATAAGTAGGTATTTACCAATATGTTACTCTTTTGCAGCATTGTGTAAATGTAGGTACCTCTCAATCCTGTTGAGAAAAATTGTAGGTAATGTGATTCAAACTGCTCTTCTTCTTCATATCAGCCCACTTCCCGTCCACTCCTGGACGAACGTCCCCTCTATCTGCTTCCACTCCGCTCTATCTTGGGCTCTCTGGATCCAGTTGACACCAACGTATTTGACTAGATCGTCTCTCCATCGTAGTGGTGGTCTTCTTACGCTCCTGGTAGTCGTTCTAGGTTCCCTCTTCGACCACTATCATCTGAATCTCTAGCCATGTGACCTGCCCAGTGCCGATTAAATCCAATGTAATACTTAAAGTAATTTAGGTATTACAATTGGATTAATTTGAGCGCCGTTCTAAAATGGTGAAAATGAGTCAATCGCGAAAGCAATTTAGTATCGCCCACATAATTGCGCGCATATACGTAGATGGGGGTTCAGAAAATGAGGGATGCTCAATGGAACTTTAGACTTTTTGTGATTGAAATAGATGAACCGATACTGAAATACTCATTTCAATAAAAACTTTAAAAAAGTAAAGTTTGGTAGCTAGGACGGCAGTATTTCACTATCAATTTTCATAAAATTAGCTACATAGGTGGCATAAATACAGGCGCCAATATAAAAAAAAAACGCCGCGATTGCTTATAGTAGGTATAGATCTACATCTACATAGAGTAGGTATAGATCTACAATGCATGATTTTTATTTCAGATTGAAGGCCAGAGTGATGATTCTTCCAGGACAATCACAGCAATGTTGACAGCCACATACTTACCTGAGATCATCTCGAAACCATTGTCTTTATTAGCGTGAGTTCTCCACTATACTATATGCGCCATTCATAAACTTTTACCCATCTTCAGTTCGCAACCCTTGAAAATGTGAAGAAGTTGATGTTTCCGTAAACGGACATTTCCATTTTTTCTGTACCTCTAATAAAAAAAGGCTGTCCATTGACATTGAATTATTTTATGATTTAATAAACTGTTTTTATGAATATAGTCACACATTTCTGAAATATGTTCGATTTCCTAGGCTCTCCACACTCGTCCGAATGTTCAGTTAACTGAATCGACCGTTTGCAAAAAAGCTCCGACCAAAACCTCTCTCTGAATTCAAAATCAGGCTAACACTGAATGAGGGTACCATTTTATTCATATTTCAAATAAAATTATACATATGAAATCAAAATGCTTTTAATTTTGTAATGCATATAAATACGGATCAAATAGTGAAGTATGTTTTAGCAGGGTCTAATAAATAAATATTAACTTAATTCACTTTTTAAAATGAATAAATAAAATAAAATACTGTTTTACTTTCACTAACATGTTTTATTTTATTTCATTTATTTTAAAAAGTGAATTGAGTTAAAATGTCCTTCCACAAAGTTACACTCTCCAACTTATAAAATCAAAAAAATATTGTTTTCTACAAAAAGTTCCAGCTTTTTGTTCCGTTTCGTAACGCAAATCATATGGGATTCTGTTTCCGTTTTGCAACAATATAGAGGTACAGAAAAAATGGCAATGTCTTAATTGCTTGAATTTGTTAAAAATAAAGTGGAAATAAATGGTTATATTTTATTTTTACTTAATCCGTGTTTGCAGATTATATTCATCTCCCTCACAATTGAGTGCAGGTCGCATGTTGACTCTGGAGGGATTATTTCCATTAGCACACAGCATCTTAGTTCTCATACACACCACTACAGTGTTAACTAAAGAGAGGAAACACAATATGACTCGTGCGAATGCTAATAGTGATGTGCAGTTGGAGGATTGTGACAGCATTGGACCAGTAAGATATAATAATCTAATTTAATTATAGTTTGACAATAGTATGTATGGTTTTGTGACTGTCCTGACCTGCGAGACATTGTTGGTCACAGAGACACCAATTTTTTTATTAAGATAAATTCTTGATTTTTTTCTTTTCAAAATAGGTGAATAGCATACCTTGCTGACACAAAAACAATTGTAGTTGTATCTGATACCATTGTGCCATATAAAAATATTGAATCTGAAAATTAGTCACAATCCGAAATTTAGAAAAAAAAAATGGACGACTAAAAAAATAATCGTCACAAAAACTTGTCCCAAATATTTTCAAAAACTTATTTAATCATATTTTTATTTATTCTTTTAGATTCCAACATGGATGAAAGCAGAAATAGAACAGGCACAGTATCCCTGGTCCGGGATGTAATTCGTAAAATTACTAACTGTAAAAGTTAAAATTTTATGAGGAAGTAATTTGTAAAGTAAAAAATTATATTAAATGATGAAAAAATATGAGCTAATACTACAGGAAATTTAAGATTTATCTACCAACAGTCTAAGCCAATGTATATGCATATACATAACTAGGAGCTATATAGATTTGTCTAAAATAAATCTTAATTGAAAACATGGCTCTTGACAACATTGTCTGCATCTAGATTTTTTCTTTAAACTTCCCAATGTCCCAGGACCTTGAAATGTTGCATACATTTGTGTGTGCTTATTTGCTTTTGGTGACAGTTCAAAATTTTACTAGGTACTGTTCTCTCACAAACATGTTTTATGTAACTGGTAAATTTTAATCGAGTAATTTAATTTTTATATGGAGAAATATTGGCGTGGTTCATAAGAAGTTTTTTTATGATTACTAATATTTGATTGTTGACTTGAAAAATAGATAAATAAATTAAATATTGTGAAATAAGAAATACAAGTGATTTGTTAATAATTATTTATTCAGAACCATGCACCTATGTGTTGTACTGTTTCTATTGAAATATTTCTTACAAAAATTAAATACACAATTATATCCTCAATCAAATCAATAGAAAAAATACAATTATAATATAGAAATTGATATTGTTGAGGTCTTTGAGAATTCAGGCCCCAAAAATTAGGAGATCCAGGGATAATTATTTCTTCTAACCTCTGTAAAGGTTATCAATGTTTTTTTTTTCAGTTTTTTATAATTTAGGGAAGGAAGAAATATAAAAATCATAATTGGGATTAAATTATTAATATATTGTAATAAAACATTTAAAAATACAAGACATATTTAACAAAATAAAATTCACAATGAATTATTTGACTGGCAAGTGACTTCATAAAATAATATTTAAAATTAGGAATGTATTCTATAAAACTAACTAATAATTTAATTATACAGGAGTCCATAGTTCTACACTGTACTGATGAAGATATTGCAATATAGTAACAAGCATATGCCTGCTAGTGTAAATATTTCTAGAACATGTTAATGAATTATTTCATGCGAGAATAAAAGTGAGAATAAAATATAAGAGGATGACTGATGATGATTTTATTTCCAATACTTATACTAATTCACAATTTATTCATCAATACAATATGTAGCTATGAAAATAATGCATGGCTGACAAAACTCAACGTACCTATTAAGGTTGTATTTATTATTTATATTAAACTATTTTATGTAAATTAATATTCAATACACAAAATAAAAATATAAAAACATATCTAGGTATAAAGATTCACTGTAGATTTGATAAATTCATATTAAAAATAAATATTAGGTAAGTACACAACAAGGTATAAAGTATTTTGAATAAAAAAAAATAGTTGGAGCGCTTGTGTTTTTTTTAATTCAAATAAACGGTATTTCAAAATGCCATGTTAGATAAAATTTACTTCATTTTTCCCCATTAGGCAAAGCTCGTTCTAGGGAGCAAAATCTTTCAACCTTGGATACATCTATTTCAGTCATAAAAAGACTGAATATAAAATTATATGGCCAATACTAGATGTTTTTGGCAATTGCCTCAGTTTCAACTTTTGGCCTTATATGCGTTTTTACTTAGGATGACAGATTAGGAGGTGATGTGTCGAAATGAAATGCCAAGATTAGGTTAGTTAATATTATAATAATAATCAGTAATTTAGTACAAAGACATAATTCATTGATATGTATAAAGTAACTCATGAGATTTGAATAAAATGCAATGGGAATATTATCAACAAATTGACAGATCATCAATAAACCAATATCTACAATACAATATATGTAATAATATATCAGAAGATAACAAACACATTATTTTAACAATTAATTAATAACAAGTCATCGCGCAGTACGACTCCCAATAAACAAATAATAGTGGCTTCTATCAATCGCCTCACAATACAGACAAACAGTCCTCAACAAATAATTGTTAGTAATTGCTTTATGGAATATCTACAGGAAACTTCAATGGTAGGTAAGTATATTAAAATACAGTATGTCAACAAAGAGGTTATCTCAGATTATTTGCGAACTACAATTTTGTTCACTGGCAACAATGACATTTCTTGTGAAATTCTACCTCAGACCAAGTATAGATAGACTGGTTGACAGGTGCTCAAAATGTTCCACACCTTCCCACGCATTTTTTGTTAGAAAAGTGGCAGAGACATTTGGCTATTAAAAACGCAGACTCAAATGCCGCAGCAATTTCTAGGAATTCCTACATACTTAATTGTTAGGTTGGCAACCTTGTGGTAACATAATAATGACATTCCTCCTTCCAGTCCCCTGCTCTCACTCAAATTTACTGGGAGAGAGGACAATCTTAATCAGCTAGTGAAATTTACATTTGTCTCTTTCTCATAGTGTATTATTAGAAGTAGTTAAAGGAAGATAGCATGAGTCTTCTCATGCAGGGCTTAACCGTGTCAACTCTCTGTAGTTAATCTGAGAATTCTACAAGTTTTGCCGATAAGGTTGCCAAAAAGCTACAAGTAGCGCCCTCATCAAAATCTTTCTCTTTCTTGACACACTGTAGAATGATATACAAAAACGTGGTACAAAATATATTTTACAAAATAGGTATGATTTCTACTCTGGTAGTAAACACTTTTAGTTTTAAATTAAGGAAATATGTTCATTTTTGTATTTTGCACAATAATTTTTCTATATCCTGTAGAAGTACATTAGGGAATCATAACTGATTGAACAAATCAAAGAAAAAATTGGAAAAGTCGAGGACTGCAAGTTAAACGCCACACTTCATTATTCGAGACACGGCGGCGTCTCTAAGACCCTCGAATAACAATGTTTCCTTTATTGAATAAATACTCTACAAATGTTAACAGACAATGTTTGACATCAGGTGAGGTACAATACAATATAACTTCATTATATAAATATCACTCTCAGGTCTCCGGACCTTTCATAAGCTTTGTGATTACTAATCCTACTAGACTATCTTATATATTATATAATAACCTAACAATAATATAATGTAACAATACTTAGCATAACATGACTACCTAACTAGTCTAATATAGGTATTATTATAACATTATCATAGAACCAACAAATGTAGGATTCATATTTAAAACCATTTTTTTTCAATTTTCAATCAATTCACTTTTGATTACTTGTTAGGTATAAATACATAAATATAGTTCTTAGTGACCTCTCCTGCCATCTAGCGAAGTTGATTGTGAACTGTGTTCTTCGGTTTAGCAATAATAGATGGTGGGTGTGTACAAAAAATACCAGCCTCTCCCTTTAACAGTAAGAATGAATGGCAACAATACGTAGGTACTTAATGTATACGGAATTCGACAACACAGTCATCGGTCCTCGTGGTGTAGTGGATAAGATCCCTACTATGCGAGACGAAGGTCTGTTCGAATAAAAAAAATGGCACACATTTCTCGAGTGTAAAATTATCGCTTAAGCCAGCTGAGGTTGGTCGTAAGCCCGAAATCAGAACAATCACCCAATTGCGTTGTCTTCGTGCGATAATCGCCCGTTGACTCGCTGAGTGAAGATTAATGGAAAAAACGCAGCCCTGAATAGTTGCTGTAACCTCTTCACTATTAATGTTTATTTTATTTAACAATAAGTAGTAATGTACACTAGGTAAGTATAATAATATAAAAATGAATAAAGTAAGAATGAACGAGCCGAGTAGATAAAATTTATCAAAATGCAATATTAAGTATTAGTTAAAAAGTTATATAGGACTAGCTAATATAATGAAACATTATGAAGTTAAGTTATTCTTACATAGGCGTAGTTCTCTACATACAAGTATAAAGCACGGTGCATACAACAATTTCCATGTGCAATCACATTAAGCTACGTTCACACATCACGTAAAGATTCCAACAATCCAGTCTTTAAAAATACATAGTAGTGTGTTCTACACCAAAAGTTAGCTTAAAATAATCAATAGCTACGAGACATATTAAATGTAAGTTAGTTATTTATACAATGAATGAATTATTTATTAGGAAATATTGATAGGTTGATTGGACACTTACACATGACTAAATAATAATATTTTTAGCAGTGGCGTAGGGCCTTAAACATTTGGGGATTTTCAATTTTTTTTTAAAAAAAGATTTGCTTGCGTGGTGATTTTGTTAAATCAATGAAAAATGTGCAAGTGAGGGGAGGGTCTCGAATCTCCAAAACTGTGGCCAAAATTCCAAATTCAAAGTATGGTGTACCTCCCGCCAAAATTTCTGGCCCGTCATTGATGAGAAGGGGGGCTTCAAAATCTGGTTTTACATAGCGAAACTCTTGATGACTTAATCCGCCACCAGATATTTTTCAAATGAAATTGTGTATTTAAATATAAAAAGATACTTCACTAATAAATGGAAGATAATTTAACTCCCACTTTTAAAAAAATTACACATTTACAATGGTTTACAAAAATATTAACAAAAATCATAAGAAAAATCCTTATTATGACTTTTATTGACAAACAATCATCAACAAATTATTTTTGCTTTTTATGACAGTAATTTTAAATTGTAATTATATAGGTATTAAGTAGTGATATTTTTAATCATCCGATTACTAAAACAATCGAGGAAATCTAGCTATATTGCATTACCATGAATGTCATTCTTAATAATTTAATTTGAAGTAGACTGTATCCAGTAATGAATTATTATGTATGTGAATTAACAATTCCTAAATCTACAGGAAGATAGATTAATGAGCGACACGTTAGATAATGTACCCAATATAGTGTATTGAGTGACACGTTACATAGTGTACCCAATATAGTGTATTGAGTGACACGTTAGATAATGTACCCAATATAGTGTATTGAGTGACACGTTACATAGTGTACCAAATATAGTGTATTGAGTGACACGTTTGATAATGTACCCAATATAGTGTATTGAGTGACATGTTAGATAATGTATTGAGTGACACATTAGATAATGCACCCAATATAGTGTATTGAGTAGTGTAGTGTATATACAGTGATCAGTGCACAATGCAGATACAACATAAAGCATTTAATTAAGTAATATACAACACACACAATCATGTAAATTTATAACAATTTTCTCTCAGAGAGTAACAGGATTATACTTTGTCCTAATTATTTATATTCTAGATTATAGTAAAAATATTAATCTTCAAAAAAAAAAGCAACACACAAAACATATTCTATAATTAAGTAGGTACTTTGCGATATCCGTTAATTATTTCTCATTGAAACGTAACCTAACCTAACATAACATAACCTAACCTAGTATAATATAGAGAATCTTCAACAATATTAGTTATACAATAGTAATGCAGGTTCTATTCTAATTTAATATAAATATTATTATTTGTGGAAGTGTCCGTAATCACATATGGAGTCGTCTTACAGATTAGTAGTCACCAAAGACAATGCTTTATTGCTATGGAGGCCTCCTACACGTCTACATTCCTAAACTAGGCAACCTATATAAATGTAGGAAGACTTAACAGATAAAGCCATAGACAAAAATTTACCGCCGCCATTTCCGCTAGGTATACACCATTTTTTCTCGATATAAAGTACGCTAATTTACCATTTAATTACATAGGTTATATTTCAAAGGTAATTTCCACATTGACTATACATAATGTGTCGCAAAAATCACTGAAATATCACCAAGTTACATGAAATTGTGGAAAACCAACATAACACGCAACCATATGTTTACAGCTCCGATGGCGTCCACCATAGATTTGCCATAGATAATAGAAGGGCTCAATGTTCAATAGTTCTTCCCACTTTTATATAGGTTTCTTACCCTACACTAATACATACAAACATCACTGTATACATATACATACTATCTACTTATCGTACCAGCCCTACAGAGGGCATCAACCATCGTATCATTACTACATGAATGTGTAACTCCTACACCTCAACTTTTAATACAAATCACAGTGGATTACAAAGAACATAATGCTCATTATGCATTTTATCACGTTATGTTATTAGTACATTAGGTATTATTAAGTCCCAACACGCCCCACACCTTGTAGTGTTTGCTAGGCATGTTGTATTTCATATTGTAATACCGTCTCCTATTGGTTGCCCCTTATTATGAACTGCTGGGGTATGGTTGGAAATAGTGGAGGCCATTGATCTGAAAGCATAGAAATTAATTAATTTTTAGTTAAGTCATTAGTTAAAATAATATATAGTAAGATGTAAATGAATGAATGATCACCATATTATTTTGGTAATAAGGTTGCATAGGTCCTAAATTATCATTCAGGAATCAGTTTTATGCAGGAGAACTCTGAGACTACATATTTTAGGCACAGATTGAGCTGAATCGCCTTTTCTGAATAGGCCTTTTCCAGATAAAGAGAAAAATGACTTATCGAGATTTTTAGGGAAATGAGATTGACCTGGTCCGATCATGTCGACCAGATCCTCAAGGATGGACGCATTTTGAGTAAAAGAAATCGGAGAGCGTGTATGACAAATTGCATGAATGTGACGGAGGCTAGGTGTGTGTGTAAAGATAGGGCTGTCTGGCGCTCTGTCCTCTTTGCCTACCCTGCAAGGGACGTGGCGTGAGGGTATAGATAGATAGATAGGAATTAGAAAACATGTATAGTGTGCAATAGTGGTTGCATATACCCTAAAATTCAGGAGCAGACCCAATGGGGTTCTAAATCAATTTCCATTACAGTTAAGGATAACAAATGATGTCAGTTGACTAGGCAATGTATCTACTTACAGTCATATCATATTCAGTAATGTAGGCTGGTATCTCTAGTTGGTCCCTCTCCATCACGGAGTACAGATATTCTACTCCAGGGAGATTGTGGACCTTCTGCTTGATTGCTGGAGCCATGAAGGTTGTAAACCACCATGTCATCATCTGAAATACACCATCAAATAACATAACAATTAATTCAGTTATCTATACAAAGTGTCAGGCAACATACAGATGCATGTTTGGATACCAAATATGAAATGCTTTCAGAGAATGTGAGGTCAATAGTTCAGGAAGCTGGGATTAAATATCTCAGAGGATGGCAAGAGAAACCCCGAGGGATATTGGAGTAGCTCTCAGGGTAGATCACACACTCCTTTTTATACAGAGATCCCAGCTGAGATAGCTTGGACGCTAGAGGAACAGCTTTCAATAAAAGCTCTGGAAGCTGTCCCAGGAATTGTTGGCAAAAGCAGATGAAGATGTGTGAGTTGGGACAATAACTGGAGTGGATATAGGTAATGGAGACTGCAAGGGACAGGGACCTCTGGCAAAGATATATAGATGGTTTGGGCTCCAAGGATAAGGGGAAGAAAATGTTTAATTGTTGATTTATACAAAAAATAAACAAATTACCTTAGTCCATATTGTTGGATGCACAATATAAAACGCTTTGAGATTCTTCTTATATCTGAAAGTTACAAAGACATTATTAGTCAGTAAGTTGGTGAGTGTAAGTTTATTAAAATGGATAGATTGTGTATGTGAGTAACTCACTTGTATGGCAGTATGCTGTAGACCTCCTTGAGCCACGCGAAGGAAGGGTAGTTGGCACCAGAGGTGAGGGTGTGGAAGTAGGCGATCACGTAGTCTCCCTTCACTATGGGGTCCAGCAGGTAGATCAGATACAGGAGGGCCTGGAAGACAAACAATATTCAGTAATATAAATATATGTACAGTGAACTCTGTGTCTATAGGGGTGAGGAGTGGAGATACATTAGATCTTTTTTGTCTCATAAATAAATAAATAAATTACCTTATCGAGGTTTATGTTGGAGAAAGGGAACCATTTCCCCACAAAGACTACCACAGGCCTCCCCAGTCTGTCCACTCCACTCTGATAAAGGCAGCCAATCCCTGACACTTCCGTGAGGTCTTCTGTCTTAGCGCGACGTAACAGTCTCTCATATCTGGAACAATAATAAAATTTCTTTAAATATTAGGTATGCTAAGTTTTAAGAAAAAGCGCAAAATAGCCGATTAATAATTTCGATAGGAGAATCCGTCTACCAAATCTCAAGTTCCTAGATGCCAGGTCTATTTTCCGAGATATTTTTTACCTCATTAGGGGCGGAATTTTCTAAAATCCCTCTCGGTTTCGTATTAAAATCTATCTGTGTTCAAATTTCACTTCTCTACGATTAGTTGTTTAAGCTGGGTGTGTAGATGAGTAAGTATGTCAGCACATTTCGGTTTATTTATAGTATATAGGTTTAGATTATACAGAAATACGTAAAAGTAGTAAGGATATTGCCAGATTGGGTAGGTAGGTACCTATAATAACTTATCAGACGTCTCCCTGGAGTGAATCAAAGTGAAAATTGAGTAATAAATCCATACACTTGTTATATATGTAGAGTGTAGACTAGGTGAGGTATAGACTGTAGAGAGGGTGCGGAGTGCGGGGGGTATGACGTCATTACGTCACGTGGCTTCCATTATATCCTCCCCCTCCCCTCCCCCTCCCCTCCCCCACCCCTCACCCACATTTCCTTCCTGTTTCCTTGCTAATGTAATCTCCACATACATTTAGTATACTACTGCTAGCTATATACCGTCATGGTTTATCCCAATACTGAGGTAACCAGAAAACACATTCAAGTAAAACATTCACTTTGAGTGACATTTAGAATGGGTGGCGAATTTCGTCGCTCAAAACTATGAAAAATGATTGATTTTTACAGGATACTTAAAAAAATATAAAAAGAGAGTTGAGATCAATTGTAGAATTCGAACTTATCGCAATACTGCGACTTAAGAGTAGGCATACTGACCTTTCAAAACTTTCTAAAAAAGGGAGACCTTAGATCTCGAGAACCGTTTTAAAATAGAGTTGATGCCATAGTTGATACATTGAACCTTTATCTAGGGAATGACCGTAAAAGTTTTTTGTTTGAAGCGAAATTAACCCCAAATAATGGAAAAAAACGCTATTTTTTCCATTTTGTCATGTGATTTTGAACCTTAATGCCCTGGGAAATGACCGTGACGTCATAGTAGGGACGCGAGTGTTAATACAAATGTTACAAGCCAATGCTTTTTGCTTCATATACATAGTTTTAACCATGTTTTAACTCCTAAAATGAATGATTCAATATAGGCATTCGGTAACGTAATCATTATGTAGTTGAAGTCTATTGATAGACTTTGTTAGAAAATGTAGTTTAAAAATAAGACGATCAGCTGTTTGTGACGTTAGTGGATGTTAGGCACAGTTCAATATTGCTATTTTTGTAGTTGTTATACCTACCTACTATGACTTATGAGGTCTATAGAGGATATATTTGTATTATTTTTCAATGTGACTATAGTGCGGGGCATCATTATCTGGGTCATTATTATTGC
The DNA here is from genome assembly GCA_963576895.1 of Ceraclea dissimilis. Classification (NCBI taxonomy): domain Eukaryota; kingdom Metazoa; phylum Arthropoda; class Insecta; order Trichoptera; family Leptoceridae; genus Ceraclea; species Ceraclea dissimilis. The sequence goes on along the minus strand of OY756370.1, from coordinate 247,800 downwards.
ATGCATATTCTATTTATATTCGCATTCACAATCAATATACAGAGTAAATATAGCCCTAGTATATACCAGGTATATAAGATAGTCATATTATGGCGGCGATAGAAAGTTAAACGACATGAAAATAAGTAAATAGGAAGGAACAAACAAGAAACGAATGGTTAGGCATATACACATTTCAAGCATTTTCAAAAAACGGGAGACTTTAAATCTTTATTGGACAGAGAAAATATGCATAGTTAAAAAAACAAGACAATGGCAGTGTGCCAAAAGGCGGACTTATTGCAAAAGCAATATTTTACAGTAAACCCAAATAACCTCATAAAAAAACGTTATTTATAACATTTTATCATGCGATTTTGAACCTTACTTTATTTATTTTATACAGCACACACACAGACATTGAATACACATAGAAACAGTTAGACATGGGGCATTTGGAGAGCTCAAACAATGAACTAATTAAGGTGTACACATGTCAATATTATATAGCCACAACAAATAAAAAATAAAGACTACTAAATAATTACTTAACGCCGCGGGAAATGACCATGACGTCATAGTTGGGTCCTTAGGTTTAATGTTTTTTCAGCAAACGTATATGATTAAAGACGTAGGATTTATTTATAGAAGTTTGTCAACAAACAAGTCAAGGTTAAAGGAACTTCCAGGAATAGTATTTATACTCACATATAAATAAATTAAATGCGTAGCTTTCATTTGGACAGCACTACATACATATAAGTAGAAATTGTTATTTCTCATACACTCCTCCATTTACGCAGTTTTACATCTTTCAATAAATTAATAAATATAAAAAAGCGGAAACCAACTGATTGAAAACAAATATTTTGGCAAAATGTCAAAATCTCCAAATAATGCGAGATTTTTGCGGTGAGCCTTTTCTACGACTCAGGAAGCCATTAATTTTGGTAGTAGTTTTAACTATGACGTCACGGTCATTTCCCGCGGCGTTATGGTTCAAAATCGCATGAACAACCGCATCATAAAATTTAAGAAATAGCGTTTTTTTATGTATTATGGCGTTAATTTTGCTTCAATCAAAAATCTTTTATGGTTATTTGCTAGATAAATGTTCAATGCATCTACTCTATTTTTTTTCAAAGCATATTTAATAATGGTTGTCGAGTCTAAGGTGTCCCGTTTTTAGAATTTTTTGAAATGTCAGTGCGTCCACTCTAAACCGTGATTATTGAAAAAAAAGGTTCGAATTCAAGTAAAAACGCGAAAATTCATTTCTGTAAAAATCGTGAAATTTTCGAATAAATTCGTTTTATAAGGATCTCGAACGTTTCTAGTTTTTATAGTTATAAATGTTGGAATAGATATCTTATTAGTTATCTACTACTCCACTTGCACGTGGACTTGAGGTACATATTGTATGAGTGGAAGTGATATAGGTGATGTAGGGATGGGGCTATGGATAGGAAGAAGTAGGTTATCTTATTTATTCAGGTATGGGTCTCCATGGAGGGATGAGGATGATGGGATGAGGAAAGGCTTGAGGATAGTGAAGTGAAATATCATCAACATGTTCTTAATCATTAGAAACTCAAGTGTACGTAACCTATTCCAACCAGGGCCGCATTTGCCAAAACGCTGAGTAGGACGGGGACTATGGGCGGCAGAGATTGAGAGGGCGGCGCCCGCCCATGTTTCATTTTTTTGCGCTTTCACGGAATTTTCTATGATGTTTTTCCACCCCCCCCCCCCCTCCAGCTCTAGGATTTTTTTTTGTCCAAGGTCAACGGTTTAGTCTTTGTAGCTTTTCCTAGGGACCTCCCCCGTCGACGAAAAATTTTTTGGATACAAAAGTAATGCTCACAAGGGCCAACACTGCGAGCATGTATACAGCGATTTTTTCCACGTAACCTAATTTTAATGTGGTTAGGACGGAAAAAGATAAGATTTTATTTTATTATTCAACTAAACAAGCTATTTGCTTTCGTTCCTTGCCTTCTAACCATTACGAACGTACTTTATTACTAATTACAATTTACAGAACTCTCATTATATAGGATTGGAGACAGACTCTCATACAACTCCTATTCAATTCATTCTGCAACTAAGGAGTTACTACTGTATGTATTAAAACTATGGAAGTGATTTCTATGGAGCCTCATTGTATTTGCTTGTATAGAAGTTCTACTTGTATTGATGTCATGCAGCTTTGTTTTCTCTCGGTTTCCAGAGCGAAGAGGAATGTAGGTTGGTAGGTTTTCTATTCACTTCCATCTTTCCAGCCACTGAACATTCCATTGAAAATTTGTATTTGCCTACCGACCCACTTTGTAATTACTGGCATACAGCTCGGCTTACGTAAGCAAGCTTTTGAATAGTGAATAGTGTATTTACTAATTACATGAAAATGTACTCTTTATTATCATATATCCATCATAGAATGAAACACTATGCGGATTGGTTTTGATAGCGACATACATAAGTGTCACTTTGGCGAGATTTTCATATTCGTAATAAGCAAAAACTGAATTTCGTTTTTGTACAACTTTTTTCTAATATATTTAATTGTAGGAATCTTGGAAATTTCTTACGTATGTATTTTTATTATATATATATATATATATTCGTATGGTGTCAGGCGCTATAAGATCACATTTAGATCCCGAAGCCACATTCTGGCCTCGGTCGTCAAGTTGTTCAGATCCTCCATCATTCCCCCAAAATTGTGGGTTGGGCATTCACGCACAATGTGGTGTAGAGTCTGCACCGCATCACCGCAATCACAAGCAGGGTCACTAATGTAGCCCCACCTGTGACGCTACGTGATTATTATGAATGACGTGGATACTAAAAACGTTTAACTTTTACAATGACGTAGGTACGTATTTACCAGTTCTACCTAACCTATCCGAATCTGGAAGTTCTACATATAACCTAACCAAATTTGAGAGTTCTACCTAACCTGTCCGAATCTGGAATTTCTACCGAACCTATCCGAATCTGGAAGTTCTATCTAACCTATCAGAATCTGGAAGTTTTAGCTTACCTATACCAATCTGGAAGATGTTAAAAAATAAACTAAAAAATAAGATTGGCTGGAAGAGATCGGTGAGTATTTCTCCATATGATGTACTGAATTATTGCAACAAGTCGTTCGCTCAATGAGTAAATAAATAAATAAAATTATATGCTGGAAATAAATAAGTACAATTAAGGCTTATAAACTTTACAATACTAGAGATAATAATGCAGTAGTTTTATATCGCTATAGTAGTGTATGTATTTCATAATAACTATGATTTGTTTGTAGGTACTAGGTAGTACAGTGTACACTTGACTAGAGTATATTACAATAAGACACAACATGTCAATATGACTTTATAATCTCATATCAGTAGGTATACACTAGTGGCAATAAGTGTGGACACTTTAGTAGTAATTTTTTTTTTGTTAGAAAATTGCATTTGCACCAAAATTTTACTATGAACCACTTATTTTTTTATATATATTATTATTGAATATCATTTTACATGGTATTTTAAAAGAAAAAAATATATAGAGATCTATACAAATTTATTAAAAAAAAAAATTTGCATATATATATATATTACAATGGTCAAAAATTCGTCAATTCACAGTCAAAAATAAATATAATAAACACATAATAAATACACCATTCTTATTCAATATCTGGTTGGGAATCCTTTGTTTTTTATTACTGCCTCTATCCTTCTTGGCATGGAGTCCACAAGCCTCCCCAATTGCTCTGGAGAAATGACCTTGAACCAGCCCTTGATGACCGCTTCTATTAGCTCCCTCTTGTTACTCGGGTTCTCATTAGACACTATTATTTTTAGTCTGGACCACAAGTTTTCTATCGGGTTTAGGTCTGGACTATTCCCAGGCCATGGCAAGACCTTTATTCCATTGTCTTCCAGCCACTTCATAGACGTTTTCGCCGTATGGCATGGAGCACTGTCCTGTTGGAAAATGCATTCCTCACGCCGGCCTGGGAACAGATCCTCTATCGATGGCAGCAATTTGGGTCCTAGAATGTCTGTCTGGTATTTCTTGGCATTTATTGTACCATCCACAATGTATGAATAAACATTCAGTCATAAATACATAAAGGTATACAATAATAATTTTGTAATAAACCCAAGATAAACTGAATTATGCATTGAAAATTTTATTTTGTCAAAAAGTGTCTTACGTAAGCAAGCTTTTGAATAGTGAATAGTGTATTTACTAATTACATGAAAATGTACTCTTTATTATCATATATCCATCATAGAATGAAACACTATGCGGATTGGTTTTGATAGCGACATACATAAGTGTCACTTTGGCGAGATTTTCATATTCGTAATAAGCAAAAACTGAATTTCGTTTTTGTACAACTTTTTTCTAATATATTTAATTGTAGGAATCTTGGAAATTTCTTACGTATGTATTTTTATTATATATATATATATATATATAGACGAAATTGATCACATAATCAACCAAGCGACAAACTCCTCGCTAACGGATTTTTCTCCTTGTGTAGTCAGATTGGAGACTGGCCTGATGAGACACATGCGCACAATGTTGAAACACAAAAACTCTTTCAGAAAATCCACCCGCATAACCGCTAACTGGCCTTGTCTGGTTGCATATGCAAGGCACGAGTCATATCTCGGCCAAAATGGTTCACAGTGAAATGGAGTAAAATCAAACCTTCATAATATTCCTGTGCAAAGATTAATTGGTCGTTCGTCCATCGGGATGTATGTTGGTTCCACCGCATGCATTCTGCGACGAAATTGATCACATAATCAACCAAGCGACAAACTCCTCGCTAACGGATTTTTCTCCTTGTGTAGTCAGATTGGAGACTGGCCTGATGAGACACATGCGCACAATGTTGAAACACAAAAACTCTTTCAGAAAATCCACCCGCATAACCGCTAACTGGCCTTGTCTGGTTGCATATGCAAGGCACGAGTCATATCTCGGCCAAAATGGTTCACAGTGAAATGGAGTAAAATCAAACCTTCATAATATTCCTGTGCAAAGATTAATTGGTCGTTCGTCCATCGGGATGTATGTTGGTTCCACCGCATGCATTCTGCGACGAAATTGATCACATAATCAACCAAGCGACAAACTCCTCGCTAACGGATTTTTCTCCTTGTGTAGTCAGATTGGAGACTGGCCTGATGAGACACATGCGCACAATGTTGAAACACAAAAACTCTTTCAGAAAATCCACCCGCATAACCGCTAACTGGCCTTGTCTGGTTGCATATGCAAGGCACGAGTCATATCTCGGCCAAAATGGTTCACAGTGAAATGGAGTAAAATCAAACCTTCATATATATATATATATATATATATATATATTCGTATGGTGTCAGGCGCTATAATGGCGTCTGGACTATTCCCAGGCCATGGCAAGACCTTTATTCCATTGTCTTCCAGCCACTTCATAGACGTTTTCGCCGTATGGCATGGAGCACTGTCCTGTTGGAAAATGCATTCCTCACGCCGGCCTGGGAACAGATCCTCTATCGATGGCAGCAATTTGGGTCCTAGAATGTCTGTCTGGTATTTCTTGGCATTTATTGTACCATCCACAATGTATGAATAAACATTCAGTCATAAATACATAAAGGTATACAATAATAATTTTGTAATAAACCCAAGATAAACTGAATTATGCATTGAAAATTTTATTTTGTCAAAAAGTGTCCACACTTAATGCCACTAGTGTATAATATAATTGAATATGACATACACTAGTATTAGATATTATTATTGGATAATAATTGCGTCGTTTAGTTTGACTCATCTCCAGGTGATGTGATGAATAATGGAGGTATAGTGACGTGATATGGAGACATGGTAAATGTAAGATACTATATACGCAATATTTGAAGTAATGCGACTAATAAGTACATAAGATACCATATGAGACTGATATGAGACATTCAATGCAATCATGTTTAGTTCGATCTATTTCTATTCCTTCAAGCTACAATCTCTTTGGAAAGACGAGGCGATGTTACAGACCTCCTAATCCAGCGGTCGTCACACTTTTCTGGCCAAGGGCCGCATAAGACAGTGTGAGGTATCACTGTGGGCCGCACAGTTATGATTTTATGAATTTACAATTGAGAACTAGGTACTTTACCTACTAACCTTAATTACTGTTTAACTACTGGGGAGTTAAAAACAATGGGAAATAAATCAAATACCTACATTTGAATATGTGTCTAGCTACATACATGCTGTGATCTCAGGATAAGAGTGCACAATGCACACAGAGGTGCGTGTTTGTTTACGATGCTTACTTATTCAGTTTTTTTTGCTGGGAAATATCAGTGAGGCAATTAGCATTGTAATAATACTTAAGATATTAATTGCATCTACATTTAGAACTAATTAAATGTTTGCGTTCATTAGCTGACCAAGTACATAGTATGATATGATACTAATAATTATACATACACGACAACAATATCAACAATTAAAACTTCGTTAGCGAATTACAAAATCATCATTGAATCAATAGGTTTTTCCTATATTTTATTCTATATCATCCACGCGTGTCCCTTGCAGGGTAGGCAGAGAGAACCGAATGCCAGACTTTCCTGATCCCTAACCTTCCTTATTATACGAATAGAATAAAAATTTTAAAGATTCGGCTTAAAGCAAAAGTGGATATTTAATGCAAAATAAGAACAACATAAGCGCGAAAATCAATTTTGGATTATTGTGTAACAAGGGGACCGAATATTCAAGAAATATCTTTAGGGATTTGTAATAATTTTTTATACAGAAAATTAGCTTCTAACTATTGGATCACTAAAACATATCTTACATCTCTTTTGATACGTTACGTTCAGTTTAGTTTCTGACGACCAACCTTGCTAGCGAAATTTATCATTGCCCAATGTCCAACCTTCAAACTTTTTCCTTTGAGGGATGTGATATACTTCTTTTGACCATACGATAAATAAATAAATTTTACATCTATCCATGTTTTAAGTCTTAGGATGATATCTTCAGTATTAGCTGAGTAATCTTACTTTTCCCTACGTGACTTTTCCCTTGGACGGCATTCTAAATTAGTTCAATCAAAATAGAAATGCTACAGACACTAAACATATTACTTATATGTAGGTTTACCTCTCCTCTGCAGTCTCTTCTAATGTTGGTATCACTGTGGTCCCTGAAAGTACTGAGGGCCCCAGGGCTTCGGGGATTTCAACGGTCACTGCGCCTGACACCATCTTCTTACTATACACTATACTATGTAATCACAGTACTGATGTTTCTATTATTTGTATAAATTATTACACTGTAAGTTTCTCCAACCATTTGTAACATTAGGATTCACTCACTTCTGTATTATTATCACTTTATTCATCTATAAAATAACCACATCTCATAAGTATGTATTCCATGCCTTGGGTACCTGCCTATATTGAAGGTCCCTCCTCACACCCGAATAACACAGGCGCCAGTTAGGTGTGTTGGTTAGGCGCCTTTTTATTCGCACTTACAGCCCAAAGTTACTCAAACGGCCCCAGGGTTAGCCAGAAGGGCACCCCCCAGCAACACCGTCCGGAATGACACCTTCAATATCCCTGCTACAAGGATGATAACAAACAATGAGCTACATTACATAATAACTTAGACTAATTAACTAACCTGCCTAATTATGCGTATAGTATTATAGTATAGCATTACTTGAAAATACGGAAACGCAAGATGTAGTACTTCTACAAAAGTTTTTTTGCGTAGCCGAAATACCAGATTGTTGTCAATCTGGTATACAAATGCAGGCATTTTTTTGTCCCTATGTACTAAAAACTAAAAAAAAGTATTTTTAATAATGCATTTGTATAGATAAATACCCCCTCTATCCCTTCCTCATCAAACTCTTGAACACACACCCAGTTAGTGCTGTGGGCTTTTAGCGATAGTAAAGATATAACGATATAGCAATGTATTCGGAAGTCGTAAAATGGTTTGAAAGTGGATACCTATTATCTACCTAATGGTGGGTGATAGGTGCCACTGCCTACCCAAGGGAGTGAATTGTATTGTTTTACTGTATAACTTTATACAAACCTCCATTACATATTATCAAGTACTTAGTACCTACCTACCCACAGTACAATGTCATTCAAGAATGTAGTTTTGTTTATACCTAGTTCTGTCCATTATCTGATCGTATTCCACCCAATAATATATCTACACCTACGTCCTACAGGCCCTATAGCTATTACAGTATCACGCGAACTTTGTGTAAATGCCTTGCTACGACAGCTAGAAGTAGGCGCCTATTATTTATTACATCGTACGTAGGTACGTACAGTACACGTATATCTACGCGTCTACGACACTGCGTAGTCCGATATGAAAATGAAAAACACAACGCAAAAAATAATCAACGAATAAAATCAGAATAAAACTGTTATCTTGTAGTGTAGTTTATTATTTAATTTATACTAAGCTTCGAATAAAAGCTTACGGTTCGCTTACACGAGCACTTATTGCCGAAATAATTGCTCCGAGTTGCCGAGCAACTATTGAAGTGTGAAATATTGCCGAAATAATTGTTCCAGTTGGGGCATTACGAGTTGCCGAGTAATTAGTGGAGCAATTATTTCAGGAATATTTGTTCAATTCCTTCATGTCGGCGACACGAATTGCTGAATATCCAATCTGTTTGGAAATTTTAATCAATTCTTTTTCTCGTTTGCACTCAATGCCGTTGTCTTGGTTTAAATATTGCCAAAATAATTGCTCTATGTTGATCAATATGAGTTGCCGCAATTCTATCTCGAAAAATTGCCCGTGTAAGAGCACCTTAAGGCTTTTACGGCCGGCGTCAGTCGGAGTTTACTGAATTATCCGGGCTATTATGTTTCTTTGTAATATTGTATTGTGTCTTGATGGCTGTTATATGCGCGACAATAAACAAGTCAACCAACGTGAAATATTTGTAATGATAATGTGAAGTAATATTATATGGTTGCAATAATTAGTAACGTGGTGTTAAATACTGTGTGTGTATTGATTAGTGATGTGTCGGATCGTTCAAAAACTAAATCCGCAGATACGGATCATTGGTGTTTAGATCCGCGAATACCGATACAGATAAAGATCCCAACTTTCTTACAATTCTCAAGACATGTTTCGACGAAGACTCCGCTAAGATTAGTACCGAGACAATTTCACAGCCGGGAACATCTTTACAAACAATAAAAAGATAATTTAGACAAACAGAATACATGAAGGAAACCAGAATGTGGGAAAATACAAACCCCAAATCAATAAAAAATTACTATTTGATTGCTGACATGTAAGCTTTATCTGATTTTAATAATAGATAGATAGATAGATACTTTATTTAGTCATTTTAGTGCACATACAAACATAGATGGGTATTTCAATTCAAAATATAGCGACATTTATTAATATGTAAATAGTTTGTCTACGTAATATAAATAAAATAATATAAAAGATCCGTTCGAGACCCGCCTAAAAAGTAACGCATTCAAATACGGATACGGATCTTTCTCCTACGGATATCCGCAGATACAGATACAGATATCCGGCACATCACCAGTAATGACTAATGTATGGCAGCCTGTGTAGAATGATGTGTATGTGAGTTGGTCACTGGTTAGGTAAAGAATATAGAATGCACATGTTAATTACTGAAGGTAATGAATCATTCAGTAGACAGAGAGCTGAGGAAGTAGACCGTGTAGACACAACACTATATTATATAACAGGGGCGTAGCGTGTAGGGGGAGGGGGGGAAGGACCGTTACCCCCACATGTTCTTTAAAAAAATACGATGAGGCAATTATTTTTTTATTAAACTACTTTATTTACCTACTGAATTTTCAACTAGACACCAACATTTTTGTTTTTGAAACGTTTAAATCTTACAAATACAGTTATTATTTAAGAAAATATACCCAAATATGCATGATCTGTACATTTTGGTCGAAATATACAAAATCCTGAATAAATTGCCAAAATATACAAATGCATATAATCCGGTCTCTAGTTATTACTAAGTTACCTAACTTATTAATTCTGTAGACTTATTGTGACGTGTTGAATATGGCGTCACTTGAACTTATACTGTTTTATGTAGTTTTTCATTGCATTACTCGATAGGTTAGTGCACTATTGCATGTCAAATTTCAAGTGAAATTCTGTTATTTATTTATGATACACAAAATGTTCGTCTGCATCATATCTTACTGTTTTAAAAACATTGTTTGTCCAAATAAGTTTCATTTTATTTGAAATACCTTTTTCAAAACATAGTTTGTTCTTTCGTAGGCTAATTAATTACCTAACATTAATTAGAAAAAAAAAAGGATTTGTGAAAACATGTGAACATTTTTGCATAAAAACGAAAACTCTAATTTTCCCAACCTCTCAATAAAAAAAGATTTTGTCTAAACGTAATAAAGAGGATATGCAATAACTGAGCTAACCATCGACATAAGTGATGTCTGTTTGTGTGCTTTTGTAAATAAATAAATAAAATATTAAATTAACGTAACAGCAAATGGAATTAAAAAATTTCATCACAATATTAAAAAAACTGACTTCATCATTGTTTCACCCCAACGCCCTTCAATTAACAAGACTGTATTACTACGTGGTATGTTGCATGGTCTATGATTTCTATGAATAGATATAAAATATGTTAGTGAAAAAAGAAATCGACTCTACAACCTTGAAGAGTTATCAATGCGAATCATATTAATAAATAATAAAAAACTAGTGCTAGATTTCTCCAACTTCTTAGGTGAGGAATAGCGGAGATAGGAACCACTTATCATTATTTTTCATACAAAATTTCTGCAAGGTGGCTCCTATCTCCGCTATTCCTCACCTAAGAAGTTGGTGATATCCAGTATACCTGTGCTAATGTATTGGGAAGACTTTCGATTTATTGAATCTGTACAAACATGTTTTCGAGTATCCGAATATTTAATATCGGAAATTCAGTGAACTATACTTTGAAGTGTGCCTGTGCTCACGTGTGGTCTGGCGAGGACCATGCATAAACTAAAATGTACACAGCGATCTATGGAGAGGCAAATGTTAGGCGTCAGTCAGAATTGAGGAAATCAGACGCCGGACAAAACTTGCCGATGTGATGAATCGCATTGCCAAACTAAAATGGCAATGGGCAGGTCATGTTGCTAGACAGGGAGTGGACAGGTGGGCACCCAGAATCCTGAGATGGAGACCGTGGGACATGAAAAGAGGAATAGGACGGCCCCAGAAAAGATGGGCCGAAGATACTGTCCCAGTCGCTGGTATAGTGGGCAGATCCGGAAAGCCCAAAGAAGAGATGAGTGGAAAAAAATGGAAGAGGCCTACATCCAGCAGTGGAGAGATGGCTGAGAAAGAAGAAGAAGAAGATACTGTAACGTTAAAATTCTTCTGTGCAGGGTATGGCACATCGACTTATACATTATCAATGAAAGAATTACTTATTGTGCAGCAAGCAACATAATGAAATATGACACGAAATGTTATGAGGTGGTCTGCCATATAAAGTGAACATTGCGTGGGTAGTTGTTACAGTACATGATATAGGTGAAGGCAGGCACACACCAGTAGGTAATTTTCAAGAACATAATTACCTACATGTGACCTCCATATACTCTGTGGTAGCTGAATACAAATTGTAATTGTAATCGATTTAAAATGAACTTGCGATGAGAAATTACACTTTCTTTATCAAATGTCAAAGAAAGTTCCTTGAAATGTTTCACGCAGATGTTATATACGCTACCGGCCAAACAGGATTTCAGGCCAAACTAGTTTTTCCTAGGCCAAACCGGTTTATCCTACGCGTGTCAGGATACAAAGATGTTCTGCACAACACACTGAAGGATATAAAAAAAATATCAAAATGATTGGCAAAACTTGGTGGATGATCGCAAAAACTTGCGGAGGATCATAAATAACTACACTGGCCCGTAAAACAGAACCACCCGCAGACCCGTTACAAATGAGGAGCAGCCTTGTCCAAAGTGTGACAGAGTGTGCTTGTCCAGAATCGGCCTCCATATATGGTCACCTTCAATGGCATCGTCGGCAGGACCAATAACAACGTGGCAGCGATTCTTCTGAGTTGAAGACATGCTCGGCAACGGGCGCTTGGTATTATTATTATACATGTACTGCAAACTGTGTCGTCAGTATCTAAGTATTACTCAGGTTCGTTAGGTTTTTTATGCGATAAAAACAATTATTTGTAAGAATAAACTAGATCGTCTTAAGTAAAACTAGCACGCGTAGGATAAACCGGTTTGGCCCAGGACAAACTTAGTTTGGCTTGAAATCGGGTTTGGCCGGTAACTTATACAAGTGAAGTATTTTTCCCTTTGATAATATAGACTGAACATTATCTACATGCAAGTTTCTTTTATGATCAGATTAAATTCAAAAGTTAAAACAAAACGGACGAGCCAATTATAACTTCAAAGGTTTTAATATTTTTCTATGGTATTGTTCGTGAGCGACAGAAATTATTACAACAAGGCCAATGGTAGGTAGACGTGAGTTGTAATTTATTTAATTGATGTTATTTCTTTTGAAATAATAAAAAAACGTGCACTTTACTTCCCAGGGCTGTAAATAAGCAATTATTCGATTTTTTTTTTTAATGAATCTGGGTTTATCGAAGTAAACCCAAATAAGTACATCTTTGTACACTTCACAGAAAGCTGAAAAGCTTGTGTTGTGAAGTGGAGTAAGTCGGGGATTGAACCCGCGCCCACTGGATTAACAGTCGAGCGCGTTGCCAACCAGGCTACCGACCACCTCATTTTATCAATGATTTTTTAGATTTGATTTTTCAGAGGGAAATCTTGCATTCAAGTTGTTGACTAACATAAGAATGAAGTTACACCGTAGCCCAGTAGACATTTCATGTCTCCCTATGATGGAGAAAAATGGACATTGCAATCATGAAGAATTATAAATATAATATCAATGGAGTAATTAGTAGTTGCCCCTGCCCCCTCCATCTATAGGGCAGTGCATCTAGCCGAGGACAGAGCTGCGTGGCGAAGATTAGACGAGCAACGGGTGTTTGGAGATCGCGACCCTCAGCAGTGAGGAAATCGACAAGAGAGAGAGAGAGAGAATTAGTCGTAGGTATGACTTGTTAGCATTAGGTCATTAGTTGGTGGTGAATTAGTAACAATACCTGATATGTATTAGGATAATAACTGTGTGTTAATCCAGCATTGTTACTAATTCCCTACCTACTCGGCTAAACTATTGGCCTAATGCGAACAAAGGCTTTTGTTCTACCCAAGAAGGACCCTGAAAGTTCCACCACTTTTCCGAGTCAAAAAGTATTACAAGAGGTAGCTAAAATAAAACTCACATTAAGCCTTCCCTTACTTTGAGATACCACCGATAAATAAATCGTTATTGGCCAGTAAATATGTAGAGTAACAAAAATAAGAAAATGCAGTGTGCTAAAAGGCGGACTTATTGCAAAATGTATAATATGTAGTAAGTATGTATGTTGTTACGAGTACTAATGTTTGATATGTAGAATATAGAATTTATATTAGAGAGCAGATGTGTGTGTGATGTGTAGTATCTATGATGTATTGTAATAAATTGAATTAATATCGACATTCTAATAATCCGCATATCCCACAGCGTGGTGTGTTTCCGCTGTTGTATACTACATATTTCACGTACATGTGGTACAGTATGTATTTATGAACACTGAACAGGTAGGATATATGTATATATCTACATCCATAAATCATAACACAACCACGATGCCCGTTAAAGTTAGCCAGAGGTGACCACTGACCAATCTGTCAAACAATGAACCGACCGCGACGGATGACGACCCTGTCATAGCAAAAACATACACACACACACTATATTTTTAATTTTAATTTCTCCTGAAAACTTTCTGCATGTTTTCTGATTCCAACGAGGTAAAATATGTCTCATAAATCTGAAGAATAATTGTCATAATTTTGTGATAAATCAATTTAATATAACAAGAAAATTTGGCCAGTATTTGGAACTTGATAGCTTCGCTGCTATTTATTTTAGAGAAAAAATGTATATACCAAATTTGTAGGAAATTTTATGTACTTTCATTCTGCTACAAATATAGTTTTTAAGTTCATATCCAGAATTCGCTGGAAAATGGAAATTTTCGCCATTTTTCCCATTTTATGCCATGCTCCGTCACGAAGTTTTTTGGCAAACCTCGGATTCGGATTCAGCACCCCAAAATACATATAGAATGAAAGAAATCCAGACTATCCCACAACTTTCCACCGAGGAGCTGCATTGAGTTTAATTTGACTGGATTAACAGTTAAGTTTGAAATCTTGTGAGTGGTTCTTACCCACAATAAGTTTTTTCCCCTTGAATCAAACATCACATTCACAATGCTATTAATACTATGATTAAAAGTATAATTAACTTGTCATATTAATTACCAATTATTATTAATACTATGATTAAAAGTATAATTAACTTGTCATATTAATTACCAATTAACGATGCGACTAGTGCATAACTAATTTAACCTAAATTTGCTAATTGTTCTCTACAAATACTCCGAGATATAATAATTAATGAAGTATGCTAAGATTGTTGGAATTATTATGAAAGGATGTTATAGAATTCCATACATAATATTTAATTAATAGAAAAACGGACCCATGTAAACATCGTGGCAACCCGAGACCAGCTGGTATGCAAATGCAATACACTGTACACACAACAATCTCTTTACAAAAACACTAATACTGGATTCCACCAACTTCTCAGGTTAGGAATAGCGAAGATAGGAGCCACCTACCACACATTATAAATAATGATAAGTGGCTCCTTTCTCCGCTATTCCTCACCTAAGAAGCTGGTGAAATCCAGCATTATACTCCCATATTACACGATTCATTTTTCCTAAAGAATTCCGCATGCAAAAGTCAAATCATCCAACGGAGAACCCTTTAAGTACAAAAAGGGTCGCTCGTCTGTAGTATACGGTCGCCTCCTAATGAGAAAATGCCAATAAATCATGTTTTACTTTTTAAAAATTTTATTATCATGATTTTGGGGCGAGGAAACACTGTTTTTATACCAAAATAGTAAAAAAGATCTTTTTGACACACCGCCGAATCCTCAGTCAATTAAAACGAGGCGACGGTATACTACAGTCAAGTCCAAAAAAGAAAGTGAAATGTCTTACAAGTATTAGGCCGGGTTTTTCACCTGCAAGAAAACTTCTGCAAGAAGTGTCCGACAGTCTGTCAGACTCCGTAGTTTACACTAGCAAGTCACTGTCTGACAGACTGTCGGATACTTTTGCAGAAGTTTTCTTGCAAGTGGAAACTCGGCCTTAAAAGTACGAAAAAAAGCGTAGGCCTAACCTATATACCCTGGGTTTCCAAAAGATAATACATGTTATGGGGGATGTACTAAATGACAATATAAACTCAATTAACAACAAGGTTTTAGTTCAGGTCCTATAAATAGTGTAGATAATCTCGACTCCACTACATCGTAGAAGGGTAGTTAAGTACAAACCCTACCCCTACAGTATATTGTGTGAGATACTACCCCACAGTGTGAGTCATACTGAGCTCAGCACATCGAGAGAGGGTGGGAATGTCAAAAGACCGGCGGCACGTAAATACATCATACCTACCTACAAACTAAAGACACTTAACCTAAAAACATTACAACAAAAATACTACAAAACATATCCATTAAACTTCAACACGACTACATTATAAAATGCGACATAAAAATATCATAAAAGAAGTCCCAGGAAAATACATCTTTGGGAAAATTGAACGAAAACCTACGTGAAAACACACTTAAGTAATAAATTTTAATTTCTTATTTGACATACACTTGGTCCACAACATTTAATCAAAATTAGTTTAATTGCGACGAGCGTGTTTTGAAGTAAAATAATTTATGAATGTTTTTAATGTTACTTTATTTTTTTGCAAACTGTATCAGGAAAATTTCTGTACCGAAGCCGGAAAACGCGCGCAGCCCTGGTGGAAAGCTGTGGAATACTGAAGAGTGAATACAAACACATTGTAGAGTATATGGCGTAGTATCTACAGTACAGCTGTGTGTATTGGTGGATGTGTATAATATACGAGTAATACTTATGTATGAGTAATATTATATTACCAGACACACAAGGCATACAGACAAGAAGATGAAGTGAACAATATGTGTATAGCTGAGGTGAATATGAAGGTGTTTTTATTGTGAGGATTCAGGTTTTTTGATAAAATATTTTACCACAACTGAATAGTGTCTTAATAAAATACGATTCTTGTACGACTCTTCAATATTGAAAACTTTTCTTTTTAATGTTCTGTTGCAATATCTAGGTCAAATTATAATGCTCGCTATTCGCTATATACAGCGATCGCATCCAGCCAACCATAATTCTATGATTCTAAACTGATTGCTCCGGGGTTTAATAAAATTAATATAACAGTTTTATGTAATATTATGCATTACTGATGCCCACATCATAAATTCAGTTAAGAGATGGTGCTTCAATCAACCGAACCTAGTATATTATCAGATCCTTATTCAGCCATAAAAGACGTTAAGTTTTACTCACAAAATGCTCTCCTTTCCATAAAATATTTATGCCAGCTCCCGTCTCGAAATATTGGTTCATGTTCTGGGTTCTGATGCCTGGGTTGTTATCCCGTCATACAACGTATGAGTGTTTTCTGACTGTGTGTCTGTAGAGTGTATGTTTGTGAATGTATTGGTGTTGATTCATTCAAGTGTGTGTGAGGGCGAGGAAGGGGGGAATGGGACGCGGTGCAAGAGGGGGATGGTTGGGTGTCGACACTACAGCGCCGTCGCCGTCACGACGCCATTTTCACGACTGAAAAGTTTTGAAAAGTACAGCACTAATGCATAGAAAAAGATGAAAAGTCATAGTAAATTATTATGAATTAATAGACATTTAATTGAGTTTTATAGGTTTTTCCTAATAACTAAAAATGATAAGAAGTTTAAAATAACTTCTTTATGTAAAGTGAACCTCATCAAAATCTCTAATGAGACATTTTACAAAAGTTGCAAAAGTAATTATTAATACTTGCAATATTGCAAGACGATTTCTAAATACTGATATTTCAGGCACAATGCTTGTATTTTAGGCACCGCGCATCTGAGCCTAATCCTGTGATATCCGTGATATCTGGATAGGTGAAAGTATTAGGCTGATGAGTTTAAATGTCAATCATGAATGATAATATGTAGACTCTTCTGGCTGATAATAGTAAGAAGTGTGTTGGCAAAGTCATGCCTCTGCGTAAAAAAATTGAAACGTAGTAAGCAAACAAGTACAGAAGAAATAAATATATATTTTATCTGATAGGATTTCCATCTCTCGCACAAGGTGAAACTCATTTTAGAGGTAAAAAGAGAATATCTATCTAGTTTGAATGTCAGCGAATGATTTATTATAAGCAATTTATGAAAGTATATGAATTTTCCCTACTAATGTTAAGTACGAGTTTTCCTTCCGTACGATTTGCACTAGTTGAGCATTTGCTCAAGACGAAGTGACTTTCAGTTTTGAATACAAAAATATCTAGTGCTGTGACCCCAAAAATACTTCCGTACCTATAGAATAGAATTTATAAAAAACGTAACTCTCATCTATATTCCTTGAGGCTCCAGACCCAACTATGACGTCACGGTCATTTTCCACGGCATTAAGGCTCAAAATAGCATGAACAATCGCACGATAAAATGGTAAAAATAGCGTTTATTCATTTATTGGTGTTAATTTCGCTTCAATCAAAAAAAAATTACGGTTATTCCCTGGATTTTAATGCGTATTATCAAGTTTGAAGTTTCTGTCTTTCGGAATAAAGAGCAAGAGTTATTTCACATTTTTTTTGAGGTATAAAAATTTGACAAGGTATAAAAAATCTTTTACGGTTATTTCCTAGATAAAGGTTCAATGTATCTACCCTATTTATTTTCAAAGCATATTTAGAAAGGCTGCTGAGATTTAAAGATAATAGGTAGAGCCATTCGACAGATTTATTATATCATACCTACTGAAATGTTTTTCACATAATTGTATTGTTATATTAAATGACAGATGAGACTGAAGGTGTTCAACATAACTTCGGTCGTTACCGAAATTCCACGACTTCATTCACCAGGGTGGGCTCGTGTATTCATTACGTGGTGTGACTTATTTCTTTCAAGGACTTCCAGTAATCATATAAGTAATTTGGAAGTAAAAGGCGACACGAAGAATACTGAGAAATTCCTTTTGTTTGCTTAGCAGGTAAACATTTGTAACAATTAGTATGTGACGGTAAGTAATTAGTATTTGAATGAGAGTAATTATCTCTGTATTGTGTTGTGATGTATGGGAGATGATATCTCTGTCTCTGACGATACTGAGAATGTTTGTGGAGTAAAGTAACCAAATAATCACCTCAGTTCATTATCAGTGAATGTTTGGATTGTTTGGTGACGATTAGCATATTACATATTATATTTATAGTACAACTAGCTGCATTACTCAGTGTTGCCCGGGTAGCAACTTTTGACGGAGCTAAAAGCATTGGGCTTCAAATTCACTTGCTTGGGCTAACGTGCTCCTAATAACGACGACCATACTAATTCGGTCTGCTTATCAAAATCTAATACTGCATTATTTATGCATTTCATTGCAATTTACGATTATCTGAATTAATTAATACGTGCTATTCATACACGAGAGCGCCTGCCTGACTGACTGACATACTCACTCATCTCATCAACGCAGAGCCCAAACGGTTAATCCTAGAGAAGCGAAATTTTGAAGAAAGAAAGGTTTTGTATTCAAACCTATCTGTCTTCAAAACTTCACTTCTCTAGGATTAGCCGTTTAGGCTCTGCGTTGATGAGTGAGTATGTCGGTCAGTCAGTTAGGACACTTTGGTTTATAGATATAAATTGTTCCCAATAGATAGATAAGTTGACAGTATGAATTATCACGAACTTCTCAATCATTCTATTTAAGTTTACCTGACACCACCGATCACCGTACGATGACTTAAATACAGTAAAAACTGTCTAAACCGGAATCGCTCGGTTCCCTAATATTTTTTCCGTTTTGGCAGGTTTCCGTTTTATACAGGTTGAAAATTTTTCAAGCACTTACCTATATACAGGTGGTTCCATACTCATAATATAGGATGAGGCGTTTAAATCGCGTGTTCTTAGGCGATTTTCAGCAATATTAATAGTGAATGCGTGTACCTACTACATATTACATATTTGTTACGTGTATTGCACTTGTTACACATTTTACACTCTTATTGTGGATTATATGTACTTATTATCTATTAAATTAAAACCCATGCAATATTAATTGTATTACGTATGTATTCACAGAAAAACCATTAAATTATTAAGTAAGTACGTTGTCAATTCAATCACTTCTCACTCGTGTTTTTTTCCCGACATAGCGCGCTATAAATGTAAAAAATCCAAACTTCTAAAATCGTCGCGAAATAAATGCACTCAAAAGTCGCCGGGTTTGAACTGATCGTAATTGCAATGTACTCACGAACAGGTCAATCCTCCACCCCACCCCCATCCTTCAAGATAACGGTAGATAACCAATAACAACGCATTAAATGGTAGGTACCTACCCAAGGTTGTACCTATACCCACCTACCCCGTGTGACAGGGCGTGTAACCAGTGAAAGTGCGTATATTCATACCTACATGTACATACATTCTTGGAATTATGTTAGGACAGACTTGATTACAGTTGGGTTTTTTTGTAAACAATAGAACAATGCGGCCGCATAGCAATAGTACCTACGAAGTTTCTAGTGGATTCCGAAATACACAATTTACCTGGAACCGGGTACTCTTTTGTTTCATTACCATTACATTCGTAGATAAGGCCGTTAGTAGGTACAGTTACAATATATAAACTTGGTTTGTGTATATATTTTTTAAATTTTTCTTCCGCTTTAGACAGGTTATTTTTCATACAAATTGATAATTTTGTTCTGTAAAATACGTTCCGTTTCCGCGTTATACAGGTTTCCGCTTTATACAGGTCATTTTGTATGGAAAAAGTGACCGTTCCGAAGATTTTTTTCCGGAATGGCAGGTTTCCGCTTTGTACAGGTTCCGTTTTAGACTAGTTATTCAGGTGTCTAAGTACTAAGTAGGAACTCTATTATGTGGTAGGTAGATACGTATTGTAGTAAATAATTATCAATATTAGCATCTATTTTTTGCTTCAATAGTCCAATGCCTCGGATATTGAATTGAATTAAAGTTGAATTCAGCCGTTTTTTTTTATTGAATCGTGGAAACGTCGGATCATCTGATCATCACACGATCAACCCGAAAAACAAATCTACATATGGATCATCGTGAAAACCTGCAACTACTATCTACTATTGTGGAAAAATCAGTATGCGAAGGCCGTTCCCGTTCCATATATACAACTAATTTTCAGGAGAACTAAAGAAAGTCTAGGTTTGGCTAAGAGTGGGGATTGGAGTGAAGAAATTGTTGATAAAAAAACAATAGATTTATGTAATATGTCTGTTCAATGTTCTTGTATTGACGTAATGTAGTTCTGGACAATTTACATCCAGACCTGCATAGAACTTAACCACACCTGCTTTAAGTTTTGTTTTGTAATCATGTGTTTATTGATTTCATTCTTGTTTGCTGTAATTGATGTATCGCATTTTATTTTGTGATGTTCGTTTAATATGTAAACCTGACGATTCCAAGTGCCTTAAATGGGGCCTACGGATGATTAGAGAACAATAAACCATTGTACACTGCGAGCATATTTGCATTTTAAAAATACCCACTAATTATTAATTCAAGCCTTTTTTTCTAAATATATCTCATTTCAATAAGTACGTTATTAAAATAACACGGATATGTATACAATAAATACCTTTAAGCACAACAACGCACGCGAATTGGTCGTTCATTCATAAATAATACACAATCCTGAGCTATTTATATTCCAGTGAAGTGGAGTGAGCTACAAATAACTTGAGTTTCAATGGATATCCATTTAATTATTATTGCATACCACATGATGACGTCATCATCACCTCACCTCGCATACATTACACAGCACAATATATAAATGACGTAGAGTTGGGGAGGTATAGGAGTTTAATAATATGTATAAGCAGGTACCTACTAATGGACTGTTTGGGACATAACGTTAACAGGAATATGAAATTATTCACAAATTGCTTCTGACACGAACCTTTACAATAATGATTAGGTATGTTACTTGCATAATGATGTAGACACACCTATAGTAGTTTCAAAATATTTGATTCTAAGAAAATGTTTCCCGTGAGTTTGTCGACTTCAGTTATTTAATTCATTCAGGTAATTCAATCTAAATTAGTCTATAACATCACAGTGCTAAAGTTCTCTATGGAGAAATAAAATCATGCGTGGTATTGAACCTTCAGCATTGTCTAAAAGAGTTCGGAAATATTTGATATACCATATACCTACACCTATTTACCTCAAGATCAAATCGAATTTTAATTATTTCATCAGACATGATAGGTACACGTTAGTAAGTTTGTAATAAGGAAATTTCTTTTAGATCTAATAACCATAAGCTTTGGCATACGTTTTATTATTACCTACGCATATTATTATAGATACGGTTCATGAAACTCGAGATATTCGCGTGGAAATGTCAGTTTATTTTCTTGTTATCTAGAAGACCAAATACTTTATCAAACATTTCAGAAATATCCGCAATATATGTGTAGCTACTAGCTAGGTACGTACCTACATCTGATAAGAAAATATACATTTGTCTTAAAATTTTGTACGCTAAATACCAAAAAAGTTACAATGCAGTTTATCTACAAGAAAATAGATTTTATTGCCTCAGAAGGAAAAAAAATGTTAATGACGCAGATGACTGCAGGTGTTCATCAGCATGATTCGGTTGTAGATGATTTCATTCAGTCAGTAATTACAACGACGATATAGCCTACTACAATAGTACTTCCTTCTAACGTTGTTAGGTAACTAGTGGGTCCCGTGAATAGGTGGCATTTTCATTAACTAACTACTCATAATGCCACTCTACCACGCCCTTTAAAGTTCTTCGAAGCAACATATCAGAGAGGGACTTGGTCTTACCTACTTTTCATACTAATTCTACATACGTACCTACTGTACATATGTACCTACAGTAAGTATGGTTACTGAAAGAATTCGAATTGCAATCTCTATCAATAATATAATAGGTAGGTATCTTCGATTATAGAACTACCCATGAACTACCTAATCAAACTATTTTCTGGTATGTAGTACTTTTACGCGGAAAATTATTTTCATTCATAATTTCATTGATAGGTACATTCGATATTTCAAATTTTCATTCATAAAAAGTGAGACTTCGACGAAAATTTTTAGCCACCCACGAACGTGTCGCTGCTTTAAATTTACATACATAAAGGGCCATCGTTTCAAACATACATGACTTGGATAATACCAGTGTTATGTAATGGAATACCATTCAACTCCACGTGTGTCGTATGACGCAGTTGTTGATGTATTCTATAGAGTCACCCTCTGACGTACGACTGTTATGAATAGACGTTTCCAGAGGACATTAAATATTAAGTACCTAGTTAAGTATCTCCTGAAATTCTTTTACGAATGCGTGCCCGAGGGGTGTGGGATGTACTGTAACGGCTATGACGCCAAACTTTACATAATGCGTAAGGTTTCTTGGCTATTATAAATGAAATGAATTAATTTCCCATAATTGTTCAGTTGAGAGAGCCTCCTCTTGTTATTATCTATTGCTTTATTTGTCTCTGGCAACATTTCGTCATAAAGTTATGAGTCTACAATAAAAATTAAGCTACTGCATAATCCATTTATTCCAGTATTATCATCAGCAATACAGCATTTTGTTTGTAGAGTCTTAGGTATATTTGTAACAGAATACTTAGATATGATATTATTCACAGCACATTATGTAGTATGTGGAGATTATTATTGCATTTAATTATTTTATTACACATTTACTATAATGTACCTACACTAGGACCTCCAATTTCCCGGCTATACTTCGGGGGTTACCTAATATAGTGCGAAAAACACAAAAAATATTCAAAACGGAAAATCTTCGCGTACTGAGATCGCCATAGGGTAAAATTTAACGCACTTTTTGACGACTTTCCTATACTGTAAAATGATTTTAGCATTTTTGAAGTTTTATTAAAGAAAAGTCAGTGGATAGAGCAGCGGTTCCAAACCTTTTTGGATTCATTACCTTTGTGCCCTAACATGGAAACTTTTTTTGCCAATTCACGCGAACCAACAAGATACGTAACTTCGTTTTTTCTCCGTGATCCCTTATTTTGCATGTAAATTTCAAAAATATCACGACATGCTAATTACCTCCGGCCAAGAGCTGTTTTACCCCCGGGGGGGGTTTTACCCACAGGTTGGAAACCCAAGAGATAGAGCATCCCTAGGCTAAAGCCACTAGAATAGATCTATTGTTATATCCTTCGCTATTACATGAAGATACCACATGCAGTACACATAGCCCAAGACAAGTAAGTCATGTAACTCACTATCTGTTTTGGTGGCAGAGATCTTGCCTCCCGTAGTGTTCTCCAAGGGCGATACTTCCCTATAAAGGATGTGGATAGATGTTTCGTTGTCTGCAAAATCAGACAGCAAAATCTACAAACTGGGGTACTACCTGACTGACCAATTTGGAACATGTGTTTTCTCCGTTAAAATTTGGATAGTTGAAAACTAAAGTTGAAGTTTTAGTGCAATTTACTTCATACTTGAGATTTATTATATGTAGTTAGGTTGTTGATACCAAATGGTAATATTTACCTGACAGTTAACACCTCATTACGCCATCCAATAAAATTTAGATGAAACGCGAAATATCATGAAAAACAAAATGTTATATTTCAAGTAATAATCAGTAATCACTAAGTAAACCAAAAACATTATTTTATTTGGAAATAGGTAGGTACGTTCATTGTAAGTAGGTCCATGAAATTACAAACAGATTTATCTATATGATGTGTTTGCTTGAAATATATGAGGAATTAGTGGCGAGGTTATCTGAGAAGAAAACATGAATCACAGTCAGAGTTAGGGTTGCCAGATATGTTGTACAAAAAACCGGACAATTATTAGTTTTTGCCCTCCTCCCCCCTACAAAAATAGTTTTCAAACATGCACACACGATTTGTGCCAATTTTTGGTGACAATGGTCTCTGAAGAGTGGTATTGTCGTAGTTCAAAACAGTTTTTACTAAGTAGACAAATTTTATTTCATGAAAAATAGGTAATTGATTGTGACCTACAATTGATTGTGTTGAACTTATTGACGTCCGATCCGGTTGTTGAACTTATTGACGTCCGATCCGGTTGACGATCGGACGTCAATAAGTTCAACACGATCCTTTGTCCGGTTTTGCAAGATTTTTTCGACCACACAGATGTCATAAAAACCGGATTGTCCGATCTAAAACCGGACATCTGGCAACCCTATTCACAGTGCGTAATGTAGTAAAGTGATAGAGGTGAAGGGTGTGTCTGATACTGGCACA
Organism: Ceraclea dissimilis; assembly: GCA_963576895.1. Lineage (NCBI taxonomy): Eukaryota > Metazoa > Arthropoda > Insecta > Trichoptera > Leptoceridae > Ceraclea > Ceraclea dissimilis. The sequence goes on along the minus strand of OY756370.1, from coordinate 223,114 downwards.
GTGTATTTAATTAGGTTAATAGCGCAATTACCTATCTGTATAGGTATACCTTGCTCCCTCCAGTTATATATAACTATCCAACTCAGTTATTTATGATTGGTAATTGATTCACCCCATGTAACCTTATAGGTCAGTTGATTTTTATTTTATGGTGAAGCAAAGAATCTACAGACTGAGTAACTCATCTTTCAGTGTGTTGAGATGAAAATAAGAGATCCTACAGAGGGATGGGTACTTGTAATATGAGGGTTTTTTATCTATAAAATTTATTTATTTATCGTTTGGCAACGTCGAAGTATTGCCACATCGTTAAAGTCTGACATCCAGGGCCTCCAGCCACTGGAGGAATTCAGGGGACAGGCTGGCAGCACTGTCAATGGTACCGGGGTAAGCACGTATTGGGCAATCACGCAAGATGTGCTGCATGGTTTGCTTCGAGTGTCCACAGTCACACTGTGGATCATCCCTCATTCCCCACTTGTGGAGCATGTCACCGCAGCACCCTTGACCCGTCCTAAGCCTATTGAGTGCTGTCCACTGCCTGCGAGGCAGATGGAAACCAAGTAGGTATCTATAAAATATACCTTAGGTAAAAAATGATATGTGCAGGTAAGACATGACATAAAATTAGTCATCAATGAGGTAATTTGATTACTAGAATATTTAGAGCACATAATACTCTACGATTAATTAGTAATTTATATGCACATTAGAATATTCATTTGATAATAGTAACACTATACTCTGTGAGCAATGTGCAATGCAGTGTGCAATATATTAAGTATATTTGAATACACATTGGTAATGTTATAATATGGAGTTTATCAAGTCAATTGAAGTGAAAAGATTACATTATGTATGTATTATTATACCTCCATACTATGTGATTAAAATAGTTGTCACACATAATAATTCAATAAATACATTAGGTACTAGGTATTTCCGTAACTGCCTAAGGCCTTAGTAACTGATGGTTAGGTTCATATAAGACTACAGTCTTCAGCTTGTTTTCAGTTTAAGGAACACACATAAATATATGATTCAATCGAAGATTTCAGAGACAGCACACAACAATCACTTATCACCCAAGTGTTACAGCCTCCTAGACTGAATCGGATCTGGGATATTCTTCATATGGCCGCTAAGACAGCATCAACAATAACAAAACAAGTCATAAATGCAATGAACATCTGTGCAGGACTGCTGATAAAATATAGAAATTTTCGGTACTATTGTACAATTGGGGCCCCAACTATAGAAAAAATATCAATATTGTTGAGTTAGGTTGTTTTTTTTTTCTCGCAAAAAAACAAAAAAAAAACAACCTAACAATCCTAACTCAACAATATTGCTAGCGAATTATTTGCTTTTTCCATACTTCATATGTCACTTTTTGGTATATTTATGGTTGGGGCCCCAATTGTACAATTATAGTACCAATTTTTCTTCTAAAAAAGGATTCAATGAAAATTGAGATTGTATAAATTCAGGAGAAAAGCCTTGACAATTGCTAGCAAATATATTCGGAGTTATTGATTTAGGGGATCCCTCTGTATTCCACTTGTAATTACTTTCTCAGTACACACCACACCACAGCTGACTTATGATACACATCAAGTCATATGTGAACATTGTGTGTATGGTGGTCACACAACTGTAAGGTGATTGTTTACTCATGACATGACACATCATTTTTATAAAACAAACAGTACATATATGTACAGTACAAGTATCTCCTAATGGAGGAAAATCAATTAGAGCAGGTCATAGATTCATATAATAAGATAATAATTGCAAGATCTGCAATGTACTTAGTATGCAGTGGTTGTTTCCAAGTCACTAATCTCAAGTCTAGAGGCTTCGAGGCTCTTATTACCACCCAAGTCTCAGGGCGAGTCATAAAAGTTAATTCAAACCAATATACATAGAGCAGGGGTTCCTAACCTATTAATCTTGTTTCCCTAAGACCTATCATGGATGGAAACTGATTTTACCCCCGCTTGAAAAAAATTGACAAATCCTGTTTACACTTGACTTACCTTTCTTGATGTTCTATCTGCCTAGCTCGCACCTCAATGAGGGGGTCCAGTGTGGTCCTGCCCCCTCCCAGTAATCTCTCCCTGTCCAGGTCCCCCTGCATCTGCCCGAAGCCACCCCCCAGCCCCTCAAACTCCACGCTGTCGTCATCAGCTGAATATGGAACAACAAAACACACTGCTGTTATTTTTTCGGTAAGAAGACAGCGGTACGGAGAGAATGGATCACTATTTAGTAAGAAAAAACATGGTGACCTAACTACATTCTATAATTGTTCATACACACCACCCAGAATCCAGATATGTTCAAATACTAGCTAACATATAAATGGTGGATAATACATTATAATTTGTAAACTCTATAATATAATAACAATATACACAGTCTGTCAACATGGAACTGGGGTGGTACTTTGTAAGCTTTCTCACCCAAAACACCACGCAGATAAAATGTTTATGAAAAAGGACCCTTACAGCGATATACATAAGGGCGTTTTTAGTTTGCATTTTATCTGCGTGTTTCTGGTGAGAAAAAGCTTAGAAAGTTCCACCTCTGGTCTATGATTAATTTTCAACTACAGTTTTCTTTACTGGCAACAAAATGTCATTTCTATGAAATACTACAAGTGTTTCCAATATTGTTGCTTAAAAAAGCTACTGGTAGCGCCCTCATTGAAAACCAACTCCTTTTTTACAGACTGCAGATTCCTAACTTCATGGAAATGCAAAAATCTCTTTAACAAGTAAGAAATAAAATAGCAACATACATGACAATTCAAATGCATCATTCTCCATAATATTCTTCACACAACACAAACACAAATAAACACATGACACTCCTGTTTACACACATGACATATTCAATATAACTTAGTACTAAACATAAACAAACTTCAACACAAAGTACAATTCACATGACTTGTGATAAAAACTGTTGAAATTAATATGAATACAATGTATACATCAGTGTACAGTGTATACTTAGAGTTAGATATGTATGATAATCATGTTTAGTATAAAGAATATTCACACAGCACTTGTAGGTATACATTAACATTGCTTTACGCCGCACTTTGATTATATCGTACTAGACCCAACTCACTCACTTGCTACAATGTCTAAACGTTGAGTACACAAAGATAAATCCTACAGATTTATATTATTACTAGCTGTAAACCGTCAAAAATCACGTTGATGTTTGCGGGGTAGGTAGAGACCCCATTACGGGTTGCTCCCTCCCACTTACCCTGGATACTATCTATCTATCTATACCCTCACGCCACATCCCTTGCAGGGTAGGCAGAGAGGACAGAGCGCCAGACAGCCCTATCCTTACACACACTCCTAGCTTCCGTCACATTCATGCAATTAGTCATACACGCTCTCCGATTCCTTTTACTCAAAACGCGTCCATCCTTGAGGATCTGGTCGACATGATCGGACCAGGTCAGTCTCGGACGGCCGCGCTTTCTCACCCCTCTTCGCTCATTCAGATATATCTTTTTTGTCATCCTGTCATCATTCATTCTCTCAACATGCCCAAACCATCTTAGTTTGTTTACTTTCATTCTTGTCACTACACCAGTCTTGCAGTCACTCATTTCCCTAATAACCTCATTCCTTATCTTATCTCTCAGCGTTTTCCCGCACATTCTTCTTAATGACCTCATTTCTACTGCATTCAACCCTGATTCATCCTTCTTCATCCACGTCCACGTCTCACTAGCATACATCAGGGTCGGCACCAAGACAGCATTGTGCACTAGCACTTTTGCTTTCATAGACACATTGCTACTACTAACAATCGGACCGAGCGCACCATTCGTCCTAGTACCGGCCAGCTTCCTTCTTTCAATGTCTCCATCACAGCGTCCATCTCTAGTAAACAAACTTCCCAGATATACATACTCATCCACTTGCTCCAGACAGTCATTACCAACCTTTATCACACAATTTGTCCTTATTTCCTCTCTTTCGAACACTAATACTTTCGTTTTATTTACATTCATTTTCATACCATTCATATCGCAGCTTTCGTACACACAGGATACTATCCGTTGTAACTCACATTCATCATCAGCCATCAACACTAAATCATCTGCAAACATTAACGCACATACTTTCACTCCATTTAGGTCCACACCAACATTCAGCTCATTCAGAGGACGCATGCAGTAGTCGAAGAACAGGTTGAACAACCAAGGCGACATGACGCAACCCTGTTTAACCCCTTTTGTGAGAGCGAACCACTGCGACAACGCAGCATTCACCCTGACACAAGCAGAGCTCTCCGTATATAGAGACGCGATTGCGCCAATCAGTCGGTCGCTCACCCCATATTCCGACAGTACACGCCACAGTCTTTCTCGGTCCACACGATCGTATGCCTTCTCCAGATCTACGAACGCGCAGAAGAGCCTCTGGTGTTTAGCCAGAAGCTTCTCCACGACCATCCGTAGGGAGAAGATCTGATCGGTGCACCCCCTGCCACTCATGAAAGCACCCTGCACATCCCATACTTTACTTTCAGTCACTTTTCTTACTCTTTCAATCAATACCTTTCCATACAGTTTGCCCACAGAGCTCAGCAAACTGATAGCCCGATAACTGCCGCATTCCAACCTTGAGCCTTTCCCCTTGTACAAAGGGCAGATGACTGCCCTCCTCCAATCCTCAGGAGTGCAGCCACTCTCCCAGCACAAGTTGAAGAGCCTCAGGCACCACTCGAGAATCTTCGGGCCACCTTGCTTGATGAACTCTATGGCCACACAGTCATGTCCCGCAGCTTTACCATTCTTTGCTTTTTTCAATGCAAGCACAACTTCATTCATACGTATTTCCTCGTCCTCAGCAATATTTACATTCATACTATCTGCTACATTCGTCTGGTTTGTACTAGTACCACTTTCATACAATTCTTCGAAGTATTCTTTCCATCTTTCAACAACTTCTTCTCCATTCATCACTAAATCACCATTCTTATCTTTGATGCAATTCATACTGTTTTTCTCACTTCCAGATCTCTTTCTTTTTACTTCCTTCCAGAATATTTTCAAATTCTCCTCGGCGTTCCTCGATAATTTCATACATTCCTCTTCCTCAAGTTTTCTCTTTTTCTGGCAAACCATTTCTTTCACTTCTTTCCTACACGCTTTATATATATTCTTCTTTCTTTCTTTCTCACCTCCATCATCTGGTTTCGCACCAAGCACATCATTCCACGCTTTCTTTTTCCTCACTACAGCATCCTTCACCTCATCATCCCACCACGCATCACCTTTTTTCCTTCCTACCAACGCTTCTCCACATACTTCTCTTGCACTCTTTACTAGCACCTCCTTCATAACATTCCATAGTTCACTCGTCGAGCGTTCCTCATCATCATGTACTTCTAGCCTTTCGTTAGTCAGTCTTTCATATTCATCCCTAACATTCGTCTCTTTCAGTTTTTCGACCCTGATTCTCCGGACAGGCTCCAACTTCCGAGCCCTCGAGCGCCAACCGGAGAAAAGATCAATCCTTGTTATCACAAGGAAGTGATCCGTCCACAGTCCGGCGCCCCGAAATGCCCGGGTGTCCTTTGTCGCCTTCCGGAGCTCAGAGTCCACACATACAAAGTCAATCATCGACCTTTCAATACGATCAACTCTCTCTCTTTGCCAAGTGTACTGGTGGATCTCCTTGTGTGCGAAGAATGTGTTCGCCACAAAGAGATCCAACTCCAAACATACTTCTAACACTCTTTTCCCGTTATCATTCACCCTATCATCGCCATGCAATCCCAACACTCTCTCAAAATTCTTCCTTCTGACACCGACCCAACCATTCAGATCACCTGCCAATATTACTTTTTCATTCGCTCTTCTTTTATACGCTGTCTCCCGCACTAAGTTCCAAAACTCATCCTTCTCATCATCCAAGGCATCATTCCCTGGACCGTAACCTATAATAAGGAACAGCCTGGTCATGCCTACCTTGAAACGAATCCAGATGAGTCTCGGTCCTACCAGTCCATACCCATTACGCTTCACCATACATTCAGTCATTCTTTTTGATAATATAGCACCCACTCCCTGACGTCCATGTTCATTTTCAGGCACTCCAGACCACATCTCTGCCATTCCATTCACCACATCACAATCTCTATCCTTTCTTTTCGTCTCACATAAACACAATATATCTAAGTTCCTCTCATGCAAAACATCACGCAATTCATTCATCTTACCTTCCATATCTCCTCTTATATTCCACACACCAATCCGGCATTCTGCCCTCCTCTTTGCGCCCTCCCTGGTACTTGACGCGGCGTGATGGATGGCGAGCCTCATCGACTCCATGCGTCAAGACCACCACCTAATTTCTTACATCTTAGGACCTATAGGTCCCGTGTCTTGGTTTCCCTCCACCATGTTAGTAGAAATATATATATATATACAAAATAATATAATAAGAATAGAAATATAAATAGAATAAATAGAACTACCACCACCAGAAGTATCCCACTACCAGCCGTTGAAAATCCTCAAGGTCAGCGTTTTCGTCGGAAGTGGCCCTGCGGGCCGGCACTGAGTGGGTTTTGAGTAAAAGCACTCGAAGACACACAAACACGATTTTGACTGGAAAATCACTGAAGGAACGACACAGAAGGTGGAATACACGAAATAGTATTAACGACAATATCGAGAAGAAACACGTGCGGTCACGACGGATGGTAGAGGGCTACTGATTTTGCGTTCAGTGGACGCCTGGGGACCACGCGTATGGAATAGTATGATAAGATGGCGTCTGAAAAACAGAGGACAATATGGCGTACGAAGGCAAAAACCAGTAATACTAGGGGAAAAAGCTTATTAATTCCGGCACTGAGTGGGTTTTGAGTAAAAGCACTCGAAGACACACAAACACGATTTTGACTGGAAAATCACTGAAGGAACGACACAGAAGGTGGAATACACGAAATAGTATTAACGACAATATCGAGAAGAAACACGTGCGGTCACGACGGATGGTAGAGGGCTACTGGATACTATCTTACAGTTACTTATGTATTTACTACGTACTAGAGTTTTTAAGGCGTAAACATAAAAACAGCATAATGGACATGCAATGCCTAGGATTGACCCTGACTATAAGGAAAGGGCAGGGAGCCCCTATCCTAATACATATTTTTTACACGGATGCAAGATTTGCCAACAACTTGTCAGAAGAGTCTACATAGTATCATTAATGATTGACATAATATAAACTCATTAGTCTAATACTGGGAAACATTCACCTATCCAGATATCATGGATATAACAGGATTAGGCTCAGATGTGCGGGGCTTCAAATACAAGCATTGTGCCTGAAATATCACTATTTATTGTTTATTGTGTATCATCATCCGTAGGCTCCAATGGAGCACTTGGATTCGTCAATATTATCACAAAATATTACACTCAGATGACACAATAAAATAAAATACAATACAATACATTTAGAAATCATCTTACAATGTTGCAAGTACATATTAATAATTACCGATTTTTAATTAATGTACATACATTGGTTGCTTGGTTTCTTTGGGCATATTGTAAGACGGGAGCCAGACAATCTAGAAAAAATAATAATGACTGGCCGAGTTGAAGGCAGGAGAAGTCACAGACGTTTACCAATGAGATGGTACGACCAGGTGACGGATGCTATTGGAACGACGTTTGTAGAATCACTGCGGCGGGCGGAGGACAGACCGGGGTGGGCCAGACTGATGAATCAAATAATACATGAAGGTCACGATCTTCAGGAATGACGGACCGACTTGGATGATGATGATATCGGAAAAATTGCAAAAGTTGTCTGGCCCTGCGTTACATTGTTACCCAACGTCCACCAGAATTATGTAAGTTGATTGATACAGCCTATACTAGATGAGTTAGCCATTCCTTAAGAAACAATTCACAAGATTGTTTTCAGTGACTTATTACAATAGGCATATTATTTGTCATTTTGAGTAATTAGTTGTGGCTAAATATATGCCAATTAAGGCTCCTGATCCAACTAGGACGTCACAGTAATTTCCGACGGCATTAAGATTCAAAATCGCATGATAAAATGGTAAAAATAGCGATTTCACCATTTTTAGGGGTTATTTTTGCTTCAATCAAAAAACTTTTACAGTTATTCCCTAGATTTTAATGCATATAATCAATACAAAAAAAATATGCTCCTTCGGGAAACGAGTTTCTGTCTTTCGGAAAAAAGATCAGAGGTGCTTTTCACTTTTTTTTATTTGAGAAATCGATGCAAGATATAAAATATCTTTTACGGTTATTCCCTATATAAAGCCTCACCACACACGTCCCGAAGTTCAGTTAACGACTGTTTGCAAAAAAGTTCCGACCAAAACCTCTCTCTGAATTCAGCGTCACCCCGATTTTGAATTCAGAAAGAGGTTTTGCTTGGAACTTTTTTGCAAACGGTCGATTCCGTTAACTGAACTTCGGGGCGTGTGTGGAGAGCCAAAGGTTCAATGTATCAACTCTATTTTTTCCAAAGCATATTTTGTAATGGTTGTCGAGATCTAAGGTCTCCCGTTTGTAGAAATTTTTGAAATGTCAGTATGCCTACTCTTAAATAATGAATTATGTAGTAGTTTTTAGGAATTCTCTGCATGACAATAATTTAAATGACAATAGAAAATCCAATTGCAATTTGCACACATCATAAAAATGTCTGGCAATAAAAACTGACAAACATTGTCAAACAATTGTTTGAAAAATGTCATTTTTAAATGTAATTATTTATTTATTTATTTACAGTTTTGGTGAATAAGGTACAAAGATATGTTAATATTACAAATGTAAATCATAACATTTGTTCACTCGGGCGAACTTTTCGCAGTACTGCAATCTCTGCCAGCTAACCCCAATATAAAAAAAAGCTAATTTTGAAATACCTACATTATTTTGGTTTTTTAATAAAAAAATAATTTTACTGGATTTAGTTCATATTTTAGAAAAGACATTAGATAAATCTGAATATAGTAATAACTCAAGTTTCACATTATTTTTGAGTTGTGACACTCTTCTGTTCAGTGTGCGAATTAAGATAAAGCGAGGAAACAATCGTTAAGGCCACTAGATCTTAGTCTCTGGTAAATTACCTGCAATAAACGGCAATGTCTGTTTGCTTAGATACTAGTTTCCTATAGAATTACAATGTTTCATATGATGTAGGTATTTCACTTTTAAAAGATTTTTTCTTTGTACTACGCACATGACAGATAGCTCGAATGTGACAGAAGCAAGAAGTGTGTGTTCGGGCCAGAGAAGTGTGGTGTCCTGTTTTCTCTGTCTACCCTGCAAGGGATGTGAGGGGATTGAATGAGGATTATAATGCGGCATACCTACTCTAAAGTCTAAAAGGCTTATTATGTGATAAAGATGAAAGTAATAACTATAATTACGTAAGTAAAAATTAAAAGCCTATGTACAATACATTATCTAGTGGAAATAATGTTAAATAATACTGCCTGATAATTATTATAAACCTCATACTAATGAAGAAATTTCTGTATAGGTAGTGTTGTTATTGAAATATTTCAACAGATGGCATCACATACAATAATGAATATCACAAGATATACTTTGATCTTTGATTATTGAAGTACTTAATCAAATATTTTTTAGTCATACTGACTAGATCAGTTGTAAAGCATTTGTTTCAATACAACACTATGAAAATGTGTGTGAAGTCATTTCTTCGTTTTCATAAAATTCAATAAGTATTCTTTTGTTGATATTTGACGTTTACGATTTTCACAGTGTCAAAATGTGATTGTAATTAGATATTTTAACGTTAATATCCAATTGTTTCGCTCATCTAAGGATGCATTTTAATTTTAAAAAACATTTTATTATCCCCTAACGTGGTTTTTCGGACTGTGGTTATATATTAAGCCTCAAATTGTAATGTATCTTTCTATCGGTAAGCTTACGTTTTTTGGTTGATATCATTGTTAATTTATGCACCTTTTGACTAAAAATGCGACAAGTAAGGCTTATTTAGTTATTTGACTTATTTTTACGCTTAAAATAATATCGCAAATAATATATTTTTATTAAATTACACCTGCCATAGGCACGTAATATCATCATCGAATCACACATCGAGCCATCGATATTTTAAGTACGCTCTTCGGATTTTACGAGTTATAGGCGTTTTCCAATCATTTTTACGTATAAATTAATAATGATATTAACGAAGGTGAAAAGATATATTTACATTTTCTAGCGTAATCTACATTTCCACACGACATTTGGGCATGTAAAGTATATTTTTATTACCTACAATGTTGTCTTGGGTGGGCGAAATGATTGTTTTTAAGCAGGATAATATATAATTATATGATCGACATTTAGACAGCTTGAATTTCTGGAATATCATATATTATAAAATGACAATTGTTTTATGTAAATAATTTAATTTACGTAATGAAATTAATTATTAATTCTAGCGGCAGCATATTAAGTTAGTTGGTAACATTATACAAATTTATTAATTATTTATATAATTATAATCCTTTTTATTTTTTTACCAATACAACACAACATGTTCATCAAGATGTTTAGAAATCGTATCGATGGTTTTCAATATCGATGTTAATGTTTAGCATTTACATCACTATTATATAGAGTTCATTGTTTGTTCATTGTGTAAGAAGAAGAAGAACAGGATACACACTTTGAAAATAGTTCGAGGCTATGACTTTGATGGTCCCACAATTATATTTATACTTTATGCTAGTAACTGGATGAACAACCATAATACCTTTTTATAGATTTTACATAAACAATACGCCAATACATAGTTCTGTTAAGCAAAACATCATTAAATTTTTTTGCTGGCTGGCCTGCAATGTGCATCTCAGTTAGTTATCCAGTTCTCTCAATACGTGGTTCATCGGAATAATCACAGCGTTTCTTTCATTCCTTACAGTTTGACTTTCTGCATATGTGCACCTTTTATTCCTATTTTTTTTTGCTGAACATAATACCACTCCAACTTGTAAGATGTCTGAGATCACTCGCAAACGAGTGGATAGCCATAAAGAATAACAGAATAGAATAGAATTCTTTCATTTTGCATTAAACCATACCGTTGTATTTTCAATATTTTTATAGTACCGCTCTATGGATTAAAATACATTTTTCTTTTGTGAATAACAGGATGTTAGAAAATTATAATTTTGGTAATATAAATTTAAAAAAATGTAAAATAGTAATTTTAACAAGGTCTTCCAAAAAACAATCATGCAACGTATCACTTGCATATAGCTTTTGGATGGCATAATAATTCCTAGCATAATAAATTTACTAATATGTACTATTTTAACATCTAACACAGTAATAAATGTGAATGACTTATATATTATGTATGTAGGAATAAGCTAGTTTGTTTTTAGTTGTAAATATGTATTGAATGTAAATCAACAAAACATAATTATTCAATTTGATTGGGTAACAATAATATTGTGAGGACCTTACTGACAATACTTCAAATTAATATTTTAGTTAGAAAATTACAATGCAATGCAACAGAAATCAATATAATGAATTATTACTTACTAATTTTAAGAACAACTTCTCCCATTACAGAACAAAACTCTTTACTGAATCAATGATGAGGAAAACACAAATAATAATTACTAATCCAAGTGACTCACACGAGTAAATCTCACCACATTACAGTAAATACTATCTATGTGTGTGTATGTACAAATAGTCTGATAATGCACACACACACACACACACACACACACACACACACATAAAATAAGTAGGTATAATTTAGCAGTGATGTTCCCTATATGTTGTAAGACTCATTAATAAATTAGTTTAGTAATAATGAATACCAATCAATGCAAAAATTGGTAATTATTAATACTTGCAATATTGTAAGGCGATTTCTAAATACTTATATTGGCCTAGCACAATGCTTGTATTTTAGGCCCCTCGTTGAGTCTAATCCTGTGATATCTGGATAGGTGAATGTTTCCCAGTATTAGGCTGATGAGTTTATATGTCAATCATGAATGACAATATGTAGACTCCTCTGGCTGGTAAAACTGAGAAGTGTGTTGGCAAATCTTGCCTCTGCGTATAAGACCATAATTTTAATTAGGTATCTGGAATTGTATACGTTGCAGTTAAAGTATACATTGGCTAGTTAGTGCATGCATTCACTAAACTGACACATCGACTATAACACATACACAAACCCAAATACTTTCCTACAGTAGTAAGATAAAGGCTTGCGTTATTGTGTTATGCCAAATACATTGTCAGTGCCAAGATTTGAACCCGGCACTTTCAAATAGTAGAAATCCACACTCTAGCCAAATGCGCCAACCATGTATTCCTACAACTACTTTAGTTTAGTCAAGAATACATTGTCAACTCTGACATTCTCACTTCAACTGTGTCTTTTAGTTTGGTGACAGTTGTTACACCGCTGATCAGGTATGGATAATAATTAGTAAAGTAAACATATGGAACTAATAGCAGATAATATGACACTAATACACACTCCCATACATGATAAGATTAGCCTAATCTACTAACAACACATTAATCTATACAAGTGGGTAACTACTACACTACAGTGATATGCACTTTATTCCTCAACTATTAAATATGCATCATCACATATCTAGATAGAATTGAATACAGAATCCACAATATTTTTTGAGAAATCTACACAAGATATAAAAAAATCTTTTTCTGTCATCCCTAGATAACGGTTCAATGTATCTACCCTTTTTTTCCAAAGCATCTTTAGTAAGGTTGTGGAGATCTATAGTCGCCCATTTTTTTTTTTAATTTTACGTCTACTTTGAAATAGATGCGGGCAAAATCATCCGTGGACGGCCGCGTGCCAGATCTAAGTAAAAAGAAGAAGAAATAGATGCGGGAAAAGTTAGGCGGCACCAATCCAGGTAAAAGGGAATTAGCAGCTGCATTTAGGTGAGTATTTATTATCAACAGTGCAATGAAAGTTGTGTATATTAATTCGGGTGATGGTAAAAATTGCGTGTAGTTATAGACAATTCTGTGGATGATTCACTGTTTGTATAATGGTGACACCATTACAGTGTTGCAAGCACAACACTATAATGTGCAGACTTTACATAAATAAAGAAATTATCATTACATTGCAATATCAGAATTGTACCTACTACTCTACTTAAGTATCTTGTTTATTCTATGTTTATGTCTATCAGTTCATGCCGTCATAAAAGAAATAAGAAAATATTCAGCAGTTATATCAACAGATATACAACAAAACAGTAATCACTGATCATCGGCTGGCTTAATGTGGTCACTTTACACTTATGTAATATTTGGCAATTTCAGACCATACATCTGGCGGAGCTGGGAATTGAACTCATACCTACTAAGCCGACATACTGGTATTCCACCCGCTGTGTCATCAAGGCTTTGAGTTTGAGGCGAGATTTGATTGAGGCGAGATAGAATGTGTATATTGATTGCGAAAACAAAAGAATTGCCATATTCAAAATATAAAAAAACAGATGGATGGACTGGAATTGGTGAATGATACTTAAGTGTAAAGTGATCACATTAAACCAGCCGGCTATTAGTCATAAGTCTGATGGAAATTCATCCTTTGCTGTGCATCTGTTGAGATAAATACCTGTTAAATAAATATTATTTTTCCATTGTTTCCACTAGTTAGTAAGTATTATATAAGATTGAACTAACCATCCATGACACTGTGTTGTGGGTTGTCTATGATCCTAATCTGTCTGTCAGGCAGCAGAGGCTCTCCGAGGGATCCGCCTGTGTCGGGGGGCAGCTGGTAGCGCGCCAGGCGCTCCTCGGCTGGCCCCCGCGGGAAGTACAGGGGGGCCAGGGCTTCTAGTAAGCTGGCGTCGCACCCGACGGCGGCACACAACACCACGCACTGCACACTGCCGACACCACGCTCAAAGAACTTACGTACTGTTCCTGAAACATCACAAAACATTACACCATGTACATGTACATGTTCTGTATGAAAGTATGGACTACAGATTGACTGTTTCGAAATTACAATATTTGGAAATTCCTTGAATAAAAAAATATTCCGAAAGTACCCCTTGAAATGTAGGTATGAAAGTATAATTTAGCCAAAATACTGGTTAACAAATTGACCGTTTTAGATTTTTAAATTTGTTTCCAGGTTTCTTTTAAAAAGGTATAATTCACTTTGTCGCTTACGTTATACTTATTTCGCGCTAACATTCTCATACAAAATTTGAAAAGCTGAAGCGAAAATAGAATGATTTTTGCTCAGTGCCATAATCATAAACAATTAATTTATATTCAATGCACAGACTTCTTTGTCAGATGTACGTAAAAATGTAAGAATGGAAATTTCCGATACACTTTGTTCTCCATTCAAGTAGTATAGAATTTAATATGATAAGTCCAACTTACTTAAGGCTATGTGAACTCCCAAGTCAGCCGGGTAATTTCTCCTCACAGAATGAACCAAACAGATTGCTAATGTATGAACACCTAATTCACATGCCTTAAATAGAATATTCCTGAAACACAGTAAGTAAAAAAATGAATATTAACACCTGGGACCTTACAGGATACTGAAAAAACAATTATAGAGAATGGGGGATGGTTCTGTATCCCGAGATACCACGGAAAAAACTGGAAAAAGCTTTTGAAAATAACAGACACTCGACATAAATATATAAAAATGATTGATTTATTTATTGAACATTTAATTTTTGATCAGTTAAGCCAACTTTTGTGATTTGTCCTAGACCCACCACTCTTGAATATTTCACTACATATTTTTTTTTGTAAGTGAAACTCTTATGAAACATTGTACTTTTGTAGAAAACCAATATCAGTGTGATTTGATGGACATAATTAAATTTAACTTTCATTTTGCAATGTTATTTCTTCATTTTTCATGCATAATAAAACACAAAGATACAAAAAATATAATAATCTAATGAAAAAAGTTATTTGACATTTAATATATAAATTATTGGTTTGAAACTAGGATTGAACTTAGCAGTGAAAACATTGAACTTAATTGGTAAAAATTATTGTCTACTCCCCAATAGATGGCGCTAGTCATAAAAGAAAATTGTAAAACATGTTGTTATTTGGTTCTTCCAAGGCTGAAGTGAAAATGAGAGTAAATAATACATAATAAATAACACATGGCATAGGTCATACTATGTATAATGTATAACTATTAGTTATAATAATATATTATTGTATATTATGTTACCGTGAATGTACGAAGTCTAGGAAATGAATACAATGCCGTCAATTTAGGAAATGTGTCAAATAATTTGTCCCAGGTTCTTTAATTTACACTTTTCTTGGGAAATGCACGTTTTAATAACTCTTATTATTTTTTTCGGGTGAGTTGACACATAGATAATACTGAAAAAAAGACGTATTTAAACTGAAGAACTTATTTATTTTTGCAGTTAAACTGGAGTCGGACATAGAATTGCATAATTTGATATATTTCAGATTCCTGTTTAAAAATATATAAAATTCCTAGTAAAATGTGTATTGTTTTCCCATCATATCATAAATTTGCAGTAAGAAAATTGATTAAAATGCAATTGTTTCATAAAAAGAATTCAGTTCACCAATTTTTCTTTCAAAAAAATATGCCTGCCGGGCTATTTTTCATGGTTTATGTATTTAAACCAAACCACATCTTGACTTTCTTTATTTAGTCACCAAAAAAATTTCACATGTAGCGCTATATTTATGGGTTTTCCGTACTATGTAAATACTTCAATTTTAGTTGCCCCTACCTAGCTCCAAAGTTAAATTGATTTCATACATTTCCTGACAGATTTCAGGCATTGTATACATTACCAGATGTTGAAGCTTTAACTGTGACATATTGTTATATTATGTATATAACTTACCTATAGCACAAGTGCAGGGTACTCTCCGCAGCCGTGTGATACTTGGTGCTGTACTGAGGCCCCACTGTATGAATTATGTAGCGGGCGGGGAGGTTGTGGCCTGATGTTACTTTCACATCACCTGTGCGACATTCTGAAAACAATAACAACAATTATTATATTACTTTACTTATACATTTCTAATAGTGATATTTCAGGCACAATGCTTGTATTTCATATAGAGCAGTACATCTGAGCCTAATCCTGTGATATCCGTGATATCTGGATAGGTGAATGTTTCCCAGTATTAGGCTGATGAGTTTATATGTGAATCATGAATGATAATATGTAGACTCTTTTGGGTGATACTACTGACGTGTTGGTAAGTCCTGCCTCCACAAAATAAAATTACACTGTCTATTGCAGATTTAAAATTAAAATTTAGACAATAAGAATAATTCATGTTGATTTGTATTGTTCTATTCTATACGTTCACATCCCTCGCGGGGTTGGCAGAGAGAAGAGAGCACCTTATCCTAACAGACACTATTTGCTTCAGTTTGTCACATACACTCTACGATACTCTTTACTCAAAACACGTCCATCCTTGAGCACCTAGTCGACATTGTAAAGCTAAGTGATTCTAATATTTTCTTTGTCATCCTTTCACCATTCATCCTTTCTACATGTCCTGAACATTTTAACTTGTTAACTTTTATTTTAGTTACAACATCCATCTTTTACAATCAATGTACGAGTACATGGTTGGCGCAGTTGGCTGAGGCGGCGGTCTCTCGAGCGGGAAGTGCCAGGTTTAAACCCCGGCACTGTCGATTATTCCACACTTTGCGACACAGTGCAAGGAAAGTGCAGAAAAGTATTTGGGTTTGTGTATGCAAGTCCAGATCGATTTAAAAAAAAAACATCTCTCTGATCACTTCATTTCTTATTCTTTCTCTCAGTATTAAGTAAGATATTATATTGTTGTGTATCACAAACCTTTAACATCAAGTATGATTTCTTCCTTCAATCCTGAGCCGGCCCTTGCAAAGATTGGTTCACTAATTAGATTGAGTTCATCTAAAGTTTCATTAGTTGAATTACTTATTGCATCTACTTCTAATAATGATATGTCACCTTGCCTGAAATAAAAACATACAAAGTTATTTAATACCTATGTATCAAATATTGTGTGCAGTTGGTGGTGGATTACGAAAAAATTGGGTATTTTGATAGCAAAAATGCCAAAAAATCATCGTTTATTGTGTGGGTGGGGCCAAGATTTTGTGGTGGTGGCACAAGGACCCAGACCATAACTAAGGACCTCATACTTAGAATATGCAATGTATTGCTCTAACTAAAGTTAATTTTAACAGATGCTAATGCTAACCTCGATTAATAGTTATTGTTAACTGCTAATGTCAAAATGGTCGCTTTGTTGCTGATCAATTTCAGAAGATTCCTCATTAATGTCCCGCGCGTAATGCTAACGAATCTCGCCATGTCATTGGTGACCGGTCAACAGGCGCTAGTGTTTTGTAATTTTGCTTAGTTTTCTTTTTTGTGTTTGGTTGGAATATTTACATACTCACTCCAGGCATTGGCGTGGATTAACATTGGCAGACAATCTACTTTTATGTCAACAGTGTTGACAAATTAAATAAGAACAACTGTTGAAGATTAAGTATTGACCAATGAGAAATGTTTTCCTTTGAGTACAGAAAACAGTAAAAGAAGTGTAATTTAACAGAAGTTGCACCGCAGTGGTTGGAGTGGCCAGAGGTCCTGGAAGCTGCGAGTGACAGGGGCCTCTGGCGAAGATATACAGATGCTTTGGGCCCCGACCCAATCAAGGATAGACGGGGAAAAAGATGTATGTATGTATGCACCGCAGTGTTTATTTCTTCAGTAGGTAATATACAGTTCGGATTAATTTTGAGGCCCCCTAATTTCAGAGGCACAAAGCTTTTGCCTTCTTTTGGAGAATCCGCCACTGTGTGCTTCTTAAGAATGCAATGTAATTTGTTTAACTACAATAAGACATGTACTCATATAATACCATCAGATACTTGTGCTTTGTAGACCGAATGCTTATTGTGTACCCTTTATGTGATATTCACTACAAGTAATTAGTTATTATTATAGTACTTAATGTGATATTCGCTAAATAAAGTTGAATATTGTGAAAATACAGCAGTGGTACCAACCTACTGGTGAATACACATGGCAGGTACTGTTATTGATTTAACTACTGCTTTTATGAAACTACATTCAGATTTATTTTGGTGTCATTATTTGGTGAATTGTTCTACTTGTAACTTGTACATATGTAGTGGTAATGATGAAGAGCTGTTTTTGATAGAAGTCATAAATTTTAAATTATTTTGAAGATAAAATACAGACAATTTTCTATGAATTTAAAAAGTTTTGTATTATTTTTATCATAATTATGATAACAATTACAGTCACTTTTGAGTTCACGATCGATTTGTTTTTAACTGCCACTTCTAAAAATATACCATTGCATTAATGGAAAAACCATTAAATTATGTGGGTATAAGAAAAACACATACAACATTCTCTCTGGGTTTGAATCCCAGCCGGGGTGAACTGAAATTGCGAATGTTTCTCGAGTGTAAAGTAACCACTTAAACCAGCCGAGGTAAGCCCGACATAGTTCGTCCTTAATTATTCTACACTGTTGTACGAATACTGTTTGATGCAAAATGTTTTACGGAACTTCTGCGAACAAGTGACTCTTACAAAAAACTATTAAAAATAGTGAGGGGAAATTTCCCATATTTTACAACAGTGCTTCATTGGTTAATGAAACTATCTATTAGCTATTAGTGTATTAGATGAACAATAGTGATGTTACAACATGTATTATAATATTAGGTATGTATTACTGTATATTGTATTAGGTCAGGACAATAGATACACTTGAATATTATCTGATTGATCGTACATACAAACTTAATGATTGTAATAAAATGTCTAATGATTATTACATCAATAACAGTACAAGTACAATGCAATATATGAGAGGACACTGGACATATAATATTATAACCTACATAGATACAATCAATCGGACATTAATATTAGTCCAGTCTACATACATTTCTCCATGGAAAGTTGTGAGGTGGTCTGGATTTCTTTCATTCTATACATCTTTTGGAGTGCTGAATTCGAATCCGAGGTTTGCCATCAAAATTTGGTGACGGAACATGGCGAAAATTTCAATTATCTGACGAATTCTGGATTCTAAAATCTTTGACATAAAATTTCCTACAAATTTTGTTAATATTTTTTTTCTCTAAAATAAATAGGAGCGTAGCTGTCAAGCTCCAAAAACTGGACAAATTTTCTCGTTATTTTCAATTGTGGGAATGGAAAATGCATGGAGAATAGGTCACCTTGTTAGATTTATCACCAAATTTTAACAATTATTTTTATAAGAGGCTAAATATAATTTTAAAATATGGTGAACTGTTTAGGCAGGAAATGTTCAAAACAAAAAGTTGATAGTTTTCAAGTTCTATCCAAAATTCGCCAGAAAATGTAAATTTTCGCTATTTTTGGCCATGTTATGCACGAAATATTGTTGGAAAACTCGGATTCAGATTCAGTACCCCAAAATAAATGTAGAATGAAAGAAATCCAGACTACCCCACAACTTTCCACCGAGGAGCTGCATTGAGTTTACTTTGACTGGACTATAATACAGCACAGTTACGTATGTAGATGATATACAAGTAGCTAATATGACAATAGGTAATGATAAACATTAAAGTGTATATAAGATGTATATTTGTGTGTTATTATATTAACCTACTAGTCTTTTGTCTTCCTAGCGCGCGTAGCACCTGAAATATTAGTGTTTAATTTATTAAATTCTGCTAGTAACAATTATTTATTATTGTTGCCATCAGACAACAATTGCCTATCCAATATCAATATTGCTCAAGGTAGAAGCATGGGCGTTCCCAGCTTCGTAGCCAGTGGGGGGGGCAAAGCAAAAAGGAACAAAAACATGTAGATACTATGAAAAACGCGTAATTGAATTTCTTAGTGAGACAGAGTGAAGAAGGTCGTGATGTAGTTCAGTTTATTTTCTTTGAGTAAATAGTAGTTTGTTGTAAGAGTTATTTTCTATAGAAAATGTACCAAAAATAACGACGCAGGCGTACTTTTTTTTCAGAAGGCATAAGCATGTACCAACCTAAAAAAGGGCGCGATGTAAATCTAGTTAATTTTTCGTGAAACAAAAAACATAGACACTTTAAAGAATATGAAACACAATAATAAGGATAGGTAATTAGCGCCGCAGGCAATATTTCCAATGTTAATGGATTTCCATGCTAATTTTAGAATAATTTGGATATGATGAGAAACGTGTGGTAATGAATATTTATGAAGTTTTATCATTAAATATGAAAAATTATATAGCTATTCCAATTTCTAAGGGAACAGGGGGCAGCTGCCCCCCTGCCCTCCCCTGACAACGCCCATGGGTAGAAGGTAGAAATATATGAAAGCTAACCAACAGAATAGGCAATATTGCAGTGTCATTAATACATTTTATAAGAAGGCAAATGTATAATGTAATGTCTGCTGCGTAAGGAATCAGAATGTTTCCCACACATTACACATTACAAGAAATCAATACAGTTCTTATTATTGTTATTGAGAAAGTAGGTCTACCTACATATATTCTATACATACCTACAGTAGGTAATGTTATTGTAGTATATCTGTTATGTATCTTTATGTGGGTACTGAGCATTCATAAAATTTAGGTATCCTATAGCTTGATTCCGAAATATATGCACTGCCCAGCGTAAGAAGTGCGTATAAGCCAAACTGTTGAAATCGATTTCGTGAATTTCGTGAAATCGATTTAGAGAATTGGGACTTTTTATGATTGAAATAGGTAATGTATCTATCTTTGAAATGCTCATTTCAATAAAAGAACTAGAAAAAATCTTCTTCTTCTTAATCTTAATGTAGGCCTGACGGCCTGTTATTTAAGAGAGGTTAGCCTCCTGTGAGGTCGACTCCTAGCTGTTAATCGGCTCCTAGCTCTTTGGTGGTCTGCCTGGGGGTCGCCTACTTTGGGGTAAAAAATCTTAAGTTGTCTTATACGCAGTAGTTGGGACAGCTGTATACTGAGTCAAAAAAACATTTAATATTCATCATGAGAGATGAACCTAACATTTTGTGAACCTAACATTTTGTGATTCAGTAAGTATGCAGTGGCTTACCATAAAATAAGTTTAGTATTAATGTTGCGATCACAGGGAAAGGGGGCGTGGGCGTGTCTGGGCGTGGGCCCCCCTAGGGCCTCGTAGTCGGGGCCCGCGGTCTCCTCTCCGGCGCACTCCCACCGAGACAGCTTGCCGACGCCTACAGCGCCAACCACGCGCATATCACCTCACTGAAAACAAAATATATATTCAACAACCAAATACTACAGTAATCTTTTAACTTTTCATGTTCACTGTAATATGAATCTAATGTCTGAGATAAAAATATAGCAAAAAGCTCCCTCATGTGAGTTTTGAGTTCTAATAAAGAAATCGCCAGAAACTGAAAAAAATCGCTATTCCTCTCTTTTTTGCCATGTTCCGCGACGCAAATTGGTTGAAAAACCTCGGATTCGGATTCAGCACCCCAAAAAACGTGTAGAATGAAAGAAATTCAGACTACCCCACAAGTTTCCATCGAGAAATGTAACTAGACTGGACTAATAGATCAGATATCAAAGATAGGAATGAAATTGCTAGTATGTACAAAAGCGAAGAAAACTACTGAATTTATTATATTGTAATATAATATTACTAGTAAGTATAATATAAATATAGGTCGTGTATTTGGTGGCGTGATGTAGTAAAGAGCAGTGGCCAGTGACTCTGCTTGCCACATTGTGTTTGGTACCAGCACATACTATAAATAGTGCCTGTATTTAATAGTACCTCTACTCAGTGTATTGTATGACAGGCCCTCTGCCCACCTCACCATGGAAAATACTAGACCAGTAAACACTAAAATATTCATCACATGACCTCCTCACCAGAGGTTGGTAACACTGAACACTGTATAGAGTCTTCTAATTGTTATACGAACATCTGACTCTTACAAGACACTCGAAATAATATAAAAAAGAGTGGAGACAATTCTACAACCCCAGGACTCGACGGGAAACCTTTGACTAGTATCTAGTTCAGTTCTAGGACGTGAAGTCCTAAAATCTTGTTTTTAAAGCTCGCCACACAACTATGACGTCACGGTCATTTCCCACGCCATTAAGGTTCAAAATCGCACGATAAAATGGTAAAAATAGCGTTTCTTTAATTTTTTGGGGTCAATTCAGCTTCAATAAAAAAACTTTTTCCGGTTATTCCCTAGATTTTAATGCATATTATAAGTACAAGAAAAAAAAATATCCTCGACTTTCGGGAAAAGAGTTTCTGTGTTTCGGAAAAAAAAAGAGAGGTGTTTTAACATATTTTTTTGAGAAATCTATACAAGATATAAAAAAATCTTTTACGGTTATTCCCTAGATAAAGGTTCAATGCTTCTACTCTATTTTTTTCCAAAGTATATTTAGTAACGGTTGTCGAGATCTAAGGTCTACCGTTTTTAGAAATTTTTGAAATGTCAATATGCATACTGTTAAAAGTGTAAGTAAATTTAAAATGATAATGATTTGTCTGATACAAAGATTGTCGACTACTGTAGTGCATGATACCGTGTGGTATGGTTTGTTACCTATCAATCTAATGAATGATATTAGTTACCATGTAATTACATCCTCACCTAACTGACTCTAACTGGGTACAGGATTACCTATTACTGTCACTGCAGTATGCAAATTGTATGTGGATATGCTGAATGTTGGACGATGGACTGTTAAAAAAAAAGCATATAATTGGTATTTTGACCGGGTGTTTAGTTTTACTAGGCCTGTAAATGAAACGTATGGAACATTTTAGTGACAATTTAGTGAGGATTATTTTTGTCACTGATTACTTTCTCCTATATCAGCATGATTTTGCTGGGCAACCCCGTGGCGATGTATGACCCTATTCATTTAAAAAAATTATTTGGATTGGTCATATTTTAGCAGTAGGGTCTTAAGCTATTACTACGAATGTACCCAATGATTATTTATTTATTCTATGGCCAACACCATGCATTATCAGCAATAAATACAATTTCCTGTCGTAAAATGCTCCAAAATACAGCGTACCTACCAGGCGTGAAGCTACCTAAGAAAACGATTCCCATTGAGTTACCTTTTGGAAAAAATGATCGGAATAATAGTGTCTAATCTGACGTAATCCCATAAGAAATGTTAGCTCCGGCTTCCCTACTACAGAAATCAACCCTTCGCCACTGGTACCTACTCACCAGAACATAAATTAGTTGGTTAAGTGGACACAGCAGCGTATATAGGGGGGGGTCGAGGGGGCCCAGCCATCTCCCGAAATATAAAACAATTATATAAAAATCGTTATTTTAAAACATTTAGAAAGGCACTCAGTTTCATCACTTCTCTCATTTAAAAAAAAGAAAGGCCCGCGGCGCCATTGCCGCCGTTCATTCTTTTTTTGTAGTTTTTGTTCACCACAATTACAAAACTTACCTTCTATTCACAATTTTAACACCAAAACACGACCTTTTTCGCTCACCTTCACGGAAAATTTCGACGTGTTCAGATTGAATGGTCAGGTTTAGTTTTTATCCCCCCCTCCCTAAGGTCAAATACTTTATCGCCTTCCCCCCCCCCCGAAATGAAAACTTATATACGACACTGGGTGGACATAATAATCCTTTCTTTACACACGTGTATTGTGTTTACGACGTCGTAGATGCAAATCTATAACATGCTTATACGTAGTATGTATTATAATATTTCCCTAACAAATCAATACATCAGCTGTACCTACTGTACGAGTATGTAATGAGCCTGAAAGGTAATTGGATTCTACAGGAAAGGAATGATATCATTACAGGAGATTTACTAAGTACCTATTCCTACATTACGTGTGTTGCTCTTAGGGCGATGACCTGTCTGAAGGATTGTATCTAAATATAGCGAGGAATATCTACTGTAAGGCTGTAAGGAACAAATATAGAGGGAAGATATTATGAACACTCTGATGGATGTCATGTGGAATGAGATATTGTATAACGCTTTTAATGAGTTACAGTCTCTGCCTACGCAACTAAGGTATCCAATATGGAAGGGATATATTTATTACATTTTATTTGCATCGTCTAAACTCCCTCGGTATGTATGAAATCAAGTGACATTAAGAGACATTACACAATACACATATATGGGTATAAAGTATTTTAATGAGCTACCAGGCGGAATGAGGGATATTAGAGACAGAGTGGCCTTCAAAAAAGAAATTAAGAGACACATGATAGAGGCACTTGGCCCAGTAGTCTCCTGAAATTTGCTCATTTGTTTCGCGGGATGTAACTTTGTTGCTATCTTTGATTATTGAAGTACCTAATCAAACACATACTGACATAGATTCGCTCAAATTCTTTTGTTTCAATACAACACTATGAAATGTGTGTGAAGTCATTTCTGGTCATTTCTTCCTTTTCATGTAATTCAATAAGTATTCTTTTGTTGATATTTGACGTTTACGATTTTCACAGTGTCAAAATGTGATTGTAATTAGATATTTTAACGTTAATATCCAATTGTTTCGCTCATCTAAGGATGCATTTTAATTTAAAAAAACATTTTATTATCCCCTAACGTGGTTTTTCGGACTGTGGTTATATATTTAACCTCAAATTGTAATGTATCTTTCTATCGGTAAGCTTCCGTATTTTGGTTGATATCATTGTTAATTTATGCACCTTTCGACAAAAATGCGACAAGTAAGGCTTATTTAGTGATTTGACTTATTTTTACGCTTAAAATAACATCGCAAATAATATATTTTTATTAAATTACATCTGCCATAGGCACGTGATATCATCATCGAATCACACATCGAGCCATCGATATTTTAAATTCGCTCCCGGGATTTTACGAATTATAAGCGATTTCCAATATTTTTTACGTATAAATTAATAATGATATTAACGAAGGAGAAAAGATATATTTACATTTTCTAGCGTAATCCGCATTTCCACACGACATTTGGGCATGTAAAGTATATTTTTATTACCTTCAATGTTGTCTTGGGTGGGCAAAATGATTGTTTTTAAGCAGGATAATATATAATTATATGATCGACATTTAGACAGCTTGAATTTCTGGAATATCATAAATTATGAAATGATAATCGTTTTATGTAAATCATTTAATATATATAATGAAATTAATTATAAATAATTTTAGCGGCAGCATATTAAGTTAATGAGTTATATTATACAAATTTATTCATTTATATAATTAATCCTTTTTATTTTTTTACCAATACAACACAACATGTTAAAAAAATGGTATCGATGGTATTCAATATCGATGTTAATATTGAGCATTTACATCACATTAAATCATCCAGTAAAGATTAGAAGAAAAAGAAAATGGAAACGACGCTCGAAAATAGTTCGAGGCTATGGTTGCTATGTATGAATTTACTATGTATGATGTTTGTTATATTTGATATTTTGCTATGTATGATATTTGCTATGAATATATAAATGCAGGATCCCTCCCCACACACGAGACTTGTCTCTATTGGGGAGGTATCTCGAAACATGTATAGTTTTAAGTTAATAGTAACCATATTTGTATGTGTAAAATATTGAAGAAAAATAAAAAGAATTTTGAAATTGAATTGAAGTGGAGAAGCCAGTGTAGGTATTATTAGCCAGTGATGTGGAGCCCATATCGTCATATTATGCAACCTATATAGCATCAAACTTTGCTGCCTAGTTTCATATTAGTGAGAGTCTGAAACGTATGTAATCTATTAGCGATATCGTATTCAATATTATATTCAGATGTGTATGTAGATTTTAAGTATGTGTTGTCGTCGTTTTGGTAAGATGACAGCGGTATGGAGAGAAAGGGTCGCTATTTAGGATGAAATAATGTGGAGACTTCGCTGCCTCTCCGATGGTACTGCAGCCCAAATCGCCTGAATGTGCAGACTTAAATGCTATAATTCTACGTGTGTAGGTACCACCTTTATCGTGAAAATGAGAATGGTATGGACGTGGATAAAACAATTAGATTTGTATGCTCTATAATGTTTTAATACATAAATTCGCGGAAATATAAAGTGAATATTGCAAAAGTGAAAATAAAAATAGCTTAGTGTCCTTGGTGCCTGCCGGAGATGGAGAATCGCAATGTTTTTATGGGTTTTGCGTTTCTGAAACACGTCAACCTATCTGAATAATATTCCCATCATATCTTATAGAAACAATAATATTTGCCAAAGTCGCATTGAATTCATGAATATTAATTTGTCAATTTCATTTATCGTATGGCCAACATCACGCCTTTACCATATAACATTCGTTATGTCAAAGTGTCAATATTTTTCCCCTATAAGTATCATGTCTATACTTCACGACACATGGTTTAAGCTTTCAAATGTGCAGATTGTGTCTATAAAAGTCTAGATCCTAGGTTCCCAACGTTTTCGGTCTCTTTACCCCTAAGGCCTGTCATGGAAATTTGTTTACCCCCCTCCCTAACTTCCCAGAAGACCGCCAAAACGATGGAGGGACAGCTGGACTTCAGCCTCCCAATAATGAGGGCTTTCTTGAACAGACAGATCACAAAATCTAAGAAAAGATGATGAAGAAGAAGAGGGTATATAAATCGAGAAGATTAGGTACTTACCTACTTACTTGTGCGCTGTGAGAAACTTGGTAAATATCAAGATGAATGGGGAGACTCTCTACTTGGTTTAGTTTGATAAATGTTCAAGGGTTAGGTTAGGTACCTACCTACCCCTACCTACCATGGGAGAGAAGTCACTTAGTAATAATTAGTCCAGGAGGGGGTGGGGGAGGGGACTTGACAACATACAAAGCAGAATGTGAAGAACCCGATAGTATGTATCTACATACATATCTAAAGGTAATATGTATCACTATCTGTATTACCCAGCGTAGCTTGGGTAACTTTAGGTATTGGTTATTAGGAAGTGGTTCTATAAAAACAAACTAACCCTTTTTTATAGTGGAGTAATAAATTTTAATCCTTTTTAAAGAAAAAGTTTTCTGGAAATTCCTATATAATTATTTTTTACCTTATTAAGAGACATTTAAAAAACACCCCCTTTCTTGAAGCCCGTTTTCATCCCTTTTAATAAAAATTTGAAAAAACGGCCAAATACCCTATCACAAATTTTGATAGGAGAATCTATGTGCCAAATTTCAAGTTCATACCACGTCTGGTTTCCGAGATATTCGTATATTCTAAAAAACTTTTAATCCCATATTTCATCCCCTTATGATCGGGATTTCCAAAAATCGCTTCTTAGTGAGAGGTTTTGTATTAAAACCTATCTGTCTTCAAAATTTCACAAAGGCGTGAATGGCGACGACGACGGTTGGAGGCCAGGGCCCACAATGGGCTGTAGAGCCAATGATTTATTTATTTATCGTTTGGCAACGTCGAAGTATTGTCACATCATTAAAGTCTGATATCCAGCGCCTCCAGCCACTGGAGGAACTCAGGGGATAGGCTGGCAGCACTGTCAATGGTACCGGGGTAAGTGCCAATGATGATGATGGTCTTCAAAATTTCACTTCTCTAGGATAAGCCATTTGGGCTCTGCGTAATTGATGAGTGAGTATGTCAGTCAGTCAGGCGCTTTCGTTTATTATTAGAGATATCTATATGACTGAGTGGCGCAGCGCAATTCAATCGGGAAGAAGAGATGCTGTAACTACATGACTATAAATATGATATATATGCAAAGATATTACAGGTAGTAGTATAATGATAAATCTGATTATGTCTACAGCTCCCGCTAGAGTGAGCAGCAAACAGAGCGTGCTACTTCACTTCACTTCACTAGTCCTTTCAATAAATATTATTATATTCCTTCTCAAATGATATCAAATCACAGTTCATGGCCCTCGTCTATGGAATAACATTCCCTAGTAACAATTTACCTCCTACATTGGTTCTACAACGGTTCTAGGACTGCTCTAGAACCGATCTACATTTCGTTTCATCCGTCTTGTCACACTTTTTGTATAGAATTATACTATGTAGCCAGTGGCCAAGTTATATGAAACAAGGAGTAGAAGCTAAATTGTTACTAAGGTTCCCGTGAAATACGTTATATTTAAATTTCATTATTAACGAAACCAATTTCCTGTGCCAGGCTTTTGGACGAATTTACCGGACACATCGGTGTTGAAAATGAACAACTTTGTTAATCGTTTTACAAGATTTTACTAAACTTCACTGTGGTGATTTTTTGTTTATTTATTGTCTGTGAGCGGATCTTGCAATCAATTAGAGAGTATTAGAGATCTGAAACTTTGCAATTATACGTAAACCTGGGATCCAAGGGTTGTATGTGGTCATGTGTGGTATCGTATGAAAGAGCGTTGGAAAAGAAATCCAAAACGTAAGTTAGATTTCTTCCAGCTCCAACCTCGAGAGACACCGAGTGATCGAGAGGATCCAGTCACCGCATATCGTCGTGTTTGCTATCTCACGAAAGTGCGTCACGAGCAGAACTCGTATATCTTTTTACAAATAAATTTTAATACTGTCTATTCTTGGTGGGAGGCGTCATTGAAACAAAGGAATCCAAGCGCCTCGGAAGAGCGTGCTTGGTAACGTTTGGAAGATCGCAAAGAACAGTTCTAGGAGTGAAGTCATTACTTATTTGATTCTTACTCTGTGCTGGAAAGTGTAATATTGTAACACAAACAGCAGACTGATGGATAGATTATATTGCAGGTAACTGATATTACTGCAGTTAGTAGCTCCTTGTGGCTGTAATGGATCCAGTAGGTAATATAATACCACCAATGCTTCAGCTTATGACCTCTTTAAATCCGTACTAAACACATTGCGGAAGAAGAAACCACAAATAACAGTAGATTAGTCAATAAAAATAAACAAGCAATGAGAAGTGAGAAAGCGCTCAACCGAAAAGCCTACTAGTTAAAAACTCATTCATATTATGTTGTATAATTTCCCCATTGATATAACGGGTAGGCAGTTGTGTATACACATAGTAACACTTAGTGAATTGGTTTGGCTGATGTTCTAATGGCAATGAGCCAGCAGCCAGGCCAGCTGATGTGTGAGGGGAAAGGGGGAGGGATAGGGTAGTGTGATGACACTTGTGGATTGTGGAGATTAGCACTTGAACACGTCCCCGACATCCTGATGGAGAGTTGCCAACTCATGTTGCTATACCCAACCACCTATACTGTATTAGGTATACTGTGATCACTTGGTACAACGAGACTCTTATGGATATACATCACTATACACTACAAGGGTAGTGAAGTTGTACTTGGGTGTATGGTTGTTATCTCTGCTCTATTATATAATCTGTATTTCTAATATCTATCACATTAGGTATTTTAATACTGCATAATAAGTAATATGGATTGTAACCAACTGACGTATCTAAGTGCCCGAATCAGGGCCTAGGGATGAAAAAGAACAATAAACAATATTTATTTATTTATTCTTTTAGTGAACAAAGTATACACACATAAAAAAGGACATGATTATAAAGCATTGTTCACTAGGGCGAACTTATCGCAGAACTGCGAACTCAATGTATCTACTCTATTTTTTCCAAAGCATATTTAGTAAGGTTGTTGATATCTATAAGGTCTCCCGTTTTTAGAAATTTTTGAAATGTCAATATGCCTGGAGAGGCGAGGCGTAAAATCTTTGACAAATATTAGATGATGGTTAAAGGCGTTGCGACCGCAATATATTCTAATTAACCTAATATTGGAACAACTGCCACGGTCCTGACTTATATTCGTACCCGGAATGATCATAAGTTTTAGAGGTATGGTAATGTGAGTTGAAGATTGTACAGTGTATGTATACATTGTATACAGGAAGACATAGCCTAGTGAAGGGAGAGAAAGTTAGGGAATATAAATGGAACAATATAATACGGGACTAGAGAATCAGCCATGATGTCTAATGATCATAAGTGTTATGTAATGTCTTCCAAATGGGACAAACGTTGCTACAGCAGCAACTCTAAATCTGCACCAACATTTAATTCATACTTAAAAATACCTTTCTCAGTTGATTTCTTATACTGTATCTGCAATCTGAATGAGGTCTGAAATCTTTATAAAGATTTGCAAGATGATAGTTGTTTCTTGGTTCTTCGGGTGAATTGTGTGTAGATAAACTTGATCGACGTTTCGACACTGCTACTGGTGTCATTGGTGGTGGTTCACACGAAAAACCAAGAAACAATGTCAATCGTACACCGTGAAAACGTTCAACGTTTACTAAGATGATAGTTGTGTGCTGAAGGGTTAAAAAACTTATTGCAAAAGCAACATCTAATGCCTCTACCACATGCTCGCCGACGCTCGTGTGAATGAGTAAAAAGACGTGCGGACGGGGTGATTGTCTCGGATTGTATACGTAATTGACGGTTAACGTCTTTTTAGTCATTCACACAAAAAAACGTGGAGGGTCGGCGAGCATGTGGATGAAGCATTACAGTCAACCCGGAATGTAATGTATAAATCGCTGGTTTTCAATTATCAGAACAGAGTTCCAAAAAGATGACTAGGGATTTTGGATTTAAATGAGAGTTGTTTTTCTACTTCCAAGTTCTATAGGCTGTATTTATTTCAGTCACCTTGTGTCAAAGTATGGAGAGCTTGGTGGAAATGTCTCTTGTATAAGTGTAAGACAATAAGTAATGGTGGGATTAGGAACCACTGCTCTAATGAGAATGTGCGTACCTGATAAGTATTTAGAGTAACATATTGTAATTAGCAGGAGGTAGCTGTGATATCTGTAGGTAGTATAAATACACAGTAACCTTGACTCTAAAGTAGGCTCCTACTTCTGCTCTACGTGTCCTGAATATAATGTAATAATAATGAGCGATGCTGCTGTGAAGTGGTATGAGTATAATATCAAACAAAACGTACTCTATCTAGAGATATCTGTACTAATGCTATTAACTTAGTATAAAATATGCTCTGCCAGAACCTATTTAGGTACATGTGGGTTTTACGTAGCCAATCAATCTATTTATTAATATCTTTTGAAATATTGTCTGAAGATAATAATAATATGAATGTTTAGCCATTCGAGAATTGTAGATTGTGCCTCGGAAGGCCAATGCGTTCAGCAGCCACAGCTTTCAACAAACAATGAGCTTCTACGAGAAGTCCTTCATTGTCGCAGGAGCAATCATGTGGAGCAGACTATCGGAAGGTTTTCGGTAAGATCAGCCCATCACCAGCTTCAAGAGCAAGCTGAAAACTGCTTACTTGAGATGGATAGCACTAAACGACGCAACAAAAATCATCCATTATCAGCATTACGTATATTATTTTTAGAATTAAAGGGAGTTTGCCTCATATTTTCGAAAAATGCGAACTTCGACATTAGACAATGAAACTCTTACGTAAAGGTTTGCTCACACAAGTAACTAAATTGCTCCACTCCGAGCAATTCTGGTCGAATTCCCGGCACCATGCGTCAACTTAATGCAATATGCAGCAATTAATGGAGCAACTATTTCGCAATATTTCTTCATTCCGGCGACAAGAATCGCTGAATATTCAATTAGCTTGGAACTTTTAGCCAATTTTCTTTCTCGCTTGCACTCAATATTGTTGTCTTATGCTTTGAATATTGCCGAAACAACTGCTCGACATCGCTCCATCAATTTTCCCACGTTGATCAATACGAGTTGCCGAGCAATTATTGCTCCAAAAATTGCACGTGTAGAGCTGTACAAAAATATTATGTCTATTATGAATGTGACATATCCTTATCTCTGTAAATATTAGATTCCGATGGCAATATTTGACGACAATAGTACGCCTTAAAATATCACCTTTCTAAATAATTCACGCTGTACAAATATGTCAGTAGATTTGTAGTAGTAAAATAAATATTTACCTGTGACTGATGAATCCAAAATGAAAACACTTTGTAGACTATGCGGGTGATGGTGGTGGACTACTGATGGAGTGAAGATTATTATACGATTAGTTTAACAGCATAAGAACTTCACATAACACAACACTTTGTATTGAATATTTCAGTAGGAATTATTGGATTACAGTTGCATTGCTGTACCACACGTTAATTAGTTAATTTATTTATTATTTCACTAACTTTCTACCGCAGTATGATATAATTGATTAGATTATTATTTGTCTAACTACAATATATATAATTAGTAATGTATACGCGTGGCAGTTTAACACAACGCTGCAGGGAATCGTGTGGTGGAGAAGCTCATACAATGACAGGTAACTTGTGCAACTATTATATAATTATATTACGTATATCTATTATTACAATTTTTATTTAATTTCAACTTGAGTTGCTCTGCTTCACAGGCCGAGTTGCAAATTATACAGATATCTGGAACGAAAAAGAAAATATAGGTTAGTTTACAGTCCACCGCAGTACAATTATAGTCTAATTTAACAAGTAGTTATATCTCAACAGATGTACAGCAAAGGCCAACCTTCCATCAGGATTATGACTGATCGTCGGCTGGCTTAGTGTGATTACTTTACACTTAAGTAACATTCACCAATTCCAGTCCATCCATCTGCCGCGGCCCGGAATCGAACCCAGACCACCCCTATTATCTTAAATTGTCTAATTAATTAATAATATTAAAAAATGTACACAAACATGCAAAAATCGATGTATAATAAATATTGAAAGAAGATTTTTAAATACTGATATTTCAGGCACAGTGCTTGTTTTTTGTAGAGCAGTATATCTGAGCCTAATCCTTCGATATCCGTGATATCTGGATAGATGAATGTTTCCCAGTATAAGGCTGATGAGTTTATATGTCAATCATGAATGATAGTAGTAGACTCTTCTGGCTGGTAATACTGAGAAGTGTGCTGGCAAGTCCTGCCTCCGCGTGGAATAGTCTAGTCTTCATAGATGTGCAATTTTACAATATAGTAAAAATTTGATTCTAAGATCAAAAAGAGTCACATACAATTTCTATAGAAAGTTGCATCATGACAGAAGTTACTTAAAATAATCAAAAACATAATCAAACTCTAG
Organism: Ceraclea dissimilis; assembly: GCA_963576895.1. Lineage (NCBI taxonomy): Eukaryota > Metazoa > Arthropoda > Insecta > Trichoptera > Leptoceridae > Ceraclea > Ceraclea dissimilis. The sequence continues at coordinate 189,903 of OY756370.1, read as the reverse complement.
TTATAATTGTTATGTTGAATTTGTATTATGATTATAATCATAACAATGCCTGACCTAACCAATAACTTGATGTATGTATTGAACTTCAATATTATCTTCCGATATTATCTACACTACATAGTATGAAGAGTTATATAAATATACTGGTGCGGTATATCTCACCGTGATAGTCTCAGATCACGCATACAATATTGTATTGGGCTTGGGAGGTACCTACGCATTATCATTTTGTATTACATAAGTTTAAATATTAGGAACTTTAATGATCGCTCTTATTGATCTGATGAAAATAAGGCACAGAAGCTAGAAAATTAAAATGCCGAGAGGTTTAGCAAAATTTAAATTATTGAAATAGAGCCATAAAAATAAAATTTGTTACGTTGTTACATAATAAGTTCATTATTACAAATATGATTTATGGTAGGTATATGTAAAAAACTAAACATATATATTTGTAGTATTCCTACAACAGTGTAGAAGAATTAAGGATGAACATTGTCAGCTTTACGACCGACTTCGGCTGGCTTAAGTGACTATTTTACACTCGAGAAACATTCGCCATTTCAGTTCACCCCGGCTGGGATTCGGACCCAGATCTTCGTCTCGCATAGTAGGGATCTTATCCACTATACTTGTCACAAAAGTTAGGATACAAAACGTTTTTATAATAATACAAATCTGCAGTAAGCAAGGCTAACCTTCCTAAACGAAATATCTTCACTTAATACATAATACTCGTACTATTTCTAATCGATATATCCCGCCAGTAGTTGACTCAATGGAAATTGAAGCAATTCCAAGCGAGGTCAGGTACACGTACAAGTAGTTGGATGAGATACAACACAATATTATTATAACAAATAGGTATATAGGAACTCAGTTGGTGCTTAGTAAAAAGATTATATTATGTGAGTGCCCTTTGTAAACATATTAGTCCATGTATGTTTACAAATGTTCCCAATAGGGTAGCATTAAATGTCAGGACGGGGTGCGAGATTCGGTTAAAAAACTGATCGAAATAGAAAGAACTATTAAAAAGCCACTTGGTATCCTCCGACCCACAATGGCTGTTAAAGTCTTAACTTACTAATACCCTAATACATACTTTCGTAAATCATCCATTTGTGGATAAGATGTTTGACTTGTGTTATGTGTAGGCTTGCTAGCATTTGTGGCTATCGAGTGTCTTTCTTTTTGCAAATCCAATGAAAGTTTGCGGCGAGCGCTTGCGAAGTGTGTGTACGTTTGTGCATTTGTTGAAGCTTGGAATTTGCGACGAGCGTGTGGAGCCGGCATAAGAAAACAAAGAGTAAGTTGGTTTAGACTAGACAATGTTTAGTTATAATTCTCGATCTAAATTTATTTATTTAGCGTATGGCATTTCGTTACATCACGTCTAAGAATAAGGACATAAAACAGTAATAATAGCACAGGTGAGACTGATTCTCAAAGGTTTAGGTCAATGTTTAAAATATATTCAGTCGCTGTATCCGTTAGTATGAAGAAGTCTTTGAAATTCCCCGCATACGCTCTAAGGCCGCATTCGGATACAATATGGTGTATGGTCTGTTTCTAAAATAAAACGGTTAGATTATACAAATATACACCATACAATACAATTCAGGTATATGTACCTACCTACCTAATTTAGTAAATTACAGATAAATCGATTACTACAATAAGAATAGATTAATTATAATATAGAATTCAGGTGCCCAGCGATTGTGTAACGCCTTACAAATTTGAAACTTCAGGTGAATACGATTATATGTATAATATATCATACTAGGTATGCTATACAATAATCAATATGTGTTAGTTTTCTATATGTTCCTAGATGTAGTATGTAGGTAGAGGTAGTATTTAATGTATGAATATTAATGTTATTGCTGAATGGGTAGAGTTTACTCCCTACAATACAATATGACTTATATACCTCTAAGCCTACAATACATAATATACCAGGCAAGCTACATACTAAACCAAGGTACCTGCATTACTTTAATTAGTGATAACAATAAGTATAGTTTCTAATAACTGCTCCAAATTACCATTACTAGGTATATTAAAAGTTTACACAATTTTTTTCGAGATTCCTGTAAGAATTGTCTGTTCATAAAACTATCATATGAAGCGTTTTTCCATTGCATGAAATTAATCAAATTGTTCGTTAGTTAAGGTAGTATTCAGGCAAAACGATTGTTAGTTAAATCTGTTGCAGTCGAATTAGTATCAGGCGCATTGGTTGTTAGTTAAATTAGTAATGAGTCGAATAATTAGTTGTTAAGCCAATTAGTCGTAGTCGAAATTAGTGAAATTAACTGTAAATCAAAGACATGTATGTATTGTGATTGGATGCATGGACACTGAACGGGGATACCTAACTCAGAAACCTAGCAACACATCCCCTGATATTTGGCCTGACACTATTTTTAAATGGCTCTCCATCTTCTTCTCTTCTTCGTTAGCCTTGGTCCCTCCGGTCCCGCTGGATATAGGCCTCTTCCATTTGTTTCCAGTCTTTTCTATCCCTCGCTTTTCTATTATGTAAGATTGAATTAATAAAATACGTCGTAAATAGAATAGCATAGCTCGTAAGACTTACATATAAGTATAGATATAGTTTGAAATATTGTAGTAATAAGTGAAATTTTGTAACCTCCTTGGACAAGGATATTGAAGGACCGTAATTCGGGGGTGGGGTTTGCCGGGGGGCTCCCTTAAGGCTAACCCTGGACCCACCTCTTAATAATATTTTGCTAGAAGTGCGGGTAAAGAGGTCGCTATTAATGCGCCTGAGCTACCCGGGGATGTGGAGGGCCTTAAGCCCGCGGGATTTTCCTTCAATATCCGTCGCCTTTCTGACCTACTGTCTACCCGCTACCGAGGTCACGTCGTCCGCCCATCTTTTCTGGGGTCTTCCGACACATCTTCTGTTTCCCCATGGCCTCCACTTTACGAGTCTGGGAGTCTATCTATTCTCGTCTTGTCTTGCTATGTGCACTCCATACCATTATGTATATGTATATGGGCCATATATACGTATATTAGTATAATAGGTAAGACTTGCGTCATTGGGTCATACCTTTGCAGTACATTACTGTGTTTACTTGCTAACTATTATGCAAACTAAAAACACATGTCAATTATAAGTAGAATATAATCTATAGGCAATACATATTAGCAACATTATTTCATTATTTACCTTCATATTTAGTACATTGCATTTAGCACCTCCTGACATACTAACTGCATGGAAGTTCTGTAGTATTTATATTGTTGACATAATAATTTACATAGGAGACTTCCTATTTAAATAAATGATTATCGGGAAATATATCTACTTAACCATGTCGACCAGATTCTCAAGGACGCGCGTGTTTTGAGTAAAAGGAATCGCAGAGTTTGTATGACGAATTGCATGAATGTAACGGAGGCAAGAAGTGTGCGTGCAAGGATATGAAAGTGTCAATCTGTTCTCTCTGCCTAACCTGCAAGGGATGCGGGGGGAGGGGGTAGAATAGAATATTGAAGGAAAATCCCGCGGACTTAAGGCCCTCCCCATCCCCGGGTAGCTCAGGCGCATTAATAGCGACCTCTTTACCCGCACTTCTAGCAAAATATTATTAAGAGGTGGGTCCAGGGATAGCCTTAAGGGAGCCCCCCCGGGAAACCCCGAATAGAATGGAATAGAAAAAATATATAATTAGGTAGGTACGCACACTATATGTCACACTCGGCTAGATGAGTAATTAGTAGGTAGATGTACACATGCAGGCGTTTATTATATAGGTAAAGTAATTAGATATAATAAGTACTATAGCATTTCACCAGTACTCTGTCCTATGTAATTTACTTTTTGTAATGTATTACAGATAATTACACGATATTATCTACTGGCACTACAATATACTTGTTGTTGGATGATATCAACAGAGTGTTGCTCAAGTATATATAGGTAAGTACCTACCTGTACCTACATTAGATTAACTGTAATTACTAAAATACAGTGGAATATTTCCAATGACAATCATTAATCCACTTGTATGTTATTAGATTCGAGTATTTTACATTGTTGATGGGCATGGGCGTCGCCAGCCTCGGAGCTAAGGGGGAGGGGGGCAACAAAATTTTTGAAAAATTATATGGCATAAAAAAAGCGTAAATAGCGGCTCAGGCGAAATTTTTTTGTGAGACATAGTGAAGAAGGTCGTGATGTGGTTTGTTTATTTGAAAATTTATGTAAGCAATACTTCGCACAATGAAAGTGCACAGTCAAGAATGTTTTTATAAAAAAGGTAATAAAAAAATTCCTTTGGCACGCCACAGGCATAGGTAGATTTCAAGTGATTTATTAATTTTATTAATTTTAAGAGTACATCTGTACAATAAAAACAATCACAATATTATCAGCAAATAAACCAGCGAAGTGATGAAGTAGTATGGATGTAGTTTATTCTTTGATTATCGAAGTACCGTATGACGAAAAAATATTTGATTAAGTACTTCAATAATCAAAGGAAGTACCTAATCCAATAATCATATTATTTTCATTCCACACATAATATGGATTGGTACCGGTACCTAAGCACTAGAAATTTGAAAAAAGATGTGAGTGGTGAAAAGTGTCCAAAATTCAATAATAAATATGGTAAGCGCACTCTAGAATATAATGTCCCCAAGCTGTTTAATATGATGCCGTCATCTATTAAAAAATGCACAGGAAAGTTGAAGAGAAAGGGACTTATCAAGGATTGGTTGTTGAAGTGTAGCTTTGTATATAGTTGATACCTTTTGTATTTGTATTTATATAGGATTGTATTATACATAAGTGTCTTGTTATTGTGTTGTGTATGATAGTATGTATTATACATGTATATAAGATATTGTATATAGTAGAATTAGGATAGTGTTGTTACATATTTATTATGGGGCCGCTTCACGCTCGGCGACCTTCCACGAGTTTTGTGAGAATGAGTAAAAGGACGTACGGACGAGGTGATTGTCTTGAACTGTATACGTAACCGACGGTTAACGCCTTTTTACTCATTCGCGCGGGACTCGTGGAAGGACGGACAGCATGTGGATGAGGCATGAAGATTATTTGTTTAAGAGCACACGCCGACAAACTTGTTAGGTTTGGCGTGACTTGATTGTTGTAATTTGTATATATTTTATGACTAATAAAAAAGATTAAAAAAAAAAAAAAAAAAAAAAAAGTTCTACTCGTATCGTGAAGCACTTTTCTAAGACAACAAACACGCTAGTACCTATGCGGTAACTACTTAACTAGATCTTTCGATCGATCAGTGTCGTCCGAGGAATTGAGCTAGACAAAATCTAACTTTTGATCTGTATTCCTTATTTAATGCCCTTTCATGCGATACCAGACACAGACCCTCACAATCATTGGATCCCCTCAGAATGATTGTTTTTTAATTTAAAGCCTTAAAAAGTGAACCTTCCTCTTAATGGATTTCACCCAATCTCCTATCAGTTCATCTACCACTTACCAAAAATCTACCACCCAAGTTTCACGTTTCTGCGACGCATAGGTTGGCCGCAAACGTGCGCACAAGAAAAGGGACATATATATGGCTTATATATATAAACTTTTAAACCAAGGTCGGATTCGGGTTCTCCTGGTCCTAATTAGTGATACTGAGTAGAAATTTTTCAATTCTGCGACATCACGGGAGAAACGAATAGGTAGAGTTCCTTTTGGAAATCTACCTAAAATTGGTAACGATACTCCTTCTGCCTTAAGTCGAAAACTTTTTACTCCGCCCTCGTATAAGATTCTTCTTCTTCTTGTTAGCCTACCCCAGTCCACACTTGAACGAAGGCCTCCTCCATCCCCTTCCACGTCTATCTTGGGCTTTCTGCATCCAATTGACCCCAACATACGTGACTAGGTCATCTCGCCGTCGCAGCATTCCTACCCACCAACCTCAATAAGATTAATAAAATGAAACTAGACATTCATAAATGAATGGCGGGATGGTAAGTTGTTTACCAAGTTTGATTTTGGTAAATTTACTCCAACCTTGGGCCTCAATGCTGTGTAATGTTGTGATTTTAAACCAATATGTAATTTTGGTGTAATATGAAAGTTGTCGTTGAATTCCAGTACATTTACGCTGTCCCCGTCGCACATGTAAACGACTATGGCCTTTTCTAAAATGTATGTCATCAAAATCACCTCAAAAATTTCAGCATAGTTTCCATCTGACTTTACAGCATCAACGTAGTCAGCAAAACTTGTGTCAATGTAACCCACGCTGAGAGGAATTTCATTGATAAAATTTTCATTGATAGCCAAATGTTGAGCTGTAAGTTCCCTCAGTCTGACTGTGAGTGACTCATTTCCACACAAAAGTTGGGAGATGGCATGGTAAAAACAGTTTCCATCGGCGGAGGTGACAATCGGATGAAAACTTGTTTTAATTTCTACAGGCCATGTGCTGAGATCTTCTTTACCGATTGATATGACGTTTGGAAATCCCCGGCGAATGGTTTCTAGAAAATCAGATTGTTCTTTTTTGTCCTTTTTTGTCATTCTTGGCGGGAGATGGGTTTGTATAGGGGAAGACAGTGGTTTAACCCTTTGAATATCAGATACCATGGTGTTCGTAGTTCTTAATGGAAAAATAGCCGGGATAGAGGAGCAATCAACATTCGCAACGGCTGCATCGTCCGGACATCGGTCAGGAACCAAAATTAATTGCTTATGATAGCTGTACAATGTTTCGCTGACTCTAGAATAGCATGGGAAGGAGCTATATACCACGTCTATCCCAGTGTTTCCATTAGTTGTTGAAGTACCAGCTGGCAATTGATTTATCATCCCGAAGTTTTGTAGGTCTTGAAAGAGAAGATGGTTACCATACTGCAAGCAGTCGACGTTGAAGTCAGCTACAAATACAACTTTATTTGTTTTTTTGTAGGCAAGACTGAGGGCCTTCATAAGATGAGTTCGAACGTCGTTGTATGATGTCGACGGTGGCTTATACCCAGAGCACACAGCTACGTCATCTTCAGTCAGGAAACACACGATGCAACATGCTGATTTAGTGACGTCATTGTGATAACTGTGCAGGTTTTGCAGAGTGATTCCAGTTTTTGATAAGACCAGAAGTCCATTGGCATGCCGAGTTCTAGGAACATCCAAGCGAAATATTACGTTATACCCATTTATAGTTAAATTATCGGTTGACAATGTCCATGTTTCCGCAGCAATAAAAATAGTCGGTTTCGTGATTTTCAAGAAGTTCTGGAAATCACGCCAATGAGCAGAATTATTTATGCTCTGAACATTTTGATATACAATAGTGGTATTGCCTTCGAAGTCTGCGGCAGTTTTGTTTAAAAACTTAACTGGACACGATTGCAGCCGCAATACTTCCAGCACCACCTCGTCTGTTGGTAGTGGCGGTTTTGGCGGAATAAACGTTCCCGTAATATACAATCCAGACAACTGGGTGCACCGACTTAGTGCGACGTATATCTCACTCCTTTTCATGCCTGGTTTAAGGTGCGCGGCCACATAGTTGTATGTGCCGCCTTGGCTTTTACATAAAGTAATACTTTCAGCACAACGAAGAGGGAACTGCTTCCTGATAACATAATACTTGCTTTTGGAAAGTCTTAAGTTTCTATTTACCTTTTCAATGGCAGTAAGATTATCATCACTTCCATGGGTGATTTCTCTCCGTCTCTTTCTTCCAACTTCACTTTGTGGGAATTTCATCCAAACCCGCAACACTTCTCCATTATGAATGTCAATATCTTCAATAGTCCCAATGGCTCCATTCACTAAACCATCCCCGACGTCTATGTTAACTGTTATCATGTACTTTACGGCAAGGCTAATCTTAAGTTCGTATGAAAGGCCTTGAGTTTTTTCAGGGGGACTTTCTTTTGCTAATTTAAGTAGCTTAGTTTTTGTCGCGTCATTGGGTTGACCAGAAATTTTATCTGTTGCATGTACCACAACCTTATTTTTATCTGGATCAACTACACTATCGTTGTACGTATTAACCTCATTATTGCTCCTGTATAGTCTCAACGCATGCTTGGGGATAGCCTCTTCATTTACCACGCGGTTCTGGAAGAGTTTAATTTGACTGCTGTCGAGACATCCACGGGCCAGGCTGTTTAGTGCTTCCGCGAATTCAGCGTCATCTCTTTGACGCATAATTTCTGTTAAAGTGAATGATGTGAATAGGTTCCAAAGAGGATTGATGAGAATTTTTCTGATCTCTGATTTCTTGGGAAACTTGAATATATAGCTGTCACCAATGGGTCCTAGTTGATTGAAGTCACCAAAAACTATAACGGACAATCCGGCAAATGGTACGTCATCGCGTTGAAAAATTTGCTGTAATCTTTTATCTACGTTTGATATAAGTCTCGCTCCTACCATACTAATTTCATCGATAATAATTAATTTCACATTCCTCAATTTGCTGTATAAGGTGTTTTTTGTAGCTGAACTCAAAGGCACCTGGTCTGATGAGTTTTGAGTCACGGCTAGTGCAAAAGCAGAATGTAATGTAGTACCCTTTATGCCGAAGGCGGCTTTACCAGTAGGCGCACAAAGTAAAACTTTCAAGGTGTCCATGGATCCTTCTGTTGTGTTTAGGTATCTTGTTATAGCTTGATTTATACCTTCTATGAGACGAGATTTTCCCACGCCAGCTCCTCCCATGAGACAATGGTAAATTGGCATTTGATTGGTTTTGAAGCAGTGTAGAACATGTAACAAAAATTTCCTTTGCTTCGCATTTAATGTACAAACAATGTCGGCATACTCATCATCGGGTAAAATATTAGGCACAGGGATATGTACAATGTCGTCAGGTTGTTCTGTGCCTTTATTCATATGTTTCTCGACCTGCATGTCGGGGTCGCTTGCATTGTCGATGTCGGAATCAGCCGCACCCAATATTTCTAGACTGTGTGGTCGTGTTGGCATGTCTTCATCATCATCATCATTGTTCTCAATTTCTCGTCTTGCTTGAGCATTCACAATTTCGGTCATGATTTCCTCGTTATAGACATATCTCGCTCGATTAGCCTTTATTTCTTGAATGTGTGTCTCAAAAGTCCTCTCAACATGTAAGATCATGTCATGTTCCTCCCTCCAAGGGTAAAATAACATGACATTTTCACGTTTGTAATCGTCATGATTGTCATTGTAATTTACGAAACGTATTATTTTAGCTCTTGAGCGTCGCTTGATGAAACCGGCATTTTCCATCAAACGAATAGGAGCTTCTGACCATTCTGAATCACAGTCATAGTCATCGTCATTGTCATTGTTTTCGTCATGATTTTTGCTTTGCATTGCAGTCTTAGAATAATTATACAATGCCACAAAATCGGCGAGGCATATTGATTCCATAGAGCTTGGCCGTAACGCGTATCGCTCAATGTCATTACTCGCATATACATTTGTAGAATCTGGATCAGTCTCGCGCATTTTTTCAAGTTCTTTCTGAGGCTTCAACATTGCAACCCGTTTGTCTGGATGATTGGTGTTGATAAATACAGTTGTGCGGGAACAGCGGGAGAGCGGCAGCCCTAGTATGTAATAGACTGCCTCTTGCGCACTAAACTCGCTGCCGTTTAGAAAACTACTACCAAGAAGTTTGAATTGTTCGGCCATGGAGTAGTTGCCGCTGCGAATTTCGGCTTCAATATCACGTAATAATTTTGACATCGTGTTATTCGATTTATTTAAGTAATCCAAAACGTAAGTCGCGCACGAATAAATATCGGTTATATACATAATATCCATATTTGCCTCGTGAAGTTGGAGAAGGTCTGGATTATAAAAATTAATCATAGCTTCTTGTGGTGTTCGCTGTAAGTAAACAGTAACTCTTTTCAGGCCGCTTCGAATGATTAAAATATATTCATCATACGAAATATTCAGTTGATGCAGAAGTTCATCCAAAGTAGTGGCATCCTTATTTTTTACAATGATACATAGTTTTTCTTTAATATCTCGCCGGCGTGCTTGCAATTTCTTCTTGCATTCGACATCCATTTCATCTTTTGCCACTGGATGCAATATCATAGTTTCCTTTAGAGGCATGAAAGGAATGTCGAATCGGCACTTGTCATTTTTTGTTCCTTTGCATGTGAATGTATGCCGATGGGATTGAAGTTGTATGTGCTCCTCTGGCATGAGAGAAGAACATGAAATAAAATCATCAATAAATTGTATGCATTCAGTGTTGTCGCCCGCATCGGAATACTTTGGCGCGTCTTTTAGCCATAAGATGCAGTGCACGTGAGGTGATCCACGTTGTTGGAACTCTGTCCTTATGTAAAAATCTTCGACGGGGTGATCCCTGAACACGCTGCCAGGCTTTTTTAGTATGTTGAACAAGCATCGCATTCTGTACTCAAAATACCTTGCCACTGTGACTGGGTCTGATTTTACTAACCTCACTCTTTCAGGATAGGGTAGGCTGGCTGCATCTTCGGAAGAAATATTTTCTTTGTCCAAAAGCAACTTGAGAATTTTCAACAGTTCCCCCCAACGAGTTTCAGCGGGTGACAATGTTAAAAATATTGAGCAGGGACCCAGCTGCCGAATCATGGCAAAAACCTAAAATAATATCAATGAATACATATATTAAATTTTTATACCCAAATTAAATTATTGTACTAAAAATTGTAATTAATATGGGCTAAAGAAAAGAGACCTCTTTCTTTTTGGCTTCCCAGAAGGCAGGAGACCCGCGGTCGCCTGCAAAAATCTTGAAACCGCTGTCGTGTATCTCGAGATTCCTCAAAAATTCGGTGTTCAAAGCTTGCTTGACGGTTACATGTGCAATTTTGCTTTTTGCCTTTCGCATACAAAAATGGATTCCGGACGCCACTTTCGAATTTCTTAACTTTAAGGCAACGAAAAACAGGAAAGGCACGTCCGCACACCTCCTATCCTCCCGCATTATAAGAGATTTAGACCAGTTTTGAAAGCTAATTCCATCTGGGGCTTCGATAAGTTCCCCTCCGAATATGCGAAGGAAACTCTGTGACTCGACAAATCGACTGAACAGAGATTCTGGTTTATTCCCCTCACCTGGGGCAAACACTGTAGCATTAGCCAACATAGTCACGTCATCGGCCACATTAACAGGTTCATTTTCTTCATCATCATCTTCAATGTTACCAACATCATTATCATTCGTGTCATCGCCATCAATTACAATGTTAGTGTTATCTTTTGGTAGGTTAACATATTCCTGAAATCGACTAGAATCAAACTTTATATCGCAGAACTTGTATAAAGGCGAATTTACAAGGTAATTAGCTGCATCCTGAACAATCTTGGGTCTCACATTTTCAAACGCTACATTACTCTTAAAAGCCCTCTTTCTTTTAAAACATATGGGGATACATTCGGATTCGCTCATGGTTCTAGGCAAAATTTTAACAGAGGTATCTACGTTAATTGGAATGTTTATAGCGCGCCCTTTTACAATGTATTGCTGGTCACTTCTGGCCGCCCTAATAGCCATGAAAGGGATCCTCGGAGAGAGAAAGCGACTCTCTAACTCTGTTAGCTTTTTAATGACTTCAGGAACATGAGGTAATTCCATACCACGATTTATTGAAAATGTTGGTAACTTGTGTTTCTTGATAGAAGTTGAACAATGGCTGCACAGCTTGACAGTATCTCCTTCAACTAAGCCACATGCAGCAACTAGCGTAGCGTGATGAAGTTTTGTTACATCGTAGTTTCGTACTGATGATTTAAACCAAAGCCTTCGGCAGCAATCGCAAGTTATCGAAGGTCCAAGCTTCTTGTCACAAAGGAAAGCTTCATAAATTTTCTTGCGACTTTGTTCAGACTTGTCTTCGTTTCTTTTTCGACGAGATTGTAGCACTCTGCTGATATGAAGGATTCTTTGAATCGGGTCTTGCAATTTATTTTGTTGCGCCTCGCGAAGTCGCGCAAGATGTTTGTGGCGTAGAGATGCCAAGTTCATTCGAATTTGTTGATTGTCTCGAAGCTTTTGTAGATGTGCTTCTCTTTGTAAGGGGTCACACAACCTCTTCTTCTGGCACTCATTTCTTCTCATTTTACTAGCCGGACCCCGTATTGGACTATCATTACGGCGTTTCCGAACTATTTTTTCTCTTTGTCTCTGCTCTATACGTTTCGCAGGATTAGCTAGTCGTATTTTTTGACACTGACTTATTCTGATCCTGTGAATTGTCCGTTGTTTGGGATCGGCAAGTCTGGTAGATTGACACTGACGCACTCTGGCCTTGTGACTTGTGCGCTGTTGTGAATCAGAAAGTCGGGCCGCTTGATATAAGCTATTCCTTTCATTTCGTTTTTTCCGACCGTTATCACAAACCTCTTGACATTTATTTTTTTGGCTATTTTCCCCCGACGCTCTCTTATTCTCGAGTCTTTTTCTATTTTCAATGTTGCGCTGCTTAGCACTCATTGTCTTTCTACTTACTCGCGGCATTTTTTGTGGATTTCCAGTTCTAAAAAATGAACAATTATTATTTTTTGTCACAATACCAGGATGAAACTGTTAGTAGTACCTATGTATATTTCATTTCATTTATTTATTATCCAAAGCTTTACAAAGTAAAAACAAACAAACAAAAAAGTACTGGATTTTATTGCCCCAATAGGCGATAGCCTTTTCCGGGGCAATACTAACCACAATGTAATAGCTCAAGGTTACCTACATGTATGTACAAAAAATAAATAACATAGTGACAGAATACTGGGTGATAAGCAAACGATTCAAATTGATTCGATTTCGGTTCGATTGATCGTGTGAAATTATAATTTATTCAATTTAAGGAATGAAAATTAGTAAGTAAGTAATTACTTACCTACTTATTTTATATTATGTTGCGTACAGGTTGATTTATCTGTGATAATTATACTCAACAAGACTATTTGAAGCAAATTTGTGGAGATGTCCTCTGCGAGTCGTATGCAGAGCTAAAAAGAACTGCAGAGGACCGAACGGACTGGAAAACGAGACATATCTGCTTATAGGTCATTTATTACAAAATGGATATTTATATACCTATGAACTTTTGGAAATAGTAATTACTTACCTACTTCTTTTATATTATGTTGCGTACAGGTTGATTTATCTGTGATAATTATACTCAACAAGACTATTTGAAGCAAATTTGTGGAGATGTCCTCTGCGAGTCGTATGCACAGCTAAAAAGAACTGCAGAGGACCGAACGGACTGGAAAACGAGACATATCTGCTTATAGGTCATTTATTACAAAATGGATATTTATATACCTATGAACTTTTGGAAATACTAATTACTTACCTACTTCTTTTATATTATGTTGCGTACAGCTTGATTTATCTGTGATAATTATACTCAACAAGACTATTTGAAGCAAATTTGTGGAGATGTCCTCTGCGAGTCGTATGCAGAGCTAAAAAGAACTGCAGAGGACCGAACGGACTGGAAAACGAGACATATCTGCTTATAGGTCATTTATTACAAAATGGATATTTATATACCTATGAACTTTTGGAAATAGTAATTACTTACCTACTTCTTTTATATTATGTTGCGTACAGCTTGATTTATCTGTGATAATTATACTCAACAAGACTATTTGTAGCAAATTTGTGAAGATATTATGCGTACGAAATATTTGTTATTTTGCGATCAATATTCGTCGCTTCTATGATAAAAACTTTCTTCTGTCAAATGTGATGTAGTTTATTACAATAAACTTTGAATTTGTTCGAATCCAGCCATATTCTTTTTTTTTGATCTGAATATTTAATATTTGAAATTTGGTTTTGATTCATGGTACGTTGTATGTGGATTTATGACATAATATAAATGGGTACCTAAGCGCTTTAGAAATTTAAAAAAGATGTGAGTTCTACTCGTATCGTGAAGCACTTTTCTAAGACAACGAACACGCTAGTACCTATGCGGTAACTACTTAACCAGATATTTCGATCGATCAGTGTCGTCCGAGGAATTGAGCTAGATAAAATCTGTAAATTGATCTGTATTCCTTATTTAATGCCCTTTCATACGATACCAGACACGGACCCTCACAATCATTGGATCCCCTCAGAATGATTGTTTTTGTATTTAAAGCCTTAAAAAGTGAACCTTCCTCTTAATGGATTTCACCCAATCTCCTATCAGTTCATCTACCACTTGCCAAAAATCTACCACCCAAGTTTCACGTTTCTGCGACGCATAGTTTGGCCGCAAACGTGCGCACAAGAAAAGGGACATATATATATATGGCTTATATATATAAACTTTTAAACCAAGGTCGGATTCGGGTTCTCCTGGTCCTAATTAGTGATCCTGAGTAGAAATTTTTCAATTCTGCGACATCACGGGAGAAACGAATAGGTAGAATTCCTTTTGGAAATCTACCTAAAAAAGAGCCGCAGGCAACTTTCTTTTAGAAACTGATGAATTTTCATACTTTTTAGAAAATTTATGATATGATGAGAAAATATGTGGTAGTATTGTGATTTTTTGTGACATTTTATCATTTAGTATAAAAAAAATATACCTATTCCAATCTCTAGGGGGAGAGGCAGCTGCCCCCTAACGAAGCCCATGTTGATGGGTGTACTTAGGAATGTAAGGCACACAACGCCTTTATGTCAGGGAGGTTTGTAACCAATACACCTGTTTTCTATGACTTAAAATAGAGAACGGAACTATGAATTCATAAATTCTAATCCGAAGATTTCCGAATACGAAGATGATTATTTTCTTTCTGTGTATTAATGCTATAGTTCATATCATAATGGTGGGCTAGAAGAGATCGTTGTACAGCGATAAGCTCGCCCTAGTGAGCATTTTACCTATAGTTATTGTAAATGTATATTATGTGGTTTTATATATTGTACTCCTGAGTGATTTGGTCCTACAAATAGTACATAAGAAACTAATTTTATAATGTATGTAACGTTCACATAAAGAAAAAATAATAATACGCAGATGTTTTGAATTCCTCAGAAAGTAGAAGAAAATATTTGTATCAAAAGTAATATTTTAATCATTTGATTACTTCAATAATCAAAGATTTTAATGGATCAAACTCAAGTAGAATACATATTTAAGTAAAACTGGTACAAAATTAACGACTTTTTTTAACGTTTTTATTGTTTGAAACAATGGGAACATAATATAATATCAAGGCCATGAGAGTATTTTCAGGTCATAATAAATTGGAGTATAATTTGAACATAATTATGTACCACATATTATATGGTTGTATGTAGAAATAGCCGCACATTTTAGGATAATTTATGTGTACTTAATGTATTTTGACATGGTTTAGTAGGTACGCTTAAATGCTGTATGAACTACCTAAGTCTACCTATAGATAGACACTAATTACTAAATATTAGGTATAAAACTTAAAATGTTTTATCTGAACAAAACATGTGACGTGCAACAGGTAAACAATATTTCATTTCAATAAACAAGATGAATAATACCTAATGTTTACCGAATAATAGAATAATATATACCTAATAGATAGATAACTAAAATGTGTTCAGCGAGCAATGGAAAGACGAATGTTGGGCGTCAGTCTTCGAGATAAAATTAGAAATGAGAACAGAAAAGCTAAAATGGCAGTGGGCGGGACACGTGGCAAGACAGGACAGTGTCAGATGAGCACCTAAAATCCTAAAGTGGAGGCCCTGGGAGAACAAAAGAGGCGTAGGAAAACCACGGAAAAGGTGGACAGATGACGTTGTCAGCTTACGGTCGTAGATGACAGCAGATAGCCCAAGATAGAAGACAGTGAAAGAGTTTAGAAGAGGCCTATGTCCAGCAGTGGAACACAAGTGACTAGCAGTAAGTAATGTAAGATAATAATATTCGACACCTAATGTATACAGTTGTAACTATGTATGAAGAACAAGTTAAGCAAATGACTTTCGTTCTATGAGACAATCTACCGGCTTAATGTGATCACTTTTCAATGTTACTTAAGTGTAAAGTGGAAGGTAAAAAAATATTCTTCGCTGTGCATCTGTTGAAATAACTTGTTAAATAACTAATGAACTTGTTATCCAATGTGACAGTGATAACTCAAATCCAATGTTTCACAAAAAATATATAACTGCTGCATTATTAAACATAATGTATTATTATTTTTAATCGTTATGAAATAGGATGCAATAATAATTAAATAATTAATTTAATATGAAGTCTATTAATTAATTGCAGAATATTTGATATGCATGCATTTATCAGTTACTTCACTAGAGATCACCTTTGCATTGACATTGTCACCAAACTCCTCCTTATCATACATTGCACTGTAGTGTACTGTGCAATGTGCATGTGCATGTGGAGATTATACCTTAGGTATACCGACCTATCTATTAGGTATAATAATTACACTACATTATATAAACATGATTAACTTCTATTTCGAATTTGACAAAGCCTCACAAAATGATGAAAAATTCTCGGTTTAGGTTTGTTAGCTCCAAAGATGTAAAGGTTTCCTGTTGAAAAGTGATATAGAGTTTGCATACATCCAGGAGCAGAGGATACAATTATTTTCGAAGTCATCTACTATTACTACTACTATACCCTCACGCCACGTCCCTTGCGGGGTAGGCAGAGAGGACAGAGCGCCAGACATCCCTATCCTTACACACACTCTTAGCTTCCGTCACACTCATACAGTTTCTCATACACGCTCTCCGATTCCTTTTACTCAAAACGCGCCCATCCTTGAGGATCTGGTCGACATGATCGGTCCAGTCCAGTCTCGGGCAGCCGCGCTTCCTCACACCTCTTCGTTCACTCAGATATATCTTTTTTGTCATCCTGTCATCCTTCATTCTCTCGAATGTTCGAAGTCATAGGTTCACAAAAATATCAAGCTAATCAAATTGTTATATTTAAGTTAAACATAAACATATGTACCTACCTACTATAGTAGTATTTTAAAACTATTAAAAAAGCCGCTCAGACTTTTGAAGGTAAAAAAATGGAAGACTACTGATTACTCGAGACTAGAAAATGTAAAAATATTGTTATTTATATAAATGAAGTATCAATAAATAATCCATAATATCAGTAGAGATATTGCGCGACGGATAGGCCAGCCTGCTCATCAGCGTAGCAGAAGCTATGGTACAGGGCAGTAATGTGAGAGGTCGCTCAAGAAACAGCTGTATGGACCAGATTATTGATAGCGTGCGCTGTAGCACCTAAACGGAAGTGAAGAGGTTGGCGAATGACAGAACGGCGTGGAGAGAAAGAACTAAAATGCTTGGCACAAACCAATATACATAATTGTAACCACATCATCATCATTGCAAAGTAATAATAATAAATAATAATTGGAACATTTATATAGCGCCGTCTTTGTGCCGGAGCACCTCGAGGACGCTTCACAAAAAATACTGTAATTTTTTTTTTTTTTTTTACGCGGAGGCATGACTTTGCCAACACACTTCTCAGTATTATCAGCCAGAAGAGTCTACATATTATCATTCATGATTCACATATAAACTCATCAGCCTAATACTGGGAAAAATTCACCTATCCAGATATCACGGATATCACAGGATTAGGCTCAGATGCGCGGGGCCTAAAATACAAGCATTGTGCCTGAAATATCAGTATTTAGGAATCGTCTTACAATATTGCAAGTATTAATAATGACCGATTTTTGCATTTTTATGTATAAATTTTCCGGTAAATCTAATTTTTTTAAATTGTTTATTAGCGATTTTGGTATTATACCTGTAGCTGATAATACTAATGGGATTATATATACCGACCTAGAATGCCAAATATTTTTTATTTCACCTGCTAATTCTGTATATTTACGAATTTTTTCTGCGACGGTTGTTTGAATATTAAATGTATTTGGTACAGCGATGTCAATTAAATAAGTAATTTTAGTTTGTTTGTTATGTAAAACTACATCGGGTCTATTATGATGTATTGTTCTATCTGTTATAATTGTTTTATCATAATAGAGCCTATAATTTTGATCTTCTAAAACCGATTCCGGGTTGTATTTATAATATGGAATTATATTTCTCGAATTTATTAATTTATATTTTATAGCTAAATTTTGGTGGATTATTTTTGCCACATGATTATGTCTATATGTATATTCAGTTTGCACGATTGTTGAACAACCCGAAATTATATGTTGTATCGTTTCCGGTTTAGCGAGACATTTCCTACATGAATCATCTATTATAGTTGTATCTTTTATTATATATTTTTGATAATTTTTTGTTTTAATTACCTGATCCTGAATCGCTAGCATAAACCCCTCAGTCTCCCCAAACAAATCCCCAATAATCAACCATCTGTTTGACGCAAATTTGTCAACATGAGACTGGTTAAGATCATTGAGGTGTCTGGAGTGAATCTCTTTCCTACCCCAAGCTACTAAAAGCTCATTTAAATAATTATTACGCGGACCTACTATTTCGTTATTTAAATTTAAAGGCGTATGATTTTTGTCGGCCTGTACTATAATTTTGTGCATAATTGAATGATTTTGTTTAGTAATGAAAAATGTTTTTAAAGAATCTATTTGATTATTATGTAAATCGGTTATGTTTACAAATCCCCTACCACCTATACTCTAATATTACTATGATTGATTAAATTATTTGAGTTATTGATAAATTAGATGTCCTCGTGTCCTATTTATATTTCAATAACGAGGTATTATTATCTACTATCATCCAACTACTTATACTCCTGTATAATTATCTAGTGAGTGTAATGACATGCATAGATAATTATATTATAATGTAATTGTTAGTTGAATAGACCAGGTGACAAGTGTACTCATATAATTTGTATGCACGCCATACAATGTAATAGAAAGCTTAGGTATTATTGTATGCATTATCTGTTTGTTATTTCATCACTTTATATTATCAAATCCTAGATAAACTAGTCATATATAATATTACATATATTTCACATAACAAGATGCCCTTATCAAAGAAAAATATAAATACTTATAGACAAAATAAGAAAATAATAGTAGATATTATAAGAAAGAGCAAAAGTCAACTTAAGATAAACGGACATAGAAGCTATAAATAAAATAATAAAGAGATATTTTATTGTTTTATTAGAAAAATGCATCCAATTAATTAAATATTAATTAGTTTTATCACTTTACTAAATTATTAACTGTGTATAAGTTCTATGAGCACACTACTCCTCTGGCTTATGTCACTCATGACATTTGTCTTGCATAATATCCGATTCCTTACGTTTAGAAATGCGCACGTCCGCGAAAATCTGGCCTACATTAACGAGAGGCGCTCTTTTTCACATCTCACCTTTCTTCAATTTACCTATGTAATTTTCATGTTGTCATCATTCATTCTGTCAAATGTGTCAATGAGTGCTTTTCATGGGAAAAGTATTTCAAACAATGTAGATTGATTTTATAATATAAAAATGTGCAATCAGCATGTGGCAAGAGAGGAAAGAGTGTTAGATGGGGACCTAGAATCCCGAAATTGAGGCCTTGGGAGAACAATAGAGGTGTAGGAAGACCACAAAAAGAGGACAGATGACATTCTCCAGCTTAGATTAGAATGATTAGAAGACGCCTACGGCTAGCACTGAGTAAGAAAATTTAATAAAATGCACTAAGGTCCAGCGCAACGAATTTAATGAAACATAAAGTACCCCATATTGTAAAGGGTTTCCTGAAGCTTAATAGAGTTTAATAGAAGGTTTTAATACTTTACACACGTGTCGTGACGTGCGTAGCTCTCTCTCCATGTGTCCTCCATAGAGGATCTACTTGCAAGTCCTACCTACGCGAGTATAGAGACACTTGTAAGGCATCCACTACACAGTACACACGGAGACATGGAGACAGTGGGAAGGGTCTCCACAGTGTCCAGTCACTAGGTATACTGTATAGTGTATGTGTTACAGAGTATTGATTTCGTTACAATAGTGATTCAAATCCAGTTAGTAACATGAGGTACTTAAATAATACCTCAGCGTATAATGCGTCCGTCACAATGTAACTATACTATACATCTCAAGCACTGCACACGTTAATCCTTTTAATAGAATACTAGTGTTTAAGCCCTGATACATAGACGATAATACTGGATGAACAGAGTCTGTGTTTCAATTAGTTGTCGACTCTGGTTTTTACCATCCATTTTGAATCTTATAGCCGCGCCGTCGGAAATTACCGTGACGTAATAGTTACAGGCTCCTAGCTTTAAAAAGTAGGACTAAATAAGGCAAATGCTATCTATAAGTTCAGAAGGACAGGACTTAGACAGATTTTAGTAACATGCTTCCTCGTATGACGATGAGATCTGATAGTATTAGCCTAGCGTCATACTTGTATTTCCATAAGGAACATTACAGAGTGGAGTACATTATGAAACGAATCAAATGAAATATTTTGTATATTGTAATTCATACATACTTCAAGGCTTTCCCAACAGTTAGGTAAATATTGTTTCTATATTTATGTATACTTGTAGCTCTACCAGTATATTCGGTATGTAACAATATTAAGGCTAGCGGCCTACCTATGACGTCATGGTCATTTCCCACGGCATTAAAGTTTAAATTCGCGTGGACAATCTCACGATAAAATTATAAAAATAGGGTTTTTACCATTTTTTTGGGTTAATTTCGATTCAATCAAAAAACTTTTACGGTTATTCTTTAGATTTTAATGCATATTATCAGTACAAAAAAAAAATCTCCGCAACTTTCGGGAAACGAGTTTATGTCTTTCGGAAAAAAGTTTAACGGAGTTTTTCACATTTTTTTTTTTGAGAAATCTATACAAGATATAAAAAATATTTTACAGTTATTCCCTTCAATGTATCTACTCTATTTTTTTCCAAAGCATATTTAGTAAAGGTTGTCGAGATCTAAGGCCTTCCGTTTTTAGAAATCTTAGAAATGCAAATATGCGTACTCTTAAAAATAATAGGTAAAGCAATGAAGTGTAAATATTATCATAGCTGTCAAATAATACACAAGTACATTTGATAATAAATAATTCGTACAGTAAGCAATGATATTAGGAACAAAAAAGTGACATACAACCTAACAGTAATTCATGCAAATATAATCATATCAACACAACACACCTACCTTTAATCATTCATAGGAGATTAATAGACATCAGACATCATATAATACACAATTAGTTATTGTTCATTAGGTACACAAACAGATAAGACATTTAATGAACAAAATGATTTGTTGTTCATTGCAATGAGATACGTTGTGTCTGTCACTAGGTAAATGTATGCCGCGTGTAGTATGCAGCAGTGCAGCTGATTGCACAGGAGAGTGCACTGAACGAATTGTACTGAACAACTGAACGGATCTGTAGGTGCGAGTCACTCTGTAGACTGAAGAAGACAACTCACCTAAATATATCTACACATAGTACACTCACTGCACTGCTACTCTATAAGGCACTACTAACTAGTAACTGCCCTACATCTCCTAGAGATAGCGGAGGTACTAAGTGTTGTATAATACTTAAAACCTCTGGTGACGTGCATGAGATGAGAAATTTCACATAAAGGAAAGTATTTAGTTGTGACAAGTAGTAATCTCAACAGATATACAGCACATGAAGGATATTCCATTAAGCTTATGACGGAGCGTCTCGGCTGGTTTAGTGCGATCACTTTGCACCTAAAACATTCACCAATTTCAGTCCATACATCTGTGCATTGAAAGTCCATTGTTCGCTGTATATCTGTTGTTACTACTTTTTCGACATGTAGAAAATCATATGTTTTCTCAAAAATAAATTCATGTCACCAGAAAAAATAGTTGTGTTATGGAGGAGAATCAGTTTTGTTACAACTTCGATGGTACATTATGGAGCAGTTAATGTCTTTGAGGGTTGCAAATCAGGTACGTGAAAACTTGTATTTTATACGAAGCAAGACTTTTTTTTATAAAACTCAATGTTTCTATGCAATGAACTTTGGGAAGTCCGTGTTATAGAGGTAAGAAGTTACGAGTAGGTTTTGATTTAAAATCCCTAATATGATTGACGTCCAACAATATTGAAATACAATTGTTATTATGCAAGAACGTTGTAGGAAGTTACGTATATGTTTAATATGACCTATACCTATTAAGAGTATACATACCGACATTTCAAAAATTTCTAAAAACGGGAGACCTTACATCTTGACAACCGTTTCTAAATATGCTTTGGAACAAAAAGGGTAGATGCATTGAACATTTATCTAAGGAATAACCGTAAAAGATTTTTCATATCTTGTACAGATTTCACAAAAAAAAATATTCAAAAACAACTCTGATCTTTTTTTTTTCGATAGACGGAAACTGGTTTGATAATATGCATTAAAATCTAGGGAATAACCGTAAAAGTTTTTTGATAGACTTCAAATTAACCCCTAAAAATGAAAAAAAAACGCTATTTTTACCATTTTATCATGCGATTATTCACACGATTTTGAACCTTAATGCCGTGGGAAATGACTGTGACGTCATTCTTGGTGCCCAGTCCTTAATGCCGTGGGAAATGACTGTGACGTCATTCTTGGTACCAAACCCTTAAGGGTATGCTAATGACAAAATACTGAGGTATGTATTATTTTATCGACTCTTGGTTGGAGTTTGAAAATATTGATTTGATAATTAACTTTGCCGAATTCTAATTGCAACTTTGTATAACACAAATATAAATACATAGGTGGAGTGTTTAATTATTCGGACATGCTATATTAGGGCTGGTGCTGGTGGGTACCTGCCTGTCCACACTAAATTAGGTAGGCTCTGTAATATATTAATACACCTGATAATATAGGGAGGTATTTGTTAGTTAGCTTAGTAACATGTTATAATATAACAATCTCAAACGATGTCAATAGCCTCATACAATGTAACTGTTAGTAGGTGTATCACTGTATAGTGTAGAGTGTAGGTGCCTACATTACAGTCGGAATACAATAAGACTGATCCTACTCGCGCATACCTAGTCATATGTAGAGGGATGTGTTTATTACAGTACAACTATACTTTCATACATTACCTAATATGTACTATACTCTTCGTTTTCTTTCAGAAGTCTCACGAAAGTAAGCCCGAGCAAACATGGTTTAGTGTTGCTTGATGTGATAATAAGACATGCACGGTTACATTTTTTCACTACTTCCAAAGTATTTTACACAACTGTTGTTTAAATAAAATGACAATTTTGGATTTTTAGAATAAACTGGCAACATTGTTTTTAAAACTTGTGATGGCGGTTTATAGAGGTTATCGGAGTATTTTTTTCTTTTTCCAACTCGCAAAAAAATATCATGTCTTTAAAATGGTTTCTTTGGCGCCGCTCTGTAATATTTTCGGCATCGTAGGTTACTTGTAAAATATACAATGTGAGAATATTGCGGACCTATGACAGCGCTTATGACAGTCAGGTCTACCAATACAATCTTATAACCTCACTTGCAGCTAATGTTCGCCAGCTGCCAAGATATAGAAAATGCACTGTAGTAGGAATTAGGTATACATTGTATTTGATGGTAGCAGGAGGTGCCGTTGTATTTGGTGTGTTGGTGTGGTGTGCATGTTAAATATCAAATTAACGGCACATGAAAACGCTTTTAGAAAAAGTCACCTCATAAATTGAATAAAATTGTCATGATAAATATTATTATTCATATCGTGTGTGGTCACTCCATAACGAAAGTGAAAATATTTCAAACAGTATTTTCCATTGGCATGATTTTCAAGAGTCATAGGTATGGGTGGTTGGAGAGGTGTGAGGATACACAGCCGTCCAAGAACCATTGGAGAGATAGGATAAGAAATGAAGTGATTAGAGAGTTAAGTGAATATATAACGGATGTTGTGACTAGAATCAAAGTGAACAAGTTGAAATGTAGAAAGAATGAATGATGAAAGGGTAACAAGGAAAATGTATCTGGGAGAAAAAAAGATGTGGTTAAGCGCGATCGTCCAAGAGCCACATGGCTTGACCATGTAGACCAGATTTTCAGGGTCAGGCGTGTTCAAAGTAAAAATAATCGGGGAGCGTGTATGACAAATTGCATGAATGTGAAGAAGGCTAGAAGTGTGTGTAAGGATAGGTCTGTCTGGCGCTCTGTCCTCTCTGCCTACCCTGCAAGGGACATGGTGTAAGGGGATAAAATTTAATAGAATAGAATATGACATATTATGTATGTATCTAGGAAGGAACAGGGAAGTGAATGACTGCAAGACCGGTGTTGTGACGAGAATGAAGGTTAATAAACTGAGATGGTTTGGGCATGTTGAGAGAATGAAAGATGACGGGATGAAAAAAAAGATATATTTGACAAAATGCATGAATGTGACGAAGGCTAGGAGTGTGTGTAAGAATAGGGCTGGTTAGCCGCTCTGCCTACCCTGCAAGGGACGCGGCGTGGCGGTATAGATAGATAGATGTTTCTATAATTAGTTATGTATAAGAAGTATTCATAGACCCTACATGGTATGAGACATTCTTGCAATCATTACATATTTGCATAAGCATTAGTCTCTATAGAGGAGTGTCCTGTAGTATAAGGAGATTAATATTAAACACTCGTACATTGGATGTATTTACCAATACTATTCCAAACTTCAATATTCACACAACACATGCGAACTTCAATATTAATATTATAAATTTGATTTCTAGAGGTAAACAACAGTTTACATTACCTATGTATTTCAATAATAATTACCTAATTAGGTTTTGGCTAGAGTTAAGATATGTATTCTACTTTTTATCAACCACAAGATTTTTCAACCGAAGCTAGGTACTGACTTCCGTAATAAGCTATGAAATTCATACTTTTAATAAATTGTACTATTACTCATTGGAGGTCTATATACTTTTATGTCACCCGATATTGTATGAAAACAATATCTAATTTACCTCATACTGTGTTCATTTTGTATTTGTGACTCATTTTTGGTTATAAATATTGGGTTTTTTGTATTTGTTATATCTTCAGAATTGGGTATTTTGTAATTCCCAGTCGGATGGTATTTTGGTAAACGTCTGCGCTGGTTTATTTTTAATGCTCGATCTATTTATACTTATAACAAAAATTATGCTTTGTCTCATGTAACATTCTTAGAATTGAAAAAAATAAATAAATAATAAGTAAGTACTTAAATATTTAATGAAAACAATACATTTTCAAATGGCAGGTTTATTGCAGTAGGCAATGTCCGCCAATCAAACACTTGCGATATTACACTTGAAATTGATGTATAATATATTTATGTGAATATCACAAATTGAATGTTTGGGATCATAATTCTACTATTTAGGGTGCCAAGAGGCAGTTCTGTGTGCAATATCCATTGGACATTAGTGTGAAATTATTTTAAACTGGCGAACGTAGTCATGAGAAGGAACGACTACCTTCTTTATCCGCATTCATGGCTCTGGCCTAAGTGCGAATAAAGAAGGTAGTCGTTGCTTCTCATGACTATGTTCGCTAGTTTAAAATACTTTCATGTTAATAATATATGTAGTTTATTAATAGATGTGTAATTAATAAATGGCGATACAATATTGTAATGTTGAGATAAAAACAGACAAACTGTAACCAGGTGAAGGCTGCCAGGCACTGTAGAGTGTAGGCACTGATAAAATATTGTCGAGTGGAGTAAATACGTGATGCGTAATTATAATAACTACGCAAACAACCTTGCAAATCAAATTGTTATTTGTATAGTACCTTACCTAGTTGCTTCATTATCTGTTTCAAACTAATGTGTCAAATTATGTATGACAATGCTACAAAATATACCTGGCGCTGTTCTAGCTGCCACTACAGCAGTTTTGTGCTGTGTAGATTTTTATTTTATTTTAATTATTTTGTGCGTCTTGTTAGTCAGTTAACTTTCTGTGATGTTGTTACTTTAACTATTTTAATAATAAATCTGTGAACATTATTAACATTTGATCTGAAAATAAATATAAACTTAGTAGTCTAAATTCCAAGTACATTTTTGTGACAATAATCAGTGAAACAATATAATGACATCACATTTTCAATCTTATTTTCATTGATTTTTTAACTTATTTCGTGCGTCTTGTAATATTTTAACCTTTTTTGCAATTATACCAAGTGTAAGGTGCCCTTGGGGCGATATTTATCCCTAAACGGCGCCAAATAAGTGGTATAAATATTATTATTATTATACCTACAACAAGTAAATGAACAAATACGTAAATACTCCAAGTGGAGGCGAATGGAAAATGGTTGACACGAATACAAAAAAGTAAAAAGATATAGGCTGATCACTTGAGAGTTTATATTCTGTATTCTTTCTATTGCATTGCATGGAAACATACTTATTATATAAGACATGCAGTTGTAACAAGATCCCATTACAAGATGTTGGACGGGAGGAAGTGACACCGTTCTACTTCACAAAGTTAGACTTACTTACTCTGAGACGTCAGTACAAACTACAAATAATAATAAAAAGAAAGAAGAAATGTGCGGTGAAACAAAGCGACTTTAGTACCTGCTCAATGCTCATATGATGTATAATATACTGACTCTTGCTGTTCACCTACATTCCTTGTATTGAGTGCATAGGAGGTACCGCTACCCACCTACATGATACAGAAACAGTAAGATACATTGCAGTAACAAAGACACTTCTCATTTCTGCATCACATTGTTATAGACATGGGCGTCGCCAGCCTCGGAGCTAGAGGGGGCAACAAAAATTTAAAAAATATATGTAGCGGGAAAAACGCGTAAAGAGCGCCGCAGCCGAAAATTTTTTGGGAGACATAGTCAAGAAGGTCGTGATGTGGTTTGGTTTATTTGAAAATGTACCTAATAATTTGCACAATAATATGTATTAAAAATGTTTTTTATTAAAAAATAATAGTAAAATAGCGCCGCAGGTAATTTTTTTTATGAAACAATTGTATTTTGATGGTTTTTTGGATGAATGATGGGCAAATTTATGACAAGATGAGAAAATGTGTGATAATTATGTGATTTTTTGTGAGGTTTTGTCATTTAGTATGGAAAAATATATATCTATTCCAATCTCCAGGGGGGGGAGCTGCCCCCTGCCCCCCCTGACGACGCCCATGGTTATAGATAATAATGTGAATGTGAGAACACAGCCTTATAGTTTCACCACAAGTGATATGAATTATTGTACGTACAATGTGACATTGTTAATGTTTCAGAAGATGAATACATCACCAAGTGTGTGATACAGAGAGCATTCATTTACATGATAATGTGAACACTAAGACACAAAGTGAACAACACAGTTTTTTGCACATCAAAAATGCATTTGCAACAGAAATTTTATATTGGCAGCATTCGATTCGCGTCATGAATATCATAAGAGCATGCATGGAGTTGCAAATTGGTGACGAATTTATACTAAATATACTGATTTTATGGTCTCAAGACAAAGAAAAAACTTCACAGTAATTTCATGTTTGTCACTTGAGAAAAGTCGTGTTTTGTTCATTTGAGGCAAACGATTTTAATTCTGCAATATCTTTCATAGTAAGGCTCTAAAATGGCTGTACTTCAGTAGCAGAGTTGGTAAAGTGTTCGACTGTCGAGTGGGTAGTCGTGGGTTTGATTCCCGATGACAACTTAATCCACTTCACGACACAATCTTTTCTAGCTTACTGTGAAATGTACAAAGGTGTATTAGGTTTATTTCGATACAAGCTAATTCATATTCGTTTGAAAAATATCCTATGTTTTCAGCTATCGAAGGCTGGAGTCGTCAGATTATACGAGAATTAAGGGTTTCCGTCATTTCTAGGAAACCATGCGCCTTACAGAGCATCAGTATGGGGGTCGCCAAGCAATTGCAGGGTAGATACTTGGAGTGGCACTATTATAATTAAAATAATCTGAATGATAATAATTTTAAAGTCAGACAATAATAATGGTACTCTGTATTAGTCCCGAGGTTTGTTATTGTTAGTCTGTAGAGTTTAGATAGATGGATCCATGTAATTGTGTTATATAACACTATACTGAATAGTGTTCTCTATAACAAACCACGTATACATGTTAGATATTTTACTTATACAGTAACTGCTATAATATTGTTAGGAAAAGTTCGCATGCCATCTGTAAATTTACCGCCAGCCATGTCAAGCAGTTTCCATTCGTACAGCAGTAATTACTTAGTTGGTTATTGGATTTTTTGCTGAAACCTTTAATATAGGGCGCCCTTTAATAGAGGGCGCAAAGAGGAGGGCAGAATGCCGGATTGGTGTGTGGAATATAAGAGGAGATATGGAAGGTAAGATGAATGAATTGCGTGATGTTTTGCATGAGAGGAACTTAGATATATTGTGTTTATGTGAGACGAAAAGAAAGGATAGAGATTGTGATGTGGTGAATGGAATGGCAGAGATGTGGTCTGGAGTGCCTGAAAATGAACATGGACGTCAGGGAGTGGGTGCTATATTATCAAAAAGAATGACTGAATGTATGGTGAAGCGTAATGGGTATGGACTGGTAGGACCGAGACTCATCTGGATTCGTTTCAAGGTAGGCATGACCAGGCTGTTCCTTATTATAGGTTACGGTCCAGGGAATGATGCCTTGGATGATGAGAAGGATGAGTTTTGGAACTTAGTGCGGGAGACAGCGGATAAAAGAAGAGCGAATGAAAAAGTAATATTGGCAGGTGATCTGAATGGTTGGGTCGGTGTCAGAAGGAAGAATTTTGAGAGAGTGTTGGGATTGCATGGCGATGATAGGGTGAATGATAACGGGAAAAGAGTGTTAGAAGTATGTTTGGAGTTGGATCTCTTTGTGGCGAACACATTCTTCGCACACAAGGAGATCCACCAGTACACTTGGCAAAGAGAGAGAGTTGATCGTATTGAAAGGTCGATGATTGACTTTGTATGTGTGGACTCTGAGCTCCGGAAGGCGACAAAGGACACCCGGGCATTTCGGGGCGCCGGACTGTGGACGGATCACTTCCTTGTGATAACAAGGATTGATCTTTTCTCCGGTTGGCGCTCGAGGGCTCGGAAGTTGGAGCCTGTCCGGAGAATCAGGGTCGAAAAACTGAAAGAGACGAATGTTAGGGATGAATATGAAAGACTGACTAACGAAAGGCTAGAAGTACATGATGATGAGGAACGCTCAACGAGTGAACTATGGAATGTTATGAAGGAGGTGCTAGTAAAGAGTGCAAGAGAAGTATGTGGAGAAGCGTTGGTAGGAAGGAAAAAAGGTGATGCGTGGTGGGATGATGAGGTGAAGGATGCTGTAGTGAGGAAAAAGAAAGCGTGGAATGATGTGCTTGGTGCGAAACCAGATGATGGAGGTGAGAAAGAAAGAAAGAAGAATATATATAAAGCGTGTAGGAAAGAAGTGAAAGAAATGGTTTGCCAGAAAAAGAGAAAACTCGAGGAAGAGGAATGTATGAAATTATCGAGGAACGCCGAGGAGAATTTGAAAATATTCTGGAAGGAAGTAAAAAGAAAGAGATCTGGAAGTGAGAAAAACAGTATGAATTGCATCAAAGATAAGAATGGTGATTTAGTGATGAATGGAGAAGAAGTTGTTGAAAGATGGAAAGAATACTTCGAAGAATTGTATGAAAGTGGTACTAGTACAAACCAGACGAATGTAGCAGATAGTATGAATGTAAATATTGCTGAGGACGAGGAAATACGTATGAATGAAGTTGTGCTTGCATTGAAAAAAGCAAAGAATGGTAAAGCTGCGGGACATGACTGTGTGGCCATAGAGTTCATCAAGCAAGGTGGCCCGAAGATTCTCGAGTGGTGCCTGAGGCTCTTCAACTTGTGCTGGGAGAGTGGCTGCACTCCTGAGGATTGGAGGAGGGCAGTCATCTGCCCTTTGTACAAGGGGAAAGGCTCAAGGTTGGAATGCGGCAGTTATCGGGCTATCAGTTTGCTGAGCTCTGTGGGCAAACTGTATGGAAAGGTATTGATTGAAAGAGTAAGAAAAGTGACTGAAAGTAAAGTATGGGATGTGCAGGGTGCTTTCATGAGTGGCAGGGGGTGCACCGATCAGATCTTCTCCCTACGGATGGTCGTGGAGAAGCTTCTGGCTAAACACCAGAGGCTCTTCTGCGCGTTCGTGGATCTGGAGAAGGCATACGATCGTGTGGACCGAGAAAGACTGTGGCGTGTACTGTCGGAATATGGGGTGAGCGACCGACTGATTGGCGCAATCGCGTCTCTATATACGGAGAGCTCTGCTTGTGTCAGGGTGAATGCTGCGTTGTCGCAGTGGTTCACTCTCACAAAAGGGGTTAAACAGGGTTGCGTCATGTCGCCTTGGTTGTTCAACCTGTTCTTCGACTACTGCATGCGTCCTCTGAATGAGCTGAATGTTGGTGTGGACCTAAATGGAGTGAAAGTATGTGCGTTAATGTTTGCAGATGATTTAGTGTTGATGGCTGATGATGAATGTGAGTTACAACGGATAGTATCCTGTGTGTACGAAAGCTGCGATATGAATGGTATGAAAATGAATGTAAATAAAACGAAAGTATTAGTGTTCGAAAGAGAGGAAATAAGGACAAATTGTGTGATAAAGGTTGGTAATGACTGTCTGGAGCAAGTGGATGAGTATGTATATCTGGGAAGTTTGTTTACTAGAGATGGACGCTGTGATGGAGACATTGAAAGAAGGAAGCTGGCCGGTACTAGGACGAATGGTGCGCTCGGTCCGATTGTTAGTAGTAGCAATGTGTCTATGAAAGCAAAAGTGCTAGTGCACAATGCTGTCTTGGTGCCGACCCTGATGTATGCTAGTGAGACGTGGACGTGGATGAAGAAGGATGAATCAGGGTTGAATGCAGTAGAAATGAGGTCATTAAGAAGAATGTGCGGGAAAACGCTGAGAGATAAGATAAGGAATGAGGTTATTAGGGAAATGAGTGACTGCAAGACTGGTGTAGTGACAAGAATGAAAGTAAACAAACTAAGATGGTTTGGGCATGTTGAGAGAATGAATGATGACAGGATGACAAAAAAGATATATCTGAATGAGCGAAGAGGGGTGAGAAAGCGCGGCCGTCCGAGACTGACCTGGTCCGATCATGTCGACCAGATCCTCAAGGATGGACGCGTTTTGAGTAAAAGGAATCGGAGAGCGTGTATGACTAATTGCATGAATGTGACGGAAGCTAGGAGTGTGTGTAAGGATAGGGCTGTCTGGCGCTCTGTCCTCTCTGCCTACCCTGCAAGGGATGTGGCGTGAGGGTATAGATAGATAGATAGATAGACCTTTAATATAACGATCCATGAATATTATAATTTTACTAGTCGCTAAAATAAACTAAATTACTCTGTAATATTTCGCTTCTACTTCGTGGAATAATACAATAGATTTCATACAACAGTACCTTTACTTGCTATACTCGACCATACCTTCCTACGGCCGCCCTACTTAATTAACTTACCCTACATAGCTTTATGCTTTTTCAAACATTGATTTTGTGAAATTCAATAAGTACTATAGTTAATACGATAGCCCAAACTACAACCAGATATCATTCAAAATACCAGATAACTTCAGGATGGTTGAGGAAATGGCAAATTGTTTTATGAGATTGCCACCCATTCTAAATGTCATATAAATGTTTTGAGCAATGAAAGAATTGTAATACCTACCTAATATAGCATTTCATATTTATAATTTATATGGTTATGTTAACATGTATGGGCGATTTTATACAGCATGTATAAAAAATATTTCGTGGTAAAACGAGCAGCTGCCTTAATTAAGTTGGGCAGGACACGTTGCCAAACGTTCAGATTCTAGATGGACCAAAAAGATTCTCGGGTGGCAACCTAGAACAAGCAATAGCGTAGGAAGATCTCAGGCAAGATGGCCTGACGATGTTAGGCAAATCGCAGGAAGCAAGTGGATGAATCATGCCCAGGATAGGGTTCTGTGGAAAGTCAAAGGGGAGGACTATGGCCAGCATTGGAATTAAAACGGCTGAGAAAGAAGAAGATAACAAAGAAAGTTAATGAAATATGAGCCTTGTGCAAATGATTACCTCAATCTAATCGCCAAATTTAGTAAGTAATTGTCATAATATTATCAACAAGTAGATCCATTATAAAATAATATAACATTGCAGGTAGGTATTTGTGTTGTGCAGAACTGCAAGTACAAAGTGCAGGCTGGCAGCATCTGTGATGACGTCACTGGGGATGCCCTAGTTTTCATTGAGGAACCTAAAGCTGATCTAGGCATGCGCCCCCTGCCCCCCCTCCGTCCCCCTCGGGCCCCAGCGGCATATGAATGAAATGACATGGGTCATGATCTAGATTCCATCACTTTGATATGCGTTATGTAATTATTAGGCAGGTACCTATACAATCTACATAACTACACTACATTAACTATACCTACCTATTATTTTACTCTCTACCCACACCATAAATGACTGTATTACAGGTAATCATAAATTTATTAGGAATAACTCAGACGGAAAAGAGAGATAAAATCAGAAACGAAGAAATCAGACGCCGAACAAAGGTTACCGACAAAGCAGACAGTACCGCTAAGTTAAAATGGCAATGGGCACGGGCAGGCCACGTTGCGAGACAGGGAAATGAGAAATGGGCACCCAGAATCCTAACATAGGGACCATGGGACAACAGAAGGCCTGTAGGACGACCCCAAAAAACATGCGTAGATGATATGGTCCCAATCGCCAAAAGAAACTGGTTGAGCAAAGCTCAAAGTAGAAAAATTTGGAAAACCTTAGAAGAGGTCTACATCCAGCTGTGGAGGGGCGGCTGAACAAGAAAAAGAAGATGAAGAGATAAATTTATCCTAGACCGGGGAAAAGTGTGCAGCGGATCTGGATGCAGAGGACAAAGAACCCTTTGCCAGAGTAACTAGTATGACTATTCCTCTAGAGGGCGAAATATAATACCCGAGATGGAGCTTGTCAAGTTTTGCAAAGTTATTAAAATGAACGTTGGTAAAATCTAGTAAATGAGCGTAAAAACTGTTTTGAATGGAGCGAAATTCACCCCAAAAAGTAAAAAAAAAACCGCTATTTTTTACATTTTATCATGCGATGGTTCATGCGATTTCGAGCCTTAATGCCACGGTAAATGACCGTGACGTCATAGTTGAGGTCCGAGACTATATTGCACCTACCTATAGGTAGATACAGGAAATAAGAAACACAATTGTGTGTGTGTGCATATGGGTACAGTGTAGGTGTAGGTATAATATTACACCTAACTAGGTATAGGAGTATGCTGACATGCACCACTGACGAATGATTTTATTTGCATACAATATGATATAACATAATGACTGATGATTAGAGGTGAGTGAACATCGTGTGAATCTATCTTCCTACGTATGAAGACTTGGATTCATTCATTCATATCAACATGTATCATACTGTAGTAAGTAAGCAAAACGTACTGCACTTATGTTTTATTTAATGAATCTGGGTTTATCGAAATAAACCCAAATACACCTTTGTACGCTTCACAGTAAGCTTAAAAAGCTTGTGTCGTGACACCTCAATAAGTCGGCATCGGGGATCGAACCCGCACCTACTGGATTAACAGTCGAGCGTGTTACCAACCAGGCTACAGACTACTCATTAACAGATAAACCTATCCTGAAGACAAACTTTATATCACTCCCTTGTTTATATATGTCGGGTTGATTTCAGCTATATACATATTAGTCGTTTCTCAATGAATTCATCATTTCTATACTATCTTACAAAGCTAATCGGGTTCCGCCTTTTAGCACACTTCTATTGCTTTGTTTTGTAACTCTTCATATTTTTTGTTTTTTCTTCATACGACTATAATAGATCATTCCTCTACGTGTAACCTACCTACTCGGTTAAATCGCTTCGTATGATTATATCAAAGGTGAGTTTGAATACAAATGTAACTAACACATAATAATATGTCGTATTTGATATTAGGAATTGTGCTGGAGGGAGATGGATGCAGTGTGCTCAGGACAGGGAGTTGTGGAGGACCAAAGGGGAGGCCTATACACAACAATGGATCTGAGAGGCTGAAGAAGGATGTTGTCTCTGGTGATAATTATTATCTACGCTCATTGTGATGCGTGTAGGAAAACCTTTAAACTAAAACAACATACAAAGACAGATATACCTACATACTTGACAATGTTCTATACGCTGATATATCGCATTATGCAAGTGGCACTAAAATTTTAGTGTTTTCTCTACAACCCCCTTACGTCTCCAGCCTTCGAACCTCTCCCCTCTTTTATTCCATGCAATCATTGAAAATCGATAAGTTCAATGACCCAGCTCTTCTCTACCTACTATAGTATAGAGTGCATCCCGTAGTGACGTCATCCACTCACTATGACGTCACTGGATGCGTCTCCCATCCCTCCTCTACTACCTACTGATCCTATCTCGGACGTCCTACCTCTCTTTCAGTTCTATCTCTTTACCATCACAATACAATACCTACAATATAATATGTAATGTGACCCAGTAACCTGAGGAGGTTAGGTACTGAGATTGTTGAATGGCCCACACCAGTCCAGCTATTAATAGACTATAAAATGATTAAACATGAGTATCTAGTTAGGTACATTCACATTGCATGCCTTTGTGAGGTACATAGCTCCCTGTATAGTATTAGTATACAGGTGTAATCAAACATACGTAATAAAATATGATGTCTCGAAATAGACCAGAGTTCAATAGGTAAGAATATGGCGAGTATGTACGTATGTAAGACGTAGAACCAAAGTGACTGACATAATACACCGCATAGCATCCCTAAAGTGGAAATGGGCAGGACACTAGAAGCGCAGAGGGCAAGTGGACCAAGAACCACCTACATTGGAGACCTCGAGATGGGAACAGAAGCGTGGGACGGCCACAGCTGAGATGGAGAGACGATCTGGTCCGACATGTCGGTCAACCTGGATGCAGTCTGTACAAGACAGGACAACATGCAGGCAGAGAGAGGAGGCCTTTGTTCAGGAATGGACGGGGATAGGCTGATGAAGAAGAAGAAGTATGTATGTATGTAACTACCCCAGGCTAGCTGTGGAAACTCACGTCATGATTTTACTTTATTCTCTGCAATATGTAATCTCTTTCTTCAACACTTTTTACATTGTGAAATATGGATTTTTTAATCATACCTATTCTACGTGTTCAGAACATGTAGCCTATATAGTATGCCTACGTGTTTCTGTCTCTACTCTCTACGAGTATATGAGTGTATGCAGTATGGAGTCATTGTTTTAGATTTATAACAATAACATCATCTTAATTCCTATATAAATAATGGTTTCTTTGCCTCCGCTAGGCTTAGTGCTGTGGCCCGAAGAAATCTCTCAGCCAACACAGGGAAGACTATAAAGATTAAATACACAACAGACAATGTCAACATACATACAAGACTCCATACAACACAAGCTAGGTAAAGAAGTTAATCCCACATAAATATTTTAGTCCGTAAATTTATTTATTCGTATCACGTACTCTCCGTTTCACATTATTTGTCACGTGGGTTTCCGTGGATACGAAATTTTTCCATAGAATTACTACTAAGAATCAAGTACCCAGTGGACAAGTTACTTGTAACAGAGAGTAAAAATTATTTGAAACAGAGTAATGTTCTAATTTCAAACTTGACATTTACTGAAGCAAAAGTATCTACTGTAGAGTCAATCGTAATACCCAGCAAACGTATTTAGGAGTATTAACTGCTGCTATTTGTAGAAAAAGCGGTCAAACGAGCAGACATATTAGTTTATTATGTTTTACTATTAAACTTAATCCTTCTGTATGAATAAATTATGCAAGAATCTGAAATTCACAGTCTTGGCTAAAAGTTCTTAAATGCACCTCTGTAGATGTTAAAGTTAATCAAACATTGCAATTGTTTTACTTCACCAATCAAATTTCCCGTCGCGAAACACGGGTATTAAGCTAGTATTATAATAAGAAATAACAATCGTATCTCTTAATAGTGCTTATATGCTTATACCACCTTATCAAATGTGGAACGAATCATAATATGGAAGGTAATCGTATTCAAGCAAAGCAAATACACAACATCTTATTCGATCTGCAACAACCTCACTTCGCATACCTACTTTAGTTCACTTATATCTACTCTTAGCCCGAGTTTTTTGACCGAAATGTAATAATGATAGCTTACGCAAAGGGTAATACGTCGCACTACATTTCGTTTCATCCGTCTTGTCACACTTTTTGTATAGAATTACTATGTAGCCAGTGTCCAAGTTGTATGAAACAAGGAGTAGGGTTGCCTATCAAAATCAATCAAGTAACCCCCCCTGCCCCCTTCAAAAGGGTCCACCATCGCGGTTTTTACTCATTTTTAGGAATATGGTATGAGATAGAAGAAAGTAGTCAATGACAAAAGTAATCCTTACTAATTCTCTACAAAAAAAAACTACACATTTTTTACGTAGGACTAGTAGTTTACCCGCAATGGCCGGTCAAAGTAGACATATGCCAAACAGAAACTGCACAAAGGTACTCTTAAGATATTGAACACTGATCATTTCATTATATTTTATGATTGTTTACCCACATTTCTGACAAAATTAGATAAACCTAAAAACAGTATTGACACTTTCTGTACAAACCTACATACTACATACATAATTTAACAATATAGTACCTAATATTCCATTCCGCTTAATTACTTCCACCTCTATAGGTACCAGCCGTAAACACAAACAAATACACATTGAACCTATAATTAATACCCACCTATCATTACTATGTAGGTAGGTATATATGTTACAGTTAAAACTGAAACAGCCGTCAATGTGTGCATTTACTAGTGATTATGCATTAATTGATGATTTCAGTTAAAGTATTAACTCCGTGTAAAAATTAACGCTACAACTAGTGAGTGTGTACTGAGTGTACACACTCACTAGTCAATGCATGCATTAACTACTGTGGATTTGTCAAAGCGTATAAACAATAACAAACAGGGTATTTTCTTTAAGATGCATTTTTAAAGAGTATTCTAGAATAGGTTATACGAGAGTTGTGTTAAAAAGCGCATATTTATTTAAGTTAATCTTGCTAAATATATATGAAATCAATCAAATATAATTCTCACTGACATCTGACAACAGTGTGTTTAGGAAAACAGCTGTTCACGAATGGCAGCCATTTTGTTTGTTAATAATATTGCGCACGATTTGACAGACTCTCCTTTGTAAAAGTACGCACTAACTAGTCGATGTGTAAATTAGAATGATTGTGAACACATTAACTGAGCGTGTCAGTTAATGTATACATTGGCTAGTTAGTGCATGGATTCACTAAATGAAAGCTTTAACTGTAACGTATACACCTACTTGTACTGTATGTACAATGTAAGGGTATGAGGCGGGCTGAACAAACAACGTAGTAGTAAAGTATAATTTGGTAAGACATTTGTTATGCATATCGTGATCAAATTAGTCGTTAGACTAGGGAAGTCATACAACACAACTGTCAGAGTATAAATAGATCCCTTCATCTATAAATACACACTACACTACACTACACACTACACAGCCTTAGCTAATTATATCACGTCATTTAGTTTAGCTACTGACACAATAGGTAATCTACCTTTAGACAAAAATAAACTACAATACCAAGGATAGGGAGAATGAAATAGAGTCGAAGGAACGAGGTTATTAGGGAAATGAGTGACTGCAAGACTAGTGTTGTGACGAGAATGAAAGTGAATAAACTAAGATGGTTTGGGCGTGTTGAGAGAATAAAGGATGACAGGATGGTAAAAAATATATATTTGAGTAAGCGAAAAGGGGTGAGGAAGCGCGACCGCCCGAGACTGACCTGGTCCAATAATGCCGACCAGATCCTCAAGGATGGCCGCGTATTGAGTTAAAGGAATCGGAGAGCGTGTATGACTGCATGCATGAATGTGACGGGGGGTAGAGTGTGTGTAAGGATAGGGCTGTCTGGCGCTTTGTCCTATCTGTCTACCCTGCAAGGGACGCGGCGTGAGGGTATAGATGAATAGATAGATAGTCATATTTACAGTAATACATGAGAATTTTAGGTAAAACTTGATGCTTCATGAAGGTATATGGAATCCCTATTTACAGGGGTGAGCCGAAACAAAAGGATTACCTAAACGCCAAACTGTCCTACACACCACACACTTTTCGGTTCCATCACATTTATGCTTTGTTTGGTTGTTTTTTTCTCTTTTCGTACTCTTTCGTACACTGTATGTAGTATTTATCGTTTTCAAATGCATCATCACAAGTGGTTGGTTGGCAGAATTTGCCTCCAGCAATAACCTCGCCGCTTGGAATTTTTTTTCAATACAGATTTTATTTATTTATTTATTAATGCTTACACTGAACACCATACACGTTCTGCGATTTTGTTTATTGACAAAAATTTGCTGAACCCGAACTACGTCATGCATCAGACAATCAGGCATCTTATAATATTTTGATAAATAGTATGAGAATTTCTGTGCGATTAGATCGCCCCGGTAAATTCTTTATGCACATATCCTTTCTTTATAAATACAAATGCACATTGGGTGGGTAAATAAAAATAAAATAAATGTAATGTCACACAGCAGATGCAGTCACATAGGCGACGTGTAAGAAGTGGTATTCAAATCAAATCAAAGTTATCTGCAACAATCCGGTTCCC
The DNA here is from genome assembly GCA_963576895.1 of Ceraclea dissimilis. Taxonomy (NCBI): domain Eukaryota; kingdom Metazoa; phylum Arthropoda; class Insecta; order Trichoptera; family Leptoceridae; genus Ceraclea; species Ceraclea dissimilis. The sequence goes on along the minus strand of OY756370.1, from coordinate 151,137 downwards.
AGAATTGGGATGACATCACTATAGGTACCTACTTCTCATAGCACAACGTGATTCTGTATAGAGTTAGAGGTACATACCTGCCTAACTAACATAAGAATACAATTTGTATTAATCGAATGTCCTTGAGCAAATTGTATAATGGTATATCAACTGATTAGTATACATGTTAACGGAAATGTATGAAATTTAGGAATTGTATACAAATCCTAGGAAATGTACACAATGTTGAAAAAAATCAGCGTCAATTAATGATTTTTTTTTTGTTTTGTTTTATAAATTAAATATATTATACACATATTACAAGGAATTTCGTACATTTTTAAACAGGAATAGAAAATATATCAAAATATTTTATTCTAAGTGCAACTCCAGTTTATCAGCAAAAATAAATAGGTTCTTCGGTTTGATTACGTTTTCATTCTCGATTTTATCTATGTGTCAGCTTACCCGAAAAAAAAAAGTTTTTGAGTTGTTAAAATATCATTGCCCAATCCCACCAAGTTACACCTAGGCAGGGGACCCCTAAATAATTTCCATACAAAAACAAAGATAAAATTATTTTTTGAATCAAGAGCAACTACTAGAAGAGCATAAATTCATATGAAATCCAACATGAAACTCTCCTACGTAGGGGGCGAAATATCTCCACCCAGAATCTTCCTTACATAGGAGAGTTTTATGTTGAATTTCATATGAATTTATGCTCTTCTAGGTGTTGCTCTGGATTCAATAAATAATATTACTTATATCTGTTTTTGTATGGAAATTATTTAGGTGTCTCCTGCCTAGGTGTAAGTTGGTGGGATTGGGCAAATATGTTTCCTAAGAAAAGTATGAATTAAAGAAGCTCTGACTTACTATTTCACGCATTTCCTGAAATGACCCGGCATACCCTTCCTAGGATTTGCATACAATTCCTAAATGTCATACATTTCCACTGACATGTATGACTATCTTAATACATACGTCTGTCTGTCTAATATATACGAACATACCTAATGATTGCATTTCATATCAACTAACGTAACATAACAACAGATTGATGACTCAAATACAACAAGTTTGTGTTTTCAATTTGTCGGGATTGACGTCAATGGGACTGTAAGTAAGTATTTTTATAGTCCAATATATAATTGATCTATCAGATATTAGTGTGGGTACCTACCTACTTATAAATTATTATGATATATTCGTACGTGGATCGCTAATCTATATGTTATTTTTTATTTACCTGGGAATACATAAACAAAGTTAAATAATGTACCTACCTATCGTGTTTACGTAAAGAAATAACTAGAATAGATTGTGGATTACAAAAAGCACAATAATTACTTATCTATGAATACTTGCTGGAAGTCAATTTTTAAGAAAAAAATGAAAAACTAAATATTTCGATAAAATCCACAAAAGATAACTGGATTTCAAGACAAAATTCGAGGATTTGGAGGAAGGGGGGCAAATGGGGATTCAAGTTGCTTGGTGCATGGTGTAGGGTTTATTCTGGACTGTGTTGCCTGGAAATTTGAGTCTCAATTCCGAATTCCACCTCCTAGACTGGTGCCCCCGGGAAACTTGAGAGCGACAGGGAAGAATTGAGCTATTGCTTGATTTGGAGATGTCGCTCTTAAGGCTAACGGAATCGGAAGACTCACCAACGCGCTCTGGCAAGCGTGGTGTTTTAATGCCATATACCCCTCATGAATACGCAAGAAGAAGAAAGGTCCCGAGTTCCCGGCGGCCCGTGAGTCTCCCACCAAGACAGCGGTGGAATAGAGAACCGGACCAGGGGTGCGAAGAATCTCCGGGCTACTGGAGGCTGTCACGAGCAAACAAGACTATCGTGGCAAAATCCAGAGAGAGATGGAGACGAATGAGGGAGGCCTATATCCAGAAATGGAAGCTGCAGGGCTTATGAAGAAGACTCGAGAATTTGCACCCTCATCATCGGGCGATTGTGAATAAAGTCGCCTGATGATGAGGGTGCAAATTCACGAATACTAGTCGCGAAATCTAAAGTCATTTTTTGTGGATAATCTAAATATTTCGTTTTTCATTTTTTCCTATGAATTAGATCTGCAGGATTTCGTAGCAAGAGCATTTCACGATTTTCAGGGCCTGCGATATCATATGGGTAAGTTAGGTGACTGCTCAGGGCGGTATTTTGGCGATAGAAAAAAAACTTTTTAAAAGAAAAATAAAAAAAAACATATACTTAAACTCGTTTTTTACAGTCTTTCCGCATTTTAGTACCATTTTCATATAATAAGGTATTTTTCTTTAAGCGTAAACATCTTTTATAGATTTGTTTCACGAGTTTCTTATTTAATTACAAAAGTATTCGTTTATTCCACTTTTAATAACGATTCTAGATCATATGCAAAGTTTGAAAGCTCGAAGTAGTTGAGACTTTTTTTTAAATATTTATCGGCAATCCACCCATAAAGAACGAGTGATCTCTTAGTTGAGACTTCAATCTAAGAAAATAGGGCGAAATACTAGGGGCTAAAATAGAATACTAAGTTGCTATCCCATAGTCCATGTTGTACTATGTACATTTGTACCTACAATGTACGTACATTGCAACACTATTCTGCTGTAGTCTTAACCTATGTGGGTAGGTACCTCCTGTATGTAATACCTACATGTACTGAGGAGTCTATGTGTATACAGGAAGATGGGACATAAGGGAATTGTAGATATTATTTGTCCTTCATATATAAACACTGTATCCTTACTGTGCCAACCGTGTACCTACACAGTACACACACTACATACATAGTGCTCCTAATAAAACAATACCTGAGCGATTGTTAAATCAACATTACATTTTATACGACAAAACAAGTCAAGCAGTAAAATCAACAATACAACATAAGGTCTACAGTGCCTACCTAATATATCACATCATACTGTGTGGGAGATAAAAGATAAAACAATAATATTACTGTATGAAAACATTCGAGGAATACTGAGAAGGAAGTGTATACTGCATAGTGAGAGGTACGTCAGATCTCTCGCGTACTTCGCCAAGCCTCCAGTCAGTAGAATAGTCAGAGGAAATAGTACTTATATGGTTACGTGAAAACTGAGATGTACAAACCTATTGGGACAATGCAAGGGAGGCGTGCTTATGTGAAGGAAATGTTATGAAAATTAGTATTTCCTCTCAATATACTACAGATGTGAGATGAACAACAACATGAAACACAATAAGTAGGTAGTTCAGTACAAGTGCGACAGCCTGACTACCTTTGACATTGGCCTTTCAGAAACCATCTCCTTTGTTGTTTGCAGTGAATCGTGAATGGAAAATTATATAAAATGGCTTACTTACTTCACTAAGTATCTTCTAGCACCAAATTAAAACACTTAACGAGCTATCTAATAACATATTTGACAATTCATTATGATTAGACACAATAATACACAACCTACAAGATGCGATCTCATTACGCGACCTCCGCACCGTACGACATACAATACAACTCCACCGCACCGTGCGACTGGCGAGGCGACTAGCTGGTGGATTACTTCACACTTCACGCAGCGACATACAAACACAACGGAGTTTCCTTTGCACTGCTCGGTTCTACGCAGAGTGCTCGGGCAGGCGTACCAACCACGCCTTGTCTTATGTCAAATGAAACATTACCTTATTTTGTACATAGGTAGCCATCTATGTTCTATTCAAGATTCAAACCAAATAGATAGAACCTCCGTAATAACATGAAAATTGAAAACGCTGAAACTTTTCCTGAAATAAGAAAATCGTCTCTTGTACTTTTCCGCGGAGCTTGAAGAAACTGAAAACAGAATTTAATAAATTTAATACTACCCTTTTTTGCAGAGATGGAAAGTCATGTAGAGTGCGCCATCTATCGATATGTAATCAGTTGAATTTTTCTTTCCGAATTTCCACTGTGGTCGCTCACTTCAGTAGAGCGTTAACAAGTGTAGCCCGTAGCTGCTACGCAAGGTGCTAGCCTAGCTAAGCTGCGGTTGTGCTAACGGGAAAATTACACAGATGGCGTTGTTCGATGAAAATCGCGTAAAAAGTTGTTATAAACGTAAACATACCCCAAGGTCATTTCAATGTTTTCCACTCCACACACACATCTACACTTCTATCTGAGTATTGAGGAGTGACTTACTTTCCTCTATATTATTATGTATGAAGTATGGAGCGAACAGCTGTTATTGTTTGGAGCGTTCGTTACTTTGTTATCATAGTACGACGCTAACTCTAATATGGAACAATTTTAAGCAAACATATTGAAAGGATTTTAACAGATATAAATACAGTTTATATTAATAATACTTAGCAAGATAGTACGAGGGAAGTGAAATGAAATATTACAACTTGTAATATGAAGTTTTCGTAGTGAATTGTGTGAGTTAATGTTACCTTATGGAATGGATTAAGTCTGTTGTTGATTTATGAATGTTTGATTGTGTTGTCGTATTATATAACAAGTGTAACAATACTGGAGATTGTGCTAATTATTATACAAAGCGAATTTTCTAAATATACATAGTTTAGGTACTGCCATATGTTGTGTTTGACAGATTCAGTGGGCGGAGAAAACAATGAAAGAATTACGCAGGAGACAATAGAAGAAGATATCATTTTCGTTTTATCAATCGACTAGAGAATATGAAACATGATTAGATACTATCAGACTGCTCTATCATTTATTGTATCTATATTCTATGGGCTATATTTTATTTTAAATAACACACGGCGCAAGGCCATTAATACATAAGGTTCTCAGATATTACAGCATGGAAAATGAAATGAATAAACGGAAAAAAAGTATGGTAAAAAACAAACATTCAACAGCACTCGTTCATACATATCACACACATACTATACGGACATAATAGCAAAATAAAGATCCATGTATGAAAGCATAAGCATAGTAGTAGTAATGAAAATAAATTATATATATTGTAGAGGTATGAATGATTTGCAGTCCGAACCTCGTTTCTAATTATAGAATTCTCCGAAAAATATTCAATTACCATAATTCGTAATTTCTAAGCGAATTTTATTATCTACAGAATTCTTGTAACCAATCGAATGGATGGATAAAAAGTTGCAGATATTATTGTAGATATAGAGAGTTATGTTGGTATCCCTGGTAGGGTAGCTAGTACCTACGCAGTATACAGTACATACGCCTACTCAACAGGGAGAAGATTCTGGAAACAAAGACTGGGCGTAGGAAGGCACCAGCTACCCTGTATAGGGGCTGTGGGAATATTGATAATGTTATATATTACAAGTTATATTATATCTACCGAGTTATGGTTTCATGTTCTGGATAGAAAACACACGATGTTTGCTCATCATAAAACTACTACATCTGGAGACATGTTACCTATTCAATCAATAAAATTGTTTTTTATATCAACTTTATACCAACTTATAATACGCACCTACATGACAATTTTAGAAAACTGTCTCCAAAGAAGATGCTTATTAACTCAACATCGTAGTTGCTGCTGCGTCATACTGTTTTCCAGGGTGAAGCTATTTTTTTTATGTATTATGACACTAACGGCCATACGGCCTTTGAAAATATATACAGTATAATTAATGATAACAAAAATTTTGCATAATAGGTAGCATAAGCGAATATAACACTAAATAAAAAATCATATAAATACATTATAGTAGGTATAAGGTAGATCTTAACAGTAAAATAGGTAGTCGAATTACAAAATAAAAATATTGAAACGGTAGGTATTTTAAAATATACGCAATACAATAATCAATTTATAAACTTAAATGAATAATAAATATGTCAATATAAAATTACCCAATAGATGTAACGTTCATCGGATAAAAAAATGGGTATAATATCAAATGGATAATAATAATAAATACGATAAAAGTGAAAATTCTCTCCCCTATTTTTTTCACATCGCTTGTTTGGAGATTGTATATGGTTTAGTCATATTCAGGAAAATCACTGCGATGGGGCACAATGGGTTAGCTGCCGTATGTTCCCAAGAAATAGGTTTTGTCTGAAAGGTCAAAGAGTGAGAGAGAAGGAAGTTTTATGAATTTATTATCCTTGTTTTCTTCTTTCTGACATTTTATTTAATCTACTCCAGCAATGTAGTTCATTAATATGTTCTGACATTTAAAAAATATTCGAAAAAAATCACCTGGGCTTGTTATATTTATTCCCGAAAAAGGTCAAACGAAAAATACGACATTGGCGTCGAGTAGAACAATTTTTAACTTTTCTGTCTATTCTATCCTTCATTTTAGATTCTAACTCTCGTCTGCGAGTGATCTGTGCCTGTCTTTTCTGTTCTTCATTTAAAATTATCATAAATCTTCTAAAAAAGTGAGATTAGTGAAGAAAATTTCTTTGAGAAAAGTCTACTGTATATTATTATACCTTACGGCTATCCACTCGTCTGCGAGTGATCGCATTGGGGAAAGTCACTGGCTGCTAATTTGTTAAGAAATTTATGAAATAAAAATATACAAGTATCCCAGAATCCAGAATGTTACGTAAATCCTATGGGAATAAATGGAATGTGTTATTTACTCAATATTTCATGGCGAAAATACTGATAAATCTAATTAAAATAGACGTCTACGTGTCCCTCTTATGCTGTACATCACTTGAGATACCTACATACGCATAGTTGTTAAGTCAAGGAATTTAGTTAAATTCAGTAAGTTCTAAAAAATAGATTTTTGTGGTCCGTAAAAATTGGTGATAATATTTATGTATATGTATGTATCTAAGTTCTCCTCAGAGGCTGGTAACGCCCATGCCTATAGGTAGAGACTGGAAAAAATCGGTGTTTTTTTTTCGGGAAATGTGGTGTTATATTTCGCAAAATGGGGTGTTATTTTTCACAAATTTGGCCAAATGTGGTGTTATTTTTCATACATTTGTATCATTAAAGTGGACAATTTTGCATATTTTATACAAGAATATAATTTTTGTTGTTATCGTGAACTATATTTTATACATATTGTACCTAGTAATTAGCGATCTATTACCATATATATAATATGCAATGTAGATATACATAGTTGAGTTTACCAGTGAACAATTTAACATGACGCAGTATGTTTTTGTAACAATATTTCAAGCTTGCCTGTACCAACTAACTATTGTAATTATATTAAAATAGATTGTCTATACGTAGGTAGGTATTTACTCTAGTAAATAAATATTATATTATATTGTATTGTATTTGGACTATTTGTTATGTTAAATTATATAAGTGTGTGTGTATTACAATAGGGTATCATCATTGTATGTAGATTGTATAGATAGTATAGTCGTATAGTAACAAACACAACAATCTCCATCCAAAAACGAAATTGTGATTTTGGTTGAGTCACATAGAGCTCAGACTATAGAGTTGTTTGAATTATTGAATCAGTATCAAAAACGACGTTTTGGCATAAAAAAATCAAAAACAAAACTACAGTTGGTATCAAAAATCATCAATCTCCAGATTGACCAGTAGGGGGCTCCCGTTCTAGAAATACTTCAGTACATTTTGGCCGGTTGCCCGTATCATAAACAACAATCTCCCGCGGCATAAGAATCATAAACAACAATGTCCGAAACTCAGTAACAAAAGTCAGCGATCTCCTGTTTTTTTTTCGTTATAAATAGGTAATTATTGAATTTTTGGCATTTCTTAAACGTCATTATTAAAATATGTGTCCGTATGTTTCCATAAAAAATATATATCTCAACAATTTCGCTGAATACTTGACGTTTATTTTAATTCCTGTAAAATAATCAAAAATGTAGATTGTTATGTTTGTTACTATAGGACATCGCTATGTAGTATGTATGTATCGTGTGACCACGGCAAGGTCGATACATACTTGATATTATTTTGATGATAGACTCTGTACTAGAGGTACAATACAATACAACACAATGAATGGAAATATCCATCATAACATATCTGCTTCATGTAATTACCTACCTGTTATATTCATGTGATGGATGACTACCTAATGCCTATAGAAAGGGACTAGAAATAATCGGTGTTTTTTGTTTCGGGAAATGTGGTTATTTTTTGCTAAAAGGGGTGTTATTTTCCACAATTTTGCATTTTTTATACAAGAATGTACTTTTTTTATCGTGAACAATATTTTATACAAAAAACCCTAAAACAATAACATATTGGAGAAAAACAAAAAACCCTCATTGTAAGATTTTTTAAGTGTGTTTCTTCTTACTTTCAAAGCCATATTCCTTTTGATAATGTTTCAGTTACAATGTTTTCCAAAATAAAGGTCGAATTTCGCGTCAAATATGCGAAAATTCGCGTTATTCCTAGTAATAAAATTATCGTTATACCTATGTGTAAAAAAACACGGAATTCGCGTTATTCGCGTAAAAAGCACGGAATCCGCGAATAAATTCGTTTTATCGCGATCGCGAAGTTTTCCAGTCTCTACCTATATGTACTAATTATTATACTTATGTACATAGTATACCTGTAGCTGTACCGCCTATACCTACACAGCAGTAAACAATATTATAATCTTATGTTTACATATTACTTACTCATGCTGACATCTGCTTTATTTCTTTGGATATCTTCTTCTTATCTCCATAGGCAAGGCACCCGATCACCAGCGATAAAACATAAGTAGGTAATCTATTCTATCCCCCACACGCCGCATCCTTTGCGGTGTAGGGAAGGAGAACAGATCGCCAGACTTCCTATCCATGCAGAAACTTCGGGTTTCCGTTACATTCATGCAATTCGTCATACAGACTCAACGATTTCATAGGTAATGTCTTGTTTTAAAAATATTTAGCTTGGGCTATCACACACGTCTGAAAGTTCAGTTAACTGAATCGACGGTTTTCAAAAAAGCTCCGACCAACACCTCTCTCTGAATTCAGTATTACCCCGATTTTGAATTCAGAAAGAGGTTTTGATCGCAGCTTTTTTGCAACGGTCGATTCAACTAACTGAACTTCCGGACGTGTGTGAGAGTCTTTGCAGGAATTAATGCTCTGCAATTATTGCAATAACAACAAAAGAAGAGGCTCCAGCAGAAATTATGCAAGGTGGTGCTTTTGGATGACAAGTGCGGAAGAGATCGCGATCTCGCGATGGGCTCGTCTTCGTGAGCATTTCTCTGTTTAATTGTGCTTAAACCATTATCTGTTATGTTCTGAATTATTCTAAGAGATTGCCCACTGGAAGAATAAATAGATAGACACAATAGTTGGATTAGTATAATAAAGAAATGACCTTGCATACATTATTTCATTGCCACTTTATTAATTGTTATCTTAAGAAATTATAAATTTATCTCAGTAGATAACAATGTTGATAATTCATATGAAATAATACTAATTCATTTTACCATGTACAAAATAATAAACATAAGAATGAAATCAATAATTTCATTATGTTCTCAGATTGTTTGATAGTTTCATATGTCTGTAAGGGGGACTGGACAATTATAGGTGCATCCCAGGATAGAAGTGATAGGCGAGGTAATAGACTTTCTACAATGGCCTCAACGAAAGAACATCGGAATTTTCTACGTGTCGTAGTTGAATATAACAAGTAGTTATCTCAACAGAGAGGGATGGACTTTCCATTAGGCTTGCGACTGATCGTCAGCATATCTTGGTTTTTTTCACATCTGGGTTCTATTCCCGGCTGCAGCAGTTGGATGGAATGGAATTGGTTAATGCTACTCACATTGAGCCAGCCGACGATCAGTCGAATGCCCATCATTTGCTGTATATCTGTTGAGATAACTACTTGTCATTATAGCTTGCCTAGAATAATGTAAAATATAGATTTGTTTGTTATTTCACGTTGTATCTGATCTATCTAATCTAGTTGTAGCATCATCTATGTGACATATAACTATACCTACTCATATTATATTCTATTGTATTGTTACAGATAGCTACATGTACTGTACGTAGTATAATATGTATTGTACAGGTACCTGGTACACTCATGCATACATAATCACAGAAATTATATTTCACTTACGATTATTTCTAGTTTACATATGATACTCGTACATACGTGTACGTGATTAAAAACATTACATTATTAGCATTAGTATTAGCATGCCTAGTTACTATACTCGTATATTTAGTATTGTAATACATTATACATACGCTATAGTACCTAATATGTATCAGGTACCTACATACTATTGATCACTGATCATATAGTAACTATACCATGTCTCTGTAGATAATTATTTCATTGAGAATATTGTCAAATAGTATAAGTGAATAACAAACACAGAACATGTTCTTTAATATTTATCTTTATTGTTACGCCGATATATCTTTTTTATTATTATTTAAAAAAAATGAATTTGGGTTTATCGAAATATACCCAAATACACCCTTGTACACTTCATAGTAAGCTTGAAAAACATGTGTCGTGAAGTGGAGTAGATCGGAATCGGGGATCGAACCCGCGCCCACTGGATTAACAGTCGAGAGCGTTACCGACCAGCCTACCGAGCTCCTCAGTTTGATTAATAAAATTTTGGGAAAATTATCTAAACATAGTCTAAACTAAACCATCATACCTGATCATACCATGTCCCAACAGAATACCAGCTTTTCAATATTTACAGGTAAAGCTGATGAAATTCATGTGTAATTAAAATTAATAAATATAATTCAACCACTGTTGTCATCTACTGACAATTTTAAATAGATAAAAACAGTGTTTGAATTTAAGTACTTACTATTATTAATTTTATAGAACACCAACCTTACATGGTAGTCGGCTGTATCTAAAGGTTCGCATACACGAGCAATTGTTGCTGAAATAAGTGCACAATTAATTGCTCCAGTTTGAGCAATACAAGTTAGTGAGCAATTATTTCTCGAAAAATTGACCGTGTAAGAGAACCTTTACAGGGCGGATATATCTACTAACTTACCTACAAAAATAATAAAATTTCACGTAAAACCTCTCTGTTTGATTCCACGTGATCTGTAAAATATCTGATTTTTGTAACTCGCGTAATAAAATTATTATGGAAATCCATCAAATGACATTTGTTCCATGAGAAACTAAATACAAAAAATTAATACGATACGTTTCACATGTTGTGGCCTGAAGTTTGATGACCTGATGATAATTCTGTTGAGGCAGGATGTGTGCTTCTGATTCTACGAGTATATAATTCATTGTATATTCAGTAACCTACCTGTTGACTGTTGAGTGACTTACTTACTCCTAGTATAGGATCTTATCTAATTCAACATCCCTCTCATTTAAATGTATAAAGTAATATAGAATTACCTCCACAGCAATATGTAAATATGATTAGTTGGGAGGAATATATTATAATGTAGTGATCTATTTATAGCTCCAGATACCACCTACTCTCTGCTGCTGGATTAATATTGGCGAGGCTTTATCGACATAGAAACTATATTGAAACTACTAGGCTATTATTACATGACGCCCAATTTTAAAACAATTATCTACGAGCGCCAATCCCACATAAATATTTTAGTCTGTAAATGTATTTATTCGTATCACGTACCCTCCATTTCACATTATTTGTCTCACGGATTCCCATGGATACGAAATTTTTCCATAGAATTACTACTGAGAATCAAGTATCAGTGGACAAATGATTTGTAACAGTAAGTAAAAGTTATTTGAAACAGAGTAACGTTCTAATTTCAAACTTGACATTTACTGAATCAAAAATATCTGCCATAGTGTCAATCATAATACCTACCAAACGTATTTAGGAGTGTTTACTGCTGCTATTTGTAAAAATATGGTCAAACAAACAGACATATTAGTTTATTATGTTTCAGTATTAAACTGAATCCTTCTTTATGTATAAATAATGCAAGAATCTGAAATTTACAGTCTTGGCTAAAAGTTCTTAAATGCACCTCCGTAGATGTTATAGAACATTGCAATAATTGTTCTACTTCACTAACTAAATTTGCAGTCGTGAAGCTCGGGTAACTCAGCTTGTTTCTAATAAATGTTTTAATTACATAGTGTGTGTATTATTGTATATGTAGAGAGGTATGTGTGCAATTAAATGAATATCAAGTATCGTGTGATAAAATACGTTGCAATTAAAGACAACTGGTTTCAATAATTTGTATGTGATAAGAGCAGGAACTTCTTATCATTATACACAGAACAATACTGTATTTATAGTGTAGTAAAATATATGCGATGCATACCACATAATATTTTATTCAATAGGTTTTATTAATTGTCACGCAAGATCAGGGGGTTAGCTGCCAGATGTTAGTGGCCAGATCGAGACTGTTGACCATATAGTAGAGAGGTGTCCTGACATCGATAAGGTGACGCCAAGGGCAGTAGATTACTTGCAGAATATTGACGTGGAGCTATGACTCCAAGATAACTTGTACAATGGTCGCGTGCATATGAAAGAAGAAGAAGGGGGTTAGCTAGCAGAAGTCTCAGCACTGCGATAAGCTCGCCTTAGTGAACGAATGTTGTAATTCATATTTGTAATGTTAACATAATATCTCTGTATTTTGTTCACCAGAAGTGTAAATAAATAAATAAATAAATCAGAACGTATATACCATATTATGTAGGCAGGGAAATTCGTGTGAACAAATTACATCACAGATATTCCACGCAACAAAACACCACGATATTTGCTCACTAGGGCGAGATATTCCAACTAACCCCAAATGCCTAAATTATTCATACGAGCGAAGATTTCGTTCCTCTTTACAGTAGGTGTGGGTGACTTTTTACATCAGCTGATTCTAGTCTAGATGGCTTCTGTTATTCTGTTATTCAGTAGGTGAAGGACTGTAGACTCCCATGAATATTTATAAGATGAACCTATTTACAGCTTGATCGAGTCTCCTACTGTAGGGTGGTGTGGCGCCTTCACTAGAATTACGTGTATACATTATAATCTCTGATAGTATACACCACTATTCCATAATCAGCTCCACACTATGTACAATGTACATACTCGTGTATTCTCTCAACTATGATTATTATTCATTAAACAGATAGTTCATAGTTCATTTCGTCGTCATGTGTCATCAATTATTCTATGATAACAATTTATGTCTTAGTAGCGTAGCATCCAACCAAAATCTATGAAGTTCGAATCTCACGAGTTGTGTAAATAAGAAACGTAGACAGAAGTAAGTAAGGAATGTTAACATTTAAAGTCTGAAAATAAAGCATTTTTTTTTTCACTTTCCTTCTGATATATCTCAAAACGCATTACATTTACGAGGTGGCAAAGTTGAAATTCGGATTCAGCGCCCCCAAAACCATACAGGAAGATGAAAAAAAAATACTTCTATATAAAAATAAAAAAAATCCTAGATATGCCATCAAATTTTCTCTGCCTACTGTACTAATAGTAATTCTATTACTTTTTGAGATAATCATTCATTGATTCATTGAAAATAGAAGGTCTTATTTTAGGTAGTGCGCACTCAATTGATCAGGTACAGAATTGACCCCAATTTATACAAAAAATACAGTTTTTACTATCTTCATAATATTTGGAGATACCTCCCCAATATACCAAAGTATAATTCACTTGATGAATATTTTTTTCTAACAATTATTTTCTTGAATTTGGAAAGATGCTATTTGTTATTTACATTTTGGCTGAAAAAAATACTGCAATATGTTTGACAAGTAATATACTATGCTCAAAATTATCTCTGCCACCTAATCCCAATATCAAACTAAGTTGATAGATTTTATTTATATTATTAGCGACGTGACAAATGTCATGTATTCTCCTAGATAAGTATGTTGTATAGTTCACATCAATACACCCTGACGACCTCCTATCTAATATTAGAAGATCCCCTTGGCTTAATGATGGTAACTACCCAATTCTTATTTATTACACTAGAGTACGTACCTACTCGAGAGCATCATCAGATCTAAATTTAGAATGAAGCTCCATATATTCTGAATTAGTAGGTACATCGGTCTCTCCTTTCTCTGATAAATTAAGTATAGGTACCTACCCCCATCCCTTTATAACATTATATTATTACTAATAACGTGTAGGTTGATCTCGTAAGAGTTCATTGGGTATAATGTAATACCTCACTACATACATACATACACACAGTAGAGGTATACACAATATTAACCTTTACAAAGGAGACTTCCTCGGGAAAAGTAATTATAAATATCTTTCCATTAATTAGGAGTAGCTTAATAAAGGAGCATTCTGTAAGGTGATTAGCTTATCTTCCAATCTCGAGGTGGGTGCCTACCTAGTACCAAATATCCTATCCACTCGCTGAATAATTAAATGATTTATGTTAATTAGTAGGCAGGTACCCGCGAGTACTTACACAAACAACTTAGTACATTTAAAACAACAAACTTTGTTGGTTCATGGTACCTGCTATGTTTATAATATATATTTACCTGTAGGCGTATAGGTACTCCACCTGCTCATTATAATCAGAGATAAACAAAATGTTGCTTTATTATCAGTGTAAATTGTTTGTACTGCGAATTCAAGTTATTTAATCAACTGTATATGTAGGTAGGTAATTTAACGATTTGTTTAACAACATTTTTTAAAATACTGTTTACATGTTTTGTAACAACAAGCTACTATAGGAGCAAGTGTAAAAAAACTGTTATTGAAGTAAGTAGAGGTAACTATCAAATCTAATCTAGTTGACTCAGCTGATTAGAGTGAAATCTCTAATGCTCATGTAAATGTTAACGAGGTTCGAACCTGTTGACAATGAAAATTGCTGGATTTGTAATACAAGAATAACTATTTGGAAGTCGATTTCTTAAATTAAACTATCAATGGAGCCAGTCTACACTCGTGACTGTCAGTCTTCCTACTGAATTAGAAAACAAAATAAGTAATCGTTTTTTTTTATAAACTATATTTTTTCATATCAAAACTGTTTTTTGTAGTCTTCTAAACGATACCAAACAAGCCCTTGAATTGCTTCATTCCAATGACGCCCCCACCTAGAACAGACAGAATCAAAATTTGTAAAAAGATATTGTGAAGCATACTTTCATGATAAAACCAAATACGGCGGAATGCGGTGACTGGATCCTCTTGATCGCTCGGTGTTTTCCAAGGCTTGAGCTAGATAACATCTGACTTACGATCTGGATACCTTTTCCAACATCCTTTCATACGATGCCACACATGACCCCACACAACCCTTGGATCCCCCTGAAACGCATTACATATTTTTTGTCTCTGGAGAAATCTAACCCATTTTTGCACAAAATCGTATTGTCACCAAGTTTACGAACGTTTGCAAAGTTTCAGGTCTAAAGTCAGGAAGCGGTTTGAAATTCGCTTGCAAGATTTGCGCACAGACAAATAAATAAACATCGAAGTGAAGTTAAATAAAATCTTGTAATAAGAATCCATTGGGTGTTGTCTCCAACCTCTGGGTTTAGTTGTCATACAACGTATCTTCACAATCAAGAATAGGTAGGTACTATAGTATGGTTATCTTTCCTAGTGAATATTCAGATTTATATGTCCTTGGAGACAACACAATATAACAAAATACCATCCACTTTACACGACATTTAAACGAGTTTGAAACAGACGAAAAAAAACTAGTTTTTATTATCAAGTTAGTTGTGTTGGGTTGGGATATAATTAGTTAATATTCACGTGCACCTATGTGGGTTAGATATACCTAACAAGTAAAGTATTTATATTAGCAGGTGAAATATACATTAGTATATTTGTCATTATAAGTCAGTACGTATATAATCCCATTAGTACTTATTATCAGTTACAGGTAAGCATACAATATTAAAACAACTGATAAATAATTTGTATAAAAATAGATTTGCCGGCTAAATTAAAATAAACATGCAATATTGCGAGAAGATTTATAAATAGTGATATTTCAGGCACAATGTTTGTAGAGTCATTTGATATCCGTGATATCTGGATAGGTGAATGTTTCCCAGTATTAGGCTGCTGGGTTTATATATGTCAATCATGAATATGTAGACTCTTCTGGCTGATAATACTGAAAGCGTGAAGAAATATCGGGCAAATTGAATGAGAATATAGGTGTGGTGTATATACACCATGTGTGACATATATTTTAAAGTACAGATCAGTCAATAGTAAACATGCACCCGGAGACTGACAATAAATTTGCATGAGTAAATGCAACGTCCAAGTAATATTTTAAACAATTTTCATTACTCTAGGTATATACGCCAATAATAGGGTAGTGATCAGTAAATTTTGTATCTATACAAAAACATAAAATATTTTCTTTTCTATGATTGACTTACTTTACTTTTCGTGTGGCATTGTCCTTTGCCCGCGTAGGGTGCGTCGACATAAGCATAATATGACATTCAGAATTAATAAAGGTGTGAAATACATATAGTGGTATATTTGGGTGAATAGTCGAATACAAAGTATTATGATAAACCACTTCACTGTACAGCAGCAGTTTCCAACCTGGGAGGCGCGGACCATTGCCAGGGGAGGCGCCAAGTTTTTTAATAAATTAATTTTTATACCATGATATCTACAAATTTGTGTAATTGTATTGTGTTTATATATATGTGATGTCTGTATGTGTCCCAAAGGCAAATAAATAAATAAAACTTTATATCTTAACGTAACAGTGAAAATTCAGTGCAAACGCTCTGTTTCGGTAATGCACAAAGCGACCGCTAGTTGCATGAAAACAGTAACCTCACATTTAATTGTCACTCGTAGCTAAAGTGTCAACAGAAGCGTGTTGGTGGGGTGTGATATTGTTTTTGACGTGATTTCGGGACGCCTAAATGTACCGGTTTTCGGAAATGTTGGTAGATATATTCTCAAGATTTTTATCGTTTTGTGGTATTTTTGACAGTTTATGTAAGTAAGGAACTATGTAGAAAACAAAGTTAAGCATTAGCGGTTCGTAAAATTTTCGATTTGATGAAACTTCTTTCCACCCCCCACGCGCTTATTTTGGATATATTTAAATATTGGAGCGCTAAAATAAAAAATCATCCAAAAAAAATTTCCTCGTCGGGGGGGGGGGGTTCCCGGGGAGGCGCCGAGAAAAAAATTTTTTTTCAGGGAGGCGTTGTACCATAAAGGTTGGAAACCGCTGCTGTACAGTGTACAGTATGAGACCATGGGTCACAGTGGAGCATGGGTCGCGTGGATCACTGTTTGATCACAGAGTGATCCACTGTGACCCACAGGTGGGGTAAAGTAGATCAAGTGGCGTCTTTCAAAAAAACACTCACAATTGATAAACTACTTGGAATGTGGTGGAAAATTTTGTATTTAATTATAGATAAACGAGTAACCTTAATATTAAAAAAGAAATAAAGTCGATATATCCATTAATCTTTAAAGTTACGGCTTCTGAAAAAAAACCTGATCCACTGTGACCCATGTTCTCCTACTGCCTGCTTGCTTTGGTCTAACATAAACATTGTTAGTAGCTTATAGGTATATCTAGCTATTGATACAAATCAATACACACAGATGTATACTAGCTGTATATCTACGAGTGTATATCATTGTGATTGCGTATGTACCGTACATAATATACCATAAAGGTAGGTAGGCGAGTATAGGTAGCTGTAATAAACAAGCTCATCTCACGTCAGTACTGTTGTATGACGCCTTTAGACACGTGTCTTGGTACTACAGCCTATAACAGTATGGAGCCTACCTACGTAATGCTTGTACTTAGTTAGTAGGAAGGAAGTGATTACAGTATGGACTGTATGGAGGTAGCTTCTACACTACTGACTACCCAGTAGGTACCAACTAACAAGATTACCTTCGCAAGGACGTCTGGGTGTATAGGCACTAGGCAGGCAGCAGGCTCAGGCGAGTACATGAGCGGGTTGACTCCCACAATTCCGTGATAGTTACATAAAATCACATTTTTAAAAAGTTTGTAAATAATAGTACACCCTTTATTGACATATACTTTATTGACGTACAATGGGCGTGCTTATTGGCTAGTGTCAATATCTTCCAGCAAACCACAGTGTGTAACAGAAACATGGACAGAGTTATACTTAATATCTGTCATATACAATGGATAGTAATGATATTCAGAAAAATAAATATATTGTCCAAAAACACACGTTTCGTGTAACTCTATGAATTCACCTAATTTCGTGAGAGTCCCCTTAATTCCATGATACCTGCTCCCTACAAGGCTTTGTACTCAAATATAATGAATAAAAATAAAACTATATGTTTTATAAGAAAGTACACTACATTATTACTATGATGAAACAAAAATTAGGAAAAAAAGCAATTTCTTCATATTAATTTTGATATTTTCTATCCTCTCTGCACTAACACTCCTAAATGTCAAAATTGGCGGAATTGAATTACAATATTTGGACAATATCGTGTTTTGATATGTTACCGCAATGGTATGCAAATTGAATGTTATAGCACTACGGAATATTTTTTCCCATACATTTTCATGGTGTAATCATCGTCAAATGTCAGTTGGGCATGGCCTCTATGAACAATATGGCGTGGGCCTCGGTTCAACCAATCACTGGCGCCATCTAGTGATTGTTGTTATATTACATAGGGAGCTCGTTTAATTTCTTACATGGACCAAAGATTTTATCACGGAATTGCGGGAGTTTACCCTACCCAACTATTATTATCATTGATGGTATTGATTAGTAGCTAAATGTATCCACTTACCTACCTAGTAGGTATCCAGTACCTCTCCACAGCCTACAATGTTGTATAAGCTCGGTATACCTATTATTTGTATTTTTATTAATTCATATACTAACATGTCTATATACTTATCTTATTTTATCATTAGGTAGGAGTGTTATATATTAATGGATAGGTACCTACTCACTTATGTAAATATTAATCTGTCGCAATATAAAGATGTTATTTGGATATATAAGTACCTACCTACCTACATATATATTATTTACTTTACATGTCATTACATGTAGACTTGTATCAGACTTGTTCCCTTTGTGTATTTCCAATCAATTTACCTGTAAGTAGTTTACTTTTCATAATATTTTGTTTAATAATAACATCTGATATAATAAATGTATGTCAATATTTTAAATAAATAACATACCACCTTAGTATTCTTTATAGATATTTGTATAGTTAAGTATAACTGATGTAGAGTGGACTGTAAGGTAATCAAATACATCGGGAAATTCTTATTTTGTCGCCTGGAAGTTGCGAACTCTTGTTATACAGGAATGTAGTAAATTAATAAAGCATCATTGTCATTAGAAAAATAAAGTATTCGTTAATTGTAAGGGTACAATGGCAAAAGACCTGGCAACAACAAATTTAGAGGTAAATCTCTTAGCCAATTGGCATTGTCAGCAGTGACCCCGTGAATTTCAGTAAGACCGCGCTCGAAACCAAAAATTGGACACTCAACTATATGGCCCATCGTCTGGCGGCGACCACATTCACACTCGGGGCTCGGAGAAAAACCCCAAATGATGCATTTAAGGTCTGCGCATCTTCTGTGGCCTGTCCTGATTCTATTCAATATCTAGCCCAGAGCTAAGGGTACAGTAATGTAGTGGCTGAATGCCATTTATTAAAAGAAATTAGGCACTGTTATTAGTAAATCAAAATATGTATTGAATGCACATAATTATAAAAGAAATCAAATGCATGTGCCAATTTGATATCCCTAGTAGGTTAAATACGAATTTGAATGGATAGGTTTATTTGTTTATACACTCCATATGTACAAACACCACTAACTTAACATAATGACGTATGGACTATTAGGTATTCCATACGTAATGAATTATGTCTAACATAATAAGTTTCTTCTTGAGCTTGTTATGTTTCTTAAACACATCTATAATATATTTACTTGCGTATAGAAGACCTCATGGTACCATTCATCATTCATCAGTCATTCTATGACAGTGCATTGGTACCTATACAATATACATCTTGTTTAACAATGAGATCCGCCAACTATTCTGAATGTTACATTAATTTTGGGTAGAAATAATGTCGTGTGTTTCGGCGGTCATCATATGTAAGTTAACCCCTCGTATAACTGACATTTTAACCATGATTGATTAAATGTTACATTTTTACGCCTCATGCGCAATGTCATCAAATTGATATCTCAGATCTGTCAAAAAATGTGTGCCTCAAATATTTTTACTGAATATGACTTCATTTCATACCTACTTTTTTCTTTCTCCTGTGAAATTAGGTTTTTGTCAGTTACCAGGTGGGGTTAGCTTTTGACCATTGAATTGTTGATGTTGCTGAGTTGATATGTGATGTATGTTGGGTGTATGTAGGTAGGTTGTTAGGTACCTTCGAGACTATCGATCATATAGTAGAGAGGTGTCCTGACAAGAAGTTCGTAGGGGTTCTTGAGGAAATCCGCAAGGTGACGCCAAGGGCAGAAGATTACTTGCAGAATATTGACGCGGAGCTATGACTCCTAGATAACTTGAATAATGGTAGTGTGCATACGAAAGAAGAAGAACCAATAAAATAATAGGTAGATTCTTGGATTAGATGATATGAGATAAGGAATAAGGTGCAGAGTGTTTATGAGGAATTGCATGAATGTGACGGAAGCACGGAGTGTGTGTAAGGATAGGAACGTCTGGCGGTCTACTCTCCCTGCCTACCCGCAAGGGAAACGGCGTGAGGGGATACAATAGAATAAGACATAATTCGGACCAACGTATGTATATAAACAGTGCAAGTAGGTAAAATTATTAGCACATGATTATAATATGTAGGTATAGCGAGGTACATCAGTTATATGCCTGGTAACAATATTAATATTATTACATTATATACACGTCACTACATGAGGTGAGTGAACTTTATGCAAATAACATGTGTTATTTAATAACTAACCCAATACATACTTGCACTCATAATGATCTTAGTACTATACCTATAGTCGGGATACATACCATCCACTATCTTATAAAGTTTGGAACTAATTCCCTATGTTATTAGTTAATTAGGTAAGGTAGCTTAAACATATACTAGGTAGATACTAATACTATATTTGTATATGTTACCAGAAATCTTTCATTCAATACAATGCCTAAAATCGATAAGGAAATGTGTGAAATAAATTTCATTTCTTGTAATTGTTTTTGTATTATAAATTATATTTTAAACATTAATCTTATATATTATGTATTGATGATAAATGCTATACACATTTTACTAGGAATTATGTACATTTTTTAAACAGGAATCTGAAATAAGTACATATACATAAGTACGCGGGTTCAATCCCCGACCTACTCCACTTCACAACACAAGCTTGTAAGCTTTCTGTGAAGTGTACAAAGATGTATTTGGGTTTATTTCAAAAAACCCAGATTCATTTAAAAAATATATATATCAAATTATGTAATTTTAAGTGTGCTACAGTTTACCTGCAAAAATAAATGGGTTCTTTGGTTTAGATACGTCTCTATTCTAGGTGTTATCTGTATGCGGCAGCTTACCCGCAACAAACAATTAGTTTTTGAGTAAAAAAATCGTATATTTGCTACGAAATGTACATAGGATTTGCATACGATTCCTAAATTTCATATGTTTCCGGTAAAATATCCATAATTAATTCTCAAGTATAATATACAATGCTACATTTTACTATAAGAGTATAATTCTGAATACATCACATCATATAGTATTCTCTGCCCAGTGCCCCTGATGGAAGTGCACGACTTACTTTGAGATTGAATTCTTTATTAATTGTTTTGATAATGTAATCAATACAATATAATATATCTCTGGAGGTATCTCTATACAGAAGACCTCACATCAAATAGAATAGTTATCTAATTAATTTAATACAAGACTGACGACCTTCATGTAAATACAATTCACTTTTCTCAATACAACATTTCATTCATTTTGAATATCTTATCAGATATTATATTAGGTACTATAAGTAGGTACACTATATACCCACAGGTTGCTAACTATTCGTAATTTTAAACCTCTTATGACGTAGGTACCTATTAAGATAGTAGACAAAAATATTTTTGTAATAATTCGTTATGAGACGATACCTTAATATTTCAGTCTTGATGCCTTTACTGAGAACAATTCCTTGATCGTCGCCACTAATTCACATAAAATTGTATGACGAATTTCACGAATAAGACGGAGGAAAGAATCAAAATGTCCGGGGATCTGTTTTTTCCCATGTAACACTCTGGTTGCAATCTGATGCGCGCATCCGATGCAATCTGGTTGCCGTTTCACGCTGCACACAAAGTGCGTTGATGTCTACAGGATTGCCACTAGAATTGTTACATGGCTTCCTACCCCGCAAGAAATGCGGCGTGAGAGGATAGAATAGAATAGAATAAGATATATGCTGTGTATGTCTTAAAAAAACACACACAATACTCTCTTTAGACATTCACTGTAGCGAACCTTACGGCTGAGAAAATATTTAAAATGTCACTCGAGAAAATATGAGAAAAGACTTGATGAATAAAATGAGTGCGATTGCTATGAATTTTTGTTATTAATTTCTTTTAGGTTGCATTATGCTCCACAGTTTAAGAAACTGTAGAGTTTTATAATAACACAACATGAAATCATTTCAATTAAATCTCATCTAACTCACGCCACTGAATCGTGAAATGGAAAAACATTGAATCAGTTTAATTGATGGCAACCAGTAACCACTAAATATTATAACCACACATTGCTCTAGGTGTTAACTCATAACTTAATAATAAATTATAAAAAGTGAGTTGTGCATAGTAATTTATTTGGAGCGAGGTCATGGTCACCCTAACTTACTCCAAGTAGAAATTCATCCAATCAACCATTGGATAGGGTGACCTTACTGTATCAGTGGTAACCAATACTCTATCTATAATATACGTATCACAAGAATATTAGGTCAAGTTCAACCAAATTAAAGTAATGTATGTGTGACCACTTTACATCACCTCTATGTAGATTGTAGGTCCTACATACGAGTATTATTTATATCAGTAGGTCACTGTATCTGATAAGATAAGACAATTTATTGACCATGCACTACAGATATCATTCATACTATTTGTTAACACAATCACTGCTAAATTATTTAAAGGTACTCGTATAAAACTCAACATTTTGTCAAAATAATTTAATTGCGGGACACAAGATAAAAAGTGCTATATTATACTTTGTTATTATACTATATTTTACCGTGGATATTCAAGTTGTAGAATTAGTCTGATATTCGTGGAGTTTCCACTGAATACATTTTTCAGCAATGATATTCACCACTTTCTGAAATGCCATTGGTATACAGGGTGTCCCGTAAATCAACGTCATCCCGTAGAGGGGTGATAGACCAGCTCATAACCTACCAGAAAATCGAAATATGACCTTAGTAAAAATCGCTCCTTCTCGAGATATCGGCACTTTTTTGTTTTTCGTGAAATTCGACACCTTCGATCAGTTTTTCGATCGCCACGGTCACAAAATTCAATATTATGGCATTAATTTTTTTGATTCGTAATCCTGAATAATTAAGCTATTTGATTATAGTCCACAATAAAACCTATTAATTCACATTTTTGAAAAAAAAGAACATCGTTTCCGCCTCTCGAGTTTTTTGTTTTTTATTAGCAAATTTTCGACAATTTAACAGAATGTTGTGGGTGTTTAATACCGTGATGGTATAGTAAAAGTTGTAGGTAAATATACAAAACATATTTTAAATATTGTTTTTACCAACTTCACTCTGTAAGTTGTTGTTTAGTATTTTTTATTATTTCACTATGTTTATCAGAGATTAGAGTAGGTTTTGTTCAGTAATCAATTGGGAAATAAACAAAATGCGTGTTAACATTAAAAAACGAAAAAATGATGCTGGATAAACTGGAACTTTTTAGGTGAGAAATAGCACAAATTTTGTACGTAAAACAACGATAAGTGGCTACTATCTCCGCTATTCTTCACCTAAAAAGTTGGCGAAATCCAGCATAAGTGTTTTCTGAATAAGAACGTTTTTTTAGTTAGCTATGGAATTAGACCAATTTTGTTATAAAAATGCTCCAGTTTAAAACGTTAGTCAAAATGTTAAATGTATTTTTATAATTAATATACATAATATGCAGATATCTCCATTATGTCGATATATTATATTCCTATATATCCACTATTAATTAAATACAAGACAATTTAGTGAATATTTTTATATAAGTCGGTCTCCGTAGCAACTAATTGTCCTCTAACTATTTATAGAGTCTTACTATGAAATTAATATTGTTTTCTCAATACAATCTATCAACATAATATTATAGGAATTACTGGTTTAAGAATTAATACTAGAGTTGTCTTATAAATAGAAGGTAATTCATTACTGTTCTACTAATACATTATTACTAGCTGAGTTACCCGTGCTTCGCAACGGCAAATTTAATAAACCAACCCGGCATACTTTATAGGCCTAAGCTGGACAAAATGTGACTTAAGATCTGAATTTCTTTCATACGATACCAATAACCACATACGACCCCACACAACCCTCGGATCCCTTCATCATCATGGCATTTCCTAGGAAAAACTTTTTCTCCAAAAACCGACGACGTTAGGACACAGGCTGTATTATCGCAAATGTTATTCTAAATTTTCGCAGCAATCCATCGTAAAATGCGGGAGTTTGATGAACACTTACAAAAAAAACGTACATTGTTTTATTATATAGATATGGAAGGTGAGGTATTATGGTAATTTAATGAAATGTCTGTATAAATGATTCCTCATTACATCATATAATATATTATTATAATTATAATGAATGTTGTCAAACAACTACATAAATAACTTTACCTTCCTTAATGATAGTTGTTTGTTTATTTATAGAGGGACTCGCGTCTTGTTCATATGGACTCGGCGCGGCGGTGAGAGGCGATTCTTCTGATTGTATTCTAGATAGTAGGTAAGGTAAGGTAAAATAGTATCGTAAATCATATACCTATAGACACAACTAACTACCTAGAAGTCTACAGAGGAATATGTTATTATAACAAGTAGTTATATCTCAACAGATACACAGCTAAGGATGGACCTTCCATCAGACTTATGACTGATCGTCGGCTGGCTTAATGTCATCACTTTACACTCAAGAAACATTCACCGTAAAATCCATCCAGCATAAAAATAGTTGGAACGTACACTAAATACCAAAAAAATTTGGTTTGAGTGGTGTTCTCCGGGCTCCGGGTTAGCATAGTGTATCTCCGGGTCTGAAATTTTTGTCAGGACTAAAAAAAAAAAAAGGAAAATACTCGGGGTCCCGGTCCCCCCCCCCCCATAGAAAAACTGGGTCTCCGGGTCAGCATAGTAAATCTCCGGGTTTGGAATAATGGTGTGGACCAAAAAAAAAAAAAGGTCAACTATGGTCACAAACGTTTTTTCCTCGAATCTCCGGGTCTACGCTCTTACAAAGGTGGCAGCCCTAGTCATAAGCCTGATGGAAGGTGCATCCTTTGCTGTGTACCTGTTGAGATATAACTACTTGTTACAACTACGACATGTAGAAAACTCCGATGGTCTCAGAAAACATAAATTGTGATTTTCAAAATAATGTTATTGTACCTTGAACACAAAATCAAAGAATTAAGATAAGTTAGTCTGCCTTTGGGAGACGACACGTGTAACGAAAATAAGGAAATTCCAAACAACTTGAAGGTAGAGAGGTAGGTACCTGAGTACTGATGTATAAAGTGAATATATCTGAAGAAATAATGATTTGTTTGCGCAATAATATACAAACATTCAATACAACGACTCATTCCACTCCTACGGGAGGAATTTTGACTCACAATAGTCACAATTATATTATGCAACATTAAAACTCTAAGTATTCAGTTCTATTTAATTTCATCTGCAGTTTCAATGTAAGGAATTTCCAATTTCAGTGTAATCGTGTATAAGTAGATATACGAGTATGTTGTTATAGACAGGACAGTGCCAGAAGGGCGTCAGCTAAAATCCTGAAGTGGAGGCCCTGGGAGAACGAAAGAGGCGTAGGAAGACCACAGAAAAGGTGGACAGATGACATCGTCGTAGATGGCAGAGGTGGACAGATGACATCGTCGTAGATGGCAGCCCAAGATATAGAAGACTAGTGGAAGAGTTTAGAAAAGGCCTATGTTCAGCAGTGGAACACAAGTGGCTAGCAGACAGACAGACAGACTCTATATATCTAGTTTGTAGTGTGTTAGAAGCCCATTGTAGTACTTACAGAATATAGGTTCAAAAAGGCATTGCGCCACATCAGGTAAGTACACACTCTAGGCTACATCCATAGTACTGGGGGTGGTGGCATAGGACTAGCTCCTCCTACTATTGCACCATGTAATGTAGTAATGAGGCCAGGAGGTTCCAGGCATACCGGAGTAGAGACCACCAGACTAGCAACACTTACAAGAGCATAGGACAGCTTGCTGGTACCTGGAAGGTAAGTAAAAGAACACCACACATAGTAGTTAATTACTAAAAGTCATGAAAAAATAAAAACTAATTCAAAATCAACGAAAGGCGGCAGATATCAACATTCACATAAGAACTTATGCGAACTCCCTTGGGGAGGGGGAGCAGGATGGATGTTCCGACGCTTACGAGTCGGCTTTGGCTGGCTTAAGTGATCACTTTATGCCCAGGGCAACGTTCACCCATTCCACCACATCCTGCTACCTAGCTTCTAGCAGGTAGCAGGATGCAGGATTCCTGCTTCTAGGTTTCTGATTCCTGATATCTGCCGCCTTTCGTTGAGAAAATTCTCAACATATGCCATCTGCGAGATGCAGACATGAAAAGCCAGTAATACTTAAATGATTTAGGTATCTTCCTCTCATAATTCAAAATCACTTGATGTCAGATGATTTTTATTCTACATGACCTTCAAGGACTTGAGGAGGTCAGGCAGTAACTAACAAGACTATGGGACTCCAAATTATATATTTAGATGTTTTCTAGATATGATGAATTATTAATTCACCATTTGGATGCAGGAAATGGTGAATGCAGAATAATTGGAAGGCGATGAGAAGTTAATTGCAACTTCAGCTGATGATGACAGACACGCATTTGTATTGCATAGTGGTAATGATATTTTTACTCTTCCTTCTTATAATGTCCTCGACATTTGGAATGCATTTTTTTTATCAAACAACTCCTCTTGACAATCAATTACGAATGATTAATCATAAATAAATATGCAAAGATCAATAGATCCTCCTATTAATAACTTTTTTCTATTAATAAATTAGATTTACAATTAAGTACTCAATCTAATGTTAGACCATTCATATAAGGCGCGATACTTATCTTAGGTTAAGTGAATTATTTCATGTGAACCTGAGTTTGTAGTGTAGTGTAGTTACCTCTTCACCTATTGTGCAAATAATAAGTTTCATTGAAGATTAACTACATAATGATTAATGATTGAAAGAAAAAAAAACATAAAGTGAAGGACGCAACACTAGAGACTGCTCTAACGAATAATCAAATAATCAATTTCCTAAGAAAACCATCACCTTTCTATATTCAATGTAATCCACAATGTTTAAATATCAAGCACCTAACAAAACATATAATATGCCACGTACCTATGTATCTACCTTATAACATATAACATGTAGTAAGTACTTATATCTCTATAATAAATTATGAAATTACAAAGCTAACTTTGGTATTTTGTATGTGGCGCTCTAGGTAACTGAGTTCAATCATTGTGCATGACTGATTTATGACTGATACAAAGTAAAGTAACTGATTATGAATGGACAGGAATTGGTGAATGTATGTTACTTAATTGTAAAGTGATCACATTAAGCCAGCCGACGATCAGTCATAAGCCTAATGGAAGGTCCATCCCTTGCTGGACGTGTATTGTTACATTCAACTACGACATGTAGAAAATTCCGATGTTCTCACAAACGTAAATTGTGATTTTCAAAATATTCTTGTTTTGTCTTCAAATTGTCGTCTAATACGAGTAAATGTTAATCGTATACACGATTTTTTATGAAAATTAAAACCAATAAAACTAATTGAATTTGAATTTGATGTCTCAGGATGTGGTGAGGACAAGTCTTCATTATCAGTAGTATATATAGAACATCGTATAATAGTTAGTATATAAGAGGTGTCTGAAGTATTCCCACATATGTACATACATAGTCTAGGCTGTGGTGTAAAGTGTAAGGCAGTTGATACACAAACACACCACTCCTCATTCTGTAGTACTTTACAATTAAGTACCTATACTTACCTTACTTATTAATACATGTACTGTACTGTATTATAGGGCTGCCATACGTCCCGGTACACCGGGACATGTCCCGCTTTGGAGGTCCGTGTCCCGGTCCGACAGTCTTTTGTCTCGGTCAAGCATTTCTTAATATTAATTGCTCAATAAAACGATTCCCGTAGAGTTATTACGAATTATTATACTCAGCTTTGAGAATAGGTGTCTTAGGAGGATACTGGGTATCACATGGCAAGAACGTAAAACCAACGAATACGTTCGACGGCGTTCCCAGCAACGATCAATCCTGTCAGTAATACAGGAAAGACGTTGGTCGTGGCTGGGCCATGTTTTGCGAATGCCCAACGACAGCTGGCCAAAGAGAGCGCTGTTTTTCTACTCACAGGGGTCCCGACGCCCCGGAAGACCCTCTTTCACAGTGCACCGTTCCTATGACAACGAGATCAGAGCGTTAGGAATGACGTGGAGAGAGGTAATATCACTTGCACAAAATCGCTCTGAATGGAGACGCCTGGTAGCCTCCCTGTGCTTCCGAATGGAGACATAAAGGGCGTAGTTAGTTAGTTAGTTATTTATTTATTAATTATTTATTGTTATTACAATTATTTCATAAAAAAATTGCCTGCGGCGCCAATTACACTTCTTGTTTCACATATTCTGCACTCATATCATCAGTGAATGAATGAAATTTATTTTCGAGATACCAGTACCTACTTATTTTTTATTTCGATAAAACTGAACAAAATTGAAACCACTTCTTTTTACACGCTTATGTCTTATGACCAAATCTCGCCTGCGGCGCTACTTACATGCTCACTTCTCGGTCGGTGTCCCTGTCGGCAGTCCAACAATTATGGCAGCCCTATACTATTAGACATTTACTCTATAGTGAGAATTAGCTGTGGTGCCTAATGCCTAATATTATATGAGGTACAGTGATGTCTGCTGACTGACTGACCTTTCATATTCAATTCATAATAATAGAGATTGTACAATAATCTCCTCTCCTCTCTTGTCTTGTGTAAGCCCATCAGACAAATTAATATTATACATACGTAGGTACTAACATAATACACTATACACTATATAGTATATAGAGGTAGATATATTCTCACGATTTCATTTCGTCTGCAAATTACCTATAACAGTATACAGTAATGCTGATCGCATATTACCTCATCTTATACACCAGCTGTACATGTTGCTCTTAATATTATCTGTATAACCTACTATATTATATAGTACTCACCTACATTAGATACAATGCTATTGATTATCTTCATTCATCTAAAGCTGAACATCACGTTTATATAGGTCTAATAATTAGGTATAATAATTGACATACTACAGAGGACGACCAAGGAAAGAATATCTGGACGATGTGTATCAGGATATGGGCTTCCACTCATATAAAGAGTTCAAAAGAGCAGCACAGGACAGGGATGAATGGAGAAGGAGGCATGGGGCTTTGCTGCAAACCAATCGTAACGATTGAAACTGGAGAAGAAAAATTAGGTACATTTTCTGTAAGGTCTGCTTTCCTAATAATTCCTAAAAGCTCTATAAATTTCTGTAAGATAGTAGGTATATTGTAATTATTGATGAACATGTATTGGCTTGTTAGGCCATCGGGACATTCATCGAATCCAATCAGGCATTTAAAAAAAAAACTTACCTTCTAAACACTCTCATTATTTGACGTACTGATTTTGTACTCAATGAAGGCTTTTGATGTCATTGTATCAAATATTTTCGTTATTCATACTATGATAATCAAATGGCACTAGTAAAGAGATCCTATATACTCCATGGTAGCCACTATACATATGATATGATGATGGGATGGGAATATGTTTCACATGGCTGATGGAATTGTGTGATAACAGCTGATGCCATAATGTCCTGATAGATTAGTTGGAACCCACAGGTGAGTGATATGCAGTGTAGGTATATTATAGTAATACTGTATACAGTAGCAGAGCAGAGCAGACCACATAGTAGAGGTGATATGATATGATAACAATACCGCGGAACTATATCACCATGCAGGCTGTGTTATCTGATCCTCACTACATTATGTAGACTGTAGACTGTAGAGTATACATCAGCAGACTAGACTACATTATCATGATCCGGTATGCCACACCACCTACACCTACACCTAGATGTATAATGTACTATACCTACCATACCGTAGAGTCAGTATTCCCTACCCTACACATTAATATTCCTATCATAATCTACTTTTTTTTAATCCAATTATGGCAGCCCATTCACATGGGACGATTTGTGCCCTATTTGCTTACCTACTATAAGGCTGAATGTTTTATTCTTCTAAGATTTGTTAGTAATTGCTTGTAATAAGCGACCCAGGACGACAGCCACCTACTAATATGTCCCCCGATGGGAGAGAGCTGCACCCCTGTGGACCTGATTTTAGGAAATGACAAGGCGATGTATGTCGCCGCATATTGGAGAGGCAGGGTATGACCCACCCGGACACGTAAAGTAAGTAAGTAATTACTTGTGACTGGTTTTAGAATTAAATTTAATATAATAATACGTTTCTGGTAAAACCGACGGGCCTTCACTGATTTATTTTCTGTTGTTGTTAAACTGTTGATTGATGAAAAATGAGTTGTAATAACTGTTTATTAAATATGAAAAAAAAATGTATCCAACATAAATTTTCACGAGCAGGTATAGGTATTCTAACTAGTTTGGTGTAATTTGATCATAAGCCGATATTAATTTATTTTCTGTGTGTTGTTGTGGTGTAAGAAACAACTAAAGTAATCCAGAAGTGCAACAAGTGTGTGGTGGGTGGTGTATGTATGGTATATGGTGTGTGGTGGGAATGCAACATGTAGGGGAGGAGGTATAGCTATACCTAGTATAGTGCCTAGTGCCTACCTACACACTACACACAGAGCTTGGAACATTTCCATTAGGCATACATACTCTACGAGTACCATGGAACAAGAGCCAACTCTATAGGAATCATTTGGTCAATAGTTTATTAGGTTAGGTTAGGTCAGGTGTATGTAAATAACATGTACTACCTTAACTGCTGAGTTCCACAGCGGAATCTTCAGGTTTTATTTGTATACATAAGTACAATATGCCAAAAGGCTGCACACTTATTGCAAAGTTGGCAATTTCTAGCAGCCAACCCAAACGAAGTTCGCCAACATTCCGAACGTCTGGAGAAATGTGTAAATTATTTGGAACTGGATTTTTCTGCATTGCGCGGATGGAAATACATTACAGATTTTCCTCAACAGAAGCGAGAGATATCTACCTTCACATAATGTAGCTTTATGTGAAATTCCTCGGGGAGGAAGCAGAATAGATGTTCCGACGTTTACGAGTCTTGTGGCTGGCTTAAGTGGTCCACTCCTTGCCAATAGAATCAGAAAATTGATTCATTGTGAAATAATTTCGCTGTATAATACAACTTCCAAAAATACACAATTGACAGCAGGATCTAGGTGAACGTTGCCCCGGGCATAAAGTGTAATTCTGAATGTTCCTTAAATGCTTGATGTTCAGAAAGAATGTTGTGTCTCTTTTTATACATAGCTTACACACAGAATTTACTGGTACCATCTCTATTGGGATATATGGTGATGGTGGATTCAAGATCTCTCACATCAATTAGCATTGCAGTGGAAAAATGCATTAGCGTCGATCCATGTAAGAAAACAGTTTGTTAGTTGTATACCTGATGTATGGTCGATGATAAACCTAAATTTCCACAACATGGCATGTCACGCTGCAGGATCTGATGGTAGTCAAGGCAAGTATCTACACTACACTATGTATTATTAAAGAGACACATATGTAATACTATAGTAGACATACAGGTACTTGGTACATGCACTCATTAGATATTCACACCTTACTTTCAGTTGATAGTCCGCGTAGTGGCGTAATGAGTCGGTGCAGTGGTGTAACTGCTAACCGCTGCGCTGCATGTCTGATTATTTTACTTCTTAGTGGGTCCCGTGAAACTATATTCACGAAATTTGTCATTTTTTATTAACTAACTATTCATACTGCCACTATACCTCGTCCTTCAAAGTTCTTCGAAGGAACATATCAAGGAGATCACAAGGCCCAGCCTTTTCCCATCCTCTGCAAACATTCGACACAAAAAGTACGTGGGACTTCGACGAAATTTTTTAGCCACCCATGAACGCGTCGCTGTTTTAAATTTACATACATATTCATAGAACTTGCAAAATTTGTCAACCGCCCAGCGTTACATACATACATACAGGACTTGGATTCTTATTTTAGTTCCTTTTAAAGTTCATGTCAATTCATATTATGATGGTTCTAAATTTAATATTTTTACGAGGTATAGGTTATGGTATCTAGTATGTAGAGTCTCGTTAATCCGGCAGTTCAGTACGTCGACAAGTCCAGTAATCCGGCACACTACGCCACCGCATCCTCCGCCGATCCCTACTCTCAATGGTTTTATATTTTTTGACACATTTTTTAAGTAAGATGATTGTCACATTGAATTATGCAATAAATAAATATATATCCATTTTTTCCTACACACATCTATGTACATACGAGTATGTGATGCTTTATTTTATTAACCTTGAATTTCCCTATACAATCCAGTGATCCGAACTTTCCAATAATCAGGCACCCTCTAGTTTTTAATAGTGCTGGATTAATGAGATTCTACATACGTATATTATCTGTGTGTGTAATTTCAGATTTAGTTTATCAAACCAAAAATATACTTAGTACTAGAAGCGTACTAGCGATAATTCCACAAAACCAATATCTCATCTATCTACTGTTTGTTCTTTTCCTCTTTCATATAAATCTGAAATGAGCATACTAAATTAAGAGTTAATACGGTGCTTTTAGATTTCTCGATGGAAAGTTGTGGGGTAGTCTGTTTTTCTTTCATTCTATACGTTTTTTGGGGTGCTGAATCCGAATCCGAGGTTTGCCAACAAAATTTCATGACGGAACATGGCGAAAAATTGGTAAAATGGCGAAAATATTCCTTTTCTGGCGATTTCTTTATAAGAACTCGAAAATTTACAACTTTCGTAAGTTATTTTTCTACGCAAAATTAAAGAACGTAAAATTTACTACAAAATTGCACTACAAAATTTTTCTCTAAAATAACTAGCAGCGGAGCTGTCAAGCTCCAAAAATTGGCCAAATTTTCTCGTTATTTTAAATTGTGAGAATGGAAAATGTATGGAGAATAGGTCACCTTGTTAGAATTATTACCAAATTTTGACAATTATTCTTCAGATTTATGATACATATTTTACCTCGTTGGAATCAGTAAACATGGAGAAAGGTCTCAGGATAAATTTTATTTAAAAATATAGTGAAATGTTTACGCTAAAAAGGTTTAAACATTTTTAGCCTAAACAAATTACTATATTTTTAAATAAAATTATTTAAACATGTCTAGCACAAATATTTCACGGTGTTTTTAAATAAAAATTTCGTTAATAGCTTTCTTTGTGTTTTCTGATTCCAACGATGTAAAATATGACTCATGAATTTAAAGAATAATTGTTGCAATTTGCTTATGAAGGCAACAAGGTGAAATTTTTCAATACATTTTCGATTCTCGTAATGAAAAACAATAAGAAAATTAGTCCATTTTTTGGACCTTGACAGCTCCGATGCTATTTATTTTAGAGAAAATTTTTATATCGCAATTTTGTAGTAAATTTTACGTACTTTAATTTTGCGTAGAAAAATAACTTACGAAAGTTGTCAGTTTTCGAGTTCTTATAAAGAAATCGCCAGAAAAGGAATATTTTCGCCATTTTACCAATTTTTCGCCATGTTCCGTCACGAAATTTTGTTGGCAAACCTCGGATTCGGATTCAGCACCCCAAAATACGTATAGAATGAAAGAAAAACAGACTACCCCACAACTTTCCATCGAGGAACTGTTTTGTGTTTAATTTCACCGGATTAAGTGTGCATACCGACATTTCAAAAATTTAAAAAAACGGGAGACCTTCTATCTCGACAACCGTTACATAATATGCTTTAGAACAAATTAGGGTAGATGCATTGAACCTTTATCTAGGGAATAACCGTAAAATATTTTTTATATCTTGTATAGATTTCTCAAAAAAAATATTTAAAAACACCTCTGATGTTTTTTCCGAAAGACGGAAGCTCGTTTCACGAAAGTCGCGGAGTAAAATTTTTCTTTTGTACTGAAAATATGCATTTAAATCTAGGGAAAAACCGTAAAAGTTTTTTGATAGACGCAAAATTAACCCCAAAAAATGAAAAAAAAAACGGTATTTTTAACATTTTATCATGCGATTGTCACGCGATTTGAACCTTAATGCCGTGGGAAAAGACTGTGACGTCATTCTTGGTGCCAAGCCTTTAAGATAGTTATTTTAAAACGATAGGACTAGTACTGAAAAACTTATTCGCTATTCTGAAAAGGAGATACACACAGTATGTAAATTCATCATCATTTTTTTTTGTTATAGTAAAGAATGAAGTGATTGATTATTATTAATACAAACAGTTACGTCACTGTGCGGTGTTCTGACCACTATGGATGGACACTGGACAAATATTATGGAAGAGTGAAACCTCTAGCTGTACCCGGACCTCTGTGACGTAGGCCGTGATGCATGTGACGGAGCCATAAACAGCTCTCCTCACGTAATAATATACAATAACTAGTGCTATTTAATGAGTATACAACAGACGGTATAATCATTTACACAAGGCGCACACATTGTGTCAAGCTTTTTTACGATGAATTTTCAATTCAAATTGGAGAATGCAGTATTCCTACAACAGTGTAGAAGAATTAAGGATGAACATTGTCGGGCTTACGACCGACCTCGGCTGGCTTAAGTGACCCCTTTTCACTCCAGAAACATTCGCGATTTCAGTTCACCCCGGCTATAGTAGAGGGATCATATCCACTTCACCACTATGTGAGACGAAGGTCTGTTTTGGGATCCCAGCCGGGGTGAACCAAAATGGCGATTATTTCTCGAGTGTAAGGTGATCACTTAAGACAGCCGAGGTTGGACTTACGTCCGACAATTTTCATCCTTAATTCTTCTCTGATGTAGGAATACTGCATTGTATATACTACGGAATGTAGAAAAATCCAACGTTTTACAAGAATATAATACAATTCATATTGGAGATTTCCAGTGCTTATAACGTACAGAATGTATTATGGAATCGGTATGATATGGTAATATCATTTGAATATATCTAATATATAAATATCTTGTAAATATGTAATGTTGAAATCAAACATAAATCATGACCCTGGGGATGAAGACATTAATGATTATTAATCTTATATTAAGATAGATAATTATATAAACGAGTCTCATCATGTAAACAACTTTCAGTTTTCTACAATATACCTACTTACTATACCTATACATATTATTATATACATACATATTACATGCAGAACTCAACACACAACAGTTACAGCACTAAGCCGAGCCACACACGTCCCGAAGTTCAGTTCCGGAATCGACCGTTTTGAAAAAAAGTTCCGATCAAAACCTTTCTCTGAATTCAGCGTCACCCCGATTTTAAATTCAGAAAGAGGCTTTGGTCGGAACTTTTTTGCAAAACGGTCGATTCCGTTAACTGAACTTCGGGACGTTCGTGGTGAGCCTAAGAATTTGAGAGGGAATTTTTGCGCTTAAGAGTATGCATCCCGACATTTAAAAAATTTCTAAAAACGAAGACCTTATATCTCGACAACCGTTTCTAAATATGCTTTGGAACAAAATAGGGTAGATGCATTGAACATTAATCTAGGGAATAACCGTAAAAGATTTTTTATATCTTGTATAAATTTCTAAAAAAAAAGATAGAGATGTGTTTGATATTTCAATGAGTTGGTAAAACACAATACAGCATCTATTATAATTATATGTAAGTGCAGTGAATGTACTGTACACATCATACTGTGTACTAACTTAAGAGAATAGTACGTCGTATGTAGTTAAATTATGATTCACGCACCAACAGCGTGATGCTTCACATATTTTGCTGAATTTCATGATACGACTGTAGGTACTTACGAGTAGGTATGTAATTACTTTACACATTTACACTAAACTTGTTACATGATTATATGTTAATGACCTCACTATATCACTCTTACAATAAATAGCCAATAATATATGTAAGTCGTATATTAAATTTAATGTCAA
Organism: Ceraclea dissimilis; assembly: GCA_963576895.1. Lineage (NCBI taxonomy): Eukaryota > Metazoa > Arthropoda > Insecta > Trichoptera > Leptoceridae > Ceraclea > Ceraclea dissimilis. Next base: position 114,605 of record OY756370.1, on the reverse strand, counting down.
TGGGCCATAAAAATATAATATTGTAAGGAGCAGAACATCGTGTAAACTTCTCTCACTCACAGTGGGGAGCCTATCACCAGTAGATGTTATGTTAATGCTGGATCAGTTACATTCAGAGCCCTTGGAAACAACATTAAGAAGCAAATAATATGCCAGGAGAACTATTACAATAATTTCTCTGTATTTTATTGAAAACATCTTATTGAGAAAATTTGTGATAGCCTCCATAGCATAGCGGTAAAATACCGACTTGTCAGGTTGGAGGTCTGGATTAGATTCCCGGCCGCGGCATATGGATGGACTGGAATTGGTGAATGTTACTTAAGTGTAAAGTGATCATGATCACTATACGAGTACATCGGCATCTTCGATGTTTTTATTGGGGGTAGTGCCATAAATCATTATTAATCTTCAAAATCCATAGACGGCTCGTGACCAAAACTATTATTTCTCTTCGAATTTAAATTACGGGGTATTCCATCTTTACCTGAATTCTATACAACCATCAATATCTATAGGGGAATACAACAATAGTGATTTGTAGACAACAAATTCCACGTAACTTGTATCAGCGTGCATTATGAAGGTAGTATTAACCAAATTTGCGAAGTAAATAAACTGCATAATATTTTGTTCACTCTACGTCCCTGCATATCTCCTAGTAGCAGGTAGTAAAGAATCGAAGACGCCGATGTATGATCACATTAAGCCAGTCGACTGAAGGTCCATCTTTTGCTGTATATCTGTTGAGATAACTACTTGGTTATACACATGAATGAATCTATATAACTAGTAATAAAATATAATGTAGTTGAGCATATATAATGCACCTAGATATCTCTTATAAGTTATACGAGTATGATAGCCAATATGTGTGACCCTAGTGTCATAGGTCAGGTCAGCATTGCGTTGTATGTGAATGAGATGAGATGTTGTCATACACTATGTAGTGTGTAGTGTGTAAGTATATGTATACACACACACTACACTATATAATCTCTATACACTTGCTCTACTCTATTGTTGTGTTATTTATTGTGTGATAAATTGAATAAATATTATACAAGGGTATATAGGAGTACACATATGACACTGCACTGCACCTAGTAACATGATTCTATGTCTGCTTACCTACAAACTTAATTATCAATTATACTTAACACAAACACTTTGTATTATTAGGTAGATATATGTATAGTCACTAAGTGTTATAGTAAATTGCATACAATTATATTTCGCATATATAGAAATATGAATGAGTATTAATTACTATTGATGTACATACTTCTACAACATAGAAATATCTGGTCGCCATCATTTCACTATAGAGAATGCGCTGTTGAGAGAGGGGGACATTATTTCGTATGAAAAAACATGGGGGCCTAACTATACGTTCTATAACTATATACTGATTATACGTAGGTACCTTGCCAAAGAACGCCAGACCTATTATCCCACTACTTAAGACATTGCTTTTGCAATAAGTCCGCCCTTTAGCACAGTAGTACTATTGTCTGGTTTTGTAACAACTTGATTTGTGGCTAATATAGATTTATTTATTAATTAATTTACTTTTTATTATTTTATTTTTCTCTTACTGAGTAGCGCCACTATCTCACAGTCATCCTGCAGAGAGGTCACTTGAGTGTCGCACATTCTCAAGGCCTTGCCATTAAAGTGTGTAGTAAAAATGATCCGTCATCATGACATTACCTAGTACTTATACCTACTGCGCTATTACCTGTGCAGCAAAAACAACGCAAGTAATGATCAACTCAATAAAAACTATTCTCTATATTACAAGTGGTATATTATAAAATAACTGAGTGATAAGCCAAACAAATTATCTCAATTATTTATAAACTATTAATACATTGTATGGTAATATAATATACATAGTACACCTTATGATAAGAAATGGCTAGTGTAACAATGGAATTATGAAGCTATATGGAAGGAGATATCTACCCTGTAAAGTAATTTGTTATACAACACTATATGATTCAGTACACACTCCATTACATGACATCTATGATCTATAGATTGCTTCGGACATTGTCAAATTGTCTGTATCTTTGACATGCACTACTGACTTTCAATTAATTTTTCATGAATAAACAAACCTTTTTTCATAGAAATACTCATATATTTATGAAATTTGTTATATTTCTTACACATAAAAAATACAATTTCATAATTTTTCTTCAAAAAATCACAATTTAATAAGAATTTTTCAAAAGCTGTGTCTTTGTTTCATAGTAAAATGGCTGTCCCATTTCATTTCCATATGAAATATTTCATTACAAAACGGACATTTGTGTGAGAAAGGCGTGGGACAGTCATTTTACTATGAAACAAAGATGATAGCTTTCTAAAAATTCTTTTTAAATTGCGGTTTTTTGAAGATAAATTATGAAATTGTACTTTATATGTCTAAGAAATAAAATATATTTCAAAAATGTGTGACTATTTCCGTGAAAAAGGTTTATTTAAACATAAACAATTAATTCAAAGTTAGTACACAGCCTTTTTATTCAGAGGTACAGAAAATTGGACAATGTCCCGCTTCGTAGAGCTCATCAGCCTACAGCCTACACGTTGTGTTGTGAGATGGTCATTGATTTGTAGCGCGTGTTGCTTACATTGTATGGGTAGTGCTAGAGACATTCATGTTATCAGGAGGTAACACATGCCAGGAGGTCATCTACTGACTGCGCATAGATTACTTTACTCTCTTGTGTTAGAATTAGATAAACCTACCTCACAGTTATCACGTGCAATCCTCCTCAATATACCTACATCATTCATACATATTTTAGGCAGGACTTGCCAACATACTTCTCACTATTATCAGCCAGAAGAGTCTACATATTATCATTCATGATTGATATATAAACTCATCAGCCTAATACTGGGAAACATTCACCTATCCAGATATCACGGATATCACAGGATTAGGCTCAGATGTACTGCTCCATATGAAATACAAGCATTGTGCCTGAATTATCACTACATATTTAGAAATATTCTAACAATATTGCATGTATTAATTGCAGATTTTTGTTTTTTTATTTTAAAATTATTGATTAGGGATTGTGATTGTTGGATATAGCGAGCATATTATTAGCTAAGATGGGTTCGAACCTTAGTGTTGACGAAGTATTTACATTCAGTTTTAAACAACGGTAATTCTTATAAATTTACTAGTGAAGTAGGATGAGGCAGGTAGGCACTTGCTTACATTGTAATCGAATTGATAATAATGATTTGTCAGTGAAGAATGTATGAAGTATATTAATATGGAAGGAAGTAGTACTGTATGAATAACTTCATTTCACTAGCACTTTCTCATGCATGGTACGGAGTGCGTAGTTTCCTGCTCAACTCTCTAGGTACCTAACTGATGTATTACCTCTACGTGTATGACGTATATTCTCCTTATAGACGGACTGCGTTTCAGTTCCCTTAAACAATCGTCTCACTATCATAAAAAAATCATGAATGCATCCTAAAACTAAAATACTGGATGAGATTGTCAAACAGCGATATAGACGTCAAGGTACTAATAAGAGTAAGTTGATAGATTCATATTACATACATTCAATTCAATTCAGTTTCAATTTTAAAATTCTTTTTATTTTTCTCAATATTTTACACATACAAATATGGTTCCTCAAAACTATACATGTTCAGAGATACCTCCTTAATAGAGACAAGTCTCGTGTGTGGGGAGGGATCCTGCATTTGGGATAGCTTTAATACCAGCACTTTACGTTACATAAAACGGGAGAAATTATAACAACTGATTGAAAAGTAAAATTTGGTGCGATATTTAACCGAAAATTCAGGGAGGTGTTTCTCGTTAGCTCCGAGGGTGTCAAACGTAAATTCTGTAAAAGAACAATCGATGTTATTTGCTCTGAGGAAAAGAACCTTAAAGAATTGGACAGCAATATAGGATCATGGACTATAGAGCAATAGACCGAATGATCGTATGAGGCAACTCACATATTAGAACGCAGTACTGTGCACCTATTGAGTATTGAGTACATATTCGGACATATGAACTTAGCAGCTGATATTAGCAGTTAGCACCACATATCTGTAGCACACTGCACACTGCACAGTGACGGCCTTGATAAGGTAACACGAGTACGCACGGCGCACATAGCAACGTCAATTATTCGTGCAACTAGATTGCACGCTATACGAGTGTGTGTATTATATTAGTTCTCTATAGAGTATAATAATCACTAAAGTATTTTAACTAATAAGCAGTAACTTGTACCGCGGTACCACGCACCATACTGACTTTGTATGTAATTGTTATTGCGTTTTGGAAGTTCATTGCATATGATAGATACTCGTAGGTAGGCAGGTAAAGGTACTCATATGTATGTTGGTAATGTACAATTTACAATTAACAATTAGATTTGTAGAATAATAATTAACAGCATGCTTTTATTACCAGTTAAGCCTTCTTAGACCTTTACCAATGAAACCTCATCAAATGAAGGAATAAATACGTAGATACTCGTAATTACCCTGGACACCTAGATAATATTATTTTAGCGTATGTCCAAGCAAGAACCACCTATACGCCACCTCTTTCGGTATTTTAGTTTGAGTTTTCTATCGAAATTAGTATTTCAACCTTAGATCCACATATTTCAACCATAAAACGTTTGAGTTTTCATATATAACCCCTATTTTTCAGGCCATCTATGTCATGCAATTATATGGAGTGATATGGGCGATGCAAGACGTGTTTCGCGATTATCTCAGTTTCAGCATTTTGGTTCATACGTGGTTCTTCCTTAAGACGGCAGGATAGGTTCAGATATAAAGGATGTAGTTTGACTATAGGTACCTAAATAATATTCTCAGTTGACAAGATAATATGTCTGAATAGATATGGCATGTATGTATAATGCCATTCAGGTTATCATTGGGAGAATGTAGTTTTGCAATTAAATAAATCCGCCTATAAATTAACTACGAGTGAAGTGTTGTTTTATATTTTAGATTACCTACAAACCTATTAGTGTTAATAGTCTATTCTATAAATCATTACTTTATGCCTCTATATACTGGCGCTGGGTGCACCTGGCTAGATGTTAGCTGCACTCATTACTGTCATCCTATATAGCCTATATACCTACACCTCTATACGATATGGTGACTTACACAATATGAACATTATAATATATATCAGCAGTATGATGCATGTGTAGTGTTCTGTTATATATGTATGTCTCTCTATGTAACGAATTAATAAACATTTATTAGAACAATCACTTGCACCTAATGTAATTACTCCTAACTATAAGTACACTATTATACTCGTACAAGGCATCAGGTATATATTGTATCATGTATCTGCTGTGTGCAATAATATGCATCAATATTGTCATGTTTGTTAGGTCTAATAATATATTATACTAAATATTATGTTCAATACTCGTATTGACATCGCTGTACCAAATACATTAGCATTCAAACAACCGTCGCAGAAAAAAATCATAGATATATAGAATTAGCAGGTGAAATAAAAAATATTTGGCATTCTAGGTCGGTATATATAATCCCATTAGTATTATCAGCTACAGTTATAATACCAAAATCGCTAAATATAATGAAAAAAATAGATTGACCGGAAAATTTATACATATAAATGCAAAAATTGTTGATTATTAATACTTGTAATATTGTAAGACGATTTCTAAATACTGATATTTCAGGTACAATGCTTGTATTTTAGAGCCATAATCCTATGATATCCGTGATATCTGGATAGGTGAATGTTTCCCAGTATTAGGCTGATGAGTTTATATGTGAATCGTGAATGATAATATGTAGACTCTTCTGGCTGATAATACTGAGACGTGTGTTCGCAAGTCATGCCTCCGCGTAAAAAAAGTAGAGGTATATATTAGGTATAAGGCGAAGGTATCTGCAATTAATTTAGGTACCCGTGTAGGATATTGAGACAAGGACAATTCCTTTAGACATTGATTGAGCAACTTTAAGGATTAGGGAGGATCAGTAAGACCTCCGCCCCTATAAGAATACGTGATCCCACTACATAACACACTGTGGTACATATAAGATTACCACTGTACTACTGACCAACATCAGGTTATACTATACTCCTACCTACGATGTTTACAAATGCATGAAATTCGCTTCATTATTGTTATCAACACCATGAAAATCATTTGAATTGCTTTCTGTACATTTATATGAGACCATATGAGTTATTACTTGTAATAAAATATTATTCACTATCACATACGAGTATTTCAACAACGACTTTAATATTTTATTAAATTTATTTCACTATATTATATGCAACACCAATATACCTACTTACTGTATAGACATACTATGTGTAACTATTAAAAATATAATTGCCAATATGTTTCGATTGACGAAATTAACATCGAAATATTTTCATTCATAATACAATGGTTCACAGTTTACACAAAAGAGACATTTCCTTTTATTTTATTAAGTAACTAGCGTAAGAACCCGTGCTTCGCTACTGTCAAATGTTGGGTTTGGATGAAGGAGTAGTTCAGCAATGGGACCCGAAACACATTAATCCATCTATCACATCATAAAGTAATGAGTTATACCTGCTCTCATCATAATATTTGCCTCCCTTGGTGACTTTCACACATACCAATCATGAGCCTGCGAGCATTCAGACTGCCCAACTACTTAACTTCTAACATCATGGGCTTGGATAGAGAACCTTTATCTGATATGTTCCATTTCCCTTGTATGCAACCTTTGAGTTCATCCTTATGGAAGTATAGGTAATATAAGCATTAGGCGTACACAAACACTTAAGAATAATGGTTAATGTATCAATCTACGTCGAGAAATCATACAAGGGGAACGTTATTTTCTTTAATCATTTAAACATTTCTTTACCCTGTCTAAAGGATCTAATTTGTTAAAACTTATTCTCTTCATGTAACTATCAATGACCAGATGCTGTATGTTCTTAGATAAAATGAATATTCGGTTAGTGTCAATAAATTATGGTGAATTATCTACTTTAAAATTATCAGTTTAGATTTCTCGTACGTACAAACCTCTGTTTTATTTATAACTCACAGTTTTTGCTTATCCTTAATAATCCTTTTTACTGTAACTATGTAGTACCCTTTGTCGGCTGGTTGCAGAACAATTATAAGTAGCATTTAAAGAAAACACTCCTTGATGTAAATACATATATACTTATACTGTGCAGAAATATTTTAAGTGTGTTCACAATATTTGCTTCATAAATCATATTTGGGCAGAAGTTTTTATGTGTAAAAGAATTTAATTTCCATGGAGAATTAATATTATAAGCGCAGAAAGCAAAATTTTAGTGACATGCAGTATATTATGCTTGCATTGCATTTAAAGAAAAACAATCTGGCTTGTACACACAAACCCAAATAATAATTTGCACCTGTAGTCCGAATTGAAAATATATTCCCAGAGTCAAAGGAATCTTGCTTTACCACTTCATATCACACAATATACCTAATATTGTAATACTACTTACTTATGTCTAACAATTACTCATAAACTCACATTACCGACGACGTAGAATTTCAGTATAATGTCTTAAGTTCCCTTGTATTTATGTTTTAAAAATGCCATGATAGACATTATTGAATGTTCACCATGTACGACAAATGTACAATGCATATTAAGTAAACTGTTTACATATGTATGTCTGTATCTTGTTCACCAAAAGTGTAAATAAATAAAAATAAATAGACTTGAACTAATCCCACATAAATACTACTAAATATTTCCATCAGCAGATTTACAGCGAGACGAAATCACAACAAAAGAACATCAGCCGATAAGCGTCTAGCAGGATTATCCAATAAAAAGTAACTGAAAATTTATTTGTTGTCTTTCCTCTGCATAATATGACACACAGATGATCATACCATCAACACTGAGCTGGTTAGGTTAGGTTACATCTTGAAATACAAAATCATCTTTAGATCTGAAATAAATTAACAAACAAATATATTATTATGTTTCAAGAAAATAATGAATATTGAGGTTATGAACCACCAAATCAAAACAGACGTTAATAAGTAAATACTTTAAACCTTATACTCACTTTAATTCACATGGTGTTATTAAAAGTATTATTCTTAAAGATATACAATTATTATATTGTCATTTTACATTTATATTAGCAAACATTCGCATTATATCGTAAGTAAATATAATATCTCCGCTGTTTCGAACTGACACTTGACAAAACAAACAAAAGCAGAACCGCATCAACTATAGTACCACTGGTGTTAATACCAATGGGTTCGCGCTTTTGGGAGCCACGCGCCCTGACAGAAAAAATATTTCAATTACTTATCAATCTAAATCTAGTAGCGAAGTAGGTAAATTTACAATTGTTTATTATTTTATACCTATTATTGCGTATGCGTATTTCGTATTCTGATGTGTTTTTTTATTTTACCTATGAAAAATAAACTAATTTTACATCACTACCTCTTTTATGCGGACTTTTTATGTTTCAAATTTGGCCTTTAGCGCTATATTTTTACTACATTATGTATAAGTAAACAATTTTCATACCTATTGCGTAACATTTTTATTAAAATGAAATAAACCAGATCTGTATCACCACCTTCTTGACTATGTCTCAAAAATCCGTATATCAACAATGTATATTTTTTGCTTCATACGTTTCTACATAGGAGAAAGTGACGTAATATCTTTGGCACGGGCTTCGCGCAAACTTAATACGGCACTGTTAGTTGTCACCCGCGACATCAATGCTACCAACCTACGATACATAACCAATGCCTTAGTATTGCCATATATTTAAAAGCAAGGCAACGCCGATATATCGGATGTTAATTAAATTGGGCGACTTTTTAATGAAATTATCGCAGTATTTTTGTACTAATATATTTTTTCATAAATACAAATTTGGTTAAGAGGTGTATACTTGTTGTTCAAACTTGTATGTTTCGCAAATTCATTTGGCAAAACGATAATTTCTCATACGTTGGCATCCTATCCTGTCTGTGACATGACATGACACTTCACATGACACAATATGTACTTGTTTGTTTGTTTACGTTAGAAATGTCACTGGATTTGGAGGAGATGTGTTCTAACCTTGTTTTAGTTGCAAATTATAACTTTATCCTAATGCAACAAGAACTCAGCGTTGTTTTATAATAATTTCGTGATACTATTGTGAGTATTGAGTAAATGAATGCCACGTGCTGCAGATAATAACGGAAGAATATGAAAATACACATCAGACATGCAGTCTTAAAGGTATTCTATCAAATTCTATTCATTGAATACTAATTATTTTCTCCTATAAAAATTAGCGCCTTTAGTAGGTATCTACTTTGTTCAATATACATTAGGTAGGTACCATAGTCCATATAAATAATATTTCCTGTGGTGTGATATGGCAAGTATGAAATATTTGAAAAAAATAAGTAGAACATAATCCTGAGTGTTGTATGTATAGATATGACACAATTGTTGATAATAAGAGAAAAAACTCTAAGCCACTCTATAGAATAATGATATCTCTGATGCAAAAAATATGAAAGGTTGGTATGAAATATTGCTATGATAATTCTATATTTTGTTGTATCTTTTTTTATTTATGTAGAGAGAGCTAAAATTTTAGTTGCAAAATGTAAGTAAATAATACTTTTACATTTCACAATGTACTTTATAACTGTACCACCTTTCATTAATTTAAAAACAATGTATCTTTTTAAAAACTGACATCTTGGACTGGACACGACTGATGGCCATTTTTTTGAAAAACCTTGTATTTTGATGATTTGTGTAATGAAATATCTTAATCAAGACTACAAATTATTAAATTTTTTATATCCTATGTGTATCTTGGAAATGTTTACTAAATCCACTCAATTAATGAACGCACAAAACTATTTCATATAAAAGATTACCCCGGAATGAATTAACTGGAAATTGTGGAAATTGGACAGAAAGTATTCTCTGTTTCAAGTATGTTGTACGCTGGATCAGTAGTAATTCTATGGAAAAACTTTTGTATCCATGGAAACCCATGAGAGGGATGATGTGTAACGGGGAGTGAGAAAAATACGAACATACATACATATTACGAACTGAAATATTTATGTGGGATTATATTTAGAGATACCTCTCCAATAGGTATACCTTTCATTTCATGAATCATGAAGTAATAAAAAACACTTCATAGCATTGATATTATTCAATTCAGAATGACCCTATATTCGGTAGCACTCAATTCTTAGTTCATAGATTCTGTTCATATGTTCTCCCGTCCCCGACTTCTCTGGACTGTATGCAACCACTATATCCCGTGAATAAAATAATCTTCTACTATTTCCAATAAATTCTTTGGATTGCCCTCTGGTTTGCAACAATACATGATTACCAACCCCTAAACATTAATTGTCATTAACATTGCTTGATTTTGTATGTATAGTTTTTTTTATTATTATTAAAATATATAAATAATAAGTACCTACTTTCAATAAATGGACATGGTCTAGTGGTTAGAGACGATGAACTCGCAGGCCCCAAGGTCGAACTCTGTCAGAACATTCCATGAAATCACCTCAGCTACGTACCTACCTCTCTATTATCTACAATCTGCATGCTATATTTGTTAATTATGCAGGTATTTTTTTAATTTCTCTTAATTGTATTGCGTCAGATATTTATTGGTAGGTCCTGCAGGACGTTACTGATGTTATATAGAGTTCTCTCTCTCTCTCTCTCTCTCTCTCTAGTTTCAATCAGTCCAGTTATCAATGCAAAGCAAAACAGCAAAGCCCCATGTCTCCTTCTCCACTCATCCCTGTCCTGTGCTGTTCTTAAACTCTTTATATGAGTGGAAGCCCACATCCTGACACAGGTCGTCCATGTTTCTTTCCTTGGTCGTCCTCTGTAGTTTGTCCCCTCGTTAATTCCTTCAATTAATTCACATATAGTTATGGACACATTACTATGGAATCATAAATCTAATAATGCATTAAGTATTATGGTCTCTCATATTATAATATACATAATATAGTGTAATGTAATGCAATGTAATATTATTATTGTAATAGTTGGTTGGCGCAATGAATCGATTTATTTTGGTCTAGAATTTACTATTATAATATACACTATAATACAAATTGCTCGATCACTAAACTAAACTAAACTGTTGCAACTACACAATAATAATAATATTACAAATGTACTTAGTGAGTGAGAAATACAAATACAAATAATATAAACATTTTGCATTGCATCGAGGCCAGATTGTTATGAGAAATACTCCAACTCAACTCCTATACAATATACATAGAGGTGAGGTGGTGCAGGTATGTAATTAGTGGAATAAAGCGATTAGACAATGCTTCATGGTTTTGTTAGTAGAGTTAAGTAGAGATTGACTACAGACTACATTACATTATACAGTGAGTTGCAAGTACAGATCAGATTTCATACACTTACACTTACATACTTCTGTATAAGCATTGCATTGCAATCACTCTACACTGCTACTCACTATACACTGACTGCTGTACTGAGTGCACCACTCTATAGAGTCTTTGTGAAATCTGTTCCGCTCCAGAGGACGAGGAATTCGGTGGCAACAACACTAATGTGTCGACACTACATAGTTGTATAGAGGCACTGGGCACCACACTATAGTGAATCAGAATACATTACTACAGACTTGGAGGAGAATACAACACAAATAGTTAGTAATTCTTGTATGATTAGCTCTACTCGCTGAGTGCCTGTCTCTATACGAGTATAATGCTAAGTAACATTCCTCACACCAGCCAAGGCTCTATAGATGAGGCTTGCAATATCATTATTGTTTATTATTATGTATGAACTTTTACTACAAATTTATTCTATCCATATTTATTTATATTCCCCACTAAATTATTAATGTAATTTACTAGGCACATGTTTAAGTATTTGTATGGTATGGTACCTGCCTATATGGAATATGGATGAAATCATCACGTTTTTGCTATTTACTATTTCTACACCATCTACCACTAAAATATAATAACCTATAGGTATTTCATTTAGTAAAGCATGTACTACATAAGTATATACACTATGGGTGGTGGGTACACACTACACACCTAATCGTGAGTTACATCGGATACAGAGGAATTACTATACAAGACTCTAAGTCTAAGTACTCAGTAGGTCACACCATAACATAACCAAACCAACCTATCATCTGGTCTTCTCTCGTTAGGTTAGGTGTAATTCTTATGCAACACGTAATGTAGGTAATGCCATAGATGGGGGAAGATATCAAGGGCCCTGTGTGGGAGACAGGGAAGCCTTCTCCCAAGTGGTTGCAGGAGCTGAGAGTAAAGAAGGAAAATAAATCTCTCCTAATAAGATAATAAAATATTTCTCGTCACTATCTTAAACACCAAAAAGCATATACAATAATATACATACATATGAAAATTTATTTAATGACAATAGCTCAGTAAAAAATATGTTGAAGTGTTGTTTTATTATATTCTGAGAACTTAAATACTTAATCGTTTCATTTTTGGGCTGCACTGCTATTGCGAAAGAAGATTAGATTGCTCAAATAGGATGAGTGCGAGCATTGTCATGGGCTTTGAGTTGATGATCTTCGACCTTTGCCTTCAATCTGAGGTCCATTCCTTGTACCTCCCCCCTGGGTCTGCCACTTGCTATTTACATATGGTTTTCTATTACAGTAGGCTCAATTATATAACTCTGGAACTAAAATATACGCGTCTTTTATTAAATTTATTCTACTACGAAATGATTGTAAAAAGTGCTTACTTAATTCGTTACAGAGTTGACTGATTTTACTACGATTTCATACATTATTAGCTACAGAAGTATGTCTAGAGGAGATAGAAGAGAATTAGGAATTAATAGTTAGCCTATATACTCGTATGTAGTCGTAGCTGTACTGTATAGAGTATTAGTCGTTGTGTGTAGTTTGTATATTAGTATATAGCAAGTAGTAAAGTTATAGCGAATCCGGATTCCTATTCACGCCATGGTAATATACTCTACTCTTGTATGTATGTTGTGTTTAATCTGGTTTGTTTATTATATTGTATGTAGTAAGTAGGCACTAGGCTCTACAGACTACAGACTCTACTAATATAATAATTGTATCCGGGACAGGAGACACTCCAAGGTCTCGTAAAGGAGATAAGACGTGAGGCAGGCAGGCAGGAGTATACTGTACCTCTATATAGTCTATACTACTAGACTAGATCTATATGTAGTGTAGCTGCAGGATTCTGTACTGGCAGGGCTCTATATGGAGGGCAGGACACGCAATGCATCAGGCTGTACACACTACACACTCTAGTGGGAGGTGAAGGTGATGTATTGATGTGTGAGAGAGATGGCATTGACTTGTCACGCTTCGTATTAATTGTATTAAAACAAATACGAGTCAAGATGCCGGATAGACTAAATGTGCGACCTGATTTTCCACACATATTTCTATAAGTATTTATATAAGTACCTACTTTATATACGAGTATTCCGTACATACAGGATACGAAGTAAAATGCACGCGCCTAGGTTGTAAGAATAAAATTCATATAATTTATGTATCGTAGTACTGACCTAACTAGTGGATAGGTTGAAATCAGTATGACGAAAGAATATTTGATTAAGTACTTTTAAAGGTTGAAATACTAGGTAACCCTATAAACATCTCTCTTTCTGTCCCACGAGGGAGACGTAGTACAACTTTGTATTGCTTACTATTAGTACACACATAACATTGTATGCAAAATGAAGAGGTTGCTTATACAATAATTAGGTAATTCCTACTATGTTTGATTAAATTCGGCACATAATTATTATATTAACCAACATGACATTTGAAAGGACGAATTAAGTGGCAGTTTGATTCTCCTCACACACTCACATAATAGTTAATGAGGTGCGAAGTTGCATAATGTAGATGCAGTGCACATACCTCCTGTACCTGATGTCACATAGCACCATTACTACACCTACTTATACTGTACTATACTATAGAATATACTCTATGTGCTGTGTGGTATTTCTAAGAACTATAATATCATGGAGAGACACGTAGGTATAATAAGAGAATGTCAGAAGAATGCCAATGTGGCAACTGATGGTACGAGTAATAATAATAATAATAACAATAAAATAGGCAATAAACAGCGCTATAAGTCTTATGTATGCAGATATATGTACCTATGTACCTATAACTCTCCCTGTATGTATAACATCAATACACTCCATACATAACTTGTATCAAATCACTTAGACTTACATAATAGAGTGCCTACCTACAATATACTCGTACATACATCTCTCATTAAGATGGTTTGCACGTCCAACATCAGATAGATATTATATTATATGGTAAATACATTTACTCATTGCATCGCAATACTTTGCATAATAAACTTACCTAATTACAAATATTATTACATATAATAGATACCTACATATATTACATTCAACTGTATACCTACAGATATAATGATAAGGGAGATGGTTAATCAACTTATGCCGAATTTCAGCAACTTCTTAGGTGAGGAATAGCGGAGATACGAGCCACTTGTCATTATTTTTCGAATACAATTTTGTGTTAGGAATAGCGGAGATACGAGCCACATATCATTATTTTTCGAATACAATTTTGTGTTAGGAATAGCGGAGATACGAGCCACTTATCATTATTTTTCATACATTTCTGTGTTAGGTAGCTCCTAGTCCTATCTCCGCTATTCCTCACCTAGAAAGCTGGCGAAATCCAGCATAATACTCCTATGAATCCAAGTCATATGATGTTTAGAAATATTGGAAGAAATCACACTGAGATAAGTTCAAAATGATTTTCAACAGTGATATATTTATTTTGCTTGTTTGTATATAGGTTAAGTTTACCATAGCATTTAAATTAAAACTAAGGAAAAATCTATATAAACGTACGAGTACATAACCAATCTATCTAGGATTATGTAGGCACCTGAAACTAAATATTTATACCGAAATATTAGAATAACCTTATGTAAATATTTGAGATGAGGATGAGAATCCTCGAACATTGTCTGTAGTGAATGAATGTTATAATATGCAACATGTAAGGTAGGCTACCAGCTACTCTACATGTGAGTGTGTGTGTGTGTCATGTTATGTATATGTAGCTGATGTAAGCTTGTGTTATGTTATGTTGCTAAATCTTTGCATAATAATATTTGGTATTGTGTTTTGTAACATTATACATAGAGATATAGATACCTATACATACACACACAGGTAGGAATATCTAATTGGTATAGAGTTAATATTATGGTAATTCTTGTCTGGTCACTGGTGGGACAAAAACAAAAAATAAAAGTCGTTTTGACCGCGACATTGAACTTGTGACAACACACACTTTCGCTATTTGGTCAACCTACTCAACTACCACTAACTCTAGTACATAATATCTATTGCCATATTATACATAATACCATTGTATTATAGTACCTATAACTTCCAGTTTAAGGTGTTCAAGGACGCAAAATGCTGCGAATATTAAATATAAAAAGCAATAATGAAAATCCTGGAATTCCTAGCACGTAGCAAGCTGATATACATGTTGTACTCATATAAATTGAAATTATATTATTTATTTATTCACAAATACTTGTGTATCGCCCTTTTACAGTTTTGAGGTGCATAACGTTTTAAGATAATAAGATCACTCGCAGACGAGTGGAGGGCGTTAGATAAGTAAATAAATAAAACTTTTAACAATCAGTCAATAATTTTATAGTCTCATTTAATAATTAAAAAAATATTGCTATTAATTTAGTAGATACTCGTATACCTACAGTATCAAGTTTTGTGTATATTGTTGTTGAAACTATCATGTAAAGCAGCTGCTTGCATATTAAAGTACCTACTTGTAAACTCGATCAATGTACGCTATTATACAGGTAGATAATATACTCGTACCTACCATAATGTATGCAACATACCTAATTCACATATTTGCACACCAAGGATATTATATTGTTTACTATCATTTAGGAACATTTATTAAATGTAAGTATGATGTATATTAAATTTAGAGTTGCAATTAAAATATATGTAGGTACATATTTTTTGCTGGAAGTTATATTTGACTTTTGTTTCGTTATATTTGACTTGAAGTTTTGTGATCACGTGACACAATACAATATTCCTCAGCCTCAGAGTCAATATTAGTTGTGTATTTCCCATCAAACAATGATTATAATATGTGAATGTGTGAACTCTAAACAGCTGCTGCTACTGTTGGACTATATGGATATTGAAATAATAGGTAGATATAGTGATGTCTGATTTGAGATAATGCAATGAAACAATGCTACAGGAATACACTCTTCGCCGCTGTTATCTTCTAATATAGAATGTATCAACATCAGATATGTAGATTATTCCATCCGTAGGTGTAGGCGGGAAATCAATCATTTAATATAACATACCTACATGTAATAGGTATAAGTGTATATCTAATTATTGTGAAATAAATTAGACGTCATTGATGGCATTTATCAATATTATTATGAGTAATAATACCTTTGTATTGTATAGACATATTACACCAACATACGTAATAAAACTGTTTCATATTAAAAATCCTTTCAGGGAATACTGGCTGCGCATTGTTGGTTTCAGGAATTAGTTACTTGGTTAGAATCAAACTGTAGAGACAATATTTGTCACCATGTTTGGTGAGGATGTTTTATTTATTGTTTTATTTTATTGTTCTCTATCGTCCGTAGGCCCATTCGGGCACCTGGACTCGTCAATTTTTACAATATCATTTCACAGCATATCATTAAGAGCCCGCTATTAGCAAACTGAAAATGAAATTTCGATACGCGGCGCTAGTATCGTATTGTAATATTTTGCAAAATTGAAATCAGTTTGAATGAATGTATTTTCACAAGTTAGAGAGTTAAGGTGCAATCCCACTGAGGCAAGTTTTAAACATTAACACATGATACACATAATTTATAGTCTTTCCATTAAACGAAAATACAATGCGCAAAAAAAACAAGTCGCATTGCCGCATATAAGTTAATTATTGGATCTGTGCGGTTTTAGCACGACAGGGACCGGAAGAATGAAAAATTAAATACATAAAGTAAATACATACAATTGTATGGTATGGCTGAGGTAAAAAAAGTAAATAAGGAATCTGCGTTATGTATTACATTGAGGGCGAAAAAACACAGTAAATAAGGTATGTGCGGAAGCTTTCACGGCCGGAGTCATCATATCTAAGTTATGTGTACTTTCCGGGCATGGAGGCCGCGGTCTAATGGTCGGGTCCCCAAGCGACCATTAGAACACGGCCTCCAAGCCCGGAAAGTAGGCAAAACTTAAGACAGTATATAAGATTAGCACATCTACCAGGACATAAGGAAAATGGTTTGCATTTGACTTATAAGTTTTATTAACTTTTAAGTTTGTAAAAACATGACGCGCCAAACTAATATTTCCTGAATTGCACCGTTTTAGACGCATGGTTTACGCACGCAGTTTAGTGTTGAATCAGTGGAATTGCGCCTTTATAATTATTTAACTTATAGACATTGACTGAAAAAAGTGACAAGAGTAACTGAGCACACGCATAAACATTCTAGATTCACTTTTAGGTTATCGAATAAGAGTTAAAAAATACAATGCACCTTGTTGTGAAGTTGTCTTATATTGCTATAGATTTTCGAATAAAACAAAATTCAAACGATTTCGTAGTTTAGAAAGAATACAATTGTTCCCACATTAACAATGATTTGGAATACATTGTTTAAACTACATACGAATTTGTGATTAGAATTATCGATCCATTCCCCGAAAATTACAATAAGAAATATTGCTATACTGCGTTTACATGATAAGGATTTACTTTCTGGGTTCCCAACCTGTGGAAAATTATGCTAGTCCGTGTACACTCCTCTACCGCAACTCATTATCCTTCCACTCAGTATGCGAACTTGAGAATCTCATTCATCATCTTCTATCATATCAGTGTTACTCGTCAAGAATTGATAACATTAATTCTAAGATTTTTTCATGTTTTACTACTTTATACTTTTTTACCATTGAAATCTTTTACACACATACAGTTGATGAGAGCTTACATAAATAAATATGAATATTGCGAATATATTGCTTCATGTAATTAATAGTGCCTACTGCGTCGAACTACTGGAACAGATATTTTTTTCTCTAGCATGTGACGAAGTATGACTGTGGCTTGATAATGACATTAGACATTATTATTGTAACATGATTATGACAGATCCTGAAAACTAAATTTACACGTTATATTTTGTTAATAATCATTTGCCTTATGTACATTTGATAGATTTTACGATTAGGAAGAGATATACATCGGTTAAATTGGTGTTTATCTCTTAAATTCACAAAATATTCATGAAATGTCATCCGAAAAAAATGACAGCAAATTCCACGTCCGCACGCGTCGGCTATTAGTCGCCAACTAATTTGATTTTTATCATTATCATTTTGTGTTTATATTATCTTATGATAATTTCAATATTTTGAAAATTTAAAATATCCAGCAAGATTAAAAACATTATGAACTACTCAGAAGTACATTAATTTGTTGGATAAAAATACAACATGAGAATGTTTTACGTCTTTAAAAAAAGCAAAATTTTCTGAAATTTTGATTAACTTATTTTCC
Source organism: Ceraclea dissimilis (assembly GCA_963576895.1). Taxonomy (NCBI): domain Eukaryota; kingdom Metazoa; phylum Arthropoda; class Insecta; order Trichoptera; family Leptoceridae; genus Ceraclea; species Ceraclea dissimilis. Next base: position 95,818 of record OY756370.1, on the reverse strand, counting down.
AGAAAATCTTTAAAAAAAAATTACCAATCGCACTTTTCTTCTGTACGTTCTCGATAAAACAACCTAAGCTTTCGATATCTCGAAACAAAATGTAAAAAAACGTGAGGATACATCTTCCTTAGAGCTCTAAACTCACCCCTTTTTTCAATATTGAAAAATACGCTCTTTTTAAAAACAACCCTGTTGCATTATCCGTAATGTTTTTTATTATTTTTTAATTGCATTCACATTCTAGAAGATTGAGCATTCATTTTCTTGGATCACAATGTTTCTAAAGTTCTTCAGTTTTGAATGGAAGGTTCCCAAAAACAACAGCAAAATCAGCGAAATCACCAAAATGCTAATAAAGGGCCCTTAAACAAAGTATCATAAGCAATATCATTATTAGATCAATGCCAATCAGAGTGTAAAGGGCTCTGATTGACATTTCGTCATACATCAAATCAATTTTTCAACATATCGTCAACGGAATAAAATTCTTTGTCAACGAGCTACTTCTTCACCCCTCCGCCATAGACTTAGAAGGTTTTTATTTAGGGAGCGATGAGACAGTTACGTTCTGTTTTTTTCCTGTTAGGTCAGGGGACCGTTTATCCCCTGCGTTACTGCGACCAGAGGAGGGTCTATTGTGACACTGTAGGTTCTCTTGGTGCGATGTTTAGTTTTCTCTACGAATGACGTATTTGTGTGATTGATGGTTGAATAGTTACTGGACATAGTGTAGTTATACTTGGTTATACAGATTAATTGTAAAATGATTTAGGAATTAAATACTTATAGATTAAATATACAATAAATTTATTAATCCATCAAGTGTTAATAGATATAGTGAATGTACTATAAACTAATATATAAGTTAGGTGTGTAGGTGTACAGTACAAGTCGGAATGTCTTTGTAGCTAGTGGCTGTGGCTGGTGGCTGTGGCTGGTAGCGGGGCTGTGTTCTGTGGAATGTGTCGAGTATAGCTGCTAGGCTATGCTACGATTGTAATGTCCTTGAGTTGGGAAACTTTCTAGAGCGAACCTTTATCTGCTGAGTTGTATGGAGATACTCAACTCAACTTGGTATACTTGTATGTATAGTAGATTACTATATTATGTTTAACTCGTAGGTACAAAGATATACTAGATAATAATATGAATATCGGGGATTGACAGCTAAATATGTTTTGTATGTAGTGTAGGTATAATAATACACCACAATATAAATGTTAAGTTTGGGAGCTACTAGCTATAGACGTCGTGAAACAAGAGTTTCTAGAAATATCTATTCCAGAAGAAAATAGACTGACGCAACGGAAGAGAGAATGTAAGACAGAGTACTCGTATAGCGGGCAGTGGATTGCTGAATGGGAATATACAATACTCCTTATGTATGTATTTCAAGTATTTGATGAGTGTAAGTATGTGCCTGCGTATGGAGGACAATGTACAGCATATGATTAAGTATAGGTACATTGTTTTGCATCCCCTCTAAGGGCACCTTATATCTAATCTATCCTCTAATTCAATTTACGTCTTGGAGCTTGTACACGAGACAAAATATACCTGAAATAATTGTTGTTTATAAGCCTCTAGTAAGTTATATGTATATGTATGTAGTGAAATACCAAGAGGCAAGGTCATACAGATACCTAACCACTGCCCTGCCCTAGCCGCAGTCCGATACACCAATTATCTCTCACTATTCACTGCTCACTATTAGGCGTTACTTTATCATACACAGATTTATTTATCATATCATGTAAGTAAATAACCAAAACACTTGACAATGGCAAAATCACCCGCAGACGGGTGCGTGCCATATTTAAATAAGAAGAAGAAGAGAAGTACTTACAAATAAATATGCGCAGAATTAATTCATCCTTATAAATACATGCAATCATTTAGATAGGTAATAAATAAGTATTTTCCTTGTGTTCGTACCTTCACAAGATAGTATAAAAATATACATAATGTGCTCGTATTGTTCAAGTAAAAAGAAATTAATAGATATTTGATTTATTTTCTAGAACTCCATTTGACGAATATATGATTTAAACATAGTTTTTACAATTAATTTGTGTTTAAATTATACAATAAAAAGACACATAAATAATACAAATTCTATAGAGATGAGAGACTGGATGACAGAAGAGATGAAAAGCTCTGAAATATCTCGGGGTAGAAGTAGGTTTACCCTTTGGGTACTTAACATTTATACTTATAATATTTATTTATTTATTTACGGCGCAAGCCTTAAATAAATAAATAAATATTATACATTAACAATAGTTTTTATACAAGTACAATACAAGCAACAACAAAAATAAGTAAGTTAATGTAGGTAAATATGAAACATTAACAAATATGAAATATCAAATAAATGAGAGTTAGTAGTTCCTAATATGGGGTGTAGGTCTAGACTAGATAATATTGTTAATTGATATTATTGGTGTAATATAGGTAGAGACATATAGGCAATATGTTGGCAAGTATAGTATAGTATGGCATGCCATCTACTCGTGTAGTCTTGTAGGTACCTGAATAAAATATTCACAAAAGAGATTGTTTTGACCACACCCTAGTTTGCTCCAATTATTCCATGGCACTTGAAAAGGATATCAAACACACGCACTTATTTCATACCAACTAACTTTATATTACTCTACTCTACTTCGAGTATATCTACACAATACAGGTGTATAGACATACCGAATATTAATTATATTATATGTTTACCAAACATGTAATTGCTGTGAGTACATATTCTATATAGGCACACTCATGTACTTATCTATATTCTTATTGCGTAATATTATATAATTATTCTGTATTTTATGGTAAATCTCTTGGTCACGCACTTTACGAATGAATTAACTTAATAAAATCTCAGATTTTTGTGGATACTTAATTGATCTTGTATTAGAACAATATCCTCGCTATTCAGGGAATACAGGGAGATCACCAAGCCTCACTGTACAGAATATAATCGTATATATTCACCGCTCTGAATAATCAACACTAATAAATGTCTACTGTAGATATGCGTAGTTCAAGTAAAATTAAATCTGTTCAAATAGTATTCAATAATTATTGTGAAAATCCATTAAATCACAGTTGTTTTGACAATTGGACTGCGGCTGTAATTACTAGTTTTTAGTTCCATTTGACAATATCAAAATTTTAGTTATCCACCCTTGCACCTCCCCCTTCTCCTTGAAGCTGGCGACGCCCATGGTTGTTACTTGTTGTCTTTGGTCCAGAGCTCGAGCCCCCTCCGAAATGGATTCCTGGCTACGGCGCTGAGTATTATAATGTAATTAGTAGGTACGGTATAGGTACACACACAAAGTAACTATACTTACACCCAATATTGTCACCACTCTTTATTAAAGTACATGCGTAGATTATTTAAGGTAATTATATCAATTGAATGAAACAGTATGTAGGCATATAGTCATATTGAAGTAGTTATATGTAAGTAGAGGAACCTTACATTGTCAACAGGTTGGTAGAGTTCCTAGATAGGTATACTCGTAGGTATACCAATCACATATTCTATTTTGATTGGGGAAAACCTCTTCGGGCGGGTGACTGATCGCTAGGTTGAATTTCCCAATCCATGCTAATATCTACCACCTACAATAGTGATGCAAATAACTACTCCTTATAAATATTACACAATTACATACAACCACAATATATATTTTGCATAAATCACTCAATAATCTTCATTACAAACTGTACCTACGGATTTGTGCTTCTTGACTGAATTTTTAACGTTTTTAAAACAACCTCTGGCATTTTATTGTAAGACATAGAAGAGAACTGAACAATAGTTGTGTTATTGTATGGCGGATGGTGCGAGGTGCAATATGATATAGATACTTATAGAGCCTGCATCTGTGTAAACCTATATAAAGTATCTATCTACACATATTTTGCATTTTCCGTGTAATATTCATCCAGAATAAGAAAAAAAATCTGATGAAATTGAAACATATTCCCCTGCATGTTTGCATGTACTTTGGACGATGTATGCCCAATCCCACCAACTACCACCTAGGAAGGAGAGCCCTAAGAAATTTCCATACAAAAACAGAGATAATATTATATTTATTTAGTAATGAAGGGCACCTGCAGCAATAAATCCATATGAAATTCTCATAAAACTCTCCTAACGTTAGGTGCCCAAATATCTCCGCCCGGAATCTCCCCAACTAGGTGAGCTGCATGTTGCATTTCATATGAATTTATTGCTGCAGGTGCCCTTCATTACTAAATAAATATAATATTATCTCTGTTTTTGTATGGAAATTTCTTAGGGCTCTCCTTCCTAGGTGGTAGTTGGTGGGATTGGGCATTAGTCTATTTGTAGATTTCTACCTATAATTGCTGCATTAGAGCTTATTTAAAGTACCTATCTAAATGTCTTATAAATCCTCAATAAAACTTCACTAATATACGAACGTACCTACGTCCTACACGTACCTAACTTTATATATCTTTATTACCTATTACATTAAAAAATCACCTGGAAAATATAATATTATGGTAGTTATAGATAAAGATAAGTATAGATATAATTTATAGTGGTGATTATAATGTGGAGATTACAAGACTGAAGATTTATTGGCGAAGTCTGGAAGACACTCGTAAACCTGTCCCTCATAAATTATCACAATATGATAATACCTTGTAATATGTATAAAAATACAATTAGCATATTGGATAATGTTTTAACAATCACAGTGACATTAAAACATATCAGCTATATACCATGGCATGGTAGGTATATCACCCACAGGGTGTACTTATATTATGCTGTATATAAGTGTGTGAGATGAAACAAACTAAACTCTGGTAGAGCAACACTTATCCAAACAATCCCTAACTGTTTACTCCATGAGATATTTTTTCTCGTAATTTTGTGATATTTTCAAAACCTATCTAAGTATATTATAAATTACTGTTATTATTATTTTTGACTTTTATTTTTAGCAAAAGATACATAAATGCGATTTAGTGTATTTTGTTTATTAGTAACTAGTTACCTGTCAAGTTTGATTAGTAGGGTTGCCAATTATAAATTATATATAGTGTACAATGTATTAATGTATGTATGATTTTATGTAACTACTATGTTGAGATAAATTAAATAAATCGTCAATAATCTTCTCTAACCAAGATGTGAATACATGTACTAGGGCATCATATGAAATGTAACTTTTTTTTTGTGTTGTATGTGACTTCTGTATTTAGTCCTATGGCGTATTAGTAAATTCTTTCCTGGTTCACAAAGAGATAATTCTGATATGTTTTTATATTGCGCTTTTGTAGAAAGACGTGCAAAACTTTGTTTATTACTATTACTTAAACTTTGTTTGTTACTTACGCATTATTTTATTTTGTTCAAACTACAAATGAGACACATTTATTCTTGTTTCGTTTGATTGATACTTGTTGAGTTAGGACATCCTGTAGATTATGTAGGTAGGTACTAGATAGGTAGGCACCTATACAATAATTAGATATTTATCAGAAAGTGAATTCAGGTTTTATAATAAACCAAACCAGTTATTGTCTCGACAATGTCCTATTTTTATAAAATTATTATTAAAATGTTTAATGAAGATAAAATAAAATAAAGGATATTTAAGTACCTAGGTGTCTGCCATACTATAATACATATACATGTATAGGTAAATTATATTACTATATACCTCTATGTATTAAACACTATAATAGTTTATGAAGGATCTGGAGGATCTGGATATAATAAGATAATATTATCTAGGTACTCAACAAATAAATAGTAAGGGTTATAGTGCGTATCTGCTCAAATTTGTCATTTCACTGTAAGATACTGGTTTTGTAATAAGTCTGCCTTGCACACTACTTAACTATATTGTCTTGTTTTGTATTATTTAGCGAATTAGGATCTTCAATACAATGGATTTAATATAAATCAATAAACTTTATATTAGGACGTACAAATAACTAACTATAACTTGAATTATTATAGATCTACTGCTAGTTGATATATTTAGGGAATAAAGATATTATAGTATGTGTGTCTTGTAACAAATTGAATAAGTCTGTATTGAGTGTATTAGCTTAGAGATCTGTCTAGTGTCTAGTATTACTAGACCATGGCATAATACAATGGCTGTGTGCTACAGACATAGAGACTGAAAGTAATCTGGCTGGTGGCTGGCGGCTGGTGATGGTGGACTGCTAGTTGCTTGTTGCTACAACACCATGCAATACGAGAGTACTATACATCCATACTATATATTATACAGCTAGACACTACACTAGAGCACAGCGCCAAGTCTAGCAGGTGAGGTGAGTCTATATGAAGGCTGTATTGAGTGCACTCTGTATAGTGTATAGAGGAGTAGAGTATGCCAATGGAATAGATATTCGTTTAACTGAAAGTGAATTGGCACCAAACAAAATTGAGAGTGGCTCCATAATACATTATACTATGTACCAGTAGTACTAGTGATCTACTTACATACATTCATACTATTATATTACTCGGCGCGGATTACCTAGGCGTATTATATTATACTATATGAGTATGTATCACAAGTTAGTGTGGATGCTCTATTATAATAGAGTGTTGTATTATGTCTACTGATATTATGTTAGGTATTTCATCAATCATTATTCAACATGCCGGGGTTATGCTGGAATACTATTTGTAGATGATTTCTCAGGGGGTTGCAACTCAACTAATTGATGATAGTTTTACATACAGGAAAATGTTTGTTGGGCTCTTCGTACTAAATAGAAATAACTTTCAACTCGTATATGTATTCCAATATCAAGGGATCTTCTGTATCTCTCGACATCGGGTGGAATGCTGTACACAATAATAAAAAGTAACATAAGGGGTGGCAGATATCAACATAATTAAAAAGGGTATTTTCAGGTTAACTTGCGGTGGTATTTTTGTATATCTTGACAAAGAAAACTCCTGATGAACAAACATTAATAAAATAGTAATAATATATCTAGATATGTCTACTTAATTATATATCTGCTCTCCACTCCACAATACAAAGGAATCAAGTAAGCTCTTGTAGATAATAATGTGTACGCACTATGCAGGTAGTTTCATTATAAGAGTTGAAGAAGTTAGGAGTAGCAAAACCAACCTTATAAGTAGTTTATTAAATATACAATAAATGGTAGTGAGTGTGATTATGTAATGGAAGAGTTACATATATTTATAAGATCGTTGCTCCTCACTCCTCAGTAGTGTAGTACTATGTATGTATTATAATGCAATCAATTTACATTTATGTCTCTCAATATGTCCTCACCATATAATATATAATGTAATGCAGTTATTATTACACTATGGAGGAGACAGATAATAACATAATGACTTACTCCCTACGCGGTGAGAGCCTTATAGGCCTAGCTGATGTGATGTATGAATCATCGTTACATTGCATTACACTATACTATACTAACATTACTCTATACATCTGCACTCTGCAGCTACCATCTCCTTATTCAACAAGTATTTCACACGCATCACAATACCTAATACTCATACAGCTGTGCATATGACTGCTACTGCCATTGCTATATGTGTACCTAGTACCTACATGTGCAGGACTCTACATAGTATCAGTACCATTGTCTAGTCACTGCCTGTGATGTAATACACCATACACCACACAGTCATTAAGGATTCTCTACATAGTATGTGGTGTACTGTACTGTGTAGTGTGTAGTATGTAGATCAGGTGAGTGACACGCGAGTCCTACTAAGTATGAGTGGATCTCTTTATAATATTATCTATCATTACATTACATTATACAAACATTAATCACTCTCAGTCACTATACACCACACCACACCACATTGTGTTACACATAGAGACGTGATGAGTTGATTTATTCAATACACACTACACTTAATCATTCATAACATAATGATCGTATGGAGCTACAACTACATTGCTTGTATAGTGTAGTGTAGTAGTATAACTTATTGTAGTAAAGGATGCTAAATAGATTATGGTGCGAATATATGGATTAGATCTATTAATGAATTAATTAATTGCCTACAAATGAACAGATAATAATTGATCCAATAAGCCCCCAATGATTAGTAGTAGGTGTGTGTGTCGATTATTGTATGTAGGACAATTAATATGTCATTTCACCAGCTTCCTTCCTACGACTCGCCTCGCGTGGGAGAGTAAAGAGACGTCTCGGCAATTACTTAATTAAGCTCTCACATACCTACATACAGTATAATAATGTAATAGGTACAATGTATCGGCAGTACTATAAGTATAATAATCTATATCACAATGAAGTCAATTTAGTGAAATTTATTATGAAATTTCTCCTGGCAACATAATCCATATTAAAGTTTGGATAACAAACTAAAGATATAGAGAATTATATTAGAAGTCCTCCTTACCTAATACACGAGGCCAAGGTATTAATTTATAATGTAGTTTTGCATTGAGTGATGGGTCCTATCATCCAGTTGGCACGTGATATTCTTAATATATTTATTTATACAATGCACACACACAGATAATGAATATGAAAAAACTTCAAGACAAAACAAGTGGTACATCAATGCCTACAGTCGGGGTGCACACTGAATATGGCTATCTATCTATCTATCTATACCCTCACGCCACATCCCTTGCAGGGTAGGCAGAGAGGACAGAGCGCCAGACAGCCCTATCCTTACACACACTCCTAGCTTCCGTCACATTCATGCAATTAGTCATACACGCTCTCCGATTCCTTTTACTCAAAACGCGTCCATCCTTGAGGATCTGGTCGACATGATCGGACCAGGTCAGTCTCGGACGGCCGCGCTTTCTCACCCCTCTTCGCTCATTCAGATATCTGAATATGGCTAACCTAAAGAATACAAGCCAAAATCTTAGTATTGATAAATATATATAATACATGTAAAATTTATTAGTCAATGTTTTAAAAATAATATCCCAATAATCAAATGTCAAATTGGTACTGTGTCAGACAAAATAAAAACAAAAATACATAATGCCAATAGAATTGAGACATTTGACATAATATGTAATACTAGTGGGTACCTACCCGTGAAAATTCACAGGGTTTAGAGGGTTGGTTAAATATGTTTTTGTGTAACCACTATTACTACTCCACCCTTCCTTCAAGTTCCTCGAGTAAACACAGGAAGATCACAGAACTCCGCTTTTCCTCGTCTCTCCAATATCGTCATGAAAGGCTGCGTAGCATCATTATTGTCCGTAAGACCAGATTTTTTAATTGGTACCTACCTACCCGTAAAAATTGGCAAAAGACAATTTTATAGTGTTGGTAAAAGACAATTTTTGTTAAATAACTATCGTAACAACTCCTTCATTCAATTTATTTATCGATTGGCAACGTCGAAGTATTGTCACATCGTTAAAGTCTGACATCCAGCGCCTCTAGCCATTGGAGGAATTCAGGGGACAGGCTGGCAGCACTGTCTATGGTACCGGGGTAAGCACGTATGGGGCAATCAGGCAAGATGTGCTGCATGGTTTACTTCAGGTGTCCACAGTGGAACATATCACAACCATGACCCGTCTTAAGCCTATTGCGTGCGGTCCACTGCCTGCGAGGCAGGTGGAAACCAGGCTGTTGGGGTGTGCGGCTTGTGACGAGTATGACGGAGTGCTCGGACCTATAATTGCAGCTCCATTCATCTTGTAGATCGTACCGCAGTACCTGGTACTAATGTTCCTCGAGGAAACACAGTGAGATCACAAGGCACAAGGCTCCGTCTTATCCCGTGTCCATCTAAACCTTGATGTGCAATCTGACTTCACTGTATTGGTAGGAAGTGAACCGTGAAATGAAATAGGGTACATACCTACATACTGTCTACCTACATACATAGGTGCGTACTTTATAGAGTTCTATTTGCAATCTCTACGTATATTGTATAGGTACGTACCGTATAGTATATTATTTTGACGAAAGAAATATTTCAAAACTATTTTCATTCATCAGTAGGAACAATTCTAAATTAAGTAGGTATATACCTACCTAAAGTTACTGTATTCACCAAGTACCAATAATTCGAAATTTCAAAAAGTTTGAAATCACATTATTTCAAACGTATTGTTCAACCAACACTTTTCATCCGACGTAAAGCGCTAGTGTAGAGAATATTTTCAAAATTTCATAGATTCCATCCATTAGTTTGCATAATAATCACGGTACTATTTATTTTCGTCTTGCGCTGCGAACAGACAGATGGACAGACATTGGACAAATATTAGTATGATAATAAGTATATTGTATTGAAAACTAACAGAATATTTGAGCATAAAGTAAATAATAACCAATATAATTTATATGATGTATTTAATAGCCTTGTTGTCCTCGCTATGTGCATTGTATTATGTACTCTTTACATATTATATACCATGCGGTGTATCTCAGCTCAGGTGAAAGGTTGCACTGCTGCATGGTGTCTCTAGGTATACCTTGTCGTATGTATGGTCATGGTGAATGTAGGCTAATGTAGTACCAGTCCAGCCAGACCAGATCACTCCCTATGTAATGTATTTAATTAATACATTGTGTATGTAGCTCCTTGTTCACTCTCCACTCAATATAACGCGTCCTTCACGAGACGTGCGAGTGATTGATCTCAAGGCGATTTAAGAAAATGATCTGATAGAGAGGTGAGTATAGTGGGTACCTGCCTGCCTGCCTGCTGGGCCTGTGTACTGTGTAGTATAATCTATTTAAGTAATACTATAACAGTGTAGTGTAGGTATACCTATAGGCACAGCAGTTAGTTACGCTTTATGTCTGCATGGTGTAATAAGTGGCCATACAACTTTCTGTATGTATCGTGTATCGTGTTGGAGGTCACCTGGTTGTGTTGTGTTGTATTGGACTGGACCATTCCATATAATATCTAGTACGGACTACGGAGTACCTACCTACTGATACAACATTCAGGGCGGGGTGATGGTGATGGTATACTATAGTGAGATAGACTAAGAATGTCCTTGTAGAGTACCTATACCTACTCCTACCGCTACACATGACAGGACAATTACTAGCAGACAAAACTAGAGTGTCCAGTGGTTTCAAATCAGACAAGCTCAGTATAAGTAAATTAAGTATATTGTATTACTGTATACTGTACCTGGTCTATGGAGCATCTCATACTCAGACTACCAAGTAAATTGAAACCAAATTAAAGTTTGTTGACTGAAGTTTGATAGCATAGTTAGATTATCTAAAATTCAACACGATTAGTATTGCTATCAGGATTTAATTTTTAAAGGACCTTTCGGACTTGCCTCCATCCTGAAAGACCTTTGGGAAAATACAGTGTTTTAAATTCAAATAAGTATAAAATTAATGTGTTCAGTATTGGCAGAACAATTCATAATTAGATAAGCTCGCCCTAGTGAGCATTAGGTACTTATTATTATTGTAAATGTGTACGTATTTTCTTGTTTCCCTACACCGAATGTCCACTTAGAGTAAATGAATAATAGTACCCGTACGTAATGAATCAACTTATTTATAGCTGAACAGATTGTATAATGTCTCTAGGTATCAGAATCTGGCGAATTATTGAACGACTCAATAATAAAATAGAGTTATGTAGTAATTATATATATTTAATATTACATAATAACGGGTTCACTCTAAATATTCGCCCTTGACGCATGATTTATATCACTTAACGGCGCCTAATATTATATTGACTAAACAAATACAATCACTTCTATCAAGCATACAAGACATAACATACATGGGGTATATTTTTCAAAGTGAATTTGCCTGACACTGAGCAGATATCTGTAGAGACAAACTGTATCTCCATATAGAAAGATAGGCAGGTTGCCTCTCTGTATACATTACTGATTAGTAATTCCACTACCCTCGTATATCAATTAATAGGTAGTGTATTTAGGAGGTTATGATCTGTTATGAAATATCAATGGGAAATTGAGTGTATTTTCATTTTTGTTCAATTCAATTCAATTCCGCATACATGGAGTGTATTATACATACAAGTACATATGTCTTATGGTATACGCGGCTTGCTAGCTCTTACTACTTACTATACTTACTATACACTCGTATAGTATATAGTTGTATCAATATGAGGATGATATAGAAGGACTGGAGTGATGTGAAGATAAGAAATGTTATTATGTAGTCGTATTGTAATCTAATAGAGACGCCACCATGGCACCTTACACTGTACACTGTTATAGTCTGTAGGTAGTGTCTAGTCTAGTATAGTCTACATAAGTCTATGGAAACAGTAAAGCCTTCAGCCTTCAGATCTCCACTCGATATCATGACAGATTATTACAGAATATTGCAATTGTTACATAATTTACACACTCTTTCTATTTTTTTGTAGAAAATTTGTGTAATTAATTACTTCATCATTTTCAACAACGTTAGATGAAGAATAAAGTTACTGGGATTTAGCAGTACTGTGTTATATCTTTGAGTATTTTTCTAACCGTTCCCTATCGGCTATATTAATATGTCCCCTGATGGGAGAGAGCTGCACCCCTGAGGACCTGATTTTAGGAAACGGCAAGGCGATGTATGTCGCCGCATATTGGAGTGGCAGGGTATGACCCACCCGGACACGTAAAGTAAGTTCCGGGTAAAGTAATTTATACAATTAGATAAAATATTGTATTATCGATGATATATTTTACTTAGTAGCACCCCATCCCCATTACAAAAAATGCAAAATTCAGTAAATTACATATTGTATTTCATCAGCACATTAGGGTGAATACTTAGCTAATTATAAGTGCGTGGTTGTCACTATAATATTGAAAAAAAAACCATTCCCCATGGTCTTGTCATATTGTATAGCGAATTAATCAATTAATAGTTCGCTGTTGTTATAAGGAAGGCAGAATTCATTCAGTAATTGATGGATCATAGAATATAATATAGGTGCCACTCACTGCAGTGAAAAGATTAACTTTAAAATATTAATCTACAAAATATAATATCATATGTAGGCATCCAGGAAGTGAATCTGTATATCATACATTATACACTATGTACACTACACAGTATACACTGTACACAACAATGGTGCAGGTGTACGCGCGTCCTTGATAAAGTGGCAATAATGCATTTAGTGTATTATAGGATGTAGTGTATATAGTATAGTACCTGGCTCTGTTACTAATATCCTTATTGGGATCATCGAGGTCTGCTGCATTTCACTACTTAAGGTTCGCTTACACGGGCAACTGAATTACTGCACTCCAGGCAATTCTGGTCGAGCATACGTCACGAAAACATCAAATAATTCCCGGAAACATGCAGCAACTAAGTGGGGCAATTATTGGACTCTCTAGTCTACTGGGTAATGGGTCTACGTATTCTTCATATAATATATTGGAACCTACATATTTCTTTATACCTTACATTTTGGTAATAAAATATCATAAGCATATTGTAAATAAACAGCTATTAGTTTCGTCTGCTATACTTAGTACTCCTATAATACCTATGTACAGTTCTATTCATAAATAAGTAAAAGTAATATTTCAGTTCACTTTCAGGTAAAATATGATCTTGTTTCATAAAGGTTTGCTGCTAATAATTATTTACTTGTTATTCAAGTGATCAATTTAAAGCATCAGTTCAATACAAGGGCATACATTCAAATAAATAACATCAAATTCTTCACTAGGGCGAACTTATCGTAATGCTAAGATTTCTTCCCTAGTGCTGTGGAGGGAAAATAATATTAATGTTAGGTTTTACGCTTATCCTATGGGAGCGGCTCGATACCATCAGACATCTGCAGGCTATAGGAAACTCTGAATATGAATACAGAGTAAAAGTACTTGTAATACATATTAATCTCAAGGATTATTTGTTATACCTACTTGCAGAACTGTCACCTACATATGATGTCTAGACCATAGACTATAGGGTTACTTATACTTATACTTATAGTCTAGTTACTAGTATCTACGAGTGTATGGACTACATAGCTACGTGTAGTGCGTAGTGTAAGTACAGGCTGCATATGTAGGTTAGTTACACACAGTGTGTGGTGTACCTAGACTATCTACTCTCAACTCTCAAGTAACACAGTGTCCGACTTTGTGGATATAAACTATATTATGTACCTAATATATTATATACTAGGCAGACATTACAATATAAATAATAAAAGTAAATTAATATCGCAGTACTTGTAGGAAAATTCCATGGAACATAAATGGAGTGGACCACATTACATGAGGGAGGCAATTATTATTTACCATTTCTGTATATTTTAATGACTATATAATGCAGTAGGTACCTATCTACCTGTAAAGCAATATTATTCATGAATTATTAATATATCACTCATTATTTATGTAAAGAAACATACGAGATATTTGTACATAGTATATATGTAATAATGCCTAATATTATTACAAATCTTTTAGTAAAAAACCTCCACAGAATGTCTGGTGTGGTGAATATATATTTAGGTACAGAATCTGTAACTTTATCCGTTCACAAAAGTGCCTACCACACCTACATACGAGTAGAACATGTACATATCAGAAGTAAAATAAGGTCTGTGGTCTCCAGGACAGACAATATATAACATGTACTAGATGTACCTAACTGATGTATTTCATGAGAAATGGGATAAATGCCACAATTCTCACTCGTATCGAATTATTATGTGAAGAATTCATCATGAAATTAGGATCCCCCAAACAACCCATAAAACAAAATATTTAACATCTAAAATAAAGTGTAGCTATTATACAATTGGTCGAGTATATTAGCCCACTAGAATATTATCTCAATTGTAATTATTACAATTGTCAAACCAGGATTCCATTCAAGGCAAGGGAATAGGGAGACTTGAAGCATTTAAACCACTCTATAGTTTAGTGACATTAGGTATATATGTAGGTACCTGGTACGTGTATCCACTACCCAGTACACCACCACCTAGGCACCTACCTATACCATGTAGAATGTGGTGCAGTGCAGTGTGTGCATGAAGGGAACTACACCAAACTCCACTATAGACTAAGTATGTACTGGAGTATTGTTAGGTATAATGCCACATTACTAATTATTTACTGAGTACTGAGGTACTGAGGTACCTACTGCTACTTGTACTGTACCTGTAACAGACCTACTCACTACACACTACTTAGTCCTCGTATTATATTATATAGTACACAGATTAGGTTTAGATCCGCCTAGATTGTCATTCCCTGCATCTACTTACACATACTACTCTACTACCTACTATAGCGACCAGTGCAGTACACGAGGCGCCGTTTATGTTTTTCATAATTATATAATAATGTAATATTGCGTGACACGAAATAAACAACCTGCATTAGTATATACTAGAGTATAAGTTTTATACGTCATGCAAATAAAACTGAAAATTCCTGTAAAATAGTATACCATACAGTTAGGTAGAGAATTACCTATACTGATGATACTCCATCACCCATTGATATTCCTTAGGTATTTGTGGATGTTTTAGTAATACAATGTTACACCACTGCCTCGCATTAAGAAATGTTTCATAAATCAATAATTGTGCATAATACCTGAATTATTATAAGTACCTAATATATCTGCAGGTACTGTACTCTTATATGTACTAACATAAATCTTATATCGCAATCATTCAACATATCGAGAGAGAATGAAGAATTCGTCCTTGGTGCAAATATACCACTGTATGTAATATGTATTAGGACTAGGTACGTCGTACATAGATACCACGAGTATATAAGACATATTATTTTGAATTACCTACGTCAAACTATATTTTATTTCATCCCTTTTGTTAGAAATGGGCAGGTAGAGATGCCTGCCTGTATACAGTGTACAATACACCATGATAATAATATTATCTTATAGTGTTGTGTCTCTCTAAACCCTCTACCCTCTGCCCATCCTCCACTGTCCTCCTGACGGCAACGTGATTCCAACTCAACGTACTCGTGACTGAAAAAATAAACCAATTTATTGATTATATGGCAAAACCATTCCATCTTCATTACATATTTACCTGTATTATGTGCCTACTCTCTATGTATTGGATAATAAATATTTAGCAATTACCCAACAACTGAGATAGTAGGTACATCCGTTACCTATTTACTAAATTCATATAATTTGTTACCTATACTAATTGTACTCCGTCATTCCTAAACCTTTATTTGTTTTATTCTTCAAGTGAACCTATTTGTTAGATGCAATACAAATTGGACATAGGTATATTGAATACAAATATATCACTCTTTATATTGATTTCTTTATAAAATTCTGTTGACGTAATGTAGTTCTGGACAATTTACATCCAGACCTGCATTGAACTAATCCACACCTGTTTTATAATTTTGTTTTGTCACCATGTGTTTATTGATTTCATTTTCTTTTTGCTGTAAGTGTTTATTAATTTACTGCATTTGGCTTTGTAATGTTTGTTCAATATGTAAACCTGACGATTTCAAGTGCCTTAAATAAGGCCTACGGATGATTAAAAACCAATAAACTAAATCTCACTAGGGCGAACCTATCGTAAAGCTGCTATTTCTTGCAGTAAACTCCACTGTACAATGCAATATTATTATAGTACTATAAGACAATATCTTTCATCTCATCGGAAGCTTTGTATTATTGTGTAGTACTAAGTACACTACAGTGTAATAGGTAGGTACTAATTATTGAGTTTAGTTTACTTTGGTACATAATTTGAGTTATTATCTCCAATATGTGGCTGTGCTATGGTTAAACCTTATATTGCGCATAATATGTACTATACTGATCACTGATATGTAGAGATATTATCTATATACTCGTACACTACAGGTACAGACCTGTAGGTATATTATCAGCTGTAGATAATTTAGAATATTTAAACTAGGTATATGTAATAGGTATGTACTATACATCTATTATAATACAATCACTATATACTAATCACATATATAGATATGTACATAGGTATAGGTATAGTCAATTACAATTTGATTTAATTGAACAACAATACAATGAAATGTTAAATTTTGATTAGAATATTACAATGCGGAAGAATATTTATGAGGCAGGTAAGGTAGGTACCTATTTACTCAGTACATCATGTAATTACCTACACATTATTATATATACCTACAATATATGTATAGATTCAAATTCAAATTCAAATTCAAATTTTTTTATTGGGTATAAAATTACAAATTGTAAAGAAAAACAAATGAAATTACAACTCAATATAACACAAAAGAACTACTCTCCAAAATTGAGCAGAGCTCGTGCTTTGGAGAGGAACAAAACATAAGATATTATAACAATTAGTTTATCTATGCATATATGTATGTATCATTACCAATCAAGAGAAAGCATTAAAGAAATGTACAAAAGAACGACGGAAGGAGGAAACATAAACACAGATACACACATACACACAAACACACACAAATACATACATACACACACACACACACACACACACACACACACACATACACCCACATACACAGATCCACATTGCAGACGTTTGGAATTAAATAAGTATTTCTTTAAGTTTGCGCTTGAAATCTCTATAGTTCGTTTGTGGACCATGTCTATATTCTCGGTCCAGCTGATTATACCACCTCACACCCAGAAAAGCGTAGTGATGTTGTCCAGTTGTGGTTCTTCGGAGCGGGATCTTTAAAAGCCCCTCCGTTCTAGGTCTTGTGCTTACGGCTTCCTGTGGGTGAAGGCAGAAGATGAAGTAATCCTTGAAGACTTGAACCAGTGCAGCTCTTCTGTACAGTTCGCTGATGGGGAGGACCGGTAGATCCTCGTGTAGGTTCACAGTGGGATAGTCCATAGGCTTTCGCAGCATTATTTTCATAACACTTCGTTGGACCACTTTTATTTGTGAGAGGGTAGTCTCGTATGCTCCACCCCAGCCCACAATACCATATTGCAGGACGGACTGGACGAGCGCGTAGTAAACCATTTTTAAGGTTTTTGCGTTGATAACTTCTCTCAGTCTATAAAACACATAGTAAATTTTTTCTATTCTCTAGATATATGATTAATTTATTTAGAAGCGAAGTATAGGCAGTTGCCTCACACATATGTCTCCATATTATGTTTAGCTTCATCCCTCTGTTAGAGAGAACAACTTTTATTATAACGTTTGTTTATATTGTTCTACTGTATAGTTAGTAGGTAAGTATATATTGTAGATAAATATTATAAGTTATAAGCCATCATATGAAGATTACAATGATATGATCTTTACATTTATTAATACATAATTTATCAATGATTGTCATATTATTATAAAGCCCCGCATTTTATTAATGTTGATATAATATGCAATGCACTTTACTTATGTATATAAATCACCTACCTACATATTACATCTTTGAGAACACCTACGATAGTTAGGTGTGATTATTTTTTTCGCATACGTATTCTATCTGCCTAAATGTTTTGTAGGTCCCTATACCGTACTAAACCAAGCGTAGAGGCCTTAGACTTAAGTACAGTATAGTACAATATATGAGAAGAGATTACACAATTAATATTAGCATCCTAGTATACATTATACTTACATCTATACTGACCTGACCACTAGGAAGATGTAATTAGAATGATCTATGCTATGATCCACTTGACTCCATGGCAGTAAAATGGTTTAGATGAAACGAATTATTGTTGTGTGATGTGATGTGTGATGCAATATAGTTAGAAAGAAGATGGTACATGAGATGTGATGACTATACCTTCAGACAATTTATTCGAAACATACGCAGTGTAAAATAATAAAATGTATGACATAATGTTACTGAACTTACATACCTATATTCAATGTGTCTCTACCTAATATACTGTATACTGTATTGTACCTTGCACAGGTATATGGAACCTAACTACTTATTAAAAGGCGTTCATGTCTTTTAAATCAATCAGAAAATTAAAATATATATTGAATTGTATATTAATATAATATTGCACGCAGTTATAGTAAATTGCAAGTCCTACGTGTGTATGTATAATAGTGTATGTAGGTATAAGTGGGTTAGGCATTTAGTAATATGTTCACGCTGCCATAGTACCTACCTCCATACATTAAGTTGTAAGTATAATAGTTGTATGTATGTATGTATTATAATAGATTGTCTGTAATGTGATGGAAGCGATGGTGGGGAGGTTGTATTAGAATCCATCACTCTCCTCCAGTCACCTTGCAAGGCCGTCTCTTATATATACCTACCTACCATACATTGGTACATACATACATTACATGTAATTGCTTACATACATTATGTATGTATATGTATATAATGATGAACATCTTTTCCCAAATCAACTACGTGAAGCAATAAACATTCATCTATATAATATAATATACTTATATGTGTGTATAATAATGTGAATGTAACGTTTGGTAAGAGTCCTTCACTGCATCACATAGACTATAGAACTACTATGTATATACTGTGTAGTGTATAGACATTGCAATCTCTAAGTACTTCTCTATGGAGATCCTCAGCCACTATATCTAGAGTTAGTACAGTACAGTCCATCTACTGTGTGAATAATAAGTTGTAGAATATTAGTTCGTCTGATCTGGTCCGGTATAATAATTAACAATAGATAATACTGAATACTCGCATTCGATTACTTATGATATCCACGTCTGCTCCCTATGTGGAATATGTGGTCGCCACCGAGTCTATCCAGGCTTTTATGTCCTGGGCCAAATCCGTTGCCTGTTCCCATGTCATTCCAGGCTTTTCTGTCCTGAGCCAACTCCGTTGCCTGTTTCCATGTCATTCCAGCCTGGCGCAACTCTGATATACGCACTGCATGTACGAGTATTATTATTTTTTAATCTTCGGTTTCACTTAATGAGATTTTTGTTATGCAGTCCCAGACATGTGCACAGCAAGAAGTAACATAATCTAGGAGTGAAATTAGAACTTTGTTACCGTTTGCAACAATAAAGAAGGTATGATGCCACACTCCATTATATAGTATGAACACTTAAGAGCCCGCTATTAGCAAACTGAAAATGAAATTTCGATACGCGGCGCTAGTATCGTATTGTAATATTTTGCAAAATTGAAATCAGTTTGAATGAATGTATTTTCACAAGTTAGAGAGTTAAGGTGCAATCCCACTGAGGCAAGTTTTAAACATTAACACATGATACACATAATTTATAGTCTTTCCATTAAACGAAAATACAATGCGCAAAAAAAACAAGTCGCATTGCCGCATATAAGTTAATTATTGGATCTGTGCGGTTTTAGCACGACAGGGACCGGAAGAATGAAAAATTAAATACATAAAGTAAATACATACAATTGTATGGTATGGCTGAGGTAAAAAAAGTAAATAAGGAATCTGCGTTATGTATTACATTGAGGGCGAAAAAACACAGTAAATAAGGTATGTGCGGAAGCTTTCACGGCCGGAGTCATCATATCTAAGTTATGTGTACTTTCCGGGCATGGAGGCCGCGGTCTAATGGTCGGGTCCCCAAGCGACCATTAGAACACGGCCTCCAAGCCCGGAAAGTAGGCAAAACTTAAGACAGTATATAAGATTAGCACATCTACCAGGACATAAGGAAAATGGTTTGCATTTGACTTATAAGTTTTATTAACTTTTAAGTTTGTAAAAACATGACGCGCCAAACTAATATTTCCTGAATTGCACCGTTTTAGACGCATGGTTTACGCACGCAGTTTAGTGTTGAATCAGTGGAATTGCGCCTTTATAATTATTTAACTTATAGACATTGACTGAAAAAAGTGACAAGAGTAACTGAGCACACGCATAAACATTCTAGATTCACTTTTAGGTTATCGAATAAGAGTTAAAAAATACAATGCACCTTGTTGTGAAGTTGTCTTATATTGCTATAGATTTTCGAATAAAACAAAATTCAAACGATTTCGTAGTTTAGAAAGAATACAATTGTTCCCACATTAACAATGATTTGGAATACATTGTTTAAACTACATACGAATTTGTGATTAGAATTATCGATCCATTCCCCGAAAATTACAATAAGAAATATTGCTATACTGCGTTTACATGATAAGGATTTACTTTCTGGGTTCCCAACCTGTGGAAAATTATGCTAGTCCGTGTACACTCCTCTACCGCAACTCATTATCCTTCCACTCAGTATGCGAACTTGAGAATCTCATTCATCATCTTCTATCATATCAGTGTTACTCGTCAAGAATTGATAACATTAATTCTAAGATTTTTTCATGTTTTACTACTTTATACTTTTTTACCATTGAAATCTTTTACACACATACAGTTGATGAGAGCTTACATAAATAAATATGAATATTGCGAATATATTGCTTCATGTAATTAATAGTGCCTACTGCGTCGAACTACTGGAACAGATATTTTTTTCTCTAGCATGTGACGAAGTATGACTGTGGCTTGATAATGACATTAGACATTATTATTGTAACATGATTATGACAGATCCTGAAAACTAAATTTACACGTTATATTTTGTTAATAATCATTTGCCTTATGTACATTTGATAGATTTTACGATTAGGAAGAGATATACATCGGTTAAATTGGTGTTTATCTCTTAAATTCACAAAATATTCATGAAATGTCATCCGAAAAAAATGACAGCAAATTCCACGTCCGCACGCGTCGGCTATTAGTCGCCAACTAATTTGATTTTTATCATTATCATTTTGTGTTTATATTATCTTATGATAATTTCAATATTTTGAAAATTTAAAATATCCAGCAAGATTAAAAACATTATGAACTACTCAGAAGTACATTAATTTGTTGGATAAAAATACAACATGAGAATGTTTTACGTCTTTAAAAAAAGCAAAATTTTCTGAAATTTTGATTAACTTATTTTCCAGAAAATCTTTAAAAAAAAATTACCAATCGCACTTTTCTTCTGTACGTTCTCGATAAAACAACCTAAGCTTTCGATATCTCGAAACAAAATGTAAAAAAACGTGAGGATACATCTTCCTTAGAGCTCTAAACTCACCCCTTTTTTCAATATTGAAAAATACGCTCTTTTTAAAAACAACCCTGTTGCATTATCCGTAATGTTTTTTATTATTTTTTAATTGCATTCACATTCTAGAAGATTGAGCATTCATTTTCTTGGATCACAATGTTTCTAAAGTTCTTCAGTTTTGAATGGAAGGTTCCCAAAAACAACAGCAAAATCAGCGAAATCACCAAAATGCTAATAAAGGGCCCTTAACAGTGAACAATGTTTCATTGCATAAGGTACAATGAATTAGTCAGTATATTCAGTAGGTGTAGGACACTCTGCAAGTATATCTAGCTGCACATAGGACAATGTGTGGAGACAGTAGAGTGATGGTGGACACTCACAGTAGACTATATTGTATTATAGAGAATGCACATCACATCACAACACAAATAGTAGAGAATTAGTGTATATCATTTTGATTTGTTCACAATCCATGACTTGAATTATTATAGTGGAGGTCTGTTGGTAGTGGACTGTATATAGAGGTACTCTAATTCTACGTATAGATGTATGTAAGTATGTACATGTAGAATGCAAAGTGCACAACGAAGGTACTAAAAATATATAGAAATGATTTTTACAATTAATTGGTTGCATCAGACTTACACTCCTCGTGAGGAGTTTTATACTATAGGAGATTGGTGTTTTTTTGTTCTATATTATAACCCCACATTAGGGATGTAGAGGAAGTGACAATGCACTACCATTACTATACAGCTGCACTATGGTGGATGAGACATATGTACATTATAATATAACATTACATTATGGGGTTAACTGGAAGAAATCGCAGTTCTGCGATAAGTTCGCCCTAGTAAACAACGTTTTATAATCTGTTCTATGTCCATTTTGTATATTTATATGTGTTTGTTGTTTACTTTAAGTTTAAATAAATAAATAAAAAAACAATATATTATAGGTACAAATCTTATACTAATCACGCAGCCTGTTAGTGGGTGCTGTACATAGTTATACTAGCATGGCATTAGTACCTCTATACAGACTACCTATGTACTTTATATTACTACATATTGATAATGTATAAGTAGGTATATAATGTAATATATATAATATAATATAATTGTTTTTTGTTATTAAAGAAAGGCTCAAGGCCGTACAACTAATGAGCGGATAAACCAGTTCTGTTCTGTTCTGTTCTGTTCCCTCTCTGTGTTCTGCAAGTTCTATATACTCTACTACATATATATATATATATATATATATATTATCTAGTCGAGGTACAGTACCTATATTATATTATATTACATTTGATAGATTAATATATTACCTACTGATTATTTATATTACGCCTTAATAATATAAATTGCAACAAATTAATACCTACTATATAGTATACCTAATATAAGTTTACATTGGGAGATCACTAAATAAATACATATATATTCTATCGTAGGTAATTTGAACACAACATGCATCATAGGTAGTTTCTTTAGGTATATCATAATAATTGAAGTCAAATGTATGGGTGTCCTGTCTCAGTCCTTACAATATAACTACACTGCAGCTTATACTGTTAATGTAATCCTGTGCAACATTCTACACGAGTCCGTGTTAAGATGATTCTAATAAGTACCTATATAATTACCTGCATAGGTATATAATGTGTACCTACAGGGCTACAGGGATGAACACAACGCTTTAGATGCAGAGTGTAAGTAGGTCTATTATTTATCAGAAGATGTAAAGTAAATATACTAGAGTTATGTGATGTAGGTGCTCTATAGGTATATAGTACCTATATATAAACTCATACAGTAATAAGTACATATTATGTACATATAGACTCGTTATATACTTGCAAGGTGCCTACTGCCTACAGAGGTAATGATAATAAATTATCTTGTAAACTTAATAAATCTGAGAAAGAACTTATAATACTTCAGTATATTTACTTTATGTTTATATCTAACTACACTACATCTTAATAATATTATACACTGTGTACCTTACTATAATATGTCAAATGAACTGAATGTAGGTAACCTTGTGTATTTAGACCAAATATATGTAGGTACACTATACAGTACATGTATACCTAGGTGGGTGTAGAGTCAGAATGATTGCTTCTCCTGTCTCCTGACTCCTGAGTCAAGTCGTAGGATCTTATGCAGAATTCTCTATTGATGTCAGTAAGAGTCAGAGTAACATTAGGCAGCTGTAGGAGCCTTATAGTTCTACCTAGATATCTAGGAGTATAATACAATACAATATAATATAAGATATATATGAGTTGTTTAGCAACACGTCCTCACATTAAACAAAGTCGTGATGGATTCCCCAAACTCTGAAGGTGACCACACTAGGTATACTTACATACCTACACATACATACTATATAATGGAAGCTATCACTACTACTCTAGAGCTTTAATTTCAAGTATTAATTACATATAGATATAAGTAGTAGGTACATGTATCTACCTGCATATCTGCTATTACATGAAGTATAGTTTATATATTCTTTACTAAATTATGCAGAATTATGTTGTTATTGAGTGCAGTCAATATATAAGAGTATTTTCATCAATTTGAACTGAAACAGACTCTTATTTTTTTCGAGCAAAAGCTAAGCATTTCTTTAAACAATTTAACTACAACGAGTCTCATACACGTTGTCTACGAGATCATATACAGAATGTACCTAGTCTAAGTATTGAAATGACATACATACAACGTAAAATAATAAGTAATTATACAAGTATTAAACAATTAAAATAATAATATATGAAGTTAGAATAGTTGTGTACAGGAACATACATATACTATAGGTACACTCATATATCTTATTAACATCGGAAATGCTACCAAATTGTGGTAAGCATTATTAGTTATAGAGTCTTTAGTTTATTGTGGTTATATGAGTACCAATAGGTCTACTGTAGTGTAGTGTGTAATATTACATACTGATAATATAATATATGAATGAATGAATTACATAATAAGTTGAATTACATTTAATAGATTAGTAATTTGATAAAGAAGATAGAAACAGAAACATAATAAAAGATAAGGAAATTATTATGTGGCGACATTAGACTAGTATATTATATGAATCTATATGAAAATACACTTACTTCTACAATACTCTACTGTGTCTAAGTCTAGACACTTAATAAAATAATGTATTTTATTGAAACGTTATTCTGGTCTTGTTATTATATGCTTACACAATACACACTGTACTATTTCTCTCTTTGTGCGTCAGGTTGATCCTGGTGGCCGGTGCCTGGTGGCCGGTGCCTGATGGTATGACAGAAGGAAGTAAGTATAGGTAATGATTAGAACTATATACGAGTATATGGTAATAGTAAAGAAACTCTTGGGTATTTGTGTGAAAACATGTTGATATTGTTGATAGTATCTTACTAGGTATGTATGTGCGTCGCTAATGCATGCATATAATGTAGTAGCCAGTAGGTAGTGTATGTTGAGACGTCAGTGTATTATATAGGAATAGGAAGGTATGCAAGGGTCGATAGCAAATAATAAACAAATGTCATTAGAAAACATCACCGCATCATGTATTTACAGGAAGTAAATAATATATCTTGTGTATACATTTAGTTGATTCTCTCATCACATTATATTACAGTATACAGTATAGTCACGTGGTATATGAGTAGTCCAGTGCATATAACATATTGTATTGTATATTGATAATAATAATTAGAGTATAGATGCTCCTGCTAATGATGTTGCACTATACCTGATGTATGTATAGTATAGAGTGCATATGCAATATCAGATATAATACTTGTCCTGCATATAGTGTCATATAGTACCTACCTACACCTACACACAGTGGCATCATCAATCAATCATATAATAAGATAGGTACATATTAATAACTATTTAATTATCACTATCTGTGTAGTGTATCACATATCTGATACTGTGCAGTGTAGGTAATTATTGAATGAATACATTGTCTGACAATCACATGTAGAGTGTAGAGGTACCTAATTACTAACTACTAATTACACTATACTAACTGTACTTCATATCATCTGCTCACTGCTGCACAGCATCAGTACATTACAATTAGATACCTACCTACAGTCAGGCCACTGTGTATACTCGTAGTATCAACCAAATAGAGTCTCAATACATTCTTATAATAATAATTCCCTGTACTAGGTTTACTTTTATGGTCAACATTATGGTCATCTAATTCTGCATTATAGTAGAAGTTATAAATAAACAAGAAATACCTAATCACCCCACAGAACATACATAGGTGTACGTGTGACACGAGTGGAGCTGAAGTCTGAGTTTAGTTGTAGGTACAGTGTATTGTATTCCTCTATACACATTATTCTCTTTACAACATAAGTAGAGGTAGGTACTCGTATTAGTATGGGAAGATATTATATTTCTAATCAATTCCAATAAGTACCCCCACCATACATACATCACATCACACAGGACTATATTCAATAATGTTTCTATTGCTCACAGAATGCTAGGTGCCTCTTATGAAAATGGAGAGGAAGTTAGAGCGTGTACTACTAGTTGCCTGAATGTGATGGAAGCAAGGAATGCGTGTAGGGATAGGACGGTGTGGCGTGAAGGGAATAGACACATAGATAGTATGTAGGTAGGTAGGTAGGTAGGTCTGGTATATTGATTACGTAATGTAAGCACTGCACTGAGAGTGTAAAGTAGGTAGACTCCTTTCACAAGGAAGGTATAGAGTATAGAGTATAGAGGTACCTACTACCTACTTATACCTAGCACTATGCCACTAGTACCCAATCACTAATATGCCATGAGGCTGCATACTGCATACTCTATAATACCTTCACCTCTCACTTTATTACTTCTGTCTAACTTATGTACTCGTATATTAGGTAGTAGAACTTACACAATAGTTAACTATACAGTTATAGTATTATATCAATACCAATATGGAAGCTTCCTGTACTCTATACAACTCTATTAGAATATATGTATCTACAGACCTATAGGTGCCTAATCTCACATATTATAAAAGTACAATATCTTGCATAAGCTTGCCATTTGTAAATCCTTATAAGTATGTAATCAAACTTTAAATTAGTAGATAAAGTAAAATAACACGCTGATTGCTGATATCTAAAGCTCTATTTAAAATGATGATTTTGATGATGGATGACTTTTTGGCGCCGTTTAATGTGTTCCATCTCATTCCATTATATTCTTCTGCAACTTGTAATTACAAGTGTAATCTAAGCTTTATAGTTTATGCAAGCAAATAATACGCAAAACTTTATTTAGAGACAATACGAGTACCATGGCTGTACAGTGTAGGTATAAATATGTACATACAATTTACACTATAAGATGTATCATAGGTATACTATAGTGTATTAATATTAATCCATACAAACTGCAGTGATTCCATTCCTCCTCCATTGCAATCCATTCAGTGATGAAGTAAATAGTATAGTGATACATGCATGCATGTAAGTAGTACGTCACATGTAATACTGTATAGTGTATAGTTACATAGGTAGTCCATGTTGTTGAGATAGGTTAGTTGTATTATGGAGTATGGTATGGAGTACCAGGTATACCTACTAGTAGTCACTATACACTACACTACCCTATAAGAGTAGACTCTCAGTACAATGCAGAATATAGCCTTCACCTTGAGACTCAAACGGATCTCACTTTCTGTAGAGGAATGTGTATGAGTACCAACTTACTATAACTGTTCATCTATATCTGTCCTTACAATACATACCTGTCTGTTTGCACAATAAAGAAGAATCTTCTTTAAAAGCAATAAATCCACAAAAAATAACATTTTAAATTAATTAATTAATCTTCATCACCCAAAAATCATCAAGATTACAAAACCAGTATCTTATAGTCCAGTATCATATGAAATTTTGTTGGCAAACCTCAGATTCTGATTCCGCACCCTAAAGAACATATAAAATGAAAGAAATCCGGACTGCCACACAAGTTTCCATGG
The DNA here is from genome assembly GCA_963576895.1 of Ceraclea dissimilis. Classification (NCBI taxonomy): domain Eukaryota; kingdom Metazoa; phylum Arthropoda; class Insecta; order Trichoptera; family Leptoceridae; genus Ceraclea; species Ceraclea dissimilis. The sequence goes on along the minus strand of OY756370.1, from coordinate 67,758 downwards.
AAACACACCACAGGCCTGGAGAAGTGGAGACCCTGGGACCTAGAGTATACAGACATCAGTCACTTATAGTAACTACAGATAGGTATTACAGGAGGAAAATGCATTAAAAAATCAAGCGATTATTATTTCCTTTTGTATCTGTAGAGTCTTCTTCTTCATCATCTTGTTCTAGATCATCGATCTGTTTGTGAACGGATATCTTCCTCTTGGGATGTGAAACACCAACTATCCTTCCACCTCTTTGACGGTCTGCCTGGCTGACGTTGTCCCACAGGTATATTATGGGGAACGATGTGGGTTATTCTGCCTGTAGAGTGTAGAGTATGTGCAGTTATTGTATGGGACACGAGACACCATTGTATAATTAGATTAGCATTATGCATAGCGTACTGTGTGTTAGTGTAATATGTATGGTGGATATGTAAGTATAATGATTGATGTACTCCAAGGTGAACAATCTAGTGATTAGGATGATACGAGTATATAGTATACTTATACATACATGTAACTTTACATTGCATACAGTAGGTAATATTGCATGATTAGGATAGTATATACACTACAGTATACCTGGCACGCAATATACTTAACAGTAAGTAGGTGCCTAGTGCCTATATAGTTAATCATTGATTTATTACGTCCAAATTATGATGGTCAAGTGTTGCTTGGAAGTATACCTCGCCCTTTACTTCACATATGTATTAGGTATGTATTTTACTTAATATTGAAGAATTTCAAAATGCTTAGGTATAAGTATTTATGTATGTGTTGATTATACGCGTGTCTGATATATTACGAGTATAGCGCTAAGTGCAGCACTGCTGTAGAGTTACGCAGGTAGGTAGTTGTAGTTAGTTAATTTGTGTAATAGCCACACCACACCATAGTATAAAATCTCATGGATTTAGATCAACTCACTGCAAGCATTGCATTCACTTACTATGTACTCGTGTATACTAAACTTACACAGTCTATAGAGCCTGCTTACCTTTCATGTATGATGTACTTACCCAGTACACTGTACCTTATATTATATCTATAAGATAAGTTCGTCTGATTATATTACTGTAACATTGTGTATTTGATTTACCTACTAGAAGTGGATAAACTATAAAGAATCTTCTTGCAACAATACATATATTGCATCTTCTTCTGACTGTAGTATCTTATTCTTATGACAGGATGTGATATGATATTAGTATATAGATTGGCATACATAATATACTTTCTATACTTACATAGGTAAGTGTAGGGTACTTGCCTCTAGCAAAGTAGATAATACGAGGGAAGATCAATAAATACCCGTGTTTGAAGAAATGTGGCTGTCCTGAGGGAAAATGATATTACCATCGTGTGGCACCATCCTTCAGGCGACATCATACTAAATTTCGGGCCGTTTTGTGCATTGGTTATTATTTGGCAGCCAGTTTAATGACCCCTGTTGAGTGTTTCTCGAAAAAAATGGAAAAAGGACAAAATCGATCCGAATTTGGCTCTTCATTTTTGGATGGAAAAACACGCGATGAAATAAAAGTGAAGTTTGATGCTGTCTACGGAGACCCTACACCATCTATAGTAAACATAAAGTTTTGAACGAATTTAAACGGGTCGTGCAACTGTTTTTAATGAGGAGCGGCCAGGTCACCTGGCAGAAGGAGTTACCGAAGAAATCTTTGAAAAAGTCCACGAGATTATTCTTGCTGATCGCCGAATTCAAATGTGTGAAGTAGCTGAGGCCATAGGCGTGCCGTACGAAACGGCAATTAATATTTTTCAGAACAAGTTAAGTGTGCAAAAGGTGTCGGCCCGATGGCTGCCGCGATTGCTCTCTTTGAACAACAAGCGGATACAGGTGTCAAAGTCCAAGCAGTTTCTGGACCATTTTAAGCGAGATTCGAAGGAGTTTTTACGTCAATCGTCACCGTTCATGAAATTTAGATACATTATTATACGCCAGAGACTAAGAAATGGGCAAAAAGTGTATTTTTTCGGGTGAATCTCCTTCAATGGAGAAAAAGACGGTCCGATCGGCCGGAAAGGCCATTATCACGATTTTTGAGGATTCGAAGGGAATAATCATCACGTTCTTTTTGCAGAAAGGAAGAAAGATCATAAAACAGTACTACAGTGAATTATTAGACTGATTTGATGAGAAATTGAAGGAAAAATGAAGGAGATATGGCCCCAGTTGGCTAGGAAAAAGGTTTTGTATCACTAAGATAACGTACCAGCACATTCCTTCGGGGCTTTCGCGGCCAAATTGCATGAAATGCGCCGAGACTTGCTGCCGCACTAATCATACTCTTCCAGCCTGGCTTCCTGCGAATAATTTTTCGGTCCCCCATATAAAAACATGGCTCAGGGGGTAAAAATCAGCTCAAAGAATGAGGTTACTCCCAAGAAAAGGGCGTATTTTAAGGAGTTTGGAAAATCGTGTTTTTGGAGGGGTTAAAAGGGGGGCAGAGGGGTCCAGATAAGTGTATCGACCTAAAAAAAGATGGCGATGAAAAATAGGAAAAAAAAATTGGGAAAAACTTGCATCTTCATACCTAACACGGGTATTTATTGATCGGCCCTAGTATAATATGTTACAGGACATATAGGAACATAGTGACTATGGATGCCTACCTACTAGTTGACGTGTATTATATCTATGTAGGTAGGTATTATAATTGCCTATAAGTATATATTAGTGTAGTATATAATACCTACCCAGGTGGTAAAAAATATTTGGTTGTACTTAGTATATTATGTATATATAGCAGTTAGTTATTATTAGAGTTATAAATAATATGAATGACTTTCAAATGATCTTTATTGAATGTTAGTTGTGTTGATTTAGTTCAAATTATTATATTTATTCACACATTAGTGGGTAAACATTTACCTATACCTACCTACTTATAACTAGACTAGGTACCTAGCTAATTATTATTGATCATAGATACCCAGTCCTTATAACGACACGAATAGCTTACATAATGTAGGTATATAAGTAATATGTATACCTAAATGACTACCTACTACATATATACCTAATTAATATTTGTCTGTTTGACCCTTTCAGTATTCCCTTGATGTACTGTACTCTCTAATATAATATCCCTATGGTACGTCCTGCAGCCTACAGACACTCTGGTTACACCACTGCTTGTGTCTTGTGATGGTATGAATGAACGTCTGAATGTAATGGTGGAGGAATCACTTTACCTAATACTTTATTAGGATTTATTATATGAAGGATAGATTGTCCTAATGAATATCCAACAGCCCATCAGTCAGCTGATCATGACATGCAGCATACAGCAGTGACTGTAGTAGAGATGTGCAGGTAACTAAATTATAATAATTAAGTATAAATGTCTACTAATAGGTATTAGGTAAGGCTGTAAGGCCTGTACGCTGTATCTGTATGTAAACTCATATATAATGTGCATGGTGTACTATGTATTATACGGTACAAGATAAGTAATTGGTTTGTAGGTAACGCCATGTGATGTAACGGATGATTGATCTCAATAAATCCAGTTTCATTTTCATCTTCACTTTACTGAACTATGAGAGACTAGTTCTACTCTACGTAATGTTATACAGCCGCACTACACTACACTCTGTATACACTATACAGTATACACTCTGTATAGTAACAGATACTACTGCGCGCTGTGCCTATACTAAATACTTTCTCAGATTACTATTACTTAGTTAGAGCAAAGTGAATCTCATGTATTGTGGAAATATTGGGAAATTACTAATGATTTTATTGTTAGACTTGGATCATATGATATACCTACCTACATACATATATAGTAGGCATATATATCAGGGTATCTCCTCACATAATACGTGTGTAGGTGTAGGCTAATGTATATACATATACTATATTATATACTGTATTACATACATTTAGGTAGACTCGTGTCCGAGCAAAGAGTTGTCTTCCTTGAAAACTGAAAATAAATCCATTCACCTTCTAATCCTATAGACTGTAGAGTGTAGAGCCAACATAATATAATATAATACATCACATATCTCCACACACACTACTGACTATGTGCTTAAAGACACGATTATTCCATACCACAGTAACATATATAAGTACATACTTACATACATTATGTATGTATTATATTACCTAGTTATAAAGTGCGGCACACAATTTACCTGATAGATAAATCAATAATAATTAAGTATAATATTAAAAGTAATTAGTTAGGGAGCAACAATAACCTATGTTAAGTTATGGAGACTTGAACTGGTGATATATACTTGTAGGTACTGTAGGTAGGTACTACATATTTATAGTACAGTACAGTACAAGGCATCAGTGTTATTTTTCACTTGTTTCACGGTAAGTTTATTCTATTTGAACGTTTTTCAATGTAATATGATTATTATGAAGATATGTTGTGAGTTTGGTATGATTTATTAGCAGGCAATGAGGAGCCCTCAGCCCTCATTAGCCATCCAGTCATCAGTATGGCACATGGAGGGGAGGGGAGGCTCTTTATAAAACTAACAAGAGTGTAAGTTAGTATAGTACCGCAAGTGCAGGTACCATATGCACCTAATTATTGTATGGACTATATAACTGAGTAACTGAGATGTTATTAGGATGCTGTCAGCTGCACTATATAATCACTTTATTTCATTGTAAAGGAACATCAGTCATGGTCATGGTCGTGAGGTCACACGTAGGTACCTACTTACATACCTGATATATCATATCATACACAGGACAGGTATTGTATAATCATTATTATTTTTGTCAATACAGTGACGTGTTTACATAATGATATATACATACATAACATATAACATAAGCAGGCATTGTTTGTTTAGCATAATACATGGGCAGGTAGGTACCTACTGCTATAAGTAAATGAGTTGTTTAGTACAATCTATTATACAATAGAATAGAATTAACATTATAGTTTCAAGTTCAGTGCCATACGACAGCTACTTCATATCATTATACGAGTACATATATGTATAGGAGAGTACATTACATAGCCCCATACCTTGTTCGTAAATTATTCGGATATCCCGCAACCCATACATAAATATATATCACTCTTGTTCACAAAAAACTTGTAAATCATTGGATAATAATTTACCGTAAAAACAATAAGTACTGAAATAAAAATAATTAGATAAAGTAAAAGATAATGAACAATTAAATTTAATAATGTACATGTATAGATATATATATATACAATACATACATGTACATATAGAATCAGGAGTATCATATACCTATTAATACAATAAGAGAAATGTAGTCACTACTTATAGGTTAGTATGTGTATAGGTAGGTAGGTAGAGATGCTTTACTAACTATTCACTATATAGTATAGTAGTGCGCTATTTGATTGATATTAATACTTGGCTTACCTCCAACAGAGACACAAGACACGCAACAACAACATTATTATCTGGTGACAGTCCACTAGTAGTCACTTGCCAACTGCAGTATATGCTCCATACAGTCCATACACTACGTCACATACACAACTACCTACTGTATCATCTTCTTCTTTATAGTACCTACTCTTATAATATTGTATGAAACTCTTCCTGGATATGGATCTCACCCTCACCTCACATGTGTGGAGTATACTATACACCACACATGTCATTCTATACTCAATACTTCCAATACTCAATACACTCGCACAATAGTTTGGTCCCATGAGGACTACATATGTAGGTTACACTGTACGGTGTACACTGTATGAGGACCATTACACCAGGCAGTCCTCTTCGCAAGTCCTCAATAAGTAATTCTCTTTATTGTCAGGTGTTCTCACTAGTAATCCTGTGTCTGGTTCTGGTATAATCCAGTAGTAGAATAGTATGGTATGGTTATATGGTATAGCACCATCACCAACTACCAGTAGCCAATATAACAAACTATGTAATATGAAGTATGAAGACAAGGAACTCAAATGAAACAAATGTATTTATATTCTCATTATGAATTTTTAAAATATTTTATTCTCACTTTTGTATTTTTTTTGTTTTTTATTTATATTTTTATATAATTAAATAAATGATACATTCTCAAACGACGAATGTTGAATATTTAATGTATGGGCAAGTTATGTTACAGAAAATCAAAGTATAGTTAGGTACTTATATGTAGATATAAAGAGAAATATAATAATAGGTATGTATTTATAGTACATGTACAATACACATGAAACATTCAGTTTACATTATATATAATACATATAAATAGGTAAGGTAAGGTACATCTACATATTTTATACTAATTCATGTATTGTATTGTATTGTTCTAATAACAAAATACTCTAAATACTTTCTGTGTTCTATGTTCTGTGTAGAGTTGCAGAGTGAGAGGTTGGAACATTGACTCGATTCTTTTAATAAAAAGCTAAATGCTACAATCAATTCATATATTATACATACATAGACAGATGCATATCCTGCGTGTACATACACAGGCATACACATAGTGCAGTGGTGAGAGAGAACAGTGTGTGGGGTCCATTGCACCCCACCTCTCTATACTAATGAGTAATGACATCAGGTAAGGTATATACTCGTATGTACTATGTATAACATAACAGAGGAAGTAAGGAGATGTAAGGGAACCCACGTGACTAGATATTTGTTTTGGACAGAGAGTCTAATGAAATCTCGCAACCAATAGTACGAGTATATAATATAATACCTTATAGTACCTACATACATGCCTTGAGATATCAAACCTCTGTCACATGTGGCCGAGGAGTTAAGTACATTACATTATATAGGCAGGTAGGTACTACTAAGGAACTACTATTGATTGCACGATGATACTGAGCGAAGAGAAATCACATAAAATAAATTAAAATATAATAAAATCATAATAAAAATAATTACTTAACAAATCGGAATGAGTTCACTTGTAGGTAGGTAGGTGCCTACCCACACATATACAGATACATACATACATACATATAATACAATACATAGAGGCATCAAACAACGAGGAAACAACATTATTCAGTCATTTGTCTTATAATTTGGAAGGAGGCCATTGCATGTAATGTGGACTGTACGCTGCACTGTACACCGTACCGCATGACAGCTCCATACAATGCAATAGCCTAAACAACATCATCACATAACAGATATACCTACTATACATATAGTAAGCAGTGGCGGAACACATCCACATAGGCGATATCAGGCATAGGGATTCAGATTACACAGAGGTACCTATGAATGATTTGTGAGTAAATCATATTAGGCAAAGTGTACTGATAGAGAATGTGACAAAAAGAAAATAATAATATAATGACGTCACATACACAAGGGGTAAACATAGCCCCCCCCCCATGCTCGGGTCTCATGAGCGATGTTGACTATTTAAGCTAATGCAACACATCCAGAAGTGATGCAGCTAATTTAATTTCTCCATAATATGAAGTCCCCCCATAATAGAGCTGTTGGATGATCCGCCACTGATGTAAGATAAGTAAGTAAACGATTACACTTCACTAATTTTGACTAAGTTTATAGAAACTCTAAGAGTTAACATTTAGTATATAATATAATACATGACATAGGTAGGTATATAATCAACAACATAGAGAGATCATACACGATATAATAAGTATTAAGTAAATACATTACATACACATATTATTGTAATATAGAAGTGAGCAACAGTTCCCTCCCTCCCCCTCATCCCCCCCCCCCACACACACTGAGGGGAGTAGTGATTGATTCATACCATAATGATATAATGTAGGTTGGTATATTGGGTAACATTAGGTAATATAAATTTACATAAGTAGGTACATATAACATAACGTTATTCTTACATCTAAACTTACTTCAGTAGGTATATATATATGTATAGAGCTGTATGTATAAGTAGGCTAACATTAGGGCTAGTGTCTCCCTACCATATCTATACATACATACAATGCATACAATATGTGTGTAGATAGGTAGGTCTTATTATATTATATACCTACATATTATTATGTATAACATAATCTATAATTTGTTCTTAAATCTATTCACATTGAAATCACAATTGAGTAGTGAAAGTCACCTCATCTCCCTGTGCTTGTCACCTGTTGGTGTCTCTGTATAGTGTATAGTGGCCAGTGTCTATACTGTCTATAGTGTATGTATGTGTAGTGTCTAGTGTGTGTAGTGCCTATACTGTATGTGTAGTGTCTATAGCAAGGGGCACCAAACGGCGGACCGCGGTCCCAGTGTGGACCGCTGGCATATTTTTTGCGGACCTTATGAAAACAGATAAAATTCAATTATTATAAAAATGGTAGAAGGAATTTAAGAATACCAAATCAAAACGAAATAACATCGCTTTTTCACCGCATTAGAATGTTCAATAATAACTGTGAAAAGCCATTCGTTTACAATTATTTCTATAAAAAAAATTGTCTGCGGCGCTAATTTGAGTGAAGATTTGTTATGCATTCTATTCATCGTAAGTATTTTTTGTATTACGCAAAATAATTCTTGGCTACGAACTTGAATTACCAAACGGACCGCGACAGTCTTATAATTTTCAAAAACGGACCCCAAATGAAACTGTATGGTGATTGGTGATCCCTGGTCTATAGTGTATGTGTAGTGTCTATAGTGTATGTGTAATGTCTACTCTACATAGGCCTAGCTTCAGGTGAAGGAGTGTCACACCATGTAGACATCTAGGCAGGTAGTTACTTAGCAGATTAGGCCGAGCATTACTTTATTATGCAGTATTGTCAGGTACAGTAGATAGTCAAGACGGGGAGTGCTGGATGTATATTATACATAGTCTATGTCTGATACAAATATATTGTGAGAAGATAGTAAGGTGGTGTAGTAACTGATATAACAGCCCGTCATTATGTATCACAATGTCCTATGGTACTGTATGGAAACTGTAGACTAGTAATATTATATGCAACACTCTGGGACTGTATCTGTACCACTAGGCTCTAGGTAACATTATATTGTATTGTATTGTAGCTAGTTGTCTAGTCACTAGTGTGTTTTGTATGGGAATGGTGATACACAGTACACTCTACAGTCTACATGTATTGCAGGGTAGAGGCTACAGTGGTTGCAGGATACACGGCGCCACCTCACACAACCTAACACTCATTTCACTCTGGTGTAATATGGAGTGGACTGTACAATTTATACTAGGCAGTGTAGGTGTAGGTGTAAGGCCTGCATACTGCGTAGAGCATACAGTAGGTATCATCTATATGGTAAGTACTTGTGGCTGTAGGAAGATATTATTATGGCACAACAGGAATATTAGGTGTATTGATTAGTGGACCACACTGTGTGTGTCGTGTGGAGACATTATATAGTCCAGTGGAGGTCATACACACTACACACGTCCTATAATCAAACACCCTCTAAAGGCAAATGAAATGAAATATTATTATACTCGTACTTACATTAAGTAATCATTTGTTTTCTCACCACAGTTAATTAATTTTGGTGGAAACTTTCACAAGAAACATAAGCACTATTTACATTATTATTATATATTAATATTTGTTGAGAGTAGCGGGGGAGGCGGAGGGGGAGGAGTGGAGGAAGGGGTGAAGTGACTCACGTGGAGCAGGTCATCCAGGCGGCCGGTGGGGGGCACGTGCAGCACGGGGGGCCGGGGGGCGGGGGGGCTGGGTAGCACGCTGGCAGAATGGGGGCGTAGTAGTATCCATTAGCGTACAGTAGTCCCGGAGCCGCCGGGGGGGGCGCGGATAATAACCTCTGACGCTCCTGGCACAACTCTTGGCACGCTAGATCGTCTATCAAGGCTAAGGTCTGCCGTCGCTCGTGGCCCATTAGACAAACGGTGGATTCCCCGACTACGGAATGTAGGAGAGTAAGGAGTCTATATTTGAGCGACTGTTCTTCCGGGTCGGCGAAGTGATTCCACAAGTAGGCTTGTAGTTTGGACCGCTGCTGTCCGATATCCGGGAAATCTATGAAGAACCTCGAACACATATACTTTTCTAAGGACTTGATGCGGTCAGGCCGCGCGGGGCGATAGCCTTTGGCCAATAGCGTACAGTACTTGAGCAATCCACCACCTCTAATCTCTTCAGGGTGCCGCGTACAAATTAATTTCTTCTGTAAATGATACAACGCCTCCCTGAAGTCTCCGTACACAGATTCCCCCACGACTGTAGGATAAAAGTTTTCAGAAATAGGAAGTTGAGCGCAGTCACAAAATAGAAGAAGAGAATCTAACACAATTTGGAATGAATCAACTGAGAACTCAAACTGTCTTCTCATGGCATCAACGAACTTTAACTCCACATTCCGATGTCCCCGCGAGTTCCCCAGAGATATTAAGGACCAGCGGTCTCCCTCATTGTTAACTTTCACCATCTTGCCTACGTACGCCTCCTTAATGCCGCATGACGACACTCTGCGGCGCGCCGCTCCTTCTGGTAACAGATCACACAGAGAATTGAGGACGGCGCTCTTGACGCGCTCGTAATGACGACCGCTGGAGAGCTCCACTCCAAATATGAGATCTAGATCATTATAAGGTTGAGTTTCTGTAGCGAGGACGTGTGAAGCGGCTCCTCCGTTGAGGCGAATATCTCTCACCTTCATCCCCGCTCCTCCATCCACGGCGGGGGCCTCCAGCTTGGCTCGCACTGCCGTCACCAAGTCTCGTAATCTGACTTCCAATGTAGGGAAGTTGCCTCTCCCCTGAATGCTCACCACTTCCTCCATGACGTCAGACAGTCTCCTCACCTGCTCGTAGCTCAGCACGGCGAGCCTCTGTGTGCTGGGAGTCCCCTCTCCCACTTCATCCCCGGAACTCAGACATAAACTATCCATACTGGATACGAGCTGATCGCACCTATAGGAGTCCACCTGAAACAATCAGATACATGCGTGCCATTAGATATGAGTAGTGAGTATACTACCTACTGCGCTACTGCACTGCATACACTAACAATACAATACGTAGGAGTCTGCTCTATCTATTTAGAGCATACATCAGAATTTATTATCTGAATAATACATTCAATTAAATTTGCGGATAAAACATCTCATAGCTCCCAGTTAATTTGCCACATATGATGGAAATAAATCTACAGTATACTCGAAAACAATGTTTATAAAAAGAGTAGAAGACTAATCTATGCCGGTTGACAGACAAACACCAGTACCAGGTATTTTTCTCGGAAAAACAAAGAAGCAGGAAAAAAGGAATCACAATTATGCTGCTAGGTATATACACAGGGCCGTCTTTAACCTACTGGAGGCCCTGGGCACTTTACTCTGGTGGGGCCCCTATGCAGAGCCGGATTACAAAAACTGTTGACCTTCGGCAAGAAAAAAATTGGGACGGGGGGGAGGGGGGTGTAAAAAAAGCTACCCAGTGGCGGATCCAGGATTCAATTGTGGGGGGAGCTGTAGGTTGTCACATGCAAATATGACATTATGGTATTAAAAATGTGAATAGCGCCGCAAGCGACTTTTTTTCAGACCGAGTGAAAAAGATCATGATACTAATAACTATCGTTTGATTTATTTTCTTATAAAAAAGCGTATTAAAAATAGCGCCGCAGGCGATTTTTTTTAGAAAACGTGTGAAATAATGAACCCGCTTATCTATCTATAGCAGACCTAGGCCAACAAATTGGATGAAGGGGCATTTGAAATTATAAATGAGCGACGGGCCGCAAGTAAAATACAATTTTAGATTATTGACAGGGTTGGAATAATGCGCCGCAGGCGATTAATTTTTTTAATGGTCAAAATGATATGAAACACATAGCAGAAAATTAAGAAAAAAAAATCACGATCTAGGCAGGAACTATAAGGGGCCCCCGTGGATCGTAATGAGGAAGACAGGTATTGTTTGTTGGGGCCCCTGTTCATTAGAATACAAAAAAATCTGAGAAGTATTATAATTTATAGTCAGTGATTATTGTTAGATATTCGGAAAGTAATGCAATATACTAGCTTGGGGGCCCCTTGGATCGCGGGGCCCTGGGCAAGTGCCCACCGTGGCTAATGGGAGAGACGGCCCTGTATATACAGTATAAAGAGTGTACCTATACCTAATAGATAAATGTATGTATGAATTACTAAATTGAGAGATACAATAAATAAATAAATATGAGGGATATTTGGGGAGTATATCGGCTATTCTAAACCAACAGGGAAGTAGGCGGTATCTGGAGTCACCTTTTTACATATATTGAAATTGAGTAGATGATCGGTGCTGTTGGTTGAATTGCGTATTCTTCACTTTACGACACAAGCTTTTAGCTTACTGAGAAGTGTGCAGGGCGGCGTGATCAGTGTGCACTGTGTAATATATTCAGATCCATAATGAAGAAAGTAGGGAGACGTGTGAAGCCTAGCGCAAGGTGTGCAGCAAAAGTATTTGGGTTTGCGTATGCAAGCCCAGATCTTTTTTAAAAAAAAAAACTATTATTAATGTTTTCGTGTTAATACTTTATATGGAAAATCATTATTTCGAAAATAATCAAAATAGTACCTAAGTATTTTGCTTAGTAATGAAGTTTTTTATGTGTAGGCAAAATTTTTCAACACACTTCTCAGTAGTGCCAACCAGAAGAATCTACAATCTACATATTATCATTCATGATTGATAAACAAATTCATCAGCCTAATACTGGGAAACATTCACCTATCCAGATATCACAGGATTAGGCTCAGTTATGCTGGTCGATATAAACTACAAACATTGTACCTGAAATATCAGTAGGTATTTAGAAATAGTCTTACAATATTGCAAGTATTAATAATTGTCAACTTTCGCATTTTTATGTACAAATTTTCCGGTAAATCCGATTTATTCAAATTATTTATTAGCGAATTTGTTATTAATTATACCTGTAGCTGGAGTTAAAAAATGTTCATATTTTTCACAAAAAACACGTTTCTTAACAGAATTTTCACTAAATTCTACGGAAAGGGCCACAAATTAGGATTTTTATCGAAAGCCTACATTATTTACTATGACTTTTAGTTTCTTTTGTGAAAAGTAAAAAAACTCAAATGAGAAATTTTCATACTCCTCAATTTTCAAAAGGCCATAACTCCAAAACGGTTGATTTTAGACATAATATACATTCTTAATACTTTTTTTTTGTATATTTTCATCCTTTATCACTTCTCCAAATATTGGAAACAATGAACCTATGATCCTGCGTAACCAGGAATATCTCTTTTCTAAATGGAACTACTTATATCAAATTTTTTACCTTTATAAAAACTACAATTAATAAAGAAGTTTTTAATATAATTATAATTTAATGTGACACAATTGTTTTGGAGTGTGATGGAGTCGAAATTTGTTAATAGAAAACTAAAAACTGGAAAGCCAGAAACTATGTTATTTTTTCGACATAACACGTTATATTTTTTACTATAATCAAATAGCTGGATTATTCAGGATGACGAATCAAAAATTAGAATCCTAGAATATTGGATTTAGTGACCGTGGCGGTCGAAAAACTGAACGAAGGTATGTCGAATTTCACGAAAAACAAAAAAGTGACGATATCTCGAGAACGAGTGATTTTTTCCTAAGGTCGTATTTCGATTTTCTGGTCCGTTATAAGTTGGTCTATCATCTCTCCACGGGATTACGTTGACTTACGGGACACCCTGTATATTGTGAAACAGGGTGTTAGGAAAGTATGGGGAAACATATCACATGGAGAGAATATCACGGGGAAGAAATGATACATTTTTATTTTCACTCACAATTCATGAATGATTTAAAGGCATTACTCGTATATAGACATGTAGGTAACATTTCTACGAAGGAATTGACATTTAAATCTAATCTTCCTAACTGTTGTATAAATATCAATGTTATCAGTTGATATTAATATGACAACCAAACTGTTGTACAATCAATTTAGGATAAAAGTATAAATGTGTTATGTGATTTTAGATTTCATAAGAAGACATAACTTATTATGTCTTCTTGTGAAATCTTCATATTATGTTTTCCATGTAATAAATAATAGTCATTGTATGCCAGTCTATTGAACAGGACATAGGTTAGGTAGGCACCCACATCCAAATATTTATATAGGTATGGGGTTAACTGGCAGAGGTCGCAGCACTGCGATAAGCTCGCCCTAGTGAACAAATGTTACGATTTATAGTCGTAATGTTAACATATCTCTGTATTTTGTTCACCAAAAGTGTAAATAAATAATGAATATATATATATATATATATATATACAGAGGTCTCTGCGCTGTCTAACCCCAACGCCGCTACCTCTCGCCTACCGCCCCTGCCGATGGCTCGTCCAACCGAGCCGAAACGTCGGGCCATCAACGGCCTTTTTCAAGGCCATGGTACGCAGAGTACCCAAAAGCAATATGTTAATTGTATTATTTATATATATATATATATATAAAACTAATGTTTGAAGGGTTAAATTATGTACATGACAGTATTGCCAGTTCAGGGTCAGAATTATATGTAGTACTTAGTTAATTGTGACAATGCCATCATTATTCAACGGGATTCTGAAGGCAGATCAAGATCACTCGCAAACGAGTGGAGTGGTAGCTTTTTTTTATTTATTGTAAATTTAGAAATTACATGAATTTATCTTACTATAGAAAATACAATGTAACAAACAACACAGACCACAACTTTTAGAATACGGGAGACCTTATATCTCGACAACCGTTACTAAATATGCTTTGGAACAAAATAGGTTAGACACACTGAACATTTATCCAGGGAATAACCGTAAAGGATTTTTTATATCTTGTACAGATTTCTCAAAAAAAAAAATGAAAAACACCTCTGATCTTTTTTCCGAACGACGAAAGCTCGTTTCACGAAAGACGCGGAGTATTTTTTTTTTGTACTGATAATATGCATTAAAATCTAGGCAATAACCGTAAAAGTTTTTTGATAGAACAAAATTAACCCCAAAAACTGAAAAAAAAACGCTATTTTTACAATTTTTTCATGCGAGAATGTACCAGGTAGCTACTTATAAAATACGACGTAGGTATGTGGTTATTAATTGAAGTGATATTATGTATATTAATACCTCTAGCCTCTAGCCTAGCTGTCATAAAGATACACAACATACTTATTATGTGAAGTGAACAGTAGTGCTAGTGTTAGTGTAAGGTGTGATAACACTACATATACATAGTAAAATGTGTGTGTGTGTGTGTGTGTGTGTGAGAGAGAGCAACAGCTGATCTGATAAGCTCTAGGTGCAGAGGTGTAGAGGTCACCACAATGTATTCTATACTACATGGGATGTGATGTGTGTTGTGTGTTGTGAAGTATGCTTGAGGATCCAATGGAATATAATAGTCAGTAGTCACCTACACCTCCATAGGAATGCCATCACTAATCACTCTACTTTCCTGTGTCAGTTATAATATAAGTGACCACTTTACATAGAGGGTTAGCTGGAAGAAAGGTCGCATTACCAAACATTCTCTATATGTACAACTAAATATGTATGTAAAATGGTTATTTAAAGAATAAATAATAAAAGATTTTCAGTTTAATCCATTCTGTTTCCCTCAGGAAGAAAAAGATCAGTTAATCGGTCAGTAGTGTCAGTATGGTATATGTAACTAATGTAATATGTTCCTATAAATACTATATGTAAGTGTAGGTATATATAGAACACGAGATGCATGATTCAAGTTCATGTCTCTACTAACTTATACAAGTACACATCCTAGGTACAATACTGACCTATATATGTAGTAGTGTACAGTTCATACAACATCATTATAATATACCAAGTGGTCACTCTGACTACACAGTACACATTCACCTAATTTCACTCCCAATTCCTTGCGTGTGACACTAAAGAAACTGATATGTAATTAAGTTCCTACCTCTACCTAACATTGTGGCAGTGTAAAAATAACGCACTCGGAATAATATGTCACATTCCTTCCTATAGTTAGCACTGCTATGCCATGCCATACTCTATGAGACTAATCATCTACTGGTAACTAGAGACAGGTGGTGCAATGTGCCGCCACCATATGATGTGATCAGCTGGTCACTAGGAATGACTGTGTAATGTAATGTAAGGAATAGTATTAGAAGGACGAGACACTATGAGCACCAAGCACTACCTACAGGCTCCAGTGTAACACACCGCAGCACACCACACAGCACACACTGCACTCCACCTGCACTCGCCTTGTAACAATCACACTACCTACATGTCATGTTATTATATTACAGTATGAGACGACAACACTTATATTGGAATAGAATATTCTTGTCTTTTGTAGAAAATTCTCGCGACTCACGTGGAAACGTAGAAAATATTTTCATCGACTTATTTATAATCTCAAGTGTTAGTGTTACACACCCGAATGCTTGTAGCACAATACAATACTCGTAGTATATAATACATGAAGTTTATTTATAATTTCTGATAGAATATTGTTGTATAAAGTAACTGAACCAACCTGTATCACTTCTCCTGCTCTTATATTATATACTGTAGTTATTATTTAATATTAATAAGAGATAAACTCAGTTATACTGCAACACTAATATCATTTATACAACTAATAATATTATTTGCCAAGTATTAATATAATATAATATATTCAGTAGCACCGGACGTATTGGCGCGCGGGCGCCGTGCTGCTGAACTGGCGGTCGGAGAGAGACTGACTTTGTAGTTGTGTAGGTAGTTCACAATACACCGAGTATGTAGTGTCTATGTATATGTATGTATATAGGTGTATGTGTGAGGGCAGGGTAAGGGGAGAGGTAGAGGAGGCGGGGGTTGGGTGGTGAAAGGCATGATTGTGACGTCACTAGAGGCCCCCAATTTAACTACATATGTATATATATATACATTATATTAGGTATCTATAGTTATGTTATATTGCATGCATATTAGGTACATTTATCAAAACAATATTCTAGATTATAGATGTAAATGATTTATCCGATATCCACTCCACACTATACACAGCCTGCCATCTGACGAAATGAGGTAGCAAGCTACAAGTATAGTGCATATATTATTAACTATCTTAATTATTTAGATTCTAGAGCACATATAGTTTTATTGGTTACGTTAAGTTTGTCTGATCTGATCTTGTATGTGTTGTGCTGTGCAGACAGTGTGTTATATTCCCCTGAGTGAATTATCTACATCCTCTCATCCTAATACTGGGTAGTGGGTGTATTGTCCTGTGTCCACTGAGTGACAGGTGCAAGGCGGGGGACACTTACATCACAGGGGAGAGGTCACCAATGTAATGCAAGGACTTCATACTGTTCTCTACAGTCTACACTGTGTAATATTAATCATAACTCATCGGAGCTTCAAACCCTCCCTCCCATGCGGAGATTTATTTTCCCTACTATCGCAAGACAAATTAGCTAATTATAATAATAATTAATATGTTTAGTTTTCATAAAGTACAACTAATCCAACAAACTCACAAGTGGCGCATTTTTACGAAACAGTTGTGATGTTATTTTTTTAAGTAATTTGTATAGGAATGCAGTGCAGGTGTGTTGAAAATAAAGTATTAAGTAAGTAAGTAAGTAAAGTAATTAAGAGATAACTAGTGGGTACCTACCCGTGAATTCACGGAGGTTGGTTTAATATGTTTTTGTGTAACCACTATTACTACTCCACCCTTCAAAATTCTTCGAGAGAACACAGGAAAATCACAAGGCTCCGTCTTTTCCCCGTCTTTCCAATATCGTCAAGAAAGTCGTAGAACCAGATTCACATCGTCGACTTTCTTAGTTGGTACCCACCCGTGAAAGCCACAAGACTCCTCTTTACCTGTGTCATTCCCATACTCATACTGCCACTCTACCACGGTCTTTAAAGTTAATCGAAGGAACACATCAGGGAAATCACAAGGTTCAGTCTTTTCCCATGCCCCTGCTATTGCTGTTGATAATGCTGCCCTGACAATGTTCTGATGTCATTGTAATAGGAACAATGTATCGTAAAGAGCAAGGGGGTTCCTGAGCATGGGTAACCCTGTGTGTCTTGCATTATTGGAACATGCCGAATATAGGACCATGCGAAACTTTTCGTAGCCAACATCTTCTTACAGTTGGCGAACTGGAATATAGTAGGTATATGGATTACTTTGAATCCCCTAATTCGTTGTCGTGAATCCTTATGTCCCTTCACATTCACTATATAGGATGTATTTGATACATATCCACTCCATGTGCTGTGCACTTCGCACAGTATTGAAGATCGGTCTGATAGTCTTCTGGTTTGGGCACGTTAAAAAAATAAACACTAAAAATAATCTAAGGTAACATTACCGTCTTTTCGGTAAGAGGTGTGGAGAATTGGTCGCTATTTGGTGTGAAAAAATATAGGGTCTTACCTACTTTCCATACTAATTTTACATACGTACCTATACTATATTATACCTACAGTAATTATGATTTGAATGACTCTATCAATAATTAATATAATAGGTAGGTAGGTATGTATGTAGTACTTGATTGTTTCAAAATCATACGAACCAACTGATAGTACCTATTCAAAACTGTTTTCATTCCATTTGGCTATACGTACCTACTATAGTATATATATAGTATGTAGGTATGATTCGAAAAACTCGATGCATTCTGTATCAAGTAGGTACGTACCTACCTATAAGTTACTGTATTCACCAAGTACCAATAATTCGAAATTTCAAAAAGTTTGAATTCACATTACGTCAAACGTATTGTTGAACCAACACTTTTCGTCCGATGTAAAGCGCTAGTGTAGAGAACATTTTCAAAATTTCATAGATTCGATCCGTTAGTTTGCATAATAATCACGGTACTATTTATTTTCGTCGCGCGCTGCGCACAGATGGACCGACAGACAGACATAGTACAATTATTTAAATTGATTATGTAAATATAATTTATTTTCCTTTAATCCTAATGACAACAAACACAATGCTCTGTAATTGTATGATAGTTCTCCACACTCATTGCTCGCATGTGGAAACTCCTGGTATTATGCAACCTCTATAGCCTGTTTCAATACTAATACTTTATTCTACTACCATTACATTTGTCCTCTTACGCCACGTCCATTGCGGGATAGGCAGAGAGAATAGAACGCCATACTGGCCACACTCCATGCTTCCGTCACATTAATTCTATTTGTTATGAGTTCACCATTTAGGCTGATCGATCCACGTCTCTTCTTTTGATAAATGTGTATAATTGGTTCTGGGAAGTCCCGGCATATAATATCTTATCACTGAAGTGATTACTGATTAGAATAACACCAGCTATAGTAGAGTGTAGAGTAGTGTATGGAGTAGAGCACATGGAGCAGGTAACAGTAAGAGTAACAGTAATGGATGAATGATCACCTGCACTGCACTGCACTGCACTGCACTACATGTATATATTATACCATCTCACAGTACTGCACACACTACACACACACACACCACACGCTACACACAGCACAGGTGATATGAGTCACGGCATTAGGCATTTGGTACCTACCTACATACACTTGTATAGAAAAGGAATGCTCACGTTTTGTTTTCTAATTGATATTTTCACTGAAATATCATCATGTTGCTTATAGTACCTAGTGCCTACCTGCCTGTGTTGCCTAGTTGCTGTGTATACTGTAGGTACTAGTATGATAGGCATATACTCGTATATTATGATGCACTACACACTGCATGTAAGCGTAAGGTATACTTCTCTCACTAGGACTAAGTAACATCATGTCGATACACCACCCAGCTGACTCTTTAGGCTATATACTCGTAGCTCCATACTCTGAATTACTTTTGGCTGAAAAATAAATTCACGCATCGGTGTTTGTTATTCAGAAGAACCTGTAGCCATAATATACTGTAGTATTCATATACCTATGTAGATATAGAGTCTGAAATAAAGGCAATACTTGAGACGCAATACATCTCACCCCACAACTTACTACAGAGTACAGGACTCGTAAAGGTGGGCGCTAGGGGGAGGGGGTGGGAGTTCACATGAATGGAGTCTAACCCCCCGACCTGCGCAGTGTGACCCCCAGGGTGAGGGGAGAGGGGGTGGGGCAGTGTTTACGTGCCTCGACTAACTTACTATTTATTCCACTATGTGATATTATGAGTGTGATGACAAGAAGCTATAATCGTTTGGACAGTTGGTACACCTGCACGAATATAACATACAGTTATACCTACATATGTATGGTTACATAATATAGTAGGGTATATATATATATATATATACCTATATAGGCTAGCTGTAATATTGTAACCTGAAATATAAACAAATTGAAATACTATATAAGTACCTGTAGGTAGGCACCTAGGGAGGTATTTAGATGTCGAACAATAGTAATTAAATTTTAATCTTGTGAAACAAAATAATATGCTTCTTTAGACGATGGTTTGGAGATAAACTTTTGCATTTTTTTACGTGGATTTAAATGCATTAGATTAGTATCTTACATATGGAATCTACATAAAAAAGCAAATGGGTAGAATTAATTACACTTTACTCATTATACTAGGCACTACCTGTACCTCTACCACTACGTAGTGAATTTCTTTGAAAGGTTTCTTCATTTCAATAACCTTCGCTTATTAGTAAAGACTGTAAAGAGTAGTCTGAATAGAAGAGGTATGTGACTGTATGAGTATGTGAGTGTATAGTATGTAGTGTTATAGTGCACAAGGCACACACATGAAACATTATTATAGTTTAGAAAGAGTTGCATTACCATAATTAGTTAGGCCCCCTAATGGTGCGTAGTGGGTAATATCGAATGTACAGAGTTTGTCAAGAAAGAGGTGGTCTGGGATTCATTTAGGACTACAATTTTGTTCGCTGGCAACCGTGACACTCCTATTGAAATTCTTCAAGTGTTGTCACAGTTGTTATTATGTGCACTAAAAGGCTACATGCATTACCATCATCAAAAACCATATCTTTCTTGATGGACTGTACGAGTATAATACAATAGTACCTACAGTTATATAATATAATGGGATTCAAATAAATTCATTCATAAGTATGGTGAATAGGAGTTAACTTATGTATCAGGTGAAATCTAGAAAAAAAAAGCGAAAGAATCTTGGAATATAAAAATCTGTAGCAATGCCACTCAGCTAGGAATCTCGAAAGAAAGGTAAATATGTAGAAACAATGTTTTACTAAAGCCATAACAGCAGTCAGATAGTGTTCCTCCAGTTAGTCAGGGGTTGATGGTATAAAGATAAAGGGGTGATGTTCAAGTATTAGAGGATGTGATACATACTCGTATAGATTATAGGTAGTTAGTAGTTAGTTGGTTGCATGGACACAATATCTTGTGGTCTGTTATACGAGAGTTGAGAGGAGCAGAGTAAAGGGTAGAGAGATAGGTGCTGTATGAGGGAGTACATATACAGCGTGTACTATATCACATACACTATGCACTATACAGTGTATAATGTATAACCCATGACATTTACACCCACGCTTACTACGCGGCAATTCCTTTGTATAGCGCTATCTCTCTCATGAGAGAACAGCGCGGCACAGCCTGCTAGGCTCTAGCCTAAACACTAAACTGTAACTGCCTAACTTCTGGGGCCGGGGACCATACCACTCCATACAATATAACACCTAATTACCTACCAACTGACATCTCACTTAGTATACTACACCATACATATATATTGACTATTCACTGGATTCAGGAATACTAGGTTATGTTAGGTTAGCAGGACACACAATATATATTTGTGATACAATTCACCCCGCCTAGATGTTTTATTTATCTTAGTCGACAATTAAATAAGTTAGGATCTTGATACAGATAAATAGGTAATAAGTACCTTACATTGTACTGCGCACACACACATATACACCGTGTATGTATATTATGTATAGGCGCAGTGAGGGAGTATAGGTAGTAGAGTATAGGGAGGTGTGGTGACGTCACGGAGTGTTGTGACGTCACCACATCTCCTCCCACGTGACGCCATCATCCCCTCCCCCTCCCCCTCGCCCTCCCATCATCTCCTATCGCCCACGCGAATCTCTCCCAACAAAAATATAAATTTGGCTAAAAATAGATCTCTGTCACTATCTATACATTATCCATACATGCCTAGGTCTAGGTACCTACTTGTACTTAACTACTTATTGCTGTGTTATGAATTGCGTCTTACTATAATCCCTGTTCTACTTTACCAGCCAACACCTTCCTAAAGGCATACAAATACCTTCCTAAAGGCATTCGTGTCCCGAGTTTGGTCGAAATTGCTGCAGGCGTTGTGGATTTTTTTTAAAGATCTGGTGTTTCATACACAAACCCAAATACTTTCCAGCACACCTTGGACTAGGCTAAAAGCCTGTATTGCAAAGTGTGGAATACATCGCCAGCGCCAGGGTTTGAACCTGGCACCTCTCGCTTGAGAGACTGCCGCGCCGCCTCAACCAAAGGTGGAACATACATACCCACATTACCCACATACATATATGTACGTCCATTTTTTATAAGAGTATGTAAGATTGTTTTATATGTCATCATTCATACTGATTTGCAAGTCGTCAAGAAACAGGATACAAAATAAATAATGATTTTCTAAAGCTATAAATGTGAAGAGAGTCCCTTACATTGTACATTACGTAGGTACTGTAGTATAAAGGAAGGTTCTAGAAAGGGTAACATCGTCCTTGGAGCGTCCTTGGCACCCCACCCTCCCCTACGAATTCATTCATCCCTCACGTGACTGCTCCCCCACATGCCCGGCGAGGCTTGTTATTGTGTAGCTGTAGATAATATAATGACTTAATGAGATAGTGATAGGCAACATGCATACACTAATTCATCTCAGCACCAGGTATTGCTAACGCAGGTAATGTGTTTTATGTTTATAAGACTCGTGATTATTTCATTGAGTAAAGTAGAGGGACTACCCTCGCATTGGTTCTTAGAGGGTCTTTTTTTATCATTTCATCGTTTATCATAACCAGTGAAATATTAAACCCTTTTCCTTTTTTCTAATGAGATTATTTGTCTTATACCTCTAATTACACTTTATTTAACATGTCTTAGTGTTTGCATTGCATAGGTACATATTATATTGCATACACTAACGACTGCATTTAAATCTTACTTCTTTAAAAATCAGCGTTTGGTTTACAATTTGTTGTTGTCAAGAAATTTGCTTCAGAACAAACTCACACGCATAGTTAGACATTAGCACCAAATCATCTAGGTACCAACATTAACATATTCTGGATCCATTCAAATAATCATACATTTTCCAGTGGACATATTTGTTAATCTTTGTGTAAGAAGACTCGTTTGTTGACGTGATGCAGCCTTGCTATACTACTTTCGTGAAGATGAACCACTGGCACTGGCAGGTTAGTAGTCACTAGTGCGTTAATGGTTACTGTGTTGTGTACTAGTAGGGCTAGTATTATAGTGAGAAGGTTGTGTCTGTGTCACAATGTGTAACACAGAATATTATAATATTCAGTAATCCAAGTCTTCCATGGTTTATAGGAAATCCGGGAGGTATAGTAGGTGGAGTGTAGTGTAGTAGTGGAGACCTTATCTAGGAATTATAATATCACAGAGATAATATAATAATGTACGTCATACTAACAACTAACTCTAACACGTCATTGTATCACTGCACAGATCATTCTTTCTCTAAATATAATATTAGTATACGGGGTGTTTGATAGACTACTACAGATATCTTCAGGGGTAATAGTAGAGATCATTTATCATCTCTTAAGCCAAATTTAGCTGAGTCCAAAGTCTCACGGTTCTCGAGTTATTCGAGATCGAAAAACCCCGAATTACCTACTCAAGTTTTACCTCAATATCATCGTAAATAATGGTACCTACTTGGTTCTATCATCCCTTTTTGTTACTTGATTATGTGCGTAGTCTATTTAACTTATCAGTTCCAATCTGAAGAAAGAATAATAAGCGGATTAAAGTTTCGAAAAATAGTTATTTCAAAAACGAGTTAGGTCTCTGTAGGAGATTTTCGGTAAGAAAAAATAAGCCTCGCTGATGGTGGCGGTGACATTAAATTATATTCGAAGTATATATAAAAAATCGAGATCCTGTAATCACTAATCATGCCAAGTGTGGTGTGCCTCAGGGTACTGTGCTTGGCCCATTATATAATCCTATATTACCTCGTGTGCAAAACTCAAGAAACGCTTTCCGTCATCACCTAATAAATATTCCTCCATTGATGAATTGGTTTGAGGGGTTGGGGAGTGTTTATTCAGCTCGTTTCTAATCTAACGCTAGATGTATACGAGTAAATACTCTTACACCCTTAGAAAATAGAATTTCCCAAAAATCCTTTATTACTTGATGGCTTATAAAATTCATCCAGCGACCAAACTGGGCTGGTGTTAGATATACATAATTATAATGTGGACCTGGACTTACCTTGGAGTAGCAGAAGATATCCTCGTGATTAGAAGACTCCAGTCTGGGGGGGCGCAGCGGGCAGGCGGGGGGAGGCAGGTCCCCGTAGTAGGCCACCACATCGTTAGCCGACACCACTGGACATTCCACATTCACATGGAGCTCACTCCCTTCCATGAATGCTGCCTGGTGTGCTGTGCACTGGCTGGGCTGGGATATAGTAGTAGTATAGTACTTCACCTCACCTCACTTATGTATGGAGCAACTCACACACACTGCACACTATACGCACACACACACACACTACAAAACACACTGCAAGGGTTTACATGATGGAGACACCCTTGTAGGATCTGTGGAGAGACACTGTCCGCAACACCTGGAATAATAACACAACACTTGTTAAGTAGGTACTACTCAATATGCTTTACTTACATACTCCCACTATACACAACACACTGCAGAGTACAGACTCTACCATACTACACCTCCCTATACGAGAATTACCTTCTCCAAATAATTGTAATTCATTATATGCTGTAACCTCCTGTAGGTACATCCAACAGATACAATACAAGAGACGTACATTTTCCTTAGGAATAGATTAGCAGGTAGGTACTTGCATTTGAGGTACAATAATTCAGGTAAACCAGAGACCTTACATAAGTTTTATAATATTAGAGACAACATGGTACATTATATTATATTATAGTACATACTACATAGTATAGAGTATATCACACAATGGAATAGGCAGAAGAGGTTCACTTCATGATGGTTAGGTACTGATGCTATTCGTGATACTCGTCTAGACACACTACTTTTGAAGGTTTTGGTATACCTACTTACAAAATAAATATTGTTCTATTGTCACAAAAAATGAAACTTTGTAATTCTGAAGGAAACAAGTATCAAAGCAAACAGATGACCTTTTATTGTAATAGAATATTTTATTATAGGTACCTACCTAATGTTGCTAAAAGTAAGTACCTACTTACATTATGTGGATGCATAGAGCAACACACACACACACACACATAGGCTTCATTCCTAATTGAATTACAGGACTAATCTTCATTACACTAGCCACCATATGTCACAGTAGAAAAGTACAAACAAACTGTCATATCTTCTCATAATAACTCCTTAACCTCCATACAAACTACTAAACATCTCTGCCATACTGAACTACTCTCTTACTTCTCTATTACATATTAGTTGCATTTAATCATATTACCTGCACTCAATATGTTAACCGGTGCTGTGTGTGTGTATGTCGCCTTACCTTACTGAACATTACATGCAATGCAATACACAACATATGTAGGAACTGTGCTATTATATGGAGGGAAGGACCTACCTGCACCTGCCAACTATCAGGAGGACTTGTCAAGTTATTTGACTAGGACACTATCTCTAGAAACACAAGACACTCTATGTATACCGCCGTATAATAATATTATTAAAGAGTAGAGCGGAGTACCACACCGAGACACAACCAACTGTTACAGCGCTAACACTAAACTGAGAAGAGAAGTCAACATCATACAGAGCTGAGCTCAGAGAGTTCTACCTTTCACCTTCCCTCTCTCTCTCTCTCTCCCTCAACTAGATTCACAACGGGACGGAAAATGTCGGAACTTTCCGGAAAACCGCTTCGACGCGCCGACGCGACGTCCAACTTTACCACAGTACTGTGAGTGCAATATTACATATCGTACATAGAGAGTAATACCGATACATTGCACAGTACACTTAGTATAGTCTGGTGTATAGGTCACTCTGCCAGTCTGCCACTAGTTGAGCATACACTGGAGTAGTCCCATCTTCAGGACACTCTAAGTACCAAAACAGATTAGTAACAACTTATCACCTAGTCGGGCTGTAGGATGTATGACGTAGGTACAACTGCTAACCACTGAAACTTCATAGGGAATCTTGGGATTATATGAAACAGTAAGTAAGTAAGTATAGAAGAGTGGGTCATCAAGTAGCGCCTCACTAACCGTCCATGAAAATCCGTAGGATGTCGAGATTCCAACCCCCGAACCTTGAAGAATGAGCTCTAGTTCGAAAACGTATTTGCAAGTGAGTCGAAGAAGGCCTCTATCATACTTTATCATATCACTGGCGCTGCCAACAGAGTCCACCCACAAATACACCTGAATCTCGTCCAATTTCAATTCTAGCATTCTTTCCCGAAATTCTCGAAAGGCTGGCAGCCAATCAGCTGAATTGTTTTCTGGTTCAACATAATGTCCACAACAGCTGTGGAGGAGGCCACAGTACGACCACTGCGGTAGTAATAAACTCTTCATTCTACATTTCCAGATTTTGATTCACTCATAGCAACTTGAAAATATTGAAACATTTCATCTTCCTGTACTTCAGAATAAAATAGAAATAAAATCACGCAGTAATGTTATTTTCATAGCTTTATTAGTTATGAATTTAAAAAAAATATTACACAAATCAATAAAATATAATAGGTGGCTGAGTGGCTCCTATATCCGCTATTGCTCACCTAAAAAGTTGGTGAAATCCAGCATATGTCTTTCATTTTTACCTTTATCTGATATTATTTTTATGATTTATAATACTATTAAAAAATAAATAATGCTTTAATTAATGTATTTAAATGCAATCATAAGAAAAGGGGAAAAAATATGTCCTCTGCCGAACCTGCCTGGTCCATCTCTCCAGTCTCCTTTATGTAAGGCGAGGTGCCCCAGGCTGCAGGCAAGTGATTAGTTTACATGTGCCAGCAGTCCTAGCCTAGAATCTATACTTAAATATGAGAAGAATTAAAAGAAACCCTTATATAATTGTTACCCTGTTCTTGTACATAAAAATTTTATCATACAAAAATTATACGTAGGTGCCTAATATTGTTTTTTTTTCTTTTGCGCTCTTCATCAGCGAATACCTGTATTGAGTGACGAGTGTATATGAACTTTCTTATACATATAATGAAAATGGATGTAAGTATGTGGGTATGTATGTATATTGGTATGTTTGTTCCGCCATAACTATGGAACGCCTGGAGTAATTTCGAGCAAACTTGGTATACCTTGCTATCTGGAAACGAATAGTGTATGGTAAAAATTTCTGGAAATCCAGAACCTTCTGCGAAATTTTGCTGATGAGGGGATCCAAGGATTGCGTGGGGTCGTGTGTAGTGTCGTATGAAAGGGACTTGGAAAAGAAATTCAGATCGCAAGTTATATTAAATCCAGCTTGAGCTATCGGTAGACATCAAGTGATCGAGAGGATCCGGTCACCGCATATCACAGTGTTTGGTGTCTCATGAAAGATCTGCACGAGGAGAACTCAGATCTTTTGTCTAATTGTGAATCGGGGAAGTCATAGTGGTAGACTCTATCAGAACGAAGGAATCCAAGGGCTCAGAGAATTACGTAGAATCTTCTAGAAGGTTGTGGAAACAAGGTGAACTGTGTAGAACCTTCTAGAGATTAATCGAACGTTGTAGAACCTTCGAGAAAGTTGCCAGAATTAATGGATAGATTAATGTGATTCGGGTCTTACTGTAGATCTACTTCACAAATTTGTCGTTGCGATGCACGGGTGACTTAGCTAGTATATATAATGTTGCCCATATTCTACCCATATTAATTTAATTAATTATTCATTTTTCAATTGTATATACATAATATGTAGGACCAGGACGTAGGTATTTAATTGATTATTCAGTTATTTATTTACATTCTCGCAGGTACATACATATCTCTACTAGTCGGTGTAATACAGTAAAGTGGCGATCCTCAATACTGAAGTAATCTTGAGATGGCTTCAAAGCAACGCCATTTATCTGGCAAGTAGAAGGGCTCGAATACGTGAGGGAAGGGTGTATCCCAACCCGTGACTCGAGCTACAGGAGCCTCGAGGTGCAGGAAGCAGGCGTCCTGAATAGTGGCCGCTATCTCCGCTCCAAGGCCTGATGTCAGGGGGGCCTCGTGGGCCACCAGGACGCGACCTGTCTTCTTCACAGACTGCAACACACACCAGGAGTTATGTAATTTATAAATAAAATGAGTGAAATATGTACAAGCTAGTAGTACTGTTGAAGTGTCTTGAAGCCGAGCTGTTGGCTAGTATGGTCTTCACCTGGTCGACACTGTGTTGTGGTGTGAATTATCTTATACCTAACTAGCTGTTATACCTATCTACATAAGTATCTACATAAATATGATGGAAGTGTATATATGAGTGTAAGTATATAGATCACCTTACAAACTGCATCCACGTCCCATGGAAGTAGAGTGGCCAAGTCAATGACCTCACAAGAGGCGCCCAAGCGTTGCTTAGCCAAGGAGGCAACTTCCCTCAGGACCTGCACTTGAGTGCCCCAGCCTACGAGTGTAACGTCCCCTCCTTCTTGCACTACCTCCGCACGCCCCAACTCATACTTGTATTCTCCAATTGGTACCTCCTCGTCAGCTCCTCGATACAATATCTTAGGCTCCAAGAAGAGGCAGGGGTCCTTATCTGTGATGCAAGACAGTAACAGACCCTTGGCAGCTATTGGACCTCGAGGTACAACAATCTGCATAAGGGTAGCGATATTACAGGTAGGTGGAAGAGATTAACAGACAAGTTTAGAGATCAGAGAGCTGAAGATGCGCTTACCTTTATACCGGGAGTATGTGCGAAGTATGCTTCGGGACTCTGTGAGTGGTAGAGGGCCCCGTGACCCACAGCACCGCAGGGAGCTCTCACAGTCAGTGAGCCGCAGTCCCAGGTTCCTCCACTACGGTAGCGATACTTGGCCGCTTCATTCACCAACTAACAATCAACACGAGGAAATACAGAGATATATATATACAAGCGAGTTATTTAATTAATTAAGAGCATGTAGTAGGGCGTACTAAGTAGGTATCTAAGCTATATGTAATGTAGCTATGTATAATTGCGAATGGTAAGGAGGTACTGGTACCTACTTGATCGAATGCCGGGAATATGTAGTCAGCGAATTGCATTTCAGCGATTGCCGTTGCTCCCGTGACAGATATTCCAATGGCCAGCCCCGCTATGCCTTGCTCACTCAGTGGCGTATTGAACACTCTCCCGGGGCCGTACTTCCCCTGCAGCCCCGTGGTACAGCGGAACACTCCTCCGAATGCCACGTCTTCTCCGAACACTAAGGCGCTCTTGTCTCGCTCCAGAGCCAAGTCTAGCGCGCTGTTAATAGCTTGCATCATATTCATCTTTTTACTTTCACCTGAAATATTAAGTGAGTCTAGTATAGGTGTAGTGTGTAGTATAGTATATAGGGAGAGCTGCATACATTACAGTGTACGGTGCGGTGTGTAGGTAGGTAGTTGCAGCTAGTACACTAGTATGACGTATGTTTGTATGTATTATTATGAGTATGATGACTTACCATACTTAGGATGGGGTGTCTCAGGCACGTAGGAGAGATGCGCCATACGCCTGGCACTCTGGAGGCGTGGGACGCGCACTACCTTCTGTACTATCCACCACATGTTCTTATTATACACAATACAATACAACACAGTACTACTTGATTCCTATCAATCCCAAACTAAACTAAACTAAACATTTTGATACGCGTATATCACTGTAGGTTAGGTGAGGTTATGTTAGGTACCCTCCACTATGTACGCTATACTGTAATGTTATAATATTCATACAACTAGTTGGAATACATAATATGTCGCTGATAACACACACACTGATAACACATTTGACATTACACGTTTAGGTAGGTACTGTGTGTATGGACTGTACACTGTACCTTACAAAATAATATTAAATTACGACCATCGTTTTTTCGTCGTTTTCCAAATATCCAAAAAATAATCAGAAATTCCATAATTTTCAATTGTTTGATATAAAAATGTATGTCTGCCACGCTTATTAATATATGTAGATGTACTCGTATTATGATACTTTCAAAGTTTGTTTGTTTCTCTACTTATTGTCACACTGGTCCAGAGCTCGCCCCCCCCCCCTCCTCCGAACAGAATTCTTGGCTACGGCCCTGGTTGCATGGGTTATGCCCAATATGGGTTTTTGCCCAATCATTGAGACTTGAGAAGTTAAGCAACATTGGGCTCGACACAGCGACACTGTACATATTATATTATGCTTGAATATGTGGGAAAGTTTAATGTCCTTAGCTTCAGAGCTGAGGGCGCACATCACATGGTATATTAATATTATCTACTAGCAGCTAGTAGGAAGCTACTGCGTATATAATAATACCTACCTGGGTATTGTATTGTGGAAAGGTAAGCAGTCCTTGGTCAACAAAAAACACTATATTATTATTATTACTAGAGGGTACCTACCCGTGAAAATCACGGAGGCTTGATTAAATATGTTTTTGTGTAACCACCTATTACTATTCCACCCTTCAAAGTACAGGAAGATCACAAGGCTCCGTCTTTACCCCGTCTCTCCAATATCGTCATGAAAGTCGTAAGATTCATATTGTCGACTTTTTTGGTTGGCACCCACTCCTGAAAGTCACAAAACTCCTCTTACATGTCTACCTACATACATAGGTACTTTACACACATATATAGATGGTGGGTATTTTAAATAGTTCGATTTGCAATCTTTACGTGTATAGGTACGTACCATAATATTATAGTATGTATGAGAATTCTATTTTCATTTTCTGTTACGTTGTATAAAATGGTACTTACTTGATTATTTCCACGAAAGAAATATTTCAAAACTATTTTCATTCATAATTTCATTATTAGGTATGGTACCATTCGACATTTGAAATTTTTCATTCATGAAAGTTTATAAAAGCGAGACTTCGACGAAAATTTCTAGTCACCAACAAAGGCGTCGCTACTTTAAATTTACATACATATTCATCGAACTTGCAAAATTTTCCAATGGGCAAGCGTTACATACCTACATGACTTGGATAATACGAGTATTATGTAATGGAATGTCATCATGTTATTATAATACGGTGCTTTTAGATTTCTCGATGGAAAGTTTTGGGGTAGTCTGTTTTTCTTTCATTCTATACGTATTTTAGGGTGCTGAATCCGAATCCGAGGTTTGCCAACAATATTTCGTGACGGAACATGGCGAAAAATTGGTAAATTGGCGAATATTTACATTTCCTGGCAAATTCTGGATTCGAGCTTAAAAACCATCAACTTTTTGTGGGTCATCTTTTTAGCAGAATGAAAGCACATAAAATTTCCTACAAATTTGGTATGTATATATTTTTTCTAAAATAACTAGCAGCGGAGCTGTCAAGCTCCAAAAATTGGCCAAATTTTCTTGTTATTTTAAATTGTGAAAATGGAAAATGTATGGAGAATAGGTCACCTTGTTCGAATTATCACCAAATTTTGACAATTATTCTTCAGATTTATGATACATATTTTACCTCGTTGGAATCAGTCAATATGGAGAAAGGTTTCAGGATAAATTTTATTTAAAAATATAGTGAAGTGTTTAAGCTAAAAAGGTTTAAACATTTTTAGCCTAAACAAATTACTATATTTTTAAATAAAATTATTTAAACATGTCTATCAAATATTTCACGGTATTTTTAAATAAAAATTTCTTTAATAGCTTTCTTTGTGTTTTCTGATTCCAACGAGGTAAAATATGACTCATGAATTTAAAGAATAATTGTCGAAATTTGCTTATGAAGGCAACAAGGTAAACTTTTTCAATACATTTTCGATTCTCGTAATGTAAAACAATAAGAAGATTTGGCCATTTTTTGGACCTGACAGCTCCGTTCCTGTTTATTTTAGAGAAAATTTTTATATGGCAATGTTGTAGTAAATTTTACGTACTTTCATTTTGCGTAGAAAAATAACTTACGGAAGTTGTCAGTTTTCTAGTTCTTATAAAGAAATCGCCAGAAAACGATTATTTTCGCCATTTTTTGTATTTTTCGCCATGTTCCGTATCGAAATTTTGTTGGCAAACCTCGGATTCGGATTCAGCATCCCAAAAAACGTATAGAATGAAAGAAATCCCTTCTACCCCACAACTTTCCATCGAGAGACTGCTGTGTGTTTGATTTCACCGGATTATTAGGCTTTTTAGCTTTTTTCATGATAAATCCTCTGTAATTAAATAAATAGTATTGCAGCGCCATCTAATGTAAATATTCATAAGCTTTAGACGATATCCTTTAATAAATATTGCTATTCTTACATAGATGGCGTGTTAAGCCCTAAATACTTATATTAGTATTTAAATAAATAGAAACAGGTCATTATTTTAACCAGATATAATGCCAACCTTAAAGATTCTGTTTGTCTTAATTAGGAGATAGGTTATATGTACATCATGTACAGCACACTGTATAGGTTCTATATATCTATGGTGGAATATAAACAATATTATGGAAAGTACAACTAATTGTATACTCAATATTAAGCAGTTGTTTACAGTAAGAAACCATAGGAGAGAACTTAGCTTCTTGCCTCCCACTGAGGGGAGGGAGTTAATACATGCTGTAGTGTACTCTCCTCTCACATGTATTATAATACCATGGCAGCTACTCTGGTACCTTCAGTATGGATGTCTCATAAATAATCTGATCTAAATACTTTATGTCCATATTGAAATATGAAGCTAACATACTGAGTGGCATCCTCGCACTACGAAACGCAAGGAGAGATTCTACACTAAGAGAACTGTCGGAACAACATTGCTCTATAATTAGTTTATTGTTGTGGTTTCCTCTCAAGTAGAAAGTCACTCTGATGTAATACAGGGAGGCGTCCCCAGGCGCAGGTGTGTGTGCCGCCCAGTAGAACGTCCCTCCCCCTCCCCTACAGTCCCCCGCCTCCACCTTGTGGTGAGTCCAGAACACCTGATCATGCAGCAGCCTCACTGCCACCTCGTCACAAGGCTTCTGTATGTCGTATCCACACAGGGACTCTGCCCGATGGTATTTGTCTTTATGTTTCTCTGCACAATGCTTTATAAAGCCTTCAATGTCTCCACACCAGGTGCATTTAGGAAATCGACATTCCATTCTGAGCTGAGCTCCTCAATACTGAAAGTAGGCACCTAGGTTATACATTATGTCAAGTGGTGCCATGTGGAAGTGCATTGTAATACACTTGACCTAGTGCAGTAAGTCACATGACATGATAGTGGAAGGTGTATTATATACTTACAATTATGTAGTTATTACTGCAAACAATAATATTAGACAAGAGGAGAGGAGAGGAGAGGAGAGGAGAGGAGAGGAGAGGAGAGGAGAGGAGAGGAGAGGAGAGGAGAGGAGAGGAGAGGAGAGGAGAGGAGAGGAGAGGAGAGGAGAGGAGAGGAGAGGAGAGGAGAGGAGAGGAGAGGAGAGGAGAGGAGAGGAGAGGAGAGGAGAGGAGAGGAGAGGAGAGGAGAGGAGAGGAGAGGAGAGGAGAGGAGAGGAGAGGAGAGGAGAGGAGAGGAGAGGAGAGGAGAAGAGAGAATATGTACTCACACTCACTTTACTAGAATAGTAGAACTACTTGATTGTGAAGTGATCACACTGCTTCTTGGTGAAAATACTCTTAATCGGTGGAAAGCCAACCACAAAAAGAAGAAGAGAATATTAAAATAAATAACTTTGAAATGGCACTCACACAAGGTGGGACTAATATAATATAATAATACGTATACACACAAGGCTGCCTTAATACAATGCCATCTGATCTAATCTAATCTACCAGAGTGTTATCTAATATTCTATGAATCATATTATTACGACTCAGTTGGGTGGAACATGGACTTCCAATGTAGAGGTGCCGTGTTCCAATCTTGGCGCTGATGATGTATTTTGCACTTCACCACACAAGCCAGCAGCGGTTAGCTTACTCTGAGTGTTTGGATGTGTGCAGTATGCCCGCATACATAAAGCCCAGCTGGATTCTTTTATACATATATATGTACATACATGTGATCTTCCAGTAGGACACTAACAGTCAAATAGTACATTATAAACTTCTTAACCGTGGCTTCTTAATCTAAACAAGACAACTGCACAGTCCTTTACGTGACATTAGCATAAAGTTGACAATACTTCTGTAGAGATTATTACAAACCAAAGAATGTTGGAGTTGCGATGTGCAGTTGAAGTATTCCAGTGGGAGGAGCATTTGTTGGAATTACAGAGAGAACTAATTCACGCAATGAAATGTAGTAACAATATAGAAACATATAGGAACTCAAATCTAAATTAAATACAACCTAAAGGTGCACTTATATGACCAATAATAGCGACTACTCGTAACAATCATATTGATTAACATTATTTCACTATATATAGCAAATATTTCGGCAATACTTAAAGCGAGACAAACGAGAAAGAGAATTATCATGATGTCGGTGACGCGAATTGCTGAATATCCAATCGGTTTGGTCATTTTAGTCAATTCTCTTTCGTGTTTGCCCACAATATCATTGTCTCTTTTTGAATATTGCCGAAATAATGTTAATCAATAGAATTTTAGTCGCTTGTAAGAGCGCCTCAAAATCATTAAAAAAGTTACACAATCCACCACAATATATATTATTATGGCTAGTGGACCATCATATTTAATATAAAATCCATTTTATGTTAATTGTTTTATTATGTACGCATCAATGTAATGTAAGTCTAATATAGACACACAGGTATAGACACATAGGTAGTTCACTTCACAGTGGTATAATAATTTATAGTTGGTTGTTATATTATATTACACACTACACTATTATATTATTAACTTCCCACCTCCACTACACACTCATGTTCTGTAAGGACACCACTACCTTTGTACACTAGAGCAGGTATATTAATTATTATTATTAGTATTACTTCCAGAAGCTTCCAAAGCAGCCAGCAACTCCAGGTTCCTCTGTTTCTGCTTCTCCCTGACCAGCGCTTGGTATTTCTCTTGCATTTTGGGATCATCCGGGGGATAATAAGTTCTTTTAGTTTTCATCACCCACTCCTCAAAAAGTTGCGGCTGGTTGAAATAATAGAAAAGTGCTACTGGGAATGCCATGTAGATAGACATCCTCAATACTTCAATTCTCCAGTCACCCATTCTGCCTAGGGAGAAAGTAAAACAATAACAAACTATGAGACATTGGTTGCACTTGCACTTGAAATTACAAATAGCGAATGATGAATAAACGCAATTACAAATAAGTAGTACCTTTACAAATTATTCAATACTGCAAGCGAGAGAACCGTACAACTAATTGAAGAACAACGCAAATAATCAGCAACTACGAGATCCAAATAGCTAAAATTAAAAAAAAAACGGCAGAAACAATCGATTACCGAAGACGAGACGACAACAAATGACACTGTGAAATGACAGGAAATGACTAAATGAGGGGACGCCTTACATACACTCGTTTATTTCACGGAGGATGGCGCCATTTTCAAATATGATATTGATAGTATTTTCGAGGTACATTTTTATTTCTTACAGCATTAGGAACACACTTAAATGTTATGTTACAGTGTCTCTCGCATTATTTTTTTTACGAATCTCGAAATAAACCTAAATACATATTTGTACACTTCGTAATAAATAAGCTTGAAAAGCTTTTGTTGTAGAGTAAGTCGCCATCGGGGATTGAACCCGCGCCTACTGGATCGAGTCGAACGCTTTACCAACCTGGCTTCCGACCACCTCATTTGTACAGGTAACTTGAATAGTGCAAAGTAAGATATGTATTTATTATTTAAAATGTTACTACCTACCTATCATTTAAATTTCTTATTACAATCGAAACAGTGCTATGTTTACGATCGAAGTGAAATTAATGATAAAAGCTATTTATGAAGTTCGTAAACAATTGTATTATGTATTTAGAGAGATAAGCGGCGTTATTTTGTTTTTACATTGCAATAATATTCTGTTCATTATTGCAATGTAAAAACAAAATAACGCAAATGAGGTGGTCGGAAGCCAGGTTGGTAAAGCGTTCGACTCGATCCAGTAGGCGCGGGTTCAATCCCCGATAGCGACACAACAAAAGCTTTTCAAGCTTATTTATTACGAAGTGTACAAATATGTATTTAGGTTTATTTCGAGATTCGTAAAAAAAATAATGCGGGAGACACTGTAACATAACATTTAAGTGTGTTCCTAATGCTGTCAGAAATAAAAATGTACCTCGAAAATACTATCAATATCATATTTGAAAATGGCGCCATCCTCCGTGAAATAAACGAGTGTATGTAAGGCGTCCCCTAAATGAGGTTTGAGGAAATGACAGGTGACAGTTGGTGAGAAGTCATAGACATAGAAAAACATTTAATCCATAGACTAGTAGATTTAACGCCAGCGCCATCTACAATTCGCGATGAAAATGTGACGAGACACTCCTGTCCCTGTAACCAACTGTAACTTGCTGTAACTCCGTACACTCCGTAGGTATCTATCGTACACCCCACATCCCACTATCCCAGCTGTGATTATTCTATAATTTGTTGATACTGTTTTACCATCCTTTTATTCAACTTTATGTGTCGTCATGGGCGTCGTCAGGGGGGGCAGCTGCCCCCTCCCCCCCTAGAGATTGGAATAGGTATATTATTATATATATTTTCATACTGAATGATAAAACCTCACAAAAAATCACATTATTTCCACACATTTTCTCATCATGTCATAAATTTTCTGAAATTTGTCTAAAAAATCCATCAAAATAGGTACAACTGTTTCACAAAAAAACTCGTGCGGCGCTATTTTTTTATTACTTTTTATAGAGAACATTTTCATTTTCAAATAAACCAAACCACATCACGACCTTCTTCACTGTGTCTCACAAAAAACTTTCGCCTGGTGGCGTATTTACATTTCCGTGTTCAATAGGAGGCAGTATTGCCTCGAAACCCATACGGGTTTGTAACGCTAAAACCCTTTCTCAATTCGAAGCAAGCGTCCTCCACTCGTAGCAATGGTCATTTTTAAGCATGTTTTTTTTTTAAGATTATGTATATAATATACATATTAAAACCATTAAGTGATGATATGTCTACAATATTAAGTTATAATAATGAGATATTTAAAATTTTAAATTATTGAAAATCGCGGTTTCGTGAGTGGAATTTCCACTATGGCCGATTTCGGAGGCAAAAGTTTTTTTTAGGATTCACAAAATAGTAACAAAAAACGTTAATAGTATGTGTTAGAAGAATCTCGTAGTATTTAAATGAGTGGATTTTTTATATACCATTTTGAAGAAAAAATAGTTGAAACATCACTTTAAATGGGGAAAAGCACTAGGCGACATGCCAAAAATGAATGTCTTTTCAGCTTTACACTGTTATTATTTATACTATTAATTATATTTAAAGTGACTAATTATGGATGAATATTGAATATGCACACAAAAATAATCATTCTACATAATTAAATCATTTTTTAAGCAATAATTGAACGAATAAGATAATAATTTAATGTTAACTTTAGTAGGAGACATAGCAAAAATCGATATAGATAAAGAATTACGAAATTTCTGAAATAATAATAGCTTAATTATACAAAGTCAATGTTTTTTGGCAGGAGGCTCATTATCATTAATATTTGAGTGAGATGCGAGCGGCGAAGTTTACGCGCGAATTTACGGCTGCATTCCATGCATCGAATTGAAGTTCAATTATTGAACACGTGTTTTAGTCCAAGAGCCCGCTGCTTAATTTATGACGTATCTGTTTTTTGATCGAAATGTGGTATAAATGATAGCTTACCAATAGGGTATTACATCGCACTAGGGTTGCCTATCAAAATCTTGCCGCAACCCCCCCTGCCCCCCCTGAAAAGGTCCCTCTTCGCGGTTTTTCGCATTTTATAGGAATATGGTAAGAGATAGCAGAAAGTAGTCAATGACAAAAATAATCCTTGCTAAATTTTCTACAAAAAATGTTAAGTCAATTTTTTCGTAGAACTAGCAATTTACCCGCAATGGCCGGTCCAAAACCGAAATTCATTTTAAATAAAAAAAAATGTATTTAAACTAAATTGGTTGAAAATTTATAAGAGCTACAGGAAAATAGTCACAGAACGAATTAATAACCATAGTCTTAGCTACAAAACGAGCTATAACTTATGTTCATACATCTAATAATTTAGGAGTTATTGGAATAAAACTCAATGATGAAAATTCTTAAAATTTAGTTTTACATAAAATAACCATTGATATAGCGCCGCAGGCCAAATTTTTTTTTCCATAAAATGTTAGTAATAATGGGTGGAAGAATTTGAAAGAAAAAAAATCAAACTTTTTTTTTTATTTTTTCAAAAAATATCCTGTTTTTTGACCGGCCATTACGGGTAAACTACTAGTCCTATGAAAAAATTGACTTCACATTTTTTGTAGAGAATTTAGCAAGGATTATTTTTGTCATTGACTACTTTCTCCTATCTCTTACTATATTCCTATAAAATGCGAAAAACCGCGAAGAGGGACCTTTTCGGGGGGGGGCAGGGGGGGTTGCGGCAAGATTTTGATAGGCAACCCTAGTGCGATGTAATACCCTATTGGTAAGCTATCGTTTATACCACATTTCGATCAAAAAACAGATACGTCATAAATTAAGCAGCGGGCTCTCGGACTATTTGGAAGAACAGTTTGCGTAACAAACCCGAGCGCGACTGGAGGACGTTTGCCTCGAATTGAATACGGATTTGGAAAGGGTTTTAGCGCTACAAACCCGTATGGGTTTCGAGGCAGTACTGCCTCCTATTGAACACGGAAACGTAAATACGCCGTCTGGTGGGCTATTCACGCGTTTTTCATCCTATATACCTAAATTTTGTAAATTTTTGTTGCTCCTCCCTACCTCCGAGGCTGGCGACGCCCATGTCTGTCGTCGTTGCTGTCTACGCATACATTTTCCTCTTCAAACTTTAATAACTTTTCTTTCCAATGTCCTCTAGCACCTTGAAATTTTGCACACATAGTATTATTATTGTTTTTAAGCAGGATAATATATCGCCGCTCGCTTTTTACTTTGACTTAAGCGACAGAGGGTCAACTTTTCAGGAGAGCGATTTAAAGTTTAAAAAAACAGGAAAACCCTGATAACTTTTTTATTTATGAACCGATTTAAATAAGTTGTATGGGGGTTTTGTTCGTGGATTTTTTTTCTATTTTTTAGTATATAATGTTAATAAATATAGTCTCTTTTGTGTGAGTTAGATGGCGCTTAATGCCTTAATGCCTAACCTGATATTTAGTATAATTCGAAATTTATTAATTCAAAACAAGTAAATGACCACTTTCCTTAAAATCATGAAAATTCAAAATGACTAACATGCCATTTGTACTCTTCCTCCAAAAAAACAAAATGACTTACACGTCATTTTTATATATTTACTAATAATTCAAAATGACTAACACGCCATTTGTAC
The DNA here is from genome assembly GCA_963576895.1 of Ceraclea dissimilis. NCBI lineage: Eukaryota > Metazoa > Arthropoda > Insecta > Trichoptera > Leptoceridae > Ceraclea > Ceraclea dissimilis. Next base: position 27,948 of record OY756370.1, on the reverse strand, counting down.
TCTTCCTCAAAAATATCAAAATGACTAACACGTCATTTATATATTTTTTCTAAAAATTCAAAATGGCTAATAGAACTTTTTGTGACAAACTGTATCAAGCAGAATGTCTAAATTAGCACTGAAAATAAAATCGTTATAATTCAAAGTGATTAATGCAACCATGTTTTCCAAACACTCCCAAGTTAAAATGGCTAACATACAAACTCTTGTATTTTATAAAGAATTTTGTGAGTAATAAAAACTGAAGTCTTGGAACTCTAGGTATTCATCTTCATATCTGTTTAAAAAAAAGAAGGAGAGTAAAAGTTTTCTAAATATATTCTTTATAAATATTTCTTAAATATTATATTCATTTTGTACAAAAGCAACACGTGTATTGACAATGAATTTGTTAGTTGAACGACCGATAATAATATTTTCAAACCTTATAATTCTGTTTCAAACATCTTGTCTTAAACGACGACAGATGTACCGAATATCAGCTATTGTTATAACCGCAAAAATACTAAAGTGCAAATTCAATTATAAACAATTACTAAGAATGATTAACGGATTACATAAAATTAAAAAGTAACAATCTACTGTGACTAATGGCCATTTTTATTTAATTCAGTATTTAGTAGAAATGACTTAAAAGACATGAAACGACTAATATCCAAAATTCAAAAACTCTAAACGACAATTTAACATTATTTAGTATCATGTAAATATGACTAAACGCAGAACATGTTTAGATTTAATATTATACGATTTGACTAAAGTGCATCTGTCTAAATAATTTTGATAAGTCAAAAAAGCTAAAGCGCCACTCGCATTGTTTTATGTGTTAAGTTGTTTTTCTTATAAACCAAACATTCATGAATTGTGAAAATTTGGCAAAACAAAGCGCCATTCGCGATTTATAAGTTGTAATTTTCGTCGCTTTACCTATTTTTAGAAAGATAAAAGTTGGTTTTTTATTTGACTAAACGACCAAAAAAGTTGTCTGATTGTCCTTGAACTTGGACCATTCGATAAAGCTCGTCGAGACGATTCCAACGATATATATAACTCATTTTATACCTAAGTGGCGCTTAAGTCAAAGTAAAAAACGAGCGGCGATATAATTATATGATCGACATTTGACAGCTTGAATTTTTGGAATATCATAAATTATAAAATGACAATCGTTTTATGTAAATAATTTAATTTATATAATGAAATTAATCATAAATAATTTTAGCGGAGCATATTAAGTTAATTAGTTACATTATACAAATTTATTTATTTATATAATTAATCCTTTTTACTTATTTTTTTACCAATACGATGGGTGTCAATATCAATGTTAATGTTGAGCATTTACATCACTATTAAATCATTCAGTGCGTACCAGAAGAAGAAGAAAATGGAACGACTCTCGAAAATGGATCGGGGCTATGGTTGATGCATTGATTGAGTTGGTACCTACATATTGGGATCCGGACGTTTGTCCGAAATCCAATAGGCATACACAACTGGCCGACAAGACATATGGCCGACAGGACAAATGGCCGAAAGACGAAAGGCCGAAATCGAAATGGCCGACATGAACATATGGCCGACAAGTACAATATGCCGAAATCCAATAGGCATACACGGACAACTGGCCGACAAGGACGAATGGCCGAAAGGACAAATCGCCGAAAAGACATATGGCCGACAAGGCCGACACAAAAAAAAGATTGGAATAATGATCACATCACAAGTTTGAAAAACAAAGTTGCCAGTTTATTCTAACAATCCAAAATTTGGCTAGTTTTTTAAACAACAGTTCTGAAATATAATTGGAAAGTAGAGAAAAAATGTAACCATATCTTATTATCACATCAAGCAACACTAGACCAAGTGATTTTTCTGAAAAAAAAAACAGACTGTAGCAATGGTAACACTGTTTTTACCATAGATTATCCGCTACCACGACTTAGATGACCACCACCAAGCAGACATGGGACATTACTTTTTGAACTTTCCAGCGAACATGCAGGTTCGCAATATTTAGGCGCTAAAAATGGTTTTTCATTTGTTTCGGTTGCAGTTGCCTTTTAGCGCTCAATTATGTAATATATTTTTTAATAAATTTAATAATAAAAACCTTACTAGTTCAAATAAATAAACAACCTAATTGGTCAACATTCATTTTTACGGTGTTTATTAATGTCCCATGTCTGCTGGGCGATGCTTGTTAACTATTATCTTGAAAACGTCATTGTCGGCCAATCGACCTGTCGGCCATTCGTCCTTGTCAGCCAGTTCTCCTTGTCGGCCAGTTGTCCTTGTCGGCCTGTTGGATTTCGGCCTATTGTATTTGTCGGCCATTTGGATTTCGGCTTTCTCTCTTTCGGCCATTTGTACCAGTCGGCCAGTTGGTCATGTCTGCCATTTGTCTCTGTCGGCCGTTTGTCCATGTCGGCCATATGGCATTCGGCCATTTGTAGTAGACTCCTACATATTGTATTGTAACATGAATACTTGCTAACTACCTAGTACCTACCTACATCAAGATGTCAGTCAACATAACTCATTTCCTCTTAGTTTTTACTTTCTTATTGGTAAGTTTAATTTCATTATAATTTGGCATCGTACCTGATGTACTGTACAGTGTACTGAGTGTGTATAAGTGATAAGGCAGGTATAGGTCAATAGGTGTACATAGCTGTGGAGCTTACTTGGAGGTCACCACTCACCAACTCCATACTTACAATAATTAGGATCAGTGGAAGCGGAAGGCTTCCCCGTCTTATTTTAAGTAAATTATGTCTCACGTGTTGGTGGAGACTGGAGAGAGATGTTTTCCTTTCAAGAAATAACAAAACATTAACTTCGCCTGTAGGCTGTAGAGTGTAGGTACCTACTGGCTATAGAATATAAGCAGTACAGGCAATATGAATGATTTCAGGTGATTGATGGAAGCAGGTCCTGGTGGTTCCACAAATATAAATGTCCCGAGAGTCCATGTCTCCAATATTCTATCCAGTAAGTAAAACTTATTATGTGATTCATTAGTAGGTGTAGACGTGTAGACTGCAGGTCCTACTCTACACCAAGTCTACATCTAGTCCTACTACGTGACGTGACATATAACAATCATTATGAATATTTGACAGAGACTGTGTTGGTCTCCTGTGGGACATCCCCCAGCTACAGCATGTGACGCCAACTATAAGAGAGTTTCAAGAGGCTATGGGTTCTCTAGTGGAAGATGCGGATGACAGGTTGTTAGGATATTTAGTGTCACTCTCTCTATGGGTTGTGGATCATTTCACTGGAATGCCAACCGCCACACATCCTTCATGTATCTATGGAACTGTAAGTATCTGCATCTCCTACCTCTCTATCTTCCTGACCTACAGGCATTGCATTGGAGTTGCATTAGAATAGAACTTATGATTCAGTGTTAGTGTTAGGTAATATTGTCGAGACTTTGCGGGTTTTTTTTTGTAATTATCGTTTGTCTTATATGTGGTGTAGGTGTAGTAGGTAGTATAGTCTAGTAGGGATGTAAGAACTGAATGGGACCTAATTCTCCACAATGACACGCAGTATTGAACTAATGTAGGAATGCACTTACTAATCTGTCTAATATGAATATGAATTTCAGTTGCTGAATCAGACACTTGTGAGTAATTTAATAAATGACTCGTGTGCTGTGGAGGGATTAGCAAGAGCTCGTAGTAAGTATGGTGGGCTCTGTCTCAGTGGTATTGATAATACAATATATGTTGGAATGAAGATGGCTGGATGTTATATTAATATACCTCCTCGGGTGAGCATAGTACCTACCTACACCTAGTACCTACAGTACCCCTGCATATAGTACCTATTATGTATTGTTGCTTATCATCCGCAGACCAGTGTATTGTATCACATGTGATGTGCAGTGTAGTGTAGTAGGTACAGGTGTATGGTGTAACGTGTATTACTTTTATAGGTATCTAATGCGGCGTGCAATATTGGTTCTGCTCCGAAGATGTTGTTAGTCGATCCCACTTCAGAGATTCCAGAAGGATTGAGGGCAATAATGTTACAGTTAGCCACCTCAAGTCATCCAGACGATAGAGCTGTGGCCGCAGCAGCCTTTGGCGCCAGTACCAGGGCGAGTATAGACTTCTTCCAAGAGGTTTTATATGAGCAGTCATTTATAAAGGTTGGTTCAGCTGTAGTCATGTGTGGATAGTTGATATGACAATGTATTAACTACACTAGAGTAACGTATTACACTACACTACTATGTTCCAGGCTGTACAACTGAAGGCATGTAAGATAAGGATAGCGTGGAAGTGCTGCTCACAAAGGGAAGAGGAGTTACGCTATTTCGTGGAATTATTAAAGGGATATACTAGGAGAGTTCTGAATGTCAATTAAACAATATTATACCAATAATAAAACATCATTTAATATACCTAATTATAATGATTTATTATAACCTCTATCTACTAGTGTCCTGTACCTCTAGAGTCCTCTGTACCTCTAGAGTTCTCTGTACCTCTAGACCCTAGAGTCCTCTGTACCTCTAGAGTCCTCTGTACCTCTAGAGTCCTCTGTACCTCTAGAGTCCTCTGTACCTCTAGAGTCCTCTGTACCTCTAGAGACCTCTGTACCTCTAGAGTCCTCTGTACCTCTAGAGTCCTCTGTACCTAGGGTGCCGGACCGGACAGTCCGGCTTTCTAACATCTGTCCGGTCGAAAAAATCTTGGAAACCGGACAAAGGACTGACTGGTTTTTTCAATCGGACCTCAAAAAGTTCAACACGATCAAAGTATAGGCTTATCAAGTATTACTTGTTTTTTTATAAAGTCCCTCAAGGGAACATAATCCTTTATTATCACCTCCTTGATAGGCTCCTAGGGCACGCTCAGGTCACGAACGGATGTTTGCAGTAGGCTGGTAGAGTCCAATAAACCTAAATATCTGGGAAGAGCTTTCAGCTCAGCGGGGCCTTCTGCCTGGAATGAACTTCCTGTACACATCAGAAAAGCGAAAACAACTGCCGTCGTTTGAGGTTTTTTCGCCTATCCATGGGTATCTTTGGCCTAACGCTTTTTTTTTGTTTAACCGCTTACCAGAAGACATAGGTAATTAATTTGTTATTTTTTTGTTTCTGGTAATGTAAACACACCTTTTCTGGGTGCACTAAGCATAATTATTTGTTGCTAACTCCACACACCTTTCAATAGGTTAGGTTTTTTTTTTATTTGTTTATTGCCTTTTATATTTTGCCTTGCTTGCAAAGTACAAGGCTTATTACATGTCATTTGTGTGCCTACTTACAATTTTTACATATTATATCTGATTGTACATATTCTATTCCATTTAGTTTTTATCTTTAATTTTAATATTTTATCTACTACACTTATTAGTTCTATTCTACATAATAATTTTTTTTTACATAATAATCTATTCTATCTTATCCAGATTAATTTTTCGGCGGTTAATCATTTTCTTGTATTGTTTATTTCTTATTTATTTTTCATATATGAGTTATTTCTTTTCTATTTAGTTCTTCTGTTTTTAGTTTCTTCCTATCTTTCTTCACTTTATTCGTCTACAGTTTCTGCTTGAGTTGCATCTTGTTGGTTTATTTCTCTTATTTTTCTTGCTATGTTAGTTAGAAATCGGCAATACTCTCTGCTGGATTCTTTGTTCAAAAGGATTTCCCCTCTATTTTCTACTTCGAGTCCTATGCGTCTGCATATGTGCTGAATCTCCCATCGTTCCTTTTCGAATATTGGGCATCTGGATATCAGGTGTTCTACAGTTTGTTCCACTTCTGTATCACATGGACAGCCTGACGTCTGAGTGATATGAAATCTTTTCAGATATTGTCGAAAAGCACCATGTCCTGTCAATATTTGCGTCATTTCATACGTTGGTGCGTTCATTTTATTGTATCTCAGACAGTCTTTAATTTCGTGGAAAAACATTTTTGTTCCTTGTCCTGTTGTTGAGTCCTTATATCTCTTGTTCCATTCTGCAATACATCTCTCTCGGGCTATTTTCTTAGCATAACTCAGAGGGAACTTATCGTACTCTGGTTTAGTTTTCTTGAGGGTTGCCTCCCTTGCCCCCTGGTCAGCTATTTCGTTGCCCTCTGTGCCGCAGTGTCCCCTAATCCAGACTATTGTGGTTTTTTGCCCTCTTTTTTCTAGGATGGTAATGTCATGCCTGATGGCGTTTACTATCGAATTCACCGAGTTTCTGTAAGTTATGGCCTCCATTCCAGATTTGCTATCTGTTAATATTTTGACTTTATCCCACTTTTCCTTTGGGTGGCCCATCACATATTTTAGTGCCCTCTCTATTGCCACCAGCTCTGCCTGGAACACCGAACAATAATCCTCTAATTTTATTTTGGTTACTTGATTCCGGTTTTCGCCGTCAAAAGGCACATATGCCGCCCCTACTTTTCCGTTTATGAGGCTCCCGTCTGTGTATATATGTACCTCTCTTGGCTCCATCTGTGGGGATTCCTTGACGCAGTATTCTGTTCTAACATTGACACGTTCCGCTGGATGAGACAGGGATGATATACTCACCACTCCTTGATATATTCTGTCCTCTGGTAGACCTAAGATATGACCATTTTTTCTTGTATCGAAGATTTCAGCTACCTCTTTAATCTTTAAGTCTAGTGGTGTGAATCCTGCAAGGGCCAGCGCGGATGTGGCTGATATAGTGCGATATCCCTTACAGGCCCTTATTGCTACCATCCTCTGTACTGCCTCCAGCTTTCTTACGTTTACCTTCTTTCCGACTGCCTCCTGCCAGACACTTGACGCATAGGTGGCGATGGGCTCCACTGCACCATGGTAAATTTGTCTCACGATTTCCGGAGATGCTCCCCATGTCGGTTTTGCTATTGTCATTAATTTGTTTGAGACTTTTGCGATTTTCTTACACACGTAGTCTACTTGTCTGCCCCAATTAAGTTTGTCGTCTATTATTATATATTATTAGTACCTCTCTCTCCCAGAAGTAGTTTTTTACCATTCTATAGAGATTTCCTGGGCAATTCTTTACCTGCAGTTGCCTAAGGATGAAGGGCCACCATGCGTTATCAAAAGCCCCCTTTATATCCAATGATACTGCAATCGCCATCTTTTTCTTTTTAAGCGCTTCTCGTATTCTAGACACTGATGCCATTAGCGCATCTTCCGTAGACCTCTGCGGAGTGAAGCCATACTGCTTTTCACTTAATTCCTTTTTGCTTCTGAATTGCCACTCCACTCTTGATATCAGCAGCCTTTCCAAAACTTTTCCCAATATTGGCAGCAGTCCTATCGGCCTGTAGGATCCAACATCAGTCCAGTCATCCTTTCCCGGCTTAGGGATTGTCAGTATTTTTGCCAGCTTCCATCTCTTTGGGAACGTGCCCAATCTGAGGCACAAATTGTATATGCTGAGCATAGTTTCCGGTGCCAATTCAAAGAACTTTTGACAGATGTCCGCCGTGAGGCCGTCTGGTCCCGGGGCCTTCAGGGGGTTCATTTTCATAATTGAGTCTTTTAATTCGTCAACCGTGAAAGGTGGATCATTCTCAGCTCTATATTCCACATACGCACTGCGCCTGATTCTCCTCTGCTCCGCTGTTTCTTCACTCAGGTCGTCGTCTTTGAAGAATTGTCTCATTAGGCCCATTGCGGTATCTTCGGCGTTCTTGAAGTATACTCCGCCTTCTTTGAGTGTCGCTGGCACTTGCATAGCCTTCCTCCTGCACAAGACTCTATGTAGTGCTGACCATGCCGTTTCTCTGTTCTGCTTCTCGCAGTAGCTTTTCCACGACGTGACCTTTGCTGTGTCTATTTCTGCTTTGTACCTTTCCTTGACCGCCAAAAAATCTTCCAGTCTGGCTTGCCTTGTAGAGTTCCCGGCATTCTGCAGCCTGTGTTTAGCTCTCCTTAGCTCTGCTTTAAGGCTGTTTAGGTCATCTGTCCACCAGGGACACGGTTTTCTCTTCCGTTTGCGGAGCTTAGGGATACTTCCTTCGCATGCCTTTTTAATAGTTTTCTCAAGTTGTTCTATTATCTCTTCTAGTTCTTCGTTATTGTTTATATCTTCGATCGGTTTCTTTACTAGTTGATTTTCTGTTAGTTCTTTTTTAAGTAATGTGGAAAATTTGTCCCAAGTCGCTTTCTTTGTATTGTATATGCGCGTTCCAACATCTTCTTCATTGCCATGCTCAGCCACTATCTGGAAGTCTACAGGGTTGTGGTCACTCAGGTTCGTTATGTTGAGGTTGACGCACCAGCCCTGCACCAGCCCGAGAACATCTTGGGTGCAGAAGGTGACGTCCACCCTGCTTTTTATATGCTTTCCTCGTCGGTATGTTTCGAATGTGGGCGTATACCCTGAGTTGAGTATAACATAGTCGTTCTGCGCCACGAATGAGGCCATTATTTCCCCTCTGGTATCAGTTCTAGAGCTCCCCCACCAGATGCTTTTTGCATTGAAATCGCCTCCAATTATCATCTGTTTTACTTGAGTAATTTTGGACAATTCGTTTAAGGATTTCTTTATATCAGCCTCGGGTTCCACGTACACTGATCCGATCACAATTGCTCCAGTTTTAGTTATTATATTCACGAAGACCATGTTTGAGTCACTGTATTCGCTGAGCAACATGCCCTCTATATTGGGGTTCATTATTACGATAGCTGCTTTGCACCTTTCCTCTTGAGATTTTACCATCTGAAATGTCTTGTAGCCTGGCGCCGTCACTTTTCCTGATGATCCTGTATATGGTTCTTGGAGCAAGAGAACGTCTGCTGGGTCGTCTTTGTCGTTTAATGCCAGTAGTGTTGCAAGTCGGCCTCTCCCAAGGTTCCACTGCCTTATTTTGATTTTGTCATGGTCTGGCACCGTCGGTCCTGTCTGTTTGTTCTTTATGTGGCTCTTTTCGACATCTTTAGCAATACTGTGTGATACCTCGGATTCTGGTATCCATGCTCTTCCTGTATGGACAATCTCTACTTGTAGTGCAGTGCTGACCGTCGCAGTTTGCGCACCTTGGAAGCTTATCTTCTTTATCTTTTTTCCGGGCAGTCCTTGTATATATGTCCTCCACAGCAGAAATTGCACACGGTTCCTCCGTTGCAGCGCATCTGTGTGTGCCCGAATTTCAGGCACTTAAAGCACTGTATAAGGGGACTCTCGTCTTCCACAGTCAGCCTCTGATAGCCGATATTTATTTTGCCGGCCTCCGTTAGCACTTTCCATGTTTCTGTCTCAACTTGGCACACTATGTTGTCGAGCAAGGAATTCCTGTGACGCCTTCTATATTTTATTTTCAGAATTTCTTGGATCTTTCTTGGTTAGGTTAGGTTAGGTTTTTTTTTTTTTTTAATTTGTTTATTGTCTTTTATATTTTGCCTTGCTTGCAAAGTACAAGGCTTATCACATGTCATTTGTGTGCCTACTTACAATTTTTACATATTATATCTGATTGTACATATTCTATTCCATTTAGTTTTTATCTTTAATTTTTATATTTTATCTACTACACTTAGTTCTATTCTACATAATATTTTTTTACATAATTATCTATTCTATCTTATCCAGATTAATTTTTCGGCGGTTAATCATTTTCTTGTGTTGTTTATTTCTTCTTTATTTTTCATATATGAGTTATTTCTTTTCTATTTACTTCTTCTGTTTTTAGTTTCTTCCTATCTTTCTTCACTTTATTCGTCTACCGTTTCTGCTTGAGTTGCATCTTGTTGGTTTATTTCTCTTATTTTTCTTGCTATGTTAGTTAGAAATCGGCAATACTCTCTGCTGGATTCTTTGTTCAAAAGGATTTCCCCTCTATTTTCTACTTCGAGTCCTATGCGTCTGCATATGTGCTGAATCTCCCATCGTTCCTTTTCGAATATTGGGCATCTGGATATCAGGTGTTCTACAGTTTGTTCCACTTCTGTATCACATGGACAGCCTGACGTCTGAGTGATATGAAATCTTTTCAGATATTGTCGAAAAGCACCATGTCCTGTCAATATTTGCGTCATTTCATACGTTGGTGCGTTCATTTTATTGTATCTCAGACAGTCTTTAATTTCGTGGAAAAACATTTTTGTTCCTTGTCCTGTTGTTGAGTCCTTATATCTCTTGTTCCATTCTGCAATACATCTCTCTCGGGCTATTTTCTTAGCATAACTCAGAGGGAACTTATCGTACTCTGGTTTAGTTTTCTTGAGGGTTGCCTCCCTTGCCCCCTGGTCAGCTATTTCGTTGCCCTCTGTGCCGCAATGTCCCCTAATCCAGACTATTGTCGTTTTTTGCCCTCTTTTTTTCTAGGATGGTAATGTCATGCCTGATGGCGTTTACTATCGAATTCACCGAGTTTCTGTAAGTTATGGCCTCCATTCCAGATTTGCTATCCGTTAATATTTTGACTTTATCCCACTTTTCCTTTGGGTGGCCCATCACATATTTTAGTGCCCTCTCTATTGCCACCAGCTCTGCCTGGAACACCGAACAATAATCCTCTAATTTTATTTTGGTTACTTGATTCCGGTTTTCGCCGTCAAAAAGCACATATGCCGCCCCTACTTTTCCGTTTATGAGGCTCCCGTCTGTGTATATATGTACCTCTCTTGGCTCCATCTGTGGGGATTCCTTGTCGCAGTGGTTAGGGTAAGTTAGTTAGGTTAGGTTAGGTTTGTTTGTATATCGGTGTCGAAAGGTTGCGTCATGCAATTTAAATTTCCCGCCAAATTTGTTGCTAGGTTAGGTTACTTACATTTACCTAAGTTAGGTTACATACTATTTATTCACTCACTTAACTAGCTTGCCTGTTAGGTTACTAGGTTAGGTTGGGTTAGTTAGGTTGGGTAACTCACCTACCACCACTACTACTACCTTCATTGGTTGCTTTACACATGTGCAAAGAAACCAACCAACCAACCCCTTGGTGGTGGATGGCGGGCATGCGATGAGTCACGCCGTGATATATAAATGACGCATTTCTCGTAATAGAGGTCAGTGTCGGTGCACGTGTTGTACGATTCAGTTGTGCAAATATTATTTTTTTTAAAATAAATATATTTGGTATATTCGAATAAATTAATTTAGCAAAATGACGGAGAGACCAGAGCCTTTGGCAGGAATTATAGATTCGGGTGTTAAAAACAATAAGAATGTACAATCGTTTGCTTTCAAGAAAAAGTTTAATTTCCAACTGTCGTCGAGTAAGTACGAACAAAAAACGGAAAAAACGGATAAACATCTTTTGTTGTTCCTGAAGACATATGTGCATTCGATACCGTGGCAATATTTATATTTTTATTTGACTGAAAAGGAATTCGAAGACGTGATACGTATTAGTCATACATCAAGAGTGAAGAAAGTGCATTTGAAGATAATAAATTTGGGTAATCGCACACCGTTTGTTACTTCGGCCAATACTGTGAGTTACGCCAATGCGAATTCCCAAACAACTATCGGAATATGGGAAAATCTGGAGAGTTTGGGTCCCTTAATTTTGGGGACAGAGATCTTACCCAAGACTTTATATGGCGAAAAATTGGGACACTTGGACATAATAAATTCAAATGCTAATACAAGTTATCGACAGATCGAAAAGAATGAATATGGAGCAACGTCTCAATCGAAGAAAATTGATAATCGTATAGCATTTAAATTCCTCCTTCAAGAAACAGCTCAGATGGGAGATTCTCACGCAACCATTAAAATGAATGACATCATGTTCCATATACCGGCACTGTTGATGCAAGCGGAGACATTTTATAACGCGACCAATTCTATCGGAGCTATTTTCGAAAAAGAGTATATTCCCGAGGATGGCACGTTCTTCAAATACAACAACGCGTTCTTCAACAAAGGTTTTTTCCCGAGAACCAATGCGGTGACTCAAGACATAGAATTACACAGCGGGTTCACAAGACAAACCAGATACGGAAGAATAAGCGATGTCACACGAAGTCATTACGATACAGCGACAATTGATAACATCACGATTACTAGTATTAACCGAAATCCGGGTCAGCGTATAGCGAACAGCTTGGGAATAGGTATTGTGCCGCTATTGAACGACGATGAAAATATGGAGAAATCTGTATTGAATTTCATGATTGAAACATACATTGAAATAGAAAGTGAATCGCATGGAACTAACGTTTTGATGGGAGATACTTATTATCCACAGCCGAATACTTACGAAGTGTCGCTCGTAACACAAAAACGAAGATTCGACAACGCGTTCGGCATTGCTGGCTTACCGTTCATTGGTGAAGAAGACGTGTACCGGATAACAGGCGAAGAGTATTACAGTGACGAAGACGACGGTGTAGATCCGGAAACCTACGATAACCCTTGGAGCAGACAAAGCGGTCCTACCGTCATGAAGAAAATAACGGGTGATAAAATTCCGGGCCAGAAAAGAATCATGGGCAGAATGACGAATAACGAACGTGAAGAAATTGCGAAACACAATTTGGATGTACGCAAGAAATGGTTAGCTGATGAAAGAGCTAGAGGAAGTACTGTGGATATACAAAGGAAAGGTAACCTTCAATACGGAATACCCGATGACTGGACAAGACTACCTGACCATTCTGACCAATGGTGGCAAAGATTAAACCAAGTAGGTAAAAATCATAGACACGTGGTATCAGGCGAAGATATATCAGGAACGCCAGCCCATCAACAAACGGTCCAACAACAAGAAGAGTTAGCGGGAAGGCAGACTACACATCGATCACGTGCTCCTTCAAGCAGAAGAACTAGACATGCTGGAGGAGAAGAAGAAGAAGAGGCAGATAAAGAAAATGTAGCCCCTTAAGTGTTGTGTTATAATTACTGATAAATAAATACATTACACTAATTACGTTTGTTTTATTTACACAGGTGTTTTGTGTCAACACAACAACAGAGACACAAATCATCGCGTGGGAAAAAATATATTAATATATATTCTTTAACACGATCGAAGGTGTGTTTGTGTGTTGTCAAGTGCAGTTGTCAAGGTGGATTCAAGGTGATTTTTATTAAATAATATTAATTCGAAGGTGACTTTCATTCAATGACATGACCCTCTTAAAACAACAGTACAGATTTACACAACGACCGATAAAGTAAACACCAATTGGTATAAAATAGGAGAATATTGATTACGTCTATACATTAGTCTACGAACAAACGACGACTACGATAGAACGAAGTTATTTATTACTATATAATTGTATTATTGTGTTATTGCTTGCGATTGTACTATATCTATACTTATTGTGTACAGCGTATATTGTATGGATAAATTATTCTATTATCACATTATTACTTCTCATCTTCCTTGGTATACTAAAGTCCACCGATTGGGTTTTTATCCAGTAATTCCACCGCAAGATGAGCTCAGACGACACATCGAGGGACGGTATGTTCGAGATAAACGGTCAAATAATACCGCCTCTGGAGGATCCAGTGCCGCAACCGAAGAGGAAACGACCGACACCGACAGCCAGCTGTCCAGTAGCGATGCCGAACGAAGAGGGAGAGACTACATCGACGGAAGCGGACGAGAAACTGCGTCAGCCCAAATTGAAACGCAGAATGAGTTTCAAGGAGTTCAAGACATCGTTGGAAGAGGATTTGACGCTTTCTGCGCAGAATTTAATATCCGTGATATCGAATACTCGCTCGATAGAGGATACAGAACAACTTTCGGAAATGGAGTTACTAGAACATATGAAGCAAGAGGAGGAACACTCCCGGCCATCTTGTCGTTCGACAATCGAAAAGTTATCTCGATGGAACGCGTCGGCGAATACGGAAGATGTTCAAAAAATAATACAATTTTTTCTCGAAGACCTTGGAAGTGTGCAATGTACCATTGGGGAACGAAGAACGGCCACTGGCACTTCATATACATCAGTGGAAGTGCACAGTGGGCCCATAACTCAATGTTTGGCAGAAGCATTCGCCTTTCCCCCTATAAATGTGAACGCATTAGGTGTCTGTCTTGCATTCATCAGTATTTTTATTCCGGTGGTGGTCGTCAAGTGTTGGGCGACATTCTCAAGAGAGAAGATTACCAAAATTGCATCTGCGCCCTACATCAGATTCGAATGGATCACGTCAATACAATACGGGGAGAGAATTTCCTTTTTCACTGCGAGGAGAGGGGAACTGATGTACTTTCCAGTCAAAGCTCAACATCAAGAATGGGGGACCAAGATATGGATGATGTCCCTACTCAGGGGGATTCAAATTTCCATGATCAAGGGAATGAAATATGTTTACGATCCGACAACGTTCATGATGACGGAGAACGAAGTACCAGTGCACTTACCGATGGAAATATTAGAAAGAATTCAAAATATAACGACGATAACGAGAAACTTATACTATTACTTGTGGAAAAAAGAGGTTTTAACTACAACTTATCGAAAAAGATTCTATCTAGAGAAACTTATGGGATTGAAACCATGTTCCGAAGAGGAAGCAAAGAACGCTTGCAAACCGCGACTTCCTTTGCAAGAATTTTGGTATTTCAAGAGTCGACTGCCCAAAGATTCGAAAGAGCCAAAACCTTCCACAAGCTTCAAGACCCGTTAAGCGATTGTATAAACAATATTATGGAACGCGTAGATGAATTTAAGACGTTCTTATCAGATAACAACATCAATTATACCGTCTTCCTTACTGACGTATATAAACATTTTCATAAAAAAAATGAAAAGAAAAACAACTTGTTCTTCTACGGACCACCGTCTACGGGTAAAACTATGATAATGGAATCGTTGGTGAATTGCCATTATAATTTCACTCGTTTAACAGGTTTGTCGCCTAGTTCGCAATTCAACTTTTCAGGTCTGTTACACACCAACGCATGCTTCATGGATGAATGCAAATTAACTGACAATCATTTCGAACAATGGAAGCTATTAGCAGCCGGTGAAGCGACTCCGACAGATATAAAGTATGAAGACAAATCGGACATTGAAAATTGCGTATTATACACGAGTTCAAACTACGAAATACACATTTTCCTAAATGTTCCTATGGCACTGGAAGCGATTCAACAAAGAACCATTACTTACACGTTTCAGGCTAATTGCCTTAAACGAATTGATTTAAACCCATTTGTATGGGAACACATGTGGAAAGATCTAAATTTAGATTAAAATACAGCTATGTCTACATTATATTATATTATATTATTACCATATTATTATCCATACAATAAATATATATTAACTATACCTGTACTATATGTATATTACCCCTATGTCCCGATACTCCACCACCGCCAGCACCACCACCAATGGGGTTTGTTGTGTTGTTTGGTTGTTAGGTTGTATAAATGGCGCGAAAAGTCTAATACATCTGTGTAAACAAAGTATGTAAACATTGTCAATAGTAAACATGTGGTGAATGAAGTTATTTATAAGTTAGTTAGGTTAGGTTAGGTTTGTTTGTATATCGGTGTCGACAGGTTGCGTCATGCAATTTAAATTTCCCGCCAAATTTGTTGCTAGGTTAGGTTACTTACATTTACCTAAGTTAGGTTACATACTATTTATTCACTCACTTAACTAGCTTGCCTGTTAGGTTACTAGGTTAGGTTGGGTTAGGTTAGGTTAGGTTAGGTTAGGTTAGGTTAGGTTAGGTTAGGTTAGGTTAGGTTAGGTTAGGTTAGGTTAGGTTAGGTTAGGTTAGGTTAGGTTAGGTTAGGTTAGGTTAGGTTAGGTTAGGTTAGGTTAGGTTAGGTTAGGTTAGGTTAGGTTAGGTTAGGTTAGGTTAGGTTAGGTTAGGTTAGGTTAGGTTAGGTTAGGTTAGGTTAGGTTAGGTTAGGTTAGGTTAGGTTAGGTTAGGTTAGGTTAGGTTAGGTTAGGTTAGGTTAGGTTAGGTTAGGTTAGGTTAGGTTAGGTTAGGTTAGGTTAGGTTAGGTTAGGTTAGGTTAGGTTAGGTTAGGTTAGGTTAGGTTAGGTTAGGTTAGGTTAGGTTAGGTTAGGTTAGGTTAGGTTAGGTTAGGTTAGGTTAGGTTAGGTTAGGTTAGGTTAGGTTAGGTTAGGTTAGGTTAGGTTAGGTTAGGTTAGGTTAGGTTAGGTTAGGTTAGGTTAGGTTAGGTTAGGTTAGGTTAGGTTAGGTTAGGTTAGGTTAGGTTAGGTTAGGTTAGGTTAGGTTAGGTTAGGTTAGGTTAGGTTAGGTTAGGTTAGGTTAGGTTAGGTTAGGTTAGGTTAGGTTAGGTTAGGTTAGGTTAGGTTAGGTTAGGTTAGGTTAGGTTAGGTTAGGTTAGGTTAGGTTAGGTTAGGTTAGGTTAGGTTAGGTTAGGTTAGGTTAGGTTAGGTTAGGTTAGGTTAGGTTAGGTTAGGTTAGGTTAGGTTAGGTTAGGTTAGGTTAGGTTAGGTTAGGTTAGGTTAGGTTAGGTTAGGTTAGGTTAGGTTAGGTTAGGTTAGGTTAGGTTAGGTTAGGTTAGGTTAGGTTAGGTTAGGTTAGGTTAGGTTAGGTTAGGTTAGGTTAGGTTAGGTTAGGTTAGGTTAGGTTAGGTTAGGTTAGGTTAGGTTAGGTTAGGTTAGGTTAGGTTAGGTTAGGTTAGGTTAGGTTAGGTTAGGTTAGGTTAGGTTAGGTTAGGTTAGGTTAGGTTAGGTTAGGTTAGGTTAGGTTAGGTTAGGTTAGGTTAGGTTAGGTTAGGTTAGGTTAGGTTAGGTTAGGTTAGGTTAGGTTAGGTTAGGTTAGGTTAGGTTAGGTTAGGTTAGGTTAGGTTAGGTTAGGTTAGGTTAGGTTAGGTTAGGTTAGGTTAGGTTAGGTTAGGTTAGGTTAGGTTAGGTTAGGTTAGGTTAGGTTAGGTTAGGTTAGGTTAGGTTAGGTTAGGTTAGGTTAGGTTAGGTTAGGTTAGGTTAGGTTAGGTTAGGTTAGGTTAGGTTAGGTTAGGTTAGGTTAGGTTAGGTTAGGTTAGGTTAGGTTAGGTTAGGTTAGGTTAGGTTAGGTTAGGTTAGGTTAGGTTAGGTTAGGTTAGGTTAGGTTAGGTTAGGTTAGGTTAGGTTAGGTTAGGTTAGGTTAGGTTAGGTTAGGTTAGGTTAGGTTAGGTTAGGTTAGGTTAGGTTAGGTTAGGTTAGGTTAGGTTAGGTTAGGTTAGGTTAGGTTAGGTTAGGTTAGGTTAGGTTAGGTTAGGTTAGGTTAGGTTAGGTTAGGTTAGGTTAGGTTAGGTTAGGTTAGGTTAGGTTAGGTTAGGTTAGGTTAGGTTAGGTTAGGTTAGGTTAGGTTAGGTTAGGTTAGGTTAGGTTAGGTTAGGTTAGGTTAGGTTAGGTTAGGTTAGGTTAGGTTAGGTTAGGTTAGGTTAGGTTAGGTTAGGTTAGGTTAGGTTAGGTTAGGTTAGGTTAGGTTAGGTTAGGTTAGGTTAGGTTAGGTTAGGTTAGGTTAGGTTAGGTTAGGTTAGGTTAGGTTAGGTTAGGTTAGGTTAGGTTAGGTTAGGTTAGGTTAGGTTAGGTTAGGTTAGGTTAGGTTAGGTTAGGTTAGGTTAGGTTAGGTTAGGTTAGGTTAGGTTAGGTTAGGTTAGGTTAGGTTAGGTTAGGTTAGGTTAGGTTAGGTTAGGTTAGGTTAGGTTAGGTTAGGTTAGGTTAGGTTAGGTTAGGTTAGGTTAGGTTAGGTTAGGTTAGGTTAGGTTAGGTTAGGTTAGGTTAGGTTAGGTTAGGTTAGGTTAGGTTAGGTTAGGTTAGGTTAGGTTAGGTTAGGTTAGGTTAGGTTAGGTTAGGTTAGGTTAGGTTAGGTTAGGTTAGGTTAGGTTAGGTTAGGTTAGGTTAGGTTAGGTTAGGTTAGGTTAGGTTAGGTTAGGTTAGGTTAGGTTAGGTTAGGTTAGGTTAGGTTAGGTTAGGTTAGGTTAGGTTAGGTTAGGTTAGGTTAGGTTAGGTTAGGTTAGGTTAGGTTAGGTTAGGTTAGGTTAGGTTAGGTTAGGTTAGGTTAGGTTAGGTTAGGTT